>OY776097.1:5661600-10661600 GCA_963675205.1 Catocala nupta | reverse complement strand
CTAATACGTATCGATGTTTTGAATTATTTTTTTGTAGTCGATATTTTTATGAGCCTGTGATTTTGTTTGGAGGCTATAAAATACGTATGGTGATTACGGTAAAAGGTTAGGGTTGTAGATGGTATGAAATATGGTTCGGTGTTATTAGATAATTAATTGTGAATGGTTTAGCTTGCTTAGATGTTTAAATAATAGGTAATAGATTAATCCGTTCTTACTTTTTTAACTTTTCTGCATTAGCTATTATTACAAATAGGCGTAAGTATATCTTTTTCTCTCTAGCCTTTATTATTCTCAAGTCACTTGGGCTCGGCTTTTTTAGTCTAACCGGATTTGGCTGGATATCAGTTTTTACACGGAGCGGCTGCCACCTGACCTCCTCAACCCGAAGACTAACGATACCCTAAGGCTAGACCAGTGTCACGATATTATAAGGCACTGACTTCCCAATAACGACTGCCATAGGTGTTCATATAGACGTAAGTATATCCTAACTAATATTATAGATGCGAATGTGAGTTTGTTTGTGTGTATCGCTTTCACGCCTTAACTACTCGTTTTCCGATATGCCAGAAGAAGTAGATATAGGTGCACTGAACCCACATTTCGCCAGGTAACAAAATAGACTAGACTCCCTCTGTTATTGAGAATTTCTTTACAGGAAAGCCTAATAACACTTTACCTCAACTAGGGTAGAACCCTGGACCACATGATCACTGAAGTAAGGTCCAGGAAAATTTCTGGCAAGGAAGCAACAAGGCAGTCAGGCATTTCAAAATATATCTACACTTTATACCAATAATATCTCTAATTAAGCTAAAGGCTATAATAAAATTCGTTAATATCCGCAGATACAATATCCGCATTTTTTTAGTATCAAGTCCTTTTCACATGGTCAGTTCCTACCTCTCCAGTTCCCCTAGATATCGTAAAAGCGATCAAACGATCATACCAATCGGACGTAATAATGAAATTGACCTACGCTCTCTGACCTGCCGGTCAACCGTGGGGACTCTTGCGAACATCCCCTAGGACACTTCATTGACTAGTGGGGAGAGTATACTCTAAATAGGATTTACGATCTTGTGTCATATGATATTTTGTTAGGAGAAGTTTGGAGTGACAAGTGTATCTCACACTGTTTAGCTGTTTAACTACTGGGCACTATGCTATTATGCTACGAATATTACATATGAACGATGTAGAGGGTCTACGGATCTCACTTGATTATTAACTACGCAGCGGCTACGATGATTTCATTTGCGTTTTCTACCTTTTTGTTTCAATTATGGACTCGTAATATGCCTAAGATAGGCATATTACGTTTTGACCCGACTATAACCAAACTTTCTGATAGTCTCTTAATAAGGGATTTGGTATTGAAGGTGTTCACAATCAGTCACATAAGGCAGTCAATACAGTCAGTCATATAAGCAAGTTTGGAGTTATAAAATTTCTGCAATAGTTCATTCGACGAAGTTCAGTTCAAAATCCAACTACAAAAGGCTACTGTAAAGCCTATTGTTTTTTAATATAGCATATCCAACATGGCAATCCTGAAATGAATAAGCTCCTATAGATTGCCTGACATAAAGTCAAATACACGGTTTCAAATAGACGGCAACATTTTCTTTTATTCTTACTTATTTATATACTTTCATGATATTTGAAGTGGAAGCAGATGTGTATTACCTGTGCAATCCTATTTCTGTCCACCACGCACATATCTACTTCATTTAGCTATTAGTAATTTCTTAATAGCTAGTTTTAGTAACTAGTGGAACCACAACTGCGGTGATGTGTACGGAGTAGTAGTCTGTTTGACTAGTCTTAGAAATATATCTTTATGTTTATTATTGGAAAAGAATCTAAAGCGAGCGCATAACTGGTATAAGCGCCAAACAGTCGTGGCAACTAGAAAGTATATTAAAGCAATTGGCCACCGTTGGAATGGCCTTTGAGGGAGTATTATGTAATTATATATGGGATTAAATATAATGACCACCAAAAATAGTAATTGCGCAGCAAAATATGCTTACTAAAATATATCATAACGAGCACCTATATGCCTCAAATCACGGCATTCCGACTCGGAAGGGTTAGGTTATGTTAAACCCACCTAAAATCCGTCGACTTATTTCGATCTCTTTAAATATATTACCGTTTTAATTTTGGTGATCATTTACTATTTTTGACTGTTATATTTACTATACCTGGTGATAATCCGTTTCTCCCTGATGCTTTCGATAGAGATTACAAATAATCCCGATATTAAAATAAAACTCTATACAAGTTTATCGATAAGTCCCCGTTCGTATCCCTAGCATCGTTACTCGTTCCTCAGACACAGCTGCAGTACTACGGGCTGGTGCTCGATTATAACTAGCTCGCTGAAGTCTGCGATACATACGTGTTCTAACTTTACTAGCTACTTCATGCCACTGGAACCAGGACTAACAGGAACATCATAATGAAAGGAAAGACTAGCTAAATGTTTTTTAGAACGGACAACAGAGTTACATGATATGCCACAATAGTTTTAACGCGTGTTTTTTAATTAATTGCGTACAATTCGTATATGTATACATTCATACGCATGTATGTATTTATATATTTTTATCCTTTCTGTTGTTTACATGGCGTAATATATATTATGAATTGATATATAAAGGTGCAGTTATATTCGTGTTAATAGTAAAGTGACGTAGGATGCATTATTTTTAGGAATATGGAAGAGGCCTATGTCAGTGGATGGTAAATGGCAGCCTGATTAATTTAAGTATGACTATTGGTGGTATCTTTGTCTGTGGCGGTAGACATTCTTAAAAATGTCAGTCGGGTGTTTTGTGTTTTTTTATATATTTTAACCTGTTTAATCTGATCGGTGAAAAACAATCTCTATTATAAATAATTATTGGTCACATTTAGTTAGCGTGGTACACTATAGTTTCTCTTATTCGAAAGCTAGCTATCAAAAATTACGCTTAGTGATTTGATATAAGTAGTTTCTGATTCTAAGCTGTGTGTATAGTAACCATCAATGCCTTACAAAGGCGTCGTCAACGAGAACTGTAACTACGAAACATTAACATTGTATAAACATGTACGGAAATGCAAACAAGACTGAAATTGGTTGTCAGAAAACATTATGTCGGCGAAGGAAAAGGGTTGGGTCGCGTGCCCTTTCTCTATTCTTGACATTTTAAATTGTTTATTTGCGTACAAGTGTCAAGTTATTTATTCAGCAAATTCAGTGTTCGCTTTGTCGACGGGCTCCGTACTTACGAAGTCTAAACGGCGTTTTTTAAACTGCGCATGCAATCGCATATGGCCGAGTGGTTGTTTTGAGGGTGTTGTTTTGCTGGCCACAGATGGCTTTTACAGTCTAGAACTTTAGGCAATAATATAACGTATTTGTACGGTGTTCTGTTCGTAATAATTTGGGCTACTGTTGGTTATTAGAGCTTTGTATTGTGTTTATGTATTATAAGCAATGCTGGTGAAAAACGCGATGTTAAATAAAATTGTAAACCTGGTTGTATAATCGTTACTCAAATACGCATACACAGAATGAACTAAAGAGGCTATTTATTTTTACGGTAATGTGTGTCTGCAATATATTGGCCGGCAATAATAGCTATATTATAGAATATAAGTGAAACATTTGCATATGATTATCCAATGATTAATGTTTAGAATGGCCGGTACATTTAATAGGTTTGGTTCGTTAAAATATTTGTCTGATAAGAAGCCTTTAAACACATCGAACAATTTACTACCGGTACCCATGGGTTTCAGTGGGATATACGCTAACGAAGCTGCAGGCTGAAGTTAGTATGTTATAAAGAGAAAAAAATAAAAGTGCTATACAACAATTAACTGCATTTAAAGAGAGGTATAAACGAGCCGGCCGCACAAAAGTGTCACAAAGCGATCGTCGAGACATATATTACGGCTATAATACTTAGTACTTTGATAATACAATGATGATGATATCATCACCATTCAGAGTTTATTTTTATTTTTACTCTAATGACGCGAGGGACTTTACAATCATTCTAACAACAGAACAGCTGGATTTGGACAACCATTTGTGCATCACACAAATTTTTGTCCCGTATGGTATTCGAACACTCGGCGTAGTAGCATTAGCAAGGAACCACTTAAATTACTACGCCATTAATGAACCGGGTAAGTGACGTATCACTACATTTTTCGTAATAACCGATATCTGCCCTGCATTACGTCACTTGTTCCGATTCTGCTGAATATTCAACCAACTGTGTTCTGATTAGACAGAAGTGTAATGAAGTGAAATGTCGAATTAGATCCATACTTACATAGTCTCACGCGTTTCCCCGAATGGGTAAGCAGCATTTACACTTACATTTCGCTAGATGGTCTTAGGTTTCAAGTAAAAGTAGGTGAGTATATCGCCGTCTACGCGGCACGGTTTCAGACTCCTTGCTGCTACTGAGAGTTCTTTCACTGAGAAACCTAATATTTTTTGCCCGACGAGGGATCCCGACACGTCATCTAAAGCAGGCGCTTTTGAGGATCCATCTGTTACTAAATTTGATGAAGAGCACAACTATATCCTTATTTAAAATTGGAGTACATCAGTGGATTGGCAACGGGCTGGTCTTCACCAGTTTTTTGTACAGAGCATTGGAGTCGTGTCCATCTAGCTAAGCTCAGCTAAGCTCAGCTAAGCTAAAGTTTAATAGCTTAATTATAAGGCTGCTACCGCTTACTATATATAGGCTATACCTGTTTACTGGTAGTTTAGTCTAAGATAAATATGCAAGAACAAGCAAGTAAAACAAGCCAGCGTAGTAGCAAATCGAAATCTGTAGCAGCCATTTACTTGGTAAGATTCTGGCAAGCAAGAAAGATATCTTGCTTTTTAAGATTCTTTATACACTTAGGTCTTAGGTATGGGTATTAGGTATTCTTACACACATACATAATCTCACACCTATATGCTCAAAGGGGAAGAAGTTTATTTCATCCGTATTTAGCCGGCTCTCATTTAAGATTCTAATCCTCTTCATGAGAGTCTATCGCCGTCTATCGGACAAAGTTCCTGACTTCGTATTGCTATTGAGTATTTCTTGACAGGAAAACCCGATAACATATTGCCTGACCCGGAAATCAAACCCAAGACCTCATGCGCAACAGACGCATTTTACTACAACAGAGGCAGCCGCATTAATACGACCAGTAAAGTCACTAAAGCAGATTCATGCAGTGGTACATACCACTGCATGAATCTGCTTTAGTTTAGTTTCGACTGGTCTATCTGCTGACAACATTGTCAGCAGATAGACCAGTCGACCTTATCTCTTACGCTAGCATCGACAAACTACGTTTTTGCAAGATCAGTAAAATGCCTGTCTTATCGTTATTGTTTCATGTTCTATTTGACAGAAGGCTTGGCGGACAGTACGCTGTCTTGCATTGTAAGTCATAAAAAACATGTTTTTGTTTACATTTGTTAGCGTAGAGTAACGCAGGATCTCTTTACGCGGCTGTAAGAACCAACCAAAAAGCATACTGCCGAAATCGATTGAGTCGTAGAGTCGTAGTATGTGACGTATCCGAGCCGATGGTAAGTAAACGTAACTTTATGACGTGTAACCAGTAAGTTGGTAGTACGGAGCGACGCGGCGGGCGGCGGGCGGCCGCAGCGGCGGTCGCGCGGCTAACCTGCAAATTGTCAGCGGGCCGACCGCGTGATTAGCTCGGCCGTATCGCTCGCCGTTTTGTTTTGATATGCCCGACCCCAACAGTCGTGCCACCGCTGTGGCCACACGCCATGTAAGTTTCGGGTCACGGTACGAGCAGTTTGTGGTTCGCCCACTCGCTGCCTCTACTTCACTACGATTGTTTGTTTTAGATTTGGAACAGAAACTGATTTCTATTTGCTCGTATCGCCGAACATGCGAAATTATTTTGTGATTTGAGAACTAAAAATGCAAAGGAACATTATTGTCTAACTACACTAATTTCTGTCTTTTATATTGCAGAGCACTGCAATCATCTTCATCATTATCATCTCAGCCGATGGACGTCCACTGCTGGACATAGGCCTACCCCATTTTTACACAGACCAGCCTTAGGCCACCCGCTGCAATGATAGTAAAAAAATCATGCGTAAATATCTCCACAATGGAGATTCATACATTGGCTATAAGTATGTATATCCAAATATTGTAAACTCATGTTATTAGAAAATAGCTGTCAGTGCACCAAATATCCCAAGTCATAGGTATAAATAGTCAAAGAAGAATAATATTTGTCTTCTTTTGGACCTACAAGCCCTGTTGCAAATGTTTTGTTTGAAGGCTATAGATAAAAGAAAAGGTAACCGTTCTCCTGTGACCCCTAACATGTTTTTACCTGAGATAAAAGCATAAATTATTTAAAATAATATATAAGTTATTACTTTTTAATAGCATAGGCGACAACATGTCCGGGTAAATATAAGAAATAGTGATAGTGATATAAGATACTTGCAAAAGTGGTTGTTCATTTATAAGGATAAAATCTTGAATGTTCACATATACTCCCAACCGATCGCCCAAAGTTCCGTGGAAAACTGTCAAAGTTGGCGCGCTGGAAAACGTTTGTACGCAGGCGTGCAAGACTAAGACAGCACGATCTTGTATCACGTTTTCGCTGAACGAGGTCTGCGGGTCGCGGCTAACCCTCGGCGCTCGGTTTGCGGCGGGAAAAATGTGTGTTTCGGTGTGCCGATAGCGGAGCGCCGCGGCGCCACAGCCCCGCCCATAGAGCCCGCGCCCGCACCCGCGTCCGCTAACGCGTCTTGAGCCACTTAGTCGCTAAGACGACGCACACACTGACACACCCAGCGATCTTACCTAAACAAAATCGTTTCTTGAGAAATATCCCGTTATGCTTAGCTCTCTTTTCTCGGTACCACACGCTATTCCTGGAATGACAACGAATTCCTTAAGTCTCAGTCTAGTCTAAGTTGACGTCTTACTGCTTGGTATGGCTAAGATGTTTGTCTCTTGCGAACTATTGCAATAAAAGTATATTTGTTTCTAAGAAAGCGATCTCTCTAGGAAACTAGCAAAAATTTTATTAAATGAAGTTGAGTTGCCGGAAAAATTACGACGGAAAATTGTCGCTTTTCTTGTTTGTTATCGTATATTCTTCATAAAAATTAGATTACAGATAAGTGCAAAGATGAAGTCGTAAGCTCATAGAGGTAAGCTGGGTATTTTTTGTAGAGTGAGTATAATAATAAACGCTGTATTATAAATAATAGTCTGAATCTCTTCAAGTTCTGTGAACGCTGTCTTAGTTTCCGGCCAGATATGGTGCCGCGAGCTGTCAAAATGGAGTGGGAAAAAAGGCGGGAATGTGGCGTCGCTTTATGTGAAGCTCGTCATTGCGCCAGACAGAGAGAACGCGCTGCCGCGCCGTGCACGAGAATGGGACATCGAACACAACGTGGTTTATAAGAAAACCCAAGACGTTGGGCGTGTTTGGCGGGTGGGCGTGTGGGTTGCGTTCGTGTAGTGGTGAGCTACGTATGTGTGAGTGTGTACGAACAGGCGTGTGGCTGCGCGGTCACCGATGTGTTGGTGTGAGACGTGGCTCTACCCAAAGGTTGTTCTGAAAGCACGCTCATCCTTTTGTCAACGATACGCCGCTATATCGGCTTCGTACTTTAGTTATTAAAGTGCGCAGTTAAATTTTACGATGATATAAAATTTCCATTGTCGGCGAGATGGAGGGCGGTTTGAGGTTCTCCATGCGGGGATGTCTGACATCTGAGCAACTCTCGACCTTAACAGTCCTATGATTAATTTTGTACTCGAGCATGCCGATGTGTATGAAATTTCTTTCAGGTTGTATCACTAAGAAACAAATGCCGAAATTGCTACGAGCTACGATGTAATGACTACGGCGTAGCACAGTTACGAAGATAAGATCATAAAATGCAAAAGCAAAAGATACCATTTTAATTTTTAAAAGTTACACCGAGTAACATTTTAATATTGAATACTCATATTATAGACAGTACATATTAAAAGATTAAGTAATTTAGTTATGTATCTACATATATCATACAAAACTTTCTACTCCGTTCGTCGCAAGCTCGCCGCTTGCCAATGGCTGCGGTTTGTGAGAATATTAATTTGTTAGAGAGCTACTTATTTAGTAGAAGATTAACGCTAACAGCTTTTATGTTACTCAATGGTAACATTCAAATGTAGCTTTCATTTTGTTAATTCTTGATACATTATATAGAGGCGATGTTAAATTCACATATACATATACTTTTTAGTACTGTACTTATATCTACATGTAAGATATGAAAAAAATATTAAACAACATTTTGTAAAACATCATAAATGCTTTCTTTTTTGTTTGAATACAAAGGAATCAAGGCAGTAAATAAAACACGCGAGTTTTGTGTGGAATGAAACAAAAGAGTGTGTACATTGGAGGAGCCCTTTGAACGTAACATTGAGGGCGCGAGGTGAGCGCCATATGGTTCACGTTTCGTGCTTGTCCCGCACCTAACTATCTCTTTTAATACTTATTTGTACCCGACACTCACATAGGCACGCGCCCCCCGTGTCGCGTTGCAGCTCGCGCTTGTGTGAGTGGACTTCTTTCGCCGTGCCCCTGTGTGCGAGTGAATTTCTTTCGAGACGTAATAAGGGGACCGTTTCTTTCCCGCTAAGGTTTTAATGTCGACCACGTTTCGGTGGCGGACGCCCGCGCCTTTCCGCGGTTACCGCTTCAAACTTTTTTTATCATTTAGTGCGGACTTTGTGTGTAGTGTTCTATGTGGATTTTTCTAAGACGTCATTAGTTTTTGAGGTACGGTTACTTTTTCTTGGAGACATGCCTGCGCTTTTTATTAAAAGTTTTGATAGTAATTTAGTTAGAAGAAAACTATTATAATAAGATGTGGAAAATTAATTAGTATAAAGTTTGTTTAAGTCGCTTAAAGTTGAGTCGGTGGGTTGTGGGGAGCGGCGGGCGGGTCGGCGGGCGCGATGCTCACTTGCGTGTTGTTTTCCCAAAAACCGCAGGCTCATTAGCTTCGGCGCACACTACGCCGCGACGATTAAACTCCGAGATAACGACACATATTGTGATAACGTTGGGTAAACGCTTTGTTATATACAGCCTATGAGTTTGATTGGATTAGTTCTTGTCTTGTTTATGTTGTGCTATAAGATCAAGCCTTTTGTTTGGGAATAGATTAGAATTGGTACTTAAATAAACGATATGAGCAGGTAGATTTTAATTTAAAACAAAACTATAATGAAAACATATATAAAATACATTTAGAAAAATGGGAATATCGAATACATTTAGAAAATTAGGCTCATATTGGAATGTAAAACATTTTCAAATTTGTCAAACCTTGTAATGGGATATATTTACGGTTACAATATAGTCAATGATATTAAATTAAAATAATAATATTTTTTTATATTTACATAAATATGTATAGAATAATACTTTTATTTTATTATTAGGAAGAAACACATTCAAACGTCCTAATGTCGTCCTACTTATCCTAAAACGGTTAATATTTTAAATACTGTCCACATTGTAATACAATTATATCCCATTAGGCAAAGCGGAAACTTGTTAAAAAGTGCGCGCGAACTCCCATTAGAGTGGTTGTAGCGATCCCTAAAGTTGCTCTCTCCACCTGTAATTGTGCCGCGGTCCTACACGCTCGTTAACTCTTACATGATAATCGTACGCACACATTACCTCCTGTGCGTACCTCCCTTTTTTAAATAATTTTTTATCTGAATGTTGGTAGAGTAACTTGTCTACTTATTGAATGTTTTTTTAGTTTTCGGCCTGTATAGCGTGTACTAGAATTCCTTTTGTTTTTTTTTTACAATATAATCTTTAGATAATGTCCTCTATTTCTTATTTTTTAATTTTATTATTATTTATATTTCTTAAATACTTTTTGTTTTGTATACGCTACTCCTTTGTGAAGCTAATAATAAAATCTGCCTATACGAGTAATCGTATATTCCAGATATTATATTTAAGAATTAGAAATATAATAAATTAAATGATAATGTACTTAATCCACTTACTTCATGCATATAGCCATAACCAACACCATGCCTCTATCACTACGGTTTAACAAAGATGAATCATTACATATTATAATTATCGGTTGCCTGGTTTTGTAGCAGGATATCCTTAGTGTCGCCAGAATGGCTATAATGGAAGGCAGGATAATCACCACTCTATTTTCGCAATTTTGTAGCACAGTGCAGACAGTATGAATTCAGGAGAATCTACATCAATAATCTAAATAGTTATATGACAACAGCTAAATATTCAATGCAAGCCATTCATATACCAACTGTAATGAAAAGTATTGGACAGATAGATTACTTACTTTTCTACATTCAACCATATTTAAAATACTTTATGTAATACTAGCTGACCCGCGCATCTTCGTCTGCGTCACATAGACAAGAGAATATTCCCCGTTTTTGCAACGTTTGTCATTGATGCGCCGCTCCTATTGGTCATAGCGTGATGTTATATGGCTCATAGCTTTCCTCGATAAATGGACTATCCAACACAAAGAATTTTTCAATTCGAGCCCGTAGTTCCTAAGATTAGCGCGTTCAACTAAACAAACAAAAAAACTCTTAAGCTTTATAATATTGTAGTATATAATATTAACACCACCAATACATGCAAATTGTTTTAAAAAACCTTCGCTATTGAATGACTCTCTTAACGGCTTTATTCGCTGTTTATGTAGTATTGGATAGTTAAAATATTTTGAATTATGATGACCTGTTCTATTGCCGGTCACACTATCTGTGTGTTACTCTTAGATATCAGGGTGTTTATATATTATATCTCTTTTCATACAATTAGATAAAAGTATATTGAGATCTTCCTGTATATTGCTTGGTCTGTTCATCCAATATTTCTACCGAATCTGACGTCGGTGGTGAAAGTTGAGAATAATTTTGACTGTCAATAGACTAAATCGTGAGCGTCGGTGTTCAGTGGCAATTATCTGTATATTAAACATTCATAAAAAGTTTTATTGGCTGATGCAGCCATTGGTATCATTTGCTGCATCTCTAAGCATGCTTCAGTAAACACAAAAGTTGATCGATTTAGCAAAAGACAATTCTAACTAAAATTATAAATATGAATGTCAGTTTATTACAATCTTACGCCTAAACTACTCGACTGATCATCATGAAATTTCAGGTACACGCTGTCAGGGTTACAAAAAAGGATAAAGACCAACCATTTTAGCCAGAATAATATACTGTTTTCGAGCGAGCAAAGGCGCAAAAGCTAGTGCTACATTAAACCTTTTTAACTACGTTATTAAAATAATATTTCACACAACAGATAGGTCTCAAATAAGTTTAAGTATATTCCTGAATGCTTGTAGTGGCTAATGTAGATGTGCGCAAGGCAGTTTCTCCGACGGCTTAAGAACATTTCTAATCCTTCCTTATTAATGCACACAACGATTACACATCTAAACTTTCACGTCAGTGACAGATATTAGAACATCGTAGATACTTTTTGTAGTTCTTGTATATTATTTTATATCGTATACACTAAACGAGTTGTGTGGCTTGGTTCGTTTTTTTTTTTTACATTGTAATAAATAATTTAGTCGCTTATTACAAGCGACAAAATTAATGATTTTGATTAAGATACACATTGAGGAGACAAACAGACTGCAATGCAGAAGGTCTCGGGTTCGAACCCACGTCGCGCACCTCTGACTTTCGGAAGCTATATATGACTTTTCGAAATGATGTGCGTATTGATTGACAATTATCGCCTGCTCCGTGCCTCGGAGAGCACGTTAAGCCGTCGGTTCCGGCTGCCAAGAACATCAGTCAGTGCCCTATAATATCATGACATTGGTCTAGCCTTGGGTATCGTTAGCCTTCGGGTTGCGGAGGTCAGGTGGGCTGCCGCTCCGTGTAAAACCTGATATACAGTCAAATCCGGTTAGACTAGAAAAGCCGACTCCAAGTGACTTGGGAATAATAAAGGCTAGGGATAATAATATAATAATAATAATATATTTATTTGCCAAAAACACGTTATACAATGATCTTATAATTCAATAAAGTACATACATGTTTTGCCAAGGTTACATAGCACGCAAATATTAGGTAATAATAATTACAATTTAGATTCTCTTAAAGTCTCTAAGGCTGTAGAAATTATTTTCAGTTAGCCATTTGTATAATTGAATACCAAATTGTCTTGTATTTAACAATTTAAAGTGATTAGGAATCTTGTTAAAAATTCGGATACACATCGCGATACAATTGTTGTTGAATTTCATGGTTTTCGGAATACAATTTAGAACCAGTCTATTTGGATCTCGTTGATTTTAAGGTCTTAAATCATTCACAGTCTTATAAAATTCCTTGTGTTTCAAGACAAACATACAAATTTCAAAAATATATAAACATGGTAGAGGTAGCAAGTCAAGCTTTTTGAAAATTGGTTTACATGAGTCATCACATTTGAGAGACTGTACATTTGAGACCGTATATTGCTCGGATGATCTTTTTTTGAGCTATAAACGCTCTCATTTGGTTTGTACTATTTCCCCATACTATTAACCCATAGCGCAGTACGGATTCCACGTATGTACGATATGACATCACAGCCGTTTTTATATTAGTCACATTCTTAACCTGTCTAAGGGCATATACAAATTTATTTATTTTATTCGATATATTATTTACATGTGATTTCCAATTAAGATGTTCATCGATTATTACGCCTAAGAATTTCGTCTTGGTCACTTGTCTAAGTTTTGGAATATTCATTTTAAAATTGTATTTATTATTATGTGATTGATTAAATTGTATGTACACGGATTTATTAAGATTTATGCATAAATTATTATTATTGAGACAGCGAATTAAAAAATCTATAGTTTTATTTATTTGTGATTCATGCTTCTTTATAGCATTATTTTTCTTGTCAGTCGTTACAATAATAGAAATATCGGCAAAGAGGAAGCATTTGTAAGTAGTAATATCAATTATGTCATTTATATATAGGAGGAACAAAATAGGGCCCATTATACTGCCTTGCGGCACACCATACTTGTTGGCCCTGTATCCCGATGAGTATGGTGTCATAATGCCTTGTTCATCGACTCTATTAACTACTACACACTGTTTTCTATCACTTAAATATGATGATATCTATTAAAACGGCAGTCCTCTGATGCCAATAGCTTGTTATATGTTATATAGTAAATTGCTTAGTTTACGTAGCAATAAGTCGAAGTGAAACTAAATCGAATGCCTTAGTTAAGTCAAAAAAAGACCTGTTGTTAGTTGATTGTTATTGACATTCATCATTATGACATCTAAGAGTGAGTAGATTGCCAGTGTCGTGGACTTTTGTTTTTGGAAACCAAATTGTTAATTTTTTATTATATGAAATTTTTCACAATAGCTTCCTATACATGCATTTTTCATATATCTTTGAGAGGTTGGGTATTAAAGTTATAGGTCGATAGTTATTTACGTCCCATTTTTCTCCCTTCTTAAACAGTGGCTTAACAATGGAGAATTTCAAAGCCTCAGGAAAAACCCCGTGAGAGAATGAGAGGTTAACAAGGTGTGTTAAAATACCACATAATTCATTCACGCAAGCTTTAATAACTTTTGTATTTATTTCGTCATACCCTTCAGATTTTGTGTTATTTAATAACATTATTTCTTGTTTTATGTCATTTTCTGATATAGGTGTAAGAAACATAGAGTCGCTATAATTTTTTCCAACAAAGCTGCCTGTATTATAATTTGTTTGATGGTATGTCGAATCTATGTAGTGGTCATTAAATACGGAGGCTATGTCTGCGGGAGCTGAGAGAATAATGTCGTTAATTTTTATGTGTTCAATATTGTTTTGGGGGTTTGTACTGCTTATTTCGTTTTTTATAACAGTCCATGTGGCCCTGCATTTTTTATTTATGAAGTTAATGTTAGCAATCTTTTTAGCCTTTTGGATAGACTTTTTAAGACGTTTTGAGTATATACCTACCTTATGTATATACCTAGCTTTATTGACATCATTTTTATTTTTGTAGTATCTATACCGTAAAAATCGTTTTGTTTTGCAGCTTTTTTTAAGACCTGTACTTATCCATGTCTGTTTTATTTTATTATTTAAATTTACTTTTGTTCTTAATTTGGGGAAACAGAGATCGTAAAACAGTCGGATTATTTCGTGAAAATAATTGAATGCCCTATTTGCATCATTTTCCATATAGACATCTGCAGAGAATACATTTTGCAAGCATTCTCTATATTTACGTATATTGTCTTGGCTATGGTCTCTTTTGTAGGCGTGGTATATTGTTGGCTTTTGTTTTACAAATTTTAAAGGGAATGTTACCATTTGTGCAGTGTCGTAATCAGAAAAATGAAGTGGCAAATTAGTTGCACTTGCATCTGTTATTTTACTTAGCATGTCATCAATACAGGGTAACTTACGAGTAGGAACATTGATGTGAATTTTCATATTGTAATTGTTTGCTATATCTTGGAGTTGGTTAGTGATGTTTCCTTTTCTTAACGTGTTTATGTTAAAGTCGCCTGTCAATACAATGTTTATTTTTAATTTGTATCGTTTAGTTAAATCATGTAGGAGATCTTCTAGCTTAGTTAGAAATTGTATTGGGTCTGATTTAGGAGTTCTGTATAGACAAATAATTGATAAGTTGTTTTGTGGTAATTCTATGCCACATGATTCAAAAGTATTTGATGTTGTATAAGCTTTTATAAAAGGTAAGTCCTTATAAAATATTTTTTTCCTTATTAAAATGCACGTTCCTCCCCTTTGCTGGAGAAGGATTAGGCTAATACAGTTTAAATTTATTCTTACGTTTAACAATGTTTGAAATGCTATAGGTAATTATACCAATCTGTGGTGGCATGGTATACCGTTAAGTCCTATTTTTGCCATCACAGGTAAAGTGTGTAAAGTTTGTGCTTAAAATGATCTCAAACGTTGACATAACAATGGTACGTCTACTGTCTCCGTGGCGCAGCGGTAATACATGCGACTGCTGTGCATGAGGTCTCGCGTTCGAATCCTGGGTCAGGCCAAGAATAAAGTTATTGGGTTTTTCTGTTAAGAAATCTCAATAGCAGCCCGGAGTTAGGTAGTTGGCGGTGTTAGACACCCCCGTGCCTTGGAAAGCACGTAAAGCCGTTGCTCCTGCGCTTGATCTCTCTCCGGTCGTATCAGATTACCGTCCCATCGGATCATGAGAGTTAAAGAACAGAGAGTGCAATTGTGTTTGCGCACATACTTGTGCACTATAATATCTCCTGCGCAGATGGCCAGTCTCCGTTAAGACTAGCCGGCGTGACCGAAATTCTGTCTGAAGGACATTATATTATTATTACGTGTTTCTCTTTCATGGGTATTTTCCTAATGCGGAAGGGAAAACCCGGCCCTTTGAGAGGTTTACACGGGGACATGGGTCCAACATGCAGAGGCTGTTTAAGATTTTTTAATTTAGGGTAAGATGGGAGGGATGGAAGGATGGGATGGCACTTACCGAGGCGCTAGCCGCGGCAAGTGTTGGAGACTATTGCAACATATGGAATCTAATAAATCTAAGCTATAGGGATGGGTGTTTGATGGGCAGGTGTAATAAAAACCATGGATAAAAAAACGACGTCTGCCTGATATACTGTTTCAGTACAAAGTCGAAATGGCAGACGGTGACTCGCCGACTCTCTAGATGGGCCCCCTGAATAGCCACCATAGGCATGACTCTGACCGGCTGACCAAGGCAAGCCAGAGTTGAGAGCTCTTGAATTTCCACCCTAGCCAACCAGTAACGGCAAGCCGGGGACGAGGCTATAACTGACTCTCTGAGGCATTCAGGACCGCAGTGTCGCCACTCACATTCATCTCGCCACAAGTTGCCCTGCAGTTTGTGCGCTTTTATTTAACCTGGTGATACATTTTTTGTTTATATCACAAGGCGAAGATGATAGTCTAAAAGCTAGTGTGCTGTGCCCTCCGATACCGCGTTAGTCTCATGATGAGCAAACGACTGCCTCAGAGGGTTATTATTATTGTTATTATTATGTCAACGTCTTAGATTCTTGAACCTATATTATAACGTTCACTCTAAGAGATTGCTCCTAGCCTTATTTCTGATCATACAGAGATTAGACCAGCGTTCACCTGGTTTGACAGTCCTTCTCCTTAGCCTTTATTATTCCCAAGTCACTTAGGGTCGGCTTTTTAGTCTAACCGGATTTGACTGGATATCAGTTTTTACACGAAGCGGCTGCCACATGACCTTCGCATCCCGAAGGCTAACGATACCCTAAGGCTAGACCAGTGTCAGGATATTATAGGGCACTGACTTCCCAATAACGACTGCCATAGATGTTCATGGCAGCCGGGACCGACGGCTTAACGTGCTCTCCGAGGCACGGAGCAGGCGATAATTGTCAATCAATACGCACATAATTTCGAAAAATCCGAAAGTCAGAGGTGCGCGTCGTGGATTCGAACCCGAGACCCTCTGCATTGCAGTCTGTTGGTCTCCCCACTGAGCTAAATAATTATATTAAAATATAATAAATAGCCTTGCAAAGTAGATAGCTTTGCAAAAGGCTATAGAATGTATACTAAAAAAGGTGATATCATGTTATCATAATTTTGATACTGGAAATTCCAATGTTCTTTAAGTCACGCTTAAAAAAAATTAAGAAAAGAAAGAAGTACTGAGATAACATAATTATAGTAGTTAGTAAACAAAGCATAATTTATTATTATTGAACCAAACATGTTAAAATGTTGAATTCGATTGCAAGGCAGACTTTTGTCTTTACGATATTATGTATGTTTTAAATAATTAACTATCGTTCAATTTAATGACAAAGGCAAACATTGTAATAATCGTTCAAATATGTGAAGTCTGTCAACCTGTACTGAGCTAGCGAGGTGGACCCCAGCCTAAACCTTCAAACAGTGAGAAGAAACCAGTGCCCATCAGTGGGACACTGTAAACATGGCTTGATATTATTATACCATATCTATACTAATATTATAAAGAGGTAAAGTTTGTAACTTTGATTGTTTGTTTGTAAGGGCTAATCTCAGGAACTACTGGTTCGAATTGGAAATTCTTTTAGTGTTGGATAGCCCATTTATCGAGGAAGGCTATAGGCTATATAACATCACGCTACGATCAATTGGAGAGGAGCAGGAACGAAAAATGTTGCAAAAACGGAGTATATTCTCTTGCAGACGAAATTGCGCGGGTTAGCTAGTAACTTATATAACTTGACGACCTCGATGGCGTAGTGGTTAGTGTAACCGACTGCGACACCTGAGGTCGTGGGTTCCATTCCCGCACAAGTCAAATATAAAAAAAAAAACCAATGTCTAGTACCCATAGTACAAGGTCTGCTTAGTTTGGGCTAGATAGTGTTGTGTAATAGAATATTATTATTATAAAGAAGTAGAAGCTCACTTGAAAAAAGGAAATACTGTTTTAGGTTTATGAAAGCTGATTTATTGAAAGTTAGTTTTTTCAACATTTTGCCTGACTATATCTATATCTAAATATACATCGCGTAATATAAGGATTTTCATTTTTCTGGATCGTTACATGCTCTTGATAAATAGTCACGTCAACCCAAAAATATATAATATTTCTTATTTTTAATGAAGAGTCACACGTCTGGTACCCTGAAATAGAATGTATTTTTAAACAGTATCTGTCATTATTGATTATGCTTGACAAATGTGTTACCATGTAGGAAACATAACTTTTTGGTTAATTATCCCACATAATGGTGGGATGTGTGTGGGATGATATCATTATTTTCTCCTGGTCACTTCGCTTTGTCTTCGACAGCATTTACCGCTACATTTCTGCACCAGGTCTTGGGTCTGCATCGTTCATTGATTGAATATGGAAAATTCGGTGGCAAGGTCCCTGCGTAGGCTAGCAGCCCCTTTTCTTACTTGACCATTCTTTCGATTATTATGTCAGCGAAGTCGCGTATGACATACATATATCACCATTTTCAAAGTAAATAGAAAAGCGGTTAGATTTTAAGCTATAAATAATATTTTGATCAAGACTTTCTGAGATAGTTAACGTCTTTAATAAAAATGGTGCTATTCATAATAATAATTTGATGGCTGCCGACTGAAGTAGGTAAGAGTTCAGAGTACCTTATTGTGGGTATATTAATAAGTGCATTTTAATAATAATTATCTAGGTTATCATATTTCTATTAGAAAACTCTTTGTAACAGTACGGAGTCTGGAAATGCACGCTAGATTTCAGTACGTTGGCAAAATGTGGAAATAATACACCTCATCATACATATATGTACGCACAATCAATGAATGTGTATGTCTAGATCACTATTAAAATTTTATGAATATATTAACCAAATATGTACTGACTTACATCGAACATCAATAAGCAGGCTGGTTAAGATAATTCCTCAGTACATTTGTCGGGTGGGGTTGGCGGCATTGTTCACGGGCTTCGACTTGTTGTTTGCGCGACCTTTGAATTTAGAATATGGAACGTTTTGAATTTTGCACGATCTTACCGCCCTCGCGCCGCGTGCCGCGTGTAGTGACAACGTGATACAGAGGGGAGACGTGTCAATGACGAAAATTGTTGATGTTATAAATATTTGATACTATAAAAAGCGAACTACAACGAGCAAAAAAGAAAAGACAATTATAATTATTCTTGTTTATGAGCATGACCAAATAAGTAGATGGTTGAAGAAAAATTTAATACTGTATATACCTATTCCTATATCCATCAGTATGTTTACAGTGAAGTAGCTCACAGTGCAATACGAGGATATAAATAACAAATATGAAATGTGAGTGTTCTTCACTGTCATCTTTGTCTAATACTTCGGTGATATAAAGGCGTATTACTTTGTACTTTATCAAATACTTGCATGAGATTAGTAGAATTTTACTGTAAGCGTGAAGGGTTTTAGGTACATTATTCGAAACAGACCGAAGCCTGTTAAAAAGATCCTTGCTTGCATTTATGGATCGTAATTAACATGTTTATGTTCAACAACTGGTACAACATTAGCCCATTTAATGGACACGGAAGCGCATGTCGGTAAAGAGGTAAATTTCGAAATTAAAATTGGAACCCATGATTAAATTAAAATTGGCAGAATGCCGGTGAATACCCTTGTACTAGTTACTATAGTAAAATTTAAAAATAATAAAGTACAAACGCGTGTGTGTATGTACTGTTTTTGAATTTTGAATATCTATAATCCCCTTTATTGTTGTTTTGTTTTATTCCTAATTTCTTACAATTTGTTAAAATATATTTTCATATAAATAATAAAATAAAATGATCGTAAAAATTGCCTTCCTTACTTGAAGGTGTGAAGCGTAAAATGTTGACAGCTTTAATGTATACTTATTAATAATTAAATTGTAGGCGTGCGTGCTATTAGCCGATCCGTGCGCCATAATGAGAATGTATTATTCAACGTTAATTCCAAATAGGCGAAGAATTTTGTTGATCTGAGGAATTTGGTTTTCAATAATTTGGTAGGGAAATATAAAATGTAATTCTTTTGCAGATAGTTTAGATTTTAATTACAGATAGATTTAAGAGTTAATATATAAACAACATTTTAATTATAAATATTTATTATAAATGCAGATTCTTTCAACTCATATTACTTCGAACTCATGGACTTATGAATTCAATCAAACTCTGCAAAATGTTATCGAATACCAAAATATTTATTTCAGTAGACGATTTTGACACTCAACAATTAAATGAACCGTGTAAAGTGGGATTACTCGATTGATCAAAAATATGTTGTTTAGGTAAATAGGTATATTCCATTTCTACGTGTTGTACTACGAGTACAAACAGAATAGATCTACCGCAACAGATTTTTCTCTTCTTTCTATCTTAACGGTTTCATTCAAGTCTTACGAGCCCAGCAGTTGTCAGAATATATGTACCGCTTCGGTGTTCATGATAGTCGGCGCCGACGGCTTTCGGCAGTCATCGACTTATCCGCAGAGAACTACAGCTTTTTCCAGATTTTTCTTGTTTAGAAAGAAAGAAGGAAAGAAAGATACTGTTTTATTTGAATCTCCAAACATACATAATTTTAAAAAACAATAATAAATACAATTAAACGGAAAACGGTATATGGAGATCAAATTAGGCAACTGCGTCAGCTATTGTTGCAGTATAGACTGTAATGCTGGTATTCTCGCAGGCCTACTAACAATAATTTATTAATACACACTAATGCATAACAAAATAAAACATACAAAATGGGATAAATATAATAAATATAAACTTATAACAATATATTTATACTATATTCATACATAAAAGTGTGTGTATATATATATATACATATATATAGTAGTCTATAAAAAATTGGTGTAATATAACCTTATGATGTACTACAAAACACTGTATGTGAAAATGACACTTTAAATAAAAAAGTAAAATACGCAGCAGTTACACTAACTTCATTGAGTTACAGCTATAACTCATAGAACACTGTCATCGAATACAATGGTGCAAAGCCAGAGTCTAACAAAATTATATCAATTATCGATGATATACCGAAAGCCAATACTTTTACGATATCTATAAGTAGGTGATTGATGAGTAGAATACAAATAATTTGACAGATATTAGAGCAAACCTTCTAGTCGAAATGTCAAACCTTTTGCTTTGTAAGTTAAAACCGCGTAGCCCTCAGAGGTTGCAGCGGGATTTTAATAAATGACGTCACATCACCCCGTCGCATTCCAACGGTCCTTGTTTAACTGCTTGATTGTTTTGTGTTGTTTATTGTCACCAATATTGCCACCAACGAAGGGTCGAGATACAAGCTTCCTTTATTTTTAGGGTTTTAAGACGCGGTATTAGAATTTTCATTTACTTGATTTGATTTCCTTTGAGTTTGACTAACGGTTTAGCTTTGTCGCAGCTTTTTCTTGATGGCATTGTGGATGCCACGAGTCTAGTAATTGTTCTAGTAGGCTCCTTTAACTTAGGTAAATGCATTTGTTAGCATTCGGTTTAATAATGTGTAAGAATGTACCCCCTAAACAATCACAGAGCCGTTGACTTAGCCATCGGATTTACGACATTCAATCTTTATGTACCCCATCATGATTGGTCGTCTGATTAGACCTTTATCAAAGCACACCACTATGAAAAGATTGCCTCATTCTACTTATCGTGACATTTTATATGAATAAGTAAGTTTACCGAATATTTCAACACGATTCAGAGTAGATGTTCATTAGGTTTTTCAAGGAATAAAAATCGGTAAGACTCTATCGTCGACAGTTGAAGACAAGGGTGACAGATAATTTCATATATTTTAATATTTCTATGAGGAAGATATTTTTAACGTTTATCACTTACATATGTAGTTAACTGTATTGACAATCACTCCATAGATATGCCCTTTTAGAAGCGTAGCTCTACCAGTCACGTTGTCAATTTGGTCGAGATTTCTTAAAGCTGTTTAAGACGCATTCTAAACACGTCACGCAACGCGGACTGACTTTAAAATCAGAGGAAGTCCGTCACCGTCTTGCGTCTATTCGTCCATTTGAATATGTACCGCTCGGACACGGTCGGATATTACATTTGCTAACCCATTTGTACCCGTCGCTGGTCGTCCTACGATCATTATCCGTGTCCGACCCGTCTCCAGAGACCACCCTCAGGAATGTCCCCCACTGTCCTATTGATTCCCTTCACATTCGCTCCTCTTTAAAATTGGGCCGATAATAGATGTTATTGGAACTCCGAGGGCTTGACGCGTTTTATTATACGCACAGATGCTGCGCTATTATTGAGATTCTGAAAATAACGTTCGAAAATTGTCGCCCGTGATACCGTGCCGTGTGTAATGATTAAAATAAAATTGCTGAACGCTCCATTATGATCACAATTTTATATAAGCTTAAGGTAATGGCAGAATTTGTAGGTAGCATGTATAAGCACATATATTATATAGATTTACGCCTGTTTGCTGAATTGGTAGGTTGGTTAGGTTAGATCCGAGGTTACATGTTACAATAATGCTACGTAAGAATTATTGCGACATAGGAACATTATTTGTAATTAATTTTAAATTGCATATAACATGAGACAGACAGACAGACACAATGCTTTTACTATTATATCTCGATATAAGTAAGCTGACAGATTAAATCACTGTATTATAGATAAATCCGGTAAATCCATTTATATTTTCTACGTTTGTACTGTTTAAATTTTAGTTGCTTTGGAAGTAGTATATACAAACGTTACATTAGACTTCATCGATCTATTTTATGCGTAGCTATACGATACTGTCATATCAACTTATTTGGTGTAAAGCGAATTGTACTTTTCGTTGCGTAGATAGTAAAGAAAAGTTTAATTTATAAATTTTATACTTCATAAAACATATATGACTCTGACTATAAACAGAAAATAATACTTTATTATATGGTTTTATCTGTCACTGTAGCAAAAAGTAGAAAATAAAATATAAGAGAGAGAAATTTAAGGGGTGCACCTTAATCACGGGTCCTAAAACAGTATTTTATCTAAAACAAAAAGCTTTGGAGTCTATCGGGGCGTGAAGTTTTTATTAAAAATATTGTCCGAATGGCAACGGGCGCAGTGAAACAGAAATGGACCGTTGTAATGTATCTTTGGGTTGCTGGGTTCCTTTGTAGTAGGGTGTAGGGTAACGAGCATTGCCCACTTGTACGGAACCCCTACACGACCGTACATGCTTTATTATTTACGAGCTTTACCCTTTATGTATGTTTTTACGCTAAGATTTTATTGCTGGACTATTCATGAGCTAAATCCATGGAGGAATCAGTGTTGGGATTCGGCGGTGATTATTTGTTGATGCTGTAATAGTTGTATTAACTTACCATTGACAAGATAAGGGGAATTGACCTTGCGTATCCTGTATTGATTTATAAAACATGGCCTTCGGTAGCCATTTGTGTATCGTTAACAATTTGTTTGCCGTCACAAAAATGTTTGTATGTGTAATCCAATAATGTTGAATTTGATCGATTTTAATTTCGACCAATGTTGTTTTTTGTTTTGTGATAAACAATATTTTTCATATTACGGGAAGTTGTATACAATCAATTATATCTATAGGTCCCTTACTAATTAAAAGGTGGTGATGCTAAAAATGCACTTCAACGTTATACCATTTAAGAGAGGTAGGCATTCGCAGAAATTCACCTAAACTTGTATGTACTATCATCCTACTGGAGAACAAGATGCAGTCTCAGGCGCCAAGTTAGAGATGTCATTAGGCGATATTCATCAGATGGGGTGTAACCGTAGTATGCCATCTTGATTGTATACAAAAACTATGGTACAGGTACACATAGTTCATCAGCAACGTAAATTATAAATCTTAGTCCTGTTTTAATAGCTGTTTATGTGTTATAAACAGAAAAATAAATTGTAAAGATACCTAAAAAGTAATATCTTAAGCCAAAAACGCACTACATCAAGCAAATAGCGACAGACAAAACCAAGAAAATTGTGTTGTTTGTCAAAGCCATCTACGATACTTTTATGAGTTAGAATCAAAGTGAACTGCGAACAGGGATAGAGACGAAAGCCGTGGGGCTCACCCCTTCCCGGAATTAAGTTTAACATCCCAATCGACATATCGTGTTTCGCGAACGTATAACAGCCTATTTGTACCAGGGGTGGGTTATACCGCTCTAAGTGTTATTGTCAATGTGTTTTCTGACATTGTCGAAAACTGGGATACACTGGACTTCTGGGATGAAGTTTTGCAGAACAAAATTTAAATCTTTTCATACTTATAGTTTTTCCTACATACTGTAATTTAAGTAAATATCCGTTTACAAAATTTGAAATATTCTGCAAGCTGTTACTTCATTGACTTCGCCATTGCTTTTGCAAAAGGTATCTATGACCTTGTATGACATATAGAACTTTTTCACTACCTTTTAAAGAAGTGCCGCTAGCGATGTCTAGTGGACAATTTCGGAAACTATATAACTAATACAGCACATTTTTGAATGTACACAATGTTGTTTAAACACCCGCTAACATTTTCGAACATTTAGCAAGGCATGGAATTGGTGCCATTAGAATTCCAAAATTATTATGGACTTTAAGACATATTGTTGTATATAACTCAATACCGACTCTACGTCAAATGTTACTATGTTTTTCGTACGTTGTTACGGAATGACAAGATTTACAGAATAAATAAAATTAAAACGTTGTGATCGAGAAACATTAAACAGAGCAAGTGCGCATCCAACACAAATGTAAAAAAAAATGGAAACAATTATGTATATTTGATGTCTTATTATTAAACCATATACGGGTAACCTATAATTTACAACTAAACGCTTACACAATTTGTAAATTCGGATTTTAATACAAAGCTTTTCTGATATTAATACAACCTGACATCCCCAATACAGATATAACCAATGAAACATACGAACGAGTGTATTATGAATGGCTGCATATTTCCAGTGAGGGAGATCAAAGAGACTAGCACATTATTAGTATCGCATTGCGGTGGCTAACCAACCGTGCCTAGCGACAGGAGTCGAGCTGATAATATATTCATTTAAACTGGTCTTTGACTACACTTATTTTCTTATGATCATCTACAAATATAATAAAATTGTAACTGGTGGATGTCTGGACAAATAGAATAATGTTAAGAAAAGTCACGTCGGGGGTTTTTATTAGAGCTATAAAAGTCAAAACAATTATGTTAAGAATTTTTGTCTGTTTGTCTGTATGTTTGAACGCGAATCACGCAAAAACTACTACATGAAATTGAATGCGGTATTCACAGTTGCATTGCTGGAGTTCTAACTTCAAATCTGGTGCATGTTTTGTCTTGATACATCACCTAGGACTAGAGTATTAGGAAAGAAAAATGTAGATAAGTACCTATTTCCAAATTCCATGCGTACGAAGCCGCGGGCAGGAGCAAGTATTTTTATAAAATAGTATGATCTACGGTTTAGCAAACATGATGTAGACAAAAACTGTGTTGTCTAAGAGACATATATAGTGTATCGTCACTCATAATTATTATACCTACTTATAAATGTTTAATTGAAATACTCTGGTTACTGGTATATATTTTAAATGTCTTGAAAATAAAGATATAATAGATTTTTGAGACAGAAAGAAGGCTATGCTTAAGTATATAAATACCGCCGTTTTGTTATTTATTTAGGATACTTCAAAATAAGGGTATTATCCCTTCTTTTGAAGTATCGACACATTAACACATTCTTGCTTTATGAATTAGCAGTAGCTATTGTTGAACCGTACAAATGCAAATTTTCATGTAAATTAAATATGTATTGACATACAATACAAGAGTAAAGCTGCCCTGAAGTCTCTTTTAATATTATTTGTATATAATACCTCCATAAAATACCCTTACATCTGAACCATACCCATACATTCTAAGTAACAACTAATTTAAAAATTGCTTCGAGGCCCGTCGAGCGTGCAAACAGAAAACATTTTAATAAAACGAAACCCATTTTAAATTTCCTGCGTAATATAATATCGGGGAGTCAATATTTAAAGTACGGAGTCGTATGTTACAAAAATACTAATATTTTATTCTGTTCGCTTGATTTGTCACCCCGGGTTCTGTGAGTTCCACCCCTTGGTCTGACGCCATGATTGTGCGTGCTGTCGCGATGCGGAAGTCACTTTGATGCTTCACACACCATTGTCAATAGCCTCGGCGAAGTTCAAAGGCTTTCGCTCCAAAAGTTCAGTACTACTTGATTTTACGGCAGTTTGATTATACTTTACAAAGATACAATTTGTAATGGTGGTGTTGCTCCAATATTACTTACATCATCAACAGTAAGATTGAGAGCTTAAAGTACTAGTAATTTTTCTAGTTTAGTATTGTGTTGCTTTGAATTGTTAACAGTAAATTGTTAAGTAATGATAAAATAACTAATTATGAGAGGTGCTGTTGTGCATTTCTGTAAATCTCACTACCGTATTCGCAATTCTATAGTTACCACAAACATAAAAGATTAAGTTACTAGAGAGATAGAGTTCGGGCTAAACATTTACAGAATAGCACGGCATTACTGTAACACTTTCTATGTTGTTGTTTTTCAGATAGCAACGCCAACAATGCCATCTCCATCCTGCTCAAGAAGCTCAACCCGGAATTCGATAGAAAATTCAAAATGGAGACAGCCGTTGACTAAAATAGTTATGTGACGGTTGTGAACTATAAAAACTTAAGACTGCATCTATGTAATGTGTAAGTAATAAGTGTTTGAAGTGAACTATACGATGCATCTGTCGAGTGAAGTGAGTTCTACTACAAATGGACTGGGCCACGAGGCGCCTTCTTCGAGTTACGGTAGCAATGCCTTGCCGAGTCAGCCGCTTACGGCTGAACTACTCGCTGAAAGGACTTTGGAAGGTCTATTGGCTGACCATCCTGGAGAGTTAGTGAAGACAGGGTGCCCACACGTCGTAAGTATTCTTTCTCGTTGACGTACGTACACTTTTTATTTAGTCGCTTATCGCTTCAATTCTTTTTTCGGTTAAGTTCAAACATTCTACATAGACAATACAAAATATTGGTTCGAAATTCGTTACAACTTCTTGTCTGCAGTTGCAAGTACAGCTTTACGTTACACAGCTGCTGTGTCTGGCCGCCGCCCCCGGTATGCCGGTATGATCTCAATATTAGATTTGGACTTTGTCAAAATATTGAAGCAGCTTCTGTGCTTCCTACCATCGTTAAGATAAAAATAGCTTTGGTATAAGACGGTATAAAACAATTTATTAAATTCTTACAGTATTCTTAAAACAGGTTTCTTTCTAGGTGTGTACAGTACTTCCACCCCACTGGCGGTCAAACAAAACCTTACCAGTCGCCTTCAAAGTGGTAGCATTGGGGGAGGTTGGGGACGGTACCCTGGTCACAGTTAGAGCTGGTAATGATGAGAACTGTTCTGCTGAGCTTCGGAACTGCACAGCGGTCATGAAGAACCAGGTCGCCAAGTTTAATGACCTTCGATTTGTTGGGAGAAGTGGGCGAGGTGAGTGAAATTGAATTTATTATTTGACGACCTTGTATTCTACGTAACTACCTTATTAGTTCAGTGCGCACGCATAACTTCGTGTAAACAACTAAAGATATTCACAATATGTTCATCCTTTATTTATGAATACATAAGATGCCTTGAAGAAGACATATTAGAAAATCTACTAATCGCCAGTCATCGATGACCATAGATACCATTACATAGATATTGCAACACTGCCCTTTCTCGAAAAATGCACTGACGTTTAGATCTGTCGCACCAAAGGAGTAAAACCGTGGGCAAAACTCGCTATACATACATATATTATATTCCTAAATATATGTACTTAACAAAAACTATGAAATTGCAATTAAATTAATAATTAATTTAAATTATATCGCAGCTGAGATATTCTTCGAGCAATCTCGAAATGAGAGGCTAACACTAACGGACTTCATAATAATGTGTTAGAAGTACCTACTTTCCTAAAACAACATCCGCTGTAATACGTTATGAATTTCAGCGGTAATCTCTACCTATAGTGTGCATAGTATACCCACCTAACCTGTTTAAAGATTTATGGCATAGATTTTCGTACGGCAAGGCCTTAACAGATCAATTACCCCCATTGACTTAATATTCCAACAAAGAGAAGACCTGTTGAAATATTCACAAGGAGAAGCGCCCCTGGCTTTGTTTTTGAGTGCTTACTCAGGGGAGCAGGGGATTTTTTATGAGTAATGTCTGCATTATTATAAACATCTATATATGTTTTCTATAGTTGTGAGATAAACATTTTAAATATTTATATAACTTTTGAACAGTAAGTAAGTATATGGTGTAATTCGTACTATAAGACAGAAGAACAATTAAAAGAATCCGAATGACTTTCGTTTCATGTCATGTCTCAAATGCAAAAATTTTTATATAAATTATTGAATACTGTATAAAAAGGTATACTAGTTGAAGGTAATTGCGCGGTCAACCGCCTCAGCAACGTCGCGTCGTCTACACTTGTGGTGATTCATGCCGCGGACGATTAGTGGCCGATCAGACGCGCGTCTTGTATTATCGTTCGGATTATCAACGAGTATTAGGGCGAGTTGTGCACTTGTGCAGTATGTTATTGCAGTTTAGATCTGAACTTGCAGTTCAGCATAAACGTATAAACCTTAAAACATTTGAATGTCAGTCGTATGTTATTGTTGTTTATGCATCGATGTGATTGTCCAATGCCTAGACTGGTTTCTGAAAGGCAGCTCAACAGAAGAGTTTGTAAACAGATGGTAACATTAATTTGAGTTTGATACTTTGTTGCATTATTTAAAGTACTTTAAAGTAGTTAGCCTAGCAGAAACCGGTTATAAAAAGGTAATAGCGAGTTCATTATTATATAAACCCCTCTGGGACAGTCATTATCTCATCATGAGACTAACGCGGTATCGGAGGGCACAGTACACTAGCTTTTAAACTATCACCTTCGCCTTGTGATATAAACAAAAATGTATCACCAGGTTAAATAAAAGCGCACAAACCGCAGGGCAGCTTGTGGCGAGCTGAATGTGAGTGGCGACACTACGGTCCTTAATGCCTCAGAGAGTTGGTTAGGGCCTCGTCCTCGGCTTGCCGTTACTGGTTGGCTGCGGTGGAACTTCAAGAGCGCCCGTAGGACTCTCAACTCTGGCTTGCCTTGGTCGGCCGGTCAGAGGGGGGCCGCTAGAGCTATATGCTTGGGGGTGGAAGTGTCATTTTCAAGGGCATAACTACGGGGAAACCCGCTCCGGGTCTCCGTTGTTACGAGACCCGTGATGGTGAAACCGCAAGAGATGGTGGCGCCGCAGCGCTCGACACCCCTAGCCACTCGCACCAGTGTTGCCCTCTGCTGCTGGCTTGTATGCCTATAGTGGCTATTCAGGGGGCCCATCTAGTGAGTTGGCGAGTCACCGTCTGCCCATTGAATTGATGCTATTAGAGTATTCAGGGCAGACGCCGTTTTTCATCCATAGTTAGCAATATACCGGTCCACCAAACACCCATACCTATAGCCCATATATTAGAATCCATACGTAGCAATAGTCCTACGCCTGCTGTAGCTAGTGCCGCTATAGGTGTTCCATCCCACCTTTGATTAAAACTCTCGAAGGGCCTCTTCACGCTGGACCCATGTCTCCGTATAAGCCTTCCAAAGGGCCAGGTATTTTCTAATACATATAATATGTTAGAAAGTATCTGTGATAAGAGAAAAATAATAATAATATTCTATCACATACACACAACACCATCTAGCCCAAACTAAGCAGAGCTTGTACTATGGGTACTAGACAATGGATAAACATACATACATATACTTTTTTTTGTAAATACATACGTATTATACATAGAAACACCCAGACCAAGACAAACATCCATGTTCATGCACACAAATGTTTGACTTGAGCGGGAATCGAACCCGCGACCTCAGGCATGGCAGTCGGTTACACTAACCACTACGCCATCTAGGCCGTCAAATATGAAAGATAATAGAATTTTTGTTTGAAGTAAACGTTCTAAACATTGTCAGATAGTTGTTAAATTATCAAGTTAGGATTCACAAACTGTTTATAGCATTATTAGGCATAATTCGCTTGCCTGTAAATGCTTTCTTTAAGCTTTAAGTCTGCCCCTCAATTTGATTTCGATCATCAATTCCTAACCTCTTTTCCTTTATGACAAGAGCTTCATTTTGATGTATGTTTTGCATTGATATTTTACCATAAGTTGTATTTCAACAGTGCTAGTGCCTATTCATTTCATATTTTATGACAAAGCCTCATCTTAAGAAGCTGTTTGTGCGGAATTACGACAGATTACAATATCTCAGTAACCTGTGCATGTGGTGTTAACCTCTAAGTAATTGTTAACCAAATAAATAAATTTATAAAATAATCAAGTTTGAAGTCAACCGATTCTTACCTAAAATTCAAAACCACCAACAATGAAAATTAAAGTACTACTTTTTTCAGCGTAGTAATAGTGGTAGAGTATCAAGTCCTGTGGGATAATTGCACGTCTTAGCACTTATAGCACTTCGCGTTTGCGGATCTCTTTACGGCTTAAACTGATACTTTGGTGTTTAACCCTTAATTGCATCCACGCACGCAGCTTAAAATATACACAGGTAGCTACTGCGTATGTATATGAAACGTAACACAACAACTTAATAGTCTTTGTTGATATCTGAACGTAGAGTTTGCTTCTACAAGGTGTATTCATTAGGTAATATAGCAAATAGGGTCAATTCTTGTATTAGCTGATATTCCTGTGTTATAATTCTACTAAGAAGATAAAAAGAGACCGACCATTTGCAAATAGGCAAATGAGAAGCTACTTAATATTTTAATAAATACATACAGATATCCCTAAAGAGGTAGGGACAGGTGTATTGCACTCACATTTTGCCAGAAAAGGTTTTGGGTCCCACGCAAAAGATTGTGAGCGTATTGCCTTTTCAATACGGACCCGAAACTTGAAAACCGAATCGGGACTTGCAAAAGTACTCAGTAGCACTTTGGCCGAACTGAAAATCGAATCCGAGACCTCATGCATAGCACTCGCATTCACTACCGCTAAGCCACCGAGACAGTTGTTATAACAAAATTGTAAAATCAAAGTGTGTTTATATTATTATGCCAAGGTATATTCATAACATTGAAGTTACAGTAACAGACAGATGTTCCCGTACATTTCTCTGAATATTACGTGAACCAGAATGTATTAACGTAAACAGTTTGGATCGATGTAAATGAACAACGAAGCGGGAACCAACTTAAAGTTTGGGGTCGCAAACATTGCTAACATCGGCGAACTGTAAACTTGCCTCGCATCTCATATTCAAATAGTGCAGGGAACTAACGAACCGGCGGGGTGGGAGGCTACAACTTGGAAGAAAATATCAACTGGATGGAGTAAAGGGGGTGATCCACTGACGAATATTACCACTGTGTCATTTAGGTCACCGGTGTAGTCCACCTTTAGAATACCTGCAGAATCTTAAGTGATATAATTAGTTCTGGTTCTGTACAAAATTTCAGACCAATTGACCGCTAGACGAAATATGTGTCGGACAAAAAGGACGCCAGCTTAGATAGAGATGTATTATATTCATACTAACTGACCCGTGCAACTTCGTCTGCTTCACATAAGAGAATTTTCTACGTTTTTGCAACATGTTTCATTTATGCTCCGCTCCTATCGGTAGTAGCGTGATGTAGCCTATAGCCTTCCACGATAAATGAGCTATCCAACACTAAAAATAATTTTCATTTCAAACCAGTAGTTCCTAAGATTAGCGCGTTCAACCAAACAAACAAACAAACTCTTCAGGTATGGATTTGTGAAGTATGAAATGTAGAGTAAGGTTTATTTTGATCCATAAATTGAAATCGGAACTTCTAGCTTGCTAGCTCGGTGTGACATCATTAGGTCATCAAGACCTTGAGAAATAATTTTGTGTTATAAATTACCGCCTACCCAGTGCTAGTGCTGCAGGTTTTGTGGGCTCTAAGCCCATACAATCTGCGTGTAATGCTCGTCCTTTGTGTCAATGACTGGAAAATATCACCACGATATAGCACATGTCTTTAAAAATAAATATGTTAACTATTCCCTTTTTAATTTTATTTTGCTGGTTAGCAATTATCTCATCAAGAAAACATTACTATTTAACTAAATCTATCTAGTAATACGTTACCATTGATGTTGTCGATTGAACAAATGTGTTGGCAACTTATATAGTCAGTTTGCATTCACTTGTCAATGGATCTCCCCCTTTTTGTCGTGCATGTCACAGCGGTGTTCCGTGTCGATATCGTTAGGTAAACAAACCGAACAGAAGATAAATTGTGTGTCATGTAAATAATGCTAATAGAATGGGTTTGCTTCTTGTTTATATTCTGATTTGTACGATTACATATCAAGAATGTAGTTTTAAGTAGTTGGTTCTGAAATTATTTGATAAGTTTAAAAATAAATTTACTTAATTCCAGCTACTATCGATAGTTGATTAAGAAGGATCAAAAATTCGGTTATTTAATTACTCATCGCAAAACGAGAGTACGGACCACATACTACTAATACATTTCCACAAAATCCTATATAAGTTGACGAAAGCAACGCAGCCGCTTAATAAACTAGTTAAACAACTTTGACACTTCGTAAACTGGTGCTGCAGTAAAGCTTTTACATCAATGTATTAGGTGCTCGTAGTCGCTCAGCATCGGTATGTAATTACCTAAATGACGTTGATAGATGTGTGGAGAATTAGACTGGATTTTACATTTCCTAGTACAAATATAACCCTCATTAAAAATTCCTCAAACAAACAAAAGCTTTCGGCTAGCGTGTACACGAAAAAACCAATATAGCCCTGAGCGGCGGGAAAGTGGAAAAGAAGTTAAGAGGTGTCTATTTGTCACGTTCCTTCCTGAATAACGCTCTGCTTTCCAATTAAGGGTAAGCGCTCTCTTTGTTTATCTTAAATTGCGAGAAAATCTCACTCAAATTATCGGGTAAAAAAGACAAAGGGGGATCGCGGCGGAACATAACTTTTGTTTCGTTCCAGGATAAAAAGTTGCGTATCTAACGTCGAGGGACGGGGCGCGGGGAATTTTTAATAAGCGAAAAATTTAATGAGGGCCCCCCAACCACTTTTTTGCCACGGTGTGCCGTGTCAGCTCGACGGAGAGTGGCTGCCTTCACTCGCCGTATCGGACAAGAATTATTAATTACTCGTAAGATCTTTTTCTTTGTTGTAAATTATATCAAAGCTCGTGTTACATCCAATTATCTTTACAGGACCTGATAGATAAATTATAATAGATTACAAAAACGTCAAAAAATAATATGCTCCGTAACTTTTACCTAGATATTTTTTAGTTGTAGTATAAAGCTTGCATTTCATTCATGAGCGATTTAAATTTAACCTTACCTTATTATACCCCGGCGTGGCGTAGTAAGCGGCCAATTTATCGCACCACTAGTCAAGGAGGGACATCTGCTAATCGATTGATTGGCCCTACCTTAGCTAGACAGATAAAAAATACTCCCCTAGTCTCATTTGTCCCTGAACTCAACGCATTGGGACTTTAATTGCCCCTTTAAAATACGGTGAGCTAAGAATGTAAGTGTACAGTATGTATTAAAAATCCTGTCTTATCTTTAAAAAAGAGACTATTTAAACAATTGTCTGCTTTTCTGTATTAGTATTTGTTTTTAAAAATCTATAGATACTTAATAATAGTACTTATAACCTTTTTATAATTTATTTATTTTTAGCCTGTACCGTTCCACTGCAAGGCAAAGGCATCCCGATCTATAGTAGTATAGATAGTATAACTTAATTATTAATATTCATAATCAAGTAGTCTTGGACATTTTAAATTGCATATAAGATAATGTCGAATATACTTTAATTCTTAAATCCAGTTCACGTGTTAAGATTATGGTACTCTACTCTTCTTAGATAACAAAAGTAATAAGTATCGCAATTAGAGTAATCAATGATTGTTTGCAATACCAGGGGTATCATTCACCGACCCTAGGAAATAGGAATCAAAGATGGGATGAATGGAAAGGGTGCGCAAAGGTCGGTATGTAATCCTTCTAAACCTTTTCCCAACGATACACAGTCACAATGTCCATGTTATAATAATAAAGAGAAAATATTTGTTTGTAATTGATAAACCAGTTAGACAGCTGGTTTCTTATAAGATGGTGGTACTTCCTCGAGCGAGACAGACTCCAGGACTTATTTTCTATCTTTCACCTTGTATTATACCTACGTTAACAACTATTATAAATGATTTACTAATTAATTACTTACTATAATAATAAATGTCATTCCTTAAGTAAAGTTAATCTTTATAAATATTCTAGCCAGATATAGACACTCACGTCACTCACGTCTAAAGTCCACATAGCTAAGTAGAACGAATCCTTCTACTTCTTCAAGCAGCTTCTAACAAAATCTACCAAAAACTGTTCCACATAGCCGGCAATCGAAACGAGAACCCCACCACCAGGTCATATATAAATCCTCAATAAACACACATCATGTCGCACTAAAGATCTGCCAGTAAACCAAACGGCGCATACAGGACAATAGCCACCTCTCACCCCATGTACCTTCTGTTTCCTCCCTCAGAAAATTATTTTTGTATAAAGGCGAAAAAGATCTCGGCCTCGTGGCTTCACCTTTCTTTATTAACTCGAGAGGGGCCTTTGATGCACTCCACAGTACCTTTACAACTAATGATTTCAATTTCGCCGTGTTATTTTGAAATTTACCTGTATGTAGGGATGATTGAGGATGTAAATTAACCTTTCAAGGGTATGTTATTAGAATAGAATAGGGAAGTATTAATGTTGCAAATGAAGATTGAGGATGTGCGGTTTAAGGATTGGAGGGTTTGGATGTGAATTGAAGAGGTTATATAAATATAATTATTACAAGTGTTAGTAGAGTCCTAACCGACAAGCGTGAGGTTTTAAAGTTAGTAATTGATTTTAAATAGGCACGTCAGCTTCGTAGCGAGTGAGAAGTGGAAATAATTGTACTCTATCTAAAGTATTTTTATATACATACCTATGTCTCACTGTATATACGAAATGTTACATATATATATACTTATACCAGTTTACCGAAGGGGCAAGCAAAGATTGTGGATATCAATAATACAAGATTTATAGTATTCTTTTTCTCTCTTCTTTTATGCGAATAGTGCAATGGATAGTACTCGATCCCGTCTATCTATGAACGATATCTTATATGTAGTTGCTATACAATACATCTGCTATCTCATTTACTGCTGTCTTATCTACGTTTTAAGGCATAAGTAATGTAACTATTTAAATTTAAAACGTAAGGAAACAATGTTTTGAGACGATACTTACTAGGCTAGACGTGGATGTCAGTATGGTATAGGTTTAGTAAATGTGTCTGTCCCAACTGTGATTGGAAATCCTAACTAATATTATAAATGCGAATGTGAGTTGTTTGTTTGTTTTTGACGCCTTAATTACTCCACCGATCATTATGAAATTTCACATACACGTTGTCGGGGGTATAAAAAAGGATATGGGGTACTTTTCATCCAGAAAAGTGTTCTGTTACTAATCTAACCTAACCTATATTTACGCGAGCGAAGCCGTGGGCAAAATTTAGTGGGCTTATAAAGTCAAACACAAAAACTAATCAATGAACAAGTTAAAATTGTAACATATTTATGTCATTGTAGCATCAAAGCTTAGTAGCTAATAAGTTTGCTTAAGTAAGAGAAGATAATATAAACTAGAAATATATAAATATAAATGCAATTCAATTTATTTTTGTAATTGCTACATCTTGTAAATGTGCTTAAGCTTAACATTATCGTACAAAACTGTTGCTAACTACCACCACAATTCAAGGCAAGTCTTCATTTGAATTTTTATTAATTTAAACGAGAACCTCCATGCAAAAATTCATAAGCAGAATTGAGACTGGCGAGATAGGTGTATACGTTTTGCTTTATGAAAGAGAGAGACGGGGCAACTTTCTTTTCAATTTGGCGTCTTTTTGGAGTTGTTCTCTTTCCGTTTTTAATTATTGAACCACTCATTCCTAATTATTGTTATTAGCGTTGGGGAGAGTGGTGAAAATTGAGGGTCTCGTCTCGCAATATTGACCGCTCGGCTCGTTGGCAAGGTGCTTCCCGAGGGACTGTTTTAATTGTGTATGCTTTTGACTTTTCCTCTCTTGTTCTTTGAGACGCTTCAATAAACTCGGATTTTACGGTGTCTCGCTTGTATTAGGTTATTTTATTGTCGGGGAAATTTTATATTGTTTTGCTTGCTAACTTTTTGTTTGATATATGGGTGAAGTTACAGTTTATACAAACTAAGCGTGTATGTGTGCGTTCTTGTGTTGGGTTTACGCGCAGTCAATTCGCTAATGTCCCTAATGCGTATCGGTCGGTATTTTATATCCAAATTGCCTCCCCGTAAGCCGAAAATCCCCTGTAAGCCATGAAACCGAGATCAAAGGAGCTCGCAGCCATTACCATTGTGGCTCATTTTTTATTTAGCTCGCGAGCGGCGAACTCTTATCTTAACGTTCCTCCTGTCTACTTTATGACGTTATAAAGCTGATTTTTAATCTGACGCGCCCAGGAAATTGTCGTATTTAAATTTCCTTAAAATTTGAATTCGTTCATATTTCAACTGTTATCTATTTGGTGAGTAGACTTTTGCTCAAGTTATTTTTCATATATTTATTTTTGTATTAGTGTCATAGTAGATATTATTGTATTATCTAGAAATATAGGTATGCATCTGACAGGGTACCTGCTTGAAACATAAATATGCATATTCCTACTCATAATGAGTTCACAAATTGGGTACGGCAATAAACAAATCCTTTGTAAATAACTAGGGTGTGCAACCTATTTATGTGAAAATCGTTGATCTAAAAATTATACTATACTGAGTCTGAGGTATTACATTGTATCAACTACTGTTGGTTGCTACAATCTAGTACCTTACTCTATACCTAGCCAATATCAAAAAGTCCATAGATAATTAACTATTAACGTGTCAATTGTTGGAACACCAGACAATGAAAAACTTGTTGAGTCTGGCCACCGGTGTGGCGCTGTGACTCAATAGGTTAAATTACAATCTTGAAAGAATGACTGACAAGACTCTCATATAAAACCATTTAAAAATGGTAAGCTTTAAAACTAGCAAACAAGTGTGTCGTTAAATGTAAAAAAGTGTCGCCATCTTTATTGCACTCTTACATCAACAAAGGAATGGACTAATTGGACAGTCCTAAAACAATTCTGTAGGTACTCTGCCTGCGGTATTTGTTAGAGAGAGATACAGTTAAAACTCGTATAGTGGGAGTTTCACATAATATACTTACACTAGCGAGATAAAAAATAAATATACATTTGTGTAATGTGATAGAAGACATATGTAAATATACAGTACAGTTATTTTAAATTAGAGCGTTCATCTCGATATTGTGACAAGCATTCGATAGATGGCGTCAGCTGTTTCATTAATGAGGGCATTCAGTATTCACAAGTACTTTACTCGGTATTGACACTGCTTGTCCAATATAATACTCTCAATGTAAGTAATAGTCAATAATATAATCATGCATTTAATAAAATTATTGGGTATTAAAATATATATCTTTATAGTCTTTATGGTATAATATGTTTATACATATTTTTACTGATAATCAGTGGCGCCCCCTCTCGGTGGGGATCAATATGAACAGTTTATGAAGTGTGTCGCACGTGCACCCCGAGTGCAATATGTTAGCTCCAAGAGTCGCGATGGTGGCCAGACGAAAGCCTTTTTATGAATAACTAAATGATTTATGAACCATACGCCTTTATTTTGCTTCTAAAGGTGTATTGCATATGCACGGGTGGGAGAACGCTGTTCTTGATTTAAATATTAAAACTTTGAACAAAATACAGATATAACCTTTTTTCTGTTTTTGATTCAATCATGGCCATAAAATATCTTGATATACAAGTTTTAATTTTGTGAACGTTGAATGATCTTAAATACATAGTATTCCATATTCAAGCAATGTGTACTATTGTGCAGAAAGAAGGCCCAATTATATTAATAAACTTGCCTTTGATATATACTTAGTTGGTGTTCCATGAATATTAAGCGGCGTATTTCGTGGAGCGTTCAACATGTCTCATGTACATTCTGCTATCGTATTATGTAAGTAGTTGGAACGGGTAATTCGTATCTACGTCCCGGAGACAATAAAACTTTTCTTTTTTGCGTATATTTGCGCAGAAAAACAATTTCTCGGTCTCTCTCTTAAGTTCTCGCCGAGTTTATGTGGGTTTTATGAAAATAAGCGGGTGGCCGCTCATTTCGGGTCGTGGGGTGTGTGGTGGGTATTCGTGGGGCGAGAGCGGGGAGGGAGGAGTGTTTATGTCGTTTTCATAGCTCGAAGGACCACCGCCGCGGCTTTTGGCCTCAAGCCAGACGTTGGAAATGCTAGCCTCTCTTTTGTTTTGCACGCCACGCCGGAATGTTATCCCGGTACGTTTCTTTTATTCAGAGTATAATTTGGCATCTAAATATGAAATCTTTCCTTTCTAGTCTATTTTTTAAGTTAGTTCTAGATTACTTTAGCTCTTGTTTACCTACGTCAATAGATTTATTTCTAAGATTATATAAAAAATTGAATTTGTCATAGGTAGGTATATTAAATTGAATAGTAAAATTGACAATAATAATGATATGACTCTGTAATACTTAAACACTCTTAATCGTATCTACATAGATTTTTGCCGTGGGAGTAAGCAGAAGTGTATAAAAACCAAATTTGTCCAAGTATGTTTTAAGTTTCACGTATCGTATCGGCTTTTACCAGCCGCTATTTCAGAGTCTGAACAGCTACTCTGAAATTTCTAAAAATACTGAGAACATATTAATAAATCTTTGACCGAATCGAATTCAACTCGATAAGCGTAAACTTAAACTACAACGTATTCTGTAAGTAAAATGAGTTAATTTTCAAATAGAGTAAAGGTAGAATTTGTTTTATGATACTCATGGGAAAGCGCTGCTGATCTTGGCAAGCCTAACTAACTTTACATGACATTTGCTAAAGTTAATGTTGTTGTTGGGATTAGAGATTCAAGCACAGAATACTTTAGTAATTGAAGTCTCTCGGAGACTTTGCATGCGACATGCGGCTGCACTATTTTCAACTAAAGCCCGACCAAGTTTAAAAACATTTGTATAGATTGGAGGATTATGAATAACTTAGAGAAGTTTATCTCACATTGTTATCTTATCACATTATAATTAATTACATATTTAATACGCATTGAACTTCGAAAGGTCAGAAGCGTGAGCCTTGGGATCGAACTTGATACTTGTGTTTGGTAGTCCAAAGGCCACCACTAAGCTGCCGCTGCTTTTAAAAAAGGAATTTGTAATTTTAAGACTAGGTAGGTACTTCAGGCGCTGCTACAAATCTAAGCTGTGACCTAAAATTTTGAAGATTTTGTCTATTTATAAGAATTACTTATTCAACTTACCTTATTTACAATGCGTAGAATTCTAAATGTTTCATCAAACTACGCTATTTAAGCTTTAATCCATCATCCCCTAAAAATAACAATTATCATTTGTGTGACAAATATTGTACCGTAGAATGGGGTTACTTTGAATCGCGGGGTGACTTTGATAAAAACTTCGCTTTAGTTTTAAACTTAAATTGTGCGAATTCTCAACGCATCCTTTCAGTTTTTACTTACGGCTGGCAGCATTGTATATCATTGTCATTGTGTGTTCAATCGTTGTGGATGGATCCATGCCAATTCGCGAAAAAATACATAAAACATGTAAGTACTAGTTTTGTGTAATTTTTGTTCCTGTTCGGGGATACTTTCGATCACCGTATAAAAAAAGGGGGTATCAAAGTAACCCCGACCATAGTTTAAAGTTGATCACTGACATTTTATTATTTTTCTCGAGAAATAATCAAAATATAAATATTTTTATTAAAAAAATCAACAGTACATACAAACCCGATATTTTTATATTTATATATATTTTTTCGCTCGCATATTTTAAGAAAAATGTAGTTTTAATCCCGATTCTACCTTATGATTATCAAAGTCACCCCCTTCTACCGGTATTGAATATTTGTGTGATTCCTCGCGACACAGTCATGTTATGAGCGCTAGAGCGGAAACAGTCAATAAAAAATTCTTAATGATAAAATATACCATACGATATTTAAACATCACAAATTTCTATATCATGCAACTGGTACTCCCTTTCTTCTCCTATAATTGTTTGTCCGAAAATCATTATCCATAACACGTTTGTTATAAACTACAGTAACCATAATGTTCAAGAAATCGAAATTTTGTATTAAGTAATTATTTTTACTTCCAAAACTAATCTGTCATTATATCGAGTACTATAATAATTGAATCTCCTAATTTTGCATGAAATAAAGTCATATGTCCTAAGTATTGTATTATATAATGTGTGTTATTCCAAATATTCATTTATAATAAAACATTTAGTCATAAGACATTTGCAATAAAATAGGTTGTAGTGACAGAAACGAATCGCTATGAATCCGAGTCCTCGCAGTCTTGTCTGCTAGGCCTCTAGAGTGTAATCGCGTAGGCGTGTAGGGGCGAGGCGGCCCGCGGGCTGAGGAGCAGGAGGCTGTGAGCGAGCCGCCGCGGCTGAGGCTGGCCGGCTAAGCCGGCCAGAAAGCCGAAGCTGCGGTGGTGAGCGAAAGTCGTCTGCGACGATTAGCAACGCGTGGGCCGCCGGAGACCGGAGCGGTGACAAAAGCCAAGCTTTCTAATACGACTTAGTTTTAAAATCATTATTTGGATAAATAAACATTAAATAATTTGAATTTAGGACTTATAATTTTTATTGAAAATGGTTTTAAGTCTTTTGTATATTATTGATTGTAATATTTATGACAATCAAATTTAGGGCATATTATGTTTAGGGATTTCAATTTTATGACATGTGAATTATACAACACATATTATGTTATTATAATTATGTTATGTTATTAAGTTATCATTCGGACAAATGATTAGGACAAAAAAAATAATGGCATTTTACATAATATTGTCTTCTGTTTACGCGAATGTTATTCATTGAAATTAAACTACTATGTATGGATTTTATCGCGTTGTTTATTTAACACTGTATCTATTACATAATTTTGAAAACTGTTACATTACTATTACTATTGAATTTTACTAATTTTAAGTTTTACTATTGAATTTTACTAATTTTAAGCTGATAAAATTAATAAAACTATTAAAACTATTTATATTTAGGTTTACACTTTCTCCGACGTTTCGGTTGCTTTTCAGCAGCCATGGTCTCCCCGTGACCGTGACGTGATTAGTAAAATTCAATAGTAAAAGTAGTGTAACAGTTTTCAAAATTATGTAATAGATACAGTGTTAAATAAACAACGCGATAAAATCCGTATATAGTAGTTTAAAATTAATGAATGATATTTTAGATTATGGATAAAAAAGTTAGGTAACACAATAGAGAACCCATGTACTTACTAGTTTAGAACATCAACATACCATATAACACTTAAATAAGAAAATAAAGGCAATGAGAATGGTCAAACTCTAAAGTACAATAATATCTAACTGCTAAGGTCGAAAACATTACAGCTACTATAACGCAGTGTTATATAAAATTCAATTAGCACCCTTCATGATTCATTACTGGCGGGTGTAGAATGTCAACCGATGAACTGCCAGAATTACCATTTGGTATGTGTGCCGATACGCCAGTGATTGTTCAAACGCTTGGTGCCGTGTTTGCGGCCGCTCTGCGGTGGATGTGTTACGATGGCATTTCGACTACACCACTCCTATTCTCGATATTCGTCGCTTATATAATACGGCAACACCCACTTGTTTAACTACCATCGCTGCATTTTCAGTTAGTAGTACACACTAGCTAAAACGTTTACAGCAATGGATATATGTTTAGTGAAGTAAACCGTTATTTGATGTCAGTGTCGCGAGTTCCCAACACTTATTAAGTGATAGGCTGGACCACGACCACATTTACACAGTGATTATCATTTCGTACAGAAGCGGTTAGATGTGTAACCAGTTTCGATGTAAAACTGATGTTTTTATTAGAATGCCTATTTTGGGTCTTCATGATTTTACCGCAAACGTTGCGGTATTATTCTGAGTCAAATTAAGACACAGCTGCTTAGAATCGGACCGAAATAGTTTTAATTCTGGTCCTATAAACTATTATCGCATAATATATAACATAGAGTAAAGTAAATTTTATAAATTGATACGAGAAGGGATGATATATATATATACATATTAATAGTCTACATTACTATGAGTTTATTTACAAGGGAAGTGTTCGAATATTCTATTAATTCGAATAGATTATATATTTTGAGGATCTTGATAACCTGTGCATGAGGACTCAGGTGTAATTGCGGGGTCCGGCAAATATCGATCTGGTGTGATGGCGGTTAATTTGGTAAAAATCTCTTAGTAGCAGCATTCGGAAGGTATTCGTTTCGATTATCTCACTTTGCAAAATAATGGTATTAGTTTAGATTATTTCATGTCACTGACAAGATTTTGAAAGACGTTGAATTTCAAAACTCAACATCAAAAAAGTAATTTGAATAATAAACATTAAATAACATTGTTCTTGTAAATCTTTTCTTCGTAATCCGTGAGTTCGTGTTGGCATGCGGTCCGTATGCACGGGCGACATTGCGCCACAAATCAACCACGTCCAACGCCGACTGACTTGAGTGCGCCGCGAATTGTATGCATTCCAAGGTGATGGTTGCTAGATGACTCTGGTACGTGTCTCGGTTGAGGTTTGGTGACAAATAATAGAAAGGGGTGTTTTAGAAGTTTGACTGTGACTGTAATACGTAGTGTATTTACATAAGATGTTGTAAGCTGTGCTTTGTTCTAGAAGAATTTGCGGTAAATTTAACGTGTGTTACCTTTTAAGAGATTATAATACCTCTCACGTAAAAGTAGGTTATTTGTAGGTTATGTCAATTTTATATCTCTCGGAACCAGTAGATACTATTTCTGAATGGATGAATTCTATAGGTACCCCCGACAATGTGTTTGAGAAACATGATAATTCGTCGAGTAGTTAGGACGTAAAAGCGTAACAAATAAACAAACAAACAAACTCACATTCGCATTTATAATATTAGTTAGGATATAGTTATTTTAAGCAATGTCATAAGAGTATCAGAGTATCGTGAGCCAATCTTAATATTTTCGGCAGCCATAGTTTTGTTAGAATTATTGCAGTTTGAAAGTAAACTGCTTTGAATTGTCACTCACTCACACACACATTGAAAAAAGGGTATAACTTAAAAATTATGAGTAAAGCAAATAACTTGTTCTATTGCCTGGGGAAGCCTTGGGTTATCTACCCTGAGATTGCATCAGAGTACGGTGTGGAATACTTGAAGTCCACATATGTATATCGGTTCGGTATTCAATTATTGTGCAATTATTGGATAAATAAAAACATGCGTTGTAAAATATTAAAATCATGTTTTAACGGGGATTTAAAGCGTGGCCGTGTATTTCTTCCAGGTTTCGTTACCCTTTACCTGAACCTAGCAACTAACATAAATGTAAATTCAGAAACTTCAGGAAACTCACTAACTTATAAACTTTGACGTTTATGAGAGCAGCTTTGTGCCCTAAACGACCCCAAATGAATAAATAATTATTGACTTTGACGAATACCGCTGTTATAAACAATAATTTGTTTTAATTTCTGACACATGATTTGCTTAGATGTCAGGTTTTATAGAACAGTGGTCCTATAAAGCATTATGTAGAACTGGAACATGTATCGAAGACAGCTGATATGCGTTCAGCATTTCAAATATTATTATAATTTAAAATCTATCTACCGTGAACTTAGCTATTGCTACCAATGTTTATATAAATGATTATTAACTAAATAACACCTATCTGTCCCTCAGAAAGCATGTAAAGGCATCAGTCTCAGCTATCATAAGCATCTTTGACAGTCCATAGGAAAATATAGTTATTTTTTTATATTCTTAAATAATTAGTTAATCGATCTCACCGTAGAATGTCTTAACTTTTTGTGTCATAACTCATAAGTCTATTTTTTCAATATGCTGCCAGTCTTCTGGGCACACTACCAGTGGAAAGTGATGCGGAGGAATTCTATGACGCCTATTAGAGGGTTTTAGTTTTCTTTTTCTTTTTTATTTCTGTTTTATAATATTTTAGGTATAAGTTAGTTTTAAAGAATTGTGTTTATATTATGTATATAATTAATACCACATTAAGTAAATAGATTTAAGTTTTTTGGTTTTTAATTTTACAGTACAGACAGTTCCACTGGGTATAAACCCTGCGTCATGGGGACTTTACAAACTTTCAAACAACGGACACAAAGAACACCCAGATTCGGAACAACCATTTGCGGATCACACAAAGTTTTGTTCCGTGTGGGATTCGAACCCACAACACTCGGCACAGTAGCAGTGGCGAGGCGCCCACTTAAACCACTACGCCATCTGTGTAGCCAGTCATATTAATTATTCATTGAAGTTATTTAATTATTTCTTGATATTTATGACGAAATAATGAAATAACTTATAGTAAAAGAAAAATAACAGCATAAATAGATTGGTACGTGGGCGATGGTTTGTGTCGGTTAGAGGTAGTTGCTTAACGAAAAAACTAATGTTGAGCCGAATTTAGTTAATCGAAAAACTGGCTTAATAAATACACACAATATGGCTAAGAAGAAAATTAGCAAGTGTGCATTTTAGAAACGTCAATATCCCGAAGGTCGCAGCCTGTATGAACAAGATAATACAATTATTTTTTATTTCTGCAGGTAAATCGTTTACCCTAACGATAATGCTGGCGACATCTCCTCCTCAAGTGGCGACGTACCAGAAGGCTATCAAGGTGACGGTAGACGGGCCGCGGGAGCCGCGGTCCAAGACGCGTCACCACGGCTTCCATCCCTTCCATTTCGGACCACGTTTTCCGCCTGACCCGCTCATGGGGTCGCTACCTTTTAAATTGTCAGGTAAGGCTATCGATGTATTTAAAGGATTATAGTACTTTTATTACATGTAAAGGCAAAAGATAGTTAGAAATCTAAAACTTTGCACAAACTGTAGTATTTCAAACAGTGGAGACATACCTCCACTCTACAGAAGATCGTGGACCATCAACTTCGTATTGTATTTCTGTCACGTTTGCAGCTCATTATGGAGGCACTATACCATGACCAAAGGTTTGCCGTGATCTTTGTTTTTACGCTAGCAGCTTGAACTTTTTTTGAACGGTCTGTAGCGCGCGAGTTATACGCAGTTTGCATGTGTATATAAGGTACGAATAACGGGTTGGTATCAGATCCGTCCGATATGTTTATTTGCCTCCTTAATGGGTAAATAGAAAAAAAATATGGGCTCGTTTATTTTGTGAGTAAGTACTATGTTTAATGCGACAAATATATATTCTAAGACTGAGGAAACAATTTTTTAGTGATAACATAAACAGTTGTTTCGGATCTGGGTGCTCTTTGCGGCCGCGTTTGTAAAGTCTCCGTGGTACAGGAACCAGTAATAATCCCAATAATTTTGTTTAATACGGTGTCATAGCATGTAACTAAGACACGACATTTTATCACTTAACTACGCTTAGAGGCTCAAACTATAAAAAACATACGAAGACGATCGCAATTTAAAAATATTTATATTTCTTGAAACTCTAAAACATACAACCTTGACCGAAATGATAAAGAAATATCATTATTTAGTGTTGATACCTGCTATAAGTTGAGTTGTGACCCCCTGTCTCGCCCCGTTTTGAGTCGCACGACGTTTCTATCCGAAAGATATTAAATTGTCACCCGTACCGTTGTCACTCCTCATCCTGTAGCGCCTCAAAAGGGGATTTAATATGGTCGAGAAGTTTTGCGTAACAATTAATTATCAATTTGGGGCCCCTAGCTTGACACCTGCAAGATACAGAACAGCTTTAATATTAACAATTTTGAATTGTCTCGAACTTTGGTAGTGTTGAGAAAAACGTAAGAGGCCTGGCAGAAAAGTACTTTGAACGTGATTGTTTTAAAAGATCGTTGTGTTGTTGACAAGTTTGTGTGACAGTCTTAGCTTAAGTCTATGGAATATTAAAATGTGGATCATGCAGAGTGGTATATATCGCGTGGTATATATATCTCATGCCTATATCGCGCAAGGCAAAGGTAGAACTAGTATTTAGTACCACGTAATAGAGCCTACTTACGTATGGCCTCATTCCCGGGGCAGTTCTTGTCCTCGTGCTGCTGCTGAAATTTGCTTACAGTAACCCCAATAACACTGCCTCCCCTGGGGCTAAATACCATTGCGCCACCGATATACATACCTATCTATCAAAACAAAAACACCTTCAATAGTATATTGTAGTTATATTGACCGTATCTTATTTCGATTTCTATTATAAGTGTCATTTGTGAACTGTTTTACGTACGATAACATAATATAAGTATCGATTGTAATTCGTTTATTCGTGCAACGAAATATTCTGTTTTATAATTACTTTGTGTAACAGAATCAGACAACTACTACAGTTTCATGTTTACGAAAATTTAAATCGGTTCTGGTAATCTTTTCTCGTAGCATACGTATATCGGTGTAAGTGGAATTTTATAGTGAAGTAGAAAATATATCAGGTGAATGAGATTTTCCCAATATTGTTCGAGACGCCCCGTGTCGCGGGGTGTCGCTAGGCGCCCGCTCCCTTCACTTGCACCTAATAAACACCGTCATTTGTGTACAGCCAATACCTGCCTAACTATACTACAATAAAAATAAATTGCGCTCGTAGAACATTACTGTAGATTAAGATATTCTTTAGTCTACTACGATTTCGCAAATCTATTGGTTGAGTCATAAAAATAAAATCTTTTAGTTCTGCTCTTGTTAATATCTATAAATACCTATCTAAAACTTTAAAATATAAGTCAAAAATAATATCCTTAATAATGTTAATTAATGTTACTATTTTTAATTGAATAGTTAAATGTAAAATGCCGATAATTTTATATAATATTTAGATTAATATTTATGTTGCTTATTTCTGAACAATAGATATACCAATATAAATATGCTTTTATAAATAATATTACCTACTTATAAATTTTAATACTACTGATATTAGAGATACCGTATTATAATAAAATGAATATTAACTTACTTTCATAATAATCATTAAAATTTAAAATGAATATTTCTGTCATATATATTTACTTTACCACTAGAGGATGCGATATCCTGTCCATTTCTTCAATTTCAGTCGTGAGCTTACTAAAGCACATTTAAAACAGTGATGAATTAAAACTAAAAATCGCTAATATATGTAAAGGCACCGCCACTGTTACATATTCAAGTGGTAAGCCACTGCTTTACTTTCCCTTATAATTGTTTTAGTGACATCGTTAGCAGACTGTATGAATTAGCTTTATGAGCCTAATTTTATTATATTGATTAGTCTCAAGAGCATTGGCGTATCTAAGATTATTTTATAGAGAGTCCCGGCCCCCAACGATGCTCCACATACAATCCTATACTTCTGAATTACAACCTAACATTTTAGTGAGGTGGGCACGGCTAACCTGGCTCTCTAATATACATCACTGTTTAAGAGGAAACACAAGGGCCGTTTTTCCATACAAATGTAGTCCCCTGTTTCCTCCCTGGATAATGCCAGTAGAACAATAATATTTTAAAATAACATGTATAGCCTCTATTGGCATGTCCCTATGTTTTCCTTTTTTTCATTAATTAATTATTAAAAGAGAAATGAGCCTTCAAAAACCTCAAAAATTGGTCAGATTTTCCGCTGTGTTCAAACATCCAGAAAACAAATTTGAGTAGATTATATAAAAAAAGAAAAACATAGAAACACGGCCAAAGCCTTTCTTCAATTTTTAATGAAATAAATAGTTAAATCGGTCAAGTGTTGGAGAAGGAATCAGGGGACTACGAAACGTTGATTTTGTGTACTTTCATAGGTATTTTCGGTCCAAGGTGCAGTTGTCTCTATCACGCTCTGCGGGCACTGCGCGACAGCAATAGATTTTACAAATACCTATTTTTCAATTCTCTCACCCGTTGTGTTTCCTCTTAAGAGTTTGATACATTAATCAAAATAACACTAGCAAACAGATTAGTGTACAGAAAACTCCTGTAACAGCAACACGACTCAATTGAAAAACGAAACTACAAAGGATTGTGTGTCACCAAAGCAACCGAAGACACAAGTCAGTCGTTGTCACCTTTGTGTAGTTTATAGGCGGAGTGGCGACAAGTACGCAAGTGCTCGCAAACCTCGTTAGGGCGGGTGTCAAAGGGCTCTAACTCAATTATACACCTCGCGCTCTTGTCGAGGCGCACGCCTCGGTCAGATCGAGGCACACGTCGCGCTCACACCGAGGCACATCGCCGAGGCACACGTGCCAAGACAGCGGAACTAATGCATGCTAATTTGCTTTGGATTTTATATTGGATTGGATCTGTAATGACTTACTTGGAGTTGAGAGTTGGGAATATTCGGCGACAGGTTGTGTTTGGTTTTTGTAGCGTTTCTTAACATATTTTAGTGGTTGTATACATTTGATTACATAGTCTTTTTTAATAGATTGGTAACGTATAAAATATACAAAATAGGATATTAATAATAAAGAGCGTGTTATTGATTAAGGTAAATGAGTGTGAAAATTGCGATAATACTAACGTGCCGAGTAGTGAAGGTTTACTTCCTGGTTCGGATAACAAAATATGTAATGCTTTTGTTAGGACAGGATGTTATTTATGATTCAATAGTTACAATGTTTGTTAAGCTCTCGGTTTTAACGATACAGATTAATAATGTGAACGATGTCATTAAAATACTTACATGAAATATATCCAAGTAAGATATTTAAAGTAATCTTTAATAATAATTACTTGTTGATCTCGTATGCATTATGGTTTAGTGTCGATTACCAGGTCTGTCAGGGATATTAAATTTTATTGAAAGGAAGTTTACAATAGCAGTATGTAGTCTGGAAATGTGCGTGATAGACAGCAGTAGGATCGCTCCCTACAACGTGAGAACTACAACATAACTGAGATCTCTGCTTACCCAAGAATTCACAAACAGATAAGAAGTGTTTCTTTCAAAACGTTAAACTTGTAAGATGACTCAGTAAAAACTAGAAAAGAAACTTCACGAGTATATAATTAGTTCGCATTCGCACTCATTGGCGAGTATCACGGCTAAAGCAGTTATCGAGCAATAATCAGTTGGAGCGGCAACTAGGAACTTGCGAGGCATTCTCATTAAGCAGAATGTACGCACATTACAAGATTACTTGAACGGAGAGGCTTCTTTCATCGCGGCGGGGCTCGAGTTCGCTTTGTTCTCTCTTTAGAAACAATTTAGCGAGTACTTCAATATGTAAATTCCTCGCTTCGCGGCTGTTGAGTACGAGGCGAGTCTCCACTGCCCTCTTAACGGCGAGCACCAATAACCCTTGTGAAATCATGATAAATTATCCACACTCACGTTCACGCGCCTCTCTTATAGACACAACTTTTGCGTGGAGCTATCAAACTTTGGATACGGCAATTTGTCATAATCAGTGCTGCACGCTTAACTCGATCACGGTCGGCTAACAACAACGAGTTTCTAATTATAATCACGTTCTTACGGGGTTATTTTATTATGGCGATATTTGATATTTTTATATTTGTTTGGTTAGTAACTAAGCTAGTACCAGAGTTTTCCATGGCATCAACTAACTTCTAAGGTAATTTAATGTATCTACGCTGAGGTATTACTTAGTACTTCATTATTTGATATTTTATATGATATGTAATTTAATGATAACCTTTTTAAAAAAAGAAATTAATTTTGATATCAGCCGTCCGAAAGCAAAATCGTAGACGTAATGTCAATAAAAATTCTACCATGACTTACGTAGACCTCCACCTGTGTGACTCTTTCTCACATCTGTGTCTCTCACGTCGCCGTGTGAGCGCCACTTAAAGTCGCAGCCTTCGCATTATTAATGAGGGAGTCTTAGAGAAAATTAAATATAGCATTAGGCCCGGAAGCCCGGGATTGTGGGGGCGAGGGAGGAAGAAAGAGGGCAACAGAGGCAACATAACCCTTCCAACGCGCGCGACAATGCGGGTGCATAATTACGCATTTGTAAATTTTAAATGTCCCACCCACCTCATACAGCTTTTGTATGACGTGATTCGCACTCACTGTACGTTTTAAACGTTTTCAAATGGATTCGTATGATGACTCCCGCGCAATTAACCCTTAATGCTACGTGCAATTTTATGGGTCTACGTTGAACGCGGTTGGTGCTGTAACTAAGGGATGTTATCTAAATGAAAATGATTCTATTATATGCCATTTGGCCGATAGTCGACTATACAAAACTGAAGTCAATGGACGAGAAAGAAAGGCGTAATCTTATAAAAGAAATTAATTAATCGCATCCATCAGATAGATAACAGTAACCTTTGGCTCCCTTGTCAAGCTACTTTTACACCGAAAGGTTAATTAAGCAAAACAAAAAGGGGTTAAACAAAATCAATAGAACCAAATTCATTAAGCGCTAAGCAGATTGAAATTCAACATGGCGTTGCAAGATGGCGGCGGGCGGGTTAAGGCGCGTTGACAAAGCGGCGTCGTTAGTTCACGAGCCCTCTTATTAACCTTATGATGTACGGAGGGCATCCGTCTTGCTTGCCGCCTGTGACGTCACCGCCCTTAGCACTAACTATATGGAGCTCGTCATATCATATCGCTGTAAGGTGAGATAAAATTCACAGCTTCTATTGTTCATTTTCAACCTGCGTCTTAAGATGTCAAAGAAGTTAGTCGTTTGAAGTGAAAAAGAATTAAACCTGCATCTTCTATTTTATTCTTATACATATATTTCTTATTCCTTGAAATTGAATGTAAATCGGATAAATACGTACACTAGTTTGCATGATCTCTCAAGATTACCTGGCCAATCAATGCTATCAAATAACTTATACCACTGGGATCTTGCAGTAAATAAATTGTGAAATGCAAGATTGAATACCTACGAATGTGTCACGACTTTTAATGTATTAAAAAGGCCCATCAAATCTAAAATTAATTTCTAACTCAGCATTGTATATATCTAACAAACTTTGAAGTCTTAACAAACAATATTCTCAGTTTTCATCTTATGACTAGCGAAATGGTGAAACAGGAGACACGTGACACGAGAATTGTTCCCGAAAATTAATTTAAGTTGTTAGTTTCAACGAGAAATAATTAAATAGACACACTTTCACATCACACGACGTCTCACAACTTATCAATTTGAAGCTTACGTTATAAATAGAAGTAATCTAACGGATGCTGTGCCAAAATGTCTTACACCGCCTTCAATGTAAAACTCATTTGAATAGAAGTCGTTAACACAAAGGAAAATGGGAAGTCGCTCAACTAAGTGTTACATAAATGATGTTCGAAGAAATGTAAAATAATTACTGGAAAGTGCTTCCAACCCTTTTTCTAATCGCGGAGGGTTAAAGTCCTTAAAAAATCCGCCCTAATCCTGGAACATCGGAATCACACTAAAAACGTAAATACTTTTATCCGCGTAATCCCGGTCGTCTTCGCGGATTAGCGCTGTAGTATCGGGAGACGGAAAAATGCAAGACGCAATCTAGCAAATGGCATTAAAATGTTTGGGTTCAACCCTCTCCTGGCGCGGTGCGATTTTTCAAAGTCGAAGAAAAAACCCCTTCGTCCGGGGCAATGTAGCGGACTGGCACGTCTTCGGATGCGGCCAATCCACTAGTACTGTGCTCAGACGGTTTTGATACTTTGTACTCGTTCTCATTTCTTTATTAATATAATAATATATGACATGATTTATATTGTATTTTTTATGTATAGTATCCACCATATAGATACAGAGAGATGGAAGGAGACCTTCGATCTTTGCTCTACAATGAGATATAACAGGCTTTAAAAAAAATCTATTTCAAGTATATTTATAAGTAAGTTATTGTAACGACAATATTTATTACTTTTATGTGGTTACTAAAAATTTTACTATATAAATAATTTGTTCAGAATCAGTCATTAGTAAATTTTTACTGGATACGAATAAACATGGTATTTTACCAACCAAACTTAATGATAAGTGTATATGCATTAAATTATTTAAATATACATCATTTATTATATAATAGACTTGCATAGATGATGCAATGGTTAAAGTGATCACTTCGCCCCCCGAGTGCCTACACGCGGTATTTAAAATAATATCCTTTTTGCTTTTTAAAGTAATTGTATTTTTTACTATTAAATTATTTTGATGATTCAAAATGGCTGTGTCGTCGTATACAGCGATTACGCATTGTGCTCACAATAAAGAATCCCAACATTTTAAACGAATGCAAATCGTCTGGCGATGCCCTTTTCTTTGAATCTTTGAATAGAGAATATATAATGAAACAATGCCGCGCCATTTTTCACGTCATAGACAAAGACTTTATCATTTTTCAAGTTGGCTTTTGGATTAATATAACAATTATTAATGGATAAGCAATATCTTTTCTAGTGAAGTGCCTGAAGGTTTGATCGCAAGGTTAAATAAATGTACAGATATAACAAATTAAAATATTAGCTTTTGACAACGGCTTTGTTTTGTATCTCTGACAACGTTCATATATGTATTATGCAATATTTCATCATGATGTGTCGAACAGTTAAGGCGTATGGAATAGGAATGCGTAACAAAACACAAACTCACATTCGCATATAATATTTTAGCTTTTTGCCTGCGGCTTTGCTCGCGTAAAAGTAAGTTATGTTAGATTATGTTAGTAACAGCTTTATATAAAAAAAACATCACCTATGTTACTCAGTGATAATATAGCCTTCTAATGGTGAAAGAATTTTTTAAATCGGTTGAGTACTTTTTGAGTTAAATCCTTACAAACAAACTAACATACAAACATACAAAATATCAAATATTTATATTATTTATCTTTATATATATAATTCTTCTGTACGTGTGTTGACTGTGAACTCCTCCTAAACGGCTGGACCGATTTGAATGAATTTTTTTGTGTGTGTTCAAGTGGATTCGAGGATGGTTTAGATAGAGATGGTTTTTTTTTCGCCTGTACAGGACAACGTCTTTCGGTACAGCTAGTATTAGTATAGATTATAGGATACACTGAACGTTTGTAAGCTTGTTTGCATTATCTAGGGATCACGGACAGGATAATAATATTAAGTCATACCAGCATTAATACATTATTAACTGTCGCGTTCCATGCCATATATTCAATTAGCTTGTAGCCACGGCCGATGCAACCTGGTCGAATTGTCAAACATACAAAGGTGAATATTATGCGTGATCGTGTTAATTCCCATTACGAATTACATAACAAGCATTTTATAGTAACCATTGGTGTAGCGGTTGTATGCGACTACTCTGTATAACGTCTTGGGCTTGATAAAAAGGTCAAAGTGATATCGGAGTATTTATCAAGAAAATATATAGCTTTATTTTCATATTGCTGCCTACCAGTTATATACTCCGCAGTGCTACTAAGAATTTTATTACATAAAAATGTACTCCGCCAGTCTCCTGAATCAAACCTCACGCACTGCATTCACAACTGCTGTGCGACCGAGGCAGTATTTTATGAGTAATGTTTTATTATAGGTATGTAAATATCTTCTTGGAGTTAATGAAGAAACAGATATTATAAAACAGCAGAGGGCAGTCGCTATTTTCCTTCCATTTCCATATCATTCATTCTGTAACGACTGGGCTTTTTACTCAAAACATAGTTAGGCACAAATATTCCGACTATTGGAAGCTTTTGCAACAATCTGCAACGCATAAGAACCATATAATATAAACCAAAAACAACACTTTTTGTAACGTATAGTGCTGGGTGGAGGCCGAGAGACTACGAGTGTCGGATATATAGATGCCTTCGTACGAAGCACCTACACACCATCTTCTGCCACCAAGCCGGCTGCATTACTATCAGAAGCTTTTTAAGGGCACAACGCTGTATCCACGCTATATTAAAAATTATAAACAATGTTTCACATAAGTCCTTGGGACATATCCTGCAAGTTATGGGTTAACGTGGCGGCATTACAGTAACGTACAAGTATGGAATAGCGGCGGTAGACCGATGGACCAGAGATCGGACCTGCGACATAGATGTCGAGGATTCGAATCACACTATTGCTCTACGGACCTAAACCCACTTCTTACATAAACATACAAGCTTATTTTAGGGTTAACAAGAATACAACTAATTAGAAGCCGAAATGACAAGAAATTATTAAAACATTTTGTACTTAGTTGTACATAAGTACTTATGAATACCATACAGACAAGTCAGCCATAGAATAATTTATTTACAAATTATTTTAATTAAACAAGTTTAATTTTCATAGCTTTTTTATTTTAAGTCATCAATTACCCGAATGTAAAACAAATGAAAAATATTGTGTCTGGGCCCCGTCGTCAGAGCGTTGGCCAAGAGATTGAGATAGTATCTTAATTATATTCTATAGCGCAGCGGTAGTGAATCCAGCCGCTGTTCGTGAGATCTTGAGCTCGATTCCTGGGTTGGGCAAGTATTAGTGGGTTTTTTTGATAATTCTTTCTCAGTAACAGCACGGCACCTGAAACTGTGCCTGCTAGACGACAATAGGCCCCTCATCTATTGCGTGAAACCTAAACTCATAGCTGGCTAAATGTTCTCACACTTTACTCTGCTTACCCGTTTAAGGATATACGCGTGAGACTATATATATATATATAGATTTTTAAGGTATTAGCTTTAAAAGATTATCTTTATTATATTAAACAATATCCATTCTTACACTATAGGTAGAATGATAGTTATGTAAAAAGAAGCTCTTAGTTATCTATCGCACTCGATTCTTCGAGCCTTTTTATCGCATAGAATAATTCCAACTAGCAAGTCAGGCGGGTAATCTTGAGCGTCAGTGTTTTTTTTGTCTCGACAGCGATGCCGATATTGTCTTAGCTACAATGCCTTTAGCTGAAAGAAAGCTTTGAATACCGGGGCTACTTACTTTACGTTTACTTACTGCACTTATTATAAGAGTTTAAATTGCTCTGAAGAGATGTAGAGGTCTAGGCATAAGATAACAAAAGGTCTTTGATAATCTTTTGTTGAGTGTAGTTATTGTAATGATAATATTTGTGTAACGTAAAACTATTACATTAAAAACTGACCTTTTTAGTTTTCGTACTGGTTCCGTATATCTAATGAAATGATGATGACTTTACTTTCAGTTTTACTAAAATCTCATATTCAGTAACATCTTAAATTATCTCCGGTAGCTAGCATGTCAAAATCTACGTTATAAATTATTAATTTGTCTAGGTTTCTACACTGGATGTCAAAGTATAATGGTTAGTGAGTTTACTTAAGTTCTTATACATACATAGTTACATTAAGGTAAGAGTTAAGGTTAGTTGCTAGATTTAGGTAAAAGGTTGAGACTGTGAGAAGATACCTACAAGAAAATCTAAGCCACGTCCATAGGACTTAAGTAGTAATAGGTAAATTATGTATTTGCCGCCATTAATCCAAACACTTTATGTAAATAAAAAGAGCATTTTAAGTTTATGATATATAAAATAAGTGCATATAGTGTAGAATTTATTTGAGTAGTATTATAAAAGTAAGTATAAATCACGTTTCAATCAGTTTCAAGTTTACGACGAAACGCTCCGTAGATAATAGTCTATTTAACCAGTCGGCGCCGATTCGATATCTCAAATGATTATCGTAAAAGCCGTGAGTCGCTTCGAGGCAAGATTAAGCCGGGCTTATCCTAAAAAGCAGCTCTTGTCTAATTGCAACGGACTCATAAAGCACTACACCTATAAAGGCTAAGCGGTCGGATTCAAAATAATGTGTTTTACATTTTCGTACCGACGGTATCTGCGACATAAAACGGCCTGTAATTTATTCTATTGCTGAAAGGGTTGGGTTGGCTCGGGGTGGGAATTACCCAAGGTGGGTGCTAAAGGGTTAAGCCGAATATACGGGGTCGCGGCGCCGGCAAACTTTGTTAATTTATGCGCTTAAAAATGTCAACTGAAAATTATGACGCCAAAACATATTTCCTATTTGTATGAATGTGATTGTTATTGTTTATTTATTGTATATTTTTATTGGAATTCGAGTCGATAATTGTGCTTTTTTACTTTAATACACTTAAACTACAAATATTTCGCTTGATAGATTTAACCAAATAAATAAAAACTGGTTTTGAATTGATTAATCATATGACTACGAAAATTTCGCTCTTGTAATCTTAATTAAGTTATCTTCGTAAGAAGTTTAATCGTAATATATACAAAACCGACTTGCATACGTACTAACAAACGATGATTATCTAATTCAAATATATGTAAAGAAAATTGGAGCCATGTAATATATGTACAGATGAAGGTTGTTTTCTAAAACATTGGCATGTTAAAATAAAATTAAACACACATAATATGTATAATGACAATATAAATAGTAAACACTATTATAGTAGAATTTCAAGGCTATTACTGAATTTCAAGATACGACATTTACTTGAAAGTAAGACGACGACGTCTAGCATTGAATAAAACACTTTTCTCCGAATCCGGCACCATTTGACAGTCCGTAGGTAACAGTGTAACAATTGAGGAGTGCCGCGACAGAGATAAGGCTTTGTAACAAGCCTGGGGAGAGCTCGTCTCACTCATTATTTAAATATTCTGATGAGTGCGTTAAGCACCACGTTTAGCGTTAGTGGACCGTTTCACGCGATAACTCTTAACGCTATTGTTTTGTTGATTGAATTTTGAACAGTAGGGTGGTAGCGCCCGTGTTATGTGACGTTGTGTGATTTCTATTAAACTAACAGGGATAAAATTAATGCCTATATATATGTACTTAAAGTACATTATTCAATAGTTAATACAAATAGTCTTGGATATAATATATTTATTGCATTTCTTTGTGCATCGGTTTCACAACAGACCGATCCTTATTTGATTGGTGACACTATTAAATAATCTACCATAGATACTTGATTTAGCATCTAAAGTAATTATCTGTTTGTTCAGGTATAGCCCATCAGCTAGCTGGTTTGCCAGGAGGCGAGTGGGGTGCACTGGCGCGTCACTACCCCCCTCCGTTGCTGCCCACTCCTGCGCACTTCACCCCACACGTGCTACCGCCGGCGCATACACAGCCGCAGCATGTACCGCCCCCGCCGCATGAGACTGGTAACTATTAAGCTGTTATAATGAACTTTTGTTACCAGATTTTACCGTCAATCAGTGCTAAATTATATTTTGATGCTTGTTACAGATCTAACGTCAGATAATCCAATCACAATGCATGCGCACAGCACGACGAGTCCGGCAAACTCACGTCCAAGCTCACCACATGACGATGACGACATATCCGTCACGGCATCTAGCAGCCCACCCCCTGACGATCGTCCTGGAGCTTTTACTTCAGTCACGAGGTCAAGGAAACCGCTACAGCCGTTAGCAGCACCTTCAAGCTTATTCCACAGCGCTTTAGCAGCTCAACTATTCCTCAATTCACCCTTGTTACCCACACCGCCGGCGTGGTTATACTCTCAACTCTACGGTGGTTATGATTGGTGGCTTCGACCTCCACCGCCACAAGAAGACTCAAACCATTCAAGTCCTGAAAGAGAAGAAGAAAGCTCATCAGCCTCAGGAACAGGGAAGAAACGTCCTGCATCACCAGATTGGGCAGAACAGGGAATACGAACTCGAAGCAAGTCCCTCATCACCTCAGAGAGACGACCTGTTGACGTTTGGCGCCCATATTAGTGACGTGCTAATGACAATTACAGGAAATCTTTACTGTCCATATACGTATGATTACGGTTCGTAGGACACTTTTGATTTTACATTCAAGTGTTTGTACTGTCGAGTCCCTGTATAAGTGTTTCATCAGATGGTTATAATGATACGTGTAGTGGACAGTTTATTTTGTACCTTCGGCTTGCGTCCCGTCCCGCGTGTTGAGACGTTCAGATATTGGACATAATGTGCTCGTCTACGATAATATAGTGGTTATTGTCGACCGATAGGTGTTTTTACGTTAGGTAATTGAATGTGAATTTCAAATCGTAACGTTTAATGAATTGTTGACTGTATTATAAGATAATGCAAATCTGTAAATAAAGTTATCGAAATTTTTAGTATGGCGTTTTATTAAAGCAATTTAGGCCACAGAAACGAAATATTTTATATGGCGCAGCAGGAGTAAAAAGTTTTGGATTGTGTCCATTATAGTCGAAACCACACCGCCGAGCTATTTGGCACAGGTCATTGCGTCCAGGCATTATGAATGTATGGAGCAATGAAATGTTTTATCGTTGTTTATTTATATAGTAAGCATTTCAGCGATTTCTGCTGCATAAATGTTTATCATTTCTGCTACAAATAATACAAAGTATTGTGTGTTAAATTTTAATTAGGATCATAACTTACAAAATTAAATATATTATGTAACATGATTGGGTCAGTATCACTGTTAACATTGTGTGTTTTTATCAAAAGATCGTTTCATTTCGGACAGGCACATGTCTGGGTACCGGTGCATTTACCATCAACGAATTCTAGAAGCCTAAGGACTCCGCTGAAGACTTCTGAAGCCGTTATGATTATTTGTTCTTTTGGTAGGAGAAACCTATGTTTCCTTCCCCTAAGTTCCACCATGTAAGAGAAGGGTATTTTAGCGACAGCATAGCTCCAGTCAGTGCTAGTACCTGAGGCGTAATACATGAGATCCTTGGTGCTGCCCACTTTATATGTGTGCCCGCTTGTTTGATGGATTGCCTGGAATTAGATAAAAAATAATTTTATATTCTTTTTCTCAAGTGGCCTATGTAAACTAGGTTTTTAAAGTAGGTATTATAGCGATTGTTTAGTAGGAGACCGTGGGACTGCTACACAGAGGTCTAGAGTTCGATCCCAAGATGCACATCTCTGAATTTTCGAAGTTATGTGAGTACTAAATACCTAATTATCGCTCGCTTTAATGATTAAGGAAATCATCGTGAAGAAACCTGCACATCTAAGATTCTCCATATGTTATCGAAGATATGTGTAGTCTGCCAACACACACTAGGCCCGCGTAGTGGACTATGGCGTAGCCCTTCTCACATTGAGAAGAGGCTCGTGGCCAGTAGTGGGACTGATTATTACAGGGCTGACTTCTAGAATAAACAGAATGTATCAAGATTATGGTAAGTATGTGTATTTCAATTGTCTTTAACTATTTGAGCTTGCAGTAGCCCACCGATAGCAGTTTACAATTGTTTCCAAAATATGTCTGGCATCTCAGCAATTGCCAGATTAACCTACTATTTTTATTTAAATATGAAATGTGATAAAAGCTTAGGAATTAATTAATTCAATGATCTTAAGAATAAATGTAAATGCTAATTTATGAATATATATAAATATATATTATAAACGCGAATGTGAGTTTGCTTGTTTGTTTCGCTTTCACACCTTAACTACTCGACCGATCATCATGAAATTTCGCATATATGTTGTCAGGGGATCAGAAAAGGATATTCATGATAAAAGTACTGTTACTAACCTAACTTAATCTATATTACGTCAGTAATGCCGCGGGCAAAACCTAGTACTCTACATTTATCCTAAAGATCACTTAATCGATTGAATCAGTGTAGTTGTACTTACTTTAGCCATGGCTGTTCCACCTTCAAGTAGCATCACATAGTCAGGACAGGGTTCACTGGTATAGCCCCATGGAAATATTATAGCGTCACCATAACTATGGAAGGAGAGAAACACTTGGAACTTCGTATGTGAATCCAGTATCGTACGCTGTAGAAAAACATTTTCTTTTAAATATTGTGTGAAATAACTGTTTTATTTTGAACTTTTTATAAAAATGAAAGTTGTATTTATACTATTTGCACTAAAAAGCAAAAACGATCATATAATCACAAAACAAACATAAAATTAGTGCATGAAATAACAATGGCCGCTCAGCATGATGCCGTGATACAAGCTAAGTAGGTATACTAAAGAGGTGACGAATAAGCATATTGCTTGATGATCGCTGGATTGCTTGCAATGAAAGAAAGAAAAGAAAGAAAGAAAAATATTTATTTTAATAAAATAATTTTATAATAATAATAATATTATTATATATTTATATTATTATATTGATTAAGTCAATGCTAGATGTATTATAAGCAGTTTGTTGACAAGAGGGAAAAGCAATTAAAGGTTGGTTGACAGGAAAGCTATGTAACATTTCGGAACTCTAACTCTAAACGCAGTGACAGCGTATTCTTACATCGGATTTCTGCAAGAGAGCCAGCTCATTCGTACCATCACCGATTTTTTATTATTACGTCTATTTCCATACTGGCAATAATTCCCGTGTCACGGGACTCAACATAGATTCAAACAATGGACACAACACTCGGACTCGGAACAATGTTTTGTGGATCATGTAAATTTTTGTACCATGTTGATTGAACATACAATCAGCGCAATGGCATTGGTCGCAGTCGAGGCGATCCCTTAAACCATTGCACCATCCGTGCAGTCTAATTGACAACGGCAAACTCTTCCACTGCTTAAAACTGGTGCTTCTAACATACAGGATTATAACACTAGTTTACAAAATTTCGCAACAGAGTAATCATATATATTTTATAATTCATTAGGCATTACTAATTGCTAATACAATCATCAAATATTGCCATTACGTCAATTTAAATTATATAAGAATAAAAACAAAAGTACACTGTATATGGCCAACTTATATACAAAGCAGTATTTTTTTATTTTGTTTTTGAGGTTCCATAGGAAATTAAATGTTTCTAGACCTTACCTTTTATTGCTTAATCTAACTACGCAATATTTTATTACTTTTATTTTTTTTGGTTATTTCATAAACCTATTAGAACATAATGAGTAAAATTGCTAAACGTGGTTGTGATAATTCGCCCGATTTATTTTGTTTTATATACGGCTCGTTTACACCTTCTAAACAAAGAATAGTAATAATTGAAAATGTGAAAATATTATACGAAGTCTCTCTCTTTTGGTTTTACTGTCACCAAGATGAATGCTAAATTTAATTTAATGTGTTTTGTTTCTGTAGAGATATGTTTTTAAATAAATATATTGTTTTCTAAATTTAGCCTGTAATATCAATTTATTTTTCTAATTAACAATAAGGAATTAAAAGTAACAATAACTAAATCCTGACGTGATGGCAAAATTCTGTTATCAAATTTAGCTTCAGCATTAGAGTTTTACTCAGGACACAATACTCTATTTTGCCGACCCAATACTGTTTTTTTTGTAGAGTAGTATAATTAAGTACTTACTTTGACTGCGGCGGTTTCAGGTTCAGAAAAGGCTTTTGGTCCCCTAAAGAATATATTTCCAGGGTCATCTGATGAGCCCTCTTCACCTTTTTCACCCCAGCCATGGCTGAAACAGATCGGATAATCATTACTCTTTTCTATGATACTTATGGTTTTCTATTAACTTATTCGAGTCACAACTGCACCTCGGTGGCCAGATACAATACATTTTTAATTATGACAGATTGAGGTTAAATCTGACTTACAGACTCTTTTTGATGGTGAAGTCAGAATCATCTAAGAAATGCAATAAAATGTAAATACTGAATGCTTGGTTCAGTGGTATTGAAAGTTTGCGCTGATGATTACGTGCAATCTTGAGGCTTCAGGTTTAATTTCTGGGTTGGGCAAAAGTGCAAAGGCAAAAGACGAAAGTATATCAGCATGGAGTATGGTAGTGAATCCGCCCCTGCCTTTGGGTTAAAATAGGCGTAAGTCTATAAAGTATACAGCATGTAACAGAAAAGTGTGTTCATATATTAGGTTCGTAATGTATACATATCTGGAATATAACCTATTACCTAACTTTTTCTCGCGGCTTCCTTCGCGTAAAATGTAGTCTAGGTTATGTTAGTGAAAGAGTTTTTGAAGTCTGTTGGGTAGTTTTTGAGTTAAATCGTTACAAACAAACAAACAAAAATCAAATCTTTCCTTTTTAATTATTATAGATATAGTGTCGTATAGATAAATGAATTATAATTGTTACTTAATAACGCACTTACTGCGAAGTGTGTTAGTGAGATAAAGAATTAAATAAAATTATAAAATGTACCTCCAGTTTCTGTTAAGATCGACGCCGACACACTCCCCATACCGCGCGCGATTCTTTCGCCACATTCTATCGTTCGTGTGTGTATACTCATAACCGTCTGGATTCAACACAGGAAGGATGTACCTATGTGCAAATGAAAATTATTTTAATATCTTATTGGATATTTAATACGACATAATGTCTTATCGTAGAAGTAATATCCGGATGGCGTACTGGTTTAATTGGTGATCTTTCCACTGCCGGTACGCCTAGAGATGTAAATTTTAATCATTGTACCGCATGGTCAAACAATAATATGAATAAGCCACAAATAGTTGGTGTAAGTCTGGATATTCTTTGTGGGTATTCTTTGTGTCTGTTGTTTCAAGGTGTCTCTAGCGACACAAGGATATTTTTTAGGGCACAAGTTGTCCTTAACTTCATTTAAATAATATGAAGGCTTAATGAAATGTGTTTCCGGATTTTTTTTGATAAAATTCTCCGATTATTTGGCAAGCTTTTAACAAACCGTCGCATGCTAGTTGAGAAATCTCGTAGTCACATTGTGTTTAGAAAAAAATTGTCACGTGGCGTTTTCTCTTTTCTATTATAATAATAACAGTTATGTTCTTCTTCGTAATATAAGCCCTGTATTAAACTGTCCCACTGCTGGGCACGGGCCTCTTCTCAGTGTGAGAAGGGTTAGGCCATAGTCTACCATACTGGCCATGTGCGAGTTGGCAGACTTCACATATATTTGAGAACATTATGGAGAATTCTCAGACATGCAGGTTTCCTCACGATGTTTTCATTTACCGTTATAGCGAGCGATAATTATCTATTTAATGCGCACATAACTTCAAAAAGTCAGAGATGCGCGCCATTTGATCGAACTCGAGAGCTCTGCGTGTCATTCAAACGATCTTTTACTAGGCTATCGCTGCTCGCTATATATATTCTATTACAGACATTCAAATAAAAAGTCATGTCTAAAGAAAACAGAAAACATTGTTAAAGTATATTGTAAAATCCTCTAGCGAACATACCAGTCTTTGTTAGTAACGCTGTCGGGATAATCATGGAAGTTCCTGACGAGTTTGTCCGCAATGTACGTCACTGAAGCAGGACTGATCCACTCGCGCGCATGAATGGTCCCGTCCAACCACACGCCGGGATTACCGTCGTCGCCATTCGATATTTTTAGTAACTGTAATATTTATAATAAAAACTAATATACTTCCTTATTAATATTATAAACGCGAAAGTTTGTATGGATGAATGGAACATCCATATGTTACTTTTTCACGCAGAAACTACTGGATCGATTGCGATGAAACTTGGTATGTAGATAGCTGGAGACCTGGATTTACACATAGGTTTTTTATCCCGATATTCCTACGGGAACGGGACTTACACGGGTGAAACCCCGGGGGAAAACTAGTAGTTTATAAACTGACCAACAGCCGTGCATAGGCCTATTCACGGAATAACAAGTTTAATATTTAGATATATAAATACATAATCTACACTATCTATATCTACTAATATTATAAAAGGTTTCATGTTTTTGTTTGTAATGATTTAACTCAAAAACTACCCAACCGACCGGTGTATTATCACTGAGTAACATAGCCTATATTTTATTTTAAAACTGCTTTTTCACCTAATCTAACCTACTTTTAAAGCTAGAATAAACTGCTATAATCTGCGCATATATACGCACAGCGAGTACTCAGATTTAACATGTAATATTTAAATGAGTCCTTCATGTCTGCACCATAATATTCTTGTAAAGTTAGAGCCTAAGGTCCGGTTCACACGGCATTGTACTGCACGTTTTTTTGCAGTATTCGTCTTAAGGAATAAATAGTGGCGCATACAATGTACATAGAAATTCACACGTCGTTTGTACTGCAAAAAAACCTATACAGTTTATACGTTTAAACGAATACTCAACGGACTTGTCAAGCAAATCGAATGAACTTTAACATATTCGGCTTGCAGTGGTGCATGGTGTAGCTGTCTCGTTCACACGGCACGATGTTCATACGTTTTTAATCGAATAGCAACCGAACAAGTGTTTAGTACTTGAGCGTCTTTTGGAGAGGTCGCGCTTATCTCAAATAGTTAAAGTACGCCCTGATTCTTCATTTATAGAATGTACCCAAAACCTTCTGCTCTGTCGGCGGCGAAACTGTTGGCGCCTTCGATTATACCAATATAAAAGTACAACCAAGCGTGGATCCATCACTGACGTCTACTCACTGTGACAACTGTGTGAAGACTGCGGCTATTCGTTTTTTACACGAATGAAAATCTACCGTATGGACACCCGGGTTATCGTACGTTAAAAAAACGAATACAAAAAAACGTGCAGTACAATGCCGTGTGAACCGGGCCTAATTCGGTATTAGTTCTCAGCAGGCCACTTATTTGGTTTTACAGCTAGTGACGTCATCGGGATATTTTGAAGGCTACTAAGTATTCATGACAACCGGTACTGACAGCTTTACATACTAAGGCACGATTAAACTGTGCGAAAATAAAAATAAATGTTACCTTTAAATCTCTGCCCTCTGGTGTTTGTCCAATGACGCTGACGGTACATAAATATGGATATTCTGCTGCCAAGTTATCCATAAATGCGTAGATTGTATCTAGCCTGTGATAGTGTTTCCAGTCCATTTGGGCTTCTGAAACGTCCATCTTGGTACGAGTATTTGACGAAAGTGATTATGATTTCACAAGTCTTATTGTATTTAAATATGTGCCGTAATTAATACGTGCTTTTGTTGCCTTAATGATTGTATTGTACAATGTATTATATACGATGGTTCTTATCCAATGACATTACGCATTAATTAGTTTTCTAATATGTATGTAATACGTTTCCTGGTAGTTTGTTATTAGTGAGGACTTAATAGAAAAAGGGTTGTAATAAATTTTGTCTTAATGTACAGATTTTTCGAACTAATGATTAGTTATTTATACAACTAACGCTAATAACTTGTTCATATTTACTCTAATTTAAAATAAATTGCAATCGTTTAAGGTATTCCTCGAATTCACGATTTCAAAAGCAACAATAAAGTCACTTGCCCCTCAGACCGAATTTCTGTCACGGCGGCCAATCTTAACGGAGACTGGCCATCTGCGCAGGAGATATTATAGTGCACAAGTGTGTGCGCTAACACAAGTGCCCTCTCTGTTCCCTAACTCTCATGATTCGATGAGACGGTAATCCAACACGACCGAGAGAGATCAGGCGCAGGACCAACGGCTTTAAGTGCTTTCCGAGGCACGGTGGTGTTTAACACCGCCGACTTCCTAACTCTGGGCTCCTATTGAGATTCCTTAACAGAAAACCTAACCCAAGACCTTATGCACAGCATTCACTACTGCTGCGCCATGGAGGCACAGGCACAGGAGGTGGCAGGCTTAGTAAAATACTAAAACAAAGAAGACCTATCCGGAGGGTCAAAAACAATATGCTTTGCTGCTCAGTCTATGAACGTTATAAAGTCGTCACTAAATACATACCTTGGTTACCAGATCTTCGAAAATGACGTGTTAAAAACTGCCCCATGTTTATATTTCTCAGCTGCTAATAAATAAATAATGCATACTTCCCAAAACACTTCACTTACTGGAGGCAGAACTTCTTTTCAACATGGTTTTTATGCTGAAGACTTCCTTATCATATATACCATTGACGTCAGTCACTGCTATCGAGTATGGTACTTCCCTTTCGTTCAGCATTGCTGCTACTTGCGCAGCCCGCGGTCCCTCAACCATGATTTCCATCGTACTAGTTTCTTCCTTCCATATGTTGACAGCTAAAACAAAATGAATACCTAGTAATAGGGCAATGCTAAGGTATAAGAGCCAAAGGGTCAACTTTTGTTTAATCTTTTTCTTATTACCAAAGTCCGAATCAGGATTACCCATTTTTAATACTAAACGTATTTAGTAAATAGTTCACACATACAATAGCTGCTTCTAGACACATTTTTATCACTGTACAATATGTAATTTGGCTATTGTACGGGTAAAACAGCCCTGGTTTTACCCGTACATAGCTAAGGTTTGAAAAGATAAAGGAATACCCGTCCACAAAACTTAACGTAGATTGTCTTCACTAGATGCATTGATGCGATCAGGAAATATATTTTTAGGGTTTATGAGTTAAGATTTTGTTGGTTGATTTATATTACAATTTTAGACATTGAATTAGTTTTGATAGGTACGAATTTCAAACCCTAATTAAAACAAATATCTTGGTACTTACGCCTAAATCGAATTTTATACCTTTGAATTTTCAAGACCGTTCGACAAAACATTTTCGTGTCTTTTTCGATTCGATCGATTTGATTTCTTGAATATAATCACTTTGAAGATTTGATATGTTATATAATACGCCAAATTAAAGTTCTCAATGCATACTTCATTTCACATTGTATAACTCTAAGCACCGAAACTGTGGAACAACAGATAAACTAAGTAACTTTAATAATTTCGAACAGCACCTAAATTCTTGTTCTAAATTCCATCCACGAATATATCTTCATAGGTTTATGTCTATCAGTGTGCAGGTTTAGATTTGCTATTTTAAGTTGAAAGTTCTAGCAGAAAATCAAATATGGCTCTCAGACACACGACCATTTTTGCTTGTGATAAAAATAAAATTAATACGTTTGTTCTTGGTCTGGAGCCACAACAACAGATTGGTTTGATCAGAATGTCAGTTTGTTCCGATATCACGTAAAAATCACAGAACGTATTGTGATGCATTTGTTTTACAGGTATGACTTGGGGATTCAACAAAAATTTAGTTACAATTCATCTGATTCCATCCAATAGAACCATAGTGTGATGCTCGTAAATACATCACGGGTGGACGTGAACGAAGTAGCGGGTAAAGGCTAGTCAGTAATACTGACTAAATATCATCAACGTATAAGTGTGAACATTCATTATTTGAAAGAGCAATCGCACAGGAATAAAGATGTGTGTATAAAGGCAGCTAATCTTACTATTTTGTTGTAGACAATACAAGATACTCAGATAACAGAAGATACTTTTGAAGAAACTCTAGTTACTCTAGTTCTAGTCTTACTACTTATTAATAAAGAAAGTATTTCTTGGCTTACGAACCTCCCAATGTGTCCAGTGATTTCACAAATTTCCTCTGTCCTTCTCTAATAAATTTTACCTGCCATACTTGCGTTTTTGGAGGTAGAAGTGCCACTTTGACTATTTACTTAAATTGCAGTCTAATAAGAAAACATGTGTTACTTTTTAACTACTTGAGATTTATGTATATATAAAAAATATGGTATTCATAGTCACTGAAAATTTTGGCTAGAATTTGACGAACAGAGTGAGCGTTTTATTGACGACTGGGATCTGTCATAATTGTGATGTCTATGAAAGTTGACAGCTAGCAGTTTTTATATCTCTGTAAGATATAATTTATTCTATTGGACGCGATCAAGACGTATTGGGTTCGTGTCAGAAGTGAGTTCACGTAGGTAGTGCAAACGATGGAATCATATCGATTGCACTACCCACATGAACTCATTTCTAACATAAGCATTTTAGTTTAGGTGGAGAATCTTTATTAACTCTTTATTCTCTCCATTATCTTTATAATGGAGAGGATAAAGATGGAGGTAAACTACAATACGTAAGACCATAGACTCTGTAAAGCGTCTTCAATTACATTGATGTTTATAATTAGTTATATTGTATTTGTGATTTTATTTAATAAATATACATATATGCATTATACAACTAGAAAAAGAAAGACCCAGAAAATAATAGAAGCCTGAACAAAAGTGCAACGGTTTTAAATCTGAATAATGGTCTGAATCTACGATTTCGGTATGCTGTCTCTTACACCCGGTAAATTTGTCCTGCTGTGTTACCAAGATGTTACTTCACAGTTGATTCTTTATTTAATAAGCAAATAATTATAAAATAAAATACATAATAAAGTATATTAAAAATACTTTTCTGTCGGTCGGTTGGTGCAGCCCTGCGAGTAAGAGATTGTAAGTTGAATCCTTAGTTAGTTTTGTAATGAATCCACCCTTCAAGAATGCTAGTTACATGCAACTTTCACATTTAATTTCTTAAACTAAAGAACTAAATGTTACTGGTCAAAGTAAAATTTCACACTGAAATAAATTACTGAAAGTAAATTAATTTTAATGCGTAAAATTCGTTTGATAAGCAGTTAAGCATGAATCAAAAGTATACTTGTAACTTAGTTACTATTTGGAAAAATAGGTTCCTTTTTACATATTAGTCACACTAATTAATATGAGGTATATTATACATAAAAAATCATCAGATAATCTTTTAAAATATGTACATATAAATATACCTAACATTTTCCTCGTACCTGTCTGTATTTCCACTTCAGATTCGCTGGTTAGTTGTAGTACTATTTCGTCTTCAACTTGCTTCTGTGTTCCTGCTTTTATTATTTCAATTGTTTTCATTTTATCCCTTGTCACGTTCTTAGTGACATAATTTTGAGGTTCCTTATGCTGAGGTGCCTTCTTAGACTCTATCTTTATTACAGACTCTTTATAATTGTCAACAAATTCCATCAACGCAACCAGACAGTTTAATATTTCTGCACCAGTTTCTGCAATTTCTTCTTTAGGCACTTTAAACTTGTGTTTCTTACTCCTAAGTTCTATTAGGTAGCAGTACGGAATACCGACCACTCCATGGGACCAATCGTTACTAGTGCCTGAAGCAGGATACATAACATCTCTCGAAACACCCACTTTATAAATGCTGCCATTAGTATCATGGATTGCCTGCTTACAAAAAAGTTCATGTCTTATCTATGCAAAAAATAAACCAGTCGATAAGGTTGAGTTTATCTGTCTTTTTGTTGAGTCATGTGGGGTGGTATGGAATACAGACTAATGATAGTATTGTTCTATGATTATGAGAACGATTTTGGATATTATGATTTTTATTCATCCAAAACTTTAAAGCAGAGAAATGAATGTATATTTTTTGTGGTTATTGTTATAAAATTAATTGTGAATAAGAAGCTTTATGATAATAGTTTTAAAGTTTGCATTAAAAATTTCTATCGTGCTCTATCGCCGTATATATAATAATATCAGCCTTGTATTAAACTGTCCCACTGCTGGGCACGGGCCTCTTCTCAGTGTGAGAAGTGTTAGGCCATAGTCTACCACGCTGGCCCAGTGCGGATTGGCAGACTTCACATATCTTTCAGAACATTATTGAGAACTCTTAGACACGCAGGTGTTTTCCGTCACCGTTAAAACAAGCGATAATTAACTATTTAATACCCACATAACTTCGAAAAGTCAGAGATGCGCCGCCTTGGGATCGAACTTGAGACTTCTGCGTGGCAGTCCAACGGTTTCCCACTAGGCTATCGCTGATATATCATGATCAATTAAATAGTTAATTATCGCTGGCTTTAAAGGTGAAGGAAAACATCGAGAGGAAACCTACATATCTAAGAGTTCTCCATAATGTTCTCGATGATATGTAAAGTCTTCCAGCCCGCTCTAGTCTTATGTCCAGCATTGCGACAGATTATTACAGGGCTGATATTATTATTATTTATTTGTAATATCATTGTTTGTAAAGATTACCTTTATTGAGATAGTATGAACTGGTGCAACTTCAAGACTTACCTATGACCATTAACATTAACACATATTTACGCAACAGGGTCTATATGTTACCTTTGACATAACAGTAGCTCCTTCTAGAAGCCGCATGTAATCAGGAGCTAATTTATCCGTGTAAGCGAAGGGCAATATGATAATTTGTCCAAAGCTGTGCAGAGTTATATACACTTTGAAAGTGACGCCGGAGTTCATGAACACATCCTGTAAAATTGTATATATAAAAAAATTATACAATGTGTATTACTAAGTTGCGATCTCGTTTACAGATCGTATAGTTACTTAATCTCTTTAATGAAGTGAATTTCGTCGAAGATTCAAAATCCTTACTATTATGTGAGTTTGTTTGTTTGTTTTAATTTCACGCCCTAACTACTCGACCGATCATCTTGAAATTTCGCATATACGTTGTCAGGGGTACAGAACAGTACATAGAGTACCTTGAATCGAGAAAAGAAAAGTATTGTAAAATATAAAAAACATAATTAAATTTAAAGAAGTATGTACATAATTTAATATTTATATTAATTATGGTAAAATTTACTATGCAATGGATACTGAGTCCAAGTTGCCAATTTTAAGATTTTTTATGTCTTTTTGAACAAGTATCATCTGAAAATACTTTATAGATTTTTAATTAAACTTCGTACATTAATAGACTATTTTCATCTTAATTATAAAAGCAACATACTGCATCAATATCGGTTCCCCAGATCTGGAGATGCAACTTGACTTCTACTTAGTATGGAGTTAATCATCACTGGTTACTGGTTATCTCAGAATTAATTATATAAACACTCAATTTACAGAAATGCTTATTAATTTAATAAATTAGCAAAAAAATAAAATAGGAAGTTAAATCTTTTTTTAATGTTTACGCTGGTGTCATCACTGATACTATAATAATATTCTATCACATACACACAACACCATCTAGCCCAAACTAAGCAGAGCTTGTACTATGGGTACTAGACAATGGATAAACATACATATATGCTTTTTTTTTGTAAATACATACATATTATACATAGAAACAAGACAAACATCCATGTTCATGCACACAAATGTTTGACTTGTGTGGGAATCGAACCCGCGACCTCAAGCGTGGCAGTCGGTTACACTGACCACTACGCCATCGAGTTTTTATATTAGTATATAGCATAGAAGCTTTTGCCCGCGGTTTCACTTGCGATTACTCGGTGATAATATAGCTCTCTAATGGAGAAAGTATTTTTTTTTAATTCATTGATTAGTTATTAAGTTAAGATCTTACAAACAAATAAACAAAAAATCTAATCTTTTCTCTTTATAATTTGAGTATAGATACAGATAGTTAATTGATATTCCTTTTCCCAATAATGTCATGTAATATTTTTCACGTAAACAAATTTAATAGTGCAAACAATGAATTAAATTTAATGTAACAGAGCGATATAAAACCGTTACAATGAAATTGATTTACGACTAAATCCTGTTTGCAGTTTAATCTCTGCGTGCAATGGCGACGACACGATTTTGGTATCAACGCACATTACGGCTAAATGATCGCGCTCGATGTCGACGATCATTTGCTACATTTAAATGTATTAAATTGCTGTTCATTTGTATGTTCTAATTATTTCTACTACATAACTGAAAACTGCGAGGTACAATTTGTTGTGATTTATTTTAACTACCTACAAAGATTGACGACTGTAGACTATCCTAACTTATATTTCAGTCAGTCACTTTCTAGCTATGTATTAAGTTCACTTAGCTTGTGGCCAGCTTAAGGTCCTGTATCGCCTTTATTTATAGACCCTGCTACTAAAAATTGCCATATACATATTCGGGGTCACACTCTGTTGCAAGCATAACCTTATGTATCCGCACGTACAGGGCAGAACACTTACTGTAGGTAAACAATGACAGTATTTCGTTAAAATTAGAACGTATTGATAAACCAAACAAGTAATTTCGAGTGACACTGCCAAATGTATATTTTTATTTCAATATTTAAAATAAGGATATTATATTACTTACCCTTATAGCTGCTGACTCCGGCTCGGAGAATGGCCGCGGCCCTCGATAGAAAGGATGCTTCGGTATGTCCGATGAGCCTTTGCCTCCCCAACCAAAGCTGCAATTGCACACAAATATAACGCACTTCCCTACTTGCGTGACTGACGTTCTGTGCCAAAGACTCGCGTTCAAAATGTTTCAACTATTGAATATAAATAGCCGTTGAAACTTGTAATGTATTTTACTATCGGTAGGGACGCTAACAGTTTTTAGGCAGGGGCTGTTCTATCAGTAGAAGAGTCAGTGAGTAGGTCAGCAACGTGCCACTCAATCTCGGTATTGTACGCGTCTCTGAGTTAAGCAACGATAGTATAGTATTATAATTTCTGTGGCAACGGTTATTTTTATGTAACGTATGCTTCGTAATAAAAAATGACTAGCCTTTGGAACGAGTTAAGATTGGGAAAATATCCTGGAAAATTATGTACATATATAAAAACTATGATCATAAATACAATTCAGACACGAAACACATCAATTTTAGCTCTACAGCGATGGAACTTATAGCACATCACAATTTCATAATGAGGCCGCTTTAACCACAGCGTTCTTTATCCATTTTATTTACGAACAACTGGTAAAATGTTGACTGTATGAAAGCCGTAGTGGTCAACTCGCCACTGCCACAGTGCCGAGGATCGTGGGTTAGATCTCCCTCACACGGGACTAAACTTTGTGTGATCCAGAAATGGTTGTTCCGAGATTTGGGTGTTCTTTGAGTCCATTGTTTGAATGTTTGTAAAGTCTCCCGTGACACAGGAATTAGACGGCAGGAGACGGCTTTAAAATATATAATCTGGATGCCTTGAAGAAAATAAATGAAAGTAAAGATACCTGAAATTCCTATTAAGGTCCACTCCGTATAGAGTGTTGTCTACATAAGCTTTGTTCTTTCTCCACATGCGATTGTTGGTGTGAGTGTATTCGTAGCCGTCAGGGTTCAGAACGGGCAGAAAGTACCTGAAAAGAAAACTTATAGACCCGAACATAACGAATATTTTTCTTCAGCTTCCTGATATATCTTTTTGACTTCCAAATCACTCTGTTGTTGGATATCCCAGCTGCCAGTCCCTTTCAAAGGCGTCTAGGTCGACCCGCTATCTACATTTAGGTCTGCTCCGTCGCCGTCAACTGTCTTGTGGCATATTTATGATCATATAAACACTTTTAAATATCTGCTTATCTTAAGTTATCTATACTATTTATAATATGCCGTTGTTTTAAGCCTCAGGTTGCTTGTAGAAATCCTTTTTAAATATTATGAAGATATTTGAAGCCTGTTTATAGACCTAGTTTATACTGTGAACTAAGTAGGGACGCAAAGTATACACACTGCTAGGTAGGCATCCGACTGTAATACTGGGAATACTGGGTCTTGCCGCTTAAAATTTGTCTTATTATACAAAACAGGGTTTGTTTTAAATAACCGATAATTATATTAATTGAAAAAATACGGATCCCTATCTATTAGCATAAAATTTTAAGACCTAATATAACTTAGCATAATTTTGTTTGGCATAATTATATTTTCGCATAATATAATTACGCATAACAGCATACGCATAATTTTTTAAGCATAATTTCTCTAACGATAAAATGATTAAGCATAATATTCTAAAGCATAAATTTATTAAGCATAAAGTTCTAAACCATAACTTTTTAAGCATAATATCCTAAAGCATAAATTGATGATGTGTTGAATGAGTTTCTGTCACGGCTCCGGCGCTGCGGGCCTCCGGCGGCCCCACGCTTCTACACGATTTTAAATTACACTCTAGGGGTAGGACAAACAAGACTACGTAGATTCGGTTCTGCAGCAATTCGGTTTTGTCATTAGGCCTACTAACGTTATGCTAATAGTCATTAGGCCTACTAACGTTATGCGAATCAAATTTATGCCAAAACAATGATTATGCCAACATAAAATGTATGCCGGAGTATTATTATGCCAAAACAAATTGTGCCAAAATCGTTATGCCGAAGTATATTAGGACAAAGAACATTATGCGAAAAGAAGGGATCCCAAAAAATACGTTAGGATTCGCTGATGATTTCTCACAATTTATGCACAGTTTTTATCGTATAAAGGTTATGTTTACCAATCCTTGTTCCTGACACTCGCAGGTAAGCTGTCAAAGTTCCTTGCTATGTAGTTCGCTATGTAAGTGTTCACGGCGGGCGCGATCCACTCTCGCGCATGTATCCCTGCGTCGATCCACACGCATGCGTTTGTAGCATCGCTGTTCGATATCTTGACCATCTGTAATCACTTACTTAGTTTAAAGTGCGTATAACGTATCAGGTATAAGGTGCAGTGTACTTGTGCGTAACAAAACGATTAAAATATAATAAAGTATTGTTTTAAAAGCACACGTATTTTATATCTAATCTGTTTGTATGAAGTTACTTACTTTAAGGTCACGGCCTTCTAACGATTTACCAATGATTCCAGTGGTGCAAAGGGAAGGAAAGTCGCACTCGAGTTCTTCCATGAAGTTATGAATGACTTTCAGGCGATGGTAGTCATTCCAGTCCATGCGTATATCTTCGGGGTCGACGCCATATTTTGAAGACTTTTCTTCTAAAATCACAAATATGTTTAAGTATATAACAAATCTTTTAGACGCAATTACAGATTGTGCTAAAATTTTCAATGTATTATTATAGTATTGGGTACTTATTAAAAGACACCTACTTAAAGCTATGACCCCTGCACTGAGTATCTATACTAATATTATAAAGTTGAAGAGTTTGTTTGTTAGTTTGCTTGAACGCGCTAATCTCAGGAACTACCGGTCCGAATTAAAAAAATATTTTAGTGTTGGCTAGCCTATTTATAGAGGAAGGTAGGCTATATAACATCACGCTATAACACACAGGAGCGGCGCAGTAATCATAAACGCGAGTGAAACCGCGAGCACATCTAGTAATTCATAAGCATTAAATTTATGTGCGACACCAAAAATCATGCTACGCTTATATGTATGTGTGGATTACATGTTTTCTCGGATGGGCTATAAGTGCAATAAGCAGACTACTTTGCTTAGAAGAGCCTACCAAGGCCAATAAGCCTTGATAAGCAAACTAAATTATAATAATAAATATTATTTGGTCACAGTACAGAGGAGTCGGGTAGCCTGTAGAGATACCAACGTCTTATAGGAATCGGCATAACAGTAGAATGTGGGAGTTTCATACGGTCACACTTTTTCATCACTGTTTTCTTTTTTATCGTTTTATTTCGCATTACCTAAGTCAGTCACGTTCGAGTAATATACAGGTAATACAAGCAATCACAGCTTATGTAATTGCTTTATAATAGACGGACCGAATGCTTATTTACCACCTATGTTGTATAAAAAATGGACAATCCTGTCATCCGTGCATATACCTTATACGATATAGTATTTTTTGTAAGTCACCGGCCGCTGTTTAATTCAATGTAGTCCTATGTCGCAGGGGAGTTTGAGAACAATTATTTGTGTATTAAGCATATAATTATTCCGTATGAGATTTAAGCCTATGTATGTAGCGGCGAGGCAACCGCTTACCTGTTGTGCCATCCATGCCGTACTATAGCAGACGTACCTACGGCTACCTTCTAGATATAGAAGCAGAATTGCAAGAGTAGAGTAGTTAAAATATCAACAGCAATAAACTTATAACAATATCATTTTATATCATATTATCATTACTTGTGTCTAAATTGTAAAAAAATAAAGCGTCATTACCAAATGGCTCACATTCCACATCCTTCATAGGCCGAGCCGATTTCATTGTTTCAGGAGAAGTTTTGTTTTTGAACATAAAATCGTCAACTGTATAGTATTTTTCTTTTCGAAACATCGATTCTGTTGCATTGTGAATTTCATAATATTGCTTGAACTCTTCAAATTCTGTGGCTGTCAAGGTTTTGGTTTTATTTGTGTCCTTCGTTCGACCTGTTAGTGAAGGTACACGGATCATAGAACATCTACCGTGGAAACTGGTAGGCATATTCGTAAATAGTGTTCTACTTTTATTAGTGTACATTTGTGCTGAAGCGTCTTTAAGTATGTTGAAATTGATCCATTTTTATGAGCTGTTTTGACTTTGTACTATTTGTTCATTTTCGTATTTTGTTTGGACTGAAGTGTATTATCTATGATTTTGTTGTTAGTTGGTGCTGCTGTCATGTTGTAAAGTTTGAAGACTTTAACACTTTGTCAGAGATAATTTTTTTGTTATCTATGGTTAAATACACATGGAAGAACGCTATCTACTTATAGTCTCAAGAAAGTTTTCTGCTGCGTTTTACTTCCAGTGTTATGTGAAGGTTCTATAATAATACCTATAATAATATTCCAGTTCGATCCCAAGGCATGCAGCTCTGACTTTTCAAAGTAATGTAGCGCTGAAGGAACACATCGTGAGGAAATCTACATGTTTGAGAGTTCTCCATAATGTTTTCTCCATTAAAGATATGTGAAGTCTGCCAGGGTTAGGCCATAGCCCAGACGCACAACATGGGCTTAGACGAGGTCGCATCACCTTTACAGCACTTTCTCAGTTCTCCGAAGTTATAAATAGCAGCCTAGATGCAGGACACCAGGTCATAGCGTTATTCATAGACTACAAAAAGGCTTTTGACACCTTGGACCACGAGATGCTACTCCAGGCGATGGATGAATGTGGGATAAGGGGTCCTACAAATAGATGGTTTAGGAATTACCTGAGTGGAAGAACTCTTCAAATCTGTATTGCAGGCGTGGTGAGGCGAGAAGCCGAGTTCAACTTTGGTGTGCCGACCGGCTCAGTGTATGGCCCGGTGGGCTACATCATGCATGTCAATAGTGTTAGTAATGTAGTAAAGAACTGCAGGTTATTTATGTACGTCGATGACATGTGCCTGATAATTTCCTCTAAAAATATACTGGAGGCCAGAGGTTTGCTGCAGGCAGATTTTAATAATATTACCAAGTGGGCACACGATAACGGTATTATACTAAATATAAACAAAACTAAGGTAATGCATATACACTCACCTTATAACAGGATAGCAAAGAAAATTTGTAATTCTACAATTAGTGTCGTAGGACACACTTACGAATGTCTGCACGCAGAGAACGCTAACTGTAACTGTCAAGGCTTGGAGTATGTGAGTAAGTTTAAATATCTAGGTTTGTGGCTGGATAGTAATATGAATTGGAGGTCCCAGGTTGATTCAGTCTGCACTAAACTTAGGTCTGTACTAAGCAAATTCTACGCACTCAGTACACCGTTAAGTAGAAAAACACTGCGGGTTATTTATTTTGCCCTCGCCGAGCCACTGCTCAGTTACGGATTGAGTGTGTATGGCCGTACATTCAAAACATATTTAGGTAGTGTCTTATGTTTACGCGAATGTTATACATTGAAATTAAACACTTTATACGGATTTTATCGCGTTGTTTATTTTACTTTAAACACTGTTATTACATAATTTTGAAAACTCTAACACTACTATTATTGAATTTTACTACTATACATGATCGCAACTTCCGGTTATTCATATGAGTCATCACTTGTTATTCTTAAAAAAAGAAATCATTTTTAATGTTGTTTTCTATCTCGAATGACTGTAATTGTAATTTGTTAAACTTCATCAAAATCAGCAATCTTCTTCATATTCAGTTTAAAAATGAAAATTAGATATATATATTTAAAATATCATATAGTTGTTTTTATTTACGATAATCTTTCAAGAAATGTGTTTGGGCCACATTTTGTACCACTGAGTGTATATTAATTAAAATAGCATTTTGAAAACAAGACTGCATAATACAAATCGTACTTGGCACCTTGGCACACACAATATAAATGAGTGGCATCACAAGTAAAATGTTCACCAAGAGGCGTAAACAAAAGATTCATCTGATTTCAAAGAGATCGTTAAAACGTTTTTCACATTGAATACTAAGTCAGGGTTGGCAGTTAAGTACTTAGCGAGCGTCGCGACGGTGGCCCATAAGCAGCGTCTAATGAAAAACAAAGCAGAGTCGTGATACAGTTTCATTCAGAAGAGCAACTTTTTTTTACCTGCAAAACGTTGATAGATCTTTGTTCTAGTGTATAACAGTTGATGTTATTCTACACATGCCTCTTTCTACGGCATTGTCTGCGTGACCTACAGCGACGACTTCGTTTATGTGGAGCACATTTAGCACCATACTGAAACGATAAAATAAAACTTGACTGACATTTTAAGTTGAATCAAGCTACCAATATATGAAAACAATATCAATATCTATTTGTTGATTTTTTATTCTGTCTAAACAAATAATGTCTGACAAAATCAACGGTTGTGATTTGTTATACTGGCATTTTCTGTATCGTGGCAGGGTCCACCGATTTACCACCCCTGAACACCCACTTGGTGCCTACATTTTGCGACTAATTGTTAATCCCTGTTTATTTCGTTTAAATCAAAGTAAACTCAACCTTGTTACTTGGATATAATAGTAATAAAAGGTGCATCCATAACATTGTATAGTTTTAAAAGACGATCTTAGGCAACCATGCATTAGTGATTTCATACCGTCAATTTTTATGTGAATATTACTTAGTTATTATTACACAATGTAGCATGGAGCTTGTGTGCATTGAAGGATTGGTTATATATGTATTGTATTCGAATTTAGGTACCGTATATTGCGAACATATTGACCTTTACCGAAATCGTCACCAAATACCAAGTCATTGCAAAAAATCGTATTGGGGAACTTGTTTCTTACTTTTGTATTACGGAGACCGAAAAACGAATGCTAGGTGCGTACATGGCGACGTTTGTGTATCAACTGATTTCGAGAACTTGATTAGACGTGGACGTAAGACTCTAATACCTAACTCTACGGGCACGACTACGAATACGGGTGGTGTAACAGTCAAATCGTCGCGCATCGCCTTGCCAATATTACCGCGTCAAGTTTTAAAGGTACGAATACGACACAAATTATTGGTGTGATTCTTTAATAATATTGCCAAATCTCGGTGTAATTTGTGTCCGTTGCATGTTTGTAAAGTCCTCAACACAGGTTGATCTCTAATGCGGAAGTGGCCTTTAAAATAGAAAGATATACAGGAATAGTGTTACGTTCATGTTAAATTATTTGTGTAATATTTATTTCCGGTTATACGACTGACCTACATATATTATAAAGTGTACTTAAATAACCAGGGACCTATGCATTTAATCTTTTACTTATAAAACATAGTGTAACAATTATTATTGGCAACAGTTTAATATCCATATAACGTTTTGTTTTCTTGTTTGAAACTGAAATTATTAGTGTACAATATCGATGAAGCATTGTATAGCATTGTTATATAACGATTTACTAGAGAAGGGAGTATAAAAGGGTTTAAACACAATAAGACAAATGACAGACTGCCTTGATGTTGCTTCTATAACAAATACTGATTAGTTAAAATGTTATTTTTGAAATCCTAACTAACTATAACTTAGATGACGCATTGTGATACGTTGTATTATATAAAATTGTTTATTTAACATATAGTTGTTTTTAGTCTGGATGTACTTGGTGTCCATCGTATAAATGATTGTGTGACACGGGCAAAAAAAAACACAAAGCGTAGTTTCTCTAAATAAAATGCGACCATGTGTTCGCTGATTATCATTTTACATTGTTATATATATCGGGATAAATTATAACATGCAGTCACAAAAAAATTATGTGATGATGTGTTCGCCCTTTTTTAATTTTCTTATTATTTTTATTAGGTAGGAGCAATGTAACCGTAGCTGTTTTACCTTTTAGGTTCCTACCGTCAAAGTTACGTGATTGAGGCTTTATATAAAGAATACTCTAGGCTGTTTACGCGATATGTGACGTGTGACCTAGTGGTCGTCACATTCTGCGGATAGCTAGTGTAAAACGGACAAAACTTTTAAAACATCCGTTTTAAAATCTTACCTATTGTTATAAACCCTTAACTTCTACTCTATCATTTATAACACAGTCTATATTAATTTATGTAGACCATATTATGGGCTGCATAAGTTGATAAAGTCTACCATACCAACTAATTGTTTGCCAGCAACTTACTTAAGAAACATAATTAAACAGTACCTTCACTTCTCTAATCTTTCCAATGATTCTTTACTGTGGGTAACGAGAGAAAAATCTTTTAAAACTAATCAGTACTAATCTCTTCTTAAGTCAAATATAAGGCAGCACATGAGTGATCACTTCAGGATAAATGTAATGAGCTTAACAAGCGCCTCCGAGGGGCGAGGCTGTATAGGGGGCCGAGGGCAACTAGGTGTAGTGAGCGGGGAGGCACAATTAAAAAGATAAACGCGCGTAAGACCGAGCCGAGGTGACAGTCGGGCGGTGCGCAGTTTGGGGTACACCGTCTGGTGTGCGGGCTACCGGCAGATCTTAATCGCTACTAATGGTTGTCACGTGTTTGTCACTTAGCGCTTGATTGATCAACAGAACAATTTATAGTTCGTATTTTTAAAATCGATGACACAAGTAAGTCAAGTTAAAGACGTTTGAAGCGTTGAAATGATATCTAGAACTTTTTAAATAATACGCTGTGCTTCGTGCTAGCTGTGTGTACTCTTTTTATAAGCTTATTCTAGTAAGTGTGATATGTGTTTATAATTTGCTACTAACATATATAACAGCTTACTATCCGCGGGTCGAATGAATAAAACGTCTGAGTATATGATCAATCAATCAATCAATTCTCACGTAATATGGTATGAAGGACTATAATACGGTAAATATATTTACATCTAAATACTGATTGTCAAAATGATTCGCTTATAACCTACCTACTTCTTAATCTAAATAACGGCAATCCACAGCACGGCATCTAAACCGTACAACATCAAGCTTAAGAAAGTATCGCGTTTATTTTAGTAGTAACCTCATTTTATATTTAGTGCCGATTTTTAATTATCAAATAATTAAATAGTAAAACATCTGAACTATTTCATTTATATAATATTTATTTTAAATATTTACGTTAATAAAATATTTATATTGAATAAATATTTTATTAACGTAAATATTTAAATTACTATTATCTAACGATTAAAAATCAGCCTTTGGCAGCCTATTTGATATTTATTAAAATGGTAATTGTAATTAGTATTTATCGCAGTATTTTTAACATGTGTATAATAATAACATAAGTTCTATTATTAGCGCAAGCAAATTGTAAGGGATTCTGTTTCATTAGTGGGGAGTGCATGGGCGAGACAAGGGCGAGTGTGGTGCTTACACAAAATATCTGATTACATGTAGTTATCGAGCGTGGACTCATTGAGCAACAATTCTTGATGACTATCGCATTTCTCGAGTTATTTGACATAGGATTACAAATAAAATTAATTTCAACTTTGAGAAAGACACAGACTTATAAGAAGGCAAAAGGCAAGATGATGCTGTCTGTATTTCTACGGTAATGTGGTGCGCCATGGCTGTTTGGGTAGTTCATATTTTGAATAGAACGTTTATAGTGAGTTTACGTGGTAATAAAATTAATGGTTTTATGTTTAATTCTGCTATAATATTCATGTCCACGAATCAGTTTCCATTATTTCAAATATTATTCAAACAGTTTACAGACCTCGTGTCTTTTGTTAAATCTGGTAATATTCCGATTTCTGTTTCTTGGTAATGGAAAGAACTATGAGAGAAGATGAGTGTCTGAAAGTAGGCAAAAGTGGCCATAGTGCTGATATTTATATAAAGTCGTGTCAAATAGTTTGATGAGGCTAGATGTCAAGCCGACTTTAAAATTGTGTGTCAAATTCGAAGTAGTCAAAATAAAATAATTTCGTCTAAATTTTAGCAATTATGTTTATAAAATAGACTTGGGAGACTCTTTACTTGGTAGGGAGTCGCGAGCATTAGTCAAAGTGGCACGAAGAAACACAAGATATCAAATATGGGACGTAAAGTGTATAAAAGACGGTCAAAAGATCTTTATGAAAAATTTGGATACCAAAGGTGGTAAGTGAACAAATTAATTCGTCAGATAATTATCAAAACCTAAATATGTTAAACCGCCCAAGCTTAGCTTTTTATCTTTCTTCATCATTAAATTGACTTGAGTGAAAAAGTCACTCAACTATATGCCATGTGAACAACAAGACGGAGAATATCATGATCTGACGAAAAGTCGAAAATAATGTGCTGTTTCGTTTTTCAGCTGTAACTATAAATAGAGACAATGCGACTTCTTTAGAAGTGATGGTGGAGAGCTCACGGATGATGCAGGTGGACAAACTGTTGCGCGAGAGAGACATACGCTATGACGTCATCACGAACGACGCCTTTAGTTACGCAGGTACTACGTCACCGCGTCGGGTGCGTAGCCCTGAAGCAGTCCCCCGGGCAATACGATCGCCTCCAAGTAAAAAAATTTAGATAAATAAATTATTAGCAACCTTTCTTGATAATAAGTATTAACAAGCCGTGATCATGACCATGGTCATTGTCTGTATGTGTTTGATTGCTTGAACAAAGAATCTACCATACGTTTTTATACCCTGCTAATGCCTGGCTATATTACCATACATTTAAAATGTATAGCAAGATATGATAAGATGGCAAAGATCAGACTTGTCAGCAATTAAAACTGTTGGTAGAACATCATAAATCTGTATGGCGACCACATTTTTCAAGTTATGTTTAAAAGTTAAGCACAAGTCATCTATATTTTCTCAGGTTAATTATAATAATAATAATAATATAGTTTTATTTCGGACCAATGAATCCATAGACTGTTAGTAATACAATTTAACTTATTTCCTAGTGTTAGTATAAATTAACCTAGAGACAAACTTTTTTAAAAGTGGAGAATGGAAATTCTCAGCAACAGTTCTCAGGATGCTGTTAGGACTGTCTCTCACTCTCCTCAGTAGCTAGGCCATTTTTTTGCGCACTATTGCGTAAAAGCCATCAGTTCGTGCTTGCGCGAACATTTCCGACGCACTGCAGTAACAAGACAATCCTATCAACATCCTGAAAGTATTATTATATTGGATGCGCAGGCCGTCCAGCGATCTCTTAGTACAATTGACCCATAGATTACTCGTGTACAGACTCTGGCAGTAAGCCTGAAAGAGTGTAATTTTAACTAGGCCTGTACACCGAGCAAATCTACGAGCCAACATATTACTCCGCACCGCTAGAGCTCTACGTTCCCTCTCAATGTCTACATCGTCCTTAAGGTAGTCGGCAAGGAAATGCCCTAGATATTTAAAAGTAGACACTCTTTTAATTGGTGACCCGTATATTGTTAACTCGGGCCCATCTTCACGACATTTGCCACCGACCTTAAAAACCATGTACTTACACTTCTTCACATTATATATTAACCCATGTGCGGCAGCGTAGGCTTCACAAACTTTAATTAGCTCTCTTATAGCTCCCACCGATGGACCCAGCAACACCATGTCATCCGCATAACTGATGTTATTAATAGAAATACCATCAATACTGCATCCAACACGTAAGCTGCTGAGTTCAGTAATGAGGCTATCTACATATAAATTGAAGAGTCTGGGAGACGTTAGACCACCCTATCTTACCCCACACTCCAACCTATACGGGTCAGAGAAAGTACCATCCCATTTCACATGATTGTTTTGGATGTAATTGTAATTGTTCGCACAGATTTTGGTTATTAAAATAAATATAATGATTTCAGAACGAAATATGGATTGGAAATTCTTTCATCCTCTTAACGTCGTATACAGCTTTATGGACGATTTAGAAAAAGCATTTCCATCGACCTGTACCGTGTGTGTTATTGGAAAATCAGTGGAGGGTAGAGAAATAAAGGTCTGTACTGGAATCTTTAGCTTGAGTTTTGATTCCCATTTTGTAGCAGTTTATTCTATGGCTCTATTGCCTTTGGTTCTGAATCAGGCAATAAAAAAAGATACGTTATCTATTTGCTGAGAGAGATGCATTTCCATCAAGTTGGTTTAGACGTATCACTCACGCGCTTCTGACTGTGAAATACAAGGATCCTTGCGCTGCAAGTATAAGGGGGCAAACATCCAATACAATTTTGCTGATAGCAAAACACAATAAAAGGTTATTTACAATCTTTAGTAGAATCTGAGATTTCCTTGATCTTCTTCTCTCTTTCTGTCTTGGCTGCTTGCGGCTTAAGTCTTGTGTTCCACATTACTAAAATAACGGAATGATAATAATAAGTAACATATTAATATGTATTTTCCAGTTGCTTAAAATATCTAACAGTGATGCGAACAATACTGGCATATGGATGGACGCTACTACGCACGCTAGAGAATGGATCACCACATCAACAGTCACGTATATAGCTGACTACATAGCCAGAAACTTCGCCACGTTACCAGAACACGTCACTAACAAAGATTGGTAATATACCATCATAGAAATACGCCTTATTCGTAAGACGCGGGCAATAACTTATGAAATTAATTTCTTTTTAGGTATTTTCTACCAGTGGTAAATCCAGATGGGTATAATTTCTCGCATACGCAAGATAGAATGTGGCGGAAAAATAGAGCTCACTACGTAAATGCAGCTATAGGAGTCGATCTTAATAGGAATTTTTCGTAAGTAAAGCAACACGTTATATCTTAAACTCATAATAATTATGTCTGATAGGTTAGGATGAGGTGTGAAGTCAACCTTTTTACCAGCTGTGCTTAGAACTTCTGTAATTGGCGTCAAATTAAATGCCATTCATTGAAGAAATAGCCCGATTCTGCGCTGGTGTTGAGTATTCTGATAGAATATCCAAAATATTGAGCCTAATCTGCCATGTTGTTTTCAAATCTATAAGTGTCGGACTAATATTGCTTTTATATATAGATAGTAATGTGGTTTCTTTACAGATATAACTGGGGCCAAATTCCTGCCATAACCGCACGTCCAGAGGTGCCACCTAGCGACCCATTTAGCATAAACTACCGAGGGCCGGAGCCGTTCTCTGAACCAGAGACGACAGCCATTAAGGTATATTTTATATGTGCAGTTAAGAATATATACATACATAGTTCTATGTCTATATCCTCGAAGGTGTAAAGAATGGTGGAGGTGAATTACACTAAATTTTTACCACAGGCGATCTATTGCCGTCTACTGGTCCAATTCCAGATCTCGATACTGAGAATTTCTTGGCAGAAAACCGTAATAAATCTTTGACCGGTCAAATGGGAATCAAACTCAAAATTTCATGCACAGCCGTCGCCTTCAATATCTGCGCCACCAAGGCAGTCGCAGTCAAGATTGCTTTAGAAAATAGTATTTATATTTTTGTTTCTGAACTGTTTCATTACGTTCAGGCTCACTGATGTATCACGGGCTACGAACAGTTATCATCATAATAGTTAACAGCCCCTTAAATAAATTAAAACATAAGACATTAATTAGATAAATAGTATATATCTTTATTATTGAATTATTTTTTGTCGTTGGCTTGACTATAATTGTCACTTCTTCTCCCTAGCCTTTATTATTCCCAAGTCACTTGGAGTCGGCTTTTCCAGTGTAACCGGATTTGATTGGATATCAGTTTTTACACGGCGCGGCTGCAACCTGACCTCCGCAAACCAAAGGCTAACAATACCCTAAGGCTAGACCAGTGTCAGAATATTATAGGGCACTGACTTCCCAATAACAACTGCCATAGATGTTTATGGCAGCCGGGACCGATGGGTTAATGTGCTCTCCGAGGCACGGAGCAGGCGATAATTGTCACTAATTATTTTTTATATTTTACAGGATATCATTTTATACTCTCGGACCCCTTTTAAAATATTTCTCACATTTCACTCTTGTAGTGAAGTGATCTCATTTCCATGGTGTTACACAAACGAGCCGTGCCCGGACTATGTTAATCTTTTAGAAGGTGGCACTGCTATGGCAAAAGTAAGTTTGGATATGTTAATATATTTTAGCTTTTACATCTTTACAACCAAAGTGGCACATTTCCTGACTGGTGGATAGTTGTTTCACGAATTGTCAAGCCTTATAAAGAAAAGAAGTGGGTTCGCTGCAACCAAAGATCACACTGGCCTCCTTTGCCCTATCTTCAGGACCCGAGTAGATAGGGTTTCGGGGGGAGAACTACGGGTCTCCCCCTTTGGACCAGGGTACTGCGGGGTCAGGAAGCCCACTGCGCCTCGAAAGGCGTGTTCTATCGACCGCTGACTAGAGTGCGCGGTGCCTGACATTGGAGTTGGACTCGCAGGGGTATGTGGTTGGCCGCTGAGGACGACATGTTCGTTTGCTCGGCAAGCACGTTGCGTTCGAGCGTCGGACTCAGACGCGGCCAGTGCGAACCAGTCGGTCGCATGAGGCACGGAGTTGCCTTTAGCGAAGTGGCAGTGTGGTTTCACTGCCGCAACGCATCTCGGGAGCTTGCCTGCTCAGCAAGTAAGAGTCATAGCTGGAGTGACTCGGGCCACACCCGGCTTGTAGGCCTATTTGGGTAGGCATACGGATGTATGTCGGGAAGTGAGCGTGCCTTACACAGCTCCGGTACCATACTGGAGATATGGGAGGCGGCTTCTCCGTCGGCTTCAGCGAGGTTATCGTTAGCAACTCCTTTGAGTTGCGAGTAGTGAGCGGCTTTATTGCTCCGGTACCTATCTGGAGAATAGGTAGTGTCACTTGGGCACGAGGTAGCTCGCTTACGAGAACCGGATCTCTGAGGTTAGGGTGGAGAGTCGGGATTTGGGGACAAGACCTGTCTATAACTGGTCCCGGAAGGTGCTCTTGGGCACTGGAAGGTACAGCGGCTCCTTTATTATAACCTAACGGTTGGTGTAGGGGAACGCTATATCATAAACTGGGATAGTCGTAGAGGAAGGGGATGGCCTCCTTTGCAGACAAGACTTGCTGCAAGTTAAGGTTGGATTACTGCAATCTTCTGAAGGGTCGAGGTACTTTCCCAGTAGACCTGCCCTAGTTTGAACACTATGTGCACTACCTTCTTCTTCCTCTGTTATAAGTAAAAATGTTAAATTATTCTAGTTTTTGCTAATAAGTATCTACGTTTCAGGCTATGTATGAGACCAATGGTCGTATGTACAAAGTAGGAAGTTTCAGAGATATCATGTACCACGCGAGTGGAACCAGCATCGACTGGAGCTACGGTGTAGCGCACATCCCCTTCTCCTATTTGATAGAACTAAGAAGCAGACAGGACCGCTTCATATTGCCGCCGGGTGAAATAATAGAATGTTGTAAAGAAGCACTGAACGGTGTTATGGCTCTCATAAATTTTGCAGAGCGGAAGAAATGTTTGAACTGTACTATACTAAGCAAATCTCTTCGTCAATAGTTTTGTTATGTAAGTGATATGAGACATAATGGATTTTGCTAAAATTGAAATAAAACACAATGTCAGACTATTCATTTATTTTTAACTAACACTAGGTACTGTACATAGTTTTTAAATCTGGGTTAGCTCTCAACTAAGTACAACTACCAAACACGTGAGGTCTAATAAAGTTTACTTATACCATACATGGCTCAAATTATCTGTATTCTTAATTTTGATCAACATAATCCATTAATTTCTTGACACCATTTAAAATTTCATCGCATGTTTCTATGATTTGGTCTTTGGGTAACTTGAATTTGTGTTTTTTACTCCTCAGTTCAACCATATAACAGTAAGGTATCTTCGCTATCGAATAGCTCCAGTCTGTACTGGTCCCGCAAGCATTATAAGTGAGATCTTTAGTACAGCCCACTTTGTAGCACTTTCCACTGCTTTCAAATATACCCTGAAAGCAATTATGCCAAGTGAATGGGATGGTGCAATTAGTTTATTTTGTATTTATATTTGAATTGCTAGCTTACTAGTCTACTAGTCTCTTACGTGGAGTTACCCTTGATATGACCGCACCTCCTTCAAGTAAATTGATATAGTTTGGAGGCGGCTCTGTTTTGCAGCCCCATGGAAATATTATAAGCTCATAGTAGCTATGGAATGACAAGTACACTTTGAATGGCGTCGTCGATCCCAAAATGGCGTCCTGTAAATTTCGAATTTTATATTTTGGCGAATCCATGAAGGAATTATTATCATCATTCATCATCATGCATGATTAATTACCCTGACTGCAACTGTTTCGGGTTCTGAAAACGGTGACGGGCCTCTGTAGAATACGTTATTAGGTTCATTTGACGATCCTTCTTCGCCGTTCATGCCCCAACCATAACTGAAACATGAAAATCAAGTATTTCATGCTCATTTGTGCCTAAATCTAAATATTTAAAATGATAAGTTTTGGCTAACTTATTGATTGACTCATCGACGCCCAGCTTTTGGGCTGGGTGTTGATGAGATTTGCCTTGAATACCAGTGGTTGGGTATTGGAATATAATTCACGGATCCGTAGCCTTTTTTAATTATTTATAAGTTATACTAAAATTTATAAATTATGTCGGATTACGACTGCTTCGAAATAACTATTGTTATTTTAATGAAGGATATTTAAATACAATCGTTGTATTATAGATAGTTATACAAAACCTGATTACCTAAAATTTCTGTTGAGATCAACCCCGACACGCTCACCTCCATAGCATGCTCTATTCTTCCTCCACATTCGATCATGTGTGTGAGTATACTCGTATCCATCCGGATTTAAAACTGGTACTATGTGCCTGCAATCAATTTATTATTATTTTGGAAAAGGACAAGATTCTGGGGCCAACTAGAGGAGAGAAGGGGAACTGGCGACAAAGATCTAATAGCAAGATTGATAAGCTAGTGATCTAGAAATAAAAGCAGCCTGACTTCGCTGGGTCGGATATATGGAAAAATGGAAGAAGATCGACCTGCCAAAAGAGCATATCGCGGGCGACCCACCGGACGACGCTCGGTGATTCGGGGATTCAAGGTACCGCTGGAAAAATGAACCAGCTAAAGACTTTAAAGAAACGAATATGCTCAATTGGTCTGACTTGGCACAAAATAGGAAAGAATGCTGCACTTTAATGTCGGAGGCCAAGATCTATTTTGGGTCGCTGAGCCAGCGAAGTAAGTTAGCACACTGTAGTACATGCACTACAGTGTACTTCAAGATCTTTTAAATATACTTTATGTAATCATTTTCGTGCGAATTTCATGTGACTGTCGTACGTTGTATTGTATTCATGTTAATTTTATGTATTAAGTAGCATGTGTTACCAGTCCTTATTAGTTAAAGAAGGAGGAAGCGTTTTGAAATTTTTGACTAGATAGTCGGCGATGTACGTGATAACGGAGATACTGATCCATTCTCTAGAATGTATTGCTGCGTCCAACCATATTGCGTTATTGTTTGCGTCGCTGTTCGATATTTTTAACATCTGGAATATGGAAAAACTTATTTTAAGTTCAGTAAAACCTTACCAATACATCATTACATTTAAAGTCATACGATAGGTATGAATTAGGTATACCTAAAGTTATACCTAATTTATACCTATCTAAATACTTCATCAACAATCTGTGCACGCCATAGTTGGTATTAATTTATATTTACATTGGTGAAGAATAACATTATATCTTTTTGTGCATATTGCAAGCATGGAGAGGTGTGAGAATTGCCATAGTTAAAATTTATAGTCCAGAAGGAGGCCAGAAAGCAATAATTTAAAATTACATACGAATTCCGACCTATGGGTGATTATAAGTATTCTTTATCTTGGGATAATAGTAACTTGTTGATGTTATTGCGAAGATCTGCGAAGCAAACCAACCGCCATCATATTTATAGATTGATAATCTTACACATCACACTATCAATCTATAATTACAAGCGGTCGCCAAGTGCTCGAAATTCGTTTCGTTCGTTTAATTGTCTATAACTATACCCTTATAATCAAATTACCTTTAGTTACCTATTCCACATACATATCTAACGATAGTTACGAAGAATTCTACGACATCAGCATAACAATGCCGAAATACCACGAACGCGATTCGACTGCTTGTGTCAAATGCATAACCCAACCGTGTGCATGTAGTGTTTTTTCATTCATTTAATGTATTTCTAATGCATATTTTATAAAAATATTAGGATTCGTCCCTCCTTCTCCATATAAACTTTAACTGTGCCAAATTCTACACTTCTCCGTCCGCGCAATTTTCGTAAAAAGGGGTACAAAGTTTTTGCTTCACATATTAATATATAGATAATGTCCTCCAGATCAAATTTCAATCACGGTGGCCAATCTTAACGAAGACTGGCTATCTGCGCAAGAGATATTATAGTGCACAAGTGTGTGCGCGAACACAAGTGCACTCTCTGTTCCCTAACTCTAATGATCCGATGGGACGGTAGTCCGTCACGACCGGAGAGATTTCAGGCGCAGGATCAACAGCTTTACGTGCTTTCCGAGTCACGGGGGTGTCTAGCACCGCCAACTTCCTATCCGTGGGCTACTTTTGAGATTTCTTAACAGAAAACCCAATAAAGTTTTGGCTCAACCCGGGATTCGAACCCGAGACCTCATTCTCAATCACTACTGCTGCGCCACGGAGGCAAGATCAATATATACTCGTAATTATGATATAGAGAATATTTTGGTTTCTGTATCAATTTACTGGTAGCTCAAGAATGCAGTAGTAGCTATACAATACGTCAAGTAGTAGATGTAAAATATTGCAACCTTAATAGGTCTTCCTTGGACTGATTTTCCGATAGTTGAAACAGTACAGATAGCAGGGAAGTCTCTCTCTAAATCATCTATATACGAATATATCACATTGAGTCTGTGATATTTCTTCCAATCCATAAATTTTCCTGAAACAGGTTCAAATTATGTTTCAAACGCACAAGGTGTCGGACACTACAGAAAGCTATCACAGTCGTATTTATTTACCTTTTTTGATCTTTTGTTTTCGGTATGGTGACACGGGACTTAGACATTTATGTAACAGAGCGCGACGTTCTGAAAATAACTAATTATGTGATTCTATCATCAGAATGTATTCTAGAATACGTCACAATTTCGGGTTCATTTAATTCAGTCAATCTAAAATCTGCTTATAAATTGTTACAATGCTGGACTTGAGTGGCTTTCCAGCCGGTCAATGTATTTGGCAGACTTCGCATATCTTTGAGAAATCTCAGTCCTGCAGAATTCCTCACGATGCGATGTTTCACCGTTATAGTGATTATTATCTATTTTAATAAGCACATAACTTCGAAATATCCGTGGTGCGTGTCTTATGGTCTCGAGATGTCTTTGTAGTACTCCAACAGGTCTCCCACAAGGCTATCGCCAATCGCTGTTTTATAATGTATTTAATGATTGAAGTGATAATAGTTATGGACTACAGCCTATCGTACCTCATACTAAGAAGATGCCTGTGCCCCGCATTGGAACAGTTCATAAATAAGGCTTAAGGATTCAAGCTTACCTTTAGTGGTGAGTTTCGTCTGTGTGCTATTATCTGCGCATTCAATTGATTCGTTTTCGTCATTGGTCTCTGAATTCTCATCATGTTCTTTATAGTTAAGAAACAGCTTGCTGTTTATGTGCACTGAGCGAGGTGAGTTTTGGTGTGCACTCATTATGAGCCTCTCTATTTCACTAAAATACATAAATTGAACCGTGTTGTGCAGAAATTATCCAATCCACAAAAACGTAAATAAAAGTTTTGCTGATTTGAAACATAAGTTAATTTCTCTTACGACTGTTATCCTACTACATCATGTTATGCATATAGTTTTATAAAGAACTGAATATAGATTTTTGCATTACTTGACGTCTATTCAAAAGACCTTCATATTCACAGATAAATTAAAAAAGAACCCCTGGATCATTTCTGCACAACGCGGTCCAATTATACAAGGCTAATTGACGCTAATAAAACAAGATTCTTAACTTACTACTGAAAACTATAAAAATTTTGGAATGTCTAATACAATAAATGCATTTGATTATTTAAAAACATGCACCTTCAAGTTATCTAATTTATAGTTGTGCTACTTAAATTTGATCACTATTTAATTTCATACATCATATCAAATTAATTTATTGTTTAAATACATAAAAATTTTGTTATAACATTCTAATGCACTATAAACAACCTACGTGTTATGACATATGTCAATTTTGATAGATAATAAATACTTTTTGATATAATTATTTAATCTGTTTATGATATAAATAAAATGCCTTTCTACTCTTCTCTTTACAATATGTGACAACTTCTAACCGTGACTTTACTCGTGTGATTCTCACAGCAAATATGCACCGGCTTGAAGGTTTATTGGTGAAGTATATCATAATCCAGGACATGCTATACCTTTGTACCAAGTTTCATCTAAATCCGTTTAACGGTTTACGTCTGATTGAATAACAAACACCCAAAAATCTTCACTTACATTAATATTTATTTTTATAATATGACAAATCGAGTAGGTAATTTTTTATTTAGCATTAGGGTGACTGATTTAAGATCTTAAGTACTATGTGTAGATAAAGTGCCTATTACGTAGAGAAAAGTACTTTTACAAGTGATGCTCATGATACCTTTAGTAAAAAGATAATGAAATTATTTACGTTAATAATTATGTACGAAAAAAGTCTTTAAATTTGACTCATTGATATTTAATTGTGGAATCACAATAAAATTAAATTGATTGTGGCTTACATACGTTTTATTGCTAGGTAGTACAGAAGTAGGTATTTACATTAAAATTAGAGAACTGTGCTATGTCTAGTTTGAAAGCCAGTATACAATATGTATATAAATACATGTATATAAATATAAAAGGGGAATTTGCCATACACATTTATGAGAATCCCAATGACACGCGTACAAAAATATTGCAACAAGGTATACCGAGATTTAAAATAACTTAGAACACATTATTTTTTGCATTATAAACGAACCCACAGCATTCAATGGCTTTGGTAAGACTACCACTAAACCATTGCGCCGTCTGTGTAGACTTGAACGATTAATGTCATTTGTAAAAAAAAAATGACCCTCTTTCTCCAAAAGAGTTTTATACCGTGTTCGGTGTCATTTTATTTATAGTTTAGGATCACTCCTTGTTCCTAAAAACAAAAAAAAACAAATAAAAAGATGTAACAAAGTGTGACAAAAGTCTAAACATTTTTCATATTTTGCCACATCTTACGTCATCTCAAGAGTTTACCTATCACCTTAAAATATGTCTACTATAGCATCAACTGTTTAATTGTTAATAGCATTCATTAAAACACATTTCCAAAATATCCACGGTAAAAATGTCATCACTAAAACGTAGCTGCTGAAATAAAGTGCATACCAGACAAAAGTGTCCAAACAATGCGACTGTCGAAAACGCGGACGAATTTCGTGCTCAGATTAGAAAACCGCGGGCAGAAAACTCGGCGCGCCTCGCCGCGCTGCGGTGTGCAGCCAATCACACGGGCACAATGTCACGCCGCGACTCACTATCATGAGAGGAACGGAATGTATGGTTGCTATCTTGTTGCGACATTAAAACGATACATCAACTCTACCATTTTTTTATGCTGCTACTTCTTCATACAGACTTACATCTTTCATGCCTATATTCACGAGCGGGTATACTAGGCAGATGCGTATTACATTTGTATGTCGCCAACAATGGTTTTTAGGACCAACATAATGAGGAGTGTTCTTGTGGCCGGGCAGATCCAGTCTCCGTACTGCTGCTGGGAAATTTTTGTCAGAAAACTCAATAACACTTTGCCCGATTTCTATTCCTGATCTCGAATTGGAAATCAAAACCTCATACGAAGCGATCGCATTTGCTACTACGCTGCCGAGGCAATTTAGTGTATTAGAATAACGTCTATATTTTCTTTAAAAAAGTGTTCTGTTGGTGCATTTGTATTTTTATATCGTGGTGGACTTTACAAATACTGAAACAATACACACAAATTCATAGTGGCGAAGGAATCTCTTCCGTTATCCGTGCAGACATGTATCAGAATGTCTTACCTCATAGATCGTCGAAACGATCGTTACGATGGATACTCTTAACCAATTTATCTCTCCGACTATGTTGTAGGGGAGAGCTTATCTCATACATTACAATTGTAATGGCCAGTCTCACAACTAACAGGTAAAAGTTATCCAAAAGATAAATCGTATGCTGTCTCACTCTTGTTATGTAAAAGAAAAGAGATGGCTTTTATCTTATAGATAAATGCTATTTGGAGGTGGTAGGACAAGCCCTAACTCTCTTAAAGTTAACTGCTAGGTATAGGTCGATTTTTCAATCGTCAGATAACTTAACTAAGAAATAAATTTGAAAAAACTTCTGTTTTAAGCACCGAACAATACCTTAGATAAGATTTATCTAGTGATTGAAAATCAAATATGAAATGAGTATTATGTGCCTTTGTCTTACGTCAAAATATTAATCAAACTTGTTAGCTACATCGCAACGATATCGCTTTTACGTAAATATTAGTCTCAAAGTTGTACGTTGAAGTTTGATCTGCCACCGGCTCTGTAGTCTGTAGCTAGTCGCACTAATTGCCGACATTTAATGAGATTGATTGTAACGGACACAGTCGACAACTGCTATACTTTGCTTTTTACACACTTAATTGGACGTGGAATTTGACAAGAAACCAGTCGGTTTTGGTGACGGTTGAGAGAAAGAAAATTAGGGCGAGCGCTAGGTTTGTTGGCACTAAAAATATTTTGAAAATCACACTGATTTAAAGCTTTCGGTACCTGATGGAATTGTCAATAAACTTTATATATAAAAAGCATTAAAAAGCTAGGTTTATTGTTTAATATATGCGTTAGTGATATTTTATTGGTAATTCGGTAGCAACCATATAAGATAGCTAATAGGCTTTTATAACACCAAACCAACACAAACTCGAAACCCAGCCTCGGTTTAAACTATCCATGTGGGTTTTCAACAAGACTGAGATAAAACCAAGTGTATTATGGTATACCATTATTTAATATTTACGCGAAATTTAAATTATCTGTAATGAAGTGAAGATTGAGGCGACGATATTTAATCTAAAGAGTAGAACCAGTTTCTAAAATATGTATGAATCCATAAGCATATTTTAGGGCAATGAGGCATCATTTACATATAATAAATTAACACTAATAAATTACATTTAGAAATTAAATGAATACGCATAGGAAATACATTTTACAAGTCAAATAGTAAATAGTAAAATTCGACAGCCAATCTAGTTAAGATGCAAGCCAGGGGGGCAGTAACTTGGGTTAGCAGCCGATAATTAACGCGATTACGTAAAGACAATGGCGCGAACGAATGCCACCCGACTAATTGATATGTACGACGTTTGCCGACTGAGTACGTAATGGTTCCACTGAAAGAAAGCTTTCTACTCGAAAATATTCTATTTGGCGAACCTGGCAACAGAAATGTAGATGTAACTTTTGACTTTGAATTGTTACTTTGTCACCTTAGTAAATTAACGATGGCAACTTTGAATCTTTGTAGCTCAAAGCCTCACAGTAATTATATACGGAACGGACTTATCAGTTTGTGTATTGAACGTTGTAGTAAAGAAGATGCTGAAAATAAAAATGAAAATCAGCAGACTCTACAATAAGTTATGCGTAGCCATTCATAAAAAAGAAACAAATACATATACAAGTCGAATTGAGAACCTTCTTTTTTGTCAATCAAAATTAAGATATCATGTGTTTCAATCAATAAGCTTGACTTGTCTTCGTACTGTGAGTCGTTTCTTAAATACCATTTTAATTCTACACAATAACAATTTCTCGATATTTATTTAAAAAAATATTATTATTTGTTTCCTTTCTCAATGGTATTGTTTTGAATACGTCACGTTAGAAAAAATATCCAACTCTTTACAATATTTGCATGTCCCAATATGCAGCGAGCCTTATTCCAATCTCACCCACTTTAGATTAAAACGCTTGAAATGTTCTATATAGCAATATACACAAATTACTATTACTACAGATTATCATTATCAATTTGAGACCTATAATGTGGCGTTTATTAATCCTGTGTCCTTATTTTGGAAACACATAAGTAAATTAACTGACATTTATTGATATAAATGTATATAGGTTATTTAGGTTAATTATCTTATTCAGGCTATCCTTTCAGGACAATAAAGGCGCTAGTCATTCTAACAAAATTATGCAAAATGTAGATAGAAATTATCAGAAAGTGTATCACATTATAATTATTAGCTTTACAGATAGGCTTTCATTTACCATTCTGGCGCCCATCTCAAAGCGAGAACATTTGAAGATATTACATATCAAGTATTTTAACATAAGTATAAGATTGTAAACAAGTAACTGTCGTAATAATGGGACTATATTTTTTGTAATCTTTGATACGTACGTTTGATACTTTATCATACACCAAACAATTATTTTCTCAAACGTATATTGAAACAAAAAAGATTTCGACCAATAAATTGATCTCGAAAAATCTATTCTATTTACCAAGATCAACCTTTAAAAGTACCTACAAAATGAAGCTTCTACTAATAACGAACAGTATTTTGAGTCGGGCTTATTTGTGAATAATCCGAGCTGAGCGCGACACTGGCTTTCTAGGGCCGCCAATTAATTGTTCTCTTGCGGGATGTGATACGATCAGTTGTGTTTGCGTTGCTCTCTGTGTTGTGTGACATTTGTCTTCGTAATTGGTCAAAGAGATCGGCTAAATTCATCATTAGGTACAAGGTTTGTTAAGCTTGTGAATGTAGGGCAAATGTTATACATTTGTATATGACTTTGGGTAGTTATTTCACAAATTTGTGTTAGAATAAAACACTGCATTGGTTATGATATTTTCTCGATTCTTCACTTGCTGTGTACTAGCCTATGCTGCCAATCTGCCTTGTGTTGTATTATTTTCGGACCATAATAAAATATGTTTAACTTTAGGGAAAAGATAAATTAAACACAAGATTGATTGTTTAGTACTGTCTGTTTATTGAGATGTAAAGATGTAACCAAATCTATAGTGCTTACAACTAAGCAGAACATACTATTTATATACGCTAACATAATACTTATATTTACTACACACATTTACTCTACACTAAATTACAACTTACTGTTTTTGCCAGAAATAGTCAACAACAGTATTTACGGATCTGCATCAATATTAATTCGAATCGTTTAATCAATCCTAGTGGTTCTGTAAAGCAAGTTGGTAAAGACATTACACGTGACAACGCTAGACACAATTGAGAGAAGATTAGAAACCATGAGGCATCCTCGTTACCGACCGGTAGCGTGTACTTACAAGGACTTACGCGCGAGAGCCCCGTGGTTTTATGTATTATGCGACTTGTATTCGCCGTGGCAAAGATACTCTTTGATTGAAAAAGAATTGTATTGCTGAAAAGAGGTAGCCTGTCTTCTTCACCTTTACACACATACCGCAATAAGTCGAGCCGCTTTGTGCGTTGCGTTTTATCGTTGAGCTGTAAGGACGCGCCTATTAACCACAAATCTTCATACAAAGCTATATCCTCAACTAGACTACGCCAGTTTTTTCATTTAAGTGCGACCTGTTACTCCTATGCAGTCATTGTTTATTTATTCAACTTTATGAACAAGAAGGTGGGTAGGTATAGTACTAAATATAGGCTTAGTAAAATTTGTTTTTGGTTTAACTTCGGTTTGACGAGGATCTTGAAGAGTCGTCTAACATGGTTAATTTATATAAATATAGATAATTATGTATAAATATCTAAAGAAGCATTTTATTAAACGACCCTTAACCTGTGTTGTTTAATCAAAAATATGTAGGTAGATCCCTTTTTGACAATGTAATACTATAATCTCTGACAGATCCGAATAATGCCTTAAAGCGACTGGGGTCTGCTTTTAATGTGAACCCAAATCGTGTAAACAAAGATTTTGTTGGCTTCCTCCGCCGGCGGCAATGGCTCCAAATTCAGGATCTCACCACCAATCCAAAGAAGAAAATATTAATCCGGAAAAGGATTTACAATTTTTACAAACATTGCGTGATTATAATGCTTGATAAGTTTCTATAGAGTAAGGAAAAACGCAATGGGTATTACATTGTGGTTGTAGATAGAAATTGTCGTTTACATTGCGTAATGTTCTTAGTACGGGTAAAGGATTCAAAAAATGGTGTCTCCAATAAAGGACATCATTAATTCCCGGTCGAGGCGATGTCAGGGGATTGGCTGCATTAAGGTAATAGCGTCTGAGAAAAATAACGGATCAATATCCGCGGGGCTACGTTTGTTGTGGTCTTTGTACTGATTGTCTCCTATTTGTGATGGTTCGTATAATTGATTATAACAATATTTTTGTGTCAATGCGTTTTGAATCGAATTTCTGGTATTCGAATTATAAACGTTGCTTTTATGGATATTATGTAGCATAAATGTAAAGCAGATAGATGTGTTTACGTGCAATGACGGTTGCGGATTTAATTCCGCCGAACAGAAATCAAAATAGAAGCATGGAAGCCGAAACTCTGCCCGATAGCCGAAAATAGGCTCCTATAACGTGAAAACTGAAACATAGCATACCATGGCAAAATGTGAGTGTACCCCAAACAGGGATATCGTCGAAAGGATAGGTAATGTCTGGAATACATATGAAACATATAATACGTTGAATCTGCCAGTGAAAATTAAACTTATAATCCGTTATATCTGCCAACCTCTCTTGTAAACACTCGTAAGCAATAAATACAAAAGAAAATACTAATTATTTATTATCCTATCGTTTCTTTAGAATTAATTAAATACAGAATACAATATCAATTCTAAGAAGCATACGAGTATGTCTTTTAATACCATGAGTGTACGAAGACTTCACCCAATCGATACGCACAAAAAATAAGACATTTTTCTGAGATGTTTGGAAAGCGTCGAAAACAATTTCCCAAGTGGACTCCGCCCGGTACGCCTAAGTATTTCTTTCAAATAATTATCCGACAAAAACATCCCAAGATTCTTGTGGAGTTCGTTAGGATGTTACAGGATCCCTCCCTAAGCAGAATTAATGATTCCCTTTATTGAAAGTTCAATTTTTTGATTAGGAGCCGGGAGGGCGACGCCCTCTCTCGTACACTGTTTAAACACCGGATAACAGGGCATTTATTTACATTCGGCCAATATTGATTTGATTTATATTTAAAAGTTGCTCTTTTGGACGCTTTTTAGATTATCTATTATAAAGCGGACGTCGCAGCTTACTCTTATTGAAGAAATCTTACAACAGCGATTATAGAATTCACAATATTCTTCTAACCTGGCTTTGTTCTATTAATGTCAAGTATGTGAGTTAAATTCTCAAATGCGTAAGACATATCGGAGATAAGATCGATACAAATAGAGAAGCTGTACGCCAAGTGGCGTAATCTGTTGGCGGGAGAACGGTCCGGTGCCGTCCGGTCCGGTCCGGCGGTCACCGGCGACCGGCGAGAATCTAATTTGGTTCGGTAGCCGTCGCTCATTTGTTCAAATTACACCCCCGCACCCGCCACCCACTGAGACGTGTTCGAGACGTTCCGAGATGTTGCCTACGTGTGGACTATATACTTGTTTTTCTTCGGCGTAAGCAGAGCCTTAGGTTTGTTATAATACAATATTATTGAGTGTAATACTTTCTGTTAAGGTTATACAATAGCATAGATAATGGCTATACTTGTGTTGTTCTGATAGTAATTGGGATAGAGTTTATAAGAATACGTTGCCAAAATGAGGTGCTTTTTCTTTGTTCATGTCAAATGCCTTAGTCGTTCCATGGCATTAGTTCGTGCTTATGTTTGGTCAAGGTTTACAGGAGAGGGTTTGATACCCGCGTTGTTCAAGGTACTGGATTTCTCTGTTAGGAAATTCTCAATAGTAGAACAGTATTTCAAATATGTACGGTAGACGGAATTTAGGCCTTTTACTATGTGAAGCCTAAAAATGTATCTGAAGAGAATGACTTACAAAGTTATAGCTATTCGATGGGTACAATGTACTTCAAGCTTCTTGTCTCTAGTAGGTTCTTTTAGTTTCGAAGAGAGATCTAGTGCCTCATAATATTGTTAAAATATGTTTTTGTTATTATAACACGGCTCAACAGCATGTCTGATGATTGGGTTATGTAACATGATACTAGTCCAACTTTTAATGACAATTTCAAATCTGTGACTGAAATTTATTTATTAGGTCTAGTTAACAACATGGGTCTTTTCATAATAAAACACAGTATATTTAAAGATTATTTTATTTTATGTAGTTCTTAAGTGAGCTTGTACTTTAGTTGCGGTAGTACCAAAATGAATGTCTAAATTGTAACTATTAAAACTATTTATATTTACAAACGTATTAAAAAAGATAACATAATTACAAAAACACAAATAATTATAATACTAAATATTTACAATAATGGTTTAGGCATCGTAGAATTCTTCAGCATCGCTGTCAACTGGTAACGTGCCCAGAAGACTGGCAGCATATTTAGTATTATAATTATTTGTGTTTTTGTAATTATGTTCTTAAGTTGAAAAATCTTTAATTTTTTTGACTTCCTTGTTGATGCTGAAGATAGAGAGCTGGGCTTATTATTATTATTTATATACTCTCCGCAAATGAAATAAAAATGATTCGGATTATTCACACAAACTCGTCTTGATGATGCCATATCAAATTATATTAAGAAAACTTAATATTGTTCTAGTTATCAGTAAATTTAGTGGAAGCTAGAACTCGTTAAAAAGGGCTGTTACAAAAAAAATAGGGTATATGTAGAATCAGCGACGTCGAATCAGATAAAATCATGTGATAAAAGTCATTGTTCAGACAAAAGTAGCCATTTTGTTGTGCAGTGTAATAATAATGTAATTGAGCAAACATTGTTTTCTTCAGTTCGGTCAGTAAATAAATAGTCTTTAGTTTTTACAATTACTTAAATTATTTGTTACAACATATATACAACTATTTATATTTACAAACGTATTAAAAAAGAATATTATATTAATAATATGGATAGATTACAACTACTTCTTCTTTCAGGTTATTACTTTTGAAATATTTTAATCAAAGTTTTAATAATAAAGTAGGCATAATAATTATAACGTTGTGTCTGAATATTCACGAAGGATTCGAGGCAAATTTATGCTATTCCCTTTTCGCTATGAGGTCGTTAGATACTGCTAGAATGCGACTTATGTAATGTAGTTTAAGACCTTAGGCTATTACTGAAAATATCTTGACAAACTATCGAAATACCTCTATTCGACACTGCACTTGAACCTGGGAATTCAATATCAGGTGTTTGTTACTGCCAGACCATACTGACAAAAGACAAAGATAAATTAATTACTTAATATAATTAGGTTTAGGTGCTATATAAATTTTAAGACTATATATTTGTATTTATAGGTCATATAACTAATGTACGACAGCTTACACTTTACAACATTTTAGATTTTGTTTTGACATTTATCTTAATTCATCTGTCAATTGTTGGAATGCCAGACATGACTGAAAACCGATTGTAGCTGGCCGCCGGTGTGCCGATACAATTCAATAGGTTAAAGGAAAGCACAACTGAGTACAAGAACTCAGATGAATATAAAATATCTAGCAATGCTTAAATGTTTATCCTATTGAATCGCACCGACCATAGATAAGACACTATGCACTGACACATCGGTGGCGAGATACAAACACATTATAAGAAATAATGTCTTTGACCAGACACAATTGGTTTTCAATTATGACATGTTAAGAATTATTACCATGAAGGTTGTATCATAATAATACAGGTAAGTTTACATGAGCACATTCTGAGAAATTGCCACTTCATATTTTAGTTCCCCTGACCTATATACATTTTTCGTAATATATCTTTCATAGTCGTCCCTCCGCCCTCCGCCCTTCGTCGGTCCTCCGAGAACTCAAACTATTCAACCCTCAGGCACTTCCGGTCCTCTCTTTGTTGTCAGCGATCTTTCCGCCCGCCTTTATCAATTGAAATATTCTTTGAAGCGACATATTCTCGATATTGCTATGCTAATCAGCATTACTCGAAAAATTGTTTGAGAATGTTTGGACATGAATGTCAATATTACAATTATTTAATGCTAGCTTCCCTCGGAAACAGTACTTTTTTAACGTAACGTCGGTAACGTCTTGGTCACAGAAAACACGGGCAAGGGCACGTAATAAGGTGTATGCGAAAGTTCATCATGATCGATCGAGTAGTTAGGGTCTGAAAGCGTAACAAATAAACAAACTCAGATTCATCTTAATAATATTAGGATGAAGTTATGTTATTCAATCTCTCGTGGTACCTGTATATAAGTTAGGGATCAAATTTACGGTCGATCGTGAGGTTTTATGTTTTATTCCCGGAAAATAAATGTATAATCCTACAAAAGTATTATTGGGAATCTTTCGGAATCAACATCAGGTCATCCCCATACTAAATATAAACTTTGGGTGTATTTGGGCGTAGGTAGCCTCGATGGCGTAGTGATTAGTGTAACCGACTGCCATGCCGAGGTCACGGGTTCGAATCCCGCACAAGTCAAACATTTGTGTGCATGGACATGTTTGTTTGTCTTGGTCTGGGTGTTTCTATGTATAATATGTAAGTATTGAAAAAAACTATTTATGTATGTTTTAACCATTGTCTAGTACCCATAGTACAAGCTCTGCTTAGTTTGGGCTAGATGGTGTTGTGTGTATTTAATAGAATATTATATAATACAATTCACGCAACCCCTTTGAGTATACAGCAGTATACGCAATATCATATAGACGTAAGTCTATCATTTAAAATGTCTTTAATCTGATAACTTGATAAGTCTTGGAATACTAGACATAATTAAAAATACATCGTGTTTGGCTGCCGGGGTGCCGGTGCGACTCGAAATATAAAGGTTAGGTTACGTACTACGTAGTTCGAATTTTCTTAAACAATGTGCCTACATTTATCTTATACCCTAAAATAGACAATTAATTTAGCTGTATACTAAGGCAGTGTACACACAATAGCGACGCGTTATGCCACAACGGCAGGCAGGTAACACACAGGTGACGTTCACGCTTCGCGCTACACCGCTCGGGTAACTATGCGACGGATACACGGAATATACACCTATATATTGTATGCCTATGTACCTATGACGTAATGTTGATACTCTAAATAAGGCGTATGGTACAAAAATATGGATATATTCGGTCTAAAGTGCAGTTTTGTATGGCGAAAATCGGAAGCATTATGTTTCTCACACATTCTATTGTATTATTATTTTTTATGAAATAGAATATGTGGCAAAGATTAATAGTATTTACTCGCAATTTCGACCCAGTGAACTATGGCTTGCTTACACTCTGTTTAAAAAGCCATAGTTGTTTGCATTTACATTTACGTGAATCACAGTACGTACTGTCTTGATTGTGCAGCTGTTGCTAAGACAACTTCTGTGCATGATGCCTCAGTTTTGATTCCCGGGTCGAGCAAAGAATCAGGCAGAAAATTGGCAGCAGCATCGCAAAGTATTTATATGAGGCCGATAGATGGCAGAAAGCTCGCTCGCAAGCTTCTTAGATGGGAGGTAGGAGTAGGTGGGATCTACGCACCTCTGCCTACTTCTGCAGGACTGTAGGCGCAAGACTAAGTATGAACTATACATCATATTGTCTAGTACTGAACGAACGCACGCAGATAAAACGTGGCTTTTATTTCAACACGAATACCATGCTTACCATTCATAGATAAGTATACCTATATATAAAAACCATATTACATTACGAAAGTATTTACGTTCAGTTGGTTTTAGGTGATGGCAAATCAAACTTACTGACAACAATTCTAAAAATCGATCCAAATTTGGGTTCAGACGCACCAAAATAGTCAGGCCCAATTTCCAAAGTTTCCAAAAATATCGCTTATGTAAAACAGACTCGTTACAGGTTTATAAATACTATAGAATTATCCTAATTAATATTATAAATTCAAATGTGCGCTTTTTTGATACGCGTGAAAGGGTAACTACTCGACTTAACTAGGTACTCGACCGATCATCATGAAATTTTGTATACACGTTGTCAGGGGTACAGAAAAGGAAATAGACTATCTTTCATCCAGGAATTTATTGCCAAATATAGATCAATGCGAGTGACGCCGCGGGCAAATTCTAGTTGATGTATACACAAAGTTAATCCTAATCCCTCTGTGTGAATTTGACACCTTTGACATTCAAGATTATTTTGTGGAGCACAAGTTAGTTTTCTTACTTATTAGCAAAATTTACTCTAAAGTCGAAAGCAGGCCTTGCGAATAAATATTTAGTTGTACAGACTTAAGCTTAGAGTACACATAGCCGAGCTTACCGACGTGTACTTGAAGGGTTTAAGGGATTTACTCATCAAGTCTGTTTAATAGTATGAAGATTTGAAATATACTAGTAGTCTAGAATAATACTAAATCTGATAAAGAGTATTACTTGGAGTATTTATACTTTCAGACAGCCATGTTGGATTTGTAGCATAATGGTGAATGAGCATTGGTGTAAAAAGTCATGTAGACTGATTGGTGTAATGACTGAATGGAAAATCTCTGGGCCAATTGCAGGGTTAAGCAATGTTATATTGTATAGTTCTATCAGAAAATTCTAAGTAGTGGTAAAGAAATCTCCCTCTCCGTACTCTACAACACTGCTCTCCAGACTTTTACGTAAAGCGTCTACTTTTAGCCTTTAAGAATGGCAGTGTGACTAAATAATAGTTTACAAAGAACCTGTCGACTAATCTGATTGTTGTTGAATCGAAAGCCTCAACCGGCTTGAATGATAATAACTTTAGTATTACTATTTTAACTTAGACTCCTAGAGTGGTTAACAATTAAATTTCAAACCAGTTTTACGACACCAACCTGTTAACTGCAATACTGTTAATAAAACAATATCTTAATCCACCTGTGACACATGAGATTTTACAAACATTATGATAACGGATTTAAAAAACACTGAGATATAGAATATATATTTTATGTGTCACATTTTTTGTTGTATCGATTTGGTAGGTATCTGATGCACATCTTAGCATGGCGACCTCTTAAACTGTTGCGACATCTGTCCACCCAACGATCTTCACATACCTATTGATGCCACATATTGAAGAAAATAGGTCGTAATCTTAACATAATTTTCTGTTTTAAAATGTCTTATAAATTATCTGATATGCAAGTAATATTTATTCCCTAACGATTAAGAATAATTTATTTATTAAGAAGCATGAATAGAGCATTTTAGGTAATTGTTACACCCTGTTCGCACTAAAAACATGCAAAATGTGATGTTTCGAGACATATCGTATGTAACAAATCGCATAACATGTTTTGTTGTTAGTTGCGTTCACACTAATGACAAACAACAAAACTTTTGAATATATCTCAAGATTTATTGTCATCTGTGTTAACACTTACCGATTTTTAAGATTTGTTAATGTTTTGTCGATGTATCTGTCTGGTTTGACGTTCGCACTGTTAACATTATTGATATATCAAACATGTTTCACAACAGAATGTTGCTAAACAGTGCGAACTCAGTGCGATACACTGTCAAAAAACAAGTATTTATACATGTTTTATGTAAATGTTTAGTCAGTGCGAACTCATGGTTAGAAGCAGCATGGAGTCTGAAATTTTGTCAGGTTGCCGGCAATAGGCTTACTCCATATTACGTGGAGCCTCCAACATAGCTAAGACAACATGTGTACAATACATCTTTACCTTCTTACGTACAGGCGTAAGTCTATGTACTTATTCAAAATATGCAACAAATCTTCAATACTTACAGGTAATAATTATCGATAAAGAATAGAACGTGTAACCATCTAATTGTAGGTAGAGCGAGAGGCGAGGGAGTTAATCAATATAATGTAGCTCCAACATCAATATTTGACACAACTCCGTCTTATTACGGGCTAACGAGGGCAAACGTTAAAATTCTACAAGATTAACTCTGCACTGTCTCAGTCTTGACGCTTTAGAATTACTTTTTTAAATGCCATATTTGGTAGGCATAGCGTCTCGTTATAGCTTTCTTATTCCCTTATCAGTGGAATGTATGTTTTTAGTATAACAGCCACTTACTAATAGCTGTCATTGATTAGACGCGACTACTGATTGGGATATTTCTCTTTGAGTTCCATGTTGACCCTATTGTATTTTAATGTTAATGTACTAGCAGTTTAGGTAGAAAGAGTCTCTCTCATATAGACCTCAGCAAGTGCTTTTAGCTACCAGTCATGTCTTTTATGAACACTAATAACATAGATACATTGTGGATAGTTAGTGACGACAAAAATATACTGTCAAATTCTGTAAGGACCATTGAGCCGAGTTTGACGGGCCTTGGCAGGATAAGAACAGAAAGCAAGGAAATGCGAGGCAAAAAAATGATGCAAGGGCATTTAATAACCACGCGAAAATAAAACTATTGCTTTCTTGCAATATCTTTCATTTCGTGTGGTTCTATATACATAGGTATCTAAACTTTAGCGTGTTGTTGACGTTCCAAATTAGATAGTATCATAATTTTTCAACGATTTTCTCAAATAGATTTCTTTATCAAAGTATCAAGACAGCTCAGTCAAACTCATTCTGCGTAGTTGACGTAAGTCAAGAAACGAATATTGATTGACTTATTTTTCACAAAGTTATCGAAATAATATTTATTTTACACATTAAAGCTCAAAAGAAATTACTTATTGACATTTTAACGAAATTACCCAAAATAACGCCTGCTATAGAAATATGACATCTTTTCCATTCGTCAGTCATGTGAGGCAACGAGAGTTCTAAGTATGATATTATCTGAATAGTAACATTTCCCCGTGACTTAGCCTACATGAGCTACAACTTGCACAACTTGCAAACGAAATCAGATGGAGATCTTAAATCATAACTTTAAATTCCAGTTATTATACTGTGAAAACGAAATCAAAATCTGTTCAGTGTTTTCTGCGTGATGTGGGACAAACGCTTAGTTTTCAATAGTATTTCACATTACACACAGAGGGTCTGATCCTTAACAGTTCTACACTAGTATAGATAGGTACATGGTGTGTATCAAAATATACCTTAACATAACATTCATTAAAGCCAACGTATACTGTTATAGTTCTACTTTTCATAGTTGTTATCTCGACATCTGACTAAAGTTTGCCGATTTCCGCACTACCATAACAAGATGTGTTTTATGCACCACACTATTAGATCTACCACTCCCCTCTTGTTCCTCCAATATTATAGTGATTACTGAGGCTATGTTCGCATATTGGTAGGTCAAGTTAATATGGTTGTTAGATATAACAGTGGTAATGCGTTGGGGTGTGTTTTTGCTTTATGTCGCGTGAAATTTTATTGTCGTGGGCCCGGCGTCGCGCCAGCATCACAGTACTCGACGGTATATGAATATAAAACAAGTAAAACTATAGATGAGGACTACTAATAGCCTCTTAAATTAAAGTAGATGAAGCAATTCATGTTGATTTAAATAAAATAATGTATGCGCAATAAGTATATGTATGTAATTGTGTTTCTGTCATCATAAACTTGTCAAAGTTAAAGTATATCCCTTTTTAATACCGATCATTGGAAAGGGACGACTGTCGACGACTTTTAATTGTTAAACCTCGTTAACGTAATATCATCCGTCATATTATAATAGCAGTTCATTAAAAATCTAAATATATTTACCTACAGTTCCTTTGGTTATCAGTGGTCGGCCATGGTGCCAAGAGATTAAGTATATCATGGTAACAAATTGGATCTGAGAATATTTTGGTGACTTTTTGGTGTTATTAAACAGATAATGATAGATACTATTATTAACCATTTCGCTATTCCATGACTGACCGAATAATATCTATTGTTATTTGTCATTGGACAAGATCTTTGAATGCCATATTCATTTCTATTTTGTGACATAGCTCAGTGTTACACAGCTTGGAGCAAATCTATATCATAGACTTTTGCCCCAATTAGGATTTTCTCGCCTTTTTAAATATACTTGAGGATAACAACATAGAGGCAATGACTCTTATCTTCTATTAATGAAGCATTGGGATTGACAGAGAAAACTAGGAGATAAGTATGATGGTTCTTAAAATTTACCTATCCATAATCATTTCTTTGCAGAAAAATTTGAATAATTTAGGGTGATTGTCAAGAGAATCGAGAGCTCAGTATACGATCCGTAACAAAAAGGGTGGCTCTTCTCATGCATTTTTAACGCCGTCAAAAACTGGTAGGGCGTAATCCTTGCAAATCTACGTATTTGCTTAACATTATCCAAATAAGACAGACACGGCTTTGCCGGACGTCTAACTTGGTAAATGAGAGCCGTACTAAGTAAACAGTGGCAGTAGAGAGAGCGCCGGGTAAATAAATGTAACCTCGCGATCCGGTCCGGCCGGACAGGAAGGATTGTTACAATGAGACTGTCCCAAGATTTTATTGTGAATTTAGATGTTTGTATAACAATGGAACAGTGGGTCTATATTTAGGAACAGGATTTATTTGATATTAATTTCGAGTTGGCTTCATCTATCTGTGTTTTTAAGTGGTCACTTGGGCATCAGTATAATGATTTCCAACTTTGTTATTGCAATTCAAATAAAGATGGTTGGTAATGCGAACTTTTTCTATTGAAAGCGTAGGACTTGATATCTAGAAATTAATTAGAAATAAAAAAGCAACACAAGCTCATGCGAGCGATTCTAAAATTAAATCCTAAGAGAGCTCTTAGAATTTATCTTCAATTTCTATTTATTAGGTTTCTCCTTATTTCTATTTATCAGCTTTCTCTTTATTTCTATTCTTATGATCGTTTTATTTCTTTCTGTTATTTCTTTGATGAATCTATCAATATCCTGCTATCAGTATAGAGTCGCTAACTGATCACAAACGGAGTTTATTACTGAGTTATAAAGAAGTTCCGCACTTGAAACTACAAACCAATTTTACATGTCATTCGTGTCATATCTAGTGTAGTGGTTACTCCTAATACCAATGTGCTAAGTCTTGACCCGTGCGGTATCAATTCCCATAACAAGGATGTATGCAGATAATCCGACTGCTTAACGTAGCCTCTAATGCATTATCGAAGCTGTGGGATGAATCCGAGACCACCACTATGTTCGAATCCGTGACCTTGATAATTGCATTAGTACAATAAAGGTAAACACCATTCTACAAGATATAATAATATGATATTTGCGAGGAAAAGTGTGCTAGATTATCGTCTTCAGGTACTTATTGGTATAAACGGTGTAATGTATAATTAATTGGAATAAATAAATATACAACTGCGAATTACGCAGTTCTCTTATTCGATATATCAGTAACAGTCCTGCAAGACATATGTATATGTTTCGTAATGATCTGTGAACATAGGTACGCTATGGCCCATATTTAGTGCTGCCTTGCTAGTAGGCTGATATTATGCCGAAAATTTATGTAGTCATTGTATACAAATCTTGTTCAACAATATGTTCAATGCGTATCATTGATAGATAGCTTTAACCCCTCAGAATGCAATCAATATATAATACTGAAGTCAGTCAATCTTATTTTAGTCGAGTCACTCGCTTCGTTTAAGCAACAATAAGATTTAATTTAGCCGACAACACAAGTTTGTGACGTCATGTGTTTACCTAGTGACGGTGATCGAACGCCCCTGGGGTCAGGCGCACGCCCGCGCTCCAGGAAAAGGTGTCAAGCAATGTCTTTGATGGATTTTTAGATTAAAATGTTTAACAAGAAGGTTGATTCGGTAAATGTTGAGGGGAACACGATAAACCGTGATTCGATAATTAAAAAGTATATATTGATAGTCAAAATGTTGCAGTCGCATTTACCATACTATTGATGTTTAATGCAAGTATTTTAGCTTGAGCCTATATATAAATAAATAGAATTAACTTTCTTTTACGGGACATTTTACTATCCTAACTTGTCTTATGTTTGCCTAAATATGGACATCCACCACAATTACTACCACTACACAAATTGAGACTATCTTAAACTTACGTAAACTATTGAATATGATGAGACAGTTCATTGCGGTGCCTTTTATACGTGAACTACAATCTTGCCTGAAATACTGACATCATTTATGGAATGATTTGACTAAAGTTACGGTCAGCCTTCTTACAAAAGAAGAGAGGGAACTTGTTATACCTCAATAATATTGTTGGTCACAATAGCATTCCATTAGGAACATTATAAGACACTCATAGATTCTGTAGAACATTATGGAGAAACCCTCAACTCTGGTTTTAGAATATAAAACAAACAAGTCTCAAAACCAGTACACTAACTAGTAGCAGTTTCATATCAACATGATAGTCACTTTAGTTGTCAATAGTGAGCATTTTGGTTCGATTAACAGTATACATAGTTAAACAACATTGTTTAAAAAACATACAATATGAAATAGCTTCTATATACCTGCAAAAGGCACAGAATACTAGCACTAGTAGATTTACAAATATTAGTTATTACAGTTACATAAAGTCTTTATCTTTTAAAAATATAACTCCCGCACTAGGAATAAATTTTGTATCACGAGTGACAGCGGACACAAAGAACACCCAGACTTGGAACAACCATTTGTGAATCATACAATGTTTTATCCCGTGTGGGATTCGAACCCACAGCACTCGGCGCAGTGGCAACAGCGAGGCGACCAATTACACTACTAGGCCATCCGTGCATCGTTATATCGTCTTTAGTATCAGCAATTCTTCTTTGCCCTATTGCTAATATGCTTAGACCTAAAGCATGGCTATCTTAATGTGCTTGTATCACGCCTCTGCCTGCCACCTGAAGGAAATATAGGCGTGACTCTATATACGTATTACTCACATCAGCTGGCACTTTACCAGTAAACCGATTTACATACTGTCACTACGATAATTCCAACAATATTATACGTAAATCATGGTCAATAGGTTTATCAAACAAATGAGGCTGTCTAACTAATTACAGACAGACAGCGGTGTTTACTGGGCATTAGTGGAGATTACTAGCTGTCATCATAATTACACCAGTTAAAGCCTGTGTCAGTGTTATGACGGGTGGGCGGTAGGTATGTAGATAACGTTTTAGATACATTGCTGGTGTATGTATATATTTCTTTTTATTGTAGCATGTGTGCTGTAGTGTATGGTGTAATTTTTGTTATATTTAACTGATATAGACTTATGATGCTTTGTTCAATTCTAAAATGGAATGATTACATTGGTGGTTGTATGCTTACTATCACTAAACAGAAAGACGTCACGAATTAGTATTGACAAATAAACAGAATATCTAGTATGAAATTAGACATAAACAAGCAGGCATATTTTAAATAATGACATACAAGTATCCTGATTTAGATCTTGGGTGTGGTAAACGGGCAAGAACTTCATAAGCCATAGAGCTTAAATGTAGTTACATCATTATATCGTTTTATTTTAAGATGGCTGGATTTCCCATATCAATCGTTTATATTTTTTAAATATTTAGGCACCGATAACAATCATAATGCTAAATACTAGAGCGCCGGCATATCTAGAGTTACGAGAGGCTGGTAATCTGTCATACAGGTCCTCCTAGTGCAGATACCAGTCTTTTACACAGATTCACATCGATCATGTAAAACTTAGTTTAAGACCTGATCTTTTGTAACCATTCTGATTTTCATATTTAAATATTGTCAATACATTTTTAATTTTTAAATACATAAACATATTTAAAAATATCCATTTAGAAATATAAAATGTATGCTACTCCACCGACATCGGGAACAGGATCCAAGCTGCCGGTGGTTAGGATTCCAAAGACAGGAACCTCCTCACAATGCGTGTCGTATCTAAAAGCACTGCTTTCTGCATCAAACCAAACTTGATCCAAGCACCTAACGCGAGCCTCTTTAGATGGTGATCGAGGTTCTTGGCTATTAGACCATTGACCGTAATGACTATCGGCACAATGATGCCGATTCCACATCCCACATATCGACAACCACGCGAGCTAAATCGAGATATTTAATTTGTTTATCTTTTTCAGCTTTCGCGAGATTGTCGTCATGAGGAATGGTGACATCGATAATCATTGCGCGGCGCTCTGATCGATCTATTACCACAATGTCAGGTTTGTTGGCCACAACAGATCTGTCTGTGATGATAGTTCGATCCCAGTAAAACTTTATATGACCCTTTTTGAGAACCGGTATAGCTACATACCTGTAGTACGGCACTTCAACATCTACAAGTTTGTATTTCAGAGCAAGTTGCTGATGAATAATCCTGGCTACTTGGTTATGTCTGTGCAAGTACTCGCCGTTAGCAAGACGAGAACAACCGGCAACTATATGCCTGAGGGATCCACCAGGTAGGTGGCACGTCCGACAAATATCAACCGTACCATCCCTCAAGATATATTTTTGGTAGTCATTCGTTTTGATAATTCCGTCCGCAACAGCACAGACAAAACCTTTGGTTTTCCCAAAGTAGTCACCGAAATGTAGCCAGTTCACGGATGCTAACAGGTCTACATCGGCTCCATATAGAGCCTCGTAGAACCTATCGTGAAGCTGCTTGCTCTAACATATATCCTTGCGATCGTCAGTGCTAAGTACTACAGGCTTGCGCCAGTTCTTTTAAGCCAAATTGAGCGGTGTGAGTTCGGTGTCCACAGCAACAACATCCCGATGCATACCCACGTTTGGGTGGAGAAAGTATTTCCTAAGGTTGCACACCTCGCGGTTATGAAGGGCCTTGGCATTCAGAAAACCTCGGCCTCCACATTTCCGCGAGATCTCAACCCCATCATAGACGAACGTGGGTGATGCATACGGTATGCCGTCAAGTGTGTGCGGACTCCGCCGATCCAGGGCATCCAGTTCAGTCTGAGTCTACTTAAGTATGCCAAAGGAGTACATGCGAACGGGCATGATTGATTTATTATTATTATTTATATCTCTTTCACTGGTATTTTCCTAATGCGTTAGGGAAAACCCGACCCTTTGAGAGGCTTACACGGGGACATAGGTCCAACATGCAGAGGCCCTTTGAGAGTTTTAATTAAGAATGAGATGGGACGCTTATGAGACACTAGCCGCGGCAAGCAATTATTATAAGCCCTTTGTGGTCCACTGCTGGATGCATGGGCCGCTGCCGCATCCGTCCTAACCCAGCTATGTTCTTCAGGTCATCGATCCTACTGGCGAGGAGGTGTCCTACCTTACGTTTACCATGTCACCATCTCCAATCTAAGACTCGTTTGCTCTAGCGGCCGTCGGTCGTTATTTTAAATACCAAATTCAAATTCATATTATATAATTTATGAAACAATAAACAGCTATTACCATTTGACTCTTACGAAAATTTGTGTTGTCTCAGAAATGGCTATAAGATATATGTATGTTTAATTCGTACCATATTAGAATTTAATTCGCCTATATGGTCGCCTTTTTACGATGTTCACATCAACAGAATTGAACAGATACAAAAGAAATGCCTTAGGGTAATATGTTACAGATTTCATCTTAACCACGAGCTACAAACATATAAGGAAAGACTAGATAAGTTCAAGATACTGTCTTTGGAATCACGTCATGCGAGCACTGATCTGTTGTGTCTTCACAAAATAATCCATGCTGCAATAGATTGCCCTGATTTATTGTCTCTTATTAACTTTAATACTAGGTTTAGATCACTTCCCCACCTTAAAAGTTTTATTCTAAATGTGCACATTAATAACACGTCATTTTACAACCCGAAGGTACGGATGTGTCGACTGTACAATTATTTATTATCAGAACATCATAACACTTTGGACATATTCAATAGCCGAGTTGCATAATTTAAAAGTAATTGAAATTGAACTCATTTATACGGATTTTATCTAACACTGTATTACATAATTTTGGAACTGTTACACTACTACTACTATTGATCTTTACTAATTTTTAAGCTAATAAAATTATTAAAACTTATTATATTTAGGTTTACACTTTCCCCGACGTTTCGGTCGCTTTTTAGCAGCCATGGTCACGGGGAGACTAAGATGGTAGTTGTCTCAATGTTCCAGTGTAGTTATTTCAAAGTACCCGAACATAATTTAATCACTGGTGTTTCTTTTTACGCAGAATGAGCTCAAGGTAACATAACGTAACAACAGTCTAGCGGTGGTTTGTTTCTTCTTGGGTTTTACTATTTGAATTACTGGATCCCAAGCTGGTGATACATACCAGCCATCTTCTCTATTGAAATTAGGATGTTTTTTGATTTCAATAGATTCGCGAAGCATCCTTGGTAGGAATCGGTGTTCTTTAGCGAGAATCTGTGGTTTGTCAAATCTCAGGTACTAATTGGTCCCCTGTTGTAGGTACATGTTCATACACAGCAGACTTCAACGAGCGTTGGTGTTATACATCAGCTATGTTTTCTTTTATGCGGGTGCCTATGCTCCTCTTGGTTTGACCAACGTATGAGAGTCCGCAGTCACAATCTACTATAATTGTTGGGTATTGGTACGATTCTCATTTTATTATTTAATTTTTTCTTTATGTTTTATCCGCATTTTGTTTTCATATTTTTTGTTATATATAGATAATTCACGTTCATAACATCATTTCGTCGTTAGTGACACAGTCCATTGTGATCATGAAGTATGCGCATAGTTAGGAACTTTGTTTAGAACATAACTTTAATATGTATTTGTATTCAAACCTACTTGTAATTTGTTCTGTTTTGGGTACAAAAAGAAAAAAAAACAAATATTTCATAATACACTTGTCCTGGTTAATTACAAAGTACAAGTTATGATCGCGGAGCTGCTCGGAGTACAGCGGCGACCAATCAGAACCGTCGGCTAATTTCACGCGGTAGTGCGCTCACTACGCTTCTTATGGGAAAAACTTGTTCAATCAGCGTAAGTAGTGATTTTCCGACCGGACCCCACTTTGGGAGAGCAGAAAAAGAAATGATTGGATGCGGTATTATCGACAATCATATGATTCAGTTAAACTGTTTTAGAACTACTCCTTGAAAGGTACTTCTATGAGCGTCCATTTTTTATACTTCCATGCCTGGTATAGCAACCAGCTGACAGTCTACCGACAGTTAAGGTTGAAAGCAATTGCATTATATGGAACTCATATATTCGTCCCCATAGAAGCGTTGTAATATACATTATATATTATACTTGTCCAACGATAAAGAACTCAATTGCATTATTAGGCGATACAATGTCTGAATTCTACGAGAGCTTTCGTCATAAATCCCATTCATCCATTTCATTTCAATGGTATATGTTTGTAATCCTGTAAAAAGTCTTTGCATTCAAGGTTCTCAATTGTACTAACAAAACGTTCAAATGATGTAATATATTATGTTTCTATGTAATTAATATCTGCCGATATTATTGAATAAGTCAAGTAAATTAGAGAATTCCATTGTTTTCCTGTATTTAAATTATTATATTATTCTGTGATTTGATTCGAATTTGATCTTATCTGTTATAATTCTATATCTTTGAAACAGAAATAGGTTTATGTAGGCGACAAACGCCCGCAGAAGAACTTTTAAATCGCAAAAACATTTGTTTACATTTTACGTAAATTTAGAAGCGTTATAACAAAAAAACAATTTATGATTTATATTTTCTCTTTCTTTTCTTAAGACTATTCCTGCATTAGGCATAGTGCCTGTGTCGCGAGGACTACAAACATTCAAACAACATATTTAAAATATACTAGATGTACCCGTGAATTTCACCCGCGTTTATGATTACTGCGCCGCACCCGTGGGTCGTAGCGTGATGTTATATAGCCTATAACCTTCCTCGATAAACAAGCTATCCAACAATAAAATAATTTTCAATTCGGACCAGTAGTTCCTGAGATTACCACGTTCAACCAAACAAACAAACAAAATCTTCAGCTTTATAATATTAAGTATAAATAATATTCTATCACATACACAACACCATCTAGCCCAAACTAATACTTTTTCATAGGGCTTGTATCGAGTCCGGCGCGTTTCTTTCGTAGCTCCGAGTAAGTTATTGAATTAAACGCCTGTCTGGTCTCGGGCATAAATAGCAAGAGAACGAAATATCCCCCACTACATTAGCCAATGGCGCAAACAAAGCTTGACGTGTGATTGCGTTGTCTTACACATTCATATTTAGTATTTTTTTATTTATGCGTAGGAAATTATTTAATACTAGATTTTGCCCGCGGTTTTACCCGCGTAAGTCCCGTTGCCGTGGGAATATCGGCATAAAAAGCCTATGTGTGAATCGAGGTCTACAGCTATCTACATACCAAGTTTCATCGCAATCGGTTCAGTAGATTTTACGTGAAAGAGTAACAAATATAATAATAATAATAAAAATCTTTATTGACATAAAATCGATACAATTATGTTATAGAATTCCCTAACACCCGCGCTAGTAAACACTGTGTTGCAGGTGTCAGTGTCTGTGATTTTCTACAGCGTCATAGTCAGCATATGAAAAAGAAAATGGAATAACTATATATTACGTCCCCTTTTACGTAGTTCCTGAAAAATGATACCTGGTGAAATGTGCGTGTAATACACCACTATGCCTATTCTTTCAGGATATCCCTGTATTCAACGTTAAACAATGTTTGTAGTTACTTTGGAACTTAAGTATTACATAAAGCATATAAATACCAAGGTGATCTGTTGAAAGAAGAAAACCTTCGCGTAACTATCTTGTTCGAACCAGAGACGTAATTGGAGAAATTAGCTGAACCTTGGCAACATACCATGTCATATAATAAAAATAAATAAACGGATATAATTATTTAGTCGTGTTTATATTGTAAACGCAATAATAGCCTAGCTGGAGGTCGTTGGACTGCAACGCAGAGGTCAACGGAGAGTTCGATCCCAAGTGACGCACCTCTAACTTTTCGATGTTATGTGTTTATTAAATAGTTATTTTGGCTGGCTTTAACGGCGAAGGAAAACATCGTGAGGAAATGTACAGTTCTAAGAGTTATCCATAATGTTCTCAAGGTTATGTGAAGTGAAAACCTGTACTGGGCCGGCGTGGTAGACTATGGCCTAACCCTTCTCACACTGAGAAGAGGCCGTGCCCAGCAGTGGGACAATTATATACCGAGCTGATACTATATCATTATATTGTAAACGATTGGCGATTAAAGAATATGTTGACAATTTTTTTATGCGATCCATGTAATAAAATAAATATTGTAAGCGATTAGCAAACAGCAAATGGTTTTCAATCAACACGTTTCTAGCTACAGTCATATAAAATCGTCAGAGATCTACACAAAAAGACCTCTACTTGAAAAGGTACTTGCCAACCCATCAATAAAGTTTTCAAACAGTGCACAAGTTCCCATGGGCGAATGTGACCCGAAATACATGTTCTTAGCCGTAAGGGTCTACGGCGGATGTCTTAAGTGCCACGAAAGGGCTGCGCCGGATATTTATATTCCCAATATATCCGAGAGGCGAAGTTCGACAAGTTTGTTGAATCGTCGTTATGATGAGTGATGTTGAAACGGGTTAGTTCCGAGATTTGAATATTGATTTGATGTACCTATACGAATTTACTGTGGGCGGAATTAGTTATTAGACTAAGTTACTTATTTTATACAATAACTAGTCTGCCAATGTAGGTACTTTGGGTAGATTGCCTTGATGTTGCAGCCGTAGTGAAAGCGACTGCAGTGTTTATGGTCTCAGGTTGGTTTCCAGGGTTGGGCAACAAAAAGTTATTGGGTTTCTGTGAAGAAATTCTCGGTAGAATGGAACTTGGCGGTATTGCACCCAAGATGTAGGCTTGAAAATAACATAAAATCATTGGTCCTGTACCTGTACGTTACTTCCTCTGGTTGTATTTGATTGCCTTCTAATCAGACTATGAAAGAGAAGAAATTTGCGCTCATACTTATGCACTATAAAGTCTCCAACGCATATGGTAATTCGCCGTTAAGATAGTTAGCATAAGATTGATATTGAGAAATAGTTCCTGTGCTAGTTACGCGAATTAGTAGATTTACAGACCTATAACCGCTTACATAATACAGAACATTACGACAGGCATTATAAGACTATACTATGTTCAAAATTCTCTCTTTCCAAACAAACGAAGTCTTGTGTATGAATGAAGATTCGTTTTTATTATCCTATTGATATTGGTAACATCGGTTGTGTTACTTATGGCAATAGTAAACAATAAATTAAATGTTTGGCATTGTCCCCACCATAAAACTGAACAATATCTCAGATCACAACACATACATACTCGTAAGTATAATGCTTATTACTTCGACGATAAAACTGTGAGAACGATATAAAGGAAACTAATAAATGTGAGGTCGAATGTGTCAGAAACTTGGTCGTGTAAACAGGAGATGTAACGAAGGCTGTAGTAACAATTATGCTTTGTGTTTGCTTGAGATATGTTTATAAGTTTTTATGCTTCATATATAACACAGCTGGATTAAGTAGTATTTTAAATTGTCGTAAGTGCTGTAAGCTATTGATATAATCGCAGTAGTAATCTAACTAATCTTATTGCTTTCTATTATGGCATAAATTTACAACATAGAACCCAATTCACAATATAGTATGAACAGCGTCAACCTTGCGGGAGACCGTTGGATGGTCATGACTTAATTTGTACGGTACCCACCTCTGATTTTTCTATGATAGGTATGTGCGTATTAAGTCTTTAATTATCGCTCGCTTTAATGGTTAAGTGAAACATTGTGAGTTCACCTGAATTTCTAAGAGCTTTTCGTTATGTTCTCAAAGATAATGTAAAGTTTGCCAACCTGCTGGACCAGCTTGGTGGACTATAGTCTAAAACTGGTCTATCTCAGAAGAAGTCTGTGTTCAGTAATGGGACTGTTTATTAACAGAGCTGATATTATATTCTACTAGCGGATCTGACAAGCGTTCTACTGTAGTCCTATCCGTACAGACCAAGCGCAGCGCCACGTACCGCCATTGTAAAGCTAAACCATCCATTGACTCATGCACACAAATTTTACCATAATCACTCCAGCCATAATTATTGATGTAAAGATTAGACCGTATTATTGCATCATAAAATTTAACCAGTAATAGTGCTATGAAACAAATAAACCCACAATAAAAATATACTAAGTATACCTATAATATAATCTACCTGCAATGTCGAAGATAATAGTACCCTCCTAAATCTATAGTTAACTTGTTCGCCCTGCGCTGTGGGTGTATTCTGCACGTACATACCTATTGACACCTGATGTAGTTCGGCACTGAATCATGCATGCGTAGGGGGCGCTAGGGGAATGTGAGGCGTGTTAGCCGTGACATATTTGCACGTCACCTGTCTGACGGACGCACCCTGTTATTTTTCTGCAGTTATGGTTTGTAATATAACGCAGTTTGGTAAATTTGAGGCTATATTAAAGTGACTAGAAGGTTTTTGTCAGCCGTCTACTCATGATGGTTATTGGACTACGAGAAGCTCATGCAATCGTTCTCTAATCAGATTGGATATATTTTGTAAAATGGTCCTGTAAGCGGTTTCTTCAACCGATGAGCCTGCATTAAAATATACCCAGTATTATCGAAACTAGTGAAATAACGCTACACTGGTAGCGTAGCAATCCGTAGTCTCTAACTAGACCAATAATTCAATAAATGGGGTCTAAACAGTTTTATCCACCTTTCATGGTGACTTTTTTGGCTGGTACTTTAACCTTTGGATCATTCGACAACGTCTCATTGATAAATTTTAATGAGATTTCAATACTAGATTAAAACCACAACGTCTAATTATATTAAAAAAAATATGTTAATTGGTTGTTTAAAAGTTTAACAACGGTTTCAAAACACAAGAACTCTGTAGTTCAAAGAACAACTAGATTTAGACCAACTGTGGTGAACACACAAATGTTTGTTCTGTTTAGCAATCAGATTGTCAACGCTCGATGTGTTGCCAATATAATCACTTAAACAACATGATGTTTTGTGAAATCCATGCAGTACTGAGTTACAAAGGCATATAAAGCCATGCCTTTATCACTCAGTATAATTGCACAAAACATAGACTCTTTTTATTTCCTGGATTCCGAGTATTCATGCAACAAAAAGCCGCCTTAGCTGAAATAGGTGATTGCCTCAAAACATACTCCTCTATTATAAGTATAGACTGGTGTACATTCTCAATTGACACCTAAGGTGTGCCGATACAGGCGTGCGTAGGGGAGTGTTGACTATTTCTGTTCTGGCATATTTGCACATCGCCGGTCTTTCGTAGTGATGTTGTTGACATTAGAATGTGTTTTCCAGCTTTTATTTTCTGCTATATTAGTCCCGTGGTTTGTGTCCACATTTACACAGTGAGGTAGGGCTCAAGTTGTTGGAGAAAATGGTATTGAAATTTTATTTAGGAAAATTCTTAGAATAAGTAGGAAGAATTTGATCTCGGTAGACTTATTAGGTTCATCGTTTATGACAGGTCCCTAAACGTTGTTGGTAAAACGTTGGCATCCTACACAGCTGCCCGACGTATCAACAAGCGCAATGCTATGTCATGAATGTGACTTTTATAATGTTACAGATTTAACTATCATCACTTCGTATTATAACTTGAAAGACTTGTGGTAAGATTAATAATCAATCTATGGAATGGCAGAACGATATCAACAAACTTGTTATTTTAGGTTATAAATTAACCCCAACATCCTCGCCGCTCTTAGAGCCTCGGTGAGTACGTACTATCGCTTGCGTCGTTGGTCCGGGCGTTAACTTCCAAATATTCTGACGTGCAAAACTTAACCCACGTTAGAGAGCTGTGGACAGGCTGACAACATTAATACTAAGTTACTTTGTTGTTATTTACCACGAACGGAGAAGGAAAAAGTCCTAACTGATAAAAAGAAGAAAATATAATCATATCTAAAGATCGCGTAGTAAGTACAATACTTGATGAATAGTGCTTATGATCTGAGTTCGGACAGAATTTGAGGACATGTGCTCTCTTTGAATCATCACGCATCCGCCATCATCCGGCAACGGCTCGGATGAGCAAAGCGTCCTTACAAATAATACTGAGGTTACCTTACTCTGTAAATATTATAGTGCGTATTTTCATCGGACCTCTTTAATTCGGATTTGACAAAACGCTAATAGCAACTATAAGTAACTGATAATGACAATGGCGCTACGATTTAATAAACTCACACAATAAATGCCGAGTAGGATAATGAAACATACATTCATTCAATTTGTAAAAAATCTTGTCTCCCAGAAGTATCCGTGTTTGTAAGATAAATAGTTAAATGCACCATGCACAGAATTCGGTTATTTGAGATTTAAATCCATAATATACATCGTGTACTGTTTATGACTCTGGACCTTTGAAGCAATCCTAACTTTAATATTATATGCGAATGAGAGTTTGTTTGTGGCTTTCACGTCCTAACTACTTGATCGACCATCATATAAAGATATAAACATTAAAGCGAGCAAAGCCGCCAGCAGAATTTAATCTTATATAAATAAGATAGTTGAGACTGTCGACTTCCATCCCAAATTATTTGCTTCATTATTGGATTTCAAAGCTCTGACCATTTTTCTTTGTCGATGTTGCTTTAAAGAGTTCAATAGACTGCTCATTTAGTATCTTCTACTAAGCGGTAGTCCGTATATCGACATTTCACACAAATACGATTTACAAATAACCGTACGGCGATACGTGAAACTTGTTCGGATATCTTGGGAGCTAGGCAGACGTCGGCGAAGTTTACTGGCCAGCCCCGCGTGTCAACCCACTGATCACGCCAATATCACACTCACAGTTCAAATTGCGGCTCTACTGCGCGATTATCAACTTTAATACATTGTAATAAGGTACTGCTGGGCTGTAAGTTGTGAGCAGATGTGAAGAATATTTTGTTGAATTTTAACATGGGGCTTGGACAGCGGCTATAAATATAAGTATAGCTTAGATCATATGTTTAAAGTGTGGTGTTGTTTTATAATATCTTTATCATTTCGTGTATTCACAAATTTAAGGCGTTATAGTTTAGATATTTGGTATTATTGGATGGAAAAGTATGTTTAATTACGTACTAAGTATATAAATATAATCTTGCTCTGTCTAATGTACTTACTCATTTCAATATTGTAGGATGTTCGTCACAATGTTTTCAATGGTATTACTTACGAAGTGTAAATACAATAGAGAGTTAGAGGTTTAGAAGATCCTGGCGGTCGTTCTCTAAAGACATTAGACTTATCAGGTTTTAATATTACCCGAAACCGATAATGAGCAAGATAAGGCTAGGTAAAGCCATTCTTATGAATTTTTTTTAATGCAGGCCTTGGTCGGATTTAAAACATAACATGAATAAATGATTTAAAAATGTCATCATAATGTAACACTCTTCTTGTTTTTAACATAGTATTAATGAGTATTTTGTTGCATTCCTTCTCAAAGATCTTAACTTTTTACTGCGCTGAATGTTGTAGATTTTAACTACGTATACAAAAAGATTTTTTATAACATTACTATTCTTTACATTACGCTTTTTACAAAAAGATCAACATCGATCTCTGCGGCAATCTATTAGAGTTCGTCATAATATAGGACAAATAATGCGTATTCTTACCTTACAAAATTGCAAATAGCTTCATAGCTAATAATTATGATGGATCGGAATGTGCTTATATAGTAATGTATTGACGGTCGGCGTTAGAATCCGTCGGTGCCGCGTGCCTCGCGTGCCGTCGTCGCAGATGCTCCGTAATGCCCAGCTATTTAAGATATGCACCGAGTTCTAGATGCAGGAATGTTATACAGCTTCAGCCTCATGCTTTATAGCTAAATCTTGTTATTAATTAGAAGATTCAATAGGTTCATATTATTGCATACCAAGAAAGACTAGGTCTGATCGATAATCTATAATAAATTATACGTGAAGCAAAAACGTAGTACCCCTTTTTTGAAAATTGCGAGGTCGCAGTACGAAACTTGGCACGGTTAAAGTAAAAAATCCATTTGAAATACATTAAATTAATGGATAAAACTACACGCACACAACCATGCATTTGACACAAGCAGTCGAATCGCATTCGTAGTATTTCGGCATTGTTCGGCTGATGTCGTAGAATTCTTCGTAACTATGGTTACATATGTATATGTGGAGTAGGTGACTAAATGAAATGTGATTATGAGGGTATAGTTATAGACAGTAAAACCTTAATAACGATCAAACTTATAATTTAAATCAATTATGGGCGAATTTTGACCACTTTACGACCACTAGTTCTATATAATTAATGCTAATGGCCGCCTAAAGAAACATATTTAATAATTATGAAATAAAAAGGATATTATCCGGTAATCGGCCCGCCTTTTGAGTTTAATTCCTAGCGAGCATAGGATACGTCTGACATATTTATGTCTAACGTAAATTCAAGATTATATAAGAAGTTATTTCCAAAATGTTAGATGTGCCGATTTTATTGTAGACGATTATCGTAATAAGCTACAGTCGATTATTTTTGTAGCTAATGTGGCTCAGATATAATGTACTTTTGAGAGTCACGACATGTCACGAGAAACTTTGCAGTGCAAATAACGCTAGTTTGCGATATATGTACATATATATAATAATATAGAGATTAACCTATGGGTAGATCACAAGAATCTGCATTCTTTTTTGCGGAACTACTTATTTTTAACCCCCGACGCAAAAACGACGGGGTGTTATAAGTTTGACGTGTCTGTGTGTGTGTGTGTGTGTATGTGTGTGTCTGTCTGTGGCATCGTAGCTCCCGAACGGATGAACCGATTTTAATATTGCTTTTTTTATTTGAAAGGTGAATTAGTCGGGAGTGTTCTTAGTTATGTTTGATGAAAATCGGTCCAAGATGGTCGCCGCCACAAAATGGCGGATTACATATTTTTTCACAATTCCCTCAATATGGGTATCAAATGAAAGGGCTTGATTAGTAGAATACTATACACTATGATAAATTTCAAATCCAAGATGGCCGCCGCCATAAGATGGCGATTTACATTTTTTTTCACAACTCCCTCAATATATGTCGGAGGTTTTTAAATTTTAAATTTATAGTTATATTTATTACGTCACCCATTTTTGCAGCTAAAAAGAACATACTCTCGTGTCCTCACTCTTTATTTATAAGCAATACAAGAAGATTTATAAATATTGTATTGTGTTTGTCTACATCAGCATGTCGTTGTACTAAGCAACATTAAATTCGTAGTATATTTGAGTACCTACTAAACTTACTTTAACAAACACCGAGTAACAGCATGCATATTTTACACGAGTCTATACTATTTGACAGAATATTATAGACATGTTAGTCGTCCACATGAATATGCAGACGGGCAGTGTGTAGCTGGTCTGAATTAATAATTAAAGGCGAAAGCAGGCTTAAGAGCTCACTCGAGGCGGGCACTACGACACTTGCCTATATTTATGTACCTACACGTTTTAGTTTAATATCATCTACGAGATTGTAACATGCTACAAACTTGCTACGATAATATTTTTATATCGGTAGCGTAGCCAGGCTTCTCATACGGCGTAGAGGTGTGCGTAGCCTAATCTTGTTTTTAAGCTACGATTACTTTCTTAACTAGGTACATAATTATACATATACGGACATGCTAAAGATTTTACTTACCCTCAAAGACATTAAAGTAAACTCTTTGCTTTCCCTTCAAATACGCATTCTCTTTATATGACCCAGGTGATAACAAACCTGAAAATTATTGCTTGTTAAAGTAAATTTAACTAGCAAAGTTAAATTATATGCTTTTGTCGGACTTAGCAGCAGTAGTTTTTACGGGACGTGAGAATGTATTAATGTAAAGATACATTATTTGAATCAAATTCTTAAGATACTATTATGATGAAATACATGTAGTTTATATTTTTATTTTGAGTCAAGCCGGGTATTGAAATTAGCAATTATAATTTGTGTATGTACCTATCTACAGTATAAATATTTTATGTAAAGGAAACGATGTTTTTATTGATTTTATCAACATACTTATTAAAAAGTAACCGTACTTTAAGTAATAGTACACCCACTTGAAAATTTCTTTCTCGACAGCTCGCACACGAGTCCGTGGGAGGAAAATAAAGAAAAATCGAAGAGAAAATCTTTAGCTTCCTTCTTTTATCCTTTAAGAACTTAGTGAAAGCAAAAAACCTAAGCTTTAAAGCTATGCAAATGTACAAAGGTCTTGAGGGTCGGCTGACTGGAAGGGCCGAGGGTGTTGAGGAGGGAGGTGGTTAGTAAGAGAGGGGGGTAGGTGGACAAGGGGCAAGGAGAACAAAATGCCACCGCTTTGTACTGGACGTTAATCCTTTAATAGCAATCGAGCCGGCGATGCAACCTTATATAACACGAGCTTATGCTTCACTTCATACAATACTCAGATTTTTCTTAAGGCAAATGTGTCAGCAATTATTATACAATACACTATCCGATGTATATTAAAATAAATAGTATATCCGAAAATTCGTATACCTTGATATCTATGAATACAAATATATCAACGACTTGTACAACAAATACGTATGTATACTTTGCAGGTACAATGGTATTTTGATATATATATGTATATTTACAATTATTTCCTTGAACTCGTCACTGTCAGTATCAAAACATAGTCAGAGAGACTATTTAAAATATCGTCAGAATTTAATTTTAATATGTCTGCTATATCTGCTGTATTATAGCAAATATAATATAATTACGCAAAGTACAAATATGTTTCTTTTACCTCCAACACGTAAGAACAATAATTGTTCTACATTTATTACACCTTCATAGTTCAACATACAAAGGTGTATCTAACTATGCAATGTTGCCTTTATCGGTATAACATCTCATCTTAAAAGCAATCAGGGCAGGACAGGCTAGAAATATTAGGCCCAATACAGACTCGAGTAGGGGTGGCCGCGCAGTAAATCATACTACAAACATAACTCATACACACGCGTGTGTTTATCATTTCTTTGTCCACCCTGGAGATTTATCGAGGCGCTGTCTGACGCGACCCTGAGCCCTCTGACCCCTAAGGGACCTACGAGTGCGATAACTCAACTATAGCGTTGTTTATTTTCGTTTTATAGATACATAAGAAGATATGGATGACGAGTTGACAGCTTTGTTGTGACAGGAAAGAAAGATTAGAAATAACTGTACCAAATAAGGCAATTCTTTTTTTAAATCAAGATTTTAGATGCATTTGCTTTTCAAATTGTATTACGCTATTAGTTAGTATAAGTTATCTGTGCTTTATTATTAAATATTTTTAGACGTTGTAATGTTAGGTATATTTCTCTCTCTATCTCGCTATTAGTATCTGAATAATACCATTTCGTCTCTTATATGCCAACGTAACTATGTCTGTTTGTTATTTTGATTAATTTTGATCAGCTAAACCGCGCAACTGCTTTGATGGAATTTTGGTATGAAAATGATTTTAACGCTCGGAAAGGATATACATAATTTGCTTAAAAACCTCATGTGCCTACGTGTGCCTAATCATAGGTAACCGTTAGGATTTGTATAAACACCTTAAGGCAGCTAAAATATTTATTAGTTATTCTTATAGATTAGTCTACTTTTATAATTATGCTCGATGATAGAATCGTGTCTATGCAAAGTTATAAATCAATTTCATCGATAATATAACAATTGTACCGTTTGTTGTAATCGATAAACAACGCAGTCGCATAGTTTAATACTCGTTGAGTCGATTTTGGAGGTTCCCAAAGTTTTCAATTAATTAACGTTATAAGAACATTTCCGAGTTTCGGTTGTAATTTAATACTTTGTTGTTGTATTTCAGATAGCTGATTAATTAGTAGGGCTGATATGAAAAGTAGCTCAGTTCGGAGTTTGTTTGACTTAATAAGCGAAGTTCGTACAAAACGTCTTTTTGAGTGAAACTTCAGAGCTTTGATGAGACGAGGGTTTGACGCAGATGTGATTAGAACATCTTCATGTTCTTTATGTAAACATTAAGTTGGCGTTTTTGAAGTATAGGAGTACTTGAATATTTTTTAATAAAGTTCTATAACTGAAATTCCTTTCTTGGAATTTGGGTTTTAGAAGTTTTGTGCCTTCTTGATTAAGTAATAAGCTATAACCAATGAGGTAATGGCTTATGTTCGATTTTGTACGTTATATTATACGCACTAGGAAAAATAATTTAATAGCAACCTTTTGGTAAACAGTTTTAAAATTGGATGCAACTATTATTAAAATATTGGATATACGAAAGTATGGGCTTAGTTGGGATATTTCGTTATCTCCTTCGCACGCCTGCGCTTAAATATCAATTACGTCAAAATATCTTACCGTGCATCATTTTATTCTCAATTGATAATTACCATTTTTACCAGTTTTGGACGGCTTATATATTATTTATTTTCAGGTGGGCTGAAAATGACTGAAGGTGAGCTTGAGACTATGCATGTATGAATGTGAACCCGTGAGGTGTAGTGCGAAGGCGGTTTTAAGGCGGTCTGTGCCTCTTATTCGCCTGTATTCCATGGTTATACAATAGGATAAAAGTTATATATTTTTAAACCAGAGCATGGTCAGTTTATGTGTGTGGCATATTTCGTTTAATCCGGTATCAGCTCGAATGATTGATGAAACTTTCACAAGAATAATAATTGAGCTCGATTACATAAACACTCGATCCAATGATGATATATGATGCAGTGCGGTTCTGGTTTCAAATACAAGAAGCCGTTATGTACGAGTGGGTTGAACATAGGCTTGGGCTAAATGTTACAAGTGTTTGAAAGAGTTTATTATGATGTATGGTCAAGTTAATGGATGCATAGTGGATAAACTAGTACAATAAGCCGTGTTCACATCGATGCGTACCGCCTTATCGCATGACTGTCAGCCGGTGTTCGAAAGACGAATCGCGTGCGATACCTCTGCATAAAGTATAGGGCTGCTTGCATCCTATACCTATCGGTTTGAAAGTTTTTAATATACATGCGTACTTGTTAAACGTTCAAATCTAATGGTTCTTTTACATGAGTACATACAACGCAAAGCACAATGCGGCATGACTTTTTGTAATGGTATGTTTAGATAAGCGAAGATTATATACCGGGAGTTTTGATTATACATTTCAATATAAATTTTTAGATTGAAATTAAACACTTTATTTTGTCGCGTTGTTTATTTTACTTTAAACACTTTTATTACATAATTTTTAAAAACTCTAACACTACTATTATTTATAAGTGGTTAGGTTTGTTAATATTAGTTAAGTTGTAAATTATAATTGTTGCTTTGTTTATGTAAAAAAAATTAAAACTATTTATATTTAAGTTTACACTTTGCCCTGACATTTCGGTTGCTTTACAGCAGCCATGTTCACGGGGAGACTAAGATGGTAGTTGTCATAAATTTCTAGTTTTAATAATAATAACTTCAAATGTTCGTAGCATTGTCACGAGGCGTGACATATGCTACTGTACGTGTGCTTGTGAGGCAGCGCGCATTACTAATTGCTGAATCGGCGTATGATTTCCATTTTCGTAGTATTGTCACGCGGTATGACATACCGCGTTGCCTAAAAGCTTTTTGTCAAAGACCCATCAGCCAGTAACCTGATCTCCACGACAGATCAGGTTATTGTCTGTGACTAGTATTCTTGTTAACACTTCTTGTTAAGCTTGATGTTGAAGATAGGAGTCGATTACCGTCAGTACATGGGTGAGGCTCCAACACACGATCTCTCGATGCTTTAACAATTAAATAAAAAAACTTTAACTTCTAAACCACTATGCACTTCACCACACACCAAAGGAAAGTAACAAATGGCAGCCCTGGGACGTCCACGTCGTCTCTATAGCATAAATCATACGCGCCCTACCGTCCAAACCCGCCTTAATATACTGCGAGAAAAAGTAACCCGACCGGCCGGACACAGGAATACACTTAACACGTTATACTTACAAGAGTTTGGGCGAGGCTTTATGGAAAAGATTGGTACCTACTTTATTTTTGGGTGGAAATTCTTGGGTTTGTTTTTGGCTGTACGTACCTAGTAATATTGGTTTTCTTTAAAATCAGTATTTGCTCTGAGTGTTCCATTACTTAATTTGTGTAAATCGGAATTTTATCAAAACTAGAATCACTGATAAATGTCCAGATTATCGAGATTTGAAATATCTACCTATAGATTTTATTCTTTCGTCACGTGTCCTTTTACCAGGTGTAACAGTTACCTAGAAATCGCATATAGGTAAGTCTGATAGAAATTGACTCAGATTATGTTAGGCAACTTTCAATCTGTGCGTACAAACACTAAGTCTTAAAAAGTCTAATGTAATTTAGCGAAAGCGTATCCAGACGGCTCAGTTTCAAGCTTCATTAAGGCCAATGACGTTTCATATACCTATATGAAATATCATATAGGTATATAAAACATCTTCATATGAATGATTTCGTGGGTATATGTACCTATTCAGCCCAAGTATGTGGGTAGGTCCACGAATGCTGAGATGACTCGGCCAACAATCATGATATAATAATAGAGCCAAGAAGACGGTTAATAATTGGTGTCTGATTGCTTCTAGGTAAGTATATAAATAAAAATGTGATCTATGAAATTTATGTTAGCATTTAGCATTTTGTCGCCATACAAGTATTTTGTAAGAGTACATTTGGCTTTTCACTTTTTTATATAACACTTCTATCAGTGAAAACCTTGTTATTGGCTTAGTGATACTATTGTAATATTTCTACGTTGTTCATAACTGTTAGCCAAAACCTAAATAAATATAGCTAACTTCAAAAAACACCTTGAATTAAAATTCAAATGGCATAGAAACAGATTGAAATATTAAGAATTTGTCATTAAATGTAGATCAGACATGCTGCCCACACTCTGCTGCCTTCGTAACATTGCGTAATAGTTAAACAAAATGGTATATATGTATTTTGGTTAACCTGTCCAAGGCGTAGGTGCTAGTTGTACAAATCTTAGGACGATAAAGATTCATCATGTTCATAGGCGCCGCATGTTCACGGAACAGATTTCAAGCAACATAGATGTATCGCTCAATCCTTTACGTAGGCTTGCTGGCGGCACCTCGCGGCCAGAGGCGACAATAAATCAACCCTCGAGGAAATTGCCGACGACGCGGCCGGGGGTGAGGGAGCGGCAGCGGGGAGCTTCCCGGGAGGAGGGCGATTTAATTAAATCTTGCATCGAACTCCTGAGGCCTGCCGCCGGCCTAACGAACGACCATTGTATTTAAATAATGTGTATGCTGACTTTTTGCGTGATCGAATCACGGTTGAACGGTCTCTACGGAGCTTCAAGCCCGAATTAGATGGGTTTTGTGATCAAAAATGTGGAAATGCAACAAATTGGGATGAGATGTAAAGAGCTATGTAATAGTATATGCTTGGTTGTAATCAAAATTCCAGCAACTTGCTTCTGAGCAAAATACGCTTATCGCTAACATTAGATGTGCCTAATTGTTCACACGTATAATTTTGTTGGTTTCAAGGCAGTGCTGATTCATATGTTTTATAAATTTGTATTGTGCATTAGAATCATTTGCTCTGTAAACTAACGACAGCGTGCGACTATACCTCCTCGTCTTGTTTTGACATTTGATTATTATATTGTAATAATGCTTAATGGTAATTCGGTAATTTTAACTTTAAAAGTTTATTGCTACATAGACTTCTTTGTACATCTTTGTATGTACATCGATATATGTATATACATCCATAGGTCGAGCGCATTTTTAAAATCCGTGCGGCTACTGAGAATTTGGTAATGCACAAACTCGATGAAACTTTACCTGACCTCAAAAACCAAGACTTATATACACTATGATCACATTCAGATGTAAGCGTAAATTTATACCACGAGTTCAATCAGGCTATCTTCTTAAAGATGTGTGTCATAACTAAACTACAAAAAGACAAGACACTATATCTCAGATACACGATACCTCAGTGAGGAGACCAACAGACTGCAATGCTGAGGGTCTCGGGGTCGAACCCACGTCGCGCACCTCTGACTTTCTGAAGTTATATGACTTTTCGAAATTATGTGCGTATTGATTGACAATTATCCCCTGCTCCGTGCCTTTGAGAGCACGTTAAGCCGTTGGTCCCGGCTGCCATGAACATTTATGGCAGTCATTACTGGGAAGTCAGTGCCCTATAATATCCGGACACTGGTCTAGCCTTAGGGTATCGTTAGCCTTCGGGTTGCGGAGGTCAGGTGGCAGCCGCTCCGTGTAAAAACTGATATCCAGTCAAATCCGGTTAGACCAGAAAAGCCGACCCCAAGTGATTTGGGAATAATAAAGGCTAGGGAAAAGAAAAAGACAAGACACTAATAGTAAAAAAATATGTACATATATATTCGGAAGTGTCCCAATCTTCTCGCCGTTATGTGAAATTTGTACTATGTATTATTTGTAAGTGCTTGGACATTACCAGCATGACTTGTCAAAGATGAACGCCTTACAATCATCAGTTTGAAAGCCATTGATATCCGTATTGGGATACTTTATAATTAGGATATATATACTTTATAAGTATAATTATATAGTATATAATTAAACATTTATAGTATTTTGCCTTTTTATCTCATCGGGTAAGGTAAGGTAAGTCTTGTTGCTGTTTTAATTAATTACCTAACGGTAAATTTAGTACCTCTTTGCTTCTAGAATCCTATCCAGGATAGCACTGACGCGAAGCGGGCGCAAAATTATGCCACACCTACGAAGTAAATGTAGTTAACAGGGCTAATATATTATATAGAGATGTACAAATAATCGTTAAGCAATACAGATTGCGTACATGTGTTGATCTCCACAGCCAATGATGTTGACAGTACGTATTAATTGGAGCCTAATAGCCGTAATCATGCTAATCCGATACAATCGCAGCGAGTAAGTATGTAATCCAACGTAGTGCACGTTAGATGAAGAACTTACGCTTCTCACATAACACACTTCTTCTGCCTTGGAGTTTGAAAAGTCTGTTTTAAATCAGGAACAGCTATTTTCCGGATTGGTATGTTAAGGCTGCAGGTCGAAATTTTGTTACATCTATCTAAATAGATAGTACTCTAAGACTAATCTTAGAGGACTTACCCTTAATTTGGCTCTTCGTAGAATGTTTCTGATGAGTAGATATGACATAATGGGGTAGTTGGGTCACCAATCGCACGACTAGATTGTGTTATCTTTCGAGCTATTCGAATAAATGACCACATGCAATCGATGGATTATAATTAAGTTCATTAGATTATAGGAAAGGGCTCCTAAATAGGCAATATTTTACTGCAAAATATAAAAGCAATATTTTCAAAATCCAGCTTAAGAATGAAAATGGCGTAGTGGTTACTGTATCCGACTGCCACGCCTGAGGTCGCTGGTTCGATTCCCGCACAAGTCAAACATTTGTGTGCATGAACATGGATGTTTGTCTTGGTCTGGGTGTTTTTATGTTTAATATGTATGTATTTACAAAAAAAGTATATATGTATGTTTATCCATTGTCTAGTACCCACAGTACAAGCTCTGCTTAGTTTGGGTTAGATGGTGTTGTGTGTATGCGATAGAATATTATTATTGACAAACATAATTCTTTGGAGAGCCTTATGCTTAATATTGACATCAATCACAAATGGCTGTTATTGCCGGCCATTATATTGCACCTACCCATTGCAGTGAATATAATGCCTGTTCAAAAGCTTCTAACGTTAACTGAAGACTTAAAACATTACTGAATTAAAAATTTTATGACACACATGACATCCAACCAGAGTTACCTAATAAAGAAACTTAAGCAGAGGCTCTCAATCGTTGCCTACCGAATATGCCAGTATGTCTCATAATTTATTTTTAATTAGCTGCTTGTAATAGTATGCTAGACCGCCAAATATTCACTGTAACAGACTCATAATATCAACAAAACACAACTAAAATAACCGCAGAACTAAGTTTTCATAAACAACAAGCATTTTAAACTTGAAACACCAAACAGCACTTTGTTTAACACTGATGAGGTAAGTATTAACGCCTGTGCTAAGCACTTATTCTCCTCAATGGCTCATATTTCATTTGGGGGGCACTAAATAAGGCTTTATTACGTAAATAATATCCCCCAAAATATTCGTGCTAATTAATATAAGGGCACGCCTGTTGAACTGGGGTTATCTTCAATTTACACCGGCTTTGTTAAAGCCTTCTGTTTTATTGTCGTTATATATTAAATTATTACTTCACATTTTACATTTTGTGGTATTTTAATTTTTTTGTATAATTTGTCCTGAACACTATATTGCTAAGGTCCTTGATGTTCAGCTTGATTTATTCGTAGTTGTTCGAATTTCAAATGTTTAGAGGCTAAAGTGAATATGATGATGACACTTCTGTTTCCGATCCATTAAAGGTTTAAAATTAAAATATGTTAGTAATGTTATTATTTGATGGCAGATAATCAAATACAGCGATAGCCTAGAGGGATACCGTTGGAGTTCCTACGGCATGCATTACTGACTTTTTCAAGTTATAGGCATATTAAATAGTTCGCTCCCCTTAACGGTGAAGGAAAATATGCTGAGGCAACCTGCATGTCTGGAGAATTCTCCATAATGTTCTCGAAGATAATTAAAGTCTGCTAACCCACACTAGGTTAGTGTGCCAGACTATGGTCTAATCTTTGGCATACTAAGAATATACCCGTACTTAGCTATGGACCAATTTACATAGGTATAGGACTGATGTTATATTATTATTAATTCGATATAAACTTTCAAATCAATAGAAAATATGAAGATAATTTTGAAGGATTAAACATTCTGTTACTGTTTATTATATATCTATTTGCATAGGTAGGCACACATTTATATGAACACCGCCTCATATTGTATTCAGTAGTATTTCCTTTGAAAGTGGAATTCTTATTGTGATTTGAGTGCGCATTAACTATTCATTGGAGGACATGTTGGCGAGGAGTTTTGGGATGAATACCTACATTGTGCTCACCTAAATCTATGTACATACGTATCATACTGAATTAAAATATTCATATATTTTTATATCTAGGAATAAAAGTATGCATCGCTTTATGACTAAGAGAGAATGGCTATAGAGTAAAGTCCACCATTCTACAATTGCTATATTTTAGATCAAAGATCTTTTAAAGTCTGTAAGTGTTACACGACATTGGATCATCTATATAGGATAGGCAAATATATACGTTATGGAAATTGATATGCTTATATTTAAAAATGTTCATAATACTTGGAAATCCTATAAAACATTAGCCTTTTTTAGAATAGCGGAATAAAAGCACAAGCTATATTTTCTTCTTTCATGACCAGATTTGCTTTATATATTGCGAGATAATATTTTTTATAATTGGAACACATTAAAAATAACCGTCCATGGAGGAGGATTGTTGGCAAGAAAGTGGTGAAAAGGATTGCTTCACTGACAAGATTAGTGCTGTTGTCGGTGAAGCAATCCTTGTATAAAATATGTACATGTATCATAAATAGTTAAAATACATATTCAAATTGTAAAAATAGGTACAAAATGATAACATAGCCATCACATAGTGTAAGGTCATTTTGCGCCTTAAGAACATTTCAAGTTACGATAGCAACAGTTCAACGGTTTCTGTCTCAGGAAAAACATAAGAGACAACAGAAAATAAAAATAAATTAATCAATAAATAGATAAGTAGTGTTGCAAACAAATTATAAAAGGAAAAGATCTCCGTGAATATATAATCTCATAATTTTTATAACACTGTGAACACAGACTATTCAGAAATTCATCCCAAAAGAAATATGGATAGCGGTGTGCCGCGGAGAGAGAGAATTATAACCAAGAGCCGTGCCTGGTATAAAGATTGCAGACTGCATATTCTCGCTAGACGAGCGCAACATTGTATCACAATTACTTTACGTTGCTATATAAGAATATACTTAGATAGGTGTTATCCCCAACTTTGTATATGGTCATGCTCTGTATATTATAGGGAATAATAGGCTTTGATGATGTTAGTGATGTCAGTTACTAGGCATGATAATGTTAGAAAGTGCATGTAACTTAGCGTTGAATGTAGTACAACTCTACCATCATGCCAATTTCGATTAAATGCGGTGTTACTGGAGTTACAAGAAATTGTCTGCTGGAAAAACTGCATAGACGGCTTACTGGTTTTACTCACCTTTGCTAATGTGTCAAGGGTTTGATCCACATCCAGTCTAGGAATTTGTATGATCCAGTAATAGTTATACCGTGTCTTGGTGTTCGTTGTTCGAATGTATGTAAGGTCTTCAATATACAGGCATTATTCCTAGTACGAGAGCTGTCTTCTCAACTACACTATACTACTCAAATAGAGTGGTAAACAACCGAAACGATCTTTTAAATGGTACTCGGTTCGTTTAGGTATTTAACTAAAGGTAAACAATCTTGATGCGACTTTTTACAGCAACACATATTGGTACAGTCAGAACAATGGAACAGTCGCAAGGGGAAGACCTAGGCGAATGTTTCTTGATTAGATCGGAGACGTTCTGGATAAAGGCCAGGTTAAGAGCACCTTAAACCGGCGAGCGTGTATGAGGAATGTTATGAAAGTGAATGAAGCCAGAGAAGCGTGTCAGGATCGTAGCAAATGGAAATCCGTAGTCTCTGCCTACCCCTCTGGGAAACAGGCGTGAATTTATGTATGTATGTATATATGTACATATTAAACAAATAAACTACTGTTTAAACTAACTGTTCAATTGATTTAGTAATCGTTATTGTTGTATTTACATTGATCTTTAGCAGCATTTTATTTTAAACTGAGTTTTTCGATAAAAAGACACATCAAGTTTGTTTACCTTTAGTTAAATACCTAAACAAACCGAGTTTAATTACTTGTTTTAACTAATAACGTTTTCAGCATTTTGACTTGCAATATCGATTTTACTAAGAGTGTAACGTAATTCCCGTAACACTAACCAGGCTAAGTTCAAAGATCATTTATTCATATAGGTCACAAAGTAATACTTATGAACGTCAAAATATATAGGTTAGTGAGTTTACTAAGTTGCTGAAGCTACATCGAGGTTAGTTGCTAGGTTCAGGCTATTTTTGTCTAGCCTCGTATCATATACACGAGTGTGTGTGCGTCAACTAGGTACCAATAGCGTAATCGGTGCGCTTGAGTTAAACGCACTAATTAGTACGTGGTTAGTTAGGAGATCATTCCACGTTCGTTATAGCGAATAAGCTTTATTATACGCTTATGTAGAGAACTAGGTAAATCCTACATGTTTGTTTATATCCTAACTAATATTATAAATGGGAATGTGAGTTTGATTGTTACGCTTTCACACCCGAACGACTCAACCGATCGTTATGAAATTTTGTATACTTGTGTTAGCGGTTTTGTCGAGGAACACCGTGGTAGATTTAGTCGGTATTACCGGGAGGTACATTATCTTTTCAACATCTTTCTTTTACCCCGGTAAGTCCGACATAGCTCCTCCGCCCGCCCCCGCGGAGGAGTATGCATCAAAGCATTCCCCAAAGTAAAAAAAAAAAAAAAGGGTACAGAAAAAGACATGGGGTACTTTAATGTAGAAAAGGTACTCTTGCTAATCGAAAGGAGAAAGCCCATTCCAGGCCTACAAGTGGACACCAGAATAAGACTTAAATAAATTGTGTATTCATTTAGATTTAAAAAAATATGATTTCTAAGTTATGTTATAACTCCGCCAAGAGTCTATTATTACCAGTTCTGTATTATTAGGGAAGCACTGCAGCAGTATTACTGTAATTGTATTTGTATATACTAATATTAATATTGTATTGCCGGCAAACGCACCGTTGATTGCTGTTCACATATTATGACCATAATGTGGTATATTACCTGAGCTAGATTTAAAAATAATGTTGTGCCTCCTGCTCCTTTCTTGGACTATACAGGATGTCCGGTAATTAATGGATAACCTTGAAATGTCTTATAGTAGAACTGAAGGCCGTTCAGAAAAATGAAAGAAAATAATAATAAAAAATTTAAAAATTTAAAATATATTAAAAAGTGCAAGCTATTATAGCATAGCTTACTTTTGACCGTCTATCTATTAGCATAATTAGTGTTTAATAATAAAACAACAAAAAACCGATGGATTTCATTAATTTATGGTCGTAGTATACAAGAAAGTTATAAAGGGTAATTTAAAAAAAACACATTTCTCAGGTAGTAGTTAGGATAGATCTTTTTTCTGAACGGCCATCAGTTCCACTATAGGACGTTTCCAGGTTATCCATTAATTACCGGACACCCTGTATATTAATATTATATGATAACGAAAATATAGAAGAGGGAAACTAAGTGCTTTTCTTATTTAAACTTCTTGGTACCATTCTCCATTACCAGTATCCATTCTTACCATGGCTTAAAAGATCTGGATTTTGATAATTATGTACCTAACGCTATACTACAATCATAGGTGTAGCTTCTTGTTATAAATACCAATAGCTATATACAAACACTTACATGCAGATCTAATACATACTTTTGTCATCCCTAAAAGGCATTTTTTTATTTCAATTTATGTTCATTGTAATAGTTTGGCGGCGTTTTAGTTTATTTTTACTCATGAGTAACACCTTTAAAAACCTAAAAAGGGCCTACATTTATAATATTTTACTGTACACATCTGGGCCTAGGTGACAAGTCTCAGTGGGCATTCCCCTTTATTGACAAAATCTATATTGCATGAGCGAAGCTGCGGGCAAAATCTAGTTAGATATATTTATTTATATGTTTGAATGTTGAATATTGAACCTGCTTGAATAGGCTTATTGTAAATTTAAAATAAACTGTCTGACTCGATGGCGCAGGCGGTAGGGGAAGTGACTATGGTGCGTGAGGTCTCGGGATTAACTTCCAGGTCGGTCAAAGTGTCATTGGGTTTTACTGACAAGACATTCTTAGTAGTAGCGTGGATTCTACTACTGTGCCCGATTCACCCGGGTCCTTAATGGCGCGTGAGGTTCCGCGTACAACTCCCAGGTCGGACAACAAGACATTCTTAGTAAGTGAGTCCTAAATACATACCTATCGAAATGTGGCTGCGATTGACCTCTGCCTACCCCTTCGAGAAAATAGGCGTGATACGTATGTATGTTCGAAATATTTCATATAACGTAACCGAACCGAAGCCGAGTTTATAAACTAGTCATAGGTAAAGTTTTATCAGAGTCTTCTTCTCCCTAGCCTTTATTATTCCTAAGTCACTTGGGGTCGGCTTTCTAGTCTAACCGGATATGACTGGATATCAGTTCTGACCTCCGCAACCCGAAGGCTAACGAGACCCTAAGGCTAGACCAGTGTCAGGATATTATAGGGCACTGACTTTCCAATAACGAGTGCCATAGATGTTCATGGCAGCTGGGACCGACGGCTTAACGTGCCGTCCGAGGCACGGAGCAGGCGATAATTGTCAATCAATACGCACATAATTTCGAAAAGTCATATAACTGCCGAAAGTCAGAGGTGCGCGAAGTCGGCTCGAACCCGAGACCCTCTGCATTGAAAAGAAAGAAAGAAAGAAAAATGATTTATTTTGGTACCCAAAAAGGACACATTAAACAAAAAATAAAAATAAAAATGAAGAAATACAAAATAAAAGCAGAACAATAAACAAGGAAAAACAAAAATAAATAAAACTAGAAAAATAAAACTAATACTAAATACTATAATTTCATTTCATTTCTGCTCACTGGCAACACCACACCTTACCCAATGGCTCCCACCAAGTCAAGGCTAGTTATTGTGTTGTCAGTAATGTCAGTAAGCAGAAATAAACTATTGTTTAAATATAAGTTTGACTTAAATTTTAAAAGTAATATGAAGGTGTGTGTCCTATTAGTTCCAAAATTTGGATATCGCTCAGCATACGTTGCGATTTGTCAAATCGCAACACTGATATTCTGCGAAATCCAATTTAGTGATGCCGGCGCCTAGTGTCTAAACATATAAAAAAAAATAAAAATAAAAATATACTTAAATATGTAAATATACGAGTAAATAACATATAAATATAATTACTAAATGGTGTAAAAATGTGTGGAGTAAAATAAGAAACATTTGATTGTGTTTTTAAAGCAAGCGTCAGTGTGATATAGGTACCTATAGTGTATACTTATGTCGCTTCGGAATTATTGTAAACAAGTCTATTATCTAATGTGCATTGCGCAGTGACATAGACTGAGAGATGCGGATCTCAAGAAAATCTTTTGCCTTGCCTGTTCTAAGAAGTTATAGCAAGATGAATGCAATATATATATAATAATAATAAATTGTAGGGGTCTCGCTCAAAAAAAAAAAAAAAATATACAAAAAAATATACAAGACAGGTCAGACACATCAGACATATGCTTATGTATATATACCAGATCACAGAGCATTTCAACAAAGAAATGCAAGAATTAAAGTTAAATTTAACATAAATTAGAATATATTTAAGATAAGTTTAAAGTATTCAAAAACAAATCTATTATAGGACCAGGAAATAATACAAGGCACAACTTCAAGGAACTTCAAGGATGCCTGCAGTTGAAATACACCGCAACAACAACACAGACTGGAGACCCTTCCATCCAATACCTGACGGCTAAATCCAAAAAGGTAAATAGGTGTTTATGGGGATTAGGATATATAGAAATATATAGGGATTAAAGGAGTGTTACAATATTAATTCATTGAACTGGTATGAGTCTGTTGTTCTCCCCACTGAGCTATCGCTGCTATATATTTCTCAAAAGTACGCTTAGCAAATTGTGATATTATAGTACCTATATTTACGGCCAGTTTCACCATTACCAAGTAAAAGTTATCTGTAAGATAAATCGCCTGTTGTCCCTCTCTTGGTAGGTTAAAGAAGAGAGATGGCGGGACTTTTATCTTATAGATAAATGCTATTTGAAGGTGGTGGAACAGGCCCTTAAGTTGTTAAAACTTAGTTGCCTAGATTAATATTGTAAAAAGATTTGTAGTTTTATATTCTGTTAGTAATCAACAAATTAAAAAGCTACTGGAGCGCTATTACAAATTATTTTACCATTAAAAAAGTACTTTGTTCGGAACTAACATACTTAGGTTATAGGTACCACCACGCTATGAGCTACAGGAGCGGAGCATTAATCATAAACGTAGGTGGCCCCGCGTGAGAAAGATAGTTTATTATATGTAATAGTACTCTACTTTAAATAAAGCCAGGCTCACTGAAATTCCTTTGCCTTAGAATATTAAAAAGTGTATTTTCTTTTTTAATATTTCAAGTATGAGCCCGAGACTTGGCTACGTAATAAGGAAATGACCGAGCACACATTTTTCAGATGGCTAAGTTCCATCGATCCGCTGCGGTTTCAGGCGCGCCACTTAATGAAATAGAAATTGGCGACCTCTCGAAGACAAACTCCTAACCCTCACCCGTCCCTCTCCCGCGAGGGGGAAACGCTCGCTCAAGTGGCGCGCGACAGAGACAAAATATATTTATACAAAGTCAAAGACGACTGGCGAGTGGGATAGCTGTATTCATTATGAATATAATGCGGTCGCGACTGTGTCTGTGCGTCTGAACGTGGGCCACGCGTGTGTGCGGCGCGCCTTCTACTCGTACCACGCGGTCAAATCGATATTTCATCTTTGTGGAGCACGGTCACTGATTTGATGTAGTCCTTTTACACACAACACGACTCTGCAACGCAACTACTTATTTATAAACAACTATTTTTAAAACCGTTACATCCTGTTCTTATTTCAAATTCCTACCCTCGGCCGTTTTTCGAATAAATTACGAACCATGTAACCGTAAATAACCAACCGCAAGTCGTAATTCGAAAAAAGAATGTTGCCGTTACCACGATCGATGACATGAAGTGAATGTCTCGCGATGTGGTTGGTTTGCGGTTAAATGGGCGTGGCTTGTGGTTATATTTACAACCTGTGATTGGTCGATTACTTGACCTTTGCGGTTAGTTGTGTGGTTTCTAAGATTTTCACCCCTGGAAAAATAGGTAGAGGAAAATATATATTGAAGATAGCTGTGATTGGTCGATCGCGGTAATTTTGCGGTTAACCACGAGTCGCTATTCGTTAAGATTATAATGGGCTGTGATTGTGGACACAGTTGGTAGGATTTGTCCCGGGGTGTCGCGCCGCGTCGCTCACTGGCCGCTGCGGTTTCTGGTGTCAATTATGTATTTTATATTAATTTATCTAAGCGTTGGGCGTTCGACGAATCAGAATGAGCGAATTATAAGCCCTTGTTTTGCGGAACTGATGTTCTCAAATAGTAATTGAAAGCTAATAATATGTGGTTGGATAAAACTACAACATATATCGTCTAATAATATACGTATTATACCTGTTATTATTAAGGAATTTTCTCACCTTTCTATATAAGAAATCCTGAATCTTGTTGCGAACGTATGCTCGACAAAAGTAATCTATGTACACACTGTATTCACGCTTCAAGCGATAAAAATAACCATCTACATATAACTACCAATATGTTTATAAAAATTCTAAAACGCGCCCTCTAACGGTAGCGCTACGAACCATCTGCACAGTATTTTTAACTAAACTCCTTCAAGTGCGAACCTTTTCACTTTCTTCGCGTTCTTAAGAAAGTCAACTCCTCCTAAGAAAGTTCACGTACAGGGGAACTCACTCACACAACCATAGCCACGCTCTCCCCTAAGAAACGAAACTCGCAGCGCGCAATTCCAAACGTCACAAGTAACACTTTTGAACGTGATTGTCCGACATTTCGTTCCTGTACAACTGCGTTCTGTAGCTATATTTTCTAAAAAGGCGTATGTCGATGATAGTACAACGTCGCTTGAGTCTTTCTGAAGCTGTTTGGAAGTTCTTATACAAGCAAAAATAGCTATTATTTTTTTAGCCTGGCTTTCGAAATTCAACTTTAACCCAATGGATGAAAGTCTATACTCTTTTGTCTTATGCAACAGAGTTTACAACAAAAGTCCCGTAGACAATTTTTGGCAACTTTTCTTGCTTTATGTGTGCGTGAGTGTGTTTATAGGGGAATAAAAATGTGTGTCGTCACTGGCGCTAGTGTGCTCTTAGTACGAGAAATCTGCGTGAGATGGCGCTGCCGGTGTTGTGGTTAGAGACAAAATAAATGACGCTGTGAAATACGATAGTCGTTTGAAAGATGAGGAAACGCTTTTAGAAGATTAGTTTGTGAGTGTGTGAGTTCTTAGATTAGTTTAATTATATCGTGTTTGTACTTAAATATAAAGTGTCTAGAAAATAAAAGCTTTCCATTTGTAACTGTTTTGTACTATACTACCTCGTCGGTGCCGAGATATGAATCTGTTGATACATTTGAGAGATCTCGAGTTCGATTCCGGATTCAGGTAAAGTTACATAATGAGATCTTTTTGTGTTTGGAAATGTTTGTAATGTCTCTAGTTAATAGGGATATGATCCCCTTGATTAGGTGGTGGCTTTATGCACATAAACCATGGCCGAAATTGTGAGTTTAACGTACCTCTTTTGCCCTTTTGTGATTTAGGTCTATGTATTTATGAATTAACCGTGATCAGCAATGAATTTCGGCTATATTTTTTTAAGATTGATACTTTTATTTGTAATCGAACGTATTTGGATGCCACCGCATGTTGACTCGTGTCAAACTTTGATTAAATTTCACGCGGCTCTGTTAGTGATGTTTCTATTGTATGGTGTGTGTATTATTGTTATAATAAAGTATTTAAATTAGTTACTTTATACTTATAAAGTAGTTTAGCTGCCTCGGTGTCCCAGCGGTAGTGAATGCGACTGCTGTACATGATCTCTTAGGTTTGATTCCCGGACAAAATGTTATTGGGTTTTTCTGTCAAGAAATTCTGAGCTCCAAATTTTGGAACTGCTAACGTGAATGTGCTCTGTGCCTATGTGTGCACCCGTGTCTGTGCGTGTGTGTGTGACTACATCAAAGGACAAGAAAAACATCCAGACTCGGAACAATATCGGATAACACAAATTTTTATCCCGTGTGGGATAAAAGTTTGGGATAAGTACCCACAACACCCGGTATAGTGGCAGTCATTATGCCATCCGTGCAGACAACTAACTCTAACTTCAATGTAAACCAAGTAAACGAAGTATGACTCCAATACAACTTACACTACTTAGTTTACACTAATTATGATGGAACTTGTCTTCTTATTAGCGTTTAATAGCCCTTAACAGTAGTCGAACAAACCCCTCCAACTCATACTTACACTAGTTAACGATACTCGCCAAACTTTGAGTATTACAGGTATGATTGAACCAGATTAAGAGGGGAACGAAAGGGGAGATGTCATTAATAGTTTAAAGACTCTAGTGTGGACTTACTGTTTTATATCATGCAGACTAAGCCGATTTGGCGATTTGTAAGTCGAAATGTAACTTTGAGTGCATAGATGGTGTAATGGTTTACGTGGTCGCTATGCCACTGACCTGAATGTTGTGGATTGGTTGGACAATAATTTGGGTGATTCAAAAATAATGGCTCCGAGAATGGGTATGCTTTGTGTCTTTTGTTTGAATGATTTTGAAGTTCTACGCAACACATGGATCCAAGCGCCAGAGATCCAAATAACATTTAAAAAGAAATCATTATGTTGTCCACCAGGATCCCCTAGCCCGATCCCCCACGGTTATGTGGCAGTCCCGGCGCCATTCTGGACGCGTGTGCTGCCCGTTGGGACTCGATACTGGTGGCTAAATGGATAGGCCTACACGCGCGATCAAGTGCATGATAATACTAACACTAGGCTAAGATTCTTGTTACTAACGAACTACTTGTATTTTTATTTAAACTAACACTAGGCTAAGAAAATTGTTGCTAACAAATATATGGACAATGTCTGAAATAAATGCTATTACTATCACTATTACTATGTGGAATGTAGGTATAGTCGACAATAAAATTGCTTTACCACCCTTAGAGTAAATGTCGTTTGCATATCATAAAACAATAATGTCTATTTTTGCTTGCAAGTGACATCAGTACAGTGACAGTAGTCATCAATGCGGGATGTCAGAGAACTTTTTATCAATTTTAAAATAAAGTCTGACACAAAGTCCTGCGCGGCGTCTGTTTGTCTGTCTTTTTTCACGATAAACTCTAAAACTACGAATTGATTTTAATGCGATTTTCACTAATAAACAGAGTTATTCACGATTAAAATATGGGGATAATTGGTGAAAATTTTGGAAATAGTCAAGCTGCCTAGGAGCTTCATACCTAATAAGTTCTACTACCTTTTTCGGATAGGCCATTTATCGAGGATATATAACACCACGCTATAATCCATGGGAGCGGAGTAGGGACAGCTAGTTATAAATAGGTGGTGTGCAAAAAAAGGACGATGAATAGAATTTAATAACAATTTATTAACAAACTATATTTGTAAAATTAAAATAAATAAATTAAATAATCCTCTTAGCAGATATTAACATAAAATGTGATAAATAATAAAGTTATCACGTTTAATAATACGTCAATTAGTAACTTGTATTTTCGCCATTTGATTAAATTACTGCCAACAATCGGCTTCTCATTGATCCCACAAGTTGCTCACAAATATCTGTACCCCGCATAACCGCCCAAATCTCTCTGCAACGACTCTCAATTGCTTTTTTAGTTCTCTCATTGCGATGTGTCCAATTGTGCACCATAAGTCCCCAAACATTTTCGACAGTGTTTAAGTCTGAAGATTGAGAAGGCCATGGTATCAGTCGAAATCATTGGTGTTGACGGAACCACTCGCGAGTAACAGCAGCCGTGTCTAACCGACAGTCTTGTAAGAAGTGAAGTTCGGTGATATCATCTTCTGGGTAAACGTTGCAAACAGTTGGTAACATGACGTTTTCAAGAGTGTCAACATAGTATTGCGCAGTTGCTTTTGAAGATAAAGCGCATAATTCACCGACACCATCAGCCGACATCCAGCCCAAAACTTTTTTTTTTAATGATAATTAATAATAATTGTTTATCTCCAAGAAACATGTACATACAGCAATTACATTTTGTTAAAATTATTTGGCTTAATCTGATTTACACTGATTCTATTAGACTCCATGTATGAACTATATGATTTTCATCATATCTTGTATTGTTATATCGCCAGAGATTTAATCGACCGTGCTGATTAGGTTTGAATGTCTTATCATTAGTAAATATTGTGGTCGACCAATCAAAATCTAAATACGTAACCGGTCTGCTGTATGGGTATCAGTTAATTAAACTTTTTTAGCGTATCGTCTATGATGCAATCCTATGCTATGCAGATGGCATCTAAGAGTCTCAGTGCTCACGTCCAATTCTTCCGCAAATTGAGATGTTGATATAAAACCATATTCTTCAAATGCACGTCTCATTTCTTCCTTTTGCACTGTCGTTACTGTAGGCCGTTGACCACTACGCCTGTGACTCTGGAGACTGCCCTCTTCAGCTTCTCGATTAATCAAGAACCGTACAGTATAGCGTGATATATTCACGTTGTGTCCTGCTGAAATTTGATATATGTTGTATCCTGCTCTGTGTAATGTTATAATTTCTGCCCGACAATTTCGACAATATTTAAATTACGTGACATTTTCAGTTTTTCTGATATGACAAGTTAGTAATGTCCCAAGTAACAAGTTGAGTTTAGTATTTTATTATTTTTGTGACTTTTCACATATATACTCCATAGTGTAATATAGTGACATTTGTATAGTGTTAGTAGAAATGATTATTTATTGTTTTGATAAGAAAGCTTAATATAGATTGCATTTAATCTAAGCATTGTTTGGATTACGATCAACCAATTACGTCAATATCACATATGAACATTAACAATGAGTCTTATTGAATTTTAATTTTGATGGAATTATTAAACCGGAATAAAAACTACCTGAAGTATAAATCCACGACATGGTCTATTAGGTGCTATATCGCATTCAAATCCTTTCAACAAGTTACGCGTGATTGAATAACAAGCATCTAATAATCTTAAGTATTCACGCTTATAATTTTAGTAGGATATTAATTTTATTTGGTTTATACTATCTACTGTACTGTTTATTATACCAAAAGAATTCAAAAAGACGTACATACTACTCCTTACAATGTGCTAAACGCTAGACTTAACGTATTTGGCAGTCATTACTGCACCAATAATAATCATTACAAAGTAACATTAAAAACATGTTTAGAATGTAGACAATGGTACATCAGGCATTCAACCCAACTCATCAAGTTTAAACAATCGGGTTCGCCTATTACACACAATATGGGTGAAAAACAATACTTAACTATACTGGCATATCCAAACTATATGGGAGGAAGGGGTTGAAAGGGGTGAGGAGCGCGGGTCGAGGGGAGGGGGGACGCTGGTAATTTTCTGGACTATTTATTTCTCGCTGGTCACATTACGGCCCGCTATGCTTTAATGTACGTATCTACCTTCATTAAAGCACTATGTTTTGAGTATCGTTCAGTTTTAAAACAAAATAGTTTCGATTTAAACGGAGTGTAATTTCACTTCGCTGTAGATATTTGAAGTAGTATCTTTTTCAGTCTGACGTTGATAGTTTTATTTACATATTTTGTGTTCTAGTGTTCTAAGGTATCAGTCTGTCGGTTCATTGATCATCATTAACAAGGTTGACTTAGCATTGTTTTGTTAAACTCTAAGTGAAGTGCTAAAAACTAATTAAAATAAGGAAAGCAGGTTGCTTTATAGATGTCCTCACAATATTAGACGCCACACTTGGAACATTATTAGCTCTTTGCCATGGCTTAGTTTAGTTGTATAAAAGAAAATTGTTACGTAATTTTAATTACGTAACAATTTTGTAAAGTGTTTGTATAGCACACGCCTATTTTAAAAGTTATAGTATTTTTTATCATAAAGTGAATATCAGTCATCCGTGAATTTTCTTTACTTGTTATATGAAGAAAACGTCATTATTAGTGCTTCTTGCTTTGTTAACATGTATGTCCTCTATCCTAAAAACTGGTTTTAGTCCTTTATCTTAAATAGGGTTGCGTCGAAATTCATATGATATTTGGCTATAATGATATTCATGCACGATAATATTGCACCACTTATGCAATCGGTTTCTATTGCAATAAAGTCAAACATCGGTAGAAGAAATAACAGAAAATATTGTCTTCTTCAGCTAAGCCCTAAAGGTGCCTAATAATACGGGGTAAAATTTACTCAAACATGCAATAGGGACCGAAATGGTGCGAATTATAATAAAAATCATTAGCTACGGGCAGAGGTTGAAAGAAGGGTTGTGTAAGACGGTACTGCAGGGCAATGAGGCGCTGACCGCGAAATGGTTGTCGCGGGACTTGGTGAGATGTTACCCCTTTCTTTGTAGCTTTACCTTTGAGTGGATCTATACGAGTGGATTGTGGAAACTCTGGTAAAAAGTTGTTGATTATCTATTGCATTGTTGAGCAAACGTTCGACATACGCTCAAAATAGGACAGATTTTTATAGATGACTAGCTAGCTCTACCATTCTGAGCAAAAATGTACTCTTCCTGTGGGATAGCTATTCCTAGGGAAGAGTATTTTTTGCTTAATACAAGGTACCCCACGTCTTTTCCTATACTCTTGACAACCTGTACGCAAAATTTTATGATGATCGGTCGAGTAGTTAAGGTATGAAAGCGTAACAAAAAACAAACTGACATTTGCATCTTTACTAATAAAATAAAGATGAAGAGTTTGTTTGTTTGTTTGGTTGAACGCGCTAATCTCAGGCATTCTTTTAGTGTCGGATTTTTGGAGGAAGGCTATAAGCTATATAACATCACGCTGCAACTACTGGGAGCATAGCATCAATAAAAATGTTGCATAACGAGGAAAATTCTCATATGTGACACGTTAGTTAGAATAAATAGATTATGGTATAAACAATAACAGTTTGTGATTGATATGGATGCAAAATCTGGTAAAAAGTTTTAGATAAACTGACACATTGATAAGCAAAGGCATACATTCAAAATAGTACAAAGCTGTTTTTTGTATATATGTAGTTCACTTGATGGAAAACTGTTATTGTGATCTATACGGATGCAAACTCTGGTAAAAAGGTATAGATAAACTATTGCCTTTCTGAGTATATATTAAAAATGAAAAGCGCTGTCAAGCAAGCGTATGGTCTGCTCAATGAAATAATATTATTCTAGCCTATAGATACACGCAACATTAAAGAGACATTGCCTGTCATCAAAATCATTTTTTCAAATCATTTATTTCGGGCTGCATGGCCCATAGATAAATACCATAACCTAGATTTACATATTATAAAATTTTATAATACATACACACAACACCATCTAGCCAAAACTAAGCAGAGCTTGTACTATGGGTACTAGACAATGGATAAACAAACATAGATCCTTTTTTTTTTATACATACATACATATTATACATAGAAATACCCAGACCAAGACAAACATTCATGTTCATGCACACAAATGTTTGACTTGTGCGGGAATTGAACCCGCGACCTCAGGCGTGGCAGTCGGTTACATTAACCACTACGCCATCGAGGCCGATTTGATGTTAGTAAATACACCTTAATACTATGTTAGTGTAACTTCACTTCGCACACTTAATACTAGTGCGCTCGGCTGGTACTTGTCCGCGGAAGCGACGGAATACCACGTCTTGCGGCCAAAAGCTTTCGTCCAACACCTTGTGCAGGTAACAGTCAGGTACACGCACGACGAACGCTTTAAAGTTGACGTTGCGGCGCGACTCCAGCAACTGCACTCTCGGCACGTACTTCAGCTTTTGGCACACGTATTTCACGATGTCCTCCGCCTCAGTGGTGTAGTTCAGGCGCGAGATGTACACCGGCGTGTTCGGGGACGCGGCACGCACCTTCAGGTTGGGATCCACAGGTGCTTTGCCACAACCGTTCTTAATGTTTCGCGAACGGCGCTTCCTCCGTTGCACCGTCAGGAAACCATCCTCGGTAGCCCGGTTCGTTGCTTTTGTAGGCAAGGGCTTAGCAGGGGCGCTCGCAGAGACAGTGGGGTCAGCTGTTCTTACAATTTGCGCAGAACAGCGGGGAAGAGCTGCGGGTGCGGGAGCGGGGCTGCGTGACGCGCTTGCGGCGCATAACGCAGGCTCAGCAGTCGGACGTGATGGAAAGTGACGACAGGTAACTTGTGTAAGTCTCTCGCCACAAATGTCGGCACGTCATCTGGATCGGTCTCCTTAAGCAGCGTTATGACGTCCTGTAGATTCTTCCTTGTCCCGTCACGTCGACGAGATACCATCTGGTCGCTCTTGTTCAGCAACCGGAACACCAGCTGCTTAGCAGCTACAATCTCCTCCTGGTTAAAGTTCAAAGCGCAGATCTGGATGACGGACACCTCGTCCATCACGTCCAGCTTCTGCTGCATGAACGCCAGCAATTCATTTGCCACGAGTGTGTCACTCATGGTAACAGAAATAGCGAGCGTCGGCTCGCGCCACACCTCACAATAATAATATTAATTATTATATTCGCTGCACACGTCCGCCTCAGAGCAGCGGTATCCTGTGAATGTGAAGATTTTACCCTTGCATTTCTTGGTCAGCTAGTTGATTATTAGATATCAATCTTCAGCAACATATTGTTATCGCCAAAAATGCTAAAACTATAAAAAATTATAATGAATACTGATTAGGGTTGTGCTCTTTTAATTAAACAAGCCTGGATGTTCGTAGTAGACGCTGTGAATGGGAATATTTTAATTATCACCATCCCTGCGCGTAAATTTCCCACGACTGCGATAAAGAATAAACATCGGCATTGTTTTAAGCCCCCGTCAAGAAATACTGCTACTAAGGGCTGCCAAGAAACTTCTGTAATATATTTAATATATTTTTACTAAGATAATCATATAATTGTAAGTTAATGATAACTTATAGGATATGTCGGACTAGAAAAATGATTCCATGTTGTAAAGAATTTGTAGCCTAGTCAATGCACAGTGTATGTCTGAGAGTTCTCCATAATATTCTCAAAGATATGTAAAGTTTGTCACTCCGCTTTAGACCAGCGTGGTAGATTATCGCGTAAGAGGCCCATGCTCAGCAGTGGACAAGTTTATATACAGGGCTTACGTAAATAAGGAATCTGTAAGAACCCAAGATTACAAATTTACTGCACATAATTCACTTTTGCTAAAATGAGGTAGATCTGAAGATTCTTTAATTTTTCTCGTCAATCAAGAAAAAATCCGAACGTGATAAAAGCACAACTGAGTTCATTTATTTATCCTGTCACCCAATAAAGCAACAAAGAAACGTAGCAATGTCGTCAGAGTCGAAATTTTACTACGGCTTTAATACCTGGTTAAACTCATATTTAAAAACAAATTTGTCTGGTCATGGCATATGCTTGAGCTTGTTTGCGTTCGATCTTCAGTAGCCAGATTCCAGCACTGACTTTAGTACAGTACAAGCGCTATTGGATTCTCCTGCAAAGATTGGAAGCGGTGTACGAAGCGGTGCTTAGTCTGTTTATGTGTCTGATAGGTGACAATAGTCTCGCCGCCTATTACGGGTGTCTGCGATCACACACACAGTCATATGCCTATACCATTGAAAGAATAGGCATGTATGATACCCACATTTTGCCAACTTTGGTTTTAGTCGTATATAATAAGGGGCAATCCTATTGTTAACTATAGAGAATATTATGACAGAATACTTAAAAGTTATATTAATAATACTTATCAGCCCTGCTGGGCACAGATCTTATTTCAGTTTTGAGAAGGATTAGTATTATTTGTAGCCAGCGGAAAGTGATATATCTCTGTCTACAATTTCAAGGATAGAAAAGCTTGAGTCTATGTATGTAAATATAAAAAAATCTATTGTAACATTTCCCGGGTGGTAGCAGCCCTACGTGGCAATGGCTCAAGTCGTCGGGCCGCTCCCGGCGGGGCCATTACGCGGTCAACGCCTGATTACCACCCAGTCTTGATTTCAACCCTTCTTTATCCACCACCTATCTACCAACACGAGCCTTAGCGATGCTATGTTTACCTTATGTGGGCAAGCAGAAATGCTGGTTATCGTTATGCTTTAATGGTATTAGATGAAACGCCAAATGGATGACTCTATGTTTCTTGTAGTCATTTTTAGGTGCATAGAATATGATAGAATATACCTATATTCTATCTCTAAAAACGTTTAATTGGCCTTACTTATATTACACACAATTATACTGTATTACCTTATAAGCTGTAAGTTTGCCGAACATTGTAAAAAGCTGATACTCGTATGCAAACTATCTGTGTATATAATAGGTTTTCATACACAGGACAGATTGTAAAATATCACATGTGTTACATACAAATATAAATGGTTCTAATAGACTGAAAATCGCTTAAAAGTATATATTATTTAAATATCCGTACAAAGTAGGTAGTTTCTTTTCAATGTATTTGTGTACATTTGCGTAAACTTAAGATGTTATTCAAACATTTAGATTTGAAGTTTATCTACATTCTTTCACTTTCACAATTATTGTGTTTAAAAGATTGACTAAAGGAATTTGAAATTCGAGATTGTAACCTTCTAGATTTGTGGGTTAGTGGTCTAAATTTGTAGTCTTAGTCGAAATGGCAAAGGCTACTACTAATCCGTATTTCACGGAAACGCCGATATTCCTCGTTAGCAAAACTTATGGACATCCGTACTAAGGGCATTGGAATAAGCAAATAATTCTACTATGTATATGACACTTTAGTAACTAATATTTTTAGAATATTTCGCAACTTCAGTAATTTTGTCTTGGTGGCACAACGGTACTAATTACGGCATCTGTGCATGACATGTCGGGTTCAATTTCAGCTTGGGCAAAATGTTATTGGGTTTTCTCCGAAGAAATTCATGGAAGTTGTTCGGATTGTGAAATTATGCGACGGCAACAAGCTCGCCCCTATTACGTAAGACCTAAAACCATACTTAGTAAGATGTAGGTGAATACACCAATGCCTACATGTATGTGTATGTATGTATGTACTTATTCTTACAGACCGGGTATTTAATATTGTGTAACAATTCTGCGGAGAGTATAATATCCAAAGCTTATAAAGTAGACATTCTGCCACCACTATTAGACCAATAGCGGTCGCCATCTACGCTGCTAGCAAAGAGAATCCTTTTTAGAATTCTTCAATTTGATAGTTCTAACCACCAGGACGTTGTCTGGTCAGCAAGGAAAAAAATGTTGCTTTTTATTATGAATTAAAAATGTTTTCCACTTGGTTGACATTTGGACTATAATCTACACCTCGGTGACGCAGCTGTAGTAAATGCGAATGCGACTGCTCTACATAATGTCTTGAGTGGGATGCCCGGGTTGGGTACATTTTTTCTTTTGGATTTTCCAGCCAAGAAATTCTCAGAAGCAGCACGAATTCTGAAATTATATCAGATAGATCGTAATAGGCTCGTTCCTTATTACGTGAGACATTATGGTGCATTACAATTCTGCCTACACTTTTGAGGATATTGGCGTGAAACTATATATTTATGTATGTAACACTGGCCTGAATAACCCCTTTTACGTAGTCCCTTAAACCATAACCAACCAATAATACACCACTGCAACACCCATTGGGAAATATAAGCGTGAGACTATGTACCTATCAATAAATGACGCAAATACAAGCACTAATCGTCTCTTAAGACACATCACCTCACTCCATTATTAGAAGGTGCCCTCCTTACACCTTTGTCTAACAAATAGCGTGTTCAGCAGACTCTTATTGTGCCCACCAGACGAACAGACGTACGAATGTATGTAATTACTGCACCTTTCATACGACCCTTCTAATTACACTCCTTTGTGTTTTGTTCGAACGCCAATTATTGCAATAAGTGAGTGAGCATTTGTCTTAAAGGTGCTTTGTTATTATCTACACATGTTAGTGGATACGATTTGTTTAAGTAAGTTAATTTGTAGAAGATTTGTCATTGGTGGTACTGTTGTTACAAAAGACTTCTTAGCTACGTTTGAGATAGTTTTATTGTTTGTCTTGGTTGTAATAACACAACCAAGACAAACAATAAAACTTGACTTGTATTATAGGTTCTGGAATTAACGAGAAACCAGTATCAAATTCCTGAATTGTTTAATTGGCGTCATAAATACCTGGCGTCTACAAGGTGGATTGCAGTTGTAGTAGTTCTTATATCGGACAGATCAAACGAACAATAGCTAAAAGGGTTAAGGAACATCATCTCAACTCCTCTACAAACAAGGCCCTACACGCCGCCGCAAGGATTAAAGCAAAGGAACTTGGATATCAATTTGTCTGGGTCAGAGGTGGTCGAGTTTATATGCGTAAAACACAAGAAGCGGAGCATATTCTAATCAGGAACATGGACACACTAAACAAGTTAGTTTTATAAAATTCACCTTTAAACCCTTTAAAAGCAATATTGCTTCATATGTGTTAATATTCGCGGGCGTTAACTTATATTATCAAAATACAAGAGGGTTACGCACAAAAACTCATAGTTTCTATCGCCAATTATGTACGGAAAGCTATGATATTGTGATACTAACTGAGACGTGGTTAAATAGTACTGTTCTTAGCTCTGAGTTATTCGACAATAGATAGAGACGGTAGAAAAAAAGATGGCGGGGGCGTATTAATTGCTATATTAAAAACGATAAAATCTAATCGAATGATCAACTGGGAAAGCCAATGTGAGGACATTTGGGTCACAATAGAGGTAACCACCATGAATTCTGTTAGTCGAATAGCTCTGTGTGCAATATACTTACCACCGCCTGTATTGCGCTCAACTTTGGAGAACTTTTTGGACTCTTGTAGTGCCATATTGGAGCGGTCAGGCTTGCACACTTGTATTGTCGGTGATTTTAATTTAAGTAGTATTCAGTGGAACTTTGTAGGTGACTCAGCTAATAGTTACTCTCCCCCTGGTATAAGCCACGTTTTATTAGATTTTACTTACATACATAAATTAGTGCAACTCAACAACATTACGAATACTATGGGACGTATTTTGGACCTCGTTCTAACTGACTTGCCGTCCTGTAAAGTCACTGCCGTGCAATACCCCCTTAGCAATATTGATCCTGTACACCCTCCCATCGTGATACTCTTAATGTTTAATACTGATTCCAGGCTTCCCTATAACTCTCAAAACACAAAGCCCAGTTTTTTTTAATTCATTTATGATAACGTATGTAAAGATCTAAATGAAACAAATTGGAATAATTTATTCAAAAGTGCCTCTGATGTCAATGAAATGCTGCATATTTTTTATCATAGGATTAATACCATTATTAAGCTACATGAACCTTTAATCAAATCAACATCTCAACGTCAAAAAAATATCCTCGTTGATTTAGTAAAGAATTAATAAGAGCCATTAAAGAAAAAGAGAAACGAAGAGTACGGTACAAAACATATAAAAACCCCATGGACGCGCTTGAACTTAAATTATTGAGCAAACGATGTTCTAGCTTGGCAACTAGCAGTTATAATAAATACATTGGGAATATAGAGAATGAGATTGCCAAAAATCCAGAGCGATTTTGGACTTATATTAAGGACAAAAGGGGTGGTTCTAGTTCATTCCCCAGTACAATGACAAATGACACCGTGGTTTCATCTGACGGTTTTGAAAAATGTGAAATGTTCGCTTCGCAATTTGCCTCTGGTTTTACTGATTCGAAAGTGACTCAGCGTTACTCTGCCTCAGATTACTTACACAATATGAGGAATAACAGTCTTCCACTTATAGCTCCCACGATAGATCGCGAGTGCCTCCTACAAAAACTTGAATCATTGGACCGTCGTAAAGGTGCTGGCCCTATGGCATTCCTTCAATATTTATTTCTAAGTGTGCACCTGCCTTAGTATCGCCCCTATTAGAAATATTAAATAAGTCACTCATTACGGGCATTTTTCCGAACTCTTGGAAAACGGCAGAGGTCATTCAAACAACAAAAGCGATGATAATACCAATGTAAAGAACTATAGACCTATCTCGATTTTGTCTGTTTTCGCCAAAGTTTTTGAATCCCTGATCTGTCCCTACATTAGTTCCCATCTTAAGCTTTACTTGAGTGACACGGATTCGTTGGTATGACGTCTACCAATACAAATTTAGTAACTTTTAGTGAAATGTTGACGAGCGCCATTGACCGCGGGCATCAAGTAGATGTTATTTACACAGATTTTTCCAAAGCGTTTGATCGTGTCCCACACTCCACCCTTCTACACAAGTTATCAGCGTACGGAATCACTGGTACTTTACACAGCTGGCTTAAATCTTACCTAGAACATCGTCTTTCTTTTGTTGCGGTCAATGGCTTTCAGTCAAACATGTATAGGGCAACCTCGGGTGTTCCCCAAGGATCCCATATCGGCCCTATTTTATTTAACATTTTCGTTAACGATATTCCACAGTTCCTTTTGCATTCGGATTGTTTTATGTATGCAGATGATCTTAAATTTTCTAGAATTATTCAATCAAGTGATGACGCTGCATCGCTTCAGAGAGATGTAGATGCGCTTGTCCAATGGTGTAGGGATAATGATATGGACTTAAATGTTAATAAATGCTACCACGTGAAATATTCGAGAAAGAAAAATCTGTTATCGTCTGTTTACAGAGTGGGCTCAACAGTTATCCAAGAGGTGAACCAAATTATAGATCTAGAGGTTACATTCGACAAAATGTTAACATTTGTTCCTCATATCGAAAATATTATCAAAAAAGCTTCAAAAATGTTAGGCTTTGTTATTAGGAACGCCGCTGGATGCAAGCGAAACAGTACCAAAATACTGTTATAGAACTGTATGGTGCGTAGTGTCTTGGATTAGTGTTGCACAGTCTGGCGGCGTCATTATGCCACCCATAATCTTAGGCTGGAGCGTATTCAAAAAAGATTTCTGTGGCATGAACTTGGATAAAACCAAAATCATGTTTAATAGACACGTTATGCCGAGACTGATTTACGTCGATGGGTCGATGCTCGAAGTTGTTCAATAGTATGTCTACCTTGGACAAGTGATTCGACTTGGTAGGAACAACTTCGAGAAAGAAATCGATAGGAGAATCTAGTTGGGGTGGGCAGCGTTTCGTAAGCTTCGTCAGGTTTTCTCATCACCTTTACCGCAATGCTTGAAGACCAAAGTGTTTGACCAGTGCGTCCTACCTGTTATGACCTACGGTGCCGAAACGTGGACACTCACGGTAGGGCTAGTCCAAAAATTTAAAAACACTCAGTGGGCTATGGAGCGAGCTATGCTAGGAGTTACTTTGAGGGATAAACTTAGAAATGAGGTTATCCGTCAAAGAACCAAGGTTACCGACATAGCTTGCAGAATAAGCAAGCTGAAGTGGCAATGGGCTGGCCATATCTGTAGAAGGACCGATGGCCGTTGGAGCAAGCGAGTCCTAGAGTGGAGACCGCGACTTGGTAAACGTAAGGTAGGACGCCCCCCGGCCAGGTGGACCGATGACCTGAAAAAGGTAGCTGGGTCAGACTGGATGCGGAAGGCGGAAGACCGGATGTTGTGGCGTAAAATGGGAGAGGCCTATGTCCAGCAGTGGACTGCGGTGGGCTGATTGATTGATTGATAGCTTATTCATCAGGCATAGGTAAAAAAAACGTTCCTATGAAGCTAGCTTTCACACTTTGAGATGGTGTCCTTGGAAAAACGTAGAAGTATCTCCGACTCTATTTTTCTATATAAAATACTCCGTGGCAAAATAGACTGTCCCCAACTACTTTACAGATTCTCTTTTCGTGTTCCTGCTAGATATCCACGTGCCCCTATTACTCCCCTGCATCCTCCTCTACGTAGAACAGTATTCGGTGCTAGCTCAGTAATTCCCCGCCTGTGTAGACTGCTAAATAGTTACAGTGATCTTGTTGATGTGCACTCTGACTCGCTTGGTAGGTTCCGCAGAAAAGTATCTGATAATGTTTAAAATGTATTTATAGTTATGTAATCACATTCTTTTTGGTCTATGTACATTTTGTTTTAAAGAATATAATATGTCTAATAATGTACTTAGTTTACTCAATATTACTATTAATTGTTTTAATTTTGCTTTGTATTTAAAGTTTGTCCCTATTGTTGTTATTTATGTTTGCTGAACATTTATTGTTAAGCTGTGCATGCTGTGCTTACCTATAATACACTCGCTCAGTCTGCTAATCTTAAGATATTTATATTAAATCGTATATGAGTGAACAATTGTTGGTTAGCTATTAAAATAAATAAATAAAAAGAACCGGTTAATCAACGAGTCTTCTGTAGCTGAGCATTTGCAGCTGGAGTCTGGAGAAAACTACTGTATTGAACTACATAAACCTCAGGTCTTATCGACTGATCGTCACTATTACTCCAGCATAGTACGTAAAGTGTAAAATTAAGAAATATCGCAATTTCCACTGGGAGAATGGGTACCGTTGGTTTACATCTTGGAATTCAGTCATCAGCAAATATAAACGTCGCTGCAGTGACTTTAGTCGTTAGTGTTGTGTGTCGAAATACCGACAGTGCAAATATAAATACCTAATAATGACCAAGTGAGGGTAGTTGGCGAAACCCGCATTTAACGAAGGCGCCGCTGAGCTCACAACAGTCAACACGTGACCATGATTGATGCAAGTAGGTCGAGACGTCAGGAAATCAATAGGTATTTATTACCTTTAAATACTTAATCGCGAGTAAGACCCGTTATCTAGTATAATATCAAGTATGTGTAGATATCGCGAAAGTCTAAAAACGTTTAATATCTGATGTAGTGGTAGCCCAATGGATGAGACACTGGCCTTGTTGTCGAGGAGTCTCGAGAGATTAACAAGTACACTGGTAAAAGCTAAGACACACTAAAAAAAAACAAAGACGAATGGATATATTCGCTAATGTTACAAAATAACCCATGTGGTTGTAAATTATTAACATTTTTAAAAGCAATTATCATTTAGTCCAGAGATATGCTACGATCAGTGAAGATTAGTGACGCGCATGTAACTAAACGCTCAGGGTGACATTTACTTTACATAACCAAGCACGTAGAGCACGCACCTATACATAGTATTGTCAATTTATCCGAAAACAAATCAAATAGCCTTTCAGACAAAAGTGTTATCCTTTTATTTTACTATTCATTAGGCTGGTTTTTAATGCAGATGGAATTAATAATTTTGAATAAAGTTTATCTTAATACAAATCCTTTAAGTCAAATCATGCTTATGGTATAGGTACATTAAATAATGCGAAATAGAATTTAAACCTGTAACGATTCAGTTGCAAGTCCAATATCTAAGCCAACAAGCTACATTTAGCTTGCGTTTAGCTGCGCTGTATCGTCATTCGTCATTCATGATTAATGTGTGTAACTACTGGCCCTGTTGACAGCTGAGACTGCACTCGATGACGATATCATGAGTTAGATAATAACCTGATGATGATCATTGCATGACTTCATGTCTACATGATACAGTTACTCGTATATATTACTCAGGATCGGTCGCAAAAAAGCGCATACTTCTGCCGCGGCCTTACGAGATATCGATGGGCTCGATTGTATTCGAATGGTTTAACAAGACTAGATATACTTATATATCTAGACCCTTAGACTAGATATAATAATAGTCAAGGATGCAGTGCACGTACTTACGTGCGCTGCGTCTTTGACCATACAAAGTGATATCGCGTTGTGGAAAACTGTATTCGCATTCCATTATAATACTTTGTCTTTTCCAATAAACTTGAGACAGAATGGTACAGCTGCCAGATTCCCATAAATAGTTAAAATTCCAGGTACCTATATTACTATTTTACTTCATAATGTACTAGCTTTTGCCCGCTTCTTTATATCCGAGAAATTTGGAAGTACATCTCTATATTTTCTCTTCTTTGCATGTAAAAAGAAAGTGATTTTCACACGTAATACTTGAGTTTTAGGCAACGTATCAAGATGAAACATGGAGCATATTTTAATTTATAACTCTAGCTAACAACTGTGTAAACTACATTCAACTAGGCCAGATCGCACACACCGTGCACGCTCAAAGTTTTTCGTCTCGTATTAATGTACACATAGTTTCTTTTTGTAATTACGTAGCTCGCTTTAACCCTTTCGGGCTTAGTACTCAATTTCCTACTGTAAATGTCTATGTATCTGCCTGTATGTAGATACAATACTTTAATTTGGTTGCGTTGCCAAGAATGCTGCGCTCCTACAGATCAATGGTGGGATACAAAGGTAGGAACTGACGCGATACAAATGAAGCTTCACAATTAAGGTGGGTACACACGGGTAGGCGCGTCGCATTTGCCGGTGTCACGTACCCGTTGCTTCGCACTTAATTTCGCTAGGGGGCGCGGGGGTGCAGTGCGGTTTTAAATTACGCCCCCTTGCCACCCACGATTGCAGTTCGACAGGCCGTCTAGCGGATAGTTGATCATTTCGTGCGTTTCTATAGCTTAGTTTGTTATGTTCGGGATTTAGCTTTTAAATTTCTATTTGGTTTACTGACTGTAATTTAAAAGCATCTTTATAATGTGTAGGTATGTTGTATATTTATTTAGTAACATAATTAAACCTTGTGTTTCTATTAAATATTAATATGTTTATACATAGCAGTAACATTTTTTGTTCAACAAAGTGGACAAACAAGCATACCTTTGGTATATTTTCATTTCAATAACGTTTATAAGTTCTAATAAAACTTATTTCGTAAGTATAAAATTCTTGGATATAACGGTTAATTAGATGGAATTAATTTAAAATATACTTATATCGATACCACCACGCAAATCAGAGCATGTTGACACGAATAAATTATATAAGAAGGCTGGGCCAAGGCGCCTTAGCCTTCGTGTCTTTTTTAACCACCCAGAAATAGGAGCTCTCTTCGCGTGGGTCGTGACTTATCTTTTTAGGTGGTAATCAGGAACTGGATGCGTTTTAGTCATCTTCCCAATCTTCTTTATTATTCTCAAGTCACTTGGGGTCAGCTTTTCTAGTCTAACCGGATTTGACTGGATATCAGTTTTTACACAGAGCGGCTGCCACCTGACCTCCGCAACCCGAAGGCTAACGATACCCTAAGGCTAGACCAGTGTCAGGATATTATAGGGCACTGACTTCCCAATAACGACTGCTATAGATGTTCATAGATGGCAGCCGGGACCAACGGCTTAACGTGCTCTCCGAGGCACGGAGCAGATGATAATTGTCAATCAATACGCACATAATTTGGAAAAGTCATATAACTTACGAAAGTCAGAGGTGCGCGACGTGGGTTCGAACCCGAGACCCTCTGCATTGCAGTCTGTTAGTCTCCCCACTGAGCTATTGATGCGTTTTAGTCACATTAGAATAAATAAGGTTCATGCAGTTTCATATCAAATGATTTTATATTTAACTATCTTTTCCCGCGGCTTCGCTCGCGTAAAAGTAGATTAGGAAAGATTATGATAGTAAGAGTACTTTTTTAAATAAAATGTAGCCTATTAATACCACTTATAAGGTGACAAATTGGCGGTGGAGGATTCCAAAGATGAAAGAATTTTCAAAATCGGTCGCGTAGCTTTTGAATTAAATCTTTACAAACAAACAAAAAATCTAATCTTTCCTCTTTCTTATATTAGTATAAATCAATGTTAAGCCAATAAAAAAAAAATCTAAATTTATATCTAGCGTAAATTATATTTAGTGGTCATTATCAATCAATCAATCAATCAGCCCACCGCAGTCCACTGCTGGACATAGGCCTCTCCCATTTTACGCCACAACATCCGGTCTTCCGCCTTCCGCATCCAGTCTGACCCAGCTACCTTTTTCAGGTCATCGGTCCACCTGGCCGGGGGGCGTCCTACCTTACGTTTACCAAGTCGCGGTCTCCACTCTAGGACTCGCTTGCTCCAACGGCCATCGGTCCTTCTACAGATATGGCCAGCCCATTGCCACTTCAGCTTGCTTATTCTGCAAGCTATGTCGGTAAACTTGGTTCTTTGACGGATAACCTCATTTCTAAGTTTATCCCACAAAGTAACTCCTAGCATAGCTCGCTCCAAAGCCCGCTGAGTGTTTTTAAATTTTTGGACTAGCCCTACCGTGAGTGTTCACGTTTCGGCACCGTAGGTCATAACAGGTAGGACGCACTGGTCAAACAGTTTGGTCTTCAAGCATTGCAGTAAAGGTGATGAGAAAAACTGACGAAGCTTACGAAACGCTGCCCACCCCAACTGGATTCTCCTATCGATTTCTTTCTCGAAGTTGTTCCTACCAAGTCGAATCACTTGTCCAAGGTAGACATACTCTTGAACAACTTCGAGCATCGACCCATCGACGTAAATCGGTCTCGGCATAACGTGTCTATTAAATGATTTTGGTTTTATCCAAGTTCATGCCAAGACCAACCCGTCGCGAGGCTCCATTTAGGCTGTGCAGCATCCCGCTAAGCTGTTCCAGCGACTCTGCTATAATGACGATGTCATCGGCGAACCGTAGGTGTGAGATGTTCTCACCATTCACATTGATTCCCCGTCCGGCCCAGGCCAGTGTTTTAAAAACATCCTCAAGCGCGTTGGTGAACAATTTGGGAGATATTACATCTCCCTGTCTCACTCCTCGACGCAGCTCTATCGGGTTTGTCTTCTGGTCCTGAAGCTGGACGGTCATTGTGGCGGTATCATACAGGCATCTCAACACTTCTATATAGCGCCAGTCAATGCGACATCGTTGCAGAGCTTCCAGAACCGCCCAAGTTTCGATGGAGTCGACAAAAGCCATACACAGCGGTTGATTGTACTCTTCGGTCTTCTGTACAATCTGCCGAACAGTATGGATGTGGTCCACGGTGCTGAAGCCTTTTCGAAACCCGGCTTGTTCTGGAGGCTGGAACTCGTCAAGTTTTCTAGCGAGACGGTTTGTGAGGTTGTGTGTTCTGTTGTAATTCCGTCATCACCGGGAGATTTATTATTCTTAAGCTGCTCGAGAGCCGCTCTAACCTCGCTCTGGTCGATATCCGGGATGTCCGGTGAAGTGGCGCGTAAGTGGGGCTCTGTGGTCATCGCCGCTATATTCCGAAGGGCTCGCCATCCGTGGTCATTATATCAAATATAAATCCAGATTCAGTTGTCTATCTTGTAATATCAAAGATTTGTAACTATATCATGTATTACTTTACCAAATCGAGCTAACTCTACAACCCGCCTATCGCATAGATTCAGTTGGATTTAAAGTTATTAGCGGTCGCCTAGTGGTCAAAATTCGACCATAATTGATTTAAATTTTAAGTTTAATCGTTATTAAGGTGTTATTGTCTATAACTTTACCCATAGAATTTCTGACAAAACTCATAGAAAAGGTTATTTTACTTATATTTTTCAAACAACTACTTATTACTACTACTACTATGCAACTACTCTTTCTTTGATGATATTCCTAAGCTTGCTTCTTTGTTTTCTTATTTTCTTTATTACATGTAAATAAAGCATAGGTTACAAAGAATCGTACGACGTCAGACGAAAAATGTCGAAATACTACGAAAGTGATTCGACTGCGTGTGTCAAATGCATGTTTGTGTGCGTGTAGTGTTTTTCCATTAATTTAATGTATTTCTAATGCATATTTTATAAAAATATTAGAATTCGCCCCTTCTTCTCCATATTAACCTTATCTGTGCCAAATTTCATACTCCTCCGTCCACACAATTTTCGTAAACAGAGGTACAAAGTTTTTACTTCACGTATTAATATATACGATAACGATTTCTTCTCAGGTTTAATTTGTTTATCTTATTAGTTTAGTTGAAAACTAAAAACGTATCATACCTACTATTTCCTTTCAATTAGTGAACTAAATAGTTGAAACTACCATCAGTTATAGAAATAAACATAAGAATTTCATTACGATTGCAGAGTCGTAATTCAAAGATTTACGAGCGTTTTAATGTATTGAAATCAGAGTAATGATTTATTTTTACAGTTCCGGTGTTTTATATGATGTTTGACTTTTAAAACACTTTTGAATTTTATATCACTTTATTCATATTAAATGACCTTGATTAATTGTGACCTACTTGCTACAAACTCATAATCTAAGTAGTACACATAGAAACATAATATATATATATTTATTTAGAGTATTTCTACCAAATTTCCGTTGACGGATGTTTCAAGTTGTCTCTTTGTATCCCATGAGTGTCGCTTATAAAAGAGTAAATGTATTGGAGACTGCTTGTATTATAAGATAAATAGAATTTTAACGTCTTTGCTCGGGATCTTCTATTACTAGCACGAGTTTGTTACATTTCTATATCTTATCTCTCTCTTAATGTGTTGTCACCGAAATATTGATTTGTTAAACATATATTGTTATAATGTGCCTATATGCTGAGATTTTGATGTATTAGCGAGCGTTCATTTTATTTAATTTTTCGCGTTTTCATAACCAGCGCTCTGCTTTCCATATCATTCTAAGCTTTCTTCGTTTAGTCGTTGGATTTTATGCACTATTTTATAAATTATACTTTAGCGTTATGATATTCTAAATGTGTATTTTGGTTGACGTCAACAATACAATGTTTTTAAATTTATATATTGAAAAGTTAATATCTTATACTCGTCTAGATATTTATAATATATAGTTATAAAGTGCTTACATATTGAGCTTATGAACTTTAAGCGGTTGCAACCAAAAATTATTCTTAATAAAAAATCACTCAATATAATCAATGTTAAATCATTTATTCATTAGGTCACAAAGTAATATTCATGATAGTCAAAGCATAATGGTGGAGCTTGCTAAAGTTACTGAAGTAACATTTAGGTTAAGTTAAGTTCAGGGAATGGATTAGGCTTATGATAAGCAACCTGCAAGAAAGTCACGGTCATTTTTAATTGACAATGCATTTTGGTATTTTACAACATTTAATTAAATTAATTTTGATACTAGGTACTAGACTTATATAGCTATTTCCAGGTTAATATTGGTTACGCTATTTGTTTTAGCGATCCGGCTGACACAGGTTCTAACTGGCCACGGTTGTTTTGGCCAGTTCCTGTGTTGTATACGCCGGCAAGAGACGCCTGGTTGTCACCACTGCGGCGACTGCCGCGACGTTGTAGAGGACACGGCGCTGCACACTTTGGCGGTTTGCCCCGCCTGGGCATCGCAGCGCCGTGAGTTGATCGCGGCAGTCGGATCGGTTGCCCTCTCGCTCCCGGCCGTAGTTCAGTCTATGGTCCGGAGTGAGAGGTCGTGGAGCGCCGTCGCCTCCTTCTGCGAGGAAGTAATCTCCACCAAGGAGGCGGCGGAGCGGGAGAGGGAGCGTTTGAACCCTCTCCCCAACCGCAGAGCCGGGCGCCGGAGGGCGCGCGATGACCTCCAGCCACCCTGAGGTTTGACCTGGGGGTGGCGGGCTTTGTGGGCCTGCCCGCCATCCGTTCAGCACCAGGTCCGAGAGGCGGCGTGCGTGTTCCCACGCGCGCCTCTGTGTCGTGTCCGTCTCCCCTTTAGGGGGAGACAGTAGGGCTTTTATATTGTGTAGTGCCTATCTTGGGTAGGTCTTGTTGCGTAGTGGCCTGCCGTTTCATACGGCGGGCCGTAACCTCGGCGGGGTCGCGACCGCATGCGAAAGCGATTCGCGCGGCCCCGTCGATAGTGGTTTTGTCGAGGAACACCGTGGTAGGTTTAGTCGGTATTCCGGGAGGTACATTGTCTTTTAACATATTTCTTTTACCCCGGCGAGTCCGACATAATCCCTCCGCCCGCCCCCGCGGAGGGATATGCGTCATAGCATTACCCCACGTAAAAAAAAAAAAAAAAAAAAAAAAATTTGTTTTAGCGAGTATAGTTTATTAACTCGTCAGCCACAATCTACTTTATACAACGTAAAAAATTACAATCGTTATCCGAATTACAATCAGTAACAGCGTGTAAATCGATATTCGAATACGGGATAGTACAATTTTCGAATCATTCTATATTTTAGGCAACAATCACGCATCGCAATTAATCAATCACAATTATTATTTTAAAATTGATTACCACCAATGCTTCGTCAGCTATGTGCTAACAGTTATCGCAGGGTGCTCATGATCTACTTTCAACAATGACCGACGTACATGAATAGGTAATTAATCGCCGTTCCGCCGCCACATAATCGAGAACTATCGCCAATATTGCCGCCAAAATTAATTCTCAATAGGCCTATCATATTACTTAGGACGTGCAAGCATAAATCAGGCAGCGGCCGGCCTGGCTGTGTTTAATGCTAAAAATCAATAATTAAGCTCTGTGTGTATGTAATTAATATGCTGCGTCAGTGTGGAAGCGCGGCTTGCATTATACACGAAGGATAAGGGTATGTTATAACTTGGCCAACTGTTTGTGGCTGATATACTGCTGATAGAAGGTTACTTTTACGACTGCAATATTTTCGCATTGTATGTATGATTGCAGACTTCTTTTACTTTGCTGGGTTATACGTAGTAGTACTTATTTTGCTTTGATTAAATACGAAATAATAAACTGCCAGTACCATATGCTTAGTTTGTATAAGGCAGCGTTTAGGATGCACGTACCTTTTGTATCTACTCTCAATTGACCGTTGCAATATATAAGTCACATCAGCAATATGAAAAAATTGTTGATGTCTTCTTTATCGCATAAATAATTTGTATCGCAAATAGTGACCGACTTCGCTTTGTTTTGACTGAGTATTTTAAGTACTAAGCTTGAAGCGAACATTTCGCTTAGTCAGCACGTCCCCTTATCCACGAAGGCTAAATGCACGGGCGTGCATTATGAAAATGACGCCATGATAAGCCCGCCGTCATTTCGAAAGGCTTGTTTTATCCAACGCCGAGTTTCATATATAATTGGCTTCTGTATGTATGGTGCAAATATTATTGCTTATTTGTTGTAGCGTGGTGTATGGTTTTGAACGTTACGTCGCGTTCAACAAACGGTGGAAGAATTCGTTGTATTGTACTGCACGCAAGCTGAATGCGTGTTTATAATAATGAATTTAGGCACATATTAATGTCGTCTTACGTATGAATAAATTAGGGCGTCTGTTACATCAAGGACTTTGTTGTAGGAAACTAGTTGACGGTTTCGAGTTTATACGTGCCTTGATATTATACACAGCATACGGGGTGCCTTCCGTATTATTGTTTATATTCGCATAATATATTTGAGATTTTCTGAGGCCATGGAGATGGCTTCGTTTGTCCTATGGCATAAGCTTGCGCTTATTTGCGTGTGATCTTTAGGTACTGTATTGGCTATCTATGTTAGGTAATTCATAGTAGCAGCATCGAATCAGAAAATGTTTCCAGAAGACGACGATGGGCAGGAAAAATAATAGAGGGTCACTCTATTACTTTTTTTTTGGAGATATATAGGTGTGAGTATATATTTAATAGAATTTAGCTAGATATGTTAAAATGTATTGGTCTGATAATTGTTTTTATGACCTGCAACTACGATGGATGTTGGCTGCTTTCATACATTCAAATTAGTTATTTAAAGTTGAAACTAGAGGGGATGTTGGTCAGTTTATATGTAAGTGTATGTCTTATGTGTAAAGGCAGTAAAAACGGCCTTAAAGCTAGTCGAGATCTATAATAATAATTTGTGTTGCAAGCACCAAAAGAAACGAATAAGGATTACGTTCCAAAATTTATTTATTTTATATTCTTTGCTGGAACCCTTATGGTGCGATTTTGGCTGACTTTCCATTTGTCACTGAAAAGTATTTGTATTTTAATTTAGAGTAGTTATAAACAGGGCTTCTCTCACTATATTGTAATGGAAAAAATACAACATACATTTGTATATATAGCAAAAGAGGTAGGAATGGAACACCCTAAATAATATTATAATGCGAATTTTTTTTTGTATGTTTTTCTCTTACGGCTTGTCCACTCAATCGATGATCAAAATATCGCATACATGTTGTCAGAAGTACTGTAAAAGACGTGGGGTACATCTAATCCAGAAAAAAAGTACGGTTTTCAAGCTAAGCCGCAGGCAAAAGTTAGTATAAAATGAAATTTGTTTACTACACTAAATGGGATGTCATATATTTATTGTTATTCTGCTTTTACAGCACAATGATACAATATTAATAAATATATTTACTCACTCTGCTGGATCCGAGAACCAACATATGTCTTGGCCGCTAATATGAGAAAATACATAATATATATTGAGTGGATATAATTAGATATAATACCGTGTTTATCCCTACACTTAGTTCCTCGCTTTACTTATGTATGTACCATGTTTATGTTTATGGTGTTGTAAGGTGAAGCCTTTCAACACCATAAACACGTTTCCTGTAACTACGGCATTGACGTAATTCCTTGTCACTTTGTGTAAACCAAGCACTTTACTGTATCTTACATATTATACAAGACCGTGTGAATTATGAAATCACTAATAAACGAGACTTACTGTTAAACAGATGTTTCACTTAATTACATCCAAACCATGAAGCCAAACCAACTATTACATGGCGACCCTGCCTGTTAAGAACATTTGAAGAAGCAAAATTTGAAGATTTAAGGACGTCACTCAGAAGATGGGCAAAAGTTATTCCAAAGAAGAGGTCGTGATAGTACAGAACGCAAATGGCGAAGCCAGTGCCTCTACTAACCAATCCATTGGCAAACCGATGAGTGTTGTGGAAATACTTTTAATCACAATACTTATCGTGATACTTGTTGGAGCATTTTACCTTATATACAAAAGGTGCCAAAGGTGAGCAATAAAAATACTTTGACGAGAACTCAACGCCAGTACATTTAGCGTTGTCTCCCGACCTGAAGTGGCTTCATCAGTTTAGAGCAGGAGATGTCCAGGTGTGATCCCGGTCCAAAGTAGCAGCGGAGTCCAGGGAAATACCCGGCCCACGGTGTCCAGGGTATAGCCCGGCCCAAAAAACCACTACCTGCAGCAGCGACGCCACCCAGTAGCCGCCACGTCATGTTCCTGGTCCTCATCGCAGTGGCCTCAACGCACCGTGTCACATCGCACCAGGTTAATTATTTTAATTAAGCTAATGTTATAGAGTTTTGTAGTTAAAATTTTAATATGTTACTTTGTTATGCCTTTAAAGGACTTATTAATTATTTTAAATAAACTGAAAGATATAAGTAATTATCTTGTGAAAATCGGCCCTGTACGGAGACAGTCATCCACAGCAAAAAGTATTGTCAGCTCAAACTGAGTTTTGTAAACTGGAGTATATTTTGCTCGAAGTACAATAAAAATAAAAATTCTGAGATAAGCGCCGAAAATTTACAAACTATTCATTCAATTATAAGTAATATTCATATTTTATATAACAAAATATCTACTTTATGTATAATGACCTCAACATCGTTGGATACGTCAACAAAAGAAGCTGGCTAGCGAATCATTTAATTTAAAAACAGCTATCGCGCTTTTGCCTATTGTGACAGGTAAGGAACAAGACACCTTGCGTTTAATTGATGGTATACAGTTATATAGTTCTATGATTACTGATAGCACTAAATGTATTAATAGAGTTTATTTTAAAAACGTGATTGTCTGAGAGTGCGAATTTGCGTTTAAAATCGACTTACACAACGATAGAGGATTTAATTCATGATATGCGTACATTTTTAATCCAGGAAAAATCTGCTGTAGCAATTCTGTCGAAAATTTTGAGAAGTAAGCAGGGACGTAGGTCTGTTGAGAGAATTGGAAAAATTATTTGTGAACTTGACAATTGCACAGGCGGATGGAGATGATTCGAAGTTGTCCATATTGCGTACGATTAACGAGAAGTTAGCAATTAAGCGTTTTTCAGACGGCTTAAGTGATACGCGTCTCCGTACAATTGTAGCTTCCCGGCACTTTGATTCTTTACCAGAGGCTATTAGGACAGCAGTTGATGAGCATACGTTGTCTCCAAATGAAGACCATGTCATGAACTTTAGACTTCAAAACAGATTTTTTTACAATCGCGGTATTTCACAGTCAAGAACAGGAACCAAAAGTTTTCAACTGAATCGAAATAACTATCAGTCGAATAATAGTCACTTCAAACAAAATATTCCCATGTCTTCCCATATGTCTAATTATAGTAACAGGTACATGCGCGGAAGCTCACGCGGTAGGGTACCGCGTGGCTGAAGTTTCATGTTACCGCGCGCACCTGTAAACAGGGCTGCGCAATACTTTTCGCGAAGTAACAATAATCCAAGTTCACATGTCAGGCATTTTTCTCACCAGTCACAAGAATCAAATGATTTAAGTGCACCAAATAAAAATAATATGTTTTTTCGTTCCTTTAATTAACAATAATATTTTTAGTTATAATAAATGTAGTATAGTTTCTCTTGATGTCATTTCGGGCAGCTGCGCCAATTTTTTTATAGATAGCGGTGCCGCTATATGCGCTTTAAAGTTTGAATGGTTGAATGAGTACTTATTAGATAAGCTTTGTTATGACTGTATAACTATAAACGGCGTAGGTGGACAGTTAATGCCCGAAGGCTATATTTACTTAGATTTAGTTTATGATGGGTTTGTTTTTAATCAACAGTTTTACGTTTTTAAGAATTTATGTTAAAGAAGCGGTATGGACCTGTCATTGACTATAACAAAATGAAAATTTGCTTTAAAAAATAGTAGTAAGAACGTATATATTAGTTTGGAATGTGATAACAAGTTCGAACACGTTATCCCACCCCGTTGTGAGGTAATCAGGCATATATCTTGTAGTTTTCGCGAAGATATTGTAGTATTGGCGAATGAAATTTGTTCAGGAGATTTTGTAGCTGGCTTAATAGCGAAACCAGTTAGTAATTATATTCCATTAAGAATTTTAAATACGAGAGAAGAGGAAGTAATATTCGATATATCTAACTTATGTATTAATCGTCTTAACGCGTTTGATGTATGTACATTTAACGAAGAATACAATTCGGTGGACCGGATTAAGACTCTTTTTGATTTACTCGAATTAAATTATTTAAATAAAGTCGACAAAATAAGTATAGAGAACATATGTGCAAAGTATGCCGATGTTTTCCACTTGCCAGGAGATAGGTTATCGGTCGCCAATTTAATGGAACATACAATCAAATTAAAAGATAACGTAACTCCGGCTTATGTAAAGTCTTACAGAATTCCACATGCTCTTAAAATTGAAGTCCAAAAGCAGATTCAAGACATGTTGGATAACGATATTATTGAGGAAACCACATCTGAATGGTTGAGTCCACTGTTGTTAGTGTATCCGTTAAAATGCATGATGGGATATCAAAATGAATACCTTTAAAATGTCACAAGGGTACACAATCCTATATTACGCTTAATGGCGAGCCCTTACTGTGGCCAATAAACATTTGCTCTCTTAAGTGTTAAGAGTTAGATCTCCACACAAGACAAACATTTGTGTGATCCATAGATAGTGTTCATAAATTTGCCCGCCATATAGGAGCGAATACAGATGCTTGATGCGGTTGCTGAAAAAAATGTATATCATGCGTTTCAATAAAGGTAACATCTTACCTTTTTGTTCTAGTGACTAAATTATCTGTCACGCTATCTTTACACAGTTTTTACCTACTATTGGATATATTCTATATTATAAGCCATCCTATATAGGCGTGTGACAGTTATAGTAGCGTTCCTCAAAGTTTTACGCTACCATCCATCTCGTACCTTTCACTGCTTTATGATCCCATTACAACTAATGTCAAAATAATCCTACGACTACGACTAGTATAAATAAATAGGTATTTAAATAAGTAAATAACATTAAATTGATCGTGCAAACCAAACATAACGTAACTTTTATTCGTACAACGTACAACACAGCTTTATCTGGCCCCACCAGTTTGTGTAGTTTTCGCTCGGCCGAGCGCGAAATTATTGATTGTTGTAATTAATTGCAAACATTCAACCGATAAAATGAAATATCAATTTATACAATGAGCAGGTTAATTTAGAATATACTGTAAATAAACAAACATTGTTTTTAATGGAAACTGACAAAACAATGTGTTCGTTTGAAAATTCATAGGTCGTGTAATTAACAGCATGCGTACGATATTTGCATCGTGTTATATTAATAGATTTGCATTTAATTGGACATTTATTCCAAAATTAATTTTAATATTCATTGTTTAAGATTCCTGTTTAAAACAGTTTACAAACGATATGTAAAATATTTTGAATATTATTCAATTTTTGTCGACCACTTAGCCCCATCCTTGGTACAAGACAAGTGCCTCTTGTAGTTATCTGGGTGTTAAGTGCTGAGCACTTTATTTAAATTTCTTCTTTATAGTAACCCATCTGTTGTATCCGTCGTACCTGTTTTGTGTTAATAGTTTATACATTTACTTTGTCTATTACTTTCTTTCATTGCTATTAATAGGACATCTGCAGCTTAAAAGTTTATTATAGTAAATATTTTAACAATGATTTTTCTACAGTTTAAAAGTTGTAAGTATTGTTGTCTCTTTGTTGTTGTTCTTTTTTGTTCTCACTTTTCGCACCTTTTATTTATTCCAGTAAGCAGCTAATCACTGTATACCTATAGATTTGTAGCACTGTGATCGTATAATTAAATATTTTAAACCGAAAAAAATAAAAATAAAAATAAAAATATTAAGATTAAACTACTATGTACGGATTTTATCGCGTTGTTTATTTATCAATGTATTACAAAGGTCAGTCTCCCCGTGACCATGGCTGCTAAAAAGCAACCGAAACGTCGGGGAAAGTGTAAACCTAAATATAAATAGATTTAATACTTTAAATAATTTTATTAGCTTATAAATTAGTAAAATTCAATAGTAGTAGTAGTGTAATAGTTTCAAAATTTTGTAATGCGGTGATAAATAAACAACGCGATAAAAGCCGTATATAGTAGTTTAATTTCAATGAATAACATTCGCGTAAACAGAAGACAATATTATATCAAAATCCTTAATATTAATTTAGCAACCATGGTCGCAAATTGAAATAACAAATACTTATTTTATTATCAAGGTAACTGCAACAAACTTCGTAATGTTAAATTTATCTAAGGAAATCGCTTATAGAATAATACAGATGTTGTCCCAGTAGCTCGCTGCTAACTAAAACTCCACTGAGTGTGGTTAGATTGCCAGAACCGCTGTGATAATTATATCGATACGGCTTCAGCGGTCAACCCACAAAATCCACGAGCACCCTCGCTGACGACGTCCTGGTATATCAAACCAAAATATATGTAGATTATTCATTTAAGTCACAAAGTTACAAAGTTGCCCAGGCATCTAGCCTCTAAAAATAATGTAGGCAAGAAAGTTAGGTAATTTCTTAGTATCTTGTTGGTTCCAAACATTTTTTTTTATCGTGACACGGCATAGTGATTGTAACGGACCTGATGGAAAGCCCAATTACAGTCCAGAGACAGTGACGACGAGGAGAAGATAGATGTCTTCTAGCCGTCGTCAGTGTCAAGCCGGTCTGACCAGTTGCTTCTTCACACTACGTTTGAAGGACCCAATGTCATAGAAGGGAGGGAACACACCTTACGCATACGCGTACATTTACTGTCGATCCTCGAGTCGCCCAAAGTGTCATACGCATTTTCCGTTAGGAATTCGAAGCCTAGCAAGTTGCCTCCTACGTAAGACCTAAATCATTCATGCATATCTAGACTCTCGCCTATATCCCAGAGGGCTAAGTTAAGGCGTATTCCATCCCTATTTTGACACCTTTTTGCTTAGACAAAAAGTAATGGGGTGAGGCGAATTGCCATTTACCGGGCACAGTTATAGACTCAGAACAACAGAAAAGCTAACACTTTGGCCGACTCGGGATCAAAGTTAAGACACCACAACAGTCGCATTCACTACCACTGCATCACCAACTCAGTCAGAACTAAAACATAGCTGTCTAAATGTGGCTATGACACACCTTTGCGAACCTCTCTGGCCATGCATATACAATCGTGACTGTGCACATCAACAAACATTACTATAATCCGATTATAATTGTAAACGTTTAAAATTTTTATAACCCAGCTGTAGGGTGAACACATGTTAAAATTCATCATGGAAATTGCCGTACTAATCCTCATTAATTACTTGGCAATTTAAAATCTCATTATAGTCGTTCAAATCGGTCTGCCATCGATTTTTCGTCGGAGCGGTGGGTGGATTCGCATATATTATCGTCAATGCTCAGGTGACAATCATTTCATTATGGTATTAGTGCGGATTTTGGACTGTATATAAGCTATTAATACTCTTTTGTGGCAAGCTTCGGCTATTTATACGCTGTTTTGTATCGCACGTTTTATTAAAGGTTTTAGTGGAAATCGATTTATGTTTATATTGAAATATACCTGTTCGCTATATTGGTTACTGTAACTAACAACGCTATCAGCAATATAATTATATGTTTTACAACTGTATTGATGATTGATGAATGAAAAAATGGGTAGAATTTTGTCATGGCTGCATCTATATACATATATATTGGTATGATATGGTATACAGTCTGCAGTCAGGCAGTAATTTCACCTCTAACATATGAAAAGGTAGGTATTACCCCCAAATTTTGCTGGCTGTGTTTTAAGTAGGTAATACGGGGCATGCCTATTGGCGTGTGGAAGATCCTAATAAGATGCTTCTCAAACCCGCATATATGCCTGCAGCAGGAATGATATTGGCCGTTCTTCAAATCATGAAGCAGATGAAAAATTACAAGACGATAATATTAATAGCTTAGAAAATTATATGAAAAGTAAGTATAAACGACAATATTAAAAATAAACATGTATATATTTATTGAATGAATAAATAAATGATTTTATGAGCCACAATACGTTTAATATGTAAGTGATTCTAACGTATTTTCTTTGCAGAAAATGCAATAAACTAGTAAGGTATGGGTATCACAAAATTGATGTTTTATTTTAATAATATTTCTGTGTCAGAGTGTCCCGTAGTATAAGTTTTTGTGGTGTGCGCTTATGTTTGAGGCTAATCGTTAAAGATTTAGCGACAAATTGTTTAAGTAGCAGTCTGCACATGTTTCCTGTAGATGGCAATACGCTTTGCCCTTATAACGCGGGTCTTTAAAACATAGTTGATGAAATGTGTCTGTAGATTACCTCTGCCTATAAAAACATTTATGCCTACAGAGAGATTCTTAGTAGCAACATACTGTAGCAATAGGATGCGCTGGACATCCTGTTACATAGAAGAACTCGGAACATCATATGCTGGAGTTACATCCTATATAAACATATCAGTTTGAGGCCATATTATAAATTGTTGTCTAGCATTGTATTAAGTATACAAATCGCGATAGTCGAAAAACGTTTATATTATAAAAGCCCTCACAGTTATGCATGTAATTACGCTATATGTAATGCTATGTTCTCTATTTTATCTCTCTCCGTATTGTCCCGGTTTCTACTTATCAAGCAGCCTGACCAGAAATGCTCAATAGTTACACAGAGTGTTAAACTGTGCATATTTGATGTCAACATGCACCTTCTCTATTACATGCAACCTGAAACCGTAGCTAGTGAAAAGTGAAAATTTTCCGGGTATATAGGTATGAGATTATGTATCGACAACGTATGTATTTATGTGTGAAAAACAATATATATCACAATATGTACTATCGACAGCAGCGACGGATGACCATTTAAGAAAATTTTCGCTTACGCATGTTGACTTTAAGTGACTCCGCCCTTAATTTTGTTAACCAATCAAAAAGGAATCTTCGAACAAAAAAGTGTACCAACCTTTTGTTTTTATGACTTTTCTTACTTTTGCCAGATGGTATCATATTTGGACAGTTGTTGCGTTGACACAATACCGAACTTCTAACCACGAGCTCCCACAGGAACTTTAATACTCTACTCTTCTAATAGTAAATTTAATTGTAGCTTTTTGTATCAACTTTTGTTTTTGCTTTATACAAAATAAATAAAAAATATTGTCTCTTAGGATTAAAAATAACGGTATGGAATGTAAATATAAATTTAAGCATTGTTATACTTAATCATTGAAATAGGTTTTATTTGTTACTTACTTTCTTTTTTTTTGTTTAGTTTGATGGAACGTAGCTACCTAGTTGTTAAATTAGTATTAGTAGGTAACTTTTAAATTACAATTTTACTGAGATAGTAAGTATATTGTTGTTTATTTATTTATTTAGGTAGCTTTATTCATTTAACATTTATAATTATTATATTAATGAAGTCTGAAATATTTAAAAACGTATCTGCATCAAAGAAGTCCATTATACGAGCACATCAATAAAACTAAATAAACTATTATGTAGCCGACCTACGGCCTATTCAAATATTAACATTGTTGTATAAATAAATAGGTAATAAAATATATTTGATACCTTCCAGTCGTTTTGATTCGTTTGATCATAGCGGCTACAGAACATAACCAATGTTAAATTGCTGATTTCTATATGAGAATGTTTATACTAAGTATAAATAATCAATCCTGGCGGTACACAAATATATACATAATACATATAATACAAATGTTTAGATTAGCAAATTTAAAAAATTAAACATTAGATTCGGTTTAAGTTCTCAATAATACTAATTCCACATTATGTGAGACATTTATCGTATTAAGAATTAAAAATAGCGATAGACAATAAGAGAGGACAAACAATTATTCACTAAAGTGGTTTCCAATTATCGACAAACTTATCCTGTTAGTACCAAAACACATACTCATAGTAACCGTGGGCGTACTGTCCGTCTGTCCATCGTTTCGCATTGGCGCAAATTAATGAGGGTGGGATATTTATTTCAGAGTTTCGTTTGCAGTTGCCAAAATATCAACCTACCTATATAACACGTAGGTATACCAACATAGTTTAATGAGCTCATTAATGTCTATATTTGACGCGAAAGTTTTCATTATTTGTCAAACAAATAATTAGTTATAATTTATAGTAATTTTCAAGCAATGTTTCTGGACGAATATTCGCTTATTTCGGTAGATTTAAAATATAGATAGTTAAAATAGAGTTCCTTATTATATGTAAATATAAAAAAAATTAACATTTAAATTACATTGTTAGGAGATCACCTTTTAAGTATGGAGTTGCTTGTAATAGGTGACGCCGCTCTTCTTCTTCTTCTTCTCCTTAAACATTAGCAAGTGTTAGTGTTATGCAATTTAAAATGAATGAATACAAAACAATGTGTTATTTTGTCTTAGAAGAAGGCAAGTTACTTAATTCATAACAAAATGCACAAAGTATAGTATTTGATGTATATACATATATGTATACCTCTCGCGTGTAAACAATTATAAGTCTATGCAGACATGTTTTTTTAAAGTTCTGGCAGTTTGGGTTACAGAAGTCTTTTTAAGGGTAGATTAACGTCAGTAGTCCAATGGGTTTTGAATTCATGACCTCAAGTCCGCTGCCTTATCCATCAAGTTTGGTTATGTGAAGTGGTTATCTAAAACAAAGATATACAAAAACAATAACATACATACATGCCTTAGCATCACAAAAGCGTAAACCACTCACATTGCTGTTACCACCTACTGCTATGTGTAATTTGGTAGTGTCTTTTTGTTTAACTACTAGTTACTATTTTATCTTTATGATTTGTGAAGTGGAGAAGCACACCTTTGTTGTCAATGGCACGTAATTGTAATTTGATGACAGTACGAATAAGCCGGCCGGTCCGGAAAAGTATCACCCTCTTATAAGTAACCGGTGTAAGGCATAATAAATGGGCACTAAATTACTAGTTTCTATTTACCATCCCTTTTTGGTTCTTTTTAATCCATTTTAAGGATTTTGAAATTAGAAGACCTTTTTGGACCCCTAGGGTAAGTAACGCGCGAATAATACCTCTGGTATTACCGGCATAGGTTACGGTAACCACTTACCATCAGACATCATGTTTGTCATACAATTATTGTTATATGTGGTATTCACCTGTGCATATGATCAACATGGCTACAACTCGATTCGTTTGAAAGTATTTGTATAAATAACATTCTACAACGCTAACTAATCTGTAATATTGGAATAGGCTCGCCTCACCTCGTAACAAGTTCGTGATTGACAAGTGGAAGCCAACGCGGTATAGCCACGCCTCACCTTAATGCTTACCCAGCCATTAACTGTTTACTTTACGTTTTGGTTTCGGCATATAGATTTGCTGCCGTACGTCTGCGATATCCATGTATTGTGAAAGTTTGATGATAAACAGCTGTACCGGCAACCAGCCGTATTCGACCTGCATACAGTAGTCACGGTGATCCCATAATATTGACAGATCTAAGTCACTTGACTTGTCCATTGACGATACACCATTTTGTTTATTATAAAACTATTCCCTCAGAAGAGTGGTTAAAGACTATAGCCGATTTTTATAAAGTCTGCATATAGACATGATTGCACCTATGCGCCGAGTGTTGTGGGTTCGAATCCCACACGAGACAAAACTTTGTGTGATCTGCAAATGGTTGTTCCGAGTCTGGATGTTCTTTGTGTCCGTTGTTTGAATGTTTGTAAAGTCCCCAGCGATACAGAGAATTATTCCTAGTACGGGAATTGCCTTTTTTAATAAGAAAATAAATAAGGCTTCTGTTTACAGATTTAGCTTAAATATTTTTTGTTAGGTAATATTTACATATGTCGTTTTAGAACTACTTTAATTTGATTAATGGGATAAATATACTGCTGGCTGTTAAGAACACTGACACTATAAGAGAATTAGTACACCAAAGAAAGGAAAGTCTGAGATTTAGTTTTAATTAGGACAGCCCGGCTAGGATATTAAATAACTCTACCGTAGGAAAGATCGCAGGTATACCTTGTGTTGTGTTCCATATAAGGATTGCCTTCTGTTTCAGCTTCACAGCTTTCAGTTTCCTTAAAGAAGTACTGTGCTCTTAGCAGTAGAAGAATAATCTTTGCCCGTTGCGATGGCAGAGGCATTGAAGAGATAGCAATGTGTATGTATCTCCTGTATAGATCTCCCTTTAATTAGCTACAATGCCGCGCTGTAATTCCTCTAGCATCTTGCTTGCATAAAAAGTCAAACTCGAAATTTTTTGCCAGTTTCTTCATACAGTCTATGCTAACTAGCCAACTTCATCTTAATAGATCTGATAGAAGAATAATATGTACTTGAAACTTGTTGATACTGTGCAGTATGTTAATCTATTTTATATTTGCTAATACTGTGTCTTCACACAAGATACTTTGCGTTTCAGAGGCTGTTATTTATGGCCTAATATTTTGCAAAAGGCCAGGTTAAGAGCACCTTAAACCGGCGAGCGTGTATGAGGAATGTTATGAAAGTGAATGAAGCCAGAGAACTGTGTCAGGATCGTAGCAAATGGAAATCCGTAGTCTCTGCCTACCCCTCTGGGAAACAGGCGTGAATGTATTTATGTAATATTTTGCAGGCAAACGTCTTACAGCGCTTAAGTGGTGGCCTCGCCATTGCCTCTGCACTGGGTGTAGCAGGTTCGATCCCCACATGGAACAAAAATTTGTGTGATCTACAAATAATTGCTCTGAGTCCGAGTTTGATTGCTCTTTGTGTCTGTTGCTTGAAAATTTGCAACGTCCCATGCAACGCATAATTTATTCCTAGTGCCGAATTTATCATTTTATAGAAAGAAATATAACGAAGTCAAAACACTAATATTGTGTAATAATTATAATTTTTCAATCGCCGCTATATCTACATCAGTCATAATCTATAAACAGAATATAATTAGTAGGTAAAGACGAAATACGAATTAACAAATAAAACTATAGTTATGAATTTGTAGATTTTATTTATTGTAAAATGAATTCCGCTACTTGTAGTCAACAGAAATAATAATTAACGGGAAGCGGAAACGACAAATCAGTTGCTATGCAAGTTAAACCAATGTTACGAACATTACATTAAGTATTTAGTATATTGCACAAAGTATAAAAGATAATAGTATGAACACGAATATCAAAACATATAATGCATCAAGTTACCTTTTATTCAACACTGGCAAATAGTCAAAGACGATCGCTTTTGATTAGTCATCTTAACATTTAGATACCTCGCTAGTAAGACCACAGTAGAACTAAGCAGTTACTGTAAGTACATCAAATTGAACCTTTTTGGTTAATGTGTCATTATTTATGAAAAAATTATTTGAAGCCCCATTAGGGCTTCAATTTGCCCGCCCTCGAACAAAAAAACATATTTCGTTTTTTAATCAAGTTGTAGATAGATTCGTCAATTACTTAGTTATGGCGCTCGCTGTCACGTAAGCAAGTAGCTCCATGAAATTCTTTAAAATAAAATATATAAAGTGAATAATAACATATATCAACAACCTAAAATAGTAAATTAAACCATTAGTGATAAGTGAAAATGTTATCTCAAAATATTGTAAATATTTTGAGATAACAGATTTAACTTAAACAAACTTTGAAAAACAGTGTGTCAATTACTTAGTAATAATTAGTCAATTATAAGTTATTACTTAGTCAATTACTTAGTAATACTTAGTCAATTACTTAGTAATACTTAGTCAATTACTTAGTAATATTTAGTCAGTTACTGGCGTGCCCGAATTATTTTGTCACGTGTGGACTGGCACGCGTGCTATTGGTTCGCTATCCCTAACATAGAGTATCATATTTACACGGTTAAACGTATTATATAGTATTTCATAAAAAGAAACAGAAACTGTTATTTTCAAATGTAAGGCATTTCCTTTTAGTTATTAGTCTCAATTACCTACTATTGCAATTTTGGATCTACTATTGAAGTCTGTTATGGATCGTTTGAGAGCTGATTTTACAAAGCAGCTAGCAAAACTAGATGACTGGCACTTACATACGACAGTAATTCGGCACGGCTTTCTGCCCAAATCCTATTGTAAGTCCATTTACATTGTCTTGTATCTCAATAATTGTAACACTGAACCACTTTTCTCGACACTCAAAGTTTGCTCCCTAATCTAAACTTTAGCCAGAACATTCAGGCAGCCTGAATTTTAATTTGTCAAGGCTTAGAATACCATAGTTTAAAATTTATTGTGTCTGGCCACCGGTGTACCGTTGCGACTCAATGGGTTAATAAAACCGTTAATTATTGATCACATGTTATGAAAAATTGCCAATCACATAAGTAATTATTTTCGAATAGTTTAGCCCGGGCTTTTTTTATTTTATTGTCTTTGGTGCCAGACGAGCATGTGGCCCACCTGATAGAAAGTGGTAATCGCTGCCCATGGACTTCAGCAATGTCAGGACACAGCAAAGCCTCTGCCTATCGTGGAAGAAGAACTCTATTTAAACCTCTTTTGAAGAAGGACATATTATAGCGCTCGGGAAACACCGAAGCAGGCAGTTCATTCCAGAGCTTGCACGTACGTGGGGGCAATGATCGCTGAAAGCGTACCGTCTTGGATTTGAACGCTTCCAGGTGATATGGATGAACCCTGCTTCGTTGTCGAGTGGTACGGTGATAGAAAGGGGCCGCTGGTACCAAATCAAATAGTTCTTTGGAGCAGTCCCCGTGAAAGAGTCGGTAGAACACGCAGATAGACCCAAAGTCTCTCCGTAGTTCCAATGACTCCAATCTATCCGTGAGATTGCGTTGTTGAGATCCGCGTAAATCCTATTGAGCGACATATCATGTTCAGAACTATCGAATGTTCCTGTTGATTCTGTATGTGGTCTATTTGTGTGGTAAGTTCTATCCAAATCCTTCTAATAGTTTACGTGAGTTAGTATGACAAACATCTTCATAAAGTTTTATATTTGTAGTATTATGAACGGCTATTTTACGACTGACCAAAAGCAATCGTCTACATCACATTAAAGTATACAGATAATTGTATCCCTATTATTGAATTTGAATTTGACAGTGGTAGGCTCTAGGCTACAATAATTTTGACAAATTTATTAAACTAACAAAAATAATTCTTTAATAATTATACAACATGTGAAATGTGTAGTCTTATTTAATGATCCTGAATATCAATGGATATATTAACATATTGAATACTTACAGTACCTACCTAAATCCCAAAAAGCAAAACTTATATCTTAAGTTATCTCAAAGAAATAATTGTTAACTACTTATATAATTATAGTATACTCTGACATGATAACTTAAACATTTTAAACTGCGTACGGAAAATAATTTTGCATTTTGTGTTAAGATACTTTTATCAGGTATAATTGTGACCACACATTTCTTTATGTTGTATAGGAATAAATATAACTATAAAAAATAAATTGCAAACTAGATTATAATAACAAATATCAAGGAAAATATCTAAGATATCTACAACTGGACAGAGTTCACATGTTCAACAGATAGTACTTAATACTAAGTATACATCTACTCAACTTTATAATTGCACATCTATTGCACTTTACAAGATGCATTTACAACAAATTATATTCACAGTTCTTATTTACAAGACGCCATTTTTGTTTAAAATATGACGTCATTATTCAATTCCTGACTTAAGTCCTTCCATTATTGCACTTGCGATTTTGCGAGTGGCGTATCAATCTATGTAGATTCACATCGCCGATATGATTTGAAAGACAAGTGCTAAGGACAGCTTTTCTATTCACAAAGTCCAAGCTTATTATAAACATCGTATCCAAATATTATTCTAGTCTAGTTCAGACTATCAATAATGAATTTTTATATTTGTTTATTACACAAAACAAAGAAAATCGTATAAATTTAGGACGGGAGCGAATTTCGGATCTAGATACAAAATTTTTACTAATCGAATCACTTGTATCTCGTATTTTACACATAAAACTAAATTGTTTTCGCTAACGTATTTTGTTGCAGCCTCAAATTTATCCCGATATAATACACAACTCGACATTTTTCATTTCGGGAATCTAAACGTCGAAATAGTGTAAAACCACTTTTCGCCACATAAAAATGTTAAATGGACACACGATGATTTATCTACAAACACGTAGGTATTGTTCATAAAAATAACAAAAGATGACTTTATTTAGTACGGTCGCCACACTGTGTTGCTGTCTGGCTGTGGATTACCTCTTTGTCCGAGAGTATTAACTCTGCCATCTTCGCCCCTAGCCGCGGCCGCTGCGCAAGAATTACCTCCTCCCAGAAGCAAGTCTTGTCCGTGATTCCCATGTTGCCTATGATTATTCGTCGTCGAAGAAATCTGATCCATCATAGTCTGCAATTCGTTATGGTGATTCTGCGTCGAGTGTATCGAGTTTGAATGTAGCGGATGGAAGTTATGCGTCTGGTTCGCTGCAGTGTACAATTGACTGTATAACAAGCTTGCCGGCAGGACGGGGTAAAGGGAATTGTTACAGTTACTGCTGCCATAGGACGAGTTCTGTGATCCCATTAGCGAGGGGAAGTTTGAGCTATTTGAGTGATTGTGGCCGATGTTTGTGGACGTGTTTGAGGTAAGTAGATCGTCCTGTACCGGCGATTCGGGCTGCGAACTGTTGTCGCTAAGTGACCGGGGCCCTGTTGATAGGCTATAGTCGGTGTTGTTGTTGTATCGTGGTAGAAGACTGCCGTGATGTGAAGGTGAGGAGCCGACAAGACCAGACAGCTGCTGATCTAAGTCTACGCCCGTCGTGTCCGGCAGAACTGCACAAATAATAAATATTATAGTAGATTCAATAACACAAAGTAAATGTTGATTTCAACAAATTCGACAAACAGTTTGCTACAACAACACTCTATAGTTTCATTCTTGCGAACTTTAAAAATAGCGTTGTTAATAGATGACAGTATTTTAGTATGGTTTTAATATGGCTATATTTTTCGTTCATCGGGCATGCATCAGCAATAAATTCATCGGCCGGATCGGACGTGTCCGAGCCGCTGTAAATTATAATGAGAGCCGTTTATGTCCGACTAGTGGTGCGCCCCGGTATTGCTCGATATTGTTCGTATCATTTAAAGGAGGATGTGAGTCGTAAAACTACTAGATTACATTTCACCCTACTGGTTTTAATTAATGAGTTTGCCATAAATCGAATGATTAATTGTTTCACAATGGCTCTAGTTGCTATCGAGTTATTTGTATTGCAGGTATGTTATATATTTCTATAATTTTGCACTGTCAATTAATTACTGGTGACATCCTTTATCTGACATATGAACTGAAAGGCACAACAGCAGCATTAATTTGTATTTTCCAGTTATGTTTTTTTTTTGCCAGAACGGTATCGTCATCATCTTCTCAGCCGAAAGACGTCCACTGCTGGACATAGGCCTCCTCCAAGGCTTTCTACATGGACCGGTTTTGAGCCACCCGCATCCCACCGCTTCTCGCGACCCTTACAGTACTGTTTGCTTGTGGTTTACTATACAGCTTGTCCGGTAGCAATTTTCACATTTGGATTAGACTTTATTTCTGAGAGCAGCTACAGGGGCGCGGGGTGAGGCGCTAGAAGCGCCAGTGCTGTGAGTTTTTATGACGTAGCTAGCCTTCCAAACTGAAATGGGCTTCATTACTGAAGAAAATGATTCATAATCGATATTCGGTCAAAAAAGTGGCTAACATCCTCTCGTCGTAGTTTATTCTTATATGATAATCATTTTCGTTCATTTTTTGGATTATCTGTAGGTATTTTGTAGTGATGAAACTTTATTTTGTTTCTTATTATTTCATGTTATGTTCTTCTGGCAATCCCAAAGCCGACGAGCGCTTACAAAACTTACGCTGAGCCGTAATGAGTGAAAAATTACTTGTTAAATACGCTTCGATAGCAAAAGCGCGGTGCGCTGCCGACCAATGTCCCATTGCGACGAAAAAACTCACAGCGCTGGCGTTTCTAACGCCGCCCCCTGCGCTGTAGCTGCCCCCTGTAGCTGCTCTGCTAAATGTGAAATTTGCTACCGCACATTCGCTATAAAAAAATATAATATCAGCCCTGTTATACTGTGCCACAGCTGGGCACGGGCCTTATCTCAGTGTGAAAAGCTATTGTGTTGAACAGTCGAACGAACAGTGGTGTAACTCTACCAAATAATATAGTGTTACAACTTGCAATAGTTTGACGTGTTATGTTGAGCAAAAAGCCTTACCTGTATTGTTAGCCGTGAAGTCCTGCGTAGGTGTCTGGTCCGGGACAGTTCCAGCGAAGCCAAGTGCAGGAGGGTTAAATTGTGAGGCAGCCGGCGCAGCGCACGACGGTAGGTACGCCGGGTAAGCGCCCGCGCCGCCGTAGCCCCAGTGCGAGTTGCTCGAACTTAGTCCGAACTGACTCATGTCTGGAACAGAATAAGCTATTTAGAAAAATGATTAGGACAAATGATATGAATTATATACTACTACTTTAAAAATAGTGTTTTTTTGAAACAGTAGTATTTAGCAGATTACCTCGGTGGCGCAGTGGTAGCTTCTGTGCATGAAGGTTTGATTACCGAGTCAAGCAGTTTATTTATTTATTTGTTTCTCTTCCAAGGGTAATTTTCTAGTACTTTAAAAAAAAAACCTCGCTGTTTGGGAAGCGTACATGACAAGGATCCAAGGTGCAGAGGCCTTCGAGAGTGTCAGTTTAGAGTGAAATGGGACACTTAAGAAGACACTAGCCGCGGCCGGTGTAGGAGACTATTGCTGCATATGGAACTAAATAAATCTGATCTATGGGGTTCTGTGTGGGGATCTGTGTTTAATAGGTTGGTATATTGAAAACTATGGATGTAAAACGGCGTCTACTAGATATACTGTCTTAATTCAAAGTCGGCATCGCGGACGGTGACTTGCCGACTAGTGAGTCGATAGATGGGTCCCCTGAATAGCCGCCATAGACATACACATCTTAAAGGCAGCAGAAAGCAACTCCGGTCTGTTATTTATTATTATTGTGTTTTCTGTAAAAAAAAACTCTGAATAGCAGCACGGAGTCTGAAACTGTGCCCGATATACAATAGGGTCGTCGGATTTAATATTTACTAATTTTGGCATTTTTGTAACATCTATATTGTAAAGCAAAGTAGAAGATTGTGGACGATCTTCTTTCTGATTTTAAGGTAAAATTGTCGAGGTTCACTATTTCTTAGGCTTCTTGTCTCTAATTGAATACATGAACACACAAACGTAAGGAATTTGAATCTTTTATGAATATAATAAATATATCCTTTATCATAAAGACAACATTGTGATAACACATTTTTATTGCCATTACTACTGATCAGATAAATTGATGGTAATGCATTATCGTTTTCATTTATGTGTAAATGGGCCGTACTCATTCATCGTTTATAATTTTATACTATTGTCATAATTTCATGAAATTTTATGATGACACAGCTTTTCCTTTGAGCTTTTATTATTGTGAAACAGTTTACTTAACTGATAAAACGTGATTAAATTTTGTTTCTTGTTTTATGTAAACAGGTAGTTTAAGAGATGTTGGAGACAGCGGGATCCTCACTCAAATTCAGGGTTCCATGTGAGTACTTCGATCTCGCCTGATTGGACCAATACTTACATTCTATAAAAAATCGCTTTCGAATATCCCTGTTCGATTGCTTATTGTATACGATACACCAATTGATTCATTAGGTATAATGTAACTCCTGCACTAAAATTTATTCTTGGGTCACGAGAACTTTATGATCATAGAAACATTGAACACTAAGAAATCTTCAAACAACTATTTATTGATATGATATGATTATAGGTAGGTCCGTATCATCGTTTACATAAAGTTCACAATTCATTTGCGGGACTCAGTATACGCTTTTTTAATAAACTACCGATTGATATTATAAATTTACCTTTACTAAAATTTAAAAGTGCTGTTAAAAGTCAGCTTATCCGGAAGGGCTATTATTCAATCAATGATTACTTAAATGATAAAAACTCATGGAACTAGTTGCTTGTTTCATACAGGATTCAAACAATGTATGTATTATATAAGTCAATTTAGTTATGTGAAGGTACTTCGTGTTTATTTGGTGGTGTTAAAGTATCTTTCTTTTCTTTTAAACAAACTTTATAAGTAATAACGTAAATTTTGTTTTAACTACATTTAGTCACGAACTACCTTTTCATGTCACAAAGTGTAAGTGTATGCGTCCTCATGCCATACTATTGTCTATTACAAATGGCTACGTACTGATAAATATGATTTCAAATCTCAAATGCTTTTTACATAATATTACCAACTTTTCTTTATTTTAGAATTTAGTTTTATATGGACAGTGACATATGGCATAATGACTGCAACACTTGGTACATAAATGAGTTGTAAAATACTGAAATTATAAGTTGATGGCGATTTAAAAGAGTGGCCTTGAGTTTCTTGCAGGTATCTTCTCATAGGCTCAACCTTTTGCCTGAACCTTGCAACTAACATAAATGTAAATTCAGTAAATATAATAAACTCACTAACCCATTTGACGTTCATAAGTGTTACTTTGTGACCTAAGTGAATAAATTATTTTTGACTTTGACTTTGACTTTGACTTATACATATTTTTATTATATTATTTATTATTAAAACAAATTATTATTATTATTAATTATTATACAAATGTTTATCACGAGTGGTGATAAAACACGTAATACTACAACTTCTATGCAGTCAAACTTCAATCATTTATGTATACTCTAGTAGCCCAGGTTGGTTGGTAGAGTATCCAGAAAAGGGGAATGAATATTGGTATGACTGTCACGTTAGATGTATAAAAATGACCTTTATTGTGGCTTCTTAATAGATAGTTATTGTAAAAAGCCGTCAGACATTGATCAGTCATCTATACCTATAAATAAAATTCAATTGCCAAATGTATGACGGAGCATCACTTAATAACGTCGCGACCGCTTTTTTGTTGTATTTTTAATTGTCAGGACATGGCTTGTATGAAGGCAAATTTTCGAAAAATACGCAGGATATGTCGAAAATTTTAATAGTATTTTTATATGGCAAAATTTATAGACGTTTTGATATTGAATTTAATTACGAGTAATGTAGTTTTGTATAGATTGACAAGACAACGACTGTCGGGTCTGCTAGTAATTTATAATCACACTAGCTGTTCCGACAGACGTTGTCTTGCACAGGAGAAAACAAAAGAAAAAATCTATACCAACCTCGAATCCACTTGAACACACAAAAAAAATCATTCAAATCGGTCCAGCCGTTTAGGAGGAGTTCACTGTCAACTCACCTACAGAAGAATTATATATATAAAGATAGTTTTATTAATAAACTATCTTTTGCTCAAGACTTCGTAAGCGTGAGCATTTGAAAGTAGTTTCTTATCTATAATATTTTTTTTTGCATGTAAGAAGAAGCTAATCTACAAACATAATACTAAACTTCTAGGCGGCATTTCAAGATGAAACGTGCACTAGATTTTAATTTAGACCTCCAACAGTACAACTGTGAACCGAATTCAATTTCGTTTAATCGTTTTTGCGTGATGCGTGTACAAATATAGGTAGAGGAAGATAGAAGATATCCAAAAATAATTGTTATGGCTTCTATGACGCCTGTAAAGACTCCTTACATTAATGTTTATCTTAGTGTCCATTTTATTATAAATGTAGATTATGTTTATAAATGCTTCTGCATAGATTGCGTTTATGTATCACAAATTATTTATTGATACGCCTTCTTCAAATGTTTTAATATTCGAATGTTAGCAATATAAATGTGCGGTCAGTTATATGGACGTGATAACATTTAAAACTAAATTTATTTATCTATCAATCGTTTAAATGATTTATTTGTAAATTATATTATGTTAATAGTTACTTAGATGTTGCGATGCTTAGTGTTATTGCATATATAACGAAAGACCACCCACTCGCATTAGAGACTGTAATAGAAATAGAATAACCGATCCACTTAATTTTACAATCCTTTAAATTTTCATATGTATATCTCGGTTAGGAACTTACATTAACTAATTTCGACCTGTAGTGCGTTGGTCAATAAAAACTGGTATAAGTGGGTCTTGTAATATAAGCTTCTATTGGTTTCATGACGCTGTGCGACATTACTTAGGCTGCGCGACCGTTTAACAAAAGAAATATAACAACCTTAAAAAAATGTGTTAATAATGTTTTATAGTATTTCAAACATGCGTAGTCTTATTTTCGAAGGGAAATAGGAGTGTGAAATATTGACAGATGTAGTCTCAGCAGATTACCGTTTAAAGAAGTCAGTTCCAGACTTTATGCTTCAACTGAGAATCTCTTGACGGAAACACTTAAAAACACTTTTCCGACCTCGAGGTCGACTGCTACATAATTTTTAAAGGATGATGTAGGCATATCACTGCTTGCATCAAAAACTAAAACATTTTACCTAAGCCCATCTGTATTTAGACCCAAAACCTTCTTCAACTTGTATGGTTTGTTTTCTTATAACCTGTGCGTAAGGGACGATCTCAACTACACTATAAACATGGCTAGACAATTTAAAACGGATTATATTATCAGAGACAAAGATTTTAAACACAGTGATCTCTAAAGATTAAAGTTATTATTCTTAATGTCACAACGAATCCAAATAGAAGAAATCAATGACAGCAACAACATCGATTAGCTAAGTATTCGATTGGTATTGTCCGTGTATTGGTAGTACTCTAAACGCATTCATTGAAACAGCGGGCCGCGTCGCATATCCGGCTATGTGAATGTTTGTAATGAAAAGCGCGCGGTCGGTTATAAAGATGTCGATCGGCATTGCGTGCACTTTATTTTTTCACAGCATCATCGGCTTTTATTTTTCGGTATCACAGTTCCGTTTTTGGCCGGCGAACGGTGGACTCGGTTTTTATACGGTACGCGTTCCCCGCGTCGATTTGCGAAGGCTTTTTTTCCCGTTTTGAGCCGCATGAGTTGTTTTGGGGTGGCCGTGGATTTTAGCGGGCTCGTGGACGCTTGTTCGATTGCGTCCGCAGTCAGCTTTCAGTTCGATCCTCTTTTTGGCGTCGGCTGATTGAATCCGCGCTTTAGTGAACGTAGTTTAGCGTATCCCTTGGTTTGGCGACTCATTCACTTTGAGCCGCGGTGCTGTTATAAGGTTTGCTGCGGCATGATTCCGATTTAGATTCCTGGTTTGATGAGATTTTTGCTTGTTTTTTTTGTGGATCCGGCTGCATGTTTCTTTATTGGAACTTACGTAGGTATACATGTGAATATGTATAGATAGGTGCTGTTTGTTTACTATAAAATGTAAGCCTCATAATTGACAACAAAAGTCAATGATAGAGAGCAAAATGTGAGATAAACAACGCTTCTAGGTTTAGAAAACTATCTATTACTGCAATAAACGTGTAATTTATATCATTATTATCTCCACAACTAGGCAAGAATAGGACTCAAGGAGACGTAGGCATTCCAAAAGTACCTATGCGACGATACGATCATAGCTTTTGAAATCACTTCTGTATAACATAGGTATTGCTAGTCTAAACATTAACTTTTTCACGACGAGTTAAAACACTATTATTAAATTTTTCACTAACATTTATGTATTCACTTCTTCAAATTAACTGACAACTTTAAGCCCCACAGATTTTTTAAAGGCTTATATATATTTCAGTTATAGTACAACGAGGCTCTGTCTCTACACGAAGAACATAAGTGGCTTAATTTCAATGTATAACATACATGTACATTTCGGTTTAAGTGGTCACCTCGCTACTGCTAGTGCCGAGTGTTTTGGGTTCGATCCCCACGTGGTACAAATATTTGTGTGATGTACAAATAGCTGTACCGAGTTTCGGTGTACCTATTTGTGTCTGTTGTTTAAACAGCAGATTTGTTTGTTTATTTCAAGTGCTAAAATACCGATCTGACAAAATAAAATAATAATAATAAATATAAGAATAATGTGAGTTGTAGGTACTTACTTTGACACGTTGTGATAGGCGGCATACGGAAGCCTCCGAGCGGGTCAGGCGGGAATGGGAACGGCCGCTGACCAAACGCGAAGTGAAACTGCTGCTGCTGCCCTAGGAGAGAGAGCACTACATCAGTACGATACAAGCTGCCCTTTGTAAGAAGCATTACAGTTACAATTAAACATAAACATAGAGAAAAACAAAGATCAAATAAGGTGGACGTATGGCGGAGTTGTTTAAGTAGTCGCTTCGCCACTGCTACGGCGGCGAGTGATTGTAGGTTCGATTACCTCACGGGGCCAAAATTTGTGTGATCTAAAAATGGTTGTTTTGAATATGGATGTTCTTTGTGTCTATATTGTTTGAATGTTGGTAAGTACCCGCGACACAGGCATTATTTAGGAATATTTAACAGGCATTATTTAATAGACAACTCCCGCATGAGGGTGCGGGAGTTGTCTATTAAAACGAAACAAGTGAGAAACTGCAATGAATTGCCGTAAATATTAGAGTTTGAAAAAATTGTATTACCTTGAGGTCAGAAGTCATAGTCATTTCGGTGTATATCGACTATACTGAGTCGAATGGCGTTGACCACGAGTCTCTAGCTCTTACGGTTCTTGAGTTGAAAGTTGTATAACAGACAGACGGACAAAGCTGTTGTATAAGAGATTTTACCAACTCTAGAAATATATACCTACACATAATAATATCAGCCCTGTATTAAACTGTCCTACTGCTGGGCAGCGGCCTCTTCTCACTGTGAGAAGGGTTACGCCACAGGCCACCACGCTGTCCTAGTGCGAGTTTGCAGCCTTCACATATATTCGAGAACATTATAGAGAACTCTTATACATGCAGATTTCCTCACGACATTTTCATTCACTGTTGAAGCGAGAGATAATTAACTATTTAATACGCACTTAACTTCGAAAAGTCATGAGATCCGCGTCTAGGTACAGAACTCAAGACATCTCCGTGGCAGTCAAATGGTATTCCCCTAAGCTTTTGCTGCTTAATACATCATAATAATATGTATTCTTTACGCTGATTTAGTAGAAGGAGATAGCATGCTATAAAGGGTCCAGGTAATGAAGTTGACGTTGCCTATTCCGATGGCGTGTATTCACAATATTAAACAAGGCAAAAATAAAACATATTAATGAAATAATGAGAAGTTTCCTTGCCTTATCAGGTGTTATAATTCCCACACCTTTTCCTAAATGGCTGCTTTCTAAGAAACGCTTGAACCTCATTGACACTCTTTATTATCACTTGTAATCTTTATTTTTATTCCCGGCTTTATTACTTTCAATTATATAAACGAACTAGATAGCACTGATTATTCGTTTTGCGATATAACAAACAAAAATCCGCGCATTAAAAAAATATCTATGTTTCAAATTTACACGAGATCTCATGTTTAGTCACACTAACATTATAAACTATTTCTAGTCCCAGAATTGATAATTATTAAATCAGTTATGTAACTATTTAGAGAGCATTTGTGACAAATAGCTGATCATCGAATAGGTACCAATTTTAAAAGTGTATAGCTACTAGCCAGTTATAGCAAATTCTAGATGCACTTACAAACCCCATTTACCTTTAAGAAATATTCATCCGTAAAATTCTTGGATTACGTTTTACAATGTCAAAAATCTCTCCAAACAACAAACTAATGGTATTTACTGCAATGTTGACCCAAACATATCCTAACTAATGTTATAAATGCGAAAGCCAGTTTGTTTGTTACGCATTCATGCCTTAACTGTTCGACCGATCGTCATGAAATTTCGCATACATGTTCACGAGGTACAAAAAGGATATAGGGTAACTCTTATTCACAAACAAGTACTGTTCTCGAGGGATGCATAACTATTGATAAAATATATAAATGCAATCGAAGCCGCAAAATGTAATAAATACTATAAGTCTCTTATTACATTCACCATTGGAATTCTGTAACCATGTAACGCGAATATACTGCTATCAGAATTGCACCCTCCCAAAATCTGAGTTACTTAAACGTCCGTGTAAATACAAATTCTACTCATAAGTGGTACAACACGGTTCTCGTCACCCTTCGATGCGAGCCGGCTCCCGAGACACTCGATAATTCATTGACACTAGTGACATGCCCACCCCGACACGTGGATGAATTAGAATTCGAATCGAAATTAGATTTCTAGCAGATAAAGTAATGTGAGATTATGTGAGTGACGTGAATTAAATTCAAAATGGTTTTATTTGTCAACATACCATGTTGATATGTGATTAAAATTAATGTAGAGCAGGCATTCAAACTTCCTTAAATACTTAAAACCAGAAAATATGTCTGCAAACTACTGCATAAATAAATAAAAAGGAGCACATTAAGCTGCCTTGTTCAATTATTCACCCTAGATTTCATCAATTCCTAAACCCTACACACATGGACATGATCTAACACCAATCTAACAAATGAACAGATCTAATACTCTATTCAGATTCACGATTCAACACTTCCGAATTACATTGCGAACCAATCGACGCTAATCAAGGTCGGCTACGTCTACGCGTCTAGTTCAGAAGCGTGTGTATGTAGGCACTATAGTCCTGTCGGTTAATAACAAGTGTTCGAACCTATTGACAGGTGAAATGCAAATGACTGAAGCGCTGCTGACTGACATATTCGGACGCAGTATGGCCGCCTTTAGGTGTGTTCATTTTGGTTTATCTCTTGTCAGATTAGTATTTCTGCATTATATTAGCTTAAGGACTTTCTTATTGACATTATATGGATCTAAATTGTTATGATATTATGATCCGATATAAAAAATTAAAGTTATTGTATTAATTATTATTTACAACAATAAAGTTCTTTTAGGTTTATTTTAAAATTAGATATGTGCAGGTCAAGAGCACCGTAAACCGGCGAGCGTGTATGAGGAATGTTATGAAAGTGAATGAAGCCAGAGAAGTGTGTCAGGATCGTAGCAAATGGAAATCCGTAGTCTCTGCCTACCTCCCTGGGAAACAGGCGTGAATCTATGTATGTATGTATGGATAGGCATATTTTTAATATTTCGTTCCATCAATTTGCTTCCGAATTACTTTAAGAAATCTGGACAGCCACTGCAAATTTTCTTTTGCCATACCTTCTCGAACATTCCAACACAAATGCTATACAGTGTTGGAATTTAGTTTAAATGATATCCATCCATTGTACATAGTACACTAAATATTTGTCGAGGTAGGTGTGCGGTGTAACATTCCGATCTGGCAAATTATTCAGGCGACAACGCCGCATTGTCTCGCCGCGACACTCTTCACGCGCGGTTCGCGACATAATTCAATCTCAACGCTTCCGCGTATTCAATATATAACCTTCTGGTTTGTTTAAGTAGAATATAGAAGCTTTGGATTTTAATGTAAATAGAGTTAGTATATAATTGATGGATGGATGGCGTAGAAGTTGTTTCGCGAATTTTTGATGGCTTGAGTGTTGTGACTTTGAGGGCGTAAGGCATAGGGCGTAGAAATATTAAGAGAGGACGACGTATAAAAATATCTTCACTGTCGTCTGACGCTATTCGAAACGTTGTCAACAAATATCGAAACACGATCGGTCGACTCATCATCAAATCAAATTTCGAATATTCGATTAGATTCAAATTATTATTAGATATAATGAATTGATTAACATTCGTATGCGCGATAGCGACAATATTCTAAGTTGTAACATCATTATTATTACGTCATTAGATATTATAATTTACCTCACGAATTTGCCGTTTGATGGCTTTAAGATCTCGCTTCAGAAATTATTCAATACTAGACAGTTGCTTCAAATACAGATGTAGAGGTTTCGTAGTGTAAATTTAAAGATACATTTCACAGTAAGCTTAAGAAGGATGGTACCAGAAATGTCAATGTTTTATCATCGTGAAACTATTATTCGTCAAAAGTAGTTTCGTCCGTCTCACTTCTTTTTAAACAATATTATCATAACATGTATGATAATTAATATCTTTTTCACAATATAAATACTTGCTGGCTCCCTGTACCCTTACATCAATACTCTCTTTGAAACAATATCATCATCAGAGCGTATCACATGCGCGCGACAAAAATAAATGAGACTGGACCTAAAAAGTTCTATAGCGTCATATAAAAGTATTACACCTACGGATTACACTAATCACTATTACACGTAATACGGTTGTCTGTATCGTAACAAAACAACAGAATATACATTTCACAACCAAATTAAGTAAACTTCAAATGTCGAAAGCAAACAATCGAAGCTCGCGTAGGTACGTAAAACCCCATTAGCCACTCGTGACCAACCATCACGGTCACAGTCATATCATACTGAGTATAAAAATGCATAAATGCACTTGCACAGAGCGCGGGCATTAAATTGACGAATGCACGCACACAAACAAAAACAATTGGAATCAGGGCTGTGTGGCGTACGGACTTCATCGCGACAGTATTTTTTAGGGCTGTCACTCAATGAGTTTTTACAGGTATTACTTTGGTTTTGTGTTACTTTGTTTTATTTTACGTTTTGATAGTATTTTTAAATATTATTTAAGGTATAAAAGTATCTAAAATATGATAAAATTTTATGAGATATGCGAATCAGAAAATGACTTCGCTAATATTCAAAAGTTCACTAGTAATTTTGAGTACTAGCGATTACATTTTGATATATTTATTTATATTACAAATATACCAAATATCTTCATACACATTATTAATTTATCGCTCGCCTATTCTTGTTTTGAATGATGGGCAAATATAAATAAGACTGTAAATAAATATAATGTTTTATGTAATAACTATCATAATAAATCCGAACGCAAGTCTGTATTAGTATTTACTATGTTTTTACAATATTGATGACACCTAGTCTCAGATCGAGCAGCATTATTTAATTTTTTAGAGTAACCAAAAGCACTAAAGCAGTTCAGCTCTAGTTTTCACTTTTGAAACACACAAGGCATGATTCGTTTTCCTGACTAAAATTAAAGTCGGTAAATTCAATATAATATAATTTGAATAACATGTTTCAAGTAATTAATACACAAATCCAGACCATAATAGATCCAAAGCTGTATAGATTTTAGGATAAAATAATCGCTTAATTAATCCACGTTCATAATCTATTTCAATTTATCCAGATTATCTAGGTCGGATTTCATTAATAGTCTACCCTAACTACCTTCATCGGATTTGACGATATCAATATTTATCTGATGGGAATTTATATTAAATTACAATACACATTATCTGACGCGCGGGGTTCTTTTCTGACATAATAAAATAGCTGGAGCGTTTGATTAGTTTTTGCAAAGCAATTTTTTTTAAAAATTTCTTCTCCTGTGCTATGTATAATTCATGTATTGCGGGGGACTTTACAAGTATTCTAAACAACGGACACAAGAATCACCCAAATCCTGGTTAGATTTTTTGTATGGTTCTTAAATTATTGCGTGCTTAGTGTCGGTATATAGAAGCTGTTCAGAAGCCTTAGCTGGAGGGCCAGATGCTTCAGGAGTATCGACTAATCTTTATCATATTTTAAATAGATATTTTCTAATCTTCACAGTCGTAGCTGTTCTTATTCGTTTGCTGTTAATGTATATGTAACCCTTCCATTTACCCTCGACTTATACTGTTACTGAAAATTATCAATATAAAAGCTAATAAGTCTTTCTTGAACTAGGCCTGGTTTATGTTAAATAAACCGCTGTTACTTTTACCGTTGCAGTCATAAACCATCCTATCAATCATACTTACTTTTGAGAATATTATCATCTATATTAAGTAGTTCACAAACTGATACAGTGCCATGCCATTAAAAAAGCTCATCAGACAGCCCTACCTTGCGCACACATGCTCCATTCCCGCGCAAAAGGTTCTAGTGTATAAATCAACGGCGCAACAATTACACACTTTCATGGCAAGTTGGAATTAGAAACTGTCATTTGCACCGTTCGAGGGGTGTGGAGGTAGAACGGGGAGGGAGGACTACAGATGGGGAAAAATAGGGTGCGGGCAAGGGCTACTGTGGACCTGATTAAAGGATTACACCGGGGTGGCGTCCGGTCTAGCTAAATTTATTATGCCAAGTATTTCTACTAGTTAGCCTTTGCTTTAGAGGAATTGCGAGTTTAGAGCGCCCGTTAGAAGATTTGAGTTAGATTTATGATACGTTTTTGTACGGTAGGTAACAGTCGTAACAAGCATAAATTATTTATATAGAATTTTTGTTTTAATAACAATATAGTTGGGCTTTCTATTATATAAGGAGCAAGGTGGCAAACTGTCAATTTAATATAATAGTAGGTCAATAATTTCTCGAAAAATTAAATAAATGTATATTTTCACGGTCATGGTGGACCCTCTGTTTACAACTTGATGAGATCGGCTTACACAGAATTATTGCATCATTTCTTTCTTCAAAAAGTCAATACATATTAAACAAGAAAGTATTCTCATAATATTTTACATACATATATAGATTCACGCCTGTTTCCCAGAGAGATAGGCAGAGACTACGGATTTTCATTTGCTACGATCCTGACACACTTCTCTAGCTTCATTTACTTTCATCACATTCCTCATACACACTCGCCGGTTTAAGGTTCTCTTAACCTGGCCTTTGTTCAGAACGTCTCCTACTCACTTTTATTACTCTTACTTTTAATAGGTAAACATATATACCCACGATTTTATCCACAGTGCTTATAATTGTAACATTTGTATGTATTGCTGTAAGTGTACCTTATAATAAATAAATAAATATCTGATCTTGAAACGTTCGCCTAGGTCTGCCTCTTGGGACTATTCCATTCTCACTAGCCTTATAAACTTTCTTAGGCAGTCTTTTCTCGTCTATTTTTTCTATATGACCAAACCAGCTTAACATACCCTTTTCTTGTCACTATATCCACTTTCATGCCGCATCTCTTTCTAATCACGTTATTCCTTATTCTATCTTTCAGCGTCACACCACATATGTCTCTCAGCGCTCTCATTTCTATAGCATTTATTCTGATCTCGTGCTTGTTTTGCTAAACCCAACTTTCACTTCCATGCATAACTGCACTAATAGTCCTCTATGAACAGTCAAACGTGCCCTTTCGGATACATTTCGACTGTTCATAAAAGCGCGTAGAGCGCCATTCACTTTATTGCCAGCAATCGTTCTCCTTTCAATATCTCCCCCATGTTTACCATCCCTTGTCAACAAAGTACCCAAATATACAAACTCTTTAACTTGCTCCACTTGTTCTCTATCAATCATAATATTACACATCGTCATGCACTCCTCCTCTTCAAATACCATTACTTTCGTCTTGCTTACATTCATTTTCATTCCTTTACTCTCAAAAGCACCATGCATAATATTTACCATCGCCTGCAACTCTTCTGTCGATGACTTACGTATTACTTGGTCGTCGGCATAAAGAAGACATTTGACAATATAATATTTCACGCACTTTACAATTATATTATTTATTTAAATGATTAATAAAAATGGAAATTAATCATTTGAATATGAAGATTTTCTCATTAAATGGTTCTTGCACGTGAATATTAAATTAATAAAAACCCTTTAACACCCTAAAGTTCATCATCTTCATAAAAATATAGACAAAGCAAAACAAAAGTTATAAACTAAGTCGCCTTGTGAACTAAACAAAGGACTTTACGGCGTAAACAATGACTGGCGCATACGCAGGCGACGCTAGCGCCGATTGCGGGTGGTCTGCAACGCATGCGCACCCGAAATAGCCCGAATTGCCCCGAATGCACCCGAAGCTGCATCAAGAAAAACATCGTTAATAGTCGGATTATTAAATAGTTAGCTACTGGCTGGCGATAAAACGCGCCACCCACTCGGCGGACAAAAATAGTGGAGGGTGTACAATGTGGCGGTAATATCCGCCCAGTCTATGTTTACTGGACAACGTTATTGTCAAGCTTAGGTGTCGTTTCAAGACTCGGAGTTATTATCAATATCTGGTGCAATAGATACACACACGATGGTCCAAATGAAGAGAGTCTGTAAATTTCTGATGCACAATCACAATTCATTTACTGATGTCAGTTTATTAACCCAGTTGAATTTGAATAGAGAATATGGCAAAACGTTTACTAGCTTGTAAAAGTTCTTAAAAATTATAGGTTCACGCTCTCTCGTCATTACGACGGATAATTTTTAAAATATCGATAGTTATTGGTGGAATGGAGTTGCATAAAAAAAAATAACTTAAATTACTTTAGTACTGCTCTAATATCATACCAATCAATGCTGGGGCTGTTTTCTGTTTAGCAACGTTACAAGCATGTATCTCAAGTAGTTAACTAAAAAACCGAAACGAATTTCCAATAAAGATTTCTAACACATTTATAGGCAAGGCAACAAGACAACGGAGACTCGCCGAAACCTCCCATGAATTGATAACAAGCTACATATAGATTTCCATGTGAACACGCGTCGGAACTTACTAGAATTAAATAATTTATCGCCTTCGTATAGAGGCTGGAAGGCTTAATAAATCAATATGCAGGGTATGCACACACGCGGTGAGGGTGTCCGCCTCACGTCCCTCCCCCCGCACACACTCGCCACCCCCGGCTCTTTCTTGACTAATTAATTAAACAACCGATTCATTACAGCAGCCTCTTTGTACCCTCACATTCGTCTAGTGAGCTTCAGGTACAGACAGCATCGACGAACTTTAAAATTACTGCAGTTAGAAGGATTTAAATGTTATATTTAAATTACTTAAAAATAAAAGGGAAAGATTTTTCACCAGTTATTTAAAATTTAAATATTTTAAATCAAATTTTCACGAATTTTATAACAATCGTAAAATATGAATAAAGTAAATATTGAAGTTAAACGACTGTTACGAATTTTATCGCAGTTTAATTTACTTACGGCTTTTTATCCATAGTCCGTATAGAATTTTCGGAAATGTATTACTATTTAATTTCGCATAGAGCTACAAGTAACTATAAATATAATAATCAAAAACTTACATATCGATAAAATCTTATGACCTTAATCACAAGTATCACATGTTCGCATTATTTTATTACACTATCGTCATTATGGACAGTTTAAAACTCAAAAATATTATTGAAATAATAGTCTTTAAACTGAAACTTATTTGACCAACGGTACTTAACCCTTCGCCCGTCTACAGGGTACAGGCCGGCACTATCCCGCGGTACTCGCAATTATTTTAATTTCTTACGTGATGAGGATTGATCGAGCGGCACGTGAGATACAGACACCTAACACTCTGACAGTCGCCGTCATTTGTTTCTGTCACACGGCACCTAACTATTTAGATTACTTTCTTGATCTATTAGCAGTTTTAGCAAAGTGATAGTTTGACAAAGTATGTACACATTGTTTTGATAGGGTATGTTAATTTTAAGATTGAAGTTCTATATAATATTAGTGTGTTTATTGATATATTACAAGCTCAGTTGCTTAAGTATAACTTGATGTTATATATCAACAAAATTAAAGGCTGCAAAATTGAAAGCTATGATTATGATTTGAACAATATAATTAGCACGATTGTCTTAATTTAATATAAACGAGTGACAACCGTGCTGTAATTGGTTGTAAGTAATGCTAATATGTATTATAAGCCCGGGTTGAAAAGTGTAATGTGTGGATTTTTTATGAGATATCACTGATGGAAGCATACGAATACATCACACAAAAGTCTCCTAATTAAATATATGTACATTCTATCAGATAAAGTAGGTAAATAAACAATCCGAATAACCTTTGAGAACGTTTAACATCATAACAATTCTTAAGAACCCTCTCTTTTCACGCTACGTGATTCCAAAAGGTGGGCTGTACAAATTATTAATAAATTACCTTCATTACGGGCGGCTGTTTTGCAATGTTTTGCGGTCACCCTCGTTTGTTCTCGAGTGTTTGGAAATTTGGACGCTTTGATGTTTTTAGGACTTAGAATAGTGATGTGAAATTAATTGGTCCGTGCAGACACGTATCGGGTTAACAGAGTGTGAATTTGAACTTTGAGTTTTGGATGTCTATTCTAAATTTATATTAGGATCAAATGCTGTGTTAAATTTTCTTATTTGTTTGAAATGTAATTATTGCAAGTTTTAATAAACAAACTATGTAAAAGTAATAGTAGAAATAGTTGAATACTTTATATATTCCTAAGACCTTGTTGTTCTTGACATGCTTTATTGTCCAAAATGAAATCTTAAGCTTGGCAATGAAGTTTATTTACAGAGTTGATTAAAATTTATTACGGTCGCAGGATATTTTATCATATCATCTTGTAATTGGCATAATGCTGTAACCTACCATGACTGGTCAGAACTTTCACAATTATTGATAGGTATCTAAAATATGAAATGAATGCGACTCTCGCCGACTTAGCCCGGATTGAACATAATATGTCCATCTAAATAATGTACCTTTTAAATAACAAAATAATGTTGAAAGTAGGTACGCACAGAGGTACCGGCGGTGCCCCTCGGCGATCCCTCATCACATATACACACTTGCTCACAAAATCTACATTTACATGTTTGTTTTTAAAGAGATCTTTCTTATAACCAATTATTTGTCCATGTAATGCTACCATTTACCAGTAGTGTAGACAGAGACCACCGATTTTCACATGTACTTACATATACTACATACATGGTACAAACGAATTATATTAAAATAGTAGCGCAGCGAATCAAACAATAATGCTTCATTCGGTCTCATCAGATGTTACACACATACTTATTAGTTTCGTTGCTCTTTGGCTTTGATTTGATCAAAAAGGTTGGTCTAGACACCTCTTTTAACCATTTCTCCTCCTACCTTATATTGTCAATACTTTATCATCCATTTTCGTTATAATTTTTGCCGTTAATGAATGTCCAAGAGATTTGATAGTGAAGGTAACATAATCAAAGAATATTAATAACCCCATAGATTTAAATCACAGATGCGTCTTACTACGTTTAAATATGATCGTATATCACAATTTTAAGTTTTTAATTGGTCATCCGTCTCGCGATACCAACATGATATCTGAATTACAAATACATTATTATCAGTTATGGTGCCGTCCTGGTACTTAAACTTATTAAGTCGCAGTGGCACACCGGTGGCTAGACACAATAGAATTTTAATTATATCTAGTATTCTACGATGTGGCAGATTACTCACCTAGGACGTGGTTTAATAAAAGCAGCATAACACTGTATTAAAAACTACGGGGCGGTATAGATAATATTGACTAAAAAATTATTATCGCCCTCACTCATGTTGAAAATGGAACACCATCTTTCTCATAAAAATGTATAAGCTCACTCTTATAATACACTTTTTGGTGCGATCTGAGTATGATGATAGTCTGAGAGCATATCTTCGATTTAAATCTTTGCTTGAGTCATGTTAATGATGATACTTGATACTAACTGGTCTTAGAGCGAGGTTCCCGGGGTCCGTCGACAGTCACCTTGATGGCTTTGTTGTAAGTCGTCACCTGCGGCGGCGTCGTCGATATCGTTATCGTTAGCGTGAACGATTTACCTGTAACAAACATTATATAGTCAATAGAGTCCTAAATAAAATGAGATATTCCTCAATAGGTCACGTTTCATCATTTATGCGACGATAGTAACAATAAATATGTTAGATTTTCCTTTCCAATACTTATTTACATACAACTTTTGCAAATGGCTTACCCTAATCGTAACATCGCGTAGTATTTATAGATATAAGAACAACGGCCACTCTGTATGTCACCTATTACGAGAACCGAATCCGAAACTCTCGACACATTGTTAGTATCTAGATGACCACGTAAACGACTCCGCCACCAGTGCAGTTCTATAAGTGACATTCCCTGAAAACGAACTCCGTTCAACGTTTTATTAAATCGCGCGATAACGGAAAAGTAATTATAACAAACTGAAAATATTATTTGCGCAAACTTTTCACTCAAAGTGAGCGTAAGCCATAAATTCAATCTGTGGTCGCCACTCTTTTGGGCGAACGTTTTTGTAGTTCCATTTTGATCACTTGTTCGAAAAGTTAAAAAATTTATTGCCGTTTCGTTTTCAATTTCTGCGCGCCGAATCAATTCGTCGTATGTGAAATAGGCACTACATGTCCGCGACAAATATTGACAATCAAAAATACTCGTAGCCTCGGTATGTGAATATCATCAACTCACGAATAAATTGGATTACATTGCACTTATTACACGGCGGCAATTTCATAGATGACCACTACAAAAAAAAAATACAAACGAAAACAAGCACTCGAATCGAAACAATCTCATTGAAACATGGAGTGTGTAAAAGAGCAACTCATCCGCAACACATCAGCGCGCGTCACAAACAACGGGCCGACCACTTCATCACGGCATAACGCCGGCAATAAAAAAAACATTTCCATCTGCGGAAAAACCACAGTTAATATTAAATGACCGTCCGTCAAAGCTGTATTGTAGAGCGCTTTGGCGGCCGTTCGCGCTGCGGGATGCAGCCAATACCGATTTTGTGATTTTTCCAACGTCCCCCTCGCGGCCTCCTCCCTGAGGGGGCAGCGGGAGAGTGACATGTAAGCTTTAATGGGCCTCGGAGCGGCACGCCGCCGGCTACACGCGAAAAAACTGAAAAAAAGCCTCATTCATACGTGATTTCATGTGTAGGCTACTTTCTGCGGGCCCGGCGGTGAGGCTCGTTAAAAATGGAGGTCGTACACGCAGCCAGCTTGTTGCGGCCTATCGGAGTTTATTAACGTGACCGGAGGAACGCTTGCACCATTCGCAAAACAAGTGTTCGCGATGCTTTACGTGCCCGCTTTTCATACAGTTTGTGCCTTCGCGATGTTTACTCTTTTTGTTGATAGCTTTAGGCGGATCGGCCGGCAATTGAAGATTGATACATGATGTTCTACCTTTTTTATTCATACTGGCAGTATTGGCACGATGGACTAAGATGACATAACACTACATAATAGTAAACTCAACGTACGCTATATTTGTTAATATTCATTGATGTCCTTACTTACCGAAAGATAAAGACTACGAATAAGTTACATGGGAGTTTAAGACTCATATAAGTATGTAGCTTAGATGTAATCATCAACGTGGTAATATGTTTATAATTCTGAAATATATTTTTGGATTTCAATGTGGTTACATTTACGATACACGGCATTCACTGGTATATTTTTGTTTACTTAATCAGCGGATAAGATTTCAATTCTATCGCCAATACTTTTTGTAAAATACCACCGTTAATAACTTTATAGCATACCATTAGATATTTTATATTTTATAGGCCAGTCTGGGATTATATAACCTGTATTATGTATGTATATCGGCCAATTGCTATCCAACTTCTAAACATCCTAGTCAAATACTTGAAAACCATTTTTCATTTATATAGGTACCCAAAACTAACAAAAGAAAACAAAAGGTAGTACCGACGAGCCAAGACAGTACAGTGAGTGATGCTTGTTCGGTGCCAGTTACGCCCTACCACGAGTACGGCGCGCCTAAATAAATAACTTGTATTTATACCCGGGGTCACACGATACCGCCGTGCCGCGCCGATTTTACGAGTTCATGATTTGCTAGCGGGTTGATAGGCGACAACTTTCGATTGACGGCTAAAGTTCCCTTGACACGTAACTGAGGTGTTATTGAGTGGTGAATGCCTGTTTGTTGCTTTATCTATCGTTTTACTTTTATTTATTTGCTTGTTTCTGGCTGGATTTTTATGATGATTCATGACTGGAAATTATCTAGTGACTATTTACTACTTTTTGGTAGGTACTTAATTTATTTATTTTTATGGGTAATTAAATTTTCTGATGAAAATTCTTTTCTTGTAACCTCTTCTTATCGATGTAAAAAATTCGAAGGTCCTTGGAGTAATTAAGATTAATGTTTTGGAAAGTATTCTCGTTATTCTAATGTCTATATCTAGACCAAATAAAAAAAATGAGAAAGCTATTGTCTGTCGTCTATCGTATGAATTTTAACTTAGGAATGAATCCAGATTATGCCTAAAATACTCCGTTACTTCTTTGCTAAAATCCTTACCATTTGATAGATACAACATGGAAAAATCTGTAGCACCTTTAAATTGAAACAATTCTAATCTAACTGCTCAAGGAAAATTTTCGAGGAGACCATTACTTTTACCATTATTTCGATCCCAAGATTCGCACTGCTGATTCAAAGTAATCATATGCGCATAAGATAATGCTTGCTTTAGCGGTGTAGGAAAACCTCGTGATGAACTTGGTAAACTATGGGTTAGTACTCCTTGCACTGAGAAAAGGTAGAGTACAGTTAATAAATGTTGCTAATTCTATATTTAATTAGGGAATTACATCTGTATCTTAGCCACTTTACAAACTTTAAAATGACAGAACAAAGTACGTTCCAAGTGGGATGAAATCCTCCACATACAGTTCCGCAGTTGATGTGCAACAGACAAAATAACTTGATATTCGATTTGTGAAAGATGACTGAAATGAGAACATGGTAGACCTTCGAGGCATCAGGTATATATTATGTAGACGGACTAGGTTGTAAGAGTTCAAAGTTCTTGGCACGCCGTTCCATTAACATATACGCTGACTGTGCATTTGTACACTGAAAATTGGTTATTGGATATATGAAGGAACTTCTCATACGGATTATTTACGTAAGTAACGTCTCTAGTCGTAGCTAACCGGTGTTACTTAGTATTGGTATTAATATTGACATTAATAATAATTTAGACATACTCGTGTAAATCTTGATTATGTGTATAGCTCGAAGTTTCTATTACTATCTACAGATACTAATAGAAACTCAAAGCTATAGTTTTGTAAAACATTATAAGAATGCACTTCCCTGGGCAGTGTGTCAGGATCGTAGCAAATGGAAATCCATAGTCTCTGCTTTCCCTTCTGGGAAACAGGCGTGAATCTATGTATGTATAAGAATGCATATGGATATAGCGTTTTGCATCTGGCGTAAATGTAGTGAATACGACCGCGCTGCATTATGTCTCACGTTGAATTTCTGGCTCGAGCGAGGTTATTCTGTCAAAATATTTTATTCTCATTAGTATATACGGTGAGTAAAACTGTACCCCGTAGATGGCTATACGCTCACCCAATATTTTATTCCTTACTACAGCTTCATAACTAACCTATCAAGGGTAACAGAATTTCACCCACTGGATTGTACGTAAAATAGTTGTAAGACCTACCATGTATCATTTTCATTTTGTACAACAATCACTATTTCGTAAATAAAAACATTATTTAAAACATAAATCATTAAAATCAACTCAGTCAATAATTTACTTAAATATTACAAAATATAATTGCTAATACTACTCGTATTACACGAAATCTAGAAGCATAATTGACGTTATGTGAGTGTCATCGCTCAACCTACATTTTCGAGGATATAAACGTCAGGCTACGAATGTAAGTATTTATTTTACACTAGTTATACCCGCGGCTTCGCTCGCGTAAATGTAGTAACCTACAGTTAGGTTAGGTTTCAATAGTAACAGTTTTTCTAGACGAAAGGTACCCTATGTCCTATTCTGTACCAGCGACAAATAACGTGAAAAATTTTTTTTCGTGATGTTTGGACGAGTAGTTAAGGTGTGAAAGCGCAACAAATAAACAAACTTACATTCGTATTTATAATATTAGATAGTTGTATAATGTTTATAACTTCATATAACAATCGTGTCATTTGACCCTTTTTAGTGATGAAACGATATAAAGGCACACTTTTGCAATATTAGTTACGTTTTAATAGACAGGACAAGTAATTTAATTGTCGCGAACACTAAACGGTGAGTCGCACAAGTGTAGTCGCGCGGCATCGCTCCCGTGCCCGTTTCAACTTCTACAGCGACATCTCAATTGACGTGGGAATGTTGTGGATATACCGTTTAAGTAAATACATCGACAAATATATATTTGCATTATAATTTGGTAAAGTTGATGTCTTTTGTGATTCAAGAAGTACTATAGTTTGTATTAGGCATGTTTTTTATAGTTCTTATTAATATTATAACAGTAAAAATTGTTCGGTTATTCCAGTGTTTGTTCCTCAATTTGGCGTAAACCAATAGATAGATTTGGATGAACTTTGGCACATAGGCAGGCTATATTCTACTACTAATCTGGCACCTAAATAGTTTGCCTGTATTTTGTATGTTTTTTTTGGTATTTTTACGTTATCCTGATATCATCAACAGAAGCATATAATGATTGTCGGCCTCGATGGCGTAGTGGTTAGTGTAACCGACTGCCACGCCTGAGGTTGCGGGTTCGAATCCTGCACAAGTCAAACATTTGTGTGCATGAACATGGATGTTTGTCTTGGTCTGGGTGTTTCTATGTATAATATGTATGTATTTACAAAAAAAAAGTATATATGTATGTTTATCCATTGTCTAGTACCCATAGTACAAGCTCTGCTTAGATTGGGCTAGACGGTGTTGTGTGTATGTGGTAGAATATGTAGTAGAATATTCAATATTTACCAATTATTAATCTTATTTTTATATATGTATGTGCGCATATGTGCGTTGTATGTAGACACATCAATATGTGTACATAAGGTTTTCCAAACAACGTTTTATTAACCCCTCTGTGCGTTGGAGAATACATTAAGTCACTTCCGACCTTTACCGATATACGCGACCCAAAAAATATAACAGCATTAAGTTATTAGATGTAATTTTTAAAAGGTTGCAACGTTTTAAAGTCCTTATTTATTGAATACGGGCACATTAAATACAATTAATCTATCTAAAGAATAAAATGATGCTATAAAAAAAGATGTTTTTTAAATTACCTATCTAAAATTTACTTGTACATGCAACTTTATAAGCATTGCAGTGAATCTTAAAAATATATATTTCTTTAAATATTGTAAGGCCTTACTTAGTACTTAGCACGAAAACCACTTGCGCGAAAACAAATGAACACAACTTCTATCAAAAATCAGTGGAATTAAGACGTTCAAGAAAATCTAACACTCCGCCGTCATATCTCGCCTATTCCGTCCTCGCTCCGACGACATTCCCTAATAGCTGGATGCAATCCAATTTGACAGCTGTCAAATACACTCGTCGCTTGTCGCAGTCGTGCGATTACTAAGCGTTGCGTTGTCGGCCGGTAACGACGTGCTAATGCGGGCGCCCTAATTGACTGAATTAATATGCCCGTGTAAGCTAAGGTGTTTGGAACTGCATGTATGTGGCGTGGTGTGTCGATACGTTATTAATGTTGTGGTCTTGCTGTACAATTGTAAAATTTGGTACAGTAACTATGGTTATTTTGATTGATATTTGGTTTACTGTTAGCTAGTAAAGGTAAACCATACTGTCGGGCTGTAGACTCTAATTATGGTAATGTAAAAGGTTGACAATACATAATAAGGTTATGTCACTTCTGTAGAATAGGATAGTAGTTTGATAAAGAGCCTTGAAAGTAGCACGATATGAGTTTGCTGCTATCAATTATTATTATAATAATAGACAAAGTAAACTAATTATGTTTGCCATCATCAGTTAAAATGAGAAGGCCTGGTTATTTTTCGTCTTCCATTCTAAATTTGAAACTACCGATCGTAAATTCTCAGATTTCATACCCAGGCTCTCTCATGAAAGTGCATAAACTTTTGTATACTTATTGCCTTGTAGTCATCAAAAACCCTATCTCCTGGATCGTAGAAGTAAAATATTTGCAGTAAAATGTATATATAGTGAACCTGTGCCTAACCCCTTTCAGATGTTGACATAATTTAAAAGGTGTACTACAAAGATACACTTTGAAATCTTGCATAAAAGTTCGCACGATGTACATCATTGGTGTAAATAGCAATGTTTACGAGTGTCGGAACCTAAGAACTGAACATCACAATATTTCATGGACGCATTCAACTCCAATATCTGAACTAATAACAAAACGTCGGTAATAGAGCGTGAGTGAGCGCGCCCACAAAGCATAGTTACGCAAGTTGTGGGCTGTGCTGTTAGCAACTACCCCGAAACCAAGGGGCGACCGTAAATGAAATGGTAGTTTTCCACCGCGGCTAACCAACCCGGTTACCAACAAACCGGCCGAGTCCGGGACGGTCGAGCCCCGGTTAACCCGTGCGGCCGCGTTATGGTTGACAAGGGCTGTTATAGGTGACGGCCCGCGTGCGTGCGATGCCACCAAGCCTACACGATGTTCGTGTTCCTTTCAACCTTTTGTAGTTTTTATTGGCTCGTTTTGTACCACGATATTTGTAAGTTTTGAAGTGAGCCGAGTTTCGTTTTTATCGTGATCCGAAATATTAATGTGTAAGACTTTGATACGAACTTAAATTACATTTGTAGAGAATCGAGAAGCAAATCCACAAATTATTATTTTAACTCTGGTTACTTAGTTTAAAGATAGTGCTTTACAGTTATTTAGTAAGTATAGTGTACTACAACAATAGCTGGCAGGACTACTTTATTATTATTCGAAACAGGTTTGAAACAAACACCACTGTAACTTGTCATATAGGTGCCTCTATTGCTAGAAATAAATATGAATAAGGATCGAGTTTCGTTAAATAACTCAAGAAATGTTTAGTTTGGTTGGTGTTTTTTTTTGTATTAGTATCTCCTACTAATACAAAAAAAAACTAGGTAATACATTACATTGCTTATTTAAACCACGGCTAACTCCCACTATCGAAATGGTTTCTCTATTATCCACAATATTTATTGTACTAACTAAGTATAAGTATAAGATTAATGGAACATTTTCGATATTCGAACATGCTTTCTACGGATTTTTGCGATCGACATTTTAAATGTACTAAAGAAAACAGACTACGCCAATTGGCAGTATAGAAAGTTCGTCAAATAATTAAACTATTTTACACGTCGAGATTGTCTTTTATAAATTACTTTATGTACAAAAATACGTGTGCGTATCTGACACATGAACAAATCCTTCATCAAAGCGGGCATAAAACGTGTCGCTATAATAAAGCACCATCCCACGCGCCCACAATATATTCAAATAAACTCTTCAAAGGAAAAATTTTATTCAAATGGCGAAGCGACCGCAAGCGAGCGCCCCGCCTCCACGGAAGAAGTTGTTTTCCCGACCTTTTCCATTGGCTGGCGAGCGAGAAGGCGGGCCTTCTTCAAGTCTTCCTCGAGACTAACTTTTCATTTGCACAGCACTGAAATATAGCCTCAGATTAAAGCGCAACGAGGAACTTGGCTGCGGTTTTCTCCAGACGTATTTTTTGTTTCGCCTAAGTAATATGCAGTAGATCTTCAATTTCCATTAATAACTTGTGGGGTGGCTTTGCTTGCTTCCTTTTCCTTGCGCAGTATATTAAAAGTCGAGTTTATTTGCTTTTTATGTACTTACCGTAGACGTCATTATATATTCGTTTGAATTGCTGTATCGTACAAGTATATATTACCAATGTCTATTATATAAGAGCAATGAGATTTCAGATTACATTATCTCATAATTATTTATAGTTATTACAGTAAATCACAAATTAAAGATAATAATTTATTTATATCACGGAGATCTAAAACTATAACGGGTCCTTGAGCTATCTAAATGAGAGATCGTTTAAATATCTGAATTGACCGGTGGTATAAAGATTAAGGCGACGGACTTCTGGAGATCTAACTATTACAGCACTCGTGTAATCATCGCGATGTGTTTTACACATATTCTACAAGCGCTCCTATCGAAGACGTCGGTTCACTAATCAAATGTAAGGCACAACATGTCGACGAACAAACCGTGTCAACGTGCATCAAGGGCTATAAATGAAAACTTATAGGATAACTTCTCTACTTTAATAGACTTTATTTTAATTCTAAGCTTGAGCGATTAGTGAGTGGACTGCCAGATGTCTCAAGTTAGATCCGATGTGAAAAAGTGACAATGCTTAGTGCCATTTGTAGATCAGTTCCAAACTAAAGTGACGATAGTGTGCCATGTGTTAATCCAGAACATAATCTATGAGCCGGGACGTCGTCCAGGGTTCGTCGTCCGCAGACCTTCCTTTCTGTATAGGGCACTGCTGGGTGGATCGCTGATGCAATTTCAGTTCCAGCGACTCACCCACCATACAAGTTGGCACACAGTGTTGTTTTAGTCGGTAGGCCTGAAATCTCGGGAGAGCCCGACGTAACTCTATTGCTTCCCCTTGTGGCGAGAGGATGTGCATAAGCAGCATTTCCCAAGTTAAAAAAAAGGAAATAATCGATGTGCGTGACTAGTTTTATACAATTCTGTTTAACATTTTAAGCGTGATTCAGTTACAAATTTTAACCTTACCTTCTTATTAGTAATATAAGAAACGCTCAATTTACTTCATTTATTCAGTAATTTACTACTTTTGAACTGTTTATACATTTTTCATCTGTTCCTCTATATTCATACACTCTAGGAGGACGCGATGACTCTATTCTCCAGTTTTAAGTTATTTTAAACGAATAAGAGACAAGGTAGGGCTTTAGTCGTAAACGGTCCCTTATAGATACTTTCAGCATTTGTGCTAATGCGATTATATACGTTTTGAGGTACAGTTATTGCATTGCCAGCACAAAGAAATAACCGCGTCGTCAAAGCTCAGACCAATCATTGCATTTGATCAATTTGTTGTACGCCTAAGTGTCACCTAATTAGTTGATCCCTTTTTGTTAAAAAGGACTTCTCTCGCACTAGGAATAAATTCTGTATCGCGGGGGACTTTACAAATATTCAAACAACGGACACAAAGAACATTAAGACTTGGAACAAGCATTTTTGGATCACACAAATTTTTGAACACATAACACTGGACGCAGTGGCAGGGGCGAAGCGACCACTTGGAGTACTACGCCATCCGTGCATTCAGAACTATCCTAAGGTATAACTCGCTACTTTATATAGGAACTGGGCATGTTATTCCAAAAACGTTACGACGCTCTCCAATTCACATCCAAGTGTACTACAAGTTCTGCTCATTTCTAGCACATAACACAAGACTATTTTATTTTACGTATCCCACTCTTGAATTACTCTTTATACTAATTTAAAGAACTACAGTATATTTTGTGATGACAGGCATGCGCTGAATATAATATAAATCAGATTATTTTTTTGATCACATAAACATTTCGTTATTCATGTTTAAAGTTTCGCATATCTGTTATGTGGGACATAAACATATCTCATAAAATTACTTAATAAATCTATTGGCGTATACTGGGCAAAATTAGCGATCCCGTGCTGCGGCAAATTTTGGTAACAATGTTGACGTTGAGAAATACCCGAGACAATAGGCGTAGTTCTCCAAGTGGTCGCTTCGCCTCTGCCACTGCGTCCAGCGTTGTGTGTTCGAAGCCCACAAGGGATCCAAAAATGCTTGTTACAAATCTTGATGTTCTTTGTGTCCGTTGTTTGAATAATTGTAAAATGCCCCGCGATACAAGTTTTATTCCTGCTCTAGGAATAAAACCTGTATCGCGGGGCATTCGAGAGAAGTCCTTTTTAACAAAAACTTACAGATTATGAATTTCTTCTCCTTTTTTGAAGTCAAAACCCCAATAGCACAATATACTGATAAATAAATATATTCACGTCAATTGCCCGAATGCCTTCGGTTAGTCATCTAATCTGCGCCTAAAATATTTCTGTACTGACCAGACAAAATTAGCCTTTATTTTCTTATCCCCATTTACGTTATTAACTGAAAAAACTTATCAGTAATATGTAATTTTTAGGCGAATGTTATACATTAATAGGCTTTTTTTTATTATGTGATAAGAGGCAAACGAGCATACGGGTCACCTGATGGTAAGCGATTACACCCGCAACACCAGAAGAGATACAAGTGCGTTGCCGACCTTTTAAAAAGAAGTACGCTCTTTTTTTGAAGGTTTTGTAGCTCGTATTGGTCCGGAAATACCGCAGGCGACAGTTCATCCCACAGTTTTGTTGTGCGAGGCAGAAAATTTCTGGCAAAACGCACAGTTGTGAATTGCCAAGCATCTAAATGATGGGGATGGAAATTCTGTCGCGTAGGACGATGGCGAAAAGAAGTGGCAGGTATCAGTCCGAACAATTCGTCGGAGCACTCCCCATAGCAAAAGCGATAGAAGATGCATAGCGAGGCCACATCTCTACGCAGCACCAAGGGACCAATTTGAAACAACCTGGCAGTCGACGATTCAAGTCGCTCTCCGTTGAATGTAGTCCAGAGGAAAAAGCTGTTACTGGGGTGCCCCTGCCAAAAGATGAGAACAGTATTCTATGTGAGGCCCAACCTGCGCCTTGTAAAGTAGTATTTTTTTAAATCTGTTAAATTATTCATATTTATATTCTCCCCGATGTTTAGTTTATTTTTCTGCGACCATAACTTATCACAAATAAGTCTCAAAATATTAAGATGTAAATTATGCTCAACGTTACAAAGCCGTGCTGTTTGTGTACTCCATGCGATTCTGGCCAATTATTACAGGATTATAAAACTTTTTTATCTTTAATCTCAGCTGTAAAACACTTCCCAGGACTCAATTGTATCTGGCAAAGGAAACCGGTTAAAATAAACATATCACAAAGTGTTTATCAACATCAACTTAGTAAGAGGTGTAAGGTCATAAGGCCACCACGCTGCTCATGGTTTGATTGAAGAACTGTAGTGTAAATTAAAGTGTACTAAGATCTATTTTTCGCGGCTTATCTTTCTAAATTTTCAATGGCGATGACAGATTTTGTTGCCGTAGAAACTTTTCAATTGGCTATTCATATTTGGTATACATAGTTTGTGTGAAGTTGTCATCATCATCTCACATCGTTGTTTTGTTATGAACAGTTGCATTAGAGTCGGCCAGGCTTCGCCATGGAAAGACTATCAACAAAACTCGGTTAGATTTTTATCTTTTTAGATAAAAAGATAACAATATAACACCAGCCTGAGGTCGCGGGTTCGATTCCCGCACAAGTCAAACATTTGTGTGCATGAACATGGATGTTTGTCTTGGTCTGGGTGTTTCATGTTAACATGTATAGTATGTATGTATTTACATAAAAAAGTATATATAAATGTTTATCCATTATCTAGTACCCATAGTACAAGCTCTGATTAGTTTGGGCTAGATGGTGTTGTGTGTATATGATAGAATATTATATTATATATTTCTATTTGTTTTTTCTGCGTGGGTTTACAAACATACAATTAACGGACACCAAGTACACACAGACCCAGAACAATAAATGTTACAAATAAATTAAAGCGGCGATAGCCTAATCTTAAGGTGTCGGTCTTGCGATCGAGTGGTCGTGGGATCGATCTTCATTGAAATTACTCTACCAACGTAAACATACTCCTAACACAAGCAATCAAGATTAGCTAGAGGGGTAACAAAATTACTAGTGATTTCTAAAACAAATGGCAAGAAGACTTTTGAAATAATTGTCCTATCTAGTATTTTAACCCTCAACCGTTAATATAGCGCCAGCGGCGAGGCGACCACTTGCCCACCACCCTGTATTGACTGTCATAGGCATCATATAGACCGACGGCTTTTGGTACTCTATGCCGCACGCCGGGATATAAGTTTTTATAAATTATAACTCATTTATAAGCAGAGTGGTAGTAATATTGGTTAACCTTGGGGATGGATCAGTCTGCAGACTTAACTACGTCACGGCCTCTCCAATTTTTTGAAACTTATCACGTTAATTGATGAAATGACTACAAGTCATGTGGCATATAGAATGTGGTGTATTCTATTGAATCAATATTTTTACTCACTACCAATTAAGGTTATCTACTGCCTCTTATAAGAAGTATACGAAAAGCGTTTAATCTTGCCTAGTTTTCACATTGATTCAATTACTTTTTATAGAATAAAGGTAACATACAAGCAAACTGCCAATCTGAACATAAGCGGTTGTCGTAAACCATGATTGCTTGTAAGCCCAGAGTTATGATACGTAGGTACATTGTCGACTCCAAGAAAAGGAATTAAAGAAATTAGAGATATAATTATGTGAGCACCTTCTACTCTTAGGGGCCAAAGAAAAGTACTTGGCCTGCGTAAATTAATATTGCTTCTTATTTAACTGTATCTGGCAAAAGATTTTATATCACGTAATTAGGTCTTCAATAGCAAAGTAAGCCGTCACACTTTGCATGTATTTGTTTCGGGCTAGTCGACTCTATTGTACTATAACCAAATAATTGCCAACATTAGACGATTCCATTAAAAATCCCATTGCACGTATAAAGTTTTATGAATGAAGGATTCGAAATTGCTTTTATAAATTATGAATTTCAGTTACCTTATTGACACCCACATATATGTAGCATGTTTTGTTTAAATACTTTTAATAACCAACCATTAGTCAGTTAATGGCAGAAGAATGATAAAATAATAGGTGCTTTTGCAGACGTGTCTACTAGATACCATCTACATACTCACGATGATACTTTACTGTATAATAATTAACGTTTATTGGTATCTGCACTTAAGTTGCTGTTCGAAACAGTATTTTACATAACAATGCCACGATAGTAGGTTGCCAACATTTAGTAACATATAATTTACAATATTATCATAGACACATCTACACGAAAATTGCGCGGACGGAGGAGTATGAAATTTGGCACAGTTAAAGTGTACATGGAGAAGGAGTGGCGAATCCTATTATTTTTATAAAATATGCATTAGAAACACATTAAATTAATGAAAAATACTACACGCTCACAACCATGCTTTTGACATACGCAGTCGAATCGCGTTCGTAGTATTTCGGCGTTGTTCGTCTGACGTCGATTCTTCGTAACTATGGTTACATATACCTTATTTATATGTAATAAAAAAGTAGCAAGATTAGAAATATAATCAATGAAAGTTAAGTAAGTTAAGTAAACAATAATTTGTTTGAAAAAGATAGGTAAATTAACCTGTATAGCCATGTGATTATAAGTGTAAAGTTATAGACAATAAAACCTTAATAACGATCAAACTTAAAATTTAAATCAATTATGGTCGAATTTTGACCACTAGGCGGCCGCTAGTTTCAATAGTTATATTTAAGTCACGTCTTATAGCTGATTAGGATTAGTCTCAATGTTGCTGTAGAAAATATAAACATCTCTTCGATTGACCCGGCAATCGAATTTAAATCATTACAATCGTTAGTTAGCAGTACCGTTTAAAGTTTATAAAGGGCAATACCTGTTTATTATAACGCAGACCTGCATGGATGGTACAGTCGTTTAATTGTTGCCTTGCCAGTGGCACTCACACATGTGTTGTGGGTTCGATCGCTGCATATTTGCTCACCGCCTGGGTGGGTTTTATGACTGGTTTAAATGTCTGCAAAGTCTCCAAAGGTCAAAGGTAAAGTTATAACCATGTCTGTCTTTTTAATTTTTTATGATTTGTGTTTCGCCTATGCTGTGAAGTACTGATATCACCCAATATATATTTTTTAATTTTATATGTAGACGAATTGTCGAATAACTTATATTGAGTTTCTTGCAGGTTTCTTCTCATAGGCTCTCATTGGCTGAACCTAGCAACTAACCTAAATGTAGCTTCAGTAACTTAGTAAACTCACTAACCCATATATTTTGAAGTTCATAAGTGTTACTTAGTGACCTAACTGAATAAATGGTTTTTGACTTTGACTTTGAATTGGCTCTCATAAAATTATTGCATGTTTTTTGTTATAGCTCTTTCTGTATGACAAGTTAGATAGTTGCTTCAGGCATCAGAAATTATAATTATTTTACTTGCAGTAAATTGACAATTTGATTGACAATTATCAAATATGAACGGTCTGCGAAATTGGTTTTTGGAAAAGGCCATGAACCATAAATATGAAATATATCACATATTCCTATTTTATGATTCATGATCTTTTTATACTATTTAGGTAGTAAATAACATACATATGAAAACATACGTGTTTCCTGGCCTTTAAAAAAGAAGTCGCTGTGCTTCCAAGAAGCAAAGGTTCTTTGGTGACAACGCAGTACTGTGTTTAAGGAGCCTGACGTTTAAAATTAGATATAAGGCTTTTTTAATACATTATAATAGCTGTACTTAATCATATTGATTTAGACCTAATTCATTTGGTGTACAATAAAGTTTGTTCTGGTTATTCTATCCTGCTCTACGCAGAAACATAATACAAAGCTGTTCGATTGCTCTTTTCTATAGGATACATTCTGGACTAGTACAGATTTGACCGGCGATTTCACTACCGCCTATTCCTCGCAAAATTTGTCAATAATATTAATATCACCTTTTTAAACATCCATATTTAGTTTTTCATTATTAACCTATTGAGTCGTAGGGTTACACCGGTGGCCAGAGCCAATAGGTTTTTATATGTCTGGCATTCCGAAACGATAGATTAATAAGATAGATTGTGCATATTGTTTGATATTTTCTTAGTACCGCGAGGGATTTGATAAGTACTGAAACAAGGGACAACAACAATTTAAATAAGGAACACCACTAATTTGTATGGATCTTTTATTTTTTGTCTGGGGACGAACTCACAACATTCAGCACACTGGCCACGGCGAGGCGACTGCATAAATCATTGCACTATCCATGCACTTAACTTATCTGCACTTAAACTATCAAAAACTTTTTGAAATCAATTCAAGTGTTGCGGGCTTCTGTTGAATGTTGATGATTCTCCTCTAACGCAAACCGAAACTTAACAATGCAATAGTTTTAGCGCTAAAACCACTCGCCGTCATGGATAGCAACAACTTGTTGGTTTAAATATCATGCGGTCACATGTGCGAAAGCGAATAGTAACATTTACCCTAATCGGTATACCGAACTTACCTATCATGATTTGACAGTTCATTTAGTTAATTCTTTGGAGAGCTCGAAGACTCGAATATGAAAGGCAAAATCTGATGTTTATGTAAAGCAACAGTGATCATTTAATCGATTCGAATGCAATTTCACTCGATTGCTCATATCTCGCTATCTAGTTGTATTGGGTAAACTGTATTACAGAGATCATTGTATTGTGTTCTTGTGGTAAATAGGGTCTGGTAGCTCCTTAAGCAGTCAATAAGATGACAATAGCGCGACATATACTTCAAATTGGAGTACGATTGAATCTTACGACGCGGCTGTCAACCTTTTCAATTGCAATAGTTGGGTTGGGCAATCCGAGGGTGCGAGGTGGGTTTCTCTCTTTGCTATTATTTAATTACCAGGTAATTACTTTTTGCTCGGGCGAATGATGCCAATGGTATGGATTGTAAGACCGTAATGACTTGCTTACCAGAGAGTTATACTTCTACAGGCAAGCTGCCGCATTCGTACTGTCTTGAAACAATAGGCTATGGCGGGCTCTGCCACCCAAACATAATATAGTTTGTCACCATAATGATATCATAATACTGTGTGACGAATGTAACAGGAAAATACGTTGTATATCAGTCGTGCAACTTATATTGCCAAGTTTGGCTGATCTAATCTTTGTTTTGTTTTGTTTGAATACAAAAAGACCTCAATGGCTTAAGCAGAGGGTCCAGTGAATTATCAATATTTCGTTTGTTTAGTGTATGACCCACATCATAAGTTAAGACGTAGACCTATTTCTATCATCTGATGATATTGCATCACCCACAATAGAAAATATGAAGCAGTCAAAATATTGCAAGCGATCACAGATACTGGTTACCGCTTCCCAACAGACTACTGTAAGCTTGTTCGGTATCACTTTAGCTGTATGAAAAGTATATAAAGAAGACATTGCTCAAGAATGCCCCGAATTATACAATGTTTTGTCATGTTTGAAGCAAATACATCATTATTTGACTATTGTAACTTTTGCAGATGTTATAATAAACGATAAAATCTTGGTAACTGTTAGATTTGTGTTGGATCAGAGCTTACAAGGAATGTGTATGTTATGTGGTGTCTTTAACTAATTGATATGTTATCAATTTGCTCTATAAAGTCCATTATCAATTATCACACAATGCAAGCAGCGTGCACGACCTCCATGCTGCATATGCGAGTTCAATGAGAGAGAGTATGATACAGGTTACTCGCACGCGGGGCAAGCGTTGAACTTTTTCACGACCTGTTTAAGTGCCATAGCTTATCCGAGTCATGTACAAGATCCACTATAGCGTACACGACGCATGTATAAGGTTCAGATAATAATTGAAGTTACTTGTCCGGCTAGCTCGCGTGTGACGATTACAAAATGCAGGACAAATGACTAAATTGCGCATGTTTGTATACTGAATACATATTTATTGTATATTCAAATCTTCCATGTGTGAGTGCGATTCTATTTATTTCTACAAAGGGGCTGTATTGGCAACTGTGTAACATGATAACCTTTAATCACATAATGATCAGAGAGAAAATAATGAGGCAATATTTTAAACTTAACTCTGGATAAATACTATAATGTGTACACATAATTTAAATGCACGTAGTGCGCAAGCCAAGTTCCTGATAATGCAATTGAACACTACTTTTTACTTCTTAGTTTAAATACATTTTCGATCCATCATCCTTGGATGAATCCATCGAATCTTTCTAGGATTTATTACATTAAAAAATTAATTGAAATTAAACTACTATATACGGATTTTATCGCGTTGTTTATTTAACACTCTATTACATAATTTAGAAACTGTTACACTACTATACTATACTATTAAACTTTACTAATTTTAAGCTAATTAAATTATTAAAACTATCAAATCTATTTGTTTTTAAGTTTACACTTTCCCCGACGTTTCGGTTGCTTTTCAGCAGCCATGGTCACGGGGAGACTAAGATGGTAGTTGTCTCAATGTTCCAGTGTAGTTATTTCAAAGTACCCGAACATAATTTAGTTATTGGTGTTTCTATTTACGCAGAATGAGCTCAAAGTATCATGAAGTCTAGCTGTGGTTTGTTTCTTCTTAGGTTTGACTATTTGAAGTACTGGATCCCAAGCTGGTGGTACATTCCAACCATCTTCTCTATTGAAATTTGGATGTTTTTTGATCTCAATAGCCTCGCGAAGCATCCTTGGTAGGAATCGGTGTTCTTTAGCGAGAATCTGTGGTTTGTCAAATCTCAGGTAGTGGTTGGTCCCCTGTTGTACATGTTCACACACAGCAGAACGCTAAAGAACACCGATTCCTACCAAGGATGCTTCACGGTGTTAAATAAACAACGCGATAAAATCCGTATATAGTAGTTTAATTTCAATGAATAACATTCGCGTAAACAGAAGACAATATTATATTAAAAAAATTAAGTTTGATTTTAGTTTATGTTGTAATGTAAACTTTTCTTGGAAAAAGATCTTTCTATTTAATTTTGTGATTTGACTGAAATGAGAATGAATAAACATTTAATATTTTGTAGGAACTATCAAAATTGTAATAAACATTTATTGATTTTTTTACGTAAGTGTAAGAAATAAGAGCCCACGTGTGCTTAGAAACCATTTACTTGTAAAATAAACATAACCTTCGTCACAAGAACTCATAATTATAAAGCAAAACATTATATATAATAATATAATAATATCAGCCCTATATTAAACTGTCCCACTGCTGGGTACGGGCCTCTTCTCTGTGTGAGAAGTGTTAGGCTTATCCACCACGCTGGCCCAGGGTGGGTTGGCAGACTTCACATATTTTCAAGAACATTATGGAGAACTCTTAGACATGCAGGTTTCCATACGATGTTTTCCTTCACCGTTAATGCGAGTGCTAATTAATTATTGTAATCTAGTTATCAAAAATTGGTACAAAAATAAAAATAAAACTATTCAAACAAAAGAAGACTATCATAACAAAATTTACGTTTTATACAGTCTGGTTAAGCTCGGATTTCGGCGTCCTAGCCTTGGTTTAAAGGTCAATACACATATAACTTCGAAAAGTCAGAGATGTGCGCCTTGGGATCGAACTCGTGAACTCTACTTTGCAGTCCAAAGGTCTCCTACTAGGCTATCGCTGCTAGAAAAACATTACCTACGTAATTAATGTCTATTAATAGCTTTAATAACCAAAATTATTGTTCTCAGAAATTTCTTAATAACCGAATCTAAACACGACGCATTCGGCTCACGAGCTCATTAGATAGACGAAGCATATCCAGTTAATAATAACTGGATATGCTAAACAACATTGTAGTTGGTACCTAGTTTGGTCTATTAATTATGTAAACTAGCGTACAATGGTATGTGTTCTTGCTGACAAAAAGCTATGTAAAGCTAGCAAAGGTATAGTTAAGAGTCCAAAAGCACTCGTGTTTCAATCATCAAAATCATCAAAATCTTAGCAGTTATAACATAAATGTTACTAAAATAAACATCAGTATAAATGTTTATTTTAATAATTAAAACCTTTTTTAATGCTAAGGTGGTATGTAAATTATAACAGAGGGAAAAGATAATCCATGAATTTCGTGGATTGTATTCTGATTTCATGAATTATACTTATGTATTTCTGATCGCATAGTTCTATATCTATATATATGTACTAAAACTATATGACGAATAGCAATAGCGCATGGCTTCAGTTGCAAAATACAGGCAACTTTTAATCCTTATCCATTAATAGGTTAGTTAGCAAAGCGATGACACGATTGTCGAAGTCGCAGGTTTTTATTCATGGGTTGTCTTTTTCATAATAATAATATAATAATCAACATTTATCAAAATATAAAACGAGTTATTAGAAAAATTGCATTTTTGCTGCGAGGAGTTGGCCATTGTTTTTACATCGACTTTTTGGTTGGATTTAAAATAGCATAAAACGTATATTATATAAATGACCATGACAAAAGTTCCCAATTACGTAAATACACAGCACATTACCTGTTCCACTGCTATCACGACTATATAATATGATTGCAGCATTTATACGAAATTATTTGAGCTTATACAGAAAAGTGCATTTAAAATCGTGTTTCTGAATAAATTTTATTATAAATTCTACGTGATTTAAAACTGTATGTAGGCAAATTAATTTAAGAATGAGGCATCTATATATTTAATTCAGGTAAGCTATATGTATGAACAGGTACAAAGTATACAGATCGAAAATTCAACATTTATGTTTTTCACATGATTTAAATTTAAATTAAATTATTTATTACTGACAGATCATTTATTCAATTGAGATTGCGCAGATTAATTGTTTCAACGATTCCTTAAAAGTTTGTAAGTGTGTGATTAATACCTAGACATTAATATCAGCTAGTAGGTACAAATATAAAGAAAATTTAACGACAGTAAAGTGCGTGAAGCAGTTACTGTTTTTAGCTTGGATTCTAAGAAATCATAGTCCGCATACAAAGATTAAAAAAAAAGCCTATTTAAAAAAAAGATATATAGTTATGTTGGCAAACACAGAAGCAGCCCACCTTATAGCAAAGGGTTTCCTTAGCCCATCGACGCTTGCAACTTCAGAGTTATAATAAGCGCATCACTAACCCTTCACCAAAGGAGTCGTCGTACTAGACAAGAGACAAAATACCCCGCTGACGGCGTACTGGCTGCTCCTATGCAAAAATGTTTCTATGCTCATAAGCTTGTTTGGTTACGGTCTTTCGTACTGTGGAGGTCTTTCACCAGTTAAGCTGCTCGAGTTTTATTGAAACCGCAATAGTGCATTTTGATATTTATTGCTACACTGTTAAAGCAGATAATTTAGAGATCATATTATAATCAGAGTTTTATGCTAGTTATAACGTATCTAGCTGCAATATAGATTCTAACCAGTCTAGTATACGGTTTCGCTACAGGTCGATATTTTTGTAAAGACATCGGTGCTATCCACTTAGACCCATCGACAGTATTGGCATCAGAGAGTATATCCATTTAATGAATACAGGCTTGATTTTGACTTAGCTTTGGGTGGCAAAAGTAGCCTTTCCTGTCCACCTTTACCTTACAATAACCAATGGCTGGTTCGCAACATAGTAGTGGTCATAAGCGGCAGTTACCGCAGGTAGACCAATGCTTTATTTACCATAAAAAGCAATGACAAAAGTTGCACACTTGGATTACACCGTTGGAAGCTTTGTTCCACCGTTTTATTAACTCCCAATTAAAGTTAATCGATATGAACATAGAGTACGAAACCAAATCACAGTCAAAAAGCTGTCGACAACGCGACCGTTGTGCGAGGATGTGTGCGGGACAGAAGTTCTTGCTCTGTAAATAGACATCACATTCAAATGTCTGTTATGATATATTTGAGATAAATATTTATTTTAAACACAATGGGATTATTTGATAGGAAAAGCCAAAGGAGATATCCCAGAATCATAGCAAATGGAAATCTGTAACTTTGCTTACCTCTACGGGAAAAAGGTCAAAAATTATGTGGCCATCAAATTAAATAACAGTATGATGATAAAACTCTAACATCATCTGTACCATTTCAATTGTATAGCTATTCGTTCTCAAAGGTTTAAATTAAAGCGCGTCACTTGTTTTGCCTATGACGTTTGTAAGCGCGACATTTGCCATACAAGTTTTACTTTTGACAGCGGAGCCCTCGTCCTGAAGCCAATATTTTTTCAAACCAGAGCAGCCCAGCTGTTAAGTACTTTTACCCTACGGATAATAGCAACTTAACAAAGTGTTGTTGTTGCCTTTGCTGAGTAGGAATAATGACTCCTTAATAAGGTGCTGTGCGTTAACGGACAAGTCATCTTTGATCCTTACACGGGCATAAGTGCTCCTTTTTAGAAACGTAGGCACTCGTTGAGTCTGGGTGTTCTGTGTCTTGGTATCCGTTGTTTGAATGTTTGTGTGCGTACAGGAATTATACCTAGATATTTTAAAGACAATAAAAGAAATCTAAGAAAATATGAGAATTGAAAGATTTTAGGACTATAAGTTATTAAGCGGCTTTGTTTGCCATTCAAGTTAAATGTAACGGCCTTGTTTGCATTGCGTACTACCTTTTCTAAAGTTTTTTGTAAAACAAGACAAACATGTAGAAATTACTTAAAGTTTAATAAAAATACTAATATTAGAATTGCGAACACTGTTTTTATTGTTAAAGAGTTGCTATTTAGCATATTACCTAAGGGGAGTTGAGCTAATCTGATTTGAATATGGGGAACCGTCGCGTATTGTTTTTAGTGCCCAACATCACAGGGCGAGGGTTCGCACCAAAGCCTAATGAATATATCAGACAGGGTCAAATTATATTACGAGCTACTTGTACCGTTTTGTGAGGGCTTTTTTAGGATCTTTTGAGTTATTTGTGTTATTGAACCTATATTTATGTCGGGTCGGATCATCAGGTCCTACGTTTGATTGCCAGTTTTGTAACCATTATTATATCGCCTCTTTCTTCTCGTTACGTATTATTAGGTTTCCTTTGTTAGAAAATTCTCAGTAGTTAATGATTTAATCTGATAGCACGTATGGCTTAGCGAGCAAGCGGTCACCCCTGCCGTCGCGCCGAGCGATGTGGGTTGGAACCCCACATAAGACAATTGTATGTGTAATCCACAAATAATGGTTTTGAGACCGGGTTTACTTTAATTGTATATCAGTAAAATCTACTGCGCTACAGGCTTATATAGCGGGCGGCCAGTTTTACAAAGAAATAGTTTATACAAAGTTTGGAAATGTATCCGTAAACGTAGAAAAAGAAACATATTGTCGAAATATGGATCTATTTCACTTCCATCTAGCCCTTGGAGGATAAACAGACTCGAGTCTATGTTTAAATGTATGTATAGCTTGGACAAGGGTTCGCACCAGTCTGATGAGTATTTCAGACAGGAACAAATTATGTTAGGAGCTATTAGTACCTTTTGTGACAATATTTTTTAGGATTGCGGGCTCAATATACCTGGCATTCTTGTTTACGTATGTAACCAAGCTACAATACTTGTATAAGGAATCAGGTATTTTTGTTTTTTAGATGATTGATGATTGATGATGATTGATGATTGATTGATTGATGATGATAGATATTTTTGTTTGTTAAATGTTGCTCTAAGTTGTAACTATATTCAATATAGCGGCTTTTACCGGATAATTAGAGTAAGCGATTCGCGAATCTAGGTGTTAATTAATTTGTATGTAAGTTAATATTTGTTTGCTGCTAAATATCTCTGAGCATTTATGGTACTTTATAACTTGCATGCTTTTGACTGTAATTTAAATTTGTATGATATCCTATAAGAATTTTTTGAAATGCATATTGTTTTCTTTTTCAAAATACCTGATGTTATAGGAATCGCGCTACTAGTAGGTATGTAATGCATTAACATTTTCAACTAAGTTAATGCATTTGTCGTAGAAATACGTTCTGTTTAATAAGTGCTTGAGAATTACTCTCACTTATTGTTATAGTAACAGTGTCGATACTTTTCTGCATCAATAAATATGCTTACTAATGAAAGTTAATCAACCCATTTAATACGTTTATGATGCAATTTAGAGGTGAATTACAATGCTTCGAAACTTATAGTGAATTCAATATCTGAGTGGAATATGTCAGTCCAAGTTCTTATTTAGTAAGCTTCTGCGAATTATTACCCAGTTAGGTCTTACGGTACGGCTATAAATAGATTTTATTTGTTATGACATTGCATAAAGTTATCGGCGGCGGCCACGGTAATGTATAAAGTTGTTATCCTAACTAATATTATAAATGTGATTGTGAGTTGGTTTGTTACGTTTTCACGCCTTAACGACTCAACCGATCATCAGAAAAGTTTGTATACACGTTGTCAGAGATAGAGAAAAGGAAATAGGATGCCTTTTATCCAAGAAATAAGTACTGTTACATTAACGTGAGCTAAATCGCGGGGAACATCTAATTTTAACTAAATAAGAAATAAGACCATAAAATTATACATAGTTGAAACTCACAGCCTTGCTTTTTATCGACCTAAGCAGACATATAACAGACATGTGTTATAAGTCAATGAAACTATAATTTTTGTTAGATTTTATCCTTCTATAGTCACAGAATACACATTAGTATACTATGGTTGTAGTAAAAGTAAACAATATTGTAAAAATGTGTAATTATAAAGGTAAACAAATAGTTAAATATTAGTGGCAGCGAATATTTGCCTTCAAATTAAATCAGTCTCGTGGAAATATTTGATTTTATTTATTTAAATAGGTATGTAATATTCTAAAAATGCTTAATTAATTTATTGAGCGTCAGTCAAATAATGTTTTAAAATTAAACATTAATAATGTTTTATGATTGACATATTATATTGATATAGGTACATAATACTTACTAAAAGTTCAGGAATTTACCTAAATACGATCTTTTAGAAGATCCTTATAAAGTTATTGTAAGTTTCGTTGCGATTTAGTGAATTAAAAATGAATATTTATTGTGCTTATATTTTTAATTTTAGGGCTCTGGTAATATAATGATAACACACTTATTCCAGTAATAATTAAGGATGATAAAATATAGTGCTTACTTGGCTTTATGATATGTATATTTATTTAATAAACATTGTGCAAAGCGGTTTTGCTTATTACGTATTAACAATAATTTATTACGTATTAAAAGAAATACAATGTATAATATGTATATATATATCAATATATTATATTGTATGCAGCTCTATGTTTGCACGAATGCAACCTATTTACTCTCTGCACGCCCGTTTTATTTAATATTAAGGCTATTAAAGTGGAATTTTAATTCTTTTAACTGTTCTAATGCTGTTTGATTTGGAATCCAACTTTTTAGAATTTCCATGCATCACAAAAAGAGTTTCATAAATATATAAGCTTTTCAAGTTGCTCCATAGATCAAAATAAATGGGTAGAATGTGATTGTAATGAGTAAATTACTTTTATTTTAAACTATTATAAAATTAACCGACGGATCTTTCACTACCGATATTTAATTTTAATTATTGTATTAAACTTTATATATTAATTATTTATTTGCATGCTATCTACATGTTAAAAATTGTATTAGATAAATGTTTAAATTAACTATATAGAATCTCTTAAAAATATTACTGTGTTATCTTGTAATATAAGGTTTGACGTTGGTCTGGCTTATATTAATATTGCGAAACGACTAAGAAAGAAATCTTTTTAGGCTTCAAGAGAAAATCACGCCACAAAACATTCATAATAGTCAATATTGCATTGTATGTCACGAGAAATCTACTTTAAGTAACGTTACAATAATCAAATACTTGTTAATCGAAGAAATAACGACTCTCAAACGATTTCAACTGCAATTGTAACTTTTCGTAAATCTCTTCGGCCCTTCGCAAAAAGTAAACTTTCTTAGAAAGGGCGGGCGGGACACTCATTGGGCGGAAATAGCCGCCCAAATCTCCCGCCCTCCTTATTTGACATTCGCAATTCCTTAAGTTGCGCGGAAAAAGTTTCTAGTACTTTCCCAATGTCACCGACTTCTCCCCTACTTACAAGTTCAACAGAATATTTGAATGTTATTATTTTGTAATTCCATTTGTTTACTTATTATCTCTTTATTACTATTTTATTCGAAAAAGTTTACTCGAATTTCTGTTTGTTTATCGGGTTTAATTTTATAAGATCTACGTTTATTTACACAGCCTTCACTGCTTTCTATAATCACTGGTTACTTTAATACCTGCTATAGTGCAAATTATATTGTTGTAGGAATATTATATTGTAATGTTTATGACCTCTTATAATAATCACAAAAATTCATTGTGTCACATAACTGCACCTTCAGCACTCACCGCGACCGCTGCGGCCGACGAATCTCAAGTCGTTGAATTTAGCGACCTGGTTCTTCATGACAGCCGAACTGTTCCTCAGCTCCGCGCAGCAGTTCTCGTCGTTTCCAGCGCGCACCGTGACCAGCGTGCCGTCACCGACGTCCCCTAGAGCTACCACTTTGAATGCCACCGGCAGGGTTTTGTTCGACCGCCAGTGCGGGGGCAGGACCGTACACACGAAGTGCGGGCTGCCCGTCCGCACCAGCTCCCCCGGGTGCTCCGACAAAAAGTCCCCCAGCGTCCGTTCCGCGAGAATGTCCGATGTCATCTTCGTGTACGTCTCGTGCAACAGCGTGGAGCTGGTGTCGGGCGACACGGCGCCGCTGCTCGCGCCCGTCAGGTGCATTCTCGACACCCGTGCGCGCTGCGTGCTACACATAGAGTCTACTTGTCCAGAACGGTCGCTACATGTCACTGCCCACCACACGTCGCCCACGCTCACCGTGGCCTGGCACCATCGTCACTCACTACGATCATACTGACACGCGACGTGCACGCACTTCCAAGACAATTGCAAGTTTACGCGAAGGGCCGGTGATGGGACGTGACAACACGTTGCTAGGGAACGCGCGCGTGGCCACTTGACGCGGTGACGTCACGGGCGGCCTTGCCACACTTTTTTCCCCGGTGAATGAAAAGTTCGGCGGCGGGCGGGCGAGGGACGCGAGGGGCCGATTTTTTCCGGCGCCGAGGGGTGGTTCCCCCGAACGCGGCGAAAAAACTTTTCACTAGTTTCACTGACGGCGGCACTTTTTTCGCACCGCGTATTTACGCGATCGCCGCACGCACGTCCCTCTCACTTTCAGCGATGATCTTTTTGACTTTTTTGTAGTTTTCAGTTTCGCTTTTTGGTGCGGCGCGTCGGTATTGTGTCGCGTGCGTGTTTACACTGTGGGGTGCAACGCGCGGGATGCGTGCGACTGAGCGAGCGGTCGTGGTGCGACTCGTGGCGCGTGGGGCCGCCCTCGCAGCGCTCGGTTGCGGTGACCGCTCGCGGTGGCTATTAATACGCGCGTACGTCCGCGCCCGTCGACTTCGGACAAAGTTTCGCGGGTGAGTCGGTGCGGCTCCGCGGCAACGGCGGCGGCGAGCGAGAGGCGGCGACGGCGCGGGCGCGGCGGGCGGCGGAGCGCACTTTGCGGTCAGGGTGGGTTGGGTTTAAAGCCGCCGAAGGATAAAACATACAAATAAACACGTGTTCGCGCCGGCGCGAGTGAGAGGTGCGGCGAGCGCGGCGGTGCAAGCGGGATGGCGCGCGGCTCTTGCGGCATTTAGCAGCCGATCCGCTCGCCGGCAGCCGCCACCGGTGCCCCAGCGGCTGCTACAAGACGACGACACTACGCTTATACACCACAACACACGAATTCTCCTAAAAATAATTAAATTGTGTGCAGTGAACAAAGAATAAAGCAACTCATTGTGACAACTCAAATTCAGTGACATGCAAATTTGGGATTGTTTACAACATTTAATTACTTAACAGTTATTACGATAATAACATTTTTATATACATATATCTTGTCTGGTAGTCTGTGAGTTTGTGTACACCAATTTACTCAATGATTAAACTAATTTGGATGTGATTTTCAGTGATCAGAAAAGCTTAGCTTTAACAATTAGTTCTTTGTTAATTTAAATATATTGAGAAATATAAATTATTGTCATATTTTAACAAATTATGTTTGCTCGTATGAAGTTGATGGAACATACAATAATTAAATATAATGTAAAATATTTTGCAGTTTGTAATCTTTAAGTATTCATGCCCAACCGATTTGCAGTAGTTCGATATTCTTTCACACGAACCGACGAAATTGGTGATCTAATATAGTGCTCCTGGGTTTAATGAGACGGGTCTGGAGGTTGCATAGATTGTGTTAACGAAGCCTGTTACGTACGTCGGACGCCCGCTCCTCAAATCTGCTTACCGGATCAGTTTTACCTCCAACGAATATCCTTTACACTTCCATTATGAGATTTAGTAGACACGTAGGGGAACGAAGTTCAGTGAGATTATTTTCATTACTAGTAGTTGCGTATATTGAGATATAGATCTAGTATTCTGTGCAGTAATCTTACTATCATTATATATAAAAAATCAGGTTGGTTTTGTTAACAAAACTCGAGAAGTATTTGCTAAATCGATTTAAAATATTTACACATTGTTGCATATCTAGGGGTTGCTTAACATATTTTTTTATCTCGATGTTTACCTATAGCAATGGGAAATTCAAAATATCAGACTCAGATACAACGAAGCGTGGCTGGATTTAGAGCTATTGTTAATTGGAAATGAAAGTTTGCAAAGTTGTTTAGATGTTTGATACTTAATTGCGCGTAAGTTGTTGAACGGATTTAAATGCAAATTAACACAGAGATACATGCATGTCCTGAATAGCGCCTAAGATAACTTTTATCCCGGTAGGTATGTATTTCCGTGGGAATCACACAGATAAAACTGCGGGCAGAAATTAGTATCATATTGGCGTATGTGCGATTGCTAGTTATTCTTTTATTCACATAGCGATAAAGTTACGGGTCGATGTAATTTTCAGTATAGAGACAGATTTTGGGGAGAAACATAAACTTTTATATAGTATCTGATACAATACACGGTTCAGATATGATGGTACATCTTTAGAATGAAGAAAATGAAGAAGCCGCGGCTAAACGCTGATATAATAGATACTTGAACAGACCCGTCATCATAGGTACTTTGAAAACGGTTTATTTTTAATAATTTGCCTTTGTATTCCATAATACATTATATTGAACACATGAATAACTTGAAGGAACAAACATAAAGAGAACAATAGATGGCCTTATGAATTAAAGGAATTTCTACTTGTCTTGTTGTTTTGTTATGTATGTATAGACTTTCGCCTGTTTTTTAGAGACAAAGACTACATATTCCTTCTTGCTACGATCCTGGCATACTTGCTTCATGCATTCTTATTATATTCTTCATGCTTCCTTCGGTTTAAACAAGGTTTTCTTTATAATGTCTGCAATCTGTTCAGAGGTAAATTCCGCCTTCCAGTTGGCCCATTTATATTCGTTTAATATATATTTTTGATCAATCTTGCTGTGAAGATTATTTCTATTGGAAGCGGAATGTTGTTTTAATCAGTTTATATTATAGTGATATACTTATTGTATTATGTTACGTTACAATATGTATTAAATTATCTATTGATTCTATTCGTCTTGCATTTTCTTTTTGATTACACTTATTCGGTCTCACGTTTCTAACGACACTGTGACTGTATACTCGTTACTATACCAGTAATCTGATAGTTTATACCGCAGTGGTTAAAGTAGGAACTTTTCATATCGCATAAAATTGGGTAGATCAAAAATATTCAGGCATAGCAATATCAGCCCTCTATTAAACTGTTCTACTGCTGGGCACGGGCCTGTTCCTAGAGTGAAAAGGGTGAGGCCATAGTTCACCACGCTGGCCCAGTTCGGGTTGGCAGACTTCACATATCTATGAGTATATTATGGAGAACTCTTCGACATGCAGGTTTCCTCACAATGTTTTCCTTCACCGTTATATCTAGCGATAATTATCTTCGAAGTCTTTGAAGTTGAAGTTATCTTTGAACAGTCAGAGAAGCGCGCCTTGGAATCGAACTTGAGACCTCTGCGTGGCAGTCTAACGTTATCCCACTAGGCTATCGCTGCATTATTTCCAGGATTTTGTTTGTGCGTTGCATTTAAAATATATATATATATATATATATATTTACGTATTACAAGTATCAACAGAAAGCAGTTAAATATTAATATGAAATAGTTCTGAGTATTTAATCCTATTAATGTGATAGTCAGATAGCGCATTAAAATTGATCGTTGGTCACAAATTAGCTAAGCGCGGCTTTGGACATTGTCAACCGTAATGGCACTATTGAAAACCGCGTCGTGTATACACGTACAATCAACACTACCAAGTACCATTCATTATTGTGACACAATTGCAGCTGATTTTGATGCCTACCTTTGTAAAATTAGAAACTTTTTTTTCATCACAATGAAATTCTGAATAATATTATAAATGCGAATGTGAGTATGTTTGTTTGTTACGCTTTTACTCCTTAACTTCTCGATCAATCATCCTGAAATTTTGCATACATGGTGTCAGAGGTACAGAAAAAAACACAGGGTATCTTTCATCCAGGAAATGTACTGTTTCCAAGGGTAGACATTTATTAACAAAATCTACACTAACGCAAGCGAAGCCACGGAGTAAAATCTAGTCTATAGTAATATTATGTATTTCTATGTATAATATGTAAGTATTTACAAAAAAGAAGTATATATGTATGTTTATCCATTGTCTAGTACCCATAGTACAAGCTCTGCTTAGTTTGGGCTAGATGGTGTTGTGTGTATGTGATAGAATATTATTATTATAAAGAGCAAAGATTTCATGTTTGTTTGTTTGTTTGTAACAATTTAACTCAAAAACTACTCAACCGATTTAAAAAATTCTTTCATCATTAGAAAGCTATATTATCACCGAGTAACAGGCTACTATTTTATTAAAAACTTACATAACCTAATCAATTTTTACACGAGCAAAGCTGCGAGCAAAAGCTAGTACTAAATAAAACTCATTTACTCATACAACTAGTGGTTACCAAAACATATTCATTTTTATTTATCTCACTGTATGAGCTGCAAGCAACTTTATAAACATAACCAAAACGCTTATACATTATATAAAGTTATACCTCATATTTTGGTCGTTGGCAATACCATGGGATGTCCCTGGTATTGCCAACGACTAAATATCAATATATTCAACCCTTCAAGAAATAGAGTATGGTGCTGGGCAACGGGCAAAGATCATACTAGTCTCTGTGTTAACAGCTCACTGGAGCCGAGGAGACATTCATGGAGCCTGGAAAGAAAACAGCACAAGACTTGATTGCGGTCTTCTGTAAGACGGAGGTACTACACTAGTCGTGCTGATCTATTCGGATAGGTTCAAGTTGGGAATTTGCCAGGCCCTAGTCTGAGAACTAATTTAATTTATGTCCCTACAAGTTAACTCACTTTTCTAATACTCTTAAGCTTCGTGCTACATACGGTGCCATTCCTTTGGCAGATAACAGAGCTACTTATCAGGTAGGTATACCTATAATTATAGTGATTAGAGGTATCTATAACTTGGCATCCATTTAATATTAGGCCATGTTGTGTTCTAAAATAGACATTCATATTATTGCCGTTAATATATTATTACTGTTGATGGCAACAGAATTTCAGGTTTTGGGCACTAAAATCTTTTTAACTTATGGCCTCACATTTAATAGCCTTGATCTTCGAAGCAGTTTATACCCGTACTTGACCATCAAGTAACAAACTTTTCATACACATTAGAATCAGCAGTCAGCTACAAATCGTTTGCATGGCTCCCCTACAAGCAACCGTATGCTCACACAATAAATTTCCTACAACAATCCATTGACGGTTCAGTTTACGACCCTGTTGTCTATTATTTCATTGCTAAAGGACTTTAGACTTTAATGACAAGACATAAGTGTGATGTTAGGTAGTAGTAAAGTGCCCGTGTATGGACCTCCGGACAACCATTAGACCGGCTTGGTGCAGCTGTCATTTTCGCAGGCTACGTTGTGTCTCTTGAAATGTACTAACTATGTCTAAGAAATATTTTAAAGCTCTCTAAAGTATATAGTTATAAAGTATATCAAGGAAATAGTAATTGAACGTAACTATATCTCTTGTAATTATTATTACAATATGCTCGTAGTAGTTAGTTGTGTCATCTGAGAAAAAGGTCTGATATTCAGCCGATCAGTTATGTGACTTCAATTGTCACGACGACTCAATTATTATCGATCGATTATATTGAAGAAGATACGTATACTTTTCAAGATGAGAACAGATGAATTTCACTCATATTTAGCCAGCTGTTTTAAGTTCCCACGTGAAAGTTACACATAGAGTGCCTATAGAGCAAGACTCCGTCCTACTTCAGAGTATTTCTTAACAGGAAAAGCTAATAACTGCCCGACTTGAGAATCAAATTCCAAATTTGAAGCACTTAATTATTCTACATGACTAACGAGGCAGGCAGCTATGTTCTTAATTACCCTAACCAAAAAAGGCGGGATAACATAAATATAGTAAATAAATTAAATTCTATACAATCACAAATCCGCATATATTCATTGTCATCCAACGATTACAAAAATTACATTCAGTAATCATTATGTTTTCCAATAAAATCAGGTACACCAGTGAGGGTTACCCGAGAGCCCGACAGAAACATCGGTCCATACCTCAAACCGTCTGACCAATATAAAGGTATGCAGATCAGTCGGTTCGCTCAACAAATATTGATTGTAGCCCTTACAACACAAAATCAAACCTTTTATTTAAGTCCCGCACACAAAGGGCCCTATTTGCAAGGGCAAGGGCCGAGGGAGATAGTTCAACAACCCTTTGCTGACCAGTTCTGAGAACGATTAGATTAAGCTATCATTTGGAAGGATTGTTTTATTAGTGTGCGTTATGAATTTAAACTCGTCTGTTTTTCACCAACTTTAAAAATAAGAAGGTTTTAGATCAAGCGGTAATAAAATAAGTGTGTAGACTGATCAGAACAGTCGAACATACACGAAAAACCGACAGCTGCAAACCCCATTATCAAAAGAATAAAATTCTAACCTTACCTTCTATATATGTATTAGAAATGTGTAAATTTGTTCGAAAATATCCCTATTTTTATAGTAAAAGACAAGACATCCAAACTAAATATTCATTACGCCATAAAAATAGACTAAATCTACCCGCATCTAAACTAACTATGCACGCAACAAGCCCATTTGTTATGTCTATAAAAATATACAATAATCTCCCAGAACATTTTAGAAATGAACCAAATGATAAGAAATTCATACACAAGTTAAAACAGATATTAATAAATAAAGCGTATTATACCATAAATGAATACTTAACTGATAAGCATATACTGTAGTAAATTATGTTAAAATCAATATATATACCTACATATATATAGGAACTAAATTGGATACACAATTTGTTATTATAAAGAGCAAAAAGTTTATACAGAGTGTAAAATACTTGCAAGAAAATAGATAAATATATAATTATTTAAACATATCTAAAATTATTTCATAAGTACTTTATTGAATTTTGAGTTCTATGTGACTTCATCCTCTCTCCTACGCTGCCGTGCCCTACAGGGTCCATAATGAACTGTGTACCTGTCTAATAACATCTATGTAACATTATGGTGTGCAATAAACGTATTGAGTATTGAGTATTGAGTATTGAATTATAAATTGCACTTAGATCAAGTAACTTATATCAATCTATTGGTCCTTCTAAAAATCTTATTACATTACTACGATAGGAAACGAGTTCATTTTATTACACTTCTAGTTTTAAAATATTTGTAATTATGTTTAAAATTAAAAACAACGTCCGTGTTAAGGAGTGTCTTTTAAACGAGGACCGTTTCACCGATTTTCATTCCTCGGTCAGGCAAAGTATTATTTGTTTTTTGTTATTTTAGGAAATAAACAGTAAAAAGGTAGAATTTAAATCTATGCTTAGGCTACCTGTTACCACACTATATATATATACATTTATATTAAGATGGCTACATAACCAAAGCTTACAGGTATTATTAGGACTATAAATGTTAATTACTTACTTAATTACTAACCATTAAAAACTTTGACGTGATGTTAGATACGCTACATATGTATTATATAGATGTAAAGTTAAAAAAATCTTTATCAGTAGATATGGCTAGCATTCGAAAACTAACGAATAGGCAAGATGCATTGAGTGAAGTTACAAATACTTAAAAACTAGACCTGCAACATATTGAAATAATATTTTTGTAGAAGTTACTAATACATATTACATACGCTTATTAATATCCAAATGAAACTACAAATGTAGTTTCTTTTATTGAATAATAATTTATTGAGTAGGTAAATGCCTACTGAATATATTATTATTGTGTACGATCGACTCATACTGTCTGTACCCTTAAAATATGCTATGCATAAAATACTTTTAATTTTGCCATTTTAAAAGGAAATAACATAAATACAAGGGTCTGCAATCCGGTGTAACAAAAGGGCGGTATAAGCGGGGTAAGCAGACGGGCATTTAACCGCCAGATTGCAATAAACATAGCCTGGTGGACGCGTAGCACACTGCTACGCCGGACACAGCTTGGCTACGAAGAACGTAGAACTTCGTAGAGCGGATGCCTTAGTTACTTAATGTTTTTAGTAGTTGACCAACTTTTATTGCATTCGTATTTTTGTACTTCGTGCGTGAACTAAGAGATATCTCTAAATAAATCTATCTCCGTTATAAATTATATATTTGAATGTATATTTTAAGGCAACTTTAAGAACAAAAAATAGTGCTAAACAAGGCAGAACAAACCATAAACCACCATTTCCAATACAGTATATCATCCAGATTGGGTGCGCTTGAACGCTCGTATCTATACATATCGTCAAAAGAATTAGTCATGCAAGCGGCCTTATTGATATCTAGATCTATCGTATACATTTTAATACCGGCCCGACGGTTGATGTCGGGAGCTTGTATATATACTCAGTCGCTGTGTAAACTTCACTTGTGCGATGCAGAATAGTATGATGTCATGTGAAGTGCGATTGTATCGCCATCTGTTGAATGTAGGCTGAACTTCTTCGTCTGTGTGGAGTCGCCACAATGGTATTTGATTTGTGCATTATAGGATTAATCCTGTTACTATTTTTGCCATCCTACACAAAGTCACCTTTAATAATTATAATCCTGAAGATTATAATTATTAAAGTTGTTACGTAAAAATATTATGACTAATTTGTACCTGGACTACAATAACTCTAATAAATAAATAATGATTCATATATTAGGTAGCACACAATCATTTCTTATCTAAGAAACCTAAAACAATACACATTGAAAAGCGACTCGACCCCTCCTCTAGGCCAAGTCTCCTGGCCAGTCCGTAGCGTCCGTCGCCCTCGTTAGAGAAGCTCAAATTAATGCAGGCCATTCGCCCGCTGACGCCGCCCAGTTGTTCTTAAATCTAATTACCGTGCCTGCCGCCACCGCGCCTAAACGCACGCGCTGATTAATCGCCCCACACCTACCTACCTCCGTTTTGACAATAATGAAGTAGTAGAATGAACAAGGAAATGTACTACTTTGACCTTTCGACTAACTGGCGAAGAACGATGTACTCGCCTTGGTTAGGATTGTGAACCTTACTACATGGTTACTCTGATTTGCGTATTTAGTGCAATGTTGTTGATGAGTAAATGCAAACGTAATTAAGCCAGCCAACCTGTAGATTATGTTATGTTATGCACATTTAGTGATAACATACATACAAAATCTATATATTAACACGTGAAGCAAAAACTTTGTACCCCTTTTCACGAAAATTCCGCGGATGGAGGAGTATTAAATTTGGCACAGTTAATGTTTATATGGAGAAGAAGGGGCGAATCCTAATATTTTATAAAATATGAATTAGAAATACATTAAATTAATGAAAAGACACTACACGCACACAACCATGCATTTTACACAAGCAGTCGAATCACGTTCGTAGTATTTTGGCACTGTTTGGTTGACTTCGTAGAATGCTTCGTAACTACGGTTACATACATATATATGTGGAGTAGGTGACTAAATGAAATGTGATTATAAAGGTTATTAATTATAGACAATAAAACTTTAATAACAAAAAAAATTTAAATTTAAATAAATTATTGGCGAATTTCGGCCACTTGGCGACCGCTAGTAAAGATAAATGTACTTAAGGTGAACTTATGTATATTTTTTTATTCGAAATATACAGTAAGTACTCTTTGTACATTATTGTATGCTGTTCTTTTGATGTTAGTTGAATTTCAATTGGTGTACAATGAAGCTTATGCTATTCTATACATATACAAGGAAAATTCAAACCATGAAGTCGTCTAAGATCTGCCAATAAATTGTGCCGCCGCTTAGCATCGTTCATGATGCTTATCATATGAATTACAATTCGTGAGGTAAGTCCATGATCAGTTTAGTAGGTAAAGCGGTTACATGGTTTATTAAAGTCTGTTTGTATCTTGTTATATGGTTTCACTCTTTTCACTTATATAATAATTTATTTTAAGTGTGTGTGCTAAGTATTACGGTTTAGTGCCAATTTAAATTATATTAATTACATAAATGAGAAAACGTGTAATAATTTGCATTATTATTATGATATTTTGTATAGCGATCGTGGCTTATGTGAATCCTTTTCGTGAAATGATACGTATTACATATTATATCATAGAAATGAGGATCAAAGAATGACTAAAACGATTATGAACCTATCTATCTCGACATCTTATTGATAAAATATCAAGGCAGTATCATTGTTCCATTAGTAATTTAAATGCTACTGAAGGATGTTTTGCTCTGAAGAATTTAAATAATTATTAACGTCTTAATCCATATGTACAGAACCAAAACAGTAACTAAAATTTTATACGCGAAAACAAATTTATGTTTCCTAAGGCAAATCATTATCATTTCTAATCTAAATGATATGAACATTAGCCCAAGCTTATCTCAACTGAAAACCATATTCAAATAAGTTCAGCCATTGTGTAGACTAACTCACTGTTGCATAGTCTAGTCTATTTACATTGCCAAGTAGGTGGTCCGACACTTACAGTATTTTAGCATATGGGAAGCATTATAAAATATAAAACAACACTTTTATAAGCAAGCCCCTCCCCTATTGGCAGACACCAGCGCATTGTTACGAGGAACAACAATAGACTGCAGTTTTAATTTTATTAACAATTTATGATTTCTTAGAACCGTCGCATCGGAGCTATCAAAACAGGCCACGTATAAAACATAATATATATTTTACATCTCTTTTACGAGCTGCGCACCGGTAGGTATTTCATCTGGCGGACCAATTAAAATATTTAACCGTATTGTGGGGATGAATCGCCGTTTTAAAGTCCGCTGCGAACTTTTTAAACTTCCACAAACATGTGAGGGTGGCCCGCTAAAATACAAGTTGTTGCCGAGTTTAGAATTGTTCCAACGAAAAAAGAAACTTTAATTTTCTACATTTTAAAACAAAAGTCGGACTCACTCGTAGGGGATAATGGCTTGGACGTGTTCGTATTTGTATGTGTATGCACACATGCGTCACGTGTGCATATATGTGTGTGTGATAAATAAATTATAATATATGTACTTGCTTATCTACTTCATATTCTTTATATACTCGTATATAATTCTTCTGTACGTGTGTTGACAGTGAACTCCTCCTAAACGGCTGGACCGATATGAATGAATTTTTTTGTGTGTGTTCAAGTGGATTCGAGGATGGTTTAGATTTGGCTGTCAGGACAGCTAGTATACATATATAAAGCCTGATGGAGAAGTGAAACTGCTGCACATTTTAATAATTTTTGTTGTAATTTCATAGGCAAATTTCATGCAACTGTAAATTTTGTATAATTATTATCGTTACCAAAGGCAGTGCTGACTTACAAATTAGAGTGATTTATTTTGTTTAGCAACCTTTCTAATAATAAAACAATCCATAAATGTGTAACTACTGAATAAGATAAAAAAAAAGACTCCAACTGTACGCATTGCAGAATTGTTTAAGTGGTTGCCACGTGTACCAAATGATGTGGGTGCGATCTCAACAAGGAATGAAAAGGTGAGAACTTCAATTTAAAAAACCTGTGTCACCGTAATAAAACTAGTGTGAAGGTTATCTTAAAATATCGAATGGAAAATTTGCAACATTCGTATTAAAGTTTTGAACCATTTTACCTAGGCAAATAGTCGTTACTCACTGTAGCTTTTATTCCTAAAATTGTCTTCGTCCGTATGTCCACCTAAGAACAGAAATAAAAACGACGATTTATATGAAACATTTATTTAAAAACGTAATTTTATTCATAACTACCAAAGTATTTACATCAACATTAAACCAATGTGTTGGTAATCATTCCTTTTTGTACACTTTTCACGGAGTAACATAGTGATACTTTACTTTACTTTTAGCAATATTAACAACAATCACCTTCTAATTATATTTCACAAATAAATTAATTTGAATTTTACCATACAAGAGATAGCCATATCAAACCAAGCAGTTTACATACATTACAAAATTCCGAGTGAAAGTATAACAACATTATAAAATAACCTTTTTAATTTAAATCCAGTATAGCACGTAGTAGCAGACAGGAAGGTATCTAATACTCGCTCCACATAGTTCAGACGTCGCCTTTGCAGCATGCCTGCCGAGTTCCTTGCTTGGAATGTAGGTGCACACAAAAAGTGCTCTCGGCTTCAAACGGAAGGGTCCGACACTGCCCACTCGTTAGCCGAAGCAATGGCTCTCAAAGTTTTTGTAATTAGTTATTATTCATATTTTGATATTAAGGTAGCTGGTATATATTTTTTATAATTTAAGTCGAATGGTTACATTTTCTAAACTATAATAGACAAAGAATTTTAGAAAACTACTCAAAAATGAATAAGATTCAAGGGTTTTACAATTAGTAGTAGGAGAAATTGTCAAATGATCCTATCATTTGTCAAATGATAGGCAAAGGATGCACGATACAAACTATGAGTTAACTGCTATTTAAAAGCATGTGTCCGAGGGAGATAGCGAGAAGTCCCACTAAAGCCTCATCCTTTCCTAAATCCAAATTATAAAAAGTGATTGCTCCTTTAAGTTAAGCAACTTTACCAATTTAGATACTGTTTTCACAAAACAGCTTCTTTTGATTGCTATTTGTGTGTAAAATAATGTATAAACTTCATTAAAGGTAACTATCCTATTCTGTATTATTCAATATTGTTTTAAATGTTTTGTTGCTTCGTATTAGTAACTAGCTTAAAATAAAGTTCTTTTTGGCTGAACTGGTTCGAACTCTGCAATAAAAATTGAGTTATCTGCAGTCATTTGCAGTTACAGTATCTTGATTTCGTTTGTATATATTGTTACAATGTTTATAAGCTTTATTATAATACAGGTATCTGATTAAAATAACATGTAGTGTTTTGAAAAATACGAGATATGTTAAAACCCGTGAAGTAAATATTTTTTGTGCTTATATCAATGCAGCACTCCAATAAAACTAATGTTTTATGTAAACGAGTCTGTCGATGTATTAAAAAATCCTACACATTCGAATCCACACGGTCGTTATCTATATTTCCTAGAATGGCCAGTATCTTTTAGCAACATTTTATTTAAAACTTCAAGTAGCGAGCTTTAAGTTCTCGGTAGGGTCGTTCCCTAACGATGCTACCGAGATGCTCCTGCATACCTGGGCTATTTTGGTGATCTGGTCGAATATGCCTAGTAGTATGTAGGTAGTAGTAGTAGTAGTGTAGGTGGTAGGCCACCAACATAGGCGTTTGACAAAAACTTGGTTAGTCACACTGCAATCCTACACATTGTCTCGTCGTGTCAACTGTGCCTGTCACTTCAGTGTTGCCAAAAGGTATAACAGTATCTAGTTCTTATAAGACGACTTAATCAGTTACTAAATTGGATTGGCCTAAGGTGTCTGTACTAGTAGACTCCAATAAGAGACACTCACTGATATAATACGCTAACAAGAATGACTGCGTTGATGGTATTCTTGTTGCCATAACATAACTTTACATTAAGCTAGTGTAATAGCTGGACAAATATAAATATAACCGAATTACCTACATACTGTTTGTATCTCTTCATATTAGCTAGCAAATCGGCTTTAAAAATTAAATTCTGGATTATTTACGAACTGTATGAGTAGGGTAGGGAGGGGCTGGTTGAGCATACGGGTAACTTGAGCAATCGAAATATCTCAGAAACTATACATCGCAGACTAACACTTCAAATTGCGAGAAGATGCGGTCGTGGATAGGTAACTCATTGCGCGACCGCCAGTGACCACTTGTTGATTGAGTGAAGTATAAGCACGGTTTGTTTATTTAGGAACCAAAAAGTAAAAAATTGTGCTTGGGAATATTTTTTCTGAAGGAGTCAAATAGTCAATTCAAAGAAATAGTCAATTATCCGTTTTCAATTAGGTAAGTTTTAAACTTTTATAAATTTAATATATTCTCGGTATGTATAAAGGATATGATATAATTCCTAAAGGTTTGTCATAACTTCACTTTTGTTTCAAATTTTTGGGGTTAGTTGAGCAATAATTGCTTACTTAACCCCTCAATTTAGAACTAAAGTAATTTTTGATTTTTATTTTACTTTAGGATGCGGAATGATATATATAAGACTTCAAAAGGTTCCTACGCTGCCCAAGACTAAAATGATGCTACAAAGGTTCTCGGTTAAAGGTGTCACTGATGAAGATAAGTGTGAAAGCCGCTGCCCAAGATTTCGATATTAAACAGATCACCCTGACAAGATTTTTGAATAAATTAGGTTCTGAAGGTGGTGTTTCATCAATGAGTTATGCAATACCGAGGCAAGTATATTCTCCCACTCGAAAAGATTCTTTAAAAGACTACTTCGTATCTATTTCCCGAAAGTTATCTGAAAATAAGGAAACCTGCTATTATAGTAATAATAATAATAACTTTATTTACACAAAAATGATTGTAGGGTTTTTACAATAGTAGGTTACATCGATGGTATAATTTGGATCTACAATTTTGCGGGAGGAGTACTGTTCTCCTAGATAGGCTACAGGATAGCCTGTGTTTAGGAGACACAGTTTCGATCCCCTAGTGGTATATATTATATTGAAATATAACGTGTTCAAATATATTTTATGCTAAGTGCGTTAGTTTGTGTAAATAGGTATAAATTAGAAGATACAATAAAATTTGAACGAAAATAAACATTTTTGAGCATGTAGTTTTGTATGGTACCGTGTTCGTTAGTGCGAGTGTGTGGATCTGTTTGTGTGAGGGTGTGTACGTGTGTGTATGTGTGTAAGTGTGGGTGTGCGTGTGTCTGTGTGCGAGTGTGTGTGTGTGTGTGTGTGTGTGTGTGTGTGTGTGTGTATGTGCAGTAGATATGATATAAGTGTGCAAAATGTGATTATATTGTGAGCAGTTTCTCAGTTTCATCGTAATTTAATTGCAGGAGAAAAGATCGAACAGTATTTTTGCAGATGAAGTACGAAAGGCCAAAGATTTTGCATATTGCGTTAATTTTGTTATAAAGGGAGGGAGCACGATATACAGAGAATCTTTTTATGAAAGATGTACGAGGATGAGGTATTGTGCAGGCTCTATCTTTCCTACGCTTATTAATTTGCCGATAAGGTATTCTATAGTGTTGTCGTAGAACAATGTGTAAGATACATTGTTGTCTTACATTAAGCACGTTACAGGCCTTATATAATTCTGTAGTTGGAAACAAGATTGGTCGAAATGTAGTGACTTTAAGTATAGCTCTGTGCGCGATCTCTAGAGGTTTTAAAGTTGTTTTCGCAGCACCTTCCCAGCAAGAAATACAATAAATTAGGAGCGATCGGCACAGTGCAAAGTACACATTTAGAACAATTGTAGTGTTTGCTACATGTCGTAACGTTTTAAAGATGAAAATCAACTTGCGAATACGCCAGGATAGGATGTTAATATGGGATTTAAAGTTTAAGTGGTTATCAAGAATAACGCCAAGATATTTAATCTGCATAACAGATGTTAGAGGTGGGCACTGGCAGTTTTGTAGGGAAAGAGAAAAACAGGAGTGAGTTTTTATGGTAAAGGGGATTTTGAGATATTGAGGTGAGTGAAAAAGTCATAAAGTTTGTTTTGTTGGTGTTTAGGGTTAGGCTGTGACTGAAAAGCCAACAAGATACACTCCTTCTATACTATTCTAACATACACTCCCGAAAAGAACGCATTGCAAGAGGAACCAAATAAAACCACTAAAAAGTTAAGAGCCAAAGAAAACATTCATAATAAAAGAAGAAGTACCTAAGTTCTAATCCAAAAGTTAAGCTTAAAATAATTATATCGGGTTTTTGTTGATTCTATTTTTTGTTAATTAAAAGAAGATTACTTTTAGTTTCACAGTTATATCACTAAAATACTATAAATAAAAAGTTGATTGTAAAATTGCAGTTTCATTTCATATCGAGTTGCGTCATTGACATGGTCTGGCTAGAATTTCTAACTGCTCAATTAACCCCATACCCTAGCTCAACTTACCTCACCTATGGGGTACATTGAGCATCTCTGACTTTCTTTACTTAAATGGCTCTTAAATGCGATTTGTTAGAAATAAATTACTATGGACACTTTTGGAAAGGGATAAACTACTAACCTATCAATATGCATAACAAGCGATTAAGACTTATCGCTGAGGCGCTATGACCGCTCGAGTCAAAATTTTTAACCTGCCTCTCCCTACCCTATGTATGATATCTTTGTATTTTTCTAATGTAATTTAAAAATATAATGTGCGTCATAGATTTGTACTGTTTTCAGTAAGAGATTTCTAGCTGCAACTTTGCTATGATGACTTTACTATTAGGACATCTAGTGTTAAAGTGGTTTATTACCAAAGCGCTGAAAGTTACGCATTGGGTCCTACCATTTATCATAATGTTAGTAGTTAGAGATATTACTTTCAGGCGTAGTTAATGTTTTTATTTCTAAGTTTATAAAGCTATGTTGTTTATAAAAATAAATAAAACTATACGATATTATAACAGTATGATTATGTAACTGAAAGACAAAGAATACTATTAATCCATACCGCATATAGCCAAACTAAACACACAATTCATACAAAACAAATCCAAACCAAACTTTGAGAACCGCATTAACGTACGCACATCCTGCTGACGCTTAGTTGCCTAATGAAAATGAGCCCTTTCTTCCATAGAACCCGCACGGTCAAGCGGTCCCTCCGACATGCCTAAGGACCCCTAATGTTGCCCGTGTGTTTTAAATGGAAATCGTACTTGCAATTTATGTGAAAGGGTCAGAACTGTTCCCTTTTGTTTATGCGTGTTCTACAGCTAATTTCGTGTTAAGACAAGGTGTTGTGATTCTTTCTTATTTTCAGCTATCATATTATTACAGTATCACCACTGTAATCTTCAAAGGATTAGCCAGGGGTGTATAACAACCTCGTTTTACCGGGTAAGTTTAAGTCTTTGGACCTAACGGGTACATTTGCTAGCCTTTATGGCCGTCTACTGAGCATATATCAGACAGATTTTAAGAGATTTTAACTCAATAACACACACGTACCGTGTCGAATATTGGAGCTCGAGATTGCACGCAAAAATATGTCTCAGGCCGCCGCTTTTATCGGCTATAGTTTAAGATGCCACGTTATAGAGGGCGAGCTTATTGCCACCTTTTGACACTATTTCTGTTTTGTTCTTCTTGCGAGAAAAACCGCAATACCCTTTGTCCGACCCAGGAATCAAGATTGAGACCTTAAGCGCAGCAATTTATATATACTGAGCAGTTATTGTAATACAAACAGCTTGTTTCACACAATACTGGAGCGATTTGCACCCAGCACGGTGTACCGCCGCGGTTCTTAATAACTCGTCCGCGTCGACACGCGGTCGCCCTGTGTTGAGTCTCGGTGGAATTCATACACTCCATAGTCAAACCTTATTGTATCTGCTACTATCATGGAAACAGTTTAGTTTTATTGCTTACCAAATAATTAATTCCATACACACAATGTCTCAAGGTTATATACAAATAGTGGTAGGTAGAGGAACCCACATTTTTCAGTCATAGTTTTTAGATTATATGTATTAGGTCGTGAGCCTATTACCATTTACCGTGCATATTACCAGACTTCGTTCTGCTACTGAGAGTTTCTTGGCAGAAAATCCAATATCACTTTTGTCACTGCCGCCAATCAAACCTGAGACCTCGTACATTATCGTTTCCCAGCGAGGCAGTCAAACCTATTAATGATACAAAATTGCTTAATATTACTAATTTGTGTTAGAGTAAGTATCTTAAAAGTAAAAACAGTGCTAATTTGAATTATTATTGACATAAATGGTCAACTTTACAACAGACACAAAGTACATCAAGACTTGGAATAATTATCTATGAACCTCACATTTTTTGTTTCATGCTGGTAAAGTTTGAAACCACTTTACTCTGTATACTGTCGCGGCTTCTACTCAAGCCACTGCACCATAGTAATGTAGTGAAAACTACAATTGCATGTTCAGAATGATTGTTTATTTGATCATCACGAGAGTATTTATATTACAATATAAAGCATGTGTGAGCATACACATATACACACATGGAAACAGACATATGTACGACTAAGTGAAAACATAAAATAATAATACAGCACAATTGAGTTATACAATTGAGGTCGTACGTCTAAAATAGTACAAATGTTATATATCTACCTACTAAAGACTTACCACATTAGAACGAAATTGATAGTTAACCAAACCGCTTCAAAGAAATATCTTGCATATACTTAGTGTATAGAATCTCTGCCAAGGTTTCTTGCCGTCGTTCTACAAATATAGCCAAGAAACATTAGTTTGGCAAAGGGAGCGATCATCACCATATTCGATGTCTCCATTCAACTACCGCTGATGACCCTGCTTTGGTGGTGACGGTTATAATGCAACTTAGTACTCGTTTAGGTATACCCAGAAGTATACATTAAGAATAATGTACAGAACATGTAATACGTGGTTACTGTGGTAGCCACAAAAATTTGTGGCTAGTCAACTGACAGTAGTCTGGTCGACTGATAAACTGATATCTAATGACATATTATCAGAAATGGAGTTACCTAAAGTACGCCACTGTACCTACTTAAAAACCAAAATTTGATAGATCTTCTAGATCACTGGTAGTTCACGGATCTTTTAGATCACGGTTACTTGTATTAAAAATTGTTTACAATAGTTCTCTAACTAATATCTCACATATTAGTTAGAGAACGATTGTAAACAATTTCACTCTTCTTACGGTAGACACATTTTTGTGCGATGTAAGTAAGATGAGGGCAGATAATATATTGTTTAAAACTTTGCATAAAACAAATACCTCGATATTTAACTTAAATCTTAAAATTTAATGTTATGAGCTATCTACCATTACAAAATCCATGCAGCCAATTTAAATCGAAATAAATTATAAGAACTCCAAATTTGTTAAGTACGAAATATTTGGTTTAAAACATTTGCAACAATTTAATTTATCCACATCGCCAGCTATTATTATCTAACAAAGCGTATCTATTACAGAGCCGATGTAAGCCGGTTAGATTTCAAACAGCACATAGACCTTTTTGATCAGCACCCACCCCAATCGAAAACTAATTAGGCCGCGTTTGGCAACTCTACGTAATTAGAAATTCCAATTAGATATTTGTCGGCATTTTCTCAACGAATTCTCTGAGGTCCAAACAATTATTGTTATCGCTGGCCACCCATGCGGCCCTTTGATTTGGGAATAGCTCCGTAACCGTGGGGCCCGCCCCACCGGCGGCGAAGACGGAACAGATCTCTTTTTGATGTAACCACATCCGCGTCGAGTATGCGTACACACGTAGTTTTATATTTAAGTTGGTATATATTTAAAGGAGAAATCGTGTGTACAGTTGTGTGTGAATGCTATGAATCTTAAAAGGTTTCCAAATCGGTATTGTGGTAGTGCTATGAATCTTATAAGATTTCCAAATCAATATTTTTGAAGTTCTCCATTCGGCTCGACCGGGGAAGGACTACCCTCTCACAGAATATCGACGTGAAATAGCAGTACTTCTACTGTTGTCTTTCGTTCGGTCAGTGAGAGTGCCGAAGGCCCAATCACCCGCTTTCCCCCTTCCCGCTCCTTCTCCTTCCCACTTCCTTTCCTAAAAGGTCGGCAACGCGCAAGTGATGCCTCTGGTGTTGCGGGCGTCTATAGGCTACGGTGACCACTTACCATCAGGTAGGCCGTATGCTTGATTGCCACCTTAGTTGTATAAAAAAAAATAAAAAAAAATTAAGTGTCTAATCGTATTCTTAGAGTACCTATTCAATAATCAGGTATTCCACCTGATTATTGAATACTCTAAGAATTTATGGATAAGGTAAAAATGAGTGTACCTGTATTAAATTTTTTTTTTGTTAATACTTGTTTTTACGTTTGCCTTTAAAAAAGTCAATGAGGGCCCTCAGTATAATACATCACAGATCAAACATGTCAATAATGTAGTCTGATCTGTTTAATAACACACATAAAATATATTTTTAAACAACATGATATATTAATACAAGATCTGGCTAATCGCAAGCAATTGTTTTGTGAACCCTGCTACTACAACGATCTCGATATGTTGTCAGTGACCGTAACAGAACTTACGATGCACATCTCCTTATAAAGCTCTAAAAAAACACAAGTAGTGTTTCTACAGCTTACACTTACATCACAAGCATTACAAGCTTACAACCTTTGATTTTCATCAGAATATTCTCTTAACGGTTTTTAGTTGCTCCTTGGTTAAATAATGACTCCACTGTTTCCATTCTAAAACCGAATGTTCCTTTCTTATAGAAACTCAAGATAACAAAATGTAGTGTATCCGTCAGTCTCTCATCATCTACGCTGTAGTTTGAACGCACACGGTCGTTATATGCTGTATGCCCATTGGAGCATAGTTTACAGTCGGCCGCATACACACATATCAGTAAATTTTGTTTACGCCAACACTAGAATGTTTATTGAATTAACATCAAGTTTGTTGATGCAAAGTAATCGTACAGTTTTATTAAAGGAAAGAAAATATAAACTAACACAGTAATGAGGTTTTATTGCGTTCTTTAAGTGTTATTTCACAAAACTGTTGAAGTGTGTATGTTTTGATATGAGTTGTAAAATGTTCTTTGAAATTTATATCCTACTAACTGTCAGTCCGGCCCCGCTTGCGGTTTTAGGTAAGAAAGACTGAATTAGTTATTCTTACCTAAGTTTTAGGATATCTCCATGTCAATTTGATGAAATATATCAGCCAATGGTTTTAGCCTTTGTATTATATAAAAAGAACAAAATAAATATTGGTTATTTTATACACTATCTTACAATGTTTACTTCACTACCAAATTGTAACTATGTCTTAAATACTTGTTTACATATATACGAGTATTTCAATCTAGAAAGATAGGTGAGAACAGCAACTGCAGATAGCGAGGTATCAGTTCATTGTGTTTACTAGAAGTACTCATACCCAATTTAGTCTGGCAAGTGCATACTAGTTATGCACTTGTCAATGATTCATCTGTTATCGCATAAAAGCTCTTTACTGATGAGCTGGCTTTCAACTTGCTGTTATGCAGTGACCGCGCCATAGATATACTAAGTTGTATTCCCTTGGCACTGCAAAAGCAATACGAAGGATAACACAGACAAGCCACTGTCTGGCATAAAGGTAACAAAAATGACTAGCCAGCCTTTTAGTCGCAATAGAGAGTCAAAGCGTTGCGTTTAAGTAAATTCCATAATTTTTATACGCATAATAAAAATGATGGAATTTACTTAAATGCAACTTACTTTAACTCCCTTATTAACATTCGTTTCACTTGCAGAGACAAAGTAAATATTATTTGATCTCCAAAATATTTCAAGTGGCAGTCGTTATCACTACAAGAGAACAAACAGAACATAAGTTCGCATATCATAGAAGGAGAGCCAATTGAGCGGCTATTACCATCGACAAATATCACAATGTCATATAACCTCAAAAGTTGAATTGTAAACTCAACTGAATGAAGAAAGAAATAAGTTTGATATTCGAGTGAAGTGTAATGTGAGTTATGTGTTAGCTCGTTAGTATTGATAAGTTTGTGAATTTGCATAAGACCTGTCAGGAGGTTCTAAGAAGGGTTGAGATTCTCGAGGGCTTTCCCTGATCCGGCGAGCTTATCCTGATAATTATTTCAATTGTTTATGCCTGTCGACGGTGCATTTAGATGGCGTATTATAGTTTGTAGAGGAGTTGTCTTCATTAACGAAGGCTTCGGCTGTCTACGGTTGATCTATGTTGTAGGGCCGAGCGGCACATTGTTTCGTATTGAGATGGATCTCTTGAGACGTATTATTGTGATTTAGATGTACATATTCTACGTATTTAATGTTATCGAACATGGTTTGTTAGTTATTTATTTGTTTAAGTGCACCGCGTCTTATTGTTTATTATCGATTTGATATCTTTATTTGCAATCATTTATCCAATTTTGTTTAGAGTTCGAACTAGTGTTTCTATCTACTGGACCTAGTTTCAGAATCTGCTAAAGCATATTTAACGACTAAAATAGCTACAGATTATATACTACTAAGCTCACGGTCTCACGTCCTAAAAATATCTTATTACCGCTCTGAATTATATTTGCTCTTCTCCGTATATACCACATTTCACAATATTACGGTAATCTTATGTACCTACGGTGGGATGCTAGAAGTTCAAATCTTTGTTATTTAACTCATTAGAATATATTTAAATTAAACACTTTATACGGATTTTGTCGCGAGGCTATTGAAATTAAAAAACATCCTAATTTCAATAGAGAGGATGTTTGGAATGTACCACCAGCTTGGGATCCAGTCATTCAAATAGTCAAACCCAAGAAGAAGCAAAACACAGCTAGACTTCATGATACTTTGAGCTCATTCTGCGTAAATAGAAACACCAAAGATTAAATTATGTTCGGGTACTTTGAAATAACTAGGTACACTTCAGAACGTTGGGACAACTACCATCTTAGTCTCCCCGTGAACATGGCTGCTGTAAAGCAAACGAAACGTCGGGGCAGAGTGTAAACTCAAATATAAATAGTTTTAATTTAAAATATATAGCTTAAATAGTAGTAGAGTTCAATAATAGTAGTTTTAGAGTTTTCAAAATTATGTAATAACAGTGTTATAAAGTAAAATAAACAACGCGACAAAATCCGTATAAAGTGTTTAATTTCAATGTATAACATTCGCGTAAACATAAGACAATATCGTTAGAATATATCTTCTCTATATTCTTTGTTCAGCCAAAGAACCAACGGTCTTCATCAAGGCCAACTTTCGCAAATGTTTTTAATTATTAAAAGCTTTTGTCCACAGGCAAATAACCACATGACGTGCAAAAACTACCTAAATTGACTCAGATGGTACCAAAAGGGTCCTACAAGGGCATCCTTAAATGAGAAACCACTTTGCACCCAGGCTCGATGTAAATAGATTTTAATTTTAACAATTACAATTCATAAATCCTTGTGCCTTTGAGGTTGTATGTTCTTTCGATCCATTGTTGGAATCCTTGTAAAGTCACCCACGGTACAGAACTAATTAAACTACAAAAAAGTCTTATCAAATATATTATTTTTACAGCTCAATCGAGTATTAATCAGATATGAGATAAAGCCTTTTATTCTATAACCTAATATAATAAAAAGTTATTAATCACTTATAAACTTTACCAAGTAACAAAACATGCACTTAATTCTAGTTATAAGACACAACATTTATTAAATATTTTGTTTTTACAGACCAACAACAGTTATAATCAGGTATATAAGACAACCTATAACTTATTCACTTAATATAATATGAAGTTATTAATCACTTATAATTATAAACTTCACCAATAAACAAAACACACTTAATTCTAATAAGAAAACACAAAATTTAATCTGTTTGTACACACATGCATACTTGAATAATAAGATGTTACCCTTTTCATTAAAGAAGCAGTCGATTCTTCAAAAGTTAAATATGAGTCGCTCGCCTAATAATGTCTCATTATTGCGAACGTTATTAAAATTAATTCTTCGTACGCGTATTCTAAGAAGATTTACTTATAAACATTTGTTGTATGATTGGTATTAACATGGAATGCAGACGTAATTAATGGGGTCTTTTGTGTCTGTACAGCGAGTAAGTTGTGAATTTTATTGCAAGATACAAGTTTTTTAATCTGGCAATATGCTTTTTATAACATACTAGCTTCTGCAACTGCTTCGCTCGTTAACAGTTGCTTCTTTTCTAGATGAAACGTATGTCGTTTTCTATATCTCTGGCAAAGTGTATGCGCAATTTAATGATAATCGTTCGAATAGTAATGGCGTAATAAATAAATAAACTCATATTCGCATATATAATACTAGATGCGCCCCGCAGTTTCACCTGCTTAAGTTTGATGCCGTAGGAATATCGCGATAAAAAGGGGTATATGAGGTTAGTCCAGGTCTCCAGTTACGTACCAAGTGTCATCGCAATCGGTTCAGTAGTATATGTTCGAAACAGTAACAAACATCCATCCAACAATCTTACACATCTATACTAATATTATAAAGCTGAAGAGTTTGTTTGTTTGGTTGAACACGCTAATCTCAGGAACTACTGGTCTAAATTGAAAATTCTTTTAGTGTTGGATAGCTCATTTATCGAGGAAGACTATAATAATAATAATTTTATATTTTTAAATGTATTTTTATAGGCATATGTATATTTAAAAATGAAAAGTATATTGAAAATATTTGAATAAAGAGTATAATAATAAAAATATGTTTATTTTCTCACCACAATATTTCAGGTACCTATTTAAAAATATTATGCTTAGTAAATGATACAGTTTCTTAGGATGGGTAGATTAGATTATAGGCTATATAACATTACGCTACGACCCACGGGGGCGGCGCAGTAATCATAAATGCTGGTGAAACATGTCTGTATATTCTTAAAGGTAGATGTCTACTACTCGTACATTTTGCCAACTATTTATTTATGTCTCATGTAATATATAGTGCGAGTCTTTGGCCATTTATCGGTACATTTCTGAATTTCTGATAGCATCAGCCAATAGTAACACTATGCTTAAGTTGGTAAACGAAACCATGAGCCCCGATTGTAAGTAAACATATACTGCGGGATCAACGCTACAATATAATTGGTGGCATTTATGCAAATTCCAGTAATTGCCCTGTAAAGACTTTTTATTGCTTGCTGTTATTGAAACACTATTATTTAATTTTATGGGATTGCCGTGCAAAGCTATTATGAAACATAGTTATGTAGATGTCTGTGGCATTCTTTGTGTCCGTTGTTTAAATGTTTCCTAAAGTTTCACTTTATCAAGAATACTGCAAGGAGACGGTAGTACCTGATTTTTTTTTTTAATATTGATTGCTATTAGGACTAACAAAACAAAGGCCAGTGTCATCGGGTGAATATTTTCTTTTCTAATAAGAATATTGGAGAATGATACTGAGATCTAAAGTTGGGTGGTCTCTATAAGTTTTGTATACTGTTAGAAATATTCGTACAAGACTCTTGTTGGATGTAAATTACGTAATTGACCAATATTACTATTTAATAAACTCCTGTTCCACCTTCTAACGATATTATAATTCTAAGATAATAATCATAATGCATTACCACTCAAAGCTAAATAAAACGAGTATTTTCAAAAAGATATTGAGAATTATAGCATGCTCAATAAGTACATACTTTCTACAAAAAAATATTAGTAAGTATAAGTTATTTTGAGAAAAGTGTTCTAAAATTTAACGAGAAACTTGGCCAGCGAATGTTGTACTTAACTGTGTTACGAGCTAATTTTGTAATAATGGATAAATATATAAATACGTCCAAACACTCTCAATACATTCTTTATGCACGCAAGAATAGTAGGCATGAATGTTTTGGGGTTACTCTATACCTAGTTATATTTCAGAAAATTTTTGAACTGGCAAGATAACGATGTATAAAAAAAGTTCACAAAATATTATACGCAAAATCTTTTGCCAATATTAAATACCTTATCTAATCTAAGCAAAATCTTTTGATACACAGAAATGTTGGATCGGGTAAGCATCCCAACCCTCGCTCCGGCCCCGGGCTTCAAGAACGGTTTAATTAACTTAATAAATACACACGCCGCTTCATTACGCACATACGTCAAATGTTATGAACATCTCACGATCACTTGTCTCACTGATGCCTATCGTTGACTCTGATGATACTGTGTTTGTGTGTGTGTGTGTGTGTGTGTGTGTGTGTGTGTGTGTGTGTTTGTGTTTTGTACTAAATGTTGCTCATGCTTTGCCCCGTGATAAGTATATAACATTAACGAATTGTTTGCCATCTAGTGCAGCCGTGTACTATTAATAATATTGACGTGAATTTATTCAAATATTTTACGGGGTAATATATATTAGTTGTCTAAAATTTTTGCTCTCCATGATTTAATCCAAAAAATACATACTTAGTAGATTTATTGGCGATAGCTTCGTGACCAATCACTCTATCGTGTTATTAAAGTAGTAATTTTATCTGAGATTACTTATTGTAGTACTCGCAACTGAATCTAGGCATTATAATAGATCTAGATTTAATTATGTGCAGAATCTTAGTGCTTTTAGATTATTCTAGGCTAAGAAGAAGCCGTTTCAATACGCAAAGATTGACCGTTCTTTATTTTATATAGGGTGTAACTGTATTTTTATATACAAAGTGATAAAGAGGCATACGGCTGGCCGTTTACCGTTGGTTCATTGCAACTTCGGCGGTTAAAACACACATGATGCGACGTTTGAAAAGTAGTCTCTACTATTGCATTACTGGTCCCTTGTGTACATAAACAATTGTGCAGGAATGCGTTCCTATGCTACTCAAGAAGGCACAGGAACTACATGGTTGCTTGAATTCGATCTTTTATAGAGCAGTACTCTGAACTTTACCGACCGATATGCTCCCGTTGTTTTGGGCTATCCGACGTTTGACCAAGTGTCTAATTGTTGAAACTTCTAACTTATATACTATGCAATACATTTTTTATAATGACGCGACTAACGCTTACTTTGACAATTTCACCACCAGACCAATTTTTTGACATAAGCTAACAAACAAATGATTTTTATTTACGATCACCAGTATCTCAAATGTCACTCATTAAAACCATAGTGCGTGATCACAAAAAAAGGCGTCGTATTACTGTCTCCCAGACAGCTTGGCACCGAGTTTTTGTGCCTCTCTGTTATACAAATATGGAGATGCATCGACCGCCGACATGTGACACGTGACCGATAAATCTGAAGCCGGATATGGTCACGCGACCATCATGTGAACAAATATGGACACCGGCGACGCGTGGCGGGAACAGCAAAAAATTAAGGACAGGAACTTGGTATAGAAAAAAGATAGATGATATGAGAGGCTTTTTTCTATTCCATGTTTAAATTGTACGTTACTGACCAGGAACGAAGGGCATTAGCAATGCGATGCAACATGCTGAACCTATCTCCATTCACCTTTCTAGGCTATAACGGTACAGAAAGCTGCAAAAATGCATACGCATTTCAAAACTAAAATTATATAAGCCGGTAATTGACGCCATCCAACGGCAAACGTTAGAAGAACTGTTAAGTATTTATATCGTAACAGAAGGCGGTGCATTAGTATAAAATAAAAAGAAGTAGATATTATAGAATAAATCAATTTTGCTAAATTTACTTTAAACATTTTTTAAATCTCTATTCACAATAGTTTATTTAAAAAAGAACATTTCAGGGTTAAACAAGAAGGAAAGGATTATAAATGTATTTATAAATTTATAGTGTGTAGTTTATTTTGTAGATATTTTCGATGACTCGCTATTCTGTTCGTACACAAACATTATTCTGTCCCTGTGTTCGAGTGCCTTTTCGTTTGAGATTATAAATCTTTTATAATTTTCTCCTTTTTGCTAAAATGAGTACGCGTTGCAATATTTATAAAACAACGCCATCTAGTTCATTCATATTCATTTTAATTCGAGTGTTCACAGGATTTTGAACCTTAAGGTAACCATGCACTATTACAGGTGAAGATACGTGTAAGCAATAAGGCCAGAGAGGTAATTGATTTAATAATAAGCTTACTGAAAACATTCGAAAAAATTATCGAGCGTATCTTAAAGATAATACTCACTGCAGCTAATACTTACTAATAAACCCAATTGTCCTATAAAATTAATCAGTACCTATTTACTGATATGAACATTTTGATGACATTTTTAGAAGCTGCTTACATAAATATTTATGTATTGTGTACTTTTAGTTACCAACTGCCTCCCACTTATTTATTTATTTGGTTAACCAACAACTGTTTACACTTATACATAGGCAGCATAAAATAAAATCAATGGAAACATTAGTTTGTGTAACAATTAATCAGAGGTTAACACCACATGCACAGATTACTGAGAGACAAACTTAAAAATAAATTGCATTATAAAATTAATTATGTGTATAGTATAATAGATAATTTTAAGATTCTAATTTAGCAAATTATAAGTACATACAATAGAATATAACTAGATCATAAATATTTCTTTAGAATAGTAGGTAACATTATATAGATATTATAATAGTACTAAAATTAAACAAATTAATAGCATTGACATTAAATAAAATTGATATTATGATTACTGCTCCGTTCCCATGGCTCGTAGCGTGATGTTATGTAGACACTATTACTTGTGGATAAAGAAGATTTCTAGCGGCGAAAAAATTTTGTATGTCTGTCCAGTAGTTTTTGAATTTATTTATTACTAACAAAAGTGGAAACACATATACAAATATATTATTTTTATAATGTTGGTATAGACTTTGTGTCCATTTATTAATCATTGACTTGCATGATTTTTCATAAGAAGATTAAGTTAATAGCATATTTTGCATTGATAATAGTTTGATGGCGATAATCATGTACATATGTACATATACCTATGTCCATCGTGCATTTGAGTTTGTAAATTTCAATCAAAACGTTAGTAGTTCAATTTAAATGTACATCCAGTCCTATTGACTTTATTGTAATACATAATATGAATTAGAAAATTCACGTCAAATTAAACTATTCATGTGGCGTTAACTAACTAATTCATATCATAACTATAGACATAAGGACTTTAAATATACTACAGCCACAATCACTTTCAGTTCTGAGACACCCTTGAGGTAGATTCTTCTTACTGGCAGCACAAAACTCGATACACAAAACCCACTAGCAGTAATTAACTAACCGTATTTCCGTTTTTCGCAAACATTCGGGGAACACATTTAAAAACTTAAAACGGAAACCATTGCACAAACAAATTGTAACCCCAAAATGCCCGGGCGGGGCATTAAATAAAATGATCACAAACCTAACAGCTCTTCAAACAGTATCCGGGCGAAATTACTCCGCCCGGGGTAAACAGAATCATCATTGTAACACGTGTAATTTCGCGTTCACCGGTCATTACTTTTGACCGGGTGCCCGGGTGGAGTCGGGTGAATAATTGAGCGGCGCGTGAGAGATGGACCTGCGAAAATATGAAATGATCCTGTCCCGGAGTGGAATGGTTAACCGGCCGTGATTTCAGGTGCTGCTGACAAATGGCTCGTTGAGATGTCAAGGGTTGTGCAAACATATTTTGCGCAGATTTTCGGTCTTTGTCTTTGTTACAACATTCGCGTGAAATAGTTGGCGTTTGTCAGTGATTTATACCTACAATGACTATCGTATTAAACGTAGGTAATGTCAAAAAAAGAAGTATCTATAGTGAAGTTGTAAAGCTTGCCGTGATATGGGCATTATTACAAGAGTGAGTATTTTCCAAAAACTTAACTAATAAGGGCAGTTAAGATTTACACATTAAAATAAATTAAGAAACAATTTCACATTCGTATTTAACTACATAATGATCAACAACAGTCTTACTTTATTATCCCAAATTCCCTTTTCTCGCTGGTCTTGTGGCCTAAGTTTGGTAACAATTGTCTATAGTGGATTTCACGACTTATCGAGATGGGCAAATATTTTAAAAGGTTTTCTTTTAAAATATTTTTAATAGTAAGAATATCAAAGAAGTTGATTCTATGCCTGAATGACAATAATAGTCATAGTTCAGATGGTCTTAACAGGGATGTCTGCCTAGCCCTTTAGAGGCTATTCATGTTGAGGTCAGATTTCAGAATTGATCACTTCATGGCGTGAACGACAATTGCATGATATGCTTGTATTTCATTAAAATAAAAACAACCGCTGGCACAAAAATACCCATATGTAAGGTCAACGAGTGTAAACTTTTTTATTTTATAATATAACTGCTTATAGGATAAACACATATAAATAAAGATATTGCATTCAATGGTATTAGGTCCCCAAATTATCATATTTGTTTGACATTTTACCCTAATTCACCCGTTCATATACCTACTTAATGACAATTTAAGCAGACTGTACGTGAAATGAATGGCAATTCAATAAGTCATATATTAGTCTCATATCCCTCAATTACAATAACAAAATATTTTTTATGAATTTATGAACATGAAGTTTTGAGAATAATATTTTATAATATCGCGTGTAAATGGGAGTTGGCAATCCTGTTATTCCCTAAAGAGGGTGTTCCACGACATCAACGTAAGTTATTGTGAAATATTTTAGCTGTAAATGGTAAAATGTATTTTTGTATTAAAATTAAACTGCTTGTCACTGAACGTCTCCCTGTAAAAAGTTGTTTAAATATAATACAGAAATATTGATATCATCATGGACGCTGAAAACTATTCGCAGTGTCGTCGGTAAAAGTGTAGGTATCTATGTTTGATTATAACATGATTATATATATATATATATTATTATGTACTTAATACTAATGAGCGATTCAAACTAAAGGTAAACTGCTTTTCTTACGAATGTTATCAACTTATTGTACAATTGTCTAAGTTTGTTAAAGCAACTTATGTGAAAACATTTTTCCGCATTACCATAGACTATTGACACTCTTGCCTATTAAACCTTTAAAAAACAAACTCTTCTATATCATGTATCACTTTAAAGACTAGAACTATCACTCTCTAACTTTCCATTCACTAACCAACAAAAACAGAACGCACGTGGACTTGAAAACCTTTGCCAGATAAAAACACGTTAAATCCGTGCACACGAGTGTCCGAACCGGGAAATGAACCCGACACCTCAACCGCGGCCCACCAACGATCCTTCCTCCAACAGTTTTGGTGGGCCACACAAAATTTATAGTTCCGGCCACCTTCAGCACGTGAGTAAATATAGATACGAGATTACACTACTTGTCATTTCTGGTCGATCGTTTGGGAATATTATCGCAGCCGACATTCGGGTCAGAGTCAGAAAAACTGTGATGCATATCAGCTAGCCACCCTTATCTCACATAGAAAAAATGTTTATTAGAAAAACATGAGTGAAGAAAACAATTAATATGTTTATATTCATATTTTAGTGATAGCTATGTCGTTACTTCTTTGGTCCTGTGACACAAGTTTTCTTTTATGTTTGAAGTTTAGATTTGATTCCCGAAACGGGCTGATAAGCAACTAGATTTTAGTAATTAGATTTTGGCCGCGGCTTTGCTCGCGAAAATGTAGGTTAGGTTATGAAGTACATAGGAGTTGTTGAAGATGAAAGGTGTCATTTGTCTCTTTCTGTTCCCCTGACGTGTATTGATGATCGGTCGAGTAGTTAAGGTGTGAAATCGTATATTTATAATATTAGTTAGGATATTCAACTTTACTCTTTAGAAATTAAGACTAGGTAGCCTGCAATAGGCTTGCTCATATTACGTCACAGATACAGACCCAAATAACACATACTTTTATAATATAAACTGCAGGAACTTTATTAAATTTGACAGTCTCATATTTTGTTACTTTTCATTTTCTTTTATTTGTAAGTTGTTAGGTTTGTTAATATTAGTTAAGTAAGTAGTAAATTATGATTGTTGCTATGTTTATGTAATTAAAGTTAACTACAGGATAAGTAAAATAAACTAAATTATATTTTACTGGTACAAAATAATACTTAACTTAGTAATTAACCTAGTCACGTTGACGCTGCTTTTAAGTCAAATGTGGGGATATATACCCTTTAGGGTTATCTAATGAATCTATGTTTAATATAATATATTGATTTAATATCAGCAGATTAGGTATTTAACATTAGATTAGGTATTTACCAAATATGCTGACACACAATAATTAATTCCTAGTAGAACGGATTGTAGCAATTAGTTTTGGTATTTACGTCACTAATTAGTAACTAACTATGAGCACTATAAACCTATATGTTTATAGTATGGCTTTGTTATTATCCAAGCCAAGTTAATCTTATAGTGCGTAGGGTTGCAAAGCAACATGGTTAAAGAAGTACCAGCTCACCATTTCTTCATTAGGTACCTACGACATCTATGAATGATCGTTAACAGACCGTTGAGAATAGAGTAAGATTGTCTACTCATATTAGAGATCATCAATATGTCAACATCCCCTTCCTCTACGACTATCCCAGTTTATGATATAGCGTTCCCCCACACCAACCGTTAGGTTATAATAGAGGAGCCGCTGTACCTTCCAGTGCCCGAGAGCACCTTCCGGGACCAGTTATAGACAGGTCTTGTCTCCAAATCCCGACTCTCCACCCTAACCTCAGAGATCCGGTTCTCGTAAGCGAGCTACCTCGTGCCCAAGTGACACTACCTATTCTCCAGATAGGTACCGGAGCAATAAAGCCGCTCACTACTCGCAACTCAAGGAGTTGCTAACGATAACCTCGCTGAAGCCGACGGAGAAGCCGCCTCCCATATCTCCAGTATGGTACCGGAGCTGTGTAAGGCACGCTCACTTCCCGACATACATCCGTATGCCTACTCAAATAGGCCTACAAGCCGGGTGTGGCCCGAGTCACTCCAGCTATGACTCTTACTTGCTGAGCAGGCAAGCTCCCGAGATGCGTTGCGGCAGTGAAACCACATTGCCACTTCGCTAAAGGCAACTCCGTGCCTCATGCGACCGACTAGTTCGCACTGGCTGCGTCTGAGTCCGACGCTCGAACGCAACGTGCTTGCCGAGCAAACGAACATGTCGTCCTCAGCGGCCAACCACATACCCCTGCGAGTCCAACACCAATGTCAGGCACCGCGCACTCTAGTCAGCGGTCGATAGAACACGCCTTTCGAGGCGCAGTGGGCTTCCTGACCCCGCAGTACCCTGGTCCAAAGAATCTGAATGTTATTCGAATAGATGCAGCGCAGTAAATGTATTGTTGTCAATATACTCGAATTCAAAAACGACCATTATTTTACATTTTCAGTTATTTATACAATTATCAAAAATAAATAAAAAGGTTTTATATATTATTTTATATGTATGTATTTTATATTTCATATTTCATAAAGCTAGGTCAGGTACTTTTGATGATATTGAAGATTTTCTAACCGACCCTTTTTCTTTGCGGTCCAGTGTAGATCGAATGAAGCAAGAGAGATCCCAGCATCGCAGCAATGCTGCATATGAACTTCCTTAAACGTGCATTTTATAATATATTATATATAATCTCACGCTTATTTGTGCAACGGGATAGGCCAACTAAGGTTTCAAGTAATAGGCTTACTCGAGATTCCGTACTGCTACTGAAGAATGCTCCACGAAACCAATAACACTTTGTTAGACCCGAAAATCGAACTCGAGATCTCAAGCAAAATTTTTGGCGTACACTCCCTGCGCCACTGAGGCAGTCAATCAATGAAATGTAGGGCAATCATTATATAAAACAAATGGTTGGGAGGCAAAATACAACTAAACCAGTAACGATTTATGACAAGAAGAAATGAAATATCAAAATGATAAAACACAAAATATACACCTAAACTATACTACAGAATACACTATCCTAGCACCAACTTGTCTCGAGCTAGGCGAGGCTAGTCATCTGTCATACAGGATTCTACCTAGTACAAAAACCAGCCTCTCAGACGGTTGTTTTTAGAATATCACTTCCTTAGTTGTATATCTAAGTTATAACTAATTTACATAATATTGTCTTCTGTTTACGCGAATGTTATTCATTGAAATTAAACTACTATATACGGATTTTATCACGTTGTTTATTTAACACTGTATTACAAAATTTTGAAACAGCCATGGTCACGGACCCGTGACCGTGGCTGCTGAAAAGCAACCGAAATGTCGGGGAAAGTGTAAACCTAAATGTAAATAGTTTTAATAATTTTATTAGCTTATAAATTAGTAAAATTCAATAGTAGTAGTAGTGTAACAGTTTCAAAATTATTTAGTAAATATATAAAATCCGTATATAGTAATTTAATTTCAATTATAACTGATTTCTGTCTTTAGTGTGTGTATAGTGTGTGTCCTGTATTTGTAGTAGACCACATTAGAAGTACCATCCAGGGCTACGGTAGCCGTTCGGCGTCGGGTAAGTTGTGTACTACTTTTATTATTTAAATGAGAAGGAAAATAATCATGAATGATTCAACAAACTGACAAAAGTTATAATTAATATAAGCTACTATAAACTAGCGATATAATTTTTAGGCGCATCCTAACTAATATTATAAATGCGAATGTAGGTTTATTTATTTTTTGTTACATTTTTGCGGCTCAACCACTCGACTGATCGTCATGCAATTTCGCATACAAGTTGTCAGGGGAACAGAAAAGGACATAGGATACCTTTCACCCAAAAAATATTATTACTAACCTACCCTATTATTAACCTACCCTACATTCATACGAGCGTAGCCGCGAGCAAAATTTAGTACTACATATTTACAGATAGACTTAATATGCTTCTATACGTCATATAGAGAGATAATATTTCTCGGTCTCACGTAATAGAGAGCCAGCCTACTAACGTTTACCGGGCGCATTAATTCACTCAGTGTATGAGTAAAACCTACTTTTTTCAGAAAGGAAGTATAGACAAATTTTACGTTTCGGGAATCGAACCCGTGACCTTCTTGATTGATTGATCGTCAATAGAAGTGTATATTTAAACTTATTAGTTTAAATGTACGCTTGATATATTTATCTTTTAGGATTTATATTTATATGTAAGTGTACTTAAATAATGAAATTGGCGATAAAGACATGCCATAGTATTGTAGTTACCTACTTCATAATTTTTATAATACCTAAACCTAAATCAGCAAATGTTTTCTTGGGCACACGTAACTACTTGAGCATGGCTAGAAAATAATTTTATCAACATTCGATTGTTCATCTTATAAACCAATAAAGCAAGGCATAACTCAAAAAATGATTTCGTTGATATACGAAATCATTTTTTCACACTCATTCTAATAAACAAACATTCATACTTTCTCTTATCAACACTACAACTACTAAACATTTTATTCGGAAACAGTTTCCGACTAATGCCTGCACTACTCACGCCACACGTGAAAGCGTCCGTCCCCCATCCCCGTTTTCAAACAATGCCGGATGTTCGCCTCCTCGCTCCTCCCTACGCAAATGAATGAGATTTCCTCTATTTAAAAAGATCGCAGCGCCCTCCACATACAACGGAAATGCTTGAAAGCTTTAGAAGCTTTTAAAGAAAGCTTTGTAGTTCTTGCATTTTTATACAGATGGCACTGTTACAAAATTATTAAAAAGTGCTGTTACTTTATTTTGATTTGTTGCTATTTGTTAGTTTTCAAATGGTAATATAACGCAGTAGGATACTATGAATATGATATTTTGTGTGTTTTCATTGTAATATGATTAATATTAACGGGATGTATTTACACCAATTGTTATTAAAATTTGTTTCAGCATAATAATAAATATTTTTATATAGGTACCTACAAAATTAGACATTTCTAGGTAGAGAACAGCATTTAGGCAAAATATAAGGTATTAGCTTTAAGCTAAGTCCATTTTTAATTAATTATATACACATTAACTTATTAATTTTATATTAAATATTAAAAAATATGTCTAAGCAATATTTCGTATAATCTGATTATCTATATATAAAGTTAATAAATTATCGTAGGAGAAAAAAAAACATTAGGTTATCAGATGTGTGAGTGTTTAATTATTATTAATACCAATAATTGTTCCAGTCAAATTAATTAGCTTACGACTGTGAGGCCTTAGATGCTATTCCAGGCATACAATAATTCTAGGATTTTCATGTAGATACTCAATAGTAACCATATCACTCGCCTCCTACGTCCGTCGGTACGTATGTACACATACACATTTCTTTAAATACATATTGGGTACATACCGTCGTCTACTCGGTAACAGTAAATGCATAAGTATTTATCTTATCTTATCTTGTGTGGGGGCCAGTCAGTACAGACCGGCGACACTTCGACCTAGTGGGATCTTTTGTATCGACTTCCCCAATAACGACTGCCATAGATGTTCATGGCAGCCGGGATCGACAGCTTAACGTGCTCTCCAAGGCACGGAGCAGGCGATAATTGTCAATCAATAAGCACATCATTTCGAAAAGTCATATAACTTCCGAAAGTCAAAGGTGCGCGACGTTGGTTCGGCCTCGAGACCCTCTGCATTGCAGTCTGTTGGTTTTCTCACTGAGCTATCGCTGCTCTTACATAAATACTTAGTTATTATACTTGATTTTTATACTCCATGGTTTTAGAACACATGGTGATATAATAAACTATATGTCTCACCTGATGGAAAGCAGTTATTATAGCCTATGGATACTTGCAATACCTCTGGTATTGCAGTCATCAACAAGCAAGGAAGCCGCGCTGTGCCTAAAAAATTGGAGTTACTTGGCGCTACTTGCGGAAAAGTCTAATACCAATGGCCTCCTGTTGACAGCATAGCAGCTGCTTAAGGGGCCTAGAAACCCTACTTTCACTATGGAATACATGTAAAGATAATGTGGTTGCAATGATATGTAGTGTGTCCACCCTTCGTACTTTCCCACCAAGCAGTTCCAGGCTTAAGCACAGATGCCTCTATACCTTATAACTCAATTTCATTCCGTCAATAACAGTTTTTACATTAGCTCTGAATTTCGTATAACTATAGATATCATTTACATTTATCATTTATTTTACATAATGTAGTACTTAATTATCGCTCGCTTTAACAGTAGAGGAAAATATGATGAGGAAACCTGCATGTCTGTGAGTTCTCCATTATGTTTTTGAAGATACGTGTAGTCTACCAACCCGCACTAAGACGGCGTTTTGGAATATGGCCCAACACTTTCGACACTAAAAAGAGGTCCATGCTGAGCAGTGGAACAGTTTATATACAGAGCTGATTATTATTATATTATGTTATAATCATAAATTCCTCTCTGTATTTATTTGTCTCATATCATATAAACAATAATGAATACAGTAGGTACGTAGCTATAGTTAAATTCATTAGGAGAGTGCTGCAATTACTGTAAGTACATACCATGAACTGTACGTGAAATCATTAGTTGCGGCCCGTTTTATATTTTATTCGATGGTGGACGCGCTAAAAAGCGGCCATGCATAATTACCTCCCGCGAGGATACGAGCGCGGCAGCCGACAGCGATAGTAGTGGAGCCGCCTCGAACGTGTAACAATTATTAAACTTACATTTTTGTTTCAAATTATGAATATACAATAACGTGGGCTTATATATGTTGATGTTTATTTTGGCACCACCATCTATAGTATACCTTTGGTACTTAGATGCAATTTACAAATAAATTTTGTGTCAGTTGTCTGAATGTTTGTAGAGTCCCGCGCGACTCAGGAATTAAACTTAGCGCAGGCGCTGTCTTTCGATAAACAAACAAAAATACTCTCTAGTGTTGGATGCATAAGATATACATAACATTATTGTCTTACGTTTACACGAATGTTATACATTAAAATAAAAATGTAGTAGTAAGTATGAAGTAGATACGGATTTTGTCGCGTTGTTTATTTTAGAACACTTTTATTACATCATTTTGAACTATAACACTACTATTATTGAACCCTACTACAATTTAATCTATTTAAATTAATTAAAACTATTTATATTTAAGTTTATACTTTTACCCGACGTTTCGGTTGCTTTACAGCAGCCGTGGTCACGGGGAGACTAAGATGGTAATTGTCTCAATGTTCTGAAGTATAGTTATTTACAAGTAACCGTACATAATTGTGTTCCTATTTACGCAGAATGAGCCCAAAGTATCATGAAGTCTAGCTGTGTTTTGCTCTCTTGCTTTCTTGGGTTTGACTATTTGAATTACTGGATCCCAAGCTGGTGGTACATTCCAACCATCTTCACTATTGAAATTAGGATGTTGTTTTTTAATTTCAACAGGTTCGCGAAGCATCCTTGGTAGAAATCAGTGTTCTTTAGCGAGTACGTGTGGTTTGTCAAATCGTAGGTAATGGGTGGTCTCTTGTTGCACATGTTCACACACAGCAGATTTCAACGAGCGTTGCTGTGTGCCAACTTAAACTTAATAAACAATTATTATTAAAAAAACATCAGCTATATGTTCTTTTATGTAATAAAAGTGTTCTAAAATAAACAACGCGATAAATGCCGTATAAAGTAGTTTTTATTTCAATATACATATACATAACACTTTACTTTTGTATAATACGTACTATTTTATATTCATAATTTACATAAAATGAAAGTATACTTTACTTAGTTATGATTGATTTAATTTATTTAGGCAAGATGAATTTTGAGTACCGGTTGTGTGTAAATACATGCAACAACAACAAACTGTTAAGTGAAGAGTCCAGAGTAATGTGTTAAAAATATTATCGGTTGGGGTACAATAATTTAAGTAAAGTTATCATGCCCAAGCAATAGAAGACGTGACTTTGATATGTAAACGGTTGAGTATTGAGTTGAGTATGTACATATATATATATATGCTTAAATAATAACACCAATCATTTTATGTGATGTTAGAATATTTTGAAATAGCTTTATATAGAAAAAGTTACGTTTATTTTGTTTAAATATAAAAAATAAACAAAATAAACCGCGAATAAAATACTGTTGATTCTAATGAGTATGAAAGTATACTCAGATAATAATTCTGCTAATGGTACGTAATTTGAAATTTACCTTGTTAAATTTATTAAAATTCTCACATATTTGAAAAGACTATTAAATGCTTTGTGGGAGAAGTGTTACTGCTAATACAATGGTCTTCGTATCTTATAGTTCCGTATGTTGGCCAACTGTTGAGGAATCTAGTTGCCTAAACGCCATCTATAATTACGAAAAGTCAGAGCTTGTGGACAAAAACTGAATGATATTTATTCCATAAAAATATTTAGAACAGTGTAAAACTTAAAGTGCAATTAATAATTTTAAGTTTTAGAATGTTTCAAATATTTTAACGCGACTTGAACGATTTTATTGCATTCTTATCGTTCTAAGCATAGCACAGTGATGTGTATTCACAGTTCTTATGTATATAAACGTTGTTATGAGAATATTTAAAACAAATTCAAAGTCAAAAAACATTTAATTATTATGGGCCACAAAGTAACGCTAAGCTTATGAACGACAAAATTTATTAGTGAATGAAATTGCCGAAGTTACAGTTAGATATTAGATTTAGGCAAAAGATTGAATTATATTTACAATGAAAAAAACCTGCGAGCAACTTACAGTATTAACTACTAAGAGAAGAGAGATAAAAGCCTTTAGTAAAAATAAAAAGAGCTCCAGTGTAGTGTTTTCCGATATTACATAGCGTCTTTTTTGCGTGCCAATATATACTTGAAACATGCTATAACCATGCCCAGTATGTTCAAAACTCGACATGAAAAATTACGTATAGTGAATCTAACACATAAATACTATTTATAATATTTCTATCTAGTATGAGAATTATCAGGCTACAGGTTTGTATAATCAATTATGGTAATCGATGGTAACTGCACGGATTGCCACCTGGGCGGATGGCAATTCGTGCAGTTAAAAATAGGTTAATTTTACTGTTTCAAAACAACCACATATGAAAAAACAATTGTTGATATATAAAAATGAAACGATTATCCCATTAGTCACTAAAATAACTCAATAAAATTTTAATTAATCAAATAACATATTGAAATTCTGACCTAAATAATTAAATAACTAAATATTAATAAAAAATATATTCCATTCATAATACTAAACATATTTCAATTATGACAGTGCACTAAAAAACAAATTTTATTCAAAATAAATAAGTATAATAAAAAATAATAATACGATAAGAAAAGCGATTCCACAGCCGTCGCTGTTCGCTACCGGACTCTTTTATATGCGTTTGTCAGTGAATTACAACGACAGGCCTGTAGCCAGTGAAAAACTGTTTAAACACCTACCTCATGTACTTCTGTAGTAACTACAGTTTATATGCTGTAAATACCTATACGTTTATGTGAGTATTATTGAACTCACTCTGTTTGAAGAGCGTTCATGATTATTCATAACTATTTTATACAAAACTATTTTTCTACATGCTCGTTAAAATATGTCGTTTTGTAAGTTATTCTGTTTGCGCAAGTGGTGTAACTTTTCGCTGAGTGTTGGGGGTTAGAACTTCATACGAAAAAAAATGTTTTATGCTTCAAGAACTAATCAAAGTCTGGGCTTATTGTTCAAATCTTTGTAAAGTACTCCTCGACGATATCAGATGTGCCGAGTGGGGGATTAGGTATTTATAATGATAATTAGTTACTAGCTATGATTTTAAGAAAAATTTTAACCCACGACCTCTTTGTAATTTTTAAACTATCGTAGAATGCATAATTATGATCATGTCGAAATGTTGCTTTGTAACGTGTATAGCATCATAGGCTCATATGCATCGAAGTTAACAATCACCACATTGGAATGTATATTTAAAGGAATCTGGACTCCTATATCAAAATTTCAACAACGCAGCGATATTTTCAAAAATCATTGCTTGTATTATAGTTATATCATGTTACCAAATCCAACGACTATCGCAATGGTACCTATAAGCACACGCTTCTGTTGTTTTCGTCTACTTATCGTGCTGTTCCGGTTTGGTTTCTCGGGTTGGGCAGAGTGTGTTTGGAGGTTCCCTTTAGAATTTTTCAGCTATAGCAGAGCATTACAAGCAATATATAGAATATATTCCGGCTTCTATACCCTTTAGTAAAAAAATAAACTCTTGTACTAGGTATTTAGCACAATTCTCCACATGGAAGACAGACATTGACATAACGGATACAACGCTTAAAATGGTTGTTGTCAGCGTTATATCAATTATATCTGTAGTTCGTTCAGTTTTTTTTTTTACCACGCTGGGTTTGAACCCAAAACACTTACTCAGCATACTAATGACATAACCCCTTAAAACATCCGTGCATCCGTGCACTCATCATGTGGAATGCCTCACAAGATTCCGATAAAAAGAAAACTGTACTACCAACTCAAGGAACCAAGAACATCGTTGCACTTCTGATAGCAGAGACTCCGCGGAAGAAATCCTACTGACCGTACGTGTAGCTTTATTAAGGAGAGCCCCATATGTGGAAAGTATTATAGCTAAGCGCTATTTCTTTTAAAGAAGTTACAAATGACTAACATCCATCCTCGCTTTAATTATCGTAGTATGTTATTAAAAATAATATTTAGATTTCGTTCAGTAAATCTAGAAATAAACATCTACATATAAACAAATAATATTTACCTATTTATCATATTGGTATACACTAGCGAAGAGCACAATTGCTATCAATTTATATTCCAATGTATGACAACACTAATATAAGTTAGTGCGTTGCCTCTTTGCCCGTTCAATGTTACAGGTTACACTGTGCAAATATGAACAAATATGAGGAAAGTATAAAAAGTACGCTAAAACACAAAAGGTCGTGCTCGTCTCTTTCAGCTGCTAATTGAAGAAAAATGTTAACGGAATTACGGTTATAGTTCTTAAAGAAGGAACGAAATTGGTGTGTTAAATTTATTAAGGTTAAGTACCTACCTACCTACCTACCTAATTCCGCGCTGCTGCAAAAAACCTTCATGATATAAAACAAAAGAACTAATTTACTCAGACCTGACCAATTTTCAGGCAGTATATTAATCTACATTTTACTCATTTTAATATTTAAAAAGAACAGTCCACACGCAAAAATAACACCAATGAAAACCATGTTTGACCGACGCGACGAGCTAAATAACATTATGGAGTGCAAAAAAAATGAATTGTGCACCGTAGCCGCGATGCTAACTCAGTTACCGAGTACCTAGGCGGGGCTGCCGCTTTCATTAGCTCTGTTTGTACAAAGCTTTCGCTGGCAAATGAATAGATTTATACGCCGGCTATTAAATCAAGCCGACGGACACACGCCTAGTCATCCGTCGGTCTGTGTTTACTAAGATATCCCATATTATAACTGCAGGTATTCTCTTTGTTATTTTCATATTAGCAAGCATATTTTATGTTTCAAATAAAGAATATTTTATATTTCAGCTATAGGGTTGGATACTAGGATGGTGAAGGTTGAAGTAAGGCTTTTGCTAGTGCAGTTCAAAACTATAACGAAACAATATTTTAGCGAAATAGGTTAAGAGGAACTGGTTCTAATATAGCTTGCAAGATTTGATACAACTAAGAACTTTACTACTTGCAGGTTCTAAAATTGATTTGAAGAGTTTCGAATCTGACTGTTCGTCGTGACCGGTGCACAGATTTAATATGTTTTGATAGAGATAGACTGCTGCGATACAGATTATTATCTCTGTGTTACCGATTTCTTTAAAAGGACTACTATCGCTAAGGGATGCTTGAAGCAAAAAGTACTGTTCGTAAAGAAGATAATCGTGTGCATTGGTAATGTTAAGGTACGTTGCTTCTGTCAAGGTTTCCGGTGATAGGTATAGACCAATCACATAAAAGAAGACATTGTGACGTTGTTAGCATTGACTAAACTATCACATAAGTTTTCGTTAAACTATGAAGATCTATAATGAGCTAAAGATAACATTTTCTGTTAACTTAAACGATACTTACAAATATTTTGAGGACCTGTGTAAATCGCTATGTTTTTGCTTTTTGGGTCAGCCGCCGTAATATTTATTTTAAGCTAAAATGGTTTATCTATTAATTTCTTTATTCATACAGCATACATAATCGAAAATTCTTTAGCTTGCGGTCAATTACGACTATTCAATGGTATAAGCTAATAGTCGATCTTGTTAAGCTGAAAGACTAACCGCCGGTTTATGAGACGCTAATCAACTACGTAACAAAATCTTACCAATGTGAAGTAATTTGATTGTTTGTTGCTAAATCAGTTAAGAAATCACAGCGCTTAAAAGTCTGTTAAAAAAAATTGTATTGATTTTCGTCTTAAATAACAAAGATAATACCTTCTCAAATACACTCAAATCCCTAGATTCCCTCATTAATAAATCTAAATTGTATTTTTATTAGAATTAGTGTAAAAATAACTGCGGACAAAGTTGAAATACAATATGAAACATCGGTTTCAAACCTGTTCAAATCCCTTATCGTTTTATTATATACTTATTTAAAGGTTTTTGGACAATTTAATCTATGGAGTCTGTAAACCCGCAATGTATAACAAAACAAAAGTAATAAGATACAAATAAATATCATTAATTTGTAAATTTTTGGAATGCCCTTCATAATCGAAAACCAATCGTGTGTGGCCGCGGGTATGTCGCTCAATAATTTAAGCACATAACTCGCAGAAAAGTATGTATGTATGTATGTATGCAAATCCACGTTGTAGCAGTTCATCTCAAATAAAAAGCAAAAACCGACGCATCTGTTGACACGCGAAATAGAAAAATCTCAATAAAAAAAGATTGCTGGAAAATTTTATTCGAACAGACCACCTACAACTAACTGGGCACAGACGCACCGCAAACCCGAAAACCTACATACGTCCGATTTCGTAAAAAATAAACGAACAGAATCGAATGCAGCCGAGCTAAATCGATACCCTATCGAACGAGTCACCCGTCAAACTTTTGTAATACAGCTACCGTACGTCGGGCCGGCCACCGCCGTCCGTGGAGTCCCTCATACAAACACACAACTCCGCTACACCGACTACGTAACTAAATATCGTTCACTAATACCCTGCACCGACAAAAGAAAATATAACTCGCATTCAAAACCAAAAACCATGATATCTCGAGAACATTTTTTGCCAAAAATATCGCCAAAAGTAGGTTAGTAATTCGGGTTCTGACAAAAGCCTTCGTTGAACAATAGACCCGACACACTATTACACGGTGGATATAATTAGTTATGGTGTATGGATTTAGATTTTGTTGTTGCGATAATTTTTGTGAATGCGTTGAATAAACATCTGCTTGAGATTTGCAATTCGACAAGCGAACAGTCGCATTGAAATGTCATGTAGAAAACTGATCCGAATTGAACAATGGCGCCCAAAAAATGGTCAGCGATATACTTGACGTACGTATTACGTAGTTTGATAATACGGCAATCATAATAAATAGTTATATAAGAATATTTCCTGTGAATAGATTATCATCGGTCCGGAAATGTGCATACGGATCAAATAGCCCCAGAGGTAAAGCTTTTACTGTTTGGAAAGCAAGTAACAGATTATTGTGTGTTGATGTCTGAAAATAGGTACATAAATACTAGGCAATTAGTCTTTTTTATGTACTGAATACGCTGCTTAGAGCCTCAATATTGAAGATTTAATCCGGTTGTTTACAAATAAACGTTTATTAATCGTTTCAATGCAGATCATCTATGCAGTTACTGGAAATTGTTATTTGTATTACGTATCTCTTCTGTGATCTTGTTTGTAGGGTGGTATCTTTGTTACAATCGCTAAATTATGTCAGCAAATATTACCGTCATAATTAAACTATTATTTTATCTATATATTAATACGTTAAGTAATCCTACAATGGATTATTTTTTAAGGGTATAGATGTAGACAATGAAACCTTAATAACGGTTAAACCTAAAATTTAAATCAATTATGATCGAATTTCGACCACTTGGCGACCGCTAGAATTTATTATTATTCCAACCAAGAAATGGCAATTAACGATAATATAATTTAAATTGTTCATATAAATGTAATAGAGATTTGCACCATATACCTACTCGTTTAAATCTATTGACGAGGATAACCTCGGTGTTCAATCGATGCGTGATTACGAAACCCTCATCACCATTATGAGTGTGTACTACGAGTAATGCGCCGACAGCTCGCAAATTAATCAACATACCGCTATCGGTACAAAAACGCTTTTTATTTCACACGAGCCTATCACACACGTATACCAAACAGAAAGAAAAAAGGTATTCGTGTTCCGGCACGTGGGTCGTCATAGTGACCTTCGTCAAACTGACGTATTGTGCATATCAGTGTTATGCAGTGTCTGGCCAGTCGAGCACACGGCGATACATGTCAAACATTTTTACTTGAAAAAAGGACGACGGATAAACGGTCGTGCGTCAGCATTTTCGCTGAGAAGTTTAGAGATTTGATGCAAAAATTTTAATCGACGTATCCGCCTTTTTTTTTAAGTATTCACGCACGCAATGGATGTAATACTTATATCCTAAATTATGCCACTACAGTTTCATGTCTATTGTGAATATTTATTGGTACTCTCGTCATAAATTATTATCTTGTTTATTTATATTAATCAATTTATACAATAATATATGAATTTATATAGTTTACATAGTATAGACAGTTTTAATCATTTATAGAACTGAGTACAGACATTTTGAGTGCCTATAGAACTCAGTATCAATAGTTAAATATCATTAGGAGGCCTTATATTCTACATACTGATTTTCTTCTGCAAACATCCGTAGTTAAGTGTTTACTAATCGAGCCATTTAGTTGGTTGTCATCTTCAGGAAAACCTTTCTGGCGATTCAAACAGATAACGTGGCAGTGTTTCTTCTTATAAGATTACCAGCTTTTGCAAAGGAGGCACTTGTATAGTACGTGTGTATAGGGTGTCCGGTAATTAATGGATAACCTGGAAATGTCTTATAGTGGAACTGATAGTCGTCCAGAAAAAAAAAAGAACTATCCTAACTACTACCTGAGATATGTGTTTTTTTTAATTACCATGTATAACTTTCTTGTATACTACGACCATAAATTAATGAAATCCATCGGTTTTTTGTTGTTTTATTAATAAACATTAATTATGCTAATAGATAGACAGTCAAAAGTATGCTATGCTATAATAGCATGCACTTTTTAATATAAATATATATATATTTTTTGTTTATTATTATTTATTTAATTTTTCTGAACGGCTTTCAGTTCTACTATAAGACATTTCAAGGTTATCCATTAATTACCGACCACCCTGTATATTTGTAATTATAATGTTTTAATCTGTAAATAATCATCCGAGGTATTGATACCTTTTCCTTCTTCTATCATTGCCGGCCAGGGTCCTGTATTACAAGGGATACCTCGTCTTAATGTTGGTCCTAAATATATGTATATTATCATCCTGTCTATTTTAAGATTTTTTGTGTTCTAGTTAGTATAGATATATATCAGTATAGCCATACTTATTCTTTCTACTTTCATAGTAGATCGCGGCTAGCATTAAAAAATGAAGAAATAAATTATTTTCCAGAAATCATATTGAAAATCTTTAAGTATTTATAGCTTTCCTAATACAGTTTCTAAAACCACTTATTATGTAAATAAATGCGTTTAGTTTATTGCGTTTCCCGAATAGATAACAGTGGGTCGTTTCATCCAGCCCCGGCTTCGTTATCGACACTATAAAGTCACTCGCAATGTACGGATGATAGTTTTTCCCGCCTTTTTTCCGCTGACCACACGAAAATCTGGTTGGAGTTTTTTTTTATTCGGTTTATATCCACGGTATTCCTTTCAAAGCTCAGTTTGGCTGCCACGTAAGTGGTTTTTTTTATAAAAATAGCTGAAAGATATGCATGTAATTCCTTTTATTTTTTTAAAGGTTAAATTTGTTTTGTAAAAAATTGTTTTAATTGGTATTTGACTAAAACTGCAGGAGATCATCATTATCGTTGTAACTATATCTCATCACCTGCTTACAATAGGTGTCATACCTGAGACCAACTAAATAATGTGCTCATAATACATCTATAATACATTATATGTAGATATAGACTATATTTATATTGCAATTAGAGTATATTCGAGTAAAGAACTAGTAAAGAATATTTTAAGATAATTTTATAAATAATCAATATCTGGTAATATTCCCACTTACTCTTCGGTGTTCTTACGTAGTCAACGTAATCAAGTAAAACTGTAATAAGGTCGTTCAAAACTATTATATAAGCATAAGGACAGAACCTGTATCGTAAGGATTTCACAACCATTGAACCATCTGACAATTAAGAACAATCCACGTTTAATAGTCCCGTTTCTAGATCAGACAGATCAGACGTTGACGAGAAGTTTTCATTATAATAATATCAGTCCTGTATTATACTGTCCCACTGCTGGGCACGGGCTTCTTCTCAGTGTGAGAGGGGTTAGGCCATAGTCCACCACGCTGGCCCAGTGTGGATTGCCAGACTTCGCAAATCTTTATGAAAGTTATGGAGAACCCTCAGACATGCAGGTTTCCTCACGATGTTTTCCATTACCGTTAAAGTGAGCGACTATTAACTATTTAATTTTACATTATCTGTCATACTTGGAAGACCCCAATCCCTCATCAAACAGATCCTCGCCAATCAAGACCTGTTCCAAAAAACCTGCTTAGTGTAAACCAACAAAAATGTACACCGAAATCAAAACCTATACCTTCCACGTAATTTAGCACGTTTCCCAAACACCTACGAGGTTTTTTATGCGTCTATTTCCCTGGGAGAGTCATAAAACGATGCGGGCGGCGCGGTCGCGTCGCGGGCGGCATCTTCGTGACTCTACGGCTTTAGCCAATAGCTTTTCAAGCACTTACCATCGTTTTCGATTATTTAACTATGGTAGTATATAAAAAAAGCACCATTATTAACTGCCTCCGTGGCGCAGTGGTATTGAATGCGACTGCTGTGTATGAGGTCTCGGATCTCCTGCGTAGTTGGCCAGTCTCCGTTAAGACAGGTCGCCGTGGTCGAAATTCGATCTGGAGGATATTATTAACATGGATATATGTATATGTTTCAATTTAATTTAGTATATAATTAGATTTTGCCCGCAGCTTCGCTCGCGTTCGTGTAGATTTTGTCAATAAATGTCTATTCTTCGAAATCATTAATTTGTTCTGACGGAAAGGTATTCTATACCCTTTTGTATCAATGAAAACGAGTATAAAAATTGCATGATGATTCGTCGAGTAGTTAAGGCGTAAAATGGTAACAAATAGACAAACAAACTCACATTCGAATTTATAATATTAGTTTTTTAAGAGTGTCTATAGATCCTCTGTCACGGGCGACTTTACAAACTTGACACAACTGACACAAAAATACCCTATTCTGCATGACCAAGTCACCGATCAATCAAAGAGTTAGGTTTGCTTTTTAAATATATACGATAATAATCTCCTAACTCATTGAAGGAGGCATTTTACATCTATGGGAGACAAATCAAGTAGATTATCGCATTCCAAAGTGACAAACTTTATAGTTAATCACATGTCATACTTTTCAAACTACTGTCAGATAATAAACATGTTTTTGAAAAATGTACGTCATGTGAATTTTATTCATTTTGAAGTAAAGATACAAAATAGATTTTAAAACCGTAGAGATCTGTACTACTGTCGCTATCGATGTAATACGCACCTATGGTAGTCGTTGAGAATAAATGGGAATGAGCCTTATCGCCGCAGATAAAACAACTTTGTCACGGCGCTGCCTCTTCCAATATGCGATAGCTGGCGCTGCCCCATTTGCTCCAACATTATGTTAACGTGCGGCCTTTTATATTAGATTCCTCTGGGTTATTGGCTGATTGATAAATAGCTTCTTATATAGAAAATGAGCGTTTCTAACATTGTAAGTAGTTTTATTCAACGATTAAGCAACAATAGCTTAGAGAGTAAAAATCGGTCTGTCTTCACTCCAATCGTGTGGAATGCACCTCTTGTTTTTCGAAGTCATGTGCCAAAGAATTGTTGATCATTGGTCGCTTTAACAGTTAAGGAAAACATCGTAAGTAATTTTACATGAAGAGATTTATCCACAATGTTCTCAAAGATGTAGAACATATCTGAAATCTCGCACTAGACCAGCGTGTTGGACTATGGCCTATCCGTGGTCATAATAAGAAATAGGTTCCAGCAGTGGGACATTATTATAATTTAGGAAACGTTATTTAATAGCAAGCCTGTAACTCATTGAGAAGTGAGACAAAAGCTATTGTATAATTTTGATCGATCTATTACCATCTGCCAAGTAGATTTTTAGACTCTATTGAGAGTTTCAGATAGAAGAACCCAATCCCTCATTGCTCGAACTCTAAAGCGTGATAGGCACAATATAAACACAAGTATAACACTTGTGTTTATACTTTCGACACTGAAACGGCTAAATCATCCTTTCATCCTAAAACACAAAAGTTTATCACTAGTCACGGGTCGACAAGTTTGATGATTGAAAATATAAATGACCACTAACCATTACGGCTCACCGAAATTGGTTATAAATGCATAGTTGTCGTTGGACGTGGTTAGTAGATACATATATTGAATGGGTTATCATGTAGCCTTACAAAGTATATAAAACAATGTAGACACTTATGTCTGCCAAAAAATAACAGACATACTGCTACATCTGATCATATGCAAAAGTATTAGGTATCGATCTGTCCCAGCCAAAATTGCTTTGTACAAGAGACACGTATTATTAGGTCAAGTAGGTGTATATTGATGTATCCCTACTAAAAACAGGCATGTTTCTATAAATTTATGTATTTTGCTGTTTAATAGAATCCAACAATTCACGCTTAGCATTACACGTGTGTTTATGTAGTCACAATTTAATTTTGTGAATGTATCGAGAGAAACTGGGAAAGGCTCTGCCAACATGTATCGGATATTTTTATCAGTTACATAAAGCGAGCAGTGAAATACTAAATAAATAACATTCTATCGATCGTTTTTGAATAATTTACGAGAAAGTTAAAGTATAAACGAACATCCGTACATCGGAACGGTCGAATGCAATTCCCGTCATTCAGAATGAACGCATGTCAGCTTGAATTGGGCTCGCGTCTGCAAGGAGCGATCGATTATCGTTCCACGGGGTTAATTGCGATGCGTTCAAACAAAAAGTCTGGCTGGCCTGTTCCCGCCTAATGACGCCATAAAGTCGAAATTATACGCTCCGTTAGCTCGAACCGTTGTTTCTACCATACGAGTAGCTATACTTGGTTCATTGCGTCTGCTTGTATGGAAGCTTTAGTGTCGGTTTACTGGTATGCTTTGCATATTACGACTTACATATAAATGGGAAACATAGTTTGAGTATTTCAGTTCCTACAATATGTTGATGTTACTTACGGAAGGCGAATACATAGTTGATTGAAATATATAATATAATCTCTCGTACGGCGCAATTCTTATGTCAAAAACAGCACCGCAGCCGCAGGATAAAAATGACGATCCAAGTCTGGTTGAATTTTAAATATTTTAATATTTGTATCATCCTTTATATTACTATAACATAGCGTATCAGACCGCAAATGAAGCATATTTACAAAAATAGTACATATAATTATTATCAAACTGAATCTTGCAATTCGGATATTAATTCTAGCATTAATAAATACCTAATGTAAATTAGTGCAATATGTAATGCTTTGCCAAAAAAATATTAACTATGGATTTTTACCAGCCTTCTTCTCAACAAGGGCATTCTACTCCGTCTTAAAGTTTTACTTGAATCTGGTAAAAGTGTATGTAACTTAGATGTCATTTTGACAATCAATCAAGTTTTCGATTTAAATCATATTGTTTTATGAACGTATTAAAATGACAGCACATGCTGAGCTATGCGCATAGAATACATAATCCTCAGTACTACATATGTATCTCTGCGTGCAGCTGAATTTTTTAGCAATTGACAGAAAAAAGGCCTTTATTCGCGACATGTTTTCCATAAAGTTTGTGGAAGTTTGATGACATAACGATGTCAATTTGGTTTACAGCTCGTGCTGGCTATGTTTTGTAACCAGTAGGTACACCAATACGAAATTGGTTTAGAGACAAGATTTACGTATTGAACAAGAAATATTTAGAAGAGGCTTTATAATAGATCGTATAGTATTTTTAATGGAAAGCTCTTAAACGGTTGAAGAAAGTATGTTTAATGTTTAAATACATATGTTTCATGATTAACTTTTACAAACATAATTTGCATATAATCTCAGAGCATTTATTATAATAATTTGATGTTAACATAGTATATCAGACGGTTGAAAATACTCTAAATAATTGACTTCAAACATCGCTGATAATAATGTTGATATAATCCGAAGCATTCAGGTTACATTAAGTTTAAAAAAGTAATATTAATGTAACTAAGAGTAGAATGTGTCATCACAAAAACATAAAATTAAATACCTTTCAATAATAAAAAATTTATAAAATACAAAACATATTTGTTTTCTTTTAATATAATATACACACTTACCCAAAAATTTATATGTTTCTATTTTATGTATCACTAACAAATTTATAAAAAAAATTATAACTACAACGACAGAAAAAGTAGAACTATCTATTATTAGATCCACGTTACCTACAAAACCATACTAAAAGTATATATACGAATAATTGACACAATTACCATTCACCCTTATATTAAAACAGCGTACTTACTCTATTTTGAAACCTATAAAGACCAAAACCCGAAACCCAATATCACCTATCAGTATTCCAATCATCATTGTCGTCTTGCGTTTCCACACAAAGATTATCTGTTTCATGAAATCAGCGGAAACATTCAATCACGCTCGCTTTTTCCTCTCCTTCGAGATAAGATCCTCGGAAGACGACACTGGGGGTAAAAACGGGGAGAATGAGGTGGGAGGGGTGAAGGGAAGTGGCATTTGGCACGGGCAATTGACGCTACTGATAGGATCGCGAGCTGAGTTAGCAGATATATAGGATAGGAGCGAAGGTGCTTCAAGAATACTGGCTGTGATTAATTTTTGTGTCATATGAATTTTAGAATGGCAGCCACCTCTATGATGGCTTTAACTTAGTGAGGTTTGACGTCATCTGATATAGTTTTATTGGGTCATATAATTTCAAAGTTAGTTCTGTTTATAGAGGGCAGTGTAAGTTTGTTCAATTTATGTAAATTGTTGTAAGTGTTCTATTATTAATAGATTATTTGGGTGCATACCATAGATTCAACTATTACGCAAGATGACAAAAGGAACATAACACTTTTGCATAAAGAGAATAAAACATACATATAAGTTATAAAAAATCAAGTAATAATGCATATTGTGCCGTCATGTAAATGAGTCGATGCATTTAAATATATGTAACGATTCATTGACATGCCCTTTGTATATGTGTTTAGGTATCCTAATCGTCTCAATAGCTAAATAAATTTTGATGTGATTTTTAGTGATATTATATTAAGATAGGCTTGGTAAAAATTTATATTGAATGGGTTGTAAATACAAAATAAATTAAATTTTTGATAATTTGAGGTCGCGATCCCAACTCTTTTAAAATAAAAATATAGGACAAATTCCCTTTACCTATGCGCAATTTAAAAAGCAAGCTAGCATAGATATTTTTTCTTTTACATGCCGATTTAACTCTATATATGTATTTATTCAACAATTTCTGCCTGTATCTCCTGGCTTATAACGTACGCGGTGCGGTGTCGGCTTCCCGCGACACCGTTTCTAATACACGTGAGCGATATTCTAAGCCAGCCTGTTTCTTACGCGCCAACGATGCGCAACTATTGTGTATATAAGCTCCTGTGGCAAATTGAAAAACTTTCATACTAATCTAAGTATGATAGTTTTGCATGTTATCTGTGTAGGTGATTTTTATATTGTCTTTGATGGTGAAGTTGGCTCATTCCTATTTTATGAAATGTAATCATTGGCGAAATTATATAAATTTTCATACATGATACAGCTCTACCTTAGTCTTCTGGGATATACCCAATGTTAATGATGGTTTATAACTTTAGTTTGGAGTTACTTGCAGGTACCCTCTCATACGCTCAACGTTTTACCTTAGCAGAGCTTTATGGCAGACATTATGCTGCTACAAAACTGTACTTACTTAATATCAAAACTCAATAACATTTTGAAATTAAAATTTGTTTATAATAATATAAATTAAATCACGTTTCATATTAATGACTTTTAAGAATTATTAAGTTATAAGTAATTAATTATAATATTTACCGAGCGCTTAATTTTTTTTTGCAGCAACGTTTGTTACTGTTAGACTAAGATGGTGTTCGTCTCTATATCTTAAAGCGTAGTTTTTCAAAGTACTTACTCGATGATTATGTATCTACTAGTCTACACTAACTTTCAGATTAGCTGATGATTAAACCTTTTAGATGACGTCAAATCTCACTTAGCTTACAAAACTAGAGTTGGCTTCGTTTCTAAAAGACGACGCAAAATCGAGCCTAAGACCTCACGATTGACCTACTCTCAAACCATATCAGTTTATTAATTGTTGCAAGCTCCTTTCAATTTGCGATTGTATTCAAATCATGTTTCGCTTCCTTAAAATAATGAAACCACATCTGTACTGATACTAACAATAGTTCAACCATTTAACACCAACAACAGACTTTACAAAAACGTGCTTTTTACCAAAAAAAACATTCGTTTTAATAAATAAAGATATAACAGCAGGTTGAATATTAAACGTTGTTAATTAGTTAGGGCTGCGCCAACTGACATTAAACGATAATCCACCTGTTACAGTTATTTATATAGCAGTTATATTTCACAGTTCCGGAGTATTTTATTTGTTTAGAACGGTTAAAAGTAAACGCAGCTATTAGGTTAGCCGCAGGAGATGCGGGGTTTATGACTTTATTGACTTTTTATTATTACGACTGCTAAATAATGCCATAGCAGCCTAATGTTCGGCAGCTGACGTCTCAGTTTGATTGTAAATGGCCCAAATGTGGCGCGGAGCTACGGCAAAAAATGTCGTCGAGAAATCTTGACGAAATTTAAATTTATTTTGACGTAGAAAGCAGTATTTAGGGTGGTTACATAGATGGCGTAGTAATTAAGTGGTCGATTCGCCACTATCACTCTGCCGAGTGTTGTGGGTTCGAATCCAACACGGGACAAAACTTTGTGTGATACACAAACGGTTGTTCCGAGTCTGGGTGTTCTTTGTGTCCGTTGTTTGAATGTTTGTAAAGATCCCCGCGACTCAGGAAACAATAATAGTGCGGGAGATGTCTTTTTAAAAAAATCCGGACATATCATATTGTCACTATATAATGTATGTCTGTGTATGTTTAAAATTACGTTTATAAAATTTTATTTTAATTTAAAATGCTAGTAACATTCTCGTTCGAAACCTCTGTAAAAGTATGTAGAATATGACTTTATATTACTCCTGTGGTATATGGTACCTAAATAAAACTTAAATCGTATACAGCAATGTGTATGTGAAATTCTACTGCAACTTCCCTTGAGATAAAGCAACCCAGATGCGGCAATGTGCTAAAATATAAAGTAAATGTTTTAAACATACGAAGACTTCACCTATATCCTTCCCTTTTTAAAATTTTGGAAGTACATCCTGGCATTCATACTCAAATAACTGCAACAAAAAAAAATGTTATGTATCGCTTTATTTTAGTATATTTAATCCTATACTGTTTATATTATACGTATAACAAGTTTAAATTACTTTCACTGGGTTAAGACAAGCGTCAGGTCATTTTATCCCACGTAGATATACACACTTCGAGTTGGTCACTATGTATACTGGATTTTATGTTTTAAGTTATAAGGTATTATTATAACCAACTCTCTCCTGTTGTCCATTCCTTCAGATGTCACTTGTATAACGTCCTTCAATTTATTAGATCGCCGAAAAATCGATGCTCTGGAGATGTGGATGATGAAACAGATGCATGTTAAAAATACCGTGGACAGCGTTTCGAACCAATAAATCCACCTCAAAGAGCTTCGCATACAAGACAGGCTTTCGTCAATTGTGCAGTTACGAACACTGAAGTTCTTTGGACACATTTCCAGAAACGAGGACTCGATGGAGAGACTTGTGATGCAGAACCGCATTGAAGGCAAGAGAGGCCGAGGTCGGTCTCCAATGCGCTGGATCGACCTTATCACCAAAGTTATGCAGTCAACCGCAATACAGTGTGCTCGTAATGCCAGTAGCCGCCAGGGATGGAGGGACATCGCTCGACGTGCGGCAAATGACGTTAGTGCGCCGCTTGCCTGTCCATCAATGATAGCCACGACCACTCTGACAAGAGTGCCCGACTAAGGAGATCTTCCTTTAACAGTTACTATGTGTAAGTGACATGTAATACATGTATAATATGTAGATGTAAGGTTATACACGAACATTATATTCATGATATATTGTATAGACAAATTACCAAAATATAATAATAATAATATTATAATAATATTCTACCACATACACAACAGCATCTAGCCCAAACTAAGCAGAGCTTGTACTATGGGTACTAGACAATGGATATATAAGAGATATACATATATACTTTTTTTTTGTAAATACATACAAATTATACATAGAAACACCCAGACCAAGACAAACATCCATGTTCACGCACACAAATGTTTGACTTGTGCGGGAATCGAACCCACGACCTCAGGCGTGGCAGTCGGTTACAATAACCACTACGCCATTGAGGCCAAGCAAGTAGGTATAAAATACCATTTACTAAGATATCATTGCGTAGGTACCTAGTAGTAAATTGAATGCATAATCTTTTAAAGAAAGTATCACGGAGATTGGAGCTGTTTATAGTGAACGTCAGTCTCGCACTCTGTTACGTAGGACCATAAAGCATACCTACTTGGCGGATTATGAATGTGTAATACACTTCTGCCTACCTCTTCAAGGATATAGCTGAGACTATCTATACTAATATTATAAGGCTGAAGAGTTTGTTTGTTTGGTTGAACGCGCTAATCTCAGGAACTACTGGTTCGAGTTGAAAAATTATTTTATTGTTGGATAGCTTATTTATTGAGAAAGGATATAGGCTACCCACGGTGGCGGCGCAGTAATCATAAACGTGGGTAAAACCGCGGGCATATCTAGTGTAGGTATAAAACACTGGCCTTTAAAAGAGTGGCCTTGAGTTTCTTGCAGGTATCTTCTCAGAGGCTCAACCTTTTGCCTGAACCTTGCAACTAACATAAATGTAAATTCAGTAAATGTAATAAACTCACTAACCCTTTTGAATGAGATGATTTTTGACTTTGACTGGTGTCTTAAAATAATGGCCGCCAAGACACATCAATAACTTTACTTCCCCACAGTTATATACCACATAGTTTCTTACTCGTACATGGGACTATTAATTGCCCATGCGCAGCTGAGCGTGGTAGCATGGTCACGTGTCATTAACCATCGCCATGAACCATTCCATGTCGGTTAAAACATAATTGCGAGTGCACCAATTGATGTTATTTATTTCATTTTAACGTATATGTGGGTAAGAATGGTATTGGGGATGAAGTGCTGTAGTGGTCACGGTAATTATTTACAAAGCTATTGTAATGCAATGTCATTTAAATAGCTGTAACTCTACTTGTCTACCTCGCTGGACACGCGACTTGGCTTTGGCTGGTCGTGTACGAATTTTAGGTCAAGCAAAGTTTTAATAGAAGGCTGAGATCTGAAAATCCTTTCTATAAACGGCAATAGAATCGATATCACGGTACCTATAAACATAGCTATCGATATGTAGGTACGTAAAATACATGTCTGGCTTACTTCTGAATATATATACGGATATATCTACGCAATCCAGTGTAAAATTTAAAAAGCTGTAGTTTTCTAGATTGTATTTTTAGAGTCTATCGATATCGGGTATTAGTCCAAAATTAAATGAAATATTGGAATTAATATATTGGTATAATATAGACAATAAAAACATTCAAGTCACAAATAATACTTCTGAACATCAAAGTCTATTGCTTAGTGAGTTTACTATGAGAAAGGCTACCAAAGGCTACGGAAAATAGAACTTCATCGCCATTTTAAAAATTAAATATAGTTTTCGTATTTTACAACTCATATCAACCAGATGTTGCAACCATTAAACAGACTTTATAAATTAAAAAAATACGATATATCCCAATCCTAAGCGAAACCGTGGGCAATATCTAGTATTTTATAGTTAAGAACGTTTGTTGAGTACAGGTAAAAGTTTACCCGCAAAGCAACATGCCCACTTATTTCAACACACCATCAATTTAGTCATTGCGAGGTCACTTAATTACGATAAATTTTCCATTGACGTAAGTCAACTATGTTTAATCTCCAAGCAAAAGAGGGCGAGTCTATTGCCGTTTCTGAAACTATTGAAAATGTTCCATAACAGTTTTGTCATCGTTGGCGTGGAAATATAGACGTCACAAAAAGGGTTTTTTGTTTACACAGTAGATAGTTATGATATCACTGCAATACCACCGGACAAATAAGACAGATAAAGTATATACTATATACTATTTTAATTTTGTCAAAGTAAACCTTAATTTAGCTTAGTACTCCGCCGTAAGCTACAAAAACTTATATCATATAAAGACACGTTTTCAGTAAAAGCTAAAAATAAATGCATGAAAGCGACGCATCTGAATAAATTCGACGCTCCTAATCAAGATAATTAAGGGCTATGCAAAACAAAAGTCGCATTGAAAGGCGTGACGTCATACGGCGCGGACTCACAATGACGCGACGGGGCGTCGCGGCGCGCTTGCCCACATTATGACAGGGTTGTCACTGATCATTCGGATTATTTGAACATGCATTTACGACTGTATACGCCAATTTATTCAACCGGTTTCTTGTTATTGACAAAGCAGTAATCTCTCTTCTTTTTCTCTTATTTAACCTTACATTGTAATATAACTAATGTGTCTCCAAAAGCTGCCATGCTAAAATGGAACTGGACTGGTCGTCGCATGTCAAAGGACAAATATGTAGGTCAAGCTTACAACTCAATGTGACTCTCAAGATGGCAAGCGACATCATGGCAGGCCCATTGAAACGTAAGCGCATAGCAAGACGGGCTTGACCTCTTTAGTCTTTAGTGGCTCTAGATAGAGAGATAAGGTAATTTGGTAAGCAATGGAGGTACCTTAAAAGGCGACTGCCTAATTTTAATTCTGATATTACTATCGGTTCTGAATGTTCTTTGTGGTTTCTGTTGCAGTATTTGTAATCATAACAAATACACGTCTAAATGCGTAGAGATTCTAAACTTAAAACTGCCAGTACCAACCCTAACCGATGGCTTGTTCATAGAAGGCTACGAACCTCACAGTACCCAACACCACACACACGGAACCGGTGACATTAGGGGTGTCAGTGCGTCCGCGTGCTGCGACTCTGCAAGTTTTGTTGGCGACCAGTGGCGCGGAAACAGTGCGAGCATTGTATCAACCCTGGGGGAGCCACGCCTGCCCGACGACCGACGATTTATTTGCAAAAAACAATAATTTCAACATTATTATTACTTTAAAATGTATTATTCTTAAATATTATGTTGATACCCTATCTGTATAACAATATATGTTTATTTTATATTTACTTATTGTTAAACATATTACAGCGACAGTATTGTTGTTCAAAAAGAAGCTTCATACAAGGTATGCTGTAGAATTTCTGCCTATCTAGAATCGCCTTATTGAACTATTACCTTATGGAAGATCGCAGTTATATTCTCTATGGTTAAAGTCATTAATGTTTCTAAGATTTATTTAAATGCGCTCTGCTGTCAGCAAGACAACTAGTTTGCTTGCTGATAGCACAGTGTATTTTCATGTTTTTTGTAAGTAATTAAGAATTATGTTTATTAACAGGTTTAAATTTTAAATAATTACATTTAGAATAAGTGTTGTTCCAAAATTAGGGATTGGGCACCATATTCAAAAAATAAATCACTAAGCACCCGTATAAGGGGAATCCACTGAATCCTCTGCCATAGTACAGTACCAGTAAAATAAAAACTGGACAATTTACTTACCTTAGGAGAAGGAAAATTAGTTTTTATTCTAATTATTGTATTCAATCTGGCTTTATTCGACATCCATCTTCTTAATAAGCCTCTTCTTAGCTCTATCGCCTACCAGTCCAAGTCTTATACTTTCGTATTACATATGTCATTATATATAGTGATAAATATTAAAGCATTTTCCATGCACAAATAGTGACTGCGTCGTCCATATCTGGGTACAAGACAATACAAGCTTGGACAAAGTGCGCGTTGAGTGGAAACGTTAGGAACTCTTAGCTGATGAGGTCGAGATGAAAGTGTGGGGTACTTTGACTGGTGCTTTACGTATATGAGGTACAAGCGTAAATAGGCCAGGTAAAAATAGAAATACCAATTTTAGTAATGCTCTGAAGTGCCAGAATATTTGGGGCTCTTCAACACGACGCGAGCAACATGCACGAGTTGAGGCATGTGAGAAGGTTCTATGCAGTATATAAACAGCGTATAGCCCGTATAATAAACTAGAGTTACTATCTTGCACGTGAAACCAGCGCCAGCTATTTAAGCCGTGTACTAATTTAAGTATAAAATGAAGGCATGTCTTTTCTACATATGTATTTTCCTTTGGGTTATCGCCACTACCTCTTGGTTCGAAATATTTGAATATTGTTACATGGGTTCACGTATTCCATGAGACCGTACGTGTACAGTAGTATGTTTTATATATTTTAAGCAATAGAACACATAAGATATTTTACGTAACATGGCCTTTACATTTTAAAGAGCATAATACGAGAACACACATATTATCGAAAACTCCATCCCTAACTACAATTCTAAATCTCAGTTTGTACGTCACCGTTTACCATTATTACTATTTCCATCGTCGATAAAGTGCCAAAAAATCGATTACTCAGTTTAATAAAAAACGTACGTAAAGGAGGGTGGGGTAAACTGAACAGTTAAAAAGCGCGGATGTGAACATTTGTAGCAATAATTTGGGCCGCAAGCCCATGGGGTGAGCCGCGGCTGTTGTTGAAAGAATGATACATCATCAGACCAATAATAAATCACACATGATTCAATTAGAAAAATACGGCGGGCGTTGGACGAAAAACGTTGGAATATTGTCGCCGTTTCACTGGTGCCACATTTGCAGGGTAATTTGACGTTTTGTATTGCATCATCAATCAAACGCAATTAACAATGAAATCTGTTCAAGTGGCGTTTTGTGTAACAATACAGATATCAAATTCTAAAAGTAAATAAATAGTGGGTCTCTTCAATGCGTTTTACTTTATTAAACATGTTTTTGTAGAAATAGTTAGACATAAAGTTTACTTGTAATGCTACATCTTATCATAGCGTTAAGTTTATATTTGATTTCTATAAGATATTTTTATACAGTAGGTAAAACATAGTTACCTACCTATACCTATATAGTAATGTTTGATTGTTTTTAAAGATTCCCGCGACACAGGAATTATTCCTAGCGCGACAGTTGTATTTTAAATAGTAAAAATAATAAGATAATATTATATATTTACTGCGGAGGACTAAAACAGTTATTCAGCCGAATCCGGTTATAATATCAAGCCTATTTCAATGCAATTAGAAAAATATAGCAAGAGAGATCGTTTTATAGAGAGTAGAATGAAAACAAAGTTTTGCAACACATAGTAATTTGAATGTTGTTATTTACTTTACACGATACTATAATGGCGACTATTACTTGATATAGTACCACATTAAACTGTGTTCTGCGAATCAAGATGTTATCGCACTAGACTTTGCACTTATGTATATACAACGCACCTATAGGCTTTTATTTGACACACACACAACGGTTTTTAGTAACTAACAAATCTAAACAAAACGCCCAATTTTACCAGCCCGTTTTTAATGTTTCCATCAAAATCAAGCATTAATACTGCCGGTTAACACATGAGCTTTCCGCGCACTCAATAACTCATTGGCGAAATATAACAGTGTCGGGTTGAGCGGGACTCGGCGGGAGCGGTGAGGCCGTGTCACGTGCTCGTAATGAGTTCCAAACGCCCCTACCTCCCCTTACTATGGAATTTCGCACATACAACGCATACTTCTGATTATTTGGATTTATGATGGCACATTTTTTGCGCGCTGTTTTATGTTTAATATAGTATGTTCACAGCTGAACAATGACAGTAAAATATTTTGTCGGCGTGTTTTTAGATTATTCGACAGAATTTTTGAGAGAATAAGCTAATGTAAAAAGGAAATTTGCTGTTTGAGCATACAATACAACATGCCGGTCAAATCCGTCGTCTATTTTTATCCTTTTATACCAAAGCTGGATGTTAAATTACAGCACAAAGTTGTTCAGAAAAATTTATCGTTTGATAATTAATTTACTATACCTATATAATATTATTAAATAAACTTTTGCACTTATGCGTGCGATCTTGAATTGAGCAATGATGTTGTCAGCATTATTGGGTTGCACTGTCAGAATAATTTTAGTAGCAGCAAGAAGTCTGGCTCTTTATTCAGTAGCCATTAATAGGATTGTGAGCTACGTGAGATCTAAAATATTACGCAGAACTAGTAAATTGTGGCATAAATACACATCTAGCTACCTATACGAGGATAAAGGCATATGTTTGTACTCAAAAGCATAGCTGGCGAAATGTATATGATATAAAGGCGTATTATATATGTATGACAGCACAACGCACAAAATCCTGATTGTTTTCAGTCATTGGTAACTACTCTTTACAAATATTAAAAGAACCAGAACGAACTGTAGTATTTATTCAGCAAGCCTCCGATGATGGTTCTAGCGAAGAGGACTAGAATAACAAATAAAAATCGTTCCGAAAAAGTTTGTGGTAAATAATACTGTAGAAATGTTGCTTGCTTCTTATAAATTGCTTTTAGCTTGCTTTATATAGATTGCTTCATACAAAATAAACTGTGATATTGTTAAAAAACAGGCGATGAAAGCACTCTAGAAAACGTCTTAAAAAACTATGTTTTAACAAACTTATTTTTAAATACGTATTAACGTAAAGGGCTGTTCCAATTATTTCCACTAATCACAACGGATGGCCGAAGAAAAATGTTCCAAGTTCACTTCCTAGCAGTATTGTTCGCAGCAGGCCCTTCACCTGTGTATAGAGTACTATGGAGTAAGTACAAGGCATTGAACACACGCCGCCGCGGGCGCTTACCGGATTTACTCTATTTGCACAATACTTGCTGCGTGGAGGATGCAACAGAGCGATAAATATTATAGAGTTGGCATATTATATTATACATACATATATATGTAGATACAGATAAACCTATATATCTCCAGTATGTGTAGGGTGGGCAGCAGTGTGCCAGATTCTTATTTTGCCAACTATATTTTATGTTCCACGTAATAAAAGGCAATTGCCGCCTATCAAACTACCTACCTACCTACTACTAAGTATATATACTGCTAAGAGTATGATGAGGAATGTTATGAAAGTGAATGAAGCCAGAGAAGTATGTCAGGATCGTAGCAAATGGAAATCCGTAGTCTCTGCCTACCCCTCTGGGAAATAGGCGTGAAACTATGTATGTATTATGTATAAGTACTGCTAAGAATTTTTCAACAGAAAAACCCAATATCACTTTCCCAAGAATTGAATTTGTGTCTTCTGGCTTCATTGAAAACTAATACCACGTAACCAATGAGGCACTTACAAATATTTTTAGACTTTTTGAAGTAATAAGCATCGATCAATATTTGATCGATGGTAATAATAGTTTAATACTATATTTTCTCATATTTTTGTCTTTATGAAGAACAGAGTAATCGTGTACTTGATAGCGGCGATAGCCAATAAGTTGTAGAGCTACATAATTATGTAGATTACATTTGTGGCTGACCACAGGTTTTAAATATTTTTATTTTTTATTTGGGAAGCAAACAGTTACAGTTTGAAAATAATTAATGTTCAAATGACATACACTTAATCCAAAGCAGTTTCCACATATAAATATACAGTAGAGCCAAAAAATATTTGAAGTTATAATCTAAAATAACAAATGCACAAGTAATTAGCGTAACAATATAACAACAGAAAAAAACATTATTCTAAAAAGTACAGTACTAGGAACAAAGTTATATTATTTAATGCAATTTTATACAAAAAGTAGGAACAAGACAGTCATGGATAGACTTCTTGAATTTGGGTAAAGAAAGGTGGAACACATCAATGGAATCGTCACTGCAGATATTAATAAGGTTATTAAATGAGCGGCAGGATCTTATTATAAAGGAATTCCTCCTTAGTCGTAACGAATTACACAGAAAATAATTCCTTTTTTCTTACGTTGATACGTGGACATCCAAAGCCAACTTGTCTTGAGCCGTTAGTATCGATAAAATAACTCATGACTCGAAATTTGTTCCTGTGAGAGTTAAAGCTTAAAACTAAATATAAAAATTAATTTTAAATTCATCACTTTACAGAGGTACTAATTACCAAAAAAATCCTTCATATCTCATTTAGGTTAAAATTGTGAGCTTTATCTAGCACAATAAAGTTGGGAAGTTCCAACTTCAAAACTATCTATCGCTTCCTAACTCTATAACTCAAACCGGAAAGGTTTCCCTTAAAATTCAAGTGGCCAATTACGGAGTTACGTTTGGTCTACGTGTGTGCGTACTTAGGGGCTAAGAGCCCTTAGCCCTTTGTGTCCGTCGAACGTTTAGCAACACTGCGGAACGATTGCACAGCAAAACAGCATGACACGATTCAAGTACTAAATCGATTTAGTACCATTGTCGAAGTGCACCGATCTTTTTTCGAGATACCATTTTTAAAATTTGTATGGGAAAGTATTAGAGTATTGAGTAATAGCGGAGTATTTGAATGTTATATGTGCTTATTGTATTGTTAAGTTGAAGTATAATGGATGTTCAAGATGGTAATTGCTTATGACTTGATTCTAATTGTATACACATTAAAAATAAATGTAAAATCTATTGCTTTAATGGGGATTTGAATTGGGTTTTATTGTTAAAAGATTCTTAGTAGCTGAAAGTTTAAAAATGCGATCCGTAGATAGTAGTAGGTTTGCACTCTACTACGTTAAACCTTTTGGCCTCGATGGTGTAATGGTTAGTGTAACCGACTGCCACGCTTGAGGTAGCGGGTTTGATTCCCGCACAAGTCAAACATTTGTGTGCATGAACATGGATGTTTGTCTTGATCTGGGTGTTTCTATGTATAATATGTACGTATTTACAAATATATATATATATATGTTTATCCATTGTCTAGTACCCATCGTACAAGCTCTGCTTAGTTTGGGCTAGATGGTGTTGTGTGTATGTGATAGAATATTATTAACCTAAAAATATAACTGACCCAACGAGGGTGTATATAAGGCGCCAGCCTATTTATGTTTTTTGTTGGTGTAAGTTGTAAAAGCCGCTATGGTGGTGAATGCCATTACGGTACCTGAGGTATCAGATTCGATTCGCGGGTCGGACATAAAGTGATATTACGCTTTTCTGTCAAGGAATTCTCAGTAGGAACACGGAGTCTAGGACTGGGCCATATAAACGACAATATGTCTCCTATTACGTGTGGCCAAAATCCCAGCTGTCGAAATGCGTCTTTTCTAAATCTCTGCCTACTCTTTCGGGGATATAGATCAAATAAAAATAAGTCAATAAATACTAGAAACCCAAACAATAAAATCTAACATAAGAGAAACAAATTTCTTTTGACTTCATACAAGTGTAAAAAGAGTTAACCCTATTATAAGAAAGTTGTGGGGCATTTGTAAGCAATTAAGCGATCGTTACTGTCAGAGGCTAACCCTTCACGGGCAGTCTCTACTTCCGTCGGACGATTACGATGTAGCCTCCGCGTCGACCACATGTTGTTTATACCTATATATTGTATGTGGGGAAGATTGCTGTCTAGAGTCCAAATTTTATGTTTTCTATTTTAACCTGTCAAGTCTTGGAATGCCAGATATAATTAAACACTTATTGTGTCTGGTCAACGGTGTGTGGTTGTGACTCAATAGCTTAATAAGGCAATTCATGCTTTACCGTTTACTCGAATGTTTATATATTGAAATTAAACTACTTCATGCATGCTATTTTACCTATTTGAATACGCTACCTACTTTTAGATAGTTTAGAAACTATTTCAAATTTGTTTTGGTTGCTTTCACCAGCCATGATCACGGGAAGCCTAAGATCGCCTAATAGTCTAAGTCATTTTATTGTCTTGAAATGTAATTATTTTATAGTACATAACCTAACATAATTTAATTACTGGTGTACCCATTTACGCTAACAGAGCTCAAAGTATTATGAAGTCTAGCTGTGTTTTGCTATCACCATGCCAGTACGTTATTATTCTTTGGAAACTGCCTCCGTGGCACAGCGGTAGTGAATGCGACTGCTGTGCATGTGGTCTCGGGTTTGAATCCTGGGTCGGGCCAACAAAAAGTTATTGCGTTATTCTGTTAAGAAATCTCAATACAAGCCCGGAGTTAGGAAGTTGGCGGTGTTAGACACCCCCGTGCCTCGGCAAGCACGTAAAGCCGTTGGTCCTGCGCCTGATCTCTCTCCGGTCGTGTCGGATTATTCGTCCCATCGGATCATGAGAATTAGGGAACAGAGAGAGCACTTGTGTTTGCGCACACACGTGTGCACTATAATATTATCTCCTGCGCCGATGGCCAGTCTCCGTTAAGATTGGCGGCCATGACTAAAATTCGGTCAGGAGGACATTATTATTCTTTGCCAAACTGCCTCGACGGTAAATGCCACTGCTGTGCATGAGGACTCAGGTTAAAATACCGGGCCGTGCCAACAAATATTAATTGGGCATTGCAGACAGCAAATTCTTATCTTAATAATTCCTCAATAGCAGTTCGTATTTAAGATCTTGGCGGTGTTTCACATGACCGTACCTCGGCAACAACTTGAAGCCGTTAGTCATGCTTCTTGTATGTGGGGATTCAGTCTATGTATCTCAATATTGAATAAGCGATAATGAGTATAATAGATTCGCAGTCAAGATTTCTGTAGCAACACAGAGCCCTCATCTATGGTCTAAATAAGAGAACTAGGCTAAGAAAGTAAGATACTTTCATAAATATGTAATGCAGTTACATACAAAATTAAACATCTACCTATATATTCGAAAATTCAAGTACCCTAACCTAACAGAGATCGAAGTTATGGTGGTCGAAAGTATCGACATTTCGATACTTTGATAGGGTTGGTGGTCCAACGAGTGAAAAAGGGGATTAATATATTTGTCTGCGGAAATAATAAATGTTCGAAAGTTGTTGTTTAAGCGTGTAACGTCACATGTTACTAAAATTTAGCTAAATCAAAGTCAATTTTAAATGGGTAGTATTTAACTGTTCCTAAATTGTTTGCCTTTGTTCCATTAAAAATACAAATTGCACAGCAAAATATGCTTACCAAAAATACTAATTGCACAGCAAAATATATTTAAAGAGATCAAACTAAGTTGACGAAACCCACCCAAATATAGGAGCCCCGGTTTGCGGGGCTCCTATATTTGGGTGAGTTTAAGAAGGAACCTAACATAACCTAAGCCTTCCGAGACGGAATGCAGTGATTTGAGGCGTATAGGTGCTCGTTATAATATATTTAAGTAAGCATATTTTGCTGTGCAATTAGTATTTTTGATGGTCATTATATTCAAACCCATTTTAAAGTAGGGCATTTAGTTTCAATTTACAATTAAATTATCACTATAAACTAGAATAACAATGTTTGTATTTGCCAAGATTTATTGGATTGCAGCTTATTTTGTAAGTAGCGCTTATGTAATATTAGCCCTATATATTAATTGTACCCACTACTGATCTCAGGGGATCGCCGCAACCACACTGATAAAAGGTACTCAGTGTGTAACGGGTTTCGCCAGCGTGGTCCAGTCCGGATTGGCAGACTTCATATATCTCCGAGAATGTTATAGAGATCTCTCTGCCATGCACATTTTCTCACAATGTTCTCCCTCTCGGTTAAAGTACCCCTTACCCAGTAATTATTCTACACATAGTATTGACCAGTGCTGTTACAATATCGATGTTTTTATCTAAATTAGTCGATGTGTTAAAGACCACAACTTACACTTAATACAAAAACCACATCTCTATAACCTCTTTCTAATTAAGTTACCAAACTACAATCGACTTACGCTAAATAGTAAAACTCAATTAAGTTATTACTCAGCCGTCGATGAATCTATTCATCAAACAACATTTGAATTGAGAACATTTTTTCAACCGAGCGGCTTTACACGGTGTCCCCTTGAAAACAACCCAAAAGTCGGTAAATAGGCAACAAAAGACTTCACAATGCGCCAATGCCAATGTTTGGGCTAACATAAAAAGAAGCAAAAAGAAGTCTTAGAAGCGGGGTTTGGCATTGTGCGCAGGCGCATTGTTTGGTGGACTTAGTGCGCTTGCACAAAACCGCTCGGTAGCTACTGACGCCGACTTCAAAGCTCCCAATGTTTACCTTCAATATTATTTTTATTGCAGTAATTGAGTCTTTCCCTGTGAGAACACGGTGTCATCGGCCCTCGTATTTGAACTTTCTAATTTTTATGATGTTTTTTATTTATCATGCTCTACAATTGGTTTTTTATTTCATTCTTGTAGTTGACATCTCTGTCGAGATTTTTTTATTTAGATGATAATTTTTAAACTACTTTTTGTTCAGTATAAATTATATTATCTTCACTAAGATAGTATGTCCTTGTAGTTTAATTTATGCGTCTCACGATGTCAATCAAATAAGCAATTCTTATTCAATAAGAAAATAAATATTAATTATTAAGTACCTAATATACAAGTTTCGAAGAGCTGTAATAAGTTCTTTGAATAATTCGTTTTATTCGTAACACTTGAAAGGTTATGTTAGTTACATGTTAACCATCGGGCACGCCACGATCGTGGCGGTAAGTCCCGTGTTTGAGGAGTGGCTGGAGAGGCGGCATGGCGCCCTCACCTTCCGGCTGACACAGGTTTTGACTGGCCACGGTTGTTTTGGCCGGTTCCTGTGTCGTATACGCCGGCAAGAGACGCCCGGTTGTCACCACTGCGGCGACTGCCGCAACGTTGTAGAGGACACGGCGCTGCACACTTTGGCGGTTTGCCCCGCCTGGGCATCGCAGCGCCGTGATTTGACCGCGGCAGTCGGATCGGTTGCCCTCTCGCTCCCGGCCGTAGTTCAGTCTATGGTCCGGAGTGAGAGGTCGTGGAACGCCGTCGCCTCCTTCTGCGTGGAAGTGATTTCCATCAAGGAGGCGGCGGAGCGGGAGAGGGAGCGTTTAAACCCTCTCCCCAACCGCAGAGCCGGGCGCCGGAGGGCGCGCGATGACCTCCAGCCACCCTGAGGTTTGACCTGGGGGTGACGGGCTTTGTGGGCCTGCCCGCCATCCGTTCAGCACCAGGTCCGAGAGGCGGCGTGCGTGTTCCCACGCGCGCCTCTGTGTCGAGTCCGTCTCCCCTCTAGGGGGGAGACAGTAGGGAATTTTTACGAGTGAGTCCTTTGGGTAGGTCTCTTGTGTAGTGGCCTGCCGTTTCAGACGGCAGGCCGTAACCTCGGCGGGGTCGCGACCGCATGCGAAAGCGATTCGCGCGGCCCCGTCGATAGTGGTTTTGTCGAGGAACACCGTGGTAGGTTTAGTCGGTATTCCGGGAGGTACTTTCCTATTATTCCATCTTTCTTTTACCCCGGCGAGTCCGACATAATCCCTCCGCCCGCCCCCGCGGAGGGATATGCATCATTGCATTCCCCCACGTAAAAAAAAAAAAAAAAAAAGTTACATGTTAACCATAAACTAACTTCATTACTATTATTCATTTTTAAGTGGCCGTGGTCATTACTGTAGTTATGTATATGTAACTTAAGCCAATACTAATTATTAAGTTCAATATTGTTTTTCTTTTTCATTTTGTACAGTTTTCACACTCTTACAATTTACAGTTAGCAGTTAAAATGGTTAGGTATTAATATGAGTGGTTTCCTCATAAGCTACAAATTCACAGTGTGGTGTAGGTAGAGTAGATTCACATACACAAAATAAGATAACCATACTCTGCTATTCCATTGGCTATTACATGATTTATTGTCTATAATATAACTCAACTAGCTTTCGCCCGCGGCTTCATTTGGGAACTGTACTGATTTCTGGATAAAAGGTACCCTATGCTCTTTTCTGTACCCCTAACAACGTGTATGCAAGATTTCACGATGATCGGTCAAGTAGTTACGGCATGAAAATAACAAACAAACTCTCATTCGGATTTTTTATATTAGTTACAAATTAGTAGGTATCGTTTCCTGATGTATCACAATTTCATTAAATATCTTATGATTACTGCTGAAACGATATGAAATAGTTAAGTTATTACGATATACATTGTCTTATGTGTGCTCCTTTTAACTAACATAAAAGTATTAATAGGGCGCCATTTTACAAATCTTTGCCGTTTGTCTGATATACCTAACTATTGCTCTACTCGTTTGTTGATGCGCTTTGCATGAGGCCGAATTCTCGGTATGTAAAGACTTAGGTGATAGTCCACCAAGCTGACCCAGTACGGGTTGACAGACTTCCTACAACTTCAAGAACATTATGAAGAAGTCTACAGCTTTCCTCGCCATGTAATTCACAATTATATTGAGCTTATGACAACTAAAATTACTTTTTAACTTTTATTTTATAAGTCAACATTTTGAAACAAATTAAATGTTAATCTCGTAAACAAACAAATTATAACGTGAGTAGGCACTTATGACCATCGTATCTACTTCAAACTGTGTTCAGCAAAAGTACCTATCTATTAATAGCGTTGTAAAAATAAACGTGGATATAATGTCGTATAGCCATCATAAAAAGTTACCGTACGTACATATATGTACTTTATGTTATATATTATGTATATACTCGTATAACATACACTCACACAAAAGTGTGATTTTGTAATAATAATAATCATTCCATTGATGCTATTAGAGTATTCAGGGCAGACGCCGTTTTTCATCCATAGTTAGCAATATACCGGTCCACCAAACACCCATACTTATAGCACATATATTAGAATCCATACGTAGCAATAGTCCTATGCCTGCTGCGGCTAGTGCCGCTGTCGGTGTTCCATCCCACCAATGATTAAAACTCTCGAAGGGCCTCTTCACGGTGGACCCATGTCTCCGTGTAAGCCTCCCAAAGGGCCAGGTATTTTCTAATATAATATGTTAGAAAATATACCTGTGATAAGAGAAACATAATAATAATAATAGTAAGAAACCCGCATTTCACTAGCTTTGTAGTTAGGTACTATTTAATGGTTGGTGAGCCTACTACTGTCTACGAGGCGTCTTCAGATGCCATGCCGCTACTGAGAATTTAATCATAAAGACTCTCAAGATACATATATGACCCGTTCCTGTATTATCAAGTATTTCTTTTTCTTTTTAGAGTTTGGAAAAACTCTTATACAACAGTTTTGTCCGTCCGTCTGTCTGTTATACAACTTTCAACTTAAGAACCGTAAGAGCTAGGGACTCGCGGTCAACGCCATTCGACTCAGCATAGTCGATATAACGCTGAAATGACTATGAACTTTGACCTCTGACCTCAAGGTCACGTGATATCACGTGACCTTTGCATATTACTTTATACATTTTGTCGAACTCTAAGATTTCGGGCAATTTATTGCCGTTTCGCACTTGCTTTTTAGAATACAGCTCTCGCACTAGATGTAATTCCTGTGTCATGGGGGACTTTACAAACATTCAAACAACGGACACAAAAAACACCCAGACTCGGAATAACCATTTGTGGATCACACAAAGTTTTGTCTCGTGTGGGATTCGAACCCACAACACTCGGCGCAGTGGCAGTGGCGAGGCAAGCAATTAAACAAATACGCAATCCGTACAGTCAGAGCAGTCAGTTGGTTGCATTCTACTCATATTCGTGTTTGCATATCCGGCCAAGTTTCACCCTGCAGGCAATCGCAGCTAAATATCCGTGTGTTGTATTTCTGCAGTGAGTGGGATAAACAGAACTCCAGTCAGGCGTATCTAATGTTTTTTCATTCAACTAAAGTCGCAAATAAACCAGCGGCTTGCCTGTTGGAAAACGTCTACCGCAGTTTCTGACCGCTTGCAGTAGGTCAGGTATCACTAGCGTTTGATACGGGCAAAAGACTTGTAATGGAAGTGGCAAGCGTGTGTGTAAATTGGTGTAGGTATCAAGGACGGTTTAACCTATTGACTAGCAGTGGCACACCGGTGGCCAGACTCAATAGACTTTTTATTATGTCTGGTATTCTAAGTGCTTGTACTACCACCTCCAGATATATATCCAGACCATCTCTCGTCTTTAACATATGTGAGACAGCATGCGATTTAACTTTCAGATAACTTTTTATTTTTATTTTGACACGGCAAAGTGATTATGACGGATCTGATGGAAAGCCCAATTACAGTCCAAAGACAGTGATGACGAGGAGAAGATAGATGTCTTCTAGCCGTCGTCAGTGTCAAGCCGGTCTGACCAGATGCTTCTTCACACTACGTTTGAAGGACCTAATGTCATAGAAGGGAGGGAACATAGGTGCTGGAAGACTACACCAAAGCTGTATGATACGGCATAAAAAGGAATTGCTGAACCTTTTGGTGCGAGACGAGATTGTGCTAACCGTCTATCGGTGGTTACGAAGACCGGCACGTGTGGTTCTGAAAAGGAAGAGGGAAGGTGGGATGAGGTCAAATAACTCTTAGGATCATTCGCCATGATAGAGGCGATAGAATATGAAAATCAAAATCAAAATCAAAATAAATTTATTCAAATTAGGTTACAAGGTAACACTTATGAATGTCAAAGTTACACGTAATTTTTTTCCTGTGAATTTACATTTACTGCCACGTTCAGCAAAGCTAGGGTGTGTAGGGCTCATGAGAAGAACGGGCAAGAAACATATGCTAAGGAACGCAATGTTTCTACGAAGTTGGAGCGATTCGATGTCCTTCTTTAACCTCCTGGCTGTCGATTATACGTACGGCACTTCTACTTGTTAGTTGTAGGAGTGGCCATAAGACTTGACAGATCGATTTAATATCATGCTTTTAGCAGTTGCTGCTCTGTTGGAGAGTTATCTAGCAGATATTGTATTCCCAAAATAGGAGATAAAACAGAATATCGTACGATTGTTGACATTTATATATGTCACGCATGTTTAGACACTCTCGCGGTTTATGCAACTTGTAAATAGTCGATGCTGCCATCCGCGCTAGCGCTATGGTTAACTTGCGCATGTAACTTTAGGGACACATTAGGGACTTGCATATTATTATATTATTTTATGCTTAGATTTTGTTTTTAGTTTTCAATGACTTATGTCCTCTCCCTAGCATTTACTATTCCCAAGTCACTTGGGGTCGGCTTTTCTAATCTAACAGGATTTGACTGGATATCAGTTTTTACATGGAGCGGCTGCCACCTGACCTCCGCAACCCGAAGCCTAACGGTACCCTAAGGCTAGACCAGCGTAAGGATATTATAGGGTACTGACATCCTAATAAAAGTCATATAACTTCCGAAAGTCAGATGTGCAGGATATCGGTTCGAACCCGAGACCCTCTGCATTGCAGTCTTTATGAATAATTATAGCGTTTTACAGTTAAGTGTGGTCATATTTTAAGGCCGTATAGATACCTATATCTATTCAAAGGAAAATATTGGCGACTACTTAGATACTGCTATCTACTCTAATTACATATTATTTTTCGAATTATGTACCATCTGTCATCGTCATCGCTCGTAAGGCTTACGACCAAAATAAAATATAATCACACGCATTAAAATAATTATAAATACCGCGCTTCTATTCATACATAGGCAGATACCAGTTTTATCTTGCCTACTCTTGTTATAAAATGTAGTAATATTTTGCTAATATAAACCCATAAATGCGTAAAATTTTAAATGAATTAAAACCAAATATTGAAAACAAAAAACTTGAAACATACGAAAAACCTATACATATACCTATTTGTAAAAAAAGTAATAAAGTAATAAAAACTCTTTACCTCTTCCAAATCCGATGTCTACCCACAAACGTTCCTCATACACAACCATAAACATTTATATCTACAGCTCTATACTTTATGATACCCCGCAAATTGTTTTATTCGCTAACTCCAAACAATAAAAGTGCAAATTTTACAACACTAGTTTCGAAGCAAAAGACAAAAGACATACTGCCTAGTGACGTACAATAGATAAGGCCGCCAAAGACACCGCATTTGCCAGGCAGCAATAAAAACCATAGCTGTGGGATAAAACAACGGGTTTGTTTGGATCTACCTCGTTTTAGACCATAATATTTATACGAATTGATAAGATTCAAGCAACCATAAGCAGCTTTATAATGTTTTAGTGCTGTTATAATTGCCTGTGTGGTTGTTTTCGAGTTATAAAATTCGGTAAACGTTTTGATTTTAACACCTGATAGGTAATTGTGAAGGTATAAGAAAATGGCGGCAACCGTCATTTTTAATATACAAATTTTCATTTAGTTAATAATTATGTACTACGTACTTCTCAAGTAACCAGTTAGAATGCATGCTCTCTAACTCACTTTGTCGTTTGTTGCAAAAATACGTTTGAGTGCAACATTTTAATATTCAAATCATGCTATCATGACTATTTCGCTAGGTAGTGCTTAATTAATATTGCACTCAAACGTGTCGTTCCAGTAAACGCTTGGCTCAAACTAAGCCAGTTAGAGGGCATGCACACTAAAGTGTGTTTCAAAAAGTTTAGTTAAGATATCTTCTTTAGTCCTTACTTAATAAGTAATAACTCAACTACTGCCTATATATAAAAAATAGCGACTACAGTCATTGTTTAAACACAAGAGCTTTCACGGATAAGTATGCATTGCATAAGTAGACACCTTAACGTATATCGAAACTCCACATTGTAGGGCTGAAGCAGCATAAAACTATTATTTGTTCGATTGTAATAAACACATTGTTCCTAGTCAAGGTGTCCTTATGCTGTTATATCAAAGGTTTGTCTCTACTTTTTTTACTATATAATAAGCTATATAGCAACTTATTTAGGTACTACAAATTTACATTACATATAAGCACATTAAACTTATGCTAATTCTACATACATATACTCACAATTGTATATTCCCAAAAGGATAGGTAGAGCTATACCTATTACATATTTCGCAAACTTATGGTCCAAGGTTAACAAACCAGCCTGTAGTTACAAGAAGTAGGTATATAAATCCTCCTTTGAAGACGTTGAAACAATATAATACCTAGTTTATAGATATTGGTAGGTATTGTCATAAAATAAATGTATAAGACACCCAAACTTAAGTACTTACTAAATCAAGACTCATCAAATTTATATTTAACAGAAATTGGTAATTTAAGCGTTTTTTGCTTGCGTTAAAGCTTGCAATTTAAAATTAAATTAATTAGGAACTTCTAATATTTAAGCTCGCAGAGATAAAAGCATCACAAAAAAGTTACCGAAAGACTTTTATCTGCAAAAGCTACTCAAACAATAGATCACAATTAAAATCGCAAAATGTAAATCAATATTTTATTTTGTTATAAATGGCGTAGGTAAGTTGTTGAAAAAAGCGCGCACGAGCGGAGTTGAACGTCATTTCGCGGAAAGCGCGGGAAACTCACGAAAGTTTTGCACAAGTTTTCCGGCCCGCCCGCGGCTCCGCCCCCTTGTGCCGCTATCTCTTTTGGATGTCTCGCCGTCTCGCTCACACCGCAACACGGCGGCTAACCGCACGCGGACGCGGCCCGTATCAACTCTTTGTACTCGCGAATTTTTCGACTTCTATTTAATTCTTTAATTCTTGTTTTACATTGTATTACGAGAGAGTATGATGTCAATGTATTACTTTTTGAAAGCAAATCATGTTTATGATATTCTTGAGATAATTTTGGATTCTCTTATAGAGTTATGCAGCTATGAGCTACTTACATACATAAGTTAAAATTCGTTATAATAAAAAAGCAAGGTATTTTCAATTTTGGTATTTTTCGAATGTTGCTCATTGCGTTCCTAAAATAGTCAATCAAATATTTGTCGTGATCAAAAGTGTCAGTCAAAACTCCTGTCATTGAAATTCCTCGCGTGCTTCAATGAAAATAAAGTGCCACCCCGCGAACGCGGCGCCGACTCCAAACATGAAAATCATAATTTTTCATGAGCTCGTTGATAGGTTTTCGCGCCGGCCGCGGTTTCCCGCCGCCCCGCGGCCTAATTACCACCGCCTCGCGATACGTCACCGCGGTGATTCAAAAAAATCCACCCATCCCTCTCCCACTAGGCGGCGGTGTGCCGCGGCGTCCCACTCCAGCGAGCATTTTTATAAAAACGCAGAGACCGACCGCGGCCGTCCCGCTCGTTCCCATCGCGACACCGCATCACCCGCACCCTTCGTCTCCTTCCCGCTTTTTACGAGACGTAGGGGCCGCCACCCGGGTGGGGGCGGCGACCGCGCGAACGCAAAATATTGACCATCGGAAAAAGTCGCGTCGTATCACAGTCATCAGTCGAAACCGAGTTGTCGTGAGCACGCGTCTCTTCGCCGCGACTTCGGAGCGCGTCGTGAGTCTTCGGCTTGCGGTGTCGAGTCACACGGCCGCCCGTTTATTTTTCCGAGTCCCCCGCCCGGCGTCTTGCCGTCCGCGCCCAACAAGTGGTGTAGACGCTAGTCGCGGCTCACACGGAGTCTCGCGCCCGTACTTCGCACAACTTTGTGAGTGCTCCGCGCACGCGATCCTACTCGCCGCGAGTTTGCAATACGATCGCGTGTTTTGAAACTTTTACCCGAGTGTTTAGAGACTACAGTGGCGTGACACAGGACTTCAGTGGCGTGTCGACGGTCGGTGCGTTGTTCGGTGAGGGTAGACTGAAGTCGATGCACCTCCCGCACGCGAGCCCTCCGGCCCCCACCATGGCGGACGTCTACTCGCACATCCACGAGTACTACCGGCAGAGCCACGGCGAGCTGGTGCAGACCGGCTCACCAGCGGTACTGTGTTCCGCGCTGCCGGGACACTGGAGGTCCAACAAGTCATTGCCGGTCGCCTTCAAAGTCGTCGCTTTGGATGACGTACAGGATGGCACTCTGGTCACTATCAAGGCTGGGAATGATGAGAACGCAATGGCGGAACTGAGGAATTGTACTGCCGTCATGAAGAACCAGGTTGCAAAGTTCAATGACTTGAGGTTTGTGGGCCGCAGTGGCCGTGGCAAGTCATTCTCGCTCACCATTACCATCAGCACGTTCCCAAGCCAAGTGGCCACCTATATCAAAGCCATCAAAGTCACTGTTGACGGCCCCAGGGAACCTAGAACTAAGCAAAGTAAGTTTTAACGCTCTGTAAACTTTCTTTCTAACTTTTATTTATTATTTTATTTTATTTTTCTACTATAAGTTTAAATTATAAATATTATAATTGATAATTATTAGATATATAAATTAGCAAACTATAATAATTATACATTTTAAAATGTATCATTATATTATAATATACATATGTCACATCGTTCCTTAAATATAATTATATAATTACATTATACTGTACCTCCACATAAAACAAAAATTATAAAAACAAAATAAATCCGTTAATTAGGTATATTGAGAGCGATCAAGCTTTTGTCGTGATAAATAGAGTATAATAAATCACTATATATTTATTATACTCTTCGCTTCAGTACATTTAACATACTCCTCTTTCAAAAATAACCGTCTAGCGTGACCTACATAATTCAGTTCCTTGACACAAAGTCGTGACATTTAACATCATATCGCCATTTGTTAGATATCGTTAAGACAATAAAAGTATGATATTATTCTGTATAAAACATTTGTCGGCTGCGCGTGCGCGACTCTAAGTTGGCCCGTCGCCAGTCCACAGAGCCGAGGTCGATTTTGCGGCGCCGCAACATTCAACCACATTCAAACCAGTTTTATTTCTGAACCATTTAAAAACTAATATTTTTTAACATTCACGCGACATCAACATTCAATAAACTTTTATAAAATTGCAAATGTTGTATTTAAACCAACCTTTGAACGCGATTCCCGTTGCGGTAAATTCATTTATTACCGATTGCATACGCATCAATTACACAGTGTTGACAGATCCTTGTTTTTTGGAAATAATCTCTGTATGCAAAGTTGGAACAATTGATACAAATGACACCCTGTCTTATATACCCATTGAGCAGAGAGACAGTAGATCTTATCTTATTTTGTGTGGGGGCCAGTCAGTACAGACCGGCGACACTTCGACCCAGTGGGATCTTTTGTGTCGACTTCCCCAATAACGACTGCCATAGATGTTCATGGCAGCTGGGACCGACGGCTTAACGTGCTCTCCGAGGCATGGAGCAGGCGATAATTATCAATCAATACGCACATAATTTCGAAAAGTTATATAACTTCCGAAAGTCAGAGGTGCGCGACGTGGGTTCGATCCCGAGACCCTCTGCATTGCAGTCTATTGGTCTCCCCACTGAGCTATCGCTGCTCTTCACTGACAGTAGATACTAACCGAATTTAAACTACTGCGTAGGTACTCACTCGGGTACATTCAAAGACGTTGTACATAACGCAGCTTTGAGCCAAATTACTCTACATACCTCGCTGTTAACATAAAACAACAAGCAGCTATCTATCTATCCAACATTCGCATTTATAATACGTGTACAATTTTTAGACACCGCGCTACAGATCTCGTCAACCGATTTAACATCTGTTTGATTGTTCTCGACCGTGTGCAACAGTCAATCACGGAGACATTAATTGCCTACTCAGTTTAATCTCCTCACTACTCGAAGAATTACTACTGGGACTGCTTCTTCCCAAAATAAAACTGATTGTCTGCTTTTACGAGAACATTTGAGCAAGGAGTTAACGTTAAGTGAGCGTCATGTTTTGACAGAAGCTTATAAATGGTTATTGTTGTTTATAACGAACACGATATTACACTTACGACTAAATAAATGTTTTTATGTTTGCTGATATTACGCGGTTCTGAAGGTCTTCGTACAAATAAAATGAGTGAAATCTTGACAAATGATCTGATTTAAGTTTACGTTATTGTTACTTTTAAATACTAAAAATGCTGTTACTAAGACGGATGATACCATTATTTTGTACGCGTTTATAGGTAATCATATAAATAACGTGCACTGAGGAATCAAGGTACAGTAAAAATCTAAAAATATTTCGTTTGCATTCGCAAAATTTAATCGGGATTTCTTCTACCGGCAACTTTCGTAGCATTGTAGCCAAGTAGTAAAATTAATAGTTTAGCGTCTAGTTGAAAAGACAAATGAGAAAATGCAAGACGGAAATAATCGGAATGCTTAAATACCGATTATTTAAAGAGCAGTCAACAAAAAAATTACCATCAATATCAAACTGTCTAAACAGCTTCAAAATAAACAACAATTACCGGACAAGAATAATTACAATGTTGCATTACAAAGCAATTTACCAGAAAATGTATAAACGTTTAACTTTGATTCAAACAAAGCAACGAACAAATTAAACTGAAATCATAATGTTTTGACACCACAAATCTATTTTAGAACGTACCGAGACGACTGTGTAAACAAACAGTCGCGCCCAAACTTCAACCAATAATAAAAAGGCAGTATGTGGAAAAACTAACATCCTTGGCTCATAAACATCAAAGGCAAGTTAATAAAGCGATCAATGAAGCTGTCTTAATGGCCGTTACCCCGCTCTAATTATCACGTAGTAGAGTAAAACAAGCTTACATTTAGACACATTATGAAAGTACATAAATCGTTTTTGACGCGCCTCAACGCCAGTTTATATTTAGTTCAGTTTTATAATCGATAAAAAAATTTGCTTGTAACTTTTTCACGGGGATAATGTGAAAATTATTGCATAATTCACGGTCGTACAGCAAAAATCTATTCAATAAAACAGGATATTATACAGCTTAGAAACAGACTATTGGATGCGTCAAAATATGAGTACCATCTGCTTTGTTAATTAAATCGCACATGTCCAAACAATTTTATTGTTGCCTCGATCTCCAAATATCTATTGTAATCCTAGTGGCTATTCATCTACCTCTTCCTTTATCATAATAACTATATTCTTATTCAGAAAAACGGGTTATAATATTATTGAAATGGCTTATAAGCAAATAGCCAACACTTGGTGTGCAGCGGTTACCAAGTTGGACGGTGGTTCGGCCGCGTAACAGATGTAAACAATCTCCGTTCGCGTCGTAAACTCCCGTTTGATCTCCCCGCCTGCACCCCGACGCCGGTGCCTCTAAAATATGAATTTTATGTCTCTGCTAGCTGCTGAAATACCGCACATCCACAGCCAGCGACCCTCATAACCAAGACCCAAGGACTTCGCCAAGATATTAAGATGGTTATGTAAAATTTTAGCTTTAAAGTTATTAAAACTACTTCAGGCCTACATACGTGTGGCCGACGTTAAGGCACACTGCTGTAATTTAAACCGGCAATGGTTATTGGTGTTTGAATACTACATGTTCATTTATGTGAATCTAAATAGGTATAGCAAAAGCTTTACCCATATTTTTTTGTATTAGGCCCAAAATCGCTACCTGGCAAAATCTTAGACTAGATTTTCCAATTTCAGATTTTTAAACGTGATATCGAAAACGCAGTCTTTAAGATAATTCAATTAGGTACGTATATACAAATTGACCGTGTCCTAGGTTTTCTACAACTATTATTATTACTTATGTAATAATAATAAGAATGCTAGCAATTCTCAAATGCCTTTTGATACAATGATGATAATTGCGAGAAGAAACAAAAGTATTGAACCGATCCAACACAATTCTAACAAAATCTTCCAAATATCAAACGGTTAGTATTTCTTCAAACATCCGATTGTCTTTATATCTCCTCAAGACTATTGCCACATACAGATTTTGACGTAGACATCAGTAAATCAACAATAAAGCAGACAATTAAGCGAAGACATTATAAATGCGGTGTTAGTTGGGGAACGGCGTTTCCACCCCGTACAAATTATGAGCCATAACTCTGATTCCATTTATTTAAGAGGACGCCTCCTTAACATTAATTTACGAGTGACAACGCTCGCATCTCATCTCGTCCGAGATATTTAATGCCCATTTTGACACTTATGCGTCGTATCATCCGTTTATTGTCCGAAGCGGTACAAATTTGGCCGCGACCACTTTTGATTCGATACGAGCCACATTCTTCTTACCATGGTACACTTTTAGGCGGCGGTGATTAACGGAAGCAGAAATAACTTTATAGATTTACACAGAAAAGTTTCCCATTGTACCGGTGCAGTATTTTCGTTTGGAATTCACGTTCGGATTGTGAAACAACACGTTCACGTAGAGACAACTATACCTAGCCTCGCGTTTACGGCATTTCTTCGCAATTCTATAGTCTAATGTCAGTTTTAAGCATTCCAAACCGATTAGTGGGAAGGCTAATGTTCCCACTTATCCTGATTAATATTAATTCAAGCACTCAGTAATCATATACCACTTCTCAACATTAGAAATGCTCTCTTTGCCGCGTTAATATTCAGAGCCCCCATATGCAAAGGGTCGGGGAACTGAATTTAATTGAATACTGGCATTAACAAATGGAGCGGCCCGTTTCCGAGTTCCACATTTAACTTATTATTGTTCCATGATGTCGGAGCTCCTCGGTTCGCTCCGGATTGCCGCGTGACAGCGCGACGGGCCATCCATCAAGTTCTTAATTTAAAATACCCGCGATCTGGGAAACGCACTCACGAGCACTCGCTAATCTCTCGAAAGGGGTACGCTTCACGTAAACAAACTAATTGTTCCGTAAACATTTAGTGCGCGATAAACGACGTCATCTATGTGAAAACAAAAGACTGCGCGCCATCACATGCGCTGTTTAGCTTACGATAAAATTAGAATACTTAAACAAAACTCGCAACAACAAAGTTCTAATAAAGAGTGTAAGAAGTACCGCGTATACAAAGTTCAAAACAAAGTAGACGAAGTGCTCGTAAACAGTTTAATTCTGTAATAAAAGCGATACACCTGATGTCATCAATTGGGTTGTCTCTATTGGATTAAAAATGTAGTAAAAAGTCGAAAATAGTTGCAGACGATGTCTTCAGTATCGATTAAACAAATAAAAAATCGCTATGAAAGGCGAAAGGCAACGTGACGTTGGAGGGTCGTAAAATCGTATGGTACAGAGGAGCCGTCTAACTGCAGTAGTAAACCGGCTCGTATTGTATACAGACCCTTGTTATAGTCGTCGGGTGGTAAACAGTGCGCGGCCCGTGTGTCGCCGCCTTTATGGCCACCCTTTGTGACTTTAGTGCTTGCGGACGTGGCTCAAGACGTTAGTGACCTCGCCACGACAATATCTGCTTAATAAGCCATTTCACATATCTATACTATGACTTACGTCGCCGTCTTATACTAGTTGGTCAACTCGCTTTATTAGTTTGACTAGACATACTTTAATCTGAGATTGAGTTCAAGAAAAATAGGGACACATGTTCCTGTTTCACACAAACATAACTTCCATATATCTTATTCATTCAAATCAAACTCAACATGCATGTTTTCGACAATACTCTTCAACTTTTTTCTTTTTGTTCTAGATTACGGATATGGTCATCCCGGTGCGTTTAGTCCATTCCTATTGAACCCCGGCTGGCTGGATGCGGCGTACCTCAACTATGCATGGGCTGACTACTTCAGACCACCACAAATGCGTGATACGACCGCTGCACTTGTAAAAGGTATTGTACATTTTCCTTCTTTGAAATCTAGTTTTTTTTAAATAATAGTGATTGTTAGCCTCAGTTTATTAGACACTCAACTATGCGCTACTGTTGAACATAGATTTGCATTACAAGCTCGTAAAACTCCAGTCGGTGTTCAATAACGGTATTTGTTAAATTAAAAATTCCCGATTTAGCAAACAGCACTCAAAAACATGTTCCTCGCAACAGTACCGCCCCTCAAGGCCGTACAACGCAAAAGCGGCTCAAATAAAAGAAGCGACTCTTGAACTCTGCAAAACAACACCGGACCGACCGAAGCAAAACCACCCGCTGAAGTCCGCTCCACGGTGCACGGGGGCAAGTGGGGGTGCTCACTAAACGTACAAAAAAGCTCTGCCTTCACGTTCGAGAGAGTGTGGAGTCAATTTTATTCCAATGTAGGCGACCGCGCCACCAGCCACTTTTTGTTTCCGACGCTGAAACGCGAGGAGCGATGTACTCAAACACCTACAGACTTTTATTAAACCTACGTAGATACACGCTCACAGACATGAGACGTACTTTGAAAATGTGCAACTGATTTGCGCTTTTTTCATCACGATATCACGGAAGTAAAGAGCAATAGGTGCTGCATTATATGAACATGCCTGTTGTGCTATCCATCAAAAAGCGATATAATAGAAAATTAACGGTTACCTAATCCTTTTATTCACATACTAGCTATGTAATTTCTATTGCGCACTAGGGATGGGACCCCGGTTAACCGAATAAATGCTAATTAAAAATAACGGCCAAAGCCAAACAGAATCAAATTCAACGATCGGGAATCACCTCAATCAGGCGCGACGCCGATATTGGCCCCCTCCTCGCCAAATTACCCCCTAGTTACGTCCCCGCCCACCCTCGTTGCCTTTTAAAGTGGTCTGCGCACTGCCACTGCTGCAAACAGAAAAAGTGTAAAAGAGAAATGAACGTAGCACCACCTCCGAGCTCTTTGTGGCCCAATCTGCGCCTCCATCGTGTCTTTTTTATACGTCAGCTTCTCTTACACGCTATCGAGAATCAAAGCTTCCCAGGAAGAACTTTTGAACACAGCTGCTAATGAAAATTTCACATTTCGAGCCCGCTTTGTCCGCCGTGTGCCGGAGATAGAGGTGCGCTTCCTTATCGCGATGCTCTCGCTTTGTGGAGCGCACACGTGTCTGTTGCAGCACCTACAAACGTGCCCTGCATCAATAATGCGCCGACACACAGTCCGTGTCACAGAACGTCTCGTATCGTACACAGTTTCGTTACCGGAATGCCGTGTTCGTTGCAAAGACCTACGTCGTGTTCGGATAAATAAATATTACACCCTCACCCTCCTGATATCGCACTAAAAAAACATCCCTTTCGGTGATGCCGCCTTTAAACGCCTACAGATTGTACATTATCCTTAGTACGATTATGCACCCCCGTTGTTCGGGGAATAGACGGAGTGCCCGTGCGCCGCGGGCCATCCCCGGGGGCTCGTCTCTCATATTACGTCATGTTAGCAAATCAACCGACGGTAGCTGCACTCCAACAGTTTTCTTCACCGTATCTTACAACCTTCGCGAGGTTGTTTTAGAGCTTGTAGAATACCAAATATGCACCGCGATCATAACTACGTTAGCATTTATATACAACTACGTGCTAAACAATAGTATTTGTTTAAAAATATTAGACTATAAGACATGTGTAATTAAATGACATTATATCTAATCTTACATCTTTCTTTGTTACCAGGTGCCGCTGGCCCAATCACAACACCCCCTGTGACGTTGCCAGGAGCTGATCTGTTCCCGTTCGCACCAGCGATGACGAATCTCCCACCAGGTGGGCTAATCCCTCCCCCCGGTGCATTTTTGCCACCAAACGGGCTTTTGCCTTTCGCACCTCACCCAGCAGAGCTAGCTTTGAAGACGTTACCACCAGAACTAACACTTAAGAATGGCGTCAATCCATACGATGCTTTGAGACAGTTACAAAGCAACATGTCAATCGATACCTCAAGTGCTCGATTATCACCCACTAGCAGCAGGCAAAGCGGAAGCCCAAGGAGTTTGACAAATGCTAGCCCGGACAGATCGAAAGCTGATTCGAAATCTGAAGTTAATTCTATGCATGACGCAACGATCTCTGACGAGTCTGACGAAGAACCTATTGAAGTAGTGAAGTCTGCGTTCCATCCGACGCGGCCCGCGAATGTCGAGCTGCAAGAAATGAAGAGAGTCCAAGCTGCGGACTCCACCGTTGCGGATAGGCCAAAGGTCCGTAACGAATTGAAGGCGCCTTCCCAGCGCACCACCAGAGTGCTTTCAACTAGTCCAACTTCAACCAAAATCACAAACGGTGCGATACCAACGCACAAATCCGTGTGGCGGCCATATTGACATTATAGTGTAGTGTAGTAAAGAATCCGTACCAACGGATTTGTTAAAATGTGATAAACCAATGAGCTTGTACATAAAATAGATAAAAACAAATCATTTGATTTATATCAGATATTTATTGTTCGATATATTTAGATTAGAGTTTAGAATATCCAAGTAAATGTTGATAGATTATTTGTTACTTTTATTGCAGATGTGTTCAAGCTTGTCTATAATAATTATTTCGTAATTATAAATGTAAATTCACTTGTAAATGTAAAATTTTACTATTCTTCGAGAAACGACTGATTACTTTAATAGTTAAGAAAGACAAATGTATAAGTGTAAATAGTGTAAAAGGGTATTTATTAAACGAACGAAATGTACAATAAATGTTTGTCAGTTGGCAATGTATAATCGAAATGTATATATGTATCTAGAGATATGGAGATAAAAGAAAGATTCTGAGAAATTAACTAACGTATTTTAATTACAATTGATCCCATTCATACCAAGAACGTATTGTTATAATAGCGCCGGTAGCCCGCATGTATCACGCATTGGAGTTGCGATCAAGAGTTCGCGAGTTAGAGAACCCACTCGTAGCGTAAGCATTTAATTTTGGTCTTGGTCGCGGGTTAAAAAAAATAGGTACTATTAGTTTGCAAATAGCAGCGTCATGTAACAAAAAAAGGAAAAATTACATAAAAATATTGGCATGTTCTAATTTATTTTGAAGTAATAGCAGATTACTTTTGTTCTATACACTACTTCTTCTGATTTGAAACGGATATATCAAGCGTTCTTAGATATTTTCCAAAGGCGTGACGTTCGATGATGCTACTTATTAATTTTAAGATAATTTCAGTTTTAAAACTTTGTTTGTTAATTGGCTATTCTTTGCAACGTAGTAGTAGTAGTAGAAGGTGGTTTAAATTCAAAGAGATGATGAATTTAACGTACTCAATGGAAGAAGTATCATAAAACTGAGAAGAAAATAGCACGAACTGCAGAAGATGACAATAATTTCGAAAACTGGCGTGACGAATTGCATAGGTACATCATTTATTGTATTTCTACAGAATTCAATAAGGATGTTGCCAGGCCAGTCTTAATCAGCGACTTTTTTCAATGTTCGTGGAATAGTTACCTATTTTTTTAAATCTTTGTGAATATGCTTATATTCTAAGCGTCCATTAAACACGGTAATCGTTTACCATCATGCATACGTATGCACAACCGATGTATACGTACATATTGCCTCCTTAGATTTAATGATTACAGTGATTTCTACCGGGAAGATGTTTGATTATATGACTAAAGAATGAAATATTATACTGTAATTCACCTTGACGTTCTTTACATGGAAGCAGTAGTTTATAGGGGCGCAATGTGCATTGCACATGTTATTGTTTTGTTAATCCTGCGTGCTTATAAACAATTGAACACTAAACGAGGCGTGAACTTTTGTAAATAAAATAAATTCTTAAAATCAAGTGTTGCTACTAAAATATAAAAAATGCACCGACTTGAAATTAGTTATATATGACGTGGAAGAGATAGGTTCCAGAAAATGATTTTTATATTAGTATCGTTAAAAACAGAAAGTTTTGTTGAGTTATAACTTTGTAAATTAAGTAATAATTAACTTCAATGTGTTGCAAAATATAAGTTTCATCTCTGGCTGCACAGACAAGATAGTAGTTTTAAATAACCAGCTTGCTAGTACCACGCTGCGTTTTGTAGGTTTAGAACAAAAATTGTGTGCTTCACAAATTGTCGTTTGTCGGAGTTTTCTTTGTGCTCGTTGTTTGAATATCTTCAAGACTCCGCGACACAGATATTGTAAAAAACTGTCTTGTCTTCCTAAAAGTAAAGTGGATTACATTTTATATCTATTTCATGCCTTTTAGAACTGTACTAATAAATACTCGTGTTGCGAAAGAATCTATAAATTAAATGTAGATTAAAATGGATAACGTTGTGAGTTACATACTTACCACCATCTTTTCTGTATATTATTTAATTAAGAACTGTATGTATCTGTTTGTTTTCCCAAAATAAATAAATAAAATAGCCTTAGCGTAAATAAATAATCTTTAGTGCCTGTGCCTACTATACCAATACCAATTATTTGATAATGATCTTATTGTTTAGTTTTACTTAGCGATATATGGCATCTGGCATTTGCAAGAATTAATTATAAATAACAATTACATTTTCTAATAACAATATCTCAATTATAAGATCTTATTGTGTAGATGTCTGAAAACTCTATTATGTTAGGTATAGCGTACTTAGATAGCTTGTATTACAACAGAAACTTCATGTTACTGAACTATTTCATAATCAGTTACAAAAATGTGAGTAACATGACCAATTATACGCGCAAACAACTTGTATAACGCGCGCATAATGCTTGCATTACTAGCTTGTGCATATAGCTTACGCAAGCTTCTCGCGTCGTGAGCAACATCATAAGGGAACAAGTAAAAATATATAATAGATGTTTGTTTTAGAAACTGCCGATATGCATCAAAGTATATCATGCAGTGGTCTCAGTGACAGTTGTTTTGACATTAAACACTTGTTGCTCTAATATATAGTACGATACACTCGGGACATTCAAACAAAATCTATGTTAAGTTTAGTGTAATAGTGCCCTACGATAGTCCTCTAAAACGTTGTACAAAGATTGATCAAAAGAAATTTAAAATTTTAACCTTAGTACCTAGATTACCGTTGACTGCAAAAAGGTGGAACCGTATCTCTCGATGTACTAAAATGTCATCAATCTAGACGATTTGCAGTTTTGCCTATTAAGAATAATTAATAAGTCTCAATTCGACACGATGTATCCTGTTTTTTGTATGGAATTTATGAGGTACATACGTGAGCCTATACTACACATAGGGATTCATGAATCTCTACCAGGGCTTTGACAATAGAAAAGCGAGAAACCTATCGGGCTTACTTTCAAAAACTTACATTTTAAATTTTTTACTTGTCTTCACACTACACAGACGCCATTAAAATATTTCTGCCCTGTGGAGCATTTTGAGGCTCTTTAAGGAAGCTTACGGGGCTGACCCCGTAAGCTTCCTTAAAGAGCCTGAAAAAGCGTCGGTGTACTGATACACCGACGCTTTTTTAAGATCCAGCCTCACGCAAGATCATTTGCGTATCAGAGGATATAAGCTACCTACTCGTATCAAGCTGTTGCAAGAGCATCTCGAGGTATATATTAGCATAGCTTATTTATATAGGCTTATTTGCACTCTAAATCTGGATCTCTAAACAACGATGAAACAAGTACTGCGTAATATCGGTCCCCTAATATCTTTATGGATGGAGCTTAGGTGGTATGAGTAATCGAACAACTCTTCGTGCGATGTCAAGGGCGCATAATACACATTCAAATAACTATGGAACTGTAGAAAAAGTGAATACAATAATTCTATTAGCCCTACGCATTAGGCAAACTGCATAATCGAACAGATAAGTCTTGTTTTCGACTATGGCACGATTAAGATATCAGAGATAGTAAATATAAAAGTTTCCTAAAGATGTTGGATGCTTGTCAGTCAATCATGCGCAAACCGTTAAATAGGTTTACATAAAACTTGGCACACAGATAGATAGATAGATGTTATAGCATAACAAATAGGACTTTTTATCCCGCCTTGCGTTCTCATACTACTTACGTAGGGAATATCACGACTTGTAGTAAATGTGAAGGAAATGAACCTTAGTACTACAAAACAAATTGCACAATTTATTAGAGTCAATAGGGTTAATTTGTGTGCTACTAATTCTTGGCCTAGTAATTCAGTTTCTGTCCCAGCGTTATGAAAGCGCTTATTAGGTGGAAGTTGTTACGGAATGTATATTCTTAATTTCGTATTTTATATCTTAATATACTACAAGTACTACACATCGTTAAAGGCATATACGGGATTCTTTCGTCGAAATATATAGTTCACGTTACTTAGTTTGCCTTAAACTTGATAATACTACAGAATGAACAACAGAAAACTTATTTTTGGTTACGGCAATTTAACAGCAAATTATAGCTAGTTATTTCGCTATTGTGCTAATGTTTAACACCTGATAATGTCTATGAACATCAACAATTCGTCCATCATATTCCGTGGTAGTGCTGTCTTTGGCAAACTGAACGTAAAATTATGTTAAGCAATTTATAAAATACTTCTGAAGTGATCTTTTGTTGAGTAATACGAATTTTCAAACGTTTCTGCCATATATATTGCTGGAGTCACGTATCCTTATTAATATTATAAAAGCAAATGTGAGTTTGTTTGTTTGTTACGCTTTAATTACTCGAACAATCATCATGAAATGTAGCATACAAATTATCAAGAAAATTTTATACAGAAAAAGCACTATCCTCGAGGGATACCCAGATAATTTATTCAAGATCTTAATTAGCACGAGCAAAGTTGCGGACAAAAGCTAGTAACTCATAATTATTAAACCTTTAATGTTCTTGTACGTTGTACTTATCTATACTGGTATATATAAGTATTATTGACTTTGTCTCCTGCTTTGCTAAGGAAAGATAGGAATCCCTTTTTATTAACCTCCCATATACTTCTAAATAAATTCGATGAAGACGGCATTGTTAATCTTTTTCTATAACACGTCGTTGCTGATGTTGACAATGGTACTACTGACAATTGTCACATGTGAGGGCGCTGCCACATGACAACGGCGCAGCGCCGCCGGCACCGTAACTATAAAACGGTGCGGCATCGTAACGTGGAGCTTTGACGTGTCGTGATGACTGACGTTGATACTACATACTTCTTCTTAACATGACAACCATCATAATTCATAATAGAAGAGTTTTTACTCATTATTTCTATTTGCCTTGCTTTTTCTTTGTGTGTCTTTTAATATTACCAGAAAAGTATCTCGTACGGTCATATCTCGTAGGTAAGACTTCACAGGTATTGAGAGTAAACTAGTACATCGGCATATTACACGACGTGGTGGACTATGCGGTGCCACTTTGCATTACGGTTATGGTGTTTGTTTTGATGTGATCAGGCCCTAACGGGCCTCTTGCACGAAAAAAGCGTGATTTATTTAGATAGATGTACAGGTCCCAGAAAATGTGAATCAAATTGTAACGGGAGATTCCTTAGGTAAGGACGTTTCAAATGGTTCCCTATCCATTAGCATAAAATTTTAAGACCTAATATAACTTAGCATAATGTTGTTTGGCATAATTATATTTTCGCATAATATAATTACGCATAACAGCTTACGCATAATTTTTTAAGCATAATTTCTCTAACCATAATAATGATTAAGCATAATATTGTAAAGCATAAATTTATTAAGCATAAAGTTCTAAACCATAACTTTTTTAAGCATAATATCCTAAAGCATAAATTGATGATGTGTTGAATGAGTTTCTGTCACGGCTCCGGCGCTGCGGGCCTCCGGCGGCCCCACGCGTGCTAATCGTCGCAGACGGCTTTCGCTCACCACCGCAGCTTCGGCTTGTTGGCCGGCTTCGCCGGCCAGCCTCAGCCGCGGCGGCTCGCTCGCAGCCGCCTGCTCCTCAGCCCGCGGGCCGCCTCGCCCCTACACGCCTACGCGATTTTAAATAACACTCTAGGGGTAGGACAAACAAGACTACGTGAAGTCGGTTTTGCAGCAATTCGGTTCTGTGACTAACTTTTGTTGCACAGCATATTACAAGCAATTGCTAAAAATATACACCTAAAATAAATAATTAAGGACTACTATTTCAATCAGTTAACTTCTATCTGAGTTAACTTCTATTATGCTAAAAGTCTTTAGGCCTACTAACGTTATGCTAATAGTCATTAGGCCTACTAACGTTATGGGAATCAAATTTATGCCAAAACAAATTAGTCTTTAACATGATTATGCCAACATAAAATGTATGCCTAAAAAAAGTATGCCAAAGTATTATTATGCCAAAACAAATTGTGCCAAAATCGTTATGCCGAAGTATATTAGGACAAAAAACATTATGCGAAAAGGAGGGATCCCGTTTCAAATATGCTAAATAAAAAATAAAAATAATTATGACCTTTGTGTAAAAGTAAAAAACCAAAGTTTTTAAAAAAGTACGACTTTTTCCAGACTTTCAACTACAGATGCTTCGTTTACGGCGAATTTTCATTTTTCACTATTATTATTTGTGAAGGATTGATTCGTCAATCTACAAACGATTTTTTTTTTAAACTGGCGTAGTTTTGAAATCACAGTATTATTTTGGTGTATTTTTTTTGCACCAAAGAAAATCTTGTTTGTTTGTTTTTTTTATTTTTACACAAGGGTCATAATTTTTATTTTTTTATTTAGCTCATTTTAATGGTCCTCACCTAAGGAATCTCCCGTTATAATTTGATTCACATATTCTGGGACACCCTGTACGTATCAGACGTAAATTACGCTTCTTCTTAGTGAAAAAGCAATGAATGACTTGCTCTTTACTACCTATATAAGTTTTCTTAACATAGATTATTTTATCAATATATATTTACAGAAAATTCTTGACTGCCTCGGTTGCGCAACGGAAGTGTACGCGACTGCTGTGGATGAGGTTTTAGGTTTGAATCTCGGACCGAGCCGCCAAACAAGACATTTTCAGTGACAGCCTGAAGTTTGAAAGCTTGCAGTGTAACACACTTTTGTTCCTCGATATGATCATTAAGCCGTTGATCCTACACCTGATCCCTATCCGGTCGTGTCAAATTGCCGCCCTGTCGAAAAACGAGCATGATGTAATAACTCGTGGTTACGCACATACTTGTACAATTATAATAAGTCTTACGTTCTGTTTCTAGGTACTACGTCAATCAGGTCAAGCCTATTACCGGGCTTGACCAGACTCTAACTCATCTAAAATTCAAATACGAGAGCTCATGATCGGCTGCAAATATAAACGACTCACAGTCTTTGCCTCAGATCCAACGTACAATACAATCAAGTGATTCTAACTAAGAAGAATATATAATCTTATTAAATACAGTTGAGAGAACATCCAGTCGTTAATAAAATGTTTAGGCATTGAGTTTCGGCTCGAGCCACGGATATTCATAAGAAACGCGCTTCTATTGGTCATAAATATTTTCGCTACGGGTTAGTCTGACTATAAAAACTAACTAGACTATAACTCCAAAATAAATATAGTATTCTAAGTGAGCGGGCATTAGCACGGAGGTGCGTAGTGGGTGCTATCAATTGTGTTTGCGCCCAAGCTGATCCGGTTAGCTGATTGCAGCACCCTTCCCCTCTCCCCGTGCCGCGGTCACCGCACTCTTCAAACAACACCTGAATACTGGAAGCGTGGATATTACTGATTTATGCCGGGATTTCGTTTTAAATCGTTTGATTTTATGAATGTCTAATACATAAGGTCACGTCAGTGTTAGCGTGTTCGGTTAGGTACAGGTGTAGGTATAGGAATCGGTGTGCTTAGATGCGACAGTAAAGCAGGCCTTCGATATATAATGTATATAAGTACTTCTAGTATATTATTTTACTTTTCAATTATATTTTTTTTTATATTTCTTGAGGCATTAGGCATTTAAGCCTAATGCATTAAAGCCTAAGACTTGCTGCTAGACTAACTAATTTATTATTATAATTTAATTAATTAATAGATAGGGAGGCCGTGGGGCCACAACGCAGAGGTCTATAGTAAAAACCCAAGACACGTCCACGACTTTTCAAAGTTATATGCGTATTAAATAGTTATGCATCGCTCGCTTTAACAATGAATGAATTCATCATGAGGAAACCTGCATGTCTGAGAGTTCTTTATAATGACCTCAAAACTATGTGAAGTATTATATTGTTAGCTTATTATAAAAATAATATCAGCCCTGTATTACACTGTCCCACTGCTGGGCACGGGCCTTTTCTTAGTGCGAGAAGGGTGAGGCCATAGTCCACCATGCCGGCCCACTGCGGGTTCGCAGACTTCACATGTCTTTGAGAACATTATTGAGAACTCTTAGACATGCAGGTTTCCTTACGATGTTTTCCTTCACCGTTAAAGCAAGCGATAATTAAGTATTTAATACGCACATAACTTCGAAAAGTCAAAAATGCGCGCCTTGGGTTCGAACTCGAGACCTCTGCGTGGCAGTCCAACAGTTTCCCACTAGGATATCGCTGCTAGTATATAGTTTATTATTACTAGTTATTTACATAATAAATTACTACTATTTCTGTTAACCCCATCAGCTAAGCTAAATGCATTAGGAGTGGGTTTCAAGTAAGTAAATGCAATGAGTAAGATTTGAACCAACGACGTCCCGGCATACCGCCGCTTCTGGATAAAAGCTTTTTAACGATACTATCCAAATTATATTAAGTAATGCTGTTTTGGTTTCAGTTAGAAATCATTTGCGTTTCCAAGTTTTGACTAATATTGTCCTAGTCAAACAATATTAAAAGGCAATGTGTTGTCCGAAGTCCTCGTCATGTACTGATTTAAAAAGGTTTATTTAATTATCTGCTTCATTGGTTCAGTAGGCGTATATACAAAAGCGACTGACAATTAGGCGGCATACCATTTGCTTGTTGCTAGAAGTGTAGGTTTTACAAATTTACAGTGAAGCATGTTATTACATATAATATATAACATGCTTCATTGAAAACTAGTAAAAACGTAAACTTAAATACGACTGACATTCAAGAAGGTATTTCTTTGCTCCTTTTTGAAAAGCACAACTACCTCTCTTGGTGTGAATCCTGTGTCGCGGTGAACTTTATAAGCTCTCTAACAACGGACTGAAGGATCACACTATTTTTGTAAAATAGTGTGATCCATTATTTTTGTCCCGTGGGAGATCGAACCTCAAAACACGCGGTACGTTGGCAATGGCAGGACGACTGCTTAAATAACTACACCATTCGTGCAGCATCATAAAATTCGAGTCTGATACTCAGATTGGAGGGTTTCATCAGAGTGTCTGGTAATTCTCTCAATAATCACAATAGACCCCTAAAATCAAACTGACTGTTTTATTAACCTCTGAGTCTTCTTTGAAGAGGTTAATGAACACACTATGTGGGTCTGTGTGTTTGTCTGTTAGTGATAGTTTTTAGTGGCAGGCATAGCTCCGGAACCACTGGACCGATTGACTTGTAACTTGGTGTACAGACACCCAGTCAAGTTTGAATATGGGCCCTGTGTGTCAAAAGATCTCCGAAATATAGGGTTCACAAGGTCATAAGATCAGGGGATATCCACCAACAGAGTGATTTGGATGTTCAAGGGAGAGGCTTTTGCCCAGCAATGGGACATTACAAAAAGCTGATGAAAAAAAGAAAAAAATAATCACATAAAGACGAAGAGGTTGAATCCTGGTTTTTTACACCCGTCTCGTTTATCTGACGCTGATTAGTGATTAGTAGATTGTGATTTGTTCAAAAATATAACTACATAGCACGGTTGTATAATCTTATTTCTTGTTTGTATCTTATTACATATACAATATAATACATACACACATAGACTGTCGTCTTTTTGTCGGACAGGTGAGCAGGTTTGCCACTTGCTTAGATCCTAACACATGTCTCTTGCTACATTCGCTCTCATCACATACTTTATTCAAGTTCTTAAGTTTAGGGTCATACGAAGAAACACGTCTTGGAGAAAAGCCAGGCATCTATTATGACAAGGATGAAACCATAGTTCACCACGCTAGTCAAGTGCGGGATAGCATACTTATCATTTCTTTGAAAACATTCTGGTCAATTCTCAGACATGCAGGTTTCCTGACGATGGTTTACTTCATCGTTAAAGCTAGCGATAATGATTATATGTATATATCTATACAATTTCAAAGTTATAAGCGCGTACCTTTGCATTTAAGGCTAACGTTATCGCTGCTACATTTCCCCTATACTTACTAAAGAATCCATTTTTCTACCGTGCCAAGCCATCTGAGTTCATCTTTCTTATCTCTTATTAATAATTCTCTTCTAATATTACAATATCTATCTTATATAACTTCTAATCTTTTATACCGGAATATCAGAGACAATTAAAAAAAACTGTGTCTCTATATCTATGATCCATACAAGAACTTAAAGAATATTTTAGCAATATTTTCTATTCCACTTAAAATAGTACAATTTCATATTTCACTTGAAACTTTTTAAATCATACGTATAGAAGGATTAGCGTTCGAATCAATAAAAGAGTATAATGACAAAAATACTCGTCTAACGATTTGTTCTCGGCATTAAAATAAAAAGTAGGTACGTTCTATTGAATCCGCTGAAGAGTCAGCTCGCCGGTCCGGTGTGTGTAAATCCGTAACTTTATACCATGTTACATTGAAAGTTGCTCTTAAACTTGCCAATTATTGTGCTATTTGCACAATTTGAATTATAGTATTCATTTTTAAATTCGGAACAATATTTACATAGGGATCTACATAGAATCACGCCTGTAAATTCCTGAATGGGTAGGTAGAGTTGTATTATACTTGCATTTTGCCTATTATGGTTTGAAGTCCTACGTAATGGAAAACAAGCATATTACTAGCAAATCACAATATAAAATTATAGAAAAGTCCGTACTTCGCCATATCTGAGTATCAAACTCTAGCCATAAACGCAAACTAATGGCATGGAAGTAACGGAGCAATCAAACAATGATGTTTATTTATAAAAATGATTATTATACTCTATAATCATTATAAAATCAAAAAATCTATTATTCATGGAATTTGATGAATCAGTACGCAGTTGCCGTAGCTGAGCGTAGCGAAAATATTTTATTAGTCTTAACCTACCCCAGTCTATGCCTGCCTGCGCGTTGCCGACTACAGAAATACGAATAAAATATGGTATCGAAAATGTAACTTAGGAGAACTAAGCAGGCATGTGATTTTCAGGATCTCATGCTTATAGGACAAAATTCAGTATTATTCCCAGACTCACTCGAACCGTCACCAATATTGGCAACGGCAATCTTTTCTCCTCAGATTAAGTAAATCAGATAACGTATTCAACTTTAACCTAGCCTTTTTTTTTCAGAGTTGGTAATTTTCAAATGAGGGTATCATTTTCGCTCCGCCCAGAGCGGTATGTTGCGATTTTAACTAACTAAAACTACACCCATAATCCTGTCGTGATCTTCAAGTTGTCATACGACACACAATGCCAATTGAAACTATGACATCTGAATTATAAATATAGTATATCACACTCACTCATATTGAAAATAGTTCACTATCGTTCGCTATCTTATGTGTAAGTTCACAGCAGCTTTGTTACTTGCTACTACTTACTTGCGAAACTCTCAATCAAAAAGTAACTTAATGGAATTGACGAAAATCAGTTCATGCATAAACCAGAATAGACACTTACGTGTCACTGTCTCTTCTAGGAGGAACCAGTTCGTCACCCATCATAAGGGGCAAGTATAAGTTACCAACAGTCGTACTCCAGAACAAAATAACCCTGGTGTTGTAGACCAGTGTACTTTTTCTGTGGTTGAGGTTGAAGCGTGGTTCGTTTGCCTGTTATTTAAATGCGGTGAAAATATTATTCTAGGTACTTACGTACCCAGTGCTCTGCTATTTTCATATCTTTACTTGTTTAAAAAGCAATGCAAGCAACAATTTAGAATTTTGAGAAAAAAAGTAACGCCTCTTGCATAAATAAATCACACATTACAAAACACAATCTGTAATTATGTCAATAACTACAATATGTAATATTATTACGTCACTCAATGTATCTGTGGTTAAAAAAAGAAAATTATATATTAATGAAGATGAAAATATGAGATGTATTGACATGATTTTTCCTCTCCCGCTCTCAATATTCCTTTCGATACAAAATAATATTTTACCCTTGTTGAAGGTAATTATAATTGAACCTTTGTGTGTAAATGTTTTTTCTGAACTCTTTACAGTAGAATTATGTCATTTATATAACAGTAAGGTGGCATTACGTGATTATGCCTAAAGAGTTAGACAGAGCTAGAGTATCGCGGTATGCTTACATAGAATATAATAGATGACCATCTACTAGAAATAGATCTAGACTCTTTGCTGATACCGAGGAATATATATTTCGTAATTTCTATTGACGCGATCATAAATAATTTCCATATTTTTTATGCTTAACGTTTCGACCAGTTGTCACAAGCCGTAGTCACAAGCTGACAAGCTGAGTGGTTCAGCGATGTCTTAACTCCGTTTGTGAGGCAGTCAAATGTTCATCACCTCTCACTTTTCCCTATTCCATATGTTTATAGATGAAGGAGAATGAACTCCAGCAAAACTATGATACTTCAGCATTTACTGCAATCTTTTGTAGAGTGGATGTATCTTCCCAAGCAGTTCCAGAAAAAAAAGTTTGAAAATAGTGTTATTTTCTGGCAAAGTACCTTCATCATCAAGACGATTACAGCCAAATAAACCTGACTGGAATTTATTCTTATCTTATGCAGTAGTAATAACTGCTCTTCACAAAAGGCATAATTAATGCACTAACCCACTGGAGCTGCTAAAGGTTTCAGTTGAGATCTGCTGACCTACTACGTCTTCTATAAACCAAACGAAGAAGTAAAAATGATACAATCTCATGCTTCAAAAAACACAATCAGTCAGTCAGTCACAATTTAAATTTCATTATAAAAATGTTTGATAATTATTATTTGGCTCTACAAGGTAACCATCATCCAGCTCACGTACCTACAAGGTTACGTTTTTAGCTTCCTCGTAGTAAAAGTTGTTACTAAGCTAATATAACAATGTATTTTTTAAAAGGTATTCAGTAACTTTGCTACAAAGATATATGTGCATCTAAGATCATTTAATACTGAATGGCGTCCAACTCTGCCTGCGTAATAATTGACAAAAAGAATCTCATACAAAAATGTCAAAGAACTTAAAACATACATTTCAAAACATATTCATAACCGCGTCTGGCTATGTCACGTGCATGCATCACACTGAATAGAGACAGCTCATTATATAAAGCTTTGATTCGCACTTGGTTATGAGTTACTTTTTGGAGCACAGAGCCCCCATACATTATCTGTACACTGTACCACCATCCTATTTGGTCGTATTAAAAACTTGTGGCCAGCCGGGCTCGCGTCAGTGAGTATATTTTGAATTTGAAATTTTGTTTGAGCGAATGGGCGTATGTATTCAATGCACCAGTGATTACTGTATGAGGTATTTGCTTATGTGTGTGTGGTATATCTAAAGGGCCCGTTTGTATGTGTGGAGCATCGTAGGAAAATTAACGAAGAGCCCGATGAGGTTTGTACATTTTTAATTTTCTTTTATTGAGTTTAGGTGCTCGTAAACAGCATAAAAGAAAATTAAAATGTTTATGTCTATAAATGTAAAACTTTAATCATGTTGCTAACTTTATAGAATAATAAGAAGCCTATTATTATTTTATTAAATATCGAATTACTATTTAAATAAAGTAACATTTTGTATAGAACTCTTTTTTTAATTGCATTAACTCTAGGTAATATCTTAAGTCAAATTAATGCAACCTATCATTTGCCATCGAAAATCGATACCTTAAGAATAGAAACGGTCCCTTCAGCCACACCATTTACTTTAAAATTCTTCTCTAAAATTAATTATTTGTATAAAGTAGAAAAAACTAACCTATTATTGATAAATTCCAGAACCGCACAAAAAAAAATACGTCTACTTGGTTTAAAGGTTAAACTTTTGTGATCAAATCGAATATAGGTTTTTTGTATAAGGTATACATATACATTTATGCGACTTAGTTTAAAGGTAACTTTTGAAATGAAATATAATCAAGGTAAATTTAACTTCATCTAAATCTTCTATCTTAAAAACTGCTATAGATCACATAAATTTGATTATAATATACAAATTTGAATTCAACTCGTAAATACTCCTAAACATAGGGCTCTATTATATTAAGTATATTTATTATATTGTCTTTTAATCTGTACGTCTAACTAAGCATTTCAGTTGAAAAGTGAAGCACATAACTTCGGTTGTTTTTATGCTTTCGATAACTTATTACTATAAATATATTAAGACTGTAATTGGGATTGAGTCGCAGTCATAATTATTCAACTCACTTAATAAAAATACAAGTAAAGAAATATATCGACATTGCGCGGACCGTTAAACTAGAGTTACAAGATTAATTAAATGCATAAATGATAGCTGGCACATTTTATATCATACGTACAAAACATAAAGCTCAGTATCTCTCAGATAAAAGCCTACGTAACGTTATGTAAAAATAAAAACATTTTAATCCAGCCGCGTCGCAATGCAGGAACCGCGGCTAAACCCCGCCGCTGGCTAGTGTGCGACATCACATATCGATATCGGTAAGATCCACCAATGCTTTTATTGTTCAGGCCATCGGGCCGGAAAGACCCGACGTTCACTTGCCTCGGGCGAGCAAAAATCTAAATGGAACCGCCCAAATGTAGCCCGGCAGTACAGGTGTGGGTGTCCACTTAGGACCCATTAGATACACTCGTTTGAAATTATAAAGGATTTCATGAAAACCCCTAGATCGATGCCTTTATACATATGGCGAGTTATATATGTAATTACCTATGAAGTTATATTATATATTATTATATTATTCCACAATCACGCATACGCCATTAAATGGAATTAGATAAAACTTGGCACAAACAAAATCATTGTCTTGGATTAATACATAAGATTTGTATCCTGGTATGTATTACAGCAGCACAGCTTTTGACAAAAGCAAGAAATATTAAGATAAACTTACCACCTATTTTATGCTACGACTGGTTTAATTGAAACAAAATGATCTAGTCTCTCACGTGATTTACCATAGTGCGAGTTTCTTCATATGTCGGCAACACCAGCCTGGCTTATGTAAATACATCATAGCTCAGTTAGACGTAAAGCCAACAAGAATTTAGGTGAAAGCTTTTTGATCAGACCAGAGACCTTCTAAAAAAAGACCAAGTTAATAAAGCAATATACACATGCACCCACGCACACATATACACGCACACACGTGCACACGCATACACATTCACACACCCACAGACATACTTACATATACATACATACACTTATTTACACAACAAATTTAGTTTTATACCTAAGTTTATATTTATCACCCATTTGTTTAAATATTGTGAAACTTGTGCAATTATCTTATTACTGTAATGTGAAGAGCGGGGTCTTCTAGCACAGGTAATGTTTACTTAAAAGGAGTACCCCAACTACTGATTATAAAATAGCATATAAGAAAATGATAATAAACAATTTTGTTTTTTTTTTTTTATTATATGTCAAGACACGAAGTAGACAACGGTATTCGCTGCCTACTTCTTCGAGAAGCAGGGGTGAATCTATGTATTTATGTCTGGAGTAGGCTGTCCTAAACTACTCCGGAAAATCTATAAAATATAAGAGTGATTATTATAATATTATGTCACGAAATATCGGCGGATCTGGCGAAAGCTGTCATTTACTATATATGTAGATAGATATTTACGTTTAAATTATAAGGTCTTTGGTCGAATTCGGATAACCTGATATTTGGATTATAGCTTTAATGAAACAGGATATTTAAAAGTCTATCGTACAATGTAAACTATTTTATTAACATTTAGATCTACAAGTTGTTTGAATTTGCTATAATTAATTTTAACAATTTCTGTCTACAAATTCGCAGAAATTTGAAAACAAAACAGAGTAATCCCTCGCGTCATCCCACTCGAAAGTCAAAAGGGGACAACAGGGCCGGACAATACAAAAAGAAATCTCGCTGATAAAATTTTAATGCCTGTATAAAAAGGTTATAAATTTGATTTACGCGCCCCCAGCCGCTGTAACGGGGTAATATCGAAAAATAACATGAGATAATGTTGGCTTACAAACTGGGGCCAGGCTGGATTAGGCGATATTTGCACTCGGAACGTATGGAGGCGCCCGAACCAGTCGTTGCTCTGTTCTGTACGACAATATGTGTTCTCTATACGACGAATTGAGAATTCGAAACTCAAAATGAATATTTATTTTAAAATATCGTCTGACCATTCATATGTTACATCGCTTCGTGGAATGGCATATAGATTTAAATATTCTGCTCATTCAATACTCGGAATTTTGTTAAAAGCTACCTAGTAATGCATTTCACAAATAAAGCAATCTATACGATTGTAAAAAAGTAATGTATTTTTTTTATTCTGTATAAAACAAATAGGGGGCGAGAAGTTACCTTATGAAACACATAAAATATTCGCAAAGAAAGCACTTGGATATAATAAATTCCTTATTGGGCCGCGGCAGGAACACAAAATGAGTAGAAGAAGCCACTTAAAAAGATTGGCACTCAACGAACCGGCATAATCTATGCAAATTACGTCAAATTAGGAGTCGTCAACACGCTGCGCCTCCTCTGCGTAATTTTGAAGGCAAACCCTCTTTTATTATTAATATTTATTTCGTTCTTTCCGTCCAAAACTGGGGAAAAATAAATCTCAGTGAAATACTTCGATCGCCTAATAAATCGGATAAATAAATTGATGGGAACGCTTCAGCGTTCACATGGTCGTACTCTCGGAAGGTGTTCGTAAAATGTGATGATTCAATCGTCTCAAACTGTGCTCTATATCCGTGCATATATGTATGTAGGTATCTATCAGCAACATTGAAATTACGCTCGTTAAAATGTAGAAATTTAATTTTCATGTAGTGTGGTTTAAGTATCAATCTCTGGTGCATTGTTTATTAATCGAACAAATATTTAATTTGTACTTACTAGTTTTTATTTCTGTTTCATGTAAATATATTATAAAATAATGATAATTATAATAAAATGAAACTGATCTTAAATACAGTGCCTAAAATTGTACAAGAGCCCACTGTCAGCGTCCGCCCGAAGTGGACGCTACTTATAAAACGTGATGAATAATTTCAACACTTGAAACCAGATAATATTTCATGGGTTCCTTTTCATTTCCAAGATACAAAGTCAAATTTCAATAGTGATATCATCATCACTCTAAACTAGATCGCACAAATGAAATAAGACCTCAGGATTTTCAATATCTTGAATATGCTTGAAAACGTATTAAGAAAAGAATATATTTATTAAAAATCTATTTAAACTGCGCTTTTGTGTTTTGCTTTATCATGATTTCGAGCTCAAAGCGTCACTGAGGCTATTTATAAATAGAAAACTTTGTAGTCACAATTTACAGCAAAAATATAATATAGACAAATGAAACAATTCGGCGTCATAAATTTTACATCTAAATGTAGCGTTTTAGTTTTATGTGTACTACGGTGCATCACGATATGATGTATTACGATTTTATTATAATCAACACAACCCAATGAAAGAAAACTCATGTATCTACGCAAAGACAAACTGAAGAAAAATCTTACACTGCATTTTTGATCATAACTATTTTATATGTTTCAGGGATACACAAATTTGATAATTAAGTACAGTTATATATTTAGAAACTAACATTTCTACATTTTGTACCATCGTCAAAAGTATAGTCAAGCTTGAATGTTAGATTAGGTGACCGCCAAATCTGGGGAAATGAGTTTGCTGTGTTGATGTCGCCCAGATTTTCATAATAAATAAATACAACCCACACTATTCACGAGATTTGATTAGCTGAGAATTATCTTCACAATGCATTTCTTCGTATATATGCACATCCTACGTTGGCTATAAGCGGGTCAAACAAGAAGTACAAGTAGGTACCGTCGCAAGCCGTCCCAAGTAATCTTCGTGCACGCGGAAACTACTCACAGCACTGGTTACATGAGCAGGTGTAAATATGCAGGTGATGTTGATGATTATTTATGGTAATGATACCTAATCTTATAATAATCCTCATACCTTGCCACATATTTTAGGTATTTTACGCACCTCCTAAGTCTATTGGTCTGCTTCTAAATAGAAGCAACAATATCATGTATTCGAGTAGCTTGCGCCTCTAGCCCGCACTGAAACATTATTGGTTTCCATTTCCTACATCAATAAATATTTTAAAAATAATGGTACTCTTCTTTTAGCTCGTTTCAGTTACATGGAATGCCGATGTACACTATAATATGATTACTGTGATAAATTCGTGTGCAATGGAAATTTTTCGTTGTAGCTTATTATTAAATTTATATAAAATGAAGCTCAAATTGCATAGCAGTAGACTGCGTAACATTAGTATATAAAGTAAATTAAAATTTATGGGTTATCTGGATTTTTATCTGTATTTAGTATTTACATATAATATTGCAGGCATTTTTTAAATCTAGACATGCCTGTAAGTGTGATGTAAGTAATGACATATTTTGTACATTAGTACGTATTAATAAAGTGATTTTAAGTGTGTAGATTGACGCGTTTAGAATGAAGGTTTTCTTGTCAATTACATAACACAATGTTAATGCTTTTGAACTTACTTCTTAACAGCAGCTCCTTGTCTACAAGGCACTAACATTTTTGTAATCTATACATATTCAATACAAAGTTTTAAGGCACTCTTCGAAATTTAAAACATTGCCTTAAAACCAGCCAGACTTGACGCAGGCTAAGAATCTTTAAAACAAAAAAGTTCTATATATTTATGGTCGCTGCTAAAACAATTTAATCCCTAAATAGGTAAGAGGGCAGCGTTCATACCATAAAGAAAGTTGGCAAACAGGCCGACAGACGGCAACATGAAAAGACGAACGTAATAAAAAATCATAAAATGACCCGAAAATATTGTTTATGTAATGTCCGTAACTAAACCGAGTTATAAAAATATACCCTACGGCCGAATGAAAGCTACTGGTTTCTTCGTTTACTTTTGTGGTGTTACAATAATTTTGTTTAAAAACAATTATGTTTATTAGGTAGGTACTTTCTTAGGTAGGTACCTTACAGTATGGTGTTTGCAACGGTGAAAAGAAGAATAGGTAAGAAATTTGCGAGAAATGTTGTCGGCTACAAACCTCTCTCGGACTGTCCGTAAAGTAGGTGTGTTTATTAAAAGAAATTCTAAGAAAAGGTGAGCTTATAAGTGCTGCTGTGCATGAGGTCTCAGGTCCTATAAACCAAATTTTTATAAATTACCTTATAACACTTCGTCCGACATACAAAGGTATAACTACGTATGCCTAGATTTTCTTTTAGGAAATTCTCAGTAGCATATATAAGCCAGACACTATACATAATATATGTATGTTTTTTTCACTATAAAAGCTTTACATGTTTTGATTGGTTTTATTAACCTATTGAGTCGCAACGGCACACCGGTGGCCAGACGTTTCATTTTAAATTATGTTTGGTATTCTAAGACTTGACAGATTAATAACGTATAACTATCACTGTTTAATTATCAGATGATAAGTAACATAAAAACCATACATCTACATATATAATATTATAAAGCTTAAGAGTTTGTTTGTTTGGTTGAACGCGCTAATCTCAGGAACTACTAGTACGAATTGAAGATTCTTTTAGTGTTGGATAGCCCATTTATCGAGGAAGGCTATATGCTATGTAACATCACGCTACGACCAATAGGAGCGGAGCATTAATGAAGAATTGTGCAAAATCGGGGGAAATTCTCTTATGTGAAGCAGGCAAAGTTGCGCGGGTCAGCTAGTGTAATATAAATATGAAATCATTAATTTATTATTTATATTTAAATGATATCAATACATTCTAACTAATATTATAAATACGTATGTGATTTTGTTACTTTGTTACGCTTTTACGCCTTAACTACTCAATCCATCATCATGAAATTGCATACACATTGTCAGGGGAATAGAAAAGAAAACATGGTACCTTGCATCCACAAAAAGTACTGTTATCAACCTAACCTACATTCACGGGAGCGAAGCCGCGGGCAAAAACTAGTCAGTTATAATTACTGTTTAATTATCACATTACAAGTATGGTCTTCATCTCATTCTTTATCTTCCATTCCCAAATTATAACAAAACATATTATTCAGAGGAAAGCAGAGATGATTTACATTACGCATCTCATTAACTTAAGTCAAGAGCCAAATTTATTACAATATATAATATCAGCCCTTTATTAAACTGTCCCACTGCTGGGCACGGGCCTCTTCTCAGTGAGAATGGTTAGGCCATAGTCCACCACGCTGGCCCAGTGCGGGTTGGCAGACTACACATAAATCTTTGAGAACATTATTGAGAACAAGAGTTCTCAATAATATTCTCAAAATCTCATGTCTAAGAAGACATGCAGTTTTCCTCACGATGTTTTCCTTCACCGTTAAAGCAAGCGATAATTAACTATTTAATACACATATAACTTCGAAAAGTCAAAGATGCGCCTTGGGATCGAACGTGAGATTTTATTACAGTAGATAGTCTTAAATAAACAATCGCGCTACATAAGATACATTAAATTATTTTATATTAATCTGTCAAGAATTAGAAAACGAGACAATTTAAAATCTATAGTGTCTGGCCACCGGTGTGCCGTCGCGGTTTGAAAGGTTTATAAACAGTAGCTGACCCGCGCTACTTCGTCTGCTTCGCATATGAGATTTTCCCGATTTTCAAAATTTTTCATTGATACTCCGATCCATTTAGTCGTAGCGTGATGTTATATAGCCTATAGCCTTCCTCGATAAATGGAACACTAAAATAATTTTTCAATTCGAACAAGCAGTTCCTGAGATGAGCGCGTTCAACCAAACAAACAAACTCTTCAGCTTTATAATAATTATCATATTAGTATACCTACCTAGATTACTTGTCATTCAGGTGACAAATTACTAGTATTATTGTTATCTCTAGCAAACTATATTTGTGTTAAAAGGATTCACGTCGATAATGCAATGTGTAGGATTCGAACCCATGACTCGGTCGCAAGCTCAATGCTTCATCTATGGGGCGAGAGCGTCGCTAGTCACGTTACATTTGTATATTATTTGTAGGAGTTCTTCGAATCGCAGTTGTATATACCTATGACGTATTTGGTGATGAACGGAAAACCTACCTATTCTTGCCGCAATAAAATAGCATTATGGCATGTCCTTTTCGGTTCCCCTAACAACGTGTATAGGAAATTTCATTACAATCGGTCGAGTAGTTAAGGCGTGAAAGCGTAACAAATTAACTCACATTCGCATTTATATTATTAGTTAGCATTAAGATATTACTTATATTAGGGTTTGAATTCGTGACATTAACAGCTAGTTAATGGTATAACGGAACAGCTAATAGCTAACTTCAGTAGGTACAGTTACATCCATTTGTAGCAGTAGAATTTTGTATGTATAAAATGGGTGTGGTTTCAATAATAAACTGGTTAGTATTAAAATACTGCTTTCATGATTTATTCACGTAGTTTAATGTATTATCTTACTTCTACGATATATCAAAAGTTGAAGTTTTAAAACTATGTAACGAGATGGATGTAAAAACTCAGGATTCAACCTCTTCGTCTTCATGTGATCTTTATTTTTTTTCATTAGCTTTTTGTAATGTCACATTGCTGGGCAAACCTCTCTCTTGGACTTTCAAATCATTCTGTTGGTGGATACACCAACATCCTGATTTGAAAACTGACCTTATGACCTTGTGACCCCTATATCTGAAGGGTCTTTTGACCCACAGGGCCCATATTCAAACTCGACCGAGGGATGACCCCAAGGTGTCTGCACACACAAGTGAATCGGTCCAGTGGTTCGGAAGCTATGCCTGTCACTAACAGACAGACACACATATCCACATAATGTTTTCATTAACCTCTTCGAAGAAGACTAAGAAGTTAATAATGGATTTAATGCGGAATTATCCCCGAAGAGGAGACAGCTACGGGTTCAACTCATGGGAGTTAGTAATAGAAGGCATGGTGCTATTAGGGGGATCCCTTCTTTCCGCATAATGTTCTTTGTCCTAATATACTTCGGCATAACGATTTTGGCATAATAATACTTCGGCATAATTTTTTTAGGCATACATTTTATGTTGGCATAATCATCTTAAAGACTAATTTGTTTTGGCATAAATATGATTCGCATAAATAACGCGATATTCGCACAAAAGTTAGTGACAGAACCGAATTGCTGCAAAACCGACTTAGTCTTGTTTGTCCTACCCCTAGAGTGTAATTTAAAATCGTGTAGAAGCGTGGGGCCGCCGGAGGCTCGCAGCGCCGGAGCCGTGACAGAAACTCTGCCTGCTGCATGCTTGCTTGCATGCTGCATGCTTGCTTGTTTGCTGCATGAATATTATGCTTAATCATTATTATGGTTAGAGAAATTATGCTTAAAAAATTATGCGTAAGCTGTTATGCGTAATTATATTATGCCAAACAAAATTATGCTAAGTTATATTAGGTCTTAAAATTTTATGCTAATGGATAGGGATCCGCTATTAGGCATTGCCGGTCAGTAAAGCTCAACAACGTTTTGATTTGAGTCCGGGACGTCATGCACAGCATTCATCGCTGTGCCACCGACGCAGCAACAGGCGATCGGAAGATCCCGATTCGAGCACAGATTTTTTATTTAGGTAAAAGACTGTAGCTCCTGTTACCTAATACCTTATTTCCTTGACCACTGTTTCAATTTTTATAAAGTTATATTTACAAATATTAAAAGATGAAACACTGTCTCCGGACAACTATTTGTGAATCATACAGCCGGTTGGCCTCGATGGCGTAGTGGTTAGTGTAACCGACTGCCACGCCTGAGGTCGCGGGTTCGATTCCCGCACAAGTCAAACATTTGTGTGCATGAACATGGATGTTTGTCTTGGTCTGGGTGTTTCTATGTATAATATGTATGTATTTACAAAAAAAAAGGTATAATGTATGTATGTTTATCCATTGTCTAGTACCCATAGTACAAGCTCTGCTTAGTTTGGGCTTTTGTGTGTATGTGGTAGAATATATTATTATTATTATTATTATACAAATGTATTCCCTGTGCGTGGATCGAACCTACAATACTCGGTGCACTGGCAGCAGTAAGGTGACCTCTGAAATAACTACGCCATCCGTGCCGTAATACTCCATAACTGTGTTTATTATTAGACTTATATGCTGTAAAATGCCATTTTGATATCACTGTCGTTCATTCAAATTACAACTATAACATCTAGTTCTCTACAACACTTCCACTATTCGTATAACGTCAACCCTCAAATGCGACACGAACTTTACCCACCCAACCCTCTTTCCTCAATCGTAAATCATAACAAACATCTTGCCTAACCCTTCGGTTACCGTCGGACCAGTTCGCTGGCACCCAAGTGCTGTTAATTGGCGACCGGTTGGGGAAATTGGTCCGCTGTACTTGCTTCCGTGAGTTAATGACTAGCCGCCCAGTGGATGGACGCCGAAACCCATTTAGGCGTGTGTAATTTGCGTATGTGCAGTGGAGGGTTAGACGGCCGGATTTGGTGACGTAGTTATAAGGTTGAGGTTCTAAGATTGTTTGGAATTGTATTTGAATGTGCGGCGGAGGTATCAGTTATGCTTGGGTGTTTCAACGCCAGCTTAAAAGTAGCTTAGCCGCAGTTTTGACTGGATGTTTTGAAATAGATAAATAGCTAGAACTCTTTATCGCCGTTTAGATTAAAATTTAATTAGCTTCAAAATTAGAAAAGTTTAATAGTAGTAGTATGTAGTGTAACAGTTTCTTAATTATGTAATAGTGTCAAATAAACAACGCGATAAAATCCGTATATAGTAGTTTAATTTCAATGGATCTTACTAATCATATAAATTAGGTGATCGGCGCACTGACCACCAAATTTTTAAAAACACCCTATTTTAGCTAAACGTAATAGGTTTTTAGTTATGTTAGTCTGGCCTTCCAGCAATTGACAGGTTAAAACATATATATGTAAGTATTTATAATAATATTAGTTTAATATTAATTTGAATACATATATATAATCTTACGCATATATTTCCGAATCAGCAGAGGTGCAATTCACCTACATTTCGCCAAATATGGATTATTGTCCCATCTAATATGGAGCAAGATGAAACCAGGCAAAACATCTAAATACAAAAAAATACTTCATGTGTGGTAATGACGTGTTGATTTTAATGGTAAGTGTATTTTTAATCTCTGTTTTCATTTTGAATAGGATACACGTCTTTTATTACATTTAAACTAGCATTTAAACGCGAGGAAGAACGATTTTTTGTTTTTTACTGAACTCTACTTATTTTGCTAAAATAAAAGTAAAAGAAAGAAAAAAAGAAGGAAAACATTCTTTATTGCTACAAAGAACTACTTATAATACATAATTTTTCTTAAAAAATAAGTAGTTTAAGTTACTCATTTTAACATCAGCTATCTGCCAGTGAAAATCCCAAAATCGGCTGGTGAAAGATTAGCCCGAACAAACAGACAGATTCACAAAATTATAAAAATAGATTCTTTGTTATAAGAACCGTATATAAGAATACTTTCATATGCATTTAGTAAAAAGCTGTTATTTTGACATTACAAATAGACATTTCAATTTTATTTCATACGGATATTTTAGTATTTTTTTACCTTGAGTTCACATATGTATCTAAAATAAGTAATCAATTTGTAAAATTTTATGAGTGTCAAATAACATTATTACCTATTATTTATATTTAGATATGTATGTATAGATTACCTAATCATAAATCGATGTACTTCTAATTAACATAAATTTAAGTGCCATCTTCAAGATACGTGTCTAATAACATTGTGATAGGTTTACGCGATAGATACATGTTGAAATTAAACTATTTGATATAGTTTTTAGTTCGTTTAATTAAAAAACGAATTAAATAGTTTTAGTTTAATAGGTAATTTAATTGAATTAATTATTTAATTCTCTAATTTTACAACAGATAGACTAATCTATCAGTTATATGCTTACTACGTTATCATAAGTTTGCACTCATGATTGCGGGCGTATCGTGGGTGACAAATCTTCGGTAATTCCAAGAAGTCTAGAAATGTGGCCGATATACCGTCAATTGGGTATAACGAGGTATATACCTATATGTACATAGCTAGCAAAATTTGAAGTGTAAGTACACCTATGTATATTTTACTTATAGATACTATATCATATTATGTTAAAACACTTGTAGATATTTATAAAATGATGCTGATTTTCTATTTCTTTAAAAACTGAATTACTTTTCCTTATATCAGAGCCTAATTATGGAAACAAACAGGTGACCTGCTCACAATCCGGAACACGCATACATAGAATAAAATAGAAATCTTTATTCGCTTGAGACATGATATACAAATTGGTGTTACAAGTTTTTAAGGTTCAAACACATCTCGCCCTCATATAACAAGAAATAATCTTGAAGCCAATACATATGTATAAAGAACAAAAAAAAATATATGTGTGTTTATCCATTGTCTAGTACCCATAGTACAAGCTCTGCTTTGTTTAGGTTAGATGGTGTTGTGTGTATGTGATAGAATATTATTATTATTATAACGCCGCGCCGCCCACATCCATAGTACCAACCCAGGTAAAACAAAAATTCCAAAACTACCAACATTTAAATCGTTAATTACCTTTATACAATGTATAATATACATTGTATAAAGGTAATTAAATTACATATTACATATTATGTAAATAGGTATCCCTTCACACATACGTTACATTTATCCGAGCAAACTGCGGTAATTGCGCTTTACCATAAACCTTAATTTACTTTAAACTGGTACAAATTGCTACAAATAAAATCCAACGTGTTTGCCTGACTAACGATATACTTTTTTATGTAAAATTTTAGTGCGCCCTATTAAAATGTCTTTATTTAGTTAGGTAAAAGTCCGCTTGTCCCGATGCCCTAAATCAGTAAAAAGTAGAGCCCAAATATAAAGCACTTCTTTACAAGGGGCTTTCGCCAACACAGTTATAAATATGTAAATATTATGCAACTTAAATGGGGCAGACGGAAAGAAATTGTTGCAAAAAATTCGAAACGGTACTTCTACAATGGGAGTTCGCAGTAAAGAAATGCAGTTAGAAATGATTATTGGTAACAGTGTCATTAATGTTTTTTAAGAAAAATATCTGTAGCATACAGTTTTATTGTCATGCTTTTGTTTATTTTTTGATTTGTTACGTAGATATTTGAATATTTCGTTCACTAATATTAATTGGATTTTAACTGTAGTGTAGACTCTGTAAATGCCAGATAAACAGAATGATATTACTATCTCATATTTGTTTAATTATAAAACTGTAATAGTTATTTAAAAAAGCAATACTGGAATTACTTTTTTATACCGCTAAAGGTTAACCAAAGTTGTATAATCGAAAAGCACATGATTATTACTAACTGTGACTTACAGACACATGTTTCTCGCGTTGTTGACCTTGCAGATAACTAATTAAAATATTACTAATAAATAATCTATCTGATAAAATGAAATCTCCATAGTTATGTTAGATAAACCACACATCACAAAAATGAAAACCAGATAACATTTCATGTACGTAACCATAATTAGATTACATCCTTTTAGAATATCTATAGCACAAATTAATGATGTTGGCACCATAATAATGTTAATATGTTGACAAGAAGAAGACCGCGGCTATCTCGATATTATCATGTTAAAAAGTTTGAAGGCTACAAGAAAACTAATAATATACATATATCTTATAGATCGCCCCGTAACGATAAACAGACATGGTCCTCTAAACCACCTTGAAACATTTACAAGATAAAACAGAAATATTTGTAGCATTGCTAAAAGCTTGTATAAAATAAGACACAGGTAAAATTTAGTATTCAGTGTACAATCAATCGAACATTCCAGCGATCCGCGGCCGCCCACAACCACCTCGGTTGGCGCCGCCCATAGACGTGTCATTCACCGCTTTCGACTAAGGCTGCTCCTGAAAAGCCTTAGACTTTATGTATAGTTTTTTTATTATTGGGACAATTATCATGTACAACGTTTTACCAGCGGCTTCGCTGGTTTAAGTGTAGGTTTTGTCTTTTTCTATACCTCGGCAACAGTACTTTTTTGATGGATGAAAGGTACGTCCTTTTCTGTGCCCCTGACAACGTGTATGAGAATTTTCATTATAGTCGGTCAAGTAGTTAAGGTATGAAAGCGTAACAAACAAACCGACGTTCGCCTTTATAATTTTAGGTAGGACTACACTTTTTTACATCTTTTAACTTAGTGGCATTTCTATATGATTCAATATTACCATATCTATATATACACAAAGAAAATAGCCTTAGATTGTGTCTGGATGCTTGCGTCTGATCATCACCTTAGGAGTTAAAAGAAGAGTATATGATTTCTATCAATGCGATAAGTAATTTTCAATTGTATTATACTAAGTGTAACTTAACTTGCTAAAAAAGCTAACACCATATCTACATGGTAATCATTTGAAATGACTGTGTAGTACTACGCCCACAGAACATAGATGACTATGCGGCATTCGAATATCAAAGACAAGGTGTCGGTATTATTGATTGTTTGTTGTTTTCTTGTGTTGATTAATAGGTATACCATTAAATGTAGATAACGATCTAAATATCTGAACTTAAACGAAAATAAATTGGATATATTATATATACAATATACAGGGTTGTCCGGTAATTAATGGATAATCTTGAAATGTCTTATAGTAGAACTGAAGGACGTTCAGAAAAAATGAAAAATGAATAATAATTATATATATATATATATATATATATATATATATATATATATATATATATATATATATATATATATATATATATATATATATATTAAAAAGTGCAAGCTATTATAGCATAGCATACATTTGACTGTCTATCTATTAGCATAATTAGTTTTTAATAATAAAACAATAAAAAACCGGTCGTAGTATACAAGAAAGTTATACATAATAATTTAAAAAAAAACACATATCTCAGGTAGTAGTTAGGATAGTATTTTTTTTTTCTGAACGGCCATCAGTTCCACTATAAGACATTTCCAAGTTATCCATTAATAACCGGACACTCTTTATACAGTATATTATATTATAGTAACAACACTGTTACATGTGCTTTGAGATTCTAAACATACGTACTGTTTTTTTGCATATAATATGGTATTCCTTAACTAATTTGTACCGATAACTGTATACACAAAGAAATAGACTATTTCAATTCTTTGGTAAAATAAAATAAGCGATGATAGTGCAATGGATAAAGCATTGGACTTGCGATTAAGAGGTTGCCGGTTCGCATCCCACCCAATGTACTACTGACGTAAACCCACTTCTATTATACTACACAAATATTGTAGATGAGTTGTAGGGCTTAATAAAATTGCATTGCAATGCATTGCAATACTCACGCCGGTTTTAGTGATAGTCATGGACTACAGCTTAAGTGGTTGATTGACTACAGACAAACATTTCTTGTCAACTCTCTCTCAATGTGATAATGAATATCTCTTTATCAGTTTTGAAATACATACCTTAACTTTGCTTTACTTTCTTCAGAGCATTACTGATTAGTTCATAGTTTTTAGTTAGTTTCCCTTTAAAGACAGTCCTCATAAATATAAAATAGGGTAGTTGCAAGCTAAGTCTACTAATTATAAACCGTTCAATTTCATATTAAGAACATAGTCAGTTTTCTTTTCCTTGAAGTAATGCATCCATCTCGTCAATATTTTGTCCGAAGCAGCAGCCCTAGTGAACCACTCTTCACATTATGATAACTTTCCTTTCACCTTCCATTATTCAATTTGTTAACAGGTGTGTTCGCGAATATGAATGAGTAGGTTCGCGGTTCTTCGCGGTTCGACGCGTTTGCGGTATAAAACCGAATTTTGTTTGCGTGTTCCACGAGTACTGGCCGGAAAACTCTTGAGTAGTATTAGAAATACTCTTTCAATTGGAAAAAACACGCGAAGTTTGTGGAATCTTTTTACGAGTGATATAAAAAAGGAGTTTGCACATTACTTAGCTTAACTGCCTTGGTGGCACAGCGGTATCGGGTTCGAATCCCGGTATGGGCTAAATGATAGTTATTGTGTTTTTCCGACAAGGAAATCTCAATAACAGCTTGTAGTAAGGAAGATGGCGTCGATACCAACCTTCGTGCCTCAGACAGCATATAAAACCGTTGGTTCGCTCCGGCCATGCCAGATTGACGTCCATATCGATTTTATGAGAGTTAGGGCACAGAGAGAGCACACGTGTTTGCGCACACACTTATGGACTATAATATCGTCTACGCAGATGGATAATCTCCTTAATGTTTATCTTTTTATGCTTGACCCGAATACCCGTTAATATTGGCCGCTATGACCGAAAAATCGGTCTGAACGACATAGCTTAAGGTCACGCATTGAGATAATACCTATGCACTCCATACTAGAGAAACACAAGACAGACAACTGAAGTAGATTGCTGGATACATGCGTTAGAATGCATGCTCTCTAACTCGCTTAGTGCAATGCTCTTACTACAATCACTCGATAAAGTTGAGATAAAGTTATATGAGTGAGTGCAAAATTTTAATATGTGATTGAGTGAGTAAGAGATATTGCATTCTAACGCCTATTTTTTTTTATTTTGTGTTGTCTACAAATGATTCGAGTCTGAGTGTCTTTTGTTCGTTTTTTGAAAGTTTGTAAAGTCCCCTGCGATACAGGTATTATTCCTAGTAGGTTCGGGGGTTGCCTTAAATAAAAAAAAGTAAATATCTAATTGAGTTGTCTTTGTCTACATAGGTACGTGGTACATATTAACCCAATAACTTCGCTCTAGTAAATTCACAAAGGGTTTGGTAGAGTTTATACCACCGACATTCTTGCAGCTGTTTTTGTCACACTATAAAGGGAATAATTCTATTGCGGTCTAGCATTCAGTTTCAGGCTTCCTCCTGCTACTATTAATATAACAAAGCTTAGAATTACTGTTAAGGTGATATCTGCGCTCCTATATTATTGTTAGTGGTGTTTAGAAACCATATCATAAAAGGCAGAGGTTTTTGCCGTCCACGTGGCATAGTTCTAGGTTTTGTCGAAATAAGTACAATCAACGAAATCAATAGCTATACATTTAATAAAAATTAATAGCTATACATTTAATAAATTTGTAACAGTATTGTTGTTGTTAAGTTGTTCTACACTAAAAAATTGTAATAAAAACATCAATCCTTTAAATATGACTGCTGTATAAGTTTAAAAATTTTCATTATTTAGAATAAGAATAAGAATTTATTTTCAAAAATATGTGGTACATTTATGGTTGTTACATATAATATTCGTTCGCAAATTAAGAAAAGTCGGCAGGCAATTTTTTTAAAATGTGTGTTTTTTTTAGTTCTATACCCATTGACATCAAATTACACTATAATATTACCAATATTAAGAATAAAATACGCTTAAAGAAAGAAGGATGCTCGATATTATTACATTAAATTAAAAAAGGGAATTATTATGTATAATAAAGCAATTTAATAATTGTGTATCAACTTATATCGGTGACTTTACTAATACATTTATGATAGTATGTGACTGAGTAGCAGCGGTACATCGGTGGCGGTCAGACACAATAAGTTTCAATCATGTCTGGTATCCCAACAATTGACAGGTTTTAATTAACAGTAACAACAAGTCAATAAAAAACTATTTCAAACGTTTTAACCTAAAACCAATAGCCAAAACTCAAATAAACACCTAGTGCTAACACACATAACAGCGCGCAAAACTACTAGATTAAAAAAATTTCATTCTCTCTAATACTCCTAACTGCAACGATTTTTCCGCGCCGGTCCGCGGCCCGCAAATTGAAATTCATTAGTACGCGGCTCCACGGTTCACGTTAAGGAAAATTAACGAGTTATACATATATGAATTAACACCCGTACATATACAACAGATCGATATTCAACGGAACATTTTTGATGGTCAACCGGAGATTACCAGACGCGGATGTGTGTGTGACGTAATATCGAAGCTGTGCTACGAGTTTGATCGTGAAAGAGACAACTACGTATGCATTTTCCGCAAATACCTTTCTTTGTATTCTTCATTTTAATTTTTGTGACGTCACACGCGACACGAGAGGTATAACTGTATAATGAGTGCGTAAGTGATAGGAAATATTTTGGAAATTAGATTATTACAATAGCAGTAGTAAAAGCAGTCTTAAATGAGTTGCATTCTGGCGCGGCCTGGCCTTGGTAGCGTGGTAGGCGACTGTTAGCAAGAAAGTTAGCACGTCACTTTTTATATTATTAGTAACATTTATCTTACCTTTCTGATGCTTGCGCAAGGCGTGACTGCTACTGTGTATGACTAGCGCCTTGTCAATTCTACAAATAAAACGCTAAGCTGCCAAAGCAAACAATAAGAAAAATAGCCAAAAAAAAGTTCTACTAGATCTCTTTGAGGAGCCTGGCATTTGCTAATTGTAGGATCACAATACAATGTTGTAAGGATCTTTGATGGGATGGATATACTTTCGCAGCCCAACTGCTTCATTTGATTAGCTATTAACTTTTTATGTCACTATGCTACTATCCTATTTCCATATACAAGATACAGTAAGTATCTCTATACCAACCATCGCGATGATAAAGTTGCAAAGGTCAATAGTCTTAAAATAATTAGTAATAATTAATACATTTTACAATAAAAATACCCTTATTAAGACAAATAAAAGTTTTATGCTATATTACGCAACGCCATAATAAAATAATCTCCAAAACAACAACTTCAACAACATTATTACATGACGACATTTACAACAGTGGAATCACAACAAGCTTACGGCAAAAAGAATTCTCGTACACGTTAAATGGGGAACATTTAATCTGCCCAAATCTCTCCCTGAATAGCTGAGATGGTGCATAGACGTAACGGATTAAGAACCGACTTTGTCTTACTCAATGGCTTACATTTAGGCCGAGTCAATCTGCCCCTGAGTCCCGGACATGATTCCCCCTTGTTCGCAGAAGGAATTTTCTGTTAATCATTTTTATTAAGAGGTTTTAAACAGATTTCAAAGACGCAATTTTAGAATGTATTAACAATTTTTAAACGGTTTAGTAGTTGCGAGGGAATTAAGAGTTAAGCTGCAATTATTTTTGTGTAATACAATAAAGATATCAGTCTTATCCCAAATTAATGCTGGCTCAACATTTATTACACCTTGATGAGCTGATAACAATTTTTTGATGTTTATGAATGTTACTTGATGACTATCAATGTTTTTTCATTGATTATACAGTGTCCATGTAAAACTAAAACCTTTATATGTTGTTCTGCCATTACAGCTCTCGATGGTGTAGTAGTTAGTGTGACCGACTGCCACGCCTGAGGTCGCGGGTTCGATTCCCGCACAAGGCAAACATTTGTGTGCATGAACATGGATGTTTGTCTTGGTCTGGGTGTTTTTATGTATAATATGTATGTATTTACAAAAAAAAGATATATAATTATGTATGTTTATCAATTGTCTAGTACCCATAGAACAAGCTCTGCTTAGTTTGGGCTAGATGGTGTTGTGTGTATGTGGTAGAATATTATTATTATTATACACGAAATATTTATTTTATTAATTTGTCTTGTTTATAAATAACAATTAGAAACATTAACGGTTAGTTATTGCTAGATCGCTTTAATCCTTCTAATGTAATAACTATAAAAGTTTCTAAAATAATTTGCGGTTTAGACGGTTGTTGCTCAATCATGCGTCATTATTAAATATATAACTGCTAAATAAATATAGATGATACTTCGCACACAGGCCCAAGTCATGTCTTGGATACACATTTACGCGCATAAAGCCGCAGGCAGAAAACTGTTCATGTTATTATTATGTACTTTAATGTTTAGTTATATAATTAAAGAATTACGCTTCCCAAATCCTTACGACTATTATAAATACAATTTATAAAAAACTTAGTTTGTCACGTTTTAAGGGCTTATTAAAAACAAATATCGAAGTACTTTTATTGAACCATAAGTAGGCAAAGAAATAGAAAAACAAACAATGCGACCAATCGCTAGGGTAACTGAATTACTGTCGACGACGTTAATGATGTAGTCAGTACTAGCACTGGCAGAATATCTTAACATGCTTAGCTGGAGACCACGTTGTGAATAATAAGACGATGGTATTAGCCTTTCGACTATCTCAAAGACGATTAATTTTTTCTTCTCCCTAGCCTTTATTATTCCCAAGTCACTTGGGGTCGGCTTTTCTAGTCTAACCGGATTTAACTAGATATCAGTTTTTACACGGAGCGGCTGCCACCTTACCTCCGCAACCCGAAGGCTAACGATACCCTAAGGCTAGAGTAGTGTCAGGATATTAGAGGGCACTGACTTCCCAATAACGACTGCCATAGATGTTCATGGCAGCCGGGACCGACGGCTTAACGTGTTCTCCGAGGCACGGAGCAGGCGATAATTGTCAATCAATACGCACATAATTTCGAAAAGTCATATAACTTCCGAAAGTCAGAGGTGCGCGACGTGGGTTCGAACCCGAGACCCTCTGAATTGCAGTCTGTTGGACTCCCCACTGAGCTATCGAGAATAATACGATTAATATCTTAAACAATATTTCTGAAGTTTACGTTGCTTCGACAGTACTGTACCTAACGTCAGGCAGACACTAGCGTATTTTTATGTTAATCAGTATCTTTGTGTTCCTTGATGCTTGTAAGCTTGTGTTTGTTTCTCACAAGAACAAGTATGCGTACCTATGCAACGTCAGCCAAATCAATTACGGTTCGAGCTTGTTCCTTGTGAAACCCATGACGACACCTTTGGCTATAATGTCATCAAGCAAACGCGGTGCAAACATAATCCTCACTAATCCTGGCGTCAAACAGAGACGATGCCTGTGCAATGTTGGCTTTGATAATATTATGTGTTTACATGCATTGTGATTTTATCAATTTTGTGTTTGAGTAAAATAAGATAATAATTATTGAATCAAAAGCCTATAGCAATATGTATACAGAAACTTCTCTGTATTCAATGATCTCAAACTAGCATTATGATAAACATAACGCATGATTAAGATATTGTTAAAAGCTTTAAGATTTGTCTTAAAGTTTCTAAGATGGAGAAGTGTAAAGTGTAACTATAATCACAGTCTAGCTAAAGCTGATCCACATAGTATATTGTTGTCATAGTTTATAGGTGTCATAAGATAAGGAAGAGTTCTAGCTTAATTAGACAATATTTTCTTCACCCGTTTTGCCAGACCAGCTACTAATACTAGCCGACTGTATGAATTAGCCTTATATTGATTAAATAACGATAGTTATCAAAACTTATCTTTAAAGAAAATCTGTGAACGAATAATATTTGGAATATATCTCTACGCTGCTTCAAGTTTAGTAACGTGAAATGAAGAATACATTATGTTTCATTATACTACTTAATAAATCAGTACTTAAAGATTGTTTTAAGTATGACGCCAATAGATGATAAGTGTATGTTATAATTATGAAGCTTCTTCCCGTCGAAGTAACTTATTGTGATGAAATACGACTATTTGGGAGTATAAATTTATCCAAGCAATGCCTATGTGAAGTGCAATATAACTGGATACCAACAGATAAATGCAAATCTTTATAATCCTGCAATGGTGTGCAAACTACCGAACAAACTTTTTGAAAGATATTCTATCAATTGCTATGAGGAACACCAGTGTTACTGGCCAGTAATAACATTCATATAAATTTCAAATTCTTAAGCAGAATCATGTCTTTTCAAAACGGCCTTAGTTTAAATTCGCAAAGTCGTCGTTCTCAAACTGCAATCCTTTCTCCGAAATAAAAGAACGGTCGATCACTTTCAATAACCATCAAGATAAAGTAACTGTGGTACAATTTGAAGTAACAGAACATAGCACAATACCGTCATTGGTCACGCTCAACTAGGAAGTCACCAAACCCTTTCACGGAGAAAGTCCTTTGTACTTTCTTCCTCAAGGCCGTTTAACATTACTCTTTGTATAACTGTGTCTTGATATTACGGTGCCTTGTGTAATTATATATTCAAAGGGTTGCTTGAAAATGGTTCAATGCCCCGTTATTCTAGCTTTATGGTTAACGGTATGGTTATCTTGTCGTCACAAGATAGCCATGACGTCTCACATGACGATGTTTCCGTTACAGTTAAGTTTTGTACAAATACAGTTTTGAGTAATCGGTGAAAGATGCTCCGTTACTTTGATTTATGAACGATTGTTTGGCGGCAGGAGTTTCCATTACGGTATCTTTTGAGGTTAGGTTTATGATCACTTATAAAAAATGTATTGATTAGTTACGAAGACTAATATTCCCTTTATTTAAAAAGAAAGTAGTTACTATGGGGTATTTTTATCGAAGTTATTGTTTCGGTATTGAAGTAGGTATATTTATATAACCTTCAATATCACTACCATATTATGCCTACATATACACATAGTTCCAATTATGTGTCGTTTTCGACTAGGAGAACCTTTTTTACTTTCGTAGTAGAAAGAACCTAAAATGCCTTGCCTAATTTTCAAACAAAACATCGATCGTTCATAATTTTGCGTTTCTTCTAATTTTTTGCCTCGTAATTTTATTGACAAACAGCTTCTGTTGTCGTAAATGATATTGTCTTTGGACGGCCACTGGTGTTACCCTGTGTTGTGTTCTTTTGTTGAATTTGCAACACAGAGCTAAGTTCAAAACGATATAAAAACATGACCCATTTTAATAGCTTTTGTTACTGAGTCATTACGGACAAGGACAAATATGATATTACCGCCTTTGAAAATATTGTAAATGGTCCACTGTTTTATATTATACTACCTAATTAAAATTTAAATAGCTATGTTTTAATATTTCATTAAATCCAATATCAGATTTGCAACGTGTTAGATATTTCACAAAAGAACAAAAATTTAAAGCTTGTAATGTATTCGTTAGTTTTATTCAATGTACCATGCAACATGTTATGAGAATATTTGCAAAACAGAAGCACAGCGAGAACACGATGAAAAACAAAACCAAATAGCGGGCATACCCACACCATCAACAAGTATTCATACTCCCCCGAATTCCTAACGTGAGCACATTATCGCACTGTAGGATGTAATGCACTCTTACAATATGATGACTAATAAACAACACCTCAATCACCATCGACAGGTCCCCGTCGTCACTAATAAACATCGCGATTCTATGCAACAGCGGCTAAAAGGCGACACGTAGCTCTGTGAAATTAAAACACAATACGCACAATAGACTTAACTACATTTAACTTCCTAACAATTATACAAAGAACAAAATAAAAACAATACGACAATAAGAGAAATAGACAAAGGTTTGTGAGGTTCTCGGTACAGAGAATACTGCAATACAATGGCAGATTTCTTTGGCTAATGACATCTCAAACCGGCCGCATTGTGGCCCGTTTATGGTACCCACGCGACACCATAACGCCCATTAGTTCCAGTATTTTGCCAACATTGTTCTATGGATGTGTCAATTCCTCGAACACGAGTGAAACTGGGACGATAGTTGGCCTAAAAAACTATAAGCGTGCCTCGGATGCTGAATCGTATTATTAGTTAACTTCCAGTAACTACTCAATAAAAAAACCTGGATGCAACTATTCTAGATTGCTTTGTTGGATTTGGTAGTAAGCTGCTGTTGCCTTCCAAAATTATAATACAGAACTCCACATCCTCTTAACTATGACTGCTTTGATTACTTCTATAAGAATTTAAAAAATGTCTGTTTTAAGTTAACATTATTTATGCAATAGATAAGAGATAATTTAAAATTTTAGTCAAACCCTTTCTAAGTATCCATAGGATTAACTTCAAACTAAATGTTATTATGTTATTTGTTTAACGTCCTTATTCCTTAATTATTCATCACCTATCACACCAGAACGATAAAGCAGGCAAATTAGACTACGCTACCAAATTATATCCCCCAACAAACCAACCAGTACCTCCACAGTCTTTTTACGCACCCGAATGACCTATGACATGGACATTAAAGCGTCCCGGTAGCGCGTGTAATTTGCGATGCGAGCTGCACTCGTTAACCCCGGGCCTCCGAATGTTTGCCGGGTGACGGCGACGCATGTCGAAAATACTTAGTGGGGCTGCGCTCATTATAATCCCTGCATCCCGCCGCCCTCCGCCCTCTGCTTGATTCGACCGATATATTAACACGTCCACATTCGATACATCTGTGTATGGATATGATCACAATAAAAAATTGCGTGAAAATTGTGCCTCCCTAACAAAGCACCATATCGTCAAAATATGCAAAATGTAAATAGATAGAACGCACTTTGTTGTTCCCTAATTACAATCATTTTCAAACACTTTTATATCAAAATATTATAAACCTATAGAGGGGAGGGTCTTATAGCTGAAAGCAATTCTTTACACGCAACCTTAGGATGGACATAAAATATAGCAGTTACGGCATAAGAAGTATTTTCGTTATTAAATACATGAGTTAAATAGAGCGTTTTGTGTTGTTCACAATAATATGCTTGCATACAGAACTTTCTATTTAAATAAAGTAAATTCTATACAACCGCTAAAAGATATAGAGCTACACATTTCATTCACCATGTTTTCCTCCTATTTTTCTCATGTATTTCTCTTAAAGATTAAAATTGAATTCCTCATAAAATTTAGTTTTGGGTTCATTAAAGTCCATACATATTTTATATTCCTGAGGCATATCCACAGTGCGTTGCCGAAATCAGTGAGTGTTAAGAGGGCGGCGGAGAGCGCGCGGTGTGCCATTGTTATAATTTTCAATAAGGGGCGCGATAGAGGGGCATCTATCGATCCAGCACTACACACGGGGGGCACATCACCCGAATGCATCATTCAGCTTCCTTTCTGTGGTGTGCATCCAACTATAAATATCCGCAGTTAGTAAACAGTAAGTTAGAGGAAACGCCGAGAACTTCGCTGACATTAAAATGTTATACTATACTATATTTATGGGTAGCGAATTAGAAATAGCTTTCATCCCACACGTTTGCTACTGAATATGTTTAATAAAATCTCAAATCTCAGTGACTGTCGTTAGAAAGTGTTGATCGGCACCAAAGTGAACAAGTAATCCAATTGGTAAAAGAAATAAAAAATAAATTTCATTCAATTTAAAGAAAAAAACAATTTCAATTAAAAGTTGGAGTTCGGATATTTATAACTGTCATTTTATCAAAGATTAAAGAAAAGAGTTGCCGACGCAATAGATACTCAGTAAACCTAATAACGTCTATAAACGTAACAAACTTATGCGTATATGCGGCATCTTGAATAATTTCTGAAATATTCAGCATATACAGCCAATCGATTAAATTTACGAACAAATTGCTAAGACATAAACAAAATTTAACACATCAAGACGAATAACTGAGTAGTAACTTTTCAAAAACCAATTTGAAACACATGCGTCAAGGTACCGCGTGCAGACTATGACGCACAACAACAAACACGTAAGTATACCCAACCGCCCGGGGCGAAGCCGAATTCTATTAAAATCCAAACAATGCCAACATCCCCAACTAATATCTGGACTAAATCCCTAATAAGTATGCCATTGTGTGAGAGGGACGTGGCTAAAGCGACAAAGAACACGTTATAGCGATCTGGTGAAAGCCTCAAACGCGAGCCAGCTTAAGCGGCAAATTGTTTACGTTGGACTTTCAACTTTATCAATAGTTCTTTAAGTTTGAGTATTGTACTGATTTGTTGGTGATCTTGCAGTATTTTAGAATTATGAAAAGCGGCAATAGTACACGCCGGAGTGTGGTGAACGTCTGGCCATGGAGGCTCACCGTACTTCCCGCACTCCCCTTCCAAACTAGATTTGCAGTCCGGTTATAATACTGTGGCCATTCATTACACTGCGCTACTGTTTGTCGTGAACTTTAAAGTTTTATTGTAACGCTTTTGTAATTTGTTTGCAGATTAACGATAATGGGTATAATTTATCAACGGATGTTTTTTGTTGCAATAAGAAATATGTAATTTGTAATGACTGGTTAAACTTTATTATTCATGTTAATGTATTGGTTGTTATGATTTTTTGTAACTGTATCTATGGTACTCTATCTCATAGGTATATGAGATAATTGATTATGATAAAAATATACTATATTTTTATCATAATCAATTTTGACATGCTAATTAAATATATTACATTTAATTTAACGGCATATTTTACATTATGATTGACATCAAGAATTGACATGTGCATGCGTATTTATAATGTGTTTTACTTGCATATTTCGACACAAATGTAGTTTTGTTATGAAATTAATAAATGAAATGAAATCTTATTTTATCATGAAACTTAGAAGTAGCATATGGAGTGTATGAGATATTAATTAAACGAAAGCCTATTACCATCGTACACTTTTTCAGTATTAATGGAAGTAAAATTAAATGAAATTAAGATTTATAAATTAACTTTTTTCTCGTAATGCTTTGAAGTCAAGAGACACTCTCTTCAACAAATCCAAAGCATTTTGTAAGTGTTCATTAAAATTCCTGCACGCTCGTATAGGGAAATAATTCTGCCTGTAAGTGGTCCTAATCAGAGGCAGCCGTAGTAATGCAATTTTTCGTAACATCGTCGGTAGAGTTTTAACTATAAATTACTTACCTACCTAATAGCTCTAGATAGTCAATAGTACCGTTTGTTATTTTAAGTAGAATCTGCGTATAAAGCGAATAAAGTCTATTATGCATTACCATTCCTATAAGGAAACGTTAAAGATTACACATCTTACATCTTACTTTTTACAGTGTGAGGAGTACGTACGTACAATTAAAATAAAAGTATATCTTAGAAAGATGCGAAAGTTTGTTTAACGATATGTTGTGTATCCATGATCGTACTTTAAGGTATCATACAACAATTGGATTAATGCAAAATATTTTGGTGGTACTAGCAGAATAGTTATTATGTCCCCATTCTTCTTAACAGATTAGAGAGTTGTGGTATTAGAGGTTCCCCACTTGCTCTACTCAAAGACTACCTGACCGGGCGCAGACAACAGGTTAAAGTCGGCGACTACATTAGTTCTATGGCAACTGTAACCTACGGAGTGGGTCAAGGTAGCGTGCTCGGCCCGACGTTGTTCCTAGTCTACATTAACAGTCTATGCAATATGAGAATCAATGGAGCTCGTATATACTCTTACGCAGATGATACTGCAATAGTGTTCAGCGGTACAACTTGGAACAACGTCCGGCAATCTGCAGAGGATGGCTTGACTAAGATTGCAGCCTGGCTCAATCATAACCTGCTGACTCTGAACATTTCTAAGACTAACTTTGTCTGTTTCTCGAAATACAACAATTCCCAGCCACCATCAGATTTTGGGATTAGAATTCACAGTTGTCAACATTCTTTAAACGCATCTTGCTCGTGTCCGGCAATCACAAAAGTACAATACACCAAATATTTGGGTATAATCATTGATCAGCGTCTGTCTTGGCAAATACACACTGAGCTAATAATGAAAAGAGTACGGAAGTTAATATGGACTTTTAAAAATCTGCGTCATATAATCTCTAAAAGCCTGCTGTCACAAATTTACACCTCTTTAGCGCAATCAGTAATAACATACTGTTTGCCAATCTGGGGAGGAGCAGCTAAACATAATTTTATAAACTTAGAGAGAGCACAAAGGTCGCTACTAAAGGTCATGTTTTTCAAGCCCTACAGATACTCGACCGAAAGTCTTTACAGACTGGCTGAAGTTCTCACGGTTAGGAAGCTATACGTACTTCAAATAGTCTTAAGAAGACACCGTGCCTTAACTTACGACCCCAATAAAATAAAAGGTAGAAGGAAGCATAAAGTTGCTCCTGTTGTCCATGTGAAGTCAACGTTTGCAAAACGACAATATGAAAGCCAATCGGCGCACTTATATAATTTGATCAACCAACTTCTCAACATTTATCCTCTCACATTTCGTGACTGCAAAGGCACCTTGACTGAATGGCTCAAGACAAAAACCTACGACGAAATCGAAAAACTAGTACAAACAATACCCGACTAAATCTATGTAGGTATGTACTTATACTACAACATTATATATTATGTTACATTAAACAAATTAAACAATAACACTTCCTGACACGTTATACACTCATTCATACTCAAATACACGCACGAACACATATACACACATATATACACGTATACACATAAACACACACATACACATAAACACACACACACATTTGCACTAACTAAACAATCTGCGCTTTATTTTAATTTTATTTTGATTTATTTTAATTTACTTTCTAATATTGTATTTTCACATTTTCACTCAACTAAAATGAAACAGCGGAAGAGCGAAATTACCCAATCACAAGCAAACTTGTTGCTTAAATGGGAATTTCTAAAAGGGATACTGTAATCTATATTTTAGTTGTTGAATTAAAGATTTTTATTATTTTTATTATTATTTATTTAGCCAAATATTTATTACACTTAGGGGCGATGTAGTTGTAAACATGAAATATCAAACTAAAACTATGCAATATTAAGGTTGCAAGAATTGTAATTGTTTACCTAATAATCATTTCTGGAGAGAAGACCACAGCGATACTCTACTTTAGATACTGTCGAATTTCAACTCAGTGATCTCAATTACAAGCGCGGTACGCATCGCTCTGGTTTGTTACAGATACGTACGTTACAAAGATTTCAAGATATGAAGTCTTACCAACTGGTGTTTAGCACCATGATCTTACACATTAAACGTTATGAGAAGATACGACACCAACATTTAAGCAATTGCCGTGAGGGCTGGTATTATTTAATTATTATTAATAAGACCAAAAGTAAATTAAAAAAGGCACACAAAAAGAATCATTAGCACTTTAATTACGTTTGTTGCAGCTCCCGAGTAGAGACGCTCAAATAAAACGCATTGACAATCGCGTAGAATCAAAGTGTCGGGGTGAATTTGAAGTAGAATCAGTGTAAAGTGTAGTGTCAACAGAGCTAAGTGTTTTCCGTGTAGCACGTCTTTGTGGGGAACGGTTACGTGCGACCCACTGCTGTGGATGGGAACCCGGTATACAGATATAATAATAATACGATTTATTGATGCTGATTACATTGTTTTGGATTGACAACGTAATAGATAAATGATAAATATCAGTAGTATTGAATGGTATATATCTTTTAATTGTAATTTAAAATATATGTTATAAAAATAATATTAATATTTGAAGTAAAATAATCTGGTTATATAAAAAGCATGATTCAGGAAGCAAAATTACCAAATTACAACTGACACTGTGCCATGCTTTTTATTAGATAAATGTTAAAAATGTTAAGTTAAAAGTTTTAACTTTAAGTTATAGGTAACATCAAAAATTCTTAATAGATTCTAATTTTAGTGACTTATCAACTGTGCTACTTACTTTACATGTACCATAAATTATTTATCTCACCTATGTAGTACTTATACATACCTATAGCACCAATTCATTGCTAAATGGATATAAATATTCCATTTTGCAACAATAAACATTATTGCGCCTTTTTATTTCTAACCATATACCATAATATGTCATTTTTCTTTGAAATTGAACGAAAGATTTTATCTGTCATCCGTTACAAGTATAAAATGGCTTTCTTTCAATCATTTTGTAACAGTAAACCTCGTGACCACGACAGAAAGGAACTACTTAAGCACCTAATTATATACTTATTTTGACATTTTAAAATGTCACTTATCCAGTTTTGCCGTTGCGTGGAGGGAATGCAAGCATATTGGGGCTGGAGACAATAGCGGCTAACTACCCCTTTCTTGTAAACCGGGCAGCCGCGGGAGGCGCGGGCTTAACCAAGCATACACTGCGTTTTGGGGTACCCAATGTGGGGACACTCGCGCGCTACACTGATTTCTAAATGGCCCTACTGTATGATCTAAAGTTATGAGTGCAATGTGATTTATTTTAGAATATTTGTATTTCAATACAAATTTATAAATAATTATATTATATTCTGCTTAGTATAGGGAAGTAATATATGTTTATGAAGTAAGTAAGAGTGTCGTTATTTGAACTGAAAATTGTGAGTTATTTAAAAAAATCAATGTTAAACAATATAAAATTCTTTAGATTCAAGGAATCTTCTGCCTCAAATAGAGTATTATTAATATGAGGTATATAATTTATAATAAATCGAAAATTTGAACGTTTAACATCAACATACCATTTATAACCCAAAATAAGAAAATAACACCTATGAAAATTATTAGAAACGTTTTAAAATCTGTCTAGTATTTAAAGTTCTAATTATTCTTTATTATATTCCTCTCCGAGAAGCGCATGGTATCAATGTTAGTATTTTACGCTTGATAAGACATCTTATATTTCACGAAATTCAATACTTAGTAAAAAATAATAATGTGAGTTGTAAATGGCTTCACTAATAACGTCTTTAATCGTGTAACACTTTTCAATGTTCACAGTAGAGTTGCATTATTTAGAGTACAACGACATCCTGGCAGTTACATTAAAAATATGAATCTACATTTAGATTCGCTTTCAACTATTTAGATAAAAATATCGAAGTTCCATAACCGTTGTGCACACGACAGTACCCAAAACTACTAGTATATGGGGTCCCGCAGACCCACAATGCAGATTTGAAACGGGGGCCGGGTAACCGGATCACCAAATTGAAATGTTTTATTTCAGCCCCCAGCAGCATTATGTGGATAATGCCGACTTTTAAATTGATAACCAACCCATGCGTACGCGCGGCTCACATGACAAATATTCTTTCTTTTTTATCCAAATATTATTTGGTTAAATTTTTAACCGTATCGTCGCCGCGTCGTTTAGAAACTTTTATGTCTCTGTTCAATTTGCATATGCCTCTGGTAGCTAGTGTTGCCTTTTGTTATAAACCGTTTGACTGTTTGCCACTGGTCTACTGAGAAGTCGTTTTAGCATGATTGATTGATCCCAAATGACATTTCGCACTTCATAAGACAATGTGTGACAAGATGTTTTGACAGACTTTTATTGCAGATGCTACTCTGCGTGAAATCCGTGCAAGATATTTCATGTAATATAACTTTAATGACCATTTTCATAGTACTCGTATATTAATAAACGTTTCGTTTTTTACTTATAATAAATGAATACCTATGTAATTAATTATTTGTGGTTACTTTTGTGTATTTTAATTAAAGGACTTCGAAGCTTCGTTTTAATTAATTAATTTTACGAAATGCCGGTATGCATTTTAATGACAATTGGGTTTGTATTCGATATAACACTATTAACAGATTGCAAAACTGTTCCTAATAATATTTTTGCATTTTTTACCCTTTCGTTTAGGAAGGGAATCCTTCCTATGATTTCTCTCCTTCGAAACCTTTTCGAAAGGTTTTTCGTATAGGTCCTTAGATAGGTGTTATATATATATGTTATTGTTGTAAATAACCTATAGTTTAAGATAGTAAATGATCAGAAATTTAATATAACAGTAAAAGAAATCTTCGCAAGGACTCAGTGACTTATCTTATCTTATCTTGTTTGGGGGCCAGTCAGTACAGACCGGCGACACTTCGACCCAGTGGGATCTTTTGTGTCGACTTCCCCAATAACGACTGCCATAGATGTTCATGGCAGCCGGGACCGACGGCTTAACGTGCTCTCCGAGGCACGGAGCAGGCGATAATTGTCAATCAATACGCACATAATTTCGAAAAGAAATATGACTTCCGAAAGTCAGAGGTGCGCGACGTGGGTTCAAACCCGAGACCCTCTGCATTGCAGTCTGTTGGTCTCACCACTGAGCTATCGCTGCTCTTCTCAGTGACTTAAATTGCTGAACAAAGTTCTAAAATTTATATAGCAGTTGGTTGTGACCAAACAACAAAAAAAAATTATATAGTCAACTAGTTATTAAATATTGAATGTGGTCATTTTGTGTGGTATGACTTAAGAAGAAGCGCGAGGTTTGAACTAAGTAATGGAAAGTGGTTAAAAATTCGTCACCTTGGAACCTAAAACTAATGAAATGTTGGCAACAATACGCATGTATTTCAGGGTAAAACTATGAACAGATATTTTATAAAAGTTATTATTAGTTAACCTATAAAGGTTAGCACAAAAAAAACACAACACAAGTTGGAATAATTATTTGTCACTTACACATAACACCAAAATAGTTTTGTTTGTATCCGTTGTTCTGTCTATCTTAAATATACAAAAAAAGTATATATGTATGTTTATCAATTGTCTAGTACCCACAGTACAAGTTATGCTTAGTTTGGGCTAGATGGTGTTATGTGATAGAATATTATTATATACTGATCACTAGCAATGAAGTCTTAGGCACCATCACCTTAAGGATAAAAACGTTACCATGTTCAATGTTTTAACCAAGCAACATTGTCCGTGGTAAGAAGCTTCTAGTAGTAAGGTGTTAAGTCAGATTAAGATGAAGACCGTTATGATCACAAGTTACGTATCAATTATTATACCAAATAAATAAAAGGACAGGGTGACCTACAATTTTGCTTTGCCGCACCATTTGTATCTTTTTACGGGAGACCTATATTTTACGTCAGCAAATTCGAATACGCGATCACGGTCGAATGGTTCGTCCGCCATATTCCTGGTCTGGTGGCATGACGGAACCGCGCGTCGATCGCTCTGCTCCTATTATCGCAATGATATCGCGATCAATCGAACGGGGAGGTAGAGTATGGGGAGGTGGACGCCGGCGCAAATAAATGTATCTGCCGGGCGGCGGGCGGATAAATACGCAAATAATACGAAACTACAAAAATCAAAACCCATCCGCCAGTCCGATACAGTTGAAATAAGCCGATAGATGCTCTACTTTGATTTCGTCGAACAGCTGTGACAGTCCAATGACGTTTTATTTCAGTAGATTAACATTGGGTTTAAACAAATCTCTCAAATTAACCTAAGCACATTATTTTCAATTTAACAAAATATGAAATTTATCATATATCGATATATTTGTATTTGTGACTAAATGTTATTTTATTTCAAGTCCAGAAATTAAACCTAAAACCTGCAGCTCAATCAATTTATCACAATTCCCCCAAAAGGAACATGTCTTTTTTATAGACATTTCCCTAAAAATATCTTCTACTTACCCATGTAGAGCATCATGCTGCTCATACCCACAGTCCGCGAGGCCATTATCAAGCCTATAGCTATTTGCCCCGAAAAACAAACTCTCGCGGGATGTGCAGGGTCCGTGCGGGGGTGAGGCGCGCGGTGTGCGAGGGACGGGGGGGTCAGGCACAATGCAGCCAACTGCGCGTTCACAGCACACCCCACCCAACATTTGCATTCGAGCTGTATGCAGCTGCGAACGTCGGCTTTGATTTTGACTGTTCACTACATACTGATGTGGTATTTAAATATTAACTAGCATGAGCTGGTAATGGAAGGAAAAACAAATACTTCTGGTACGGGTATACACAACGGGGATACACAACACAGACGACTGACTCTATGAGATCTTCTGCACTCTACGCAAAATTTAAGAAGGAGCTAACTTGACCGAGAAGGGCGAACGACTTCACTTTTGAATTTGCTCAACATTTATTCTCGAAGTTTTCGGTTGTCAATCCAATGACTTCATTAACTCCGTAAATACAAATAATTTTTACTATCAATAGACTTAAAATGTCAGGTCATATTTTCAAATATAGGTATTTTTTATATTGACCGATATCAACGCCGCGCGCCGTCGTAAGTATGAAGTCGGCATTGATATCAGTTCGAATGTGTTCTTTGATACGATAACAAGGATTACTTAACAAATAAGCCAAATCTTATCTTATCTTATCTTATCTTGTGTAGGGGCCAGTCAGTTCAGACCGGCGACACTTCGACCCAGTGGGATCTTTTGTGTCGACTTCCCCAATAACGACTGCCATAGGTCTTCATGGCAGTCGGGCCCGACAGCTTAATGTGCTCTCCGAGGCACGGAGCAGGCGATAATTGTCAATCAATACGCACATAATTTCGAAAAGTCATATGACTTCCGAAAGTCAGAGGTGCGCGACGTGGGTTCGAACCCGAGACCCTCTGCATTGCAGTCTGTTGGTCTCCCCACTGAGCTATCGCTGCTCTAATAAGCCAAATAAAAAAAAAAAAAAAAATAAAAAAAAAAAAACAAAGCCAACAAATAAAACCGTACCTTTTAAAGAACTATATCAGACAGTATTTGCCTTGATGGCGCAGCGGTAGCTGTCCTATGCGTTCGGTTTGATTCCCGGCTCGAGCATAATACATATTATTGAGTATTTCTATCAGGTATTTCTCAGTAGCAGTACTAAGTTTGGAACACTATCCGGGAGGTAATAGGCCTGTCTACTATTATGTCGGGCCATGGTATTTGGTCTTGATAGCTGGCTAGTATATTTCGGTGTAATATGACTCTTGCCTTTTGTGATAATATGGACGTGAGTCTATGTAGATACATAAATACTAAAATAATACTGTGTGATATCTATCACACAGTAGGTATATCATTATTTTAGTAATTTAGACTTATTGCTGGCGGCATGAACTACATCAGTACCATCGTCACTGAAGTCGGTAATAATTTAGACATCTAGGATGCGTACACTTTCATCGAGCACAAAGCTCTTGAAGACACGCCAGATATTAGGTAACTGGTGACAGATTCATAACTTCAACACAATTCAATTGTATATCGATGCGCTGTGATCACATGTCACTGAAGCAACTTCATTGACGTACCATGGAGTAAATAAGTATATCTGGTGGAGGTACTGGGTGGATGGAGAGACCAACTTTTTTAAAGGCTTTCTAGACAGTATTCATGACTGTCTTGAGTCATTGCCTACCTAGGTATCAGAGGATTGGTAAATTACCACTGACATGCCAAAGTAAGTCTATGGCATCAAAAAGTCATCAATGTTGTTTTCTTTTTTGAAACACTAAACTGTATTTCTAAGATAACGATTAACAAGATAAGACAGCTCTATATTTCCTTGAGGAGGTGGTAAAACCAGCGTTTTAAAGAACGCCGCATTATGTATTGCTAATGAGAATTTTCAAACACAAATTGCCAATAAAATATTATCCAGTAGCATCGCGATCAGCCACAAGATTAAATTTTTTATAGGTTCTTCTGAATTACCTCATACGTTGCACTTGATGGTGAGTAGTTACCCATACGTATGAATGATTGCAAGGCAAGAGCAAATTGCAAACCCTTAAGATATAGAATTCACTACATTACAATACTGATCCGCTACTGCCGGCTTTATCCCTCCTACCCCATAGCCTACTGCTAGCATGATAATACGAGAGTGTTTAATTACAATAATGTAAAGTATGGTGGCAAATGAACGGTTGGCGTAAACCACGTTTGAACAAGTTTCTGCACTTTTTCTTTCAAGCCAAGATTGTAAGATGCCATTAAAAAAATTATGACACTCGTATAACTCCTATATTCTAGTATCGTATCGGCTTATGTAAAAATACTTAATTGTCAATCGTGTGTGAATAAAATACCGTTTAATCTGTATTCGTAATTAAGATTCAAATATATCCACCTAATAATAGACGAAGTTTTGTCCGACCTGAATAAATGAATCGACTAGTAATCAACATCCGATCGCAATTAATTGACACGCGAATTGTCGCAGCGACGTGCGACTGTGTCGCTGTCACTCGAGCTGTTGGACCACTGTTCTATTGTATTGTATAAATGTATTTAGCGAGTAGGTATAAAATCTCTCCAGAAGCGTCTAGCGTTTCTTGCAGGTCTCTTCCCATAGGTTTAATATTTTGCCTGAACCTAGCAACTAACCTAAATGTAAATTCAGTAACATCACTAAACTAATAACTAATAACTCTGACGCTTAGAAGTGTGACTTTAACTGTGAATAATTATTTTTTTAACTTTGACTTTTAGCAAATATACTATGTGAACAGACAACTGAAAAGATTGGCTGCCGTTGAATTTACATTTGAAGATTGAGAAAAGAAACCACAAAATGACTATTCTCAAGCCTCCCAAGGGAAAAGGTAGATGTACTCCTGAAGAGAGAAGCATTAGAATAATTATACAAGGTGTGTACTGATATAGATAAAAAGCAGCGTTATTCCAAAAGTGGAAGAGCTGTAGGTACCGTACGAATAAGCCAGCTAATCCGGACGAATACTCGATTCTCGCTAAAGAACACCGATTCCTACCAAGAATGCTTCGCGAGGCTATTGAAATCAAGAAACATCCTGATTTCAATAGAGAAGATGGTTGGAATGTACCACCATCTTGGGATCCAGTAATTCAAATAGTCAAACCCAAGAAGAAGCAAACCACAGCTAGACTTCATGCTACTTTAAGCTCATTCTGCGTAAATAGAAACACCAATGATTAAATTATGTTCGGGTACTTTGAAATAACTACACTGGAACATTGAGACAACTACCATCTTAGTCTCCCCGTGACCATGGCTGCTGAAAAGCAACCGAAACGTCGGGGAAAGTGTAAACATAAATATAAATAGTTGTAATCATTTTATTAGCTTAAAAATTAGTAAAGTTCAATAGTAACAATTTCTAAATTATGTAATATGTACAGTGTTAAATAAACAACGCGATAAAATCCGTATAAATGAGTTTAATTTCAATGAATAACATTCGCGTAAACAGAAGACAATATTGATGATATATACTGTATGGATAATATTCTCTGAGTACCAGTTATAATATAAATACATATTGGGCTACGACCTAACAGAGTGGTTGCAGGGAGACGACTGCCGTACGGCGCTACTGCGTACTTGCGCCTGACTATACAAACCTTAAGCGTCAGCAGTGTCGCTACAATGCCTATGCCTGCCTCTCAATCCATCTTTAATAACTTCTACTTTCTGTTGATGACCCGTAAGTGCCGTCCCGGGTATTGCAGGCGATCATAGGCTACGGTAAATACTTATAATTAGACAGGTTGCATACTTTTTTGCCATTCGTTACTTAGGTGTATGAAAAAGGGCCTACAGCTGTGTTTATTTCTATTATACATACTGGATAGACCATGGATACGATACCGATCCATTGCATTATCTTCCTATCTCCTTCCAATGAGGTGAACTCGCTCCTAACTCAAAACATTCTTTCTGCACGGATGGTGCAATCATTTACGTGGTCGCCTCGCCATTACCAATGCCTCAAGTTTTGTGGTCTCCATACACCAGGGGATAAAAAAATTGTAGTAGTAGTATTTGATCCCTAGACACTCTTGATTTGTGTATGTGGATACACAAATCAAGAGTGTCTAGGGATCAAATACGTTTTAGAGACTTAACACAATTGAGGATAATTATTGTAACATTTTTGGATTTTTGGTTCTTTTTAGCGACATTCACTATTTTCAAATAAATTTCCTTTAGATCTCGATAAACAATAGAAAATCGTCTAAATCAGGATTTCTATAAAAGTGTGTATAAGCGTTTTTATAAAACCATTACAATTTCTGCATCGAAACTGACAAAAACTATGGAGCAGCAATATGGAGCGATGACATCATTTAACACGAGAAGAGATGATGAGAGCCGTCGGAATGTTGCAAGCTGGTTCCAGGCAACGTACTGTGGCTGTCGCTCTTGGCACTGCACAGCGCGTTATAAGTCGTCTGTGGACACGCTATCGTATCATATAATATATCATATATTGTATCGTAAAGCTAGTCTCGAAGACTAGATTTGGCAAATATTCATTTGATAGCTTTTTATACTTAAAAATATACTTGATACTTAGACACTTTTGATGTGTGTAGATGTTTCAGTCTGTAGGTTATTTACGTCCATTGTATTAATGCTCTTAAAGTCCTTCGAGATTTAGAAATTAATACCTTGGCTGGCTTGGTTAAGCCGCCAGAATAATATTTTAAACATATTGCTTATGTTTTTCGATTATTTTTTTCTACTAGCTTATAGTGAAATATACTTCTGCCTATATCATTCAAATTCTATCATAACATCATCATGTCACACATTGCGGGCGTTTAAAAACTCAATCAATCAACCCACGACGACGCGACGCGGACGGTCAGCGCAATTTTACTGGGAAATGAAACATATTTCACCTTAAAAACCATTACGTTCCGTTATTACTGACAACAGATCTTAATTGAATTTATATAATTCGACTAGATTTTTTCCGTAGCTTCGCTCGCGTATCTAGTACATTTTATCAATAAATTTATATCCATTGGGAACATTAAATAAAAAAGTAGTAGATAAAACGTACCTCCTTCTTTATCTCATTTTCTGTATCCCTGACAACGTATATAATTACAAAATTTAATGGAGATGAATCGAGTAATTAAGCAGTGAAAGTGTAACAAACAAACAGACTCCCATACCACACACGCGCGCATACACACGCATGCACACACACACATACACACAAACACACACAGACACACACTGCACATTCTCTCTAACAACATACTGTCACTAGGAATTAAGAATTAGTCATATTTTGTGGCTGCATGTATCTCTTTATTCTAATATTGAATATTCTGGTTGGGGGCCTGGAGATCTGTCACACAGGGTTATCCCTAGTATAGACTCCAGTCTCTCACAAAGAAAATAGCTTTACATACACTGCTATAACCAATTTATTGTACTAATATTCTTTGTGAAGAGAGAAATAAATAAACTTATTATTATTATTATTATTTCACATTTATTTACTTTCAACCAATAAAAATTACATTTTTAAATATATAATTAAACAAAAACACATTTAAAAATATAAAAATTATGGATGCCCACCGACATCGAGACAAGGTCCAAGCTGTCGGTGGTTAGGGGTCCAGAGAGAGGAACCTCCTCACTATGCGTACCGTATCGAGGAGTATTATTATTATTATTATTATTCCTATTTACAATATATTTTTTGTATTGTTACTTTTATATCATTTGTATTTACATTTTCTTTTTAGTTTTGTTATTTTTTATAAAAAGTCAACTACAACAACGCACTGTGAAAAATTCCTGTGACTTTTCAAACATTTAAACAACGGACACAAAGAACATCCAGACTCGGAACAAACATTTGTGGACCAACAACTTTTTGTCCCGAGCGGGATTCGAACCCTCAACACTCGGCGCAGTGGCAGTGGCGAGGCGACCACATAAACCACTACGTCATCCGTGCAGTCAATGATAGTAAAAACAATTTTCTGCGTTATAATATTGCAGCATAGAAGTACCAAAAATAGAAATATAATTTTAATAAGTATAAATAAGTAACATATTAATCTTACATCTCCCACTTACCTACTGACTACATCTTAGCGCAGAAACACAACACAAAGTTGTTCGAGGGTAGTATTTAACTACACAGCAAAAAAATACTAATTGCACAGCATAATATGCTTACCAAAAATACTAATTGGACAGCAAAATATATTTAAAGAGATCAAACTAAGTCGACGGAGCTCCACGAAGCGGGGCTCCTATTTTTGGGTGGGTTTAAGAAGGAACCTAACATAACCTAACCCTTCCGAGACGTAATGCAGTGATTTGAGGCGTATAGGTGCTCGTTACGCTGTGCAATTAGTATTTTTGATTGTCATTATATTTAATCCCGTTCTTCGACTGCTATCTTCTGAGGGGAGAAAGTTCTATTATTTTTAATTTTTATTTTTTTCGGGAACTTCTATCCTCACACAGCCATGTCAGCTCCATCATACCCTAAACTTATTAATATTCATATTCTAACTTAAGTAAACCTTATCTTTTATCTTATAAACTAAAATAGCTACTTTAGACAGGGGTAAGAAGTTTTACCTCGTTTCAAATATATTGTAGGTCTAAGGCTAAATTTATTATTCGGTATTCACCAAAAACAACCTCCCACGCGAACCTACTTCCCCAAAAGGGATATCTAAGAGTACACTTGCATATCACCAACTATGATTTTAATTCCCACGTAATAAGATGCAAGACTTTTGTACTCTATTACGCATAGTTCTAGACTCTGTGCCGCTAATAGGAATGAATATGCCGAAAAATAAATTTCAAATTTTCAAATTGCACTTTAATTATTATATATATACTGGGTGTAAGGGACGGTGTACCGAAAACTGAAATAGTAGATTCAGACCATTGTTCTGAGTTACAATAGTTGGAATTTCCGTCAGAAAAATCCCAATTTATATCTGAAATTTTTATTTTTCTGACTGTATATCATAACATTTTATTAAATAAAAATGAATTAATACCACATTTTACTAAAATACAGCAATGTAATTAAATTGGCGTGATTTAAAGCATGAGCGTTGCGTTGTATCAGTAGCAATCCATTGCGTACCGCGTAATTATATTAATCAATATAAAATCTTTCATCTTGCGTTTTTTATTCATAGAAGTTTTCGTCGAGATAAGTACCTATAGAATGACGTGTTAGTAAAGTTTTCGTTACGCCGTCCCTTACACCCAGTATATATGTATAAACACAATTTCTTAAATAATAACACTAATAGTTAAGGATGTAACAATATAACAAAAGCTTATAAACATAACACACAACGTTTCCTAACATCAATAGACAGATTGCAACCAATTTGTACCACTTCAAATTCACCGATCGCCAAAATTTAACACACCAGACACTTTTTTGTTTATTACAAAGGAAATGCATAACAGTTGTTGAAAATATAGTCAGTGAAATTCGTCTATCGGTCCCCACGCCGGTCATAGGTGGTTCAGTTATGGGCGCGTAAAATACGCGGCTCAACTGATTCCATTGCAACGAACCGAGCTGATATGAGCTCAGCGGCTTTGCGAGAGCACCACCAGGCATAGTATAGTAATACAGTTTGGTGTTGATATTATAAAAGTTACTTATATTAAATTATACTGATATTTTCATTTGTGTTCTGTGGAGCGGGCAGAGTAGGAACAGATTGCCGCTTATCATGATTTTCGGTAAATTAAATCCGATCTGGAATCTACTAATAACATATATTATACATTTTTGGCGTATTTATTGAGAAAGGCTATAATATATAATAGCAGCGATAGCTCAGTGAGGAGACCAACAGACTGCAATGCAGAGGGTCTCGGGTTCGAACCCACGTCGCGCGCCTATGACTTTCGGAAGTTATATGACTTATCGAAATTATGTGCGTATTGATTGACAATTATCGCCTGCTCTGTGCCTTGGAGAGCACGTTAAGCCGTCGGTCTCGGCTGCTATGAACATCTATGGCAGTCGTTATTTGGAAGTCGATGCCCTATAATATCCTGACACTAGTCTAGCCTTAGGGTATCGTTAGCCTTCGGTTTGCGGAGGACAGGTGACAGCCGATCCCTGAAAAACTGATATCCAGTCAAATCCGGTTAGACTAGAAAAGTCGACCCCAAGTGACTTGGGAATAATAAAGGCTAGGAAGAAGAAAAATTTACTAATAACATACATAACTGTATTCATTAAATGATGTTGGAGCGCAGTAAAGTCGTTTAATGATAACTCGAATAAAGTTAGGAATAGTTTAAGCCCTTGATTCCTAAATAGAGCTACCGCAATCTATGACGGTCAAAAAATGTCATCAATATTTTCAAAAATAAACATACATAAACTCACATATGTATATAATCGAAGATGCGTGAAGAGAACATACACATAAACTATCAGCTATATGTTAGGTCCTATGTAATAGAGAGTTTTCTAAGCGCAATACTAGACTTCGTGCTGCTACTAAGAACATCTTAAAGGTAGAAGCAATATGAGTTACTCCACAATCACCAGCAAAAATATACACGGTCTCCAGATAAAGATAAAAAAGCAGTCCCTTATCCATTCTGATAGGTTATGTAATCTTACAACATAATTTCATTAATTTGTGATAAACAACCACCCCTATAAGTACTTGTTAATATGTATACTGACCTTGTGTATCTGTCTGTAAACTTCTATCAATGTTATCGACTTGACCTTTATAAACAATGTATGTTCAAAATTATTATGCAATACAAATTAAAATATAAATGCAATTTGTATTGCAGCCCAAATTGAAACACGACTTTCTCCTCCCCCTTATCATCGAAGTTTAGGAGGCGTTTATTAAAAGTTAGGGTTGGTAAAATCATATAAAAAAGTGACACTAACTACTACAACTTTATTAAAATCTGCTAAAATCCAACAAATAAATTTATATGTAATTAATATTAAATGATTAAATAACATTTTATTCTATTGCTAGCCGATATATTGCTGATAAGGTTACAAATAGCCTGCCGAATAACAAGTAGCTACCTTCGGTTATGAACGACAGCCACGCCAAGAGAATAAGGTTGCCAGCGCAAAGTATAAAGTCTTTAACTTATTATATTAAAGGATTGACCGCTACTGTCCGCCTTACCTGCTTACTATGCTCTAAAAATCCTACTCACAAAACTTCGTAAAGAATATTCGGCTGCAATCTTTAATATTCTCAGTATTACCTATCATGCAATATATATGCAAAAAAGAATCAACTTATTTAAAAACTTCGTCTTCAAAAAACTCGTGAACAAAACAAATATCAACGAAAGCTTCCTACAAATTGTAAAGCCTTTAAATGACTACTAATGCCATCTATTAACATCGATACGAACTATCCGCCGACAAAGTTTTGACAGCCACTTCAACTTGTCAAGTTAATATCCGAATAAAATGGTACTACTGTCTGTACTTTTGTTTGTTGTTACTCTAGAGCGGTTGTTGAAATACAACAGTGTATTTTCAGAGGACTGAAAGGTTGGTCTTAACTCTTATAGTAGCTAGACACCTACATCGTTTTGCCTCTCAATGGTTTTATTGTTGCCCTATTCCGTTGACGAATGATAGATAATTTATATATTAATGATGTTGGTATATGTTCGAAGGGCTAGAAACATAATTATAATGATGTGCTATATAATGTGTGATGTACCCCATAGCTCAGAAGCTAAGTTTGGCCTGCTTATAATAAAAAAAGAACCTATTGCAGTCTTCTAAGCCCATTTCCGGACGATTTTCTTCTGATTAAAGGAAAAACTTATAACACTTGAAAGATATATATATATATAATACCCGATATATCATGACGGATCAGTCCAATAATTAGATAAGTTAGACATAACAATAAAAAGTACATGTTTATATAATTTTAATTATTAAAATTTGCTCTATATTTCAAAAGCACACACTGGTTAGCCATTTTAGCCCGTGTCATCAACATCGATTTATGCACACATACTCGTGTATACTTTTTAATCACATCAACCCTGCGCATAAAGATTTGTCGCACAACAGAGAATTCATAACCAATTGAATGGGGCAAGGGTGAGGCCAAATATTAAAATGAAAATTTATGAAGTGTAACCGTCTCGTTGGCCATCGCACGATTGTCGACGGCGTACCGTGGCGAACCGATTTGTATGGAAATTTGGCATAACATCTCAGTGAACGGGTGTGAGCGCTATCCGGAGGTACAGTTTGATGGCATAATTTGGGACAAGGAACGTAAAAGCCAGATTTATGTGTGTTTGCGCGGGTTTATTGAATGTTGTGGAGAGGGACATCGGTTTGTGCTTCATCGTAACATGTTTATTGTGTTTGATTATTATGTCTCGTGTGTGCGTGTGTGGTTGGAAAATGTTTTGAATGTATGATGGTGTGAGTAGGCATTGATTTGCTGGGTCAAATGTTTATGAGTATTTTACTAGAAATTTTATCTAAACTAAAAATTGAAATGTTTCTTTATTTATAATTAATGATAATTGCCGACACACTAGGTACTCTACGAACATTCAAACAATATGACGTGGATTATTGTGTGGGATCGAACCCAAAAAACTCGGAGCACTGGTAGTAGAAACGAGACCAATTGGTCGATTCTACACAATTTTACAATATTTTTTAAATGGTATCTCGCGCACTTTGTCTAATTTCTGTTCAGCTGAATACTTTATAAACATTCTAATAACGGACACAAAGAGCACCCACACTCGGTACAAGTATTTGAACCATACCCACAAAAGTCGGTGCAATAGTAGTGGCAATGTAGCCACTGAAACCACTTACCCTGTTTGTGTAGTAGAATTGCATATAATTTATTCTTTATTATTAGAAAATGAGAAAGCCTTATCTATTCAGTAACATAAGCATAAATGCTAGCCAAGCTGGCGACAGTAAGAACGTAATTAATTCATCCTTCTTTTCCTTTCTTAATCCAGCTCCAAATCTCAGATCTCATTACAGTAATGATAATCTTCTTCAGACCGATTTTAGGTCTAAGTTGCCAACTCTAACGGAGACCAGCCGAGGAGAACAAGTGTGCACAAACACAAGTGTAAACTCTACTTCCCCACTATCATAGTTCGACAGGACGGTAATCGAACTCGACCGAAAAGAGATCTGGTGCAGAACCAACGGTTTCCCGAGCTTGCCGTGGTACAGAATCTTGCACACTGCCAACTTCCTAACTTCGAACTGCTATGCGACAAATTCTTACCAGAAAACCTAATAATTCTGTTGACCTAACCCGAGCATCGAATCCGAGATAACAACAACAGAGAGTACAACAATCGCATTCACTTTCGCTGCGTCACCAACTACTCTTAAGACCGGAAAAGCATGCTTCTTATCAGTAAGGAAACTAAGTATAAAAGCATGGAGAGTGGATGAATGGAAATAAAAATCATGATAGCAACAGCAATTGTCATTAAATTGTCGATTGATTCAGCTGTTGATATATACGTCATTATTTTCTTTTAAAATATAGTTCAAGAAGCTGTGTATAAAAACAGAACACAAACATTTAGCTTCATTTGTAGGAATTCAATGAAATGTTACAGCCCAGGGTAAACAGTGCGCATCTATATATTTTTCCTAAAACGATTCTATTTGGTTAATATTACATTTTATCCAAAACAAGCCAAGATAGGCCCCTATAATGTCCTTCTATCTACAGACGAAGCACAAAACCCAATCGTATTTATGAGCCGTTTCCACAACCGATGCAATCTCATTCACATTCAAAGATAAATCGCGGGATCTTGTTTAAAAACTCTTTATTTCCTGACGCCCCAGTTCATTTTCGCTCCGACCATAAGCCGTGTGCACACTGGCAATAACACAGAATACACAGATAAGGTGGCGGGTGGGATGAGACTATCTCGCCTTATTGCTATGTAAATAACCCCCATTGAGACGCAGATTGTCCGATACGCCGCCGATGTGGCATCGCCTTTACAGCGCTCTCATTATTGCCCGCCTTTGCTGCTCGCTCATAAACAATTCTTATTCACACAAACATATGACGTAGACGTTTTAGTACTGGTTTTATGTATTTACCTTTTACGAAAGGTCTGCTACGTATGAAGGTTAATGTTCGTTTTTGTCAAAACAAGTCGCCTCTTTAAAGGCAGACGGCATTAAATCCTTACACTATGAAGTCATGTCTGTGTCTGTGATTTAGATGTATGCTACATTAGTTCATATAGTCTACTTATTATTGTCAATGTGGCTAGTGATAGTGATTGCATCTCTAAAGCATATATATAAATTTCTGTGATTTACAGATACCCGATATGAATCTAGATTATTCGTTGTTTCAAAGATTGTAAAGATGCCGCGACTTACCGATAATTTTAGAATTATTTTATAGAAGGCTACTGTTACTGGAATTCCTAAAAAAGAAGTAGGTACTGATTTAATATAAAAGGGAATTGTAAAATATTGCATTATAGTTGCTTGATTGTAAGCTCTTTTTATTTTTCAGAGCTCTACTTTTGCCAGTAAAGCAATCGCCATTTCGTTCTACATTACCTATACCTATTACTGTCACAACGCCATCTCTTATGAGCTGTTATCAAATAGGATTCGGAACTTGTGTACTTGTTATGGGTAGATGGCAGCAGTGCGCTAGTTTTGTGCTGCCATCTAGTGTAAAAAGATATGTACCTAAATAGCAAGTAGAATAGCCAGAGTAAGGCGTGTCCAAGATTTTTGTATGGGATTGAGTATCTGTACTAGTTAGTATAGTATTATATTATCTGTGCCTATACTCAATTTTATCTTTACCTACCAATGCGACATAACTTTTACTATTTGTGTAGGTAATTATTGCATATAATTAAGTAATTCATGCTTTCTCCTTCTCTCAAATTTATTTTATACCATATAGGCTAATATTAAATTTTATTAAAATTTATGATTCTTGTTTTTTTTAATACCTAGTTTGCTATTAATTTTGGTTTTAAATTACCTACTAGTATTCTTTTTAACCCCTCCAGCTAAACTACAATGCTTGTGTTAGGAGTGAGTTCATGTTAGTAGTGCAATGAGTGGGGTTCGAACCTGCGAGCTCTCGATCGCAAGTGCAATGCCTTATCTATTGGGCTACCGCCGCTTCAATTCAATTATAGATCGATTAATTGTGGCGTTGACTAGGCGTTGGCTGGAGGTAAAAATATTTTGATTGTCTTGGTGTTTTGCCACAAAGGTTTGGTTTTGGTTTTTGGACGCTAGTAGTTGACAGGACTGCAAACACGTGCTAGGCAGTCTGCAGTTACAACAATTCAATTTTTTATAGAAGACATCGCGCAACACAGGATATATTATTAATGCGGCAATTGTCTTGTTAAAAAAAATGAAAGAATATAACCATAATATATTAGTTAATTATTTATAATACATAGTTATTTATTCTTAATAACAAGTCTTCCTTATTTTGAAGCTATATAAGTATTTACGCACACTCGGACACAACTTGTGTGCGGATCGAACCCACAACATTGAGGCAAGCACTCAAACCACTACGTACTCCGTGAAGTAGTTTCAGACAATTCCTGTATATTATTTATTATTTAGAATACAATGCCATGAAAATGCGCTTAGTTAATTATTTTATTATTATATTAGGACAGACATATTATTTTCCTGATACCTTCCACATTAGTGATCAAGCCTTGTGTAGACGCAATGTGATGAAATAGACTATAAAATGTAATTAATTTCTTCCAGAGGCGGCGACTGGCCATCTGCGCAGCAGATATTATAGTGCACAAGCGTGTGCGCAAACACAAGTGCGCTCTCTGTTCCTTAACTCTCATGTTCCGATGGGACGATAAACCGACACGACCGGAGAGAGATCAGGCGCAGGACCAACGGCTTATCATGCTTTCCGAGGCACGGGGTTATCTAACACCGCCAACTGCCTAACTCCGGGCTGCTATTGCGATTTCTTAACAGAAAAACCCAATAACATTTTGTTGGCCCAATCCGGGATTCGAACCCGAGACCTTATGCACAGCAGTCGCATTCAATACCGCTGTGCCACGGAGGCAGTTAATTTTTTTTATTAAGGACACAACGTACATTCAAAATAAGAAAAATATTTGTAAATCACATTTCATTACCCTGTGTTGTATTCGAACCCACAACACTCAGCGCAGCAGCAACGGCGAGGTGATCTTTTCGCAATTGCGCCATACGTGCAGCCAAAACTTCATAAATATCTTCTAAAGAGACTATCAGTTAAATTCTATACCCCGTATTGATATTAAGAATTTCCTATCGGAATAAAAACCAGTATCACTTTGTCTCACCCGGGAATCGAACCTAAACCATCATAAACATTACAAAGACACAACTCACACACTTAGGCAGTTTGCCCAAAGTGGCAGTCATTCTGATTACTTGAGTCGATGCAATGACAGTATACTGCAGGCTGATTGCCTTGCAGCCTGAAAGATAGAAATAACACTTGTTGTACAAATAGACAACGAGTATAGTATTTTTTTACACTAATAAGCAATTATCTGAAGGAAATATATGAATAAAATGAGAGTATAAATCACAGGATGCGCTAAAAATTCTGATTTTCATCACCATTCCGGTGGAAAAATCCATTTAGGTATATTTTGGATACATCTACTTTTTGTTTGCAAACCAGTTTCCTATATTTAACTTCTATTACTATTTCGCCAGACAATAAAGGTTTAATACATTTGATTCGGACATTTAAAAGATCCAAATCCCTGTAATGAAGGGCTCCACAACATCAAAAGGTGAGTCAAAATAAATTACATCAGAATAATGTCTATCTCATATAATAAGGTATGAGCCGCTTACTTCCCACGTGTGACCGAGCCACGCGCGTGTGCGCAAAGCCTAAGTACTCGTGGGAATGTATTAAATATCTCGAATCAGTGCACACCACACTGAATGAAGCGCAGATCGGTCCTCCGATAGTGTTGTTACATACAATTATACCAGCATAACTTGAACTTCTACCCCCCTCGCAAGTAAAACATTAAAGGTGGAATAAGGGACGAAATGTATACTTCAGGTGTCAAGTTATGATGGTTGTATCATTCTAATAAAGCGATGCGCCCACTTATCAGTGAAATCTGTCCTCGTACAATGACGGATCATCCCGTAATGTAGACGGGAAAAAACAGGGAGCATTGTGAATTTTTTTGTCTCTACTATTCCGGGTTATTGTTACCATGTTTTAATTTTATGGGATATTTTAAGCAAATGATACGGTTTTATCAGAACATCTTTTTCGATGAAATGATATGGAATTCTATAAGAGGGTGTGTTTGCTTTACCTTATAGTTTGATTAACATAGATATCGGCGTGTGTTGACCATGCGTATACATTCATACATAATAATATGTATTGTGAACATGATTTTAAAGTATGTATACTCGTACAGTAAGCTATAGGTAGTATAAACAACTTATATTGATTATATAAACTGTCATAATCATAATCTAGTGGGCCTAGTCCAGTACACAAAAGACTCAAATTCGAAACCACAGCACGTAAATCTGACTGTGTCAAGCATGCAGGCCGAAGAGATTTTTACTCTCGAAGACGTATACGTCGGGTATGTGCTTGATCTTGTAAGGTCTGCCTACCCGCACAGGGCCTTTTCACACTGTGGCATATGAACAGCAGCAAGAAAACTCAGTAATAGGGCTAATAATATTATCTTAATGACTTTTTCTTATTTACTTATAAATTGTTTAGCCAATAGCTCCCAATTAAATCTTTAACCTATTTATTCCCATACAGATATCCGCATGTTGGCCTTTAATATGTCTACTATTATAATTTACTAGCTGTGCCCGCGGTTTCATCCGCGTTTATAGTTATTGCGCCGTCCCCGTGGGTCGTAGCATGATGTTATATAGCCTTTCTCGATAAATAGGCTATGCAACACTAAAATCATTTTTCAATTCTAACCAGTAGTTCATGAGATTAGCGCGTTCAACCAAACAAACAAATAAACAAACAAACAAACTCTTCAGCTTTATAATATTAGTATAGATTTTAATTATAGGTTTGGCAAAATGGCTAAATGGTTATTGCACTACTGCGAATTTATTCATTCAGTGTTTTTATAAATGTTGGATTGTTATTAACATTATTCAAAGTGCATTGACTTGGAATCATGATAATTCGCCCAGTAAACATTTTTGCTTAAAATTAGAGTTCAGTTTTAATACTGATGTGAGAATAACGTAGTTGTTAAAGTGGTTGCCTCGCCACAGCCACTACGCCGAGTGTCGTGGCTTCGAATCCCACACGGGACAACAATTTGTGTGATCCACATATCGTTGCTCCGAGACTGGATGTTCTTTGCGTCCGTTTTTTTATCGTTTGTATAGCCCACAGAATTTATAGGTACCTAGTGCAGGACGTGGGATAAAAAAGAAAGATATTTTTAAGTGGAGATCGGTAGTGAATGCGACTGCGATGCATGATGTCTGGGGCTCGAATCCCAAGTCGTGCCAACAAACAGTTATTGGGTTTTTCAGTTAAGAAATCTCAATATCAGCCCGGAGGTAGGAAGTTGGCGGTGTAAGATACCCTCGTGCTTCGGAAAGCACGTGAAGCCGTTAGTCCTGTGCCTGATCTCTCCAGTCGTATCGCATTACCGTCCCATCGGATTATGAGAGTTAGGGAATAGAGAGTGCACTTGTGTTTGCGCACACACTTGTGCACTATAATATCTCGTGCGTAGTTGGCCAGTCTCCATTATGACTGGCCGCGGTGGCTGAAATCGGTCTGGAGGATATTATTATTATTATTTAGCTATATTTATATACCATGTAATATGTCCAACACGCAAAAATTTAAAGCAATATCTGTATTAGTTAAGAAATTGAAAAGCATCGCGTCCTTGTAAGTACTTATGGCTGTCATATACGTCAGAAGTAACTTACGCAAGTTGAAGCAATTGCGCGTGTTGTGTGTCACATGCAAACGACCCAACCGTGCAACCAACCCGTACGATTAACACGAGGATGTAGCTCGCGTAAGTAGCTTGCGCATGTAGTGCGGGTACATGCGTTACCTATCAGTAACAAGCTTGTACAATAACATACCTATCAATAACATGCGTCACCTCAAAGAGCGTTTCTTTAACAGCAGATTTGAAAAGCTTCGGCGTTCTAGTTGGATGCCTACCTGGAGAACGATGAAATGTATCAAGCGAATAGAGAGCATTGAAAAGCGTAACGGAGATCTTTGCCAACATTAGTAATGTTATACAAATACGCCGAGTGTGGGTTCGAATCTCACGCGGGACAAAAATTTGTGTGATCCACAAATGGTTGTTCCGAGTCTGGATGTGCTTTATGTCCTGTGTATGTTAATGAGTACATCAATATAATTATCATAGAAATTAACTAGACACAAATACGAACGACTAATGTACTCAAACTTCTTGTATGACCTTTTCTTGCAACCTTTCGAATATAAGAAAACAGAAACTCACCGTACTTTTTGCTTTGGCAGTAATTCAGAGTATAAAAAAATTTCAACAATAATTTTAATTCAGTAAATTCGATATGTACTTTTAGCGCAATAAAGCCCAATGATACAGAGAGCGGGCGAGCGCTGGCGTCGTGTAAGCCTACCTACGCGAGTATACATAGGGTATGTAAATGGCGCTCTTCGAACATTTATTAAAAGTTACAGGGGTTGTAGGGTAGCCGCATGAGGCCCTAATTAAGCCTCTTTTTACAAAAAGGCCGATGCGTCCGAGGGACTGGACTTTTTACCCTTCTGACTCTTTAATGAGCTGTTGTCGGCCACCTAGTGTGGATTTCACGGGACACAACCTTTGTTTTCATATTATGCGGTGAGTATCTCTGGACAGAAATTTGCAATAATAATGCTGGGAGGAAAACCTGCGGCCGCACCCTTGTGGCGGTCTTGCACTTAGCAGGAAGCGCTCGACAGACAAACCTACGCAAACATAGATGAAAATACTTTACGGAATTTGTTCGCGTTTTTGTTTTTAAAGGCACAATAATATAATAGAGATATGCATCTATCATAATATATATGTCTCTTGATAGAGTCGAGTTTATTGGACCTTTGTCGCTTTAATTAAAGTTGTGGACTGTTGATGAATTGAATAAATGAGAAAAATACTTTTAGTAGTCAACTGTACTTTAAAGCATATTAAGGACTGTAAATTAACCAATGATGTAGGAATTACCACAGACATTTGACTGCGCGAATGGTGGAATGGTTTTAATGATCACCTCTTTAATACCAGTGGGTCAAAAGTTGTGGATTTGATCTACAGAGGGCCAATTTACGTAATGAAAGCTGTCCCAGAAAGATAGAGTTCCCAAGGAGAATACTACTTATATTCTCCTAACTGTAACCTTACTTCTGTACACATTTGTCAGTTATTATTCTAAATAGTACCCAATTCTAATTTTAACTGTTTTTATTACGAGAATTGGCCCTTAGAGCTGTACTCAGAAAATATTAGTCTTACATACATACATACATAGATTCACGCCTGTTTCCCAGAGGGGTAGGTAGAGACTACGGATTTCCATTTGCTATGATCCTAAAACACTTCTCTGGCTTCACTTTCATAACATTCCTCATACACGCTCGCCGGTTTAAGGTGCTCATAACCTGGCCTTTATCCAGAACGTCTCCGATCTGATCAAGAAACGTTCGCCTAGGTCTTCCCCTTGCGACTGTTCCATTCACACTAGCCTTATAAATATTTCTTAGTCATTCTTACACTGTGAAAATATTTTCCCCAACCATTTTATTTCCCCTAAAAATCGTCACCGTGATTACTATAATAAGACTTGACTAAATAACCAACTAAGTACAACAAAATGTCGATACGTTCCACAAATCTTCCTTGTAATTTGCTTCCCAAATTCCCTTAGGCTGTCCACTCAAATTAAGTACCTAAGTACACAGGTCTCAGTCGCCTGACCATACACTCAAAGGCATACATAGGGATCCCCGTTTAGTTTCGGTTAGAGATCAGTTTAATTGCCAACCTCGGAGAGGTAAACTAAGGCGAGGATTAACTTGAGCTCATTTAATAATTAGCCGTGTCAGTAACAGTCAGATTATGGACCGTACCTCTAGTTATACAGATGGTATAGAAAAATGTGATAATGCTCGTTCTTTGAACGGATTTGAGAACGTTTTGTTCGTTGTGAAATTCTGCCTGGCGTTTTAATGTTGCTAATGGGGAACAATTTATTTTAATAATTAATGTTGCCATACACAAGTACAATACCTACTTGTAATAAGTTACAGTATTTTGATTAGAACATTAAGTACGTAGTTTTAAAAATTAATATGTGCGGTAAAAATTTTAAGTAGACGAAGGCCTCAAAAATTCTTATGTGAGAGCACAGATTACCTATATCTTAATAAATTGTGTAACTATCATCATTCTTATTTTAATAAGAAGAAATATATCTTCAAGGCGAATAATATATCCATATAACTGAATTTAAAGTAGTTAATTATTTCGCTTTAAGGCATTTTGACGACCTTGTACTTTACAATTAAATACCTTCATAGTCAGTAACTTCTAGGAAACCCTTGACAGCAGTAGATTAAAATTTTAAAACAAAATAAACTCTTATAAAATGTTGCATGTTCCTTTAATTTAAAATGAAATACAGATTTAAAAACGAGTAGTTACGTCACAAATGTAAAATCGTGCAAAATATAGCGCGAGGTGACCGGGTGGGTGTCTGAGCGACTGGGGAGGGTATCAAACGTCTTGCCTCCACTATTGGGCTGAATGTGGCCAAATTGGACGGCCGGAAGCCGACGGCCGCCCGCGACTTGACCGGAACTGCGCGCCACCCGCCCATGTGCTACCCGCCTTGTGACGCGTTTCCATTATCGTTGAGGTGTAATTAAGTTTATTTTATAAAGATAGCAAAAATATTACTTTTCTCAAAAAGCAGATTCAGTTAGGCGCAGCTGAAAATTCTAATAAAATATTTAATACTTTCATACCCTGTACGACATTTGACAAGACGACATATTTCGTGCTTGTTCTTCATTTACTATACATTTTTAACAATAGATATATTAACTACTGTTTATTTTTATATTTTTATATCTAGGTTAGGTATACATTCTCTAAACAGTTTTATGAATGAATTGTGTAGATTATTATTAGATACCCTTTATTACTAATTTTATTATTTTTAGAAAAGGGAAAATGTTGGGCCTCTTTATACGACATGACACTTTTATAAGAAACATCTTGGAAGGAAAAATAGCAGGCAGAAGGTGAAGAGGAAGGCCAAGGAGGACATTCATAGATCAAGTGAAAGAAAAGGTAAAAGTTAAGTCGTATCAAGAAGTCAAAGCGCTGGCTGGCGCTGGCTGCTGGCTCTTGTCGGTGGAGTCTCTTCCATAATATCCTATCATTATGGAAGAGACTCCACCGACAAGAGCTTTTCTCTTAAATTGAAGAAAAAAGTTCAAGTAGCCACTTTGCCGCTACCTATTCTCCTATTTTATAATCAATCCAAAATATTAGAAAGGACAGACAGTGAGATAGAAATATATGTACGTACTATGCCAATCATTAAAAATATTTTTATGACTAAAGTCACATTTTATCACCCTATAGCATTTTAATCTACTGTTCCATGTTCTGTAAAAAAAATATTGTTAGGTAACCTAATATAAATGTCGTGCCGTACGTCTTAACGGATACACACCCGTCACCCTAAGTCGGGAGGCAGTTTGCTCAGGTGAAGTAAGCGAGTTTACGAATCGTAGACAAGCCCCGGCTTATTGAGGTAGGACCCTACATTACTGCCTAATCATATCACCTACAAACACCTCTACGGCCAGAGCGCAAATATTTGATCAAGTGATTGACTGTTTGGATTATAGGACAGATTGTTGATGGCGGCTAGTTAATAGAGCGGATTAATGTACTTCTAAGGATTTTGGTAAGGTTAACTTTTTTATGAAAAAAAGTATTAAATTCGCCCGATGTGTTCAGTAAAATGAATTAGGGACGTGTAGATACATAAAAAGTGATGAACCAATTACCGACCCGACGATTCAAAAAAATACATTACCTATATGAAAACAACGTCAAGTTGTGAGAGTGTGTAGTTTTTAAATTCACCACCTTATTAACTCTTAAAAAATAATACTATATTTTACAAACTGTCTTATTGAACATTGGGAAACTGTCCTGTATCAACGTAACTTTATAAAACGGAACCCAAACGCGACGTATGGAAATATCTTTTTTAGTTCAATTTGAATGTGTCATAGAAATTGTGAATACAAAGACTATTACATTACATACGGATCAAAGGATTTGTAGTTTAAACATGTTTTATCTCCTAACAAATCTTTTATCGGATTTTAGCGGAAAAATAATAATGGACGCCATTTTTGCGCTAGAGTTCTAGGTATCCATAAATGTTCATCTCATTTGAATAAAATTAAATGCAGTTCGAATTTTAAATATCCTCATCGACTAGCTTACACGCGTTTATAATTTGAGTATTATTCTCAATTCCATTTAATTATTTTTTATTCCGTGATATACTTACGTTTGGATATTAACTCAATAACACACACACTACCAGATGACTGTGATGCGAAAGAATTCTATGACGCCTATTAGAAGCATTTAGTTTTTTTTTTAATTTTTGTTTTATAATATTTTAGGTATAAGTTAGTTTTAAAGAGATGTGTTTATATGTACTTAATATTATTGAAATAATCTAGTCTCTAATATTAACTTGTACGTTTGCCGTTCATCCCTTTTCTTTATCAAAATTACTTTCACACCGATGTCATATTAATGTCAACAAGAAAACACGTATGCATTTTCAAAAACGAAGCTCCGTTAACTTCACCGTTCAAGTCACAGGCATCGCACGTTTATTATAGGCGATAAATCGAGTCAAACGCACAAAGATCAGTTTAAACAAAGCGGAGGCACCGTGAGTAAAGACCCGTCAAATCCTTGTATGCATTGCTTAGCACACGAACCCCGCAGATGTATGTGCCGGCCTTTAAATGGCCGGCTCTCCTCGGCCATTGAACGGCCACTTTTGACTGTGGTGGCCCTCCAAGAATTAACTTGATTTATACGAGGATTACCTTCTGATTGTATTGCGTAGTATCTGTTGATAGGTTTACTTGATGGGTATTAGTATTACTGTCGCATTCAAAGATTTATTGAAGGGGACATATTTGGTTTGGAATTTGCTTTTTTGAAGACCACAGTTTAGTTATTGAAATCTGTTATGTACAGTGACATGTATATTTATATATATAATGGAGTGATTAAAGTAATACGCGGATTTTGGATAGAGCTTTGGGATGTCTGCCTAGCATATAAAATGGTATTTTTACAAATAGATATATTGAAAATTTTATTAAACTTAATCGCTAGTTTAATCCACCTGAAAAGTTTGTAACAAAATACATCACTTTTCTATCTAGGGTTATCGCATATTTAAATTCAGCAGCACATTTAAGTTAGTTTTTTATTGGTTCTTTTTTAGAAGGCGATTTTATTGATATATAATCTTAAGTGCAATTACAATATAATCAGAACGCCTGTAATAAAAAAAAATAGAATGCCGCATAATATTTGCATACGGCCTACGATATTAATAATATATTATATTCACTGAAAAGGATTATTTATTATATTTACATAGACAAACATTAAATATTTTGTATGAGCTCGGATGACGCGAGATGCAATCTATATACAACAAGATATACTCTTAATTTGACTCAAATGTCGTCACATCGACGTACCATGATTTTAAATTACATTTTCATGGAAATTAGATATCTTTATCATGCATCAATGAGAGAAGTAAAATTTCAAAAGAATGCTTTAACAGTACGCTGCTCACGTGAACCGAAACGACACCCTACTTTCATCACTTTCATTCCCTCGACGTCGAAAGCCTAAAAAATAAGCAAAACCCTATATAATACTGTGATAGTGCGTTTGAAAACCCTTTTAACGCCAGCGATCGACACAAAGCGCCTCATCAAACGTCCATCTACGAGCGCAGGAGTTCTTCTTCGTTTTTGCGCCGAAGCGGCGGGTGGGAGCGGTAAAAAGACCAAGAGTATGTGCTGACCCGATCATTAAATAGATTGATGGCACCTGGGCGCAAGGCTCGAGCGATAAATAGTGGCGATTCGGGTAATCCAGCCGGCGGCCGGCGAGCCTCCGATGGGCGGCATCCATTCTCTTTATTGCACTGTGCTTTATACCGGCCGAGGCTCTGTCGCCTTGATGCCTCCGAGAGGTGCGCCTAACGTATTGCCGCTGCGTTATGCAAATACCAGCCGGGGGACTAGCATGCGCCGCTATTTTGCGACACTACCGATGCGGCCGGGCGAGGAAGTCTTATAACTAGTTTTGAACGTTAGGCGTCAAGCAACAAACTGAATTCGAAATAGGACAACACGTCAATACCAGACAATCTTGTCGTTTGTATGAGTATTACGATATAACACTGTAAAATAGGTTACTTATATGTACTAACTACATGTTTTTACGTAGTGTGAATGTACATAGAGTTTAGTTTCTTTACCTACCTACCTATGATATAATGACAAACTGAAAGCCCTCTAAAAGTACTCAGGCAAAATGAAGGGCACAACTCAAAAAGATCAGATCGGAACTGGAAAGCGATCACGGGAACACACAATCAGTCAGTTTCGAACATCGTAAAATATATCATTATTGCTTACGTTAGAACATAGGTTAAAAATGATTGAATTAATTTTTGATTTAATCATTCTATTTGACTAATATTGTATTGTACGTATAAGTATCTATTGCTTAAGTAAGATAAAAACGCACTTAAAAACCAGAGCGTCACCATAAACCCGAAGAAATTAATGACTTGCAAAAAACGTGTTAATGATAAATAACTTGGAAGAACCTCAAGCTTCTAGATCAAACATCTTAACGTTTATAATCAATTGAAGGTGCCCAAACACGCAAAAAAGTTTATCTATTTTATGGTTTTAAGCAAAAAAGGTGGCGTCAGTAGGGAAAACAATAGCAAATTAGCGCTGACGGGTAAAAATGACGGGAGTATTGGACTGTTCGGTTATAAATGTGGATGTGAACGACGACGCGACTCGGTACGACGAGATTATTAATTTATAATGTTTGGCTACACTGCTCGTGATAATGAAGTTGGCTGGATCTATGTTTAAATATGGTATATTACTACACTTACATTGTAAGAAATTTGAAACTACTTTTTCCCTTTAGAATAGTTACAATTAGTTGTAGATATATTAAAAACAAAGCATGAATTTCTTTTCATATACAAAGATTATATAAATGCATAAATGTTTTTCAACCGTTCTTAAATTGTAGAAAAACATATATTATAGATATCTTTGAGGAACCAATAGAGTATAATTTAATTTAGTAAATTTAAATTCATAATATTGTCTTATGTTTACGCGAATGTTATACATTGAAATTTAACACTTAATACGGATTTTGCCATGTTGTTTATTTTTAAAGTAAAATAAACAACGCGGCAAAAACCGTATAAAGTGTTTAATTTCAAAATATAAATTCAATTTAATCATTGAAATTAAACTACTATATACGGATTTTATCGCGTTGTTTATTTAACACTCTATTACATAATTTTGAAACTGTTACACTACTATACTATACTATTAAACTTTACTAATTTTAAGCTAATTAAATTATTAAAACTATCAAATCTATTTGTTTTTAAGTTTACACTTTCCCCGACGTTTCGGTTGCTTTTCAGCAGCCATGGTCATGGGGAGGTCTACAAATAGATTTGATAGTTTTAATAATTTAATTAGCTTAAAATTAGTAAAGTTTAATAGTATAGTATAGTAGTGTAACAGTTTCAAAATTATGTAATAGAGTGTTAAATAAACAACGCGATAAAATCCGTATATAGTAGTTTAATTTCAATGAATAACATTCGCGTAAACAGAAGTCAATTTAATCAAATAACCAACTTTGAATTTTAGATAAGATATGGTATTTTATATTTTTAAATTGCGCTTTTATAAATGTCAATTTTATAGGTAGATAGAGATAGTTTTTCTACAAACTATTTAATTACAATTTTTGATAATTAATCTGAGTTCGATAATATTATACATTACTTTAGGACAAGTATCCTCTAAATTAAATGATTAAAACATCTATTATTGTATATTTATGGTGAGTTAAAGCAACAAATTTGGAAAGACACTACGCTATTTAATTTTAAACCGAAATCGTATAAAAAATATTGATGTACATTATTAATAATACATGCTATTATTAGTATAGAAACATACATACAAAAACCATTGTATTTTGTATAGTAATCAGATATATAATGAAAGGTTGCCGCAGCAAGCTAGCGATCACTTCGCCGCCGTCGACACGCTGAATGTTATGGGTTTGAATCCCACACGTAACAATTATTTCTGTAATCCATAAATTATTGAATTGATGAAGTTCTGAGCTTTGGTGTACTTTATGTCAATATATAGGATTTATGTGAAGTAACTCCACGATACAGAGCTTTACCTGGAAACAAATTACGTCAATTTCAAAGGTTCACTTTAGGGTTTGTAACAAAATTATTGATTTCAATTTTATTGTTTGTAGTGGCAATACTAGGTCCAATTCATACAACGCCATTCTAATCGCGTTTATCTGATCGTACCGTTGTTGTCTTTTTTATTATTGAATATATCAGTAACAGGCAACAACCTTAGTCACAAAAAGCCTCTGTGTGCAACTGTGCATACTCTATACTCAGACTCTAAGCAGGTATCTGTAGATTATATTTACGTATGTCTCATATGTTTATTAGAAATTCTATGTTTACCGAAAAGTCCGAAAAGTATCCCATTAGCCAACCACAATATTATTTGTTAGTTAGTAAAATACCTAAGTAACAATTTAATGTCTAAACTAGTTACTTAAATACTTGACTAAAAAAATACATAAATAACCAAACAAATACCTAACTTACAATTACCATTGCCACAATGTATACAAGAAAAAAATACCAAATTCATTATGTCACACTTAAAACTAAAAAACGGGTGCAGACAGACTTAATATCTTTCCACAACAATATCGTAAAGGCACCTCAGGAGCCACAAAATTAATGACCGTCACAGACGTGCGACAGTGCGACTTTTTGTCGGTGCGATCGTGCGATAACACGCAGACATCTTGATCGCGTCGTCTTATTGATGTCGCCTATCAACTACTGTGCGGAAGTATTTGTTTCTACTTTATTTATGGTGGTACACTCATCGAAATAGCGATTATTCTGAAAACTTGACTGCCTCGGTGACGCATCGGTCGTGTGCGATTTATCTGCATGAGGTTTCCAGTTCGGTTCCCGATTCGAGCAAAGTTGCGTTTTTCTATTAATTAATTCCCAGTAGTAGCATGGAGTCTCCACGTGAGACCATAGCTGATGAAATGTGTCAAATTCAAAGTCAAAAACAATTCTTTTTTCCTTTAGATCACAACGAATTAATTTTTAATGACATCGTTTGTTTAGTGTGTTTACCTAAATTACTGAAAACATTTAGGTTAAGTTGCTAGGTACAAGCATTGCAAAGAGATGTTAAGCCTATGAGGATAATCGGCATTTACCATTTGGTAAAATACCAATATTCTATGCCTATTTTACCAATACTCAAAGGAGTTTTACACTCAAGATACTCAAGATATATACCTAGATAGGGAGCAATCCTATTGCAGTCTACACGACTAGGGGTACATGTTCAAAGGCTATGCTTCTACTGAAAACATCCTTACAAAAAACCCTGTACTTACGATCGCCACTCACATAACCAATCAAGCGTACGGCACGGTTATATTTTCTCTAATCATACTCTTCTTGTATTTTCGTACACAATTATTTTCATTTAACTCAAGTCAACCGGCCATATAGCTTTACCATATACAGGGTGTCCGGTAATTAATGGATAACCTTGAAATGTCTTATAGTAGAACGAAAGGCCGTTCAGAAAAACGAAAAAAAAAATTAAAAAGAAAAGTATTAAAAAGTGCAAGCTATTATAGCATAGCATACTTTTAACTGTCTATCTATTAGCATAATTAGTGTTTAATAATAAAACAACAAAAATCCGATGGATTTCATTCATTTATGGTCGTAGTATACAAGAAAGTTATAAACGGTAATTAAAAAAAAAAACACATATCTCAGGTAGTAGTTAGGATAGAATTTTTTTCATATTTTTTTCTGAACTGCTTACACTATAAGACATTTTCAGGTTATCAATTAATTACCGAACACCCTGTATAGTGAAAATATATGATTCTCGATGTTAGTCCTGTGTAAGTCACCACTTAACAATTCAACGCAATGGATCTAAAACCAAAACTTAATTAATCCACATAATGAGTACTTACTTATTTTAATCACCTATTATAATTATACTTTAAACCACTTGACTACCCATATACTATAAGACATTTTTAAACATTACTAGCAATTTGATTTACGAATTTCTTGTACTTCTGTTAAGCTAAAATGTTTGTGTTATGGATTCGTATCGGTAGTCCAATGAATGGGATTCGAAACCGCTAACTCTCGATCAATCGATTCAATAGATCGGCGATATCTCAATAGATACCAACGCTTTCATATTTAATTGGTACCATCACAATTAAGCCGTACAACATTAAATGATATCAGAAAATAATAAATATTTTAAAATTAGATGTCTTCCTGCTGTTTTGTAGAGTTAATTCATATTTGAATTTAGATTATCTTGCATGTTGTCCGTTTTAAAATCCAATCTTGATTTTGTAAAAATAAACCGAACAAAACAGTCCATGATTACTCAAACAAAAGGACCTATACGCAATTGCAAATGCATAATATAGCTGTACAACGAACAAAACACAACGTTCCAAATTCTATATTTATGTATAGAATTTCCAAACCGACAATTGTTCCGGGCTTTTTTAAAAAATAGCGCAACTCGTCCTGCGCTTTACGATTTGATTCTCTTGTCGGAATTCCCAATCGCGGTCAAAATAGTACGAGAGCAAGTTTCAAAAGCCAGCACTAGGATACATATTTTATAAGTTAGCTTCGATTGTTCCGGCGTGGTTTTGCCTTTTTTTCCCCGTATCATACACGCGCCACCGATGGATGCGTCGATCGACACATGGCAGGCATTTTTGTTTTTTTCTGTTTTTAAATGTCCACCGGATTGTTTGTTAGTAGCCAGTCTTTATGAACAAATCTATAGCGGTGACATCTATTTCTAATCGAATGTTTCACGTGTTTTTCGTGGTTTATTTTTCACTTAATGTTCTTAATTCAAATTTCAAAGTCTAATTACAAATTATGTTTAGATATCCTACAATAATTATCTGAACCTCACCACGAGCTGTTTCTTTCCCTTACGTCAATCCACTAATAATTTGGAATTGTAAGTGAGATGCATTTTCCCAGCAGCAATGTATATATGTGTGAATAATAAAAAAAAAATCGCTACTATGGCATAGCTATTAATTTGAATAAACACAGGTGCGGTTATTCTTCTAGTCGCAGAAATTTCATCGTTTCTTTTTCTTGTTATAATCAAACTTATATCTTGCCAGAACATTCCTGACAGTTTCAACCGAATTTTATTGCCGACTGAATCATTCCACATGTGTGATTAAACTACGTACTTACTTTATGAATGAAACTAGATAATAAAAATACTTTTCTGAGACCGTAAAAATAGCTTACGCAGTTGAAATAATTGCGTATGTTTATAGGCAACTAAAAATACAACCTGATTTTTTAGTCACCGTCTAAACTTTAATATAATAATCTTTGAGTAAAATAATGAGACACGTATTTTTTATTTTTATGCTAAGTAGTACAAAATTAATGAATTCAGCCACTACAAAGTTGTCTTAAAAACTTCTATGATTATGGACACCACGCGCGGTACATGCACTACGCGTTAGGCGGCAAGACACCCCGCGCGCCCCGCGCCCCGCTGTCGCCGGCGCGGCCGGCGGTATATCAGTGATAACATAATCAATTTCAAACCTACTTTTTATTATTTCATTAGTTGGAGATTGCACAAGATACTATTCGACGTAAGGGCTAATAAGTATTTATTGAATTATTCATTAGGCACAACATAAAAATCGTAAATACGTAAAACAAAAGTATAAAGTAGAATAGTTGGATTTATGCGTTTTAAAATAAATGTAATCAGCTTAGGTTTTTGGTTGAGGCGTACAACTAAAATCCACTTACCACATCTTCAGCTGTACTTCAATAAATTTTCAAAATGCAATCCGTTTCTCTCTAGGCACAGTCTTGCTCGCTTTTGCACATTGTTTTTTAGCTTATTTAGCACTGTAGTGTTATTTTTCACTTCGTCAAATGCACGGTTTATCTGTTCTTTTAAAGCCTCGAGACTTTCAGCCTCCTCCACATACACACGTCTTTTTATTTCACCCCATAAAAAAAAGTCACACGGCGTAAGGTCCGGGGAACGCGGCGGCCATGGAACAGGACCCCCACGACCGATCCAGCGACTGCCGTATTCCGTGTTAAGGTATTCACGAACAGAGGTGGCATAATGTGGTGGTGCACCGTCGTGTTGGTAGTAAAACTCACGATAATTAACTATAGGCACATCGTCCATAAAATCTTCTATGACATGTCGCAACATGTCCAAGTATGTGCCTCCGGTGAGACGTCCCTCAATAAAATATGGACCCAATATTTTATTGCCTATAATGCCAGCCCATACGTTTGCACTGAATCGTACTTGGTGATAGGTCTCCCTTATCATGTGCGGATTACGAAACGACCACCAATGTTCGTTATGCTGATTGTATAGCCCGGCTCTAGTAAAGAGTGCCTCATCCGTCCATAAAATGTCAGCATTTGGATGTGCAATTAGCCACTCACAAAATCTTCGACGAGGCATAGCATCCTCATCATTTAATGCTTGGACCTTCCGAAAGTGATAAGGGTGCATGCCGGTAGTGTTCAGTAGTTTCCAAACCGCATACTGACTCACGCCGAAGCGCCGGGCTGCGTCTCGTGTACTTGCACGAGGTTTGCGTTCATAGAAATCGAAGATTTCGTCTTCGACTTCTACAGGCAGTCTCTGCCTGCCGCGTCCTTGGGCATGCGAAGGTGTAGTAAATTGGCCGTAGTCTAACAGCCGTTGATTAGCAGCTAAAATCGTTTCACGATTTGGCACTGTTGGATTTACGTGTCCTTGATTACGGAGGCGAGGAACACTTTGTTCTTCGTAAAGTCTTTGAGCACCATTTAAACTTTCTCCACTCAAAATGTAACAACGCACCATTTCGTAGTACTCGCGGTTTGAATACATTGTCAAAAGATAGGGCGGCGGCGCGCGCGGGAAAAGTAAACACGGAAGTAAGCGATTGCGTCACAAGTGCGCACGCGACTAAACGAAATTTACGATTTGTGACATTTGTGTTGCAGCTGTGCCCTTCTCGCACCCCGCGCGCCACCCCGCTTTCATTCAATGCATTGTTAAAGAATCATGTGTTTACGTTGACTCGGTGACCACGCTAAATTAATGTTTGTTTTAAAAAATGTTTTAATTATATTTTATTAATAATTATACTTTCTTTTTGAAAAATGGGTTCTATTACTGATACCTAACGTCTAGACGAAATTTGGCTGGTAGTATAAATTTCATATTGTATAATTCGTTGTTCACAACAACGGATTTAAGAATTAGCTCAAAATTCGAAACTGCCTTTCTATGAAAAGAATCTCACCCGTAAGTTGAGAACTTCAATGAATGCAGTGTAGGTATCAATTTGAGATAAAAAAATAACAATGGTGGATATCGATGGCAAGATATCGCCGGGGGCATCGATCCCGGTACACGGACGCACGCTGTACCGGAAGCTCTTCCTTCTCACACGCCATTCATACTCCAAACAAAGGCTCGCAGTTACATGACAAATTCGACGCGGACGATTGTCGCCTTCACAATTGCTCCCACCTCTTTGTCCGTATATCATTTAATAAAATTTATTAACAACTATATACGTAGTTTTCACATTCCGTAGGATGTTTTTACGAGTGTTTACTTTAGGTGAAGCGCACAAAGACTAAATCCGGCTTTTGTTGCATTCGCGATGCGAGCCAGATATTAAAAGCACGTGTGGCCAAACAAAGGTTGCGTTATGCGGGGGATTATTTGCCAATTTATGGCGCTTTTTGTAAATTCCGTTGAAAGCTCGGCAGGAAATTTGGCTCCATTTCAACAAAATGATCTTTTAACTATAAATATTACGTATAAACGTATTTTGTGACAAAAACATCCGAATGAATGATCGCGTCCACCTTACTCGTGGGATTATGCTTTTTTTATTTTGTCAACAGACAACGTAAATTATTCGTAATTAATTTATTTTGGCAACGCTATGTTACTGCACATGAACGTTAATTTGATATCTGTAAATAAACTTTATTACAACTTACAAACTTTATTTATGATTACTTAAAATTATTATAAACGAGGTCAAATAGGCCAGATATTATGTTTAATTAGAGAGCATAAATATAAATATTTTATAAAGTACAATGATTTCTGAAAACCATGATACCAATTTCGTTTGAGGCAATTTCTCTGGGAGTACTTTAACAAATGTACCCTATGATCCTACATAATGTAATTCTTTTTATGAAAAATCAAATTACCACATAATAATCAGTCCACTACGTCATTAGTACAAATTATATTCGGATTACATGGCTAATTACTTTCTTCTAACTAGCTTTATCAGCGTGGTGCTATGGAAGTTTATACGACTGCTGTCCATGACGTCGCGGATTTGATTACCGTGTGCACAGTATTATTGGGTCTTCCTATCAAGAAATTTGCCGTAACAGCATAGTCTGGAGCCGGGTAAACGGAAATCGCCTCGCACTCTATTACGTAGGTCCTGGATCTTTTGCTGGCGAAATATTGTAATACACCTATGCCTAAAACTTCGCGGATATAGGTATAGGACAGTATATGCATAAGTCAAATGTGTGCTGTTTGAAGGTTCTCAATAATTTTACTAGCTATTTCTATGACGTATAAAATTACTAGAGCAAAAAACTAGACTGCAATCCGAATCTTCAGACCAGAAATTACTTTCGTGTCATGGCCATATTTATGATGGCAATTAGTTCCACATTTACTCCCATTAACGGTGTACCTACCTGTTCGAAATAGCGTCCTCCTCGAAAACAATGCATTGAGGTTTGTATGAGAGTGTATGTATGGGTTATATGGGCGTCGACGTGCTACAAATCAGCGCACGCGCCCATTAGGGACGATAAAATTTTACGACTGTTCGCTACTTTCCAAACGCGTCCGTCCGTCGCACAAACGTACCGTGTGTCGCACGACTTATTATGTGTTGGACTGGGCTTACATAACTTTAAAAGAAAAAGGAAAGCAAACGCTGAATCTCTTATAATATATAGATATGGTACTAGATTCTAGAAAAATACTTACCCCAGATAATTAAGACAATTGAACTAAACATAAAATAATTAAAGCTTCATAAATTATAAATAGCTGTCTTCTTGTAGCTTGTAGTGTGATGTTATATAGCCTATACTACTTTCGGAAAAATGACTTTCCAATAGTGACAGAATGATAAAATCGGTTCAGTAGTTTCAGAGTTTATCGATTACAAACAAACAAATCTTTTCTCTCTATAATATTAGTATAGATCATAATAACTCGTGTCCATCATATTTATTACTAGATTATACCCGCGTCTTCGCTCGCGTAAATGTAGTTAGTAGGTTAGATTAATACAAAAAGTACTGTTACTTTTTTCTAGATCAAAGGTACCCTATGTCCCTCTCTGTTGCCCTGACAACGTGTATGCGAAATTTCATGATAATCGGTCGAATAGTTTAGGCGAGAAAGCATAACAAACAAACAAATTCACATTTATAATATTAAGGTATGATTTTTGCATGGCATAGTTTTTTTAATATGTTACCTATGTTACAAAATATCAATATTCCAAGTAACGATTACTATATATATTCATATCAGCCACAATTAGTGAATACATAAATATGTAGCTACAGGAAGGGTTTGCGGATAACAACTCCCTTGTAGTTTCGTGATAGGTACTCAATCGTTTCATACAATATTCATGGACACATACAAGAGAAGGGTGGACACCATTGGACATTTAAAGCTGCGTTAGATGATGCAACATAATGCCACAGATGAACCATTAGGTTCGTCTACTATCCTATTACTATTAAGAAATAGTCTAAATTATTCAAGTTTTGACAAATATTCGTTGTAATAATAAGTCTGGTCATAACATCAACGTAGGTTAAACATACTTATTTAATAACTAGTTGTGAACCGCGATATCAAACGCTTGAAATTAAAAAGAAACTGATATAAAACTAGCCTATGTTACTCCTTATAACATTAGCTATCTGCCAGTGAGAGTCCCGTCAAAATCGATCCAGCCGTTTCAGAGATTAGCTGGAACAAACAGATAGGCAGGCAGAAGAAATATAAAATTGATTTTTTGCTCTTAGTACTGTATATACTTTCATATGCATTTAGTAAAAAGCTGTTTTGAAAACAGACATTTCAATTTTATATATTTGAATAGATTTGTTATTTAAATCTCAATTTTTGCCCTTAGATACACTAGCGCATCAAATACTAAATGGTCACGGCCATTTTAAGCTTCAACTATACTAATTGTATGTTTCGTCAAACCATTTTTACTTTATTGTTCTTAACGTTCTAAACTTGAAGTTTGAACAGTTACATGTCAAGAAGTCATAGTGTTCGGATAACATAGCAACAAACATATTAACCCAGAGATATGATAACCGTAAGCATATTGTGAGCATATTATGCTGGACAGAAAGTTTTCAACTCAGGTAAATGTAATTATCTAGTATGACTTTACCTTTTACTTTTAATTTAATTATTTAAGTTTTTAATCACTTGTGCGTGGCAAAACGTGTTATGATATTTTGTCAATGTGATTTTTCATTCATTTCTTCAGTAATATGTATTATTGTGATAAACACATAGTATCCCTGTACATATGTCTCCAAAGGATTAATAGAAGGAGCATTGCACGTCAAAAAAGTAGCACCACGTGTTTTATCTACATAACGGTAGACAAGTATAACAATAGACAAAATACAGTATAGGTTACTAATTTGACTTAGATTTATATTTATCAAAACCAAAAAACCATTTAGCTTAATAATACATATTTATTTATACACAATATAACTTTCTATTTAATAATATAATTATACCTATGCCATTTTTTTCCATAAGCAATAAATATTCAGTTTTAGCGGCATGTAAACTCTGCCGAGTTCGTCGCACTAATTTTGGAGTGAGTGCATTTAGGCGGCGATTATTTTGGTAATCGACGTAGCGATTCACTTAATTATCCCTTATTGTTTACACCATCCATCTAGATGGTTACCATTTAAATGCTTTAAACGCACTTTAACTAAAATAACTCTAAGGTGGTCCTCGAACAAAAACAATAAACCAATTTTCCAATACATTGCGCACTTTTTTAAGGAAATCGTTGATAGCGTCGCAGTGATAAGGCAATGGATTTCAAAATACTGGTGTTTATTTTTTCAATTTTGTGGCAGTGTGTTATGGGCGGAGCGAACGCGATCTATGTTTTCCGTATCACATAAAATTTTATGTTATTGAGCTGTGATTATAAGGTAAAAAGTACAATTTCAACTATTTATGAATATAGGATAAGCAAGCAAAAAATTTTACATAAAAATGTAGAACTATTGCCTAATGTAGCATTGGACAATTAATGGTGATGTTTATTGGTATTAAACGATAAGATTTTGATAACTTCCTCTGTAATTTGCGTCAAAGGGAAGCCGACACCTTTCTTTACAAAAAATATTTTTGACTACAAGGTCGAATCAAATTCGAATAATACCTTGTTAGGAACCGTAAAAAATATGGTAAGTTTCTCATAATTCTAATATATTTACTTTCCAGTTCCCATTACTATGTTTTTTTTTTTTAATATTTGGTATATGTTATTATTTCAGGTTTATGAAAAGAAAGAGCTGGGTTCGGTACCAACAAATCACGCCAAGGTTTAACGGTGCTGCCAACAAAAGAGTTGAGATCTAATTGGACACCTAAGTTCAATTGCACTTTCTCAAATGATAACTAGCTATGAAAACGATTATATACATTTTACAACTTGGCTAATCGTCTCGATTAAGAACAAAATTATATATTAAAAGTGTCACATTTATTTCACTGAAGCTTTCTATTACTAAATAATTTTATTATTTTAAATTAGACTATTAATATAGCTGCAAAATTTATTAATTCATCATCGTGGGAAATATTCGACCAAATCAAACCCAAATCTTCAGGTGTGTACACTTGTTGAGTGTCACTTGCATACAACCACAAAATCTATTGTGATATGACAAACTTTCTCGACACTTGCATGATATCTTTATTGTGTCCCCTTCTATCGACAACTCACATTACTAACGACACTTTGTCACGTTGACAAGTTAGTAGGAAGAGGAAAAAACGCCGGCCGGTAACAAACTTGCCACCCCCCACTGCTCAGCTTTTGCGGTCGCAAAATGTCTCAATCTAGGAGCAGCCATTAGAGAAAAAAATACAAACATAATGCTTTGCCATTGCCGTTCTAGTAAACGATCCTGCTGTGTAGATAAATGTGTAATTATAGATAATATATTTAAGCTTTTTAGAGCGTTGAGCTGTCATTTAGATGCCGTGATTTGGAGACGTCTTGTTTTAATTGATAACGACTTTAATAGGTTTTCTTCGGTGATATATTACGTAAAGAAAAATAAATGTACTATATAATAGGTGCTAAGAGATTGGGGGATTTGCAAGGTTTTGTAGTGATTTGATGCACAAGTTCTTTAAAGAGTGATCACTGAACAAAAAGTAATTCAATCCTGTACTTTTCAAGATTCGGGGATTGTGTTGGTTCCGCCATCGGTATCTATTTGTATATTGTTCATTATTTAATATTGTCTTATGTTTACGCGAATGTTATACCTTGAAATTAAACAACCTTTATACGGATTTTATCTCGTTGTTTATTTTTTATAAATCAGAGGGAAGACAAAGTGAAGTGTGAAAAAGTTATATCGTCCAAAGCAGCAGAAGAAAGACATATTTGTGAGTAGTCAACGCGGACAGGTATGCGTAAAATGAAACGTCTTCTCCACCGTCAATAACATAAGCTACCATCAAAATATAATTGTACAATTATATTTAGTACGTATAGTCAAGTCAAGTCGATAGGCACCAGCACCACACACATCTTTTAGAATTATAACAATTTTTAGGATTTTAATTCGTACTATCCTAACTGATATTTTAATGTGTATGTAAGTTTGCTTGTTTGTTACGCCACGCCTTAACTTCTCAAGTGATCATCATGCAATTTCGCATACACGTTGTCAGAGGTACAAAAAAGACATAGGATACCTTTCACCCAGAAAAAAAGTAATGTATTGCCGAGCAAACGAAACCACGGGCAAAAACTAGTACATTTATAACTTTATTAAATATTAAGCTACTTATGCTACTGATTACTTTGGTGATTGTAAATGAAATTAGGTATATTTGCTTTTGTGATAAATGGTTCAATAATACTTAGTTTAATATTTAACCAATATTAAAGACTGAAGAAGAAAGCTGTAGCAGGACTACGTTTCGTCTATTTTCTTCTTTATATTATAGCTCTAATCTTATCGATAAAGGTATCGCCACCCTTTTCTATCTTTAGCCTGTTTCTGCCCCTCGTAATACGATGCGATTCTATTATTTCTATCACTTGTTGCATACAATCTGTTACAGTATTTCGCTCTATCTTCTTCTATTCCTTTTTTCTTCGAGAACATACGGGGTACACAAACATTATAGTTGTAAGTAAGTTATCGGACATACTTGGTACTAATAGTTATACTTTATCTTACATCAATCTCTTTTAAACATTGATTAATTATAAATACAAAAACACCCAGAAAATGTTGAAAATTATTAAATTATTTTTCTTTGAATAAGCTGTAGCAAGGCGTAAAGTCGATGATAAATAAATTTTACATAATAATGCTAAATTCATACATGCTTCTCAATTTGAGGAGGATTAGGTCACGGTCCACCACGCTGGTCCAGTGCTGGTTGGCATACCTTCATATTTTCGAGTACATTATGAAGAACTCTCAGAATTGCAGGTTTCCTTACGATGGTTTCCTACACCGCTACAAATAATTTCTAAGCGTCTGTGGTGCGCGCTGTGAGATCGCATTCGAGAACTTTATGTGGCAGTCCACCAGGTCATCCACCAGCCTATATGAGTATAGTAGTAAAAAAAAAATTGCCTTATGCTAGCCTCACATACTTTAGTCACAGACTGTGGTATGTCATTAAAGCCAAGCCTAATATTCTATATAAATTTAATTTTAGAACCGTTTAACTTGTTCCTCAGCAATTATATCATATAGTGAACGATCCCACTTAAATTGCAATATCATAAATTTTACTAGGCACCGATAAAATTCCAAAAAGATTGGAAAACGAATTAGCAATAAAATGTTCGCGGCCAATCGGTTATCGGCGTCTATTATCTGAGATCACATTGTATTACAATATAGCCGGCGATACCGACTCAATGGAAGCCAATGGGTGTGCGGTGCGTGACCGCCTGCCCACACTGACCCCTCTCGCCCAAGTACTTTCCTCTACGCCCTTAACACAAATTGATTTTAAATGGCGATTTATTTCCGCCTCATATCGCCGATCCGATCTTCCTATGAGTTTCACGACCGGCTTTACGTGGGGTTAAGGAAGTCCAAGTTATAAAACGGTTTATTTCTTTTTCAGGACCGTAGTTCGACCCCTAATTATACCAGATTAACCCCCGAATGTACCCTCATTATTTCGCAGATAGACCCATTTTCAAACTCTAACGCGATCAAGCTTCGGCTCACACAAAGGAGACTGTAACTCCACACACAAATGAAGCACCTAAACGAGTTACAAAACTGAAGGACTAACAGCGTCGCTATTTTTTTATCGCATATTTCTATACGTAACGGATATTTTGAAATAAAAGTTGGAGTCTATTGCAGAATTTTTACCCTTTTGCAAATTTGTGCAAAATTACTTTATGAGCATGCTTTCAATTTGGAGCTGGCAGTTTTTTGTCGTTTACAACTGCAGTGAGGTGGAACGGTCGTTTAGTCCAAGGCACTCGGCCGCGTTCAGATGGCTTTCTGATTTTACGAGCGCCTTACCCGAATGTGTCGTACCCTAAACCGTCGGCTAATAGAAATAAATAGTAACCCTTCGGTGGCGGCGCGTTCGCCGCCGAAAGGTTTACTTTTATTGCCATCGACTTTCTTTCTTACTACCCTTTCATAATTGTGAGGGTTGAGCGAAAAAATAGAAATTGGCTGTTTTTGCTCAATACTGCATTGTTTAATTTTGCCAAATTGCTTTTTTAGCGAGAGCAATAACAATTCCTGTTGTTTAGTTTGGTGTTAAAATAGTAAATGTAAATAAACACTTTTTAAGACAATGAGCAAATCCTTTCAATATATTAATACCCTTGCTAATATAATAGTAACGGGAGAAATGTTGTTTGCGAATTTCAGTCATAAACCGATAAAATAATTTCTAAAAACTGACTAGCGTTATGTTAACATTAATGGACAGTTAAGAGATAGTCTACCAAAATAGTTTTAAGGAATTTCGCTTCCATTAATAAGTGTTTCAAATGTAATTCCTTACTATACCAAAAAAGTATTTTAATTAGCCTATTTTCTGCTATACTCCTTATTTAATAAATATTGTGCAATAAAAACCGAATAATACTGTGTATTTACATTGTCATCTTTGCATCAGTTTTAATTACCGATCTATAGTCTAAGTTTAATAAACTTAAACTTAGGTAAGTAATATCGTTAGATTCAGCAATTCTTTTCAAGCATTCTTTGAATATTTTAATTGGCAGGAATTGATGTCCGTCTCAGCTGGTAATAGGAATATTCATACTGAGGTTCGTTAATTATCGCAATACAATGAACAATTGAAATGAAACAAACTTTATACGCATTTTATCGCGTTGTTTATTTTTTATACAACACTATTATTACATAATTTTGAAACTTTAAACTACTATTGTTAAACACTTTTACTAGTTAAATTGAAGTAAACAATAAAGTAAATATTAAACTATTAGTAAACCATTTATCACAAAAGAAAATATACCCAATTTCATTTACAATCACCAAAGATTTTCTTGGATATCACAAGTACAATTGTAATAGTAATTGTATAGTCAGTAACATAAGTAGCTTAACATTTAATAAACTTATAAATGTACTAGATTTTGCCCGTGGTTTCGTTTGCTCGGAAACACATCACTTTTTCTGGGTGAAAGGTATCCTATGTCTTTTTTGTACCTCTGACAACGTGAATGCGAAATTGCATGATGATCACTTGAGAAGTTAAGGCGTGGCGTAACAAACAAGCATACTTACATTCACATTAAAATATCAGTTAGGATAGTACGAATTAAAATCCTAAAAATTTTTATAATTCTAAAAGATGTGTGTGGTGCTGGTGCCTATTGACTTGACTTGACTATACGTACTAAATATAATTGTACAATTATATTTTGATGGTAGCTTATGTTATTCACGGTGGAGAAGACGTTTCATTTTGCGCTTACCAGTCCGCGTTGACTACTCACAAATATGTCTTTCTTCTGCTACTTTGGACGAAATAACTTCTTCACTCTTCACTTTTTCTTCCCTCTGATGAGAAAGACGTATAAACATTACGTTAAAACGACAAGGTTTCGTTGCAGGAATGCCTGAATGTTTTTTTTTAAAGAACTCTCGCCCAAAGCACAGAGCGATGCGCATAAAGCGAGCGTAATATTCTTTCGCGCTTTGGTATATCAACCATGAGTGGGATATGATTTTTTAATTGTAAAGATACACAATTACACCATTAGATTGTAACCGAAGTGACTAAAGAACTTAATGTAACATTAGTATCTACTGTTTAAACTGTCTAATTGCTGGCTATGGGCTTCCTTTTAGTATAAGAAAGTTTAGGTCATAACCTAGCCCTCTTGTTGTGGATACGCCGCTGCACAATTTGGCGGATAGCCCCGCCTGGGCATCATATCGCCGTGAATTGATCGCTCCATGCAGTCGGATTGGTTGCCCTTTCGCTCCCGGCCTTAGTTCAGTCTATGGTCCGGAGTGACAGGTCGTGGAACGCCGTCGCCTCCTTCTGTGAGGAAGTGATTTCCATCAAGGAGGCGGCGGAGCGGGAGAGGAGCGCTTAAACCCTCTCCCTAACCGCAGAGCCAGGCGCCGGATGGCGCGAGATGACCTCCAGCCACCCTGAGGTTCGACCTGGGAGTGGTAGGCTTTGTGGGCCTGCCCACCATCCGTTAAGCACCAGGTCCGAGTGGCGGCGTGCGTGTTCCCGTGCCTCTGTGTCGAGTCTGTCTTCCCTCTAGGAGGGAGGGGGAGGCAGTAGGATTTTATTGAGAAGTGACCAAAGGGTAGGTCTTATCTTGTAATGGCCTGCCGTTTCATACGGCGGCGGGCCGAAACCTCGGCGGGGTCGCGACCGCATGTGCAAGTGATTCGCGCGGCGCCGCCGATTGCGGTTCTGTCGCGGAACACCGTGGTAGGTTTAGTCGGTATTCCAGGAGGCCTAATATCATCATTTCAATATCTTTCTTTACCCCGGGGAGTCAGACATAACCCCTCCGCCCACCCCCGCGGAGGAGTATGCGTCAATGCATTGGCCCTAGTACCGAAAAGTAAGAAGTAGTATAAAAAAAATAGTCTAGCCCTCAAGGTTGGAAGACATCACACAACTTTAAGAATATTATGGAAGTCTCTCAGATTTGTACGTCTCATTATGATTTTTTTCTGGCATTAAAGCAAGTTTAAATAAACTATTTAATAAGGTCCTCAAGGACCAATGGCTTTACGTGGTTTTGGCTTAATTCAGGTTGAATGCGAATTTCTTGACCAAATAACCTAATTACTTTCGTTGGCCAGCCACGGGATTGGATCCCGAGATCTTATGCAAAGCAGTCATATTCCATACCGCTTCACCACCTATGCAGTCAAAACAATGTAATACATGCGCCACTTCAGAAAGTTAGAAGTGTGCGCCGTTGGATCGAACTCGAAATCCCTGTGTGGCAGTCCAACGGCACTAGTTAAAATTAGAAGCAATCAATCCTGGCAAGTCCGGCACGCTATAAAAATGGCAGTTGTCGTTTGGCAGACACGTAGAAGCGTACGTCTCGTTTATACGGCACATCCAGGGATGGTAGGTGAACTTAAAGGGGTTACGTGGCTTACTCCGACGCCGCGCCGGGCGGCGCGCCGCGTATCGGGGATTACGGTGATTTACTCGTAACGTCGCACCGCGGGTCACCCCCTCCTTCCTTTTTTCTGTTTACTTAACGGATCAAGGGTTACCCTTTATTGGGTAAAGTCGGAAACTGATATTCCACCCGACATAAACTTAGACGCGACTTTATTGGTGCTAGATTTGTATCGGATTTGTACGTTCTGTATTTTGTTTAGTTTAGATGCCGTTATTGGATAATGATGTCACATTTGGTTGCTTTTTATATGGATTTTTATTTGGTTCTTGGTATTTATAGTTGATCTTTCTACTTTTGTTTATTACTAACATGGCAAATATGCATACGGGTCTCCTGATGGAAAGCGGTTACCGAAGCATACTCTTGCAATACTAAGGAACACTCGCGCTTCTGTAAAATGAAGACACTGTGCTGCCAGTACTCGCAATGAGTCACAGAGGAACTATTGAAAGGCTAGTCACCAAAAAACACAATACAAAGTTTGCCTACTTGACAAAAGTAGTATAGGGTAAAAGTACAGCCCTAGTAAGGATGTGACACTATACCAGAAGAAACAATCAAACTGGCATACAGGTCCTCTAAATAGTTGATACCTATAATTTTCCAAGAATCGTAGATACTTATATACAAACACAGTCTCTTTACAGTTTAGTACTAGATACAGTATGTAGCTAGAGAATATTCACTGAATGAAAAAAACCTTAATCTTCTTCATATCCTTCAACTTATAAATCACCTACGCCTGAACAGCACCTGCATTTTCGCACTAAATAACCTTAAATACCTACTTACAAAAGTACACGATCGTTAATCAAACTGTAGTCAACGCAGTAAACTGAACGACAAGTAAAACAAGTCATTAATCATGATATACACACTAAATAGCCTATAAATGGCCACAATCTTTATTTACATTCAAGCATTACCGTGAAATTCTTTACAAACACGTTTCTTCAAACTTGAGAGATATGTTCGCAAGATTTTAGCGTGGCATTCAAGTTGGATGTTTGACAATAGTATAGCTACACACATAACGACTGCTTCTCGACATAAATCAAATGTTGAACAAGATATTAACGTGAAAGAAGGGTCGTGATGCAAGGATATTGCAGTAGGTTAACTCTGAATATTTATTGCGAGTGTGCAATGATATTTATTGCCAGTGTTAACCACACTAATCGTAATCATGTACTTACGTTTTTGAAGCAACAAACGAATAATTTTATTATCATTGTGTAGATATAGATAAATTTATAATTGTCGTTGTATGTCGTATGTCGTAACTAATATGCACACCATGATAACACGAAAGGTCTGTACGTTGTTAATCAAATGCACTGGTATAATATTTACTCTGAAAATAATTAATGAGTATAAAATTGTCATCCAGGGATGTCCAGCGTAGAAAATCAGCAATGCATGAAACATTTACTGCTTTTATACCTATAGCTAATCGCACCCCCATCAAATGTTTAGTATCTTATATCTCACTTAAGGCTCTTCTCAGGAACATGAACATAGTAAAGAAAAACACGGCAACCAATATTTTATTGTAAGAACTACCTTTTTATCCGAGAAAAAAAAAGGAATTTTTAATAACAGCCTGTAAGTAGAAAGTTGACGGTATTGCATACCCTCGTGAAGTAAAGCAAGCACTTCGGAAATCACTTAGAGTCATTATTCCTGTGCAAGATTTCTCTTATATCAGATTTTCGTTGCATCGGACTAGGAGAGTTAATATTTATTTTCTATACAAATGGTTAGTCGGTTACGGCGGCTAATTTTAATTATGAGCCGCCGTAACCGAATACGATTTTGACGACATTAAAAATCGTTAAGAATAGAATAATGTACATACATCAGCCACCAACATCCTACTCATAATATATAATTATAATATGTATATATCTCCTCAGAAAAATAACGTCCCTTCAACTTACACTACTGCATGTTAACTTGCCAGTGGAGTTAACAAAAACTATTGTAGGCAGTTTGAATGGCGTTGGCCACTGACTTTGTGGTCGTCCGGCCTTTACGGGACTCTACCTACTATTTGACATTCTATTCAACTGAGTGCGGATTATCGTAACTCGACTAATGAAAGGATAGTGCTGAAATATGTTTGTTAGACGTGTGGGAATCGATTTTTGGGTAAAACTCGGCGATTAGAATAGGTTTCGCGGTTTGAGGGGTCCGTAGTTATTGTTGAATAATCATGTTGTATCATAGCATCAAGCTTGTAAAAGTCTACGACACGATACCTTCTGATAACAGTTTTGGTCCTAATAGAAATTTCATGACTGAAAATCCATTACACTTTGCCTGCTTCATTCGTATTAGTTCCACTGACTTGTTGATGGTTTGATTCAAGCAGGTGCTTCGGTAAGTTACTAAATTAGGTAAACAAGGAACACGCGATCGGCAGAGCCCTTATATGACTGGAGTAAGAACGAATTGAATAATGATATATATTCTACTTATTTTGACTATATTTTAAATTTCTCTTGGGTGTCTTAAATAATTATATTGGAATATTTTAGAACAACCATTGCTTCTGAGTCTGCGATAAACATAGTTGATGGAAGACACAGAAATAGATTTTCCAGCAAAATCCTTTAAATGTTTATTTGTAATGAATCGAATATATCTGTTTTATTACCTAGCGTATTTCGAACACCAAGCAATTTTACCAAGAAAACACAGCCATGTATATAAATGGTGGATGCTTATCATCAGGTGGGCATCAGAGGCAATTGACCCGTATGTCACCAACGCATATTGAAGTAATTTTAAAAAGAACATCAAGAAATATAAGCTAATATAGATCTAAGTATGATCATTTGCGTGTGATTCTAGTAGTTTTGGCATTTTGATGAGAGAGTTCTCAGTAGAAGCACGGTGCCATGTACCAATAAGTGAGCCTTAATTCATAGCTGTAGAATTGTGTGAATGGCTCTACCTACAGCTTCGGGGATATGCAAACGTTAACGAAGAAAATACCATGCTGGTAATAACCAGCATGGTATTTATATAGATACCGTGCTGGTTATATATAGATTTTGTATATAGATAATAATCACGGTTTTATATTTAGATGAACAGTTACCATATTAATATATTACTTGAATCATTCAACCTTAACTTTCTCTTCTGTTTACGCGAATGTTATTCATTGAAATTAAACTACTATATACGGATTTTATCGCGTTGTTTATTTATTACTGTATTCCATAATTTTGAAACTTCCAGTGTAGTTATTTCAAAGTACCCGAACTACTACTACCCTACTTTGAAATAACTACACTGGAACACTGAGACAACTATCATCTTAGTCTCCTCGTGACCATGGCTGCTGAAAAGTAACCGAAACGTCGGGGAAAGTGTAAACCTAAATATAATTAGTTTAAATAATTTTATTAGCTTATAAATTAGTAAAATTCAATAGTAGTAGTGTAACAGTTTCAAAATTATGTTATACAGTAATAAATAAACAACGCGAAAAAATCCGTATATGAAGTTTAATTTCATTCAACCTTAGTCTACCATTATCACTTTGGAAGAAATTTTCATAATTTTTGCAACATTTTTCATTTATGCTCGGCTCCTAATGATCGTAGCGTGATGTTATATAATAATAATAATAGCATTTATTTCAGACATTGTCCATATATTTGTTAGTAACAATTTTCTTAGCCTAGTGTTAGTTTAAATAAAAATACAAGTAGTTCGTTAGTAACAAGAATCTTAGCCTAGTGTTAGTATTATCATGCACTTGATCGCGCGTGTAGGCCTATCCATTTAGCCACCAGTACCGAGTCCCAACGGGCAGCACACGCGTCCAGAATGGCGCCGGGACTGCCACGCACCCGCGCCATCATCGACGCACAACGCTTACGCATGATCGCATGGAAGCCGTCCACGTGTGCCTCCACGAACATGCCACTCGCGCTGCAGTAGCGCGGCAGCCCCATCAACACCCTGAACGCATTATTATACTGTACACGCAGGGCGTTGTATGTCCACTGTGTGTATTTAACCCACAAACTGCACGTGTAGAAGGTCTGACAGAATGCCCTAAACAGTGTGACCTTCACTTGCTCGGTGCAACGGGCGAATCTGCGAGCCAACATATTGCACCGGATACACAACGCCCTACATTCTCGCTCCACATCCATATTATCTTTAAGGTCTTCTGTGACCCAGTGGCCCAGATACTTGAAATGAGTGACTCTGTTTAGAGGTTAACCATAAAGTGTGACGGATGGTACGTCTGAGTAGTCTTTTTTGTGCGCCCTAAAAAGCATAACCTCACTTTTTTTCACATTGTATCTGAGCCCATGGGCCTCCGCATACCTTTCACATATACTAAGCAGCTTGTGCAACGCGCCGATTGAAGGGCTGAGCAGCACCATGTCATCCACGTAGCTAATATTGTTAACACAAATTCCATCTATATGACATCCAATTCCTGTACCGCTCAGCTCCTCAATCAAGCGGTTAATATACAAATTAAAGAGTTTCGGAGAGGTCAACCCCTCCTGCCTCACCCCGCACTCCAACCCATACTCGTCCGATCTACTATCCGCCCACTTGACAGTATTTTTCTGGTTGTTGTACCAGTACTCAAATATCGATACAATCTCAGGGGGCAAACTAGTATCTCTACGCATTTTTGTCCACATTAGGTCATACGAAACCATATCAAAAGCGCGGGAAAGGTCCAGAAAACACCCGTACACTGGCGTCTTAGTGGTGTAGTAGTGTGCAGTCTGCTTGAGGCACAGGATCGCACTTTCTGTGGATAAACCAGTCCGAAAACCGAACTGGCCGTCGTACAGCTTTATGTGTTTACTTAAATGGCTGTCAAGCAGACCGTCCATCACCTTCGCTATAACGGTAGCTAAAGAGATAGGCCTATAATTCAGCTTATCCGAGATATCACCGGTCTTATTTTTGACAATAGGTACAACAACAGTAAACATGAGATCATCTGGCAGGTAAGAGTGGCAAACACATAGATTAAATAACAGAGCCAGAACCCTAGGCAAGTGAACCCCAGCATGCCACAGGTGTTCAATGCTGAGGCCATCATCATTCCTCTCTTCATGGATTTTATGACCAAAGCTATATCCTTAGCAGAGAACCTCACATTGACATCTCCAGCTGTAGCCCAGCACTGGACACCGACAACAGCTCAGACTGTGCAGGCATCAAAAACGGTTCAACCCTGAAATGTTGTTGAAATAAGCTGGCGATGGCATCCGGCTCGTGTACACCCCCGACACTCACGGGCCGGCTCGGCTTCAGATTCAACTTGTTCATTGATTTCCAGAATTTGGAAAAATTATTATTGGAATGGTATCGCGCTATTATATCCATTTAATATTTTGTTGGTTATTCTGACACCATTTCAATTTCATCTTAAATAATCGCCTAGACTCTGTCATCTCATTATATAATTGTCCAGAGCTAGGCAACACACAATAGCCAATTCTTATAATATTGCCGAGCCTTATCGTGAGCCTCTCTCACGTGTCTGTTCCAACCTATTATATTTTTACTCCGACCGGGATTTCAAGCCGCACTATATGAACATTTCGCGCCCTCAACCAGTATACACACTATATTATTATACATATTATTAATTAACGATTTATGAAATTTACAGTCACACATTTTATCAGCACAAGTAGCAAAATCAGCTGGAAAGTCAATATCCCTTAACTTATTGTGACAAAAATCATGATAAGTTTCAATTTGACATTTCTGCCTTTCCCCCCAAATTACTTTATTTTTACACACACTTTTCATGATCAATTTAGGTTTAATTAAATTTAAATTACAAGTAAATTGCATAGGATAGTGATCAGACCAGTATGTGTCGTACAATATGCTCACGTGATCGATAGTTGCGCGCGCGGCACTCGAGACCACGCAGTGATCGAGCCACCGGCGACAACCGTGAGCCTCACTTAACGTGTGTGAATCCTTAGGTAACATTTCAAGATCAACACACGCCCATGATTGGTCAGCACAAAACTCAAAAAGTTGGTTTGCGAATAACTCACCTGGGTGTGCGTTGAAATCTCCCAGCACGTATACAGATTCCACATCACTATTCTCAATTATAGAATTTATTTTGCTTAGACACTCCGTAAACTCAATCAAGTTATCTTTTGAGTTCGTAGGCATGTACACGGATATGATTAGCATAGAACGGTCACTAATCTCAACCTTAACAGCTGCGATGCGATCACTACTACACTGTAACACAGACACTGAAGGAAACAGAGACTTCCTCCACAGCACTGCCACCCCGCCGAAGGCGCGGCCACGGAGCACACCAGCCAGTGTCCACGGCAGACTTGCCAGTGAACGCGAAATTATCGCTGATGCTGCCCAGGAATGGAATGTCATGCGGCAGCAGCCCAGTTTCCTGAAATGCTATTATATCAGCTGTTTCACATATTTTTCTTACACATTTCACTGACAGTTAAACGTTACGAGTTTGGCGTAATTATTCATTTCTTATCTTGAAATCAACAAACCGCCGGCACGCGACACCTTCTGGCCAGAAATCATAATTAAGAAAATATAGCCCTTTTTTCGAAAAATGGACTATCCAACAATAAAAGATTTTTCAATTCGAACCAGTAGTTCCTTAGATTAGCGCGTACAACCAAACAAACAAACAAACTTACTCTTCAGCTTTATAATATTAGTATAGATATAACAATGATTATTCAACTTGTTGGCTCGTCGCATAAAATTGCATCTTTTGGCTGATTTCAATCACCAGGCCCCTAATTCCATTCGCAGATCGGGTTTTGATTTGTTTTTTTCTGTAATGAGTGAAATGTGCCTGGTAAATTGCATTGAACTCGCCCTATTTTACACGAGATTTTGTTTAGTCAATATAACTGATAAAATCTGAATATTTTTGTCTGCTAAGGTTTACAGGTCTATCTGTGCATAATTATACTTTGCCATAATTTAGATATGAAAGAGAAATGGAAATCTTTCTTTGTTGTCATAAAATCAATAGTGAGATTAGTGCCAAAGATTTGACTATAAGAACATATTATTCGCAAGCTGCAGGCGCTTTGCAATTGCTAATACTACAAATACCTGATGGAATAGCCCGATTAGTCGTTGAAATGTTTTAATATTACTTAATCCTTATATGGACTGTTAGAGGTTCTTGACTGCGGAGTCTGACGGATAATCTAAAGTTTTGCGTGCTCTCCAAGTCTCAAGGCAAATGGTACTCTTCTTCCAGTATCTTACCAATTTGCTGACAGAACATCTTGTAACGGTGCCTGATCCGAAAGTCGACGATCTGCCTAATCCGATTCTCACTCGTCCATATATAAGTACATAAAGTTATAGATATAGAAAGAAGAAATAAAAGAATAAATATTTATTTTGGCACACAAAAGGGTACACGCAAAACATGAAGAAATAATAAAAAAGAACATTATACAAAATAAAAAAGCAGAACAATAATAAAAATAGAAAAATAAAACAAATACTAACACTATAATCTGCTCACTGGCAACACCACACCTTCCGCTTAGCTAAACGGATAATACCTCCATTCAAGTCAAGGCTAGTATTGTCAGTGAGCAGCGATACAAACAATAATATATTAAATTATTTAAGTTTAACTAAAGTTTAAAAAGTAATGTGTAAGTGTATGTCCCATCAGTGCCAAAATTTGAACATCGCTCAGCGTACGTTGCAATTGTTAAATCGCAACACATATAGGTAAGATTTAGGCAAAGATGTACTTCCACATTCTGCTAACCATCTTTATATGTCTCATGTAATTGAGGGTGGTGCTTTATCGACTATTAGGCACATTTTTAGACCACCTTCTACTAAGAATTTTCTAACAAAAAACTAAACAACATTTCATCCGACCCTGGAATCGAACTCGGTGACTCACAACCGCACACCAACTAATGCCATCGAACTAAGGAACCACTCGCACTTATGCAACAAAACAAACTCAAACATGTAATCTACTGAATAAACAAAACATTGTTTTCACTTTATTATAGTATACCAATGAAAACAAGACGTAACTAGCTGCAACAATCGATTTAACTAAACGGTTAATTACTCGTTACTGACACTCCAGCGGAGTTGTCTTTACAGCCAGTTAACATCTTAACTACGACGGCCGTTACTTGCTGAGGGTATCGTAGTACTAAACTTGTGAGTAAAGATTGTTTACAGATTAACAAGCTTACGGCCGCTACTTCGCCCGCGTAAATGGAATTATGTTATGCACTATAACTGCAGTTCTACTGAACCAAATTGAATAAAATATAGGTTAGATTTTAAGTTGATCCCCGGGCTACTTTATTGATCTAGATTAATATCCGTTCAGTGATTTTAGGCGATGATGGACAAACATGCATATTAATTTTCTGAGACATTGTCTTCTCTCGCTGTCATGACTCACACAAAAAATAATTTCAAATACAAACAATTAGTTCCATACCTAATTTTACCATCTTTCAGCATTTGTAAGGGAAATAATATCCTTTCTTTAACAACAGGGCCTATCTCAAACTATAAACTAATTTTATCAACATGATATCTAGCTCTATTATTCCCAATAAACTTGGCTCTACCAAAACACCCAATGAATATGAACCATGAGATTTTTATCCACACAGTAGGGGTGCCCCGCGGCGTCTCCTTCACAAGTCAATCAACCATGCCGCTGTATTTTGACAAAAAGCGACGACAAGCCCTCGAATAAGTGGATTATGCCTTCTAAACATTTTACGTCGCATTAAACCTACTATTGTCTAACAATACCTCGTTGCGTAGGTGTAAAGAATATAAACTTTTTATCCCCGTGATAAAAATTTTGGACATCTGTCCCGCCTTTTATAGAATCGCCAGGATCTTTATCTGTTGTAAAAAGAGCAAAGTTTTTATTAGTTAAGCAGTACACATGTCGTATGGCTTGAAATGTTTCGGATCTGTTAATCGTCTTAAGTAAAGCCGGGGCTAAAAGAATGCCTCTGTTATCTAAGGGCCCATATGGACTCAATGGAATCGGGAGTATACCTACTGTTTATTGCATTGTGTTTGGGTAGTATTGTCAATTCTGTTAAAATAGGAGATCTGAGATTCAAATCAATGATTTTAGTAAAGTAACGTCAATAAATACTATATAATTTAAGTTGAAACTTATATAACGTACCTAAAGTATTCATTAACTACACAACGATCAAAAATACACTCACCAGATCGCTACTATGTTACAATGTTTTGGTATTTTAACACTATTACGTACTAATACAGCTGGGGATATGAATTTAATACACCTACGCTTAATGCTTCATTGATACACATTTAAGTCAATATAGGTATATCTTCCTCTTCGACCATAACCATCATACCCATAATACAAAAATTATGTACCACTATGCACAAGCATTATAGTAAATAACCAAACCGATATTTAATCACGTTGTCTCTTAAGAGGAAACACCACGGGCGAGAGAATTGAAAAATAGGTATTTGTAAAATCTATTGCTGTCGCGCAGTGCCTGCAGAGCGTGATAGAGACAACTGCAACTTGGACCGAAAATACCTATAAAAGTACACAAAATCAACGTTTCGTAGTCCCCTGATTCCTTCTCCAACACTTGACCGATTTAACTACTTATTTCATTAAAAATTGAAGAAAGGCTTTGGCCGTGTTTCTATGTTTTTCTTTTTTTATATAATTTACTCAAATTTGTTTTCTGGATGTTTGAACACAGCGGAAAATCTAACAAATTTTTGAGATTTTTAAAGGTTCATATCTCTTTTAATAATTAATTAATGAAAAAAAAGAAAACATAGGGACATGCCAATAGAGGCTATACATGTTATTTTAAAATATTATTGTTCTACTGGCATTATCCAGGGAGGAAACAGGGGACTACATTTGTATGGAAAAAACGGCCCTTGTGTTTCCTCTTAATAATAAGGCAGCATAAAATCATTTGCAGAAGCTGATTGGCTAAAAAAATAGTGGTAAAGCTATAAAAAAATTGAATTGCGGTCACTAATCTCAGCAAAAGAATACACAGGGCAACATCTGTGTGCTCACATAACATCAATTTGGGTATGGAAACCCTTTACACATACAACGTTGCATAAGAATATAAAAATATGTCGCCTTGTATGTAAAATACAGAGACTAATTTCAATTCCCTAATCAATGAGCCGGGTTTTATAATAATGACGAACTGTATCTTAGTTACGTGACATAATATCTGCGATGGATTGTAAGGTGTCAGGGTTAAATCCCGAGTTGCTCATAGTGTTCTTGGGCTTCTTTATTATAAAATTCTTAGCTACACCGTCTGGAAATGTGACCGGTAGATACCATTAGCACGTAGGAAAACGTAGCTGGTAAAATTTAGGTGTGATACACCATTGTCCCACCGGATATATAATAGGATAAAACCGAGATATAATGTATAGGTACCTATCAAAAGTTTCATGGTACCTATATTTAAAATTAGCACCATCACAATCCCGTGCATTCTGAATACCATATGTAATAAGATGTGTCATGGGACAAAATCCATCGTGTTTGAGATAAAGTAATAAATACGCTTGTTATTTGCTCCATTTCAATCCTTCACACACCCAACTACAAAAGAGGCAATGCAACTCAATCTGAGAAATGGCAGCTGATCTAAAAAAACTCAAAACCAAGCGGACAACCATGCTTACCATCACATTCATTCAGCGACTAACTTATAGCGTTGAATCTATTATTCCTTTTTAGTTCGTTTGATGCCGAAGGCGTTGCTATATAAACACGTGCAAAACAATCACCGTTTTCGCGGTGATCACCTATAAATCACGTATTATTATAAAAGGGCATGTTCGAGTGGCTGCATTGTCGCTTTATGGATGTTATGCCATTCATTACAGGTCATTAAACGCATTATAATACGCTCACCAGTATACCAAGAACTCCCTCGCCCTTCTCAGCATTCCCAGCGCAGAACTAAAAAAGATATTCGCAATAGAAATGAAAAGGTCCAGGTACGATGGTCTAGTTATACCTCAGAAAGCTTTGTTTGGGCGCGATGCGACAAGCCATTCATGTATTTGATAATAAATGGCTACTGATGATAGAAAAGCACTGACAATGTGTGTGATGATAAACCGAATCTTGGGCGCACAATTCTTTGGCAAAGAAATTGTGAGATAATATAATACACGATACTTTTTACGACAATGACTTAGCAGTATGTACAACCAAAAACATTCTCATAGTTAATTAAGTTGCTAACATAGTATTTATTGATATCATTACATATTGTAATCAAGGAAACAATTTGGAGATCGCGCTGAAAATAGATAGTGATTAATTTCAGAACATTTCGTTTTGTGATGGATTTAATTTTTTTTCAAGTAATATCTTTATTCTTCATTTCGTAATCCCTCGTTAGAAATCATTGTTAAAATTATTCTACCTTGTTATTATTTAATTACCTAAGTAGTTCTTTCTTCCTTATTTCCAGTTTTAATTTTGTAAAAATCTATTGATGCGACTAGAATGTTGATTAGTACGTTTATTAAAAATATTTGTATAGCACTAGGCACAAGATATGGGGCAATTTATTTTATACGTAAACAGCTTATTAATTATATTTAAATATAAATAAACTTGATACGTGTTTGTTATGTTTCTGCTGTATCCTTTGTTGTATTTATTAATATTATATTTAATCACCATCAAATCATTACAACGCTGCGTTTTTGCTATCTCAATTTTTGTTTTGTCTCTGTGTAGCCATGGCTGCTAAAAAGGCGACCGGTATTGGGTTGTCGAAGAAATCCCTCTTTTCTCTTTTGGTCTAATCTGGTTATAAAACTCAAAGGAAAAACAGAGATGCAAAATGTTAGCCTACCTATACTATAATAAAACTGTAGAGGTGAAAAGTCTGTACATTGAAGATATTTTGACAAAAATTAGCTAAAAAAGCTATAAAAATGCTAAAAAGCAATATTTGATAATTTTAGAATTTATGTATGTCTGTCTGTTTGTCTGTATGTTGCTAAAGATCTCGAAAATGGCGCAATGAATTCCAATAAATCTTACACTAATGTACAAATGATACTCTAACTTAACATTTAGTGTATGTTACAAACAAAACAGATATCATCATCGGTACAAGAACTGATGAAGTGAAACATTTCAAAATTGGCTCTTACAGTGAATATGAGAGCAAAAAGTGGTGGAAACACAAGAGTTTGCTGATAGTCTATTAGATATCGGAGAGGGAAGAATTCTCGAAGAAATAGGTCATATAAGCCTGACGTCCACTCTGTGCTCAATGGTTTTTAACAACAGCTTATATATCGTGTTTATGGGGATCCATCACATAAAAAGTGATATAACACAAAAAGAAAATACATGTTTATGTCAACGGGCAATCTTAACACCCAGAAATGACCAGGCCAGTGCATTAAATTCAAAACTTTTATCAGATATACCGGGAGGTATGGAGACCTACACGTCAATTAACACTGTAATCGACCAGGGCGATGAGCTGTCAATAGAATTTTTAAATTCTTTAAATGTTTCCAGTGCTCAATATTTCGCTAAAGGTTGGTGTCTAAATCATGCTCTTGCGTAATCTGACTCCAACAAAGTTATGCAATGGGACTCTTTCAATCTTCAGCGAAATATTATTGAAGGCGAGATTTTATCTGGTTGTGGAAGTGGGGAAATAATTTTTATTCCCCCTAATAACTTATAATTTTGCGTTTTAATTCAAACGAACTCAATTCCCGGTATGTCTTTGCTTCGCTTTGACGATAAAAAAATCGCAGAGACAGACACTTGTAACAGCTGGAATCGACCTCCGAACATGTTGCTTTTCACATGGTCAGCTATACGTAACATGTTCAAGAGTGACCAGTAAAAATAAATTATATATTCTATGTGGAGGTGGCAAAAAGTTAATGTTGTGTATAAGGAAATTCACTGAAATTTCAAAATCATGGTAAGAAAGGAATAAATATTAGTCACGTTTAGCAGAAATGTCATGCTAATTAAATCCCGACATTTACACGAACGAACTCGCGGACACAGCTAGTATACTATAAAAGCCTTGATCTAAATAAATGTGTATCTTCCTAACTAATATTATAAATGCGAATGTGAGTTTGTTTGTTTGTTTCTCATGAAATTTCGCATACACGTTAGGATTACAAAAAAAAACACAGGAACATATATTTTTCTTTCAGAAAAAAGTACTGTTCTTGTAGGATATATTTCTTTAATTAGTAAAAATTGCACTTGCCCAAGCGCTAGTTACTAACAGGTCGCTAATAAAAAAAACATCGACAACTCCAATTCAAAGCTCTACCAATCTATTAGTTGCTCTTTAGAACTTTTGTCATCCGAGCGTAACAAACATACGAACTATGTTTCTCTGTCAAAAAATCTAAATCCTTACCAAACATTGTATAAAACCATAAAATAAGACATGACTTTTTCACCATCTGCCCCGAAGTCTCATTGACAAGGATTAATAGTTCGCGGAGCGAACCATTTCATTCATTTTATTATTAAAGAACATACTTTTACAAGATTTTATGGCGCGGAAACAACAATTTGCAGTTTTGGTGAAGGCCTATGAAGGTTAGCTTCTTATTGTGTCCGTCAGAGGGCGTGACCGCGCCAACAAAAATGCACAACAGTACCTTTTCATTCAGAAATGTTGTGAGATTCAGTATCCAAATATTTACTTACACGGAATCCTATTATTTATTTTATTTCTATTGAATATGTTGTACGAAGTCAGTGAACGGGGGCGGAGAAGTCATAGCATTTTATGACTGTATTCTTACGTTTTAATCTTGCTTTTAGAAATAAAAATGATGTGAGAATATAAGAAAAAGGTTTAAATGAATCAAGTAATATTTTCAAGTAAGTAATGCGCAACCTGTCAGTATAAAAACATAAGGAAGGTTTCATGTCCAATTTATGACCATTTCTATAATTATATGCCTGGTATCTTAACTAATATTATAATGCTAACAATAAAAAAGCGAACCCACATTAGTTTGCTTTATTTTTTATTGTAACGCTTTCACACCTTAACTACTCGATCCGTCAACATAAAAAATGGGCATGCCAGTATTAGGCCAGAGGTGCACAAGAAATTGGCAATACCTATTAAAAAAATATTAATATTTATCCTAGTTCTTCCTTCTATTTATTATTCTGTACAAGTCGGTAATATTTTCTAAAAATATTAAGAACGAAAACCACTAATCTACGTAATGAAACTTGCAAGCAACTACCTACATTAACATGAAAAATGTTGCCTTTACACAAAATATGTTGACAGGTAATTAATCAAAATAGAATTTAATAGTTTAAATAATTTTGTAAATAAAACACCCTATGTTAAATCATTGTACATAATATACTCAAATTATCGAAATAGTAATTTACCATTGCTATATTATATAATTATTATTTTAATCGTTCATTTCAACTGAAATGTATTCTTTATAAAACAATTATTACATAATATTAAAACTTTAAACTACTATTGTTAAACACTTTTTCTAGTTACTGTTTACTTCAATTTAAGCTATTTAAATTATACAACTATAATAGGTATATAATATATATATAATTATACAGTCTTCCCATGACCAAGGCTGCTGAAAAGCAACCGAAACGTCGGTCGGGGACAGTGTAAAATTAAATCTAAATAGTTGTATATTTTAAATAGCTTAAATTGAAGTAAACAGTAACTAGAAAAAGTGTTTAACAATAGTAGTTTAAAGTTTTAATATTATGTAATAATTGTTTTATAAAAATAAACAACGCGATAAAAGCCGTATAAAGTTAATTTAATTTCAATATATAACACTCTCGTAAACATAAGACAATATTATGCAATGTATTCTGTTTTATTTAATTCCTAATTGATTGTACTTATAAATACATTAAAATAATGTATAAAATGATATAGCACATATTTAATATAAATTGTATTGATGATATACCTACATATATGAAGATTTGATAACTTTAAAATGCCGACTTTTTGTAAATCTCTTCTTATGCTTATTAATTATTTGCATTGCTTAGGTACCTACTATTATTGTCATTAGCCTTTATATCAAATCAAATCAAATCAATATAAATTTATTCAAGTTAGGTTACAAGGTAACACTTATGAATGTCAAAGTTACACGTAATTTTTTTTTCTGTGAATTTACCTGTACCTACTGCCACGATCAGCAAAGCAAGGGTGTAGGGCTTATGAGAAGAACGGGCAAGAAACTCATGGCCACTCTTTTTAATCGCCAAGTTTACAATAATATTTCGTTTACAAATCATAGCTGTAAGGTGCTGCAACCATTTCTCCATGAACTACTACTGAATATACTCAATACAGGTGTGCACTGTGGATCCGAATTATTATGGCGTCTTGGCATGCCCCTTTCGCATACACGGTGTCAGGGATACAGTAAAATGGTCCTACTTTGCTCCCCTATGGGTAATTATGCTCCGATATGTTTTATCGCCTAATATGTTATTAGGAAATATGTAATTAGGAAAGCGTAAATTTGCTCCAAATACTTTGACAGTTGAGATTGGTTGACAATTGTATCTAGGAGCAAAGATACCCATGTCAATGGGTAACTTTGCTCATTATTCATTGTTTTATATATGTATTAAAATACTTCATAATGTTGATTTACCAATAAAAATATGGTAAATAAAATGTTCTTCTTTATATAAATACTTCTGAGTATATTTTATAATTAATAGTTAAGAAAATATTCATAATTTCCTGAATTTGAAGCAAATTTTGGAGCAACGTAGGATCATTTTACGGTACAGTAAAGAACATAGGATACCATTTATCCAGAAAAAGCTACCGTTCCTGAGAGGTAGATAATTTACAAAACCTACAGTCGCGTACAAAATCTAGTACCGAATATAAGGTAAGTATAGGAAAATGTTACGGAAAGGGCTTTCTTATCTACCGACTTAGAATTCCAGAAAAATGTTTGCGAAATATATAGACTATTACCTCTTACTTCCACAGAGGTATTTAAAGGTATTAGGTACAGCCACATTTCGTCATAGGTATATTGATTTTAAGATTAAAGTAATTCTTCTTTGTTACCCTCCACCGGGTTCTTTTTCAGATGTGCTACTAATAATAGTTGCCTGACAGAAAAGTTCAACAGCAATTAACATAACTATGGAATCGAACCCGGGACCCAACAATCGGACGCTTACCTACGTTTTCTACAGGACCAGCGAAGCAGTCAAAAATGAGTTATGTTATAGTTATTTTTTATTATACAATCTTATGCAAAGAAACATAAAGCTTGTTTGGATATACACTATTCTCATATATGTACACCAAATATTAAAGATTAAACAAGGCTCCTTCTAAAGATCTAAAATAGGAATATCTAAATCTAAATAGAACAAGAGAAAGTTCTTGAGCTGCTATCGTTTATTGTGGTATTACTACTAGTACTCGGACTGCTCCAGATTAGAGAGAGGACATTCCGGGAAGCTCGGCATTCAGAAGGTAAGCGGATACCTGCCAAGTTACACTAATAAAACGCCATCGATAAAAAAAAATATAAATTTTAAACTCAACAAAGTGTGTCAAATTCTTGCAAACCTTTGTTTTTCTTTTTGCTCTTTTATATGACTGCACTCCGTCTGATGGTAAACAGTCGTGTGGTCTAAGAGCAATGGCCTCCACGTCCTCATAGCAGCCGAGGCGATGTTGAGGTCTCTACTTTGACGGCCTGAGAAGGTGCTTTTTCAAAGCCTTGTTTTTCCTTTCAAAGGTTCTTTTCTTTTGCTTTTTTGCAACGGACCCAGGATTGAAGGAAGAATGAAACACGTGCCTTGGCAGAGAATTCCATGCCTTCATCGTTCGGCCGAGGTATGAGGACCCAAACTTGTTGGTACGCACTCTAGTCGACTCCACCGTGTAAGGATTTGTTATATCTTTATCAATTTAATGCATACATAGTTACTGTACTAATGTATTTATATATATTTCTTATTAGTAATTTATATTTATATAAAATGTTATAATATAGACTATGCAAAGTATCGTTTTGAACTTGCAAAAGTTCCTGCAGCGCCATCTCTATGTTACTGTAAGTATTATTACAAGTGCTGACATCTAGTTACTGTAGATGGTAACGTTTTATAAACAGTTGTTACGAGGTACGAGGCGCTCCGTGATGTTTCTATTACCCGTGAGATGGCGTTTACGAAAGAATAGTTTTTAAAAATCTACAGAAGAGGGCGATATAAAAATATATTATTTCCTGTACAATATTAAAAGTTTATCAGCAATAGATTTTTAAGCTTGTGTATAATGTATAAAATTACCTTTTTTCTTAACGCAATAAATTACTTTAAACTTTTCTAGTTTCAAAATTCAAAATCAAATATAAAGAGCTTACATTATAACCCATAAAACTAAACTATTTTCTTTAGAAATTGTGTTTGGATATGTATCTAGATTAGGTTTATTAATAATAAAGTTAGGTACCTTCTGAACTAGTTGAAACTGTATATGTTTATTTGCCAATATTGCCCAATTTAAATTTAGTTAATTGACATACGATCTCACCAAGATGAAAATTTAGCACTTAAGTATTTATTTTAACTAACGGTCGCCAAGTGATCGAAATTCGACCATAATTGATTTAAATTTATAACCAAATATGGTACCTTCTCTGTTTTACAATAACTAGCTTATTCGTATAGACAAACTTTTAAAATTAAATGGCCAATATCGCGAAATTAGAATTTAAATTAATTCTACGACATCAGCCGAACAATGCTGAAATACTACGAACACGATTCGACGGCGTGTGTCAAATGCATGGTTGTGTGCGTGTAGTGTAATTTCATTAATTTAATGAATTTCTAATGCATATTTAATAAAAAATATTAGGGTTCGCTACTCCTTCCCCATATAAACTTTAACTGTGCCAAATTTCATACTCCTCCGTCCGCGCAATTTTCGTAAAAAGGGTTACCTACAAAGTTTTTGCTTCATAAGTCAATGTTCACGTATTAATTTATAGATAAATCCTGTGTCCCTTGTATGACTTAAAATAATTCTAGATTAGGTACGTCAACATTTTCGTCTAGCACGAAAGCTTTATAGATTCTTTTCATGAAGTTCCAGCATAAGCTTTTCTAAACATTATTAGATCTAAGCGTTGTTTAATATACTGCGTCTAAGCATATGATCATCACACTTTTAATATTAGTATTACTTAGAAGTAATTCTAGACAGGCGATTAGCCTAATAAATGGATTTGACAGTGGAATATGACAGATTTGTAGTAACAGTTGCATTATTTGTCAAACAATCAGGCTTGTTAGACGCCACAGTCGCTCCACGCCTCCTGCTATTGTAAGCTGTTCCTATCGAGATTGTAAACGGACTACAGAATAACTATAGACGCATTCATACAGCGTATCATTATCCATGATAACTGCTTGTACGGATAACGCATTGGTTAAAATAGTGGGATCGGTCACACACAAGACAAAAATAGTTTGGCTCCAAAAAAGTTGTTTGGTGTATGGATTTTCTTTGTGTCTGATGTTTAAATGTTCGTAAATTACTCCGCGGTAGGAATTATAAGAAGGCAGGCTACGACCGCACTTCTTAAAAAAAATAAAGACCCACGCCCTCTATATGAAAGCTAAATAAATATGTAGGTAATATTAATTTTGACTGTACTTAGTGTGAGTGTTGTGGGTTCGTGGATTCGATCCCCACACGGGACAAAAAATTGTGTGATTCAGAGATAGTGGTTTCAAGTCTGGTGTTTGTGTCTGTTGTGTGAATGTTTGTAAAGTCCCCCAAAACACAGGCATAAATCCTAGAGCGGGATGAGTGCTTTAAAAAAAATATAGTAAGTACTAGACGGGATATCAAATGGACTGGATATCATTTAGCTTCCAAATATAAAGAGATTCCAAATATATTTCATTACCAATCAAAACATATATTTATCTGTTATTTATATTTATATTTCTAAAGTAGAAATCAAACCATGAAATGGTTAAAATACGTTTATTTGTCAAAGCATGAGTATCTACATATTATAAAATAAAGTCCCCCGCCGCGTCTATCTGTCTATCTGTATGTTCGCGATAAACTCAAAAACTACTGAACGGATTTGCATGCGGTTTTCACCGATGGATAGAATGATTTCCGAGGATGATTTTGGTATATATTTTGTTAAGTTTCTGTACTACACGTGCGGAGCAGGGGCGGGTCGCTAGTACAGTACAAATTTGTATTTGCGATGTAAGATGTTAATAATAATGTTGACCTAAATGTTTTGCCACATATAAAGGCGTAGAAACTTAGAAATTAGCAGCTGATTTTGTTATTTAGATTTAGATTTATTTATTTATTAGATTAAAATATTATCTGTCAAAATAATAACAAGTAACATAATCTATACTAATATTATAAAGCTGAAGAGTTTGTTTGTTTGTTTGTTTGGTTGAACGCGCTAATCTCAGGAACCACTGGTTCAAATAGAAAAATTATTTTAGTGTTGGAAAGCCCATTTATCGAAGTCTATAGGCTATATAACATAACGCTACGACCAATAAGAGCGGAGCAGCAATGGAAAATGTTGAAAACGGGCAAAATCTCTTATATGAAGCAGATGAAGTTGCGCGGGTCAGCTAGTTTATCTATAAGATAAAACTCTCGGCATCTCTCTTCTTTAACCTAACAAGAGTGAGATAGCATGCGATTTATCTTTTGGATAACTTTTACTTGTTAGTTGTGGGACTGGCCATCAATCTTGTTAGATTAAAGAATAGAGATGGCGAATGTTTTATTTTATAGATAAATGCTATTTGGAGGTTGTGGGACAGACCCTAAGTATATCAATATTCATGGATAAGTAGTATTCGCCTACATAGTATACTTAAAGATAACTAATTAATGGCTTACGATATTAGACAGATGTGTGTCTAGAGACTGGCCATTTGTGCAGTTGATTTTATGAAGTACGAATGAATGCGCAGACACAAATATTCTCTTTATTTCCTAGATCTCATATTCCGATGGATTAGGACCTATCACAATATTTTCTTAAGTATCTCCTTAAAAGCATTTTTCTGGCTAAAATGTACCCTATGGCTTTTTCTATACCTACTCCTGAAAAAGTGAATGCGAATGTAAAAAAATATGAAATGTCGAGTATTTAAGGCGTGAAAAAATAACGAAATGGGTGTAAAAATCCAGAATTGAACCTCTTCGTCTTAAATGTAAAAGTAATGAAAAGAAATGACCCCTATATCTCGGGGGTCTTTTGACCCACAGGGCCCATATTCAAACTCTATTGAAGTATGACCCAAAGGTGTCTGCACACCAAGTTACAAGTCAATCAATTTAGTGGTTCCGGAGCTATGCCTGTCACTAACAAACTGTCACTAACAGACCGACACACAGACCCACATAGTGTTTTTCATTAACCTCTTCGGAGAAGACTCAGAGGTTAATAAACATACGAACAAGTAAAGAAACTCACATTCGCATTTATAATATTAGTAAAGACATCGACCAGTTACATATTTATTAATGTATGTATAATAGAAGATGCATAAACAATTTTCTTGCTTCGATTGGTTGTAGCCAAAGGAATTGCAAAATAAAAGGAACACCCTGAAACATTTTAAGGAAATATTGTACTTATTTTAGTCTCAATTCGTTGCTTTGTAACTATGGTCTTCAGACTTGTCTCATAGAAAACGGTAAATGCCTCTTATATTCTCTGATCTATGACCTATCTCTACCTATATAAAAATAATCATTGAGGCATTGCTTCATCAAACACAGCCCATCAAATACTTAGCATTTATTATATTCGGTAGCAAATTTGAATACCTATAAAATGGCAAGAAATATAAGTATCATAATACATTATTGTTATAAGCATATTATATTCAAATTGCTATCTAAAATACAATAATCACCGCTAATGGCACAGCAGTTCCGAAAGATACTACTACAGAAACTTTGCTCACTGAAGAAACCGGCTGTAAAAAGATTTTGGTGATCGCCTCGCCTCTGCCATAACGCCGTGTGTTGTGGGTTTGATCTCGACACGGGACAAAAAATTGTGTTTACCAGAAATACATAATATTGTCTTCTGTTTACGCGAATGTTATTAATTGAAATTAAACTCATTTATACGGATTTTACGGCTTTTATTTTGAAACTATTACTATTCAATGAATTTACCAGAAAGAAGAAAGAAGAAATCCGCGACAAAGCAAGTATATCTTCAGCGAGAGGTTCCTGAAAAAAATAGCACGATGTTTGATAAATGGACAAGGTATCGGATTTGTGATTGTTAAGTCGTGGTTTCGCTTCCCATCTTTAGAATTACCGTCATGAGTTTACTTCTAACACAAGCATATTAGCTAGCTTTGATAGAATAACAGGAATACTAGTTTTTCCATGAAGAAATGGTTGCAGCACCTTACAGTTATAATTTGTAACATGTTTACAATAATATTTCTTATATTATTGTAAACTTGGCGATTAAAAATAGTGGTCATGAATTTCTTGCCCGTTCTTCTCATGAGCCCTACACCCTTGCTTTAAAAAAAATTGTGTTACTTTGGACAGTCATAAGTGTTACCTTGTAACTTAAATAAATTTAATTCTGATTTTGATATTTTGGCAATTGATAGAAATATATTTAAAACAATATTTATAATATTCTTTCATATTTTTTTTAAGACAACTTCCGCGCTATGAGTAAGTTTTGTGTCGCGGGGGACTTTACAAACATTCAAACAACGGACACAAAAAGCACCTAAACTCGGAACAACCATTTGTGGATCACCTAAATGTTTGTCGCGTGTAGGGTTCGAACCCACAAGACTTGGCGCGGCGGCAGTGACGAGGCGAGCACTTAGACCACTACGTCATCCGTGCGTCATAACCACAGTACATAAATATACAGTAACCTATCTTCATACAAACGGTCGGAACTCGAGTCATACCTACGCGCCTCGGCGTCGGCATGCGCTCGGCTCGCAACCAGTCGCGAATGCGCCGCAGTGACGAACGTACGGTGTGTTGTTTTTTACAGTAACCGCGCGAACTTCTTTTAAAACTAAACATATAAATTGTAAAGTAGCTGCATGTATTTATAACCAAGTCAAAGATATTCCTTTTTCTCCTCCTTGTCCATGTTTCCCAAAACAATTTTTAATTAAGCTTTATATTCAAATGCGGATTTTTTATACTTTAAAATATAATAATAAAGCATTCCGTACGTCTCAGTCGAGGAGCAAATATTTTTCAGTCGCAAATTTATAAGACCGATTTGTTATTAAGTCTTAAATCTAACCTGTATTTAATTAAACATGTATTTTTAAATTAAATCTACCAATCAAAAAACAACATGCATTTTTATTGAACACTTCCTATTCCATTCACAAAGTATTTTATTTGTTTAAATAAAATAAAAAATATTTACAATCACAAAAATAAATATAAACTCAAAGTAGGCAGATTTAATTAAAATGCTGTTAGTGGGCAGCCCTATCGCATGTTTACGTACCGCGAGGCTGTAGGCATTTATTGCAAAATACGGCCGAGTTACAATACTGTATATTTATGTGCTGTGTCATAACTGTAGAGTAGAAGAACTAATCCAGTTAGGTAAAAGTGACACTTTCAAAATGGCGTAGTAAGCTACATAAAACATAAAGCTTTAATTAAAATATTGCGAAGTAATCCTAATCACACAAAAACCAACGCAATTGGAGACAAATAACAGAAAATAATAAAAATATTATCGACTATTCGTGATTCATAATAAAGTTAATAATAAAGGAACAATAGAGTGTGTGCCTTTTAGGGAAACACGTGACTCACAAAGGATTGTGTTGTTATATTGCGATATAACTTCTGTTAGGTAAATATGACCAGTTAAGTCGTTGAAGAAAATATATTAAATACTTTTTATTATTATTATATATACTAGTTTATTTTATTTTGTGAAAGAGATAGAGCTCTGGTGCTGTGTTCAAATAATTAGTGTATAAGAAAACTGTAATATTTATGTGTAACTTATGGTACGTGTGTTTTGTTAAATAAAATGTTCTTTTTTTAACTATGTAGTATTCTTAAACAGTTCTAATGTCTGAATATATGGACAATAATTTAAAACAGTAGAAGAAATACATCTGTTTGTTTGTTTGCAAAGATTTAACTCAAAAACTACTCAACCGATTAAAAAACTATATTATCATTTATCAGTTATCACCGAGGATATACTTTATTTAAAAAGTACTTTTACTAACAACCTAAGCTAATCTACATTTACGCGAGCGAAGTCGCAAGCAAAAGCTAGTATTAAATAATTTTATTATTATTATTGTTTTTCTTATCACAGGTATTTTCTAACATACTATATTAGAAAATACCTGGCCCTTCGGCCCTTACACGGAGACATGTGTCCAACGTGAAGAGGCCCTTCGAGAGTTTTAATCAAAACAGTTATTTTGGCATATTGTTCTGTTAAACATACAGACGTGTTTGTACGCGTACCACGCAAAAACTACTGCACGAAATTGAATGCGGTATTCACAGTTGTATTGTTTGAGATACAACTTAAAATCTCATGCATGTTCCATCTTGAGACTCCGTCTGGTTCAAATCGGTCCTTGTCTATGTAAATCCGCTTCTTCTTACATTAAAAGAAAGAAAAATATACTAGATTACTTACAAATTCCACGCTTATGAAGTCGCGGGCATAAGCTAGTATATTATAAATTACAATTGCATTACGCGCGCTGATGCATGCTGATCGTGAATTCGTGAGTTGAATCACTAGTTGAGACAAATATGACTGCGACCGGCCGAGTTTTGTGGGTTCGATAACAGAGAACACCCAGACTCGAAACAACTATTTGCGGATTACAAAAATGTTTGTCCCCTCAAAACAACTATTTGCGGATCACAAAAATGTTTGTCCCCTCAAAACAACTATTTGCGGATCACAAAAATGTTTGTCCCCTCAAAACAACTATTTGCGGATCACAAAAATGTTTGTCCCCTCAAAACAACTATTTGCGGATCACAAAAATGTTTGTCCCCTCAAAACAACTATTTGCGGATCACAAAAATGTTTGTCCCCTCAAAACAACTATTTGCGGATCACAAAAATGTTTGTCCCCTCAAAACAACTATTTGCGGATCACAAAAATGTTTGTCCCCTCAAAAGAACTATTTGCGGATCACAAAAATGTTTGTCCCCTCAAAACAACTATTTGCGGATCCACAAATAGTTGTTTCGTCTCTGAGTGTTCTACGTTTTCGTTATTTGAATGATTCTAAAGTTCCCCGCGATAACAGGAACTATTCCCAGAGAGGGGGCTGTCTTTTTTAAAAAAGAAAAAGGAATTAAATATGTCTGAGGCCTGTCAAACGATTCTCAGAAGCAAATTGGGCTCCAGAACAAAGCAGGTAAGACAGCAATAGTCTTGCCTTCTATAATGTGGTATCTTATATTGGGAGCTACAAAAACGTTATATCAGAAGACGTACAGCGGCACCTTGTGAATGTTGAGAAACCGCATATATCTACTACTCCTCCTAGACTCTACGAGTGCCATATAATTTACACTAGTTTCTTAAAAACTAATGAACGACGTGTCAAAAACAAACTCAAGTCAAGTGATTTGTTGGTCAGTCTAGTTCAGTCAGCCAATCCCACCACTAAATATGCGTTTGATTGTCTGTTAATTATTTATTAGGCTTATTTTCTTACATGTCTTTCTACGTTAAACTTTTTTTGAAAGACAACGCTTGCCATTTTGCTATTGTAAAAGACAACTCCCGCAGTAGGAATAATTTCTGCGTTGCGGGAGACTTTACAAACATTCAAACAACGGACACAAAGAACATTCAGATTCGGAACAACCATTTGTAAATCACACAAATTTTTGTTCCGTGTGAGATTTGAACCCACAACACTGGGCGCAGTGGCGGTGACGAGGCGACCACTTAATAAATGATAAATATGTATCTTTATTGTCAACCAATAACTTAAATATGGGACGGAATAATTGTAATATAACTAGTTATGTTTCGTTTAAGCTGTAAAATAGGATAGATTTCTACTGTTATAATCTAAAAATCACGTAACACGTGCTTACGTTTTTGCATTTTTCGTGCAAATTTACGTAATTTTGTAGGCGAAAATATTAATTATTTTAAGTTTTTTACACGAAGTAATTGTAAACACATTCATTGTAATGGCTAATGTATATTTTATATTTGTATTAAACAAAAAGTGTTGATTTTATCAACTTAACTGTGACCGCCTGTTTTGGCACATTTCGCTCGGCGCAATGTTAAGGAATAGCTGACCGTTAGTGAAAATTTTTGGAACGATTCATTATCTACAGACAGAATTTGTTTCTTTGTATGTGGAGACACATACAAAGAAACAAATTCTACCTCTTTATAATATTAGAATAGATGACGTATTAAGCTTGTGAATACATTTCCATATCGTGCGCTTTTGTTAGAGGCTACAAAAATGCCGGCATCCCTCCCCTGTTATTAGGCCCGCGTCTTACGGCTGGCCCGCCCAACTAATCGGTTTATATTGTTAATGAACTCTCCCGTGTGCGCGGGCACTAATCTCATTGACTGAAAAACAATGCAGCTACATCTGACAACGTAATGAACTCACGATTTTAAAGAGATAAGTGTGTTTAGGTATGTTGGGTTAAGCTTAGGAATAATGAAAGGGTTTTGAGTATGAAAAACAAAATTCTATTTTGTATGTAGATTTTTTGTGTACTGTGCTGGCAAATCTATGGGCAAGAGCTGCAGATTTCAAACTGAATGCTTAGTATGAAAATATACAGATAAAAAACAATTTGTGTTCAGACGTACAGTCAGCGACATTCTAACTAATATTAAAATGCGAATGTGGGTTTGTTGTTTGTTTGTTACGGTTTCACAGATTAACTACTCGACCAATCATAATGAAACTTTACATACACGTTATCAGGGGTAAAGAAAAACCTTTATTCAGAAAAAAGTATAAGATACTGTTCCCAAGAGAAGCCGCGGCTAAAAACTAGTCCTAGATTGCGTTGCGTAGTTTGCGATATTTAAAATCGTTTGACGTATTGAACACCAGACCAGACTTAATATGTTTTTATTTATGACTGGCATTCTAACAATTGACAATCGATAAAAAAAATTAAACAACTCAGGAGAATTTGAATCCATGAAATACCTACTCAACCACATATAAAATTTATCCAGTTCTTAGCTACTTACTAACAACATTAATTGTTATTTAGCATTGTGTATTCATATCATCGTTGGCGTTTAGCAAATACACCGCAAAGTTCATATCGTGAGGTAACACACACATGGCTAGTGTATGTGGAAAAGAATCGATATATTGTACTTACCTCGAGCATGTGTAAAGTCTGCCTATCCACCATGATCAATTATAAATGGTGAAGGCACGAATAAGCGGGTTCGTCCGTTGAGTGGTAGTTCTAGACGCCCCAGAAACCTCCTCCATTCCTATCTTGTTTTACCATCTTTAATCCCTTTTTCCAAGGGATGCAACGCACAAATTAGAGTCATGGCATTAGAGTCAATTGGCATCATTCATTTTTCATCATCATTTGTCATATAAGTAATTTAAAAAAATTAAATATTATTTAAATTAGTAGCTTTTTCCCGTGACTTAGATTGCGTTTTTTTTTATATGTATGTCCTTTTCTATACGTGTATGCAAATTTTCATGACAATCGGTTGAGTAGTTATGGCGTGAAGGTGTAACAAACAAACTAACAACAATATTTATAAAATTAAGTTAGGATTTTAAAAAAATATTACAGCAAAATCTGTGCTATCTCATCTATTACATGGCAATATTTCTGTGCGCTATAATCTTCGTATTAATAATGACTTAATATCAAAGATCTAATCATACCAACTTCGTCATAAACTTTTACACCACATACCTACCTAGAATTTAAACGGATAAGATAATTTATAAATTGACGTAAAACCTAGTGTATAATGCTTTATTCATAATAGTTAAAGTATTTCCATGTACTTACTTGTTTATCCTTTAATTGATGAATAATGTAATGTCTTGATTACATGTGTCACCGGCCTCTGCAAATTTATTTATACTGGCCGCCGGCAGTAACAGCCGTACTATGACATACCTACTAATATAGAATATGGCTATCTAAATAACTATATGGAATGACCGTAAATTCAAATGATTTTATGTTGCCTGGACTATAATTTAAAACATTGCAGCCGCACATAGCAAATCTATTGTCCGTTTAGCAACCCCTGAAATCAATAATTAAATAAATTACACAAGTATCACGTAATTTAATTTTATTTATGTTGCGGCGTTTTATCTATTGAGGAGGTTTATAAACTTTTTCGGCGCTCATCATCAGATCTTTATCTTGTTTATATGTATATGTAGGAGCAGTATAAACGGAACAATCCAATTGTCCTTCTATTGGGTTGTTCCGTCAATGATTTGTCCAGATGCGGAGTCACAAAGTTTACCCAACATACGACAATAGTAGTATATATAGTACACCACCTATTACTTATAACCCTAACTAAAACTAACCTTGACCTTCAAGGATATAAACATGAACCTAGATATATGAAAATATGTGACAAGTAGTTCTTGAGCAAAATACAAAGATCTGTATCCTAACAACCGCGGCGCTTCAAACCCACTAGCTGGAACGAATTTTCTGCCGTATCCTAACTCCAAAAATCATTAAACAATTTACATTAACCGGGAACTCCCTAAAAGCCTATACTACACATGAATATACGAAAACAACAAACCATGAATAATTACATTAAGTAATTATTTGTTACATAGTCTATCTACTAAACTTCATCAAATATCCTTTGTGGTTAAGGAAAACTGACCAAGTGTGTTTAACCCATGTAATAGGTAATTACATATTATTTATACAAGTACAAAATACCATTAATATAAAGAAAGAAAATTTTATTGCTGCTTGGATGGCGCAGTGGTTTATGTGGTCTTCTCGCCACAGCCACCGCGGCGAGTGTTTTGGGTTCAATACACGGGACAAAAATTTGTGTGTTCTACAACGGGTTGTTTCGAGTCTGAGTGTTCTTTGTGTCCGTTGTTTGAATGTTTGTAAAGTCTGCCATGACACAGGCATGACTTCAAGTGCGGTAGTTGTCTCTTTAAAAATAAAATAATGAATATTTTGTTTTCACGACTGCATTTTAGCTTCCACGGTCATGTGGAGACTAAGGTGGTGTTAGTCTCGTAATTCAAGTTATTTCAAAGTACCTAAATATTTTTGAATTTATAGTGTTTCAATTTCGAAGACTAGCTTTAAAGTATCATCAATTCTCCTTCTTGAATTTAAGTAAATTAATTACTGGCTCCCGTGCTGGTGGTACATGCCAACCAACTTCTCTATTAAAATTAGAATGTATTTTGCTTTTTATAGACTCGTGGAGCATCTTTAATAGTAATGGATGTTCTTTGCAAGTTTTCATGGATTGTCTGCTGTGTGAGAACACGTGCCGTTACGTGGTACTTAAAACTATAGTTGGGGAACTGTGGGTGTAATACATCCTTAAGACTTTTTGCTATATACGAAAATACCTTAGAAACTCTGCGTAGCCCATGCGCAATTTACAGCCGTGATACTATACTATGTGATACGGCTATTATATGTATATATGATAGATAGTATGCCCCATCGATGCTGTATCTAGTCACGTAGGTCACGTAAATGTATTCTCCTTATTTAAAATTTATTTACTATATTGTCTTGAAATCTGGAAACAGTCTTTACAAGCACATGCTTTGCATGCCAGATTGATTCCAGATTTTATTTTTGAAGCAATATTTGATAAAAGTATGTACTTTTATTAAATAAAACTAACAAAATAAAATGGAACTTTAAAAAAAATTTTACTCGATGGAATTTGAATGTGAAGATAGTTCTAAAATTTGATTTATAACGTCATTATTGCTATGTTTCGCTATTTATAAATTTACAAACCTACACAATAAAATAATTACATAAAAATATTCGCAAAAGGTAGTTTATTTATTATTCGACTGACGGCGAAGTGATTTGTCGTTTACAATGTTTAATTCCGAACACCATGATTTCAAATTAGTCATCAAGAATCTCAGCAGCTAAGTAAATAAAATTTATTTTTGCGCTGACTGCCTGACAACCCTTAATCACAGATAATTTAAATGTAAATTAAATATGATATTGACATAACAGGAAAGTTAAGGCTGCGGTTTAACAAACGTATTGATGACTGGTGAATCAATTTGTCATTCATAGCCACGAGTACGTCCGAGGTATGAGTCGTTACTGTATGTCTCATGCCTAGCGATTCTGTAGACTGCTTGGCAAAACGCCTACGCTTTTGTTTTTACTGTGGTCAGAGAACAAATACACATTTATAGACAACCAGTGTCCCGCGGTTTATTCCCGTTAAATTATAATAAATTAATAATGCCTGTCTTTAGCTAAAGTAAATTTGTTTCTTCAGTTTTAAATATTACTGTCTATTTGGTTTACAAATTACTATATTATTACATATTGCGTATTGCTGTTTAACACTTAAGCTAAACTAATATACTTGTGTTAGGAGGATTGGATTGATTCACGTTGGTAGAGCAATGGATAAGATTTAATACTCACGTCCTCTCGATTGCCAACCAGCTTTAATATTATATAGCCTAGTAGATTCTGCTCACAGCTTCGCCTGATTGGACCCACGGGAACGCATAGCAGAATAAAATAGCAGAATTAAAGTAACACATGGTATATACAGGGTGTCCGGTAATTAATGGATAACCTAGAAATGTCTTATAGTGGGACTGACGGCCGTTCAAAAAAATTATGAAGAAAAATCTATCCTAACTACTACCTGAGATACGTGTTTTATTTTTTTAATTACCATGTATAACTTTCTTGTATACAACGACCATAAATGAATGAAATCCATCCATTTTTTGTTGTTTTATTATTAAACACTAATTATGCTAATAGATAGACAGTCAAAAGTATGCTATGCTATAATAGCTTGCACTTTTTAATATTTTTAATTTTTTTATTTTTCTATTATTTTTTTTTCATTTTTCCTGGACGGCCTTCTGTTCTACTATAAGACATTTCAAGGTTATCCATTAATTACCGAACACCCTGTATATAACCAAGACATGATCCATTTGTATGCAAAGTTTTATCCAAATCTGTTTGGAGATATCCGCGCGATTTTTACGAGTAATATAAACATACAGTGTGAGTTTTCATAAAATGCACATATGAAAATGAGTGAAACTAGACATCATTTTATCACTAGGAAAAATAATAAAAAAGTATAAATAATAATATTCTTCGATTTATACCTATTTATATTTTTTGTTTAGTAGTTATGAACCTTGTACCAAGAAAACCTTGTAACTTTTGAACCAGGTGGTTAATCGTGTTGAAACAAAAACAGTAATAATATGCAATGTGTAAACAATAACGAAGGTATACTATTCACATCCAAAAAAATACCAGTGCCATAAAAATAAGGAACATTTTAGACCAAAACTGAGTTTCGTACAATGTTTTTTTAAACATTGTTAAAAAAGTCAAGTATATTGCCCCTAGTTTTTATTAATTGACGTTAATCTGTATCTAATAAGCTTTAAAACAACATAATAAAAACCACACCTGTATCCCAAACAAAGCTGTTTTTATGAAGGGCTAAAGAAAGACCTTACCGCCACCAAGTGCATCTTTTTTCGAAAATTGCATTATCTATCTCAGGTAAAAAATTTGGTCTTTTCTAATCCTTTGCCATTAATTACTAAACATACACTTGGGCTGCAAGTGCCACTTATTTATCTGTAAAGGTACGAAAGGTATAAATAAAAAATATCAAGTAGAAATCAGCACGTTTATTTAGTTTCATCGACCTACAATAAAACTTTTAATGTAGCAAGTTTTCAAAATGACTACCACGTTTTTGTAAACACATAGTACTTTGCAGCAAAATCTGTTGCATTGCTCGTCTTATCATTGTTGGATCTTCCTTTATGGCACTGCCGCAGTTTAAAATCTTCTCCTGCAGTTCTGCCTCACTATTGATGGGAGAGTTATAAAATCTCTGCTTCATTGACCCCCACAGAAAATAATCAAGGGGTGTCAGATCGGGTGAACGCGCAGGCCACCCGACAGGCCCTTGCCTACCAATCCATCGATTGGGATAGCTTTCATTTAAATAATTGCGAACTATTCTTGCATAATGTGCAGGATATCCGTCCATTTGTAAAAACATTCTACATTGTGTTCGTATGGGTACATCTTCCAAAAGTAATGGGAGATCATCCTTTAAAAGTTGGAGAAATCTGTCTGCTGTTAATGTTCTTGGGAGTATTAATGGACCAATCAACATATCATTAATAAGAGCTGCCCAAACATTGATCAAAAACTTCACTTGAAAAGTGGAAGCTCTTTTTAGCTTCAGGTTCTCTCCTTTAGGACTCCAAAAACGTAAATTTCTGCAGTTTGTAATACCGTATCTTGTAAATTGGGCTTCATCCATCCAAAGAATAGTTTTTGCAAACACCGGGTTATCTCTTGTTTGTCTCTGAATCCATGCGGACATAACACACCTTAGGATTGCGTCAGTTCCTTCATGCAAATGTTGCACTCGCTGATAGTGATAGGGATGTAGACCTTCTTTCTTTAAAATGCGCCACACAGAAGTTTGCGATATGCCATGTGCCATTGCTAATCGTCTTGTACTGATATTTGGATCAGCAAACAAATCACGCAGTACAGCTTCTTCAATAGAGTCGTCGATTATGGCACTTGCCTCGCGAAGATCTCTACTTGGTCCAAGTCCAGTAGTAGCCAATCTTCTATGAACATCTTGAAAGTTACGAGCAGATGGTACTGGTCGTCTCGCTGGAAACGTAGCTAAATAAGTTGTACGAGCACCTCTTGCACTTCCATTACACAATCCATAATAAAAATGCATATCGGCGATATGCACCGGAGGAAAATCACTCAAACGGGGCATCACAAAACAAGAACACACAAGTAGCAGCGGTGAATGATTCGGAGCGACTGATTCTTTTTGTAGACCTGGCCCGCAATTTATCCCTTACCCTGCACCTCAATCCCACCCCAAACTACCTGAGATAGATAATCTTTGTTTAGCCCTTCATAAAAACTATTTTGTTTGGGATACACGTGTGGTTTTTATGTTGTTTTAAAGCTTATTAGATACATATTAACGTCAATTAATAAAAACTAGGGCCAATATTCTTGACTTTTTTAACAATGTTTAAAAAAACATTGTACGATACTCAGTTTTGGTCTAAAATATTCCTTAATTTTATGCCACCGGTATTTTTTTGGATGGGAATAGTATAACGTCCTTATTGTTTATACATTGCGTATTATTACTGTTTTTGTTTCAACACGATTAACTACCTGGTTCAAAAGTTACAAGGTTTTCTTGGTACAAGGTCCATAACTACTAAAGAAAAAATATAAATAGGTATAAATCGAAGAATATTATTTCTAATTTTTTTAATTATTTTTACTAGCGATAAAATGATGTCTAGTTTCACTAATTTTCATATGTGCACTTTATGAAAACTCACACTGTATAAAATCTTGGGCAGTATTAGCATAGATACTTTCTTCTAACGTTACTTAGGTGTTATCCAACTCACAGCCTGATGATAATCGGTTACCAGCCTAAAGACACGTGCGACAGTATAGGAACGATTTTGCGTTCTCAAATTTTCTAAAATAGTGTTTGTATACTAGTACTCTACCCGTTGCATTGTCAGCATAGATTTCCGGCTTCGGACAAAATCTATTAGACCCACCAGTTGAAAGCACAAGAAGCGTAAAAATCTTTCAAAATGCCAATATCCGCAGGATCACAACGAAAGTTTATTTGGCTTCTGTTTTATGTGGGGTACAGGTACCTTTCTATGTTTGAGTGCAAATTTTTTCCCGATTTCAATATCAAGAAAAATAGGATACGCTAATGCTTATTTCTTTTGATAAAGTCAAGGATATACAGGCATAATGCTACGCTATAATTCATTATTATCGAACCTTACAGACTTTATTCTTGCACACAAGTTTTGCCTTAATTATATTATTTACTAGCATCTAGTGTATTAGGTAAGCTTCCGAATTTACATGTCATACATCTCTACTAGTGTGTCGCCCCCTTATAGTGGACTATAAGGGCGATGTTCAGTGAGTATGTGAGTGTGTGCGTGTGCGTGCATGCATGCGTGCGTGCGTGCGTGCATGCGTGCGAGCCTGTGTATGTGAAACGAACCATTCTAACCTTCTCGAGTTATAATTTTATAAAGCTTTCCAATCCTTCAACTGATAACTTAGAAAGTAGTTCGTAATTTAACCGACATTTTAAAATAAAGATGACTTTTTATTTTCTATTTATAATATTTATGTAAACAAGTCCTGAACCATGTATACAGGTTATTTTGGTGTCGAGGTCAGTTCTAAACGGTAGTTCAAGTGTAATTGATTCTCGGTTGCGGGCCGCCGGCGCGGCGCGTCGCTGCGGTCGCCAGGCGCTCCTTGCCGCGGCCCGCAAAAATCGCCTCGCTGCGGTTATCGGGGATGACACGACTGTTATATCATTACGTCACGTGGTTCCTTTGTTGTGTAAGTAACCACTATAGGATGATAATTCGTGGTTGAGTTGACGGGCGTTCAAGTTTTGGGCTAAGAGGCCACAGATGCGACGTCAGCGTTCACTGCTGGGTAGTTTTCTAACAATAGTTGCGTCTTAACGTAATATATGCTCTAAAAATGGTTATCAAACTGCGTTTAAAAGCAATACCTAGGCATGCAAGGATTAACTGAGTGTGTATGCCTACAAAAAGTAAATATTGTATCAAAAAAGGTTGTAACCTGTGCACTTGCAATACAGGTGATAGGTATAGAGCTGGTGATAGATATATGTAGATAGGTACAGGAGATAGGTATAGAGCTGCTGATAGATATAGAAAGGTGATAGATTTAGATGGATGATAGAGCCAGACTCCGGGAGCCATAATAATATTTCCCTCGCAGGCCGTTCCATCCGCGGTATTCTCGTCGAAGTTCTATTATTCTTATTATTCTATTTTTTATTAATATATTTTATGTAGTTAATTTACGTGTCCAAGAACTGCTTGCATATTTTTATGGAAATAAATATTTTAGAGTTTGACTTTGACTTACACAATTGGATTACTTCAACACTACAGAATGTCACAAGCGAACCTTTTATTCATTAGATTAGTATTACATGATCTAGTAGTTACCTGCATGAATATAATATATAATAATATAATATAATATAATATTCTACCACATACACACAACACTATCTAGTATAAACTAAGCAGAGCTTGTACTATGGGTACTAGACAATGGATAAACATACATATATACTTTTTTTTTGTAAATACATACATATTATACATAGAAACACCCAGACCAAGACAAACATCCATGTTCATGCACACAAATATTTGTCTTGTGCGGGAATCGAACCCGCGACCTCAGGCGTGGCATTCGGTTACACTAACCACTACGCCATCGAGGCGGATCGCCTTGCATCTATCACTGTGCCGAATGTTGTGGGTTCGATTCACACACGGGACAAATTGTGTAATCCGAAAATAGCTGGTGTGTGTCTGGGTGTTCTTTGTGTCCGTTGTTTGACTGTTTTTAAAGTCCCTAGCGACACAGGGATTAATACTAGTACAATCAATCAATCAATCAGCCCACCGCAGTCCACAGCTGGACATAGGCCTCTCTCATTTTACGCCACAACATCCGGTCTTACTTATACTAGTACGAGATTGTCTAATATACCTTACCGGTATGTGATGTAATGCCTCATTGAACTTTTTAGATTCTTTTTGACAAGTACTCACGCGGTAGCGCACTGCTGACTTAAAATTAGCGCAAGTCTGTCAATTTTTATACGATCGATTACAGTACATACAAACAGACTTTTATTTTATACGCATTAATTTCATACGACCAATGCACGTTTAAACTCTTTCCAATATTGTATTGTTCCTACTATATATTTCTAGTTTAAACATAATCTGGTCCAGGGCCGTTTTAATGTATCTTTCCATCCTTTGTTTACCCTGCATTCTATTTCTGCCTTTATGATACAAATGTACTGTCTAGTTACAAATTAAATTCTTCTTAAAACTATTCTGTTATCTTCGCAATATCCAACCAGTCATTATACGCACAATATACGCAAATGACTAGCAACTTATAAAAATATGTTTTGTTTGAATAACAGTAACAAATTAAATTCCCCATATTACTAAAAAATCACATATGTAAGTACTACTTGTATTAATTATGGAATTTCCAAGGATATTAGATTCTATTCATAATTGAATAAACACGTATTCTATGCCTAACATATCTATGTTAAATAAAATACCTATCGAATATATACTTCATTTACCTAAACCTATTTGTATATGAGTTATTAAAATCCATTATTTATTAGCTATGATTGCCTCATAAGCGCCGTGGTTAGTTTGCGCTTATGTTTGTTAACGATTGCTATGTCAAGATTTCGATTCCCAAGATAGGCAAATCGTAATTACGATTTTCTGTTATTAAATTATTAAAAGCACTACTGGTAAGTGTAGAAGTTATAAACGAAGGGGGACTAACTATAACTATAATTTCTATTGGTGTATTACATCCACGTTTCGCCAACCATAGGTTCCCCACGTAATAGTGGACGAGCACATTACCGTCTAACAGGCAAAGATCCAGATTAAATACTGCTACTGAGAATTCCTTGATAGAACAACCTAATGACGTTTTATTTGTCTCATTTACTACCGTAATACCTAGGCTGTCATTTGACCTCTGCAGGATGAATGCGCGAGTGATCCCTGCGCCCCGACCGTAGATTGTAAGAAGGAACACCGTGGTAGGTTTAGTCGGTATTACCGGGATGTCTCCATCTTTTCCCGGTTCAGCCTGACATAACCCCTTCACCCGCCCCCGCGGAGAGGTATATGTCAAAGCATTCCCGCAAATTAAAATGTATGTGTTATGAATTTAGGTCCATCTACCTCACAAACGGAAGCCTGACATCACCGCCCCAGTCAACTTGTGACTATGGCCAGTGCAACCTAGCCGAAACCACAAGCTTTATCAAAAAGGTATGTGAGTAATGAACATGATAACGTTAATACCTGTTTTCTGTTATATTTATTATTATTATTTTTTTTTCTTTCTTTATTTACTATCGATAAGAGGCTTGATCACTTAGTGATCATGTCGCCTTCATAGGAAGATACAATAACTAAAACAATAAAGATAATCAATAACACAAAGAAATTAACATGGTATTAGGATCTAACTTTTAGTGCACTGTTTACAATTTTATACAAGCATATCGCCCGCTCTGATAAAGGAGCAGACAAGATGCTATTACAGACTCCAACAGACCTTAAACAACAGGATTCATCTGCCTCAAACTGTTTCCACTCAACCTCGTTCCGTGCACACTCCACTAAAATGTGGTAAACATCTTCTCTGATGTTACATCTAATGTGAAGGTTTCTTTTTCATCATGTACATGAAACTGTTCAGTGGCATGTGTCCGGAACGGATCCGCAAGGCAGTTATAATATCTTGTCTTATTAAACTGGAACTCGCAAACCAAACAAAACGACAACGATTTGATTGCAAGGTTTTGTACCATATACCCGCAGTAAGGGACCTCTCATCAAAGTAATTTTTCCAAATTTTCAAAGCATTCTCTCTGGCGGTAGATAAAAGATCTTTAAAATACGGTAAATGAGTCACTGCGAGCCCCAAATATGTTGCCTGTCTCGCCAAATGGTCAACCGTAGTATTACCCCCCAAACCAATATGTGATGGAATCCACTGAAGGAATATGGTTTTACCATCACATTGTAATTTTATTATTGATTTTAAAATGTCATAGGCTATTGGCATACCGCGAGCAGTCGAGGTAATTTATTATTTAGGATTACTATTTCAGATTAAAGTAGTAAATGTCTAAGACTTTGTCCCCATGAACGAAAGTTCACACACGACATATAACGTGCCATTTCTTTAGCTTAACATAACTAAATTATATCAAACTTATCTTAGATTTCAGCACCAAACTATTAAAAAATCATCAAAATTTGTTTAGTAGTGTAGTCGTGACGCCGAAACAAACATACAAACTAATGTAAAATTATTATCATTCATTCATTAGGAGAGCAGCGATAGCTCAGTGGGGAGACCAAAAGACCGCAATGCAGAGGGTCTCGGGTTCGAACCCACGTCGCGCACCTCTGACTTTCGGAAGTTATATGACATTTAGAAATTATGTGCGTATTGATTGACAATAATTATCGCCTGCTCCGTGCCTCGAAGAGCATGTTAAGCCGTCGGTCCCGGCTGCCATGAACATCTATGGCAGTCGTTATTGGGGAAGTCGACACAAAAGATCCCACTGGGTCGCCGGTCGAAGTGTCGCCGGTCTGTACTGACTGGCCCCCACACAAGATAAGATAAGATCATTCATAAGTTCAGGGCTTTCAAATAAGTCGACCAGGTTTTTATTAATCATAAGCTCGTAATGTCCCTGTATCGCAAAAGCCTCTTCGCTCTTGTTTCGTCTTTCTTTCTTTATCCCAAAACTAAGAACTAATATGCATAATTAAGTCTAACCTATCTCGCCATCTTCGCCCAGGCCTGCCGCAATGTCGCTTACCATGATGGGGTATGTAGGTACTGTGTGAAAAAAGACGGATATATTCATCATAGTAGTATTATTGTAATAGAACTTTAGGAGTAAAACGATACACGTTGTATCACTTCGTGTTTTTGGTCGAAATATTTAAATTATTTGATCAGTGCTGTCCGTTACAAGAGAAAGCTTATATATGAATTAGAGTTTAGAGTTAGTTAGAGCTTAGAGATGCCAAATACGAAATACGAGAGTATTTGGCAAAACAGTATTATGTAATAATTCTTTATGAGAAAAACGACCAGCTATATATTGTTTTGCTATTTACCTTTCATTCATATATAAGCTTTCTCTTGTAAAGTACACACAAAAATAAACCTGTAGCGAGTTTTATAAGGTCTACGTAACTTTTAAAATCTATCGAGCCTACACTTCCATAAATCATTATTACCCTACTTTAGACGCAATCAGACAAACAGAATAAAATTGTAACAAAATACGAGCAAATAATTACTTTAATTTGATTATCCATAATGAAATAATACATAATTTAGCTTTCAAATATAAATAAATACTTTGTTAAGCATGATCATTAAAATCCTTTAATATGATAGTTACAAATAATAACTTTCCTCACATGTTTGTATACCATCCATAAAGGAATAATCAAAACGATATACAGGTTGTCCGGTAATTAATGGATAAAGTTGAAATGTCTTATAGTAGAAATGAAGGCCGTTCAGAAAAAAAAAATTGCATGCTATATTAGCATAGCATACTTTTAACTGTCTATCTATTAGCATAATTAGTATTTAATAATAAAACAACAAAAACCGATGGATTTCATTCATTTATGATCGTAGTATACAAGAAAGTTATACATGGTAATTAAAAAAAAAACACATATCTCAGGTAGTAGTTAGGATTTTTCATATTTTTTTTGAACGGCCATCTGTTCCACTATAAGACATTTCCAGGTTATCCATTAATTACCGGACACCCAGTATAATATCTGTATTCCAGTGATGTAGCGAAAATATTCCAAGTCGATGATCCCAGTAACCAAAGATGCTACGTAGAGCGTTGTCAACAAGCAACAAGTGTACCGCGTTGTCGGCGCGATATCGGCACGCCGTCGTCACGTCGCCGCCACGGTAGCTGCGCGGTGGTAGCGCGGAACACAATTTTTCCGCCCGAGAGTGCCGTCTTCGCGACAGTAGGCGGGGCCGCCCCGCCCAGCCGCGAGCACGCCCACCGCAGTCTTGAGAACGTACACATACAAAAACAACTGTACAGTAATACTAAACTACTAAAACAACTAATCAATCCACTACGTTGATTACTATTTAGTTTATTAGCCCCAACATGTCAAATTACATACAATTCAACACCAATCAAACCTCATTACCGCCATAATTCGGAGTGACATTACCTCCTAATGCGATCGCTACTTTGTAATTCAATTTTGTAATGCCACATTACTCGAATTACCGAATAAATAATTAGCGTTTAATTAATCGAATCGAGAATACACAATTAAAAAGTCGCTATTCTTATACAGCTCTCTCTCCGTTCTAACCGCAGCTAGCGGGTCGAAAGAGGGAGATACGCAACCACGCTTTAAAATGAAAAAGCTCATAATGTTTCCCTTCAACAATGGAACTAAACAAAAATGTTTAATGGTACAAAACTTACACGCATCTCGCTCGCACGTGTGTTGGAGTTGACGTACGTGAGCAGGAGGAGAACAACGCGCATTTTCCCGACAAATGAAGCGTGGCCAAACCGCAGATTGACCGCAGAGAATGGAGGCAACGAGTGACAGAATGGCGGCGCGGTTCAGTAGTAGAGAGTCGCGCAGGCAGCGAACACGCGGCCCCGGAGCGCGCCGCTGACTCACCACGCGACGAGCCGAGGTAAATACCTGCGACCCGCGACCGTATGCGCGCACCGTCCGACAATACTCACCACACAACCGGCTTCGGCGGGAAATACAATTAAAATCTCAGCTGATGTTGACATAACGCAAGTGACTTACAGGTGTTCTAGAAATTCCTACCGGAACTTTTAATGTTGTATCAGATGTGCTCTAGTGAACTACGGGATCCGTGAATGCCTGTGATGTGATTCATCTAAAATGACGAAAGTGAAGTTGAAGAGTTCGAGTTATAAACTAGAGTGAGCGTCCAATACGGCTTGAGGAAATAACTACAAAAATATTCATACATTGACACACATACGCGGACAATTGGTGTGTGAACTGACGTATTTGTTTATTTAATATAAAGTACTAGGTTAATAAAACAGACGCCAACATACGAAGAGACTGAACCAAGTATTAGAATCCAAAGATCAACTAATCATAGTAAATTATCGAGTGAACGCTAACAAGATACTCACAGACGGTACAATAAACTTTGGGACACGTGAAGACGTTAAGAGTTTGTACTCAGCTATAATAATATAAACGTATTGGATCAACGCCAAAATCCAAACACCGAAGTACTGTCATCGTAAAAAGTGCGGAAGTGTTGGCATTCAAGCCCTAACTTGCCGAATTAGGTGACCTTCGACAGTTTCGTTGTGTGACGTGTGCATTGACGGTTAAGTAGGACCGGTTGGGATCACCGAACGAGGTGGAGCGGCAGTGAAGTGTGATGGTGTAAAATGCATTTGCCATACGAGTCCCGAGGCCGACGGCGCCGTGAAATGGCCGAGATGGAGCCGTGGTGGCTGCAGTCCATCATTGAGGAGACCCTTCAGGAGTACCCTGACCTAGGTAAAGTCACAACATACAACCGTCTCTCACATACGTACGTTAAGAAATAAGTTACATATAAATAATTTCAAAAACATAACATACAATTATAAACACATTTCAATTAGAATTATATTAGTCACTGTTGACGAATATTGAGTATGTACACATGAAAAAAACATCGTAATACAGGCAGAAGTGAATATCATTTCATAAAAAAAACAACAGATATTGTTGTTTGACGTATTAAATGACTATATTGTAGACGCATTGACAGCGATTTCATAAACATTTCACCTTAATGATTCTATATAAAGAGAAGATAACCTTTCGATTAGTTTATTGGTTAAGATTTAATAATATTTCTGTAGCAATAAACCTAAAAAACTTATGACGTAAACTTACTAATTATAATATTAAGTGTATGAATAAAAGTAATAATAATTAATATAATTATAATTATATGGAAAATAAATTATGAATATAAATTAAAATTAAATACGTAAATAAAAATCTTACTCAAGGAAAAGACATCAACGCAGCTCAAAAAGAAAGTTTTCAACAGTAACTTGTGGTGAAACACATGTAATAATTATTTATATTAGATTATATATTAATTTAATATAACTGAATAACAACAAAATTAGCACATTATAAACAATTTATATAATATTGTCTTACGTTTACCCGAACGTTATACAATGAAATTAAATACGGATTTTATGGCGAAGTTTATTTTTTATAAAACAAACTTAAAAATAAAAAAATAAACAACGCGATAAAATCCGTATAACGCTTTTTTAATTTAAATACAAACAATTTAGTAAATATAAAAAGCTATTATAATATTAGAGTGTGGTAAAAATTACTAAGACCTTTATGGCTTTAATATTTTATTTATTGATGTATACTTGTTTATAGTCATATGTTACATTTATCAATTAATTATCATTTATACAGACGTAAATTATATTCCTGTTTAACAGATGATAAATTAAAAATACTCTTTAATATATTTAATAAAATTATTCTTAAGCCTTTGATTCTTTTTATATTTTATTTATAATCAGAATAAAATTAGAGTAATATATAGATATTCGAAAGCTATTTATAGTAGTCATATTAATATTCGATTTAAAATAATTTAGCCTAATTGTAATTAGTACTACTGGTAATAATAAATTTAAATGCATGTTCGAAAAAATATTAGAATTATTATATGATTTTAACGATATCATAGGCATAACAATTGCAATATTGAACTATATATTCAGGTGGCATAATTAATCTGTTAGCTGCAAACACCGATCGTGTAATACCAAGATTTTGGGTCAAATGATTTTTCCTGGAATTATATTGTTAGAAACCTAGATTAGAAATACATATGCCTGGTAGACTGGATGCCCATCCGCGATTATAGGAAACTAAAAAAAAAACAGTGCTAATGAAAAAAAGGTGTGGCAGGTTTCTACCTAACTCTTCGTGTATAGCTGTCGTGATGATCGTAGTGTATGAAAGTACCAACAAATATGACGTAGCCAAGCTAGTTTACATATGAAAATATAATATTCTAAAAATAAACAGAATATTCACTTAATAAGTCATGAATAAAAGATATATTCAAATTGGGATTTTAATAATTCAATACTACAAATCTTTGGCAGGTGTTCTGAGTAAACTTGTTGAATATAATGTTTGTTTACATAGCAGTACCAAGTGGTGAGGAGTGGTACTCCTTACAGCTTAAACTTAAACGTATACTAATATGTGGGTGTATAAACAAATACTTGACCCGATCATTTCTTTCGAGTGTCTCATGTGCCATTTTTATAGATTTAATATTCGAATTGGGGTCGATCCCGAAGGCTCTCTATGACGCCGGTAGCTTCTGAAAGGGTTGACAGAGATGAATCACATTTATTGTTTGAAAAGTTCGGCAATACTCACGTAATAGATGTCGCGTAGACGTTTAGGACTTCACTGCGTATCAGGAAGAAGTAGCCAGAAGCTTTAATTTTGAGCTTCTTGGAAATTTGAATACAATTAACCGAACGTAGAATTAAAATATTACTTCTATCGGGCAATTCAAGGCTTTGCAAATGCACGTTATAAGATTCTTTTGCGTGCTTTTTCAAAGTGTAAAAGTAAATGCGATCGGATAGAAATATTGTGCGCGAAACGACCAAGTGAATCTTAATGGCATCGCTACAATGTTTTCTGCCATACATAAATTATTTCGACCTTATTCAAAACTTTATATATTCCTGGTATTATGCCTTCTTCATTCAGTCTACTTTAGCCCCCTACTTCGACTATTCGGTCTGCCTGTCTGACAAGCGCTCTACCTAGCGTTTAGCACAACGCTATTTCTATTATAGCGCTTGTTTGTTCCAACAACCATCAGTCTTTTAGCAACTTACTCATTGGCCAAATTATAATTATATGTGTTTAGTTATTATAGCTAAATTTACAACTAATATGCGTAGAGTAGCAAAGCCCAGTTAGGAGAAAATTACTACCACGCAGGGATATTGAATCTCATGACATTGAAAAAACATGCAATTTACAAATGGTTGTTTCGAGTGTGGATGTTCTTTGTTTTTTTTGTCTCATATGTATAAAATCCTTCAGGATACAGAGATTAAACTTAGAATAGATAAAGTCTTAAAAAAATATTGTTAATAATGTAATACTTTAGTATTTATAAATACAACCTCAAACCATGTCAAACCAAACCACAACTCGCTGTACCTGCTTATTTCCTCGCCTGGTTTGGTAGGCTACCGATGTAGTGATTGAAGTAGCTCTACTTCAATGATCAGGAGTAGGAACATTAACCACAGATAGGTAGATAGATATTACAACTAGCTTAAAAGTTGAATAAATACAAAAATTGTAAACAGACGGAAAATGTAATGGCAGTGGTGGTGGTACGAGGTCGCCTCGCCACTGCCATTGCGCCGAGTATTGTGGGTTCGAATCCTACACGGGACAAAACTTTGTGTGATCCACAAATGGTTATGCCGAGTCTAGCTGTTCATTGTGTCCGTTGTTTGAATGTTTGTAAAGTCGCCCGCGATACATTAATTATTCCTAGGGTGTGGTAATTAATAAAAATAAAACTTCAGGTATTGGCTGATTGAATTAGCAACAGTCCATCGAATCATTTAACATAAATTTTCTAATCTTTCCTATAAAAAGTTAAATTCCTTCATAAGTTGACCTTGCAGAAACAAGGCGTTTATTATCGAATCTTACAACTCCATTTCTTATCAATTGTTTTTTTAATTTAGATATCATTACTAGTAATATTTTTAACTCTTTCAGCTAAGCTAATATGTTTGTGGTAGGTGTGGGTTTACGTACCTAGGTAGTTCAATAGGTGGGATTGACACGATCTCCTGATCATAAGTCTGACGTCTTATCTATTGGAACCCAATTTACAATTTACATTAAAAATTAAAAAAATTAACCCCAAGCATAGTTATTCTAAAAAATGTTGGTCAAATCGATCAGACCCGTAAAGTGTTAAGTAAAGTTGAAAATGTGGAGTACCTAAAGTCGGAATATGTGTCGGAATAGGACGTGTCACCTAAATGAAATAATAGACATACCTAATATGGATATTAAACACCTCTGCCATAACCTTCGAATTATACAGGCGAGCTTTGTCTTATATACAGTGATAACGGTTCAGTGCTCTTCAGTAAAAGCGAGAGAAATATAGTAACTGTAGCTACGTCCTCAAGCTTGGACATATTGCTATCTCGCTACCGTTTATATACTCTATATACATATATCTGCTATTTATATAGAGACTCAAGTATCTACTTATATGCTGCACATAAACAAATAAATGTAGTAGTGAAATATGTGATATATCCTTATTAATATTATAAACGCGAATGTGAGTTTATTTGATTGTTTGTTTGTTTGTTACGCTTTCACGCCTTAACTACTCGGCCAATGATTATAAAATTTCAGATACACGTTAGCAGGGGTACAGAATAGGACATAAGGTATCTTTCACCCAGAATAAAGTTCTGTTACTAACCTAACCTAACCTACATATGCGCGAGCGAAGCCGCGTGAAAAATCTAGTATGTGTTTTTTACGTCTAGCAATATTGCTAACTAGGTAATACTTCGAAGGGTGTTAACAAATTAGCAATATCCTATTCAGCCGCTCAAAATTTTACTGTATAAGAATATTATTATACTTGATAGTTTTGACTGTAACTAAGAGGTACAGTTATCATACATTAAGAGCAGCGATAGCTCAGTGGGGAGACCAATAGACTGCAATGCAGAGGGTCTCGGGTTCGAACCCATGTCGCGCACCTCTGACTTTCGGAAGTTTTATGACTTTTCAAAATAAAGTGCGTTTTGATTAACTATCTAATATTTTACAGACATCTCCATCATGAGCAATATATACCACATATCAATGTCTTAGATGCATGTGAACCATATACATTTTTTATGCCAATGGAATATAAACACCAACCGAGCCATATCAATGGCGAAATGACCGCCGTACAACGGCATTAAACGTTCAGTATTATTAGATACATACATACATAAACAATACATGTTAAAAATTTACACGTGTAAGAATATTTCGTTTGCTATAATAGGTCATATTTTATCTATACAACGATAAAGGTGTCAAGTCCGCTAATTTTAAGGAAACCCTATCATTTTCAAGAGTCATGATGTGTGAAATTGAAATGTCAAACACATTATCGTCACAATCGCTACTAACCTCTAAGATGTTGACGGACTTTTCAATGTAATATTTGTAATACTTGCGTCACACAACGGGTACAAGTCAATATTTGTTTACCTTATGTATGTAACATGTGAAACAAGAGGTTCCGTAAACACATATTTTTAACTGCATTTTGTTACGGTTTTCGCCGCTAGATTTTACTAGATTCTGCCCGCGATCACGTCTGTATAGACTTTAGTTGTTAATTCATTTATATCCTAAAGGTCAGGCCCTTTAGAAAAATCAAGAAACCATGTTTGAATTCTATAGTAATAAAAATAACTTTTTGACGATTTCGGAAATATTTAAAATCTTGAGTGCCTTCTAAAAATTTTCAATCGAGTTGGTCTTTTAACAGGGCTCTTAAACCATGATAAATTAAGATATTTTCACAATAGACTAAAATATATTTGTTTTTTTGGGGCCACCCTAATAAAAATAACCCTAAAATATTATAATAAGATGTAAAGATACAAATTAATAAAAAAATATATACCCTATCCTACGGGAGTTGTACGACTTGATGAGCTGGTTAAAGCGTAAATATACATAGATAAGTAGCTTTTCCCCGTGGTTTTATTTCCTTAGTTTTAGGGAATAATGACTACCCCATAGCAACAATGCACTTTTCTGATATATAACACATATCTTAGTTTATTTCAGTGTCCGACCTGTAACCTGTCTATGCACAATTCATACCGTTGCTTGCTTCGTTGCTGCACCAAAGAAGAACAGAAACTCTTTTGCAATTATATATTAAGTAATAATTACAAAAACGAAAAATAACGCGATTAAATCCATTTAAAATAAGTAATTTAATTACTTTGCTTAACATTCGCGTAAATATCAAGACCACTAATATTAACATATCTTAATAAGCTTTGTAATTACCTCATAAAAAGTATATTTTAACGAAAAGTCATTCCATTACTTTTCTTAGATTAGCTGTTTAACATTTTAAGACAGTGTACCACAAACCCCGCTGCTTGTGGCCGTATCAACTAGCTAAACAATTGTGGCCTGGTCGAAACTTATCCGCAATTATTTGTTGACAATACGAATAAACCAGTTCGCTTGTTGAAGTATGTACCACCCTCTTATTGACAACCCAGTTACTGCGTTTTAACTAATTAATTTAAGTTTCTGAGGCCCAACTACCTACAGTCGGCCGCAAAAGTCGCTTAACAGAATCAAAAGTGCAAAGCAACTGAACACCCAACGATCCATAAGTCTTTGACGTGACAAGGGAGGGCAATAAACTTAACTTACAAACGTTCGTAATAACCATAACACAACTGTTTCATAGGTTGCTAAACGCTTTCATTCCAAAAGTCGATGAACATCATCAATGTCAAAAGTAGATTAACAAATTATAGTTTGAATGCTACTGCTTGTTAATCTAATTTTGGCGTTATGATATAATAGTGAAGCAATTACTTTCCAAAGTGTAGTATTTAAAAAAAATGTACTGAATTTGTTTTTAAGTTTTACTGTTATTCTGATGTTCTCGGGTGCTTTAAACCAATTTAATTATCATTAAATTATTGTTACGTGTATAATTATTTGTTTATCTATATAATTGACTTAGTTCAAGTGATAGATAGCATAATAATGTCATCAAACATGCATATTAGAGATCATGAACGTCAGAAGATTATTTTGCTCAAAGATCAAGGATATACTGTTACAGATATTGCAACAGAGTTCGGTGTTTCGTTAAGTAGTAATTTAATTAATTGCTCACTCTCGTTTGAGCTATAGTTATTTTTTATACTTAGCTAAAAAATAAATAATAAATAGGCTGAAAACGTGATTTTACCGCTCGACAAGTAATGCTAATATAATTTTATTGTCATTTAGAGACTATAGTAGCTTTCCCCTTATATTTATATTATTGAATATCTTTTAAGATAGTCTTATTATTTTTAAAGAAACACTGTTTACCTATGGCTTCGACGGTGAGGTGAATCTGGTAATGTGAACGAACAAAAAAATTCAGGCCTGCCTAGAAATATATCACGTCACGAAGATCAGACCTTGATAAGAACTGTCCTAAATAACAGTTTTAATCGTCTTCCTGGAATAGCCCTCAATAATAATTTGACCGTTAGCACGGTTAGACGCCGCCTACATGAAGCAGGCATTCATCACCATATTCCCGCAAGAAAACCATTATTGACACCAAGGCGTAAATCATTACGATTACAATTCGCTCAAAATTATCTAAACTATAATTTTTCAAACGTCATATTTGTCATATTTTCCGATGAAAAATCATTTCATTCCTCTGAAACTGGCCGTATATCTTTGTGGCGTATTAACAATACTAGATACAATGAAAATAACATTTTAATTAACAGGTCAAGTATTTTTGGGGATGGATATGGATATGGATCAGCGGTCCAGGAAAATTAATAAGCATAGGGGGGGCGCCTAAACAGTGCCGTGATATTCTCAATGATGTGTTGTTGTCAACAACAAATATTGTTTATCCAGAAGAGAGTCCCATAAAATATATTCATAACAATGGCCCTATCCATAAGTCACGAGTTTGTAGAGCGTGGTTTCAGGAAAATGGAGAGTGGATTATAAAAATTAATTTTCCGCCAAAAAGTCCAGATTATAGGCATGGGACGATGAAACGCCACGAAATTAGGAAGCGGTGTTAAACCGACGTTCAATACGCGCGAATCATTTCGAGGTCTGGATACCTGTCAGAATATGGTTAGCTACATGCTCGAAAGGCTACAGGCAGTTATCGATGCTTATGGCGGGCACACTCGATTTTGATTTTTGATTGATAATTATGGGAATGATTTTTATTTGTTTAGTTTATTATTTTTTTAATTAATTGGTATTTTTAAATTTAATTTATATTTAAATAATTTTCAGTCTAGGTAACCGTATTTAAAATAATTTATTAAGAATAAAAAGATCATACCTACATAATTAAATTATAAAAGGAAAATGCTTAGATTTGGCTAGAAAGTGCTAGAATTAAAAATCCGCCGACAAACTGCCTATAATATTGTTAAATCATATTCGAAAATAATATGATTTTTGTGATATCAAAGAAAACTGTAGAACTTCACCGACGAAAACTCGTTTTTAATGGTGATTTAAATTATCAATGACAATAACAATCAGTCCATAGCTACAATGGCAGAAGTGTTACCAATATCAAAATCTTATATTAATTAATCATCACATTCAGAACACTTTATGTACTTACGTGCCCTTTTTTTTTTTTTTTTTTTTTTTATCTGTGGGAATGCAATGACGCATATCCCTCCGCGGGGGCGGGCGGAGGGATTATGTCGGACTCGCCGGGGTAAAAGAAAGATGTTAAAAGATAATGTACCTCCCGGAATACCGACTAAACCTACCACGGTGTTCCTCGACAAAACCACTATCGACGGGGCCGCGCGAATCGCTTTCGCATGCGGTCGCGACCCCGCCGAGGTTACAGCCCGCCGTATGAAACGGCAGGCCACTACACAAAAGACCTACCCAAAGGTACTACTTCTTAGTAAAACCCTACTGTCTCTCCCCTAGGGGGGAGACGGACTCGACACAGAGGCGCGCGTGGGAACACGCACGCCGCCTCTCGGACCTGGTGCTGAACGGATGGCGGGCAGGCCCACAAAGCCCGCCACCCCCAGGTCAAACCTCAGGGTGGCTGGAGGTCATCGCGCGCCCTCCGACGCCCGGCTCTGCGGTTGGGGAGAGGATTCAAACGCTCCCTCTCCCGCTCCGCCGCCTCCTTGATGGAAATTACTTCCTCACAGAAGGAGGCGACGGCGTTCCACGACCTCTCACTCCGGACCATAGACTGAACTACGGCCGGGAGCGAGAGGGCAACCGATCCGACTGCCGCGATCAAATCACGGCGCTGCGATGCCCAGGCGGGGCAAACCGCCAAAGTGTGCAGCGCAGTGTCCTCTACAACGCCGCGGCAGTCGCCGCAGTGGTGACAACCGGGCGTCTCTTGCCGGCGTATACGACACAGGAACCGGCCAAAACAACCGTGGCCAGTCAGTACCTGTGTCAGCCGGAAGGTGAGGGCGCCATGCCGCCTCTCCAGCCACTCCTCAAACACGGGACTTACCGCCACGATCGTGGCGTGCCCGGCACTGGGGTGCACAAGTCGTTCCTTCCAATTGGCCACTAGGACCTGGCGGAGCTCGGATCTCGCCGCCTTGATTACAGCAAGACCCGGTCCTTCGCCCCGAGCTAGCGCCTCCTGGCGCCAACGATAGAGCGACGCCAGGAGCAGTATTTAAGTGCCCTGACGTAAATTGCCAATTATTTTTTTATTATATTGTGATTATTTTACATATTTCTTCTTGTACACACAGCGACACTTCAACCTAGACTGTTTGGACTTTGAATTATTAGAAGTTGAACGCTGCGAATCGTGCGAGAGAGTGCGTTATATTTTTGTTACGCTCTATCTTTACCATTACATGGACACCACTATGCATTGTCCCTTTCCGACAATTCTCTATTTTGTATGTAGCGTAGTTATGCTTATATAGGGTGTCTAACTTGATGTGTGTACTATCTGTATCTGTATACTGTAAATACGATATTTGTACACAATTCAATTCCAACATAAGATTGACATTTAGTATAGTCCGTATTATATTGTAAACACTAGCAACTTGACATGTTATTTTTGTTAAAATGTCAAACAGTTGCCACTCTGCGTCTACGACGTTTTGAGTTTCTTTTTGTGCTATTTACTGCTGTGTTTTTTGGGCGCCGAATATTCTACTTAAGGAGTAGAATATTCGACTACCTTGGCTATTGACCGGAGTCAATCAGAAAAATATAATTAGTATTCTGTTCCTGATAATTCTGTTGACCTGGCTTGTTTTTACGGACATTTGAAGTTACATCATGATTCGCTGTATTAATTGCGGTGTAAATGTGTTTCGAAAGCGTGGACATTCGACATTCGACCAAGAACTATAGGTTGCCGTGCACATACAATGACTATATTACGGTACCTCTGTTGTGGAAGATATCAAAGTGATATAACACTTCCAGCCCAATTCGGCAATTCCTAGATGATTTACTAATTAAATACGACGATCAAATTAATGTTTGAACGAGAATGAAGAATCCTTGCTAATATTATAAAAGCGAAAGTTTGTATGGATGTTTGTTACTCTTTCACGCAAAAACTACTAGACCGATTGCGATGAAACTTGGTATGTAGATAGCTGAAATTACTTTTTATCCCGATTTGCCCACGGGAACGGGACTTACGCGGGTGAAACCGCGAGGAAAACTTGTATGTAATAAATATACACTGATTTTATTTATGCTTGAAAATAAATATGTATGTATAGGTGAATGTCTATATAGTTGCACTGTGAAAACATGTGACATATGTAGGTTAATAGATATTTATATTATGTATACCTACTTAAATACTAGCTGTGCCCGCGGTTTCACCCGCGTTTATGGTTACTGCGTCGCTTCTCTAAGTCGTAGCGTGATGTTAAATAGCCTATAGCCTTTGTCATTAAATAGGTTATACAGAGCAAAAATATTTTTATAGTCGGTCTGGTAGTTCCTGAGATTATCAGTTAAACAAACAAACTCTTCAGTTTTATTATATAGTAGATTCCTCTAAGTATTTAAATTATATGTTTTTAGTTGATTCAATGTATAACTAACCATTGTAATAACACTAATATCTTAATTCCATATCATTTGCATCGCATGCAATTGATATTTTCATGCAGCGGTAATTTTTTTTGGTGAACTTCTACTAAAAATTATTTTACTATCTAATTCAACATTTTTTATCCTTTTTATTGATATATACTTAGTTCATCTTTGTCGGATCTGGCCGAGCCTAATAGGAAATCTTGGCATTCTCCTTTATTATCAATTCTACTTATTTATCTAAATTAAATATTAAATTAAAGAGTGAATTAATATTAACGTAATGTTTATCAAACAACAGTCGTTAAAAGGTAATTGTTTAAATGAAAAATATCATTATAAGTTGCATTATTTTTATTCATCATATCAGCGCATAAAGATCCTACTGCAATGATAGGCCTCCTCCACTGATGGCGAGAATACTTGGTCTAGTAATGCTATACAGGCCGAAAGGTTAGTACAGGCAATTTATACCTTCTTTCGCAAAAATAATGTCCGTTTAATTCAAATCTTTTCAATTATTCAAAATTTCTTAACACACATCAAAATTAGATTGACTCACAGTAGCATTGAAACTATAATATTTTGTTAACCTACTTTTGACATTGATGATGTTCAGCGACTTTTGAAATGAAAGCGTTTAGCAACTTATGAAACAGTTGTGTTATGCTTATTACGAACGTTTGTAAGTTAAGTTTATTTTGCTCTCTAGTCAAGTCAAATACTTGGTTCGTTGGGTGTTCAGTTGTTTTGCAAATTTCGATTATATTAAGCTACTTTTGCGGCCGACTGTACCTTTCCTATTCCTTTTCTTTCATAATATCTTAACTTGCATTTCCTACCCCAACGCGTGAATATAACACTGGTATTGTAATGGATAATGGATTTCGGTAACCGGAACAATATAACCGGGTTCAATAAAAACCATTTAATAATTGCAAAAAAATCTGTAATGTCATAAAAAACTAAATTAAATATTCAATCAAAACTTTCTAAGAAATAACAAAACGATAATTGTTTCTTAATCAATTATGAAATAGCTGGAAATATCTAGTACATTAACAATATTAACTAATAACATCGTGTTCGTTAAAAACGTGTTATTTAATCATGCTACGATATTCATCAAATCGTTATTTATTGCAAAGAGTAGCAGCAGCTATTAGTAGCGGTTATGCAATAACGCTAATATGATTTAAATAGAATACTGGTTTGTCTTACGTATTTACGGTACATATCCTGTTAATGGACAATAGCATAATTAATTTGGAGAAAGGTATTATATTCCTCATACTTCTGCCTAGCCTTTATGGAATTATCGAGGCTTCTTGTATAATCAGCCACACGATAACTTAGTTACCGATCGATTCGGTTAGATGTCGTGCGGTTGAATGTTATTACATCCATAATTATATTGAAGTCATCAGTAGAAAATCACCTAAATATCGAATCCAATCCAAAGTGCTAATATTATAACATGTACAAAACTTATGTATATCGTAGTAAAGTGTGACTACCCAGGGCAAACGCCAGGTTTAAATTCTTAGGTCGGGACTCATATGATTAAAACAACAGCATTAGCATATAGTGTGGGCCCCATAGACGTTACAAAGCAATAGAATCGTCTCCTATTACATGAGACTTAAATGTATCATAATCAAAGTGAGCGTGACTAGCACTCCATAACCCTTCAGAGTCTGATGAGCAAATGCTTCCTTTTGGGATTCCATACCTAACATTCAAAATTAACAACTTACTTGTACAATGTGATATAAATATATAAAGGAAATTTTAGAACCTATTTTTGTAGAAGATTCCTGTTAGATAGAATGAGATAGCGCTATAAGAAGTCGATAGCTTTATATCTCGTTTTCCTTAGTATCATCGCAATAATATTTGATACGGTGGTCCTGCTTTCTTTTGTACGGCAATTCCATTCGTCCGTCTTTTACTGTTACTTCAGAAAGTAAAAATACTCTATTTGTTCGAAATAAAGGCGACAACCCTAGTTAAGACCTACATCATAAAATAGTTGAGTAAACTTAAAAAGATATAAATGGACAGTCAATGTATCATGACTATGTCTTTTTATCATGGTTCGCTCAATTAGCACCACCCAACAAACAATGACGAGGACACCGTAGTAACACCCTCTACAAAATCTTTGACCGCACCTAACCCACAGTTTGCGGCGCCATAATTCCTATATACCATTGGCTTCCGTAAATAGTGAAACCGCATTTACACCATTAATGTTTTTTATGATTCACTGGCCCGTTATACGGTGATTTTTTGAGACGGTCTCAGTGTGAACGATGTAACCGCATCCTAATTTGAGGATTACGTTTACATTAGAAGTTGATTAAGGTTTATTAAATGTGGATGTAGGTTTTAGGTGAATGTATAAAATTGCTTGACAGCTTAAGAATAAAGGCCTTATAATAATTTTTTTATTAAGATATTGAGACCGTTTAAAAATAGCCTGTAAGTTAAAAGTTACATTTTATTTTAAAAAAATAACTTTCGTCTCTCATTTTCCTTTAGATTGTATCGTGATTGTATGCTACTTAAAAATAACATAATTTATATCATATTTAATTTATTTGACACACTATTGTAAGGTGACATATCAAACATATTAATGCTTATTTTTGAGCATATTTTAACCAAAACATTTAACATTGTTACTGTTCAAACAGGTCCCGGTCGTTACTTAAAATCTTGGAAGCATTTAAAACGTATAAGCGAAGGCTAGAGAAGGTTTTTAACTAACTTGACTGCGTCTAAGCAGTCACTGCAAATAATACTATGGCCCAACGGAAAACACAGCACTTTTCAGCTGGTTTGCAGTGACAGTGCAGTGACTGCTAATGTAATATCTATTCTACTATTTTTAGATTCAATATAATTTGAACAGTCAAGAACATACCTTTCACAATTAAAAAAAATATTAGTTTTTTAAAGCAGAAATAGTTAATAATAATAATAACTCTGAGACAGTCGTTATCTCATCATGAGACTAACGCGATATCGGAGGGCACAGTACACTAGCTTTTAAACTACCACCTTTGGCTTGTGATATAAACAAAAAATGTATCACTAGGTTAAATAAATCGCACAAACCGCAGGGCAGCTTGTGGCGAGCTGAATGTGAGTGGCGACACTGCGGTCCTGAATACCTCAGAGAGTCGATTAGGGCCTCGTCCCCAGCTTGCTGTTACTGGTTGGCTGGGGCGGAACTTCAAGAGCGCCCGTAGGACTCTCAACTGTAGCTTGCCTTGGTCGGCCGGTCAGAGGGGGTCGCTAGATCTTTATGCTTGGGGGTGGAAGTGTCATTTTCAAGGGCATAACTACGGGGAAACCCGCTCCGGGTCTCCGTTGTCACGTGATGGTGAAACCGGCGCCGCACCGCTCGAAACCCCTAGCCACTTGCACCGGTGTTGCCCTCTGCTGCTGGCTTGTATGCATGCGTATGGTGGCTATTCAGGGGGCGCATCTAGTGAGTTGGCGAGTCACCGTCTGCCCATTGCATTGATGCTATTAGAGTATTCAGGACAGACGCCTTTTTTCATCCTTAGTTACAAATATACCGGTACACCAAACACCCATACCCATAGCCCATATATTAGAATACATACTTAGCAATAGTCTTACGCCTGCTGCGGCTAGTGTCGCTGTCAGTGTTCCGTCCCACATATTTGATTAAAACTCTCGAAGGGCCTCTTCACGTTGGACCCATGTCTCCGTGTAAGCCACTCAAAGGGCCAGTATTTTCTAATATAATATGTTAGAAAATACCTGTGATAAGAGAAACATAATAATAATAAACGTTTATCGAATAACCCTATTTCGATTTACAATCATGAACACTGTCACTTAAACTAGGTTAACCTGTGCTATAAGTAACAGTTACATTTATATTTGGCATAAGTTACATTACATCTGTTGGTACAGGATTGTGTAAAATTTATATTAAACATTTATTTAAGAATAAAATAAGAAGATTCATACTAGAGCAAAAGTTAATAATTGGCACAGCATATTTTCTGTGAGGATTGTATCTCTGTGTGAAAGTATTTGTGCGGGTGCGTGTGTGTGTGTGTGTGTGTTGTGTCTAGGAGGGTAAGTGAGTGAGTGTTTGTGTGCGTGTTGTATTTCTGCCTGTCCGAGTGTGTGTGTGTTTGTTTACGTGCGCGCGAGTTTCTGTATGTGAGGGTGTATGTGCGTAAGGAATAATGTGGATTTATGATGCTAGTTATTTTATTTATTACTAGACACTTAAGATATCTTCAGTCTCAGAATAACTTAGTTCGTTTAAATAGTTTGTTACAATATTTTTAAGTCTAAATCGAGATAGTTCATTTAGTGTAATTTTTTTGTTAATTGTATTATAAATATAAGGAGCTGCAATATATGGGTGTCCTTTTGCGAAAGGTGTATTATTGGATATGGTATTAAAAATTATGTCCTGTCTTCTTCTTTAGTGGCGTCAAAATTCCTGTTAGGTAGATGGGTGTGAGCATAAATTATGTTACGTAAAATAAATAGCTGACGCATAGTTAGAACTCCAATTTCTTGGTTTAAAAGGTTTTTTAAGATTTAAAGGTGGGTACAATCTAGGTTTAAATGTTAGTACCTTAAGTGCCGCCAACTTTAATAAGACTTGAAAGATCTCTGAGCTCTTTCAAGTTTTATTAAAGTTGATTTATGGGTGCCCCTCCAAATTGATACACAGTAACCTAAAATCGATTGACACAGTGCGTAGTAGATGAATTTTAATGTAGGTACATTACAGTACAGACTCCTAGATATTTGATATGTTGAACTCTTTCTAATACCATACATGTACAAATGCTGATGTTAGTGTTATGGCACATTCGCTATAATTTTAATTTCATTAGTGTCTGGAAGTCCCTGTTTTAAAATGGAAAATGTTAGATGTTTAGTTTTAATGAGGTTCATTGTAATTTTGTTTATATTGAGCCAGTACATTATTCCTATTAGACCATTTTCAGTTATTTTTCTTACTTCACTCCAGTTTTTACCATGAAAAACCACTGCTGTGTCGTCAACAAATGCTACGATTTTAGTATTTTGTAGTTTTATATTACATAGTTCGATGATGTATATCAAGAATAGAGTAGGCCCAAGTATACTTCCTTGCAGAACACCGTAAGATACATGAGCATCTTTACTAATATAAATGCCAAATATTTTAATGTTCAGCTATTCATATTGTTTACGTACTTCTTAATTTCAGTCGTTCTTTGCAGTAGATGATTTAGACGTCTAAGAACCATCGTAATACTGCATACAATGTGCGTAACAATATCATTGCTTTAAAAACGTTACACTATTATTAAAACTCAGCTTCGCTTTTACGTTATCACGGGCATATGTGCGTTTGCTTTTGTAAATAACATAGTTTTCCTTGTAGAATCGTTCACAATTTAAAATATCGTAGCTCTTCCAATTAGAAGCAGGCCAGCCGTGTGATAACTCGTCGACGTTGACGAATTTATCGACGGCAAATTAATAAATAATTATTTATTAAGACCTGAGGCGCACTAACATCTTCTATTGCATTGGTTTGTATACGCAAGAACAAGACGAAGCTACACACTCAGTGATTAGTGTGATTACATATACAAAAGGTCGTGCCGTCTTATTTGCGCTTATACAATTGTCCTTACGATATATGAAGGTGTAAGGTGTTACAGCTTGATATAAATAATTATTATATGTCCTGTTTCTGTGTGTTTTAATGGAAAATTGTAGAAAATTATGTGATTAGCGGCACTGAAACTTATCCGAACAATATCTTTAACTATTTTATGGAAATAAATATCTTGAACAGAAACCATCTTTTAACATGGTGTCAAAGCGAGTAATAATATAAATATCACATACGTTAAAGTATTGGCTATTGCTAGTCGTCCACTAAACGGACATATAAAATAAGTTAGTCGTCCACTAATCGGACGAATAAAATAAATTAATCATCCATAAAACAATTGAATTAAAAAAAATCTCATTAATCGTCAATACTATTAATATTAAAACAAACAGTATCAAGTCAATAGAAGGGTAAATCTTGAGATTCGGATTATTCAGTTGATTCCCAAGGCGCATATTTTTTTTTTACTAATTATAGTTTATCATGATTCTTAGCCAAATTATAAAAACATTTGTCAAATAGCGGTCATTTTTGAACGATGCATTACAAAGATATTCGAAATCATTTTTGGGCCAGGGGAATTTAAAAACGATAACAGGGGGATCAAAATTAAAACGACGGTAATAAAACATACTATTTATTTAATAATCAGTCTCTTGATCACAGTTATTGGCACCTTGAAACCAAATTATCAATCACTTTAGATTGCTGCAAAAATAACATGTTCTTCATTTTCTTCAGCTTTTTTGAGTTTCTTCTTATGATTACAACGATTTGAACATTATCTACTTTTTCATAATTTGATGCTATCGTGGACTCATTTCATTTCTTTTATCTTCAAATTTAATAGTTTTCTCTTGGAGTTGAGTGCGAAGTTAACGATCACTCTTGATTCGCTCTAATCTACGGCGCTCAGAAAGTTTTTTTTTTTCCATTCTCTCTTGTCCCGTTTTTTTAGGAGGCATTGTAACAATATTTCGAAATTATATACCTAATATAATATTTGCAATACTGCTAATCCTTATACAAAATGTTAAGTTTAAATGTTAAATTTTAAGTTGTAAATTGCCAATGCTTCTTATTCCTTCCTGAGCATCTAATAATACTTCATCACTTTCTTCCACAGCTTGAATTCCTTCAATATCTTCAGACACATCATAACCTAATAAATCATTGGTTATTTAAGAGATATATTATTGGCTAATCATCTACATTATTAATTAATAATAAGATTTTACTTACCCATCATAATTATATGAATATTATTTAACTTGAAATTGAAATATATTATTTTTTTTACAGCTGTCCACTGAATAATTCTAATAAACATTCTAATAAACATTCATTTATTTGAAATATGATAAAATTATTAACATACTTACGTAAAGGTAGTATACTATGCATAAATAAATCATCATCATCTTAGCCAAAAGACGTCCACTGCTGGACGTAGGCCTCCCTCAAGGTTTTCCACACAGACCGGTCTGGAGCCAACCGCATCCAACCGCTTCCCGCAACTTTTACCTTTACTTTTACTTTTACCACCTTATAGGAGGCCTGCCCTGCTCCTGCTGCGTCTTCCGGTGCGTGGCCGCACTCCAGAACCTTTGTGCCCCAACGGCTATCGGTTCTGCGCGCTATGTGCCCTGCCCACTGCCACTTCATCTTAGCTATCCGGAGAGCTATGTCGGTAACTTTAGTTTTCCTGTGGATTCAACCTCGCAGGGCAACGCCGAGCATAGCTCTCTCTATCGCCCTCTGAGTGACTTTGAGCCTTCTGATAAGGTTCATAGTAAGCGACCACGTCTCGGAACCGTATGTAAACACTGGCAACATACACTGGTCAAAGACTTTTGTCTTAAGACACTACGTTATATTGGGCGCGAAGATATGTCATAGCTTCCCGAACACTGCCCAGCCGAGTTGGATTCGACGATTGACGTCTTTCTCTAAGTCGGACCTACCAAACTGGATCATTTGTCCCAGGTACACATACTTGTCGACAACTTCGAGAGTAGAGTTCACAACCTTAATAAGAGTAGGTATAACATGGACGTTGCACATGCTTTTCGTTTTGTCCATGTTCATTTTAAGATCTGCTTGTCTGCTTGTACAGAGGCCATCGAGCATTATGCTAAGGTATTCCATGGTCTTGGCCATGACCACGATATCGTCAGCAAATCGAAAGAGTTATATACTCGCCGTTGATGTTAATTAATATCGAGTTCTTTCCAGTCCAAGAGCTTGAAAACATCTTCCAGCGCGGCGGTAAATAGTTCCGAGAATATATCTATTTCTTATTCTATTTTAAATTATATTGTTGCGACTAATTAAAAACTATTTCAGAACATGTGTTTAAAAAATCTATTTTATATCGTATGGTATGGTCCAAGTAAACATCTGCACTACATTAACTTATCTTATTAAAATAAAATTTTGAAGAATAAAAATTAATTACAATTTTTAATGATATACCATTCTACATTTTAGCGAGCTTTTCAACATTTTGCTCATAAAGAAAATAATTGGGGATGACATACTGCGCTAAATTTTCGGACGACTAGCTTCACCCTTAAACGGTTATTTATACCATTAATAAATTTCATTCATCCGTATAGTGGACGACTAATACATGTTATTTGTCCGTTTAGTGAAGGACTAGACACTTTGTAAAGTATTTTACTACGAGCACTAACGAGTTTGGACATACCTACAATATATATATATGTAGCTGACCCATATTTTTTATTTATGTCAAACAGTTACGTTTCTTAAACTCTAAAATACACGAGGCATTTATGGAATATAATCAATAATGCATAAGATACAAGCGTTTCAAATTTGGTAGTAGGAGAAATTGTCATATGAGAGAAAACGATACAAGTTGTGACGTAACTGATATTTAAACGCATTTGTCCGAGGGAGTTAGTGGTATCCCCAACTACACTCCCTCTCTTTCCAATATGCAAAAATTATTAATTACTCACTTATTTTGCAGCCAACATTAATACTGTTTTCACAAATCGATTTCTTTTGATTGCTATTTGCTCTTGGAAGTAAAATAATGTCCAAATTAAATATAAAGTTATTACCCTATATTTTAATTTTGTGTATAATAGTCCCTATTACAAACAAAATTTACAGATAAAAGCAATATATGCATAATATAATAATAATATTCTATCACATACACACAACACCAGAGCTTGTACTATGGGTACTAGACAATGGATAAACATACATAATTATGTACATAGCATTTTTTAGTAAATACATCCATATTATACATATATATAAACATATATTAACACCCAGACCAAGACACACATCAATGTTCATGCACACAAAATGTTTGACTTGTGCAGGAATCGAACCCGCGATCTCAGGCGAGGCAGTCGGTTACACTAACCACTAAGCCATCGGGGCCGTCAATAATGTGTGCATGAATGTGTTTATAGCATAAATTATTAATAATATCATAATTAAATAGCCACACACCGAGTTCTAATCAACCGATGTTGGTAAACTCTTAAGGATATAATAGTGATACTTATTCATGCGTCAAATCATTAATGTGTAATTGTAATTAGTATTGTGTTTACGATATTGTGGCGTAGGTCGTTAAGGAATAAAAAACATGCTTGTTGCCTGTTACGTCACATATTATGAATATTACGAATTAATAACCAAATATATACGTCGTCTTTTTATTATCAAGTTTATTTTTATTTTATTTATTAGTCTGCTCGCGCTTTCGTCTGTGTGACGTCAATAGACGCGCATAATTTATTTTAGATCAATTTCTATTTATATCTTTCTTTTTTCCCGGGTTCAATTTTCGAGTTAGGCAAAGCGTTATTGGATTTTTTCTGTCATGGTGGTCTTAGCACAGAATCTGGTAGACTATTAAAGTCGACCAAGAAAGTGGTCTACCAGTATTGACAAAATTTTCCGCGAGATCTAATTATAACTAAAGTTGACTTTTCTAATTTGACACATGTCATGACGTAAATATAATACATGATTAAGAGAGCAATGGTCACTGTCATAATATTATTGCAAGGGGAATATTGTCCTTATTGTTTCATGACGTTCAAATGAACCTCAACCGTAGGATGGTAGACCACATTTTCGGCCGACTGTACCAGGTAGGTGAGAACAGTCTCGCCCTTATAACGTGGAACCTAAAACCGTACTTAACTAATTACGCATATAATTAATATCTGGCTTCCCATTCGATGATATAAGCGACTATGTTTGTATATATTTAATAAACTATTCAACAGAAAATATTTTCATTGCAATTCCTTTGTCGACAGTAAGAACGGGCAGTCCAGACTACATGTGTTCATTACTGCCCCAACACTGGAGATCGAACAAGACTTTGCCTGGCGGTTTCAAAGTGGTAGCCCTGGGAGACGTCCTCGACGGCACGTTAGTCACCGTCAGGGCTGGCAATGACGAGAACTGTTCTGCGGAACTGCGGAACAACTCAGCTGTAATGAAGAATAGGGTTGCTAAGTTTAATGATTTGAGGTTCGTCGGCAGAAGTGGGAGAGGTGAGTGTTTTAACATATTTTGGAGTATTCTGATCGGTATTAATGGTTTTATGTGGGTATAATATCAATATCTCGCAAACATCTTCCATGAGAGGGAGACACTGCAAAGTAAATATGTTTACGTTTTTAAAAAACAAGAGCTTTAAGTCCTCTGACGCGATGGACTTTCTTTTTCTTTGTTTTATACTATGAATAAATCCTGTATCGCGGGGGATTTTACAAACATTCAAACAACGGAGATAAAAAACGCTCAAACTCGGGACAAATATTTGCGGATCATACAAATGTTTATCCCGTGAACTGAACCCACAGCACTCGGCGCGGCGCAGTGACGAGACGACCGCATAAACCACTAATGACAACCTAAAATAAAATACTGTCCGGAAAATTATCTCAGGACCACGGCACCAGCTAGGTCTTCTCAATTGCAAAGAAAAGTAGTTTGATCAATATTATGGAGGTTTAAGAACGTTGACTGCTAACTGGTATAATGCGGTGTGTAATTTCTCTGACTAATCGTTCGAAGAGATACCTAAAAAAACAATATTATGTAATTGCTCAATCTTGGTTTTCCTAAGCGTAAATGTGATCAATATTGACTAACACTACAGCATTTTGTAATGCTTTTTTGCTAAATAATCAAAAGTGTGACTAATAACACAAACTTGGACTTTACCTATTTATGTTACAAATGCAAAACATCTCATGATTTGTTAGCTTTAGAAAAAATGTGGAAATAATGCTGTAGGTCTATTTGTCATATATTCATTCCAATTCTAAACCGTTGATCTGTTTTTCTATGAAATTGTATAGGAATGTAGGTTGAATCTTGTTGAAGGCTATTTATACATTACTCATTATAGCAAATACGCTAATTCAAATATGTTTATATCGTTCTCTTAGCACAGTTGCAGGGCCCTGTGAAATCCTAACTGAAATCTAAAGCAGCCTATGAATGAAGTGCCTGCACCCTTTAGTAGCTTTGTAAGTTTTATTAATAAGGAGTCCTAGAGCTCTTTCAATTAATCAGTTTATTCCTTGCAATAACGCTGTGCGTTCTAGTTCTATTTTCAAAATTTAGTATGCGCAAGCGACTTACCATAGGTTATAGCCACCAATTACGATCATACTGGTGATTCGTTTTTACGCCTGATGGTAACCACCGCCATATAACCTGTATAAACAAAACATTTGCACAACAATAGATCAATAAGAATTGACGATCGTAGTGACACCGTTATATTTACCATAAACTGATACACACAATCATTTAGCTTTCATTGATGATCCACACCTAACTCAAGTACTTTTGTAATAATTATTTTACTAAATAATTCTAAGAAGCGTACTTTTATTTATTCCATTGACGACAAACATTACGTACATATCATAAAAAACAACAAAATGCAATAAAAACTATTTAGTACATTACTGCAAACTTATCTATGCGGTTGATTAAAACGGAACTACGATAAATTGTGAACAGGAGTCAATGAACTACGTGGATACTAGAGATTCTCTGACTTTTTAAATAATGTTGTAGACCTATACTCAATTCATAATAATAAGAAATGACTGACATGGAAAAATACAAACGTAGGCAGAGCCGTAGTAATTGTTTTTTTATAGAATCATAGAAGAGGTGATCAACGTAATAGTTTTTGCCTTTACTCTTGAAAGCAATGACAGGTAAAGGCCCTAATGCTAAATGATAATTGAATGAATTCTAATTTTAAAGTTAGCGTTTAAAATATAATGTATTACAAATACAAATACAATGTATATTAAAACTTTGACGTCAAAAGCTTCTAAGTAGCAAAATGATAGATCACATATTTATACTTATCGCTTACATATTGCGTACGAAACTGTTTACATGTCTATATCAAATTATAATGTCTTATTGTACACCAAAATTACTACATAGATAGCTTTATTGACAGTTATCTGTTACGAATTCGTATGACATGAAAAAAACCGCTTGCTAGCTTCATGCCTGCACTTCTTAGCATTAGAGAATGACGTCACATAAGTTGTTAATTCTTAAATCTTGCCACGAACGGTGTACTGACGGTCAACGATTATGATGTTCCAAAATGTACTTCTGCAATCGGTTGTACATTAAATTATTTCAAATTTCGAAATCAATTTAAAATTTCTACTTTCAAAATTGATTCTAGTTTATATTTTGTAATTCGAGTATTTGTTATTGATATAAAAAAAACAATCATTATCATCATGCTACTAGTAATTGACATGGACATTTCTATATCCAGCCTTTTATAACTTAATACCATACTCTTTTAAAATTATTAGATTGATATAAACTGGGTGTTTTGGTCATCAACACACAGCAGGCTTCATTTTCGCAACTAACAAATATTTGCATGATTCACAGATACTTCCGGATTTGAACATTTGGGTATTTATTAAGACAGCTTAGCTTTTATATAAAAAGGCACTACAAACGGCAGCAAAATTTAATAAAGGCAATAACTGCCTTATTGGATATAGTGTCTGTGTCCCTGAGGACATAACCTCATTGTATGTAGTGCTCTGTTGTGTTCATTCTACACTAGATGTCTGACTCATAACCCCTGACTGAGGGTTGAACATGGTTTTGCATTTCCTCTTCTCCATTAGCAGTATGGTGACTATACAAAACAACGTAGAAATCCTATGTCTCAGCGGGCATAATACGGCAATCGATGTCATTATCGCTGTTGACAAAATTAAATAGACGAATAAACTACTGTGGAGTATACACATTTTCAAGCTATATTTAGTATTTTATAAATATATTTAATGTACAAAAACAGACCGCAATGAAAAAAACTATGAGGATAATAAAATAAATTGCTAACATAAGAATAAGAATTGTTAGATGTCAATACAGAAGACGAACCGTTAGCGTTTCCAGACAGGTCTTATTAAGGCAACTTAATAGAAAACCAGTCTCCCATCCAATACGTGATTGCGCACAACATAGCTTTACCACGCATCAAACGATCTCAACGCACAGCAGCTGCCTCATAACGTTGTTAATTTCAAAAACCGCTTTAAATTACCGAAATTAAACAAATACAGCATGTGAGATTTGTATATATTAACCTTTGTGACCACGCGGAGGTTAACAAACGACCTTGTATGTACAACAACACACTTCATAAAAACAATCGGGCACTAGCAATTTACAAATACCTTGCAAAAAAAATTACAACAAACAAAGAAACATATAAAAACCCTAGGACGTCATTATAGAAGTTGGGAAATTCGATTGTGGGTGACGCATCATAGATCCGTGACGACATCGACGCACGCGCATAACACATAGACCGGTTTTTATTCATATCACGTGGTTCGAACATTTATAAAATCACCGACGGATCGGCCATTACATTGATTGTTGGTATTCGTAATTAAGTGCCTACGCTGTGGGTCTTATCCATTTGCTTTACTATCCGCCATTACGCAAAAAAGGCACCTGAAGATGGTTCTTCCTTATCGCAAAAATGCTAAAAACTGTAACGATGAATTACCCTTTATCATTGAAGAGGTCTATGGATGTCTCTGATACGTCCTTGACCGCCGTAAAACTAAACAGGTTTGTTAAAAAGTAACATGTCACCTAAGCAGCATACGCAGTATAAAACTGGTTTTGCTTCCTAACTAAATCACGATGTATTAAGGTTTGCAACACTATCGTTAATATTGCCGGGTATTTAAAGCATGATGTGATTATAAGGAGGTCAAGAACAGTTGAAATACGAAATATCATACTGGCAGGTATACATAGTATGGTTACGTAGCCCTTAATACAAAATAAAAAGCAGAACAGAAGCCTCCACGCTTCGGTGACGCACTCACACATGTAAACAGTGATGAAATGAGTGTAACACTAAGTTCTGCTATCACTGGGTCATGGTGCCAGCGGTTGTGGTCTAGTACAAGTAATCGTGGTTTGGCGCCAAGACATCACCAACCACTAATTAAATACGGAACAAAAAACGTTCTATTGATAGATCGTATGTCCGTATTACCGTTTTTCATGTTTGTAATCCATTAAGGATCTTATTATTACAAGCAAAAAGTGTTATTTTTGTATTCTAATTGTATAAACCCGAGAACAATAATAATTGGTTTTGCCACTGGCCTTTGAATTGAATGGTGATTGAATTCAGTCTCGCAGACATTTGAAATGTTACTTATTTTTTCGTCTATGACGGTTCAAATTTACTTTTCATGAGCCTGCCATTCTAGATCTTACTATATTAAAAATATTGATACATCATTGTCTGATTTACGAATGCAATGCCAATATGAGATAAATTTACGGGTGCAATGCTAATCAGAAATAAGGTTTCTTCCGTGCCTTTAGTAATTTTGATTACATTACAGTTCATACCACTGGCTGATTCAATAAAAATTAAACACTTCTATGTTTACTACTCTCATAAGACATCAAGTAAAATTATAAATAATATATATGTACACCAATCAATTAGCAAGAAGAATTCTCCAGATAATGCGGTAATTAAACTCCATCACAGGAGTAATTTTCTATGTTGTGACCATTTAAAAGGCAAAGGCGACATAAAATCAAAACTCAATAGGAGACCGACACGTCTGCTATGGATGTCAAAAGCGCTGACATCAATTTGTACAATATCAAGTACCGTACCATCTCGCCTTCTCAATACTGGTACTAGGCTTTATTCTAGAACTGAATGCAGCCTTTCACGTGCGTATGACCTAAAATATATAATTATGTCGAAACTGTACATAGATAATCGAATAAAAGAAAACTAAACGATCACGCGATTAAGGCCCCGTTCCACGAGTCCCCTTCATAAACAAAATAATCGTTTGCGGTGAGGGAACGCGCATTTTCTAAATCACGAATGTGAAAACCAGTGTTTGCCGTTAATCTGTTACTGTCGTGTCTATGAACTGGCAATTTGTCAGTAATCTGTGTGAAATTTAAAAAGAAATACACAGTCAACGCAACCTTTAGGCCGCCACGCTAAAATATAATTTCCAATCCTTATTATTAGATCTTGATTGGAAGCAAGTATATTATGTTGTGTTGTTATACCTGGCTATCATAGATATTCATGGCGGACAAGAATGTCAAATTTACGCCCTTCTTCAGGCATGGAAGAGTGACTTTTTATAAATGCTTATTCATATAAGCATAACGAAAGTGAAATTAGTTAACCCCACAGATCAATAGATCTGCGCGTTCACATCTACGTCACGAGCCCAATTGTTATTAATCACATGCAAATAGTTATTTTTAAGAATCTTCATTTTCCCTGCCGTTATGCAGCATTGTTCGAGAAAATCTTATAAATACATCGTCCTGTGCTGCTGAACGTACGCTTGCTGGCTGTGGGAGAGTGGGAGTCGGGCCTTTGGCTTCAGGCGCTCCTGTCGTCCAATATAGATACCATGTTGGACGATACGCCCTACCGCATTGCTTCTTGTTTCCGCTTAGGTACTCCTTGTGTTTCTCCGCATCGGTGTCTTTGTGGAGAAACCGTCGACAGTCTTGGTCACCATGGCCTATCATGCAGCAGAAGTGCTGGTCGTATATCACGACACGCCAACCTGAATAACAAACTCCGTCGGGCTCTTGTCACCGCTGGCGTACCGGCTTGAACCTCACGGCTTGGTACACGACGATGGCAAGAGACCAGATGGTATGTCATTACTGCCATGGAAAATGGGTAGGCCTTTGGTGTGGGACGCAACTTATGTCGACACCCTTGTGCTATCACATCTTTCTAGCACAGCGGGTTGTGCTGGTGCTGCTGCTGCATCAGCGGAGACGCTCAAACGGCGTAAATATCAAAACCTAATTGGTGAGTACATTTGAGCCGTTTGGTGTCGAAATGCTGAGCCATGGGGTCCAAATGCTAGGTCTGTTTATAGAGACCTAGCTAAGCGGCTCATCGACGCTTCGCGTGACCAGCGGGCTGGTATTTTTTGCCATTCAACGTGGCAATGCTGCCAATCTTCTGGGCACGTTGCCAATTGACGACGATGCGGAGGAATATTATAACGCTTTTTAATTTTGAAGTGTTATTTTTCTCTTTAGTTTATATTTCTTGTAAATAATTTGTGTATATATTATGTTAATTATTTAATTATGTCACTTCTAATTTATGTTTAAATCAGAATCTTTAATATGCAGATGGCTCAAATATTGTCGGCCTCAATATTAACAGCAGACTTTCGATCGACTTTGAAACTTCTGAGTCACAGGTAGTAAACTACTTTCATTAATGACTATCATTTGACCTAGAATGCAAAATAAATTAAAATAAATAAATTACTCACAACATTAATCATTTATTGCTTAATCTTAATGGAAATTCCTTTTTAATAGATAGGACGGCAAAGTCTTTGTGACGTAATATATATTAAAGGCGTCGCTTGTAAGAGGAAAACAACGGAAAGTACCATAAATAGCACGCGATTACGTATAAAAATAGCTATTAGCAAAAAAACATAAACAAACAAGTCGTCATGGCGTAGATTATCTTGTTGGAGGAAGGGAATACCTTGTTACACAGTCTATCTAGCCAAGGCAAACTGTATAAGCTATATAGTCTACTAAAAGTCACAGTAAAACAAGGGTTCGGGTTGCGGGGAAAAACTAACTTGAAAACTGTTCTTCTCCTATATTATAGCCAATTTATGACCGACTCAACAGATGAACGTGGAATTACAAATACGTAATGATACTCAAATAAGACGTCATCAATGCAAATATTATGTACGCAGAAAATATATGGGTCCGCAGAAAATACATACGTCGTTGTAGGACTGTAAACACAAAACATTAACAGTGCCATTTATATTATAATATTGTAATTAGATTTTCTCGCAACTTTATAGACTATGTTCTGGCAGTGACGTCACTAAAGTCAATTACATTATGTACCATATCGCACTCTCTTTAACACAACAGATAAGGTGACATATGGCTTGAAATATTAGTTAAGTTTCAACAAAAGCCGTTCATTGTAGCGCTGTGCAATGATCGATAATTTAATCGAAATATTCGAATCTTTAAGCAAGTCGAAATATTCGAGATATTCAAACGCATTTATCGTTTAAATTAATGATTACGTAGTAATCATACGAATAGACACCGCCCAGGTCGTTGATGTGGTATGGATCTATGACAAAATAGTAAACGATAAAATAAAATTGGGACGCAGAATCAAACAATAGCCGAATAATTTTCGAATTTCTTACGATATTCTTCCTACCAACTGCACATTGTTTAATTTACTGATGTTTGCGTGACGTCATTACGTTGCGGTAGAATAGCAAGTTACGTGGACAAAGTCACGTATATACTTCGGAAGAGCTTTATATTTATAAATTTTAATATATCACTGCAAACTAGTTATATAATGCTTGAAATACATATTGCAAAAACGATTATTAATCATTAGAAATTAAAAATAGTAAGTCAAATACCATTTCAATTAAAAATTACCCGTTTAATACATCCACATTAAGGGAAAATTGCGCAAAGGCTCACTTTTATCTGACGCGAACTTACAAAGGTAATATATATCGCTCCACGCTTACATCCTCGGTATAATAATGTATAGGTTTATCACTTTTATATATTTCACCAGCTATGATTTTATTCAGGAGATAATCTATTATAATAATAATAATCATTCTTTATTGTAACAAAAAGTCGGTAACAATTAATGTGTGAGCCCTGATTCCCAAACTAGAGTGAACTGTGTGTTGGGAATCAGTCTCTTCCCAGAAATATTGTCATTACCAACTCTGCAATGATAAGAATTTCTTGACAGAAAACTCACAAGCTTACCTTTTTTTTCGATTCTGATTATACTTATCCGATTTAGGCAGTTCAGAGAGGCAGAGAAGAGCCACGCTACACTAACAGGCTAAGATATAACAACTTAGGTACATCGTAAGAATATTTCCATAAACCTAACTCTTCATCGCCAAAGTCGGATCAGCAAGTTGGATTTTAATTTCCAAACCGCAGTCGGCAGTAAACGACGTTCGCACTTTAGTGTTCCATTGTGTTAGATGCGCCGGCGCAGCCAGCCGCCATTACCGGCCCTCATGCACCTACAATGTGCGAGGGGCAGTAAAATCACGGCGATCGTTTTAACACGCCATCAACGCTGTGACTGGCCAGCTGTACATTACCAGCTATCTATATAAACTATATGCTGTTATATGCATCGAGATATATCAAGAATATAACATGAAACAATAATGTGTGGTTATAATGGACCGCGTCATGTTTTAGGAGTAGAACAAATCCCGGATATCTATTATACCAGGGCTGTTAATAAATTACGCCATTGTTGAGCATGGACTTCGTCTCAGTATGATATGGTATTCCCCACTGGGAACTCATACTTTTTTCTTTTTTTTTTTTTTTTTTTTTTTTTTTACGTGGGTGAATGCAATGACGCATATCCCTCCGCGGGGGCGGGCGGAGGGATTATGTCGGACTCGCCGGGGTAAACTAAGATGTTAAAAAGATAATGTACCTCCCGGAATACCGACTAAACCTACCACGGTGTTCCTCGACAAAACCACTATCGACGGGGCCGCGCGAATCACTTTCGCATACGGTCGCGACCCCGCCGAGGTTCCGGCCCGCCGTATGAAACGGCAGGCCCCTACGCAATAAGACCTACCCAAGATAGGTACTCAAAATAAAATTCTACTGTCCCCTAAAGGGGGAGACGGACACGAAACAGAGGCGCGCGTGGGAACACGCACGCCGCCTCTCGGACCTGGTGCTGAACGGATGGCGGGCAGGCCCACAAAGCCCGCCACCCCCAGGTCAAACCTCAGGGTGGCTGGAGGTCATCGCGCGCCCTCCGGCGCCCGGCTCTGCGGTTGGGGAGAGGGTTTAAACGCTCCCTCTCCCGCTCCGCCGCCTCCTTGATGGAAATTACTTCCTCACAGAAGGAGGCGACGGCGTTCCATGACCTCTCACTCCGGACCATAGACTGAACTACGGCCGGGAGCGAGAGGGCAACCGATCCGACTGCCGCGATCAAATCACGGCGCTGCGATGCCCAGGCGGGGCAAACCGCCAAAGTGTGCAGCGCCGTGTCCTCAACAACGTCACGGCAGTCGCCGCAGTGGTGACAACCGGGCGTCTCTTGCCGGCGTATACGACACAGGAACTGGCCAAAACAACCGTGGCCAGTTAGAACCTGTGTCAGCCGGAAGGTGAGGGCGCCATGCCGCCTCTCCAGCCACTCCTCAAAAACGGGACTTACCGCCACGATCATGGCGTGCCCGGGGAACTCATACTTGAGTTGAGTAACTTCACACATTTTTGAGTACTTTATGAAGATATCTCAGTTACGTGTAATATATTTATCATCATTAACGTAAGCAGAAATAATAAAGCAAAACTCACATCATTCAGAATAATCAGAAATGTGTGCCGCGGAAAGAGTTATTAACTGTTAAAATAATTATTGGATTGAAATTAGTGTCATAAATAACAACATCAATTCTAAACCAATATGTCAATTCTAAAAATACATTTTCGGTAATATTGGTAGACAATTAGCATCTTTGTTATATTTTATTTTTAGATTATACGAGGGGAGTTCAATATATTCTCGGTATAGGCAAGAAAGAATAAGCAGAAAATTCTGAAATAAATAATTATTTCATGTAGTCCCCCATCACCTCAATACCCTTATTAGAGCGGGAAAGTAACTATTCAATAACCCCTAAAATATTCTTCTTTCCTTTAATTGACGCCTTCAACTCTTCATCGTCGGAAAAACGTTTACCTCCAACATCTTTCTTAAGGTTTGGAAACAGAAAGTAATCACGAGGGGCCAGGTCTGGGCTGTAGAGTGGATGATTGATTTCTTCAAATCTGCATTCCCGCACAGCAGCCTTAGCAACGCGCCCTATGTGAACCGGCACGTTGTCGTGAAGAAGCAAGAAACCTGCGGTCAATTTGAGAAGTCTTTTTCTTTTACTGCCTCTTTTAAATTACGTAGGGTATTTGCGTAAGATGCGGCAGTAATACATTGACCCTTTTTTGTACCTACTCAATAATAACCTCAATAACCACGGGTTTCGTCTTCAATACTCTCTCTACCCTGTCTAAATTCACTAGATCACTTTTGAATAGTAGATAATGAAGGAGCAGAATCTTGGCAAACAGCCACCATTTCTTCGTGAATAACTTATTGAGTCTTTCCTTGCTTTGTAAAGAATTTTAACACAGCGCTGCGCATGCTCGATTTTTCAACATTGTCGCATCGGTCATCGTAGTTTCCTTTTCGTAATGATATCTTGAATACTAATGGTGACAATTAAATAAAATTTTATATTTATACCCTCAAAGAATGTATTTAACTAATGAGATAATTTAATTACCCTCATCATTAGTATATCACCCCGATACGGCGAATACATTGAACGCCCCTCGTATCATGGCAATCAAAGTAATTTATATATTTTAACCCTTAGAAATTTTAGAGCTGCCATATAAATATTTTCACATTTCACATACCTATACATTTAAAAAAATGTTAAGGTATGTCAATAAAACTTACTAAATTACAAATTATTAACTTTGTACAAAAAAAGGAAATAGTATTAAGTACCTACACATACAAAGTAAAGGAAAAAATATTACAAATGCCTAGCCAACTACCATTATACAGTTCCAACGATAAACGATTCGGAAATTTACCTTACATAGAATTATTCCTACTGACTCACCAAAAATCTTCCACAAATTTAATTCTATAAAATGAAAACGTCATTATATTTTACATTCTAATACAAGCATGTCTATACTGGCATCAGTGAATTCACGGTCATTCTACTCACACAAATTCGCAAGTTTCAGTATTAACTGATCATTGAAAAGTTAATGATGATGATAATAATGTCAAGTATACTAACAGTTACGTTATTTTGCAACTGACCAGCAATTTCATTTGTGTCAAATAAAATTACGCAGATAAAAAAGAAATATCTTAACTAATATAATCATTGCGAATGAGTTTGTTTGTTTGTTGCGCTTTCCCGTAACTACTCGACCGACCATCATGAAATTTCGCATGGATGTTGTCAGGGATACAGAAAAGGACATAGAATACCTTTTATCCTAAAAAATACTGTACTCGAATTATAGATAATTGACATAACCTACATTTACGCGAGTGAAAATATTGTAAGTGCATGAACAAGAAACAAAATATATGAAAGCCAGCAAACCTATATCAGCACACATCAAAATATTTTCCTATACTAACAAATTTGTATATACATACTCAAGATACATTGCCTCATTTTCTCAGAATTTAGAGATGGGTTAAGATAATATCGCACAGATAAATCGCAAGGTCAAGGCTAAAAGAAAATAAATCAAATAAAGGTATAATTCGAGTATAAGCACACATATTAATGCAATGGGCAGTTCGCCGTATAAAAGAAACACAAGCTAATCTGTCCACCTACACTAAAATTGCTCATTTCTTAGAATTATAGCTCGTTAAATAAGATATAACAATTGTTTGAATAAATAATATAAAATCGGTCTGACCTATTAGTATCGTTATTGCTTTTGGATGCGGAGGTCAGTTAACATTCGCTTCTCGGAAAAAGAAGTATTCAGCTGTACCTGATGGGCTAGGTCCGAGAGGCGGCGTGCGTGTTCCCACGCGCGCCTCTGTGTCGTGTCCGTCTCCCCCTTTAGGGGTAGTACAGTAGGGCTTTTATTTCGTAGTACCTATCTTGGGTAGGTCTTATTGCGTAGGGGCCTGGCGTTTCATACGGCGGGCCGAAACCTCGGCGGGGTCGCGACCGTATGCGAAAGTGATTCGCGCGGCCCCGTCGATAGTGGTTTTGTCGAGGAACACCGTGGTAGGTTTAGTCGGTATTCCGGGAGGTACATTATCTTTTCAAAATCTTTCTTTTACCCCGGCGAGTCCGACATAATCCCTCCGCCCGCCCCCGCGGAGGGATATGCGTCATAGCATTCACCAACGTAAAAAAAAATAAAAAAAAAAAAGTCAATAGTGTTGGGAATAATAAAGCTAGGAAGAAGAATTATTAAAAATTGTCTTAATACCGTTAGTAATTTTTTTAAGGTGTCGATTATTATCCATATAATTATGATTATTCATATATTTTAAAAGAAATCATACCTAAAATGTTAGGTAGGGTGGTAATTTGCCTGCTATGTTTCGCTCCCAAATATAACGGGAATGAGTTTTTTGCTTTAACTGGACTGCGAGTTTATTGAATCTTTTCATAATTAACTGTTAGCAGCATCTACGCCCGCAGTTTTCAATATTGTTTTTCTCCAGACTTCAAGATACAACTAAAATAAATGTTACAAAATCGTTATTTATAATTTTTTTAATGTACGTATTGGTCTAGTACTCTGGATGTAATTATTTATGTAAACATAGATTTTACCAATGTGTAATGAAATGATACGCGTATATCTATCAATCTATCCCTAATCATTTTCCTATCTCACACTTGATTACGTCTCGGGTTTGACAACCGGATAGAATTTCATCATAAAACTTTCAATATCAGCGAGTAAAGTAAAAATAAGGATTCCTCATGCCTCAGAAAACACTACGGAGACAAGAAAATACATTATTTATGCCTTGGGTAAAACCGTTATCTATTCTGATACAGACAAGAATAATTGAAATACACGTTTGCTCAAGCTATAGTTTTGCTCTATGAATCATTTTAGGTCTCAAAATACCTACTACTCATTACAAAACAGTCACAAGCTATTTGTTAAAAAACTTAACATATTTTTAATAATACTAGCGATCGCCAAGTGGTCGAAATTCCACCATGATAGATTTAAATTTTAAGTTAAAGCGTTATTAAGGTTTTATTGCCTATAACTATAATCTTACAATCATATTTCACGATACTTAAAATATGTAACCATAGTTACGAAGAATTCTACGACATCAGCCAAATAATGCCGAAATACTACGAACGCGATTCGACTGCGTGTGTCAAATGCATGGTTGTGTGCGCGTTGTGTTTTTTCATTAATTTAATGTATTTCTAATGCATATTTTATAAAAATAGTAGGATTCGATCCTCTTTCTCCATATAAACTTTATCTGTGCCAAATTTCATACTCCTCCATTCGCTCAATTTTCGTAAAAAGGGGTACAAATTTTTTTCTTCACGTATTAATATATAGATTATTACAAAGTGTACATTCCAATCCAAAATGCAAAGACCAAACATTATACAGCTAATTTAAATGATTTGTCATCTGGTATAACAGATAAAAAACTGGTACTGACTCGGCTGTCTCGGGTAACTAATTAGAAGAAATTGATCCTGATAGGGTCATATGCAAAAGAAAATGATGCAGATTCAAATCAAATCAATCAAATCATATATTTATTTAATGAGACTTACTGTGAAACTCCCTCGTTATAATTAGGTAGTAACTCAATTGCTAACATACTGATTAATCTATACTAATATTATTAAGCTGATGAGAATGTTTGTTTGGTTGAACGCGTTAATCAGGAAATACTGGTATATATTGAAATTTTTTAGCGTTGGATAGCCCATTTATCGAAGAAGGCTATAGCCTATAGGCTATACAACATCACGCTACAACCAATAGAAGCAGAGCATCAATGAAAAATAGTCCAAAAACGGGGGAAATTCTGACGAATTGCGCGGATCGGCTGGTTTGATTTAAAACTAGTTGCTGCCTGAAGCTTCAAATTTACTAATGCCACAAAAAGTACTAGTCTAATATTTGTGCTTGTCCTATGTGCTCCAAGCATGACCAAGTTCCATCCAAATATGTCGCACGATTAACGCGTGATTAAGTAACAAATATCAAAAGAAATTAACAGACTTTTAATCATCTACATATATACATAATCTAAAAGTAGAAAAAGTAGGAATAGATAAAATTTTGCCAATTTTCTCTAACATCCAATAAAACAATTGAAAATTAAGCCTTTTACCATAAAATCCACAAGGGAGAAATTTAAAGAATTGAATTTGATAAAAATGAATTTTCTATAAAATTACTAAAAATAGCTGATTCAAAATAAATGTCAAAGCCTATTAATATCTCAGAAATTGGAAAATACCGTTTTGTTTTGTTAGTATTCAACGTACATGTATGACTATTAATTAAAAATATTAAATAAGTGTATTATTTGGAAAACCGTCTGCCTAAAAACCCTGAAAAACAACGCTTACATTTAGTAAAATGCCACAACTCTACTAATATATTCTTTATTATATTGCTTTATTATTGCCGTTCATTCTATCTACACTAAATATCTCCTCACAGTTATTATAATTTAGACTTATTTAACCTGTTCTCCTGTTGACAATAAACAGAGTGAACCAGATTTATATCACTAGTGTAGATGCTCATCAACTCAAGATTGACTCTTGACAAGCATATTTCTATAATAACATCATTTTGCATTAAATATATATAGACCATTTTCTACCCGCAACTTCTACTGCGTGAATCCACCGAGGACACGCGGATTGGAATAAAATCTACCATACATAATAATATGTGTTAATCAAGAATAGGAAGAAGGAGCTCTATTACATGTAATTTAGCAGTTAAAATCCAAACATCTTTACAAACTTTTACATTTATAGGATTATTCATAAATGTATCACTTCTGAGACACGTCAGTTAAGTTAAATATTAATAATATAATATTAGCCATAAGTATATTACTGAAACAGGAAAGTAGAATATTGTACTTAGTCAAGCGTAATAGAGACTACTTAGAGCACCTAGGACATCTAATATAATTTGTATAATCAGATGTAAGGACGGCTACAAAAGGCAAACTTAATGACATACCGGCAGTTATTAATACGATGTAACGCAACACCATCGTGTGTGAACTACCATTAGTTGTGACGGGGTCATCAAAACAGTGCATCGATAATGCGATGTGATTAGAGCGGACAGGCGCGGACTGGTTCGGTGGCGTGCCTCACTATTTTGTATTCTTTTTGCCGTATGATTCAATATTTTGTATATTATTACAAGTAGTATGGAGGATATCTAATTTCGGTCGGAATCCGAATAATTCTAAATTGTAAGTCTATCTTGCTTTCTCTCTCTTTGTCTCTCTCTCTTTCTCTTGCGTAAGTGAACATACATAGGTATATACGATTTTCATTCCAGTTTGTGATGATTATTGTGTGTACACAAAATCATATTTTATTTTCCCTTTGGCCTATATAACGATTAAAGAGCTTATTCAACACTTTCTTCACAATATGCATTTGAATATACACGAGATTTATTCTGCAATATAATTAATTATATTATTATTTAAATTAGTAATGAATAAGTAATTTTATAAGATGCAATATCGATATTCGTATGGAGAACATCCTCGAAAGCTTCGAACAACATCATAATAATTCAAAAATTGTACAACTAATTTGAAGCGTTTGCAATCCTCAAAAATAAGAGGATGACTTCCGCCAATAGGCTTTCTAAATATCATAGTTGTAACATCTAATTGACCTATTAACTAAACGCAATTACCACCATCTAATGAACTTCTTCAAATAGTTAATACACACATTTCTGGTATTTCTATACCAGTAATTTGATCATAATGCGTTATGTCGAAAGAGAGAGTACTTGTCATCAAATTGAACACATAATTAGGAACGGGCCGAGTGCCCGACGCACGTAAACGCCGTGACCAGATTGTGACCAAATCATTTTGTGTGGTCATCATCGCGTTACGGTTACATCTCAGTCTAAATGTACTTTTTTATTTGTTGTGTTTTTACTTTGTTGAGCAACTAATATCATCAATATATACGGTAAATTATATCTCGCAGCGACCGTTTCAACATGTTGTATCTTTATTTTTCAACAGAAACATTGCGAAAGTCTCTGCTAGTGTGACAGTCGAAAGAGTTTCAATTTGAATAACAAACTGCTTTGCGACTTCTGCAGAAACGCATGGAAACTTCGGTAGATATAGGATGATACAACATTTCGCAGCTATGTTATTGGTCGTTTGCATCTCACAAAATGTTCTAGAAACAGATATTAGAATATCTCTAATTCAGATAATACCAACACCAACTTCGAAGTGTATCGCCACATACGCATTAATTTTAAGTAAGCTGTTACAAGCGTTTGCTATTCGAAACGACGTTTTACTGTATGGCAGCTCTTTCCAGACGGCAATGGCTAAACACTTTAATTAGCAGGAATAGTCGGCAAAACTAATTATAAGTGCAAAATGAACATAATATAAAGTAATTTGCAGCATTTGCGCGCTGCTCCGCCCGCGTAACACCCACATCAATAAAAAGCATATTTTGTTCTACCCCAGGTTTTAAACTATATCTGTACCAAATTTCATCTAAATCGAGTTGAGTGGTTTAGCCGTGAGAAGGTAACATACAGACAGACAGAGTTACTTTCGAATTTATAATATCAGTAATGATTAGTAAGGATTTTCTTCGGGAATCCTAATCATAACCGATCAATTAATAGAGTTTAAGGAAGTTCACCGTCACATTGAATAAGGAAGTGATAAAATCTGATAAAAAGACCCATATTATTAATTGGCAATACCTCTATTTGTACTTTCTGTATAGTATCTTAAATTCCTGAAAGATGTGAGAGGTTTGACAGGATGTCAGTTCACATGGCCCGACAAGCACATAACATTTTATATTTATGCATATTGGGCGTTCCATGCAATATTGAGAACTCATGATCGGATGCCAGCTCTGAAACGACGAAAACTGTTGTTTGTTATCCATCGCCGTCCCGTAGTCTAACTAGCTGAGAGTTCGCTATACTGGCAAAGTGATGTAAAAGTAACCACAGAATGTTTCCAAGAAAATCGTGTCATAATCGTGTACATAAGAGGCGACGGTTTGCGAGTCGTCTCCACTCACAAATGTCACTCAGGATTTACGCTCGGTCATAAATCAAGATGGCGGCCATTTCCCTCCCCTGCACCCCTGCGGCCCACCTGCGCCCGCGCACAATAATTGAATATTTCGCGCGCCTCTCTCAACACCTTCTGGAGACGGTCGTTGCAATACAATGTTATGTTTTATGGCTATGCTCGTATTGTGTTAGGTCCTAAACTGTTGATGAGTGATCATGTGGAATGTATTAAGTTTAATAGCAGCTTTAGAAGTAATATTTCACCTCGTTCAAGACACGCCTTAAAGCTTAGCGGCCAGTGTTTTATGATGATTTGTTTCCGTATTGAGACGTAAAGTTTACTTCGCAATAATAACTAAATACGAACCTCTTTTCGAAAATGTATCAGCTTGCCGAAAGTTTTGTATAATTTTAGCAATATTATTATTTAAACCAAATCATTATGTAAATAGATAAAGTATATACTTAATCGAGTATTTGTATTCTACAAATATTATAAATAAGAAAATTTCGTGGTGTGGTGTGATGCCCAAGGGATAAAGCGGATGGACTTGCGAAACAGACTTGAACGCATTGGTAACACAAGTATTAATACGAGGTGTCAAAAACAATACTAGTGATTTGTATACCAAATTGCCGTATAAACTTCATATTTAAAATATTTTTGTCTGGATACTTCGATATAAATACTGAATCCCGCTTAAACCGATGAACAGATTAGGATGAAGCTAAGATACAGATAGACCATTTTTTTACACAGAAGATACTCTTATCCCGGTGTGCGTTCCCATGAGCCTCAAGTGGTTAAAGCCGCAGGAAAAATCTAGCACAAAATAGTTTTGCTTATAATTACGACTTGTACTTTTAACTTATCTTAAACAAACAACCGATACCTCAATAGACTTAATTCAATAAAAACTTTTCTATCAACATTTTACCCTTATAATGATCTGGGTTCTTGTATGAATCACATACTGCTTTTTCTAAACCGCATTTTACATACATATTGTGGGAATCAAAAAGTAGGTACATGTATCAATTAAAATTATATTTGTATCTATCAAAGTTAATATTAGTTGACATTGAACTTGTCTCAACTTGTATTAAATAACAGGAACCTACTAAATAGCATTTAATAATAGAATCTCTTATCGAAACAGACTTACAATGTCATTTGAAAAAGATCGTATAACGATGTTGGCAATTGTTTAATACCTTTTATGATAAGTAGGTAGGTATTGCACTGTAAATAGTACTCATAATTCACGTATGTATGTGTATTTCTTATCAATATCATAACGATTGCAAAAGGTTATATTTTAATATTATATTTGTAACCACATGTAAGACTGGCATTTTAGCTCTGTATCTGATGATCATAGCATGTTCTGTTTTAGGATTATAGAGCAATGGTAAATTCAACGGTCCAAGGCAATCTGTCAAAAAAACTAAAGCGAATAACAAAATACGTAGCTAATCTCGCAGGCGGAACACGTCGAAATCAGTCATTTATTCGGAATGAAGTACTCTCTACACACGAATTATCTGCATTAGACATGTTAATCCACTCATTTTAACTGTAATTTTATTCGGTATTTATCGGTGCATTCATTACTGGCGACCGCAAATCGGACGCCCAAAAAGCTCGCTATTTTCCACCCATACGCGGCCCGCGGTAGTTAGGGTGCGTTCCCACACTGCACACACACACACATACACCCCACACTTGGATTCGAACATGATTATCTACTATATAGAGGCTAATAAGTTGATTAATATGATTGAACATAGTTGCACGGAAGGATTATTGTGCAGGTGAATGTGATTTAGTAGATTATGTACTGATAATGCGGGGTTGGGCACAATTTTATTTGTAGTATTTTAATCTGCTAATGAATTTGATAGAATCAGAGTTGGTAGACGAGATTAATTAATTATTTAGCAAAACATTATGCTTGAAAAGATGTCTTGAAATCTAAATATCAATAAACATGTGCATTACAGAACTCATATAGCCACCTATTGTTCTATTGTATCTATTGTTTTTTGTTTGATATTAATTAAAGCGACGGTAATCTAATTGTTAGGTTTACTTGGGATCAAGGTTTGATCTCTGCACGTTACACTACCAACGTGAACTTATGCATTGGTAACCTTTAAGAAATCTCTGTGGCAAAACCATTTCAACGCTATCCCTATTTGTTGAAACTAAAATATTAAAATCAATATATTATTACCAGTTCTCTATGACGCAGCTGACACTTTATATTTGGAACTAAACAAATGTATTATTTGTTTAATTCCACATATCGTCATTTGCTGCAACATTAATTGAAACGTATTATCAAAGTTTCGACCTTTTATATTAAACAATTGCCTTACTCAATTAACTCGCAGTAATATGTTTATTGCGAGTTTACTTGGTATAATAATATTGTATCTAATACAATCTGGTTCGACTGTACTAACTACAACAAAGTGAAAAGATGAGAAATTTTGCAAAACCTTCTGAAATTATATTATTAAAATATATTATAAATCTAATTCTAACTATATAATTATTTTTTTTAATTATTGTGTATATTGAATGTAAAAGTAATTATAGCAATTGTAAATGTTGCATGCATGCATGGAATAAAATAAAACTTCATTGTTATTATATCTTGTTTCAGGGAAGAGCTTCTCGCTGACAATCACGATATCAACAACCCCACCTCAAGTAGCAACTTACCAAAAAGCCATTAAAGTCACTGTTGATGGACCTCGGGAGCCACGCTCTAAAACTAGTAAGTATTTATTATACTACATGTACTTGGCTGTATTAGCACACTGACTAATAGGACTACGAAATGCTAATTACTTCTACCTAAAGAAAAAATGAAGGATTATGCAATATGAAGTCAAGCGAAGTAAGCGTCTCACAGAATATACAAAAGTACTGGCCGGCTTACACCGTTGTTAATTATTCGGTGATGCTGAAGACTTGCCTTATTTACTGGAAGTAGTTGGCAAGCCAGCTCATGGCTACAACTAACACAATAACTGCATGTTATCTGGTAAGAAGGAGTTCCAGAGCTCAAATACCGATCTCTTCCATTCGCTCCGTCACATCCCTCCTCCCTACGCTTGGAAACAACATTGACTACGGGCTAGGCCGAAAGCTTGTATTCCACCTTCTTAGTACAAAAATGACCTCATAATTACAGGTTAAAATACACGGCAATTATTTAATATCATGTCATTACAATAACTCTGCTATAGTCCGCAACAGAACATGAATCTCGACCAAAACCACTATAAAGACCAATCACGGTGGGTTTCACCACAAGCACCACGGTTGCCAGTCAATTGTTTATTTATAATTAACATCAAGATTTCCAACAAAAAGAGCAATATGTGCACTGCAATGTACGAATGGCGTTGAGTGCAAAAGTTTGCCTCGCTTCTGTTGTCGATTTGAAGTTTACACAGGATAACATTTTTAGATAGTTGTTTTTGATTCTGGTGTTTGTATTTCAGTGTTTGTAAAATTCCCTGTGACACCCGTCTGAAGCTATTCTGGAGCCAGATTTCTTCTTTTAAGAATAGTAAAATATGGTAATTTTTTGTTGCATCTTGGAATTCTTAACACTATTACTATAGAAGGGAAAAGCGCTCTATCGCAGGATAGGCCATCCTGTGATGCGCTTACCAAATCATTAAGAACTCTCAAGCGTTCGGACTTAACAGCCTAATATAAATCGAACGGTAGATCAGTTCTCGGTGGAGCATTGGTAGTGAATACGACTATTGCGCATGAGGTCCCGGATTCGATATTTTTTCGGGTAAAACTATTTATGTAAGATCAGTGCGGTAAAATAAAAGGGCAAGTCTAATTAAAATGGTACAATAGATACAATAAGACCTTATTGTATCTTTTGTACCATTTTAATTATAATACAGTGAACAAGAGGCGTGGTCGCTTAAGTGGTTAATTTGACTAATGCGGCTAATGATGTAGATTCAAACACAACTCAGCACTAAAATATATACTGTCAAGGTTTGAATAACTATTTTATTTTTATGAAATATTTGTAAAGAAAGTGAAGTTTATTTAGTCTCTATTTAATAGATTTCAAAAAAATGCGGTTGTTAACAGTATAATGTAGCATTAGAACAACTAATCTAAACCGCTATAAAACAGCAAAGTTATATTTTTAAACTAAAACAAAACTGACTGCATTCACGTTATTACATAAAACTATCACCCGTTTTATAAACAACCCAGCGTGTATTTACATAAGCATACAACGCAAATTATTAATTACAAACAATATTTATTCACCGAAATACAAAACTACAAACTTACCTACCAATTAATTAAAAAACTAATATGAAAACATAATTCGATCGAGCGTGTCGTGAGCCCAATTTGTTATTTCGACGTTGAGCGTCTAGGGTTGTCGAATTACTAGAATTGGTCTGGGTTCTCACGACGTTTATATGAACTTCCAGCCAAAAATATACACAAGTTTATGATAATTATTAGTTTATTATAACTTTGCTGTAATATCGAAAAATACAAGCTCGTCAAGTTTGAGCAAGTTAGCACTGAGCAATTGAGCATATCCATAATGTGCCAAAATATGACTGACTATTTGACAAATCAGAAAGAAACGGCCATCAACACAACCAGCAATATAATACTTATTTCTGCACTGATGGCGTAGTGAGTTAAGGGATCGCCTCGCCACTGTCGGGCGCTGAGTGTTGTAGATTTGAACACCACACGGAATAAAAAATTGTGTGATTCACATATAGTTGTCCCCAGTCTGAGTGTCTATTTTGTCCGTTGTTTAAATTTTTATAAAGTTTCCCGTAACAAAGGAATTGGTCTTAGGAGGTGCGGAGGTTGTATTTTATGAATACACCTAAAGCACGAAATTAAACCTATTCCAGATATCAAAGTTATATATTAGTATAGAAGTGGCAACCCTAAGCGGGACGCAAACCGCATTGGGCACATAAACAATTAAAATATATAATAATATTATTTGTACCGTTTCTATTATTATCGTGTAATTTTCATATGTATGACTGTCGACCGAGATATCGCAATTCGTAGATAAGTACTTTTCTTCCCACGAGACTCGAGCTGATAAAGCAATCGTATGTTTATTATTACCTACTTTAGTATTTAGTCGAGTTACAGTGATACCAACTATGAAGGTCGCGGTCAGCAGTGGTGAGATCTTTTTATTTTGTGGTAACATTGTTATTATATAACGGGTAAAAGATAAGATATAGAGGTGACCATTTCTTTTTTAAGTGTTCATGCTAATAGTCTTATTCGATGTAGTTATATATACAAAGTTAATAAACTCAATAAATTGACATTCATAGACAGTAGAGTTTTAATTAGTCAGCTAATGCAGCTATTTGGTTATCTAAGGAATATAACGGAGTAAAAGATGGAGATAGAAGTCACCATATATTTTTTAAATATGAATCCTACTGCTCTTATTCGAGTAAGTTATTAAATATTTTTATTATTATAGCTCGAAATTCACTCAAGAACGTATGGTGGAGAACGCTTATCACTTATGTTTGTTATATACATCTACACCCATAAAAAAGTCTACGTTTACTTGGAAAAGTTGAGATATTTTTCTCGTGTTAAAATGTAATTAATTAATGCATTAATTAATGCTTTAACATTTAAAACACACAATTTAAATATGAAAATCTCAATATTCTTTTTGTTTTCTTTTAAAAAATGGTTTTTTAATCTCTGTGAAATTTGTAATTTAAAGAAATGCGAAGATTTGTTTAAAGTAAATAATTTTATTCATGTTTATATGCTTTTCGAGGTTTGAGAGGTTAAATATTTAATATAAAATGACTTCTCCCCTGGCTGGAGCGCATGTGGAAATTCTCCTGAGCATGCTGTAGATCAAGTTGTCCAATAGTTCTTGGGGTAACCTGTCCCATTCTTGAACGGCGGTTGCCTTGATCTCTGACAGAGTTCTTGGAGATGGCTGACGACTCCAAAAAGCTCACTTGAGAGCGTCCCATGCCTACTCGATTGGGTTTAAGTCCGGAGAGCCGGCAGGCCAGTCTTACCGCGTGATTTTGTACTCCCACAGAGCACCGCTCACTCGTTGAGCTCGGTGTACTGGAGCATTATCATCGACCAACACGAATTGGTAACCATATTTTTTCCTGAATGGTATTATGTTCCATCAATAGCAGCTATCTTGTACAAATTAGCTGTTAAAAAGCCTTTGTACAGGATCAAAGGCGTTCGAGCTCTAATCATTACTCCGCCCCCAAAAAGATACCGATTTGCCGCCTTGCTGAACGGTACTAGTGGTAGTTCTTTGCCTATCGGAATTCCCAGGCCGTCTCCAAACTCAGACACGTCGGTTATCAGGGTACGTACTAATCCGTGTTTTGTCAACGAATAGACAATTACGCCAGACATCTTCTTCTTCGTCTTCACCGTTTTGACGCTGCCTGGCCCACTGCAATCTGCGTCGCTATCGTTCCCGTGTATTCAAAGGTGCTCGTCAGAATCTCCTTGATCAAAATCTTTAATTACACCACTAACACAATTACGAATGGTCTGAGTGCTAATATCCAGTCCAGTAGCAGCTCGCAGCTCTAATCTAAGTTTGGTAGCGTTAATTATTGGATCAAGGACGGCAAGAAGTTGGTTTCCTAGTTCCTAAACTATCGTTATACTTATAAATTAATCGAACATTACTCGCTTCTCTATATTTTACACATAACATTCAACAATTTTCTTAAAGTTTACTAACAGAATGTACGAGGATTGAGAACTAAAGCTACTACTTCTCTAATTTTTAACAATATGTTATTACATAGTTATATTGTACTTGGAATCACGGAGTCTTGGCTAAATGACGGCATATATGACTGCAAATTATTCGACGATAGGTATGCGCTTTACAGGCGATATTCTAATAGCTGATAAAATAATTTTTAATTCTGTACGATTGTCACATCTCGAAAGTGCATATGAAGACTTGTGGATATGTATCAACATTGGAACTGGAAACGCTAACGGTTGGGCGGCCACCGAGGTCAATCAACTGAGTTGCCCATGCTCCAGTACCTAAGCAGGGTAGTAACTACGCAGGTTTGAGAAAGGGAGACTCTGGCTGCGATTTGCCATGTAGAATATTCTTCTTGACGCCATAACACTATTCTTGCTCGCAAGACTTTAGACAGTCCACCTGGCATTTTTCAAACAATAATGTTAGAGAAATTGATTAAAACAGATTTCAGGCAGAAACAAGAATGAGGGTAATTTATCATGGAGCTCGTTTTATATAAAAAACAAAAGAAGATTTTGTTTTCTACGTTTAAATGATGTATTCTTAAATAAAGAACACAAACGTAATAATTTATATTTAAATATTTTAAGCAATTAAAAAATATCTCATCTATTCCAAGTGAACGCGGACTTTTTTTTAAGTGTGTAGTTTCTATATACTTTTTATGTCATAAGTCATAATGTAGCTTCGTTATTATATTCAACAGATATATAATGCTTGTGCCATATAAAAACCACCCTATAGTGGTGTAACGATATTTCATGTTTGTACTAACAGCTTTATATCAGAAAAAAAGAAAAAGAAAAATCATTGGTTGGTCCAAGTACCAAACACGGAACATAACGACAATGTGATTACTCACTGGAATTGTAAAATATGTCTTAACCAGCATTTTTTGAATAATAATTATAAAATTTACCAAGCATCATGCTGCGGTGGCGTAGCGATGATGAATGCGGCTGTTGTGCATGAGGTCTCAGGATCAAGTCCCAGGACAATTGTTTTATTCGATCACCATTGTTTAAATGGATCATCGGGCAACTGGAACAGGGATTTTTTCAAGAAATTCTCATTAAGAGCATGTAGTCTGCACCTATGTCCCGTAGACGGCTATGGGCTCGCCCTTTATTACGTAGAAACTAAAAACACAACTGGCGAAACGTGAATGTAATACATCTCTGCCTAACCCTTTGGGTGTATAAGCGTGAGGCTATATATGTATGCATGAATATGACACTTTACTCTTACACTCCGAAAAGATTGAAGAAGCCAAAAAGATTTGATTATTTTGAGCACAGTACGTTTAAACTTTCATATAGTATCCACCCCACAGTAAACTTAAAACTAATTAATATCATAAAACATCGTCTTCCGGCTGTCAGTCACGCAAAACCAAGGAGTCTCTTAAAAGGAGTTGGAAACTTCGACTATCGACGAAATTGGCTGGCAAAAAAACACGTTACGCCATATGGAGTGAAGCCGGCGGCAAACAATAGTGAAATTATATCAGTAATAAGTTGCACTCACGCACTGTGCAACTGTGAGGACCTTTGTGCCTGCAGCCGGCCTGACGCGCTATGGCACTCAACCTGCTCAGGGACAGATATTATAATACGTCGACGTCGACATTACTACTTCAATAATTCGGCCATTTATTTACCATATATATCATACCAATATTTTACACAATGAATGTAAAAATTGTTGCTAAGGACATTTTGCCTCACAACCACATAATTTGTCTAATGGTTAATGGAATCACACTAAGTAAATTCACTTACCAATGGATGTTTACGTTCATAAGTGTTACTTTGTGGTCTAAATGAATAAATGACTAGATTTTGGCTTTAAATGCAGTCTGGGATATATTTGATCTCCTCGAACGTTACGTTGAATATCTCAGGATATCTGAAAGTGATTATTGCGATTAAGATTATGGAGATTACCTCGAAGGTATACAACAGAAATGGTGCAATATAAATATATGTAGATTATTTTGCTCTTCTCCTTCATTTTTCGTAGACAGCCACTGTCAAACAGCTCCGTTTATTTAGTTTTATATTTACCACTTTACTTAGAGTTCTGTATGTGTACCTATAGTACCTATACAAATACAAATGTATTTGAAAACATACACTGGTAATATATAGTCTGATAAATAAATGTGTTAAAATCTGCATGTTTGCCAGTCCGTATGAGATAAAAACACTAATACAAACAACAAAGGTTTTAAATAATGGTCTTGAAACTTGCACACAACCCTAAATATTATAATGCTTACCTTAACAAAAGTAGGAACTTATTTGTCTTACATACAAAGTTACAAGTAAGTATACACAACATCATAACACCAATGACATTAATCAAAACATATTCCGTACTTCATTAACAGCAGATCTTTATCAACTTCCAAAAATCCTATTTACAACACAGAATATATCAAACAAAGCAAAGAGTGGACAACAAAAGGTCAGTACTTAGCGAATAAGCCTGAAACTCTGCGGGGCAAGAAAGGAAGATATCGTGTGCTAGGGGACTTAAAAGTTTGAGTTAATAGACTTAATTTGTAGGTGGGCCGGCGTAAGCCGCTTCGCAGTTGACCCTCGCTAATTGCGTTGTACCCAACATTACATGGACTATCGACTATCGATAAAATGCAATTTATTTGTAGCGAATTGCCTCAGATATTTACATAATTGCGCTCGGAAAATAATTTGTGTTACGCTCTGTGGGTTTGGCATTTCGTTTTTTAGATCAACTGTATTTTCTTAATAAAAGGTGAATGATTTACTTGGTTTACGGCTCTGTGTTGCTAAGATCTGTAAATAATATTAGATAGAAGTCACATAAACTTTCAAATTAATATCCTACCCTATAAAATCATAGATCAAATTTATAGACATATATTTTCCAGATTTTCTGAAGTACCTACATAAAAATTAAAATAAAATTACTCTTACTTTTTAAAGCTGCACAATCCTCTAAGCAAAATTATCGATATCTCTAAACTCCACATGCCTAATCCGTATAAAAATATAACAACAAATAATTTACTGGCTGCATTTGTTTGTGTGGAATCCTCCACATAATAGTTGCATTGTGTAAACTCATAAACTAATTATCCATCTTTTTTTAAACACAACGAAGTCCCAGATAATAAGGGCGGTACCTTTCAAATAAAGGTACACACCGACAGAAGGTCCGCCAATTTCGAGACCCACAGATTAAAAAAATACCACCTATTTATGTAACAAGGTGATTGACACATTGCAATTTAATTGAAGATCGAACGCCGGAAACAATTTTTTGTTTACGGTAAGAAAATTAAATTAAATTATCTGACCAATTTCTAACGAATAAGTTTTGGACTGTTTTGACTCTCAATTACTTAGACATTTTATCATGTCACATGTAAAATATGAATACAATAGCAATGTCGGTAATCAATACTTTCCCCCGAAGAGGTAGACTTTTATTACACTCACATTCAGCCAGCTATGTGTTTAGGTCGCTGATATATACTAGCTATATCTATGAGCCTACAGTTGCAGATTTCGTGCCACAAATTTCATGACAGTAAAACCTAATAACACTTTGTATTAACCAGCAATCGAACACGAGACTTTATTTATTGCATCCACTACAGTCGCGTCAGTAAGGCAGTCAGCATATAGATACAATTAAGCTCTTAGATATTCTCACTGCGTAGTTAAGATCCTCATCCTTTTCCTTTCCCCCCTCCTTCCCCATAAAGTGCAATTCTATTTTTTTTAAAGTGCCTTTGTCTTGTTCCGTAGGTACAAATGTATCGAATCACCAAATTCGATCGCTGGGTCTGCCGCGGTCGTTCATGTGCGAAAGTACGCTCCGCGACATTGAGTACAAGACCTCCTCTGTGAGGAGTATCCGGTCTCTGTCGCATGAGGAGCGGGAATATAAGACCAACGCTAATCTTGCCACTGGAGGTATGTACATCAATATATTTTTAAGAGAGAGAAAGAGTCGCCAGATTAAGGCAGACGAAGCAGCTGCCCCCTTCAACATTAGAGAGCCAATTCTCGTATTTGTTGAGAGTCGCCATAATCGGGCAGTGAAAACCTTCAGCATCCGAGAGCCAATTGTCGTAATAAAAACTGTTCAAAATAGAGTTCCGATTTAGTCTTATTGTCGTAAATATCATCTCTCTAAATTCTAATAAACGCTAAATGTGAACATTGACGTTTAATAAATTATAGAACACATATTTTTGACGTTTATTAGACTAAATCGGTATTCTATTTTGATCAGTTTTTAAATCGAGAATTGCCGCCGGTCCTTTGGAATATTTATTTTATATTTTTATTAATCATGGAGAGGTCAAGACTTCTTCTATATTATATTTGCCGAACTGAAGTCACACAACCAGAGACACAATATGCTGGCTACCCTCTGTAGTCATCAAATTGAAGTGGCAAAAGGCAAACAAAAAAAATCTCTATTGGAGAAAACGAATTCTCGAATAGATAACACTAAAATGCTATATTTATAGCTACTATTTATTGTCGGTAGCCATATAAATATTTATCAAAAAAAACAATCAATATTGCGGTATACCAATACATCCTGTCGACCAAGTAAGATAAGTCCATCTTTTTTGTTTATATATATGTAGGTATTTTATTTACAACTAGTTACAATGTCTATATGAAATATATTTTATTTATAAATATACTTACAAAAACTTCATATACGTACCTTATTTTTTACGGTACTTCTCCATTATTACGAAATGCTTAAAACCTTTAATCTCTATGCGCATTTGTTGCTGAATATTCAATTTTCTTTTAATGTCTTTCTAGAGTCTCTGTATTAAATTGAGGTTTTGTAGTATGCATATAACATATGCAATACTTCACTTGAAATGGTGCAGAAATAATTAGACAAGTTGATGACTCTCTTTTGTATATTTTCTTGAGATGTAACGCAGTGTGTAATTACTAATTAGTGACATAGGCAGCAATAAATGTCAATTCGTGAAAAATACAGTTAAATTGAAAACTTGCGCATTAACTAATAGGTAGCTATTATGCGATTTGAGTCTCGCAAAATTGTCCAGGAATAACAAGGGACCATATATAAACTATACCCAAGTAGCCCAACGTAACTACTCTCTGTCATGCTTTATCATATCACCCCTAAAACCATCCTTCTAGTGACCATAGATCCTCCTCGGCGCTGGCCAAGTACGTTTTGGTAGACTTCACATATTATAATGACAGGATTCATACATTTCTCAAACATTGAAGATCGTCACAACATTTTTTGCACCTGTAAAACGAGCTGCAATAAACTATTTAATATGCACATAGCTTCGAAAAGTCCGATGTGCCTGCAGTAGGATCGAACTGAGTCAAATGCGTGGCAATCCTAGGGACTCCCACTATCGCTAGTACATCTGTCATACTTAGCGGGCTGTTAACCTTCTACCATTAGTACCTGAGAGGTATAAGCACCCATGTTTTCCATTCACCCGTAAATCATCTAAACAACAGCCAGACAGATAGCTAATTTTCTTGACGTAATTATGCCCTAAATAACTGTAAAGTGTCCCGGAGTCTGCGTTAAATTTATTAATATCCGTGCTCATTACAGCAGCACTCAGAATCACGAACTTCTAACTGACTGCCGCCTTATTTGCCGACGAGCTCAACGCACCACCGTATCTAATAGACCCGGCAAAAAATTAAGTGGCAAAGTTTTTCAAGTATTTATCATTTTGTTCCACGGCGCTTTTTCGAATTATATGGAACCCAATAATATACTAATTGCTCCCGAAACTGTAATATAGGCAACATTCGTAGAAGTGCGTGACGGTGCCAATTATGGCTACTGCAATTATTTAGGAATTTTCGTAAACCACAAATTGATAACCGTTTCTGCGAATGTCAATAAAAGTGATACGTAAAGAAACAGAATTACACGTAACGTCCATAGCGTCCATAGTTATTTGCGGTAAAAACATTTGCATTGTAACTTACATAATTATTTGAATCTGGAATCCAGACAGCCGCATATTTATTCGGATTAAACGTAATCGGCAAGACCTATAAAAATATGAAACAAAAGCACGTTACGTTAGCACAGTAAAAGCCATGTCTAGATATTACACAGTCACGTAAGCTTTGAGGCGTTTACAAGGCAATCCCAGCGGGTTTCATCAGTGCTGCGCGGCAATCTGCGCGCGCGCCGCCTAATGATGCGCCGCCATTACGCACGTTATTAGCCGGTGCCGACAGTCCATGTCAACTCTAATGCTTATTGCTAGCTAAATATAATTTTTTTGACGAAGATATTAAGTTTTGCATGCATTATTATGAAATCAGTAATTAGAAAAGGTTAACTAACGATTGTTAAGTAGAAATGTTGACAATCCCGAACCCACCAGATTTTAGTTCGGTTTTGTAGGAAAGTTGACAAAACTCACAATAAGAAACATCTACATTAATAAAGCTTCTTAGTAAATGTATAATGCTGGTTTTGTTAACAAATAATGTGTGTAAAAAAGACTTCCTCGGGATTAGTTCGTCAAAAAACAGCACATTTAATCATTTTGATCAAAAATACTGTAATTTAAAAACTTTCGTCAGTTAGTTTTCTAACTAAATTAGATATGAGGTACCAATAAAAGAGGGTATATTGTAATAGTGTAATAGTTAGATTAGTCACGCTTTCTGCAAGACCTAAATTTACAAAATTATATTGCTAAACTGAGATAGTATATATTCTTACTTTTATAAATGAAAGGTCTTTATGACCCATGGAATATACTGGTAGTATACTCATTTTTTAAGGGAGAACCAAGTAAATTTTCAAGTCACGTGTTACTTCAGTTACATATGTTTACCTAATTCGCTTGTATAGTGCCATGCAGTGCAGTGTTCATGGAAACAAGAAGATAAACTTTAGAACAATAACTCAAGCGGTAATAGGTAATGAGAATTTCATTCTTTGTTTCTTTTTTATTTAATTAATGCAATTATATTTCATACTTTTTTGTATGAAACATTTGACATTTCACTGGTCACAAAAGGACTGAAGAAAAATAAAACTTGTTTCTCTACAAATGTTGCGTCTAAGTCAAACAAAGGAACTAATTTACGTTTGAAGCCTTCGATCCCTGTATCGTACCGTAAAAAGGGAACAAGATAGATACGTATTGTACGAGAGTCAGTAGCATTGTTTTATACTTAAAATTGCAGCGCAATCATCATGGCTTGCCAATTGCTTAGCTACTGACTGCTCGATAAGCTGTCGAACGAAACAAAATTGTAGTTAAATAAAACGGTCGATATTGCACCCGTAATGGTCTGTTTCCTGTCATAGATAACTTCGTAATACTCCGGTTCGATTACTCGGTGATTCACGGCTATAATTTAATGATGTCTACGTGGTTACCAGCATATATTTTTACAGTATTGTCAATTTAGAAACGTAATTTCTTTCATTCATGGAATGGTCAACATTCCTTCATTAACTTATGTATATTCTACGGGTGTGGTGGAAAGTAATATAATTTAATTGGTATGACTAGTAAATACTAAAATTCAGTGAAATAAAAAGTTGCATCAAAAGTAGTTCAGTGATACTTAAGTGACTCCGTTACAAACACACAGTTAAAATTGGGACCATAACTTTCTTAATAGTAAAACCCAAGTAGATTCAAATGCACCTGCAATATCCAGACATTGCCTCGTTAGACACAATTTTATAACAGTATGTATACATAGATATACAGTAATATAGAAATAAGCCCGAAATAATATATATGTACATATAATCTATTCGACGTAAAAAGACATACATTATTTTGCCCAATCATTGTTGCTAGAACTTTCGATTATACTGTTCGGAAAGCCTTGAATTTTATTAGGACTGCACCACTAACACAATTTGAAGGAAATCCAATTTTCCTTATATTTTCCTGTTGACTGTAGGTTTCCCTTTGAGATGAATGTCTAGTCATATTTGAAATATGACGATCAGAGTAGGTAGCAAACAATGAGGTCGTCCATGATGACGTAGTCGGCGCGGGGCGGGAGGATGTACAATCGGAAGAGTCCCATTATATGGACTGATGGAACACCTTGCAAGCCCCACGCGTAATCTAAACTATGGCCGGGTTATTGGAAATGTGTTTGTGAAGTCACACATAATTTGACGAGCTTTTGTTATATGCGATTTTAAGTCAAGTTGTTAGCATTGTTAGTTTCAATAAATTGCACTTTTTAAATGCTGATAATCCTAGGTACTTACACATAGGTACTCAGAAGTTTAAAGATACGTTAAAATTATTGCGTCGAAAAGAATGAGTGAGAAAGAGGGAATCACCGATTTAATACAACCTTATATGACGTCATTGTTATACGACTTTATATCACCTACTTCACACCTCAGTGTCGATTGAGAGGACTTAACAGCTATGGAGTTTTCACTATGACTTAACTATATTGCAAGTTTTTTATTAATTATAAGTATCAATTTAATTAATTAATCTGTTAACGTTATACAAGAAAATGTTTGTGGTGCTACAAGGATATGGGAAAATCCATATTTGCGCCTACATTGAATAAATACCGTACTTAAATAAACACTTATTGGGTTTTACTTATTTTACTAGTAGACTCATAAATTTTCTAAGTACTATTTATTTATCAAGGCTTTTTTTAACCACCGCATTTTTTAGAATTTACATTAGTTTCATATGAATCAGTCAACTGCTCTATATACTAGATGTTCGAATGTGAAGTATGCCAACCTTTATGACTAACCCCAGTACGGGTGCCTGAATATATCGAAGTAATATTTTTTAAAGCCATTAGCATCAAAATTGTAATTGAACCAAACAACAAAAGAGACTAAAACATCTTCTGGAAGAGTCCAAGCGTAATTATGCTTGGTCTCTCAAAGAAATTAAGAACTAAGTTTTATTCTTATATCTTTGATAATAAAATAAAATATAACAAAATTATCGTAAAATGTCTTCAACGTTAAGACCATGCCTCATTACACGTTGTTAATCCATAATGCAAATTTGATAACTAATAGGACATAATTTAATCAGAAAGCCACCTCTAGTGTGATAAATTAAAAAACGTTGGACTGCGAGATATAATTATATTATTTAAGGCCATTTCATATCCAATTGTATCTTCTATGGAGATTTTATGGTAAGAATGTTTCTTAAATCAGTAATAAATAAGACATAGCTCTGGAAGATGGTTTGTCGCCAGTGCGTTCAACACTTTCGTCGTTCATCACTTATAGTATTATATATCAGTATTTACCCAATACTGTAAAGACTTTTACGTACAACGCTTTAGATAGAGGCTCAAATGTTTAATAAAGCTTTTTTAAACAAATTTGCATAAACGCTTTTCTTTAAAAACTCTTAGTAGAAATTTCCTGCAGGTCTATTAACAAAGTGAAATGTCGTCGACCTCTAGATGGGTTGGAGAGAAAAATAATAACAATAACATCAAATGCGATCCCGAGAAAAAACCGTCGGTACAATGTCATTACGTCGGCGGCACAACATCGTGATGCGTAGAGCTAGGAAACTGCTAGACGTACACTTATATCAAATTAAATGATCGTCTTTGAATGTAAACATCTTGCTAAGGTATTAATTTCCAGCTTTTAATGCCTTGACTATATTTGAATTTATTATTATGTCCACATATCACAAGTTATTAAGTATCAAAAGTGATACTGAGAATTAGGTACGTAAGTATAGTGCCAGAATTTTAGCCAGAGAAATGTTATCTTACAAATCATATTTGTGAATACTTAACATACAAGATGTTAGAATAGTTTTCAAAATATATATATTGTGGTATTTAAAATTGGCTTTACTTACCAAACAGGTTTAAGTTCTGGATCTTGATATGCCAGTGTGACATTTACCAGATCTCTTAGTTCACTGAGCAGTTATTAGTCTATCAAAAGAGGTCTCAAGCTTCTGCAAACTTTTAATAATTAAAATCGAACTAACCACTGAGCTTACCCAAATATAGAAAGAAGAATAAGGCCTCAGCACGAAGTAGTATCTCATGAACACGTGACTTAGTAATTAACGCGCTCATCCTCGCATTAAAACAGAGACATATTATTATATACATTAACCTCAATATTTTCAAGGTTACGCATATTTCATGTCCCAATTTTACTTACATGCCTTCTTTTCCTTAAATGAATATATGTTTATTACTAGGTACTTAGTAAATATGAGTTTTACACTACATTCTCCTAGGGTTAGAGTAACCCGCGATAATGATTAATTGCTGTTCTATTAAACCGTAAGTTTAAGAGTAAATTCAATATAAAGATCAATAACATTCATTAAAAACATATATTATAGAATCCTAGAAAAATATTATATCAGAAACCCTGTTTAGAACATTATAACAAACAACCACCTCTTTAATGTTGGCATTACCAACTTATGCAGTCTTCGTAGAGACCGAGAAGACACTGTATTCTAACTTACAGAAACGTGAGTACTCAACGGTCAAACCTCTTAAACTATTTAGGTTCATCCACGATATCTTCATCGCTAAACAACATTAGTCATCTACTGTATTTCTGGACAGAGTTAAGATAGTGAATATGCGTTAAGGACTATTACCATTGAAATTAAACTACTTTCTTAAGTTTATTCAAAAATTCTATTTTTCATAATTTTGAAGCTATCATACAACTATTACTATTAAACTTTACTACTATTTTAAACTACTTAGATTTGCACTATCCCCGACGTTTCGTTACTTTTCAGCCGCCAAGGTTACAAGGAGACTCCCCATGGGGAGTCTCCTTGTTCTTGTGACCATGGCTTCCGATAAAATCCTTATTAAGACCATTATCATTAATCATTTACTTACTACTGTCATTTACTTACGGACATTGGCCTAATTTTGACCAAAGCATGGCAAAAACACTAAACGTATAGATAAAATTATGGACGTTATTTCAATTAAAGTCTACCATATAATTCGGGCACCTCTAGTATTCATGTAACATTACAATCCCCGCTTGTCTATCACTATTTGAATCCAAAGTAATCAGAGTGGCGGACCATTCACTGACGGCTGCTATTGGCGACGCACACCATGTAATCACTTCTACGTCAAATACTATCAATTTCAACAGCTTCCAACGCTGCCTAGTAATTACACCACAGCCAATACATTGTCTGAAATTGAACAACGCTTAACGTGATAGTAGCATCAAATAAATCATCTCGAAAAAAGGTCCCAAAACTTATATACCTTTTTCTGTCTGTTGTCAGATTCATTTATTACTTTAAACTGCCTAACTTTTTGAATAAAGCTGTTATAAATCCTTACACACTTACTAAATTATTATAGAATATAAACTTTATTTTCGAAAACATTCAATTCAAAGAACAACGTAATATTACATCGGGCTATATTTCCGGTAAGAATTTCGATTTGATTGATCAATTTCGATGATCAATATCTCGGGAGCCGTGATTGGCTACCGGCCGACAACCTATCGCATTATAACGATACTTTTCACTGTTTCACACTCCAATACCTTTAATTCACTATAGATACAATTGAAAAATGGTAGCGAGACGGCTATGTATCGTAAAGTGGAGTCAACACCGTCGGTTATCGAACGTTAGCTGAGTCGGCGCGTAGTTCTGCGGTTACACTTACTCAAATAAAGTCAATCTTGGTGCGAGAGCGAGGGTCCGTGTGAAAATTTGATAACGAAACTATAGATCGATGGGGCTGCAGAAATCAGGGGCCAATGGTTGCGGTTTCAATCGGTGTGCTACTGTGGGATGTAATAAGCGGCAACGGATTAGCCGCCTACGCGCCCGGTACTCGGGCCGGCCGAGCGCCATACATCATATCACATCGTTACACTGTGATCACATGTTGCAACGCACCTCGCGCCATTACTAACTAATATTGAGCGTAGTCACACCTTATTCAAATGAAAGCATGAGGTATATACTCAAACAAGAATATTACACAACAACCTAATAAAGAATAATATTTCAGTAGGGCTAAAATATATTGACATAGGTGACAATACATACAGAGCATTTTTAAGTGAAGGATATATTTCGAATCGGGACCTTTTTAGTATCTGATGAAACTGAATGAAGCAATAGAAAATATAGAGATATGAGAGGACCGTAGGAATAGGTAATCCGTATTCTCTTACTACCTTGGTAAACAGGCGTTGGTATTTGTTTTACTTTTCTAGTTTTATTATTGTTCTAATTTTGTTGATTTCTTCGCCGTTTGCGTGTGCCCTTGTGTGCCAAAATAAATATTTTTCTTTCTTTCTTCTTTCTTTCTTTATAATTCAGACATTATATCGATATCACTATGTTCAGCAAGCAATACAGCAGTTAACTATTAGTTAATAATTTATTTTTCCCCTATCCTTAGAATTGACAAACTGCGTAAGCATGTTGCGTTCCTCTACAAAATGTTGATACAGTGACACCTAACTCAATTATTTTTATTTGGTTCTCGATAAAAATAAAGCTCGTCAAACTTCTAATAATCTCTCTCTTCCATCCAATTGACCAAACTTGAATGAATCACTAAACACAAAACGATTCCTATCACGTGACACAAAAACTACAAAGCCACCCGGCAGCAACCAAAACTACTACCTACAGAAATAATTTAGCAGAGCCAAGGTCCTTTTGACCTCACACGAGTCCAAAAGTTCTACGAAAATGAATCACGTACGAAGTAACGTCTTCATTTTCTAGTATTACGTAACTAGCTGTAACAAAAAACACAGTCGAAGTGGTCGTTCTATGTTTATCAGCAATCGAAGGTAATCGTACGGCTACCGAAGATAGTTTCTTCGGCATTAAAACTATTAAAATGTATGGTGGGCGGGGCGCCGCGGGTGGAATTAAGCTCCGTGGCCACAAACCACAGCTCCTGGAAAGACTGGACAGTTAACATCGTACGTGCCGGGTATTATCGATACTTCAATTTTATAATTACCTTATTTTATCGATCATTGCATTGTACATTGAGTGTAAGTGGATTGGTGTTACTGCGAAAAAAGCAATTAACAATACAGTATACACGGTGCCGTTATTTTTATAATAATAGCAAGAGGTCAGATTCTAGCATTATTTTACTGCTATTACCGATACATTGATTTATTTGTTCTCATAATAATAGCAGCTCATAAGTTGGTACTTCGATTGATATACAAACAGTTTATGTATCGATAGCGGTCAGTCGTCAACAGCGCAACACTCGCATAGCGAAACAAAAAGCAGGACAAAACTTCTAAACAGTAAAGTAGTAAATGATTCCATCGACCTTTTCCCGACAACCAGTTGTATTATTCATCTAATTTCCCGTGTCCACTCACTCATTAAAATCCGCCACTATTTTCCGATGTGTCGATTTTCGCGCATTTAAAATGTACCTACTATCAAAGTGCAGTGGAAAAGCGAAAACCGCAAAGATCCGATTGTTATTTTAGTTCGATAAAACGTGAGGTTTTAACCCTAAAAGTATACCATTACCGACAAAAAATGGATGCACTTTAATGTCAAACATGAAAAGGTTACAAACAATTATACAAAGAAATGATCAGTTTTTGATTCGACGAAAATATAAATTAGTTTACTTAAGTAAGATGATATGAAACTAATTTAAAAAGTATAAATCAATATACTAACGTTAACACATTTCGCTAAAATAGCTAATTTTTGCCAATTTAGATGGCATATGATGTACGCGTCTTCGAGAAAGATGTGAAGAATCCTCTACCGAACATATGTCTAAATTATATAAAATTAAGCTCAACTAATGTGTACTCTAACTCTTGATAGCGGAAGTTTGTATATTATATACATTTGGATCTTAAATAAAACTTAGAATTTCCTTCGATTATTCAAACAAAAATTTTAAAAGCACATGGCATTTTTAGAAATCCTTTGATAGTCCCTGTTGAAATAAACATTGTTTTCTTTACATTTTCCTGATTTAATAATAGACTAGTCTAAAATCTCGCAGACTGAGTATCAGATAAGTATTTATTGTTCGGTCTGCGGTCGGAGCTCGGCGAGCGCCCGCCCCAAACTTACCGCCACCGCAGCCACCGATAACACCGTTCGAATAAGTTCACTTAACAACCGATCTTTGATCGTTTCTTCGGGAATTTCTGTTTAAGCCTGTATATTCAAAATCTATTCTATATTTAAAAATAGATTTCGTAAAGGACTTCCATTTCAAAATTTATTTCCAAAAATAAATGTAGGTTTGAAGTCAGTCAATATCTGAAGCTTTAGCACCTGCAGGGCGATAAAACCTTTTGTTTTACAAAACCCTAGTAACCATTCTGTCGGTATCGCAGCACGTATGGCGCATTAAGTACAGGAGTAGTCAAAGCACCATCTCGAGGTTCAGGTGGCTCTGGCGAGGCGTAATGTCTCGCATTTGCGGTCGCTGGCGGCAGGATACGCGCTTGTACTGTAATGAGCAACACATAACGAAGCCTTACAAATAATTCCACCCACGAAAAAAACATACCGAATCACGTACTCGTATCCTTCAGAGGAAAACGCATATCGGATAGCACCGTCCACTTCTTTCTCTTTTCTTCGCATAAAATGTTGAAAGTGCGAGAAGGACACAAAATTAATATTCACTCCTCATACTTACCGATACATTTTTGAGGTGTCGGCCAGGCTCAATACAATCAATTATTGTTCTACGTGTTGCCCGGCTGCCTTCTGTCGGTAATGTGTTTGAGTTTGTAACAAAAAAATATTGTAAGAATCATGTCGGCAATTTGCGTTTCGCCTTACGACATTATGTTGAGTTTCGACAACAATTTAAAACGGCCATATAATTTGCTATCGAACGATCCGGTAAACGGATAAGGACACTTTATTTTATTTAAGTTTAGCTCTAAATAAGTGCGCCGTTGTGTTGTCAGGCGGCAATGATTTGATTATCTCAGTGAAAGAGCACGGGCAATGCACAAAGCTCACAGAACACTAGTGGAGTAGCCGCATAGAAACTGCTAATTTTAGTCAGGCCATTTTCCTTTTGTGGATCGCGGTGTGGTAGATCATCGTACTTAACTGTTGTGGAAAGTATTTCATCTACGCTAGGTAATTTATAATATTACGAGGCATTATTTTTTATGATGGACTTTATTGGACAGTTTCACAAGTGGGAACAATCGCTCGTTAATATGTCAATAATGACATCGATGAGTGGGTTTGCGCGGAGCGTGCGCTTGCGCTGCTGTCATCTGTAGACGTGTGTATGTAGGTAGAGGTATGTGCGCGAGATAGGTAACGCTAGCCTGCGTATCGCGTGTACGGCGGATAATGTTACGCGATCGGCCGGCTGTATCAACGATCGTCAATCGGCCGGATCCATTCCGTGTAACAATACCTTTGGTGGAGCCACTAAGCCAGTCGTTGTATCTATAAGAAGTATACTTTGACAAAGATCGAAGAAAAAACTTTTGATTTTTTATTAACCTAAATAGCTAACAAGTATAGTCCCTATAGCTCACAACACCAGATACAACACTCGTGTGCTGCCTACACTTTAAAATAGGAGTCGTTGTGCTGCTAGCACAAGGATCACACTAGAACTACCGCTCGCTAGCAGCACACCTTATTTTCAAGAAGCCTAGCAACTATATACTTCTGTACTTGGTTGCATGGCTGCAATCTTCTGAACAACGACGGTTGTACTTTTCCGAGCCGGTTGTGCTCTATTTCTCATAAATAACCGAAACAATAAATTGAATATACATATTTAAGTTATAATTAAGTCGTTAGATGGTCAGACCTTTGTACAGCGATTTGCTACTACTTTATGCAAAAAATTACTTCTTTTAAAATCGCACTTCTAAAAGCTTAATTTTACTTGACAACATTATTATTCTTTAATATTTTAATTGTTTCTTAATCTAATTTTGAAAATAAGCTTTATAATAGTCCTTATTTATAAACAACTAAATGCCTTAAATGTTTAAAAATTGCAAATCCTGTTTGAATAGTTATCCCAAGTAGATAGTAACTGAAAATCTTTAAGACTACAGATGCAAAGAATGTAAGGAAGATCATGTAAAGAACCCAAGTAGGTAGAAATTAGAAAATTCTTTAAGAATACGAAAGCTCGCGTGTTTCGTGGCCATACATCTAATCTCGACAACTTACATTACCCACAGTGAACGTGTCTTAAGAGCTGAACGCATTGAACCGAACAATGTTACCGTTTGTATCTTATTTATATTTCGTTTTTACTAGAACAATTTCTCTTAATACCTAGTTTTTGTTGCGAACATTTCGAAGGAGAAACATAGATGCTTCTTTTGATTTAGCTTCTGTGAAATTACTTTTCTTCTAAATTTGATCAAATTCGAATTGTGGCCAAATAAATTAAATTGATTTTGGTGCTTTAAATCAGTCACACTCGGAGTCTATGACGTTCCTATTTTGCAACCATAAAGTTTAGAATGGTATACTAATTTCAAATTATGCATTTGGGATGCATGAGCATTGCGCAGAGAAGTTTTAGAGCTATTGAATCCGTAAAGAAAAATGTCTGCATTAAAGGATATGGAGTATATTCGTCACTATTACATAATAATTTACTAAAGATACAACAAAATAAATATTTGTTCTCAGAGGTACAGAAAAGGACACATACAGACAAGGACTGTGCCCAAGAGATAGAAAATTGATATAAACTACATTTATGCAAGGGATGCACTACAATAAAAGAAAAATAAACATATATATACTAACCTGAAAGAGTTTGACAGAGATGGATTTCATTCGCATTTTAGATACAATGTTACAGCCAACTGCATATCGGCACATTTCTCGGTTTCTAACGGGCAAGAGACAATTTATATTGTCCTACAAATGTACACAAATAATGTAAATAGTAATGTGTAATGGTATGTTTTACATGCCTTTGTATTATTAACCTCTGAGTCTTCTTCGAAGAGGTTAATGAAAACACTATGTGGATCTGTGTGTCTGTCTATTAGTGACAGTTTGTTAGTGACAGGCATAGCTCCGGAACCCCTGGACCGACTGACTTGTAACTTGGTGTGCATACACCTTGGGGTCATCCCTCGGTCAAGTTTGAATATGGGCCTTGTGGATCTAACGACCCTCGAGATATAGGGGTCACATGATTATAAGGTCAGAGGATATCCATCAACAGAGTGATTTGGAAGTCCAAGGTCAAAGGAAGTTCAAAGTCCAGCAGTGGGACATTACAAAAAGCTGATGGGAAAAAAACAAAAAAAGGTCACATGAAGACGAAGAGGTTGAATCCTGGGTTTTTATACCTATCTCGTTATATTCTGGCTTTATAAAAACATAGCTACATATATTTTTTATTAAATACAATAACAATTTATTACTTAACTACTTCTTAATAGGCATCAGTCCATAGGCATTAAATTCCTGATTGGTGACAACAATTAATATAATATTTCAATTAGTCACAAAATACCTTAAAGTAACGCTTACTAATATAATAAACACGTAAATGTTTATTTTCTCTGGAAAATAAGACAAATAATTATTTTGATATACTATTTTACTAAATGAAAAGTAACTTATAAGTAGTAAATAAACTAATTCCTTAATTTAGTTTGCTGAATAAGACGATTTTGTTGTTTTAAAATATTTCTAGTAAACTTTATCGCTTAAAGGCTTCTTACAGTTCAGTATGAGTTCTCGAAGAAACCGTGCATTAATATTTTTTTTCAGCATCGTATATGTCACCATATATGTATACCAAATACGAGGTCCCTCAATCTAAATGTCTAACGTGTAAGCCCCTACCTCCGCTGCACTAAATGAACAGCCTTTGAATACATGACACCAATTGTAAACAAATCGACTCGTATACCAACCCTCAACAAGAAATGCTGTTTGTAAGATGAATAAATCAGACCGGAAGTCCGGTCGTCCGCCCGCCGTAAGTTTAGACCGGACGTCCGTTATCCGGCTAATAATTATTGTCAATACCGTTCGCATTTTCGTTCTCTATGACGATTGGGGTTTGCGTTTTCCGCGGGTTCAATTGATCGTTATATCGTCATCATCGTCATTACGACTAGAAATTAGGTATTTTAAATTGAATTATCATTTTCTATCGTTTTTATTTATCAAATATCTATAGTACATAGAAGTGTTAAACGCAAATCTATACTAATATTACGAGTATAAAGCTGAAGAGTTTGTTTGTTTGGTTGGTTGAACGCGCTAATCTCAAGAACTACTAATTCGAATTGAAAAATTCTTTTAGAGTTGGATAGCCTATTTATTGGGGAAAGCTATAGGCTACATAACATCACGCTACGACCCACGGGGGTGGCGCAGTAACCATAAACGCGAGTAAAACCGCGGGCGCAGCTAGTTTGAAAATAATTATGATTAATACTGAGTCATGCAACGTAATCTTGTACTGATCTTTATCCTATAATCATAATGTATACACATAGTTATAATAATAGTAAACAATACTGCTTAAAAGCTTTTAAGTTTTATACATACACTATGTAAATAAGCAATAATATTAAAACATTTGTAAAAATAACAAAAGAATATTACCGCACAAGTTCAGCATGGTTGACTATGACCTAACACTACGAATACTTTGTCCCGCGCCCATCCATTTAATATTATTATTTAATTACATTACTTAACTCGCCAAACAGACACTGAACAGCAGCTGCACAATCATTCACATTCACTTGAAAAGCCATTCAAAAGTAAATTAATATCATAAATATTGACTTTACTCGCTAGAAGTAAACCCTTACAACATTAACAGCGTTAAAACAAGAAAACAAACAAAGTATAGCATACTTGGGTGAAGCTTTATAAATCTCATTATACTGGTATAAGAATATTCTCACCCCTCGGCCCGACGCACTTTTGTTTTTGTTGGTGATCACTTACATTGTAAGTTGGCGTAATTCGATACATCCTGTGCTTGACGAGAGCCTGTATGAGAAAGGATCTAACTACCTTCGTTCCCTTTCCCAGAGTTATTGATGTCGTACTTAAACGTGGTCGAAATTAAAAGTATTTATTGTCAATAAACAATTAACAATACATAGGATTTCGAATGCCCGAACTAGGCTATGTCTGTATCACAACTAGTTTTAATCACTACATATTATAAAACTAAATCTCCCGCCGCGACTGTCAATCAAGACTGTCAGTTAAGGTTCTACCCATGCGAATCCAGGGCGGGTCGCTAGTATCTATATACATATACCGATAAATAAGAAAAGACAAAACAGTTCACTGCCACCTAACTTTAAAACAGTAGGAAACAGTTAGGTCTTTTTAAAATGTAAAGTCATTTAAATTTGCTTCAAAGATTAATAATGATTATGATTGAATTTAGTTTACCACTGGGCGAACACTAGCTGTTATAAAGTTGTAACGAAACTGTGTCTAAACAAACATAGTCTAATATTTATAACCCTGAACGGAGTAATTACGTATAGTTTTAGGTACCAGGTAATATAAGTATGTAAGATTACCCTCCAACGGACGCATTTCCAAACTCTGTGCTCAGAATTTCTCGAAACAAAGCTTTTGGTTTCTAATATTGCATTGTTTAAAGCTAGAATTTATAACGATATGATATGTTTTATGCTTTATGGCGGGAAGAATTGATTAAATTTCAGAACGTTGGGATAACTAATCGAACAATTCGATATAATATGTCAAAATTCTTCAACTATGGGATTCCATTCGATTAATTAATTATCTCAGGTTAATCATCAATACAATATTTCTCAATTAAATATTTGTCAATATAATAAAACATACGCAATCAAACCGAATAGATCGACATGATTTATCATGCCAAACAGAACCACACTCCGATTTTGAAATTCAAAAAAACTAGTTTACTTTTTCCGTTCAATCAGTCACTCCAGCTGTTGACATAGTGTTTAACCTGTGGTTAATGTTGATCATAACACAAACACGTCGATTATATGACTAATTACGTGGCAAATGTGTGTGTGTAACAAGAACAGACGCGCTATCAAAGGAACCTAATTGCACCCTCCACCCCTAATCAACGCCTTGATTGGCTCAGCCTGTTTGCATACGACAACGTCTGCTTGACGATGTGTAAACTATAGTTATGTATATTAGAGGTGAGAGAAAAACGGTGAAAGCTGCACGTGGTATGATGTGAAAACTGCGTAATGATTGACGCGTTGGTTTAGAGAATGATGAATCTTGAGGTACGGGATTCGAAATATGGCCAACAAAATAAACTGTCAACAGACTGCATATATGGCATCCTGGTTTAATTAACATTGCAGCTTAGCCACGGCCAGTATGACGAAAAATTGTATCCTGACTAATATTATAAATGCGCATGTGAGTTAGTTTGTTTGTTTGTTACGCTTTCACGCCTTAACTACTGGACCGATCATCATTAAATTTTACATAGACGTTGTCAGAGATACAGAAAAGAACATAGGCCTTCGAACAGGCAAAATTTGCAATAACGCGAGCAAAGCCGCGGGGAAAACTGATAAGCAGTAAATTGTAGATCTCCTTTGTATCCGTTGTTCGAATGTTTGTAAAATTCCCCGTGACACGGGATGAAAAATAGAACAGACGATGTCTTTTTAAAATAAAATCATGTTATTGGGATGTTATGTTAAGAAATCTCAGTAGCAACACAAACAATAATGTATTCGTGTTTTTCATTATGTTCTCATAGCCGTATACAGTCTGCTAACCCGCACTTTTCTAACGAGGTGTCGATTGTGGCTTTACAGCCCGCATTGTAAGAAAGCACATGCACAAATTATCTTATTTTATTGGCAAAAAAATTATAACGTAGTAATGATCGCTATAGGTTCAGATTGTTCAGTGGTCAGTCTATAGATGGGTGACCGCTTAGTGGTATTTCATCTGAGCGTCTCCGTGCTTCGGAGGGCACGATAAAAGTCGGTCCCGGTTGTTGCCAAATTGACAGCAGTCGTTAAGCCATGTCAGAGGCCTACGGCTACGGCCTACGGCTCAACAACTCTTGACAATAGGTTGGCCACTAACTACACGAAAACAAGAATAAGGGAAAAGAAATTATAAGTAAACAACTTAAAAAGGCGTTTCGCCTCTGCCTAACCCCCCATAGACACTACCTCATTATCTTTATAGTAGACTATAAAACTGAAAGACTCTTTCTGGTTTCTGTTAGCCCTTAGCATAGTAGGGAGAGGTCAGTGTACATTTTGTATCGGCAATCAGTCGCTTCAGGTTAAACAGGCAGCTAACCACAACGTACTTCGGAGATGTTCAACTTACTCGTCTATACATGCGCTTATTATATATTAGAGACAAGGCTTTGTTAACGTATAGGAAAAGTTATTTAAAATAGAATAATGCTTTATTTTACCTATATTCTTAAAGTTAAGCAGCGATAGCTCAGTAGGGACACCAACAGACTGCAATGCAGAGGGTCTCGGGTTCGACCCACGTCTCGCACCTCTGACTTTCAGCAGTTATATATGACTTTTCGAAATTATGTGCGTATTGATTGAAAATTATCGTCTGCTCCGTGCCTCAGAGAGCACGTTAAGCCGTCGGTACCGGCTGCCATGAACATCTATGGCAGTCATTATTGGGAAAGTCAGTACCCCCTAATATCCTGACACTGGTCTAGCCTTAGGGTATCGTTAGCCTTCGGGTTGTGGAGGTCAGGTGACAGCCGCTACGTGTAAAAACTGATATCCAGTCAAATCCGGTTAGACTAGAAAAAGCCGACCCCAAGTGACTTGGGAATAATAAAGGCTAAGGAGAAGGAGAAGAAGACCTATATTCTTAAAGTTAATATGCAAAGGTGCATTACACACTTATTTTCCCAGGTCTAGTTTACGTCCCATGTAATAGTGGGTGAGCCAATCGCCATCTACCCACCACATTTTAAACGGTGTGTTGCTTTTAATAATTTCTTGACTGAAAAGTCCTTCACGTCTTTATTCGACTCGAAAATGGTACCCGAGACGTGCTGCAAAACATTCCCGTTAACTAGAGCTACGCACCGAGGTAGTACCTACTTAACCCGTTTCATGAAAAAGATTTTGTTGATAAATATTTATTTTGGTTTTAATAATTATAATGATATTTCTGTCTTACAAAGACAAAAAGACTATTTATTACAAGAAAAGAAGAAGGAAATTTCACAAATTTGACAGTTCTTAAAATCTTTTTAACATTCGTCAAATTTGATGTCTTTATAGGTATTACTATTCCTTTACTTTTTGGCCAGAGATGACTTTTGGTTAAAGGGGTAGTGGCGTTCAAAATAAAGCAGTAGGAAACAATTAAGGAATATGTTATTACTACTAGTTTCACAATTCTAAAAGCCATTACAATATTGATACGAATATTGAAATAGATTTAATTTGACTGAACAGAATTGCCACAGCCACGAATCAACACCTAATCCATTGAAATTAAACTACTATATACGGATTTTATCGCGTTGTTTATTTAACACTCTATTACATAATTTAGAAACTGTTACACTACTATACTGTACTATTAAACTTTACTAATTTTAAGCTAATTAAATTATTAAAACTATCAAATCTATTTGTTTTTAAGTTTACACTTTCCCCGACGTTTCGGTTGCTTTTCAGCAGCCATGGTCACGGGGAGACTAAGATGGTAGTTGTCTCAATGTTCCAGTGTAGTTATTTCAAAGTACCCGAACATAATTTAGTTATTGGTGTTTCTATTTACGCAGAATGAGCTCAAAGTATCATGAAGTCTAGCTGTGGTTTGTTTCTTCTTGGGTTTGACTATTTGAAGTACTGGATCCCAAGCTGGTGGTACATTCCAACCATCTTCTCTATTGAAATTTGGATGTTTTTTGATCTCAATAGCCTCGCGAAGCATCCTTGGTAGGAATCGGTGTTCTTTAGCGAGAATCTGTGGTTTGTCAAATCTCAGGTAGTGGTTGGTCCCCTGTTGTACATGTTCACACACAGCAGACTTCAACGAGCGTTTGTGTTTAACGTCAGCTATGTGTTCTTTTATGCGGGTGCCTATGCTTCTCTTGGTTTGACCAATGTATGAGAGTCCGCAGTCACAATCTATTTTATAGACCCCTGCATCTTGTAAAGGTAATTGGCACTTGACGGATGGTAAAAATTGACTTATCTTCGTTGGCGGCTTGAAGTATGTGTTGATTGAAGCTCGCTTCAAGATGTAGCCAATCTTGTCAGTGACACCCCTTACATAAGGCAGTATAGCAGGCTGGCGCTCGACTGTGGCTGGCTTTTCTCGGGATCTGTGACAGCGGCGCGGCTGTTGGAGCTTGTTGTCTTGCAGTACTTGCTTGACATGTTGAAGCTCGGCGTCCAGGTGTCTCTTGTCACAGATCCCGTGGGCTCTCTGAAACAAAGACATTCCCACGGTAGCTAACTGTTTAGGATGGTGGTGAGATTCACCGTTTAAGTACCTATTTGTATGGGTCTTTTTCCTATACACAGTGTGGCTCAAAGTATGATCAGGATTCCTGATGACAAGTACATCTAAGAATGCTAATGAATTATTTGCCTCTAATTCCATAGTAAATTGGATGTTGTTATTAATGGAATTAAGATGTTCTAGGAATACACTAACACTATCTGTTGGTAATATTGTAAAAGTATCATCTACAAACCTCTTATAAATCCTGGGTATGATGGGGGCAGTCTGTAAAGCTCGAGCCTCGAAGTCCTCCATATATATGTCGGCAACAACAGGCGATACAGGGGAGCCCATTGCCACACCATCTACTTGTATGTAGAATTTATTGTCCCACAACAGATAGCCAGTTGTTAAGCAATGCTTAAGTAGTTCTGCATATTCTTCAGGCATATTGTACTCTATTAGCTTCCTTTTAGTTATTTCAATACAGTCATGTACAGGTATGCATGTAAATAATGACTGTACATCAAAACTAACCATTGTTTCATTGTTAGTGAGACATTTCAGAGAGCCCACGGGATCTGTGACAAGAGACACCTGGACGCCGAGCTTCAACATGTCAAGCAAGTACTGCAAGACAACAAGCTCCAACAGCCGCGCCGCTGTCACAGATCCCGAGAAAAGCCAGCCACAGTCGAGCGCCAGCCTGCTATACTGCCTTATGTAAGGGGTGTCACTGACAAGATTGGCTACATCTTGAAGCGAGCTTCAATCAACACATACTTCAAGCCGCCAACGAAGATAAGTCAATTTTTACCATCCGTCAAGTGCCAATTACCTTTACAAGATGCAGGGGTCTATAAAATAGATTGTGACTGCGGACTCTCATACATTGGTCAAACCAAGAGAAGCATAGGCACCCGCATAAAAGAACACATAGCTGACGTTAAACACAAACGCTCGTTGAAGTCTGCTGTGTGTGAACATGTACAACAGGGGACCAACCACTACCTGAGATTTGACAAACCACAGATTCTCGCTAAAGAACACCGATTCCTACCAAGGATGCTTCGCGAGGCTATTGAGATCAAAAAACATCCAAATTTCAATAGAGAAGATGGTTGGAATGTACCACCAGCTTGGGATCCAGTACTTCAAATAGTCAAACCCAAGAAGAAACAAACCACAGCTAGACTTCATGATACTTTGAGCTCATTCTGCGTAAATAGAAACACCAATAACTAAATTATGTTCGGGTACTTTGAAATAACTACACTGGAACATTGAGACAACTACCATCTTAGTCTCCCCGTGACCATGGCTGCTGAAAAGCAACCGAAACGTCGGGGAAAGTGTAAACTTAAAAACAAATAGATTTGATAGTTTTAATAATTTAATTAGCTTAAAATTAGTAAAGTTTAATAGTACAGTATAGTAGTGTAACAGTTTCTAAATTATGTAATAGAGTGTTAAATAAACAACGCGATAAAATCCGTATATAGTAGTTTAATTTCAATGAATAACATTCGCGTAAACAGAAGACAATATTACAACACCTAATCCTTGAAACAAAACAATTAAATCAGTAAATTCAACTTAATATTTGAACAAGCTATCGACAACATTTCGGTGCCATTTTAATCAGTATTTTCATTTATTTCATATTCATTCCGTTGAATGGTTGGGGCGCGATGTTTTGACAGTTCGCCACGCGGACGCCCCGAGGTAAGGGCGGTAATGTGACATTACCGTAGGCAACAGAGGGGTGTGGGCGTGAGGCGACGGGGCGCAGGGAGGGGAGGGCCGGTAATTATCCCACGTCACCGGCAGGCTAGGCTCCCTGTCCGTGCCTATGTTAACAGCTAGCCTTCATAACTACTGCGTTATAGTCCAGTAAATGTAAAGTAACATTTTGTTCAAGAAAAATGTTTTAACTTTGATGTTTAAGTTATTTTAAGTAAAGTAGTGGCAGTGCTTTACTGTTGTGTACGTTCTGAAAGATACATATCTTGGCCATCGACAGTCATTGAATTATTAGCCATATTTTAATAGTAAAATGAGTAATCACAGACACAATAATTACACAAAAGTATGGCAATTTGCCTTGATCGTTACGATCATTTATGTACACAATACATTGTAATTAGAACAGTTTAGTATTTAAAGTAGGAGTAACATCTTTACTAACACAGATTAGTGTAATTTGATTAAGAATTTAATATGCCTTAAGGAAACTGTCGTACCCATGGCAAAAAGCACATAAGCAGACAACTGTTAATGGATTTAGAACAAAGCGTCTTTAATAGTATAACCATTACATAATTCTGTCATGACCTATTTATTTCCTTGTCTATGTCTATGTCTAGTTACAATGATAACTAGACTTACTTAAATAACTTTCTCCTTTAATAACATCAAACTCAGTGCGAGCTATAAGATTACACTTATGTTTGTGTGCAATGAGGCCCCAGGTTCGGTTGCGAGGTCGGACGAAGTGCTTATGTTTTTCTGTTACGAAATTCTTTGTAGCAGCATGAAGTCTGGAAATGTGCCCACAATAGCCAAACCTATTACCAATTTAACATCACGTGAGACCTAAAAAGATTGCTTGTGAAAAGAAGATGTATAATACAAATCTGCTTGTGTATAATACAAATCACTTCATGAATATAGGCGTGAATTTGTATTCGTATGAACTAACCTAGTACGTCAATGACTGTGTTGCCAGGATTAATCATAATACTTATCAGAAAAATGGAAGCGTTTGACGCAATAACCTACGTCTTTTCTAAGTAAGATAACATTGTTGTTGTATTGTGTTATTGTGCCCTTATTTTATAAAAAAATGTATTGAAATTAACTGAATATACATTGCTGATAACGTACAGGTTTTGAAGTTGTGCTTATTTATTGTGACACAAACTAAATATTAAATATCAAGTAGTGGGAAACCGTTGGACTGCCACGCAGAGGTCTCGAGTTCGAACCCAAGGCGCGCATCTCTGACTTTTCGAAGTTATGTGCGTATTAAATAGTTAATTATCGCTTGCTTTAACGGTGAAGGAAAACATCGTGAGGAATCCTGCGTGTCTGAGATTTCTCTATAATGTTCTCGAAGATAATATGTGAAGTCTGCCAACCCGCACTGGGCCAGCGTGGTGGACTACGGCCTAACCCTTCTCACACTGAGAAGAGGCCCGTGCCCAGCAGTGGGACAGTTTAATACAGGGCTGATATTATTATTATTATTATACAATTCTGTTTTAGTCTGTATTCCTAACTATGTGAATAGAAACAGAATCCATACAGGACAGTGATGATTAACTGTTAAATAGATTAATTAGGTACTTAATTTTTTTTTTAATAATTTTCTATCACTTGTACACAAAACACCATCTAGCCCAAACTAAGCAGAGCTTGTACTATGGTTACTAGACAATGGATAAACATGCATATATACTTTCTTGTTTTGTAAATACATACATATTATACATAGAAACACCCAGACCAAGACAAACAACCGTGTTCATGCACACAAATGTTTGACTTGTGCGGGAATCGAACCCGCGACCTCAGGCGTGGCAGTCGGTTCATATAATACATATTCTAAAATCAGTTGGTAAACGGAACAAAATTTGTATGATCCACACATACTTATTCTACGTCTGAGTGTTTATGTATCCGTTGTTTAAATGTTTGCTAGGCTCCCCATGACGCAGGATATTCATAGTGCGGGACATTGTTTTTCAACAAAACTAAAATACATATATCTGTCTGGATTCACGTATAAATGTATTCGAAAATCTAGAAGTGCGTTTGATATATTATGTTATGAACTAGTGTTTCAAGAATTCAATTAATTATTCATCAAAATACGTCAAACTCATATTTCAATCGTTGAGGAAACATATCAAGGTTAATTTTAGGAATTCTTGCAGATGTGGTGCCTGTTTTGTCCTGTGTTATCAGCTTGTGTGTAATATCCGCTGTTTGGAACAGATCCACGCAACCTGAACTACAATGGACAATTCTAAAATCATATTATGTCCTTTGAATTAAGATAAGGAATAAAAATAGCAATACAACCGTACGTTGTATCCGAAGTGTTCGAGTCTTACCAAAGTTAGCAAAAAGGCAAAGCAAAAAGATTTAAAGCTCAATGTTATTTAAATTCAAACAGGCTTTATTCGGTTCCCTATCATGTTATATAGCTTAAAATATGTATATACATTCTCAATCAAGCAGTAGTTTATTTTATACTTATGTGTTGCTCGTTTATTACCCTTATTAACAAAAAAAAATTAAATTCGGTATATTTTTCTATAACAAATAAGTCCTGGTTAGAATACTAATATTCTACCACATATACAACACCATCTAGCCCAAACTAAGCAGAGCTTGTACTATGCTAGTACTAGTTAATGGATAAATATACATATATTTTATTTTTTATTCTTATCTGTTATACATAGAAACACCCAGACCAAGACAAACATCCATGTTCATGCGGGAATCAAACCCGCGACCTCAGGCGTGGCGGTCGGTAACACTAACCACTATGCCACCGAGGCCGACAAATAAAATAAAAGATAATATAATTATTGAAAATCGAATTAAAGATCATATTAAACGTATAGTTATAAAAAAATAACTGTCTTATTTAACCACACTTGGTAAATTTATCTTGTATACTTATTATATTTTATTTTAAGTTTAAGTGCAGTATCTACTCAGCATAGACTTATTTCATCACTCTCTAGTCAAACTTATAAGATATTAGGACCGTACCTAGATTAAAAAATACAGTCTTCCAAAATACATAACGCATCAGATACATAGACTGTCATTAGCTTTGAGATAGACATGAGCTATACCCAAATAAACACAAAACAGCTATTTAGCAAACAGTAAATAATTTTACATGGCAACACTATCGGGAACCGCAACACCCACTGCAGAGCGCTTTTATTTAGACACCTAATTAAATATTAATTAAGTGCATATCACATTTATACATTAAACCGATTTTAATTTCATGTACGAGCGCGCAAAATTAGGAACAGTGCACGCCGGCACCGCAAAATGAAGTGGATTCGTTCAGTGCGGCCGACCCCGTGTGTGAGTGGCATCGACTAGGGAAAATCATTATCGAATACACTTTGGATTAATAAACTGCTTCGCCTGTAATTATTGCATATATGTGAGGGTTTTAGAGCTATAGTATGCATTTCAAATTATACGTATATAGACCTAAGCCTGATTCCTTTAGGCGGTGACTACGGATTTCCAATTCCTACGATCCTGACTTATATGTCTTGTTTCATTCGCTCTCACGGCAATCTTCTTGCAACTTCGTCTGTTTCGAGTATCTCCAACGTCGCTTCAGGATGACTTTTCTTCAAAACCTCTCATATTTCTTTAGAAAATGACTACCTTGTTATTTTTCTACCGGTTTATCCTATTATTATAAATGCTAATGTGTTAATAGTTAGTTAGTTAGTAGTTCCTTAAGCTTTCACGCCTCAGCAACTCTACCGATCGTCATGAAATTTTGGATACAAGGTGTATCCAAAATTCAAGAGTACAGGAGCATCATCATCAAAAGGACTTTCCCCGAGGGATATAAATTTATTGACAAAATCGCGAGCAAAATCTAGTTCATTATAAAATCTTCCAGGTACTGCATACAGACAATATTCTGTAATAAATAGAGATGACCAAAAAAAAAAGAAAAACAATACCTACATAGTTGGTTATAGAGGTCTCTATCTACCAGTACGCAATATAAGTTCATTTAATAAGACAAGTATGAAAATCGGACTACAATTTATACACGCGTAACGTTTAACGTTTTACAGAGATGTAACAGCCATCATTCGCTTGCTATGATTGTGTGCCACTGAATAAGGGTTTAATCGATCTACTGAACAGTCCCAAAGCTGCTATGGATAATTCTCGGACAGAAATACCCAATAAAATCGCTTGATAATCAAAAGCTTACTAAGACTCGGTTTTTATATTCGAAAAAGGAATCGTTTTAGTCAGTTAAATATTGGCATATTTTTCGTAGAATATGTGTCAAAAATTAACTATGCGTAGGTAAAATAACCCGATTCTTGAATACAGGAGCCGGACCTTACAGTATCGCTAGAACCAACTGAATTGTTTACCTTTTACTTAACTGTCCCAAACACGTGTTTCTATAGTATTTCCCTCTTGCTTCATTCTCCACGTATGAGGTTAACAACATTGACGGTAACCTCATCGCCATTAAAATTATACGGTGTTCCTTTTGATTGATGTGATCATTTTAAGTGCCGCAAACTGGTTACCGATATAAATGTTTGTTCAAACAAAACTAATACTAACTAATAACCTTTATTTTTGTTCCTATCATTTGCTTTTTTATTGAATTAATGATAAAGTTGCTAGTTCAAATAATATTTTGTGAAGCTCCTTAAGAAAAAAGAACTTGTTAAATATTATATTGGCCTTTTTTAATTGCAGGGTTAATAGCCGCAATATAAAAATTGTAGAGGCAGAAATGAGGAAATCTATTAATGTTGTTAATAATTTAACAGTATCATAATACCCGTGCCTTGGAAGGTAAGTAAAGCCGTTGGTTCTGCGCCTGATCTCTGTCCAGTCGCGTCAGATTATCCATCTCATCGTATCATGAGGTTTAGGGAACAGAGATTGTACTTGTGTTTGCGCATATACTTGAACACTATAATATCTATACACCGCGGTGACCGAAATTCGGTCTGGAGGACATTATTATCATAATACTTATGCAGTTGCCTACACTACCATGAATCAGGCGTGACTGTGTATACAAGGTGTCCGGTAATTAATGGATAACCTGGAAATGTCTTATAGTGGAACAGATGGCCGTTCAGAAAAAATATGAAAAAATCTATCCTCACTACTATCTGAGATATGTGTTTTTTTTTTAATTACCATGTATAACTTTTTTGTATACTACGTCCATAAATTAATGAAATCCATCGGTATTTTGTTGTTTTATTATTAAACACGAATTATGCTAATAGATAGACAGTCAAAAGTATACTATGCTATAATAGCTTGCACTTTTTAATATACATATATAATTTTTCTTTTTTTTTTTCTTTTTTTCTCAACGGCCTTCAATTCTACTATAATACATTTCAAGGTTATCTATTAATTACCGGGCACCCTATATGTATTATATCAAGCTTTTATTCAAACATCTCACTTCTAGTAAAAACAGAATATCATCGTCATCAGAATCAATGCCATATGATAATTAGTTATTTATAAATCGTTAACATTAGTGTAAGAAAACGGTTATATGTTAAATACGTTAGAATGGAGGCAGGCCATCACTAGTACCTTGAGACTCTTGGGAATACCGATAATAAGAAGTAATTTATGTATATTTACTCAATCACGCACCTTATAAAGATTTCACGTTTATCTAATAAGCTGTACTAATGTAACACTACAGTCTAAATGCGTCACTAAATACAAACCGCACAAGCAAGAATGATTAACATAAAATAATTAGATCTTTATGTATAAATATAATCATATAACAGTTTTGTTTGATTGCATACATATACTACTACTACATGTACTAGCTCTCTCTCGGAGACAGTGCCTGTCCCAGGATGAAAGGTACCCTACATCCTTTTCTGTACCCCTGATTTGTATGCGAAATTTCATGATGATTGGTCGAGTAGTCAGAGCTTGCAAGCGTTAAATTAAACAAACAAACTCATATTCGCGTTGATAATATAAGTTTGGACTAGAAACTGCCCGCAATTTCACTTTTGTAAATCCCACAGGTGCACATACTGAGATAAATAGTCTTATGTATTAATCCAAGTTATAGTCGATCTATGTGTCAAATTTCATTCAAATTCGGTTAACGGTTTACGTGTCATTGTGTAACAAACATACAAACTCTCATTCGTTGAAGTGAAACACGTGTCGACGCACATTTTGTGTCCAAAGTGTACCTAATACTGCAAGTTAGAGTACGCCCGGTTCCAACGATGCGGCTGTCCCTTACCAGAGGAGTTCGGTATTGGCAACCTGTTTCTATTTAAATAATTGGACTGGACAAAAGAGGGTACGCTTTAGTTTACGTCTTTCCAATTATTTTACAACATACGATCGTCCAAACATCTTTACAAAAGGTCACTTTTAGGTTTCTGTACCTCAGGAGTGTCATAAAAATACTTCAACGCTTAAGCTGTCTGTCTATATGTCAAACCTTTAAACCTACGTATCTCGTAACCCGTAATAGATATTCGAGTGTTTATTTTTTATGTTATCGTATACAAGAAAGAGATTGGTCAGAAGATATAAGGGCGCCGTACCCCAAAGATGCTATCGTGATGCCCTAAGCTTACGCCGACTGTCTGTCTGTTTGCCCGACCTTTAGTACCGTAGTAGGTAGCCGATAACGTTTACCTTGGTATTATTTACAATGCTATGGCTTAATATCTATAATTATGAATATTCATTTAAGATACTTGTAGCATACTGTACACGATGCAATGTAATATGCTTCTAGAATGAAACAAAAAATGCGCCGATTAATTTCTGAACTAACATATTATTATATAAACTGCACAACGCAATTCATTCGTTTTTATTTATCTTCATATCGAGATATTATCTTTATATTAAAATATAATTACTTAGAAGCCAAGTTAATTATATCAATAATAATATACTTAGTAGTGTTATCTATATATTAATACGTGAAGCAAAAACTTTGTATCCCTTTTTACGGAAATTGCGCGGACGAAGGAGTATGAAATTTAGTACAGTTAAAGTTTATATAGAAAAGGAGTGGCGAATCCTAATATTTTTATAAAATATGTTTTAGAAATACATGAAATTAATGAAAAATCACTACACGCACACATGCATTCGACACACGCAGCCGAATCGCGTTTGTAGTATTTCGGCATTGTTCGTCTGACGTCGTACAATTCTTCGTAACTATGGTTACATATACCTTATTTATATGTAATAAAGAAAAAAATAGCAAGCTTAGGAATATCATCAATAAAAAAGTATAGTTAATAATAATAACAATAATAATATCAGCCCTGTATTAAACTGTCCCACTGCTGGGCACGGGCCTCTTCTCAGTGTGAGAAGGGTTAGGCCGTAGTCCACCACGCTCGCCTAGTGCGGGTTGGCAGACTTCACGAGAACATTATGGAGAACTCTCAGACGTGCAGGTTTCCTGACGATGTTTCCCTTCACCGTTAAAGCAAGCGATAATTAACTATTTAATACGCATATAACTTCGAAAATTCAGAGATGCGCGCCTTGGGTTCGAACTCGAGGACCTCTGCGTGGCAGTCCAATAATAATTTGTTTGAAAAAGATAGGTAAATTAACCTGTATAGCCTTAGTGAAATCTTAATGTGATTATAAGAGTAAAGTTATAGACAGTAAAACCTTAATAACGATCAAACTAAAAAAACAATTATGGTCGAATTTTGACCAGTGGGCGACCGCTAGTATTTATAAAACTGTCTGCATGATAAGCTTTTTATGGATAAACCGCTTAACCAATTTAGATAACATTTTATATAAAGATGGCTGTACCTAATTGCGACCTATCTCTTACGTAACACTTAGTGCCAATATAGAAATAAACAAATATTGTAGGTACATATGTGTAGGTATTATCAAGCCAGTCACCAATCTAATGCATTACCAATCTTAGTTCCGAATAAGGAATGCACAGGACCCACTGCACAAAAACAGTCTAGTTGACTAATGCCTTAACACTCTTAAATAACGTGTAATAACTGGGAGTGGTCATTGAATTTAAAGTGCTGTTTTAATATCCTAACTAATATTATAAATGTGAATGTGTTTGTGTCGCTTTCACGTCTTAACTGCACGACCGATCATCATGTAATTTCGCATGCACGTTGTCAGGGGTACAGAAAAGGATGTAGGGTACCCCCTACATCAAGAGAAGTACTCTTCGCGAGGGATAGCTAGTACTCATATTCCTAAATAAAATCGAAGAATTTGTAATACTAAAGTAAAAACCTTTTACAATGCTCAAAGAGTTATTCATATGCCACAAACATATTAAACAACCTTTTTTAACTGCATAGATGGCGTCGTTGATTAAGTGATCGATTCGCTACAGCCACTACGCCGGATTCAAATTCCACACAGGACATATTGTTGTTTCGAGTCTGAGTATTGTTTTGTTTGAATAGTTGTAAAGTCTCCGGTGAAACGTTACAACTAGGACAGAACCTGCTTTAAAAAATGTAATCCCGTCGGTTTATTTGATTAACTGGTAACTTTGCAAATAGATAAAGAAATACGCGAGTTATGATCTAAAATACTAAACATTTATACAGCCACCGGGATTGTCCCTATTTGTAAGACAGTTCATTAAACAAACAAGGCGAAGATGATATTACGTATAGTTTCCAGTAAAATCATACGATCCCATTCAAAGAAGAAATCACACGACTTATTTACCTATTAAAAAAACGATGCAGTAAAGTGAATTCTCTATAGAAAATGGGTCATTGCCTTTAACATTGTGACATATAATTTTCTGTGAATTAATTACCATACGTGTTAGCCGTGAGTCATTCAAGCGCAGATGTCGTGCGATTGACGTAAGCGGTTAGCGTAAAATAATTGTACCGATTAAAACATATTTGTTCATGCAACTTTATAAACAATACTGTTACTTCTGATTTGTGGTATTACGGCTTTGTTTAATTACAGATTTACTGGTTATACTTCTTATAAATGGAAGCTATAAAAATAATGAGCTGGATAGTTTGTTATGCCCAAACGTATTTAAGTCGGCTAGTGGTCGCATAGTGGTAGAAATTCGAGGTACTAGGTGTATGCTACCGCTGTGCATGTGGTCTGTGGTTCGATTTCCGGGCAAAGCTTAATTAGGTTTTTGGTCAAGAAATTCTTGGTAGCAGGAAACGGCAATAGTAAACAGCTATAGGCTCGTGGATGTATATACCAGGTCTTAAAACTATGAAATGTATTTGTAATTTTGTTTGTTTAATTTTGTGGTGACTCCTTGCGTCCGTGCGACACTAAAGGTCCGCACTGAAAATCAGCGCTCTATTGTGGGCCCCTATGGATCACAATACAGCAATATAGCTGAGTGCGTACCGATTTGTCACAGATACATTCAGTATAAGTTTGTTTCTTTTTTTTGTATATATCTACTTTATATATTTTTTTTTACTGTTGTTCTGTGTGTTTCTGTGTCAAATAAATGATTTTTCTTTCTTTTTTCTTTCTATTACAGCTCTGCCTACTCCGTCAGGGACATAGGCCTACGTATGCTAAAAAAATAATAGAACGTATTTTACATTATTATACATTTTGGCTTCTCGCATTCGTATTCGCATATAAACCTTAAGTATACTATATCTGACATCCATCATCAATACGAAATCAAGTATGAAAAATTATAAATTTACGTTCACGTCTAAATTTCACAAACAAATTATGTGAATTTTAACCTGTATATCTTTATCTGTCTTTATCTATAGATACCGATATTATAAAGTTGTAGAGATTGTTTGTTTTAACATGGTAGTTGCTACAACAACCAGTCAGATCGGATTTCTTTTTACATTTTGGGCCTATTTATTGAGGAAGGCTATAATATATAATATCACTCAATTTTGTCTGCCTCTGTGGCACAGCGGTAGTTAATATGACTACTGAGCATGAGGTCTCGAGACAAAAACCGTGTTGGGCATTGAAAAGCTTAGCTCAGAGTCAGCCCAATAGTATCTTATTACTAATAATTAATTAAGCTAGTAATATTCCATAGAACTATTATAAGAATGAACTGGAAAAGAAGATTTATTTACGACGGGATTTACCAGGGTCACTGATTTGCGTCAACAGATTACAAAATGAGTGAGACCAAGTTCTTGTTATGTAGTCAAGTTGCTATAATTGCTGGAATTTTCAACTCTTCTGTATACAAATAGCAATAAATCATATGCATAATAATTTGCATTATGCCTCTACCTAGGATATGCGTCCTTGAAGACTTCATAACCCTAAGTTTAACCTCCCACGCTGTGTTTTCTTATCTATGGTCGCTACGCAAAACTTTACATGGCACAGGTAAGCGTTGCCGACAGCCTATTCTGAATATCAAATATCGGCCTATGACAAAAAAAATCAAATGTCATATAAAACGTGCCAAAGACAATGAAACAAACAGATTCTTTATTTCCAAGAATATGAAGGAATGACATACGGGAATATTTAGCAGTAGCTCATTATAAAAACTTATAACAATAATATTACTCATAATGTCTCAAGGGAAATGATAGAAACTGCATAAACACTAAACAAACAATACGTATAACTATATTGTGTGTACGTATAGAGGCGACTGATGCTATTGTATACAAGTGTTATGTAATTACGATGTTAGGTACTTGCGGTTTGTGCTAACAAAGAGTATTGTTAATTAATTTACTTGGTTTACTGACTATCTATAATGTAACGATTGTTGCCAGTCGACTTTTTATTGACGCCCAGAAACAGTAACAGAGTAAACAAAGGTATACAATGAAGAGAAGCAGACATGTTACTAGCTAATGCAAAGTAAAGACCCAAAAATGTACCAATTGAGAAGTCTTTCTATTGGTCTGAAAACAAAATCTTTTCAACAAAATCCCTTGCAAAATATATTGCGCTTCTTATTAAGTATCACTGACTCCGTGAATAGCAAAACAGGAAATAATAATATTCATTTGCCTACGCGACCAGGAGAAGACTATTTTTTTTTATTTTTTTTAGGGAAAACATACGGTTGCACATTGAAATTAAACTACTATATACGGATTTTATCGCGTTGTTTATTTATCACTGTATTACAAAATTTTGAAAATATTACTCTACTACTACTATTGATTTTATTTGACTAATTTATAAGCTAATAAAATTATTTAAACTATTAAATCTATTTATTTTTGGTTTACACTTTCCCCGACGTTTCGGGTGCTTTTCAGCAGCCATGGTCACGGGGAGACTAAGATGGTAGTTGTCTCAATGTTCCAGTGTAGTTATTTCAAAGTACCCGAACATAATTTAATTATTGGTGTTTCTATTTACGCAGAATGAGCTCAAAGTATCATGAAGTCTAGCTGTGGTTTGTTTCTTCTTGGGTTTGACTATTTGAAGTACTGGATCCCAAGCTGGTGGTACATTCCAACCATCTTCTCTATTGAAATTGGGATGTTTTTTAATTTCAATAGCCTCGCGAAGCATCCTTGGCAGGAATCGGTGTTCTTTAGCGAGAATCTGTGGTTTGTCAAATCTCAGGTAGTGGTTGGTCCCCTGTTGTACAAACGCTCGTTGAAGTCTGCTGTGTGTGAACACGTACAACAGGGGACCAACCACTACCTGAGATTTGACAAACCACAGATTCTCGCTAAAGAACACCGATTCCTGCCAAGGATGCTTCGCGAGGCTATTGAAATTAAAAAACATCCCAATTTCAATAGAGAAGATAGTTGGAATGTACCACCAGCTTGGGATCCAGTACTTCAAATAGTCAAACCCAAGAAGAAACAAACCACAGCTAGACTTCATGATACTTTGAGCTCATTCTGCGTAAATAGAAACACCAATAATTAAATTATGTTCGGGTACTTTGAAATAACTACACTGGAACATTGAGACAACTACCATCTTAGTCTCCCCGTGACCATGGCTGCTGAAAAGCACCCGAAACGTCGGGGAAAGTGTAAACCAAAAATAAATAGATTTAATAGTTTAAATAATTTTATTAGCTTATAAATTAGTCAAATAAAATCAATAGTAGTAGTAGAGTAATATTTTCAAAATTTTGTAATACAGTGATAAATAAACAACGCGATAAAATCCGTATATAGTAGTTTAATTTCAATGAATAACATTCGCGTAAACAGAAGACAATATTATACGGTTGCACAATTTTCTTAATTTAAAGTATTCACATTATATGTATATGTGTAATTGTGTAACCCACAACATTTGCCACGTTTTATCTATTTACATATTATTTGTGAACTGGAAGAAATACGAGTAAATGCGACATGAAGGTATACAGTTATTATTAGTAGTATGTTAATCCAAAAGTTTCAAATTTTACAGATGGTGTTTCTAAGGTAATGTTTGTAATATTGAACGCCTAAATTTGCCATGCGACAAAGTAAACATATCGACATCTATGAAATTAGTATTGTAATGGTCAACGAACTCTATTCCCATGCTAGGAACGAACTTGAAAACGACCTAGAAATATTCAATACCACTTCGTTCGGAAACTGGCGTTTTACCCAGTACCCAAGATTACCCCCAAAACATAAGAGTAACCATAATATACGCTACATGACCAACAAAGTACCTATATGTAACAAATATCATACATGCTAATAACATTAATTTATACGTGTATTTCTTTTTGTTTTATTTTAGTAGATACTGTTTCTTGAATGTAAAATGTTTTATTGCAATAGTTTGCAAAACATGCAATAGTAAGCCTCTAGATCTTATTCTTACTGAAACGCAGTAACAACATTAATACTCTTGCGGCGGTTTCTTGAAAAGGATGGTACATCCCTAGGCGAGCAAACTCCTTAGTACCGTTCCAAATAATTAGGAACAAGCACTTCCACTTTAAAAGAACTAAAAAGTCTTTGTTAACCTAATGATCAATACAAATAATCACTAACGATTTCTTCTGATCATTATCCTGGCGATAAGTTCACTAGTACATGTATAACTACTTACCTTATTTATGTTTATTAAATTATGTATAAGATTGTTATGTATAAGATTGGAGCAAGGGGAAATCTAGCACTTAACACGAGGTACTGCGGGTTTAATTTCAGCATAAAAATTATATTGTGCTCGTTATTCTATTAATCGGAAGCAGATTGGCTGCTTTGTATAAGCTCTCAGATTCGATGATTGATGATGATTATTATTATTGATATGATTTTAAAAATAAATAATGGAGTATGATGTTATTGAACAATTATTTAAGCTATTTAGGCACTGGCCTCCGTTCGATCCCCGATCATTGTCCACAGATACTGTGATAGACTATGTATAGAGATAGTCGATCTGAGTGTAGTGTGTAGTGTCATTGTTTTAGAATAATATTCCACGACAACACTGGTTTTACTGTATTTATTAAAATAAACAAAGTTAAAGTAAATGGCAGCAAAATAAGTTTATAATCTATGGGTGAACCACAAATAACAAGAAATAAACAAAATACAAGTCGTTTTTGTTTTCTAGTCGTTATTCTTTCTTACACAGTTTCTTTACAGATTTATAAAAGTATCCATACAATTACCAGCTACTTACAAACATCTAACAATTATGCGAAATATATAATTATCAAAAACATAACTACAATTATTAAAATAATTTAACAATCAGTCAAAGCGCCAGACATGTTGACTTATACGGCGCTAATCAAACATACGATCAGACAAGCAGACAAGCTTTAATGGCTGCAGACGATACTTCTCCGAAAGCGCCAAAATTGTTGTCGCGAATTTAAATAATGTGTACGTGCTACACGTCGGGTACCCACTTCGTACACAATCGTAAAACGAATATACATACAAAGCTAACGCTCGAATTAACATAATAATGATTCGTATAGAAATGACGCGCCTGCGCATGTTTCAACAAAAACACGTACACAAAACTTTTGTGTAGGCAGAGTTTGGTGTGTTTATGTTTCTCTTCGCTAAATAAATAGAAGTAGTAATATAAAATATATTTTATTACAAAAATAAGTTGTTTTTTAGTGATTATTACATTAAGATTACAGATACTAGATATTCTTATTAACCCCTCCAGAAAAGCTAGTGTCAGGGGTGGATTCACGTCAATAGTGTTGTGATTTCACCACAACCTGTCGGTCACAAGGTCAATACCTTAACCATTAAGCATAAATAACATCTTACCATTAAGAGCCTAATTAGTATTACGAATTTACAGGACTATCTAGAGCTGATGTAACAAACAATGTCATATGGGTTACAAATGTATTCTAGCTAATGCTTCTCTATCTACGTTTTAATATACGATCGATTCAATTAATACTAGTTTCCAAATCATCAAATACCTATTTCTGATTAGAATGAGACACTGAATTTCAATTATAATTCCATTAAACATTTTGAACTCTATTTTAATATAAAAACCGGGAATTCCGTGACAACTGTATATATTTATAAACATTACTGCTGTTTGTGAATAAATATAAATGTTTAGTGTACATGGTTATGTTGAATGTTTCGAGCATTGACAACTCAGCTTTACGAGTAGGTGCTGAGTCAGTGTAGTACCGTCAATAATAAAGTAAACGATTCACGTTTTGGAAACACCCTTTAGATGTGCATCATCGTCGTGTCACTAAACGTTTCTTCCTTTTACGCTTATAAGCGTTTAGTTAACAGTCTATCATTAACAATAAACATTAAAATTACTCATAATTAAAGAAAGAATAGCCTTTCTTTGACACATTATTCAAAAAAGTAGCGTAAGTAGCGATAGCGTAGTGGGAGACCATTGGACTCAAGAGGTCTCGAGACACCAGTCACACATCTTTGACATTTTGAAGTGAAATGTGCGTATTCAGTAGTTAATTATTGCTTGCTTTGAAGGTTAAGTAAAGCATCGTAAAGAAACCTACATATTTAAAAGTTTTACGAAATCTTCTCAAAGATGCATGACGCCTGCCAACGCACACTTGACCAGCGTGGTGGACAGCCCATACCGCTGGTCCAACCCTTCTTATACGGGGAAATAGACCCACGCCCAGCAGTGGAACAGTTTATAAACAAGTCTGATATTATTAGGTACTATTATTACGACCGCGAGTCTATTTATGCAACAATTAATCTGTATAATTACTAGTCGTTACATAGAAACAGTATTCAACTACGTTCTTCACTGTTTTTGATTGCTTATGAAATATAGAAATACCTAATGTTGTCAATAAATATGAATTAGTCACAGGAAAGTACCAGTCGTACCTCGTAAAAGCAATTATCCTGAAGGACGATTCGGCTTAACAACGAGGTCAAAATTATTGACAAATATCATACAGCACTTTCACCAGGATTTTGATGTAGTTGCTCGTAAATGCGTCATTGTGTCCAAGAAATTATTTTGAAACGTCATATCAAGCGGAACTTTGTCTAGGTACTTGTGTGAATATTAGGTAAAGATGTCTTAGTCATGTATGACGTTATTAGTACGTAGTTATTGTAGGTTTTCCACAGTATTCCCCATATTAAATGTCTAGTTGGAAATTATTATAATATACATTACATACACACAACACCATCTAGCCCAAACTAAGCAGAGCTTGTACTATGGATACTAGACAATGGATAAACATACATAAATACTTTCTTTTTGTAAATATATTCATATTATACATAGAAACACCCAGACTAAGACAAACATCCATGTTCATACACACAAATGTTTGACTTGTGCGGGAATCGAACCCGCGACCTCCGATGTGGCTGGCATGGCAGTCGGTTACACTAACCACTACGCCATCGAGGCTTTTGCTTTTAAATAAACAATCGTGTTCGTGCAACAGTTATTGACTGCACGGGTGACGAAGTGGTGTAAGTGTTCACTCGCCTCTGCCAGTGCGCGAGTCATACGGGTTCGATCTCCACACGGGACAAAAATTTTAGTGATTTACTAATAGTTGTTCCAAGTCTGGGTTTTCTTTGTATTCGTTGTATAAAAGCTTGTAAAGTCTCTGCGATGATATACAGGGTGTCCGGTAATTAATGGATAACCTTGAAATGTCTTATAGTAGATCTGAAGGCCGTTCAGAAAAAAAAATATATATGTATATTAAAAAGTGCAAGCTATATATTAGCATAATTAGTGTTTGATAATAAAACAACAAAAACCCGATGGATTTCACTCATTTATGGTCGCAGTATACAAGAAAGTTATACATGGTAATTAAAAAAAACACATATCTCAGGTAGTAGTTAGGATAGATATTTTTTCATATTTTTTCCTGAACTGCCATCAGTTCCACTATAAGACATTTCCAGGTTATCCATTAATTACCGGACAACCTATATATTCACATGATATACCTATTCCTAAGGCGTAAGTTGTGATTTTATAAAGAAAAAAAAAATTATTCTGTCTGGATGAGGATTAAAAGTCACTTTATAGATCGGTTTGCTTAAATTTAGCGCCGTCTATTGAATCCTAAAAAAAATGAGGTATATAATTATACACATAATATTCCGTTTTTGACTATATTTGGCATGAATGTAGTGTTTTATGAATAGAATAGGTACTTTTTTATCTAGTAAAATATTTTGTATGATATTGAGTAAAAATGCAAAATTATTATCAAAACGTTTCTAAACATATCTCTACATAAAAAAAATACTATATTTAAATAATACCCTTTTACTTGTGTCGTAAGCCTATTGACACATAGACTTAGTTTAATTGGACAGAAAGCTACTCGGCTTCTTATAAGCTTAAGACAATAGAAAAACAAGAATATCAGCAGTGATATTATTGTTCAAAAGTTTTACGCAATTTCCTAAGTGACTTATGTCGCTTACCACACATAATAGATTTTCTCGTAACCCAAAGCAGTGACGAATAGTTTTCAAGTAATATTCTAATATGTTCAAATATAATTTAATCGACTCTAATATGTGTTCAAATTGATATTGATCATGTATTATATTATTTATTTATTTATTCAACAACATAAGCTCACACTATCATATAATTGCTTATGTGTTAGTGTAAGTTAACACATACATATTATTAAAAATAAATAGTAGTAGTATATACAAATAAAATCGATATCGGTTAGTTTTCAAAACCCTTTTTCAATATTAGGAGTTTTGTAAGTAAACCGAATTAACCTAGAATAGCTTAATTTCTATGTATTCATTCATTCGCATAAACGTAAGATAAATTTGGCTACGTGTATAAAAAAGTGTATATTTGCATAAACAGGTTTTAGCACAACAATGTTTGTGATTGAGGTCTCCTTTTAAACTGATATTATAGGTAAGTATGCCTGTGTTAGAACTTCGCCCTTTCATAAATAAGACATATATTTCAATCGATACATGCAAATATAACTGCACGGACGGAACTAGACTAGACGGATGGCGTAGTGGTTAAATAGCCACCTTAACACTGCCACTGTGGTGAGGGTTATGGGTTCGAATCCCACACGGGACAAAAATTTGTGTGATGATTGCGGACAAATGGTTGCTCCGATTCTGGACGTTCTTTGTGTTCGTCGTTTCGATGTTTGTAAAGTACCTCTCGATACAGGAATTACTTCTAGTGCGGGAGAAAAATCTTTTTAAATCATAACAAAATACAAGATAAAATACAACTTTTAAGTTATTTATAAGAACATTGAGTGTGGACCGAAATGTAGGTGTGACGTATGACACACCTCTGCACTCAACGTGTAGTTATATTAAAACGTTAGTACCAAGAACTCATTATAAAATCTGTAAATCATACTGCAAGACAATTTAATGCAATTCAAAACATCTCTCCTATACACTCTTAGCTATTCACTTTAAGTAAGTATTCCAAATACAATCTTAACGCAATACCAGGTAAACTGAGCTTTCCTTAGTAAACCAAAGTATACCAATCGAAGATCAATTTAGACTGGATACTTTACCACACTCCGTGACACGAGTCAGCTCATCTATAATCCGTATACAATACCTACGTCACAATTGCAATAGAACCTTGACTGTATCAATACAAACGTTAGTTTTGGCTCGACCTCACTTTCATTACGAATCATATCTGTGCAATCGTATGAATCAGCTGGCAATCCCAAGTCGTACGACCGGTTCCGTACGCGTGACAATCATACTAAACACCTTAATTTTATGTCGATACACTATTAACCTATTAAGTCGCAGTGGCACACCAGTGATCTAAGACTTGACAGATTAAAACAGACTTAGGCCCGGTAACTATATTGCGGCCTCGATGGTGTAGTGGTTAGTATAACCGACTGCCACACCGGAGGTCGCGGGTTCGATTCCCGCACAAGTCAAACAATTGTGTGCATGAACATGGATGTTTGTCCTGGGCGTTTCTATGTATAATATGTATGTATTTACAAAAAAGTATATGATTATGTAGGTTTATCCATTGTCTAGTACCCATAGTAAAAGCTCTGCGAAGTTTAAGCTAGATGGTGTGTGTATGTGATAGTATATTTTATATCAAGAAATGAATCGTTTTACCAACGGACAATTCATTCTTGACACATATTCCATGAAAAATATGTTAATATTTAACTGTACGTAACTAACTGACTAGTTTTTTTATACAGGAACAAAGCCTTAGTAAATGCGCAGCTGCTCTTACACCTATAGCAACTCTTTTCTCATGATGCGTCACATTGTTGTGTGATTGTAACTACGGTGAATCGCTGAAGGCCAACTTGTTGAAGAATAAACGCAGGTGCCTGTCAATCGTGAGGTTCCCGATTCGATTCTTAGTTCGCGTAAATGTTTTTTTGGTTTTCCCATTAGGAAATTCTTGGTAGCATCGCGAAATCCGGATCTTTACCCGGTATCTGTATAGTTTTTACTAGACTATTGCTGTCAATAGTCTAGTAAAAACTACCTGGAACATAAAGCTAGTTGTGGAAAAGTTAGATACTGCGTTTTCCGATTAAAAACTCTATGCCAATTTATAAGAATAGTATTAATCCAGCACATTCTCCATGTTACTTATTTTGGCGACTATTTTTGGATAATTGAGACAGGTAAAGTAAGCTAATAACGCCAATTTTTTTTCTGTGTCATCGTCAAATGTAAGAGAGCTCTTACCTACGGGCGATTAAATCTTCTTTTCAATTTCTACTTTAATACAAGTCTTTTGAGACGATATTATAAGCAGATACAAGAAGCAGCGATAGCCCAGTGGTACATTGTTGGACTGCCACAATGTGGTCTAAAGTCCGATCCCAAGGCACGCACCTCAGACTTCGGAAGGAGCCCGTGCCCAGCAGTGGGACAGTTTATATATCTACAAAGCTGATATTATTAAACTATTGTTATTATATCTAGCTCCACAGCCTCTTTTAAGTAATTTCTATTCGACGTTTCAATACAGTCATAAATAATTTTCTCTCCCATCACAATAGCAATTTTTATGCAGCGAATTCTAAAATATAACCTATTGTTATAAACGAAATATGACACCACTAAGAATAATCGTCACATTTTCAGAATGACAATGAAGTACAGAACTTATTCCTAGAAGGCAATTTAGGGTGACTAGTTAAATTATAATGAATCTGCTTTATGAACCTCGTGTTGAATAATAAATACCTTTAGAGGAAAATACGTTCCACGAGTCAGTGACGTTAATGTACACGCACATTGATTATTTTACATGAATATTTGAATTAAATGCGACATAAACTTTTAATTAATATTATAATCACAGACGCATATAAGTACAAACTATTTCCCTTACCAGCTTGTCGCACAGCTGCCCGTGTTAAGTCGCCTATACCTCTGATTCTCTCGCCACACTCAACGCTCTCCTTGTGGACACCACTTAGTGTGATATGTTTGCGGATGAATGGAAGAAGATATTGTCAATGTGTAAGGAATATTGTAAAAAGTTAATATGATAGTTACGTCCTTAATTAGTATAAGTAGCCTACGACCGTTCTAATGAAGTATATAAAAAAGCCACTATATTTTCATTACTAACTAATCAGGAATTCTTAGGAATTACAAACCCTCTTTTTTCTTTTTTACAAATACAACGCCCGCACGATGAATAATTACTGAGTTGCGGGAGACTTAACAGACATTCAAACAACAACAGACTCGGTACAACAATTTGTGAAACGTACAAATTTTTGTCATGTTTGGAGATCGAACCGATAACACTCATAGCAAAGGCAGTACCGAGGCGACTACCTAAACAAAAAAAGTATCGCTCCTATAAGCTGGTGGCTATTTATAATATTTATTTAACTGCCTCCGTGGAGTAGCGGTAGTAAATGCGACTGCTATGCATGAGGTCTCGGGTTCGAATCCCGGGTCGGGCCAACAAAAAGTTAGGAAGTTGGCGGTGTTAGACACCCCCGTGCCTCGGAAAGCACGTATAGCTGTCTGTGCCTGATCTCTACCCGGTCGTGTCAAATTATTCGACCCATCGGATCATGAGAGAACAGAGAGTGCACTTGTGTTTGCGCATACATTCCTTCGATTTCAATTATCTCCTGCGCCGATGGCCATTCTCCGTTAAGATTGGCCGCCGTGACCGAAATTCGGTCAGGTGGACATTATTATAATATTTATTTAAGTATACTATACAACAAAATAAATAGCATTTTTGACGCTAACGCACTTAACAGTTGCGACAAGCTACTGATTTTTAGCACGTACTATACGTATATAATATAAATATTTTAGTTGCGAATAATACGTATTTATACAAATAATATACCTTTTTATTACTGACTATGACTTAATGTTTACCCCAATTTGTTATCTACTTTTGTGGCAAAACATCCTGCGTTGTGTACACTGCTAACCCATATATGGTTGATTTAATGATTAAAATATATTCAAGATACTCAATATTACCTATTTATTAAAACTTTGAAACAAGAAAATATAATTAAATTGTTTGTGTTGATCAATGATATTAAAATTTGTAGGCACATTTGTATGTATTATGTTAAAATTGCCAAGCCATTTAGTGCTATTAATTGATGGCAGACAAAAAGCCCATAAACCCTGGCCCTTTTCTTTTTGTTTGTCAATAAAAAAAATAAAAAAAACTGGTGCGCATCTGGGTGAAGCTTTTAAGAATCCTTTACGTTCTTATGCATTTTAAAATGAGAATTCTAACATTCTTAACTTGAATCTTTCTATGTACTAAATCTATTCCGTGGTACTTAAGATCACACAATTTGTTTTACAGAAACGAGTGGGAACATCTTAGGAGCGAGCGAATGGAACACGGGCTACCCTTCTACGACGTCCATGTACCCTACCTACGGACCTCTGCAGGCGCCGTACTACAAGCCTGACCCTACCATACACTTACCTACAGGTAATTATTATATATCGTCAGTTAATCATCCCTTCATTGTCTCAAGAATATATCCTTGTAGAGGTAGACAGAGGTACATTACACTTATTACGCTAGCTTAAAAACCACATGATGGAGGTGAAGATTTTCAGCCGAGATGCGGAAATACCGAAATCGTAGCAATAACATTCTTTACCACTGGATCACCGAGGCAGTCCATTAAATGAACCGAAAAGATACCCTTGAACTAATTCCACCTTTATACTAGGTTTATAACCATAGCAAATTCTGGGAAATATATCTGTAAATTGTATCATTTTTGTTTCATGCAGAAATTAAACGCAAAATATTCGTCACTATATTTTATAATGATATTCAATCGACCGCTTAAACCCTACGACACTCGCGCTATTGAATAAGTATAAACTTCCTATCATTTTCTAAAAGGTTAACCTTTAAAACCACGTACAGCAATAACATATTGGAATTGAAAATTGCGGTAATACAACAATCGTGACTTTAGGAGGCATAGGTTAAGGTAGTCATTTCTGCGATCCGTCATGCCATTACATCGCTTGCTCCAAAGACAAATCATAGAGTGCTTTCCTTAGATCAAACAAAAGAGTGTCGTCCCTTGACCATCTCTGCTGAAAAGCGATCAAAATGTCGGAGAAAGTGTAAACGAAAATAGTCTTTAGTTCTTTTAATTGAAATAGTAAAAAAAAGTCGTTTAAAATTTATTTCGATATACCTATAACTTTCACGTAATGTAAGACAATATTAAGTATCTACAATAATAAGAATTAGCTTGCATATAGATAGAGAACCGTAATATACAGTTTTTAATGCGAGTGAGCGTGACAATCCTACATTTATCATTCAGCGTGTCATTCAGTGTCTGTCAGATTGCAACTTAACTTTCCTAAAGATGATCACATTTAAACATAGTAACGCATTTATGATTTAAATCTTTGCCTCGGTAAAGAAGACATAATAGTACTAAGGAACACTCGGAGCAAAACAGGGATCAAATAATACGGAAAATAACTAAATATTAACCTTCTTGCTTATGGTTATACTATAGGTAAAACATTTACGAAGAACTGGGTATGCGTTTATGGAACTATCATACTTATTATATTTATACGTAGTCTCACGCCAACATCCGAAAATATACATTTCCCCAACTATAGTTTTAGACTCTACATACATATGTAATAGGAAACTAGTCTTTTGCCGTCAATCGGGTAGAGTTTCGTGCGCTGTCTTTGGGGTTTCCTGTAAAGAAATTCTCTTTAGAATTTCTGTTGATAATTACATAATAGATAAACCCAAAATCACTGCCTGACTCGGGAATCAAGCCTGAAACATCATGCACAATGGAACAAAACGCACGAATCAATTAATAATTAATCTTCATATATAAAAATAACGGGATAGTGCTAAGTTATTTGAACCCGAGTTAAATATTAAATTTTAACCCGGATATCTATGATAGCAGATAATAATGTAATATCAGCAAATCTCATTTCAGGCCAAGCAAGGTCATAACCATTCTTTCGTAAAAGCTTCGGTGTTTAGCGTTATATTCATACGATACGTTCCTATATTTTAACCCCAAGTTTGGTCTACTTTCCTAAATTGGGAGCTGATCTACAATCCTCGCGCACTGTGCTGTCAGCAGGGACTAATAAATAAGCTTTGTCCTTAGAATTACAGTACCTAACTCTTTTTTTTAAAGAATTAAACGCGGGACTTATACTTTGAATGTTGCATGTACTCATAAAGGCTAATAAAACCTTCGGGTTTTGGGTTGGCAAAGCTGTATATTAGTTGTACAAAAAAGGCCTTAATACTTAGGTACCATTTTGATGGTAAGTATTTTTCTGGCAGTTACCCAGTGGTCGAAATTCGAACTTAATTCGTAAATTTAAATCTAGCTTTTTAACTCCTCCACACATAAATATGTAGATTGTTACCGTTTCTAAATTTAGGGCACTATTTTCACTGGGCCTGTAGGTCTACAAGTTATGTCACACATACACACACAAACAAACACACACATGTACATATATTGATAAACACACTTCCTCCATTCATAACCATAACCACGTTAATGGAGCGGTTGACCACATGATAGGAACCGACTACCACATACCTATAATCCTTATTATTATTTAAGTTATGAACTAGAACTCATGGCTTATAAATAATTTGACCAACAAATGGATAAGTAGACGTACTTAGCTACTGTCCAAGGTGTTTATATTCCATTTGGAAACTAGTATTAGGTATGTACTTAACTAAGGTAAACAATCTTGATGTGTCTTTTTATCTAAAAACTAAGAAAAACTAACTAAAAACTCAGTTTAAAAATGAAATGCTGCTAAAGATCAATGTAAATACAACAATAAGTATTACTAAATCAATTGAACCGTTAGTTTAAGCAGTAGTTTATTTGTTTAATATGTGTTTGTGTAAAAAGTCATATCAAGATTGTTTACCTTTAGTTAGGTAAATATGGAGGCCATACAGCATAACCGTTATAAAAATGAAGGAATTATTTGACTGGCAACTTAATGAGTAAAGTGTAACTGGGATTTTTATATTCTTTTAATGTCAGTAGTTGCACGGAATCTGGCCCGAAAGACTACAATAAGCTTACTGTTATTTTAATATATTTCTATTAATTAGGGTAAGGGATAATTATTACTATTCTTGTTAACCCCTAGTAGGTTCACGACGGTTTTGCTGTGGATGGTATTCAAGCCCATGACCTGTCTCAAAGCAAGTGCATTATGCATTGGGCTATTGCTGCTTATTTGCCTTTATCATATGATACCTACAACTAAAGTTGGCAATATGTGGGTGTAATAGTCCTCTGCCTACCCCTTCGTGAATATAACCATTCTCATGGTTAGAATTCCTATTACATAGTCTCCTATGTAATAGGAATTCTATTCGATTTCTAATGCAACATTTGTCCTGTATCGTGTTATAAAATCTATTGTCCTGTTTGGCTATAGGGAAAACAAAATGTTTTAAACTTTAGGTAATACCTTTATACATATATTAATTAGTATTCGACATATTTATAAACGAAATTCTGTATTATTATGGTGTAGTAAATATTGTTTGCGTCAATTCGTTTTAATTTTAAGTATTATATTAACTGTTTTTACTGAAACAATAGAATAAATACCTAATGAGGGACCTACTTAATGCCTTTTCAGTCACGCTTTAAATGTTAGGTATTTTTTTAACTTTTAATCTTTGAATAGTTACTTCTTTTTCTTTTCGTGTGGTTAATTACTTAGGTATACTAACAAATTAGGAAATCTATCCTGGGTGGCAAAATATAATTTGACGAAAGAATTAGAAACCTCCCCAATGATGTCGAATAACCTAAATAATCATTTACCACTAAAATAAATAGGTTTATTTCATTCAAATACAAATTATATTTAAAGGGTCCGCGAAACAATATGCCAAAGATATACTTAGACTTGTTTACATACGTATACGCTACGTCCGATCATGATATACTCCTTCTGTCTCAGTAAAAAAATATTTATAGATAACTAGCTTTGACCCGCAACTTCACTACCATGATTCTAAGGATTTGACTCCTACAAAGACCATAATTTATTTGGTATGAAGAGCTTTTGTCACTTTTGGCCCACATAATATCACTATGCAAAAAAATCTTGCCAAATTAACAAACTTCACAAGCCGATTAATACACACTCAGATTAATAAGTAGGCACTTAATAAAGGATAAGGACGCACTTGATTCTATCGATATTAATATTTTATAGAGGTAAAATATGTTTGTTTTTAAGTAGATGGAACTACGAAACCGATACTAAAACTCTTTTACTAATAAAACCTACATACATTATTCTTGAGTAGCTTAAGCTACCTTTAAATGGCATAATATACGAGCGAAGCTCAGACGGAATATCATAATAATATCAACTCTGTACATAAACTGTTACTGCTAGGCATAGACCTCTAAACAATTTGAGAAGGATTAGGCCATAGTCCACCACGCTGGCCGATGTACAATACGGGTCAGCTGACTTCATACATCTAGAACAATATGTAGAACTTTCAGGCATGTAGGTTTCCTCGCGATGATTTCCTTTAGGTACCGTCCAAGCGAGCGATAATTAACAGTCTAATACGCACATAACTACGAAAAGTCAGAGGTTTGTGCCTCGTGCCAGACGGAAGCTTTTACTTAAAGTGTTTAATTATTTTATTAATGAAGCATTATTTTCTTCCACAGTTCCACTACCAGAACTACCCTTGGGCCATACTGATTACGGCAGTTTTCAACCAAGTACGACTGGCTTCGTAAAAGGCAGCCCGAGCGGCACCGGCTCCTCCCTGACAGAGCTCAACGCTCCAACAGCAATGGCGCCGCAACGCTACGACCCTAATTACTACAACTGGTCCACCAACACCTACAATTATAACAATTATCAATACAACAATATCAACAACAACCCTGCCTGCCTACAATCCCACGCACCGTACATCAACCCTAACCCACAAATGATCCTCCCAAACCTTTACTCAACAGTCAATCAGAACCAAATACATGTACACCTCCATAGTAGTTCAGGTGACAAACACAACCTAGACGCTCAATGTTTCCCGGGCGAAATCAAAATTAGCGATATTGACGGTGGCATCTCTATTACCACGGAGTTGCAATCGTCAGGGGAAGCCAGCGGCCTAGTTCAATCTTGTGAAACGAACGATGAAGTCAAACACGGTCTGTACGGCGCGGGAAACCAAGAAGTGTGGAGACCCTATTGACATTTTGTTTTACCTTATGAACAAAAACATTCCGTTGTACATATTGTGATATAATCTATTCTACAAATCTTTATAATGTATAAAAATAAATTCAAACTAAATTAATGTTAAACATTAATTAGACGTTAATTGTTAAGTTTATTGAATAAGTAATAAAATATTAAATTAAAATTATAAACATGCTTTTTATTGTCCTCTGAGAAAATTTTGCGCAAACCCGCCTCACGAACCTATAACACAGACTCACGTCTGTAGATACCTGAATATTTATGTTTTTAGTGTAACATTATAAGTGGCGAGGCTATTCTCGTATATTAGTCACATTACTAAACTCCATGCTGCTACTAAAAAAATCCTAACAAAAGACCCCAATAACTTTTGCCCGGCCTGGGCATTGAACCAGGACATTACAATCACACACAAACATAAGCACCATCTAAGTAATGATACAAAATTATATGATTATTTATGTGGGTACCTATAAAGCACTATGAAACATTTGGACATATTACTTTCTGTTAATTTTTTACTAGCGACACCTATTAGATGAAATTAGAAAGTATAAGTAGAATTATTTTAGAAGCAGCGACATCTAGTAACATTGAACACCGTTGGTTGTATTTTTTTAAATTGTAATTGCCTTACCTTTGACCGCGATCTCACTTGATGTTAAGTGATGATGCAGTCGCCGATGGAGCACGCTTGCCTATAAGATACCCATTCAGTCTCGACTTGAAGACACCCAGATTGTACTCATCGGGAAACACAGACTTGTGTAGTAAGTTCCACTCCTTAACGGCACGCATTATACAGCGTAAGTTTTCATAAAGTGCACTTATGAAAATAAGTGAAACCAGACATCATTTTATCGCTAGGAAAAAAAATTAAAAAACAATTATTCGATTTATACCTATTTATATTTTTTCTTTAGTAATTATTGACCTTGTACCAAGTAAACCTTGTAACTTTTAAACCAGGTGGTTAATCGTGTTCGGTAAGACCCGTGTTTGAGGAGTGGCTGGAGAGGCGGCATGGCGCCCTCACCTTCCGGCTGACACAGGTTCTAACTGGCCACGGTTGTTTTGGCCAGTTCCTGTGTCGTATACGCCGGCAAGAGACGCCCGGTTGTCACCACTGCGGCGACTGCCGCGACGTTGTAGAGGACACGGCGCTGCACACTTTGGCGGTTTGCCCCGCCTGGGCATCGCAGCGCCGTGAGTTGATCGCGGCAGTCGGATCGGTTGCCCTCTCGCTCCCGGCCGTAGTTCAGTCTATGGTCCGGAGTGAGAGGTCGTGGAGCGCCGTCGCCTCCTTCTGCGAGGAAGTAATCTCCACCAAGGAGGCGGCGGAGCGGGAGAGGGAGCGTTTGAACCCTCTCCCCAACCGCAGAGCCGGGCGCCGGAGGGCGCGCGATGACCTCCAGCCACCCTGAGGTTTGACCTGGGGGTGGCGGGCTTTGTAGGCCTGCCCGCCATCCGTTCAGCACCAGGTCCGAGAGGCGGCGTGCGTGTTCCCACGCGCGCCTCTGTGTCGTGTCCGTCTCCCCTTTAGGGGGAAACAGTAGGGCTTTTATATTGTGTAGTGCCTATCTTGGGTAGGTCTTGTTGCGTAGTGGCCTGCCGTTTCATACGGCGGGCCGTAACCTCGGCGGGGTCGCGACCGCATGCGAAAGCGATTCGCGCGGCCCCGTCGAAAGTGGTTTTGTCGAGGAACACCGTGGTAGGTTTAGTCGGTATTCCGGGAGGTACATTGTCTTTTAACATCTTTCTTTTACCCCGGCGAGTCCGACATAATCCCTCCGCCCGCCCCCGCGGAGGGATATGCGTCATAGCATTCCCCCAAGTAAAAAAAAAAAAAAAAAAAAAAAAAGGTGGTTAATCGTGTTGAAACAAAAACAGTAGTAATACGCAATGTGTAGACAATAACTACGGTATATTATTCACGTCCGGAAAAATACCGGAGGTGACATAAAAATAAGGAACATTTTAGACCAAAACTGAGTTTCGTACAATGTTTTTTTAAACATTGTTAAAAAACTCAAGAAATAAAAGACGTCCCCATTGCCCCTAGTTTTTATTAATTGACGTTAATCTGTATCTAATAAGCTTTAAAAACCACACCTGCATCCCAAACAAAACAGTTTTTATGAAGGGCTAAACAAAGACCTTGCCGCCACCACGTGCATCTTTGTTTGAAAATTGCATTATCTATCTGAGGTAAAAAATTAGGTCTTGTCTAATCCTTTGCCATAAATTACTAAACATACACTTGAGCTGCAAATGCCACTTGTTTTTCTGTAAATGTACGAAAGGTATAAGTAATAAATAAAAAATATCATGTAGAAATCAGCACGTTTATTTAGTTTCATCAACCCACAATAAAACTTTTTATGTAGCAAGTTTTCAAAATGACTACCACGTTGCTGTAAACACATAGTACTTCGCAGCAAAATCTATTGCGTTGCTCGTCTTATCATTGTTGGATCTTCCTTTATGGCACTAGCGCAGTATAAAACCTTCTCCTGCAGTTCTGCCTCACTATTATAAAATAATCAATGGGTGTCAGATCGGGTGAACGCGCAGCCACGCGACAGGCCCTTGCCTACCATCGATTGGGATAGCTTTCATTTAAATAATTGCGAACTATTCTTGCATAATGTGCAGGGCATCCGTCCATTTGCAAAAACATTATACGTCGTGTTCGTAGGGGTACATCTTCCAAAAGTAATGGGAGATCATCTCTTAAAAGTTGTAGAAATCTGTCTGCAGTTAATGTTCTTGGGAGTATTAATGGACCAATAAAAAATATTGTTTTTGTTTCAACACGATTAACCACCTGGTTCAAAAGTTACAAGGTTTTTTTGGTACAAGGTCCATAACTACTAAAGAAAAAATATAAATAGGTATAAATCGAAGAATATTATTTTTAACTTTTTTTATTATTTTTCCTAGTGATAAAATGATGTCTAGTTTCACTCATTTTCATATGTGCACTTTATGAAAACTCACACTGTATAAGTGGAAGCAAAGCGCTTCGTGCGTAAATGTAGTATATACACCATGTACCGGTGGTGCTGTTCTGTTTGTCTGGTCGTCCGATTGTAGAATGGGGAAGGGAGAATTAAATTATGCAGTTCCTCTGCACACTCTCCGAAACGTATACGATAGAAAACCGAAAGACTGGCAACCCTACGACGTTACTCCAAGCCAAGCTATAGTGTCTCGTCCAGTTGGTCATCGCCGATAATTAGTCTGCTGGCCTTCTGCTAAATTGACTCCAAAGCCGCCAGCTAATATTTTGCGGACTCATCCCAGAAGTGAGAACAATACTCCACGGACGGTCGAACCTTTGCTTGGTATAAATTAAGTAAATGTTCTAGGATGAAATACCTACTATCTCACTTTACTGAGGATGCCCAGCTTTTGACGGCTAGTTAGGCTTTTGTCTCATTATAGGAGCCAAAGATAAGGGTTGAAGTCTAATATAGCATTATACATACTAGGGATGTTACGGAAGTGATTATATCGGAAGCGAATTCGGAAGCGGAGTTTTTTATTTGGTTTGTCGGAATCGAAACCGAACTCGGAATCGGAATCGGAGGCGGAGACAAAAGAGATATAAGTTAAGGGTAGGTCTAAGAAAATAAAATTATACACATTAACTATCAGTTCTATTATTATTAGTTAAAAAAATAATACAGGTTGGTTATACCTGGGTGTTGAAAATAAAAACACAGATTAAATAAAAATGATTAGGGGAACCTGTTGCATCTTGGACAGTTTTTACATTTCTAATTTTAATTGCTATTTGACGTACGGTACACAAACTATATTAAGGGCGCAGGAGGACGGAGGTTCCCTGCGTGACAAGTATAAACTTGTCTGTACGCGCTGATCGCTGGGCACCGCCACCGCGCTGCTATGCATCGACCTCCGATATAACATCCGATTTAAATTTAGCGGAACCGAAATCGGAATCGAAGGTGCAAAATCAATCGAAAGTGCCGAACTTTCGGAATCGGAATCGAACCTCCGTAACATCTCTAATACATACCAGTATCCAGATTTTTTTTCAAATCGAACGTGTTAGGACTACTTATTTTTGGCTAGTCATAAAAATATGGTTTAGAAGCATTTTTCTTAAATGAGTGCTTAGAAGCGTTTCAACAAAGAAAGCGTCAATAAGCATCGTATATGATTCATTTATATAAGAGCAATTAAAAACTTTGGGTGGTAAATAGCCTATGCTATTAATCAATATATTTATATTCTATTGCTTGCCTTGACCAGAATGTTACGTTTCAACCCCAATTTCAAGGTAAACTACTGCTGTTGAAGACTGGCCTCACAGAAAATAACCCTAGAAACGCTAATAACTTTCCTAAAGATTAATTACGAGAGAGTTAGAAGTTATCTTGTGACTGTTTTACTACCTAATATCAATACCTAATATAAAGATTTTGACAATATCTTTGCCTAATATTAAGCCTCATTCTTTATCACTTTTATTAATTAATATAATTAATAATTAACTGTTCTAGTAAATAAAACAGATAAGTATTAAAATCGTAATTCTACCGATACAACATAGAGTAGTATAAGTTTAATAAAGATCGTTTAGTGTTCGTATTGACAACACTGAATATGTTGCTTGGGTATAAATTAAAATAACTACTATACTGAATACCAAATATTTAATTATAAATATTATAACATACGTGAATAACGTGACATAAATTAGCAGACCAAAATAATATTTAGTCAAAATATTTATTTACTTAAAATATTAATATCTACGGCAATTTTATTTAAACTTCCAAAAGATGACAGTTAACATTACTCTTGTCTATGCACTGGCAACACTGTTCATAGTGGTATGTGATAAAATGGCGTCTGTCGTGTTTCGTTTGATGACCTCGTAATTTATTATTAGGGACAGTCTTTAGTGTTTAAATAGTACTTGTAAATAATACTAGTTTCCTATTTAATTAATCTTCTGACGTTGTACTAATCATCTGTAAGTACTCCGGATTCTAGTTTACACGCACAGTTGACATTACTACTACAGGTTTCTGTTAACGGCGAAGAAATGCAAATGAACTTCTTTGTAGGATTAATGGTGGTTATTTGCTTGCAGTCGAAAAGGGGCTCTTAACGTTTTTGTAAGAGTGAAATGTCCGAGGAGACAGAACGGCACGGCGAGGCGACGTCTGACGGCGGCGCAGGTGGCGGCGGCTCGAGTCTAGCGCGTGTGTTATTGACCCCGCACCAGCTCGACGCCGCCTCCGCTGACTCGCTCCGCGCCGCGTGGAGAAACCAGGACTTGTACATTGACCATCTCGAAACTTTGAACAAACAGTTGGAAGGTATTTAAGAAAGTTACATCGGCTTGGTAGCGCCCTGGTCGGCGTCGATCGACCCGCGAGTTGTTAAGTTACTCTCTATATCGACAATACTTTAACTAAAATTACCTAGTGATACTGTTTCATGAAATGATGTTGAAATGTTACTGTGATACTGAAAATTGTTTAGTTATAAAACGGAATGTGGTACGGGGTGTATTTAGGTGTTCTAAGTTATCAAAAGTTGAAGATGAAGATTTGGTGTTATGCTGTGTAAGAGAGGTGCCAGTGGAGTGTTCAGTGGAAGTGCTAATGTCGGCACAAGGCCGTATGGTGTCTCCAGACTACCTTGGAGCTGTGTCCATGTTCAGTGGTGTGTTGCTACCCTCGGTTCTGAAAGCTGCCGAGATGTCCGGTCTTTGTGCTCATGAAAAAGTAAATATGTTTTCATCACTTCTTTTGCTGTATAGATAAGTTTTTTATTTTGTACTCGCTTTATTTACCTTCTGTCTCTCGTTATTGTTAATTGTTGTTTATAACTTGTTTATATTTTATTAATCTTGTAAGTATTAGAAAGTAATGCTTTCATCTACATTGACAATTATGAACTAATCATCTTATAATATTTTGGTTGTGGTCTTTTGTATTATTCTTCATAGCTTTACTATATGTCATAATATTTTAAACAGTTCAAATAAAACTATAAAAAATGTCATCTAAAGAATGAAGGTTTATAACTGAACAAAATTAAAAAACTGAATTCTATGATATTTTTAGTTTCCTTTGCTTTAAATTGATGCTCTCCATTGCTGTTCAGCTTTGAGTCATTGCATGTTATTCACAGAGCATATATTTAACTAGATACTACAGAACTAGTTCATAGCTTTATCAGCAATTGATGACTAACACTATTCTTATTTACTTAAATAAGTTTTTATAACTTGTGTAATTTGTATGTATACAGCAAAAAATCTGTTTAGTTTATACAGTGTAACTTGTATTACATTTTGTATAATTATAGATTCTTAATTTTTAACTACCCAAAGACAAAATGATGCTTTACAAAAAGAAATTGATAGATAATACATTTGAACAACAACAATATATACACATTTTTAAGAATTTATGTAAAGTTTATTAAGTAACGAAGATTAAATAAAAATCTTCACCAAACAACTTTTGAAAATCTGTAGTTAGAAGAGGTCTTAGAATCTAATTTGTATTTTCAGAAGACTTTCCTGTATAGTTCTATATGTAATATACTGTTCGTACCTTATGAACAGTATATATAAAATTCTAAAATTAAAGTATTCTCAAGGTTGAAACAGGTGTCCAAAATGTAAACTCAGTTTAAGAGGGTCAACATAAAAGGCTCAGTTTAAGAGGGTCAACATAAAAGGAACTGGTCTGTGAATACCATGGAACAAGTTCTCTACAATATGTAACCTGTTATTTCCTAAATTTGATTGAATACAGATTACATTGAATCAGTATTGAGCAGGGCAATAACCCTGCTAATAAACAATTATCTATACCATTGCTAAATGACTAAAATTTATAAAAAAAAATTAAAAATATAAGAAACTGCAAAGGTTAAAACAAAATTCAAATTAATTACAGTATATTGATTATCTTGATAAATAATGGAACAAATAAATAATCAGTAGAAACTGTTAAACAATTAACCTATCAATTCTTGGAATGTCAGACATAATTAAAAATCTTTTGTGTCTGATCGCCAGTGTGCTACTCTAAAAGTTACCAAAGTATGTGCAAAGTAAAATAACTGAAAAATATTTGTTTAATGATGTATCATGATAAAATCATGAAACTTACTTATCTTGAAAATTTTATATTGAATAATATGAAGTTTACATAAGAATGAACCAATGACCTTTTCTATTATGTAAAAATGATTCCAAGGATAAAAGCAACATATAATTATATTTATTGAATAATACTACTTACTACACATTTTCTAAGTATTGTTTCAATTAGAAAGTTAAAAGATTCAGTATAGAAAATGTAGTATTTGAGTTCTTTATCTTTGCCAATACTTATTTAAAAAAATTATATGACTTTACAATCGTACAAGTACAGTCACTGAGAAATACCAGTTCCAAAATTATTGTTATATTAAACATAAATTTGGGACCTATAATTGGACATATAAAAATCATATTTATGTTTAGATCTTTATCTATAATAAGTATTTGTTTTAGGATAGACATAAAAATATATTCAAAAAATATTGTATGTATGTAAAATTATTATTTTAAAAGATAACTCAGTACAAAATACTTCTGGGAATCTATAGTCAGAAAGTACTACAAAACTTAAAAAAAGTTTCATAAACATGAAACAAATTTCAGTGGTAGGTGAAAATTTAACTTTATGTCAGGTTGGAATTACAACGTCTCAGATATACAGAAGCAGCAGTGCAGTACAATTTTTCTAATAATTTTTATAATCTGGCATGTCAATTAGAAAGTTTTACAAAACTTTATTGGGTGCATTACATACCTTTTCATACTTACACAAACTATCACTTATATCTAAGTATTTTATCTTAGGTATTTTTGTGTCACACAGACTGAATTAGAATATCTTTCGCTACCAGTATTATTAATTATCTCCCTCTGTATCTAGTTATTAAAATGGAAAAGTTTTGTCAAGAAGTCCATCATGCTTACATTGTACTTATTATTAATGTTTTAGATACTAAGAATAACTGTTCAAGACATATTTTTGTCATAAAAAGATGTTTTTAAATATTTTAGTTAAGGTGTTGTCGATTATAATATAATATTGTATATAAATTCAAAACAAAATTCGCTGTAAAATGCGAAGCATTATGCCTGTAGTATTGTTACTTTCGATAACCTTTTATCTTATCTGTATTCAAATATAAAAATACATATAGGCAAAATGTTCTGTGTTTAAGAGTGGGTTTACCGATAATTAAATAGGTTGTTGTCATTATGGATACTGTTATAAAGACAATGGTCAATCAAATTATATGTACTTTGTCCTCCCGAATGTTTTACAATAGAGCTGTCATTAATGTTTGTAATTGATGTGTGCAGGCAGCTTGGAAAAGGCGAAAGAGGTAGAAGATAGGATAAAACAGCAATATGCTGAGTCACAACACAGAGAGAAAGTACTGGTTAGGAGACTTGCTGCTAAGGAGCAGGAAATACAGGACTATGTAGTGAGTACTCAGTTTAATACATGGCCACACTTGGTTAGGTTTAATTGTATCGAATATTGGTGCTTGTGTGGCACACCATCATTCTTTACATGACATGATATATGAATCAAACATTTACTTAACAATGTACTAAATGTGGAATGGTCTCTAGCAAGTGCAAGGAGCTTAAACTATGATGTAAACTATAATCACAAAAATTGAGCTTGGTACTTAGATCATACACATAATACTTAGATGGATTATTGACCAAATTGATTGTTATACATAATCAACTCCTTCCCAAGGGCATCGCAATGTCAAAGAAGTATACATAAACTTTTGTTCTACAAGAAAATCAATCCAGCGAGTGTCATTCTATCTCACCTTTTTTTCACCATAAATTGACTTGCTTCAAGAAACTGACCATACTTGCCTGTGTAAATGAGTCCTAAGTTTACTTAAGGCAAGTATTGCTTACATAAGTGCCATATTTTTTGTCTAGATTAAAAATTGTCAGCAGTCAGCTGTCTTTTATGAACACCTACTCACAAATACAGAGTGCTAAACAAATAGTGATTCAAACAATCATGATGACATTCCCAATGATTTAATTATATTTGATAGAGAGAGGTATTAAAAGTTTGTATTTCTCATTTCCAGAGTCAAATTACGGAACTTAAGTCTTCACACGCCAGTCTCAACGGTCGACCCACACTCTTAGATCCCGCTGTTAATGTACTCATTTTAAGGTTAAAACAAGAATTATCGTCAACAAAAGCGAGATTAGAAGAAACGCAAAACGAATTATCAGCTTGGAAGTTTACTCCAGACTCAAACACAGGCAAGAAACTTATGGCAAAGTGCAGATTATTGCACCAAGAGAATGAAGACCTCGGGCGAATGACCTCTAGCGGTCGGATAGCCAAGTTAGAAGGAGACCTTGCACTACAGAAAAGTTTTAGTGAAGAGGTCAAAAAATCACAGTCAGGTATGAATATCAATGTAATATATAGTAGCTAGCTAGTTCGTATTGGAGGTCAATATTATCTCTGTGATGTGAAATTTCAGAACTGGACGAGTTCCTTCAAGAGTTGGACGAGGATGTGGAGGGCATGCAAAGCACGGTGTTGTTCCTACAGCAGGAGTTGCGAGCGACACACGCCACAGTGAACGGTAACCGGCCGCCCTCGCCCGCAGAAAAACGGACTTATTCCGGTAGTGAGTGTAGCGATACGCCTGTGGGAAAGAGAAGGCGCGCCTCCGTGCTCTCGCTCGACTACAACGAGGAGGAGGAGCCGCTGACCGTGACGAACGGCGACGCCGACTAGCCCAGGACCTCGGTGTTCACATTCAGAACACGATACTTTAATATGAACTAGTGAAACTTGTGAAACGCTATCGCATCTATTTAGCCCTACGGCCATTTCGTTAACTCGAAATATTATCGATGAATTATCATTGTGAGTGATCATTAATGTCTAATACTGAGGTGATACGCTGGTTCGGTGTCAATCACTCATTTCGAAACATGTGAGATGCTTATTTATTAGCATATAAAGTGTATTCTTTAAAAATCCATGTACTTTCATTAGAAGACATAACAAAATAGACAAATATGTGTCATTTCCATTGACAATGAATTGGTGATGATTGTGTCTATCGTGAAAATGAAATGAAGGAAACATTTGGTAAAAGTATAGATTGCGTTTTTATGCACAACAGTGGACCATGTGATCAGATTTAATAGTGAATGGTTTTTTGACATTGTTTTTACACTTGAAATATAAGACTAGACACTGAGTTGACGATTTTATAATTTATTTATAATAAGTGAATTAATTGTGATACTTATTAGAGAGATCCGATGATATATATGAGAAATGCAATGACTTGTGTTGCGAAACTTTGTTTGGTGGCATTTATTTTATTTATATGCCAGAGAATGCGTAGTGAAGTCGAGCCTGTCGGTACATATAGCAATAATGTGTAACACCAAGCCTAATGTTTTAATAATTGTCACGTTTTTAATAAATTTATGTGAGTTTCAAATGAAATGTTTCTATTTTCAAATTACAATGATTGTATATAGTAATGTTAATAAACATATATAACTTGCATCATGATTGGCGTATTATTTGCGTGTAAAAACGATAACATAAAATATGTTCACGAAATATAAACTGCAAGGAACAGCACTATCAATAAAACTTTTTATTACTGTAGTAAAATATTCAATAATACTTATTCTGTTAATAAAATGAAATGAAATGCATTTTGTAAATGCGAATTGGGTTCTCTTGTGTGTAGGTAAGTGAAAACCACAAATAATTTTTTTAAAGTATTTTATTATGTTATGGTATTTAGATGAAAATCTGATCGACTACCAATATTACGCAATGAAACCGTCTCAGCACAAAACAAAAGTTTCGGCCCTAATATTGGCTTATTGTCACACAGACCTTTATTATAATACCCTGTGAGCCAAGTTTATGATAGCCCCACGGGCGTACTGTTCACGAGTCCCTCATAATGAGTGTGCTTGTTTCCTGGTTTGTGACGCTGATCAAGTACGATCAAGCAGACTTCAGGCATCATTGCAAAATATGCTTATTCAATAAGTTTCTTCCTTATATTAAATAATTGTTAAAGCGAGTGATACAGAACAATTTCATAAATATAATATAACTTCTAACTTCAAATAGTCAGAGTCAGAGAGTTGTAACTCGAAATATTTGACTTGTTATTTGACTACTCCCTATTCACTAGACTATCGTGGCTCACCCGGGAGTGACACCCCTACCCAAAATATTTATGTACATACATGCCATTATCAATATAAAAAGAAATCTATTAAATATTCAAATCTTAATGTTCTAACAGTTAGCTATGTGTTCGCGCAAGACGATAAAATATCGTATGAAGGAGCGCAACTTTGGCACGCGGACCTGCGTGCCGTCGGCGACATCATACTCGTCAAGAAACTCATCGACAATCAAGGTTTTTATTCTAAAATTAAAACCTTTTGGCAGACTATTGAAATAGAGGTGACCGATAATAAGTGTAATTAAAATACATACTACCGAGGTTATCTTTGGATCATATAGCCTACATAGACGTAGGTAAGCATCCGCTATGAAAATGGAATGTTGTGAAACCATTGAACAAAAAAGCGCAGTATCTATGGTTTCTGAGCATCGAAAAGAGTTTTTGTAATAATCCTAAACTCGTTACGTCTGCTGGCTGGTGGGCACTTACCGACAAGCAGACATTAAATTTTTATCTGAAGGAATATTTACGTAACCATTATTTACACGAGTCATGAAGTTGGGTTTTTGTTGGTATTCGGCAATTAATAATACATATTCAGGAACAAATAACTATTGCTGAAATATAAGTACTGATACATGTTCGTTAATCGCAGGAAAATTAATGTAAATTGTTATTTCATATAGACCTCGATAGATGGCGTTAGTATCCCTTCAAATAGGTGGCAATCCAAATTAAAAAGCGTCGAACAAGAACCGAAAGACGTTAACTTTTTGAGGTCAACCTCGATTATCTCTAACCTTTTGCTGGATTTAAATACCATTATTAAATCCAGCAAAAGGGTTACATCTAGGTACTATAGTTAGTCCTCAAAGCGAATTTTGTAAAAATGTTGAACTAATCAAAATGCACATTTGTTACCCCATCACACTCGAGACCTCTAGATGAGGTAACAAATGCTAAAAGCCATAAAGACGTAAGCTTTATCTTCCTTATATTTCTGTAGATATGATGTAGGTGCAACATATTCCCGACGTGGTTGGCAGGCAGAAGTGTATTATATCCTCATGTCCTCACGGCACTCGTTAAAGTGGTGCGAACCGTTTTCTCTCGGATCTATCTATCTACTCAGATGCAGAATCCGTTCCGCTACTGCGAATATCTTGACAAAAAATACCAATAACACTGCATAACCCGCGAATCAAACTTAAGACCACATGCACAGCGTTTGCATTCTCAACTGTTGTACCACCATGGCAGTTAATAAACCTCATTTTTACGAGTAGGTAAGTAATAAACAAATAGAGCAGTGGGCCATGAAGAATGTGCTAACTATTATTATTTTTAACACTAGACGTATCAGCATGGAGTTTAAGTCCTACGCATGCAGACTTTGTTGTGCAACCTGAAAATATGGTGAAGGTGCAGACACGGTTGCTAGGTCGAAACTTAAGTTTTAGCGTGCCTATACTGAACATACAGCAAAGAGTTGACGCACAGAAAGCGGAGCCTATCTTGTGGAATGAAAACACGCTGAGAATTGGTAAGTAAGCGCTACATACCAGAGTTATCTACTGCTGAAAAACGCCTTCGGTATTTAGAGTGAGCGCTGTGTTAAAGAAGCGATATGTTACAGTGAAAACATTTCCGCAGATCATATCAAGTATTCACGGTAAACTTCTAGGCACGAGTATATGAGGCCATACATGTGCCTGGTGGGTATAGAGATTTGTATAATCTATATGTAGATACCTACAACTGCATTCGAAAATATCGAAATCTCGGTAAACCGACATTAGTGCGTGTGCTGTGTGCGTTTGCGGATGACACATCCCATATTTTTAAAATAGACAGAAGAGCAACAAATTTGGAATAATTTACTACTAAACTCTATAAAACAAAATCTATCAAGTTTACATTGCCAAATGTAAGGAGTCCTAACATAAATATAAATTTAAATAGTGAAATTATTACTTTCGTACAATCGAAAGTTTTTCTAGGATTAACTTTAGATTACAAAGTTCAGCGGGGCGCTCAAATATCGTGCTTTGCAGGGAAACTCAGCTCGGCCGCATACGCAATTCTGGAAGTAAGACAGCTTTCTGATGTAGATACTGCGAGACTAGTATAAATATTTCAGTTACTTGCGCAGCATGTCCTGCGGTATATTATTGTCGGGCAAGGCAGCTGATATTGAGACAATTTTTATTCTCCAAAAGCGTGCAGTTATCTACTGCAGGCTTTTGGAGAATAAAAATTGTCTATTGTCTGTCTACCATTTATAATTTTATCCTTCAACACTTCAAGAAAAGACTGTTCTCCTTTTTAAAAGGCCGGCAACGCACTTGTAACTCCTCTGGTGTTGCGGGTGTCTATGGGTGGCGGTAATCGCTTACCATCAGGCGATCCGTCTGTTCGTTTGCCACCAAATCCATAAAAAAAGGACCAAGGCTTTCAAAAGATCGATTTAAAGAAATAGGTAGGCACAGGTACTTACTGCTGCGTCACAATATATATTTGCTAAAATTATGTTTATTAAACATAATATGTATTCACTTATATAATAAGAATAGTGATATTCATAACGTAAACACTAGAAATAAGCATAAGTTAGTAGGCCCATACCATCGTTTACATAAAGTTCACAATAGATTTACAGGACTCGGTATACGTTTTTTTAATAAACTAGGTACCTACCTTATAATATAGTTAATTAACCATTGCTTAAATTTAAAAGCGCCCTTAAAATACAGCTTTTTTGGAAGGGTTACCTATTATTCAGTCAACGAATATCTACTTAAATGACAAAAACTCATGCAACTAGTTGCTTGTTGCATACAGGATTCAAAGATCTGTATGTATATGTACGACTTATAAGTTAATTTAATAATGTAGAGGTACCTCATGATTATTTGTGATGTTGTCAAGTACCTTGCTTCTCAATTTGATTATTGTTGAAAAATATAAACCCACAACCACATTTAGTCACGGACTGCCTTTGCATTGTCACAAAGTGTACCCAAGTGTATGCACCATCATGCCATCCTACTGTATATTTTTGATTTATATTAAAATATAACTAAATCCAAATTATTTCATCTCTATAATATTATGAAGTTATTCTTATTATCTTTAGTTTTTTTATAGTCAGTAGTAGGTATATCGTAAGTATAATGGCTTCGAGGCGCTGGGTTTACGGGTGGCTATTAACAAGACGGAGGCCCTGGTCTTTCATGGGCCCCGTCGCAGTCCATCCCGCGGCGCCTCGATAATGGTGGGCTCGACGCGCGTTCCCCTCCAGGCCCATATGAAATATCTGGGCTTGGTGCTGGACGGAAGGTGGCACTTCGACGAGCATTTCAGACAGCTCGCCTCGAAGCTTCTCGGCACTGCGTCCGCCCTGGACGGCTATTGCCAAATTTGGGCGGGCCTAGTGCTAGTTGCCGGTGACACTACACGGGGGTTATCCGGTCGATGGCGCTTTACGGCGCACCGATGTGAGCGGACTCCCTGACCGCTCAGTGCAGGACTCTCTTGCGGAGACCGCAGAGAGTCATAGCGGTCAGGGTAATACGTGGATACCGCAGGGTGTCGGCCGACGCAGCTTGCGCGTTGGCCACCCGTTGGAGCACCCCCGTGGGATTTGGAGGCTGAAGTGCTCGCCGAAGTGTTTGCATTGAGTGAGGCGGTGCGGAAGGAGACGGGTTGTCGTCCCCTCCCGACAGTGATTGAGTGCGCGCGTAATCGAGCCCACCAGGGCATGATTTTAAAGTGGAAGGCGCGGCTGGAGGCGCTCTTGGCCGGTTTCAGAACCGTTGGGCCCCTCCAGCCGGTATTAAAGCAGTGGGCAGGGCGGCAGCACGGGACTCTTTCCTTCCGGCTAGTGCAGGTGTTGTCAGGGCACGGTTGCTTTGGCAAATACCTGCACACGGTCGCTAGGAAGGAACCGAGTCCCGTCTGCCACCACTGCGACTGTGAGGAGGACATGGCGCAACACTCTCTCGAGCAATGTCCTGCTTGGCCGGTGCAGCGCCGTGAACTCATTAAGGTTGTGGGTGAAGATCTCTCGCTGCCAGCCGTGATCAAAGCCATGCTCGACAGCGAGAGAAAGTGGGCAGCGGTCGCGTCCTTCTGCGAGGACGTCATCTCGCAGAAAGAGGTGGCGGAGCGGATCCGTGAAGAAAGTATCCTTGCGGATCCGAGCCGTCGCCGGCGAACCGGGCGGCGCAGGCGCGCTCACGCGCGCCTAATGCCGCCATAATGAAGGCCGCGGGCAGGAGAACGGGGATCTCCCGCCCGCCAGCCATTGAGTCGGTCCGACGCCTTATGTAGTACCGGGGCGTCGCCGAGGAGTTGTAGACTCCTGGGTGGGTCGCTGAGGTAGTAATTTTTGCCAGCGGCCCATTCACTATACAAGGCAGCGAGCATGCACACCGTGGGGTTTTTAAGTACGGGAGAGCCGGACATAACCCTCTCGCCTCCCCTTTTGACGAGGGGGCATGGATCAGGCGCATTTCCCAACGTAAAAAAAAAAGTTAAGTATAATGGCTGGAACACCTTGTTGATAATTGGCGATTTAAAAGAGTGGCCGTGAGTTTTTTGCAGGTTTCTTCTCATAGGCTGAACCTAGCAACAAACCTAAATGTAACTTCAGTAACTTATCTTATCATAATATAAGATAAGATAAGATAAGATAACTTCAGTAACTTAATAAACTCACTAACCTATAGGTAAATTTTGACGTTCATAAGTTTTACTTTGTGACCTAAATGAATAAATTAATTTTGACTTTGATTTTGCTACGTTCTTGGCCGTTTAAATAGGTATCATTAGGTATTAGGTACATTGTTATAAAACAATTAGCCAGTTGCTCACTCTCGTAGGAAATAAATCAACAGACAGACAATTTACTGCCACAACTGCGATAGTTGCGGCAGTAAATTGTAAATTGTCTGTCAGTGCTTACTTTTAAAGCTTCTATGTATTATTTCTACAAGTTATTTAGTACCTATTCTACAGCATAGAACAGATTAATAGACTAGCTATTTCTTTATATTATGTACTTTTATTTTATTTAATATTCATATATCCTATTTGACTTCATAACTATAGGTATATTGATATAAATATATCAATATACCTATTTGTGCAAATTGATATTGCTTGCCTTCGTCAGATTCGATTGCGATAGATTTTCCTAGGCCAGTGTCTATTCTAGGGTACTTATCGCTAACACAACAATAATCCTTTGAAGTTAAGAAGCTAATACTAAATCCACAGGACACCGATTGAACTGGAAATCGTACCCTACACTGAATATCATTGAGGAATTTTATAATTTCTTGTCTGAGGACTACTCATCATTGTGTAAAGTTCAAACTATTGGTCGTACATCTGAAAATAGAACAATTAAGGTAAGTAACTAGATTAAAGAAAGCTAAGTAGGTACCTACTTCTAAATTTATGAATATCTAAACATGTTCTTATTTATTATGAAAAGTTCAATGTTCTTGCTTTATATATGAAAATGCTGCAATTTAGCAGAGTTTACATGAAAAGAGAACTCTCAGACATTAAGGTTTCTTACGACGTCTTTCTTTGTTGTTAAAGCGAGCGATACCTAATTTAACTACGCTCATAACTTAGAAATGTTTGAAGTGCGTTCCGTGGTATCGAACTCGAGACCCCGGCGTGGCAGTCCAACGGCTTTTCACTGAGCTAAAATTCACATTGGTATAAGTACCTACAACGCCAATAATAGATGCCATTTTTCAATCGCCACTGACCTATTCTGATTAGCTAATTACCTACTTAGTTTGTTATAGGTACCTACGACATACTTTACTAATTAAAGCAAATAGTTAACATAAAAGCAGTGTTATTATTAAATGCATGCGGGTGATTTCTCATTGAAACATTAAACAGTACCTACCTATCTATACTGATATTATAAAGCTAAAGATTTTGTTTGTTTGTTTTGTTGAACGCGCTAATCTCAGGAACTACTGGTTCGAATTGAAAAATTATTTTAGTATTGAATAGCCCATTTATCGAGGAAGGCTATAGGCTTACGTGTGCAGACAAAGTTCAAGTCAGCTATTCTATAATAAATTAAAATGTAAACCGTACAGTTTTTTATTTTTCTTTGTGTATCTTGCAATCGGTTATGCCTTTAGCAGATGTTTTGTGCGAATATTGACTGCTGAGGTTTATTCTTCCAGCGAAGAATCTGCCTCTCAAAATCACTACTTGGTTATAGTCAGTCAAGTCCTACATGTGATGGCGTTTGAGCCTTTTTATGGTTGTTGGTTCACTTAGGGCTACGGCTAATGTGTTGGTATGTGACTTTATTCGAGATTTGTAAGTTTGCAGTCGGTGTTCTACTTCCTCTTTTATGGTTCTCATTTGTGGTCAATTCAGATGTCTTTATAAACCAAGGAGCATTTCATATTATTCTGAGAGCTTTATTTTGGAATCTCTGGAGAATTTCCAAATATGAGTTCTTCGCAGAGGCCCAAAGCTCAACTGCATATGTCCAGACGGGTTTTAGTACTACTTTGTAGATAAGCACTTTATTATCAAGTGATACATGTGATGTTCTTCCTAGGAGCCAGGTCAGTTTTCGAAGCAGGACGTTAAGCTCATCACGTTTTTTCTCTATGCGGCATTTCCGCGTTTGTTTCCTATCGAGGTGGACGCCCAGGTACTTAGCTAGAGTCCCGTGTGGAAGTGTGTCATCTCCGAGTTTAACAGGTGGGCAGTCAGCTTTCCTAAGGGTAAATGTCACATGCATACATTTGTTGGCGCGGCCATTCCTTCATCCATTCGTAAACTTTGTCTAAGTGTTTTTTCAGCATTCGTGAAGCTATATTAGAGTTTTTGTTATTGCACAAAGCAACCATATCATAAAGTATCAGAAGTTTCACCTTCGCTGGTGGCAGTGAGAACTTCTTCTAAGGTTGGTAAGTCTGCTGTGTATATAAGGTAGAGGGTTGGACCCAGTACGGAGCCTTGAGGTATTCCAGCCTGTATATTGTAGAATTTTGAGTATGAGTAATTAATTTTTACCCGGAAAATTTTATCTTCTAGGTATGACTTTAATAATACAAACAGTTTGTGCGGCAGTTGCTTCTTTATTTTAAATAACAAGCCCTGGTGCCAGACCTTGCCGAACGCTTGCTGTACGTCCAGAAACACAGCCGAGCAGTATTCTTTTCGTTCCAGCCCTTCTCGTATCTTGTTTACCACTTTATGCACCTGCTCCACGGTAGAGTGCCCCATTCTGAATCCGAACTGATGTTTTGGGATGATACTGCCCTCTTTGAGAGATACATTAAGCCTACGTGCCATAATTTTCTCAAACAATTTTGACATAATAGGCAGCAGGCTTATTGGCCTGTATGACGACACAAGATGCGGTGGTTTTCCGAGCTTCGGGATCATAATAATTTCGGACACTTTCCAGATACTCGGAAAGTAACCAGTCCTCAAGATTCCATTAAAGAGCTGTGTTATGAAGGTAATGGCTTTTCTTGGCAATTGGCGAAGGATTTCAGCAGTTATACGGCAATATCCGGGGCTTTATTTGGTTTCAGATCTTTTATAAAGCTCCAGATCTCTCGAGGTGAGCAGCACTTTAGTGGTAAGCTGAGTTGAAGATCAGTCTCTAAATAATTTTGGATCTCTCTAGCCATTGATGTATCGCCAGGATTAGGTGTGAATACATCGGCCAAGAAAGAGGCGAAGGCTTCAGCACGTTCGTCGTCTTTTCTTATCCATGCATTATTTCCTAGCTTTAAAGAATGCTGAGCAGTTTGTGGCGCATTTTTGCTATGCTTGACAGTGTTCCAGAGCGAATATTCGTTTTTAGCTGTGGCTTCAAGATTTTCGAGTCTGTTTTTAAGGTCTCATTTTGGATATCCTTTAGATACTGTTTCAGATCTGCAGCCGCTTTAATAAAATCTCATTTACCTGAAGCATGACGACTATTGTGCCAAACCCTTCTGAGCCACCTTTTTTCCAAAACCTTTCTCCTTACCTACTTTGGAATATTTTCGGATCCTGGCCTGGTGGATATTGGTGTACATTTCCATGCTGCTGTCTGAATGAGGTTTGTGATGTTTGTAGCAGCTTCATCAATGTCAATGTTTGTTTTTAACGCTATTTTTAGGTTCACGTTTGACTCAATATATTGTCCAACCTGATTGGGTTTGAATTTTCTTACTATAGAGTTTTCTTTGGACTTTCTTTCTATTAAAGTTATACTTACAGTGGCAATCAGAGAGGTGTGATCAGAACTGCTATTCAAGCAACTTTCAATGCTTAAGTAGATGTTTGGAAGTCCCTTATAAACAAAGAAGTCCGCTAGATCATGGAGTTTATTGGAGTCTGTTGGCCAGTATGAGGGTTCACCTGTACTCGGGACGTGTAATTTATTTTCGTCAAGGCTCTTTTCCAGTTTTCTACCTCTGGGTAATGTCAGTCGGGAACCCCAATAGACATTTTTGGCATTCCAGTCTCGGCCACACATAAATCTTTGGCCAAGAGTACTGAAGTAGTATGTAAAGCTATCTTCCTTTAGGATGTGCCTAGGGGGCAGTAAACAGCGGATAGAGTAAGTGAACTATGTTTATTCTGAACCATTACTGTGGTAGCCTGTATTTGTTCAGTATTATATTCTTCCAATAAGTCATGTTTTATGTGCTTCTTGATTATAACTGCTGTCCCAGCATATGGTGTTCCATCAGGATGAAATGTGGAGTATATATTGTAGTTTTTATAGTACATAAATGGTTGGATGTTAAGTCTGCTTCAGAAACTAGAAGTACATACATCAATTTCATGGTGAGTAAGGAGTATCTCGACATGTTGCTTATGTTTGATCAATCCATTTATGTTCCAGGCCCCAATCTTGAGTGTGGCCATTTTATCGGACTTGACGGAGTTTACTGATAATTGTTGTGAGTAGATTGATCGTTGTCGACATCTGGTCTATTAGTTTGTCTAGCTTTTCAGCTTTTCGTGTGAGGAGTATTTCTAGTTTGGGTTTGGTTTTAGTAACTTCTGCATATGTCGGTCCAATTTTGTTAGTAGCGTAATGCTTTGGATGGTTTTTCTCGACTTGTGGTTTATTTTGTTCAATTGGAGGATTTGCATGTGAAATAATGCTGGGTAATTAAAGAGGTATGGTTCGGGGCGTAGGTTTCTGACCTGTTTTCTAATTAAGATCTCCCTGTACACAGCACTGCCTTTTTATTTTGCAGGATGTGAGCCTTCACATAATACGCACTTTGCCGGAGTGTTTCTATCTTCTTCTGGACAATCAGATGTTTTGTGTGCTTGTGCGCATTTCACACAGCGATAATTTTTCGAGTGCTCATACTGTTGACATCGTTGGCACTGTAGAATGGTTATGGTAGTTTTTCTTTTTGGCTATTCTATTGAGACTGTCTGATGGTATATAAGACTTTATTGTTTTACTGCGCTTTTATTTGGGTTACAGACTAGATTAATAAAGAATGTAGAAGTCGGCTGTTTTTCAGGGCCAAATTCTACATTTATGATTTCTCCAAATACTTTGTTATCAGTTTTTTTCTATTTCCTCTATTAAAGCACTATGTAGGGTTGAGCGGTGCAGGTTTTTATTCACAAGTCGGTAACACCGTTGATCCTTCCTGTTAAATGTATGCTCAATGAGGCCTTTTTTACGGACTAAGGTCATAATTTTCTTGTAAGCCTCAATTTCAAGACTATTAATTCTTAACTGATTCTGTTGATAATTTTGAAGATAAATTCATCCTTTCTTGCAACAGTGTGTTGAAGATCAGTTAGTTTGTTGACATCTTCAACGCCATATAATATAATAGGTGGAGGTTTACTAGGTCTTTTTTGTTTTTGTGTACTTTAATCTTCAGTAAGATCAATATGCAGGCCAATGTATTTATTAGAGGTTTTGATTGCTTCTGGTGAAGGTAATTGTGAGAGCTTTTTGCGCTTATTGCTTCTATGAAAAGGGACTCTTTGCCATTAAGGTGGACGAAATTTACTAGAAGTACTAATCAGTGGTATAATTTGATGTTCTGTTGGTGACCGGGCTATATTTTTGACCTCAAGTTGTTTAATATTTGTTTCTTAGGTAGCACTCCAAGCAATGATATGCAAGAGCATATCATTGCTTGGTGTGCTACCTAAGAAATTGCATCTAGGTCGAGATATAAACAAACTAGGATGGAAAGCTTGCTGAACATATCTTGTTGCCAGTAATATTCACTGCCACGGAAGCCTAGTTGCCTACTTCCATGGAGTCTTCGGTAACCTATTTCTCACCCACCGGCTCGGATACCGGAGGGCGCCAGGTATTAGCCGGATCGCATGACAAATACTCGCTCTCAATATAAGACATTTTCATAGAAAGGGGGGTTGGGGAATAATCCCACAGTACTTTCCCCAATGCACTATGGCCACTCTTTTAGAAGGTATTTAGTTCTACTTGGCCCTTGGAGACCATTAAACGGATTAATTGACCACCGCCCGAGGCTCGGCGTTGTTACTCATTTTGCACCCAGGGAATACGTGTAGGGTGGGCCTAGGAGAAGATAGCAAATCCTACGGATGCGAGCAACTTCTATCCCCCAAAAACCGTATAGATGATTTATGTTTAACAGAAGAGACTAACCCACATCACAGATCAGCAACCCGGAATTGAATAATAAAAGTGAATTGTAATTGTTTATTATGTCTTACTCCCACGCAGGCCATTATACCTTTGACTTGACTGTCATCTGAACGTCAATAGCCTTCAAATTTATGTTATTGCTAGGCATAAGTAGGTATCGATACAGTCGACAATTGAGTTATGGGAATATACAAAGATAATTACTTATACAATGCTAGATTTTGCCCGCGGTTTCGTTCAAGTACAGTCCTTTTTAGTAGTATATAAAGATTATATGTCCCCGCGATTTTACCCGCTTTTATGATTACTACGCCGCCCCCGTGGGTCGTAACGTAATATTATATAGCCTATAGCCTTCCTCGATAAATGAGCTATCCAACACTAAAAGAATTTTTCAATTCGGACCAGTAGTTTCTGAGATTAGCGTGTTCAACCAAACAAAGAAACTCTTCAGCTTTATAATATTAGTATAGATTATGTCCTTGTCTGTGCCCCTGACAACTTGTATGCGAAATTTTACGGTGATCGGCCGAGTATGACGTGAAAACATAACAAATAAATTCACATTCGCATTTATAATACTTATTAGTTAGAATTAAGCGAATTACTAGTAAATATGTGTATCCTATTAACTCTTGTTAATAAATGTTAATTAATAGTAAGGTATGAATAGTTAATTGAATGCAATGATTGCGTAATGGTTTAAGAGCAGGTTTTGCCATTACCTCCGCGCCTAGTTTTGTGGGTCGATCCCTACACGGGACAAAATTTAGATTCACAAATACATCGTTGTAACGAGTCTGTGTGTTCTTTGTGTCCATGGTTTAAATGGTTGTAAAGTCCCCGGGACACAAGAATTCTTCAAAGCCCAACGCATACCTACGACTATTTTGTCAGTAGGTAGTTATTTGCACCTATTTAGGTATAAGTTTTTAGTCTAAAGAAACCTCCAAGGCCTCCTCAGAGTAATACTAAGTAGTATTACTCTGAGGAGGCCATGTTTCTTGACCGAAGTAATCGATATGTTCAAATTACAGATGATCAACATAACAAATGGCAATCCTAAGAATAAAGTAATAATGATAACAGCTGGAGTTCACGGACGTGAATGGGCTTCTATTGCTGCTGTACTCTATATTCTAAACACAATCGTCACAAAGTTTGATCAACAGTCAGACTACATAAAGTCTAAAAATTGGTAAGAAGTGCTTTTAGATTTGTTGGCCTGCCAAAATAAGCATAAAATTCTGTGGTGGAAAAATTTAATTCGAATAAAATTACGTCCAATGCAATACCTACTTTGCATGGTCAAGGAGTATATAGTCACACTAGGAGCATAGAGCATAGAGCATAGAGCATAGATTCATAGGTATGGGGATTGTTGATTCGAGTGTGAGATCTCAATGACAATCACATAAGTCCAAAGCTTTTGCATTTGGCTAGATAATTGTCTGTATAAGACTTAGATTGATAATATCTTCTATTTTATTGTATACATTTTCAGGCTAATAATTCCGGTCGTAAACCCAGATGGATACAAGTTTACACACGGTCATAACCGGCTTTGGAGAAAAAACCGTCGCAAATTTATTTCCTGCAAAGGTGCTGACATTAACAGGAATTTCGAGTAAGTGCATACATCATTCAAATACCAACTGGACAATTATATATCTAGGTAACGTAGAAATAATTTTAGGAAAGTAGGTATACGCTAGTGGTCATAAACGAGACTCATAATAAGACCACGCAAAGAAATTCATGTTTCTAGAGTGCCATAATCGGTCAAGGAACCCGCTTGCAATTTTTCCGGTATTTAATTAGATACCTTAATAACGTACTGATTGCAGCAAATTTTTTTAGTGAGACATATCCGTATTTAGTAATTAATAATAATAATAATAATAAGCCCCCTATAATCCAACCATACATCCGAGTCGAACACCTGACTCACGTAGGGGGCGGACACGCAATATTGTTTCTGGTGCGGCTAACTTGGCTCTGATAACCCATGTTTATGGAGATGATACTAAGAAGTAAACCTATAGGATCGCTTCCCGGGGGCTATCGCCGGGGCACACTTGGAGCTGACGCTGGGTGTCACAACATGCGAACCGTTGGCGATGGAGGACTGAACAGGCGGGTTCCCCTCGAACAAAATGCTATAGCCGAACGATCACCTTCACTCTCACCTACAACGTCATCAGAACATTCACTTTTCGCGAACATTCCATCACTTTTATCAACTCACAGCTTATTTAAGTCACCCAATTCATCACCATTATCCATCCATCCATTATTCATCCCGAACTACAAGGTCAACGGCTGTTGTGCAGGAGGCATTAGCCGTTAATTCGGCACACACTGTTGGCCCTACCCGTGCGCGAAAAATATGGACTGAAGATATGAACCGATTCATATGGCGCACATACCTTCTGATAACCAAATGCGAGACAACAAACATGAACAACTATTTAGAATCTTTACACCTACAATTTAACAATAGATATCCGGAAATGCAAACCACACGCCAACGAATAGGAAACCAAAGAAGAGCTATATTGAGAAGAAAACTACTGCCACAGCATGTATTAGATGAACACATACAAACCGAGAACGTTAGCCATTCACCTATCCACAATCACACAGCATACATCTCTCCACAAACAAATGACATTATTAGCCACGCCAGAATGAAATGGACAGACGATATGAATGAAGACATCATTAAATGTTATTTTGAAGTAACTGAAATAGAGACAAATAAAACTGCCTACCGAAAAAACTACATGAATTATTCGTAGAAAGGCATACAAACCTGTCGAACCTCATTGAGAGACTTGCCGATCAAAGACGATTTTAACGATAAGATATACAGCAAATAGAATTAAAACTGATTGAGCTGAACAACCAACGCCAATCTGACAGTGAAGGTGAGGGATCCAATGAACTAGAACACTCTTTAACAGACCACACACAGCAAACCCACCCCGATAACACAATAGATAGCACATCCACACTAGCCCAAGGAATAACTAATAGTGAAAATGAAAATAGCCCTAATCTTAGTCATATAGAAACAATTAATAACATCGAAATAGAATTCAATAGCGCTCTTGTCCGATTTACCATTGTGGATCCTGAATCAAGGCCATACATCCCAAAACTAAAATCCTTACGTAACTTTGCTCAAATTGTTCATTGTTTAAATAAGGATATTCTCCTAAAGCACTTGAACCATGATTTAGATTTCAAGACACTGCTCGCCATAATCTACTCTGCTGCCTTTACAGCTGCCACTTGTAAATATGTAATGCCTCGATAAAAATATATCAACAAATAGGCGAAATAAAAAGCCGTCTTGGCAAAGAAGGATTGAAAGTAGGATACAAAAATATAGACTATACCTTTTAGGAAATAGAAACCAAAGAATTCTTAAGACCGTAGAAAAAATAAAAAATAACGCAAGCAACAAAATGCAACCTTTATAAATAATGAAAAACAGTTTTACAGATCTCTTAGCCACAATAAACCAATTCATACTTCACAGCCGGAATATCCATCGCCCAACAATTACATCAATTATGGGCGGGCATCTGGGAAACCCCAGTACAACATAACATCACCGCTGATTAGTTAACAAATATAGCTGACACAGCAAATATTAATAAAATGGAGTTTGAAAACATCCCTATAGATAATATTGTCTTCTGTTTACGCGAATGTTATTCATTGAAATTAAACTACTATATACGGATTTTATCGCGTTGTTTATTTATCACAGTATTACAAAATTTTGAAACTATTTTTCAGCATTCATGGTCACGTGACCATGGCTGCTGAAAAGCAACCGAAACGTCGGAGAAAGTGTAAACCGAAATATAAATAGATTTAACAGTTTAAATAATTTTATTAGCTTATAAATTAGTAAAATTCCGTAGTAGGTAGTAGTAGTTTCAAAATTTTGTAATACAGTGATAAATAAACAACGCGGTAAAATCCGTATATAGTACTTTAATTTCAATCCCTGTAGATATTTTCATTAAAATCATCAAACGCACTCATAACTGGAAGGCACCGGGTACAGATAACATACACAATTATCGGTATAAGAAGTTCAGCAGTACACATCCATTCATCCACAACCACATTTGCAAATTCATTAAATCACCACACACTTTGCCAACATTCATTACACATGGAGTCACTTATATGTTACCGAAAGGCTCAGACCCAAAAAATGCCGTAAATTACAGACCTATCACATGTCTTCAAACTATATACAAGATTATCACAGGATGTATTAGCGAAATAATTTACAACCATTTAGAGCAGTACAATATTTTAGCAGAACAACAAAAAGGTTGTAAGAAAAATAGCCAGGGCTGCAAAGAGCAGTTAACTACAGATGCAATAGTAATGAAACAAGCACAGACTAGAAATAGGAATATACATACAATGTACTCATAGATTACAAAAAGGCATTCGATTCTGTTCTCCATAGTTGGTTAATTTTTGTATTAGAACATTATAAAATTCATCCCAGTCTTATTTCATTTTTAGGTGCATCCATGTTCAATTGGAAAACAAAATTAAGATTAATTGAAAACCATTTATTGACTACTAGACTGATAAAAATTCAACGAGGCGTATTTCAAGGAGATGCGCTTAGCCCCCTATGGTTTTGTATAGCACTCAACCCACTGTCAGAACTACTTAATTATTATATTTTATTTTAAATCCTATATTGTAATTATTAAGTTAATAATTACAATATAGGATTTAAAATAAAATATAATAACTCATTTCACCTTCTTTCACATTAACTTTACATGGATGACATCAAAATTTATGCAGCAAACAACACCGAACTTGCAAAACTAGCCGAAATCACACAAACATTCTGGACGGACATCCGAATGCAATTTGGAGTTGATAAGTGCAAAATACACTCTGTAACTCGAGGGAAAACTGAACACAATATTTATACTCTTAATACAGGTGAACAAATAGAACCCGTGAACGAACACAGCAGTTACAAATATTTAAGTTATCATCAATCCAAGCAAATTCAGAAAAACAAACAAAATAAGAGCTAACTAAACAATTCAAAGTAAGACAAAACCAAATTAAGAACCCAGTTATATTCTCGCAATATATATCATAAAGGCAATAAATACCTATGCAATACCTGTTTTTATCTATTCCTTTGGGATTATAAACTGGTATCAAAGTGATTTAATTAAATTACAGCGCACAATCAACACACACATGACAGCCAACAGAAAACATCATCCCAGATCATGCATACAGCGTCTCACACTGCCACGCCAAAGTGGAGGAAGAGGCCTCATTGACATACAAAACTTACACAATAACTTAATAGATAAATTACGCAAATACTTCTATTCCAAAATTGAACATCTCAATTTCACAAATACTTAAAGAATGCAGATAAATAACTAACCCCCCTTAACCTATTGAATAGAAATTTACAGCCAAAATTATTGAGCAAAAAGCAGAAAATAGTTTTGTGGTCCCAAAAGTCTCTACACGGGAGACATCTCGCTGATCTCGGCCAAGAACACGTCGACAAAGAAGCGTCGAACGAATGGCTTCGGCGCGGAGAGCTCTTTCCGGAGACAGAGGCTTTTGTGATCGCTATTCAGAATCAAGTAATAGACACCCGAAATTACCAGAAACACATAACCCGTTTACCTAACCTTCTCACTGACTTATGTCGACGTTGCCATGGTAGATCTGAAACTATTCAACACATAACTGGTTCATGTAAATCCATAGTACAAACTGATTATAAACATAGACACGATCAAGTTGCAGCAATAATCCATCAGAACCTAACCCACATATATTCCTCTATTGGCAAAAAAACTGCCTATTACAAATATAAGCCCAGTACTGTTTTAGAGAATAATTTCTTTAAAATAAACTGGGATAGGACCATTATTACCAACAAAACCATACACTACAATAGACCAGACATAACTATAGGTACTAGATAAAACAAAAAAATCTTTTTTCATAATAGACATCGCATTATGTAACACACATAATCTCCTCACTACGCACGCGAAAAAATGTCGAAGTATGTTGATTTAGCTACCGAAATAAAAAGGCAATGGCAGGTAGACACCGTTAAAATCATCCCTATTGTCATATCTACAACCGGAGTGCCTAGTCCCTAAGACACTTCTACATAACCTGAGCATACTTGACATGCCAAAATCTACAATCACAGTCATACAAAAAGCCGTTCTTATTAACACATGTCGCCTCACACGTAAATTTTTTGCATCATCTACTTCTTAACTTTCCCCCTCTGGCACACTTGACTATGTAAGGCCCGTGTGTCAGGTTTTTACCTCTTTGAAATAAAAGGGAGATTAAATATAAAACAAAAATAATAATAATAATATATGTTGTATATTGGGATACAGTAGTTGCATACCTACTAATAACTTTAGTACAATACCGCACTAGTTGCACTTCTTCATAATAATCTTCTTTTACGATATAAATTATTAATGTTTCAGGATAGACTGGGGCATCGCAGGTATCACAGAAAACAATGAATGCAGAGATTCCTACGCTGGACCTTATCCGTTTTCTGAAATGGAAGCTATGGCTGTGCGCGTAAGAGTTTAATAAAATCACGCATATCTTTCCATTCCAAGTATTCAGTCAAAGCTGCTTTTACTAATACAAGAAAATATATAGAAAGCGAGATGATCTATCTATATCTACCACGCATACTATTCAACGTATGTACCTAGTCGAAAGCCGTGAATACTAGTTTCTAAGCTAAATGAAATTGCTGTATTAATATTGCTTTTTTACAACCATGATTGGAATCTGCGAACACGATGTTTCGTAACTACATTTTCCCTGACTAATCACACTATTTGTAGCCCTACATCCATTGTTATCATTCTCCTATTCTATCTCTAACATCTCGAGATGACGATTATTCTTTATATTATAACAATAATATAAAGATTGACTAACTATTTTAGTTAACCAGCTGATTTAAGAAACCTTTTTTTTGTCTAGAGCGTAATATCGAAACTGAGGGAAAAACCGAGTGCATTGTTAGACATCCACTCATATGGGAACATGATCTTGTACCCTTGGAGCGCAAGGAGTCAACAGGCACATGATTTGGAACTGCACAGTTTTACGGCGCAAGGGATGGTCCAGGTAAACATATTATAAGTTTGCCTTACCATACCAGTAAATAGGTGCAGTTGTCCAATTTCTTTCTATTTCAACTTTTGTTTTATGCTGTTTTTGCTCTTTAATGTTGCAGGTGCTTCGCTTCTTCTCCTTTCAATTTTCTTATTTTGGTAACACCCCGTAACTGCCACTAACTTTGTTTTAAGTCAGAATTTAACGTAGTGATATGTATGACTTTAACATACCTAACTATGCGATATTTTATTCGAATATACTGAGAACACTATATATATACCTACCTACATATGCGAACTGACTAGGACTATGCAAATAAGGTAGGTACATAACTATATACAAAAGTCATGCGTACTACAACTACGTACCTAGTTAATTCAATAACTATGTATGTATGTCATATTTTGTAATAGTACTAGCTATTAGAAATGTGATAAAGGTAACACAAGCATGCCCTTAAGATTAGACGCCAACAAATGTTGACGGTAAAAGATTATCTATTTAATTCACGAACTAAAATATATAAATACTAGAGTAGACTTTGTATCTAAGACTCGACAAAGACATTTGGTCGTTGTACTCGATCCGATCTCCCATACACTTTATTGATGTGTGAGGACTAATGGTTACAGATAAGATGATCACCAGAACAGTATTATCTGCTTTTTTCCCTGGTAAAGTCGCAACAGACAACTGGCGCAAAACATATTAATAATATTAAACCTTAATTGCAGGCTATATGGAATGCCACCGGCCAGAAATATACGCATGGGCCCACTTACCATAAGATCTACCCAGCTACAGGCGCTCTTCTGGACTGGATATATTCCATGGGCGTTAAACACACCTACGCTATCGAAACTAGGGATACCGGCCAATTTGGTTTTCTCCTCCCGCCAGTCCAGATTGAAAGTACTGGCAGAGATCTTTACACAGCTGTTGAGTTCTTAGCAAATGCTATTGATCCACCAATCAAGCATAGGCGAGATGATCATGACGAGTCGTGGTTTTAGTTATTCAGCTACTTATTTGAGTTATTAAAAATACTTATATACATATTTACTTAATAACTTAAATAGGTGTCTTATTGGTCCCTCGCAGTGTACTCAAATGACTAGGCCTATAATTTGGCCGGCGTTTTAATCACAAATAATATGTGTATATATATTCAATAATATAATTCAAATGAAAGACGGGCTCGCGCACTAAGGATGCTGTAGGTATGTACTTTGAAAGGATACATACCTACAGTAAATTGATTACCTATTATCATTTTGAAAATCAAAACAGTACAAAACGTTAACGTTCATGAGTACAAAACGTTGAGCACCGTTTGAACAGTGGCGCAAAATTAACTCTGTTTTTGTAAACGTTATTTACTTATTTCTAAAAAAGTGCCGCTAGTTAGAAACGTCGTTTTATATTTCTATAATTTTTACATACCTACGCAAACCTCTAATAGCTCTTATTATTGCAGATTTTATTAAGTTCAGTTGTACTTCGGTGACTTTACAGATCATCATCACAATCATATCAAAGACAAAATCTCAAAGCAGCTTTCATTTATTTTATTAATAAACATGAAGTAAAATTGGTTCAACGCCGAGCTGCATGTTAGACAACTGGTTAGCTTTTAATCTAATTAAGTGCCAAAGGAGAAAACGTGGTTTTAGATGCAAAAAGGAAAACGTTGCTAACATGACTTACTTTTAACGCTTTCTTTAGAGAAGCCAACATCTCTGTAGTAGTTAATCTACTACTTGATATATAGTTAGTGGGTACACAGCATATAACCCAGATAACTTACCTGTCAACCTACCTTCATAATGACCTATCGCCTCCAAGTATGAACTGTGAAATATACATAAGTAAATCAGTAATTTGATTCCATGGGTGTACTGGTTTAAAAGGTCGCAACTTCGCCGAGTGTTGTACCTGCGATCCCCACAAGGCTCAAAAATTTGAGTGACTCACAAATAACTATTCAGAGTCTGTACTATAACACGTAAATATCGAAGTTACGTTATTGTTAGTTAGTCGGACTCAATGGCGTTGTGCAACTGCCACGCCTAAGGTCGCGGGTTTGATTCCCGCACAAGTCAAACATTTGTATGCATGGACATGGATGTTTATCTTGGTCTGCGTGTTTCTATGTAAAATATATATAATATGTATGTTTATCCAATGAGTAGTACCCATAGTACAAGCTCTGCTTAGTTTGGGCTAGATGGTGTTGTATGTGATAGAATATTATATTATAGAATATTATACTCTTAGTACCATGAAACAAATGAAGAAACGCATTGATCATCTTAAACCCTACAGTGAAATGCTTCGAACAACGGAATAAAGTCACTTTTAAAGAAAGAAATCCGAAGGAACTTCTTTTTATTTCGTTCGGCTGAAGTTTCTGATAAACATTTTACAATTGACCGACTGTATATTCCTTCTGTTATTTGAATGTCTATAAAGTCCTCTGCGTCACAGTATTTACCTACTACTAGACCAGAGCCTTCTTTTTTTTTTAACTAGGTATCTTGTACCAGTACTCGGGTGCTAAATAAGAACTTAAACATATATCAAAAGTATATTTCTTTGCCGATACTAAGATGCCAAAAAAATAATACAGCCTACCTGATGGTATGTGGTTACCGTAATCTAAGGACGATATTGCATCATAAGAAGGATTATTGCGTGTTGCAAAGAACTACAAGTAAGAGAGTTCCCGCTGTGCTGCCAACGCATAGGACAATGACCCCGATGGTGATTGTACTTCTGTTGACAAAACTACGCCCCTTAAGAAGTATTAAAATCCGGTCAAGCGCGAGGAGGACTTATACACAAAGGGATCCGTATTTTGAAATTCGCCATCTTGGTTTTTATTATTTGCTGTTATAGCGGCAATAGAAATATAGTCTGTGAAAATTTTAACCCTCTACCTATCACGGTTCATGAGATACAGCACGTTAACAAACAGATGTACGAACGAACGGACAGAATAAGCTTAGTAATAAAGTAAGTACCTAATAGAAAATGCTGTTGGCACAAATCGAGTACGGAACCCTAAAAATTACTCAAGCCAAAACAACACAAGACTACTTGATTACGATCTTTGCATCTAAATAATCTTTCAACTATATAAATCTCTGCTCCAGGTTTCAGTAGGGGTTCAAATCTACCCACTAGTATACTCATTTAAATTAATCAGCATAATGGAGTCCACTGTTGACCATAAGTCTTACATACCTACTTACATGAAATGTTAAGTGATGAATAAGCTTGCCCTGTACCTCAATAAAAATACCGATATCATGAATAGAATGTAAATGCAGTTCAACATGCTGCATTTTCTCTGTCTTTAGGATCATCAACAGTCATGACGAGATCTTTAAATAAAGACTACGACGGGACTGTCTATTTGGTGCAGCGATAATCCGACTACTGTCCATGACTGTGCGGTCTCATGTTAGAGGTTAATTACCGAGTCAGACAAAGTTTTATTTTTTTTTCCGTCTAGAAATTTCTAGTAGGTACCTAATAGCTATTATGGAATAGGATTGCCCTCTTTTAAGGAGAACAGTATAAAAAATCATAGTTGCCTAAATGTGGGTTGTTCTTGACCCTTCGAAAATATAGATATGAGGTTCGTGTATTTGTAAACGAGAAATGCTTTGAAAATGTAGGGCAGCCCCCACCCAATCCCATTTTAGGGTGGTCAAAATAACGAACATAATTATTAAAACATACAACTGGCAGATTCTGTTTATTTATACTTATTGTAACAATGGCGCGCCTAGTGGAAACTATTGGCACTTTTGTCTTTACCTATAACCAACTGTCTTTTGGTGAAAGGAGGAAATACAGGTATATGTGAAATGGGGAAGTGTAATGGCAAACTACCCCATTATATCCGCCAAGAAAGCCATTATACCGTTACGCAAAAACAGAACAATGATATCCAGCTACGATATCTTGGAAACTATACCCAAGATATCCAGATACAATCCAATGAACAGCCTGCTCATTGATAAATAGATAGATATAATAGATATAGGCGTAGGAATTATCAGACGGCAAATGCGTTACTGATAATCGTCCGCCTATCAATTCGGCCAGACTGGTCGTACGCTCGCTCACACTACTGCAGTCGACCGAAAAGCTGACGTTACGAGATACGATAGTTGTACATTTCTCTCCAGCTTTTTCCAAAAACTATTTGTCTTAATATGAGCAAAGGGTTATTTTTAAAAATAATATACTATCACATACACACAACACCACCTAGCCCAAACTAAGCAGAGCTTGTACTATGGGTACTAGATAATAGATAAACATAGATATATACCTTTTCTTATTATACATAGAAACACCCACACCAAGACGTTTGTCTTGGTGTGGGTGTTTCTCCCACCGACTGCCACGCCTGAGGTCGCGGGTTCGTTTCCCGCACAAGTCAAACATTTATGTGCATGATCGAACCCGCGACCTCAGGCGTGGCAGTCGGTTACGCTAAAAACTACGCCATCGAGGTCGTCAAATATATGTATAATGGCTGTACCTACGCGATATTCTTAACCTCTCAAAATCCGCCATTGAAAACATAAACCATAAACAATCGAGTGTGCTCGACGCCCTATCGCGTCACCGGGGTTTGACGAGTACAAATCTGAAGACGTCGATCGGCATCAACGGTAATTGTAATTGTAATTGTAATTGTAATTGGAGTCCCTTTTCGCGCTTTTTTTCTTTTTATTTCATTTATGCGTGAGGCGTCAACGGGGTTTGAGAGGTGGCTGCAGTTAGAGGAGAGCGGAGAGGCCGCGCGGCGACCGCGCGGAGGCCGCGTACTAGAATTCGTTATAAGAGAATTTAAACTCTATTAACTACGCCACAACATTCAAATTCTTCCCAAGAATGAAACAACGCGGCGGCAGCGCGAACGCCACGCGGCGACCGCGCGGCATTTCATCATAGAAAGTTTAAACTCTATTAACTAGGACACAACGTTCAAATTCTTCCAAACGACGAAATCATGCGGCCTCCGTGCGGCGGCCGCGCGCCTGTGGCACAGTACATAAATATACAGTAACCTATCTTCATACAAACGGTCGGAACTCGAGTCATACCTACGCGCCTCGGCACCCAAACAGTCGCGAATGCGCCGCAGTGACGAACGGACGGTGTGTTATTTTTTAAACAGTAACCGTGCGATTTTTTTACCCAAAATAAGTATAGCCTATTTAATATGACAAGTAGAATATATTGTGCTGTTTTTGGTTGCATAAATTCCTCAATAACGCACCCAGAGATAACTTTTTTAGATTACCTGGTAACTCCGAAAGGTAACACTATAAAATGATTATACTTAGTAGTATGTAGGTACGTAATTTAAGTCCTTTTAAAGGATTTTTCCCCTCCCGAAAGGTACCGGGACTACAGTAAGATTAATTCGCAAACTTTTTTAATTGTACCCAGCGATGATTTCGTGGAATATATAGAAAAAAAGAAATATTCCGAACTTCTTTTAAAACTAAACATATAAATTGTAAAGTAGCTGCAGGCATATATTATAACCATGTAAAATATATTCCTTTTTCTCCTCCTTGTCCATGTTTCCCAAAACAATTTTTAATTAATCTTTACATTCGAATGCGGATTTTTTATACTTTAAAATATAATAATAAAGCATTCCGTACGTCTCAGTCGAGGCGCAAATATTTTTCAGTCGCAAATTTATAAGACCGATTTGTTATTAAGTCTTGAATCTAACATAAACATGTTCTTTTTAAATTAAATCTAGCAATCAAAAAGCAACATGCATTTTTATTGAACACTTCCTATTCCATTTACAAAGTATTTTATTTGTTTAAATAAAATAAAAAATATTTACAATCACAAAAATAAATAGAAACTCAAAGTAGGCAGATTTAATTAAAATGCTGTAGGTGGGCAGCCCTATCGCATGTTTACGTACCGCGCGTCTGTAGGCATTTATTTCAAAGATACGGCCGAGTTACAATACTGTATATTTATGTACTGTGCCGGTGGGGAGTGGGGACCGAGCGCGCGGACACCACGCGACCGCCGCGCAGCCTCTCTGCTTCCCATATAAACGGGCCCTTACAAGCAATGCATACAAGAAACACCTAACCGGCCCTTATACGCATTGACAATTGATAATAGTGAAGTGTAGGTACACTAAAACAATTCGTCAACGAAAGTAGGGAAAATTCTTATTCAAAGTATTATTATACAGGGCAGCACTAGAATAAAACAAAATATACACAAATATACTTATTTATTACGCTTAAGAAGGCACCACAATTCTTACTCGCTGTATCGGTGGGTTTACAACTAAAAGCTTTTAAAACACGAAAATAATTATGACTAGAATTTCTTATCTTTATTTGACAAAGCTCTTTTATAGAGATCAGTATACATAAGTATATTATTATATAATATAAGATTGTGCGTTATCTACGTCAATGAACAACCAGCAATCACAACAATCTACAAAAGGCTAGAGGCACTCACATAATGTCTTATAACTAATATCATGGTCCCAGTCTCCGTATCAAGATTTCGTTAGCCAAGTACTGGACTAAATATGAAACAAGGCATTTCGCACAGTTTCCAATACCACGTATTACCAATAGTTATTTTTCTTATATTTTATAATCGACTAATTTTTAGAACAGACAAGGCACATTAGTTTTGCGTACATCCCTAGAATATTAGTTTAAAATGCGTCATTTGACTAGCTTTACATTATTTTTATGTTAAATAAATATTTATATGACAATATTATTAAAAATATTTTCTATGTATATCGCGTCGAGCCTAAAATTCGCAACTACCATGAAAACTTTAAACCCAAGATAATCCATTTTTTTATTTACCTAGTATATATTATCGTGTCCATAAAGAGACTATGTAAATAATTGTAACTTAAGCAACAACCTTAAGGTTGGACCTGTAGGGTTGTATTGTTTTAACTCTAACTGATAGCTTAGATAGTATACAAGAATTTTGAACGTCGATGTAGTAGTTTGGTATACTTTGCAAAGTATACCAAACTACCGTTTTGACTAATAATGTCAACATAATCATTGTTTTACCATGCCTAATTAAGGTTAACGTGTGGTCTATTGCTGACGAGGTAACAAATACCTACTGTTTAATTGCTTTCTAGCTCACACAAACACCTCGTAAGGCTTCACACCCCATGTGCCACTTACGTACTGTATAACCCTGCTAGCTTTCAGCGTTAAAGGTTACTATGTCACCTGTGGGTTGCATAGGTACCTTCGACGTCATTGGTTCATTTGTCCAACATTTGTGCGACAAGTTTATTGATTATTTGAAATCGAAGCATTGAGTAATATTTTATATTTACTACCAACTAGAGGAAATAATAGAAATAGAGTGTTTGTACCACGCATTAGAGTGAATGCTCTCTAACTCACATAGCCGATTATAAGCAACCACGCGTTTGAGTGCAACATTTTAATATTAAAATCCCTACTAATATTACACGTTGTCAGGGCCACCAAGGACATAGGGTACCTTTCATCCAGAAAAAAGTACCTACTGGTCCCGAGAAATATAAATTTATTGATAAAATCTCCATTAACGCAGGCAACGCCGCGGGCAATATCTAGTTATGTATATTAAAGCTAGTACTTCATTAATAACGCACTCAAACGTGTCATTCTAGTAATCGCCTGGTTCATACTAAGTGCGTAAGAGAGCATAAGAGAACTCTTGTTACGAACAATTTAGTTAAGATGACTCCTCTAGTACGTAGTACTTCATACTTGTAGCTCAATGCATTGAAGGCGAGATTCTCTTTCCACATTTGTTTAGGCGGCATATTACTAAATTATTTGCAAAGGAAAATGAAGTTACAATTCGCTCATTACTCTCTTGATATGACGGTAAGGCCTAACGTGCGAACGGTGACTTTCACACCAGAAATCCGACCGAAACAACTCGTTGGGCCGTGAGACAAATAGCATTTAGCGGTAACAATCCAAGATTTGGGACACCGACCAATTTTATACGGAGTTTACAGCTAATTAAAAACATTGGACGCGGTACTTTTTATCACCTTTCTTTAAAGATTTTGTTAGTTACTCTATGAATTAATATATGCTAGTATAAGCTTCAAAAACCTCCAAATAATATTACAATTGCTAATAAGGACCATGTTTATGACCAACTAAAACCTACTCCCCAAATTAAATCTAACACTAAATATATTAAAGCAAAAATTATCGTTGACGTTTTCTGACTACCGAAACTATAAAGTTTGCCGCCCACTACACTGTATCAAACTACGACCGTGATGTAAATATATCAGGTATAAAGAAAGCGCGATCATACCACAAGTAAAATGGTATTCAATATTCTCATCGCGAACTTGTTGTGATTGAGTCATGGCACGTGTCATGCTGGTCACTGATAAAACTATTCGGTTGTTTTTTATTATTCTATATAAACAATGCTTTCTGCGTGTACGGTACGTAGGCAGCAAGTTACGATATTTAAGGCGGATAGGTTTATACTACAAAACTACAACGCAATTAACTTATTTCTAGGACAAACACATTAGCAGCATACTTTGAAAAATAGTGAAAGGTGCGTCACCATTATTTATGTCGCGTAATAAAACTGTTCATAGAACATATAAATAAGTGTTTAGTTATGCCATATCGGCAACTATTTAAAGAAAATAATTAGCAATCGCTAACACATCACTATTGAGAACAAACAATAACAAAAAGCAGAAGCGTTCATTGGTCTACCTACGGTTCATTCGAGTCAAGAGACATAACATTTACCTCAGACTAGGTGGGTAGTGACTAGGGTATATACCCAGTCATATGCCTTCCGGAGCAGAAAGGCATATGCCTGGATATGAACTCAGCAGCCGGGCTTCAGGATTTTTGCGGTGTAGCACACGTGGTGCCTCAGAAAGCAGGTAAAGCCGTACTGCGTCTAATCGCACCCCGGTCGTGTCGGATTACCGTCCATCGGATTATGAGAGTAAGGGTAAAGAGAGTTTCACGTACCCTTACGCATACGCAGATGGCAGTCTCCGTTAAAAATGGCCTAAACTCGGAGGTTCAAACTCTTCGTTTTACACGTTTTTACTCGGTTTTATAGGTACATTTCTCACGAATATTCGAATGAACTGTTGGTTCCAGTACAACCTAAGTCAGCAGATAAAAGAGGTACCCTAGCGGGTATCTCTTTTATTTTTAGCACTAGTCGCATCACCGCCGGCGTGCATGTCCTCTCTTAAGCCCGCCTGGTATCTCAGCATCTTATCGTCAGCACTACGTACGCGATCCTGAAGTATCTCCACCGTCCTGTTGAGAAGCTTGATTTCTTCTTGTAGTGGATATACTTGCATATTCATCTGCATCAACTCCTTCTCATGTGCCAGTTGGAGAGTGTGGAGCTGTGTGAAGATAGAAGTGATATAACTGATGAATATGGTAGTTGTAGTCGGCGTTTCCAAAAAACTAAAAATATGAAAATCTTTTACAATACGCTCAAAAATAAATAAGATCAAAGCGTTTCAAATTTCGCAAAAGATGTAACAGTCAAATGAGATTGAAAATTATGCACGATACACATTGTGACGTGAACGCAATTTATGTGCAGGCATAAAAAGGAGATAATATTACAGTAGTAGGGAACCACAACTTTTTTTATATGCCTAAGTTTAAAATATTAATAACTCCCTTATTATGTAAAAAACGTTGATTCTGCTTTAATACAAAAAAAAATCTTATTAATGCTATTTTTCGCTCCGTATAAAATAATATAAGATATTATCTTATGTATGGGGGCCAGTCAGCACAGACCGGCGACACTTCGACCCATTGGGATCTTTTGTGTCAGCCCCAAGATTTATCCCTTAGCTATCTCCCTATGAATGTACTGCATCAGTCGTAGCGTACACTTCAGAGGGAGAAGCCTGAAGTCCTCAGGGTTTGGATATGCCAATCCCATCAGACCCATCCTCAATCCAGCCAACGCGTCGCATTCACATAGTAGGTGCGATATGGACTCGTCCTGTTCACCACAGGCTCTGCAAATCGAATTGTGAGCCAATCTCAATCTGCACAGGAAGTCGTTGGTGCCAAAATGGCCAGTGAACGCTCCTGTGAGCAGGCGTATTTGGCTCTTGTTATACCTGCAGAACTTCCGGGTGAAGCCTGTGGCTCTGTTTGCAATGAATTTCTTGGAGTGTTCCAGACCCCTCAGGGCCTTCCACTCTAGCCTGTGTTTGTCATTGCCATGTGCATTCAAAGCTGCCTTGACGGTGCTCTCAGAGAATCCCACGAATGGCTCGGGGCCCACAAACAGTTGCTCCGAGCCCTTTCTGGCTAATTCATCAGCCTCCTCATTGCCCTGCACCCCTGCATGCCCCGGAACCCACACCAGTCTGACTGTGTTCTTCCTGCCAAGTTTGTTTAAGGCCTTAACACAGTTCAGGACCAGTCTGGAGTCCACCCTACACGAGTCCAGAGCCTTGAGAGCAGCTTGACTGTCACTGAGAATATACACAGTCCTGTCAGTGACATTACTGTTGATATTCTCCTGAGCACAGGCAATTATAGCGTAGGTTTCCGCTTGGAAGACCGTTGCATATTTGCCCATGCTTTGGCTCACCTTGCAGTCGTTGGTATAGATACCAGCGCCCGATCCTGTTTCCATTTTGGAACCATCAGTGTACCAGATGAGACAACCCTTGTCAGGGGATTGTAGACCTTGTCTCCATTCGTCCCTCGTGGGAACCTTTATTTTAAAATTCTTTTTGAATATGTGCAGTGGTTGCATTTTGTCGCATCCCATGCTCATAATCCTTTTGAGATCCTTTGAAATCTCCAATTTTGTATGTCGTGTTACCGGCATGTTGACGCTCCACAGCCCATGCACAGATAGTCTGTGTAGCGCCTTTATCGCCTCTGACTCCACAAATATAAGATATTAACAAAAGGAAAGATAAAAATGTTGCTTATTTGTTAATATAAGATATTAACAAATAAGCAACATTTTTATCTTTCCTTTTAAAGATATCTTACGCTCTAGGATTAATTCCTGTGTCGCGGGGGACTTTACAAACATTTAAACAACGGACACAACAAACACCCAGACTCGGAACAATCATTCGTGGATCACACAAATTCTTGTCCAGTGTGAGGATCGAATATCGACATCAACACGCGGCGGCAGTGGCGAGACAGTAGTTTGCTACTTTACGTAACTTGAGAGAGCAACAATAACCTAGTAGGCTGATTGCTGGATTACCACGCAAAGCTTTGAGTTAAAGCCTAGGACACGCACCTTAGCTTTTCTGAATTAATGTGCGTCTTAAATAGTTAATTACCGCTCGCATTTACCGTGGAGGACAGTTCTCAATGGCGTAGCGTAGTGAGGGCGGCAGGGTCGGCCCGCCCCGGGCGGCACTTTTAGGGTGCGGTAAAATTTCAAATAAATAAAAATAATATATTTTAAATATTTGAACTGTACAACACACAATATTGATGTAAGATCTTGCAGAAAGTTCTTTAGAATAACTAAAAATTAGTATTTTAAATTGAAATACCTAAATAAGAGGGCGGCGAAATAAAATTCCGCCGCGGGCGGCTGACACCCACGCTACGCCACCGACAGTTCTCCATAATATTCTCAAAGATATGGGGAATCAGTCAACTGGAATCCAGCTACACTAAGCCAGTCTCGCTTATGACCTTAACCTTCTCATACAAAGAAGAGCCCCGTGTCTAGCGTTAGGACAGTTTATAACAAGGTTGATAATGCTGCACCCAAAAAGTTAGTAAATCTATGACACCCACATTTTGCTACCTATGTTTATAATTTCGTGCAAGAATGGGAAAATATAAATAAATAATTAGTTTCTGCTTAACTCGCGTGAATCCTTTGGCAGCCCGTACCGGAATATAAATGTACCTATCATAGGATAAACACATTTTTATTCCGGTAATGTATGTTAATCCAAGACATGGTCTATCAGTGAGCCAAGTTTTATTAAAATTTGTTCAGCGGTTCACGCATGATTGAGTAACAAAACATCTTCACAAAAGGTTTACATTTATGATATTTAAATTTAAAAAGATGTAAACAATATAAACCGCAATGGAATCTGTTTAACGTATGATTTATGTAAAGACTATCTATAAGATGGACTAATAAACTGTATTTATGAAAGAAACTCGAGACTGACCAAATAGTTTGTAGTAATTCTGTCCAAATAGTCACATCGAAGATAACCAGCTTATGAAAACCACTGATGATAGCAGTGTCTTCTCAATTAACAATAATAGGATCGATCCCTGTTACGTGGGATCTAAAGAAAGCCTGGCAAAATCCAGATATAATACACCTGTGCCAACGCCTTCGGAGATATGTAGATATAAATCTATGTATTTATTTAGTATATACTATAACTGCAATGCAGTCTTGGGTTCGAACCCACGTCGCGCACCTCTGACTTTCGGAAGTTATATGACTTTTCGAAATGATGTGCGTATTAATTGACAATTATCGCCTGCTCCGTGCCTCGGAGAGCAGGTTAAGCCGTCAGTCCCAGCTGCCATGAACATCTATGGCAGTCGTTATTGGGGAAGTCGACACAAAAGATGCCACTGGGTCGAAGTGTCGCCGGTCTGTACTGACTGGCCCCCAAACAAGATAAGATAAGATACTATAGCTAGCGACCCGCCCCGGCTTCGCACGTGTAGTACAAAACACTAGCAAATTATACACCTAAACCTTCCTCAGGAATCACTCAGTCTATTGGTGAAAACCACATGAAAAGCCGTTCAGTAGTTTTTAAGTTTATCGCGAATAGATAGACAGATGCGGCATATGGGGGACTTTGCTTTATAATAATTTTTATATTTGAAATACTATCAAAAATATATATTTGATAGTATTTACTTTAGTAACACACGTCTACCAGGTACGTTTTCTTTGATTACAGCAGCAAGCGAAGCAGAAAGTAATGTAATTTTCATTTGTCACGCACATACCTACACTTATAATCAGCTACAATATTTTTGTAAACATTTATTAAACGCGGTTCTAAATAGGCAATAATAACTAGAGTCACGGATTTTATAACCTTAACACATTGCATTATATATTTAACATATCGCATGCTTAATAAAACAGAGACTTAACTCGAAATTTGGGAGTATGGCAATTCAAACTCTAATCTTGTGACTATAATTTCTAATAATATATTCGTGTTAAATTATTGCAACAGAATTAAAATTAGTTTGATCCAAAATACTCAGATAGGTCTTTGTTTTATTAAGAATGAGATATGTTTTTATAATTTTTATTGCCTGAACCCGACGGTTCAACCAGCCGAGGTCAAAACAGATTAGCGCATAGGTCGTTGTTAACCTCTGAGTCTTCTTCGAAGAGGTTAATGAAAACACTATGTGGGTCTGTGTGTCTGTCTGTTAGTGACAGTTTGTTAGTGACAGGCATAACTCCGGAACCACGGGCCGATTGACTTGTTATTTGGTGCGCAGAGCCCTTGTGATCATCGCTTGGTCGAGTTTGAATATGGGTCCTGTGGGTCAAAAGACCACCGAGATATAGGGATCACAAGGTCATAAGGTCAGAGGATATCCATCAACAGAGTGATTTGGAAGTCCAAGGGAGAGGCTTTTGCCCAGCAGTGGGACATAATGAAAAGCTGATGAGGGCAAAAAAAATGTCACATGAAGACGAAGAGGTTGAATCCTGGGTTTTTACACACATCTCGTTTTATATGATTCCAAATACACCTCTTAATTGTTTCCGTGCATGCCTTTATTTTACACAAACCGAGTCCAAATTCTTAGATTTAGACAACTGTAGATCAACTTTTTTTGCACGGATGGCGTAATGGTAAACGTGTTCGCTTGGCCACAGCAGCGCCGAGTGTTGTGGGTTCGATCCCCACACGGGACAAACATTTGTGTGATACACAAATGGTTGTGCCGAGTCTGGGTGTTCTTCGTGTCCATTGTTTGAATGTGTGTAAAGTCCCACGCGACATAGAAATTAATAGGTACTAGTGCGGGAGTTGTTCTTAAAAACAAATAAAAAAGCAGTTGTGTTGTGTCGCAGATAGTTAAGTATATTTTTATATATTTCAATCGCTTTGCGCTCAATTTTGGCATAATAATCTGCGGAGAGAACTTGGGGACGGTGCTACCGGTCAGCATGTAACCACAACCAACAACTTGGCCAAGGTCATATGCCTACTGAAACGATACATAAGTAATATATCTAGCATGACCGCTTTAATTCCCATTTCCTATTACATAAATCAAACAACACGAATGTATAAAAGTCATTATCCTACTAAATATAAATGTGATAGTTTGTAGTGTTTGTAAATCAATCACGCGTAAACCGTTAAACGAATTTGGATAAAATTTGGCATATAGATAGACCAAGTTCTGGATTAATACCAAGGGAACTTTATATCCAAGTACGCGTTACCAGAGAAATCCACTTGCGTAGCCGAGGGCATTTGACTAAAAAGCTAAAGAGATGTGGAAAATTAAAAATTTAAAATACCAATACAAAGTTACTGTCCAGATACATAGTCACCTCCCCTCGTAGCCATTTTAGATGTAAATATAAACAATCTTAAAATATTTATACCTATCTTATATTGTGATAAGATAACATGGCGACCGGCACAAAAATGACAAAGTCTGAAGCATTAGTCATTTTGTATTTACCAGTAGGTACGTGACAGGACAAGTTGGATGAATGACCCTTGGACATAGACCAGGCATTTAAATTACTGGTACCCATCTATTACGTTTTATGATTACATAATCTACGAGCATTTACAGACCCCGTGCATTTAAGGTTTTTTTATATATGCCCAATAGACATGCACCTCAATCTTGACTGCACGGATAACGTGGTTTATTAAGTGGTTGCCTCGCCGCTGGAACTGTGACGAGTGTTGTGGGTTCGAATCCCACACGTGAAAATCTGTGTGATCCACAAATGATTGTTCCGATTCTGTGTGTTCTTTGTGTCCGTTGTTTGAGTGTTTGTAAAGTCTCCCGGATTCAGGAATTATTCCTAGTGCGCGAGTCTTTTTTAATAAAAAAAAATGGAGGCAGTGAAATAAGGTACATAAAACACAAAACCAATTAGTAGTAAGTACATACATAACCTATTCGGAATATAAAAATGTCTACTAAGTAATAAACTACTCACATCTTGAATTCTTTTCTTCTTCAACAATATAAATTCCTCGTTCGTCCGTTTGAGCGAGTCAAGCAAAGTGTTTCGTTCTTGCACGAGCACATCCTTTTGTTTCCTTATTTCCGTCAGTTCCGCCTCCATTTCCGTGTTCATCCGAGCCAGTATGTTCTCAGTCGACTTTGCTTTGCATCCCGTCTTTCTTTGTGGGTTCAAGTTTAGTAATACTGGAAATATGTAATTTAGTATCAAATTCGGTGGTAAATGCTTAATTTTATAGGTATTTTGGCTAATCTAGATTTTATTATTATACAAAAACACAAAAATCTATATTTTTTTAGTTTCTGTGACCACTGGGCTAAATATTATAAATGCGAATGTGAGTTTGTTTGTTTGTTTGTTACGTTTAAATGCATAATACATTATAATATTATACTACATATTTAATATAAATAAATATATACAATATAAATTTAATGAATAATATGATAATAACAAAGTTAAAATAGTACCTGATTTAATTGCTTATATAAATATTACCTAAATGGAATAAGACTAGAACGTAAATTCTATATACAAGTACCTACATTCAATTTGAAATAATATAAAACAAATAGTGCAATAATTAATGTATACAGAGATTTATGTGATATATAAAAACAGCATCCTCCTTTCTTCTGCATTGCCTTGCCCTACAGGGCCTATATCTAACATATGGAGTATATAACATATGGAGTGCAATAAAGATATTGAGTATTGAGTACGCCTTAGGTAACTACTCGACCAATCATCATGAAATTTTGCATATACGTTGTCAGGGGTACAGAAAAAGACATACCTACCTTTCCTATTCTATACCTCGGACAACCTGTATACGAAATTTCATGATGATTGATCAAGTAGTTAAGGTTTAAGGTAAAAGCGTAACAAACAAACAATCTTACTTTAACGTTTATAATATTAACCTCCTGAGTACATTTGTCCTTCTCATAGAACATAAGAAATAAAAAAATCTCGGGAGTAAATTTTAATCGGCAGCGCCGAAATATTTTTACTGGCAATACCCCAAAACGTCAAAGTTTACGTCAAAAAATAGAAATGTCAACTGTCATGCGTCTTTCTTTTTAAAATGGCGTCGGAAGGTGAACGTGCGGCTGTGCGTGCGCGCAGAGGTAAGTTAATCTGTATTCATTAGTCAAACTGTTGCGAGATTTGAACTTTTTTCGTGTCAAATAACATATTCATACTACAAACTAAAGGTTAGGTGTATTATTTTCAAAGAAACTCAAATATTTGCCTCGTGGCCCTGACTTATTTTTTTATGTCCTTTGCACAGAACAAAAGTACGTAATTAACATTTCGCATGTAAGACTTCCCAAGTACTACGTAAAGTACGTTGACGGTTTTTACAAGGTTTTATGGTTTTTTTTTAAGGGTTAACCAACAATGACATCACCGAGGCCTTGGATGACTCCGACTTCGACTATTCTGGAGACGATTCAGATCAAGACCCTGAGTTTGTGCCACCAGAAACCGTCCCTAGTTGGGACGGTTTCAACCAACATCACCGTCTCAGCGAATCTAGTAGTTCAAGTGATACTGAGGAGGACTTAGACACTACTGTGTCTTCTCCAGCACCCTCAACGTCGTCATACCTTCCACGAGCAAGAGGACGAGCAAGACATACATCTCGTGGCCCAGGTCGTGGTCGTAGGCGTGGGACAAGTGTCCGTTCACAATCTTTGTCTACTATGCAAATAGCTGTTAGGAATAGACAAAATAACACTGACATTGAAGACACTTGGGTACATCATACACTAGAATCCGAAATCCTTAGCATAACGCAACCGGCCTACATGCAGAAAAATACTAAAGAGTGGGAATTGTATCAATTTTATGACCAATACATAGACGACGATATTCTAAACCACATGGTGACATGTACCAATAGGACATACGTGTTAGAAACAGGTAGATCTATGGGTCTGACCTTGAAAGAGCTTAAAATCTACATTGGTATTACTATGGTGATGTCTGCTTTACAATACCCGCAAATTTCTATGTATTGGTCTAAAAAGTGGAGAGTACCACTCATAGCAAGAGCTATGACTCGTAACAGATTCTTTTTCATTAGACTAAGATTGAAGTGCGTCTATGATCCGGAAGTAACCTTGGAGCAAAGAACCCAAAAGATTTGGAAAATTCAACCGTTATTTGATCGGATTTTAGCTGGATGTCATGAACAAGATCGTCCACAAGAAATGAGTATTGACGAGATGATAATACCATTTACTGGAAAGTGTCCAATACGTCAATACTGCCCAAACAAGCCGAACCCTTTAGGTCTCAAGGTGTTTGTCCTTGCTTCACCAAAGGGCATAGTATGTGATATGGCGGTATACCAAGGAGACGCAACATTTCCTGACCTAGTGAATAAAGGGTTTGGTTTAGGAGAAGCCGCCGTAATTTATCTAACTAGAACTTTGGTTCCGGGTCATTTACTTTTTTTTGATCGTTATTTCACGACCATCAAGCTGTTTGAAGAATTAATCAAACTTGGGTTTCATGGGACTGGAACTGTAATGAGGAACAGAATTCCAAGAGATTGCGTGTTAACTAATGAGAAGGTTTTCAAAAAAATGCCAAGAGGAAGTAGTGAACTAAAAGTTCGACAAGATGGTAACATCGGTATAACAATGTGGCTCGATAACAAGCCCGTCCTTATTATGTCTACTTATTATTCTGATCAGGATTACGACGAGTGCGAGCGATGGTCTAAGAAAGACAGAAGATACGAAAGAATAAGAAGACCAGAGGTTATTAAAAAATATAATGAAAATATGGGTGGCGTCGATCTCGCAGATCGGATGCTCTCCGTTTGTCCATCACGTAATCGCACAAAAAAGTGGACAATTCGCGTGATATCCCATCTTTTTGATCTCTGCGTGGTGAATTCATGGTTGCAATATAGGCAAGTTGAAACAGAGAAACGCACACCACGGAAAAATATAGTACAGATGCGGGAATACAAACTGAACTTGGGTACCAAACTTATCAATGATGGAAATTAAATTGATTATGAAGGTGAACTTGAATTCGAAGAGCTTGAGCCAAAACATAAGAAACGCAAGACTCTTATAAAACCAGTTCCCTCAAAAGATACTCGTACCAAAAATGCAGGGCATTTACCAGAGTACGGTACGAAACAATGTCGCTGCAGGAAGATTGATTGTTTTAAAAAAACTACAGTATTTTGTAGAAATTGCGAAATTTATCTGTGTTTTACGCCTAATCGCAACTGTTTTACAATTTTTCATAAAGACTCTTAAATAATATTTGTAATTTAAACGTTTAATTGTAACTGATTGATCTCAAATGCTCCAATTATTGAATTACGCTAATTAGTAAGTTATGTAATTTTATTTTATAATGAGACTATTGAAGAAATGCCTTAATAATCTTAGTTATAAGAACTGATTGATCTCACAAATGACTGTTTTTAAATTAATATTGATACTATAAGTGTATTACTTTTATTTTCTTTGAGATTTTTTAAAATGTTGTGTTTTTTGATAATTTCTTCAAAAAAGATGTTTATTTTTTGTTGATTATGAAAGAATTTAATAAAACGTATGATTATTTAACTTGAACATTTAATTTAATACCCCCACATTTCTATAATGGTACCAATCAAGCCAAAAAATATGCTATGTCCTTTAAAAAGGACATGTTTAGTAAGCTCGCTTGTTCTTTATAAAGGACATAGTGAAAAACCAGTTTTTCCAGCTTACGAATTTTTTCACTAATTTTCCCGTGGTCTGTAATGCCTAAAGATTGATCCACCAAAGTTTCACGAAGAAACTCCAAAATAAGTATACCTGGAACTCAGGAGGTTAAGTTAGGTTGTACTTTTATTCTTGCAAAGACCACGTCAAGGAAATGTTTAGGACCGCCACATTGGGCCATTAGGTTGTTGCTAATACAATTTTTATCAACATCTTTGCCTCAACAACAAAAACGAACTATCTTCATTGTTCTGTTGTATAAAAAGGAGCCTTTTATTACTACGTTCATGAGAAAGTTATAATAAAACTGGCATAGTCAGATGTTCAACGAACCGACACTATAGAATTAATAATTAAAGAATAATAATTTATATGCTATAGTAATGTCAAAGTGAAAAGCGTCGATGGCACCCGCGACTCCGCGAGTAACACAATTGAAAAGTAAGGTAATTTATTGTATGTAAATTAAAGACTCATTCCTTCCAAGAAATGAAAGTAAAATAAATAGTAGTACGCAGTTTTGAGTGCAAAACAACAGATGAATACAACCAAGTTGAAGCCTACCTTCTTTTTCCTTTTGCAGATTGCGTAGATTTTTTCTTAACTCCTCTGTTTCCCTGTTGATCTTTGCGATAGTTCGTTGTTTAATAGTCAATTCAGACTGCAGACCTTTAATAGTAGCCACTAAGTAGCTGTCTTCTTTTAATCGATTCAATATCAGTGCTGAATTCTGTGTCAGTCTGCTAACAGCTGATGAAGCTCTGTCTGGCTTAATAAAAGTCTGTGTCGATACGGTATGCAAATGTCTAGCTACTGTTTGAGTAGCGGAATCGATCAAGTTATTTTTATTCAATTTATTCTTCAGATCAGTATTCACTTTTCGATCGTCCATGAGTTGTCGTTCCACATCTATTATATGACTTTCATATTTCTGTTTCATATCACCAAACTTTTCTTGGAGTGTCAGTAATATACCTTGGAAGTGATTTTCTTTGTCTTTAAGCTCTTGTTCCAGTCTAGCAATACGTTCTTCTAGCAACTTTTTTTTATTGTCTTCTACAGTCGACGATTTTGATGCCACTATAAAACAAATATGAAATGTACAATAAATGGTCTTAAATGAATATACCTATGCAATGCTTTATATAAAAAATACCTATCAACGCAGATACCGAATCAGGATGTTTTCTTTTCAAAATCATCTCCATTTCTTTAACTTGTCTTTGGAGATCTTGAATTACAACTATATCTTTTTCATGTTGTATAGTTAAATTCTTTCTGTCATTTCTTTCTCTGTTCAATTCTGCCAATAATCTATTTTCATTGTCCTTAATAGATTTAAGTTCTGTGTTTCTGTTCTCAAACTCTTTGCTAAGTCTACTGATGAATTTTTCACATTCAGCTAATTTTAAGTCACCTACATGTTTATCTTCACTAATTTGGTCCAATTTTTTTCTTAATACTTTATTGTCATCATTTAGTTGAACGTTAGTAAGTTCTAGACCTTTCGATCTTTCTGTTATATCTTTTAGTTGTTCCATTAAATTTTCTATTTTACAGTTCGATATAATTTTTTTTGGTGAATTTGTTACGAGCTTTGTAACTTTTGCAGTTTCTCGTTTCTTTGTATCGATAACGCCGGCGGAGAAAGGCCTCGACTTTGGCTTACGACGTATTTCAGTGTTTTCCTTAGCATTTTGTTTAGCATACTGGTTAACCTAAAAACATATTTTAAGATTATTACAAATACAACTACTCGATTTTACAGCTTTCTTATATCCATACAACACACATATTGTTATGTTAATAAAGGAATAAAAATAATAAAGTGCTTCCTATTATGTTTAAGTAACATAACAAATAGTTACGTTCACGCCTAAGCATCCACTTAAAGATAAACTAAACTCCTTAGAAATTATAGAGCATCAAACTACGATAAGATAAATACATCGTTAAAAACGTGTTTACACAAAACAAAGTTTGTCATCAACGTTAAATAACTGCAACTTGGTGGCAACGACCGGGCATGGCGCCCGATCAAGAGAAAAGTTGTCAGTCTGGTTCCAAACAAAACTACCTATAGGCAATGCGATGACATTAATGCAAAATCGTCATCCGAATATAATAATCATAATATCTATAATTCAAAGATGCTAAAAGTAAAAGCTTTGCAACATTAAGGAAGACATTATTATTTGTTTTCGATTTTATGTAAAGCAAAACTGAGCTTTGAACGACTTCATTGAAAGTCTCATGTAAATCCAAACCGCAGATTAAATGATTTGTGTACAGTGTACTAAACACTGTTGAAAGTATAAAACTCAACTACCAAAATATTAGAATAGAATAGTTTATTTACAAAAAATTTTGGTAATACATAATAGGTGTTCAATACATTTATATGAATCCTTGTACATTTTGCCATTAATAACTATTCTTAGTATACGTCTTATTAGCTGTAAATATTTTTACTGTACTTCTAAATTTAAGAAAGACCATTCGAACGCATAAATATCTCCTAGACTAGTAATAAAATATCAAGGAGATACTAAGTAACGGCATCTAACCAGTTGCAAAAAATATCAACCATATAATCATTGTAAGTTCAGTCATCTGTGGAAAGCTCCTATAACATGAATTGTACTCTATTTCGATGACACGATAATATTTTAATAAATGACTGCAATTCAAAACAGTGTTATCTTTTTAAACTCGAATGTATACAAATAACATGTTTTATCGCATGAATAATACATATTACATAAATTACGTGAAGGTATTTTTCAGATCTAGGACTCTTCAACCTTATCGTAATCAACAATACCTATGTACCTATTGAATCTTAACAGGTAATTACGCATGCATCATCAAGTTATCAATAATGACAGCTTGTTGTATCGGAGCTTAAAAGAGGCAATCGATGTGCGCAAGCGCATCAGTGTGATCACTCGTGGCGGCGTGTCCGCACCGTCACCGACAACAGCCAGTAGCCATGGGGTCCTTGATGAAGACAGTCGTGTTATTGTACTTGACATCAGCTGTTTTATGTACACCGTTCGTCAATCAGTTGGAGCCGGGCCAAGGTATGGAATTATATAATTTACCGTAACTTATTTTAAATTCTAAATGTCTTGTTTTATTATGTGCTTGTCAAAAACCTATTGTTTTTCTAATAACTAGGTAATGGTGTCATGTAGTTGAATATATTAATATATAATAAATTAGAATTATATATTCACAATCCACTTAAAATACCTGTAGTCAAAAATAGGTCACAACTGATCTTTTAATTAATAATATCATAAATTTAAATTGTTTAAATAATAACTTAAATTATAGTTATTTTAATTTTAATGAACATCCGCATCCTAATTTCAGACAATTCATTTTGTACATAACACAAACTACACAAATTCAGTTCTTTAATCTGTTTCGAATAAATGTGTCATCAATTTATCCATAACGGAAGCAAACAAACAAATCTGAACACTGTGTTTATTATTCTAACTTCATTTAAATTCCTTGACCGTAGTTTGTAAAACGTGAGCAAAATGGAATATCGAAAGTCGCGGAAACCCTTGAACAACATCAGTTCAAGTTCGACATGGACCGTTAGAACTACAAGATCAGGCCAGTCACGGTGCCGAGAAAGGAAACCAAGCCTCGGCCAGAGAAAGTCATTAAACATGTCACAGGGGACACGCGGCTTGCATTTTAATCTGTTCTATTATCAATTCGCTATGTATCGTGTTCACACCCGCAGTAAATCAATATAGAAATCGTTTCAAGTTTTATCCTCATAAAATTAATTGTGGACTAGACAATTAACATTAAATATCAGTGCAAGGTATCGAGATAGGTTGTATAGCGTTACATACTAGAGTCATCCACATCCTACTAATATTATTAATGTAAAAGATTCTGAAGACTTTTAGATGTTTGTTACTCATTCTTAAGTAAACCGCTGTTGAACGGGTGGAACTTAGCACACGACAGAAATTTATATCGCCGTAATACATTCCCGTGATATAATAGGCAAGAGCATAACGGTTAAAAGTACCTACTGTATGAGCTTGATTAGTATCGGTATGCAACAGAAATTAATTTCTATATATAAGTAGGATACTTAGATGATAGCTGTATAATATCATGCTACGACTCAAAAGAGCCTACGCAGCAGCAGTCTGACTGAGCAGCTAACATAAACATCACGTAAAGCGATTGTAACCAAGGACCACAGCTAATTATTAAGAACAAGAGGTGAATATATATCTCCAGTGTATTATATATTTACTGCTGGCAAACCAAATAAAATATGGTAATAGTGGCTGCAGTAAATTTTAAATATGCCAAATCTGACACTCCTACGTGCGAGCAACGCAATATGAAAAATGGGCTACAAAGTTTTCTCTTCTAGTATTTTCTAAACCTATAGAGAGTAATTATTGGCTCTAAAACCGACCGACATTACCTTTGTTTAAAATACCGGTACAAACGTAGCTACTTATTTTCCTACACAAAACATTATTAATCATACACTTGTTTTATAACTGGAAAATTTCTCCAATTCGCTAATGACTTATGAGTATCGATTTTTTCCTCATGTTCTATTGCATTATTAATTAATAATTACTACATATGTTCACAAACGATGTATTATAGATATTAAATAAAAAATACATAAGCAGAATAGCTTTAAACGGCCTTGTACTGAATAATCTAGGTATGGAATCTACAATTGTATGCATAATTATAAAGTACCTTTATCAGATTTTTAAAACAATGATTTAACGGAAATTGCTTACACGAGCCGTAGTGACAATGACATAATTGGCAATATAAAAACATGCTATATCAGAATCTAGCTTTTTATATAAATGACGTTGACAAATATTTTTTATTTGGTTTTGCGCATCCCGCTCTTTTGGGTCACCTTACTTAAAATAGGGTATCGCAGAAAGCTTTTTTAAACGGTTTGGTAGTTACTATGATTAGAGTTTGTATATTGAACTCTTTAGCTTAATATTGGTATAGATTTAAGTTTGATTAAATGCGCTACAAGAGAGTGGTTTCATACACAGTACGCAAATGAATATAAAATACAATTTATGATGTAAACCCACACTCTGTTATAATATGTAATATCTATTTATTTTATTAGAAAGCCTTGTTGGTCCCGTAGCATAAGTTTACGGTTATGTATAGTTCACCAGTTCGATTTCTAGCACGGGCATAATGTTATTTGATTGTTCTGCTCGAAAATGCAAACGAAAAGTAAAGAAAATGACGGTTATCTATGTATGGTGTATTTGTAATAATTGCTTACAAGGCCGATAACTCTATGAGTTATGTAAACCTACAACAGTATAACACAGACAGTAGGTAAAGGAAAGGCACCTTACCGGCCAAAAGTTTAAGACCAGCTTAATTAAAGTAGGAAAATGAAATAAAACTCTAAAATTAAGTTTTTTAGGTAGGTAATCTGGGCCATCTTATAAAACAGTGATTAATAGACAATATATTTTAAATCTGTGAAGAAATATCAATAATCCATGCTAAAAAGGCTATAGTTGGCTAAACTGATCCTTTACATTGTATGACTTTTTCCACAAGTCTCGGCATACGAGCAATCAATTTGTTGATGGTGTCTTCTGATATATTGCTCGAACTTTCGCATAAAGCATTCCACATGTCTTCTTGCGAGGATGGGCCACGATTACGGACTTTCCTATCAAGCTCTTCCCACAAGTTCAATTGGATTGAGATCCGGGCTCTGAGGAGGCCACACCATGTTTTTTAAAGTCCTTGTGCCTCTTTCTCTTCTAAATATCCCCTGCATCATTTTGAGCTATGCTTTGGATAATTATTTTTTGGATAATGAATCCATCTCCAATTAATCGCAACCCGGAAGGAACGGCATTTTGTTCTAAAATTTGTTTGCACTGCTCCGTTTTCAAAATTCCTTCAATTCTGATCAAGACGCTAGTTCCTTGACTAGAGAAGCAACCCCAGACCATAATTGAACCACCACCATGCTTGACTGTTGGGACTACACAGTCTAGCATTATCTTTTCTTGGGCGCTACGTCGAATATAAATTCTTCGTTTTGAACCGCATAGTTCAAACTTGGATACATCAGTCCAGAGAACTTTTTAAAATCTTCTTCAGTCCAATCTCGATGGACAAGAGCCCACTGCACCTGTTTTTTATTGTTTTGTGGTATTAACAGAGACTTTCGAACGGCAACGCGACCATACAACTCCGCATCTCTCAATCGCCGATAGTCAATGATAAAGGTTTAACTCGGGTATTGTTCACTTCAACGCGGATTTTTGGTGCTGATAGGCGTGTATTTCGCTTGCTGCTAACAACGATGAAATTATCTTCACTTTTAGTGGTAGCTTTCGGCCTGCCCGAGCGTAGACGACCTTGATTACTGCCTGTCTCCCTGTATCGAGTTATTGTACCATGAGCACAAGTCTTCGATAACTTCAGTTGTGAAGCAATCTCACGTTCGGATTTGCCTTCGTTATGTAAAACAACGATGGCAGAACGCGCTTCACTACTAATTTCGCGTGCTTTTCCTATTTTAAGATGTCTTGACTGTAGAAAACACAAGTTTAGACTAATTGAGATTGCTTGAGAACAAACCCAAGAAACCTCAGGTAATAATAAGTCGCAAACATGTGTTTTTAGAAACTAAATAATCCTTATTATTGACCAATGCGAAAGAAAAGCAAAGTAATTAGTAATGAGCACATCATAAAAATATTACCACGACTCTACCACCTGGCTCTTGCGTAGCATTTGTCGGTGTTTAAATCAATAGATGTTTACTGTCCAATAACTTGAAAGTAAACAAAACAATGACTTCTTAAGATATTCGGTATTAAGCAGGTTCTTGTCAGCCTCGATGGCGTAGTGGTCAGTGTAGCCGACTGCCACGCCGGAGGTCGCGGGTTAGATTCCCGCACAAGTCAATCACTTGTGTGCAAGAACATGTATGTTTGTCTTGGTCTGGGTGTTTCTATGCATAATATGTATGTATTTACAAAAAAAAAGTATATATGTATCTTTATCCATTATCTAGTACCCATAGTACAAGCTCTGCTTAGTTTGGGCTAGATGGTGTTGTGTGTATGTGATAGAATATTATTATTATATTATTATAACAATAGAATATGCAGATGTGCATTTTTTTTATTTATCTTACGAGCTTTTATTGCTATTGATAGATGATTACGTCGTTTAAAAGCGGTCTTAACTTTTGGCCGGCAGAGTATGTAGAGGCGTAATTCATCCACATGGCCTTAACTTTTACTTAAGTGTTCCACATAATAGGGAGCGAGCCTATTGTCACTGGGCACATTGTAGGAGCAGTAGCTGTTTTTCTGCTAGAAAATTCTCAGTAGTAACTGAAAATTTTCTAGCCGAGAAACACAAAATCTATTCGCCTGGCGCCGGTATTGCCCCAGGAACTTACGATCAGCTATAAACATAACCGCAAACTTTTAGGATTAAAAAGGCAATCTACTTAGTGTATACTGAGATGGTAGGCGACATAATATAAGCAGGCCTGATTAGCCGTTAACAAAATCGATAGATGATCGAGGATAGGTAGACGAGTTAAATAAAAACCTACATGAAATACAATCGACTATTTCTTATAAGATTCAATCGAACATTAGATAGGAGAAGCAAGCAGCACAAATATTTACATTATTGCCTGACCCACTAACGGTAACAAATTATTTCAGAATGGCCTGCGCGTAGTTCAGTCAAACAACCGAGACCTGAGGAAGCTGAAAAATTAAATGATGATTCAATCAAACAAACAGAAGATGCTATCGAGGTTGAGAAAGCTCCAGAAGTATTACCCGAAGTCAGGGATACAGAAGAACAAGAAAAGGTAGATTATACTGGCTGCCAAGTTTGGAAAGTTTCTACAACAAAATCTGGCGCTAAAAGAATTATTAACAAATTAGCATCCCAAAAACGTAAGTTATCTTCAGTTGTTATACTAATTTTCATTATGAAGTGTGCAAAATGTAACGGTTCCAAAGTACAGCCGTTTTCAAAAAGACTAAATAAAGTTGTCTTTCCTATTTGCAAAGATTGATTATAATTTATAACGACAGACGTTTATGAATATATTTTCGACACCTGCAAAAGGAAGATGCAAATTATATTAAATAAAAATAAATAGTTATAGCCACGCCAATAACGTCACTCAGTCAGTCGTGAATCCCCAGGGGTTAAATCCGAGGTAAAGGGTGAATGGGATTTTCCTTGAAAACGCGCTCCGTGGGAACTGGGATGTTAGGGTTACCTTAAATATCAACATATCGTCATGGCTATCAGTTCATAGCGTTTTTATGCTTAATGGCTTGCCGTAAATTGCACAAAGTCGATGCTTTATCTGTTTATGGCTTCGCATTTTTTCTCGGTCAACAATAAGAATATATGTTATATTTATTTATGTTAAATGAATTTTCCAAGTAGATATTGTAAGGCATTGATTATTGTGTCAACTTTGAATACCTAAACTCGATCATAAGTTAGAGGATCGTTTGCACTAAATTGTTACTATCCTGTTTAGATAACAATTGTACAAGATACGAACTTTATCACGATATACGTTTACATCAGTAAACGGTTGATGATAAAGTTAAGACAATAGTAGATATGAGTCCGTACTAACAGTTTTGATACCAAATAATTTGTATCTGTATGAGATATGTAAAATTAATACAAAGAATTTGATTTGTTGGTAAAAGAACTCTTATATGTTTGAGTGAAAGCAGCTTGATAATACAGATCGTAAATAATAGGTTGTGACTGCTACAATGACTGTATGTTATCTCCAGATCCAAAACACACGCACAATCATTGCATACCTATATGTATAAAAATAACTTATTTTTTTATCTAGTTATTGCATCATGGGGTGGAAACCAAACTTCAATCGACGTGCTGGTCAAGCCAAAAGTAATTGCAAACGTTACAAACGCCTTCGAAAGTAAAAAAATCCCATACCAGATTATGATTGAAGATTTACAACAAAGAATCAACGAAGAAAACCCACCTTTAGATGAAAACGAAATCGAACTACAGGACAGACGAGGTTCGTATATAAGTACTAGAATAATTATAAGCTTTTTAAAACAATCGATTAACAATATTCCAAGGGTTCGTATGATTTTGTTACAGCAAGAGCTTACAATTTTTGGCGTTACAGGGCACCTCATCGCAGGATAGGTTTTATAAGCGCCTACTTGGGCTACAAATCTCTAAATATACCCATGGAGTATTGGCCAAATGCGAATTGGGGTTCGTTGTTGATGTTCGGCACCGAATCATTACTTTATGCACTATGGACGTTTTAATGTCGGTTGTTGAATTGTACAAATGTGTGTTTAACAAACTAGTACTGAATTGTCTTAACCTTAATCAATTCTCAAATTACGAAGCATGAAAGCACGGATCTCGTCACTAATACCTACAGCGAGAATCAAACTAAGTTTGGAAGGGGCGTGTCAATAAACAATGTTTATAGGTAGTTGACATATAAGTGTAAAATAATTTAGAAAATATATATTATTGTAGATTTTGATAAAATATAATATTCCAGGTCATCGTATGACGTGGAAGCAGTACCACAGCGTAGAGGATATCCACGGATTTATGGACTATTTGGCGAAAACATATCCTTCAATTATTAGTGTTAATACCATTGGAAAATCTCACGAAGGACGTGATCTTAAGGTAACAATTACTATTAAGTTAACATATATTTGATGTAAAATAGTATATTGATAAAAAGGCTCACGCCTATAAACAAAGTATTACACTCACATTTCGCTGCATATGGATTCAGATCATACGTAATAGGGGGCTTTTGTCTTTTGTCTGATGATACATGTTTAACCGACAAAAGCTGATCAGAACAAAAATATAATTATTATCTACGGCCAAATTAAATAAAGAAATTTTTTTTGTTGTAGGTATTACGTATTTCAGACGGAAAGGCTACGAACAAAGCGGTATTCATCGACGGTGGTATCCACGCGCGTGAATGGATCAGCCCCGCAGTTGTCACTTACTTCATCAATCAATTTGCTGAAAACTTCGACGTTGAATCTGATGACATCAAAAACATTGATTGGTAAGATAGTAAAATCCCAATAATAATTCTGTAACGCTCAGAAACAGAGTAGCTCTTTCTCCTTTTGGAATAAGGTCTTGAAAGCTGTCTTATTCTAGGTACTTCTTGCCTGTGGTCAACCCAGACGGCTACGAATACACACATAAAAGTGATCGCCTTTGGAGAAAAAATAGGAAAGGTTATGGAGCAGCTTCTTGCACTGGAGCAGATCTCAACAGGAACTTTGGGTATGCTTTTAGCACAACTAACATTTAGCCTGTGATGAAATAACGGTTTAAAAATAAAAGGCCTCCTAATTACTAAATGCCTATAATGTTTGACTAACTAATCATTGTACTCTATCATTTAAGATATCATTGGGGAGAAAAAGGCGCATCCAGATACCCGTGCAGCGAAATCTATCGCGGCAGCAAAGCGTTCTCTGAACCAGAGTCGAAAGCAATGTCGGTAAGTCGCGATTTTTATTGTTTGGTCAATAGAAGAAGAAGTAAAAATTTCTATAATGAATTACTGTAAAGAAATTCGTAAATACGTAAGTAAGCAAGTTAGGACAAAATATATATAAATACCTAAGATTATAGAACGACGGAACGGCTGCGTTTTTCAGGCTTCATCGGCTTAAATGTATGATAAATACCAAAACAATGAAATCAATCTAAGTTAGAGTTAAACCTACATTTTCGCTACTGAGGCTTTTGATAAAGAATGGTCCCACTTCGAAGGTTTAAATCGACTGAACTTAAGTTGGCAATGGGCAACAATAACAAGCACACGAAATAATTAATTGAGCTTATTCTATTCACAATCGCGCTGTAGGTTTATAAAAGCTTGTAATATATCATTAATGTAGGATTTAGATTTATAAAAGCTTAAATTGCAGTAATAATACCATGGCACATGGGCGCCGCCAGGATTAATTCCAGGAAGGTGCACCTACATCTACACATTTTACTATTAATTGATATAAAATATGGAATCATAATATGTAAATTATGTAGACTAATGTAATGTCAAATTCAAATCGCGCGGTTATTGGATTTAATATATTTTGTGAAATGAATAAAAAAAAATTCTATCTATTTTCTTTCCTGACAGGGGCACCCCCTTGCACCCTGCTACCGGCGCCCATGCCATAGCATGTTATAATTAAGCACGATATCGTCAACGTAAACTTACGCGTAGTAGAAATTTACGTCGGTACAACGCAACATTGAGTAAGATACTGCCGTCATAATGGAAAATGATGAAAATATTTTTTTAGGAAATTCAATTACTACGCATTTCCAAAATTTGGAATCAGTAAAAAATATGTATCTGCCAGTGTTTTATATTAAATACTAGCGACCCACCCCGGCTTCGTACAAAACACAAAACTTTAACAAATTATACCTACCTACACATAAACCTTCCTCATGAATCACTCTGTTTATTGGTGAAAACCGCATAAAAACCCGTTTAGTAGTTTTTGAGTTTATCGCGAACAGTCAGACAAGCGCGCGGACTTTGTTTTATAATATGTATTATAGTGATAAATATACTGGCAGGTACGTCTATTTTCCCTATGACGCCATTATATACTTTTGTTCAATTATTGATCAAAACCAACCTTAAATTAATTGCATCCTTCAATAACGCCCAAATTTATTACACATGATACCTAAATTGAGTAACTAGACATCCTGTTGCACATTTGAAATTGTTAAGATAGATTCACATAGCAATAGACATCTCGTACATGTGAAACAAGTGTCATTAAATATAATTGCTATGGTGAGAAGGTATAACTGTTGTATCCTATTACTATTTTTTGTTATAAACTATACGTTATAACTAGATTAAACGACGGAATGATAATTATTATGAATCAATAGGTAACGATAGAAAACCACTGAAGCTAGAATAAAGTCCTGCGTAAAATCTCTGCCGGTTTGTCGTGGGAATTGAGAGTGCACTTGTGTTAGCGCAATGCGCATACACTGAAGTCTCCCTAGAGAATGGCAGCCATTCGATGTCGTTCTGAAGGGTTTTATTATGTCATCATCATACGTGTCGCGTTGGCGCGCTAAAAACATCGTGTCGGGTTATGTATTTTGACCTGTTGTGTACAGCCATGTCATTCGTTGTTAGTTTATTTATTACAAAACTAGTATGTTTTCGGAATCCGGGACAATAAGGCCTGATTACTGGACACGGGACAAGACGCAAAATTTCGGGACAATCCCGGATTTCCCGGCCATCTGGCAAGCCTAGACTTGTGTAGCTGAGACGTAGGCGGTAATTCAAAATGGAGGAAGTGGCGTTGCATTATAATATGTCAGTAAACTATTATTTACTACAGTTGTATGAGTACGAAATTAATATGAATTGAATGAACTCCAACACTTTTTCGTTACTCCACTCCATAGTGTACAAAAAAAACAAGCACGTCCGTCCCGCTTCAAAACCTCGACTACACTGAAGTGACGTAAGTGTAGCCACCCAAGCGAATATTGGCGCGCCAGTTTACCGACAGTGACCCTTTTTTTTTATTTGAGGGAATGCTGTGACGCATATCCCTTCGCGGAGGTGGGCGGCGGGGTTATGTCGGGCTCACCCGGGGAAACATAGAAAGTCCGACGTCCTACCGACTAAACCTACCACGGTTTTCACACGTTCTATGGCCGGAACGCAGGGATCGCTCGCGCATTCATCCTGCAGCCCCGGCAGATCTTGACCACCACTGAATCGTGGCGGCTTCGTCCAGTCAACTTTCTTTTCTCTGGAGAGGCGCCCGCGGAACACGACGCGCCGCCGTCTCAGGCCTGATACTGCACAAGCAACAGCCTGCCCTAGCTCTGTCGCCCCAGGCTAGCGCTCATGGGGGCCGGAGATCGTGCTGTGCCCTACGGCCCCCATTGCGTCGTCTACGGGCCAGGAGATTGGTGTTCTTCTCCCGTTCCGTTTCCGCCACCTCCTTAACGAGCACAACTACCTCGCAATAGGAGGCGACGGCTACCCATGCGCTCTCGCTGGCAACCATAGACTCAACCATGGCCGGTAGCGAGAGACACTCCACTCCGACTGCTGTGACGAGGTCACGGCGTTCTTCTGCCCAGGCTGGGCAATCCTCCAGTGTATACTGCGCCGTATCCTCGGGGTAGTCCCCGCAGTGATGGCACTGGGACGTCTCCTCTCGGCCGATGCGACACAGGTACTTCCCGAAGCAGCCGTGCCCCGTAAGTAGTCTGCGTCGTCCGGAAAGCGAGGGCACCGAGAAGCCTCTCCAGCCACTCTTCCATAATGAGTCTTACCGCCGCTATCCCCACGTGCCCTACTGACAGTGCCCCGATAATACATCGTCTTCGCCCGAATACAACGCGTTGCTACAATCTAGCCGGCCACACTCATCGCGTTAACACGAATATTCGCTGTAGCCCGCTAATGTAGCCCCAGCACAAGTGCGTTAAAATAGACGATTACGGTCTCTTGTACTCGATATAGATAATGCGCGCCAGTTAAGACACTTGCGCGTATTGCTTGCATTGTGTTAATGACCAACGCAGGTTACCAGCGCATTTAATAAGTACCTTTGTTTTGTGCGTATGTAATAGATACAAGCGACGTAAACAGTAAACAAAATGTATGATAGGTACCTGCCTACTAGCTGCAAATCACCTATCTATCATTACAAAAAAGGATAAATTTATAAGTTTTTAGATGTCTAATTTTCAGTAGACCTCCTGTTCAAAGTATTAGTTTCACAGAAATAATTTACTTTCGCTTTTGCTGCAAATGTATTTCTCAGTTATGTTTATCTAGTGAATAATCGTTCCATGGTCTAACATAATATTTGTTTTTACAGAGCTTTTTCGAATCAATAACAACTAAATTCTCGGCATATCTGACATACCACAGTTATGGACAGTACTTATTGTACCCATGGGGTTATGACAACACAGTGCCACCAGACTACAAAGATTTACAAACGGTTGGAGAGGAGATTGCAGAGGTAAGAAAATGAGATTAATAATTTGAGCAATAAAGGCTAACAAATATTCTGACTATTGACTCTCTGGTCTTTGAAAATTATGTCAAATCAGTCCTCAATGAACTTAAATATTCTGACAATTAGTTAATGTTGCTGATAATCAGAGGTGTTCTTTATTAGCTTTCACACACACAGATACACTAACAAAAGATGAGCCATAATAAATATAATATTATAATTTGCATCATTATTTTTTGGGAGTGGCAAGTCTCACTTCTCTCAACACTATAACACTTTTCAAATTCTATTAATCTACCAGAATATAAATGTGCTTCTAATTGTTCTATGTCACCATAAACTCAATATTCTCCCTCTGTGATAAATGGGTGGCAATGCCAAGCTGCAAAATAATTTAATCAATTTTCTGCTGCAAAGCCTACCTGGCTTTGTAGCAGAAAATTGATATTGAAATTTTTATATTATGTATTTACCATATGACTGCATGTTATTTATAAATCATTCGTATTTTACAGGCGATTGCAAACTCAGGTGGTTCAAAATACAAAGTTGGATCATCTAGTGGACTTCTATACCCTGCATCTGGTGGCTCTGATGACTGGGCAAAATCTCTAGGCATCAAATATACCTACACTATTGAACTAAGTGATACTGGTCGCTATGGCTTTGTGTTGCCAGCCTCTTACATTGAACCTGTTGCGAGGGAGAATTTAGCCGGACTACGAGTGCTAGCTCGCCAGGTGATCAAAGGATGAAATTAAATGGAAAATAGGATGTATTTAATTTATTTATTTCAAGCATTTATGAGATTGTAGCAAGATTCATTTGACAATCTATGGTAATACTAAAAGATCTTAAGCATTATATGAGATGAATGAATGAATGTGAGCATAGGCTAATACAGTCTTAAGTTATTATGTTAGAAAATATAAGCAACATGTAAGATGAATTATTTTAAAATAAAATATATAACTGAAAAATTTCTTGAGTTGTTTGTTTATACCTTTAAATACCTATTATGTGTTTCTATGAACAAAGGAAGCTAAAAGGATAAGTTTAGATGTATCCATAGCATGTTTGATTCAAATAAATACCTATAATATAGTTCAGACATGCAATGGTTTTTGTTATTTATAGCATTATTGGCTAAAGGGTTGCTGTAAGGCAACAGTTTAATCGAATAATACGATGTAACATTTATAGTGTTTCTAACACAAAGAGAATTTTATTGAAAAGCATACCTTATAATTTGAATATTCTTTGCATTCGACCACCTCTTTTTCAATCTCACAAGGTTTCGTTACTTTAATTTGAGGAATAGCACCAGATTCACTTTTATTAGGGCTAATCATAGCGGACATAGGGTTATATTTTAATAAATTCTCCGTTTCCAAAGCAATATCTTCCGCTCTTTTTAGAATTAATTCCACATCATCAACGTCATCACTTATACCCTTGTCTGCTTTGTTACTAGCAGATAACTTGCTAATTTCATTAAATATCATCTTTATTTCTTCATCGCTATCTTTATAAGCCTCACAAGTCTTTTCAAACTGCAGAAATTCTTTCGTTGACATACTGTTATCATTTGATGCTGTATCTTGATGAATAGCGATCAAACTCTGCGCCATGGTCATTAATCTTTAGCAAGCAAACAAAGTGGCCAAGAGTTACAATTTCAATCCCAACAAATAACAAAATAAAATATTCACAATACTTCGATTTTATTTTCTAATAAACACACACAACCATTCGTTGCTAAGCAACGCTTAAACGTCGTAGTGTTGTACATTATATAGCTCATTCGGATAACTATAATGTCAGTGATTGTTAATAATTAGTTCAAATCTACTATTTAGTGGTCTATACATACATAATAACCGTTTATGTCTAACAAATGTTTGGCCTTATTTAGAGATTGTATTTATAAAACGGGATTTGATTCCTTCAGTTGCCGAAAAATAGTCATAATATAAAAGAATCATCGTATTTGATATGGGATAATTGGTATTAATCTAAAATATTTTATACATTGTTTTGATGAAATGTATAACATTTTTCAGCTAATTCATTGAATACCTGAATATTGCATAGAATTCTTCAAAACATAGGGTACTTTTCAAAATATAAATAATTTCATACTTTACTTCAACATTCTATACAAAACCGAAGATTCAGCCGGCAAAGGGTCGAATAAGAGATGTATGGGATAGTGGTTATTCATATATAAATATCTAATAATGGATTGTTGGTATATTTGACGTTATATATTGTGAGTATTAATGAAATAAAATATAGTAAATAAGTTTATATCACTTTATACTAAGTATGTAAATAAGCATCCCCATAATTTTATATTTTACGGCCACTCCTACCTTATGTATAGTAAAAGTTATCTGAAAGATAAATCGCATGCTGTCACTCATGTTAGGTTAAAGAAGAGAGATGGGGGGACTTTTATCTTATAGATAAATTCTATCTGGAGGTGGTAATACAAGCCCTTAATCTCTTGAAGGCATTTTAGGTAATGTACATACTGCATTGCATGTTTTACAAGGTGACAGGTAAATATTGAGCACGTTACTTATGCTAACTCAGTATTGTATAGAATGATTAGATAATTAATTGATACAATGACTGAATTAGATGCTTTGCCGGTACCATATATTAAAGAAATTCCATATGTAATTTCATGAAATTAATAAGTAATTAGTTGCGTAATTAATATTAGTTGTAATTACTTTTTAATTAAAAATGTAAATCAAAGGAAATATTTGTTACGTTCTAGATATCGTACAATATGAAAACCAAAATCTAAAAACAAATCAAAACTATGTAATAAATATTAGAAGATGTAACGACGTGCAACACTGTTTACAGAAACGTCAATTTCGCCCGTCAAAAAATAAGGCTAAGCAAGCTGTAAATATAGTTTTCAAGTAAACTATTGCAGAACTTTTCATTTTATTCATTTATTTGTCTCTTAATAGAATTGTGTTTAATACGGAAACATGTCTGTGCCGCCGCAGGCATTTGTGAATAAAAACAAGAAGCATTTCCTTGGGATTCCAGCCCCCTTAGGTTATGTAGCTGGTGTTGGTAGAGGGTATGTATTTGTTTGTTTACCAATATCACTGTGTTATCTTATGGTAATAGTATAATATTAATCATTTTATTTATTTTCCAGTGCTACTGGTTTCACTACACGTTCTGATATTGGTCCAGCGAGAGACGCCAATGATGTTTCGTGAGTATAACAACACTTTTGTTTGTTAGATGGTCTTCGTGATACATCCACGCTGATTTTAAAATTATGAATTTGGAATCGTTCTCAACAACGAATACCTAAACATTATGATTGATATACATTCATATGTACGTATTCGTTTAAATAAAAACTCCGTAACTAATATACATTGTTCAACATGTAATAACAATACAATTATCGTGATATATAAGATTGACTTTTAAATCGTTGTGTTTTCTTTTAGGGATGATCGTCATGCCCCACCAGCCGCAAAACGAAAAAAGCCTGAGGAAGAAGATGATGATGAAGACTTGAATGATTCTAATTATGATGAGTTCTCAGGATACAGTGGTTCTCTATTTTCAAAGGTTTGTTGACAAAGTATACTATATTTCATTATGTGCAACAATATGTATTGCTTAAGTTTGGCTAACATTAGGATCAGAAATAAAATTATAATTAATTTGTAGAAAGTTTATTTTATGCTAATCTGTCCAGCTTAATACACAGTAATTAAACTATTTTAGAATATTTCTAGATTTCTATTTGGTTTGTTTGTCAGCTGAATCAATTGATTTTTATTTACAGGATCCTTATGACAAAGACGATGCAGAAGCAGATGCAATATATGAATCTATTGACAAGAGAATGGATGAAAAGAGGAAAGAGTACAGAGAGAAACGTCTCAAAGAAGACTTGGAAAGATATCGTCAAGAAAGGTATAAAAAAACATTAATTGTTAGCTATCTAATCATAAGTAGATTTAAATGTTTCTGTGAAAGTAATTTTTTAATTATGACTAATATGCTATTTGACTAGTATGACAAATAATGAATTATTCATTGTCATCTGCAATTATATTTATTAATACTAATTATTATTTAATAATTAGTTTTAACATCACATGTTTTATTTTTAAATTGATTTATTTTAGTTGGAACCACATTATCATAAACAGTTTTGAATGGTTACATATTTTACTTTGATATCATATGTTTGTAAATATCTTCTATCATTGCTTGCCATCCCATGTTTATTAAGAACCATGCTACATCAATTGACAAATTGTTAAAAATAAATTTACACAAATTATTATTTAAACTGATGTGGACAATGTAACTAACATTCAGTATATTTTGTGATGATTTCTTTTTATTTCTTTGTATAAGTTAGTTTGTATGTAATATTGTCTTCTGTTTATGCGAATGTTATTCATTGAAATTAAACTACTATATACGGATTTTATCGCGTTGTTTATTTATCACTGTATAGCAAAAACCGTGACCATGGCTGCTGAAAAGCAACCGAAACGTCGAGGAAAGTGTAAACCAAAAATAAATAGATTTAATAGTTTAAATAATTATATTAGCTTATAAATTAGTCAAATAAAATCAATAGTAGTAGTAGTGTAATATTTTCAAAAATTTTGTTATACAGTGATAAATAAACAACGCGATAAAATCCGTATATAGTAGTTTAATTTCAATTAGTTTGTATGTTTAAAAATGTACACCTTTTGTAGGATCTTCGGACTTTGTTTTCAAAAACTAGTCAAATTACGAAAATTCACAGCTCTCTATGCCTAGGGATGTGCTTGGCGAGACCGAGAAATGCAGTATGATTGGTTTAGGATTTATTATATCAAATTTCTTTCAGACCCAAAATCCAACAGCAGTTCTCAGATCTGAAACGTGAATTGAAATCTGTATCTGAAGAAGAATGGTCTGCAATACCAGAAGTAGGTGACGCACGAAATAGGAAGCAGCGTAACCCTCGAGCTGAGAAATTCACACCACTGCCCGACAGTGTATTGTCCAGAAACTTGGGTGGAGAGTCATCATCTTCAATAGACCCTGGTTCTGGATTAGCATCCATGATGCCTGGTGTTATGACACCGGGCATGTTAACACCATCTGGTAAGCACTTTATCATTATGGTGGGCCTGTTCCTTATTATCTAATGAAAAAGCATAATTATCATAAAAATTAAGGGTCTACCTTATAAAATTTTTTTGGTATAATATAGCAAAGCTGAGTAAAGAAAGATATAAGGGAATAATTTAAGATTATATATGTATATTATAGCTTGGGCTCAATTCTATTTTATTCACTAGGCTAAATTCTAATATTACTAATATAGGTGAATTGTAGTTTTTTCATTACTTTGTTTCCTTTTAAAGATTCCATTACTTTCTGTTTTTGTTTTGAATCAAGTAATATGATATTTTCATCTTCTTATATGTCTTGTATATGTATGATTTAGATGGAATGATGGGTTTGTTTGAATGTGTATGGTTTAGATATCCAATTGTAACCGGTTGGTGGTGCTGCAATCGGTTCGGACAGTGCAAAGACTGTCGGATCAACGAGTATCATTAAAAATGTACATGTTTCTAGTATGAAGTCATAATAACACTTTATTTCTACAGGTGACTTGGATTTACGTAAGATCGGTCAAGCCCGTAACACACTAATGACAGTGAAACTATCACAAGTATCAGACTCCGTTACTGGACAGACTGTGGTGGATCCTAAAGGCTATCTCACCGACCTGCAGTCCATGATACCTACCTACGGCGGCGATATCAACGATATCAAGAAAGCTCGGCTGCTACTGAAGTCTGTCAGAGAGACCAACCCCAATCATCCACCTGCCTGGATTGCTAGTGCTCGGTTGGAAGAAGTTACAGGTTTGTGTTTTTTACACATATTTAAATGTACAAAGTGTTACTTGTTTTTATATCCATGATGTGTTAGACGGAAACTACTTATAATTCCTAACAGAAAAGGCGCAAGTCACCTTGAAATAGCTAGCACTGGCACAGAGTATGGTACATGGATAGGGGCATGGATGGGCAAGGAGCATGTTATTTCTCGGAGCTCACATAAGTTTTGTATGAAATTGAAAGAAAGGGAAAGCAAAACGTCCGCACAGTCCCAGAAGCCATTTCTATGTGGCTTGCGCCGAAGGGTCAACATGACTGTCCGAATTGGGATTTAAACTTACAAATTTACGCCAACAACACTAAACTATGAATGATTATATTACTTATTTTGTGTTTATATTTCAATTATCCTTTTTTAATAAAATTAAATATGTTCCCACTCCTAGGCAAGGTCCAGTCGGCACGTAACCTGATAATGAAGGGCTGCGAAGTAAACCCGAGCAGCGAAGAGCTGTGGCTGGAGGCAGCGCGCTTGCAGCCGCGAGACACGGCGCGCGCCGTCATCGCGCACGCCGCCAGGAACCTGCCGCACAGCGTGCGCGTGTGGGTCAAGGCCGCCGACCTCGAGCAGGAGACCAAGGTACGACTATGTAAACTCGAGCAGCGAGGAACTGTGGCTGGAGGCGGCGTCTGCAGCCGCGGGACACGGCGCGCGCCGTCATCGCGCACGCCGCCAGGAACCTGCCGCACAGCGTGCGCGTGTGGGTCAAGGCCGCCGACCTCGAGCAGGAGACCAAGGTACGACTATGTAAACTCGAGCAGCGAGGAACTGTGGCTGGAGGCGGCGTCTGCAGCCGCGGGACACGGCGCGCGCCGTCATCGCGCACGCCGCCAGGAACCTGCCGCACAGCGTGCGCGTGTGGGTCAAGGCCGCCGACCTCGAGCAGGAGACCAAGGTACGACTATGTAAACTCGAGCAGCGAGGAACTGTGGCTGGAGGCGGCGTCTGCAGCCGCGGGACACGGCGCGCGCCGTCATCGCGCACGCCGCCAGGAACCTGCCGCACAGCGTGCGCGTGTGGGTCAAGGCCGCCGACCTCGAGCAGGAGACCAAGGTACGACTATGTAAACTCGAGCAGCGAGGAACTGTGGCTGGAGGCGGCGTCTGCAGCCGCGGGACACGGCGCGCGCCGTCATCGCGCACGCCGCCAGGAACCTGCCGCATAGCGTGCGCGTGTGGGTCAAGGCCGCCGACCTCGAGCAGGAGACCAAGGTACGACTATGTAAACTCGAGCAGCGAGGAACTGTGGCTGGAGGCGGCGTCTGCAGCCGCGGGACACGGCGCGCGCCGTCATCGCGCACGCCGCCAGGAACCTGCCGCACAGCGTGCGCGTGTGGGTCAAGGCCGCCGACCTCGAGCAGGAGACCAAGGTACGACTATGTAAACTCGAGCAGCGAGGAACTGTGGCTGGAGGCGGCGTCTGCAGCCGCGGGACACGGCGCGCGCCGTCATCGCGCACGCCGCCAGGAACCTGCCGCACAGCGTGCGCGTGTGGGTCAAGGCCGCCGACCTCGAGCAGGAGCCCAAGGTACGACTATATAAACCCGAGCAGCGAGGAACTGTGGCTGGAAGCGGCGCGCCTGCAGTCGCATCACTATTCTAGGTCCTGAATACGTCGAGAATATTTTATAACGCAAATATTGATTGTGTCAGAAATTAAAAAAGCATAGTTAATGCAGTATGATAATATTTCTCCAACAGGCCAAACGTCGCGTGTACCGCAAAGCCCTCGAACACATTCCCAACTCTGTCCGCTTATGGAAGGCGGCCGTCGAACTGGAGAATCCCGAAGATGCTCGCATTTTGCTCTCGAGAGCCGTCGAGTGTTGTCCAACTAGTGTCGAGCTTTGGCTCGCGCTGGCGAGACTCGAGACATACGAAAATGCGAGAAAAGTGCTCAATAAGGCCCGAGAAAATATACCTACTGATAGACAGATATGGGTGACTGCTGCTAAACTTGAAGAAGCTCATGGTAAGAAATTTTCACAACTTTTTCGTTGTCTTTGTGTTTGTATGTTTCAATACACACGAATATGGACACGAATAACTATCATCAGATTTTCGTATTTTATTAGACGTTTATACAATTCACGACATTACACAACTAATCATAATTGTTATTGGTCAGGTAATACACACATGGTAGAGAAGATCATTGACCGCGCGATCACTTCACTCAGTGCCAACGGCGTAGAAATTAACCGTGAGCATTGGTTCAAAGAGGCGATGGAAGCTGAGAAGTCTGGCGCCGTGCATACTTGTCAGGTAATTATTAAGTAATGTTTTTTATACAGGGTGCAATGAATATACACTGTCTGCCCATAACACACTAATATTGACAATAACTTATTTATTATGGTATTTTCTTTTTAGGCTATTATTCGCGCTGTAATTGGACATGGCATTGAACCCGAAGATCAAAAACATACATGGATGGAAGATGCAGAGGCTGTAAGTAACGTTTTGAAGTTGAATATATTATATGTGGACACATTTTTGTATTTATTATACAATCAATACGCACATAATTCATTAGAAATTATGTGCGTATTGATTGACAATTATCGCCTGCTCCGTGCCTCGGAGAGCATGTTAAGCCGTCGGTCCCGGCTGCCATAAACATTTATGGCAGTCGTTATTGGGGAAGTCGACACAAAAGATCCCACTGGGTCGAAGTGTCGCCGGTCTGTACTGACTGGCCCCCATACAAGATATGATAAGATATGTGGACACATGGACACGTGTGTTTAAATAATATAAAACAAATATTTCTTCTACAAACGTGCGATACATAATAAAGCTTTTACGTAGTGTTACGTGCTGGGTTCGACGGATAAGAATATAAAACAATATTACCCACTAAAACACGTTATATTCTAGCACACAATTAACTTTAATACACAACAAACACTATACTACACTTTTCCACTATAAATGCTTCAAACTCTGTAATATTCTCGCTTCCGTTCGCTTCGATGAACAGTTGACCGCTTACGATTGTAAATTGACTAAAAAGTTTGCGTGCGCTCTATTTATACGCGGGTAAAGCGTTTCTAGGGTTTTCTAGAAAAGCCATACCCGGTATGTAACAGCGATGATTCGAGAATGTGCCAGCGTTCTCTCTACTCGACTCGTACCGACAACTACGTAGTTCCGTAATATGTCAATAGTTGGTGCTGTAATAAATTATTAGAAGGGGCTGCAGAGTCTTCCCCACAGTGCCGTCAGCTGGCACTAGCCGTAACAGTAGTAAAGTAAAATTCAGTGTTTTTAACACCCTTTTATTAGCTTCATACGTATGTTAGTATGTATGTAACGGAAACTTTGAACATGATTTTGATCTCCTTCAAAACGTCGGATTAACTCGAAATTTGGCATACTTGTCAAGGACCGATGACAAAACAATAATTAAAAAAAATATAAAAACATAATTAATAGAAATAATAGTTAAAATTGACGCACGTTGGCTAAATCTTTAGTGACTCATCAACATAATGTGCTAAAGAATTGTAGTGCTTCAAAAAGCCTAGAGAAAAATACGCGATGACATACACACATCAAAAAAAGTCCGCGTTCACTTGGAAAAGTAGAGATATTTTTTCTCGTGACAAAATATAATTAATTAATGCATTATTTATTGCTTTAATATTTAAAAACGAGGTGAATGGTAAATGGGTCTCATTCTTGATATTGCCTGAACACTGTTTTAATCAATTTCTCTAAAGTTGTTTATTTGAAAAATGCCAGGTGGGACTGTCTGAAGTCTTACAAGCAAGAACAGTGCTATTGCGTGAAGAAGGATATTCTACAAGGCAAATCGCAGCCAGAGTCTACGTTTTTAAAACCTGCGTCGTTACTACCCTGCAGAGGTACTGAAGCCTTGGCAACCTGGCTGATTGACCTCGCAGTGGCCGCCCGGCTGTCCAGAAGCGCTTTATCAGACTTCTTGCCGCCCGTGACCCAATAATTAACGCTACAAAACTGAGATTAGAGCTGCGAGCTGCTATTGGACTGGATATTAGCAGTCAGACCATTTGTAATAAAATTGTTTACTCCACTTTAGATTACGATCAAGGAGATCCTGGCGAGTACCTTTGAATACATGGTAACGACAGTGACACAGATTGCAGAGGGCCAGACAGCGTCAAAACGATGAAGACGAAGAAGAAGATGTTTGGCGTTATTGTCTTTTCGTTGACGAAACACGGATTAGTACGCACCCTGATAACCGACATATCCGAGTTTGAAGGCGGCCTGGGAATTCCGAATGGCAAAGAACTGCCACTAGTACCGTTCAGAAAGGTGACAAATCGGTATCTTTTTGGAGCGGAATAATGATTGGAGCTCGAACGCCTTTGATCCCGTACTAAGGCTCTATGACAGCTATTTGTACAAGACAGCTGTTATTGGTGGCATCACCAGACCATTCAAGATAAATTATGGTAACCATTTCGTGTTGGTCGACGATAATGCGCCGGCACATCGAGCTCAACTAGTGAACGCTGCTCGCCGGGAGTACGAACTCACGCGGTAAGACTGGCCTGCCGGCTCTCCGAACTTAAACCCGATCGAGCACGCATGGGACGCTCTCTAGCGAGCTGTTTGGAGTCCTCAGCCACCTTTAAGAACTCTGTCAGAGATCAAGGAAGCCGCCATTCAAGAATGGTACAGGCTACCACAAGAACTATTGGACAACTTGATCTACAGTATGCCCAGGAGTATTCCCGCATGCGTTCAAGCCAGGGGAGGAGTCATTTTGTATTAAATTTGTAAATAAGTGTATAAAAATGAATAAAATTATTTACTTTAATCCAATCCTCGCATTTCTTTAAATTACAAATTTCACCGAGATTGAAAAATATATTTTCATATTAAAATTGTGTGTTTTTAAATGTTAAAGCAATAAATAATGCATTGATTAATTATATTTTCATACTAGAAAAAATATCTCGATTTTTCCAAGTGAACGCAGACTTCTTTTTGATGCGTGTACATATGTCTATTTCCTAAGGATGACTCACAGTGACCATTTTAACTTTGCAAATATTTATGATATTTGCGAAGCGGTTTTCTGCGAATCAGTATTATTTATTATCTAAATATATGTATATATCTATTACTTACCTTTGAAATTTTACATTGATTCAAATTGCCGTTTACATTATTATCATATCATAGTTAGTTGGACGCGTGTTATCGACACTTAGCCCTACAATTGGGCCATTGTACGTAAGTGACCGACGCGAAAAGTTGTTCGGTTTTTTATTTCACCTCAGCTCCATCCAGAAAGGTAGTAGGGTGATGCGTAATACTTCCTTCGTCGTTTCTGGACTGTTTAGTAGTTTCGCCCGTTCGTTGCTTACGCATTTACAATGTAGGAGCACGTGAGCCGGTGTCTCCTCGGTCTCTATGCAGCCCCTACATAAGGGGCTGTCAGTGATACCGATGTTGAAAAGATGTTTGTTGAGTGAGCAGTGGCTAGTTACTATACCCACTAGGTGGCGTAAGTCGTTTGCGTGCTGAAAAACCGTGGAAATCCTATAGGTATTTTAAACCCACTTAACATATTGTGTAGTCTTCAAGCACGTGGAGCGGCGTCAACGTAAGCGCAACTTTATATTTGCGCTTTCATTTACGTTAATAATCTTATACAGCGTGAAACAGAAAGGTGTGATCATAATGTAGGCCCATAATATGACAATATATCTAAAAATACTTTATCCTCGGTTCAAAACAAATAATATAAAATGTTATTTATTTATTATTTAAACATCAAAGCAAACGCATCAGACCACTACCAAAATTGTGCCTGGTAATTTTTTGGATTCACGTGTCATAGTCAGCTGTTAGTATTGTATAAGTATCGACTAAACGACGAATATGCTGATATTGATATTTTTATTATTATTATTATTATAAGCCTAATTGGCGTCCCACTGCTGGGCAAAGGCCTCCCCTTCCGACTTCCATCTATCTTGATCACTTGTTATAAGTTGCCAATCCCTTTTAAAGACATCGAGCTCGTCTCGCCATCTCCTCCTGGGACGGCCCCGTTGTCATTTCCCGTTACTTGGCATTCACTATGTGGTTGTTCCCCGCCCATAACTATAGTTTTTATTATTACTGTAGTTCTACTACCTAAACGGTATACATACATTACGTCTATATTAATTCACAGCAACAATTAATTTACTATAAAATAAATTTTCAGTTTTGCAAATATATTTATAAAACACTAGATATCGTTATTCGTTATCGTCCTGAACAAATAATCTCAGTCGTATCGTACGGCTGCTGGATCACGTGCAAAATCTTATTAGTAACCATGTTCCAAAATTTAAGGTATAAAAGTAATATCTACAAAAGTTTGGGTCAACTATAAACACGTAAATTTGGTACTAGACCTAGTTGCTGGTAGGCCGATAGTGAACATCAGTTTGTGTTCCGCAGTGTGCTAACGAGAATGCGTACGAGTGCGCTCGCGCCGTATACGGCTACGCGTTGTCGGTGTTCCCGTCTAAGAAGTCCATCTGGCTGCGCGCCGCCTACCTCGAGAAGCAGCACGGCTCGCGCGCCAGCCTCGAGGCGCTGCTGCAGCGCGCCGTGGCGCACTGCCCCAAGTCCGAGGTGCTGTGGCTCATGGGCGCCAAGTCTAAGTGGCTCGCGGGTATGTACCACTTGCTATTTGTCTACTTACTAACTAATATAACCAACAAGTCCCTCGGGCTGCGCGCTGCCTATCTCCAGCAGCACGGCTCGCGCGCCAGCCTCAGCCAGACATAAAACTTATTTCATTCCGTCTAGATATAATTATAGTCTATTCCAATCCATTCTGATGAAAAGATAAACAAACCAAATTTGATTTGGACGTTTAATTTATCACATAATTACTTACTTAATGGAATAAGTAACACATTTATACGTAATTTCAAGGTTTTCACATGATACCTTAATGTGTTTAAAGCAATTGGCGATAGATTAATATACATAATTATTTAATTTAAAAAATCTTAGGCGTAAAGTTTAGGTTATATGTCAGATGAAAAAATATCAATAATTTATTATTGCATAGGGCTGCACGACAAACAATAATTAGTTCAATTTTAAGTTTTTAGTAATCGATTCGTTGCTTAGAAATTTGTTGAACAAAAGATAGTTAAAATTAATTTGCATTTAAATACACGGTATTTAGAGGGATTTAAGATTTAAATAAATATTTTAATTACTGTCATTAAAGACCAAGCAACTAATAAGTACTTACGTAGTACAGGCAAGTTCACTGTGACTATCCAATACTGTGTGGCAAAAGAGAGGTTCTATAGTTTAGTTTGTCAGAAAAAGGGAGACTAGGTTTGAATCCCATACGAGACAAACATTTGTGTTATCCTCAAATCGTTTTCCGAGTCCGCCTGTTCTTTATGTTCGTAGTTTGAATGTTTGTAAAGGCTGCGGCACAAAATTTAAACCTAGAGCGGGAGTTAAAAAAAAGAAAATGTCTGCGGCTGGCCACTGCAACTCAAAGTGTAAAGCAGCCGTAAAATCTAATTTAAAAATAAATTTTAATATGTTATGACCATGCTAAAAAATATTATTCTGACCGGCAAGAAAACTGCCATTTGTTGACTATTCGTCACTGATTCTTTCACGTGGTCGGGTGCTCTATTACTTTTGCTGACGACTTGGCTTGCTTACGAAATATTGATTAGATACTCATTTGGTTTGTGCTTCGCCTTAGAACGACAACATTTGCCTACAAGCATTGGATAAATAACAATAACAATAACAATAATTATTGGCTACAATAGTAATAATTTAATTAGCTCACTATAATAACCTTTGACATTCATAAGTGTTATGTTGTGTATATATTTATTATAATTTTTGACTTTCTCAATTTTAATTGTAATGACAATTACTAATTATTTCTTAGGTTATTTTCTTAACAATTAAGAATTATATACCTACCTTGCAAATATTTTTACTATAATATATTCTGTTTACTAAACTGCGGACAATAAATGATGGGTACAATTATAGCGCAATAAGATAGTATTTTAGCAGTTTCTACGCAATTTCTAACTCTTGCTGCATTAAATCAAATTATTCGATAAGGTAATTTTTTTTGAAAGACCTTTGCCCCACTAAGGGTAATTCCTGTGTCGCGGGGACTTTACAAACATTTAAACATCGGTCTCAAAGAACACCCAGACTCGGAACAACTATTTACGGAACACACAAAGTTTTGTACCGTGTGTGATTCGAACCCACAACACTCAGCGCAGTTGCAATGGCGAGGCGACTACTTTAAAGGTCGTAGCACTTATATTAACTGGGAAAGGGATCGTCACCTTATCGTCTTTCCCCTCGCCGTCAAACAGTCGTCAACCAAAGCGGATCAGCAGCTCCGGTACGTCGACTTGACTACGGCTAGGCGACGTCGCATTTACGCTTTTTTAGAGTCAATTAAATCATATAAATATGGATATTTTACTCTTTTATTCAATGAGTTTATCCCTTGTCATCGTTTTTTTTTTTGTTTGAAAACTAACCTACAAATACCTACGGGTAACCACGCTCGCTTCACAACTAGAAGTTTACTTGTGATTGACAGCAAGTTCGACAACAGTAGTGCTCGGAGAGATGAAAGCGCGGGGACGACGAGCCGTAAGCGCGGTGACTGCAAGTTGATCACGCACCGCACAGCGCGCTGTGTGGGCTTGTTCCGAGGCGAGGCGATTACGTTACGATTCCGATTAGTGTGCAATTGCAGTAGGAAATTTCATCCAAAGAATACTGCACGGCTCGAGTTGATACGGTGACGATCCTTTTCCGAGTTGATATGTGTGCTATAACCCTAAATCATTCCATCATCCGTGCAGTCAAAATTGATTTACAATTGATGGTACAATTGGACGTCAAAAATATCTATGGTGCTGTCAATGAAACGTTTGTTTGCCTTTTTATTGAATTAGTTTGGAATGGACTATAGTTATGTTGACTCATTAACGAAATACTAGCATTACTTCATTATACATAACTGTCTAGGTGACGTGCCGGCAGCTCGAGGTATTCTCTCGTTAGCTTTCCAAGCTAATCCCAACTCGGAGGAGATCTGGTTGGCGGCCGTCAAGCTTGAGAGTGAGAACAAGGAGTACGATAGAGCAAGACGACTGCTCTCCAAGGCTCGAGCTTCTGCGCCTACGCCCAGAGTAAGTGTACTATGTTATCGCTTTATTTTATTTTGCGTTATTCGGAGTATTCACAAATACATTTCAGTAATGGTCGCTAGACAATGAACACAAAGAAAAAATAGATACATTCAAAGTACGATAATGAACATATCTCACTGATTTTATTAAGTAAAAATCTTTCTATCTATCTTATCGATTTGCATTCTGTTTGTAGCTCATAATTGCACCACACTTATAGAAAATGATAAGGTAGCTAAATAATTCGTAGGTACTAAATACCTCAATACAAATTATGTAAAATTATCTAACAATAAATTATAGGGAAAGAAATGAAATCTGTTAGTTCAGCTCTATACCTAATTAACGAAAGTTTTTATAATACATGTTTCACTGATCCCGTTGTAAAGTAACGCTTATGCTTGAAGCCGATCTTGACGGGTTTGATTTCAGTCTCGATCACTGTTGTTATCTATCTAGTTATTTGGGCAAATGCAGGCGTGAGTCAGTCTACATGAAAAAGTACAAGTGTTGTTTCTTTTTTATTAATTTTCCCATAATTTGTACTAGTTACATAATTTTATTAGAAATTAAGCTAAATTGACGTTGTATATCTATATGAAATAACTCTCGATAAGTTTTGCAAATATTATGTCATTTTATAACATCAACTTGCCCTCACAGGTAATGATAAAATCAGCTAAACTAGAATGGGCTCTAAACAACCTCGACGTGGCTCTGAAGTTGTTGGAAGAAGCTATCAAGGTGTTCGGGGACTACGCCAAGTTACACATGATGAAAGGACAGATCGAAGAGCAGATGAACAAGGATGAAGAAGCGAGGAACACTTATTCACAAGGGGTGAGTAGTAGCGATAGCGCGATATTGGATTCGAGTGATTTTCAAATGTGTCCTCAAAAATATATTCGAACGTGTTAATAACATTGTTAAAAGGTGTCCGCTCTGCGTTTTGACTTTAGTAGGTATAATATTGCGCATATTTTATTCGAATATCTTTCGAATGAAGTCGTGCGATTCGCTGGAGAGTTAGCTTAGTAGTTACTAGTAAGGTTAACTATTAGAACATGACATTTTTATTTATTTACATACAACGTAAGTTTCAAATACATGCATACCTGATATCACGCGTATATCTCCGAGGAGTTAGGCAGAAAGGTATTACTGGGTGTCTGTGTGTACATTTCGCCAGCTATGGTTAGGTCCCACGTAATAAAGGACTTGTGTAGTCTAATATTGAACTACGTCGGTGGTTTAGCGATAATTTATGCGACCACTGCATGAGGTCCCGGATTCAAATCTCGATTCGGATTCTGTTATTAGGTACTCAGTCTGAAAATTTAAAGAATTAGCACGGCGTTTGGTACGTTTGCCAATAGACAGCAATATGTTTTCTCCTATCCCGTGGAACCTAAAACTGTAGCTAACGTAAAGTTAATGTAATAAACTCTATGTTTTCCTTCTGTGATGTCCCAGGCGTCCATAGGCGTGCGATTATGTAATATATTAACAATAGGGTACAAATGTAATATTATGCATTAAAATATTATTTACCACTTTAGCTCAAGAAATGTGCCAGTAGTGTACCAATGTGGATACTTCTATCAAGACTGGAGGAGAAACTCAAAAATGTCACCAAAGCGAGATCAGTACTGGAAAAGGCGAGATTAAGGAATCCTAAGAATCCAGAGTTATGGTAAGTTACTAAGATACCTAATCAGTATAGCGTTTTGATGCATACAGTGCAACATTGATCACCGTTAGAATCTTTTGTAAAATAATTATGTTCTCCAGACCGAATTTTGGTCACGGTGACTAAACGGCGCGCAGAAGTCGTAATAGTGAACAAGCGTATGCGCAAACGCAAGTGCACTCCCCGACTTTCATAGGCCGATGGAACGACAAACCGACATGACCGAAGAAAAATAGGCAAAGCCTTTTCGAGCTTTGTAAGGCACGCATGCAATACCGCTACCTTCCTATCTCCGGTTTGTTATTGTTTTATTAGATAAAGATAAATTTATTTGACTCAACATGTGTACAATCCGATGTTACAGATATTTTTTTGTCTCAACATGCTCTGTCTGGTCAGACATGAAAATGTATGTGCTTTGTAATTAATAAGAATTTTAAAACTATGCTGGATCTAATACATTATTTAACATGTCAATTAAGCGTCTCTTAACAATGAAGTAATATATTATAAATAGGTCAGTTCAGATCCGTACAATAAATACAAAAATAATTAATTAATAAGTCATTTCCAATAATAAAATAGTAATAGATAAGAATTCAATAATTAAGAACATGTCAAATTAAATTAGATCCTGATAAATGATTATAAAAACAAAGAAAAACATTTTATATAATATTATCATATAGGAAATCTTTAATATTATAGTAGCATTTATGCAATAAAAGATTTCTTAAATTACGCTTAAATACATTAACATTAAGGTCCTTAAATTTATTTGGTACTTTATTATATATTTTGGGTGCCATGCAGAAAATGCTCTTGCCCAAAACCGCTGTTTTTGCAGTCTACCACCTATCCACAACTATTTAGTAAACTTTCAGATGTCTCTATTCGCAACCGACGCACTGTGTTTTAGAAACCCCAAAAAAGTGACATCGTCTTTTTATTACAGTTTCGTAAAGATTAGATCAAAAGAAACGCGAGAGTAGAATTCCCAATTTTTTAGCGTGTCTAAGTCAGGAGATACGTGCTGTTGAAAATAAGTAATTTTTTAAGCGGATGTACTGAAAAAAAATTATTTATAGTTACCAGTGAACATTAACAGCCAGTGGATTTATTTCATCGATGGAGACATTAAAGGCGCCCGTAACTCATTTACAATATCTTTTCTAAGTCTACTAGAAACGATACTATAATTTTTTTAAATATTTTTGTTTTTATTTAATAACTCGAATAGTCCGCAATTTCGGGCCTTATTTTTTATCTATGAAAATAGGTTTAAGCTTGATCTACACAAATAAAAAGAATCATAGCCCGAAGTCATGGACTAACAGAGTTATGACGATTAAAGTGTATATCCAGGTCGGATTGAGGTTAGGGTTGTCAAATATTTTAAAGGTTTGGTTAATTTTAAGTTTTATATTATTATGTTAAAACTATGTTTTTCATTTTTTTTTTTACGTGGGGGAATGCTGTGACGCATATCCCTCCGCGGGGGCGGGCGGAGGGATTATGTCGGACTCGCCGGGGTAAAAGAAAGATTTTGAAAAGATAATGTACCTCCCGGAATACCGACTAAACCTACCACGGTGTTCCTCGACAAAACCACTATCGACGGGGCCGCGCGAATCACTTTCGCATACGGTCGCGACCCCGCCGAGGTTTCGGCCCGCCGTATGAAACGGCAGGCCCCTACGCAATAAGACCTACCCAAGATAGGTTCTACAAAATAAAAGCCCTACTGTCTCCCCCTAAAGGGGGGGAGACGGACACGACACAGAGGCGCGCGTGGGAACACGCACGCCGCCTCTCGGACCTGGTGCTGAATGGATGGCGGGCAGGCTCACAAAGCCCGCCACCCCCAGGTCAAACCTCAGGGTGGCTGGAGGTCATCTCGCGCCCTCCGGCGCCCGGTTCTGCGGTTGGGGAGAGGGTTTAAACGCTCCCTCTCCCGCTCCGCCACCTCCTTGATGGAAATGACTTCCTCACAGAAGGAGGCGACGGCGTTCCAAGACCTCTCACTCCGGACCATAGACTCAACTACGGCCGGGAGCGAGAGGTTAACCGATCCGACTGCCGCGATCAATTCACGGCGCTGCGATGCCCAGGCGGGGCAAATCGCCAAAGTGTGCAGTGCCGTGTCCTCAACTACGTCGCGGCAGTCGCCGCAGTGGTGACAACCGGGCGTCTCTTGCCGGCGTATACGACACAGGAACTGGCCAAAACAACCGTGGCCAGTCAGAACCTGTGTCAGCCGGAAGGTGAGGGTGCCATGCCGCCTCTCCAGCCACTACTCAAACACGGGACTTACCGCCACGATCGTGGCGTGCGTCTCCCCCTTAAGAGGGAGACAGTAGGGCCTTTATTTTGAGTAGTGCCTATCTTGGGTAGGTCTTATTGCGTAGGGGCCTGCCGTTTCATACGGCGGGCCGTAACCTCGGCGGGGTCGCGACCGCATGCGAAAGTGATTCGCGCGGCCCCGTCGATAGTGGTTTTGTCGAGGAACACCGTGGTAGGTTTAGTCGGTATTCCGGGAGGTACATTATTTCTTTTCCATCTTTCGTTTACCCCGGCGAGTCCGACATAATCCCTCCGCCCGCCCCCGCGGAGGGATATGGGTTATAGCATTCCCCCACGTAAAAAAAAAAAAAAAAAAAAAAAAGTTGGTTAAAATATGACCATATGAAATCATTTCATGAAAAAAATCTGTACTCTAATTTTGCCGAAACCATTATTCTAATTAAGAAAAATATGGTCAGGGTTATTCTATATCACCAGTAGAATGCGTGGTTAAAAGGAATTACACGATTTCAAAATCACCCTGTATATAATACAAAGAATTATTTTTATATTTAGCATGTTTTGGAAGAGCGGGCAGCTGGACATTCTAACTAATACTATAATATTTAATTACTTATTACTTTACCTAAAACCATTTTCGAACATTTGACAATTAATATCACAACCGGGTTTAGTTTAAAGTTAAGTGGCAACCCTATGAAAATTCTTTGAATGCTTATAACTCTGTTAGTCCATGACTTCGGGCTATGATTTTTTTTATTTGTGTAGATCAAGCTTAAAACTATTTGTATAGATAAAAATAAATGCCTAAATTGCGGACTATTCGAGTTATTAAATAAAAACGAAAATATTTAAAAAAATTATAGAGTCGTTTCTAGTAGACTTAGAAAAAATATTGTAACTGAGTTACGTGCGCCTTTAATGTCTCCATCGATGAAATAAATCCACTGGCTGTTAATGTTCACTGGTAATTATTAATAAAAAAAAATCAGTATATCCGGTTGAAAAATTACTTATTTTCAAGAGCACGTATCTCCTGACTTAGACACGCTAGAAAATTGGCAATTCTACGCTCGTGTTTCTTTTGATCTAATCTTTACGAAACTGTAATAAAAGCCGATGTCACTTTTTTGGGGTTTCTAAAACACAGTGCGACGCACTGTGGGCTGGATTTCGGCTTTCATAGAAATCCGATCAGTAATCTCGAAAGCGGTGACTTTTATGCCTGCATACGTTTCGGAAGACCAAATACATACTCTAAAATTGTATCATTATATTACAGACTTATAAACGGCGCAATGAGAAATTTTTATTCAAGAATTTGTGGCGCTGCGCCGAGTGTTGTGGGTTCGATTCCCACACGGGACAAGAATTTGTGTGACCCACAAATTCATGTGCCGAGTCTGAGTGATAGGTATTTGTGTCCGTTGTCTGAATGTTCGTAAAATCTCCCGCGATACAGAAATTATTCCTAGTGCGGGAGTTGTCCTTTTAAACAACAACAAAACATATTTAAACATTTTTGTACAATAGACTAAATAGAGAATTATGCATTTATAAATTAACTCATTTTAACTGTAAAAACTTAATTTCTACTTATATTCAAACCCTGTCATATGACCAAATCGAGCAGATACTTGCAACCTGTAAAAAAAAATTGGCTAATTTAGTTTTAAAGTAGAAAATTAAACTTATTTTAATTGTTTTTACTTTTACCTTTAGTTTATTATAGAAGTTATTATAATATAAATTTATTTATACTGATAATAGTATGTAAGCACTTTGTCGCTCGAAACACAGGTTTACCCTAGTTCGAGTAAATATCTATAAGTGCATTTTATGTTATTGTTAAGATGCAAATGTAAAACAAAGAATTTATACTAAAATAAATAAATTATTATTATTTTAGTGATAAGTAGGTTTATTTTCTAACTTAGCTTAGATTTCTCATACTAGCAGTAAAACACTGGCAAATGACAAATTACACTGTTTTCTTAATTATTTGATAAAAGCTGTTGTCAAGACATTTTTTAAATGTCACGTTGGATTTATAGAAAAGTATATTGCCCACAGGTTAGAAAGTGTGCGATTAGAAAGGCGGAATGGCAGTGCGGAGATCGCTAACGCTGTGATGGCGAAGGCATTGCAAGAGTGTACCAACGCTGGCCGACTGTGGGCAGAGGCCATATTCATGGAGTCACGACCGCAGAGGAAAACGAAGAGTGTAAGTATTGTTACGTGCTGGGTTCGAGGGATAAGAATGTAAAACAATGTTACCGACTAAAACGTTTAAATTCAAAACACAACAAACACTACACTACACTTTTCCACTGTAACTGCTTCAAACTCCGTAGTATTTTCGTTATTTTCCGTTCGCTTCGATGAATACTTGTCCGCTTACGAATGTAAACTTACTGGGCGAGCGCTGGCCTTCACCTTTTATACTCCATTAAAGAGATTCCGGAGTTTTCTAGAAACTTCATACACGGTACGTAACAGTACGAAGATTCGAGACTGTGCCAGCGTTCTCTCTACTCTTCTCGTACCGACGAAGTAGTTCCGTAAGACGTAAATAGATAGCGCTGTAATAAATTATTAGACGGAACTACCGAGTCTTCCTCACAATGCCGAGAGATGACACTGGGTGTAACAGTATTATAAATCTTTTTATTATTGTACAAATAAGGCCAAAGAGCATACTACGTCGGTAGTGCAGCAGAAGTGACTGCGACTGCTGTGATGTCTTATGCTCGATTACAGGTCAGACAAAGTGGTGGTTGCCTGAAAAAAATCTTAGTAGCAACCATTGATTTATTATGTACTATGTGCTAAGAGAGACATCTCAACTAAATTGTTTGTAATACATATTCTCTAATTTACTTTGCTGATTATTCCACGATAGGTTTTAGTGCAATATTTCAATATTTAAAACATGCTATTATGTGCTGTGCATGTGAAACACTATAATAATAATATTACACCCACATTTCGCCAACTTCCAAAATAGATACATAGCGGATTCGCCCATTTCGGCATTATAGACGCGATGTACATAATTAGATGTAAGTACCCTTCGCGACGAGCGGTAATAAAAATTGTAATAAGAATTAGTAAAGTATGGAAGGTACATTAGAATTGTACCATCTCAAAATCTGTAGTATCTACCAACGCCTTTAGGAAATTGGCGTGAGTCTATGTATAAATATAAATTAATATTAGTATCAATTATAGTCATATGTTTGCACTGTTAGCGTTCATTGATCTTACATAGTTGCAAGAAATTGCGCAGGTCCTATAGTACAGAAATACGCACACAGCACGCGTACGATGTCTGACATCTTGCTCATTTAAAAAATCCATTAGCAATAGTTTTTTGATACCTATTGTTAGATTTTCTTTTATGTGTAATCTTTGTACGGAATACATCGCTGTCTACGTTAAAAAAATATTATTCATAGTGTGAAAACTGGTAATTGGTAAACGCTACTATATTTATTATAGCTGTAAGTTTTCCTAAAATAATAAAATTAAATAAAAACATAAAATCCTGTCACCTCTAATCTTATAAACTTTTCGACTCTTGTATTATATACAATCATGCAACGTAAACGTTTTAAAGTTACTAATACACATTATAATCTTGCATAGAAACCACTCAAATATTTAAGAAGTAGCTAAGTATTAACTAGTGATTAATCAGATAAATTACACTTATAAAATTTACTCATCGTTGTAAATTAAAGGCCGTAGATCAAAATTTATTCATTGATGAAAGATTTGAGAGGTAGCTAAACATTAACTAACACCTATTTAGAAAAATCACTCTTATAAACGTTACTCAACGTTGTCAGTTGAATAATAGTTAAGTAACAGCTGCGGACCGTAGACTAAAAGTTAATCATTAATCAAATACTTGAGAGCTACTCAGTTGAGAGGTGGTTAAGTATACTAATAACGCTAACTATAGCGATAACTTTATAAGTAATGTTATGAATGTCGTGTGCAGGTGGATGCGCTGAAGAAGTGCGAGCACGACGCGCACGTGCTGCTGGCCGTGTCGCAGCTGTTCTGGACCGAGAGGAAGCTCAACAAGTGCCGCGAGTGGTTCAACCGGACGGTGAGCAACACTTACGTATTATACTATATATATTATATACATATTATAGTCGCAGGTAAGGTAGCCACGGAAGCACAAATTAAAAAAATATTTTAATTGGTTGCATTATCATTTAAACGTCGAAATTATATTTAATTCTAAGTTAATTAAAATACAAGCTACCCAATTTGTGCACGCAATGGCTACCTTAATAGGCTATACAACCAACAAAGAATATCATACCATATATGTAATATAATTATTTTTGTGTAATCACTGGTGGTCCTCAAATAAATAAACTACCAACCATGATGGTAAGCAGTTATTTTAGTTAAAAGTCGATTGCAATACTAGAGGTAATTGTTATACATGGCCAACCTTAGGTAAAGATATTAAAGACGGGATAATAAAAAAGTGATAAGAAAGGTGAGTATGTGCCAAGAAGTACTGTTGAGTAGTTAGAGTTCCGAATGTACAAGACTCGGTTACTGTTTTCCTCCAGAATTCCGAACCTCTTATTTCCATTAGGGTCACAAGGCCAGTCGGGCTAGAGCCTGACTATCACTTCTTTACCATGCTTATTCAGTGAAATTAAACACTTTATACGGATTTTGTCGCGTTGTTTATTTTGCTTTTTTTGAGTTTTTTGAGTTTTCAAAATTATGTAATAACAGTGTTTAAAGCAAAATAAACAACGCGACAAAATCCGTATTAAGTGTTAAATTTCAATGTATAACATTCGCGTAAACATAAGATAATATTATGCTTATTCAGTATTAATATATAAAATATGTATAGTAATTTGCGAAAAACCAACTTGTATGAGGAGTCAAGCAGACGCCTCATACACATGGTTTTTAACACACAGATTGAATGGATGCAAAGTTAGTAACACACTAACAATTCCTTATATTCCAAGCTTCCAGAAATGACTTTAATTGCTTACTATCAGATAGGCGACATAGTTTGCCACTTCTGTAAACATTTAAAATTGAGAAACTATTTTTCGTTGTGATTTAAAATATTCATCAGCCAAATCCGTTCCAGGTAAAAATCGACCAGGACCTAGGCGACGCTTGGGCGTATTTCTACAAATTCGAGTTACTACACGGCAACGAACAGCAACAGGAGGACGTTAAAACTCGGTGTAAAGCTGCCGAACCTCACCATGGAGAAGCTTGGTGCAAAATCTCCAAAGAAATAGCCAACTGGTGTTTTAGTACCGAACAGATTCTGCTATTAGTCGCTAAGAACTTACCTGTACCTACGTAAATTAAATAAAGAAAAATAAATGTGTTTTATATTTAATAATAGATGTGCCCGCGGTTTCACCCGCGTTTATCGTTACTGCACAGCCCCGTGAGTCGTGATGTTATATAGCCTATAGTCTTCCTCGATAAATGAGCTATCCAACCTTAAAGAATTTTACAATTCGGACTAGTAGTTCCTAAAATTAGCGCGTTCAAGCAATATAGAAATAGATTAATACATAGTTTTGTTTTTTTTTTTTTTTTAAACTTTCACTAACAGACAGACACACAGACCCACATAATGTTTTCATTAACCTCTTCGAAGAAGACTCGGAGGTTAATAAGGTATTTATTTATTTATGCCATGCGAAATAAAATGGTTACTATGATTGAAGATCAAGTCGTCTTAATTGCTTTGGTCGTCTCGCCACAGCTACTACGCCTAGTGTTGTGAGTTCGAACCCCACACGCGACAAAAATTTATCTGATCTAGGTACATATAGTTGTTCCGAGTCTGGTTGTTCTTTATGTCCCGTTGTTTGAAAGTTTGTAATATCTCCCGCGGTTCAAGAATTAATCTTAGTGCGAGAGATGCAGATTTTTTCTTAAATGCAGTTATTAAAATTCAATCGACTATACGATTTCCTTTTTAATATTTTTAACTCTATACAAATACATACTTATAGTTAATATGATACCTATTAGTGTTTATAGACACAGTATTAGCGTTGGACTTGGCTAACTTTATTTGGAGTTAAGTCTTTGTTTTATTAAAAATATGCATCTGTTTTCATACATTGTATTGAGTCGACAATATATACAAAAGTGTAGTTCTAAATTTTAACCACTCACAAGACATAATAGCATTAAGACGATACTATTATATACGAGTGTTGTTACATTTTGATCTTTACGTGAACCAAATAGAGTTGATATTTCTAATGCCATAATCCATTGTAATATAGATGTATACAGATTATTTTTAAGTGTATTGAGACGTAGAATAATTTCAGATTAGACAGGTTCTATTAATCGTCTTCAGTGACTTGTAAGATTAATAAAGATTAAATAGACAAAATATACAGTTTGGGGTGTACGAGTTGTTGGAGTTCAAATACGGAATAAAATTTATTTAACTAATTACTGATTTAATTTATATTTTATCTTAAATATAACTGAATAAAGTAAATTAATAAATTATGTTAAAATATAAAAGAAATACATACCGCCGAATTATATTTATAAATAAAACAAATAGTTTACTTAATACTATTTAATTTTAATTATCAAGTTAAAACGAATAATTTATTTTCGTGTGTGCTATAAAAACTGTACTACCAATAGATCATTCGTAATAATAAAAACAAACGTACTTAAATATTGTTTACATAAGAATCTAGAAATAGGTTGATGCCAAAAACCATCGTTTTACATATTCACACAATTTCGTTACAAGATTTTATTATTTACAACTATAAATTGACAAAACATTCAAAATCTATTAAAAGCACATTAAAAGTCAAACATCAAATCTATCTTTAATTAATGATACCCTCGATAATAGATGTCTGCGTAGATTTAAATTTTTATGTGTGAAGTTTATAATAACAATCGCATACACCACTGGCGATAAACACCTTTTATAAAAGTTCTAAAAATACGACGCGTTCTGCGCGCGAGTTTGAATTATAAACGTGCGCTGGCGCAGTGCCAGCCGCGGTGCGCATGCGTGAGCTAAATAGCTACACGATTTTTCACTTCTTTCTCTTCCCAAAACTGAAAGCCGCAACACTCGTACTGCGATGCTCAATTAGTGAAAATAGTGAAATAGTGACAGTGATATTAAATATATTAGTTGAACGTTAGTTTTGTGCAAATATGTCGCCTAAGTGTCCAGTGCCGCCTCTCCAGGATATCACGCTGTCGCTAGTTGCGCGACAGCTGATCCACGCCCTGTCTCAAGTTACCTCCGAAGAAGATTCCGCGCTCCCGTTTATGTTGGTCTCCTCCTATTACGAGATAATGGGCGCGACGAGCGATATTTTCCAAGATCTCATTAATTTAATACTCAGTTCGGAATACTTGGATCCATCTGTTAGATATTACACGATGCGTCTGCTGCTCAAAGAAAACGTTAAGAGCCTAGCGACAGGAATGTTCCCTGTCCCCTATTATCGAAAAGTCCTTGAGCTCATTACGGAGCAAGGTCACCATTTGACTGGTCTCAATTTAAAAGGAGTGTGGGTTAAGGACGAACATTTATCAATATTATATCAGATACTCAAGAACGCTCCTAATTTGACGTGCTTAAATATCCCTTATATCGCTAACGATGAAGTGCTTAAATATATCGGTAAATATAATAAAGTGTTGAAGCTTTTAGACATTTCTGGTGAGACTGACATTACAGAGATAGGCATAGATGCTATGTTGAACGGGAATCCGCAGTTAACGCAAAGCTTGACCGTCGTAAACATTGGAATGTACGGCGAGGAGAACATTGATCACACAGATGTTGCTTTATTAATACGGAGGTTGCCCAATCTCACCAATCTTGGCAGTTACTCCTTTGTTGGTAAAGCTATTTACCACATATACAACACAGATTATCCTCCAGGTTTCAAAACAAATTTGCAATACATGCATGATGTACAAACTAACATGAGAACGATGAAGGCTATTCTTGCATTGTGTCCTCTGATAGAAACTATTTACCTCGAGGAGCCAGACCAAGGGGTGCTTCAGCAAATCAAGGAATTAAATAACGTTAACAAAATTAAATTGAACAAATTCCAGTGCCACGAACTTCATCAGTTGTTAGAAAAAATTGGACACAGAATATTGACGTTGATGCTTTCGGGATCATCGGGGTCATTTAACTTCACTAGGATAGCAGAAACATGTAGGAACTTGGAAACTATAGAGTTCTATCAACTGCAGACAGCGACACACGAGGAAGAGATGCCGTTTAATAAATTGGAACATATTGAAATTATAGGCGGTAACTTATCGTCGTCGTGTCTCAAATACCTGATGACTGGCAGTCCTAGGCTAAAGAAATTAATCATCGGCGACGAAGTAAAGCTGGATGACAATGATATGTCGCGGTAAGTGCATCGCTTAATATTAATAAACAAGATTTGTTTTTTTAGACTAGGCACAATATTGGCTAACCAGGGACCCTGGCTATACCAAACCTCATTAATGTGCTTCAATAGAATTTCTAAGTATATATAAATAAATATTTATTGTAAGCAGTAGCATCTCAATGAAGTTTAAAAGTTGCCAGCTGTTCGGTGTTTGTCAATTATCTCTGAACTATACCTATTTTACCAATGGTACAAGATTTTTAGTCCAAAATAGATTGGTCTTTGGTAGATGAGATAGATATAGATCTAAAGTAGACTGGTAGGTACATAAAGGAAAGCTATCCAGCAAGTGAAAGAAATGACAAATGCGTCCTCTTCCTCAGTAGATACCTAGATTAGAACTGACATTAGATATTTATTTACAAAAGTAGGTAGTAGCTAGGAAACATTTAGCAGCAATTTAAATTACAATTGTACTGTAGTAAGAAGTCGTAATCATATTGATTATTTTATCATAATATTTTATTAGCCAATAGCCTTCATTTAACTGAGGTTGTTTAATCGATTACGACAAGTTTATTGTCATTTTCCTAGCTATCTAAAAAAATATAGTTAGAATTACATTCTCACTTAACCAGCTCCTGCTACGGCCGAAATTAGTTCGATATGGTGAGAAACATTTTACATGGCATGAATTATGGGGGATTTTTAGGAATAGGACATGTCCGAGTACATACGTTAAATAAATACTCAAAACATTAATAACTAAAAAAGATAGTAATTTATGTAGAGATTATGTGAAGAAAATATCTAATATCGATTACAAACAAACTATATTTTAATTTAAATAAGATTTAAATTAAAATATAGATTGTTTGACAATAGTAGGAACAATAAATCATTGGTAGGGATTAACTACACGGATGGCGCTGTGGTTCACATAGCCAGCTCGCCACTGTCTTTTAGAATTGACTGGAAGCGTTGACAGTGAATAACCTCGAGTCAATTCTGGTTCGATACCCACAAGTAACAATATGTGTGATCCACAATTATTTGTATGTTTGTAATGTACCTAATTTGCTCGGTCTTTGGAAAATTTTAAATATGTTATGTACAAATATCCTACCTAGGTACTAATTCAGAGTTTCAATGTGTAACGCACAAAGACTTCACAAAAACCCAGTAACAGAGCGGTTTGCGTTTTGTCAATTGGGCAAAAAAATTAAACGTAAAATCTTATCGATTTGACATCGATATTGACTTATCGCCATTTGTTGTATTTTAATACCATTTTAAAGGCTTGGCTGTTACACTCTATTGTATACTAATTCACGTCAATTATCTTTTCAGCATGCTACGCCGCTACAAATTCGAGCATCTAGAAGGCATTTGGTTCCCTAACGCTCCGCGTTTGACTGCAGCGACCGTAGAACTACTGATGGAATGCTGTCCTAAGCTACAGAGTCTTGGGCAGCTCAGCGGCTGGCGATATACTCCAGACGATATGATGTTAATGAGAGCGATCATTGCAAGTACTAACACCGATCTAGTGTTGTCACCCCTTGGTATATTCCAACAAGGAAACTAATTTTGTGGTCAGTTAAGTGTCACTGTAGGTATGATATTGTATCTTGATTATGGTAATTTTTCATATGCAAAGTAAGTCATTTGACAATTGACTCATTGCGTTCTCATGAGCAATGAAAAAAGCAGTGCTGCTTTTGTTATTCGATATTCGAGATCGGAATAAGAAAGATAAAAGTCAGGTTGTTGTATAATTCTGCAAAATCGCACAACCAAACTCAAATCTGTGTCAGCTGTTTTAGTATGAATTTTCTTTAGTAACTGTGACAATAACAATTGAATTCGAGGCGCGTTTCTTTGCAGAATAGTACAGCTGTTTACAGCTACAGTGTTCCACTAGATTACTAACTACTCACTCACGCTTTATAATAAGGCAGTTAATCGTCTAGTCAATAAAGACTATCATCTTTTAAGTATAGTTGCTTAAACATGCAAATATTAAATGTTTATAAGGTAAAATAAATATATTTATTACTTTTTAATATATTTATTAAAACTAATATTAATCCCATCAATCTTAGTATTGGCAACACCTAAAATTGTGACACAGTGATGCGCCTAGTTCCATTCGAATAATATTCGAATAGTTGTCCACAACGCGATAACTCCTTTCAAGCCACTCTTTCCTTTCTCACTTATGTGTAGATTGTCCAATTATTCGTTCATAGCTCGAATGCGATGATGCACATGATAAGCTGAGACGGCTAAAATGAACCCCAATGAATTTATAAAATGACACATATTTGTCTTGATAATGTGACATATTAAACTGAACGCGAACTGATTGGCAGAAGAACTGATGAGAACGCGTTGACAGGTATACAGAGTGTTATTCGTTCCTTACATTAGGGGACTGAAAGGTGGATCTCATTTATCGTTTAAATCAGAACGTATTGAGAGGATGCCTGGATATGGCTATTAACAAAAACAAAACATATAATGCAAATCAGGTGCTATTTGAGCAATAAGAGCCAGTGGCAGAAGGACCGTGGCGATAATTAAAAGTGCAGATCAGCGGCTCCGAGGCTTTACCACCGTCTCCTAAAGCATGCATGTGCGAAAATAAGGTAGAACGTCACAGTGGAGTGGATAGCTTTGTCTCATCTTACACATGCAATGATAGTGCTTTGTAAGATGGTGTTGGTGGTTTGATCTCAGTACAGATCTCGACTATCGCCGAACTTAAGTTCCTACTAAAAACTGTTTACTAAGGAACGAAGAAAGTAAAATAAATAACTTTCCTTTGTTCCTTAAAATACAATTCACAGCCATTTTACAATAATAATTTACAAATACACATTACCTACTCTAGGTACATTTGAAGAAAATAAGTGTGCGTCTTAGCAGTTGTCGTTTATCCATTTACTTCAATTTTATTACTGTATTTACGACTTCGACAGTGTTTAGCTGTTTCCTGCCAAATGGCTATAAGTTTATTTTAATAACGACTATGACATTATTAATTATTTTATCACAATATGGCTCTTTGTTATTATTGTCATTTTATTTCCGAAGATAAATGACATGCGCTAACTGCTAAGATACCTACATATAATCATACGCACCACAAAAGAGATATAGTAAAAAAATAAAATGCATTTTTAAATATTTAGTTCATTTCTAAGTATAAAAACATGATATTCAATGTAAGTAAGGCTCTCTGTATGCCTCTTTCATAGTGAGCATTAAACATTTTTTGGCATACCGACTTATTAAGTTAAATAGATGAATTACAAAGTTTTGGCTGCAGCATTCTCTTGATTCTTAATAGATTTCTTTTTAGTGTTTCTCATTTTTAACATTTTGCACTCATCGGCACACTTGGTGGTGATAATACTCCTGTAAAAACATAAAACAAATATATTATTATGTGATTACATAAGTCACAAAACAGCTGTTTCAATAACGAATATAAAGAACTGGCAGATTTTCAGTAACCCAAGTTTCTTTTTCTCCGCGGGAAGGCAAAATTAGGCATGTCATTCCTTAATAAAAATGTTAACATTCGCATTTGAGAATAAGTTACTAAACGCAGCTTCATAAGAATTTTATTTGAAAGGTTGGCCGTCGAAATTGTGTATCAGTGTTGCCATTTACTGTGGTAACACTGCACAGAGTCCAGATACTAAAGTGCTAGAATTTTTTTACGACCATAACTTCGCCTTCAACTATGTGATATAAATTCAAAGGGAAGGGAAAAGGTGTATGTATCACACACACCCACAATAATACGAAGGCACTACGACCACACTAACACACAGACTGGCCGATAAATTGTTGCTACTTAAGATATATACACAGAAAAACTCAATAAGATTTTGCCAAATCCAGGCATTAAATCTGTTAGTCCTGTGGACACCCAAGATGTTCGCACTGCTACGAGATAGAAAGCAGCGGTAGCCTTATGGATAAGACTTGCAATAGAGAGGTCGCGGATTCAAATTACACCCGTAATGGGTACAACTACCGACGTGAACTCACTCCTCACACAAGCATTCCAGCTTAGCCAGAGGGATTAATAAAAGTACCAGTAATATAAAAACCGAATTGTTAGTAGATAATCTTTTTAAAAAAGCCATAATAGCTTAGGTACGTTATTGTTGGTAACTACTTATAAGTATATGAGGTTCTAAAGATTTCTTATTTCTGTGGCAATAATAATAATGTCTATTTAAAAAAATTCGGTCACGGCGGCCAATCTTAACGCAGACTGGCTATCGGCGCAGGAGATATTATAGAGCACAAGTGTGTGCGCAAAATAAGTGCACTCTCTGTTCCCTAACTCTCATGATCTCATGGGGCGAATAATCCGACATGACCGGAGAGAGATCAGGCGCAGGACCAACGGCTTTACGTGCTTTCCAAGGCACGGGGGTGTCTAACACCGCCAACTTCCTTACTCCGGGCTCGTATTGAGATTTCTTAACAAAAAAGCCAATAAATATTTGTTGGCCCGACCCGGGATTCGAACCCGAGATCAGCACTCTCATCATGCATCTCATTCACAACAGTTGCATTCACTGCCGCTGCGCCACGGAGGCAGCTGTGGCAATATAAAGGTGTAAAACTATAATATCACCTGACTAGGTTTTCTCGCACGTTGAACCTGTCCATAATCTCCATGATGACGTCAGACGTTATTTTCGGGTCTAAGCACATCTTAGCCGGCTTATTCTGAAAGGCGGGTGACCTCTTGCCAGTCAGTGAGTGCGTCGCTAGTATCCTATAAATAAAATAAATAGATTTGACGTCACATCTAGTATAAACAGGTGCGTTATTTTTACGTAGGTTGCATATTATACAGTTAGACGATTAGGAATGTCATCAAAATATTTATGCATCGCAAGATAAAGTTTGTATACGACATCATTTTCAATTCGACAAGAGTTTGTGTGGGTATCTATTTTCAAAGGTGCCTTTTCCTTAAGCGCGTTTAAAGTTTCTAGATGAAACACGCGTTAGCATGTCTCTTTAACAACAATTAGTGCGAGTATAGTTATATAGTTAAAATTAATAAAATTATTGGGATGAGAATCTCTTTCCAATAATTTTATTACAATGGAAATCAACTACTATATACGGATTTTATCGCGTTATTTATTTATTTAACACTCTATTACATAATTTAGAAACTGTTACACTACTATACTATACTATTAAACTTTGCTAATTTTAAGCTAATTAAATTATTAAAACTATTTGCCAGCCATGGTCACGGGAAATCTCCCCGTGACCATGGCTGGCTAGAAAGCAACCGAAACGTCGGGGAAAGTGTAAACTTAAATACAAATAGTTTTAATAGATTTAATAATTTAATAAGCTTAAAATTAGCAAAGATTAATAGTATAGTATAGTAGTGTAACAGTTTCTAAATTATGTAATAGAGTGTTAAATAAATAACGCGATAAAATCCGTATATAGTAGTTTAATTCCAATGAATAACATTCGCGTAAACAGAAGACAATTTATTACAATGAATTTCTGCTAAGCAAGTAACACCTAATTTGATTCAATGGTGCCAATTCTGTTGTCACAAAATTCTCTTATCTTAGCTAAAAATCTCTAAAATTTAGTTTAGTCCTGTCAAATGACATTTCGTATTCTGAAATCGCTAAAAGTGACAGGACTAAACTAAATTTTAGAGATTTTTAGGTAAGATAAGAGAATTTTGTGACAACAGAATTGGCACCAATATAAGTTAAAAGTAAGTAGCACGCTAGTAAAAAAATTTAACAATGGTGCCAATTCTGTTGTAACAAAATTCTCTTATCTTAGCTAAAAATCTCTAAAATTTATTTTTGTCCTGTCACTTTTAGCGATTTCAGAATACAAAATGTCGTTTGACAGGACTAAACTAAATTTTAGAGATTTTTAACTAAGATAAGAGAATTTTGTGACAACAGAATTGGCACCAATTTTTATAACCATATTTTACTGTAACAACCCTGAGCTTATCTTAATTATACCTTGTAGTACAATAAATTTTCTTTACACTTACCTTTTCGGAAATGCAGCCAAGAGGAGTGTACGTGTAGCTATTGTGTACGATTTCCAGTTTATTTTTTTAAACTTATCCTTATGTATTAAGGTCTGCCCACTTCCAATTGGTATCTAAAAAAGTAATTAATAAGAAATAACATACGGCAAAACTTAAATGTAAAAATCAATAGCTATAAATGTAAAAAGCTATCTTTTGATAAGTAAAAGCTGTTTAGTTAGTAGTTATTGAGACAACTATTTCTTTTGTTATTGTGACATATTCGTTATGTTTCAAATCATTTATTCAGAATAAGTATTTACGTCTATAAATATTCTTAATAATTATTTACAAACTCATCGCTAAAAGCATACGAAAAGCTTTTGAGAACCAAGTGCCATCCGTAAGCGTATTCAACCCTTAGATATAAATGCTTCAGGTAAAGAATTGTTTTACTTGTAAATAGCGTTGTATCTCCAAACTTATGTGCCCAACGGTTTTGAATGTAGTAAGTATGCCATTGTAACGAAGCTATTTTAACAATATATCTTTAAGTGTTAAAATATATTAAAAAGCAAGATACATTACCCATTCCCTGTCTATTGTCTCGTTAAGTTGTATAGTCCTTACACCAACATTACTGTACTTATTACTTATCAGAACGTTATCATCGGACCTATTGAATTCCTCGCCCCCACTCATACCATTTTCATTCTCTTTATCGTCGTCTAAGAATTGCTGCAGTTGACTGTAGGAATTATCAATTGTTTCTTCATTCCCCTGTATAACTTCATTTAGCACAGGTATTGGCTTAGAATTCCTGTTTGAAACTCCGCTCTCTGGCTGTTTCCACTCTTCGATCATTCTAAACAATAACTTAAAAGTATTGTTTATGTTAACCAGTTCTTGAACATCAATGGCCACCATTTGAGTATTGTTTTGGTTCCTTCTTGTTGAGTCCGGTACAGATTTGTTCATAGATAGATTGAGTACGTCCCTTGGGCTGTCATTTCGTGGTCTCTTTCGGTTAATCATGCTCAATACAGCGTTGGCTTTGATTGATGGAGTCAATATCTTACTTGATCTTCTATTGGAATACTGGCGTTTGTAACGTTCCAATTTGACTTTTTTGGGCTGCTCCTGCAAGAATATAAATTTTGACGTAAGAAACGAATAATTTTTTAAGTACCCTCGCAGTTGTGTATTATTATTTCGTCGTAATATTGAGTATCACAAAAAATACCAAACCTATAAATATGTAAACAATAAATAAATAAGAATGCGAGATAGTGGGAATGCATTTAGCTGTTCAGCGAAATAGAGCTAGTACCTATAGCTATATAGGTACCTACTCGTAAGGTAAGTTACTTCTTTACGAATCAGAAGTAGGTAAATTTCAGTGTATGAAAAGTAAATAAATTTTTTTAGACTAGTAGACAACTGTGTACCTTTGTATTTGTATAAAATCATAATCAGCCATTTTTAATTACCGTTTTGTTGGCACCGGCTTATTAAGACTATACCTCCGATTGTAGTATCTAAATCGTAGCAAATCGCTAATGGCGAGTAATGATCTGGACTAATAAGTTCTAACTTAGCTCTTCAATTGGACAATAACTAAAAATAAACCAGAATTTTATGGATATATTTCTTCGTAATTTTTTGACAGGAGTTTGGTAAACACGAAATAGAACAAGTAAAAAGACAGCATAAATCTTTTACGAGCATTTAATTAGTTTTACAAACACTTATTATGAAGTAATAAATTCATACAAATCAGAATTTTACAAATTAATTAATTAATAATTTAAAATACAGTTATAATACTTTAGTTAAATAAATACTAAATAGTTAAGTATATTTTTGTAACGTATTATTTCGGGAAACACATATCAAGTATTAAATTTTAAAACAAACAAACCAGCAAGCTTATTTAGAGTGAAAACATTATAAAGAAAACTTAAAAAACTAAGAATCCCTGATCTTATTCATTACGATCACACAATATTCCCGGTCTAAGACTGGAGTCTTTGTTAGTTTACGTAATGAAATAACTAATAAGTGACATGCTTTAATTTATTTTATGATAAATTATTGACATGCGAGTTTGTTTTCATTTTAATTCAGTCCACTTTTGCAAAATCACGAGGCAGATGAGTAGATAATTCTTTATTGTAGGTAGGTACGCCGAAACATTTGTACACACAGCGACTCATCAACCTAGACTGTTTGGACTTTGAACTAGGTATTAGAAGTTGAACGCTGCGAATCGTGCGAGAGAGTGCGTTATATTTTTGTTACGCTCTATCTTTACCATTACATCGATACCACTGTGCACTGTCCCTTTCCGACAATTCTCTATTTTGTATGTAGCGTAGTTATGCGTATATAGGGTGTCTAACTTGATGTGTAGCCGTGTGTACATAAAATTCGATTTACAAGGTAGATTAGTATATTAAATTAAACGAACTTAATGCTAGAAGAAATGTCTTTATCACATAATGTTAAACAATTGAACTAAATGACACAGTTTCTCGGGCATCGAATTATCGAATTCAGTCTTCATCATCATATGCCAATAGTTCATATGCGATGGTGTGATAGTGAAAGTTTAACTCGATTTTTACTTTTGCCGAGAGCCGGTTTAACTTTGTTTTGAGCTTAGGGCAACGTGTCTTCTGCCACAACTTCAGTAGACGTCGCTTTTCAGTGATTAGAGCCATTAGTCGTGGCGGCAGAGGTAACCTTTGGGCGCTCGGTATAGACATGTGTTCTTCAAGAATTTCTTTTAGGCGTGTAGTACTAAGTTTTGCTGTAAGTGATTCGACGTCAGAGTTTGTAGGCTGGGATGAGGTAATGTTCTCCATTGTCGAGCTTGTTGACGCCAGGATGGGTGGCGCAAGACAGCGCTGTTGAACAACGACGATCACATATTATCGATTCGACCAATGTATATCAAACGCAGTATTGGAACAAGATTGGTTGAGGATATCAACGTGGTATTTACATAATGCGTAAACCGTTCAACGGATTAGGTTGAAACTCAGGACACAGATAGGCTGTACTGGATTAACATAAAGCATTTTCATCCTGGCGTATTCCTGTGAGATTTATGCGGGCGAAGACAAAACCAGAAGCTGGTAGGGAATAAACTAGCTAACTACGAATAACAGCTATTCCAAAATGATGTAGTGACAATAATCCAAGATATCTAGAACCAGGACCTAACCTATCTTACTGGAAAATCATAGTCGGTTTACAAAATGTTCAAAAATGACTTGTAAAAAGAACCACAGAAGCCAGAAATTATGTTGCGGGTACATAAGAGTAGTGTTTCTGAGATACAGTGTGTTAAGTACCTATTTTCTTAGATTACCGATAAGCCAAGACCCAGTGACCCCGTAACTAAACCTGGCCCGGCCCAAAGGCCACGAGCTAAGAAATAAACCAATTTTTTCTTTAAATGCTTGAAAATTATAATTGTTTTTAGTAAGTACATAAAATCAATTAAATTGCGACACAACTAAAGACCATATAGGTACAAATTCAAACTAATCGTTAAGGCTGAGCTGCACTTAAAATGTTTGCCTAGAGGTCAGCGACCACTTGGAAAATGAAATAACTAACCGCATTTCAATTACGGTGTTTTATCAGATAATATAATGTTTTTAATATAATTTTATAATAATAAAAAAGGTGACAAGGGCACCGCTAAATAATTATTGTTAATAAAAATATAGTGAAAATTTATAATTAGCCTCTAGTTTTATTCTAGGTGGAAATCGAAGTACAGCCCAGCCTAAAGATTTCAACACATGCAAAACAAACAGATAATTTCATAACGCATCCATTAGTTGCTTCATTTTATGTCGCTGTACCTCATATTGTTAACCAAAAAGTACTGTTAAAGAAAAACATGCCCTCAGCACAAGCACAATAACACGCTCTCAGTGATATAGAAATCCCGGATTTAATTTTTTTTATTTACGTTGTGCCCTACTGCGCAGTCTTTGACAAAGAATCTTTGTTTGATTGTTTTAGGGTTATAACAGTTGGTAATTTGTATCTTTGATTTTTCGTAGTTTTTGTTTTATTGAACCTGCAAATGGAGGCAAAGTAAAGTTAATTGTGAAAGTTAGATATCAACATTTCTAGTTCTAGAAAATATTTAAGACGTAATGAAAAACGAACGAGAAAGAGGGAGGATTGATAACATAATTTTTTTTTGACACAGGTCGGCAAATTTATAATTTTTGGCATAGTATCAAAAGATGGAATATTTTATCAAGTTTTATATCTAATAAAGAAAGTAAGTGCGTGAGAACCCTACTAGATGGGCCGGACGTTATTATGCTGTATATGCTTTAAAAGTTCGGTTTGTTGAAGTCTAAAAAGCGTTAACGAAAACAATTCTCTGTTAAATTGCAAATCAGATAAAAGAAATGAAGCTATTTCACTGAAGAAGAAGATCAAAAATTATAATTTTATTATGTTATTGGTTTTCTATTACAAACTTCTAAAAACTATCGATGCAACCTCTAAAGCACTTAAGCCTTAGCCACCGATCTTTCACCTTTGAAAATTTGGAAAGGTATCGACATAATATTTTTGAAACTAAAATTAATAAAACCTATTTAAGAAACTCTATGGGACAAGACATCGTGACAATTTTCTATGTGCTTAGATGGCTCAGTACCGATAAAAGAAGGATTAGGTACAGGTAGGTAGACAGTTACCTCAACGGAGTCACCAGATTGCGCGCCGTCATCGCTGGGTACCCACGACGAGGCACTAGACGAGAAGTCTTCTCCTTCTTCCTCTTCCTTCGCTTCCTCGCTGGGACCAGCGACATCTTCCCTCCTTACCATGGCATCAAGTACGTCACGTTCATCTATAGTATAAATCACATGGTATAACAAAAACCGTCTCGTAAGTATGTAAGTAAGCGAGTTAAAAATGAAATAATGATTGCATCACGAAATGTAAACAATATATTGGACAATAATAATTACAGCCATGCCCAGCCAGTTACCTAAAAAAATAAGTGTTAAACAGTGTATTTAATTTTTTGAACTGGCCGGGATATTCCTTGTTCAAAACATTGCAGCTAGGGCAGAGACGTTTACTGATGTCACGGGCATACAGACCTACAGGCTATAATTTACGACGTTACTGTAGTAAGTCTCCTCTTCTCCCTAGCCTTTATTATTCCCAAGTCACTTGGTCACTTGGGGTCGGCTTTTCTGGTCTAACCGGATTTGACTGGATATCAGTTTTTACACGGAGCGGCTGTCACCTGACCTCCGCAGCTCGAAGGCTAACGATACCCTAAGGCTAGACTACTGTAGTAAGTATCGTATATTTATATTAATGATCAACTGTAAAGACCCAGGACAAACTGACAAATATTTAGTGGAGCAACCTTAAAATGTGCCTTCTACACAGATAATTTACCTAATATATTTTAATACCACAAGCTATTTGAGAATAATGTGAAGATTGTAATAATTATTTTATTCCATTTAAGTAAGTAACAAATTGTAAGACCGATTTTCAAGTTAGATTAGATTAGATATCTTTTTTGAGAAACCACTATGGTAGTTTTTCTGACTTGATCAAAATTTCAATCACTCAGGTAGGAAACAATTTATTTCCTACACAGATATAAAATACATATTTCAAAGTCACACCATTAAGCAATTAGCCATTAGTCACATAACATTTAAAAGAGACGACAGTGTTGTGCGGGCTATGTTACTCTACGAATTTAAACCTTATTCTGTTATGTCTTATGTCTATTGTATCTTTTAATTTATCGATCGTACGGTAAGTAACACGTGGTTATAATAAAAGAATATTTAACATGACATTGAAAAGTTCTTGCTTTGTAGAGATACCTTAAAATTAAATTGGGTACCTAGCCTTGTTTAATACCGTTATTATATCCCTTAACAGCTATTACAATAAAATACAATAAGGTATGAATCGAGTTCCACACCAAAGTTTAACATTGCACATCTGCCCTCTGTGATGGTTTTCTTTAGACCTTTGTGCATTGAACTCTGTGGAATATGTCAATATATGTACAGATTGTAGTGTTTTTATTAGATATTATTTGTAACTTGAATAAGTAATATAGTAATTTGTGATAAGTACTCGGGCTGAATTATTTTCACTTATTACTATATCAACAAAATAATATCAGCTATTCTTCTATCTTTCTTTGCAAAGAAAAATGCAAATATAACGAAATAATTCGAAACCTGGATAAAAATTTAGGTCGGTATTTTTAATATGGATCACGGGTAACAAATAGTAAGAACTAGGTACTTAGCACCTACATCGTAACGAAGACAGATATCATTTATAGGCATATCGCCATATTCAAATACGTATAATAAAATTATTGTCATCAAATTGTTATTAATGACACAGTCCAACTAATAGCAATTCATACAAGCTAATTACTGTCTATGATTATATGCAGGTAACAGATTATCCAGTTCTGTTCTCGACCTTTAACTAAACTGTGTTAATAATTTATATGTAGATATCTGTAATTCTCGTTCGCTTCAGTTGGCCACTTGTCACGAAGTGAGAAAATAAGTTAATTTGTTCTTATATATACCACGAGTTTATATCTAGTTGATAACATGGTACTTTGATTTTAAGTATCAACCTAAGTAGGTATCTAGAAGATAGCTCAAAGATAGCCCGCCAGTTAAATTCTCAAATTAGTTTATACAAGTCTTCTTTAACTAAACAACATGAACAACACTTGTGTAACACTGAATAGGTTCCAGTACCTACATCGCATTTACGGCCTACCTTTTGTACGTTGTATCTACCTGCGTAGAGATTAACCATTCTAAAAATGAACGCCCCTCTACAACGGTTACGCTCACATGCAAAGAAGGTGTACAGATTCAACACTCATAAATTAGTCTTTGTCATTGGTTGCTCAGTCACCGTCGAGACATGAAAGTGGAACCACGCGTCGATTTCACCGAAAAAGTACGGTCAACATGTCAACGAAAAAGCATCTTCGCAGTCAGGTAAAAAAAAATTATTTCAAATTATAAACTAAACTGTTTTTAATAATGCTTATATAATTTTAGAGCTGTTTGTAAATCAAAATAATTATTTATATGTTATTCTACAGGGCAAAGAAATTATTGCTAAAGTATATCACCGCATGAAATATGAAGCAGAAAATGGAGTTGAAAATGTATCTGATGCTAGATGGCGAACTGCTCAAGCTGTTGGTTATAGTGAGCACACAATATCAAACATATTAAAAGAAGAAAGACAACAGGCAAGTTCCACCGAAACATTAGTAAACACCCCCACAGACATGGCACAGAAAATCTTTAAGTCGCCCTCAAAAAGAAAACGGGTGTGTCCGAAATCAACGCTGGACGATTTTGATATATCTGTGCTACGAAGAACAATAATGTCATTTCATGTAGAATTTAATGAAATGCCAACATTAAAAAAACTTAGAGAAGTTTTATCGGGAAAAATTGGTTTCGACGGCTGTACAGAAACGCTGCGTAAAATTTTGCGAGAAACTGGCTTTGAATGGTCTACAACAGACGACAATCGAAAAATACTCGTTGAAAAGCATGACATACAACTGTTGCGCTTCAAGTATTTAAAAAATCTTAAAAAATATCGTGATGAAGGTCGATACATCGTGTATACTGACGAAAGCTATGTGCACACAACACACATACAAAATAAATGCTGGAAAACCGTGAAAGGTATATCACCACTTCAGAAAAAGTTGTCAAAAGGAATGCGGGTCATAATTGTTCACGCCGGCGGATGTCAAGGGTTTGTTCCAAATGCTTGCTTAATATATAAAGCAAACTCAACAAGCGGCGATTACCATGAAAACATGAATTTTGAAAATTATAAAACATGGCTTACGAAACAACTGCTACCTAACCTCCCAAAAAAATCTGTCGTAGTTATGGATAATGCTTCTTACCACAACGTTTTAATAGAAAAATGTCCTAATTCAAATTCAAATAAGAACATTATGCAAGCATGGCTGAGACAAAAAAATATTCCATATGAAGAATCCATGAAGAAAATAGAACTGTATGATTTAATAACTAAGAATAAAGACAGGTTCAAAAGTTTTGCAATCGATGAGCTAGTTAGGTCGAAAGGTTTCGAAGTTCTACGATTACCTCCTTATCACCCGGACCTGAATCCTATAGAAAAGATATGGGGAATACTAAAAAACTACGTGGCTAAAAAAAACGTTGGACAAAACTTGACGTCTATAATCGCTTTAATTAAGGAACGAATTGAAATGATTGATTATACTATGTGGGAAAATACATGTCGACATGTTAATGATATCGAAAAAGAATATATGAAAAATTTTGACATGGATTTTGAATTCATTATTAATGTTGAGTCAGATTCTGATGAAAGTGATTAGGTATATTGATGAGTGAAGAATTGGTTAATTAATATTTTATTTTATAACGTTTGTTTGTATTGTGTAATGTTTTATTACGTATGCATTAAGTATAATATTAGTCATATATAAATGCTTGAAATAATAATAATTTCAACTTTTATTTTAAGGCAACAATTCACAGACAACATGCAGTAGGTATACAGTAAATAAAATGACCCATATTAGATAAATACATTACGGACTAACATACATAAAAAATATACACAATAACACTGATTTTCAACTGGCAGACGGACATACAAAGTGACTAACAGTGGTAGGCTTAGTAATAAGGTTCCGTTTGCACCTTACAGGTAGGTACGTAACTATAAAATATATATATAGGCTACCTACTGTATTTTATTTATATTTTTCTTATTTCACAACATTAATATTCAGTAGGAATATTTTTTTTATGCAATCTGTACTACCCAACTTGCCCAAACGTCGAAAGGCCGGATTTGTCGGCCAACTAGTGCATAAATGACACGAACGCGCGACAGATCGAACGTATCGTTCCATACAAAGCGCACGTTCCCCGCCATACAATGCTAATACCTGGACTTATCGCACGATTAGTCGACCTCTAAGTGCAGCCACGAGTCTATGTTTACAGAAAAGTCGCCGCACGCACACAATTAAAGTGTTGCAATAATTATTTCTTTTCACACATTAAAATAATCACGTTTTGTGGAGGGGCGTTCATTTTTAGAATAGTTTATCTCTACTTACAATAGTGAAGCAAGTACTCACGCGCGCGCGCAATCAACGTCGCTGCCTCGCGTTCCCCTCGTCTGTTCACAGTCAAAGCGTCCCCAACATTCAGCTCTTTCCCTAATGGGCTCACAACTGACTTCACGTACACTACATCACGACCACCGCTGTTCCACTCCACAAGTAACCAGTTCTCACCAAGTCTTTTTCTTGACGACGACATCGCGGACCTCCGACTTCCTTGGGCACTGGTTTATGACTAGATCGTTCATAGTCGTGCATCGGGCCCTCAGGTAAGTTTTATTACAACGCACCCTTACTTACTGCAGTTATTTCTTCCCCCGCCCTCCAATCCGAACAATAGTTTTCGCCAACGGCTCCGGTGCGCACAAAAAACGCATCCTTTTTTGCAACGTACTTCCTAGTAAGTTTCTAAGCTGAGATTTATAATCTTTTGTGTGTCAACCCTCTGTTGTCTAGCCGAAAGTCGTAAAAGTACGTAAAACAAATGATTATTGTAGATTTTATTGTAGAATCTTTAACTAGAACTACCTGGTAACTAGCTTATTGTACGTTTAATACATTATCAAGAAAATAGTTTACTTATTATTGTTTTCTGTTTATGCGAATGTTATTCATTGAAATGAAACTACTATATACGGATTTTATCGCGTTGTTTATTTGACACTTTATTACATAATTTAGAAACTGTTTCACTACATACTACTACTATTAAACTTTACACATTTTTAAGCTAATTAAAATTATTAAAGCTATTTATATTTATGTTTACACTTTCCCCGACGTTTCGGATGCTTTTCAGCAGCCATGGTCACGGGGACCTAGTTATTATACTCTTTGTCACGGGGAGACTAAGATGGTAGTTGTCTCAATATTCCAGTGTAGTTATTTTAAAGTACCCGAACATAATTTAATCATTGGTGTTTACGCAAGTTTTATATCTATACTTAGCTGTCGCTGTCTCAGTGATCGCATGGCATTAGTTTGTGTGTTAATCTTCAGTAACAGCACGGATATGTACTCGGTAGATGACAATATAGGCTGGCAAAGTCCATTAAAATAGGTAAAATATTATTTATCTGAAAAATATGAATTAATTAACCACCTTGGCACCCAGGCTTAAGTATGAACTTATTTTCTTAAAACGAACGGGAGACTTCAAATATATAAATAACGAACATAATAAACACTTTGGAGATCACATAAATAATTGTGCCGTCTGGGATTCGAACTTAAATCATAAACGCGGCGGCACGACATCGACGAGACGACGACGCGGCGACGCGACGGCGCCAATGCGCGATGGCTAGATATGGTTAACCTTGACTGCACGAATGGCGTAGTGGTTTAGGTGGTCACGTGGCCACTGATACTGGGCAAGTGTTGTGGGTTCGAACCCCACACCGGACAAAATTGTGTGTAATCCATAAATAGTTGTTCCGAGTCTGGGTGTTCTTGGTGTCCGTTGTTTGAATGTTTATAAAGTCCCAGCGACCGGAGTTGTCCTTATAAAATAACACCTGACAGGTTAGATCTAACTGTATTCGGGAATCAAACAATGGTGCCAATTCTGTTGTCACAAAATTCTCTTATCTTAGCTAAAAATCTCTAAAATTTTGTTTAGTCCTGTCACTTTTAGCGATTTCAGAATACGAAATGTCGTTTGACAGGACTAAACTAAATTTTAGAGATTTTTAGCTAAGATAAGAGAATTTTGTGACAACAGAATTGGCACCAATATCACATTTAAAAATTGGTTGATCATTTAAAAATTAATATATTATAATACTCTGTTTTTCTTATATTTATAGGTAATCGTATAAAGTTTTTCCATTGTTTATGTAGACCTTAGGCCTATAGATATTACTTACCTACGCACTAATATTTATTCTTCTCTAGTAAATAATATTACTTACACTTAGTATGATTTTGATTGCTTAGGTGGCGCAGCAGTAGGTACACACGGCTACACATCAAGTTAGACACCCGATATACGCATAACTACGCTACATACAAAATAGAGAATTGTCGGAAAGGAACAGTGCATAGTGGTGTCGATGTAATGGTAAGGATAGAGCATAACAAAAATATATCGCACTCGCACGATTTGCAGCGTTCAACTTCTAATAGTATCTACAAAGTCCAAACAGTCTGGGTTGATGCGTCGCTGTGTGTGCCTAGTTAATGCAACTGCTGTTCGTGAGATATCGGGTTTGAATCCCCGTTCGGACCAACAAAAAGTTATTGGGTACCTATATCTGACAATAGCATTCCGAAATTGTTGCACCCGAATTTTGTTTAAAAAAGTGAAGGCTCTGCTCCTTATCTCCCTGGAGTCGTGTCGGTTTGCCGCCCCATCGGACTATGAGAGTCATGGCAAATATGATTGTCAGTTCTAAGCAAGCAAATGTTATATGCAAGCGCACAATTTATATGCAGAATAAACTGTTTAACCTTTGATTATTATTAGGTAAATAAGGGTATGGTATGGTGGTTTTAGTCGGTAGGCCCGAAATCTCGGGACGACCCGACATAGCTCTCTCGCCTTGTGGCAAGGGGGTATGCACCAGGAGCATTTTACCACGTTAAAAAAAGGAGGTGGTATGTCAACAGTCAACATTAACGCTTAACGCACGCCACCGCTATAATTTTTTAGCGCCACGGCTTATTCAGAAACCCAGGCCATACACGGTTAGCGAGATCTATCTTTATCAGCAGAAGAGCCTAAAAGGAAAAGTCTTGTGAACAATCTGAAAATCAGTGGTGGCTTGGTCCATGATGATACCCTAAACTCACAGCGAGGTCAAGCTTACCGGAGGAAGTTTCCGACAAGCGCGTGTAAGCCAATTTGAGTAAGGGTTAATCCGGTGTGGGTTTTGGGAGTAAGTCACGCAATATTGGTCGGTTTAATGGTCACCGATGGTACTCTACCATCAGTGCGGCGGGCTGGTTCTCTATGATGGCGGAAAATAGACCGTTAATGTCGGCGCTCAGGTCATCGATGAAGTCATCGAGGCTCTTCATGTTCAGGTTCCGATAAATGGTGCTGTTCGTCAAGCGGCGATAAAGATCGAGAAGTTGAGCACCTACCCAAAATAATTATGACGCTGCGCTGAGGTGATCTATTCCCTATTCCCTTATCCGTAATCTTTTGCGATTAATTTACCTAATTCTGTCCCTAGTTAGGTGGTGGATATTTTTTTCGAAAAAGACAACGCGCGCTTTATTATTGTTTCTTGTTTCGCGGGAGATTTAACAAACATTCAAACAAGAGTCACAAAGAACACCTAGACTTGAAGTAAATATTTGTAGGGTACCTACACAATATTTGGTCCTGTGTGGTGAACTTGGAACACTCGGAGAAGTGGCTGTAGCAAGGCGACCACTTAAAGATCCACTACATTATCCATAGAGTAGTATAAGTATAATAGGAATAGAGAGCCCACTCAAGCAAAAATTTTGCCACCTCTTTTTCAACGCCCGCTAGTGCCCTCTTTTATTTGGTTCTTAGAACTATATGCAAGTAGATAGCTGTATGTGTATATATACATATATATTTGTAGCTATATCATGTATATTATATATATGCATAAATTGTGTTGCATATAGGTATGCATAAATTGTGTTTACTTTAGGGTAAAAATAAAAACAGCTATTATTCATACCAATTCTTTATTGATTAAAGAAATTAATGGTTCACAAATAAAACATAAAGAGAAAATTGGAATAAGGCGCTATTTTAATTTAATAGATTTATGCTTAGTAGTACGATTGAGCTGCACTTTTTATTTCATCCTCACCATCATAGGTAATTTTTGCAGACAAAGTTCTGTTTATTGAGCGACACCAGCCACAATTTAATAAATTTATTGAGATGTTCACAAAATAATCTTTTATATTATGTTGTTGGCATGTAAATTCATAATATGTTATCATTGTATCGCATAATAACTTTATTTTCGATCTTATGTTGTATTTTGAAACGTCTCTTTTTAAAAACGCACAGGTGAATTTTGTATATATTTGAAGGTATTTAAACTTTCTTTAGATGGGTAGCACAGCCATTTCTTGTTGGTATTGTATTCTTTTGAAATCACCAGGTTAATAACAGCGAAAGACACTAAAATCACAAAATTCCACTAACACATACGCGTACGCCGTTTATGTGAAATTTGTGAATTGTATTTTTATGATATGTCAGAAATGTCTAAATCCGTTTTGGACTCTAGGAAAATAAGTAGATGGCAAACATCCAACAATATATAATAATAAATCAATAAGTATTACTAGAAACAATAGCAATAAAACTAATATGATACTAATAAATCAATAAGTATTATTATGAAACAATAGTAATAAAATTGTAGTTTTTATTAATTAACTAAAAATATTCTACAATCCATGTTTGACCAGTGACATCTACCGTGTTAAATTGCATAATACTAAGGAACCAATACAAGAATAGTTCTTAATTTGTCCGCTTTTGCGCTGCAATCGCCTGTCAAATATAGATATTCTAACTGTGATACCACTGACGTTATCCTTGCAAAAATTAATTAGCTTGACTCGTTACAAGTATACACATTATACGTATTTTATCTATAGATTATAGTGTTGAGTATTTGGTTGAGTAGGACTTACAGTCCTAGAGGCATGACATTTGTCCCGTACAAGACGTACTAATTAATGTAAGAGCGGCTCAAAATTTTCATGTACCATTTCAAATTTTATGTCGCGTTCGTCGCGTATGACATGAGCATAGAGTGAGTGAGAGAGAACGCGTCACATGCTTTATTTTATTCACCAATTATAAACCGAGTCAGACAACGATATAACGCCTTCGTTCACTTTCGTCGACTTTGTTATGCTTATAAAAGTTTGTTTGAGTACCTACATATGTATATTTTATAGTTTTAAAGCATTTAATTTGTAGATATTCTTAGTTTTGTTACTGTTGTTCAATATTTAAATGTATGGCTAGTTATGCATAGTAGCTACTTTTTGCCTTCGGAGGCTCGCAAATATTACTTTTTTAATTTAACACTAATTATTTTTTAAATAAATCGTACCTTCTCTAAAATCAAATAATAAAAATGACAGGTGCTCTTAGTTGCTTTGCACAAACAAGTAACATTCGATACGTTGTTTTAAATGTTATGAAAATATTATTAATTGTCCTATGAAATTCGTTTCTTATACTTTGTGGTTAGTTTTACGTAAATCACACTTTGTAAGGTTGTAGATGACATAAATATCCATAACTTCAAATGTACCGCTGTGCTTCAAGCCGCCTCGCCTTATTTGAAGTGGGAGTTGGGACATTGTACTGGCTCAGTACAAAAAAGAAGCAACTCTTACAAACATATTTCAAATTCATGTCCTACTCAACACTAAATTGGATTATACTAACTTAAATATTTATAAGAATCCTCAATAAGAAATGCCAACAATATATTGTTTTCATCTGGCAACCTCCATTTGCGACTGGCAAAGGCTTTTCAATCTACTATCCATCTGCGATCCACAGTGCGACATAAAAGAGTAGACATTAATCATGAGAGAACTAAAAATTTCAACATCGTGCAACACTATACATGAGTATTTATACACATGAACTGTCAGTAGTTGGCGGAAATATACTTGTTGTCGAAGTATTTTCGTAACAACCAGGGTTGGGCAGTATTTGAATTACTTGTAATTAAAATACGTAATTAAAATACAAATACGTATTTGGTATTTGTATTTCAATTAGTTCCTTAAAATGTAATTTGTAACTCGTATTTCAAATACTTGACGCCGAGGTATTTTGTAATTAGTATTTCAAATATTTGAGGCTTCAAAATACATTTTAACATTAAAATACATTTAACGTTCATTTAGCGATCGTGAGTGTGAGTGCGAGGCGAGAGTGTAATGATGATGGTAAAGCAGCTATTAGAGTTGGCAAGACTGCACAGTGCACCGCACCCTGTTATGTATACTGTACGCCAGGGGTCGGCAACCCGCGGCCCGCGACTATTTTGTAAATAAGGTCTTATCATATGGAATTATTTTAATATCGCGCCAAAACTTAAATCAACTCCAGCCGCGAAAGCCGGCACTGGCCCACAAAATACTTTTCAACATCAGCTGTGGTTGCTTTTTTGCATTTTTAACATAATCGACAAAGGCATAAAAAGTTATGAACATGTCCGGCCCGCCTCTATTTAATTTTGTCACTATGAGGCCCGTACCTGCTAAAAGGTTGCCGACCGCTGCTGTACGCTATGACTGTACGTCAAAATTGGCCAACAAAACGCATATATTATGTCGCTATATTATTGTTATCGCCCGTTATATGCTGATGTTATCAGTCAGTATCGATATTCGGTTCACTATCGCGATAAGTTTTGTCAAAGAGTTTTCCCTTCAACAGGCTTGGCACAGCAAATGTTTAATATTATTTATTTTATCTTATTTATTGTCAGTAACATCGGCCTATTCACAAGTTCATTGAATCAACTTAATCAGCCTTTTTAATCTAGCTAATGTCACTCAAATAGATATTCTCTTTTTAGCTGCGACTGATCCTCTGCCGAGTAATTATGGCATGAAAGCGTAACAATCAAACTCCTATTTGCATAATTAGTAATATTAGTTGGGAAATAAATTAGCAAATCTTGTGATAATATTTTATTACGATACTGGTAAAATTCAAACATCGAAATTAGCGGATCGCATGCTTCCTGTGTTGCCACATGTACGATGCTAGCATCCTCATTTTATTTGTATTATTTTTTTTATCATAACATTGTCAGTTTATTTGGTTCAAGTAAAAAAATAAAGTAAGATTTAATTACATTAAATACCATATAAAAGTGATCGTGGCAAGTTTTGCTTGGCTTAAAAAGTTAAGTAATTATTATATTTATTAACAATCTACATATTTTCAAAATTAAATTACGATTCACAGACCTTTGCTGCTTAGTTATGTCAGCGCCTTTGAAACAGACCACACTAAATAAATAAAAGATTTGAAATAAATGCCGGCAACACTGTATTTGATTTGATTGCTGGCATTCTGTCATTGTTGACGTTTATTAAAATTTGTTGGTTATGTTTTCAACTTTGTACCTAAGTACTGAAAAAATGTGTTTTGATTGTTAGTAAAGTAAGTTAAAACAATGGAAGCTTTAACACTACAGAAAAAGAAAAATAGTATTAGCAAAGGTAAACTTAAGAAAAATATAAAAAATGTGTTATGTCGCCCCGACCAAGTGCTATGGTAAGTTTTGGCAAATTGAAGGAATACTTTTGTGAGTTTTGTGCGTCGCAGATAAAATTATGTCGTTTGGTTATTGTTTCCAGGCCCGAAATTACGGCAGACGAAAGAAACCGATTAGAAATAGTCCTTAATAAACATAGAATCAAATTACCCGAATTCAAAAAGCCTCATTGGAAAGAACTGAAATTAATGCCAAAGGAGAAAAGGCCGAAACCACCTAAGTTAAAGTTAGTTATAAAACCGAATTTAAATAATTTATAATAGGTATATAATGCTACATAGGTTTCACACTAAAAACAACAATTCACTGATGAATTGTAGACAAATAGGCCAGGTGATACTTGTCTTATTATTAATCGTTTTATACAATAGAATTAAAAAACAAAGCTTTATGACAATTTTTATTTTATGAATTGTTATCTACATCTTGACCCACTTGCACTAAAATCTCTGACCACCCATTAACTTAGCCAAGGTAACAACAAATGAATCAAGTCTTATAAATTTAAACCATTTCAATTATGATGACATATGTTTTTATAAAAACATTGTTGCTGTTTAACAAAATGCCCTCAGTATGCATTAGGTTATAATTCAAAAACTGTCTCCTTTATGGTTTATGTATGTCCCTGCTGAAGCCAGTTTTGATAGATTAAACAAGTCTAGACACAATGTGTAATGTCTTTACATTAATTGGTTACCCTCCTGAAAATAATGAAATTTACTAGCTTTTGCTCATGACTTTGTATGTGTGGAATTTGGATGTAGTTAGGGTAGATTTACATGTGAGAAGCTAATCTTTAGACATAATACATACCTATAGATAGATGTATTCACTGGTAATCATGTAATGCATAATTTAAACCCTTACTATTGCTTCTTGACTTACAGCAGTATATTAAGATGGAACATGCCTAGTGCATGTTTGTATTTTAAGTTTGATCACCAGCCATATAGCTGTGTAAACCAAATTCAATGTTGTGCTAAATTTTTTTGCATGATGTGTGTACAAACATACAGACAAGCAGATAAAAAGTCTAAAATAATTGTTTACATTCTATAGCTTTTATATAAATATTATTATAATATAAATAACTGAATTGCGTCAAAACAGCATATTGGCAGCCAGACAACAGAATTTCAATTGTTTAGCATCCCAACAACTGGCCCGTTAAATATCTGCAATGTCCCATTTACAATTTTATTATTTGTACAGGTAATTAATATGACTAGACCTACATCTACTTATACTAAGATATTTATTTTATTTACAGGAAAGTAGATGGACTTCTATTTGGTATAAGTCAGTGCATTGATACAATACAGAATGGCCAATGTTCTGCTATCATCATTGAAGCAACAATTAATCCACGGATCATAGTTCAACCTGTCATTGAAATGTGTACCTCTAAGAACATCCCTATCCTTTGTATAAATGACTTGAGGAAACTAGCATTAGCCAACTTTGGAATCAAAACAAGCTGCTTAGGAATTAAAAATGATTATCTGTCAGACCTGGTAAATGAAATTGTAGATATATCCAAACAATATTGCAAGCCTACTATAAATCAACCAATAATTAGTAATAAAGTGGAAAAAATGGATGTAGAAGAAAATAAAGTTGTGAAATCTAATTCAAATGTAATGGATACTACAGAATCGCCATATTTGTACAGGAATAATAAGAAGAGTAGAGTATTTGTACCTACAGCCCAAGAAAAACCCAAGAAGACTAACAAGGCATTTATTGGACAAGACTTCATTGAATTTGCTGACAAAGCGGAACAGAAGGACAGCAAAACATATATGAAAATGATACTGAAGCGAATATCAAACAATGCAGACAGGGTTAAAAAGAAATAAACGATTTCTAATGAGAAAGATGCTTTATTCATAAAATATTAATTACTATAATGTCAAAAAAGACATGTATCATGTTATGCATTCCACAAGGAATGTGAATCAAATAGTAATCAGAACTGTTTGGGTGTCTTAATAGTTCATGCAAATAAATTTAAGCTATCCCATAACACTTCTTATTACTACCCACCAAATCCTACCTTTTTGTCTGGATTACAATAGACATCCGGGTAAAACTTGATACACTAATTATACTAAATAAATCATGCAATACCCCATATAATGAATCTATACATATATAATAACAATCACTGTATGAAGTATAGCATGATAGTAGATATATGTATCTTACATTTTCAATTTATGCATTGCATTTAAGTTTTTAAACAGTTCAATTTAATAAAATCAAACAACAGATTGGTTCAATGTTACACCTACAATAATGACTAAATTAGTCGATTATAGCTGGCCATTGCTTACATCTAAACATACTAAATTAACCAAGAAAGTAATCAAACAACAACATGACAAGTTTTTTGATGTGCCACTCAAATATATTACTCTGTGAACAATTACCCATTACCATGGTGCAATTTAATTTTACCTTTAGATTTAGATTTCATCACACAAAAACCATATCATGTATATGCTTTTAGTTAAAATCATAACAACATTGTTAATAAAATAACAAACTAAAATAAAAATTTTAATTGGTACACAGTACCAATAATGATTTATATGATCACATTTTACTATTAATATCATAATATAATTACATAATTGTCTTAAATTCCTCTTAAATATACATGCAACAATTTTATATAAATTGTGAAATTTATCCGCTAGAAGATTACAGGAATGAAAGCAAGCTAACATCGCCGAACTAGTCGGCAACACGTCAAGGTATAACTATACGAGACGATAATATATGTATTTGTACATCTCTACAAACTATTTAAATGTATTAAATATCAGTATACGGTTCTCAGAAGCGTATGTCAGAACTGTTGAAAATGTACAATGTAAATGCCTAGTTGTGAGTGCGGCGCGGCCGGGCTCCGGCGCCCAGCCAGCCGGCTGCGGCCCGCGGCGCGGACGGGCGTGCACCGAGCGAGAGGTCTACTCGTCCGATTTTTCACATTCTAAAATCGGCAGCAACCAGGACGGGCGGCGACACGGGTCCGAGGCGCGGGGCCGGCCGCCTCAGTGCGGCGGGCGCGGCGGCGCCTCGCTGGGCCGGTAGCGCGCCAGGATGATCGCGCACATCTTCTGCGCGTCCGTCTCGTCGGGGTACGCCGCCATGGCCTCCGCCACCTGGCCCTCGGGGAAGATGCCCGCCAGGTGGTAGTGCATGCGGCGCCGCGCGTCCCAGTGCTGCAGCGCGCCGTCCGACGCGCCCGGCGACAGCTGCCGCCCCGCCGCCGCGCCGCCCGCCCCCGCCCCCGCGCCCGCGCCCGCCCCGCCCGCCGGCGCGCTCGCCACGCGCGCCGCCAGCGAGTGCAGTCGCGGGTCGCACGCAGGGTTGAGAGTCAGCTGCCTGACCAGCTTACGGTGCGGGTTCACGTCGGGCGGAGGGCCCGCGGTGCCGGGGACGGGGCCCAGGAGGCTGGCGGGCGGCTGCGACGGGCCGGCCACCTGCAGCTGGGCGCGGTCGAAGTGAGTGGCGAGGGCCGCGTCGGCCAGGCGGGGCGCGGCGGAGTGCGCGCGGGCGAGCGGGCGCTTGGCGTCGGCGGGGCGGCCGCCGGGCGGCAGGCTCACGGTGTGCAGGTCGCGGGCGCGGAGGGTGCGCGCGGCGCGCTCGGTGAGCTTCTCGGCGACGGACTTGTGCGGGCGGCCGGCGCGCTCCGGGTGGTGGAACTTGCACTTGTTGCCGTAGGTGCACTTGCGCCCGTAGGGGCAGGCGGGCGGCGGCTCGCTGCGGGACGGCGGCGCGCCGAGGAAGGCGTCGAGCGTGGGCCCGGCGCGGCCCAGCGGGTCGTCGGGCGGCATGAAGCGGTCGTTCACGAACGAGTACATGAGGAGCCGCTCCTCCACGACCTTGCGGAAGTCGGGGTTCTCGACGGCGAGGTCGCGGTAGTTGTCGTTGGAGACGACGATGCCGTCGGTCTCGGCGGCGAGGCGCAGGATGTACCGGTCGTCGTAGCAGACGAGTCGCTTCCCGCCGAGCAGTCGGCTGGGCGTGTACACGAGCACGCGGTCCCGCTCGAGTCGCTCGAGGGCGTCTCGGTCCGCGATCGGGTTGTTAGGTCGCGACGCCTCCTTTCGCCATTTCGGCACGAACGCGGTGATCTCTTTGTGCCCGCGAGCGCGGAACCATGCCACGCAGATTTCGATGCCACGACAAGAAAATACCTCCTTGTTGCCATGACTGGAAATGAAAGTGGAAACATGAGCATGACTGAAAAATAAAGCGGAATATAGTAGGAATTACCATATCAAAATTACCATGAAACATTATCATGCCGAAAAAATTATGATGAATCCTCTATTATCAAGATAAGATTGTTTTACGTATGACTTTATCTACCGGAACTGAATGAGGCGATGCCCTTTGATATTAGTTCAATGTACAAAATGAGTTAGTAGAGAGAACAAAATAAAATATAAATATGATTTAAATATGTTTCGGGAAATCTCCGTCATTTACATAAATTATATAGATACATATCGTTCATATACTCCCTAAGGGTTAGTCAGAACTGTACCCACATTTTATAAGATATGTTTTTGGACCAACGTTTAAAAATGCAGTGTACCATAATAACACAATTATCTCGCGAAAGCAGTGTTTGAACTCTGAATAAAGGAATGTTTAATTACCTCATGGCGACATTACTGCCGTCTATCACTATGTGTCGGAGCGGCGGCCTATCCGACGGTGTATCGGGCTCGAACGGCAGCAATGGCGACAGCGTCCGTGGCGGCTGCTTGGCCGCTAGTTTGATGAGCTCGGCCAACAGCTCATTGCAAGGCGGGTCCGGGCCCAGACGCTGTAAGGCTGTCCTAGCCAGGCGTTCGGAGTAACCCAGTTTTACAGCGAACTCGATCTTGGCCTGTAGAAATAAAAACTACTTAATAACTGGTATAAGCAGAGGTGTAACGTTTTGGTAACTACGATTTTAGGTCTCTTGTAATAGGAGCGAGCTTATTGCCGCCAACCGAGCAAAATTCTCTTACTGAGAATTTTTTCACAGGAAAACTTTAACAGATTGCCTGATCCGGGAACCAATCCTGATACGCACAGTAGTAGCATTCACTACCCCTACTTCGGGTTAATGTTATTTATGAACGAGGTAACTTATTTTATCCAAAGCGGCAAAATTAAATCTGCATTACGACGAGTTTACAATTTATTTATTTATTTAAGGATTTTCAACAAAGGAACATTATATATCAATAGTACAATAAAGTATCAATTCATAAATGAATTAAAAGGTTTTAATCTGTCTTACGTCGGTTAACAATTGCAAGTTCTAGATGATTTACGAGATTTATTTATTTATGGATTCCAACAGTCGAATATTTTAAGTTTTATATTATTAGTTTACAAACCTTCCAAGATCAATATGAATGTCACTGTCGCTTTAACGAGCGTAAAATCTATAAATAATGATGTAGGTTTAGGTTAAAAATAGGGTATCACGGTACGAGCGTAGGAATGATAGCAATGTGCAATACACGGCTGTCAACTTGATGACTTTGTAAATAAACCTCATTTACTTTTATTACAAGTACTCAAAAATACAAAAATAAATCTGTCTATTTTTACGGTTTAATGTTTCATTGTCTTGGCAATTTTTTAATTAACTTAAAACTGAGACAGCAGAATCCCTCGTCAAGAAATAGGTAGGCCTGCGTTGCTTTTTTTCTATGAGCGCGTAAGTAATGGAATTATCAATTAATGTAAGTAGAATATCCTAACTAAAAACGCTTTTAAGCCTTAAATATTCAATCGGTCATCATGAAAATTCGCAAACAGGAAAAGGAGAAAGGATACCTTTCATTCAGAAAATAGTATTGTTCCCGAACGAGCGAAGTCGCAGGCAAAAGCAAATAAACGTTCCTACGGATTTCTTTTTGAAATTGTAAAATACTGTAATTGCATAGTAGCCAAGCTTGTTTGTTGTATTATCGTTTTAGAAAATTGGAACCTGATGTAAGTAGGTCTTTGATTACAGCGGAGCCGCGCGATATAACCTAGTACTTATTTATATAAAACAAACTAGCAGAACCAGCAAAAGATTTTCTGCCATGAATTTTTTTTTATAGGAACCCTAATCCTATATATAACATACCAGAACCTCAAACACCACAATTAGATTATTAAATCGTAATAATAATATAATCATTAAAATATTACTTTTATGTACTTAAATATTTGAATTTAACGAATTAGTTCTCCTTATGTGCGCGGATAGGATGTGCACTATCCGCGCACAATAAGTCTAACAATATTACAATAAATCTAACATTATTGCCTTTATTGCATCAAAAACCTTATTGTCTTGAATCGTCATACATTTTCGTTTATATCTGCTGTTTAATATATGGGTGACTATAATTTAATTCGTTTTAATTATTTTAGTGATAAAAAATTACATATATTAAAAATTGCTGAAATTGATTCAGTAGCCGATTTTGAACAAAACTTTCTGGATGTGCGTTTATTATGTTACATGTTGTATATATATATAACTTAGCGGATAGTATTACCTGATTAGCCTGCGGAGGTGTAGGTGTGACAGTAACATATTCGGCGAACTCAGCGGCGAGTGTGTCCGAAGGTGTCCGAGAAGCAGCTCGGTGAGCCCCCTCGTCCTCACACTCGGAATCGTAGCTGGAATCCTCGCCGCGCTCGGCTGACCACGCCAACGATGACTCCACATATTTCTGCAATAAAAAATAGTTGCATTCAGTCAAAAAGTACATAAGCCAACGAAACACATTTAAAATCTTGGATCTACCATGAATTTGTATCCGAAACTTACGAAACCGAACGAACAAAACTTACAAAGGAGGTTCTTCGGAATTCTTTCTTTTTTGATGACGCTACTCGTTTGTTCGTAACGTTGTTGAAAGGTTTAGGAAATTCATGAGGTTGCGTACCGAAATTCTGTACGAATATTGTTTCACGGTACGAACATTCGGCTCCAAACTTCGACATTTACAGTTCATGGTAGGCCTATGAATGTCAAGACATAGTTATTCCAAATTCAAACATTTTATACGTAAATATTATCGTCATAGCTAAGTCGGTACTGTAGAACAGGTTGGCATAAATAAAATGACATAAAGACACCGTTGGATACATTTTTAAATGTAGCGTGATGGATATAAGTCCTAAGTCTGCTTTAGTTTTAAAAAGCAAAAGAAGTCGGAATTATTTTTAGTATTCGACTATAGTTCATTGAAAAGTTTACACAATTTTAAGTTTTTTTTGTAGATAATATAGCATTAATGTATACAGCCACTTAACAATGTTATTATATCCGTTTGCTCGACAAGATACCTACAGATTTGTATGATATAATATCTGCATTAACATTTCAAGCCGCCACGCAAGCCTTTAAAATAGCAAATGATTATATTTATCCTTTCATATATGATTGACTTGCACTGGTACCGGATTTAATTTGAATGCAGTTTACAGATTTCTAATATCAACTTTGTATGAGAAGATTGCGGATCTTAGCTAAGTGGGTAAGTATTACGACTAAAGGTTATTAAAAATAATACGACCTTTTTTAAAAGACACACCGCATCTTGCTGTCGTTCCTGTGTCCAGGGAACTACATACATTTGAACAACAGCTACAAAGAACAACCAGACACGGAACATGTATTTGTGGACCACGTATTTTTTGTTCCGTGTGGGTATCAAATCGACAACTCTTAGCACAGTGGAGATGGCACTTAAACAACTACGCCAACCGTGCACTCCAATAGTTCATGTTAGTATGATCCTCAAATTGCAAATATGAAAGAGTAACAGAGAGAAAAAGAGATCTATATAGAAACTTAGAAAGCTTCTAAACCAAACTACACAAGGTTTTCTTGGTACCAGTCAATGTTTAAATTAATCCAGATCGTATAAAATACACCAAATGTGATGCGAACAAAGATGATTATCAATCAATAAGCAAATTTTATAGTACCGCGGCCGACACCGGCTCAGCACAGGGTCATGAGGGCGCCGAAGCGGATCTACAGATGATCATTGACCTTTAGAGTGCGCAACGCCCGACGTACCGGTTGTAATTCATTATACATGAATTGACAAAAATATATCTGAATTAAAATACAGGAACTAACTTAAAACTATAACGATATGCATGAGACGTCAAGTGATCGAAATAAGATCTTCAACACAAACAACTTAATATCCAATTCGAAATTTCCATTTTAATTTATTACAGATGCATAAAAAGAATAGATTCAACAGCAGCACCATTCCTTAGTTTGTGTCGCAAACTTTATATGCTAAACTTCGTTTAGTAACACAATGAATACTATGTCTAGGTCAGCTTCAAAACTTAACGCTTGATTTATATAAGCACATTTTTTAAAGTGTCCACCAGATTTTTGTCAATAGTAGTATGAGATGATTCAAGAAAGCAACCTTGTTAAATCGACCTTAACTGTCATACGGCACATTATTAATGTACTGGGGAGCGATTGCGATTTCATCTCTATAAAATCCAACGGGAGGTTTCTTTGTTAGACTATAAAACATAGGAACCGTAAAAGCACATACCACGATAATATCAACGCGGCTTACAGTTAGAAAATTTACTTAATAATCTACAAAATAGCGGTTAGTCATACCCAAGATCCGCGTCGAGACCTAGTTGGCTGTGAAACTAAAATACAAATCTAGATTTTGGTTTGGATTAAACATGGTAGGTAGTTCTGTACGTGAATAAAATAATATTCTGCCTAACCATGGACGAGGCCCATGTCAGTCCAGCAGTGGGCTATTAACATATCATTATATAATAAGCATATTAAGTTTCTACAACTAGGCTTAGTTGAATTTTGGCCTTCATTATGTAATAGATTCAGCTTACGAACCTTGAAATATCTATCTCTCATCTTCAGCCGAAATTGCGTGGGTATAAAAGTTAATAGAAAGAAACATATTATGATAATACAGCGATGATTATCACGATCGTAATGGATTATAAATGTGCATAACTCATGAATACTGATAAAATCAGCTTAAGGTAAGAAATCTGCGGAGCCTCACATCTGTGCGCCCGCGCATGTTCAAGTTCCTGTTAGAAATTAGGTACCTAAAGTGGAGTCGTGTAAGGCAATAAAGTTTAGTAGGTCTCTGGAGCCTACATCCGGGCTGGGCACAGTACGGAAGCGCCTCCGCCTACATCGCTCAACCGGATGCAACTTTCTAAAAATCAAGCCGAGCAGTCGTCAGTTAGAGAACGATATTGTGCTACTAGGAACGATAAAATTGTTTTCACAAAATATTGCTTTGATATACAATTATATTTAATTGATTTAATATTCTGTTATATATGTTTTTGAAGAAAGTAGTTTATATGGCTAGTCTACATCGAGTACCCTTATTATAATTTATATATTACGCCTATTAAAAATCAGTGTTATTCATATTTCTTTTAAATTTATAGCTACTTTGACAGACTAATTGTTAATATAATATATAACGATTTTAACATGTTCATGTACCAATTGTAAGAAAAGAAAGCCTAAGTCTTTCATCAATGAATATCTCTATAGCAATATTGTGATATAACTAACGTGTCCTAAATTCAGTCTACGACAGTGCGTGTTACGTCAAACATCGTACGATTTACGTATTTGGGGTCAACTGTAATGATTATAGTAGATATATATCATTGAACAAACAAGTTAATTATAATTCGTTATCAAAATCTTTAGCTTCGTGACTATCTTTCTGAGTGTAGACAAAAATTTCACTTTTGCATAAACCGATATGTAACCTTCATGAGAATATAATATATTTTATATTTTTCTTTGTAGTATAGACACAACAGTAACCAGGAAGCTAAAAAGTTTATTATCTTTAATGCTTCGATGTCTAATTTCCTCGTAACTAACAGCAGCTATTTTAAGCAATACAAAAAACCCATTGGATTATCCTGCGTTAGCCACGGTCGTTTACGTCGAATCATCTATTTGTTTACGTTTTTTCTGCCTCGTCTGCAACAATCGGGAAGGAAACGCTAGAATCCTTGTGTAATATCCAAACAATCAACATATTAATATATATTATATAATTATTAAATATTGCAATGCTGATAAAAAAAAAAAGGTATGGAGGTCAAATGGACCGAAACATTCAGTTAATTAATACGTTTACATTTGTAGATCTAGAATTATTTTACGTCTACAATGTAACTCGGAGAACAAATACGATAATTCTAAAAAGATTTATAAGAAGAACTGTGAAGAATTTCTATATTGCTGTGCTGTCATAAGATGTGCATCGCACGTTTTAGAATATGAAGCAACATGAACGCACACTTAAGTTCTGACGTAATATTTCATTTGTTCACGATTATGGCTTTTTACCATTTTGCTTTAGTACTGTTACATTTCTTACATGTTTCTTCTAACATGTTACATCACGAGCCTAAGCATTCTCGATGTCCTTGCATACATATTTTGTTTGAGTCGTTCTGCATTAACATGTCCCCATTTGCGTCTTTGAACTTTGTTATCGTGTTGATTTGAACAGTCTACGTAAATTTGTGTTTTCTTCCTCTAGATTGACGTCCCGTGTGTGACTCCATTGATAGTATTGACGTCAATACCTATACACACTTTATCTCGGTTTACACGCAATTATAGGAATTACGTAGGGAGGTCTTTCGATCAGATATTAGCAAAGGTTATCGTACTACGTGCACTTAGAATAATTGATATCTCTGTGATAATAGCTAATTTAATAATAGAATTGCCAACAAAATCAGGCCATATTGTTCACATGATTGCTAACGCCTCTTTTCTGCCGTATCATCTCTTTGAAAGCTGGCAATTACAATAGCGGTTAAAATTCTGTTAATCTATTAAATTATAACATTGAGCTTGCAGACGGATCAACACTTTAAAAATAGTTTTATTCCTCAATATTATGTATTTTCTAAGGTTTTAGTTTTAGTGAAGATTATATTTACTTGTATATTCATTATTCCAAGTAATCCATTCTACGTGTTATTGAAGCGTCCGAAACCAATTCGCTGCCGCGACTGACCTGCATTAAACACGTGATTTGTATTCACAGGAATCGATGCCCCATATTTAAACGGCGCTCCTGTGTTAATTTACATTATAGCATGCCTGAACGTCGGTCAACATGTCTGCGGGTGAGTGAGTATTCGAGTACAATTAGTTCCGTTTGTAGAGGAGAAATTCTATCGTTGGTTAATGAAGAGATAACAACGGCCAATAGGGTAGGAGCATTCGGGCGACGTCGGCGCACGCCACCTCGTGCGATGTGGCGTCAGCGAGACAGCGACGAACAGGATGCGGGCACGCGACATACTTCGTACAATACACACACACAAACATACATTCATGTGTACCACACTAACTGCACTAAAGCATTCAGTTGCCACAACAAAAGTATTGTATTCGTACCAATGACGCGAGCCGATTATCACTCCAGATTACATTTCCGTTCAGTGTTTTGATCAAACATTTTTATTAAACTTGTCTGTATACTAATCCGTCATAAGTAGCAGTTCTAAAAAGCTTGTTATTCATGGCCGTGCAATTAATTCGTGACGTAGCTCAATGTTGTGACCAGTGTTTACCATAATGACAAGATCAGATCAAGCCGATTATGACGTCAATAGGTTTTATTAGATTATAAGATATAATTATTATAAACAGCGCGCATAATTATTTAGAAGTGCCAAACCGATTTGATACCTAATTAAAATAGTGGACGGAAATTCGAGTAGTCTTAGTAAATTATGAAAGTTGTAGGCTTTAAAGTACTCCAAATATTTGGTACAGCAATCTAATCTAAAACAGATCTAAATAAAATGTAGTAAAGTTGTCCATAACTAAAAGGGTCTTAGAAGGGTGCGATGCGGTCGCAACTGTAATTTGCCAACCGGCAATCTTGGTGAGCAACATTTTTCTCAAACGTCATCATCAGTGATCGGAGTAGGTAGATTGATTTTTGGTACTTGTATCATAAATGCACACAGAAAGAATAACATGGATAAGCCATTTTCCCGGAAAGTAATTCCGGTATTTCCGGATTCAATTAAATATTGTTAATGTTGGTAGTGATATTATTCCTACTCAATTCAAAATTTAAAGGAAGGTATCAAAACTAAATTAATTCATTATTTATCTGTTGAATAATAAAAACAATCGAATTCCGATCGAAGCTTTAATTTTTATTTTTAGCCTTTTATGGCTAGAACTTTTATAGATAGACATAAATTGTTGCACTTAAATTTAAATATTTTCATAGGGGTCATGGTAATTTGCATTAAGGGTAGAATAAATGACGGGGCCCCATAGAGGGCCAATGCCTGCTGGGGTCGTGAGACTGTTCTAAGGATGCACCACGACTCTGAAACGTAAAGGGCATACGAAGGAACAGGTTGATTTTAGTCAGATTTTAGGACCAAAAAAAAGGGGTAGAATAAAGAAAAAAGATAAAAATCAAGATTGTTTATTGTTAAATATGTACATTTTACATTTATTCACATTTTTAATCTTCATCGATTACAATGTCAGCATCCTGGTAATCCTGATCTTTACAATTAAAATATATAACTATGAGTTTCTCTATATTTTCTATTTTCAACCTATTTCTTTTAACATTTAAAGTCCATTTATAAATGGAAAAAGACCGTTCTACATCTGACGATGTCAAAGGAGCAAATTTTAAAAAAGGTATTAAATTATGTGCTTCATTTTTTTCAATGGCCTCACTATATTCTCTAAGTGTGTCTAAATCTGGGTTTCGTTCCATAACACGTTCTATTTTATTTTTTATATTTTCTGAATTGCACTGATTTATAGCATCTCTGACGTTGTCAAATGCTAAAAGTGAATCTGTCAACGATAAATTATGCTTTTGCAATTCTTTTAAAGACAAATGAATTATAAAATAATTGTCTTTAATGTAATTTAAATCTTCTTTTAAATTTTCTTTTTCTATAATATTTTTTGCCTCTCGAATAGATACCGCATCAGAGCTGCTTAAACAAGATAATACTTCTTTTATTTTTTCAAAGTTTTGAGCGTAATAAAATGCTGCCTCTAACCAAGTGCCCCATCTTGTAACAACTGGTTGGGGAGGTAGCGGCAAATCTGGATATTTTTCTTTTAAAATTTTGACTCTACTTGGGGCTTTCAAAAATATCTTTTTAACATTTGCTATTAAAATGTTAACATCGTGATATTCTAACCTAATTTGCTCAGATACGCGATGAAGAGAGTGCGCCAAACATGTTACGTGCTTCATTTCAGGTAAGTATTGTTTTAAATTTCGTCCTGCAGACAGCATATATGCAACGCTATCAGTGCAGAGGACAAGAATATTACCTACCTTCGATTCAAAAGAATCTTCCCAAAAGTTCTCCAAACATTCTAACACAAATTGCGTGATTGTTTGTCCATTAACTACAGTTAGCATTTTACATGCTACCAAATAAGGTCTAGTCAAATTGCTAGGATGTAATGGTTTTATTAAAAAATGGACTATATAGCGACCTAAAAAGTCTGTCGTTTCATCTAATGATATCCATAGTTTCTCATTTTTATAATTTTGCCGAATCGAATTGATTTTATTCTTAAAAAACTTGTCCAAGTAAACTTTCCGTAACTGTGATTCATCTGGCAGAGTACGATTAGTACACGTACAACAACAGGTACTACACATATATCTTTTAAAGAAATCTTGAAAAGTAGTATTTTTCATCTGAGACCACGGAATATTGCACAAAATGAGAAATTTTATAAGATCGAAATAAAATTCCTCTTCGGGCCGCTTAAACTTTCCCTGGTGTACTGCTCCTTCGATATGTCTTTTAACGTTTCCTTTATTTATGGTTTTCAAATGGCTTTCACATTTTGAACAGTATATTGTACCACTAGCGTGATCGTAATGTAGTTCGGGATGACCGGATATCCATTTTTCTACAGTTTCAGCCTTGACGTTTGCCATATCTGAACTTTGTTTTAGAGATGGAACCTCGTATATATCACCTAAAACAAAGACATGAAAAAATTACATTTTATTTAGTTTATTTAGCTTACTCCGTTTGTTTTATTTTTCGTGGATCAAATTTAGTCATTGAAATTTCACCCTCTTCCTGTCAATCCAAAATGGCTGCCGCTACAAGATGGCGGTCAATTTTTTTTTTTTACAATTCCATCAATATATATATATATCAAATGAAAGGGCTTGTGACGTAGAATATTTTGTAGAGAAGTAGATAAGGCCTATAGTAATTTATTTTACCAATACATTGCAAGAGGACACAGGGCATTCAAATTATATACGGATTCCAGTAAAATGTCGGTTAATAGTGGAGTTAGCTGAATTGCGACTACATTACTAGAATATCATAATTTTGTTTCGCACTAAGCTCACTGGTTCATACTCTATTAAAGATTTAACAATATTAAGACTCATGGTATGTTCAGCAGGTTAAGCGAACAAACACAATACTAAAAATATTCTTATAGTACATCCAAACATGCTTTATACTCCTTGTAACTAGTAAAATATTACTTACCAAAGCTTGGTTTAAATATGTAGATCCAATTCAATAGTGAAAAATCTGAGTCCGTATATTCGAGCCAAATCGTGGTTAAGAGCAGATTCCAGAAGTCAGTATGTACACAAGCCAGGGTCAAGTAACGTTTTCACAACACAGTAACAAACAAAGATGCGCACTCTACGAACCGAAGTAAACGAGTGAGCTACCTGGCATGTCGTCGGCGGGCGTACGCATTGTTCTGATAACCGGTTATTGTACCACCCATGATCCTTTGTTCTGATTGGTCGTTGGGTTTTGTCAAATCGTGACTGTGTGCCGTTAAAAAAAATATGAAGAATAATAAAGAATAATATTGCTCATTTTATTACAAGTCCTACCTTTTTTTGAGGATGGCAAATCATCAAATGACTCCTTCCACTCTGGCAGAATAAAATTCCTACATAAGTTCCGGTTTTTTTTTAATAATCCACCAATTCCGGAGGAATGTCCATATTAATATATACGTTTCTGATCAATGACCCCATTTCAATCTACCTACTCCGATCACTGGTCATCATACAAACACCGCAATTCAGATAATAACTTCCTCGTAAATAAAATACGGCGACATCACATGCATAGGGCTTGTGCGGCCTGACAAAAGAAGATAAGAAATTATTACATACTGTTTATGTGTACCATCGAAATCAAGATATTGATTTTAACTGGAAGGTAGAAATTAATTCGCTTATTTATATTTATCGTGCGGTTGCCTTGATGCTGCCGAACGACACACTTGATTAATATCTTGCTAAATGAGAGATCCTTGATGATTTGGAATATATTAATTTTCTTGATACACGAGTTTATCTTGCTAATGACTTATTGTAAAGTAAATAATTCAAAAAAATAAATGTATAAGTATTGTAATGCGCTGACGCAGTAACGTGCGCGGTATGTCGCTGACGGGGTAACTTGTAAGGTTAATAAACCGAACAATATTGACTTGTGTTCGTCTAGTGGTCGAAATTAGATCAATACATTTATATTTGAAAATTTAAGGGGACACATAAATACTTCTAGAAATATATAAAATACTGTATTTTTTACTAACTATACTTAAGCTCATCAATAGATTCTAAACAAAATAAAAAGAGTATGTTGAATGTTTTGTCTTATAAACAAAGACATATTGTATATGTAAAGATGCTGGATTTGAAACCATCATTGAATAAGATAAACTGTTTTCATTTCAAACCAGCAAAATTGCAGCAAACTACAATAAGTAGCCATTCTATTAGCGGAGGTTTCATGGCAATATCCGGGCCTCACTACCTAGAAATACAGCAAAATGCTGGAACTAGATACAGATATAAAATACCTTGAAAAGAATTTCTACATAGGTAACTGCGGATAAAACATTGTTAAGTTTACAGATCGATGTCATTTGGCATGAGTACTGAATATAAATATTGGATGGCTTTACAAATGGACGCCCACTGACGAACCGACAACCGCGACGAAATTGTGACATAATCTCTTGCGAGATTTATGAAGACAGCTATCTACAGATAAAATAGGCTTCGCTATGCTAATGTAAATAAAATATAAAAACTTCCTTTCGCGTAGCAACGGCACAACAGATCAAATTATTCTTTGATAGAGATAGTTTATGGGCCTTGGGATGAGAATGACGTACCTAAAACTTTTTACCTCTATAAATCAATAGTTTAGCTGTGAAATTAGTTCCTTTTCCAAAAACCGCATGTAGGTCTCTATCGCTTCAACTGCTCGTTAAAAATATCTATTTATTGACGTTTATTATTAATATCAAACTATGATAATACCGGCTATTATAACGTAGGTATGATTCAATATTAGAAGGCTTTATGCTGCTAATAAATTTGGAAACTTCAAACATGTAATTCTTAGTCATTGACTACGCTCCTAAAATTAGTTGATCAGTTGATAAACCAACGATGACGTTTACGAAGTTAGTTCCAAGCTATAACAATTGATAGAGATTCCCACGTATCGTGTTTTCCTAATGACAGTATGCAAGCCTTGAGTAACGTTGTATTAAAATAAAATGAAAGTGACGTCTTTTATGTATTCAGTGTGTTTACTTGCGAAACATCCGTGTGTAACGTAACCTTCACGTGTGGCGGATTTCTATTAGTTATCAGAAAGCAAAGCAGATAAGCAAAAAAGATATCCTGAAAGTGTCAATGCCCTATTTACTGTTTTATACTCTACAAGTAAACATTGATTAAACAACTAAAACACAACAGCAAAGAACTCAATGGAACTACATTCAATCACAAACAAATTTCCCAGAAACGTCCTCAGACTAATTAAATTCAAATCCGTGATCAGATATCGTAGATAACGAACGAATATAAATCACTAGCGGTCTCGGAGGCGAAGTGAAAGTTTGCCGTGGTAGCCGAGCAGTGCCGGACCTGCGACACTTCGCACAGGCGACAGATCAAGAGATGCACATTAATTAAACCTTTATACTGCTTTCACAAGATGTTGCAAAAACAGCAACGATGCAACGTGAAGACGTTTCCTACGTTGACGGCGATGATGATGGACCACTGTCACATCCGAGCTCCGCGATATCATGCACTAATTATCTTCACTGCGATCGATCCGTCTTCTTAATGTGCATCTTTTAACATTTTTATTTTCTCTTCACGAGCACTGAGCGATCCACAATTGAAGGTTCACATACCCGCCATGAACAACCTTAACATAAAAATCCTAGGCATTTTGTCTGTTTGAGCACTGTATACAATAAATTAGCATATCTACATGACGTTAACGAACCGGCTCTACTTCCGGGATCGTTATATCGGCCGATCGTGAATGAACATCATTACAATGAGCTCTGTACGTAAAATAACAGCTCGCTGTGAAACTCGCGGGGGACAGCAACCATGTCGCGGATACAAAACGGATGTGCCGGCGCGCCATCCGGGTGCAACAGGTGCAATAACGGGGATATAGTGTCGCGCTCACCTGGGAGTTGTCGATCGCGTACATAATATTTAGTTAATGCGTGCGCGCGTCGCATGGCATCACGCGCGTGTGCGAGCGCGGCGTGCTTCGCGGCGAGACTATTGACTAGCGTATCATGTGGCGCAAGCGCATGCACACCTCCACGCACGAGCCCGCTGAGTGAAGGGGAAGCGGGGCACCGCGAGATCCGGGTTGTGCGCCCACTGCACCCGCCGGGCGGCCCCCAAACAAACCGCGCACCGTTGACCTCTGCCACTACCGACCACGATCGTTTTCGACTTGACGCATCCATACGCGACAATGTGATTAATTGTACCCGGAAATGAAGTCAATTTTATATTATCAAGCTTCCTAATATAATATTCGCGATAGAAAAATGTATTGTCTATGTCAGGTACACAAATAAATAAGTAATTGAATTGACTAAATGGATATTACTTGTAACTTGGTTTCGTTAAGTTTTTCTCTATACATAGACGTGTTTAAAAAAATAATTATGATGTCCAATGTAAGCTTAACTGTATACATAAATGCAAATACAAGTTTTTTTTGTTGTTTAATCGCCTTGTTATTCGAGGAATGCAAGTCATGCCAATGGCAAACTAAAAGATTGTTTGTATCTCTGCTCATTCTGAACGAATTAATAAATCTATTGTGAATATTTAATTTCGATTTGTTTGTTGCCAACGAATTGTAATATCCGAAATACACAATATGTAAATAAATTAGGCGACTGATTAATAATTACATAATTATAACGATTGCCTCGCTGTACCGCAGCATAAGTTTGAGCTTATGTTTGCCTGCGTTTTTGAGGTTCTGGGTCCTTTAAAGTGCTTTTGGGTGGACTGGCAATGTGCCCGATAGATAGCAGAAGGTTCGCCGCTTATGGAGTGGATCTTAAACAGCAGGCTAAGTTATAAATATTAAATAAGATGTATTATTAAGTTATAATACATCTCTGCCTAACCCTTTGGATAAGGGCGAAAGTCTTTCCGTGTGTGTCGTTGCTTCAATTCACCATAAAGACATGGTGGTTGCTGTTTATAATAACCTAAGGCTAACCATACGTTATATAATGTCAAGTTACTATACTATTAAAATGTCAACGAATTGGGAAGGGCCATTAAAAAAAATATTGATCACATTGTTTGTATAAAAAACACAAAATATATTTTATACGTTCACATTATAACTTTAAGCCCGTTATTATTGTTTTACTATTATACTCTGTAAAATATAATATAGTATATTGAAATTACTTGTTGACAAAATACGAATACGTAAACATGTAAAATTGTCATTTCGTTTAAATATTTTCAATTCAAGATAAACTAATCTATTATCAATTCTTCATCCACCTCGCCAGAACAGACAGTAAAAAAATATATAGTTTTATTACATAGGTCAAAATCTTCAAACATTTACCATTATTTTCGTTAGGATAGGCAGAAATATATAGCTATATTTTAAAAGAACTCTCGATACTCTGTGTTCACTTTCAAACAATAGACACAACGGGTAACAAGCCTCGGAGAAACGGTTCGTTGATGATACAAATATATGTCTTGCGTATAGATCGATCCCACAACATTCGGCGTACTTTCACTATCGAAGCCATAGGGCTGAAGGCTGGCACAGTAATCAATGAACCAATTCCCCAAAATTAAAACGATTGTTTTTTTCAATATTGCCATCCAAGCACGCAAAAGAAAACCAACCTGTATATAAAATTCACACTTATTAGATTGAAACAATTATGTAGGTTGAATTATAAAAAACTGTGAGATATCTACTAATATAATTTTGCGTGCGACTAATAGTGAAGCCAGGCAATAAAGCTCTTACTATAAATCAAAATTTGAGTTAATATTTGTTTGTTTTGTTTTCATGATGGCCTTACTCTAATTCCTTATAATGACTGCAGATGAGCTATTTTGCATTATTAGCAGTTTTTTTTAACGTAGTGCAATGACAATCCATCTAAACATCGTTCAGCTGTTTTACCTAACGGCAGTGTTTTGTAAAATAACTAGCAGTTATGTAAAATAGCTAATAAGGCAATCCATCTGCGACATATTATACATTTACCATGTAATATCTTTTTATTTACTGCCAGGACCTTATTTGAAAATATCATGAGATTAATGTGTTGATAATAAATTAAACACATACACTGGTAGTGTCAACTTCAAATTAGCTACGCATCATTATCACATAATAGTGGGGAAACTCCCGCGTAACCTTCAATTTACGTACCATGACACGTGAAAGACAATAGACCTGCCACAGATTACTTGTTAAGTACCTAGTTGTTAGTGCCAAGCTTGTTGGTTCCGACTGATCGCAATCAAAGTTAAAGTCAAAATTCATGTATTCATTTAGTCACAAAGTAGTACTCATGAACATTATAATATATAGGTTACTGAGTTTACTGATTTACTGAAGTTACATTTAGGTTAGCTGCTAGGTTCGGCATGAGGGGTTTTTTCATGTAGATGTGGACTTCAGTAAATGTAGGTGCAAGTAACAAGATCACCAATTCCCGGGTTGCTTCGGCCAATGGAGTAGGCTCCGAGCGATAAAACGTTAAAGCAATTTTGAGTCAATATGTATTTTTTGGAAATTGTGTTCAACAAATAATTGTCCCAAATCTGGGTGTAATAATTCCTAGTGCTGATGTTATCTGTTTAATAGAATATCTCAGTTGAGTTATCCTTATCATTCAATCTTTTGTTTTTCAATTATTTCAGTATTAGTTCAGTAGTTAATTAACTAAAATCTTATTAATGACAGTACTTGTTAAACAAATGTCAATTTGAATTTATTATTTTTAATAACACAGTTGTATAACTACAATATGTTACCCTTAAAGTGGTAAGTATAGTTTAGTCAATATTTAGACATAATTAAAAAGCTATTGTGTCTGGTCATTGGTGTGCTGCTTAGAACTCAATAGATTAATCAGAAACTTTACTAAAGACTTACAATAAAGTAAACTGATTGTTTGGAAGATGCAGTGTTTTAAGTGGTCACAAAACAATAATTTTTTAAAAAGACAACTCTCGCCCTAGGAGTAATTCTTGTGTTGTGACAGACAGTTGTCAATAAACTTATTATTATTATTATAACCATTTGTGCATCACACATAGTTTTGTCCTGTGTGGAGATCGAACCCACAACACTCAGTGCAGCGGCAGTGGCAAGGCAACTACTTAAACCACTACACCATCCATGCAGTCATAATGTGCAATAACATATAGTAGAATGTTAGTGTGGTCAGTTAAAACACTTTTGGTTAACCTATCAACTGATGGAATTCCAGACGTAGTTAGTTAATTAGTGTCTGGCCGCAGGTCTGTTGCCATACTCAATAGGATAAAACACAGTTAGTTTGATCACACAATAATCTGTGTGATCCACAAATTACTGACAATTCGCAGTCTGGGTATTTGTTTCTATTATCTTTGTAAAGTTCCGATAGATACAGACATAATTGCTAAAGCGCATTATGTTGGATTATAAACTTATAAATTAAATAAAAGTAAAACTTTTTGTTAAAATCGAAATTAAACACTTTATACGGATTTTGTCGCGTTGTTTATTTTACTTTATAACACTGTTATTACATAATTTTGAAAAACTCTAACACTACTATTATTGAACTTTACTACTATTTAAGCTATATATTTTTAATTAAAACTATTTATATTTGAGTTTTGAGTTTACACTTTGCCCCGACGTTTCGGTTGCTTTACAGCAGCCATGTTCACAGGGAGACTAAGATGGTAGTTGTCCAATTTTTGTTAAAAGTTTTATATTATTATAGAAATATCATGTGGCAAACTGCAAACAAACTGGTAGCTAGTCAATACTTATATTCTAATTAATATTAATTGTCAGCCTCAATGGCGTAGTGGTTAGTGTAACTGACTGCCACGCCTGAGGTAGCAGGATCGATTCCCGCACAAGTCAAATATTTGTGTGCATGAACATGGATATTTGTCTTGGTCTGGGTGTTTCTATGTATAATGTGTACATATTTACAAAAAAAAAGTAAATATGTATGTTTATCCATTATCTAGTACCCATGGTACAGGCTCTGCTTGATTTGGGCTGGATGGTGTTGTGTATGTGGTAGAATATTATTATTATAATTAGAATTGAAATGTTACTTAACCGCTTAAAAAGGTTCAGCATATTTTCTTTATGCAGATTTTTTTAATGGTCTAATCTTATTTGCTTGGCTTTAAAAATAAAGCTTTTACCATTATTATCAATCTGTCATAAATGTTTAAGGCTTCTTCTAAAGCAATATATTATAGTATTTATAAAAGTATTGTTCTACTATGATTTCAATGCTGTGGTTAACTATTTCAGACATTTCAAAACATTACCATATATTTGAACACAAAATCTTTACATAAGCCATGAAGATTTTGTGTTGTTTAGTTGTTCTATGGGATTTAATTGAGAAAAGAACCAATGCAACACCATGATAATTTGAAATCATCATTCTTATCTATTCCTGTTCATGAATCACTTATGAAAGCTATCTTCATAAAACTAAAAGATTATGTTAGATAATCTAAATAATGACTATGTAATTAGCTTATCATAACTAGGATAACATTTAGAAATTACAATTTTGAAGTCAATAAGTAAATTATCATCATACTTGATAATAATAAATAAATTGGTTGGTGCTTTCAATTGATCTTTTCAATGTTGCTATTATAAATTACACATTTTAGTATAAATTTATATTAGGATTACCTATTTTACATTTATAACTAGATAAACTGGTAAAAAAGTATGATAGGCAATCCCAAAATATTTTGCTAATATGTTTAGAGTATAAGTACTAAAACAGGTGATGACGGTACATGCTAATTATTCCAGACTCTTTGTTACACGAACTAGTCTAGAGGAAATAGTTGACAACTGATTAGTAATGGAAGATAAATACCTGTATTCGCCCAATTAACTCTTGCGGATTGAAGGTTCCATCCACTGGATCCAAGTTGAATTTGACGTTGAAATAAACATGTTCAGGTTTCTCATTTCCGACACTAGATTTATTCTCAGTCAATGTGACATAGTAAAATGTTTCGACTAATTTATGGCATTTATAGTTAAATTCTTTTACACGAGAGCGCGGTACTGATATCATCAGCTCCGTATCTTGAGACATTGTTTGCTGCGTGTCGCAATAACAATCACACACGACTATCGCAATTTAATTGCATAATTCGTATCAAAACAACTTAGACAACCTTCCATTCCAACACATTTTAATTGTCAAGTGTGACTGACAGTGGTCACACCCACAGACGTAGATAGAGAAACCACCCACAGACGACAAATATTAAAATCAATAGTCGATTTTTTTTAATTGATCAACTTGTCTAATCGTGGCTTTGACCCGATCCTATAAACCCAATATGAAACAAATATAATACGACCATCTTTATTATTTTAAAGCAGTATGATAACGGTGTAAATGAGTGTATTCAGATATATTATAATCTACATTGTTATTGCAATATAAATTAGATGAAATATACCTTTGCCACAGTTAACTTATATAAAATATATAAAAAATTCTCGTGTCACAATGTTAGTTACCACACTCTTCCGAAATGCCTTGACCGATTTTATGAAATTTTATATGCATATTTAGTAGGTCTGAGAATCGGCTACTATCTATTTTTCATACCCCTTAGTGATAAGGGTTGTCCACCCCTAACATTTTTTTAATGGCATAACAACTTTTGCCGTGTCAGCTAGTATAAAATAAAATTATTCACATTCCAAGACGTTTTTATTTTTTTTATTTACGTAATTTCAATATAGTTCTATGCAGATACATAATAATTATATTTTATACATGAAAACTATTTAAATAACTTACTTTTATTTCGTTCCTAAATCCTAAGGCTCGCAACTCTGACATTTTGTAGTCATATGAGTGTTAAATAGTTAATTTTCACTTGCTTTTATGGTAAAAGACGTTATCAGGAGGTCATAATATCTGAGAGTTTGCCGTAATGTTCTCAAAGATATGTGAAGTCTGCCAACCAGCACTGGGCCAGCGTGGTGCTTTATGGCCTAACCGTTTTCATTTGTCGTCGTTGTGACAGTTTACATGCAGAGCTGATATTTAAATTACGTTTGTCTCTTTCTATTTATTTATTATTAGTATATACATATATACTATTTATTTCACATAAATGATAATCGGTTTATTTTTGTATTATAATAACGATACGTCAGTTGTTGGATTGGTAATATTAGATGCGTGGGCAGGGACGGGAAAACAGATAAATATAAATATTAAATGATTGATATGTACATATATATCCTTTCTAACGAATTGATAATAAATAACCCCGGTTTTATTATTGTGATCGCGTTGTTATTTTTCTGTGTTGAATAACTCGATCTATTATATTTTATTAAGTTTCAGTGCCTGTGAAATTTCGGCTATTGTTAAGTGTAAAGAACAAATAATAGCTGAACTTTGCCAGGCGCTTGAAACGACGTGTAAATAAGAGCTTAAATTATTTTTAAACATTTTACAGAGGCAGTCATAGAACTGATTCTTTAATTAGTAAATTATCTTCAAATCGTAAACAGAGTAAATAATATACTGCTGAATAATAATTTCTTCATCTGCAACCACACACGAACGAAAGTCGTACCTAGTCGGCCTCGATGGCGTAGTGGTTAGTGTAACCGACTGCCACGCCTGAGGTCGCGGGTTCGATTCCCGCACAAGACAAATATTTGTGTGCATGAACATGGATGTCTGTCTTGGTCTGGGTGTTTCTATGTATAATGTGTATGTATTTACAAAAAAAAAAGTATATATGTATGTTTATCTATTGTCTAGTACCCATAGTACAAGCTCTGCTTAGTTTGGGCTAGATGGTGTTGTGTGTATGTGGTAGAATATTATTATTATTAAAATAAATATACTAAGGACAATAGCAAAGAAAATATTTATATTCCTTATTAGGATACAAAGTTATGTATTCGGGAAGGTTAACAGAAACACTGTTTCTTATAAATATACATTTATTACAGCTCAATTCATAAGATTGTCAAAATACATTGCTTTAACATACACACACAAACATACGATTACACGCACATAAAACCTTTTTACAACTTTCTTCTTTTATGTACTCTATCTCAAAATATTATTCTACTAGAAGTAGCCTGATTTGTTAGTGATGCGAAGGATTTTTAAATCTAAATGAATAAACTAGAGGTTTATGGTACGTTTCAATTATGAACTCACGTTCGTACAGATAATGTCGAAAATACTTTACAGACCTCACTATCGATTAAGGTTCCCTTTGGATAGTGTTGTAATTCTTTTAGACTTTTTAGTATATTCTACAGTTATGAATATAGCGTATCCCGGAGCGTTAGTTTTTAATATAAACTTATGTATTTATCAAGCTTAGGGCTTTGCATTAGTGGTGATCAAATTAACCCTTTACCATATCGCGGCTCACATATGAACCAAACCGTAATATCAGCTATAACTTTTGAATAGTCTTTTTGTGTTTTGTGCATAGTGTTTGTAAATCTTGTGAAAATTTACTTGCCTTAATCTTGTAAAATATGTTTTTAGAAACACTTTCAGTAAACTTTGTTTTATTTTCGTATTTGTGGATATATATCTAAGTACGTACCTACCTATACCTTGTAAAATTATATTACACACGTCATGTTTGTATTTGTCGTCAATGGCTGGTGAGATCACCTACCTTCTTTAAAATATTTCAGATTGCCATCCATTTCAGGTTGTGTCCCTTTTCGTGATTAATAGTACGAATTTATAATCAAAAGCAATTTGTAACATAGACTCCATATTATAACATCACGTTACGAGCCATAGGAGCAGAAGTAATCATAAAAGTGGGTAAAAACAATTTAAAATTCAATGAGCTATAATTTGAAAATTGATAACGTCGGTATGTATTAAACATTCAATAGGAAATAGAATAAGATTCTTTCTATCAACGTGTACCTATTATATACCTACCCACCTAATAATTGAATAAACCTAATTAAAAGCATAAAGTCGTCAGTGATAACTGATAATACATTAATAATTGGTATGATTTTTAATACTATTTTAATTATATATCAATTTAATTATTTATTTATATCATACAACAATATCTGTAACTAATTTAATCTATTATCAAGTATAAAAATATATTTTAAATACCTACCTAGTTAATAAATAGCTACCAAATACTGTTTATAAATATATATATATCTGCCTCAGTGCCGTAGCGGTAGTGTTAGTAGGTTTGCGACTGCTTTAAAAGGGGTTCTCAGGTTCAATTCCCGGAGCGGCCAAAGGGTAACTAAGTTTCTTTTTAAAGAAATTTCTAGTAGCGTGTAGCAGCATACGCGCTGCTAATCCGTACTCCAGTCTGGAACTGTGCCACGAACTTCGTTTAATACAAACAAAATGTTGCATTCGTTATAAAACTATACTTAGAAATTTCTTAAGATTAATTTAGAATCTCTGTATATAAAAACTATTTAAAAAATGCATTTACCTACATCTTGAGAAGTCTTGAAGGTCAATAAATATTCTCTCTGTGTACCTACCCTTGTCGTGTAAGTTCGTCATTGTGCACAACATTTTATATTTAACGTTTGATTCGGTTGCGTATTTAGTTCAATTTAATATTAATTAATACACCGAGATATAAATAAAAAATATTATCGTATTCATCTTTAAATATATGTGCTACCAACTTGTGCAATTAGGTATGCAAAATGGTGATTTACAGTCTTATAAACTGTAAAAATTCAATAAAGGAAAGGAATGATAAATATTTTTTTTATTATTTATAGTGTATGCATGTATATTTTATTTTACACAACTTGTACACGAAGTAAACAATAGAGTCGTGAAGTGAAGCGAAAGACTCAGACAATGGAAAATCTCTTTTTTAAAATTAAACTACCATATACGCAGTGGCGTAGCGTGGGTATCAGCCGCCCGGAGCGTAAGAATATTTTGCCGCCTTATTATTTAGTTATTTCAATTTGAAAGACTATGATATAGGTACAGTAATTCTAAATTCTAAAGAACTTCTCGGCAAGAACAGTCATCGTTGTTGTGTAATGTACAGTTCAAAAATTTACAAGATAATATCATTATTTATTGTGAAATTTTGCCGTCCCCTAAAAGTGCCGCACGGGGCGGGCCGCCCCTGCCGCCCCCACTACGCTACGCCACTGTATATACGGATTTTATCGCGGTGTTAATAAATAACGCGATAAAATCCGTAAATAGTACTTTAATTTCAATGAATAAGATTCGCGTAAACAGAAGACAATATTAAATGGAATCTCTGTTATTAAGATAACTCTAAATAACAGACTTTCCATTTTCTGAGCCTTTCGGTGACACGGACTTCACGACTCTATTGTTCACTTCGTGTACACACGGCTACACATCAAGTTAGACACCCTATAAACGCATAACCACGCTACATACAAAATAGACAATTGTCGGAAAGGGACAGTGCATAGTGGTGTCCATGTAATGGTAAGGATAGAACATCTCTCGCACGATTCGCAGCGTTCAACTTCTAATAGTTCAAAGTCCAAACAGTCTAGGTTGATGCGTCGCTGTGTACAAGTTGTTTTTTATATATATAAACAACTATACAATTTAAAAAATTATACCCGCAATGTATGTGTTTATTTTCCATGTATTGGTTTAATGCTTAGTTATTTGTGGGTACTGCACTTTAGCAGGTCAGTTCACAATCATCATAAGCTTTGTTTTCACCTTATGGTCACCCTAGTCTTTGTGTCACTTTCGGCACATAATGCATTATCTATATCAAATGATTTTTATACTAACTATTGCTTGCCTTATTGCTTGTGGATAATAATATAGTTTAATTAAATTATACATTAAACACATTTCTTACATAATAATCAACCCTCATCCGATTCTGTATCGGATGGGATATTTTCTTTGCCAATGCTGTATTTTCGTTTTCTTTTATCTTGTTGACTAGTGCGTAGCATCTTGCTCTCATCAGCGCATTTTGTAGTAATGCTTGTTCTGTAAATAGTAAAAGAAGTCTAAATGTTTGTATATAACAGAACTGAAGATTTTTTGTCACTTATTCTGTTGTCTTAGTTGTGGTAATCTATGCCTTCTCTGAGTTTGAAGGTTTTGGGTATTAATTGTAATATTTTATCGCTTCAGTATTATAGAACTCAAAGAGCCCAACAGCAACAATTATTTAAATGTGAAGACATTACAATGTATACGTTCAAGAACATGAGATTAAGAATTGGAGGCATAAACTACAAATACAATAGACAATTTTATTATACTGTACTAATATTAGTTTACTTATTTTATATTTCGTAATTATAATGAAATATTATTTACCTGACTATATTTTCCGGCACGTGACATCGTTCCATTACTGTTTGTACAATGTCGTCTACTTTAGCAGTATCTAACTTTTTCTTACGAGGCTTTAATGGGAAAGCTGGTGACCGTTTCCCAGTCAGACAATGCGTTGCCAAAACTCTGAAAAAGGAAATTATTACACGGTGCTAAGTTTAGTTTCACGCCAATCAGTCTACCAGCAGTTCTGTATTAGAATAGAATTCAAAAAGTAATGCTTGGCCCAGACCAGACCTGGACAGTCACAATGTTATTTTTATTGTACGGATTACGGTTACTAACTAAATCGTTTCGCAGAAACACAATTAGATGTAGTTATTTTTACCATAGATGATTATTGATATAATATTGTCTGCCTTGCATGTATTCACAAAAACAGGCCAATTATTTGGTAAAAATAAGAGTAATACAAGTCATTACCTCCTTGTAAACACTGCTGTCAACAATTTTCTAGTAGCGCTAGTATAAGACTTCCAATTAATACTTCTATATATTCTTGCCGGTATCATTGCGTTTCCGTTGCCGATTGGTATCTGTATAAAAACGAGAATAATAAAAATGATTCAAAAATTTTTAAAGAAAATAAATATATTTATAAAATATAGTAAACCAGTGGCGTAGCCAGCCGCCCGGGGCAGAAGAAAATTGTGCCGCCCGGGGCGATATAAAATTTTGCCATCCTCTTATTTAGGTATTTCAATTTAAAAAACTTTAATATAAATAATTCTAAATAAATTTTCGGCAAGAACAGTTATTAATATTATGTATTGTACATCTACCCATTCCTTTGGTTCGTCATTAAATTGTTCTAATATTTACAAGATATTAGGTATTATTTAGTGTGAAATTTTGCCGCCCTGGGCGGGCCGCCCTTACGCTACTACGCTACACCACTGTAGTAAACAGCGCACCATATCGTTAGCATTAGAGTTTATGCTTCGATCGACTAGAACTTGGTTCGACTTAACGCCAGCACGACTTGGACCAGCTTTGTTTTTAACACATGTCTCATCTGAACTATCATTAAATGTTTCATCCATTCGAAGATTCTCATCTGGTTCCGTCTGTAAAATAACACTTTAATTTAATATAAAATCAATTAGATAGATGGAATTGATTAAATTCTAAACAATATATTATTTTTACCGTTTCGTTAGCATTCGGTTTGTAACTTTCATCATCATCATCATCGTTATAAGATGTATCTTGGTTAAGCATCTGTATATGTGCTTTCAGTGCTTTAATTTCATCTTGTTGTTTACTGATGGTTAGCTCCATTTTCTTTATTATAGATAATTTGTATGTGTCATCGGTTTGTGTCCCTGTATCACAAATATTTATTTTGTTGCTATCAGAGTCATTGTCGCTGGTTTTATTTGAACCAGGAGCTGCTGCGCTATCATTTCCTTTGTCAGTGTCTGGGCAAGTCATCTTTGTGGAATATTTTATTGGTTTCCTTTTAAATATTTTTGAGCGTTTGTTGGTGTGTCCCTCATGACAAACGCTAACTTGAGGGTTACGAGGTAATTCCTGGCCAAGGGATCTCTTCTTAGGTATTTGCTGGAACGATATAACATGTTTTAGTTCAAATCATAAGAAACGTAGTTAAATCTAATTAAAAAAGAAGTCGAAGTTCGAGTCGAATTCTATGACGCCTATTAGAGGGTTTTAGTTTCCTTTTTCTTTTTTATTTCTGTTTTATACTATTTTAGGTATAAGTTAGTTTTAAAGAGTTGTGTTTATATTATGTATATAATTTATAACGTAATCTAAATATTAAAAAAATAATTCGTATTTAGTCCTACCGTTGATGTAGAGGGCTCTGCTGCCGGAACACTAGCACTAGTTTTGGTGACCACTGAAACTAGATTTGGTATTCTAATTTCAGGAATAGCTATAATTTCTTTAGGGGGTACCTAAAATATGAAAATACCTGATTAAGGCATGTAAGGTTTATATATAAGAAATTTAATAGAGTTAACCGAAAAATCATAGATAGGTATGAAAGTACCTACATTTATATGGCGCGTCACGTACTATAACACATTGGTAACTTACTTGAACATTAGAAGTTATAAAGCAACTTAGGAATAGATTAGCTGCTTGTTCGTCTTCTATAGAGCCATTGTCATCATCTATAAATAAAAATGAAAGACATCAATTATTAACGATAAAGATTTAATATTCGTAGCTGATAAAACACTTATGGAGAAATTTTTGAAACAGATCTTTATAGCTAAATATCTAATACCATTTACTTTAAAGACTGCAGTAACTTCTATTAACTTAAGTAGAAGACAACATTATTGTACTGCTTCCCTGTAGTAGATAAACATATGTATATTCAAATCGCATATATTTTAAAGCTTTTGTTACTATTTTTATCTTACCTTTTATGAAAATTTTCCTGGTTTTAAAAACAACTATTTACCTAAAGAAGTAAGTATTCACTCGTTAACTTACTTTGATTGACACCACAAAGTTTCAGAAGCGCTTGTGCAGCATTATACTCGGATGTGCTAAATGTTGACATTTTTACGATTCGAGTAAGAATAACACACGCATTTAGCTTTAATAATGCAAACAAACAGTGAAGCGAATATAAGATCGTAACTCAAAAAAACAATTTACTGTCACTAGTTACCATGCTCATCCATTTAACTAAGAACCAATACAAGTCTTCATGACACGAAAGTAAATAGTACTGTTCATAAAATTGGAACCTCTGTGTTTATATACCATCACTTCTATGGGTCATAAAATAAAATACCACGTTATCTAGTTGTTTAAGCTGTAGCATTTTTAGGTAGTAAGCTCCTTTAGATTTTCCGCGCAAGTTATGTTGTGTATAATCGTATTAAAGGTCTAGTACCTGATAAAGTACAGCCATAATTTTATAGTCTTTCACAACTTATAAAATTTTATTTTAAAATATAATTCCTATTATTAACTGCCTATATTAATTTACAATACAGATTGGGATTAACTAATATATTTAAACACTATGCTTATAGGAAACTTGTAATACATTTTAATTATTAATTTATGATAGAATTTGTAATATTAAAGTTTTAAATCAATGATAAATTTAAATTTTCGGTACTATCATGTCGTAAATATTTCAGGTATTTTTTTAATACAGAAGATTTTAGAAATATATTGTGTGGAGATTTGTAATTCCCACTAGATTCAAATATATTATTTAATTATAATTGGCATAGGTACACTAAATAGAAACTTAATTTCACATTTTATATTCGATCTATGGTACCTATATACTTATCTAATCGAGCAAGTAGATTGTTATACCTAATTATTCAAATATCCCTTTTTTTGAGAGCGACCATAAATCAAATCAACCTTAAGTTTAATATTGTACTACGTTTACACTAATGTTATTCATTGAACAACGAACACAACCTTAGGTTCGACAAAATGGGTAATGACGAAGTGTAGCTTCGTCATTACCCAATTTCTTTTTTGTGTCTATTATTAAACTTCTCTATTTGTATAATTCCTGAGCACCTTATACATAAGGGACAGTTAACGTTATAATAAAAGTATATCTAGGTTTTAAAATTTAGGTTTTATTAATTTCTGATAAGTTTGCAAATAGGAACTAAAATAATTATCTGATAAATAGGTAAGTTCTAGATAAATAAGTATTTGTTACGTAGAGATTAAAGTTAGAAACCGAACTGGAAATAGATAATCATTAATATTATATTTGAAAATTTATTCGCGTGTTTCACAGCTTGGGACTTGCATTGCAGTCTTAACAACGATGCGAGATTTTATCAAAATGCAAGCAATTGCTAACTAGAGTCGTATCGAAATCAAATATGAATATCTTTTAAGTGCTTGCGTAATTGATAATTATATTGTGTCCCATGACGATTATAAATACATTTATCTGTCTTTTATAATGACTAAAATATTAAAGAAAGTAAATAGTTTTTGATATATTAGTTATACATATTGTCTTTCTCAGAAACTGGTCGCTAATCCGTCTCAATGTATAGTTCTGTACATTTGTTTCTAATAACTCATAAAAGTACATTTCTTTTGTTAACATTCGCTTTTGTTTTGAGCTTACATATCCCCTTACCTTCTTGGATAAAGAAAGGCTGTTGCCATTACCTGAATATTAACTTGAATTGGTTTTGCCGTATCTGGTATTGTAGTAATTCTATTTGTTGAATAAGTATTTGATTCCTCCAACACATCATATTATTAATTTTATATGATACGATACATTATTTGCCGCGATTCTATACCTATATCTTATTTCTATTTGGTATGCTAGGTGATTTTATTATTAGTTATGTTTGCGGATTCAAGATCATTATATTTCTTATAAAAATACCAATTCACTTCCATGAGAACAGATCTAATAGGTACCTATATATGATCCACATGTCACATCATGATAACAGTCAAAGAATTATACTGAACTGATAAATAATATACTTTTAGACGGTGACTATGAAACAACTATTACTACGTGTAGGTTTATAAGAATATCATGCAAAATAAGTCGGATGGAACGGTAGCACAACTGTTTATGGTGTTTGTGTTGTAATTTTTAGCTGCTTTAACATTTTTGGCAACATACCTATAATAGATAATTTAGCGCCTTCGTATATAATATTTATAGTTATGTTAAATGGGTGATTTACTAAGGACTACTTTTTACTAATAAATTGTGTGGTCTTTATTTTTTAACATATGGTTGATATTGTATCTTATAAAAATGATTTAAAAGAGGTACTATTTGCAAATTCTCGTTAATACAAAAAATAATAATGATTAATTATTATTTTTTGTATACTTATATGTGTTTGAGGACCGTGTCGTGATGATATTTTTAAATAGAAAATTCAAATAAAACAACAGCACGTTGCACTTGTATAAGAGTTTCAATTGATACATCTATTTATTCCTGCCGGTATCTTTGTAAAGCCGTTGCCAATCGGTACCTGCATAGAAAAAAACATTAAAGTTACTTGAAATAAATACAATCTTACGTATTGTCATAACCTTTATTAAATAACAGACTATGGCGTTAGCTAGAGTTAGCAGCGTTATTTATGCATCAATCGGCGAGAAATGACTTGACTTTACTTTAGCAGAACTTGGACCAGCCTTATTTTTATGCCTTGTGGCTCTTTGGTAGATATTCAATGTTTTATCCACTTCATTATTCTCGTCCGATCCTGTCTGTAAAATGTTATAAATAGGTATCTGTAAATTTATTGCATGGATTTCATTATATGCCAAATTATTACAATTATAGGTAAATAACCTAAACATTAGAAGTTATTATGCAACTTAGAAAATTTGCCGTCTCCGTGTCCTTTTTAGAATCAATGTAAGCATCTTAAATAAAAAGCAATCATTATACTCAGATCTGCTAAACGTCGACAATACTAAGGGGTGAGTTGTGTTAACAGGTATTTAGATCTTTTAATTTGAGTACTTTATTTAACATTTTATTATAAGAATGAATAGGAAAGCAGTAGTATATCATAATAAAAATTGAAATTCGATAACGTCCACTCAGCAAAATATAATGTCCATGTCCCTAGTCCCTTATCTGTTGACTTAAATCCAATACAACATAAAACAAATAATTTTTAATTTAATTTTACACATCAAATTAAGCAGTAGGTACTTATTATTAAATATTGTATCTGTATTTATGCACCTCTATTACTATGGATCATAAAATAAAACACCACGTTCTCCTTGCTTTTAATTTCAGGTAGTAGATAGGTTCGCTTAAATTTACCGCCCTGGATAACATATTGTCTACAGTCTATAATCGAATTAAAGGTCCAGTACCTGTGAAAGTTCAGCCATTATATAAGCCATTTTTACAACTTGAAACCAAGAAGAAAACAATAAAGTTATTTAAAATATAATTCTTAGTTTTAACAACCGCCCTTAAAATTTATCAAAAGTATTTTAAACCAATATAAATATTCGATCACCTTTCTTATGGAGAAGGTAATTTGTATTACTTACAATTAATCGGCTTTATAATTTTAGGGTCTTTTACCAAAATCATAATTATTATGAAATCAACTAAGGCAATGACATACAGGATTTAATCATTTTGCAGTTTAATGTATGGTCAAATAGAGAGCTTAAATATTGTCTAGATTCTGATACGATCCATTCTAGTACAATTTAGTATTGATAGATTTATAGCGACCAAAGCCGAGGGTAAAAGCTAGTAAAGAATACATTTTAAGTCTGAACAGTCAGGTGTGGTGCGGGCGTTGAGATATCGCCCTGTCGCCCATGCCTCCGCGCCATATCGATTGCTCGAGTGTATTCGTCGCATTTGAATATGTTATAACGTGCACCCGTATTACTATTTCTAATTCTAACAAGCAAGTGTATTGTTTAATACCTACGGTATTCATTTACATTTGATAATTTTATAATTAGATATAGTGAATTGGAAAGAGGAAAATTGTGATCGGAAATGGATCATAAAAGACAGAAACTTTTTTTTTCCGACAATGATACGAATCACTACATCACTACACATTATAAAAACATGTCTCCGCCGTGTGGACAGAAAATCGAGTTTCATGGACATTTTTTTTCTCTTTTATATTTTTTTTGCTTGTAGTAAGCATCTCATGCCTTCAGCAGTTATGGATATATATATATATATATATATATATATATATATATATATATATATATAAGGAGTACCATTTCATTGGTAAACAAAATTATCAAAAGAATAAAGCGAAAATTTTGTATAGAGCCAAAGTAATAAATCCAGATATCTTTAAAACCGCTTTTTTAACCGTTATATCCTTACACAAGGCTATTGTACATATTATTTGTAATTTTTGGTATATTTTATATAACCGTGGCAACTGCGGTATTTTTATAAAAATATATACCTATATATGTTATATAACAATGGTTTAACTAAAATTTATCCTTAAATTCGGACCAATGGGTTTATAAACTTGAAATTTTGCAGAGAGGTGTCTGTATTTTAGAAAAATACTAAGTATTACTTTAGCAAAATTAAGAAATATATTCATCGAGACAAATTTTAAGTGATATTTACTAATACTACTAATATAGACTATAAGTACATTCTGTTACTATCTTATCTTATCTTGTGTGGGGGGCCAGTCAGTACAGACCGGTGACACTTCGACCCAGTGGGATCTTTTGTGTCGACTTCCCCAATAACGACTGCTATAGATGTTCCTGGCAGCCGGGACCGACGGCTTAACGTGTTCTCCGAGGCACGAAGCAGGCGATAATTGTCAATCAATACGCACATAATTTCGAAAAGTCATATAACTTCCGAAAGTCAGAGGTGCGCGACGTGGGTTCGAACCCGAGACCCTCTGCATTGCAGTCTGTTGGTCTCCCCACTGAGCTATCGCTGCTGTTCATTCTGTTACTAACCCATTACTAAACAACCTATGGATTGTTTATGTACATACCTACTTAAGCTCCGAAATAAAGATATTTTATTTATTTAATTATGCATTCTAAGAACTCGTTTTTAACACTATTTTATGATCGTTAACCTATTAGGAATTATCTAATTACCCTAATTATAAAATTACTTATAATATAATTATAAAGTTACTAAGTAATTACTACCTAATTATTATTAGTATTATGACATTAGGGTTGTTAAGCTAAATATTCTAACATTAATAAGGGAAGCACTATATTGCGAATAAAAAGAACTACAGTATATTCAGTTCGATTTGAGCATTTCAATCATTCTCGTGCTTTTTTTTGCGCTCTGAGGCAGACGTGTGCATTAATTATTGTTAATGTGAGGCGCGGCGCGAGCCGAGGCTCGTTATTTGTGTTACCATGAGTGACACACTCGTGGCAAATAAACTGCTAGCGTTCATGCAACAGAAGCTGAAGTAGCGTGATGGACGAGGTGTCCGTCATCCAGATCTGCGCTACAAACTTCGGCGAGGAAGAGATTGCAGCTGCTAAGCAGCTGGTATTCCAGTTACTGAACAAGAGCGACCAGATAGTGTCTCGTCGACATGACGGGACAAGGAACTGCAGGACGTCAAAATGCTGCTTAAGAAGCAATTCGGATGACGTGCCGACATTTGTGGCGAGAGACTTACACAAGTTACCTCCCGTCACCTTCGATCACGACGACGTCACTAGCCTTTTAAAGGACATCGTCTCTTTAAAGGCAAGTTTAGCAGAAGTGCAGATGAAATTGAGTGCATCGTAGATCGCTGTTGCAGTTTTGCGCATCGAACTAGAGGCATTACGCAAATCTGTGCCAATAACTGGGTTACCGACGCGTGTAAACAATGTGAACACGCATCAACGTGCATGCATCAACACATCCACGACGAGTTATGCGTCAGCGGTTTTGTCGCCGGCGCCGACTGCTGAGCCTGCGTTATGCGCCGCAAGCGCGTCACACAGCCCCGCTCCAGCACCCGCAGCTCCTCCCCGCAGTGCTGCGCGAATCGTAAGAACAGCTGACCCCACGGTCACTGCGAGCGCTCCTGCTAAGCCCTTGCCTACAAAAGCAATGAACCGGGCTACTGAGGATGGTTTATTAACATCAAATTTGATAATATATAAATTTAGCTGAAGTTATTTATCTATGCAGCCCGAAATAAATGATTCATTATTATTTTCCTGTTTTATTTTTTTCTCAGCTCTTGGTTGGTTTTAACTACATTTACGGGCCGAAACCAAGTAAAATGTAGTGTGTAGTGTGTAAAGATTATGTTGGAGGTGTTGTTCGTATTGTGTCGTTTTCATCAAGGGACATGAATTTCCTTACTATTCTGCACGTGTTCAAAATTGCGGCTTTCTGCAGGCTAATGTACAAAGTTTCTTTGAGATCAATTAATTTCAGGCTATGGCGAAGATGCTTAGGTATGATACCGATGGAAGAAAGAACAATGGGTACCACATAGACTTTGTCCTGCCTCCATATTCTTGTCACTTCTTCTTTTAGATCTGTATGTTCTGTTCTGTTTTTTGCAAATTATGCATGTTAGAAATTGCGATATCTATAAGATAAGTAATTTTACTAATGTTATGTCCGGTCTATTATAGTGGATGGTCCTGTCAGTGAGAATGGTACGGTCAAAATAAAGTTTATGAGTGGTATTTTCTAATACAGTTTCAGGCGTGTATTTGTAATAGGGAATGTTTAAGTGATATATCAGTTTGTGTTTGTGTGCGAGTTTTTGGTGAATAATATTGGCTTTTTGATTATGCCTATGAGTGTAATCTGTTTGTGTGAGTGTTGTTCATGCTCCGGTTATGTGTTGGATGGTTTACATTTATGGCATTTGTCACTAGTAAGGGAAGGATCTATAATTATATATCTTCCATACTTTTTTAGTATTTATTATCTGGTCTTGAATGACTATTATATATCCTTCTGTTTCTGGAAATAAAGAAACTATTTCCAGACCTTTATTTGATGCTATTGGATCGATATGTGACTGCTCTAAATCTTGTGGGTGTCGTCCATGCAATGTTTTTTTTTTCAGCAATCAATTTTCTATTTCTTTGGATTGCTATTGTGAGGGTTTTGTGAATCAGGTGGTGCATGTAGGTTAAGCAGGGTGTAATTAAGGTCATTTTGGACTATAGCGTTATGTATGTTACTTGTGCTAGATTTTGTGAAAAAATATGTTTTTAGTTTATGAATTTGTTTTTGCCAAAGGTGGTGTAAGTATGTTTATAAAGCCTCTACCTCCTTGCAGATTTAGGATGTAGGTGGTTGTGTTTTGTTAGTTTGGTTCGTGTAGTCCGTTCTATTTGTTCAGTGTCAGATTTAGTCCATTTTATTACGCCGAATGAATAGGTTAATATTGGAACAGCGTAAGGTATTTAATGCTTTGATTAAGTGTTCTCCGGTAAGCTGTGTTTTGTTGTGTTTGTTAATGTTATAATATTTACTTTAACAACCCTAATGTCATAATACTAATAATAATTAGATACTAATTACTTAGTAACTTCTGTCATCAAAATTAATAATATTTATATTAGGTAATTTTATAATTAAGGTAATTAGATAATTCCTAATAGGTTAACGATCATACTATAGAATTAAAACGAGTTCTTAGAATGCATAATTAAATATCATATAATGTTTTTTTCGATGTCATTGAATATATTTCTTAATTTTGCTTATTTAGTGGTGTTCTTCTAAAATATAGACACCTCTCTGCAAAATTTCAAGTTTATAAACCCATTGCATGGCCCGAATGTATGTACAAATTTTAGTTCAAACCATTTTATAAATAACATATATATCTAAAAGAAAACACAGTGGTCACGGTTATATAAAATATATCAAAAATGTCAAATAATTTGTACAACAGACTTGTGTAAGGATGTAACGGTTAAGACATGGTTTTGAAGAACGATCATGCCACGATCGTGGCGGTAAATCCCGTGTTTGAGAAGTGGTTGGAAAGGCGGCATGGTGCCCTCATCTTGCTGACACAGGTTATGACTGGCCATGGTTGTTTTTGCCAGTTCCTGTGTCGCATAGGCCGGCAAGAGACGCCCGGTTGTCACCACTGCGGCGACTGCCGCTACGTTGTTGAGGACACGGCGCTGCACACATTGGCGGATTGCCCCGCCTCGGTGTCGCAGCGCCGTGAGTTGACCGCGGCAGTCGGATTGGTTGCCCTCTCGCTCCCGGCCGTAGTTCAGTCTGTGGTCCGGAGTGAGAGATCGTGGAACGCCGTCGCCTTCTTCTGTGAGGAAGTCATTTCCATCAAGGAGGCGGCGGAGCGGGAGAGGGAGCGTTTAAACCCTCTCCTCAACCGCAGAGCCGGGCGCTGGAGGGCGCGAAACGACCTCCAGCCACCCTAAAGTTTGACCTGAGGGTGGTGGGCTTCGTGGGCCTGCCCGCAATCTGATCAGCACAAGATCCGCGTGGTGACGTGCGTGTTCTCACATGCGCCTCTGTGTCGAGTAGTAGGGATCAAAATGAGAAGTGCCAAAGGATAGGTCTCTCCGTTCTCTTCCTCTTCGTGTAGTGGCCTGCCGTTTCATACAGCGGGCCGAATCCTCGGCGGGGTCGCGAACGCATGTGCAAGTAATTCACGCGGCCCTGTCTATAGCGGTTTTGTCGAAGAACACCGTGGTAGGAGTAGTCGGTTTTCCGGGAGGTACATTACTATCATTCTTATTCCATTTTTCTCTTTTACCCCGTTGAGTCCGACATAACTTCTCCGCCCACCCCGCAGAGGGGAACGCGTCAATGCATTACCCCACATTAAAAAAAGCGGTTTCGATGATATCTGGATTTATTACTTTGGCTTCATAGAAAACGTTCGTTTTTTTTTGATAATTTTGAAATGTATGAAATATGCGCTATTTTCAAAGTCTGACAACTGTGCAATTATTCGTTAATTCATTGGTTTACGCACCAAAGGTGATGAATATTTGCAGTACAAATACATCTATATTTTCTTTAAAGCAACCACTTGTCTAACTTTAATAAAACACTTTAAAATGATAATTTTATGAAACGGTCGGTAATGGGTGCCAATTTTAAGAGGTCTTTCTTAGGTTCGTTTAGTTATTCACCACTTAAAATAAATGAAGATGGTTCAAAAATCTGCATTTCTGCTATTTATATACTTCTAGTTCAATGGGTCATCCATAAAATAAAACACCACGTTATTTTAAGCTGCTTTACATTTCAGGTAGAAAAGTGCTTTTAAATTTCACTACCTGGTATTCAGCCATTATTACAGATGTTGTTTTATAATATGTAAAGCCAAAAGGAAAACAATAGGAGTAATTTAAAAATACCACTCTACGTAAATCTGCTCTTCTAGATAAGTTCTCATCTTTAAGAATCAAAGAATAGGATTAAGTGCCAATAGATATTCAATAAGTTTGCTTATGGGAACCTTGTTTTACCATTTATTGGATTTATTTGACTAAGGGCCGGTTTTTCAATCGTCAGATAACTTTTATCTGAAGAGTAAATGTGCGGTATGACATATTTTCTATACAAAAGCTGTCAAAACGTCAAACATATTCCCCAGATAAAAGTTATCTGACGATTGAAAAATCGGCTCTAAAGGTGGTCAAGGTATTTTAGTGTTATTAAATCATTCACGGCAGTAATGTGCTTAATTAATTTTACCGATATCCACATTGAGCTATTTGCCAAAATCTATACTTAATATTATAAAGCTGAAGAGTTTGTTTGTCTGTTTGCTTGAACGCGCTAATCTCAGGAACTACTGATTCGAATTGAAAAATTATTTTAGTGTTGGATAGCCCTTTTATCGAGGAAGGCTATAGGCTATATAACATCACGCAACGACCAATTGGAGCGGAGCAGCAATGATAATGCATTACTAAATGCAGTAGATCATAAAATGAATATCTAAAATCTCTCGTCATTGAAAACCAAAATGATTGGCATTGCTAGTTATTTACTGCTATGCATGCTTGCTAGCCTATAATACTACCCCTCATTGTACAACTGAATTCACCCATTATTAACTTTTATACGGTTATAAACCCACTATTCCTAATTCGTTCTATGATACATCAAACAGCGCTACCTACAATGAATATATTCGCGCTTTGCAATATCGAATGCGGTTTAGCCAAAAAAAGCTATACAAAACATTATAAACAGCAAAGAACGTTCAAAACAATATTATGATTCTAAATTCCACGATGTTACTTATAAATCAGGCGATATGGTATACCTTAAACATCACCACAGGCTAAGAAAAGCTATGTCCCCTATTTGAAAGGGCTCTTCCAAAATAATTAAAGTACTTACTTAATAAACATAACGTCACGTTACAAGTGGGTCGTAAACATATTAAATATCACACAAATGAAATGAAACCCGATGTATCTTGATATATCTTATTTTGCCACGGCTGCACTGCCACGCCGAATCGAAGATAAATCCGATAACTCCAAGTCCTGGCATCGACTTCGAGCCTGTTACTAATATTCGTTTTTATAATGACTACTGGAATGTCGTAACTCATATTGATATTGTATCATTAGAACCCTATTTAACTAATATAGAATCTTTATTCCGTACAACTAAAGTGGTTTTAAATAAAAAAGTGGTTTTACATCAAGATTGAAAAGTAAATATAGTTTAAATTAAGTAGGTATGATTATAATGATTTTTATAATATTGTCTTATGTTTACGCGAATGTTATACATTGAAATTAAACACTTTATACGGATTTTATCGCGTTGTTTATTTTACTTTAAACACTGTTATTACATAATTTTGAAAACTCTAACACTACTATTATTGAATTTTACTACTATTTAAGCTATATATTTTTTCTAATTAAAACTATTTGTATTTAAGTTTACACTTTGCCCCGACGTTTCGGTTGCTTTACAATATAATAGGAACATGGCTGCTGTAAAGCAACCGAAACGTCGGGGCAAAGTGTAAACTTAAATACAAATAGTTTTAATTAGAAAAAATATATAGCTTAAATAGTAGTAAAATTCAATAATAGTAGTGTTAGAGTTTTCAAAATTATGTAATAACAGTGTTTAAAGTAAAATAAACAACGCGATAAAATCCGTATAAAGTGTTTAATTTCAATGATTTTTATGTCAGAAAATTCGCAAAAGCAGTCTTCAGTATAGGACTTAGTTTAAGGTTCAATATTTGGTGGTACATACGTAGCCAAAATATTCTAAGTCTATGGGTACATATGCAGGCTCATCTCCTATTAAGTGGGATCTGAAACTTTAGCAAGATAAACCGCCGTATACAGGTGTCCCGAAACTCAACGATAATATGGTACCGGGCGCGAGGCCAAGGTAAACCAGTTATGAAAAAAATAAGAAAAACATCTATGTCACTTAGGGTCGATGTTTCAATCGTCAGATAACTTTTATCTGGGGAATATGTTTGACGTTTTGACAGCTTTTGTATAGAAAATATGTCATACCGCCTTATTTATTCTTCAGATAAAAGTTATCTGACTATTGATAAACCGGGCCTTAGTCAAGCGACAATAGACATTTTTCGAAAATGTAGAAAACTTGACACCCTAGATCGCATTTTTAAGTACTGTGATCACAATTTTCACTATGATACAGTGATTTTTTTTTAATAATGTAATCTCAAATAACAGTGCTATTCATCGCAACCACAAATCAAAGTAATAAACATTGTTAACTAAGTAAAATAAATTAAGTTTCGACGAGTTATGGTTTACAAAATTAATGTCAGTTAACTTTGATACTCCATGTTGCTTTTCAACTTTGCTTTTCAACAACACCCTATATGTGTGTTATGTTTTAAAATGCCCCAAAATAAAAAAAGCTTTTTTTACATAATAATAACAATCCTATCCCTGATATAATCACACCTTAAATAGCACCAAAGATAGAAACTACACTATGTATAAGAAGGAAACAATAACGCCTGGATCAAAAATTAAAAAAAATATGGAATTATTCTGAATTCTTATTAAGAACCTTTTATTTACGTATTTATTAATAATAAAGACTTGCGATATTGATGGCTCAACGAAAATCTTTTTTGAAAAAATAACTCCCATACGTAATTCATTAAACTCAACAAATTAATGAATGGCCAGATGTATCTTCAAATTTCTTTGATAAATAGAAATTGTTACGATAAGTTGAGTAGGTATGTTGTTCTGCCCTAGAGTCTAAGCTATCATTACACCCAAAAAAAATATTCAAGGAATCGCATAACAAAACACCTGAATGTTTAATCTTATACATAGATAAAAATATTGTAAAAATATTGCATCAATGTGCAATTATAAAATATGTACCTATGTATATTTCAGTTCTTTGCATTTTTGTTAATAAGTAGATACTTATTCTGAAAACAAATTAAGTTTAGTAAGAGCAATTGCATTCGATTACAATTAGTGTTTTTAAATGATTCAATTTAAATAAATATATTTTTTAATTAACTATATTTGATGTCATGACGTGTAGCTATGTACTTTATTTGATTCTGTTTATTTATCTTATTTTCTTTTCGTTTTGTTTTATACCTACTTACATTCAACAGTCAACATTCAAAACAAATATGAAGGTAGAATTATTTTTGTAGTAGTGTAAAAATAATATGTACCTACCTAGGTGTCACAAAATAAAGTTAGGTACTTGACGAGTTAGAATACTCAACCATTTGTAAACGGGATACACCAGTGATTTTAATTAAATATTAGATTTACTTTTACATTTTGTCTTAACTGTCTATACAAAAGAAATCGATGTAGACTTGCCTAAGAATCGTCCTACAGTAACTCTAGTAAAAAAAAGGCCATCGTACGTCAATTGCAGTTTCTAATACCTTTTTTTTTGCGTGCACATGCTGAGGGGTCTTCTAACGTTAAGGGAACTACGTATTGTAGTGATTTTAGTACCTGCGTGATGCGCAATACTCTGTTCTGTTCTGAGCAATCAGTTGCGCTTTGAATTCGAGGTGATACTGGTGTGTTGAAATGGCCGCGAAGGTTTGGCTTCTAGTTGAATGGGTGGAAGAAAGCAATGTTTTCCCTTCCTATGGGATGGTCAACGTTGACACATTGGCTTTCAACGAAACCGATCTGCGCCCTGAAAATGAGATTTTTATATGCGCTAACCATGAAAATCCACGTCGAGCAAAGATTCTTCGTATATCAGGTATGTTCTATGTAAATATATGTATATATATATATATATATATATATACTCCATTTGGTTAGGTACTTAACTAAAACAATCTTGATGTGACTGTTTACACAAACATATATTAAACAAATAAACTACTGCTTAAATTAACGGTTCAAATGATTTAGTAATCGTTATTGTTGTATTTACATTGATCTTTAGCAGCATTTTATTTTTAAACTAAGTTTTAGATAAAAAGACACATCAAGATTGTTTACCTTTAGTTAAATACCTAACCAAATAGAATATAGGTATATATCAACTAGTGCCAGCTAATTACAAGTTTAATTGTTTATTAGTTTTTATTCTAGTAGGTCTATGAAATGTCTTACATAAAATGAATTTTTAGACTATTCCTACCCGCTGAATTATTCATGCCATCTTGTTTTGATAAATTTCTCATTCCTAATATGCATGTGTATTCAATAAATAAGCTGTATAAGTCGTATTTTTCGAAATTAACTGCCGTTCTTTCTTTGTGTAACGATATTTTGTTGTTACTTTAAAATTCTAATTTCGTACTTAGCCCACTGTAAATAAAGGTTATATTTGATTGATGAATATTATTCGTGATGTCGGATATAACCTAAAAATTGTAGTGATCAAATTTAATCTTTGTACATAAAATAAAGGTAATTAATTATTGAAGAACTGTACATTATTTATTTATTTATCTATTTACTACATTACACATGTTTATAATTGGCAGCGGCTTCCGCACTAAGTTCGAGGCCTGCATCGCGGTAACACACGTTTTACATAAGTAGCTTAACATCTAGATTAAGTAGACACCGGTTTGAAAACAAATAAAATTCTTACAAAATAACGTTCGCACGAGGTGATTATATATATATTTCGTTCTATATTGTACCTTTCCTATAATATGTACACGTTGTTTATTTATTTTACAGAAAGCAAGAGATATATCCAAGAACAAAAAGATATATTGGAACGCCAGGACCAGCAAGTTAAGAACGTACTGCAAATTTGTATGCGAACTATCAGAGATGTGCAGTCAAATAATATGGTAAAAGGATATGCCTGTATATAATCTATTTATAATATGATCTTGAAAGCACATACTTAGGTAATGTAAATGTCAGATTACACAGAACTTTTTTGTTTGTATAGATTTTACGCTCGGTTGCTGAAACTGATAAACACAAAATGTGTAAACAATCCGTTAATCGCATTACAACTACTGGGCTTAGCCGACCAAATTAACATCAACCATTTAAATAACTTGACATGAGTTTAAACCACTGTAGAAATATTTAATTATCTTGATGACAAGATTGTCATAATATATTTTTCATTATGCGATGTTAGATGGTTTAAAGCTTCCTATTATATTATAGAACTTAGATTTATAAGTGTCTTATACAGTATTGTCATACTACAAGGATGTTGTTTGACTTTGATAATACCTAACTGCTCGATATTCAGTGAAATAACACTAAGTATCAAGTTGTTATCGTAGGAACTAAATTAATTAGCAGCTACAATCCTGAAATTTTTTTACATATACATTAGTAATGTGCACAGTTGCATCCGAATTATATTTTAATGTATTGACAATTAAGTAACAACTGGTCATTTTAGGTAGTAACTACGTCCCATTCTTCGGGGCGCTGCAGGCGCGCTCTCGCGCCTGCTGCCCAACCTTGGGGGGCCAAACACCTCCTGCCGGAGGCTCTACGAGGGGGTCGTGCGGTCCATGGCCCTGTATGGGGCCCCAGTTTGGGCGGACAGCCTGACGGCCCGAAACATTTCGGCGCTTCGTGCGCCACAGCGCGCCATGGCCGTCAGGTTGATAAGAGGTTACCGCACGATCTCGTTCGAGGCTGCGAGCCTCCTCGCCGGATCGATGCCATGGGACCTGGAAGCGGCGCTCCTGGCGTCGCTCTATCGCTGGCGCCAGGAATCGCTAGCTCGGGGCGAAGGACCGGATCTTCCCGCTATCAAAGCGGCAAGGTCCGAGCTCCGCCAGGTCCTAGTGGCGAAATGGAAGGAGCGACTTGTGCACCCCAGTGCCAGGCACGCCACAATCGTGGCGGTAAGTCCCGTGTTTGAGGAGTGGCTGGAGAGGCGGCATGGCGCCCTCACCTTCCGGCTGACACAGGTATTGACTGGCCACGGTTGTTTTGGCCAGTTCCTGTGTCGTATACGCCGGCAAGAGACGCCCGGTTGTCACCACTGCGGCGACTGCCGCGACGTTGTAGAGGACACGGCGCTGCACACTTTGGCGGTTTGCCCCGCCTGGGCATCGCAGCGCCGTGAGTTGATCGCGGCAGTCGGATCGATTGCCCTCTCGCTCCCGACCGTAGTTCAGTCTATGGTCCGGAGTGAGAGGTCGTGGAACGCCGTCGCCTCCTTTTGTGAGGAAGTAATTTCCATCAAGGAGGCGGCGGAGCGGGAGAGGGAGCGTTTGAATCCTCTCCCCAACCGCAGAGCCGGGCGCCGGAGGGCGCGCGATGACCTCCAGCCACCCTGAGGTTTGACCTGGGGGTGACGGGCTTTGTGGGCCTGCCCGCCATCCGTTCAGCACCAGGTCCGAGAGGCGGCGTGCGTGTTCCCACGCGCGCCTCTGTGTCGAGTCCGTCTCCCCCCTAGGGGGGAGACAGTAGGGTTTTACTAGAAGTAAGTACCTTTGGGTAGGTCTTTTGTGTAGTGGCCTGCCGTTTCATACGGCGGGCCGTAACCTTGGCGGGGTCGCGACCGCATGCGAAAGCGATTCGCGCGGCCCCGTCGATAGTGGTTGTGTCGAGGAACACCGTGGTAGGTTTAGTCGGTATTCCGGGAGGTACATTATCTTTTCAACATCTTTCTTTACCCCGGCGAGTCCGACATAATCCCTCCGCCCGCCCCCGCGGAGGGATATGCGTCATAGCATTCCCCCACGTAAAAAGAAAAAAAAAAAAAAGGTAGTAACTACGCGACTGTCTCTTTTCTGGTACCTGTAGGTGTAGTATCACATCCATATAACTTAAGTTATTTTATCCTACGGGTTCTATTCTTATTATGCTACCAGTCAACTGATCAACCAGACCGACGAAGTTGTTCAGTAATTACTTAATTAAGTACTCCCCTTACTACCAACTATCCATTTGAAAATTATTCTAGTATGTAACTTAATTAACAACTTAACATTTTTTTGTGGGCAAAGAAATATTGTAGTACCCACTTATATTATTAGTTGTTATGTATTGTTAGTTTGAATAAATCTTGGAATGGGATATAGGCTATATGAAAGCCCTGTAGACGCAATTCACTGATTTAGTCGGTATTACTAAAATATTTGATGGTTTCAGATGCCGTGCAGTGTTCAGTATAATATGCCTCACGTTATCACGGCAAGCAATGCTGATAGTGCCAGTGGCAGCGCCAGTGATAGTGAGCCAGAGGTAAGACTTTCTATAATTTTACCACAGTGGGCAAATGTACTTTGAGCGACGGTTGACCATTTCCGAAAAAAATTCGCTTACACATGTTGACTTTAAGTGACTCCGCCCTTAATTGTGTTAACCAATCAAAAAGGAATCTTCGAACAAAAAAGTGTACTAACCGTTTGTTTTTATGACTTTTCTTACTTTTGCCAGATGGTATCATATTTGGACAGTTGTTGCGTTGACACAAACTTTTTTACCGAACTTCTAACCATGAGCTCCCACAAGAACTTTAATAATCTTGAGCGGTCATTAATTATTCACTGCAGAAACGAAGAGAGAAACATATCACAGATCGCGGAAGAGCTGCATATATCGGTGAGTAACCAAATCTACATTTTATTTAATTAGTTAAATTAGTTTACATGACGACTGAATGCACGGTTGGCGCAATGGTTATACCTCCCCACAACGCTGCCGCGTCGAGTGTTATGTGTTCGATTCCCACACGGTGAGTCCGTGTTTTCATTTTTGTTATTTTAATGTTTGTAAAGCCAACCGTGTCACAAGCTATAATCCTAGTGTGGAGTAGTTTAAAAAAATATAAAATATACTAACCAAACATTATAGATATTTTTTTATTTAGTGTCGATTATTATTTAAAACTATTGTCATTTTCTTGCAGAGAAATACTGGCCGGCTTTGGTTGTAGCGTTACGATGCAGAAGGGCACGTGGACACGCGGCTACGCCCGACACCGAAAACGCCGGAACGTGCGCAACACATGATTAGCACCTATGAGCAGCACCCGTTCACGCCGACAAGCATGTTCGCGCAGGAATATGAGTGCTCGCTAGATACGGTGCGACGAGCATTGCGTGTTGCAGGGATACGACACAGAAAGCCAGCCAAAAAAATAGCTTTGGCCGAGCAGCACGAGGCGGCTCGCGTCCCTTTCGCTAGAGATTACAGGGACTTCGATTTTTCACACGCCATATTTACCGACGGAAAAACTTTCAAATCCAGTGAAGTTGGTCTTCGCCACTTATGGCGTGTGAATAACACGAGATATGAGCCTCGCAACGTTATTCCCAACGTGTAGTCAGGCAGAGTAGTGGTTAACATGTGGGCATGGATGAGTGCAGCTGGACCCGGGGAGTTAGTATATTTGCCCGGGAGAGCTAACGGCGCATCGTACTTGGAGCTGTTGCAGGATGTTTTGGTTCCCACGGTGAGAGTGGTGTATCCTAAGGACGTTATGCCTGAAATATTGTTCACTCAGGAAAACTGTCCGATACATCGCTCGCGCGTGGTGCAAAGTTGAATCCTGCAACAACCCAGCTTAAAAACAGTGCCATGGCCTTCTCGTTCTCCTGACTTAAATCCCATCGAAAATGTTTGGGCTATTATGGTCCAACGATGGGATGTCAGGAATGAACGCAGAAAGAAGGAACCTTAGAGTATACATACTAATAGAGCGCGCGCATCGCATTTCTTCCGTTGTGCGGTTGTGCCAAACGTAAGCAGATGTTTTATAGATACTAACAATAGATGTAGCGGTCAAATAGTGATGCGCCACGGTTTTCGGGAACACTTTTAGTCATTAGTAAATATGCTGTTGGGTTTTTAACTAAGTGAATATATTTAAAAAAACGCATGGTGATGTCTTATTAAACAATATTTAATCATCAAACTAATTATCAAAAATAATCAACATTGGTTACCCACATCCATAATGTCCATAATAATATAATAAAGAAACTTATATAATAATAAAAATATTTTAATAATAATAATAATAATAAAAATATTTATTCACCAAATAAAGAAATACACATTCTCAGATGTTAATTAATAATATAACTAAGGAAAATAATGTATTGTCTTGCCAAAGACAATACTTACATACATAGGTACATGAACGCTAAAAACAAAACTCTTTTTTGGCAGTCGTGTAAAAATTATCCTATAGAATTTTATACATAGAGTGCAGTAAAATATTATAATATATAAATTACACTCCCATATAAATAATCATACTTATCACACAAACATTTGTCCTGGTTAGGCATCAAAACATAATTTTTTAATTACGGTAATATCTCATTATCACATCTTATTATGATTTTTTTTTTTTCAAATATATCAAGTTCAGCATGGCGCAACATTATTCCTATTGCGGGGAAAGTGTGAAGCGGGAGCCGTGGGAGCACGTGCGTAGTTGAGCCGCCCGTGCGCCTCTCGCAACTACCTTTCACGCCTTGAGTAATTAATTTAAAATCAGTGTTTTCTGTTAAAATAATACTTACCTATGAAAAGAAAAGCCATTATTTCTTTTCGTTTGTTTACTCGAGTAATTTTTAAAAGTGAACACTGCACATTTCACCATTCTAACATGAATTTCAAAATAAATACCGGCGCGCGGCGGAAGAAAGATTCAATGCGCGCGCTTATTTGTGACTAATGAACGTCAAGTGTAATTTTTCGTACTGGTTCATACTTCATACCCGTGCTTACAGTTTATAGGTCTACTCGGTTAGGAGTGCTATATTGGTTATGTATACTCTAAGGGAGGAACTCATGGCACATGTTGACCAAATGTGGGATTTGTTGCGAGGCACGGATTTGTGTGAGGTCCTTGTAAGATCTATGCGGAGAAGATGCGATGCAGTGATTGGCGCTGGCGGTGCTATGACCAAATATTAGACAAGTATAATTAATGTTCTGTAAAGAACATTCTACATGTAGTGAAATGATGGAAGAACATTAATTCTACTTACCTAACATTTGGTCATAATAGGTAGCATTATAAAATAATTCTAATAGTAAATTTAATTTTAGCTTTTTGTATTAACTTTTGTTTTTGCTTCATACATTTAGTATTAGTAGTATAATTTTTTTATAATTTTAAGAATATGTGCTCTTGTATAAAAGTAAATAAAAAATATTGTCTCTTAGGATTAAGAATAATGGTATGGAATGTAAATATAAGTCTAAGCATTGTTATACTTATCATTGAAATAGGTTTTATTTGTTACTTTCTTATTTTTTGTTTAGTTTGATGGAACGTAGCTACCTAGTTGTTAAATTAGTATTAGTAGGTAACTTTTAAATTACAATTTTACTGAGATAGTGAGTATATTGTTGTTTTATTTATTTATTTCAAGGTAGCTTTATTCATTTAACAGTAAATTATACGGCGTTAAATATTACAATGTTATTGTTTATTATTTTGAAACTGTGTCCTATATGTAAACCTACAATTGTAATTGTTTATTACTAAAATAAACATGAGTGGTTCTATAAATCCTTTTTTGGAAAACATAAAACAAACATTTGTTAAAAAGACGCATCCCGTTTTTATACAATGCTACAAATGTTGGTATATTTTTATGGACTGAGTTCATTCAGATAAAGAATTTCAAAAAACTATGTTCTGTTAGTTTTTACCGTTACTAAGCCGTTGCAATAGTTTCCAAAACTTAATATAGTTATAAACTATCTTACCTAATTGCAAATCAGGCATTCGTCCGGCGGGTAGTGGTCATATCTGCACGAACCGCACTCGCACCACAGATCACCCGTGTTTATTAAAACTAAAATGTAAATATTTACACTTAAATCTATATATAAAAATGTTCCACAAAGTTAACTAAATTCAGTCCACTCTCGAAACAGTGGTCCCGTGCCACGAAATGGGTTTCTTCCCAAAGCCACAACACATTATTAATTATTATATTAACGAAGTCTGAAATATTTAAAAACGTATCTGCATCAAAGAAGTCCATGATGCGAGCACAGCAATAAAACTAAATAAACTATTATGTAGCCGACCTACGGCCTATTCAAATTTTAACATTGTTGTCTAAATAAATATAAGTATCTATTTTAATATATAAAATATATTTGATACCTTCCAGTCGTTTTGATTCGTTTGATCATAGCGGCTTCAGAATATAACCAATGTTAAATTGCTGATTTCTATTTGAGAATATTTATACTAAGTATAAATAATCAATCCTAGCGGTCTTTTTCGGCTGAAGTCTTTCGTTGTCATCAAAGTATGCGTACGGTGTTGTATTGACATAATGTTTGGTTAAATTCGTTTCGGTCTCTCTAGTGTCCAGTACACAAAGAAAATGTCCGAGATGTAAGTAACAATTTTAATAATTATATTAGAACTACCTTAACTGCACGGTTGGCGCGGTGTATTGTGTCTGTCTCACCATTACAAAGCGGTGTCGAGTATTGTGGGTTCGATAGACATCACCATATGACAACATTTGTGTGATACATAAATCATTGCTCTGAGTCTGAATGTTCTTTGTGTTCATTATTTGAAGATTTGTATAGTCTCCCGCAGTACAGAGGTTAATACTAGTGCAAAAGTTGTCTTTTAAAGAAAACAACATAAAAATACAGCACCATGCAGTCAATGAGGAAATGTGATGAAATGAATTACTGTTATGATTTTCAAAATAAAGTTGAATTACAATTCTAATACTGGGGATATTAAATATGTGTTGCACTTATTCAGGCAGAGACTCGTGAATGAAAACGTAGAGCCGGTGCCGCGGCCCTGGTGGAAGGCCTGTTGGCGGTGCTGTATGAAGCGGTATGTTTATTACAAATATAAAATTATATTTTTAAAGACTGCCACCACCCACGAGCTATACGGCGAGGCGACCACTTGAAACACTATTCCAACCGTACAGTCAAGAGCTTAAAAGAAATAATATATTTTTATTGAGAAGCTTTCTACTTTTGTAAGAAAAAAAGCCTGTCAAATGCGAGCTCCACTCGCGCTCGGAAGGTCGAGTGAATCGTCCGCTCAATGTCAAGCGAGTACGGCGTACGAACGTAGGCCCAATTTTTAACCTACTAGATTTGCGCGCGGCTTCGCCCGTGTGGAAGTCCTTTATCGCGACTATCGTCGAAAATCACGGGATAAAAAGTAAATAGATATTTCCATCCTTAAGCTTCAAGGTTACGCTGTGCCAAATATCATCAGATTCGGTGCAGTGGTTTAGCCATGAAAGCGTAACAGACAGACAGAAAGACGAAGAAGAGTTCTTTCAGTTTTATAATATTAGTATAGACTAAAAATTTGAAAAAAGATGACGCGCTAATCCTTCAAACTATAATTTTTTTAGTGTGGAAGAGGAACACAGGCGTGCCGGCCGCCCGCAGCAGCGCCGCGAGGAGCCGCGAGAGGCTACTGCTCCAGGCGGCTGAATACGAGCGCCGGCGCCCACCGCTATCCATAGACGAGATCCATGAACGCAAGCACCCCCGGTGGCAGTCAGCACCACAGGCGTGCCGGCCGCCCGCAGCAGCGCCGCGAGAGGCTACTGCTCCAGGAGGCTGAATACGAGCGCCGGCGCCCACCGCTATCCATAGACGAGATCCATGAACGCAAGCACCCCCGGTGGCAGTCAGCACCACAGGCGGGCCGGCCGCCCGCAGCAGCGCCGCGAGGAGCTGCGAGAGGCTACTGCTCCAGGAGGCTGAATTCGAGCGCCGGCGCCCGCCGCTATCCATAGATGAGTTCCATGAACGCAAGCACCCCGGTGGCAGTCAGCTCCGCAGGCGGGCCGGCCGCCCGCAGCAGCGCCGCGAGGAGCCGCAAGAGGCTACTGCTCCAGGTGGCTGAATACGAGCGCTGGCGCCCGCCGCTATCCACAGCCGAGTTCCATGAAAGCAAGCTCCCCCGGTGGCAGTCAGCACCACAGGCGTGCCGGCCGCCCGCAGCAGCGCCGCGAGGAGCCGCGGGAGGCTACTGCTCCAGGTGGCTGAATACGAGCGCCGGCGCCCGCCTATCCACAGCCGAGATCCATGAACGCAAGCACCCCCGGCGGCAGTCAGCACCACAGGCGGGCCGGCCGCCCGCAGCAGCGCCGCGAGGAGCCGCGAGAGGCTACTGCTCCAGGTGACTGAATACGAGCGCTGGCGCCCGCCGCTATTCACAGCCGAGTTCCATGAAAGCAAGCACCCCCGGCGGCAGTAAGCACCACAGGCGTGCCGGCCGCCCGCAGCAGCGCCGCGAGGAGCCGCGAGAGGCTACTGCTCCAGGGGGCTGAATACGAGCGCCGGCGTTCACCGCTATCCACAGCCGAGATCCATGAACGCAAGCATCCCCGGCGGCAGTCTGCACCACAGGCGTGCCGGCCGCCTGCAGCAGCGCCGCGAGGAGCCGCGAGAGGCTACTGCTCCAGGTGGCTGAATACGAGCACCGGCGCCCAGCGCTATCCTCAGCCGAGATCCATGAACGGCAGCGGCTGTTGAAAATATATTAAATCAATAAATATATTTATGATGATTATTATAACAGTGTTTTCATCCTCCTCTACTTTTTAACCCCCGACGCAAAAACGACGGGGTGTTATAAGTTTGACGTGTCTGTGTGTGTGTGTGTGTGTGTGTGTGTCTGTCTGTGGCATCGTAGCTCCCGAACGGATGAACCGATTTTAATTTTGTTTTTTTTGTTTGAAAGGTGAATTAGTCGGGAGTGTTCTTAGCTACGTTTGATAAAAATCGGTCCAAGATGGCCGCCACCACAAAATGGCGGATTATATATTTTTTCACAACTCCCTAAATATGGGTATCAAATGAAAGGGCTTGACAAGTAGAATACTATACACTATGATAAATTTCAAATCCAAGATGGCCGCCACCAGAAAATTACAAATTTCCACAAATTAAAATTGTTCAATATGGGTATCAAATGAATATCGTGTCGGGGGTTTTTTAAATTTTAAATTTAGTTATCTACATTATCGTCGTAGTTGACCAGTTGACTTTGTATCGCCCTAGAATCAGTAAACAAATATAAAGTGTAAAATGCTTAAACAAAAAAAGGGGCGTGTCACGGGTGGCCTACCAAGTGTTGGCCTACTATGCGATTTTAACCTTAGGAGTGGTCAACTGTCGCTCAAGTCGATAGTACCTTATCATTCTTCTAGGCAAAAGGCAACATGACTGAAAAAAATGTTTCGTCCGTTTTTAAGACTAGCAAAAAATTATGTACACGGATTTTTTCTTTTGTTACACAAACTAATAATAACAAAGATACAACGGGTTTAAATTTTGTGTTACGTCACTTGTCGGTACAAATTTTATAGGACAGTGACGTAACAAGCCCCCCTCCCGAACTTTAATGCGTTATAACTTAGTATATATTTCATGTTTTGTTAAAACAAAAAATAGTTGTCCAATATTTTTTGCTCATCTAAAAGATGGACTAATTAGAATCACATAATATTGTCTTCTGTTTACGCGAATGTTATTCATTGAAATTAAACTACTATATACGGATTTTATCGCGTTGTTTATTTATCACTGTATTACAAAATTTTGAAAATATTACTCTACTACTACTACTGATTTTATTTGACTAATTTATAAGCTAATAAAATTATTTAAACTATTAAATCTATTTGTTTTTGGTTTACACTTTCCCCGACGTTTCGGGTGCTTTTCAGCAGCCATGGTCACGGGGAGACTAAGATGGTAGTTGTCTCAATGTTCCAGTGTAGTTATTTCAAAGTACCTGAACATAATTTAATTATTGGTGTTTCTATTTACGCAGAATGAGCTCAAAGTATCATGAAGTCTAGCTGTGGTTTGTTTCTTCTTGGGTTTGACTATTTGAAGTACTGGATCCCAAGCTGGTGGTACATTCCAACCATCTTCTCTATTGAAATTGGGATGTTTTTTAATTTCAATAGCCTCGCGAAGCATCCTTGGCAGGAATCGGTGTTCTTTAGCGAGAATCTGTGGTTTGTCAAATCTCAGGTAGTGGTTGGTCCCCTGTTGTACGTGTTCACACACAGCAGACTTCAACGAGCGTTTGTGTTTTACGTCAGCTATGTGTTCTTTTATGCGGGTGCCTATGCTTCTCTTGGTTTGACCAATGTCCGCAGTCACAATCTATTTTATAGACCCCTGCATCTTGTAAAGGTAATTGGCACTTGACGGATGGTAAAAATTGACTTATCTTCGTTGGCGGCTTGAAGTATGTGTTTATTGAAGCTCGCTTCAAGATGTAGCCAATCTTGTCAGTGACACCCCTTACATAAGGCAGTATAGCAGGCTGGCGCTCGACTGTGGCTGGCTTTTCTCGGGATCTGTGACAGCGGCGCGGCTGTTGGAGCTTGTTGTCTTGCAGTACTTGCTTGACATGTTGAAGCTCGGCGTCCAGGTGTTTCTTGTCACAGATCCCGTGGGCTCTCTGAAACAAAGACATTCCCACGGTAGCTAACTGTTTAGGATGGTGGTGAGATTCACCGTTCAAGTACCTATTTGTATGGGTCTTTTTCCTATACACGGTGTGGCTCAAAGTATGATCAGGATTCCTGTATTAAATTATTCCAATAATTAAATTATGTTCAGGTACTTTGAAATAACTACACTGGAACATTGAGACAACTACCATCTTAGTCTCCCCGTGACCATGGCTGCTGAAAAGCACCCGAAACGTCGGGGAAAGTGTAAACCAAAAACAAATAGATTTAATAGTTTAAATAATTTTATTAGCTTATAAATTAGTCAAATAAAATCAGTAGTAGTAGTAGAGTAATATTTTCAAAATTTTGTAATACAGTGATAAATAAACAACGCGATAAAATCCGTATATAGTAGTTTAATTTCAATAATTAGAATCACTTATTTTTAACCCTGTCAACATGTCTATTGGCTTGTCTGCCATTACATGTGACCTAAAACTGGATGTAATACACCTTCGTCACTCTCCCTTCGGGTTTAGAGTATGTACGGTCAAAGATAAAAGTGGAGTAGCATCGTACTCGACTTTTGCACCTGACCGTATGTTTTCAAAAACAGATCGCTTATCAAATATCGCTTTTCCACTAAATGTACTGCACCCAAAACCAAATGATCAACTCTCTTTTTGTTTTTGAATAAGATTTGTGTTTAGTAATCGATGGTATATGGTTAATCATATCTTATTAAATGCTAAATATAAATCATTCAAAACCTTTTTGTAAATATTAAAACAAGTACGTAATTGAACTTATAATAGCTTACAAGTTTTGAATCGTTCAACAGGTAATAAGCATGATACAAGGATGTTTTTGTTTACCATATTGCTCTGGCATATGTATGTTACCGTTGGTACCATTGATTATTATATTAAAACCCGAATAAAACCTATTGCGACACGATGCACCAAATAACGGGTTTTATTATAGGTAGCCCAGAAATATGTTTTTATTGAAGTCAGATTTAACTACCATTTTATTAAGTATACCTATATGTAAGAGCGAAAATTTATAGTTTTGTCTCATTCTCTTTCCAGCCTAACAGACAATTGGAACGCAGTATAATGCAAAGCATCAACAAATCTAGGTCACAGTATCCTAAATACGGTCGAAAAGCTCCCAAAATCCAGCCGGTCCGTGGTACATTGAATAGCGCTCAAACTAGACGTATGATCAGTAGCACCCCACTTCCAGGCAACAGTGCACAACAAAACGTAACACTATATTTTGACCAAGGAACGCAGACTGAACCAATGCCCTTACGCCCCTCATTACGCAAGGTCGAAGAAATGGAAGCGGTCCTCAAAGGACTTTATAGAAGATTTCAATCCTTAGTTTCACAAGTAAACATATGCAACGTTTCTTCAAATGGTCCCATAGGTTTATCGGATTCGGAACAGAATAATGACGTTTTATATGTGGAACCAAATAATGCTGAACTGAGGACCGAGAGAAACAATACTGATTATGAAGATCAAGCAAATGTATCCGGACACGTCCAAGATGTAGTAGCAGAGGCGGTTATAGTTGAAAATGGCGGCAATCAATCTCTGAATACTTCAAATCTTAAAGTTGAAGATAGAATAAACCCTAACGCTCTCCAAGTGCGAAGAATGTCGGCGCAAACAACTAACAATATAGAAACTCCGTCTAATGATGCTGATCTGGTAAAGGTTACAAATATGTATTTTAATTAAAATAACTTTGCAATTATAATAATTATGCTCTTCGTCTGCAGATTCATTTGCGCGTAACCCACTAATGGCCAAAATGTTGCGAGTTTGATTCCAACAACACAATATAGGGCAGTGGCGTAACTGTATAACATCTGAGGCCCATGGCAAATTTGTCAGTCTATGATGATTTTTTTATAATCATTAGGGTCTATGGTCACTGGCTTTTGGGCTTGGGGCCGGGGTTATGACGCTACTGATGTGGGTTCTAACCCAGGTCAGTGCCGTAATATGTTGGTGACATATATACCTACAATTGTTAAAAATAAATTGTTATATGCTTATATTAAGTGTTTACATATGCATCGATGATAAAAATAAAAGGCGTTTGTTTTGGATTCAATCTTTTGCGAGACGTGAATTATTTTACATGGTTACCATATTTTGTTATTACGTTTAGTCATTTTAGTTTTCATGTATCGTTTACTGTTTTCAGGTTTCCATTGGAGATGGAAATACTAAGGTACCTGCGAGATTGCTTAACGATATAAATTGGAACTCGCATACAACAGCAACAAGGCAATTACTTCAAGCAGTGTTTCCACGACGGTAATCTTTACCAAATATTCTGTACCAATTAAGCTCTCTATTAACTCCTATCAACCACATACCATACCTTATCAACTCCTACCAACTGGTTGTATCAAATGGAATGAAAGGAACAGATGGGAGAGAAACAGAAGTTTACCTGGAGCTCTTATTCGGGAACAACGTTACTACTCTTACACAGGTTTTCTGTAAGATGGTGGGCTAGTGGCTAGTTCGGCGAGCGATCCGCCTCATTCTCTCCTCATTGAAGTTTATTAGCAATGGAACGCTTCGTTGCTAATTACTCTATTATGTGTATGTTATATTATGTGCATCCGTATATTCGATAAAATCAACCAAAGACAAGGGAAAAGATACGGAGTCCTCAAAAAAAAGGCGTACGTACTATTGTACCGGTTAGTAGATACAAATAAATGTTGATAAAGCTTTTTCGGACAGACAGATAATAATAGGTAGCGTTTCTATAAATCTATGAGAAAAGATATTATAGAACTATAGATGGATCATATTTAAGTTGAACTATTTTACCATAACCGCTACTCGTCATTCTAATGCAGGTATTTCAGGTGATAAATAGAGATAACAATAAACGCTCGACTTGTGTCAAATCCATGCGCGCTACTTACCGCTTGGAAAATATCTTAGATTTTGAGACCTTCGACAAAATTTTACTATTAAATAAGAGTTATAGCGTGTACAGTGCCCAGTTGTTCAAGCCGAACAAGATTTTTGATGGAGAATAATGGAAATATATCATTACATCGGTAGACGATATAAGATTATTGTATTTTATAAAAGTAATTTGTATGTTTTATAAAAAAATAGTTCATATCGTAACTAAAGATCAATTATAATTTGCGTATACATATGTCGAACCGTAAATTTTGTGATTATATTGCTATTTTTATGTTGAAATTACAATTAAACAACAGTAGCCGGGTGTTTTTGACATTTTACCTACCTAATAGTATTGTGAACCAGAGATCATCATCGATCGATAGTTAGCAAAAAAAAGATCAAGTCAATCAAATTGATCTTTTTTTTTTGTTCACATCAAGTGGCAATCGAGCATGGCCGTTTGCACCTGAAGGTAAGTGGCCACCGTAGCCTATGGACGCCTGCAACACTAGACGCATCACTTGCACGTTGCCGACCCTTTTGGTAAGGAAGTGGGATGGAAAAGGAGCGGGACGTGGGAAAGAGGGTGATTGGAATTTTGTCGTGTTTGGAATTGACTTTTATTGCGGCAACCCTATGAATTCATATAGCGTATTATTTTCAAATAATTATCTTATTCTGTTTCAGGGTTTTAGCAACACATTCTTTAACCGGTAAACAATCACCAGCGTTTATGAATCGACCACCGAAGAAAATTCTAGACCCCAAGCTCGTTGAGGACATCGTAAAGATAGTTTCTACACGATGCGGTGTTCCCAAAAACTTAGTCAGGTAATGATCAATGCCCTGTGTATATTGGCATTGAAAACTAAAAATAACCAATGTGTATATGGGCATTGAAAACTAAAAGCAATTTGTAACATTGTTTTTCTATACAATAGTCATCTATTAATAAACAAATAAAACTAGTCTTAATTCTTCTTAGTCTAGTTATTTTAAGGCGTTTTGGGTCAAGCATCATTCAAAAAAGTTCGCGGGAATAATACAATACTGTGCAGTCTGAGACGTGCTGTTCTTTGGGCACATATTTTCTACGGAGCTAGCTAGCTTACATGTCACCGCCGGTATAATAAGCGAACAACATTAAAATATTAGATTTTAATCTTTCCGAAAATGTATTCTAACTTTGATCAACGTTATTTAATAATAATTGTATGCTAGATTAAATGTTACTAAAATATAATTCGTCTTTTTCTCACAGAAACAGTATAACAATAAAATGCACAGATGAGGCTAAATTATATAGAAACCGGCTGCAATATAAGCTGCAACGTCAAATGAACGGCAACGAAGAGAACAGACCGCCTTCAACACCGTCATCTGATGAATCTATTAATACTGTGATGAATTAATTTTTAAGTACATACGCTGAATTAATTTTATATACATGAGGATATCGAATGGGATAACGTAAAAGTTTAATAGGTATAAGTACCTACTATGACTAAGCAGTTTTTTTATACAATGGATTATATTTATAAGTTTATGTTTGCAGGGTTTCCTAAGACGCCGATGGACAAACATTTTAAAGTACGAATCCAATCCCTCCGATATTAAAAATCGTTAGATTATCAATATCGATCAATATCATATGGTCATATTATTTTTCTTATATTGCATTCTATATAGATTTGTCCAGAATTTCAGATATAGTCCGAATGCGAGAAAATTGGCAACTTACTTAAAATTATCAACATTTAGATTGACTCATCTCTTGACAGAAAAATGTTATTACAACTTTTTTAAATGTATCACTGTACGCTTGCAAATGTGGCTTTCGGTTTTAAACACTGATCAAATTTCATGTAGATACCCAACTATTTGGCGTTTTGAACATTTGACCCGTTCTGACCATGCCGATTTCTATAGTCACATATCTTTCGTAAACTTTTGACATAGGCTTTGATATTAGGCATTACCCACCTATATTTGCCGACAAATACTTACTTGATCCGATCTCGAATTACTGCAATGTAATGCATGATAAATTATTATTTTTATTCTACTTATCGAGAAAATACGAAATATTGGCAATACCTTAAAAATAAGTTAACTGATGTTTATTGCCACATCCAAAATGTTTACTTGATTTTTAATTGTAATGGTTTAATACAATATAATTTATAGTCGACGTGATTGATGAATCCATAACAGACTGATACGCTATCAGTGTTTTTATTACTCGTTATTCGTCGTTTTATGTAACATGACTTTAATAAACGTAGATATAATTTGATACCTTTAATTTTAATATTTTTTAAATAATTGTAAGTTTATAATTATTAATTACTGCGTTTATTATACGATTATAACATTAAAGTTGTCTTTTTTTAATTAGCTGTCCTTGACAATCCTTTAATCCCATTATAAATGCGAATGTAACTATTTAGGTATTAGTAACGTTTTTACGGTCTAACTGCTGAACCGATCTCGATGAAAGAACAATGACCATTTTCTATACAAGCGTTGACCTGTCAACTCATTATTTTTTGGATCGCGTCTACTGATGACCTGTGTTGTACATACTAGTAGCAGTAGATAGATCATAAAATAAAATACCACGTTATCTTTAAGTTGCTTAAAGCTGTAACATTTCCAGGTAGTAAGCTCCTTTAGATTTCCGCCCAAGTCATATTGTGTATAATCGTAAAAGGTCTAGTACCTGCTAAACTGCAGCTATAACTTAGTCCCTCACAATTTATAAAGCATTATTTTAAAATACAATTCTTATTATTAACTGCCTATACTAATGTACAGATTGTACATATACCTACAGATTGGGGCAAACTAATATATTATACATTTTAATTAATATTTTATGATAGATTTTGTAATATAAAGATTTAAAACAATGTTGTGAAATGTATATTGCCGTTACTACCATGTAAATATTTCAGGTATTTCTTTAAACCAAAGAATATAAGATAAGAAAATGGTTGTATGGAGATTTGTAATTCCCACTAGAATCAAATATATAGTTTAATTATAATCGGCATGTACACTTACGTATCGATATACCTACTTAACTAATTGTGCAAGTTGATTGACATAATTAAACAATCATCGCAATTTTTGAGAGCGACCATGTTAATCAAATAATTCTTAAGTTTAATATAGTCTTACGTTTACGCGAATGTTATACATTGAACAACGAACAACTCGATAAAATCCGTATATAATGCCGGTAAGCACTTCACATGGCTGTTTGTATTTGCGTATTTGATAAATTTGACAAATAATAACCATGTGTAGATGGTTTGTGTGGCAATGTATTTGCCGTTCTTGCCTATTTGATAAGTACAACAAAAACCAAACACGCGTTACCGCGTGCTTGTCGGTTTTTTGACGCACATGAAAGAGATTATCAAAGACGGCAAATACGCAACTTAGGGCCGGTTTTTCAATCGTCAGATAACTTTTATCTGAAGTATAAATATGGCGTTAAGACATATTTTCTATACAAAAGCTGTCAAAACGTCAAACATATTCCCCAGATAAAAGTTATCTGACGATTGAAAAATCGACCCTAAACCATCCATACAATGGCCAGCGTTGGCGGCAAGTCATGTCAATTTCAAATGCGCGGGCTGTCAACTTGACATCCCGGGCCGTTGTCTTGAAAATTATTTTTGTGCATGCTCGACATCCACCAGCGCCTTGCTCTCCGTGGTCTTTTTACAACCTTGTATTTTTTAATACAAAGCATATAATAATAGCATGCGTTTAAATAATAAAATCCTGCTGCAAGTTTGAAGACGTCCATACTATTGGTAAATAATTGCCTCTGCTCATTCAAAATGTTTGTGTATTTCTTATTTTACGCCTTATTTGGCTCCATGTGTAGACGGTCATAGTTGCCAATATCTGTATGTTTGCCCATTTGACACATATTCGTCCAAGTACAGCAAACAACTAATACCAAATTCAAATAACCATGTGAAGTGCCGCCTTTACAGTTTAATTTCAACCTTATGGCGGCACTTCACATGGCTGTTTGTATTTGCGTATTTGATAAATTTGACAAATAATAACCATGTGTAAATGGTTTGTGTGGCAAAGTATTTGCCTTTCTTGCCTATTTGACAACTACAGCAACAACCAAACACGCGTTACCGCGTGCTTGTCGGTTTTTCGACGCACATCAAAGACGGAAAATAGGCAAATACGCAACTAAACCATCCACACAATGGCCAGCGTTGGCGGCAATGTTCAAAATTTGTATATACAAGTTATGTTTATACATAACCATATATTTATACCTGCATAAACATATAGTTATGTTAACGTTTTAATCAAAATACATGAATTGAGGAATTTTAAATGTTGGTGGAAATAGTTTCTGACAAGTTTGCAAATTGGATCTACTTATACCTAATATTTATCTGATAAATAGGTAAGTTCTAGATGTACAAGTAGTTATGGATTACTATTAGGTGAAGATTACCTAAAGTTAAACCGAACTATAAATAACACAGGTCTGCAATGTTTTTCCTCTTTGGGATCTGATTAACGTTTTTATAGTTGCTGAAGTGCTAATTACGAGAAAAATAATAAAAAAAATCCAACACGTCAGGCATCTTTGATATTTAATATTTAAAACTAGTATGTCGCGTGGTTGCGCGGGCCGCAAGCGGCCCGCAAGGGGGGTGTACAGCGAGGGAGGAAGGAATCAAAATACTAATTTTAGATTCGGATTCAGGGACCTTAAAATTCCCCGAAGCTGAAAATGACCGATGACACCCAATGACCTTGAAAATGACCTTTTCTGGAAAGATCTCATCTATCTCTATGATATTTGTTCGAACACCTATCTTTAACTATTTCGGAGATATTAGAGGTCTAAGTTTGTATGGCGGCCATGTTTTTTTATATGGAAGCCATGTTTTTTCCAGCCCCTAAAATTTGCTAGGGTATTAGGAAGATTTTGTTGGAGAACGACTCCCGTAGATATCACCGTTTCCAAGATCCGATGGGGTACCTCCACCAAGAGTTGACCTTCCGAAGGACAGGCGTTTTTTATTCGGTCCCTCTGAACGATTCTCTATACGACGCTATATTTACTTATTTCCTACGACTCCCCCTTATATGACTTCTATTTCTCTAAGTCAGTGGTAATTTAAGTTTATATAATAAGTATAAATTTTACTTAAAATGTCTGAGCGTCTTCATTTTTATTAAATTACTTCAGCTTAATTTTTATTTCATTTAATTAGTTTAAGATGACATAGAAATTAATGCAAATGAGTAATTTGTTAATTACTTCTTAACAAATATAAGCAATTCGCATTAACCATATCGAAAACGGATCATTCTGTCTTAATTTAGTAATGAGCTCCTAAATACACAATGATTAGGTGATATTACGAGTACCTACTTGTTGTAAATATTATTAGAAAATGGTGTAATAAAGATAAAGAAAAGGTTTTTTTATATAAGCACCGACACTGGTTTAGAAAATTAACAGTCGAAGTGCGCATTTTGCAACATAATCTTTAAAATGTCGTTGCGATGTTGTTTAAATTCTCCGATTTTTTTTTATTATATTTGCTGGAAAATTATGGTGATAAAACAACGAAACAACACTGTGAAAAATATTTACAAAAGTTATTTTGGACTTGCTATAAGTAACCAAAACAGAACTTGGACACCTCAAATAGTTTGTTCGACTTGTTTACTAGAACTTCGCTAGTGGTCTAAAGGACATAAACATAGCTTCAAAATCGTTTCGCCCATGCTATAAAGTTGTATAGCTCCGATTATAAAGAAATAGTGGCCAAAATGATTACGAATTTTGGTGTAATGGGTTGTAATATGAGCATTAAACTTAATTTTCTGAATTCATCATTATGCAATCACAAGTAATTTGCAGACCTTCCTGTGATCGTGTTACCTACAAATAGAGCGGAATTAAAACTGACCAAAATAATAAAGTAGTTCATCTATAACTTCCATAGGTACCTACTTTAGTCGAGCGACTTGATCTGAAATCAGTGTTTGTATTCATCTGTGTTGGGTTACAAGGTTTAATAAGTCTAGCATTAATATATCGTTAAATTATCTACTACAACATTGTGCATACAAGCGATAGGCACGATTTCTTACTGACCGTCGCGCGCTGCCTTGTCGTTTGACACTGTAACTAAATTTATGCCTATTACATTTTTATGTCCATCATTTATGGAGGTATAGCTTGACTATGAATCTTAAGAAAATGTATCATTGTTGTATGTGTAGAAAACATACGTGTAGAAAATTATTATCATTTAAAAATATGTAAGTAGGTACTTTCTGGTCACACTAACATTTCGCTAAGGGAAAATATAATTATATAGCTTAGCTCCGTATTCATTAACAAATATTTTATGATGTTATTTTTCTGCCATCTTTGATTAATAATGCATTAGATCATAAAATATTTGTTATTTTAAGCTGTTCTTTCTATATTACAGGTAAGTAATAAATTAAATCCATTTTACTATCTCGGGCATATTTGCCACGGGCGGCGCGGCAGTATTTAAAGCTCAGTACCTGTGGAAGCTCAGCCATTGTAGTAAATATCCCTTTACAACTAGTAAAGTTGGACTAAAACAATGAGTTAAATCAGCCTTTGTCTTCAACTTCTAAACTTTAGGAAATAATAGGTTTCAATGTCAATAGCCAATGTACACAATAGTAGACTTTCGACCTTTCTCAGTCTTCGAGGTATCTCCCTACGACATCGAATTGCTCGCTTTAACGGTGAAGACATGGTAAGAAAACCTGCATGTCAGAGAGTTCTACATAATGTCCTCGAAGATATGTGAAGTCTGTCAACCCACACTGAGCCAGCGTGGTAGACTATGAGCTAACATTTCTCATTCCGAGAAGGTTTCGTGCCCAGCAGTGGGACAGTTTATAAACAGGGATGATAGTATACTATATAAAACACCATTATTATTGTAATGCTGAAAACTCATTTAACTTGATATTCTTATAAATAATTTCTATTATATAATGAATTATTTACGAGAACAGAGGAATAAAGAATAAGATGTAAAAAATAAGGTGTAACTTATGTTTGGAAAGCTTTAAAAATTTCCAAGGGCCTTAATTTATGTGGAGTCAAGATGACTTCGTGAAGATTGATATTTTCTCTAAAATCATGTTTTGTAATAGAAAATGGATTGTTAAAATATAAACAATATTGTATTGATTCATCGAAGTTTATTAACACAGCAAGTATACTCTTTTGATTAAGTAGCTTAAATATAATTAAAATAAAATTTTAGTATGCCGTACTTAAAGATTACGGACGAGACCTTACTGCCCTTCGTCTGCAAGCTATCCTTCGCCATATCTCTAAACGGCTCCAACTTTAGAAACGTAGCTAATACCGGTCTTATCTTAAAATAAATTAAACCGTAAATATGAATACAAAAAGCAAGATTTTAATGTTTGTTTTTGTACAGGCATCTGACTTATCTATACTAATCTATACTATAATATTATAAAGCTGAGAGTTTCTTTGTTCGGTTGGTTGAACGTGCTAATCTCAGGAACTACTGGTTCGATTTGAAAAATTATTTTCGTGTTAGATAGCCTATTTACCGAGGAAGGTTATAGGCTACATAACATCACGCTACGACCCACGGGGGCGGCGCAGTAATCATAAACGCGGGTAAAACCGCGGGCACATCTAGTATTATATTAAAGAGGAAAGATATGATTTTATGCTTGTTTGTAAGGATTTAAATCAGCAACTAGACAACCACTTTTAAAAATTCTTTCATCAATAGAAAGGTATTATCTAAAGCTATATAAAAAATATTGTTACTAACATAATCTAACCTACTTTTACGCGAGCGAAGGCATGAGCTAAAGCTAGTAGGAAATGTGTTTTAAAAGCTATGAAATTCTCGGTGTGTGGGCCCGACCAGCACTTATTGGATGTTTGTTAGAATAGGCTTTTTTGTAAATAACAATGTGGTTTTACATTAAGATCGAAAAGTAAATATAGTTTAAATTAAGTAGGTATGATAATAATGATTTTTATGTAAAAAAAAAAACACAAAAGCAGTCCTCAGTATAGGACTTAGTTCCAGGTTCAATATTCGGGGGTACACACAGCGACGCATCAACGTAGACTGTTTGAACTTTGAACTATTAGAAGTTGAACGCTGCGAATCGTGCGAGAGAGTGCGTTATATTTTTGTTACGCTCTATCCTTACCATTACGCACTCCGACACCACTATGCACTTTCCCTTTCCGACCATTCTGTATTATGTAAATAGCGTAGTTATGCGTATATAGGATGTCTAACTTGATGTGTAGCCTTGTGTACCTACAAATGCAGGCTCACCTCCTATTAAGCGGGATCTGAAACTTTAGCAGGATAAGCGTCGTCTATATACCTATTTTATCTTTTAAAATACTTGAGATTAAATAAAATTAGTTTTTCACATATTAATAACAATCCTATTCCTGATATAATCACTGCTTAAATAGCACCTAAGGTAAACCCTATAGTGCCCTACACTATATCTAAGATATGTATTTTAGCTCTTTGACATGTCAGTTAATAACAAGATACTTATTCTTAAAACAATTAAATTTAGTAAGAGTAATTGCATTCGATTACAATTAGTGATTTTAAATGTTTCAATTTATTCAATATAATATTTTTAATTAAGTATTTTTAATGTCATGACGTGTAGCTATGTACTTTATTTGATTCTGTTGATTTATCTTTATTTTCTTTTCGTTTTGTTTTATACCTACTTACATTCGACAGTCAACATTCAAAACAAATATGAAGGTAGAATTATTTTTGTGTTAGTGTAAAAATAATATGTACCTACCTAGGTGTCACAAAATAAAGTTAGGTACTTGACGATTTAGAATACTCAACCATTTGTTAACGGGATACGCCAGTGATTTTAATTAAATATTAGATTTACTTTTAAATTTTGTCTTAACTGTCTATCCGAAATAAATCGATGTAGACTTGCCTAAGAATCGTCCTACAGTAACTCTAGCAAAAAAACATGCCGTCGTATCGTACGTCAATTGCAGTTTCTAATACCTTTTTTCTTGCGTGCACATGCCGAGGGGTCTTCAAACGGGAACTATGTATTGTAGTCATTTTAGTACCTGCGTGATGCGCAATACTCTGTTCTGTTCTAAGCAATCAGTTGCGCTTTGAGTTCGAGGTGATACTGGCGTGTTGAAATGGCTGCGAAGGTTTGGCTTCTAGTTGAATGGGTGGAAGAAAGCAATGTTTTCCCTTCCTATGGGATGGTCAACGTTGACACATTGGCTTACAACGAAAGCGATATCCGCCCTGAAAATGAGATTTTTATATGCGTTAACCATGAAAATCCACATCGAGCAAAGATTCTTCGTATATCAGGTATGTTCTATGTAAATATATATATACTCCATTTGGTTAGGTACTTAACTAAAGCAATCTTGATGTGACTTTTTACACAAACATATATTAAACAAATAAACTACTGCTTAAATTAACGGTTCAATTGATTTAGTAATCGTTATTGTTGTATTTACATTGATCTTTAGCAGCATTTTATTTTTAAACTGAGTTTTTAGATAAAAAGACACATCAAGATTGTTTACCTTTAGTTAAATACCTAACCAAATAGAATATAGGTATATATCAACTAGTGCCAGCTAATTACAAGTTTAATTGTTTATTAGTTTTTATTCTCGTAGGTCTATAAAATGTCTTATATAAAATGAATTTTAAAACTATTCCTTCACGCTGAATTATTTATGCCATCTTGTTTTGATAAATTTCTCATTCCTAATATGCATGTGTATTCAATAAATAAGCTGTATAAGTCGTATTTTTCGAAACTAACTGCCGTTCTTTCTTTGTGTAACGATATTTTGTTGTTACTTTAAAATTCTAATTTCGTACTTAGCCCACTGTAAATAAAGGTTATATTTGATTGATGAATATTATTCGTGATGTCGGATATAACCTAAAAATTGTAGTGATCAAATTTAATCTTTGTACATAAAATAAAGGTAATTAATTATTTAAGAATTGTACATTATTTATTAATTTATCTATTTACTACATTACACATTTTTATAATTGGCAGTGGCTTCCGCACTAAGCTCAAGGCTTTCACGCGGTAATCACACGTTATACATAAGTAGCTTAACATCTAGATAGAGTATGTAGACATCGGTTTGAAAACAAATAAAATTCTTACAAAATAACGTTCGCACGAGGTGATTATATATATATTTCGTTCTATATTGTACCTTTCCTATAATATGTACACGTTGTTAATTTACAGAAAGCAAGAGATATATCCAAGAACAAAAAGATATATTGGAACGCCAGGACCAGCAAGTTAAGAACGTACTGCAAATTTGTATGCGAACTATCAGAGATGTACAGTCAAATAATCTGGTAAAAGGATATGCCTGTATATAATCTACTTATAATATGATTTAATATCTTGAAAGCACATAGGTACTTAGGTAATGTAAATGTCAGATTACACAGAACTTTTTTGTTTGTATAGATTTTACGCTCGGTTGAAATTCATAAACACAAAATGTGTAAACAATCCGTTAATCGCATAGCAACTACCTACTGGGATTAGCCGACCAAATTAGCAACAACCATTTAAATAACTTGACATGAGTTTAAACCACTGTAGAAATATTTAATTATCTTGATGACAAGATTGTCATAATATATTTTTCATTATGCGATGTTAGATGGTTTAAACCTTCCTATTATATTATAGAACTTGGATTTATGAGTGCCTTATACAGTATTGTCATACTACAAGGCTGTTATTTGACTTTGATAGTACCTAACTGCTCGATATTCAGTGAAATAACATTAAGTATCAAGTTCTTATCGTAGGAACTAAATTAATTAGCAGCATCGATCAAATATACTATATATATACTAGGTATATTTGATCGATGATTAGCAGCTACAATCCTGAATTTTTTTTACATATACATTAGTAATGTGCACAGTTGCATCCGAATTATATTTTAATGTATTGACAATTAAGTAACAACTGGTCATTTTAGGTAGTAACTACGCGACTGTCTCTTTTCTGGTACCTGTAGGTGTAGGTAGTATCACATCCATATAACTTAAGTTATTTTATCCTACGGGTTCTATGAGGTATCTGTCCACTGTCAGCTAACAGTCAACCGATCAACAAGACCGACGAAGCTGTTTAGTAATTACTTAATTAGGTACTCCCCTTACTACCTACTATCTAATTGAAAAAGTATTATAGTATGTAACTTAATTAACAACGTAACACTTTTTTGTGGACAAAGAAATATTGTAGTACCTACCTACCTACTTATATTATTAGTTGTTATGTATCTATTGTTAGTTTGAATAAATCTTGGAATGGTATATAGGCTATATGAAAGCCCTGTAGACGCAATTCACTGATTTAGTCGGTATTACTAAAATATTTGATGGTTTCAGATGCCGTGCGGTATTCAGTATAATATGCCTCACGTTATCACGGCAAGCAATGCTGATAGTGCCAGTGGCAGCGCCAGTGATAGTGAGCCAGAGGTAAGACTTTCTATAATTTTACCACAGTGGGCAAATGTACTTTGAGCGACGGTTAACCATTTCAGAAAAAAATTCGCTTACACATGTTGACTTTAAGTGACTCCGCCCTTAATTGTGTTAACCAATCAAAAAGGAATCTTCGAACAAAAAAGTGTACTAACCGTTTGTTTTTATGACTTTTCTTACTTTTGCCAGATGGTATCATATTTGGACAGTTGTCGCGTTGACACAAACTTTTTTACCGAACTTCTAACCATGAGCTCCCACAAGAACTTTAATAATCTTGAGCGGTCATTAATTATTCACTGCAGAAACGAAGAGAGAAACATATCACAGATCGCGGAAGAGCTGCATATATCGGTGAGTAACCAAATCTACATTTTATTTAATTAGTTAAATTAGTTTACATGACGACTGAATGCACGGTTGGCGCAATGGTTATACCTCCCCACAACGCTGCCGCGTCGAGTGTTATATGTTCGATTCCCACACGGTGAGTCCGTGTTTTCATTTATGTTATTATAATGTTTGTAAAGCCACCCGTGTCACAGGCTATAATCCTAGTGTGGAGTAGTTTAAAAAAAGATAAAATATACAAACCAAACATTATAGATATGTTTTTATGTAGTGTCGATTATTATTTAAAACTATTGTCATTTTCTTGCAGAGAAATACTGGCCGACTTTGGTCGTGGCGTTACGATGCAGAAGGGCACGTGGACACGCGGCTACGCCCGACACCGAAAACGCCGGCACGTGCGCAACACATGATTAGCACCTATGAGCAGCACCCGTTCACGCCGACAAGGATGTTCGCGCAGGAATATGAGTGCTCGCTAGATACGGTGCGACGAGCATTGCGTGTTGCAGGGATACGACACAGAAAGCCAGCCAAAAAAATAGCTTTGGCCGAGCAGCACAAGGCGGCTCGCGTCCGTTTCGCTAGAGATTACAGGGACTACGATTTTTCACACGCCATATTTACCGACGGAAAAACTTTCAAATCCAGTGAAGTTGGTCTTCGCCACTTATGGCGTGTGAATATCACGTGATACGAGCCTCGCAACGTGATGCCCAACGTGGAGTCAGGCAGAGTAGTGGTCAACATGTGGGCATGGATGAGTGCAGCTGGACCCGGGGAGTTAGTATATTTGCCCGGGAGAGCTAACGGCGCATCGTACTTGGAGCTGTTGCAGGATGTTTTGGTTCCCACGGTGAGAGTGATGTATCCTGAGGACGTTATGCCTGAAATATTGTTCATTCAGGATAACTGTCCGATACATCGCTCGCGCGTGGGGCAAAATTGGATCCTGCAACAACCCAGCTTAAAAACAGTGCCGTGGCCTTTTCGTTCTCCTGACTTAAATCCCATCGAAAATGTTTGGGCTATTATGGTCCAACGACGGGATGTCAGGAATAAACGCAGAAAGGAGGAACTCATGGCACATGTTGGCCAAGTGTGGGATTCGGTGCGAGGCACGGATTTGTGTGAGGTCCTTGTAAGATCTATGAGGAGAAGATGCGATGCAGTGATTAGCGCTGGCGGTGCTATGACCAAATATTAGACAAGTATAATTAATGTTCTGTAAAGAACATTCTACATGTAGTGGAGTGGTGCTATAATGATGGAAGAACATTAATTCTACTTACCTAACATTTGGTCATAATAGGTAGCATTATTATTCTAATAGTAAATTTAATTTTAGCTTTTTGTATTAACTTTTGTTTTTGCTTCATTAATTTAGTATTAGTAGTATAATTTTTTTATATTTTTTAAGAATATATGCTCTTGTATTTAAATAAATAAAAAATATTGTCTCTTAGGATTAAGAATAACGGTTTGAAATGTAAATATAAGTTTAAGCATTGTTATAGAAAAGAAAGTAACAAATAAAACCTATTTCAATGATAAGCATTGAAATAGGTTTTATTTGTTACTTTCTTTTTTTTGTTTAGTTTGATGGAACGTAGCTACCTAGTTGTTAAATTAGTAGGTATTAGTAGGTAACTTTTAAATTACAATTCTATTGAGATAGTGAGTATATTGTTGTTTTATTTATTTATTTCAAGGTAGCTTTATTCATTTAACAGTAAATTATACGACGTTAAATATTACAATGTTATTGTTTATTATTTTGAAACTGTGTCCTATATCTAAACCTATAATTGTAATTGTTTATTACTAAAATAAACATTAGTGGTTCTATAAATCCTTTTTTGGAAAACATAAAACAAACATTTGTTAAAAAGACGCATCCCGTTTTTATACAATGCTATACATGTTGGTATATTTTTATGAACTGAGTTCATTCAGATAAACAATTTCAAAAAACTAGGTTCTGTTAGTTTTTACCGTTACTAAGCCGTTGCAATAGTTTCCAAAACTTAATATAGTTATAAACTATCTTACCTAATTGCAAATCAGGCATTTGTCCGGCGGGTAGTGGTCATACCTGCACGAACCGCACTCGCACCACAGATCACCCGTGTTTATTAAAACTAAAATGTTAATATTTACACTTAAATCTATATATAAAAATAAATAAATAAAATCCTTTATTTCTTTATCAACAGGTTAAAACACAAACGTTGTAGAGGCCTTCTTTTAAGTATATAAATACTTGTGACAGAAGACCCCACTCTTCCATATCTTTAAAATTTAGACATAGCCTGTGATTAAAGTAAAAATAACAATCTTAATATTTTAATAACAATATGAAAAAAATTACATAATATTGTCTTCTGTTTACGCGAATGTTATTCATTGAAATTAAACTACTATATACGGATTTTATCGCGTTGTTTATTTAGCACTGTACGTTTTTCAGCAGCCATGGTCACGGGGATCCCCGTGACCATGGCTGCTGAAAAGCAACCGAAACGTCGGGGAAAGTGTAAGTAGCTTATAAATTAGTAAAATAAAATCAATACTCGTAGTAGTGTAATATTTGTAATATTTTCAAAATTTGTAATACAGTGCTAAATAAACAACGCGATAAAATCCGTATATAGTAGTTTAATTTCGATATGAAAAAAATGTATTGAAAAAAGGAAAACGTAAAGAAACATAAAAACAGAATATTAAAAAGAGATAATATAAAAGTGTGTGTGTGTGTGTGCGTGCGTGCGTGCGTGCGTGCGTGCGTGCGTGCGTGCGTGCGTGCGTGCGTGCGTGCGTGCGTGCGTGCGTGCGTGCGTGCGTGCGTGCGTGCGTGCGTGCGTGCGTGCGTGCGTGCGTGCGTGCGTGCGTGCGTGCGTGCGTGCGTGCGTGCGTGCGTGCGTGCGTGCGTGCGTGCGTGCGTGCGTGCGTGCGTGCGTGCGTGCGTGCGTGCGTGCGTGCGTGCGTGCGTGCGTGCGTGCGTGCGTGCGTGCGTGCGTGCGTGCGTGCGTGCGTGCGTGCGTGCGTGCGTGCGTGCGTGCGTGCGTGCGTGCGTGCGTGCGTGCGTGCGTGCGTGCGTGCGTGCGTGCGTGCGTGCGTGCGTGCGTGCGTGCGTGCGTGCGTGCGTGCGTGCGTGCGTGCGTGCGTGCGTGCGTGCGTGCGTGCGTGCGTGCGTGCGTGCGTGCGTGCGTGCGTGCGTGCGTGCGTGCGTGCGTGCGTGCGTGCGTGCGTGTGTGTGTGTGTGTGTGTGAATGTGTGTGTGTGTGTGTGTGTGTAGCTGTTGTGTGGATGCGGTATGTGGTCTGTGTGTGAATGTAATCTTACTCATAAACTACTGCCTATTTTAAAGGTGGAAGAAGTGCTTCCGTTTCTGTGTTGGTGAGTTCCTTTAACCACAAAGTAAGGATATTTTTGTAAATAGCATACATTTTATTGACTGCGTTATAAAGAAAGGAAGCCTGGGTGACAAATTGGTATCTAGCAAATGAAGTTAATATAGACTGATGATGAAGTTAATAACTTAAAATAGACTGAGCGAGAGTAATATATATTTGTTTAAGTAGACAAGTTGTAGGTACGTGCCTTAGTTGTTTAAAAATCCAGATTAATTTTCTAGTTCGTTCACTTACTAATTCAATGTGATTATGCCAAGATAGTCGATGATCTAGTATAACACCTAAATATTTAGTTTTGTTAACTTGTTTAATTATCGGACATGCACAATTAAAAGGATAAACACTATTATATTACATTTTTACGTTAAAGTTATTGTCGGGTTGAGATTTTTTGCTTAAAGAAAAAGACATATAGTTTGTCTTTTCGGTATTAAGTGTTAACAAATTATTTCTTAACCAAAGGCTTATTTTAGACATTCCTAACTCTGTGTTTTTTTCCGTATATCTGCCCAGTTATCACCAGTAAAAACAATAGCAGTATCATCTGCATAGGAAAATACTCGGGCACCACCTGACTCTAGTTTACACATATTATTAATGTAAATCAGAAACAGTGTGGGCCCAAGAACACTCCCTTGTGGGACTCCGTATGCGATATTGGAATGCCTGCTAATATACTGACCAATCTTAACCATCTGTGTTCGATCAGATAGGTAATCTTCTAATAACTGTAGAGCTGTACCTCTAATCCCTACAGATTCTAGTTTGCGTACGAGAATCGGTACATATACAATGTCAAACGCCTTTTTTAGTTCTAGAAACACCGAGAGGCATTTTTTACCTTGATCAAGTTGCTTAATAATAAGAGAAGTTATAGCTATCACTACATCTTCAGTCGATTTACCAAACCTCAATCCATACTGTGTATCTGAAATTATATGATTTTTATTTAAATAGTTTACTAATCGTTTATTAAGTAATTTCTCCAATATTTTTGATATAGCTGGTAGCACGGCAATTGGCCTATAATTATTGACTTCATCTTTTGGTCCATTTTTGTATACTGGCGTTATAATAGACTTCTTCAGTAGCATAGGAAATACACCTTTATCAAAACACAAATTAGCGAGATGAACAATAATTGGGATTATTTGATCTTTAGCTAGTTTAAGGTTTAACTTGTAGGAATATTATCCCAACCAGATTAAGCGCTACTAGATTTTAGGTTCATTAGTATATCATGCACTTCAGCGACGTCTGTACTCAGGAGTACAAATATGATGTTAGTTACGTGTCTGTGTCAAATACATTTTCTTCACGAGCGCTTGTGTTTAGCATAATGTTCTCAGCAAGCTGTTAACCTATTCCTACAAAGTATTCATTTACGTAGTTGACTGCTTCATCTGGAGTTGGCTTTTGATTTAAAAGTTTCGTGTTATCTGTTTTCGTTTGATTAAGGTGAGTTATATTTTTAATGTTAAACCATAGCTTTTTAGTGTTTTTTGTTGAGTTTGCTAGTTGTTCTCTTTCGTATTTACGTTTAAGTTTCTTAATTAATTGATTACAATAGTTTCGATATCTTTTGTAACTTATATTGAGTACGTCATTATGGGGTTCACTTTTAAGTTTAATTTGCATCTTGTTTCTGTTTTGTATACAACGCAATATACCCGGGGTGATCCAAGGCTTTATAGTTTGTTTGCTTTTCGGAATATTAATATTAGTCGTGTTTTCTTTTAGAGCTTTAGATATTTTATTTATTAAGTGTTCGACTATAATATTAGGCTCGTCAAGCATGAGTAGTTCTTGAAGATCTTGATCTGCTAAAGATTTTAGCGCCATATTGAAATCTGTATTAATTTTAGATTTTTGAATTTCATGTTTTTTCTTTACTTTAGATAGGTTTAGGAATAATAGGGAATGATTAGTTATTGATGATAACCGCAATATGAGCACAGGATTTTGCATTATTAAGTTTAATCATAAGTTGATCTAAGCAATTATTTAGCCTAGTGGGAAAAGTGTGCCCTGGCATCATCCCATGCATAGTTAACATGGTCATGTAGTTCAGTCTGTTATTACGCTCATTAGTTTGCTCTAATGAGGTTGGTGCTAAATTTATATTAATATCTCCAGTCAGAATAATATTACTAACAGATTTCATTGATTCCAAATACGCGTTTTAAGAATGAATAAACATATCCACATTGGTGTTTGACGGAGAGCGATAAATACCTATTATTAAAGTGTTACCAATTTGTACCCCTAAAGCTGATGCATGATTAAGTTTGATTTCTTTAACACTAGCTTTGATATTACTTGCGATATAAACTACAACTCCATCATTTTTGTTTATATGATATATAGTTTGAAACATTGAGTAATTAGGTATTATAGGTATAGGTTTATTAGGATTTATTTGACATTCGGTAAGTATTCACACATCTGGCTCAAATTTAAGGCATGACAGGTTCAACTGTAAATCATCAATGTTATTATACACGCTTCTTTAAGTGGGGATAATGAACAATCCATATTTTTTTGAAATATATATGCTGGGGATGTAACTTATGTGCAAGTATACGAAACGAAGACATATGAATGAGGCATACGTATATGAGTATGTGTATATTTGAGTAATGGTGTGTGTGGTGTGGCTAAGTGTGTGTGTAAGTTTGAACATACGTACCTGTAAAGATGATCATAAGTTCAAAAATTTTAACGAATCTTACTAATAAAGAAAATCTTTCAAAAAATAGAATTATAAAATAACTATAACTAGTTAAGAAGTTAATAAGTATCAAATCGAGATTTTTTATATTGTTTAGTCATGCTTCTTGCATAAGTTGCTGGATCTGCACTTCAGATTTAATATTTATTTTCGTCGATCTTTCATCTTTCTTTACATAAACTTTGCCGTAGGCTGTCCAGCAGAATTTAAAAATGTTTCACAAAGTTAACTAAATTCAGTCCACACTCGAAACAGTGGTCCCGTGCCACGAAATCGGTTTCTTCCCAAGTCCACAACAAATTATTAATTATTATATTAATGTAGTTTGAAATATTTAAAAACGTATCTGCATCAAAGAAGTCCATGATGCGAGCACAGCAATAAAACTAAATAAACTATTATATAGCCGACCTACGGCCTGTTCAAATTTTAACATTGTTGTCTAAATAAATAGGTACTTACTTAATAAAATATATTTGATACCTTCCAGTCGTTTTGATTCGTTTGATCATAGCGGCTTCAGATCATAACCATAATGTTAAATTGCTGATTTCTATTTGAGAATGTTTATACTAAGTATAAATAATCAATCCTGGCGGTCTTTTTCGGCTGAAGTCTTTCGTTGTCATCAAAGTATGCGTACGGTGTTGTATTGACATAATGTTTGGTTAAATTCGTTTCGGTCTCTCTAGTGTCCAGTACACCAAGAAAATGTCCGAGATGTAAGTAACAATTTTAATAATTATATTTGAACTACCTTAACTGCACGGTTGGCGCGGTGTATTAAGGGTCTGTCTCACCATTACAAAGCGGTGTCGAGTATTGTGGGTTCGATAGACATCACCATATGACAACATTTGTGTGATACATAAATCATTGCTCTGAGTCTGAATGTTCTTTGTGTTCATTATTTGAAGATTTGTATAGTCTCCCGCAGTACAGAGGTTAATACTAGTGCAAAAGTTGTCTTTTAAAGAAAACAACATAAAAATACGGCACCATGCAGTCAATGAGGAAATGTGATGAAATGAATTACTGTTATGATTTTCAAAATAAAGTTGAATTACAATTCTAATACTGGGGATATTAAATATGTGTTGCACTTATTCAGGCAGAGACTCGTGAATGAAAACGTAGAGCCGGTGCCGCGGCCCTGGTGGAAGGCCTGTTGGCGGTGCTGTATGAAGCGGTATGTTTATTACAAATATAAAATTATATTTTTAAAGACTGCCACCACCCACGAGCTATACGGCGAGGCGACCACTTGAAACACTATTCCAACCGTACAGTCAAGAGCTTAAAAGAAATAATATATTTTTATTGAGAAGCTTTCTACTTTTGTAAGAAAAAAAGCCTGTCAAGTGCGAGCTCCACTCGCGCTCGGAAGGTCGAGTGAATCGTCCGCTCAATGTCAAGCGAGTACGGCGTACGAACGTAGGCCCAATTTTTAACCTACTAGATTTGCGCGCGGCGTCGCCCGTGTGGAAGTCCTTTATCGCGACTATCGTCGAAAATCACGGGATAAAAAGTAAATAGATATTTCCATCCTTAAGCTTCAAGGTTACGCTGTGCCAAATATCATCAGATTCGGTGCAGTGGTTTAGCCATGAAGGCGTAACAGACAGACAGAAAGACAAGAGTTACTTTCAGTTTTATAATATTAGTATAGATTAAAAATATGAAAAAAGATGACGCGCTAATCCTTCAAACTATTATTTTTTTAGTGTGGAAGAGGAAGTGGTGCCGCCGCAAGCACTCCCGGCGGCAGTCAGCACCACAGGCGTGCCGGCCGCCCGCAGCAGCGCCGCGAGGACCCGCGAGAGGCTACTGCTCCAGGAGGCTGAATACGAGCGCCGGCGCCCGGCGCTATCCTCAGCCGAGATCCATGAACGGCAGCGGCTGTTGAAAATATATTAAATCAATAAATATATTTATGATGATTATTATAACAGTGTTTTCATCCTCCACTACTTTTCTACATTATCGTCGTAGTTGACCAGTTGACTTTGTATCGCCCTAGAATCAGTAAACAAATATAAAGTGTAAAAAACTTAAACAAAAAAAGGGGCGTGTCACGGGTGGCCTACCAAGTGTTGGCCTACTATGCGATTTTAACCTTAGGAGTGGTCAACTGTCGCTCAAGTCGATAGTACCTTATCATTCTTCTAGGCAAAAGGCAACATGACTGAAAAAAATGTTTCGTCCGTTTTTAAGACTAGCAAAAAATTATGCACACGGATTTTTTCTTTTGTTACACAAACTAATAATAACAAAGATACAACGGGTTTAAATTTTGTGTTACGTCACTTGTCGGTACAAATTTTATAGGACAGTGACGTAACAAGCCAGCCCCTTCCGAACTTTAATGCGTTATATCTTAGTAAATATTTCATGTTTTGTTAAAACAAAAAATAGTTGTCCAATATTTTTTGCTCATCTAAAAGATGGACTAATTAGAATCACTTATTTTTAACCCTGTCAACATGTCTATTGGCTTGTCTGCCATTACATGTGACCTAAAACTGGATGTAATACACCTTCGTCACTGTTCCTTCGGGTTTAGAGTATGTACGGTCAAAGATAAAAGTGGAGTAGCATCGTACTCGACTTTTGCACCTGATCGTATGTTTTCAAAAACAGATCGCTTATCAAATATCGCTTTTCTATCTAAATGTACTGCACCCAAAACCAAATAATCAACTCTCTTTTTGTTTTTGAATAAGATTTGTGTTTAGTAATCGATGGTATATGGTTAATCATATCTTATCAAATGCTAAATATAAATCATTAAAAACCTTTTTGTAAATAATAAAACAAGTACGTAATTGAACTTATAATAGCTTACAAGTTTTGAATCGTTCAACAGGTAATAAGCATGATATAAGGATGTTTTTGTTTACCATATTGCTCTGGCATATGTATGTTACCGTTGGTACCATTGATTATTATATTAAAACCCGAATAAAACCTATTGCGACACGATGCACCAAATAACGGGTTTTATTATAGGTAGCCCGGAAATATGTTTTTATTGAAGTCAGATTTAACTACCATTTTATTAAGTATACCTATATGTAAGAGCGAAAATTTATAATTTTTTCTCATTCTCTTTCCAGCCTAACAGACAATTGGAACGCAGTATAATGCAAAGCATCAACAAATCTAGATCACAGTATCCTAAATACGGTCGAAAAGCTCCCAAAATCCAGCCGGTCCGTGGTACATTGAATAGCGCTCAAACTAGACGTATGATCAGTAGCACCACACTTCCAGGCAACAGTGCACAACAAAACGTAACACTATATTTTGACCAAGGAACGCAGACTGAACCAATGCCCTTACGCCCCTCATTACGCAAGGTCGAAGAAATGGAAGCGGTCCTCAAAGGACTTTATAGAAGATTTCAATCCTTAGTTTCACAAGTAAACATAAGCACCGTTTCTTCCAATGGTCCCATAGGTTTATCGGATTCGGAACAGAATAATGACGTTTTATATGTGGAACCAAATAATGCTGAACTGAGGACCGAGAGAAACAATACTGATTATGAAGATCAAGCAAATGTATCCGGACACGTCCAAGATGTAGTAGCAGAGGCGGTTATAGTTGAAAATGGCGGCAATCAATCTCTGAATACTTCAAATCTTAAAGTTGAAGATAGAATAAACCCTAACGCTCTCCAAGTGCGAAGAATGTCGGCGCAAACAACTAACAATATAGAAACTCCGTCTAATGATGCTGATCTGGTAAAGGTTACAAATATGTATTTTAATTAAAATAACTTTGCAATTATAATAATTATGCTCTTCGTCTGCAGATTCATTTGCGCGTAACCCACTAATGGCCAAAATGTTGCGAGTTTGATTCCAACAACACAATATAGGGCAGTGGCGTAACTGTATAACATCTGAGGCCCATGGCAAATTTGTCAGTCTATGATGATTTTTTTATAATCATTAGGGTCTATGGTCACTGGCTTTTGGGCTTGGGGCCGGGGTTATGACGCTACTGATGTGGGTTCTAACCCAGGTCAGTGCCGTAATATGTTGGTGACATATATACCTACAATTGTTAAAAATAAATTGTTATATGCTTATATTAAGTGTTTACATATGCATCGATGATAAAAATAAAAGGCGTTTGTTTTGGATTCAATCTTTTGCGAGACGTGAATTATTTTACATGGTTACCATATTTTGTTATTACGTTTAGTTATTTTAGTTTTCATGTATCGTTTACTGTTTTCAGGTTTCCATTGGCGATGGAAATACTAAGGTACCTGCGAGATTGCTTAACGATATAAATTGGAACTCGCATACAACAGCAACAAGGCAATTACTTCAAGCAGTGTTTCCACGACGGTAATCTTTACCAAATATTCTGTACCAATTAAGCTCTCTATTAACTCCTACCAACCACATACCATACCTTATCAACTCCTACCAACTGGTTGTAGCAAATGGAATGAAAGGAACAGATGGGAGAGAAACAGAAGTTTACGTGGAGCTCTTAATCGGGAACAACGTTACTACTCTTACACAGGTTTTCTGTAAGATGGTGGGCTAGTGGCTAGTTCGGCGAGCGATCCGCCTCATTCTCTCCTCATTGAAGTTTATTAGCAATGGAACGCTCTGTTGCTAATTACTCTACGTTGTTATGTGTATGATATATTATGTGCATCCATATATTCGATAAAATCAACCAAAGACAAGGCAAAAGATACGGAGTCCTCAAAAAAAAAGGCGTACGTACTATTGTACCGGTTAGTAGATACAAATAAATGTTGATAAAGCTTTTTCGGACAGACAGATAATAATAGGTAGCGTTTCTATAAATCTATGAGCAAAGATATTGTAGAACTATAGATGGATCATATTTAAGTTGAACTATTTTACCATAACCGCTACTCGTCATTCTAATGCAGGTATTTCGGGTGATAAATAGAGATAACAATAAACGCTCGACTTGTGTCAAATCCATGCGCGCTACTTACCGCTTGGAAAATATCTTAGATTTTGAGACCTTCGACAAAATTTTACTATTAAATAAGAGTTATAGCGTGTACAGTGCCCAGTTGTTCAAGCCGAACAAGATTTTTGATGGAGAATAATGGAAATATATCATTACAGCGGTAGACGATATAAGATTATTGTATTTTATAAAAGTAATTTGTATGTTTTATAAAAAAATAGTTCATATCGTAACTAAAGATCAATTATAGTTTGCGTATACATATGTCGAACCGTAAATTTTGTGATTATATTGCTATTTTTATGTTGAAATTACAATTAAACAACAGTAGCCGGGTGTTTTTGACATTTTACCTACCTAATAGTATTGTGAACCAGAGATCATCATCGATCGATAGTTAGCAAAAAAAAGATCAAGTCAATCAAATTGATCTTTTTTTTTTGTTCACATCAAGTGGCAATCGAGCATGGCCGTTTGCACCTGAAGGTAAGTGGCCACCGTAGCCTATGGACGCCTGCAACACTAGACGCATCACTTGCACGTTGCCGACCCTTTTTGAAAGGAAGTGGGAAGGAAAAGAAGCGGGACGTGGGAAAGAGGGTGATTGGGATTTTGTCGTGTTTGGAATTGACTTTTATTGCGGCAACCCTATGAATTCATATAGCGTATTATTTTTCAAATAATTATCTTATTCTGTTTCAGGGTTTTAGCAACACATTCTTTAACCGGTAAACAATCACCAGCGTTTATGAATCGACCACCGAAGAAAATTCTAGACCCCAAGCTCGTTGAGGACATCGTAAAGATAGTTTCTACACGATGCGGTGTTCCCAAGAACTTAGTCAGGTAATGATCAATGCCCTGTGTATATGGGCATTGAAAACTAAAAATAACCAATGTGTATATGGGCATTGAAAACTAAAAGCAATTTGTAACATTTTTTTTCTATACAATAGTCATCTATTAATAAACAAATAAAACTAGTCTTAATTCTTCTTAGTCTAGTTATTTTAAGGCGTTTTGTGTCAAGCATCATTCAAAAAAGTTCGCGGGAATAATACAATACTGTGCAGTCTGAGACGTGCAGTTCTTTGGGCACATATTTTCTACGGAGTGCTAGCTTACATGTCACCGCCGGTATAATAAGCGAACAACATTAAAATATTAGATTTTAATCTTCCCGAAAATGTATTCTAACTTTGATCAACGTTATTTAATAATAATTGTATGCTAGATTAAATGTTACTAAAATATAATTCGTCTTTTTCTCACAGAAACAGTATAACAATAAAATGCACAGATGAGGCTAAATTATATAGAAACCGGCTGCAATATAAGCTGCAACGTCAAATGAACGGCAACGAAGAGAACAGACCGCCTTCAACACCGTCATCTGATGAATCTATTAATACCGTGATGAATTAATTTTTAAGTACATACGCTGAATTAATTTTATATACATGAGGATATCGAATGGGATAACGTAAAAGTTTAATAGGTATAAGTACCTACTATGACTAAGCAGTTTTTTTATACAATGGATTATATTTATAAGTTTATGTTTGCAGGGTTTTCTAAGACGCCGATGGACAAACATTTTAAAGTACGAATCCAATCCCTCCGATATTAAAAATCGTTAGATTATCAATATCGATCAATATCGTATGGTCATATTATTTTTCTTATATTGCATTCTATATAGATTTGTCCAGAATTTCAGATATAGTCCGAATGCGTGAAAATTGGCAACTTACTTAAAATTATCAACATTTAGATTGACTCATCTCTTGACAGAAAAATGTATCTACAACTTTTTTAAATGTATCACTGTACGCTTGCAAATGTGTCTTTCGGTTTTAAACACTGATCAAATTTCATGTAGATACCCAACTATTTGGCGTTTTGAAAATTTGTCCCGTTCTGACCATGCCGATTTCTATAATCACATATCTTTCGTAAACTTTTGACATAGGCATTGTTATTAGGCATTACCTACCTATATTTGCCGACAAATACTTACTTGATCCGATCTCGAATTATTGTTATATACTTAATGCATGACAAATTATGATTTGTTATAAGTTATTACACTTATCAAGAAAATACGAAATATTGGCAATACCTTAAAAAAAGTAAACTGTTGTTTATTGCCACATCCAAAATGTTTACTTGATTTTTAATTGTAATGGTTTAATACAATATAATTTATAGTCGACGTGATTGATGAATCCATAACAGACTGATACGCTATCAGTGTTTTTATTACTCGTTATTCGTCGTTTTATGTAACATGACTTTAATAAACGTAGATATAATTTGATACCTTTAATTTTAATATTTTTTAAATAATTGTAATTTTATAATTATTAATTACTGCGTTTATTATACGATTATAACATTAAAGTTGTCTTTTTTTAATTAGCTGTCCTTGATAATCCTTTAATCCCATTATAAATGCGAATGTAACTATTTAGGTATTAGTTACGTTTTCACGGTCTAACTGCTGAACCGATCTCGATGAAAGAACAATGACCATTTTCTATACAAGCGTTGACCTGTCAACTCATTATTTTTGGATCGCGTCTACTGATGACTTGTGTTGTACATACTAGTAGTAGTAGATAGATCATAAAATAAAATACCACGTTATCTTTAAGTTGCTTTTAAAGCTGTAACATTTCCAGGTAGTAAGCTCCTTTAGATTTCCGCCCAAGTCATATTGTGTATAATCGTAAAAGGTCTAGTACCTGCTAAAGTGCAGCTATAACTTAGTCTCTTACAATTTATAAAGCATTATTTTAAAATATAATTCCTATTACTAACTGCCTATACTAATTTACAGATTGGGGTAAACTAATATATTATACGTTTTAATTATTATTTTATGATAGATTTTGTAATATAAAGATTTAAAACAATGTTGTGAAATTTATATTGCCGTTACTACCATGTAAATATTTCAGGTATTTCTTTAAACCAAAGAATATAAGATAAGAAAATGGTTGTATGGACATTTGTAATTCTCACTAGAATCAAATATATAGTTTAATTATAATCGGCATGACTTACGTATCGATATACCTACTTGACTAATTGTGCAAGTTGATTGACATAATTAAACAATCATCGCAATTTTTGAGAGCGACCATGTTAATCAAATAATTTTTAAGTTTAATATAGTCTTGCGTTTACGCGAATGTTATGCATTGAACAACGAACAACTCGATAAAATCCGTATACTATAATGCCGGCACTTCACATAGCTGTTTGTATTTGCGTATTTGATAAATTTGACAAAAAATAACCATGTGTAAATGGTTTGTGTGGCAAAGTATTTGCCTTTCTTGCCTATTTGACAACTACAGCAAATACCAAACACGCGTTACCGCGTGCTTGTCGGTTTTTCGACGCACATCAAAGACGGCAAATAGGCAAATACGCAACTAAACCATCCACACAATGGCGAGCGTTGGCGGCAATGTTCAAAATTTGTATAAACAAGTTATGTTTATACATAACCATAATTATGTTTATACCTGCATAAACATATGGTTATGTTAACGTTTTAATCAAAATACATGAATTGAGGAATTTTAAATGTTGGTGTAAATAGTTTCTGACAAGTTTGCAAATTGGATCTACTTATAACTAATATTTATCTGATAAATAGGTAAGTTCTAGATGTACAAGTAGTTATGGATTACTATTAGGTGAAGATTACCTAAAGTTATAAACCGAACTATAAATAACACAGGTCTGCAATGTTTTTCCTCTTTGGGATCTGATTAACGTTTTTATAGTTGCTGAAGTGCTAATTACGAGAAAATAATAAAAAAAATCCAACACGTCAGGAATCTTTGATATTTAATATTTAAAACTAGTATGTCGCGTGGTTGCGAGGGGGGTATACAGCGAGGGAGGAAGGAATCAAAATACTAATTTTAGATTCGGATTCAGGGACCTTGAAATTTCCCGAAGCTAAAAATGACCGATGACACCCAATGACCTTGAAAATGACCTTTTCTGGAAAGATCTCATCTATCTCTATGATATTTGTTCGAACACCTATCTCTAACTATTTCGGAGATATTAGAGGTCTAAGTTGGTATGGCGGCCATGTTTTTTTATATGGAAGCCATGTTTTTTCCAGCCCCTAAAATTTGCTAGGGTATTAGGAAGATGTTGTTGGAGAACGACTCCCGTAGATATCACCGTTTCCAAGATCCGATAGGGTACCTCCACCAAGAGTTGACCTTCCGAAGGACAGGCGATTTTTATTCGGTCCCTCTGAACGATTCTCTATACGACGCTATATTTACTTATTTCCTACGACTCCCCCTTATATGACTTCTATTTCTCTAAGTCAGTGAGTCAGTGGTAATTTAAGTTTATATAATAAGTATAAATTTTACTTAAAATGTCTGAGCGTCTACATTTTAAAAACTATAAAACGTCATTAAATTACTTCAGCTTAATTTTTATTTAATTTAATTAGTTTAAGATGACATAGAAATTAATGCAAATCAGTAATTTGTTAATTACTTCTTAACAAATATAAGCAATTCGCATTAACCATATCGAAAACGGATCATTTTGGCTTAATTTAGTAATGAGCTCCTAAATACACAATGATTAGGTGATATTACGAGTACCTACTTGTTGTAAATATTATTAGAAAAGGGTGTAATAAAGATAAAGAAAAGGTTTTTTATATCCGTTACAAATAGAGCGGAATTAAAACTGACCAAAATAATAAAATAGTTCATCTGAAACTTCCATAGGTCTGTACCTACTTTAGTCGAGCGACTTGATCTGAAATCAGTGTTTGTATTCATCTGTGTTGGGTTACAAGGTTTAATAAGTCTAGCATTAATATATCGTTAAATTATCTACTACAACATTGTGCATACAAGCGATAGGCACGATTTCTTACTGACCGTCGCGCGCTGCCTCGTCGTTTGACACTGTAACTAAATTTATGCCTATTACATTTTTATGTCCATCATTTATGGAGGTATAGCTTGACTATGAATCTTAAGAAAATGTATCATTGTTGTATGTGTAGAAAACATACGTGTAGAAAATTATTATCATTTAAAAATATGTAAGTAGGTACTTTCTGGTCACACTAACATTTCGCTAAGGGAAAATATAATTATATAGCTTAGCTCCGTATTCATTAACAAATATTTTATGATTTTATTTTTCTGCCATCTTTGATTAATAATGCATTAGATCATAAAATATTTGTTATTTTAAGCTGGTTTTTCTATATTACAGGTAAGTAATAAATTAAATCCATTTTACTATCTCGGCCATATTTGCCACGGGCTGCGCGGCGGTATTTAAAGCTCAGTACCTGTGGAAGCTCAGCCAATAAGAGTCATCATGCTCCCAAAGCCGGGGAAGAACATCCTGCTGCCGGGAAGCTATCGACCTATTACGCTCCTCTCGACGACATCGAAGCTGTTCGAGAAGCTGCTACTGCTGCATATGACGCCACACCTTCAGCCACGCGACGAACAGTTCGGCTTCCGCGCCGAACACTCCACGACCCACCAGCTCGCGAGGGTACTGCACGACATCGCGGTTCCTCGCAACAAACGCGAGCGTGCCGTCGCAGTACTCCTCGATATGGAGAAAGCGTTCGATCGCGTATGGCACACCGGCTTGCTGTACAAGCTGTCCACATCCACTACTCCCCGTCGAGTAGTTAGGATCGTGGCCACCTTCCTGCAAGACAGACGCTTCCAAGTGGCGGTTGAAAGCGCCCTGTCTACAGAGCGTCTCATCCGCGCCGGTGTGCCCCAGGGAAGTTGCCTCTCTCCTGTGTGCTACGCATGGTACACGGACGACATCCCCGTCACCGACGGCGTCAAGCTCGCGCTGTACGCCGACGATGCCGCCTACATCTCGACACCGATGAACGGTGTCCACGCGGTGACTAAGATGCAGCGCACCCTAGACGCACTTCCCAGCTGGCTGAAGGACTGGAGACTGACGGTCAACGTGGCGAAGACTCAGGCGATCTCCATGGGCAGCATAGCCTTACCACAGTTGAAGCTCATGGGAGAGAACATCGAGTGGTCCGCGACGGTGAAATACCTCGGCGTGACCATCGACCGCGCCCTCTCCATGAAGCCACATGTCAACAACGTAGTCGTCCAAACGCGCACCGCGCGCGCCCTCCTGCGACCCGTGCTATCGTCCCGATTGCCGCTCCGCGCAAAGCTCGGCGTGTACAAGGCGTACATCCGCAGCCGACTCACCTACGCTGCCCCGGCCTGGTTCGCGCTCACCTCTGAGACGAACCGCCGCCGGTTGCGTGCGCAGCAGTCGCTCGCGCTCCGCACCATCGCCGACGCCCCTCGCTTCGTGCGGAACAGGACGATCTCCAGGGACCTGTGCATGGAGAGCTTGGACGACTTCGTGAGACGCCTGAGCACCAATTTGTTCGTGCGCGCCGACGGATCGCACGCCCGCCATCTGCGGGAGCTTGCGCCTTACCATCGGCGACCGCCGGACAGGATCGCCTTGCCGCGAGACCTCGTCTCCGTGGCAACCCCCACCGGACCTACATCAACGCTCCCTCTGACGCTGGCTGACGGGCGCTCCCCGGGAAACTCTTCCCGAGGAGCTCGACCTCGCCAAGCGCAAGAGGGACTCATCGGACTCGACCCAAGCGCTGCTGGCACGCTGGTCGCCCGCGGGGACTGACCCGTGCGGGCTGGACCTCGCTAGCTGCGCTACCCACCGGCTCTGACGACCCGGACTGACCAACGGGCCCGCACGGGCCCACCCCAGTGACCCGCCTGTATTAGCAGGCGGCGACGACCACCACCAAGACAGGCCCACGGCCTGGTCTGGTTACCCCGAGACCCCGAACGGGTCTACGAGAAGAACCCCTGATGATGCTCAGCCATTGTAGTAAATATCCCTTTACAACTAGTAAAGTTGGACTAAAACAATGAGGGCACTTTTTAAATCAGCCTTTGTCTTCAACTTCTAAACTTTAGGAAATAATAGGTGTCAGTGTCAATAGCCAATGTACACAATAGTATATAATTTATTTTATTCGTAAGTACCTGAGAAGCTTTCGGCCTTTCTCAGTCTTCGAGGTATCTCCCTACGACATCGAATTGCTCGCTTTAACGGTGAAGACATGGTAAGGAAACCTGCATGACAGAGAGTTCTACATAATGTCCTCGAAGATATTATGTGAAGTCTGTCAACCCACACTGAGCCAGCGTGGTAGACTATGAGCTAACACTTCTCATTCCGAGAAGGTTTCGTGCCCAGCAGTGGGACAGTTTATAAACAGGGATGATAGTATACCTACTATATAAAACACCATTATTATTGTAATGCTGAAAACTCATTTAACTTGATATTCTTATAAATAAATTCTATTATGTAATGAATTATTTACGAGAACAGAGGAATAAAGAATAAGATGAAAAAAATAAGGTGTAACTTGTTTGGAAAGCTTTAAAATTTTCCAAGGGCCTTAATTTATGTGGAGTCAAGACGACTTCGTGAAGATTGATATTTTCTCTAAAATCATGTTTTTTAATAAAAAATGGATTGTTAAAATATAAACAATATTGTATTGATTCATCGAAGTTTATTAACACAGCAACTATACTCTTTTGATTAAGTAGCTTAAATATAATTAAAATAAAATTTTAGTATGCCGTACTTAAAGATTACGGACGAGACCTTACTGCTCTTCGTCTGCAAGCTATCCTTCGCCATATCTCTAAACGGCTCCAACTTTAGAAACGTAGGTAATACCGGTCTTATCTTAAAATAAATTAAACCGTAAATATGAATACAAAAAGCAAGATTTATTGTTTGTTTTTGTACAGGTATCTGACTTATCTATACTAATCTATACTATAATATTATAAAGCTGAGTTTCTTTGTACGGTTGGTTGAACGTCCTAATCTTTTTTTTTTTTTTTTCAATTCAATCATTTATTGCATTCCACAATGTATATACTTAGGTGGTATAGTAAACAATCATGGACCTTGTCGGGCACAGCAATAGTAGGAGAGAGGAAGAGAGATATAATTATTAAATTACCTAATTTGTCATTAAAATATTCGTTTAAATCGTAATAACATTTTTCCAAAAGGATACTTTTTACTTTATTTATAAAGGAATTAAATTTATTTTCGTCTTTTATAGTTTGAGGTAATTTATTGTAGATTTTAATTGACATAACGTAAGTGCTGTTTGAGTGCATTTTAAGGTGTGATGATAGTAGGTTAAGTCTATTTTTATGGCGAAGGTTATATTTTTGTTGTATTGTTTCTCGTGTTGTAAAAAGGTGTTCATTTTTGTGTACAAATTTACAGATTTCTAAAATATAGATGCACGATTAGAATTTTGTGTTCCTGAAAATAGGGTTTGCAACTATCGGTATTGTTTATGTTTACTAGGATTCTGACAAGTTTCTTTTGTTGTATGAAAAGAGTTGGTGCGTCTGTACTATTACCCCATAATATGATGCCATAGCTTAACCATGCGTAGGCATACGCGTAGTAAGTGACAAGGGCAGTATGGAGATCTGTTGTTTTTTTAATTTCATATAGTGTAGTAATCTCAGGAACTACTGGTTCGATTTGAAAATTATTTTCGTGTTAGATAGCCTATTTACCGAGGAAGGTTATATGCTACATAACATCACGCTATGACCCACGGGGGCGGCGCAGTAATCATAAACGCGGGTAAAACCGCGGGCACATCTAGTATTATGTTAAAGAGGAAAGATATGATTTTATGTTTGTTTGTAAGGATTACTAGACAACCACTTTTAAAAATTCTTTCATCATTAGACTAAAGGTATTATCTAAAGCTATATAAAAAATATTGTTATTAACATAATCAAACCTACTTTTACGCGAGCGAAGGCATGAGCTAAAGCTAGTAGGAAATGTGAATTAAAAGCTATGAAATTGGCCCGACCAGCACTTATTGGATGTTTGTTAGAATAGGCTTTTTTGTAAATAACAATGTGGTTTTACATTAAGATCGAAAAGTAAATACAGTTTAAATTAAGTAGGTATGATTATAATGATTTTTATGTAAAAAAAATCGCAAAAGCAGTCCTCAGTATAGGACTTAGTTCCAGGTTCAATATTCGGAGGTACACACAGCGACGCATCAACCTAGACTGTTTGGACTTTGAACTATTAGAAGTTGAACGCTGCGAATCGTGCGAGAGAGTGCGTTATATTTTTGTTACGCTCTATCCTTACCATTACATCGACACCACTATGCACTGTCCCTTTCCGACCATTCTGTATTATGTATAGAGCGTAGTTATGTGTATATAGGGTGTCTAACTTGATGTGTAGCCTTGTGTACCTACAAATGCAGGCTCACCTCCTATTAAGCGGGATCTGAAACTTTAGCAGGATAAGCGTCGTCTATATACCTATTTTATCTTTTAAAATGCTCGAGATTAAATAAAATTAGGTGTTTCACATATTAATAACAATCATATTCCTGATATAATCACTGCTTAAATAGCACCTGAGGTAAACCCTACACTATATCTAAGATATGTATTTCAGCTCTTTGACATGTCAGTTAATAACAAGATACTTATTCTTAAAGCAAAAGAGTAATTGCATTCGATTACAATTAGTGATTTTAAATGTTTCAATTTATTCAATATATTATTTTTAATTAAGTATTTTTAATGTCATGACGTGTAGCTATGTACTTTATTTGATTCTGTTTATTTATCTTTATTTTTTTTTCGTTTTGTTTTATACCTACTTATATTCAACAGTCAACATTCAAAACAAATATGAAGGTAGAATTATTTTTGTGTTAGTGTAAAAATAATATGTACCTACCTAGGTGTCACAAAATAAAGTTAGGTACTTGACGATTTAGAATACTCAACCATTTGTTAACGGGATACGCCAGTGACTTTAATTAAATATTAGATTTACTTTTAAATTTTGTCTTAACTGTCTATCCGAAATAAATCGATGTAGACTTGCCTAAGAATCGTCATACAGTAACTCTAGTAAAAAAACATGCCGTCGTATCGTACGTCAATTGCAGTTTCTAATACCTTTTTTTTTGCGTGCACATGCCGAGGGGTCTTCAAACGGGAACTATGTATTGTAGTCATTTTAGTACCTGCGTGATGCGCAATATTTTGTTCTATGCAATCAGTTGCACTTTAAATTCGTGGTGATACTGGTGTGTTGAAATGGCTGCGAAGGTTTGGCTTCTAGTTGAATGGGTGGAAGAAAGTAATGTTTTCCTTTCCTATGGGATGGTCAACGTTGACACATTAGCTTACAACGAAACCGATCTGCACCCTGAAAATGAGATTTTTATAAGCGTTAACCATGAAAATCCACGTCGAGCCAAGATTCTTCGTATATCAGGTATGTTCTATGTAAATATATTATATAGGTATGTATCAACTAGTGTTAGCTTATTACAAGTTTAATTGTTTATTAGTTTTTATTCTTGTAGGTCTATGAAATGTCTTACATAAAATTAATTTGAGACTATTCCTACCGGATGTAATTATTCATGCCATCTTGTTTTGATAAATTGCTTATTCCTAATATGCATGTGTATTTAATAAATAAGCTGTATAAGTTGTATTTTTCGAAATCAATAGCCGTTCTTTCATTGTGTAACGGTATTTTGATGTTACTCTCAAATTCAAATTTCGTACTTAGCTCACTGTAAATAAAGGTTATATATGATTGATGAATATTACTCGTGATGTCGGATATAACCTAGAAATTGTAGTGATCAAATTTAATCTTTGTGCATAAAATATAGATAATTAATTATTTAAGAACTGTACATTATATATTTCGTTCTATATTGTAAAACCTTTCCGACATGTACACGTTGTTTATTTACAGAAAGCAAGAGATATATCCAAGAACAAAAAGATGTATTGGAACGCCAGGACCAGCAAGTTAAGAACGTACTGCAAATTTGTATGCGAACTATCAGAGATGTGCAGTCAAATAATATGGTAAAAGGATATGCTTCTAAATAATCTAGTTATAATATGATGTAATGTCTTGAAGGCACATACTTAGGTAATGTTAATGTCAGATTACACAGAACTTTTTTGTTTGTATAGATTTTACGCTCGGTTGCTGAAACTGTTAAACACAAAATGTGTAAACAATTCGTTAATCGCATTACAACCACTGGGCTTAGCCGAGTAAATTAGCAACAGCTATTTAAATAACTTGACATGAGTTTAAACCACTCTAGAAATATTTAATTATCTTGATGACAAGATTGTCATAATATTTTCAATAAGCGATGTTAGATGGTTTAAACCTTCCTATTATATTATAGATCTTAGATTTATGAATATCTTATACAGTATTGTCATACTATAAGGATGTTGTTTGACTTTGATAATATCTAACTGCTCGATATTCAGTGAAATAACATTAGGTATCAAGTTCAATACAATCCTGAAATTCTTTTTACATATACATTAGTAATGTGCACAGTTGCATCCGAATTATATTTTAATGTATTGACAATTAAGTAAGAACAGGACAGTTTAGGTAGTAACAAACTAACCGTCTGCCTCTTTTCTGGTAACTGTAGGTGTAGTATCACATCCATATAACTTAAGTTATTTATCCTACGGGTTATATTAGGTAGTTGTCCACTGTTAGCTACGAGCTAACAGATCGACAAGACCGGCGAAACTGTTTACTAATTACTTAATTACTCATCTTACTAGTACTACCTATTTGAAAAAAAAAAACCTGCAACTAACTAACGTGTCATTGCTTTCATGGAGAATAAAAAAGGACATATTGTTAGTTTAAATAAATCTTGGAAAGGGATATATACCATTCTGTAGATGCAATTCAGTGATCTAGTCAATATCGTTGAATTATTTGTTTGGTTGCAGCTGTCGTGCGGTGTCCAGTACAATATACCTCACGTTATCACGGCAAGCAATGCTGTTAGTGCCAGTGGCAGCGCCAGTGATAGTGAGCCAGAGGTAAGAACTTTCTATAATTTATCCATCATTGGGAAATGTACCTTATCATTACACAAATAGTATGGAATATGAAATAAGAATGCCTCGGTGGGGCAATGGTAGTGAATACGACGGCTCGGAGTCAAATCAGTAGCAATACAAATTCTTGCATTTGCTCGGCCAACGGCAATTGGCTTGACTACCATTACATGTGACTTACTCACTTCGGGATAAGAATATGTATGTTTTCAAACACATACCGCTTGTCAAATATCGCCTTTCTATCTAAATTTACTGCACCAACCAAATGAACAACTCTGTTTTTGTTGTTGGATAAAAAAATATTTGGCGACCAATGGCATGCGTTATTAGGTAATAACGATAAGGTATTTAATTAAATATTTAATTTCTAATTCAATTGATAATAAAAATGGTAAATAAAAGGTTTTGAAAAATAATAAACCAAGTACCTAATTAAACTTGCAATAGTTGACAAGTTTTGATTCGTTCAACGATTATTATGTAGGTATCTGTGATTACTGATTATGTATGACACACAGATGTTGTGTACCATATCGCTCTGGCATATTACCGATGGTACCTTTAATTATTATATTAAAATCCGAATAAAACCTATTGTGACACTATGTACCTAATAACGGGTTTTATTAACCCAATTTTATTAATTATTATTTTGGTAACCCAGAAATATCATTTTATTGATGTCGGATTTAACCCCTATTTAATCAAGTATGCCTATGTATATTTATGCACGAGAATTCATAGTTTTGTATCGTTCTCTTTCCAGCCTAACAGACAATTGGAACGCAGTATAATGCAAAGCATCAACAAATCTAGATCACAGTATCCTAAATACGGTCGAAAAGCTCCCAAAATCCAGCCGGTCCGTGGTACATTGAATACCGCTCAAACTAGACGTATGATCAGTAGCACCCCACTTCCAGGCAACAGTGCACAACAAAACGTAACACTATGTTTTGACCAAGGAACGCAGACTGAACCAATGCCCTTACCCTCAGTACGCAAGGTCGAAGAAATTGAAGCGGTACTCAAAGGGCTTTATAGAAGATTTCAATCCTTGGTTGCTCAAGTAAACATACGCAACGACTCTTCAAATGGTCCCATAAGTTTTTCGGATTCAGAACAGAATAATGACGTTTCATATGTAGAACCAAATAATGCTGAACCGTGGACCGAGAGAAATAATACTGATTATGAAGATCACGCAAATGTAGGAGCAGAGGAAGTTAAAGTAGAAAATGGCAGCAATCCATCTCTGAACACTTTAAACCTTAAAGTTGAAAATAGAATAAACCCTAACGCTGTCCAAGTGCGAAGAATGTCGGCACAAACAACCAACAACGTAGAAACTCCGTCTAATGATGCTGATCTGGTAAGTACATACATGTATTTTCATTTTAAGAAACTTTGCATTTAAGTACTTTTGCTATTTGTCTGCGCAGATGATGCAGTGATTTGTTTTTTACCCTGTGATGGCCAAAATTTTGCGTGTTCGAACCCAACAACAAATATATATGCGTTGTTTCATTTTTAGTAAATTTTCATGATGTTGGGCAGTGGCGTAACTGTACAATATCTGAGGCCCGAGGCAAATTCGTCGGTTGAAGATGATTTTTAGAATAAATGTTAGGGTCCCACGCTCACGGGCTCTCAGGCTGGGACCCCCACAGGCCAGAGCCCGCGGCTTTTTGCCCGATACGCTACCCTATTGTTAGACCACTGATATAGTGTCTTACCTTGGTCAGTAGTGTAATATATCACAAAGGGGCATAGATAGAGTGGCAAATGGTAACTAGGTACCTACTAATAACATTGGGCAACAAAAAATATAATTTTTCTACGGCATTAATTTTGTTATATTAATGGTTTTAATAAACACTTTCATCGGCCATACCCGAAATGTATTTACTTTGTATGGATTGACTCTGGTTCTTGAGATATTCAACATAAAGAACGGTTCCATCAAGACGTTAGAACAATGAAAGAAAGATACCAAGGCCGATGGGACAGTCATATTATGATGGCAGACTACTTGAGTTGAGTTTAATAGGGAACTTGATAAGGGAATGTCCTAAAGATAAACACAATAGAAAAGCTTACAGATAAAGTATTTTCTAATATTATTTTTTGTTAATAGCATCTGTATTAAGTTTTCTTGTCGTTATTATATAGCCGCTTCTAAAATATATATTTAATATGTAATTGTATTTTTATTTTGACCTTCTTTCAGTCATATAGTTATAAAGTCTTATCTCATAAACTAGAGTCATGTAGGACTCTTAACTCTGGCTTGCCTTGGTCGGCTGGCCGCTAGAGCTATATGCTTGGGGGTGGAAGTGTCATTTTCAAGGGCATAACTACGGGGAAACTCGCTCCGGGTTTCCGTGATCATGAGACCCGTGATGGCGAAACCGGCGCCGCACCGCTCGACACTCCTAGCCACTTGCACCGCTGCGGTGTTGCCCTTTGCTGCTGGCTTGTATGCCTATGGTGGCTATTCAGGGGGCCCATCTAGTGACTTGGCGAGTCACCGTCTGCCCATTGCATTAATGCTATTAGAGTATTCAGGACAGACGCAGTTTTTCATCCATAGTTACCAATATACCGGTACACCAAACACCCATACCGTAGCCCATATATTAGAATCCATACGTAGCAATAGGGGCGCAATTACACTTGGTCGTTAGCTTGTATTCGATTGCCTATGGAATTCGGACAAACGACTAAGTGTAAATGAATGAGTCGAGTACGCCCTTATTCGAACAGCTTAACTTAACAATAACCGAACGTGAGTAAAACAATGTAATTAATGCATCGGATGTCCGAATTCGAGTAACTTCTTTCGTGCACCCGAATACGGGCTAACGACCAAGTGTAATTGCGCCATAACGCCTGCTGCGGCTAGTGCCGCTGTCAGTGTTCCATACCACATATTTGATTAAAACTCTCGAAAGGCCTCTTCACGTTGGACCCATGTCTGCCAGGTATTTTCTAATATAATATTTTAGAAAATAAATATATGTGATAAGAGAAACATAATAATAATAGTTTTTTAATAATAATAGTAGTTTATTGTCTCATAAAAACAAGCAATACATGGATTGTGGCCCTAGACGCCATACTAGGATTCCCTGTGTTGTGGGATCTAGTCGCTTTCGTTCAATTATAATAATTCGACAATAGAATAAAATGAGATGAAAGTACAAAAAATATGTATGATATGTCATGTGTGTAGTAGGTATGGTTAGTGTGAATTGGTGTCAAGGAGTGGGATGTGGAGTGGTGTTGTATGGTGTAATGAGTTGTGATGTGGGGTGTTTTGGTGTTATGTGGTGTGATGTGATATGGTGCTATGAGGTGTGGAATGCTATACATTCATGTGTGTGATAGTGTCTTGGTTAATAATTGTTTTTCTATTTTTTTTTTAATCTATTGTTATTCTAATATCTTTATGTTTTCTTTGTTTTATGTGGTTACTATATTTAGTTATTACGTATATATAAGTATTAACATAAGTCATTTTTAGTTTTCTCGTATCCTCTACTGTTTTCAGGTTTCCATTGGCGATGGAAATACTAAGGTACCTGCGAGATTGCTTAACGATATAAACTGGAACTCGCATACAACTGCAACAAGGCAATTACTGCAAGCTGTCTTCCCACGAAGGTAATCTTTACCAAATATACTGCACCGATTAAGCTCTCTATTTCATACCTTATTAAATACTACTAACAGGTTGTGAACAAATGGAATGAAAGGAAAAGATGGGCGAGAAACAGAAGTTCCCCTGGAACTCTTATTTGGGAACAACGTTACGACTCTTACATAGATTTTCTGTAACAAGATGGGGTAGGTACTTCGCCAAGCAACTCGCCTTATTTGTGTGCTTAGTCACCAAGAAGTTTATTGGCAATGAAGTCCGTCGTTGCTAATTATTCTACGTACTTATATATTATAGCTTTTGCTCGCAGCTTCGCTCGCGTAAATGTAGGTTAGGTTATATGTTTTTAACACGCTTTTATTAGCTTGATATGTATCTGTGAATCTATGTAACGGAATCTTTGTACGTGATTTTCATCCCTTTCAAACCGACGGATTGATTTGAAACTTCGCACACTTATCGAGGACCGATTAAAATACAGTAATTTAGAAATAAATAATAGTTTAAAAAAACTAAATAACACGCTTTATTATAAAAAGCAGAAAATAATTTAATAATTTTGATGTAAAAAAGCGTGGGGTGCTTTCTAAGATATTTTGATAACCATTAAATTATTTTCTACTTTTTATAAAGCGTAGCTTTTTCAAACTATTATTTATTTAAATAAACTATAGCCTATGTTACTCGGTGATAATATAGCTTTCTATTGGTGAAATAAATTTTAAAATCGGTTTATTAGTTTTTGAATTAAATCGTTACAAACAAAAATCAAATCTTTCCTCTTTATAATAATAGTATAGATGTATTGAAATTAAACTACTATATACGGATTTTATCGCGTTGTTTATTTATCACTGTATTACAAAATGTTGAAAATATTACTCTACTAGTACTATTGATTTTATTTTACTAATTTATAAGCTAATAAAATTATTTAAACTATTAAATCTATTTATTTTTGGTTTACACTTTCCCCGACGTTTCGGTTGCTTTTCAGCAGCCATGGTCACGGGGAGACTAAGATGGTAGTTGTCTCAATGTTCCAGTGTAGTTAACTACCATCTTAGTCTCCCCGTGACCATGGCTGCTGAAAAGCAACCGAAACGTCGGGGAAAGTGTAAACCAAAAATAAATAGATTTAATAGTTTAAATAATTTTATTAGCTTATAAATTAGTAAAATAAAATCAATAGTAGTAGTAGCGTAATATTTTCAAAATTTTGTAATACAGTGATAAATAAATAACGCGATAAAATCCGTATATAGTAGTTTAATTTCAATGAATAACATTCGCGTAAACAGAAGACAATATTAAGTATAGATGTACATTAGCATATTCGATTAAAACAATCAAAGTCAATACAAAAGACGCAGAGTTCTTAAAAAACGTCGTATTTATTGTACCAGTTAGTAGATTTAAATAAATAATTAATAAACCTTTTTTGGTCAGACACATAATAATAGGTAACGTTTCTATAAATATATGAGTGGTAAATGACAATGAATGTCAATTGATTTAAAATGGAGTGTTCTGGTTGTCAATTATTTTATTCAGGTATGGGCATTATTCAACCAAATTGTTTTTATTTAACAAAATAAGTAAATAGGCTAAGTTATAGCAGTTTATGTGAATAACTTGCAAAGATTTGATTCGTCGAATACCTTATCCATAGTATTAAAATTGATATCGTCAGTCATGTCTCGTTTTCACGGACAATTTGCTGTAGTCTGAAATATTCAAAAATGTTATACAACTTTAAAATAGATTAGGATCATCACGAAAGTTTGGATATCTTATGAAAAAGTCAGTTCCCCTAATTGTGAAGTAGGTATGTGGCGTTGTCCAACACTAACTGATGGAATGTGAGAAGAACCAAAGGGAGAGGAGTTAGTGATAGAGAAATTTAAAATAAATAAATATGATGTACTTAGGGTCTATTATAAGGATTTTGTCAGAATCTTTATCACCGGCAGCAAGTTGTGTTTAAGAGATGGTATCAGTTCCTGCACTGTCTGTCCCTTAGTAATTAAACAAACGTGTAGTTAAATACAAGGAAAATGTAATTTAGGGTACGATGAGGCTGGCATACCTTTATAAAATAAAAACTTCTAAATAAACTGGATTAAAAAACGCCCTTATATTTTTCTAATTTTATTTCAGCTAATAAACTAATCCAGCAGCTCGTTGCTCCCGTGGCATGAGATTGTTTTACAAGCATATGTAAATTACGTATATTTACGTTCATGAGGTCGTGGTTTTTGATTTCCAGATAGGCTATGCCTTTATGATGTTACTTAGTATTTTTGGAAAAATTTTATATGTCTGTTAGCGTTCGCAGTAATTACGTGAAACAGTAATATACCTAGTCATTAAATTTCGGAACAATTAGGTGTTTAGATGATGTATTTTGTCGTGTTTGGGAATCGACATAATTGACTTTTATTGCGGCAACCCTATTAATTCACATAGAGTATTATTTTTTCAAATAATTATCTTATTCTGTTTCAGGGTTTTAGCAACACATTCTTTAACCGGTAAACAATCACCAGCGTTTATGAATCGACCACCGAAGAAAATTCTAGACCCCAAGCTGGTTGAGGACATCGTGAAGATAGTTTCCACACGATGCGGTGTTCCCAAAAACTTAGTCAGGTAATCATTAATCACGAATGCAGAAGCGACTTTTAATTTGTAGAATTCCTTCATTTTTAAAACTAAAAGCAATTTGTAACATTGTTTTTCTATACAATAGTCATCTATTAATAAACAAATAAAACTAGTCTTAATTCTTCTTAGTCTAGTTATTTTAAGGCGTTTTGGGTCAAGCATCATTCAAAAAAAGTTCACGATAATAATGTAGGTAATACTATGCAGTTTGAGACGCGCTGTCTTCTTTGGGCACATATTTTCTACAAGTGCTAGTTTATATGTAACCGGTATAATAAGCGAACAACAATAAAATATTCGATTTATATCTTTCCGAAAATGTATGTTAACTTTGATCAATATTACTTAATAATAATTGTATGCTAGATTGAAATTTATTAAAATATCATTTGTCTTTTTCTCACAGAAACAGTATAACAATAAAATGCACAGATGAGGCTAAATTATATAGAAACCGGCTGCAATATAAGCTGCAACGTCAAATGAACGGGAATGAAGAGAACAGACCGCCTTCAACACCGTCATCCGATGAATCTTCTAATACCGTAATGAATTAATTTTTAAGTACGTATTTACCTACGCTGAATTACTTTTAAATACATGAGGATATTGAATGGGATAACGTAAAAGTTTAATAGGTATAATAAGTACCTACCTACTATGACTAAGTAGTATTTTTATACAATTGATTATGTTTATAAGTTTATGTTTGCAGGGTTTTCTTAGTATAACAAATAACAGCCATAACAATAGTAATGTGCACGCCGATGGACAAACAAAAGTACGAATCCAACCCCTCCGATATTAAAAACCGTTAAATTATCTATCAATATCGATCAATATCATATTGTTACGTGCTAGGTTCGAGGGATAAGAATGTAAACAATATTTCAGACTAAAACATGTTTTATTACAACACACAATTAAACCTAAAACACAACACACACTATGCTACACTTTTCCACTGTAACTAGCTTTACACTCCGTAGTAATTTTGCTTCCGTTCGCTCCGATTTAAACTTAACCGCTTACGATTGTAAATTGACTCGGCGGGCGCTGGATTTCCCCTTTTATACGCAGTTAAAGCGATTCCGGCATTTTCTAGAAACGTCATAACCGGTATGTAAACAGTACGAAGATTCGAGAATGTGAAAGCGTTCTCTCTACTCTTCTCGTACCGACGAACTACGTAGTTTCATAAGACTTCAATAGATGGCGTTGTAATAAATTATTAGACGGAACTGCCGAGTCTTTTGCCACAATGCCGAGTGATGGCACTGGGTGTAACAATATGGTCGTATTCTTTTTCTTATATTGCGTTCTATATAGATTTGTCCAGAATTTGTCCCGTTCTGACCATGCCGATTTCTATAGTAACATATCTTTCGTAAACTTTTGACATAGGCATTGTTATTAGGTATTATCTACCTATATTTGCCGACAAATACTTACTTGATCCGATCTCGAATTACTGCAATGTAATGCATGATAAATTATTATTTTTATTCTACTTATCGAGAAAATACGAAATATTGGCAATACCTTAAAAATAAGTTAACTGATGTTTATTGCCACATCCAAAATGTTTACTTGATTTTTAATTGTAATGGTTTAATACAATATAATTTATAGTCGACGTGATTGATGAATCCATAACAGACTGATACGCTATCAGTGTTTTTATTACTCGTTATTCGTCGTTTTATGTAACATTACATTAATAAACGTACAATTTGTTACCTTTTAATTTTAATTGTTTAGAAATAATTGTAATTTGTAATTATTAATTACTACGTTTATTATACGATTATAACATTAAAGTTGTCTTTTTTTAATTGGCTGTCCTTGATAATCCTTTAATTCCATTATAAATGCGAATGTAACTATCTAGGTATTAGTTACCTACGTTTTTACGGTCTAACTGCTGAATCGATCTCGATGAAACGAAATGGTACTTTAAGTGTTGAGAATGAACCTATGATTATCTATTATATATTTTACGGCAAGATAAAGATTTTTCATTAGAGTCGATGATACGTTAGCGTCAAAATGGCTGGTCGGCGGTATGGCAAGCGCCTCTGAAAGTATATTCAAGAATTGCTATCCAATTGCTTATATTTGCTACATTTCTACAAAAATTGCTATATACAATACTTTCAGAGAAATATGAATACTTTTTGACCAGCCATTCTGACGTCCGGATGGATGGTTGGCCTCCCTGTCCAGCATAAAGTACGCAGAATTCTTAAAATTTACGTATTATATCATTTTGATCAGATGATAGGTGATTTGAAGAAACATAATAAATAAATTGAAACCATATGGAATTTGATCACCCAGGTGATTTGTTGGTACCTAGGTGATTTTAGGACACAAAAATGTGGAATTTGAATTACATATTTGGAACATTATACAACTTAAGACTAAAAATAGGATTACAATAGTAATAGTAGTATAATATGTTTCATATAAGACAATATGGGGTTTTTCGATTATTTTGTTTAGTTCTTTTAAATAACATTTTAATTTAGGGTTTTAAAATGCAATAGAGTCTAAATTAACGTTTTTCAAGTTAATAGGAGGTAAATTTGATACAATGCTACTATATTTTGACAAATTACAGCAAGAGTCATTGAGTATGCTTAACTTAATTTCTAAAGGTTGTAGAAGTATATTTACATTATTCTTAGAAACTAATCGTGTGTCTTTACAATAAGCGACACAACCTTGGGGTAGGTACAATATTCCACTACCGCTTATGTCTATTTCGACAATTGACGCGATACATTCCATACTTAATTTAGTTTTTTCAGACATAACAAACAACCACTTGTTGTTTTGTAGTTGTTGCCAAATATTTACATTGCCAGTGAAGAATTTAGTACTGCATAATTCGAGAATTTCAGTAAGTACTTTGCTAATCATTTCTGTTTCACAAGAACGGGTTGCAACTGAAGAATAAGATATTGGTGTATTACAAAGATAATGGTCATCATTATTTATTTTACAATCGTTTAAGTTATCCAGTTTACAATATGTGGATTGGTCCTTGCTTATGCCTAAATATTTAGAAGAAGGGATAATAGTGGTGTAGGATACAGGGTTGTGAGATTCATAGGGTGCTGGACAAGGTAAGTTATGATATAAGTAGAAGTTAACTGGGTCCACTTATGGTATATCAAGGACAAATACTATTCTGTTATCATTCTGATAACATGATAGAGAGGACATGTTTATTATCGTTTGTATGTTATTTAAGCTTAAAGGAACTGGAAGGCGTTTGGAGTTCGGTATGAATCGTTAATTATTAATTAATTCGGTGTATAGTTCCTTAGGAGTCAAAATAGAAGGATAAAGTCTATTAGATCTGCTAAACATTATTGAGTTTATAATGTCTTCGACTTTGAAGGACAATGTTAAAAGGCTATTTTCTATAATTGAAATTAGTTCAAAGATGCGTGATTTTATTCCTAGTTCTTCAATGATGTTCTAGTAAACAGATATGTTATACACGCACAAAACAACCGAAAAAAGTGTTCCGCGTTGCAGCGGCAGTACACATACACACTTTTCATTCATTTTACTTTTCACAACACGTAGAAATGGTGCAAAAGAAATGGCTTGATAAAACCAACGAGAAAAAAAGAGATAGCTAGTGTTGTCACTTGCGCTTCAATGTAAACTAACATTATTCTGACCACCAATCACCGCACGTTGGTATCAAAGACTAACAAATTTAACGAGACAGAAGGTACAAACCACGTGGTTTCTATACAAACATAACACAGCCTAATAAATAGTACTAAAGGTAGGTTGGTGAGAAATAAAACAAGATGTAAAAGAAAAATATTTATATATAACAGGAACAGCATTATTTTTGAGAAGTGTTCGACCTTTATTCGAAGTATATTTATCGGTGACCTTGAAGTGATTGCTACAAATTCTACTGCATTTTGAAGGCGTCCAATCTGAGTCACTTCTTTGTTTACGAACAATTGCGATCCATTCCTGACGCCGGACCTCATTAGTTGGAAACCTTAACAAAGGAGACAATAAATAGTTAAACTCGTTGTTGTCGAACAGTAAACTAATATTCACGAAAAGTTGTTAAATACGGTAATAAAAATTGAAATAGCTTTATTTTATTATTCTCAGTGATATATTGTATTATGGTAATGTTAAACCATTTATATTTTATTTTCCCACACATGAGATGTTTAATTTCTAATTGTATCAATTATTACACAATACAAAATGATTAGGTAATTATATTGTCTTCTATTTACGCGAATGTTATTCATTGAAATTAAACTACTATATACGGATTATATCGCGTTGTTTATTTAGCACTGTATTACAAAATTTTGAAAATATTGCACTACTACTACTATTGATTTTATTTTACTAATTTATAAGCTAATAAAATTATTTAAACTATTAAATCTATTTATTTTTGGTTTACACTTTCCCCGACGTTTCGGTTGAAAAATAAATATATAATATTTTCAAAATTTTGTAATACAGTGCTAAATAAACAACGCGATATAATCCGTATATATGTAGTAGTTTAATTTCAATGATTAGGTAATTAATACAAGGCTAGAAAAAAGGAAAACTTCTGTGAGGTAACTTTACTGCCTAAGATATTCACATCTGTACTTATAATCTATGTCCGGAGTGCACGCGTCCTTGTCATCCTCACGGTAAAAATTGTATTTACCATCTCTTTCTTTTTTCTAACCTCCAAATATCAGAATACTAGAAAAAATATTAAATATCTTAGTAAATTATAATAAATATTGCGTACTTACATATGGTATGAGATCCCTTGTTTTTTATTTACTTTGGTATCGTAATTGGTACACCTTCTAAAAACACACGACGGCATTTTTTAAATTTTGTTTTGTCGCAATAAACCGTGTTGCTCGTCGCTATGCCTGACATAGACTAAAGACTATACGTCCTAATTAGGATGTATTCGAGTCTTCACTAGCGCGCGCTCATAACATATCTTTTACTAGAATATCATTGTAGTTCTTTGGAAATGTAGGTTAAATTTTTAACGTCTTCGTATGGGTCATCGATAGCAACGTTTAGTTCATGTTCGTTTTGTTTTATAGAATAGATGGTGTCATTAAAGGATTTAAGCGTTTATGTGGTAATAAGGATGTTTTGTTCTACTAGTGAGGCTAGTTTCTTTGATCTGATTCGACTTCTTGGATAGCGTTGTTATATCGGATAGCGTCATCTTCGTCCATAGTACCAAGTAGTTTTTTGGATATGGTTCCTACGAAACCTAAAATTGCGCCTCTCTTTCATTGATGAGGAATGTGGTAAAGAATGGTTCTGCTATTACGATATAAATCGTCATAGCGTGTTATTAAAGGTTTGTCAGGGGTTAGACTAATTCTTGGCCCGTTGAAGGGTTACTGTAAAAGAATAGATTCAGTATACATATTAGTCTTACTCTTTGACATTTGATCTGGGCGCTAACTTTACTTCATCATAGTGATGAGTAACGTGTCTCCTATTTATGAGAAGAGTCAAAGTATACCTATCGTTGACCTTTATAACTTTGTATGGCCCTTTCCATATCGGCGATAGGGCTTTACGTAATCTCACATGATTTTTTAGGTAAACATAGTCGCCTACTTTATACTGCACAGGACGGGAGTGATTATCATAGTATTCTTTAGATCTTAATTTGGACTTTTGAAAATTTTAGAGAGCTTTTTCTCTCGAAAGTTTAAGGCGCTGATGTAGGAATTTTATGTATTTTGGATATGTTTGTTCTGGGTGTAGTTCATATACAGGGTGTCCGGTAATTAATGGATAACCTTGAAATGTCTTATAGTAGAACTGAAGGCAGTACAGAAAAATGAAAAAAAAAGAAAGAATATATATATATTAAAAAGTGCAAGCTATATTAGCATAGCATACTTTTGACTGTCTATATATTAGCATAATTAGTGTTTAATAATAAAATAACAAAAGACCGATGGATTTCATTTATTTGTGGTCGTAGTATACAAGAAAGTTACAGATGGTAATTAAAAAAAAAACACATATCTCAGGTAGTAGTTAGGATAGATTTTTCATATTTTTTTCTGAACGGTCATCAGTTCCACTATAAGATATTTCCAGGTTATCCATTAATTACCGGACAACCTGTATAGAGTCGAGAATAAAGGCTTTATGACCGAATAGAAGTTCGTAAAGGGTGAAGTTGGTTGATGCATGGACTGAAGTGTTGTAGGCTAACATTGCCGTAAACACAAATTTATGCCAGTCTGTGTGGTTGTCATTTACGTAGGATTTTAATTCTTTAAGAGTGGAATGGCTTCGTTCTAATGCACCTTGCGTTTGATGATGGTATGGTGATGACCATATCTGTTTGATTTTAAGAAACTCGCAGGTTCTTTTGAACTTATCTGCGGTGAAGTTTGTGTCTTTGTCTGTAAGGACTGTTTTGGGAATACCGAAAAGTGAGATGAAATGTACTAGACACTCGCACACGTGTCTTCTGACGTAGCATTGGCAATAGGATAGGCAAATGAAAATTTGGTGAAGTCATCTTGCACTGTAAGAATGAATTTAGGTGCCTTAGTCCTGCTTCGGAAAGAGGGCCTACTAAGTCAATGCTAAGGCGTTCAAGGCGTTAGTAGAAGTAGTTGTTATTTGCATGAGCGCTCTATTTATTTCTCTTAGCGCTTTATTGCTTTGGCATTGTGAGCAATTTTTACGTAGGTTTTGATATCTGAGCGCATGTTTTTCCAGTAGTACCTTTATCTTATTCTATTTAACACATTCGCTGCGGCAGCATTGGATCTAAACCTACTGCTAGTGCGGTACGAGACATACTATACATATTGCCCGTATCTATATTTCCTGCTATGCGTTACGACGTCTATTTTGCCGTACCGGAACCTGACTTTCAAAGACCATACAGACGTGGAAACTCTCCATATCAATGGCTTTATTGAACAAATCGATAGGCTACATCCTCGTGTATACTTAGCTGCGGTAGCCCCGGGTTCTCTATGATATTTCGAAAGATACAGAGATTTTTCAAAATCAGTTATTCACGGCAATATATATGCCGTATAGCATAGAAGTGAAAAATTCTAGGGATGGGGTTTACTTCTGAAATGACAATCGATGTTTTAAATATATTCTTTATTATAGACACATCATTAAAATTTAATAGTGTAAAAATGTAAAAATCAACATAATTCTTCTTAATTAGTCAACATAGTAATTATTCTCACAAGTTTCGCCAATTTAAAAATATTTAAATATAAAAAAAAAACATTCACATGTACTTAGTATAAATAAACTAATTAATAAAAATGTGAATAGGACTTTTGATTCACATTAGGGTACCAAATTATTATAATTACTTTTAAATCTATGATGAGATCACACAATATTAGGAACTTTAATTTGACGAAATAAAATAAATTTTAAAAACTAGGTATGTTTTGATCAACCTTCTATATTAGCCTTCTATATTCTATAGAAGTGCTAGTAGATAGTTATCACACTGAACAACTTTCGCACTTGACATCTTTGGCAACAATTATCAAAATATAAAGAAAATGTTAGCTTTTCTACACAGTACAGAAAAGCATTTTATTTCAAATCTTTAGCATGTTTCTTGAGATCTAGTAAGTAGTAGTAGTAAGTTTTGCTTAACTGAGATATCTCAGATATGCAAAACTTACTTATATATCAAAACTTAACTAATAAAAATTTATAGATATTTTTAAGAAAGAAGATTGTTGTGATATTTATCTGTCATGCATTTTATTGTAGCAATTTAAACACATAGCCTTTTGACATTCTTGACAAAATGTACGCACTCTTTTAACTTTCTTATCAGTCTCACGGCTGCTAAAGTATTTTCTAAGATTGCGGTAACAATAAAAACACTTATTAAATTTTTCCATTTTCTCTAATGTGTGACTAATTCGCTTCTGTGGTTGATTGTTATTATTTTCGATAAAAGATGATTTTGTAAGGGACTGAATGATTGACTCTAAGAAATATATATAACAATGGTAACTGTTTTTCAGTTTTTATTTTGTATACAAGCCATGCATTGACTAAGCAAGTTCCGAATAATAAACTCATCATCAGCTTGCGAAACCATTTTAGACCTCTAGTTAGAGTTGAGTAGTAAGCAATCATTTGATCACTGAAATCAACGCCTTTTTATTTTCATTATACATAATTACACACTCTGGTTTCATTCGGCAGGTTAGTCACTCGTGATTTTATTCCAGTATCTTTTAAAGAAGCGTTATGTTTTTAACTGTGGTTATCATTGTCACAGGACGTTTATCTATCCATTTTATTATTTTGACTTCATTGTTCATTCTTCCAGTAACTTTTCCCTTCTTTAATTTTGTACTTATGACTGTCTTGGGTAACCTTTTTCTGTTAGTCCTCACGGTACCACATAAATAAGTTTTTTGTTTCAGTAATTCTTCAGCTAATGAAACCGACGTATAGAAGTTACCTGCTATAAGAGTTCGACCCTCATCTAAAAAATTTTTAGTCAATCTGAGAACCACATCATAACCATGACCTTCCCCTGATTTTCTTCATCCTTCACTGTATATACCATTAGTGAGTATGTATGGTCTTCACTGTATATACCATTAGTGAGTATGTATGTATCTCAGGTGTGCACAGTTTATATAGCTTGATGCCATATTTGTGTGCCTTGTTTTTAATATATTGGCGAAAATGAAGCCGTCCTTTCCAAGGTATCAGGGTTTCGTCAATCACTATAAATCGACCTGGTTTCAACATATCAGAAAATGATTTTAATAGAATATCGAGCACATTTCGAATTTTATGTCACCATTGTCAATATTTTCGCTGAAGTGCCAAAATTTTAATAACAGTAAAAAGCGATCCCTGGGCGTCAGTTTTGATATGTACTCATTTCGATAGCAACTTTTCTTAAACCAGTATAAATTAACTTTAGGTAATTTATTGATACCCATTATCAACAACAAACCCATAAACCGATGCATTTCTTCAAAAGTAGTTGACTCCCAGCGTTTTAAACGAGATTTTGGCTTTATAACATGTGAACTTATAAACTCAGCTGCATGCTTGTTAGTTTCTGTCACCATTTTTGCAATGACCTCTTCGGTAACAAATAATTTGTAATAATCAAGTGGTTCTTCTAAAAGCACATTTGGTGGAAGATTTATTTCGCTTTTTACAAAACGCTTTGTGCAAAATCCATTTGATCGGTAATGTCGATCCATTGATCTTGAAGTTCTTCATTTTCGTTATGAAACAAACTTAAAACATTTGATTCCGAATTATTATCATATATTTCATCAAATGTATCAGTATCGGAAGTATTTTCAGAATCAGACTCACTATTAACAATTGAAGACTCTTCAGGTGGGCATTCCGTAACACTCACGTTTTCTTCAAAGTGCGGCTGTTGTTGAGAATTTTGTAGATGTTTAGTAATCAAAGACGATTGGTTTGATTTCACTTTACTGTTTATTTCAACATTAGCATGTTGTGGCTCTAGTAGATTTTCAGTTTTATGGGGAATTGTTTGTGTAACAGTCGATTTTATAATCTTTTTAGGTCGTATATCAAAAATATTCTCGTCTTCGGAATCTAACTCAGCTAGAGCAGGGACTTCGTGACGTATAAATGAAGTTTCAAAATCATCATCACTTTGGTTCTGTAAGGTATTGCCACGGTAGTTAGATGATGTCGGTGTTTGATGAATGCAAATATTTCCATCAGTATTTATAAATGAAGAACTCGTTGATGTATTAAACTGCTTACTTTTGGGTGTCAACAAAACGTCCTTTAGAAGTGCTGATTTGTAAGGTGATTCGAGTGGAGAAATCAAGTTGCTTACGGAAATGTTGTCCAAAGATATTAGATCAGGATCAATGCATTTATTTTTTTGAATTGATGTCTCATCCAAAACAAGAAATTCTTTTTTTGTTGATGGACTTACAAAAATTGAGTTATCACTCCTATTGTTTATCGAAACGCTTTCAATCACTTGTATCTTCCTTCTTGATGACGGACTTATAATTAACGAACTTGATTTTTTTGAATTAGATGTCACACCCGAGCTACTACTACACTGAACAACTTTCTTTCTTGCTTCTGCACCTTCACTTTTAATTCCCTTACTCATATAAAGTTTTTTACGTGAACGTCTCATTGTTAGATAGCCGTGTAGTTTTGTGCACAAAAAATATCGAGCGCTTACGTACGTCTCACTTACGGCCAGCACTAATGCAAACTGAGACGCCGCGCGGACGCATGCAGTGAGGCAAGGGGTTGGGGGGTACGGCAAGATAGTCGCCGTACCGCACTGAATAAAAATACTTACCTTACTGTGCGTTACGGCAACTATTTTGCCGTATATTATTAGTGTACAATATTATTATATTAAAAACAACCATATTGAAAAGATCACTGTCTCTTTCCTACGTGTACGGGAACATAGTTAGATCACCCCGCACCGCGCGCAAAACAAGGACAACGAGCTGGCGCACTGGCTGACCGTCAAATACGGCAAAATACTTGCCGTAACGCAGCGAATGTGTTAACATTCTAGCTGTACCAAGATGGCCTGCGATAGGAATATCATGGTTTTCACTAAGGATTTTCGGTATTTCTGAGATGGTTGTAAATATGAGTGTATTATGATATACATGTATGCCCATGTTAGTATTATTAAATATAAAGGATAACATGTCGTATATTCTTGACCAAATGTGTTTGTCGAAAGGGTCACGGAAATCAGTAATCGCTATTTCGAAATTTTCTTGTGGTGTAGTTAAGAGTGTCCAATGTAGTTGATTTTTAAGACATGTAAAACTTTTATCGACAGTTATCGAAATGGTATACTTTGGTGAAAATGAAGTATATGATTGATCCTTTGTGTTCAAAGGATATGTATGTATATAGGGTTCTTTCCCTATTTGGGAGTTCAGTGGGATCTTGGATTTCGCATAGAATTTCGTCAATATATGGATTTGAGGTATCAAGGTCAATTGTGGTAGGTATAATAACATGCTTACAAGTAGTTTTAAAAATACTCTCATTGTATTCTTTAATTTTGGTATTACTTGTGAACTGTTTTTCAGACATAGTTTTCAGGTATTTGCTATAGTATTGCATATTATATATTATATTTGCTATAAGTAAGGTTACCATAAAAATAGTAACAGTTACGTAAGTTCAAGATGGTTACTTCCGTGTGGCCACCAATGTAGTAAGTTCAAAAAAGTGTATTGTTCTGTTCAAAAATTTACTAGGTAGTAGGAAAGTAGATTACTAGGTATAGGATTTACTGAAGTGAGTGTGAAGTGTCTTTGTTGAAGTGGGCGTTGGTTAATCACGTAATAATTTCATAAAGTGAGATGAATCTGATAGTCTATTTTGACCAGACCATAGACTAGAATATAGCGAATTGTCATTATTGAAATATTGACATTAACGACATTTGTCGTTCGATAATGACGTTTTAATTTTATAGGTTAGGTCACGTTATAATTATTTGTAATTTTGTACTCTTTTATGACGATTTAATATTTGTAAAGAATGGAGGATATAGAAGATACAGAATTTGTGGCCTCAGAACACGACCGACTAGTGAGCGCTATAACAAAATTGGACAAAACACAACATATTACAGAGCCTACGAGAAATGAGCCGACCAATCTTAACTCAGAATTCAATCTTATAAAGAGAACCAACAAACTAAACCTTAATAATGTAGCTAAGATACTAGAAAATACTGCTCACCATGTACAGATCAGTAAGAAATTGAAGAAAACTCAGGACGAGACAAAAGTATTGAGTAAGCCGTTGGAGAAACTGCAAGCGCAACGCATAAAGAGGGCTACAGGTTACGAAGAGACAAAGACAAAACTAGGCAGATGGGATCCCGTCGTAGCTAGAAGTCGTACCGTTGATTATGTTTCATTCCCCATAAAATATGCAGGTTCAAAGCTGCAACCCACAGGAGAATTTCTTTCCAAGTTAAAGTTAAAATCTGATCTCGAAAGAGAGCTGGAAGAAATCGATCCGCCCGCTGTAGAAGAGGCAGAAGAAGTAGAGGAACAGGTGTTTCCTATGACTTATGAAGAAATGATTGAACATAGGCAGCATATTGCTAAAATGAGAGCCCAACAGTCTTACAAGGCTGCAAAGGCTAAAAGACAAAGTAAAATAAAGAGTAAAAAGTATCATCGGTAAGTTAAAGAGATATTTACAAGAAGCTGTTATGAATTTAATGTATTAATTTTTTTTATGTTCATGAGCAATTCTATGTGTCTGTAGTGAGCAATATGTAGCCTATGCATGTTTGTAACACCAGTAGTTTCTCAGAGTCTGGTTGCTAACCCTTAAAAAATTGTTGTCTTAGTGTTAAGGAAAACAATTATTTATTTCTTGGAGCCACAAAATCGTGACCATCAGAATGGAAGGTCACTCATATTTTACATCGAAATAATTATAAAAAGTTGCTACCTAGTTGCTTTTAGTTGCTACTAATCGTCATATAATAGCTAACCCCGTTTTTTTTAAAGTATTCTAGTTTTAAAGGTGACCGGCCATTCTGACATCAGGATGGCTGGTCACCTATCCAGTGAGAACAAACTGCGCAATTTAATTGAGTTTATTTTTAACCAATAATTGCTACTAGAATGTTGCCTTTATATACATGGTTTTGGGACTCGTAGCTCATAAGGATAAAAATTTATTATCAATTTACTAGTTTGATGCCTTAAATGCCTGTAGAAACAAAAGAGCAAATTTGAAATTGAAGACATAATGGGTATTTTTTGAGCAGGCGCTACCTAATAGAATTTATTTTTAAAGTGACTTAATATACAATTTGTAATTTATCTTTATAATATACTAACTTTGTCTGCGTCACATGAGAGATTTTTTCCATTTATGCAACATTTTTTATTGATGCTCTGCTCCTATTGGTTGTAGCGTGATGTTATAGCCTTCCCTGATAAATGGGCTATCCAAAACTAAAACAATTTTTGGATTCAAACCAGTGATTCCTGATATTAGCACATTCAACCAAACAAACAAACAAACTCTTCAGCTTTATAATATTAGTATAGATTATTATACTGTGCAAAGCAGCTTAAAACAATGACAAAATATTGCTAATTTCTGAAATAAGACCATATTGTTCTGCATAATCAAATAAAAATTAACGGATCCTAATCAGATTTTTTTATAAACAAACAAAAATAACATCACCTCAACAAATTTCACAAATTAACGATATTTTGTTTTTGTTTTAAGTTGCTTTGCACTGTATAATATTAATAATATATTATAAACATGAATTACAAATATATTAGATAACTTTAAAATAAATTCTTTGAGATAGTGCATGCTTATAAAATACCCATTTTGTATTTGATTCCAAATTTGCTCTTTTAATTCTACACACTTTTAGGCATCAAAATAGTAAATTGATAATAACTTTTATCCTTAAAAGCTATGAGTATAAACCATGTATATAAAGGAAGCAATCTAGTAGCAACTATTGGTTTAAAAAAACTTGATTAATTTGCGCAGTTTGTTCTCACTGGATAAGTGGCCAGCCATCCTGCTGTCAGAATGGCCACCTTTAAATGTAGTATACTTTAAAAAAAACGCGATTAGCAATTATATGACGATTAGTAGCAACTAGAAGCAACTAGGTAGCAACTTTCTATAATTATTTCGATGTAAAATATGGGTAGTGACCCGCCATTCTGATGGTCACACAAAATCATACTTACTGCAGAAATAAAACAATGTTCTAAAGCTGCAATAGGCAAAGACCTACAGGGATTTTTTTAACAAGGTTGCTAATTTTTTATACCATCTAGGGAAGCTGCTACTACTGCTCTGCTACTTTGTGTCATAGCATGCTTTAATACTTGCACCATTTAATGCATGTATAAAATCTTCTTATAATATTTTCTTTCAAATATGTTCTCTGCTTTGTATTAAAGCTATACCATACCTAGTGAAACCTGCTTAAGATGTTGAGCCATGATAACTTATTAGTTTAGCAAGTTTCATTAAAATGCTTACAGTTGTTTCTGGCAAACAATTTTATTATACATATTATACTTATATGTAAGATCAAAAATATTTGCATTATGTCAGTCTTCTATACAACTATTGGGTATTATGTTGGATATAGGATGTTTATGACAGCATAGAATACTATGCTGATGTGTAGCACTAGCATAGGTTACTGTGTGTAAACCCTTTACAGTTTAAATTAATTAATAATTAAATTTTATAATAACTATGAGACACTAAAAGTTTAACAACTAAAAATGTTTAATTTATATATCTTATTCCAGGGTACTTAAAAAGGAAAAGTTAAAACAGCAACTTAAAGAATTTGAAGACCTGCAAAAGAAGGATCCTGAGGAAGCTTTAAAAAAGTTGGAGTCACTTGAGAAAGCTAGAGCTTTAGAAAGACACACTCTGAGACATAAGAATACAGGCAAATGGGCCAAAAACAAATTGATTAGAGCTAAATATGATAAAGAGGTAAGAATATTTTCTATTAATTGCATAAATGTAGAAAATGATTATTTTGCTATAATTGAGTTTATGGATACTATCCTATTCTTGTGTCCTTTAGAATATGAGGTAGTAGCTATTGTCCACTACTTTGCCTGCATAAATCTCATGGGAATACATTTTGAGGCAAAAGTATCCTGTGTTAATTCATGACATGGATGACCTATGCACCAATTTACATCCAAATTTATTCAGCAGTATATGAACATGTAACAAACATCTTCACAATCTTGCATATTTATAATATTACTAGATTCTGCTTTACTTCTGCAACCTAATAGATCTCATATTGTTATAAAAGTATCCTATATGTTAATCCAGGACATAGTGTATTTATGTACCAAGTTTCACATTTATAATATTATCAATAGAAATAGGATAAATTAACCAATTCTACAAATGAATAAATAAATGTATAAGATTTGATAGGTTCAAGCTAATAAATATTTAATTTGTCACAGGTGCGACAACAAATAGCTGAACAATTGGCTGTTAGTAGGGGTTTAACGAAAAAAATACAAGATAATCAGAGCTCAGATGATGAGGCTGATGATGAGATCATCCCAGATGTATCCTTAGCTCAAGATCCCATGAATCCCTGGATGATGAAAAGATCAGATAAGTCTAATGTGAATGCTGAATTTGACTTTGGATACAAAAAATTCGTACAAAATAAAAGGAAACAAAAAGATGACAGTGACACTGACTCTAATGATGAAAATATGGATGAAGAATCAAAGAATGAACTTAGTGTCTTGAAAGCAAGTATAAGTAAACTATCTCAAGGGGTAAGTCAGTTTGGAAATAGTGGAGATGAGAAAATTGAAGAGGTAAAAATTGAAGAACAAACATTGACAGACAATAAAGATAATATGAAGTCAAGTAAAACTAAGGTAAAACAGGTAATAGAGAAACCAGGTAAAAATAAGAAAAAAGCTAATTTAAAAACAAAGAAGCCAGTTGCCACCTCAAATTGGGAAGTTGAAACTGTACATGTCATAAAAACTAATAATGCAGAAGAGATATCATCAGCTTTTGAAAACCATGCGACTAGTGTGGAACAGCAAGTTGAAAAAAAGTTAAAAGAAATAAGATGGAATATTGAAAGGTTGGAAAAGGCCTCTCGCTCAGGAAGTAAAAAGAGTAAACAGTTATCTAAAGAAAAGGACAATTTAGAGTATTTAAAGTTAAAACCTAAGAATGTTAAAGCTATTATTGATGAAGAACTAATAGAAACATCTTCAAGAACAATTAATGTACAAAATGACAAAGAAGCTGCAATCACACCAGTGTCTAAAATTATAGATATTGCTCAACAACCTGTACAGGAATCCATAAACTCCAATATAGATCCATCTAGATTTATAGAAGTTAAACCTAAATATTTAAACACTGCTATATCACAGGGCGAAAATGAATATGATCAACTGGATGATGATGAACAAGTTGTTCCTAAAGTAAATATTGAAGAGGTGTTTGAAGAAGATGATGTGGTAGCCAGCTTTAGACAAGAAAAAGAAGAGGAAATGAATAAAGATAAGCCTGAAGAAATTAATCTTAGCTTGCCAGGATGGGGAGCATGGGGAGGAAAAGGTGTGAAGCCACAGAAACGTAAAAGAAATAGGTTCATATCTAAACCTGCACCTAAAATGCCGCGTCGGGATGAAAATAAGGGCGATATAATCATCAGAGAATATAAAGACCCAAAACTAGCTGCACACAAAGTAAAAGATGTGCCATTCCCATTTGAAAGTGTAAAAGATTATGAAGCATCTATAAGAGCACCTTTAGGCAATACATTTATACCGGAGAAGGCACATAAGAAGCTCATCCGTCCAAGTGTGATCACTAAGGCTGGTACCATCATTGAACCAATGGATGAGGAGGAGTTACTGTCTGCAAGGAATCGTAATTTTAAAAATGAAGCTGTCATAAAGCTTTTAGGGCAGAAATAAGTGATAAAGTGATACAATAAAGTAATTTTATTTAAACTTAATATTATATTATTTTAAACTCCTACTCTAACAGGTGGTGAAACAAGTATGACACCATCACCCCTCACAAACAACATGGGAATGTTCCTTTTTGTTGTCCTGTACACTTCTTCATATGTTTCTTCATCTATTTCAACTGTTGTGATAGTCTCTTCTGCATCACCAAGAACCATGTTCAAATGTTGATCATAAGCCTGTAAAAAAAATATAGCTTAGTTACTGCCAGAGATATACACATGGCTACATATCAAGTTAGACACCCTATATACGCATGACTACACTACATACAAAATAGAGAATTGTCAGAAAAGGGACAGGGCATAGTGGTGTCGATGTAATGGTAAAGATAGAGCATAACAAAAATATAACGCACTCTCTCGCATGATTCGCAGCATGCAACTCCTAATAGTTCAAAGTTCAAACAGTCTAGGTTGATGCGTCTCTGTGTGTACTACTTATAAAATGTAACTATAACATTCAAAATATTAGAAATCTGCATACTTCAACTTTCTGTGTCCATTACCTCAATCAAAATTTGCTTACCTTAGGGTCGATTTTTCAATCGTCAGATAACTTTTGACAGAATATGTTTGACAGCTTTTGTATAGAAAATATGTCATACCGCCATATTTATTCTTCAGATAAAAGTTATGATTGAAAAACCGGCCCGGTTTTTCAATCATCAGATAACTTTAAAGGTTTTTTGAGTTAACTATTAGTGACAATCTAGTGAGTAGTATACAGAACATGTCATTATCATATAAATGTTTATAGAATGTGTAGTGAGAATTAATAACTATTTTTTGATAATATTATTTACATAATATGGATCTTCAAAACGCCACAAAGTGCCTCAGTAAAAGACTAGTAATAACTGTGTAGGGACTAAATCTACAACATATAACACTATACTTATTGGACAACCACCAACGTTTCTCTAGATATCAAGACTACCTACGTGTAATTTTCCTCGGAGCTCTCTCTCGTTACGCATTTTAACGTATATTCTTTCATCCAAACTGAGCCTTATAAGATCTAACGGTTCCTTTACCGTCATAACAGAAACCTGGAACATAATATATAGACAATAAATAAATCAATTAAGGAAATCATCACTTCAACTGATTCTCCACTTTTCTTAAAATGCTTATACTTAATCAATCATTATTAATCTAAAATTGCTTTGCATTATTCTTATTATGTAGACGGGCGCCAAAACAAAGTTGGATAAACTTACATTTTCTCCATCCTCAGCCATGAGTACAAAAAATGATTTTCTAGAATTTGAAACAAAATTTAGAGTGACTAAACTAGTTTACTTCAGTGGATATATTTCTTCTTTTACTACTTCAATAAACAATGCAATACATCAAGCGGTAAGCGCCCATGGATTTGTTTGAGTTGAGGTTATATATTGACAAATGACAATCAATTGACAATTTGGTGTGACTTGCTAGTTGTAATAATCGTTTAATTAGGCTTGTCAACATATTTTTTCTCCTTAGGCCAATATTAGGAGAAAGTGGAAGTAATTGAAATATTAATAATTAAAGAACATACTACCAGGGATATGCTGTAGCAATACTCCTAAGTAATAAACTGGCGTGCGTCAAAACCAGCTCCAAAGGTGAATGAAACGCTATTTTGTCTACTAAAATCTAGAATGCAGTCTTACTCCTTAGTCTATGTTTTGAAAATGGACGGCGCAAATTTGACAGCTTCTGACAGTTTCGTCAACGCGTGCCACGGATTTTATTGAATTGTGATGGATTTATTTTATTTATAACAATACAAATTATCTTATTGGTTAGTGTTTAGTACGTAGTGTAAACATGGTTAGAAGCGGGTGAGTTTTATAATATTTATCGTATAGTTTTAGTATTAATGTTGAAGCTACGGCTAAATGTTTCGTTACACGAATGTTTACAGGCGTGATCGTGACAGAGATCGCGATCGAAGAAGGTCTCACAGTCGCTCGGCGACGCCTGATCGCAAGAGAAGAAGGTCGAGGTCCAGATCTAGAGATCGTGCATCTAAATCATCCAAAAGAAAGCGTAGTCGTAGCAGGGAGAGGGAGTCCAAGAGAGACCGTAGCCGAGAACGGAGTAGAGAGCGTGATAGGGACAGGGATAGAGAAAGGGATCGTGACAGGGAACGTGATAGAGACAGAAAGAGGTTTGTAAACATAATCTATAAATTGAAAATTGAAACAGTAGCGTTAAGTTTCTACATGACCCATTCACACATGCTCACTAAGAACTACCATTATGTTCAAAGTGTCAACATCACTTGTACCCTGTGAGAACAAGGTGAGAGCTTATAATAACACTGTTTAGATAGTCACAGTTCACAGTGTTAACAGTGTTATAATCAAGCAATATGATACTGCACAAAATATTTTTCTTTTATTTCTTACTTTTGCATAGGTATATGACATAATTGGAATAAATAAAGATTTTATAAAGGTTATAGCTGTATAATATTAGTCTATTTGAAAATACTAAGATTGTCCATCATTTTATTAATTAACGGTAGCTACCATTTTCATTAAAGTAATGAAATACTATATACTGTAAAGACAGTCTCCAGTAATGTTCTGTTTTTAAAATATAATCTACTGTTTAAAAAAGTATTCAGTTCTCTATGGGCATTGGCATCTAGACAAAATGCTTTAATCATTATGCCTTGGTATAGTTTAGCTAACAGGTTAGTTTATTATGTACATTGTTTGTGTAGCTACAATAACATTTATTTTGTAGTGATAAGCGAGATGATAAAAGGAATGGAGCTAGCAGCAAGTCCTCTAGAAAGAAATCACCAGAGAAGGAGAAGGAAAGATCTAAATCAAATGAGAAGACTCTCAAGAATGATTCTTCTGAGTACGACCCAGGAACTGTTGACAAGGTGTGTTTTCACAACTTATGATGGATTGTATAACATTCTTAATTTAAAAAGATAGTTCTTGTCAGTGGAGCAATCACCACATCTGTCTGTCTACTGATTTATTTTTAATCTCTAAACCCAATCAGTGCCAGCAATGCCTCTGTGTGTTAGCCGCATTAACAGGTTGATTGTCAGAATGGCAGACATAATTGAAACTTATTGTGTCTGGCCACTGGTGCTGCCTCTCAAATGACTTTCAATAGATTAATTAACAAAATGCACAGGTGCATTGCTGGCAGTAAATAGGTTAATTTAACTTTACTTTTATTTACATGACAAGGTCTTTCTCTTCTTCCATAAATTTTCATATAGTGATAAGCTTTTGTGTACATTAGTGATGTGAAATTGTTACACAAAGAAACCATATGGCTTGTATATTGTACAATTCCACATTCAAATATTGATTTATTCATTATTGTTACATAACATTTGAATAACAATACAATATTATCATAAAAAGTAGCTGCCGAAATGTGGTTGTAATACACCTCAGCCTGGCATGAGACTATGTATGTATAAAATGTAATTTATTGTACTAACTACTTTATGCCATACATTTTTATAAACTTTCAAAATGGCACACTGTGATGTGAACTCCTTGTAACATAATTATATTGAACCATACTTGTTTATTACAAGGATAGGCAGAAGTGTTACACCCTCATCTTATCTTGCTACATATACTATACTTAGATCCAATGTTTCCGATAATCAATTTCACTGTGGATTACTTATTTTCTCATATAAAAATAATTACTCTTCTATTTTCTATATATATTGTAATATCAGCCCTGCATATAAACTGTTCTCATAAGATAGGAAATGCCATAGACCACCACACCAGCGAAGTGCAGATAGACAGATTTTGCATGTTTTTGAGAACATTATAAGTATTTAGATATCACTTGCTTTAATGGTGGAGAATAATGGATGTCTAAGAGTAACTGCACTCTTAGACATCCATTATTCTCCACCATTAAAGCAAGTGATATCTAAATACTTAATATGCACCACAAACCACTTCAATTTGTTAAATCTGTGGTATGCCTATAACTTTGAAAAGTCAGGAGTGATTACCTTCCAATCAAACTCAAGACTCCTATGTGGCAGTTGTAGCTAAATTGTATACAGACTAAAGGATGATAGGATGTGGTATGGCTGTGTTCTATTGGCATTGCCAAAGTCAATTACCTGTAATCTCACTAAGATGCAGGCATGCCTGCTATCAGATACAACAAAGAAAAAGCTAGCTTTTCCTTTAATTTCAAAGCTTTACATTTATAATGCATAGGAGGAAGAGCAAAGTCGTTTGGAAGCTGAAATGCAGAAACGTCGAGATCGCATCGAACGTTGGCGCGCTGAGCGCAAACGCAAAGAGCTCGAGTCTGCTAAGAAAGAAGTACAGAAAGGCAGTATTGTGACCAACATACAGGTGCCAGCTACTAAGAAATGGTCTTTGGAAGATGACTCTGGTGATGAAGGTAAAAGTCTATAATATTCATACATACATAGTCACACTTCTGTAACACATCGCTGTATATTCTCAAAGGGTTCAGCTGAGATGTGTTTCACCTACATGTGGATTTCAGCATTGGTTTTGTTTACTATGTAAGAAGAACCAATGACACTGCAGATTTCATTCTGCCTTTTAGAAATACCTGACAGGAAAACTGCCCAACACAGGAATACTACCCTGTGCAGTGCCACTGAATTGTACTGCAGTGCATAAGGCAGTACTAAATACATACTATATTTTATGCTGTTGCGCCAGAAAAGCGTATATTAACAGATAATGTGTCCATTTTTCTGTTCTTCACATCAAAATCATTAAATAGTGTGACATCAGTTGATATAAGAATCTGAGTTATAAGAACCAAGAGCAATCGTGACTATCCTTAGATTCAACTTATTATGTTACATTTATTATACAGGTGAAGAGGGAGCAGAGCCCAAAGAGAAACCACCACCAGAGGAGAAAAAGGAAGAGGAAGAAGATGAAATTGATTCTCTGGATGCATATATGCAAGAAGTACAGCAGGTAAATATTGCCTTTATATTATGAGAATTGTTACATGTGTTGTGTGTTTCATTCAACAGAATAAATAATAAAATAATAATATTCTAACACATACACACAACACCATCTAGCCCAAACTAAGCAGAGCTTGTACTATGGGTACAAGACAATGGATAAGCATACATATATCTTATCTTATCTTGTGTGGGGGCCAGTCAGTACAGACCGGCGACACTTCGACCCAGTGGGATCTTTTGTGTCGACTTCCCCAATAACGACTGCCATAGATGTTCATTGCAGCCGGGACCGACGGCTTAACGTGCTCTCCGAGGCACGACAATACGCACATAATTTCGAAAAGTCATATAACATACATATATACTTTTTTTTTGTAAATACGTCTTATCTTATCCTTCGACCCAGTGGGATCTTTTGTGTCGGCCCCAAGATTTATCCCTTAGCTATCTTCGTATGAATGTACTGCATCAGCCGCAGCATACACTTCAGAGGGAGAAGCCTGAAGTCTTCAGGGTTTGGATATGCCAATCCTATAAGACTCATCCTCAATCTAGCCAACGCGTCGCATTCACACAGTAGGTGTGATATGGACTCGTCCTGTTCACCACAGGCTCTGCAGATCGAATTGTGTGCCAATCTCAATCTCAGGAAGTCGTTGCTGCCAAAATGGCCAGTGAACGCTCCTGTGAGCAGACGTATTTGGCTCTTGTTATATCCGCAGAATTTCCGGGTGAAGCCTCTGGTTCTGTTTGCAATGAATTTCTTGGAGTGTTCCAGAATCCTAAGGGCCATCCACTCTAGCCTGTGTTTATCATTGCCATGTGCATTCATAGCTGCCTTGACGGTACTCTCAGAGAGACTTACGAATGGCTCGGGCCTACAAATAGTTGCTCCGAGCCCTTTTTAGCTAATACATCAGCCTCCTCATTACCCTGCACCCCTGCATGCCCCGGAACCCACACCAGCCTGACTGTGTTTTTCCTGCCAAAGTTGTTAAGGGCCTTAACACAGTTCAGGACCAGTCTGGAGTCCACCCTACACGAGTCCAGAGCCTTGAGAGCAGCTTGACTGTCACTGAGAATATATACAGTCCTGTCAATGACATTATTGTTAATATTCTCCTGAGCACAGGCAATTATAGCATAGGTTTCCGTTTGGAAGACCGTTGCATATTTGCCCATGCTTTGGCTCACCTTGCAGTCGTTGACATAGATACCAGCGCCTGATCCTGTTTCCATTTTGGAACCATCACTGTACCAGATGAGATAACCCTTGTCAGGGGATTGTAGACCTTGTCTCCATTCGTCCCTCGTGGGGACCTTTTTTTTTAAATTCTTTTTGAATATGTGCAGTGGTTGCATTTTGTCGCATCCCATGCTCATAATCCTTTTGAGATCCTTTGAAATCTCCAATTTAGTGTGTAGAGTTACCGGCATGTTGACGCTCCACAGCCCATGCACAGATAGTCTATGTAGCGCCTTTATGGCCTCTTACTCCACAACAATGTGTAGCGGCGTTAGATCCAGCAGGACCTCTAACACTGCCGTTGGCGGAGTCGGGAACGCCCCTGTTGTAGCCATGCAGGCCAATCGCTGCACCTTCGACAGCGCGTTCCTGCATATAGCTAGTTTAGTTCTTGGCCACCAGACAATGCTTCCATACGTGAGTATGGGTCTTATCATCATCGTGTATAGCCACTTGATGACCTTGGGCTTTAGCCCCTAGGTCTTCCCATAAGTAGAACGAATCATGCCGAAGACCTGTTGGGCCTTCTATATGGCTTTGTCTCCATGGTCATGCCTAGATACTTTACCTTCATGGACCATTGTAACTGCGTACCATACATGGAAAGAGTTTCCAACCCTGTCAGATCTCTCTTCCTAGTAAACGGCACGACAGTAGTTTTCCCTGGGTTGATCGATAAATGATTGCTACTGCACTATTTTCCACTATAATCAGAGCCTTCTGCATGAGACTAGATACCGTACTCGGGAACTTTCCATTGACGAGTATCATCAAGTCATCCGCATATCCGACCGTTAAGTACGGACTTTTGTTGAATTGTTCTAGGAGTGAATTGACTACCAAGCACCATATGAGTGGTAAGAGTACTCCACCCTGAGGGCAGCCCTTGGTTGTCGTTGCATACATTTCATCTCCTAACAGCTCAGACCTAATGATTTTACCCCTGAGCATACAATCGATCCACTTGCAAATGGTTGGCTCTATGCCGTGATTTGCTGATGCCACACTATTGGCATCAAAGATGGTCCGATCGAAAGCTCTCTCAATATCCAGGAATGCAGCAATGCATATTACCCGGATATCTAATGCATGTTCTGCCTTATTTACCACAAAATCTAGTGCCGTCTAAGTGGATTTACCCGACTGGTAGGCACATTGTAGCCTGTGGAGGGGGAATTTCCATAATGCTTCCTCCCTGACATGTCTATCTACTAACTTCTCCAGGACTTTCAAGAAGAACGACTCAAGACTGATAGGTCGGTATGCCTTGACTTCTTCATAGTCCGCTTTGTCCGGTTTCGGTATGTATCGGCTTCTAGCCGCAGCTTAACCAACTCTGGCGTCCACCACGGTACGTACCCTCTTGGGCCTAAGTTCCCTCTCAGGACAGTTGTTTGTCCAGGCCGTATTCATAGTCTAGACTAATGTTTCTGCTGTAAACTCGATGTCTAATATGGAATTGAGCTTACCCTTAGAATCCTCCAAATCTATTTTGACGTCACTCCTAAAGGAGTTCCAGTCCGTATTTCTGGGATTCTTTCTACGTGTTGTAGGAGCTGGAACCAGCGTCCTGTACTTAAAGCGTATGTAATTATGATCTGACAAGGTAATCTAATCAGACACATGCCACTCGACAATCTTAGTGCTAGCCCTGTTGGAGGCTAACGTGATGTCAATTACCTCTGCTCGCCTGCAGTCAGCGAACAATGGCCTGTTGCCCTTATTTAGAATTTGTAAAGAGGTACATACTACATACTCCAGTAGCTTTTCCTCTCTTACATTCACATCCGTGCTCCCTCAGACTGTGTGGTGTGCGTTGGCATCGCACCCCAGGATCATGTCCAGGTTCTCCCGGCTGCCATATTCAACAGGGTCCTTTATCTGTCTAGATACTATTTCCTTGCCCATGTAGTCGAAGTATGCAGAGGTCAGGATTACAGAATCCCGCCCTCCGCTCCCTCGCACATCGATCTTAACTGTCGTAAGATCCCTAGAAGAGAAATTTTATAAGGGCTTTGCGTTTATGCCATTTCTGACGTCCTTATATCATTAGTGTAACAGTTATGAAAAATTACATGTTCCGTCCCACCCAAGCCTCTGTGGCACAGTATTCCCCCCCAAGACCGAAGGTCGATCAGGTTGATGAGAAGCTGTCGATGCTGCTGAAGAGCGTTGCCAGTGCCAGTGTAGGATGCCGCTAGTTCCAGTGAGTCGGAACTGTATGCCGCTAGTTCTAGTGAGTCGGAACTGTGTGTCGCTAGACCTCAGTGAGTCGGGTCTGAGTGCGATGAGCGGTGCGTGTGCGTGTGCGAGGCCGAAGAGGCTGGCTGGTTGCGACTTGATTACTGCTCATCTGGAGAAGTGCTGTGTGAGAGAAGTGAAGACGATGGCGATGGTAGTTGCTGCTGATCTGCTCCGTGAAGGTTGCTTCCAATGACATCAGGTGCTGGATGATCACGTCGGGTGCTGGATGATCACGTCGGGGTCACCAATGTGGAGGAACAGGGTGTGAAGTCCCTCCAACACAAAGGGAGGATACTCCGACCAGGCTGGTTGATCGTGCCTGGCGGGCCGCGGCCCGACGGTTGATGTCGGGAGCTTGTATATATACTCAGTCGCTGTGTAAACTTCACTTGTGCGATGCAGAATAGTATGATGTCATGTGAAGTGCGATTGTATCGCCATCTGTTGAATGTAGGCTGAACTTCTTCATCTGTGCGGAGTCGCCACACCTCTGATCTTTTCCTCTTTAACATAAGGTTCCTAAATCAGGGCAATATCATATTCATTCATCCGCAGCGGGCCAGAACGGCCATCGCCCCGATGCAGTGATGAAGATTTATTTGTACGCGTCTTAGTCTTGCCATACGGTCTGCCTATATGGTATATGGTCCTATATGGCCTTTGGCCACTACTGGCCGCCCCTCTCTGCTCTCCTCTTCCAACATCGCCTCCGCAGCATCCGGCGACGACGACAGATCCAGACCGTCAATAACTCCGATTATGTCGTCGGTCTTCGGTGATGCGCAAGGCGAAGACGTGTAGAGAGCCGTACCTGACTCTTCCACCACAGGTTTTACGGGCTCCTCCCCGTCCTTTGCCCGTGATTCAATCAAAGCAGCCGATAATTATTAGCAGCATTAACTGGCACCTTCTGCACTTTCGGATCCTCGAGGATCTTGAACGTGCTCTTGTCCATGCCAGCATGGAGACAGAAGCCGCCTGCCTTCATGACCGCGGTTGAAACGCTGTCCACCAGGATGATGCGCCTGGTGTGCGTCTCTCCGACCTGTGTGCCCAGCACCTTCCACTCGCAGGTCCTTAAGGAGGGATTGAGACGCTGCAGCATGGTCAGGATCCTGGAGGCATCAAGGCACCAGGTACTCCTGGTCTTCCAGGCCATTTTGATTGGCCTTGGAAGCTCCTTGGCACTGACCACTTTGAGCTTCACGTTCCCAACGGTTTTCCCGTCGAGACCGCGAAGCCACTTTGCAGCTCTCTCTCCCTCACATGTAATGTGTAGAGCTCCGCCGAGCAGTGCACCGACACTAATAGCCGGCAGCCGATAAACGCCGGCATTAACTGGCACCTTCTGCACTTTCGGATCCTCGAGGATCTTGAACGTGCTCTTGTCCATGCCAGCATGGAGACAGAAGCCGCCTGCCTTCATGACCGCGGTTGAAACGCTGTCCACCAGGATGATGCGCCTGGTGTGCGTCTCTCCGACCTGTGTGCCCAGCACCTTCCACTCGCAGGTCCTCCTTGATTGAGACGCTGCAGCATGGTCAGGATCCTGGAGGCATCAAGGCACCAGGTACTCCTGGTCTTCCAGGCCATTTTGATTGGCCTTGGAAGCTCCTTGACACTGACCACTTTGAGCTTCACGTTCCCAACGGTTTTCCCGTCGAGACCGCGAAGCCACTTTGCAGCTCTCTCTCCCTCACATGTAATGTGTAGAGCTCCGCCGAGCAGTGCACCGACACTAATAGCCGGCAGAGGATCCGGCGTGGCCTCTAACAGGTCCCCAATCGCCACCCGTTTAGGCTCCACCTGCTCTGCAGCTAACTGCAGAGCGTCAGGGAAGTTGTTGTGACGGCCATGTTGACTCCCGTCAGCGCCTCGCTGTAGGAGTCACCTTGGGTCTTGGCCCGTTTCTTCTCACCGACCTGAGCAACAGTTTCGTCGCTCACTTTCCTTACACTTTTAGAAGGGGCTGTACCGGATGCCTGTGCCATCTGCCGCTGCTGCTCAAGCCGCTTACGGTTGGCACACCCGGTGCGCCTCTTCCTACTCTGGATATGGCTTGGCAGAGTGTGGCAGTGTGTGCAGCCGAGTTTGGCTCCTCCGTAGGGTATGCCGCATGAGCGAACACCGCAGCCCATTGATCGCAGCTGGCTAAACTGCAACCTCCCGTGTGAGAGGAAATCCAGACCAAAGGGGCGTGTTGCACATCACCGGTACCACTATCGCCACATCACCACTCAACCCCAGGACTCCCTCATCCCTCCGTACGGGTCCCCGCGCACGGCACAAACACGCCTGAGGTCATTACTATCAATCGTCTGTCGTTCGATGATGAACCCGCCGGAACATGACCTCTCCATCCCAGGCAGTGGTCGTCTGGTGGTTTTAGTTACGTCTATTTCAGAGGGAACTAAACCAATAACAGGGGGCAACCACGTGAAGGATTCCCCACCAGACTTGTCTTAGGGATCTACACGACTGTTGCGCACTCCCCTAAGACCATTGGCACCTTACTCGTCTTGAAGAGTCGAGCAAAGTAGGTTTGCATCTATACTAAACATGCAGCCAATCCAGTGAAGCTAGAAAGCAGAAACAGCCAGCTAGGCAGTGCAACTATTGAAGCATAAGTACAAACCCCTCCCTTGTAAACATCCATGTTCATGCACACAAATGTTTGACTTGTGCGAGAATCTTACCCGCGACCTTAGGCGTGGCAATCGGTTACACTAACCACTACGCCATCGAGGCCGAATAATTATCTAATTGACAAATTTTATGTTGAATCAGTGTATGTTGAGTTCTTTGTAAGGTTTTTGTAAAGATCATCGAAAATTAGGGAGTTTTGACTTCCTTCGTCAAGGGATCCGTCTGATAGTTCCTAAAGGTACCAAAAAATTACGTATATAACCTGACCCTCAGCCCTGTATATCGCCAAAGAGATAGTCAAAGGTGTATTTTAACTTCCACTTGCCTAGCTGGCAAGTATGTTTTTAGTCTCCATATAATAAGTAAAAACTGCGTGCCGATTATCGTCTACGATGCGCATTTTCAGACCGCGTGCTCCTTCTCAATTGTTTTTATTAGAAAATTCCAATAGCAATTTGCCATACCCATTGTTTGAACTAAATACCTCACGGTAGGCCACAAAGATAACCATATACTTAGGCCAAGGACACAACCTAGCCGTTACTTAAATGTTATTTTCCCATGGTTGATATTCTAGATAGATGTACTAAGTTTGAAATAGTTTAGTTTATGATGGAATAATAATTCTCCAAACTGTGTTAGTAAAGCATTAACTCGTTTTTATACATATAATAAAGGTTGCATATTAAAAAATCAAAACTTTCTCTAGCAAATTTTAAAAGAACAATAAACGAAATAACAAAATTTAAATGACCAATTGTTTTATTTAGAAAAATTTTAGAATCCCAATGTATGTGACATCAAATGAACGACTAATCAAAAGTTGCTAGATGTAATTTTAAAATATCAAATCAAAACTAATCAAATTTTATAATACCGCTTCCGAGTCGGAATCGTACGGATGGAAGCGGTAGGTTGTGTTAGGTTCTCTTTTAATAAATAGGAAATAGGAGCCCCGCTTAGCGAGGCTCCGTCCAAAACTCCTTAATCCATTTGATAATTAATAATTTATCCAGTAATCCATTTTGAACTTTAAACGATTTGGTCAATAGTGTAATAAATAATATAAACATTGATATTCCAGACTTTGGTCAGCTAAACTTTTGATTAAATGACCATCGTTATTTTAAACTTTGTTGATTTGTACGTTGTTCTTTTGAAATTTGCTCAGAAAAGTATTGATTTTCTAATATGCAACCATAATAAATGACTTTATTTGGCAAAAAGTAGGGTTGTACAATAACATTAAAATGTAAGTTAGAATAATAAATTATAATAGAATTTATTTGCATACAAATTCTTAGCTTGCGAACTGAAAAGGCAGACTAAGTTCAATTGTCATGAATGGAAGCAAAGTGCTTTCCTTTTTTAACCAATTGTTAAAGCATTTTGTATGGAATCATGTATTGATGTTTATTTTACCAATATACAGTTATGCATATGTCCTAAACAGAGAAGGCGATGGCTTAGTGGTTAGTGTAACCGACTGCCACGCCTGAGGTCGCGGGTTCGATTCTCGCACAAGTCAAACATTTGTGTGCATGAACATGGATGTTTGTCTTGGTCTGGGTGTTTCTATGTATAATATGTATGTATTTACAAAAAAAAAGTATATGTATGTTTATCCTTTGTCTAGTACCCATAGTACAAGCTCTGCTTAGTTTGGGCTAGATGGTGTTGTGTGTATGTGGTAGAATATTAGAATATTATACTGACCTGTCCCAATAATTTTTCATCCTTTCTTTAATTGCTACTTTATGTAAAATTGGCTATGTATGACTGAGATCTTTGGTATTGCAAGTCAGCATAGGCTACAGTAATTGCTTATAGTCAAGTGCGTCTATACATGTTTGTCAGCTGTGTTTTATGAAAAAATGTGTCGGTTTTATACATTATACATTGGGCTAAAGTGAAGTGTTTAGCCTAATTTATTCCTTATTTGCTTACAGGAGGTGCGCAAAGTGAATCAAATGGACCAAGCGAGGGGTATCATTAACGTGCCGTCTGCTGGCGGCACTGTTGTAGTGCTCACTGGCACTGCAAAGAAGAAAGTGACTGAACAGAAAAATAAAGGTAATACTTAACTTGTTGACATTGGCTAAAGAGGAGAGAGAAATCAAAGCTTTCATCATTGGACTTTTAATTGAGAGATTATGGGATCAAAATCCACGTATTGCTGTACCAATGTGATCCTCGGTTGGTAATGTTATCTAGGATAATAGGTATTTTTGTGTTTTTAATTCTATTAGCCTATATTGTGGGTTATTAATAAACAAATGGATGGTAATCTTAAAAAAACACTTAGAATTAATTGTTGAATTATACAAAGGTAAAATTAAATTCTACAAGATCCTTCTGAAGAAGACAGAAATAAGATATTTTGTTTCTAAACATATTTTACAATGAATATTAAGTTCAAAATATTCTATATTAGCAATATTTACAATTTATTATTGTCTAGCAAACATACGAATTTAATATCTTGTGTATAAGATTCACCAATACTTAATCTCGTTTTCCTTTATCAGGTGAACTTATAGAACAAAATCAGGATGGGCTAGAATATTCTTCAGAAGAAGAAACGGAGGATATTAAAGACCAAGCCGCTAACCTCGCTTCCAAGCAGAGGAAGGACTTGGCGAAAGTGGACCACGCCAGTTTGGACTATATGTCTTTTAGAAAAGCTTTCTATACAGAGGTATATATAATTATAATGTAATACTTTCTTGTAAAAGAAATAGGTTTTGTTAAAGATGTAGTTTTTGACCAGATTGATAATAATAGCTGTTTGAAGTATTGGTTTCTATGAATGGAAAATAATATCCTAATCTAGCCGTAGTGAAATTACGAAATAATCTCCTTGTCGCTCATTGTGTTGTCTGTTTTATATTTTCAATGCCATATAGGATTTTGCTCAGTATAAAGATATTCTCTTGGAGTTGTTTGTGATTGCCGTGTACGTAAATAACCGACTTGACCTTATTCAAAAGAAGTTCAGTGTTGCTTAAAGCCTCCTTTATCGTTTCTGGAATGCCCAGGGTGTCACTAGGCACCCAGTAGTCTAGCACCTTGATCGCTCGAGTTTCCTCAATGTAAGATTAAGTGACGATATGCTTATTTTTTTTCCTTTCCCACCAGGTAAGTGAACTCGCAAGAATGACTCCCGATGAAGTGGAGGCCTATAGAACAGAGTTAGAAGGCATCCGAGTAAAAGGCAAAGGTTGTCCCAAACCGATAAGGACTTGGGCACATTGCGGCATTAGTAAGAAAGAAATGGATATATTGAAGAAACTTAACTTCGAGAAGCCGACGCCTATACAAGCTCAAGCTATACCTGCTATTATGTCTGGAAGGTTGGTGATTTAATATATAGTTTTGTTGCATATGATTTATTCCCTGGTTTTTACACTACTAAGCTTTTCACTGTATAAATTTGTATATGCAATTCCGGTGGCTATCCAAGTAATAAGCTAATTAGACCAGTGAGAATGGTGGCTATATAAATATGCTGGAGTCGTTACTTACGGTAGAAAAATATTTATTGAACAACTGAATCTATTCTATAAATTGTCATACTTTAAGATTTTGTTCGATCTGTGAGGCCGAATGAAAACTGATGTTTAAACCCTAAAACCTAACCGGCAAAACCACATATTTATTCGTGTTTATTTCAATCAAATATTTAAGTAAATTGTGATTTCAGTGGTTGTTCCCTGTTGCATTTGCCCTGCGGCATATAAATTTAGCCTATAGTTAACCTTTTGCCTGTCCCGTGACAGACACAATAGAAATCTATTGTTATGTTTATATGTGATACATCGGACAGAGAACCTGTTAAAATGCCTTTGTGTGCTTCACAGATAGTAGTTTTTCCGTGCGTTTTTTATTATTATCTATGTACCTATGTAAATTCTTATGTTGTTTGAAAATTCATACATACATAATCTCATGCTTACATGCCTGATAACGTAGTAGGTGTACTATGCCCACATTTCGCCAAGTATATTGCCGTCTACAGTTCCAAATTCAGAAAATTTCTTGCCTGAAAATCAAACCGCAATGTCCTCGGGAATTGTCTGCTGCACCACTAAGACAGTAATAAAATTCAGCATTTGTTTATATGTATTTTCTAGGGATCTCATCGGCATAGCAAAAACTGGCTCGGGCAAGACCTTGGCGTTCATTCTGCCGATGTTCCGGCACGTGCTAGACCAGCCATCTTTAGAAGACACAGACGGCCCCATGGCTCTGATCATGACTCCCACACGTGAGCTCTGCATGCAAATCGGCAAGGACATCAAGAAGTTTGCCAAGTCTTTGGGATTAAGAGTCGTATGCGTGTACGGCGGCACTGGAATCTCCGAACAGGTTGTTATTTATTTGTGTATTATTTTGTTTTAATATTTATCTCTTGCTCTGATGTGTATAAAGATTTTTACGGTGATTGACGACTTATTATAACGTAGGCCCTATTTATTGCTATATGATTATTATACAAGTAAAATTAAAAATGTTTCATATAATGGTAATTTTTTTATTCAGTCTGTTAACGAACATTATCACTTGTGATACACAGACAGACTGCTTGAGCGCTCAAAATCATGCAGTTATCCGCGTACCTTGACCATCTTACCCATGGGTGATTGCTTTATCGCTATCATTAGCACATTTTAAAGGTTAAGTCGACGGTGCTCATATCGACCTGAGCATTGTTAAGCTACATAGCTATAGTCTTCATGACAATATTTGTATTGCATCAAGCGGTAATTAATTGCTTGAAACTGCATGTTTTTTTTTGTTATACAGTAGTTGCTGTTATCCCACACTGGTACAGCTTCTTCTTTTAGTTTTGACATCGTTAATAAGTAAAATAAGAATTCAGATAATTGACAAGTGACATTTCAATGTTTAATTTGATAGTAAAGCGAATTTATACCGCTCGATTACCATCGAATCGAATCGAACCAAAATCGAATTGGAAGTACTTTCAGAACGAATCGAGACACCTAATTTAGCTTCTAAATTCAAATACATTTTTGTGCTTTCAGATAGCGGAATTGAAACGTGGTGCTGAGATGATAGTATGTACTCCTGGACGAATGATTGACATGCTGGCGGCCAATTCTGGACGAGTGACGAACCTGCGTCGTGTCACTTATATAGTGCTCGACGAAGCTGATAGAATGTTTGACATGGGATTCGAACCACAGGTAAATGTTATAATAAAGTGCTATTTATATTTTTATAAGGATTAAACATGTAAACAGTGAAATCCTAAAGGTCGCGGGCAACGGTTGAATGCGGGCGGCCCAAAATCGGTCTGTATGGTAAAGTTGAAGGAGGCCTATGTCCCGCAGTGGGCGTTTTTCGGCTCAGATAGTGCTGTTATAGAAATACAATGTTTCTTTAGCAATACCTAGCAGTCTGAATAAATAGGCAAACTAGCCTAGTGCTTAATGCAGATGGGTTGGATTAATAATAACACTAAAGCCTGATTTTGCATTACCAGATTGCCTTTAATAGCAGCATAAATGAGATTAGTATAGAAAATCTATCAAAACTATTACTTAGTTAACCAAATTAACTATTATAAATTAGCCCTAAGAGTTTAGAATAGAATGACGACTGCTTAATCGCTCTACCATTTGATGCCGACTGAAAAACAGTTTTATGATTGATTTTAATAATATAAATATTTATTTTCTTTATAGGTTATGAAGATTATAGACAATGTGAGACCGGACAGACAGACAGTGATGTTCAGTGCTACCTTCCCGCGACAGATGGAGGCACTCGCTCGAAGAATATTGCAGAAACCTATAGAAGTTCAGGTAAGACTAATGTCACCTACGCTTTTTTAAACAGCTTCCGTACAAATGTTTGTATTTATTCATACAATGAAACAACCAACACATTAGAACACCCAACTACGAAACAAACTTATATAATTTTTTGTCCGTGTATTAGTTATGACGATAACTTTGTTGCTGTTTACATACATACATACATAAATTCACGCCTGTTTCCCAGAGGGGTAGGCAGAGACTATGGATTTCCATTTACCACGATTCTGACACACTTCTCTGGCTTCATTCACTTTCATTTCTCATACACGCTCGCACGTCTCCGATCTGATCAGGAAACGTTCGCCTAGGGCTTCCTCTTGCGACTGTTCCATTCACACTAGCCTTATAAACTTTCTTAGTCAGTCTGTTCTCGTCCATTCTCTCGATTTTTTTTTAATTTTTTTAGAAACAATGGATTGTTTACATACATGTAGTTAATTTTCAAAACCTTTTTAACGTAATTCTAATAAGATTATGTATTAAACCTCAATAAGATTTTTCTCAATAGATTCGATGCAAGCATCGACACACCGGCGGCCAGACACAATATTTTTTCAATTATATTCACCATTCCGACAATTGACAGCTTAATGATTCATTTGTCTCTTAAAAAAGCGGAGAACGAAAAGTCTAAAGCATCAGTAATTTTCAATCAAGGTTTTATATAAACTTTTCTTGTAGGTTGGAGGTCGAAGCGTGGTGTGCAAAGACGTAGAACAGCACGTAGCTATTCTTGAAGAAGACGCCAAGTTCTTCAAGCTGCTAGAGTTGCTGGGACTGTACAGTCAGATGGGCAGCATCATCGTGTTCGTGGACAAGCAGGAGAACGCGGACAGCCTGCTCAAGGACCTCATGAAGGCTTCCTACTCGTGCATGAGCTTGCATGGAGGTGAGATTTTATTATAGACTTAGGATTTACCATAAGCTAACTTTTCATTTTGGAGTGGTTATGTAAAGCTTCTAACACTCTAAGCGGAGTTGGTGAGCGACATGGATTGCCTTCGAATACGTGTTTATTATATAACTTACAAGGTCTTAATAAAGTCTTGCTACTGTGACATAGTGATATTTATTGATCACTTGTCATGAATTATAATTATTAGAACAATATATTTCCACACAATCCTTAGCGAGTCCTCTTCTCTCACAACCACGTAATGATAATGGTTAACACCGGTCAGATTGCTATCTTGATGTTAATTGCAATAACTGTATATAGATTATCGATGTTGGCGTCAGAAAAGCCCAGACAATCCGTGCCATTCACCACCAACGCTTAGTGGGCTGGAAGCTTAAAATAATTAATTGATCAACTTGCATTTTTGACTAAATATACATCTATTAAAACGTAACTCAAATGTTTAAAAGTTTATTGGTAGCATTTTTCTGTTTATACAATTAATAACTATTATTTTGACAATAATTGGATATATTTGTCATTTAGAATGGAAACCAAAAAATTGCTTATTAGTATTTATTCCAAAAACTCTACAGGCTACTTAATTTTCTTTTGCAGGTTGCCTCTGTGTCTACGCGATTCTATTAATATATTAGTTGTATCTATGTCTTCAAACCCATGACAAAAGGATTATGTTACTGAAATATTCGGCTATCCAAATTCGCTGTAGAAAAATAAAGATACTAAATAGTAGGTTTCAGCATAAGTAGAGAAATTTACGCATATACATAAAAAAAACAAAAATAACTGTTTTGCTGATAATGCTTTTAGCGGCAATTTAAGCAATTTTATCCAATTTTAATTATATGTGTCGAAAGGCACGTTACACTTAAAGTACTTAATATTTTGTGGCGTGCGACTGCCATGACAAAATGTGTCCTTTTCAAACCCAATTATACAAAGTTTCGTTCTTATAGCAAACTTATATTGAGTATCGATAAGTTATATATATGTCCGTAGTATAAAGTTATAAACGATTATGATAGGTGATAGGATATATTTATAAACAAATCTACTAATAGAATATTTTGATTTCAGCGACCAACGGATCTGGGGAGCCTGCATAAAATCTTTTTATTCCTGTCGTCATTTATAAGCGTACTGCGAATTTAGGACTAAACTTCATTTTAGAGAACATTCGTACGTTTTGTGACAATTCAAATATTTATAACATCTTTTCTGTTTTTACTTTCTTATTAGAATCACAACTTTCGCTTTAGGACAAACTCGCTAACTGATATAGTACTGATATAAATGTCTTCTTTCCAAAGAATTAGTAACAATACATCAAATTCGTACAAAGGAGTATAAATTTATTACATAATGGTGCCAATTCTGTTGTCACAAAATTCTCTTATCTTAGCTAAAAATCTCTAAAATTTAGTTTAGTCCTGTCACTTTTAGCGATTTCAGAATACGAAATGTCATTTGACAGGACTAAACTAAATTTTAGAGATTTTTAGCTAAGATAAGAGAATTTTGTGACAACAGAATTGGCACCAATATGTTTCAAATTATAACAGGCAAGACATAAACCTAAAGAGGAAAGATTCGATATTGTTTGTTTCTTTGAAGGATGTGACTCAAAAACTGCTCAATCGATTTTAAAAACTAATTTGATAATTGGAAAGCTATATTATAAACATAGACAATATTTTATTTAAAAAAGTACTGTTAATAATATAACCTTATCTACCTTTACGCGAGCGAAGCCGAGGGCAAAAGCTAGTTTAAAATAAAATGGTAACCAAGATGGCGGTACGCTTATAACTGGCGGCACTGTTTCTGTTGTTGAGTGACGAATATATTAATGATGGCCTGTTACAGGGATTGATCAATTCGACAGGGACTCCACGATAGTGGACTTCAAGTCTGGCAAGGTCAAGCTGTTGGTGGCCACCAGTGTCGCGGCGCGCGGACTCGACGTTAAACAGTTGGTGCTCGTCGTCAACTATGACTGCCCTAATCATTATGAAGATTATGTGCATAGGTGAGTTGTTCTATCCATGTCTGACGTAGCAAAACAGTAGGTCGCTCGTCGAACGCGTTCACATAGCAGTCCCTCAAGAACACTCTTATTACTATCATTTGTATCCATATCTAGCAAGAGTTTATTTCATTTGAACACCTTTAATGAGAAGACATGAGAACCTCCACATTGGTGACCCCGACGTGATAAGCACTCCGTATGACGCTTATCGTGGAGGCTATTCGTAGGCATACATGGACGGATGTTACCTGAATCAGTTGTTAGAGATTATTTTTCACTTGCTACGATTTTGCTGTCTTGCTGCATTTATAGTCTGTTTCAAATACGAAGTACCATTTGACAGATGATTGTTGAACTGTAATAGTGAAGGGACCATTCCAATTGGCATTTCACGATATCGATTACCGATTAACATGACAAACATATTATAATTGAATGGTTTGGAATCGAAACAGAAAGGATGAAAAGCAGAAAACTTTTTTGCCACATGATCTTAAAAATAACAACCTATCGTAGCATGTTTTTCTTATTGGTTATGCCTGAGGATCAATGGCTTCAACCAATAACCTTAACAAGTATCACATAACAAAATTAAGTTGAATTACTTACCAATTTATTATATTAACAAAATAACATTATATTTGCCAAATTTTCCAACCTCTCTTTAAGGTTTAACCACGATTTAAGGTACGCCGCAACCCAATAATAGTTAATACCAAACACAAATTTACACAAGTTTTACTTGTTCAGTTTTAGAGCTCGAATTGGGTTGATTTTATACGATTCATATTATTTCGTCACTATGACCAAAAATATAAAAATTACCATAGTGCGTAACAATGGTAATGTGGTAAAATGTTTATTTTGCAGATTCAATTATTTAAGACCGACATCATTGAAAATAAACAGTTGATTATGTTTGTGAAACAATTATATACCTAATATTTTGTTTAGATTCCAATTTTTAAAGAAGTCTTACTACTTATGGTATTTGGTACCATAAGTAGTCATTGTTTATATTTGCAATTTATATGAAATGTGCAGAGTTACGTGCTATGATGTGTCAAAAGAGACTTCGTATTTGAAACAGACTATAGTCGCTTCACTTTCTTTATGTATCCTTAATGGTTTAGGGCACCCTTAACTCTTTCTCCAGAATATCCTTTATCTGCAGTAGGATATAAGGGCATTTTACTTGTTTTGTATATTTTTGTATTAGAGAATGCAATAAGATGATTAATGGGGTTTATATTTATTTTATCAATTTTAATGTTGAATCAATATTTCCATTTTAAAATTTTAATAGAATGTATACCATAAAATCGAATCCATTCACAACTACCTAGATGTTTTGAGATCTGAAGCACTCTTCAGGTCATAGAAGTCTACCCTTCTATAACTTATCGACGGTTCCCCGGCTATTTGAGCTAAGCGACATTTTGAGAAAGTTACAGGAGAGACGTTTAAAGATTTGTTTTCTTTTTTCGGAGAAAAATGATTTTAAAAAAAGCTATTGAGAGGATTTTAGTAAACTTAATACAGTATTTCCATAAATACATACTGCATCTTTCTGAGTTAATATTGCGAATATATGAGTTTTATTCTCGAAAATAAATGTCGCTTAATTCAATATGCAAATTTGTTTTGTGCTCTATTTTATGGAGTAAAGCAAAATGGCTCAAATGCCTATGAATTGAATAGTAATTGAAAGTAAATTAGTTTAAATGTTTAATAAATATTAAATAAAACAAGACAAAATGGTATATACAACAAACCTCACAATGAATTACCTAAATCAAATGAATCAAAGCAGCGTGTAGCATTGAACCAGACTAGTGCAACTTATGTAAAATGGACTTTTGCTATCATAAATTAGAGATAGGTTATTAGGTCACATTTCTAATTCAACTCTAATGGTAGATCCATTAGAGTTAATGACCTATACCTAATAATGGATAATTTGGTAATTAGTAATAATTTTAAAATAAAACTAAAATCAATCAATTGAATCGAAAATGGTCGGAAACAATCTTTAATAAAAAGTAATATTTATAAAAGTTTTATTCTTAGCGGTTAACAGAAACATTTCTTTATGAAAAGTTGTTAATATTATGAGATTCAGACATACCTACTTGAAAATCCTTATTAAATCACCTTAATTATTGCAGTCTCAATACTTTCGTATAATTAAAATTAAATAACATGATTAAAAAATATCACATTCATTTTACCTCTGAAGGATCGTACTCATGGCCAGCATTTGTTTGTTTTAGCATTGTTTGGGAACATAATTATCTCGTCTACGAGTAAAACTACAAAAATGCTTGGAAATTTAAAAACATTGACATTATAAAAGGTCAAGTCTAAATGTCCCAAGCGAAGAAGTACTTTGTTTTGAATGCATTCAAAAACAAGGAGTGTAACTTTGCCTCCAGGTCTTCCAAAAGAGACATTGCAGGAGCGAAGTCGAAGCATATCGGTAGAATTGGCGAGAAGCTTGAGGGTCTTCCTTCGGGAACTCGTGCATTCTGGTCTCTTGCCGAAGTTATCGAAGGAAATTTCTGCAAGCCATCCTTTCCACCCCTACATGGGAAATGATTCGTTGGCCCACGACGCAAAAGGAAAAGCCGATCTTCCGGACAAACTTTTTGCGTCCAACTTGACTTTGGATGGCGGTGTGAGTTGTATGCCGGATATCCGGTTCTGCCAACGCGTAGTGCGCTTAGAAAGAAAAAGAAAGAAATCATGTTTATTTCGTACAGAGCACACACAATTAATTAGAACAAAATATTATACATAATAAAACAAAAATGAGTATGCCCTCGCCGAAAAGGGTCACCACCTCAGCATTATCTGGGCACCCAAATTGAGTGCACCAGCGCTGGTTTTCAGTTGGTCACATGATACAAGTGATGCACGGACGGAGTCCTTCCTATTTCCTTTGTCAGCCTCGATGGCGTAGTGGTTAGTGTAACCGACTGCCACGCCTGAGGTCGCGGGTTCGATTCCCGCACAAGTCAAACATTTTGTGTGCATGAACATGGATGTTTGTCTTGGTCTGGGTGTTTCTATGTATAATATGTATGTATTTACAAAAAAAAAAGTATATATGTATGTTTATCCATTGTCTAGTACCCATAGTACAAGCTCTGCTTAGTTTGGGCTAGATGGTGTTGTGTTATGTGCTAGAATATTATTATTATTATTGTGTTGAAGATGTGAGCTCGAGAGTTGGCGCTTGTCTTAACGCGACTATTTCGGCTCTTACTCTTCTGGCGTAGTCTCGACATCATAGAAGACAGCATTGCTTAACTGCTTAGTGACCAGCAGTAAGGCTTCCGTAAGGGTCGGTTGGCTAGTAATCTTCTAGTACACTTGTCGTTGGGCACAGGCGATCAAGACAAAGGGGAAAGACTTGCCGGTTAGTTTGGACATAGCGAAGGCCTTCGATCATGTCTGGCACAAAGGGCTTCATTCGAAGCTTCCTTCATATGGGCTTTCCGAGAAATAATGCGAATGGTTCACTAGCTTTTTAGCAGACAGAAAGCATTAAGGTCGTAGTCGACGGTGTACACTGTGTATACTGTTCTCATCTTTGGGCAGGGACACTCCAGTAGCAGCTTCTCCCTCTGGACCGCATTCAATGGAGAGCGACTCGAATCGTCGACTGCCAGGATGTTTGGCAGTCGACGATTCCCCTTGGCGCTGCGTAGAGATGTGACCTCGCGATGCAGTTTCTATCACTTTTACTATAGGGAGTGCTCTGAGCCGCGTCTTTTCGCCATCGTCCTACGCGAGAGCATTGCCATCCACATCATTTAGATGGTTGGCAGTCCATAACCATGCGTTTTCCAGAAATTTTCTGCCTTTGCACAACAAAAATGTGGAATGGACTGTCGCCTGCGGTATTTACGGACTAATACGATCTTCAAACTTTCAAGAAAAGAGCGTACTCCTTTTTATAAGGCCGGCAAGGCACTCGTGACTTCTCTAGTGTTGCGGGTGTCCACGGGCAGCGTTAATCGCTTAACATCAGGCGATCCTACTGCTCGTTTGCCTCCAATCCTATAAGAAAAATAATATGCAAAATATTCAAGTAAATAATATTCAAGCGACTGATTTCATCATTCTCGTGTAGCTAACTCAAACGACACAATCCAGTATTTCAGCTGAAGGCCAATTGAGTTAATGCGCATTACGTAGTCAAACCATCGTAGGCAAAACAATTCAACCCACTAATTAAGAAAATCAGAATAAGCTCAAATAGTGTAAGTTACGTAATACAAAAAGTTGTGTTGGTTGATACCACGGTCATCAAAATGAGGGCAAAGATACTGAGGGGTACAAACACCAAAAAAGTGCTTATAATTTTTTTTTATTCAGTTCAATCGACGCAGAAAAATTCGCCGTTTCCAAATATGTATATAACTCATTTTCGCAAAAAAATAGCCGTAAAAGTATAACCGTTGTTATACTTCTACGGTCAGTTTCTTGTAGTTACGTCTTGTAAATCGTGTCACTATCTTATTACACTATTCCTCATGTTATTTTGCTTTCTCCTCTATTATATAGGTACTTGATTTTAGGAAGCAATCTCTAGCGTTCTCTGGGCAGGAGCACCAAAATACCAGCTTGATCCTTTTGACGCTGTACAGAGACGAGCATTGAGAATTGTCGATGAGCCCAAACTCACAGGCGGTATTGAGCCACTAAGTCTCAGACGAGACTTTGCCTCCCTTTGTGTGTTCTACCGCTTATATAATGGATTGTGTTCTGACGAGTTGTTTGAGATGATGCCCTCAGCTACTTTTTATCATCGCACCGCTCGCCATCGGCAGGGATGTCATTCTCACACCTTACAAGCTAATTGGTGCCGCACTAAACGGTTCCAAAGGAATTTTCTCCCGCGGACGCTCAGGTTGTGGAATGAACTCCCTGCCCAGGTTTTCCCACAAGACTACAGTATGGGGTTCTTCAAAAAGGGCGTTAAAAGGTTTTTACAAGGTCGGCAACGCGCAAGTGATGCCTCTGGTATTGCAGGCGTCGAAAGGCTACGGTAACCATTTACCATCAGGTGGGCCGTAAGCTTGTTTGCCACTTTAGTAGTATAAAAAAAAAAAAAAATAGTAGTGTAGATTCATACAATAGTACAATGAGTAAATCAAACCCATGATAAAATCATCATCATCTCAGTCGAAAGACGTCCGCTGCTGAATATACGCCTCTCCCAAGGTTTTGCACATAGACCGGTCTCGGGCCACCCGCATCCAACCGCGTATCCCGCGACCCTTACCAGGTCGTCGGTCCATCTCGTGGGAGTTTTACCCCTGCTGCGTCTTTCGACGCGTCGTCTGATGATGATCATTAAATAATTGTTATTTATTTGAAGTTTGTCGCTGTAAATAATAAAATGTGACACCCAGATGCGGTCGCACGGGGCGCGCGGGTAACAAGGGCTACGCGTGGACGTTCCTGTCGCCGGAGCAGGGGCGCTACGCGGGCGACGTGCTGCGCGCCATGGAGCTGGCCGGCGCCGCGCCGCCGCCCGAGCTGCGCCAGCTGTGGGACAAGTACAAGGACGCGCAGGAGAAGGAGGGCAAGAAAGTGCACACCGGCGGAGGGTTCAGTGGGAAAGGTATGGGTGAAAACATAACTGAATTTACGCCACGCTCGTAAAATCATAATACACGCCATTAACGCGCACTGTTTTTGAATCGTCTCTAAATACTTAACCGGCGCTTTAGGCACGATCCTCGCTCACAGATATATCAGTCACTGGTGTTGGAAGAGTTAATAGTTTCCTATGATACCGATGTCGACACTAGTATGTATGTAGAATGATGATGTTGAAACGTTGTTTTCACTTTGATGACGGCCGCTTTACGATGTGTAAATAATTTTTGAACGTTATTCTAAATCTGTGCAGTATAGTAACTTCTGTCTTTTAAGAATATTATCATCTTATGTACGATATCCCAGTATTGACCTTCCATACGGTGAGTTGAGATAAGGTCTCATCGAAACACACGAAATGTATAATGATTTTATCGTTACAGGTTTCAAATTCGACGAGTCTGAAGCCCAGGCTGCTACAGAGAAAAAGAAATACCAGAAGGCGGCCCTTGGTCTGCAAGACTCTGACGATGAAGACGTTGAAGGTGACCTGGACCAACAGATCGAGGTCATGCTTGCTGCTAAGAAGATCGTTAAAGAAATCAAGGTAAGGTTACTTTAAAATTCTAGGGAGCTGTTCGTAGCTTATGGTGGCTTACACTAAGTGTGTTGCTGAGTCAGCAAAATAAAGTCTAGCGACTTTACTTTGACGCTGATAGCCCAAGTATACTTGACATTACCTAAAGTCTACAATACAAAGATTTTTTTAAATCTACTCAATAATAAATAATATGTAAGCGTTCCAAATCTAGTAGTAGGGGTAATTGTCAAATGACAAAAAGGATGCACTGTACAATCTGTGACGTAACCGCTATTTAACTGCAGCTGTGCGAAGGAGATAGCGAGACATCCTGCACTACGATTCCACTTCATATCTAAATTTAAAGTATTAATTACTTTTATTTCTTATTTTGCAACCAATTTTGATAATGTTTGCACAAAAAGATCTCTTTTGATTACTATTTGCTCTTGTGTGTAAAATAATATACTAAATTAAACATAGGCAAATACCATAATATGACTAGACCTTTTACTAACAGTTTTGCGCCGCAACCGATTTTATAGTTTGTCGTGCTTATGTTTAAACCAGTTTAAATAACAACTATTCTATCTACAAAACCAGAATATTTAGAAGAATATTTTTTATTTTGAAAATTTAATAATCTTTGTGAGTCAATTAGTCAGAAACAAGACACAAAGGTAAAATAATTATGTCTGGACACCAAGGTCCAAGTGTTGTCCAAGGCATTAAATCCGGTTGTTATAATGAAATCGATGGTCGAAAGTTTGGACAACAATTTTAAGATTTTGCATTTGCTATAATGTGGTAACAACAGAAAAAAATGCAACTGGATACGTTCTATTTCTTTAGTTTAAAAAAAAAAGCTAGCCGTTATGTCTGTAAACTGCTAGCAAAATCTTCTGATCGTTTAGTAGTGCTGATCGTTTAGTATTTATAATGGTCCAATAAAATTAATCAAATCCAAAGTTCATGATTTAAAATTTAATATTTTTTCCTGAATACTAATTATTAGATTGATTCATTTCGATAGTAACGGAATAGAAAACGATCTGTTTAAATTCATGTTGCGCTTCCAACGTGATGTAAAGTCGGTATTATATATTACTAGTTTTTCCCCACGGTTTCACCCGCGTAAGTCCAGTTCCCGTGGGAATATCGGGATAAAAATTGCCTATGTGTGAATCCTGGTCTTCAGCTATCTATATACCAAGTTTCATCGCATTCGGTCTAGTAGTTTTTGCGTGAAAGAGTAACAAACAAACATACATACATACATTCATCTTCACAAACTTTCTCATTTATAATATTAGTAGGACAAGTCGGTTAGATGGAGATTGTAAACTGCGTGATTTATTGAAGAAAGTTATGTGCGTATTTAATAGTTAAATACTGCTTGCGTTTACGGAAAGGACGTTTAAGAAAAACATTGTGAGCAAACCTGCATGTCTGAGAGTTTTCCATAATGTTCGTTATATGTTAAGTCTGCCAACAAAAAGCTATATAAACATTTTTGGAAATTTTTATAAATAAAATTTTATAGCTGTTTATCTATTACAGATTTCTTATCTTTAAAAATAATATTATCTTTATGTATATGTTTAATATGTTTTTAATTATTAAAAACGTATATAAAAACAAGTTATCAATATACTTATTCGATGGCACGTGTTTTGCTCTCACGCATTTAACGGTCACATGTAGTGGTTGTGTGGCCGTGATGTGAGCGTTAATACTATGTTTTGGCATGTCAATATTTTGTGATTCTTATTACCATGCGATATTAATATGATAATATTAAATACAGCTGAAATAAATTAAGAGAAATCTAAATTTTACCGTTTCATCTTTTTAAACAATTTACTGAAAAAGATTTAGCTCTTGTTTGCTTAGATATTTTTTTTTGCTTTTCCGGTTCATATTTATTATATATTTAGTATTGGCGCTTGAACCCCACCCTTGAACTTATTCGTGTGGAGCGTATATTTCAAAGATCTTGGATTTACGGATTTAGCGAAATTGTATGGTATTAAATGGCCTATCAATGTTACCATCATATTTGTTATTGTTATTTGTAAAAATTATATATTTTTAGCAGTATAACTAAATTACGTTAAAAATAGCATTAGTCCCAGTGTATTGCCTTGATTTACGCCATCTGGTGTAGTGTGTCGGGTCTCATATTAAGCTAACTATACATACTGACAATAATTTTCTCCAAGTACGACATGGTAAATAACCTGAATAAAAATTGATCTGGACGGCCAATTGCTGTTGTTAGATTACAGGATGCCATAATTATTGCATTATAAACAATGTCAAAAGCTCCACCAATCTAAAAATGTAATTTCATTTATGTATTCAATTTAGTATGCTGTAATCATAGTAATTAAACTACTACGTAGGCCAGTAGTATAAGTATGTGATTGAATCGTTTATTCCAGCCGGGCGTCACGTGTGCGGGCGTGGGAGGCGCAGGCACGGCGGGCGCGGCGGGCGCAGCCGCGGCCAGCGGCGCCGACGGCAAACTGGAGCTGGCTCGGCGCGCCGCCTCGCGTATTAACCTCGCCAAGGGGCTCGGCGCCGACCACAAGGGCGCCACGCAGCAGGCCGCCGAGGCCATCCTCAAGGGCGCGCCCTCCGCGCACACGCTCATCACGGTAAGTCTACGCCTCTACCTCGCCAAGGGGCTCGGCGCCGACCACAAGGGCGCCACGCAGCAGGCCGCCGAGGCCATCCTCAAGGGCGCGCCCTCCGCGCACACGCTCATCACGGTAAGTCTACGCCTCTACCTCGCCAAGGGGCTCGGCGCCGACCACAAGGGCGCCACGCAGCAGGCCGCCGAGGCCATCCTCAAGGGCGCGCCCTCCGCGCACACGCTCATCACGGTAAGTCTACGCCTCTACCTCGCCAAGGGGCTCGGCGCCGACCACAAGGGCGCCACGCAGCAGGCCGCCGAGGCCATCCTCAAGGGCGCGCCCTCCGCGCACACGCTCATCACGGTAAGTCTACGCCTCTACCTCGCCAAGGGGCTCGGCGCCGACCACAAGGGCGCCACGCAGCAGGCCGCCGAGGCCATCCTCAAGGGCGCGCCCTCCGCGCACACGCTCATCACGGTAAGTCTACGCCTCTACCTCGCCAAGGGGCTCGGCGCCGACCACAAGGGCGCCACGCAGCAGGCCGCCGAGGCCATCCTCAAGGGCGCGCCCTCCGCGCACACGCTCATCACGGTAAGTCTACGCCTCTACCTCGCCAAGGGGCTCGGCGCCGACCACAAGGGCGCCACGCAGCAGGCCGCCGAGGCCATCCTCAAGGGCGCGCCCTCCGCGCACACGCTCATCACGGTAAGTCTACGCCTCTACCTCGCCAAGGGGCTCGGCGCCGACCACAAGGGCGCCACGCAGCAGGCCGCCGAGGCCATCCTCAAGGGCGCGCCCTCCGCGCACACGCTCATCACGGTAAGTCTACGCCTCTACCTCGCCAAGGGGCTCGGCGCCGACCACAAGGGCGCCACGCAGCAGGCCGCCGAGGCCATCCTCAAGGGCGCGCCCTCCGCGCACACGCTCATCACGGTAAGTCTACGCCTCTACCTCGCCAAGGGGCTCGGCGCCGACCACAAGGGCGCCACGCAGCAGGCCGCCGAGGCCATCCTCAAGGGCGCGCCCTCCGCGCACACGCTCATCACGGTAAGTCTACGCCTCTACCTCGCCAAGGGGCTCGGCGCCGACCACAAGGGCGCCACGCAGCAGGCCGCCGAGGCCATCCTCAAGGGCGCGCCCTCCGCGCACACGCTCATCACGGTAAGTCTACGCCTCTACCTCGCCAAGGGGCTCGGCGCCGACCACAAGGGCGCCACGCAGCAGGCCGCCGAGGCCATCCTCAAGGGCGCGCCCTCCGCGCACACGCTCATCACGGTAAGTCTACGCCTCTACCTCGCCAAGGGGCTCGGCGCCGACCACAAGGGCGCCACGCAGCAGGCCGCCGAGGCCATCCTCAAGGGCGCGCCCTCCGCGCACACGCTCATCACGGTAAGTCTACGCCTCTACCTCGCCAAGGGGCTCGGCGCCGACCACAAGGGCGCCACGCAGCAGGCCGCCGAGGCCATCCTCAAGGGCGCGCCCTCCGCGCACACGCTCATCACGGTAAGTCTACGCCTCTACCTCGCCAAGGGGCTCGGCGCCGACCACAAGGGCGCCACGCAGCAGGCCGCCGAGGCCATCCTCAAGGGCGCGCCCTCCGCGCACACGCTCATCACGGTAAGTCTACGCCTCTACCTCGCCAAGGGGCTCGGCGCCGATCACAAGAATACGCAGCAGATTAGTTGCACAGAAAACCTCGTATGTTCAGTATCCCAATTGGTTTTTGTCTCCAGTGGTATTCCAGTTACCAACTCCCCTTAGGTCAAGTAGAAAGTGCCTCTCAAGGGTTCCAGCAATGTTAATGGTTAACACAGCTAAAATGCTGCTTGCCGAGATTGTAATACTCCCTTGAAACGTCGATCAAAATATCCCGGCAGGTAGTTTATTCAAGAAGTATAATCGTGCTGTTTCAAAACTTTTCGAGATAGAAGAAATGAACCCTATTGCGGGTTAAGTGGTGCGATGAAAGAATAAAATTGACGATCGTACCAAGTCGAACAGTTCTTCAGAGTACTTCGCGTGAAAGAGACAATAGAAATTACAGAGTAAACCATAATCTCTCCAGTGCTGTAACGCCTCCAATTCGTGTATTGTTTTTTATTTTATACATGTCTACTGATAATATTATGTTGTTATTATAATAATATGTATATATCATGTTCTACAGGCCAAAATCGTAGCAGAACAGTTGGCGGCGAAGTTGAACACGCGTCTGAATTATCAGCCACGTGACGAGAGCGCTTCGGAACCGGCTGAGGAGGTGTTCAGAAAGTACGAAACTGAACTCGAGATCAACGACTTCCCGCAGCAAGCGAGGTGGAGGGTCACTAGCAAGGTAACCTTGATGTTTTATTGTTTTTATCGTGTCTTATTGTCCACAGCTTATCACGGCCGGTTGTGACTTAAGTATGTCACGGACGAATGTCTTTTGAAAAATATTGGTCTATATTGATTAAACTGATGGTCGTTATTGACTATATTTAAAAATGCTAGTATTGTTATCAGCCTTTAGCTATTTCTAAGGCATATTTTTTATTACTGGGTTTTTATAAGAATACTAAATGTTATAAGGTCGGTCAGTTCGCGTTGTCTCAATATTGGTAAAGCATATCGGGATCTACCTATCATGTGTAGATTATAGAGAAAATAATGCTTTAAAAATAAAAAGTAAATACGAACTGCCGAAATAATTATAATGATTAAATATACAAAAAATAAATATCGCAGTTATAAAGACCTTTATTTATTTATAAATGGAGGCATTTTAGACAACGTTGGGCCAGCAACATTTTAATTTTTATTGAAAAGTTTTAAACTTGCTTCTAATAAATATTTATCGTGTTTATCACAAGCAAGGCACCCAAGTCTCCGCTTATAGGGGTGAAAGTGTATCGAGCCATGTCTGTGGTACGCACCAATAGTATCATTTGATTGTTATAATAGTTACTATACTCACGTTAGCTCTTTGACTAAAAGGTTCAATAAAGCAAAAGTTGTACAACCTAAGTATATGTATAAAGCGAGGCATGCGATGTAGGGACGATAGCGAGACATGCGAGCTTAAGTTATGATGCACCGCGAAACAGCAGTAACACTTATAAAATTATTTAATCACACAAAATTTACATAATTTAAAATTAAATTTACAAATTTTGTACAGTGGTATCTTATCTTATCTTGATCCGGGGGCCAGTCATTGTAGACCGGCGACACTTCGACCCAGTGGGATCTTTTGTGTCGGCCCCTAGGTTTATCCCTGAGCTATCTCCCTATGAATGTACTGCATCAGTCGCAGCGTACACTTCAGAGGGAGAAGCCTGAAGTCTTCAGGGTTCGGATATGCCAATCCCATCATACCCATCCTTAGTCCGGCCAACGCGTCACATTCACACAGTAGGTGTGATATGGACTCGTCCTGTTCACCACAGGCTCTGCAGATCGAATTGTTTGACAATCTCAATCTGCACAGGAAGTCGTTGGTGCCAAAATGACCAGTAAACGCTCCTGTGTGTAGGCGTATTTGGCCCTTGTTGTACCCGCAGAACTTCCGGGTAAAGCCCGATGCTCTGTTTGCAATGAATTTCTTGGAGTGTTCCAGACCCCTAAGGGCCATCCATTCTAACCTGTGTTTATCATTGCCATGTGCATTCAAAGTTGCCTTGACGGTACTCTCAAAGAGACCTACGAATGGCTCGGGGCCCACAAATAGTTGCTCCGAGCCCTGTTTAGCTAATACATCAGCCTCCTCATTACCCTGCACCCCTGCATGCCCCGGAAGCCTGACTGTGTTTTTCCTGCCAAATTTGTTAAGGGCTTTAACGCAGTTCAGGACCAGTGCTGAGTCCACCCTACAGGAGTTCAGAGCCTTAAGAGCAGCTTGACTGTCACTGAGAATATAAACAATCTTGTCAGTGACATTGTTGTTAATATTCTCCTGCGCACAGGCAATTATAGCATAGGTTTCCACCTGGAAGACCGTTGCATATTTGCCCATGCTTTGGTTCACCTTGCAGTCGTTGGCAGAAATACCAGCGCCTGATCCTGTTTCCATTTTGGAACCATCGGTGTACCAGATGAGACAACCCTTGTCAGGGGATCGTAGACTTCGTCTCCATTCGTCCCTTGTGGGGACCTTTATTATAAAATTCTTTTTGAATATGTGCATTGGTTGCATTTTGTCAAATCCCATGCTCATAATCTCTTTAAGATCCTTCGAGATCTCCAGTTTTGTGTGTCGAGTTACTGGCATGTTGACGCTCCACAGCCCATGTATAGATAGTCTATGTAGCGCCTTCATCGCCTCTAACTCCACAACAATGTGTAGCGGCGTTAGGTCCAGCAGGAACTCTAACGCAGCCGTTGGCGTAGTAGGGAACGCCCCTGTTATAGCCATGCAGGCTAATCGCTGCACCTTCGACAGCGCTTTCCTGCATGTTGCTAGTTTGGTTCTTGGCCACCAGACAACGCTTCTATATGTGATTATGGGTCTTATCATCATCGTGTATAGCCACTTGATGACCTTGGGTTTCAGGCCCCAGGTCTTCCCATAAGTAGAACGAATCATACCGAAGACCCGCTGGGCCTTCATTATGGCTTTGTCTACATGAGGTTTCCACGTTAGCTTGTTATCTAAGGTCATGCCTAGATACTTCACCTACGTGGACCATTATAGCTGAGTACCATACATGGATAGAGTTCCCAAGCCAGTCAGATCTCTCATCCTAGTAAGCGGCACGACAGTAGTTTTCCCTGGGTTGATCGATAAATGATTGCTACTGCACCATTTTTCTACCATACTCAGGGCCCTCTGCATGAGACTGGATACTGTGCTCGGAAATTTTCCATTGACAAGTATCACCAAGTCATCCGCATATCGGACCGTTAAGTACGGACCTTTGTTGAGTTGTTCTAAGAGTGAATTAACCACCAAGCACCATAAGAGTGGTGAGAGTACTCCACCCTGAGGGCAGCCTTTGGTGGTCATTGCAACCATTTCATCCCCTAACAACTCAGACCTAATAATTCTTCCTCTTCTTCTTGTACAGTGGTAGATAAAGAATACAATATTGACAGTCAAGAAAATGATTTGAGAATATACATGAGCTACAATTTCTTTAATTGTTAAACCCCATCTAAAACTAGGCTGAAGCGCTTATATCTTAGGAATCAGTGACTTCACGACGTAGTTACGTAATGATATACCTATATATCAATATGGCAAATACAAAAAAAAACAGTAGTTTTATCAAACTTGCATACAGTAACGCTGTCGTCTTGATAATTTTGTATAGCAACTGTCATTAACCAGTACCCGATCACGCGATTACAAAAACTTGCGTCACCTCACAACAAAGTGTTTGTTCAACAGTGCACGTTTGCTACAAATCAAAACATAACTAAAGAACGGGTATTTTTCTCTTCGATAACAATGACCACGCGACCTTATTTACTTCGCGATTTGCAATTTTTATTGAGAGCAAACAACCTCATTCAACATATATGTTTGTTTACTTAGGGGTCGCTCTGACCTTATTCTAGATAACCCTTGTTGAATGGAAATGTGCAATATGCATCTGGCCACACTGTCAGTGCAATTTCTCTACGCTAAGCGATTAGTTCTCTAAGATGTTGCTCAAACTAGCAATAATCGGTGCCTTCATATTCTTTTGTGTAAAATTACTCCGCAGAAATGATGTTTCAGTATCAAAGTGCTTTCACCATTACTGTCATTAGTTAGTTTTAGTTAAGGTAAACAATGTTTGTAATCGTTTTATTTCATATTAGATGCCGCCCGTGGCTCGCTCCTGTGTCGTTAACATATTAAGTGCCAGCGGTCAATGTCGTGGTTTCTCTGTAGCCTATCTCTAAATTACCTACCGAAGACCCCGTTAGCAGGCTCACTAGTAAAATGTATGGCGGTATGTTGTATGAGCTATATGAACAATGTGGTGAAGGCAAATGTGTTAAAGCATAGCCTATAGAATAGAGTAGCTTTGTATTAGTGAAAGAAAACTTAGAATCGGCTTAGTAGTTTCAGACATTATACCGCACGTATAAACTAACAAATGTCACTTCTTTGCATAGAGTCGTATTTACCTACTCGTTTTTTTTAATTCTGCGCTGTTTTGCAGTAGATATAGCGCACGATAATCTGGTACATCTAGATAAAACGAAATTCATAACAAAATGTTTCATCATCTTCTGACGAATTAATTTTTAAACAAAGGACAGTGGAAAGTTCCTATAGTTACTATTAAAATGATCGCACTTCTAGGTACCTACTATATTTTTTCTAAAATCACTTACCTTTTTAAAACAAGGATCAATTATCAATCAAGTCGGTTTATGAACAAGAATTACTTGAATCGGAGAATTCTCATTCACCTATACCTACAAATCAAACAGTATCGTACTTTATATTTTGATGTCAAAGTAGTATAATGTCGCCAGTTTATTCAACATTCTGGTCCATTAATAAAAGTGACCGATGTTCGGAATGACATCCGGGTATTATTGTCAAAATGTTACGGGTGCTCGTTATTTTTTTTTTAAATAAACCTTATTTTCGTCGTTAACCGTAGATCATAATTAAGTAAATATTTTAGTACGAACTACTAGATCCTATGCCGCGTACTCGTATCAAATCGTAAAGATTATCCTCCCATCTCTAATCTAACAAAGGTATCGCAACATGCAAAGACAAAAACAAACCTGATCTTTAGTTAATCCATTTCGAATGGCAGTAGTCTAATCTAGATTTGATGAAACAAGAGATCAAAATTCTAACATTCCATAATAAATTCCAGGAGGCGCTAGCACTAATCAGCGAGTACTCGGAAGCCGGCATCACAGTCCGCGGCACGTACGTCCCGCCCGGCAAGACGCCGCCGGAGGGCGAGCGCAAGCTGTACCTCGCCATCGAGAGCTCACAAGAACTGGCCGTCGCCAAAGCGAAGTCAGAAATAACGCGCCTCATCAAAGAAGAGTTACTAAAGTTACAAACCTCCGCTCACCACATGATTAATAAAGCGAGATACAAAGTTATTTAAACGAACGGAATATAACTGGAGTAATTATGTTAATTGTTGTTTTATTTCCTCAATGACCCTTGTCCGATGTCGTAACGTTTTAAGTACGGGCGGTTAAGAAATTACCGGAATGCTGACACGTGTCACAGTTACAAGAATAGACTATCTGTGAAGTATGTGATAAGATAATAGTACTATTAATAATCTTAAATTCCTAATAGTCGTTATTATAATTTCCATTTTCTATTTCTTAGTGGAAAATAACTAGCTAAATATATCCGTTTTCATGAACTTAGCTTCTTATCTTTTTTTTAAACTACGTTCTTTATTTATTTGACTGGCAAACTTAAGTATTTAAACATCTCTTAATACATCTGAGAGCGATAGCTCAGTGGGAAGACCAACAGACTGCAATGCAGAAGGTCTCGGGTTCGAACCCACGTCGCGCACCTCTGACTTTCGGAAGGTATATGACTTTTCGAAATTATGTGCGTATTGATTGACAATAATTATCGCCTGCTCCGTGCCTCGAAAAGCACGTTAAGCCTTCGGTCCCGGCTGCCATGAACATCTATTGGGCAAGTCGACACAAAAGATCCCACTGGGTCGAAGTGTCGCCGGTCTGTACTGACTGGCTCCCACACAAGATAAGATAAGATGATACATAAGCTAATTATGAAAAGAATAACACTAATTTTACACATTCGGATAGTGTCCATGATAAGAAATTCATTCTGGTAAGCAATGAATGAATTATCATATGCGCCACGCTAAGGGATAAGGCAAATGTAAACAAAAATCCGATTATTTTTTAACCTATAAAGTGTTTGGTAATAACCCTAGTTTTTCTGTTTTTACGTATAATTTGACACCAATTTGGATATCGACAATGTGTTTATTGTTCAAGAACATTTATAAATAGGTAGGTACCTACTATAAATAATAAGGAAAGGATTGGAAAGAATTACACTAATAATGAATAAATACTACATATTTGTTAAGGTACGTTTGGCTTTTATTAATACGTATATTTAGGCCTATCTTAGAAAAAGTATTATAACGTCTCTATCTGCTAAAATTAGATCTGCGATTAAAATTCAGATAAGATAAAGGTAAATGAAACTTATTTATATACCTAGCTATTTATATTCGCGGATGCTATTAAGAAGTGATTGTACATACGTTTGATAATATTATAAGATTATGAGTTATTAATAGTGCCATTGCGGTTACCCGGATGAGCCAAGTGGAATTTGTAGCATATTCTTATCATTACAGGATAATTTTATCCAACCATCAAGGTGAAATTATTGTTGCCGTTTCATTTAAATAATTGTTTAAAGGTACTCATTTTTCAAGAGATTATTGTCAACGGATCATAGCGAGATTCCTCTTCATCCAATCTGATCTGATCGCCTCTACATTAGCAATGGTTATATAGAAAACAACCAATTGTTACTAATGGTAGTAATCAATTTTTATTAGTTATTATTCTGAGATTTTTACAAGCCATTTTTTGAAAAGTCCTTATCATCTAGCATTGTTCATAACTTTTCTGGTTTTTGTTATATAATATTGAATATTACAATCATTCTTTAAGCTGTCATAATAATTACACAGTTAGTGCACCGCATGTTGTAAATTCTATCACCAACAGACAAAAACGGCGTGACGAGTAATCTTGTTCTAAATCAATTCAATGTTTACAAAGTATCTACCCCGCGATACAGTAGTTATATTTGGAGCGAGCTTCGCCTTTTAAGAAGGAAAGTAGAAAGAGAACCTGGCCGCGATTGACTGCCAAGAGAAGTATGACGCCACGTAATTCTCCTTTAAACCAGAAATTTAAATTGGTGCAGCTTGATAGGAGAATACACATAATAATTATTTTGTAACAGGTACATAGTACGTAGATATATCAAACAACATGCAACCTTGTGTTCTCTTTCCGCGGTGAGCGTGGTTTCCTAACTCTTTAAGAAGGCTTTAATGTTAGTAGAGAATTTGTATGTTATTTATTCTGCTTTTTTCACTGCGTCTTGAGTCTTAAGCTAGAATCCCGAGCAACGAAAATTTATTGGGTTTTCGTTGGGTTAATTAGTATCAAATAACTTTCAATAGTAGCTCTGAGTTACGAATAAGTATAACGATTTCGCCTCGCCTAACGATCTCACGTCTGTACCTCGGCCAGCATGCCTCGGATGTGTCGGAGTTAGGGAATAGATAGTGCACTTGTGTTTGCGCACACATACCTACTTGTGCACTATAACAACTTGTGCGCGGATTGTTTGTCTTTGTGCCGCCGTGGCCGAAATATGGTCTGTAGGAAATAATGATGCAATAAATGCCATAGGTATGATCTAGCGATGACAGTCATTTCACTTATACAAACAAGCACAATTGCGGTCCGGCTGATGGTACCTAAGCGTTGAATAAGATTGTAGATTTATTTCAGTTTACCTTGTAGGTCTACAGTGCTTACTGGCTAAGCCTGTTAGTGAAAATTGTTTTGGCTGCGCTTGAAACATAATGCTAGGCCTACATTAATCATTTCTATCTTAAGAATTGTTAACCCCCGTGTCAATAGTATATTCCAAGTTACCTTCCAGTCAAGTATTAATTCAAGTGTATATGATTGATAGTGACTACGTATCGTGTTTTATCAACACCAAGAAAACTGATGACTTGAACATGTCTACTGCGTCTAGTCTCGATCACGCATAGAACGCTTACGCATGCACAAACCGGCACGTGGCATACCAATGGGCCTCTCTTGGCTACAATTGTGTCATCCTTGTTGATTATAAATTATAAATAACTGCAAGACCAGGCTCGGTCTCGTGCGCGGGCGCCGCCTCCTTGATAACGCGGGTTATCGACGCCGCGGGAAGATTCCATGGCAAACAACTGACGACAGCATCACAACTAACGCTATCTGCAAACGATATTGAACCTTACGATGTACGGTCTCCCCTATGGAAAGTTTAATTAACACTTTTTACGATCCTTTGTCTCTTACCCGCTATCTTCGAGATAACAAATTTTCTCACAACCGATAACTTAGGGTTTATTTAGATACCAAGGTCAGGCACGCTTTCAATTTGGACGTAGGTAGAATGATACGTATAATTTAGGTAGGTACGTATACTTACTTTATCAATGGTCGCTAAGTCACCTTTTAAACTTCGACTGATGTTTTCATGATGCGATGTTATAAGTTCATCAGAGTTTTCTGGTTCTTGTATTACGTTCGTGCTAATGTGTTATATAATGATAAGTAGATAGTTGAAAATTTTGCGACGTAAATACAATCAGTTTGCGTAGTTAGTTACCTCAGTGTTATCTAGGTGCGTCCGTTTCTTTGACGTAGGTACCTACTTTACTTTATATTTAAGTACCTCTGCAGTTTACTATGGTATAGGTGGATACCTAGTACATATAAGGAAACACTTGGAAAACCTAGTAGCAATTAATACGCTTAAAAATGTATCAACGTCGTATCTGAACTCGCTTTACAATGGCTGTATTTTACTCTGTTTACTATTTTATTATATGTATGAATATGTACCTATAGGTACTTACCTACTGAAGTCGTGCGGCAATTTTCAATAAATACCTATGTCTGATATGCTTTTTTAAGGCAACGACGCTACTAGACGGCTTCCTTTTATAATTAATGTCTCATCTGATAGTCCAAATACTTGCATATATGTACCTATTCATTCAATACTTAAAATGAGATTCCATGGCTTACTTCTATTCCTAGTTCAGATGTAAACTTAATTGTGGTAGGATTCCTCAGTAGTGTACCTGGGGTTTCAGATAAGTACAGGCAAACTCGATTAACTCAATTCTGTTTTTAACAGTTAATGGAGTTTAAATTATCTCGTTATTTTCTTCAACTGCCCTTGCATGGAGGAGCTCACCAAAGTGCACTGAAGGCATACTAAATAGTAGAGGAAAGGGTGGTAATTTTGACCCCGCTGATAATTTGGAATCCCTTGATACATTTGTAAAACAACTATGTACTTATGTTGTTGTTGTTGTTAGAATAATTTTTAGAGCGAAAAATGCAATAAGCTTTATCTTGGTACCTAGACTGGGCTTACGCGGTAGCATTTTCTGACACGACAGTGTCACCTGAAGAAACAGATGATTCAGTATCCGAAGTGGTAGATTCCTGGCTGTTCGGAGGAGTTCGAGAAGACTTGCTATTCTCAGCCTACCATTACGTCCACGAGCTCTTCCTCATTCATATTTAGGTATCTTTTGAGGGTAATAAAACCAGCACCAAAGTTCCATATTTTCATTTTTTCAATAAATCATATTATTTCCCATTATGGGTGGTTTTATTTTGTTAATTCGTTGCTAATATAGAAGTTAATAAGTATATAAAGCCACTTTTCGAGATGATTAGTCAAATAGTTTTTTTTTAAATACTCAAAAAGCAAAGTAGGTTTCAAAATTACCATCCCTTGCTCTATATTATAACTTTTTAGATCGAGTATTTTAGTAATTAAGCTCAGTTTTCAGGATTATATGAATGGACCATTGTGTATTGGTAGGGTTATTTAACTAAAGTAGAATGGATTATTTCCTTTTTTGTTTGTGTTTTTTTGACAAATGTAAATAAGTATGTAGTTTTCACATTCTATTTCGTAAGCCAGGCACTTTCTGTTTACAAGTATTCATGTAAGAATGAGTAAGGTAGTTGTAATCTTATCGTTTTTACCACTGTTTCCAGAAACTTTGATTTCTTTTTAGTATTTCACAATAATAATAAGTAGGTAGGTATTTACTGTGCGACGTATAAAAATACCATTTATCATTCTTTTTATAAACTTAATCAAGTAATAACCTTTTTATAGTTAATTGCGCAATTATAAGAAATATTCTCGACATTTGTTCTGTATAAATTGTTTGATAAACATAAACAAAACAAATTATGTAGGTACACACGACAGTGCAAACGTTCGTATCTAATCAAAGAGTAGACAATTTTACTAAATGCGGCACAATTTACCGACATTTTATTGTTCTTATTATTCATACTAATACGATAGCCCAGTGGCTAAACATTGGACTCCTACGCGGAGGTTTCAAGTTCCATACCAAAGCACATCACACAATTCTGACTTTTCGAAGTTATGTACGTATTAAATACCTATTTAATTATCACTCGCTTCAGTTATCATGAACATTTTTCAAAATAATTTATTTCTATAATGTATTTCCATTTATAAGTCGCAATGTCGTAGTGGTATAACGTTGTCTGCCACGCAGAAGACTCGAGATCGAGGTGCACCTTGGGATCGAAAAGTTTTATAAAATTGGTGATTACCGCTCATTTTAGTGGTGAGAGAAAACATCGTGAGGAAACCGGAATGTCTGAAAGTTCTACATTACGTTCTCGAAGATGTGTAAAGTCTGCCAATCCGCACTAGGCCTGCATAGTGGACTATGACCTAACCCATTTTATACTGAGAAGAGGCCCGTGCCCAGTGTTAGGGCAGCTTACAAACAGGGCTGATATTATATTTATGATACATAATAATTACTGCCTCTTTATCAAGACGGTTGAGTCTCGGATCCGACAAAGTGTCATTATTACATTCTAAATTCTTTGTAACAGAACGGAGTTTCTAAGTGTGCGTGAAAGATTGCAATAGTATTACACCATTTTTACCCCAAATTGGTAATATTGATTACCAATTTGGGGTAATAATGGTATGGGGAAAGAAGCGTGAGATCGTGTTGATATACAGGGGGTCCGGTAATTAATGGATAACCTTGAAATAAGGACGTTCAGAAAAATGAAAGAAAATTAATAAAAATAGATTAAAAAGTGCAAGCTATATTAGCATAGCATACTTTTGACTGTCTATCTATTAGCATAATTAGTGTTTAATAATAAAACAATAAAAAACCGATGGATTTTATTAATTTATGGTCGTAGTATACAAGAAAGTTATTCATGGTAATTAAAAAAAAAACATATATTTCAGGTAGTAGTTAGGATAGATTTTTTTCATATTTTTTTCTGAACGGCCGTCAGTTCCACTATAAGACATTTCCAGGTTATCCATTAATTACCGGACACTGTATATGATAATTATTTCAAGGATTTAAATGATACGGCAGATTATTTATTAGATTGGTACCCTTCGTAAATAAGTATAAGGTATGTACACATTAAGCAAAGTGTCATTACGTGGTACGAATGACATGACATGACGTGGTAAGAACTTATAAATATTAGGCAGAAGACCTAAAATACAGTGACCACCACCGTCGTCCGCCGTGTAGAAGATCATCATCAGCGCGATCGACCACGGCAGTCATATCATAATCAAATCAATTTTCGAATATTCGATTTAGATTCAACGATATTTTCTTTTTTTAAGAACTGCTCTAAGAATAATCTTTCTATCGTAGGTAACTAATGTTCATACAACTAATACAAAGTACACTAAGAATCGAAATAGGGATATAACGTTTTGTCCCTTTTAGGTTTCAAATCCCAGACGGGACGCTGAGTGTTATGAGTTCAAACCTATGGGTACTGACAGTGTACTTGACAGTGACGCGGCAACAACTTAACCACGACGCCATCCGAGCAGTCATAATTTTCTTTTATTGCTTAATAGTTGGTAACAGGATCATACTATTTTCTAATATTCTACCTACTTTTTTTTTAGAAACATTGCCTTTCTACTCGCGAATACACAAATCTCACGATTAGCCGCAATTATACTTACACTCTTATGCTAAGGGACCAACGTTTCGGTCAATTAAGTTTATATTGTACAATTTAACATGTATCATGTTTCACACTGATGTATTTGCCTTATTTATGAGACATTAAACCAATAATGACATTAAATCACAATAAGGAAGTGTTGTTTGTTTGTTCGTATCGTTACGGGTCGTTATCGTAGACTGTTATGAATAGATTGCGATCTTACGTCGAGTGAAAATTGCTTGTTACGCTTCATCGCCATTCATCACTGCGGCTGAGCGATCGATTATTGTAACAAGTTTTATACCAATAAAAAGAAAAACGTGTAAGATGCTTTAAAAATGAGCTCAGCAGTTTTTTTCTTTGTTTACTTGTGTTTATTTATATTTAACTAACTTTTGACCGTGTCTACATGTAGGAACTACTGTTCCCCTGATCTCCTTTATCTGTTTTTTTTTTAAATACAGTATACTCCATGTCCTTTTCTGTACCTCTTTAAATGTGTATGCAAAATTTTATGATGAATGGTCACATATTTAAGGCATGAAAGTGTAACAAACAATTAAACTCACATTCGCATTTATAATATTAGTTAAGCTTTAAGGCTTTCTGTCTAGACATAGGCATGTCAGCTCTAACTTGAATATGGATAAAAAGCATGATTTTGGCCATTTCATTTTGAACTGGGTGGCTTTTACTTTGTCTTCACTCCCGTGCTGGAAATGTGCATTTTGCAAGAATTAAAAACCCCTCTGTGTCAGAGTTAACACATTTGTAAAATAAAGGAAATCATTTGTCTAGAAAATGTCGTATCGATCTGTTGCTCCGTTATTAGAAGAAAAATAAACAAACAAACACAGTATCGTATTTTATTTTAGTAACGAAGTATGGATTAGAATATATTCGAAATTAGGTACTAGGTACACGGTTTTGGTGTAGGCATCGCTCGCCCCGTATATCTTGCCTCTGATTGGGTGATAGCTTAAATAGTAGTACTTAAAGCCTTAAAGCTTAACAGTAGCTTGATAACTTCAAAATTGTGTATCAATAGTGTTTTTAAATAAACAACGCGATAAAAGCCATATACAGAAGTTTAATTTATAGATAGATGTTTCAAAAAAGTAATAATATATAATAATAATAAACTTTATTTATGAAATGAGATTGTAGCTTACATAGTATTTGTTACAAGGATATTATTTGTATCATATCATAACAATAAATTGTTTATTCCACAATATAATGTAGTCTACAATAAAGTCTGTAGGCAGTAAACTGCTAACAGACCTTTTTAAAATTTAGAGAAGAAATTCTTGTTTCGCAAGAGACTTTACAGTCATTCAAACAATTGACACAAAAGCCACCCAGAATTGGAACAAAAATTTGTGGATCATGCAATTTTTTGCCCCGTGTGAAGATCGAACCTACAGCACTCGGCGCACCGGCCGTGACGAGCTGACTGCTTAAACCACTGCGCCACCCGTCTCGAGAACATATGCATTTCAATGTTTACGGTTATTTCCCTACATTATCTTAATCTTAATCGTAGGTGTTTTCGGTATTACTAACAAATTAGTATAATGTGACTTTAAATATTAGATGTCCGTTTGACGTCAAACATATTATATTAATACTGACTTGTTGAAGTCATATCCCGCTGTTATCATGGCATAATTCCTTTCGTCAAAAATAGACGAGATTTGAGAATCATAGCAAGGAATTATTTTATTGAATGAAAGCCTATTAAATGATGCAGCCGAATTACATTGTCGTTGTTTACCTACTGTGTAGAAGATTTTATGATTATTTTCAAAATGTCACTCGCTTCTGTCAAATAAAAAATAAATGATTAAACTGACAATAATTGATTACTACAGTCTTTACAAATATAAGAAGCGATATCGTAGTGTATGATTGTTGGTCTTCCATGCAGAGGTTTCAAAAAGTATCACACGGTGCAGGGCTGACTTTTTAAAATTACGTGCTTATTAAAAAGTTAATCATCGTTCGCATCGTGAGAAAACCTGTATGTCGGAGAGTTCTCCATAATGTTCTCGAAGATATGTGAAATCTTGCAACCTGGCCGGTGTGGTGGACTATATAACCTAACCCTTCTCACACTGGGACGAGGCCTGTTCTTGGGCCAGGTCTATAAACTGAACTGTGTAAGTTATAGTTAAACAGGGCTAATATTATTATATTTCAATATTATTCGAACTTGCAGAATTTGAAAATAATTAAATTAATAGTAAATATTTTGTTCTATTGTAATGTGTACAATAGCAACATGTAAGCCTTCATAGACAAGACAAATAAGATATTTATTTATCTATAATATAGATATCATAGATATACTTGATAAATGGGCTGGCCTAAGTAAATTTTAATTGGCGCAGTATTTCAATTCGGAATAGTTATGTGCCAAGGTTTATATTATTCCACGTTTATAAAAGTACCCCAAGGATTTTCCCTTTGCATGTAGTTTTTAACTTTTGGGACAAAAGTTAAAAGCGAAACACAATAACAATAAGAGATAATAAAGTTATTAGATATTATATATAAAAGTTTTTAAATCCTTTTCAGCATTACTGATTGTATTCAAAAGAACACAAGAGTAAGATTTCGATCTAAAATGAATTCTGCGGTATCATAATTTAAAAAGATTGGCCTAGGTATTTATAGTTATAATTAAGTATATACGCGGTGCAGGTGTGCAAATTAAATAAATAATGATAACTTCATTAAGTAATTATATATTTTGACTAGATAGATAATACGATGCGATACATTAACTGATTATTTAATTCATTTTGATATTAAATCAAAGCGGATAAAATGCCAGCGTAAGCAGAAAAGAAACGCGGTCTTCGTTGCAATAATTACTATATCTGTTGTTGTTAAATATAAGCACAGATTAAAACTTCATACACTACGCAGCAGACACAATTTATGTCAATAACAAACTTAAACGTTTATACTTTCTGAATTGTAACAAAATTCAGTTTTGTTATAATTTAGAAACCACCCTTTCTAGCTAAGTAAGTTTGTTATTGACGTATGTTTAAACGGAGTTACCGTTGATAGTACATCGATGGTAACTCACTAACTACGTGACACTAACAAACGCCATTAATGTAAACTAAATGGGTGGCGTTTGATCTCAATTTTGATGTCTTAACTTACCTTATCTTTGACTACCGTCGTTCCAGCCTTTGTATTAATATAGAAAATAACTTTAGAAGTACAATCGCACGAGCAGGAATTCTCCTCGTAACGGAGTGGTTGCTTCGCCACTGCTACTACGCCCCATGCCACGGCCACACAGGATGAAACAAGGCTTCATTTGTATCCACCCGAAGAAAAACATTTGTAGATTACACAATTTTTTGTCTCGTGAGGATTCGGACACACAACATTCAGGGTTTCGGCAGTGGCGAGGCCACTAAATAAACCACTACGACAGCCGTACAGTTATCTAATTCTATATCAACTCATTTCTAATTCCCGTCAAAAAGTAAAAACCCATACTACCTCTTTCATACGTGCAGAACGTGGTTACGAAAGGATTATCTATCCAGTGGACAAAATCCACCTGTGTTACAACGGATACGATTATATTTTTAATCTTTATTCTCTTTGTTGAGTATAGTCATCGTAATTTATAGAATAGATTACGCTGAGCTACCTGCAAGTTACGATTTATGATGTAATACTACATTCCGGGTAGGTATAATGTCCTTCCGACCGAATTTCGGTAAATCGGAAATCTTAACGTAGACTGGCATACTGCGCAGGAGATAATATAGTGCATAAGCAAACACAAATGCACTCTTTGTTCCCTAACCCTCATGATCCGTTGGGACGGATAATCCGATACGACCGGGAGAAAACAGGCGCAGGACCAACGGAGTTACGAGCTTTCTGAGGCACGGGGGTGTCTAACACCACCAACTTCCTAACTCCGGGCTCGTATTGAGATTTCTTAACAGAAAACCCAATACCTTTTCTGTTAGTCCGACCCGGGATTCGAACCCAAAACCTCATGCACAGAAGTCGCATTCACTAACGCTGCGCCACGTAGCACTACATCAGTGGTATTATGGAATAAACCTATGTTGACGAGAGTCTCGTTTAAATATTCTGGGTTGAATGAGATGAGATTTGAATGTTAGCTAGTGTTTGCTACTTACACCAAAAATCACTAACTAGTACAATCTCGAAATCATAATAAATGTCAATGCGGTAGTAAATATTTATAAAACTTTTCATGGCTAAAGTTACTTTAAAAAAAACTCACAGTATTGCTCAGCAGAATATCCAATTAAATATCTGCTTACTTCTTTTCTATAGTCCAAAACGTAAAACTGTAATAAATTACTGAGATATATTTGGAATGGCGTAAATATAATAGAAGTTTTGAAAATATTTATTTATTTGTTTTAGCAACAATCTGAATCTAAGCTCGTGTTTTGCTTAACATGGATTTCATAATAAATAAGATATTTATTACTGCACACGATTCTATATTTAGTCTTGACGCAGTCCGCTTGTGTATAGAAAATATTTTTAGCACCGATTCAGCTTATCAGCTTATCTATGGAGTACAATAGAACAAAAGATTGTGGAGCTCAGTGAGGCACGTGCCACTACTATGTTGCGAACTAACGTCGTCGATACATTCAAGATTGTAGGACAAAAATACATTGTTGAATATTTAAATAATTAGGTTAACGACAATAGCAGCCTGTATTCCTTTAACATAAACCTAAATGGATATGCGTTATGCAATTGTAAATTTCTCTGTTCCCAGTCGGGGATTTTCATCGGAAAATTCGCTTAGAATATTCAGCACGGAATCTAAAAGTGCTCTCGATATACTCGCCGACGCATGTCCATTTATTGCGTATAGATTAAAAAAGACGACTTTAACCATATACAGTAGATAGCCGTCTATGGATTAAGACGGGGATAGAGATACCAGAAACTAGGGAGTAACTCAACGGAAAATAAATGCTGTATAACTTTTAAGAACGATAGGGCCTATCTGAAAGCTTTAAGAAGCGTAGCGCGCAACGAAAACTGACAGGCAATTTTAAAAAGCATCGTCGAAACTGAAGGGTAGCTTTTAAAAGATGTAGGCCACAGCATGTATTGAAGGGTAATTTTGAGGAGTCGTAGGGCACAGCGGTGTCTGAAGGGTAACTTTAGGAGGCGTAAGCCATAGCGAGAACTGAAGGGTAACTTTTAAAAGACGTATGGCATAGCGATAATTGAAGGGTTACTTTTGGGAGCCGTACGGTACAGTGAGAACTGAAGGGTAACTTTACGTAGGGCATGGCGGAAACTGAACGGTAACTTTTAAGAGACGTAGGGCACAGTGTAAACAGAAGGGCAACATTTAAGAGACGTAGGACACAGCAGAAACTGAAGGGTAACTACCGGCGAAGCGCGCAGCGATTACAGGAAGGTAACTTCTTTGAAGCGTAAGGCAGGTTAAGTCTGCAAGTTGATGTTGAGTTTGCCACATTAATGAATTTTCATACGGCTAACTGGCAATTATAGAGAATCAAAGGTTTTCAATAAATAGGTATGGATACAAAACCATAGTGTTCGACGTCACTAGTCAAAGTTAGTTACAAACGGTATAATATTCATTAACGCGGCAATCTACATGGAGAAATATCATCAATAGTAGACTTTATACGACGACAATTTAAGTAGTGATTTTGTTGCCGGCGATATCCGAATGTCTACATCGCACCCAAGGAAGTTATTCTTTTAATTAGATGTGTTGGCATAATTCTGTTACACCTCAATAAAATGTATAAAAATCACGACTTTGCATACATATTGAAAATAAATTAAAACCCTTCTGACACTAACTTGCTTGAACCTAGCGACTAAAATAAATGTAGAAGTAACCTTGCTCCAGCGCGGACTTTGACGACGACGTGGTTCCCGAAGTGACCCAGGTAGAGTTCCGAGCGGCGGTGTCGAGACTTCACTCGAAAAACACCGCCCCAGGCCTGATGGCATTCTAGGCCGTGCATTGGCCCTGGCCCTCGAAGAGCTCGCGCCCCGACTCAGAGGGCTCCTCAGCGAGTGTATGGAGCAGGGCCAATTTCCGCGCCAATGGAAGGTGGGGAAACTGGTCCTGATCAGGAAGGAAGGACGCCCGGCGGACTCTCCGTCCGCCTACCGGCCCATCGTGTTGCTTGACGAGGTCGCTAAATTGTTCGAATTTATCATCGCGGAGCGCCTCGTCCAGCGTCTCTCTTCAGTGGGTCCGGATCTGGCGGAGAACCAGTATGGTTTCCGCCACGGGCGCTCCACTATTGACGCTATCCTGTGTGTGAGGAGCCTGGCGCAGAATGCGGTATCCCGGGGCGAGGTCGTCTTCGCGGTGTCTCTGGACATCGCGAATGCCTTTAACACCTTGCCCTGGAGTTGAATTAGGGAGGCACTCATTTTCCATCGAGTGCCGACCTACCTCCGCCGCATTTTCGGGGCATATTTGTCCGAGAGGGTAGTAGTCTACCCGGGTCACGACGGTTGGAGTCGGCGAGAGATGTCGTGCGGTGTTCCACAGGGATCGGTTCTGGGTCCGCTCCTGTGGAACATCGGTTACGACTGGGTGCTGCGAGGTGCGCTCCTCCGTGGCGTCGGCGTCATTTGCTACGCCGACGATACACTTGTCACGGTGAGGGGTAAGTCGCACCGGGCGGCGGCCATACTGGCGACCGCTGCGGTAGCACAAGTCGTTAATCGTATCCGGCGGTTGGGCCTCGAGATGGCCCTGTCTAAATCCGAGGCCGTTTGTTTTCACGACCCTCGGAACCGGCCACCTCCAGGGGCCCATATCATGGTAGGAGGGGTCCGCATCGGCGTCGAGACAACCCTAAAGTATTTAGGTCTCTTGCCCGACAGCCGATGGGACTTTACAGCCCATTTTCGTCACTTGGCCCCCATTCTTGGGGGCTCAGCAGGCGCGTTCTCCGTTCTCCGTTGCCGGAGGCCCTACGAGGAGGTCGTGCGATCTACGGCCCTCTATTGGGCCCCAGTTTGGGCAGACAATCTGACGGCCCGAAATATCTCGGCGCTTCGTGCGCCACAGCACACCATGGCCGTCAGGTCGATTACAGGTTACCGCACGATCTCATTCGAGGCTGCGAGCCTCCTCGCCGGATCGATGCCATGGGACCTGGAAGCGGCGCTCCTGGCGTTACTCTATCGTTGGCGCCAGGAGGCGCTAGCTCGGGGCGAAGGACCTGTTCTGCCCGCTGTCGAGGCGGCAAGGTCCGAGCTCCGCCAGGTCCTAGTGGAGAAATGGAAGGAGCGACTTGTGCACCCCAGTGCCGGGCACGCCACGATTGTGGCGGTCCCGTGTTTGAGGAATGGCTGGAGAGGTGGCATGGCACCCTCACCTTCCGGCTGACACAGGTAATGACTGGTCATGGTTGTTTTGGCCAGTTCTTGTGTCGCATAGGCCGGCAAGAGACGCCCGGTTGTCACCACTGCGGCGAGTGCCACGACGTTGTTGTGGACACGGCGCTGCACACTTTGGCGGACCCGCCTGGGCATCGCAGCGCCGTGAGTTGATCGCGGCAGTCGGATCGGTTGCCCTCTCGCTCCCGGCCGTAGTTCATTCTATGGTCCGGAGTGAGAGGTTGTGGAGCGCCGTCGCCTCCTTATGTGAGGAAGTGATTTCCATCAAGGAGGCGGCGGAGCGGGAGAGGGAACGCTTAAACCCTCTCCCCAACCGCAGAGCTGGGCGCCGGTGGGCGCGAGACGACCTCCAGCCACCAGCAACCCAGCCACGGGAGGATTGACCTGGGGGTGGTGGGCTTCGTGGGCCTGCCCGCCATCCGATACGCACCAGGTCCGAGAGGTGGCGTGCGTGTACCCACGTGAGTCCGACATAACCTCTCCGTCGCCCCGCGGAGAGGTATGCGTCAAAGCATTCCCCCAAGTTAAAAAAAAAAAAAACTTGTAAACTTTAACGTTCATAAGTGTTACTTTAAATAAATAAATGGACTGACTTCTTTGACTTTGAAACACTTACGCCATTGAATCACTTAGGTGGTTATGATGACATTTGGCGTAGCTTGAAAGCTGGAAAATAATAAAGATTATTGTCAACGAAGCCACATATTATTTTTTAAGTTACTTAAAGCCAATGTATGTATTTTCTGATAATTATAAGTAAAAACTTAATAGAAAATAAACATGTTGTTGATATCTTAAAGTTTGATCTAGTAGATACTTCAAAAGGATGTTATGTAGATAAGCTGTAGGATTTATGCATTTAGTCTTAAAACAGGTTTTTAATTAGTTTTTGTATTGTCTGTACGTACCTACGTCAATGTGACGTAAATTCATTAATTAATGTAATTAGATTTTTTATTGCATGGCGCGTGTACTTATAAAGCGAGAACTGTAAGACAAAGGAATGAGTCACAGTTTTCTTTATTAGGGAGCTTGTTGGCGACAAAAGTAGAAGTATTTAGGGTTTTAGAATAGGGCATGCCAAATATATAATTTGAGCAGTAAACGAAGTAAAATCCTTTGGGGCACAGCAAAATGGCTATTATTTCATTTACTGTTATGCAAGAATAACTAGGGATTTTTATCGTTCATTTTCACTTGCATGTCGAAGGGTACTCACCAAATCACTCTGAAGGCGTGCTGGTGGTAGATTGAGTATAATGAGCGATTAAATTTTAGGAGCAACCAGAACAACATGTTCATTATAAGACTGCGATAATACAAACATACATACATAGTATTAGGACTATATCGCCGAAAGGGTAGATAAAGGTTTGAATATCATAATTACAATTTGTCAGTAGTCGTAGTTATTAGGTCCCATAATAGAAAGCGAACGTAATGCGTTCTACCGCGCACAGTTTCAAACTCTTTGCTAATTAAAATCTCTTGACAAAATACCCCAATAACACTTTGCCCGACCAGGGAATCTAAATAGAGTACAGTCGCACTTAGTACCGTTGCGCCATCGGTCAATAATTGAAGATTGTTCCTTAAAACAAGAATTAAGATTAAACTGGTCAATGAAGTTATCAGATTTAGCATAACTACTCTTGAAATCAAATAAAAACAAAAAAGGCTGTCGTAATGATATAAAGGCTATCTTAATTGCTTTTATCACAAATGTGAAAAAGTAAAATAAATAATGTGATCATCAAATACGTTCAAATTACGGATGCGCAGCGAGCAAGCGGTTATCTCGCTATGTCTAATTATTTATAAATAATTTGGTTGTTGGGTAATGTTTGTACATTACTCAACAATGGATGTTAGTTAAATATAAGTTAAGTAACAACGACAGACCGTTGATCAAAGATAATATTATTGATTTATTATATATTTATTGATCAAGGACTCGGGAGCTATTCATTTGAGAGGTAGCTAAGTATTCGTTAGCGATATAGTTTTAAGTAAAGCTGTTAGACTATTTTTGAGAAAACTTTGTCACTTGATCTCGGAATAATAAATGAATGAACTCATTATTCGTTTTTTCGAGAAGTGATAAAATAGTCCCATTTGCCATTGTTTCCTATACGTGAAGCACAACGCTATCGATCAAATACAAAGCTATTTCAATCGGTTGTGTTACTATACCGTGGAAAATATCATTAGCGTCATGTGTCATACAAATGTGTCTGCTATGATAAATATCCTTATTTACTTATTTACTGTTATCTTAGTTATTATGTGACATTTGAATAAACTTTCCATTTGTGCGTTACGTATAACTGTAGGGCGCTATACGCCGCTATCTCTATTTAGTCGCGTATATATTTTTATAACTACGCAAAATATTTGATCGGCCTACTTGTTATTGTGATGGTAACATAAACTAAGTTTAAAATAATCTAATAGATAATTAATGTTATTGTATGTTTTGATTTATGACAGTAATCTATGTATATTCTTATTTATTACTGCACAGATGGCGTAGAGGATGAAGTGATCGCGGCGCAGTGCCGTTGCGCCGAATGGCGAGGGTTCGATCCCCAAATGGAACAAAAATGCACGTGGTCTACAAATAGTAGCTACGAGTCTGGGTGACCTTTGTTTCCGTTTTTTGATTTTTTGTAATGTTGACAGTATTTATTGCTAATACGGGTAATGTCTTTTAACGGCTCAACCGATTTGAATGTGGTTTTCATTGATATATTGTAACAAGCTTTTAAAAAACTGGAGATTAACCACATTGAATATTTTATTAGTGCATAGTAGGCACAGGCGTTAGTTTATGCGTTTCATGTGCATTGAGGCCTCAATTGTCATGCCCGATTAGAGTCTACTGGGACTTTCTTTCAAAAAATTCTGAACGGCAGCACAGAATCTGGCACAGTACGCTTGGTAAAACGCTTATAACATCAATATAGCTTCACGATTTAGGGTCTGATATTACATAGTTTATTGTTATTATCAGTTAACAATGAAGTCGCTCGAGGGCATTAGATTACTGTGGTTAAGCGTGGGTTCTCGTAAGATAGGCTAGTAACCCGATACGGCTTATCACTTATCAATGTACAGTACACGTGTTGCTCAAATAAAATTATTTATTTATTTTTTATAACACACTAGATTTTGTCAATTAATTATATGTTACGGTATTTTCTGAATGAGAGGTACCCTTTGTCCTTATCTGTAGGTACCCCTGGCAACGTGTATGCGAAATTTCATGATGATTGGTTTAGTAGTTAAGGCGTAAAAGCGTTATAAACAAACAGACTCACATTCGTATTTATCAAGTTAGATAGGATTAGGATTAGTTAAAAGGACAGTCACAAAACATGGATTTTTCGCGGCGCGCATTTCTATGCCGGTTTAGTTCTGTTCTGATGACGACCATCAAAGTCTTTTAAAACAAAGAAAATATAATGTGACGAAACATCACCAATACAAAAGCTATGTAGAAAGAGAAAATGCAAAAGACTTAAGATCCTCTCAGCCTTTGCTCTACAGTGAAACAAGTATATACCTTAGCTTAATTATACTGATATTATATAAATTAAGACCGAGCTATTCCCGCGATGACGTCCGTAAAACCTTTAGTTATTATGAGATTATTATAAATGGTAATTATTAATTATTATTGACTACTTACATACTAATATTGGAGGCTTTGGTATATTTATAACACAATATATCATATAGGTACCTAATATAAAAGCAACTTTAGAGAAAAATACTATCCAAAATCTAATTTATTCTCCCTCCGGTGAAAATTAAAAAAGTGGCCGTCCTATGTCTTGCCTACATTATAAAGAGAATCTCTGTACACAATTTCACCTTTCTAGATCTAAAGGTTTAGGCTGGCCGTTGATAAGTCAGCCAATGAGTGAATCCGGACTTCTCTTTTTATTTAAATTGATTATTTTAGTATAGTTCTCAGAAGTAAAATTGTAAATTATTGTAAAGATTGCTATTTGGGAATAATTTTTGCAAACATGCATCATAACAACCTAAAATCACCAGGATTTGCCGATGAGCGTATGTATTGCTTTTGTTTTTCTTTTGAATTTGGCTTCAAGTCCTACTTCATGGACTGTCTTTTGCTTAATTTGTTAATAATATCAGCACTGTATTAAACTGTCCCACTGCTGTGCAAAGACCTGTTCTTACCGTGAGAAGGAATAGTCCATACTCCATAGTCCACCATATTGGCCCAGTGCGTTTTGCCAGACTTCACATATCTTTGAGAACATTATGAGGAACTCTCAGACGTGCATAATTCCTCACGATATTTTTCTTCACCGTTAAAGCGCGCGATAATTTACTATTTAATACGCACATAACTTCGAAAAGTCAATGCTGCGCGCCTTGGGATTGAACTCGAGACCTCGGCGTGGCAGTCCAACGGTCTTTCACTAGGTTATCGCTCTTTATGTAAGTTTGTTATTTGCATCATAAACCACAATTAATCCATTGTAGAGCAGAGCCTCGTCACTTTTTGGGATTGACCATTTTGAGATTTCTTTCTAGTGGATATATTTCTAATAAATGGTAATTTCTTTGTCTTCTGCTAGGTTGGTATTATTTACCTTTAACTGGTAACGAAGCGTTTGCTCTTTGGCTTGCATCGACAGCAATAGGTACGTGACGAAAATCATTCAGTTATATTTAATCTTTGCCTACGGAAAGGCGGATATTAACAAGGCTATATCTATCCACAACAATTATCATACGATGATAAGATTACTCCCGTTGTCTGTCCGTTATAGCTGATATTATTGAATAATAATAAATAATAATAAAATTATTGTGTAAATAATAATAAAGTAATGAAATATTTATGATACCTTCGGGGAAAATTTTGATAATATTATTAAAAATTTGTAGGTACATTGGAATAGTTGATAAATGTAAATACAAAAGTGGTGCGCAATGGAAGCGTAATGGAAAATTTTATCGAATAGTGATAGTTGATATATGCGTGTAAAAATATTTTAAAGAAAAATAAATCAGAGGTTTACCTAATAGTATTAAAATGGCTAAAGATATCAAGCTGCAATCTTATTTAGAGCAAGAAATTTAAATTAATAATCAAATATCATATAGGTATTATAGATGCCATCTGTTTTTAGAAAAAGGGAAAACATTAAATGACGGTCTAAAGTTAGAAGTCGTCATGCAAAAAGCTCAAGGGACAAATATCACAATGGTGCCAATTCTATTGTCACAAAATTCTCTTAGCTTAGCTAAAAATCTCTAAAATTTAGATTAGTCCTGTCAAACGACATTTTGTATTCTGAAATCGCTAAAAGTGACAGGACTAAAATAAATTTTAGAGAATTTTAGCTAAGATAAGAGAATTTTGTGACAACAGAATTGGCACCAATGTCTCATTAGAAGTGCCTGTAAACCGTACTCGCCGCAGCAAAACAATATAAGCTTATTAGTTGCAATCCTCTGCAATACTTCTTCATAGAGGCCTTTCAGGTATAAGCAGGCAATGCCCACCTCTCTTTTACTCTGTTTATATTTTATTAAAGTAAATAAAATTGAAAAATGTAGAGCTACTTTTATTAGCAAGCTAAATTATAAATGTTTAGATTAAACATCGATGACGCATAATAATAGTGATATAATGTATATGATGGCCTATAGTTAGCATGAACGATAACCCATTTCTCCGGGGTCAGGTCAGCACGCGGTACTAATTACTCTTCGACCTCTGTAATTTTCTCTCACTACCAGAGCTCATGGAATCCGATGCGTCAGGCATTTTACAGCTTAGGCAATACTTGTGTATATTGCATCGAATTTTGTAAAAAAGTGGTTTATGAGGTCAACTCGCAACTGCATCAAGTGAGTTCGAACTCCATACGAAGTGAAAAATTGTGCGCCTAATAGTTGTTCCGAGTCGTCTTAATGAAACTCAAACGTAAAGTAGTACGTTTTATCATAATATGCCTCGTGCCAATGTAATTCCGTATCGTGGCTCTCAACTAGTATTAATCTAAAAACTATATGTACAAGTGTTTCAAGGATTTTATACTTCCGTAAAGTAAAATACAGTTGATTGCGAATAACAACGAATTGCCCGTGACAGTCTGGCCTTGTTTGTATTGTGGTTACACACGGATCTGCGCCCTTACTGACTTTACACCTGTCTTCCTGGTCACAGAAAATTATCTTATGAGTCTTTCGACACGATAAGGCTTTTATTATATTAAAATAATATCCCCATATATCATCGCTTAGTTATATAACTACAAGATTGAGTAATATTCCTTTAACTATGTCATGTACTCGCGTTTAAGGATTCTACTCATGTCCCTATAAATACTTAAATTATATGTTATTGTTAAGGATTTTTTTTTTAAATATTGTGGCAACTTAATAAATAATAATAATATATTAATTTTATAACATATTTTACTTGATTTTAACAAACTCTAAAGATAATAAAAGTCGTGGACTGGTCTTGTGACGAATAGGTAAATGAATTTAATTAAAAAAACATGCATACAAAATAACGGTCAAGTCTATCTTGTATTTTAAAACTTGAGTAATAACAAGAGTGCTTGTGAATCCATTAAAAGTTATTTAGTCTAGAATTGAATTTGAAAAATTTTCTACATTTTTAGTTTGAAGCAATTTTAAAGCAACGCTTTTAATAAATAGCATTTCATATACAAATATCATAGAAACACGGGATAGATGTTAATGAATGGATAATTAATTTGAACGTCGCTAAGATAAACGTAATTTTATAAAAGGATTTCATTCGATTTGTTTTTACATTATTTTTGTATAGGTACTGACATTACGTGTAAATGCCATATACATAAATTATGATGCAATAGGAAGACTCAATGAACAAATATAAATACCCTTATCGCCGCATGAAACTGTCAAGTATGTAATTATTCTGAACGTTGAGTCACAAGTGATAAAGGGCACTTATTGCTTTAAAATATTCAAACATGACCATATGCAGAAAACACCTGATATTCAATGAACGAACATTTCAGAGAAGACAATTGACCAGTTCGTCAATACTAGTAATAGTTCGATTTAAGTGTAGAAAAACAGTCGTTCCTAGCTGGGTAAACCTTTCTTTCATTCGAATGCTACTATACTATACGATTCAAAACAGATAGGTATCGCGTTGTGAATGTTGTGGTTTTGGATCATTAAGGACGCGTGTTACGCACTTATTTAATATAACTTGTAATATTATCAATACATTCGATTGCGTATCTGGTTAAATATTATTTTTTATTCTGAGGAATTTGTGCGATTCGGTTATTTACTTTCGAATGATATTCGAATACAGTTGAGCACATCACGATATCTGCTTTGCATTGTCAAAGATAGGGCTCGTTTTTATTTAATATTATTTATAGTTGTCAATACATTCCCAATATAATTCGTATATAATTGGGAACATCGCTAATACTACAATATCTTTTAAGGAAGAACAACTGTCCTAAAATAAAATAGTCATAAATGCCTAATTTGCCGTGGCATACAATTGCAGCTTTTATTGCTTCTAAATATTGCAGCGAGTGTCAGTCCGTGTTGATTAAGGCAATAACCTGATATTCAGAACGGCGATTTATGATTATAATTATGTCAGAAAATGTTCCGTTCACATGACAGGACCAATTTGAAAGATGCTTTGATAAATATTATGTACTTAGACTGATATTGAATATTTCTTATGTATAGTTGACAATTCTTAATTATACCTTATTCCTTTGTGTTATATGTAAGACTAGTATTACTAAGTATAGTGAGTAGTTCAATCTTTTATGTTTTACGTATAATCTGGATAGATAAGGTTCTAATAAAAGAAGGTATTTTGCTTCATAGGCCAAGTCTTCTTGGGCCTTGCCTGTCTTCTTCTGTCAATACTTTCCTTTTTGGGTCTCTTGATGTAAGACCGGTATCTAATCACGACGATATTTTAAAAATAATATAGATCTAAAAGTCGAATTGATAATTATCACACGTTTGTGTGATTAAGATTCGCGTACCTATACATAATAATTATGTATTTTTGTAACGTTTTTAATGTAACTAAATATTTTTGTATGAATTATCTTACAATGTAAAAAATAACATATTGAGAAAATGTATCTGAATGCTTTTGAAAATATTAAAGAATGTGTGGTCTTAGAGTAGCTTCTCAGATATTCGCTACGTAACAATGATAACTAACGCCGTATTAGATGGTAAAACCATGGTATATGAAAGAACTATGTACCTACTATGCATTATGAACTATGTATTATAGGAAATTATTTAGAACGTTAAGCATACTATACCTAACATTATTGAATTCTTAACTTCAAAGAAAGAAGCATTTTTTTGACCTGTTAATAAATTATAGGTAGGTACATATTTAATTTTAAATTTAATTTTCCATTGTTTTGTGCCTGTTGTATGCATACTGGTAAAATATGACTAACTCCGTTTATATTTTCAATTAATACTATGTATCATATTTGTTTAATGTAGGTACCCATATTTGCAAAATGTAAAATAATTTCTTTATCCAAATAAGAAGTTTGTCCATAACCGAAAGTACATAATACATGTATTGCGCATACCTTTCATGTACAATACATGTAGACTTTTATTACAGATCCGGTCTACAAATTCGATAGCAGCTACACCTTTTTATTGTCGTACCGTATTTTATAGTGCCGATTTATGACTAATTGTGGAAATTGATTTTGATAACAGAATCAAACTATTTAATGCCAACAATATTACGTAAGATGATTGTGTCTTATGGGCCTTTTTTATTTGTTATTATATTATTGTGATTTCTCCCACACTAGGGATAAATCCTGTTTCGTGGTGACGCACACAAGAAAACCCAGATTTGGCACAAGTATTTATGGATCACACAAATTTTTGTCACGAGTGGCAATCGAACCCACAACACTCGGCGCAATGACAGCCACTTAAATCACTACGCCCGTGCCATTGTACATAGGTGATACGCCTTTTCTATTGATCTGTCTGCATCTGCATCGGCATAGGTTAAAATAGGCAACTACGATCTAAATTTACGCTATTAATTCCATAAGTGGAAATGATTCACATGTTTCTGGTAAACGTATATTTTCAAATTGCCGTCAAAACTACTAATAAATGTACCTACCTATTCATATTTAAGTAAGAAGGTATTTCAAATAGAGTATGATTACAATTTAGGTATTATTTCACAATAACAATAAATGTTAGCAAACATTTTAAGGATGTGGACATTACATGTAATTTTAAGAGATTTAGATATACATATGTACATTTGTCGTTTTACGTCTATATTCCCGAAGGAATAGACATGTTTATATTACATACAGTTTATTATATTCTACCGTGCCAGACAGGTCCAGACTTCACGCTGCTAGGTACTGATAATTGTATAACTGAAAATGGTTAATCTGGTCCCATATATTTCCGCTGCGCCATCGAAGCGGTGCAATTTATAAAATATTTTCTTTATATCATGTAGTATGTGCAGTAATTATTCAATATTAAAACCAAATTGTAAATTCTGTAGCTTTGAATTGTCATCTAAACATATCTAAGTTATCTTTGCTTTATGATACTTAGTAGGCATTGAATTAACTACAAAAAGCCCAGCCTTAACACACAGGATCCTTGTTTAAACTTGGGATTTCGCTCGCACTGGTAAGACCTAACTCAAACAGCCATGTTCAAATACGTGGTTATTTATTCGCGTGATACAAATGGTAGGCCGTACCGTAACCATTTCACTTTATATTAAAATATCTTATGGGTATTATAAAACCATAGACATAAAATTCAGTTTATTTATTATTAGGACTTTGTCGCTAGGTGTCGTGTCTTTTCATTAATGTTAAAGATTCTCTCTTATTTGATCTCGCTTATGCCATAGTTCAAAGTTACGGTGTTGAAAACCATGCTTTCCAAGTTAATCCCAGAGCTTTCCGCTAGATATCGTTAGTGCATCAAAAAATAAGACTACGTGGATCGTTCATAGATGGCGCTACTTGTTTCAATTTGAAATAAGGTACGTTGATCGCGCTTACTACAGATTGGCAGTTGTTTATACTTCATAACATCAAGCCGTTCCGACACGAGAGATTTTCTTTTGCATGTTTTAGAACCGTTGATGATACCTAATAATAGTAATGAGGTGATAACTTACTGTGATTTATGGCATTTTATGAATTTCATCTATTAGGTATATTTTGTACCTACCTACACTATTTGAATTTGTGTAATGAGTAAGTATATTTTTCCTTTAATTAACGTCAATGTTGTTATGCAGTGCAATGCGTCAATGTAAATTGCTGTAAAACATTTTCTGCTCCACCTTGATTCTTAACCGGGCTTAAATTTATTCATCGATATCTACATTGAATGAGGCATAAACATACTGGATAATAAAAGCTCGACTTCATACCTGTCAAGTGTGAGACAAGACGCGTAGTTTTCTCCACAAGTTCCAGGGAAAGATATTACATATCTTTGCTTTTTTATATCTCTCTTCACTAGTATTATAGCATCCATCTTAATTGTCTTGCCGGACGTCGTAATAGGCAGCTTGTTTACATGTTTTATAACCGTGTGTATCGTGGTAGCGGAATAATTACCCTTTAATGTCACCAGTGGAAAGTGCTGATACTAAATTTACATCAAATTTATTGATTAGAGTGTATGAGAATATTGTAAACAGGAAAGTTACCAAGCACGCGCTCCGGGCCGTGTCAGAGGTCCGTGTCGAGACCTTAACCTCTTTTAATATTTATCACTGTCTCATTAGATTTCGTTTATATTTAGATGTTCCAGTACAATCTATTAATATATCATTCACTACTTTACGTTTTCTTTTTGTTTTATAACGGCAGTCCCTTTATAGTGTTATTGCCAGATAAATATTTTTGTTAGCTGAATTGTTATGGAAATATACTTATGCATGAAATGTTCACTAATATGTGATTGTCATACTTAATTTACTTATCGCTTGTGGCGTTTCATTAATATTGTTATTAATGTATGTCGTATAACTATAGTTTACGTTGTCTCATTTAGAGACAATGTAAACTTAGGGTAATTGTTGGAATAAAATGCAGAAATAAGGTAGATAATATTTTTTTATTAACTTACTCTTTTGTATTTTTCACAATTGTGTGAACTCTTTTCAACGATAAAAAATATAACAATACGAACTTAATCATGTTCGATACAACATTTCTTATACATTAATATTATTACTCTTTAATATCACAAGTACACTTACATCCTAATTTTTATTAAAGCTTTCAAGTTGGACTTACGAACTAAGATTGTTTTAAACTTATGCTAACTGATTGTGAGATCTAGAGTTATCTTGTTATCGTGAACACGAACCACTGTAACTGTTGGACACATAGTGCGCGTGCGACTCCGAACGGTGCTGGAACAGATGTGACCGCGGAGCCGGGTCCGCCAGCTCCACTCACGACTGTTTACCAGGGCCGCCACACCGCTGGGCTCTTGAACGTGTTGGTGGTGCAGTCCAGGGGCGTCGCGGTGTGCATGTGCACGGGTGAGGCCGGTGGCGACGGAGTTACGTATCCAGAGGTGGAGGAGGCGGTGGACAGAGCCGGACTGGGCGGGCTCGCCGGAGGTGTGTCGGCGGAGGCGGCCGCACGCTGCATGTCGTTCAGGCGGTGTCCCAAGTGTGTCATCAGCTGGGTTCCCAGCCTCACATCCACACCAGGAATGGAGGCCAAGCAGCGGGACACTTCGTTGGCGGCATGGGTGAATCCAGCGCGGAAGCGGTCAGCATCCACAGTCGGATTTAACGACAGGCGACGCTGGCGGCGAAGCTTGTGAAGGTGGCGAACGGTCAATTCCAAAATATCAGCTTTCTCCAATTTTGCAACATTTTCTCCTTCAGACTGAAGAGCGCTGACCATCAGCTCCTTGAGTTCATCGAGGCAGCGGTTGATGCGAGCGCGCCTTTTGCGCTCAAGCATCGGCTTCATCACTTTGCGGTATTGATAAGTGCGCGAGACTGGCTGCGGGCCGTCGTCTGCGATCGAATACGCGATCTCGTAAGACATGTTGAATATTTGTGTGAGCGAGTGGGGAGTGTGCGTTAGCGTTGAGCGTTGAACGCGGAATGCGGTGTACGGGCCGGGCGGGGGCTTATATAGGGAGCGGAGGGCGCGCGATCGTGGGAACGCACCGAGCCGTCGAGTTCCCACACGCGCCACCTGTGCGGAGCAGCTGCCGGCGCGGGGCGCGGGGGGACACGCGCTCGCCGCGCGTGCGCACCGTAAACAATCGCGCGCAGGCGCACGCCGCGACGCCTGGCCCCGGTAATTGCCGCTGTTGCTGATTCTATGCTAACGCGCTACTGTCTAACCTAACTCAAGTCTGTTTAGATAATGCTATGTACAGATTTTAGCTGGCATGCCTGTCTAGTCTCTGTGATGATATTAATCAACACTGACTCATGCATATCATCACTTAACAAGTGTATAGAACAATATTTTCGCAGATTGATTTTAATTATACGTTCAAGACATTTTGAAAATAATACAATTATATAGTAGAGCTATTAAGTATTATGACCTCCGTAGCACTTTGTAGCGGTTGGCTACAAGTCCTGTGCGTAGCACGGTATTTTGTCATACACTTCAATTGTTGCGTGTAACAATTAATCAAATGTTATTGCTGCAGATCAAACAAAACTTCTATTTCAACATGTCCGTATTTAATTAAAGTTGGGTCTAATTAAGAACAGATTTATGCATCGGCGTCGCAATGTGAAGCGATCAATCAAGTGTGGAGCCGCCGGCGCGGCGCGGCGGCGCGCGGCGCGGGCGCACAAGTCTCACAACACAATGGCTCGGCGTCAATTATACTGTGATCGGCTCGCCTGCTACTGTTGGCATTCATCAATCACGGATTACGCGCCGTAATAATTATTGACAGATAGAATTACAGTCGCGATCGCGCCCTAAATGAGCGCAGTAACTTGCTTAATGATGTTCAGCAACATTCTCATGTTTCGCAACAGGGTTTATGCATCAAGCCTTGTTTGTGTTGGTATTTGGACGTGTGCGCCGGCGCTGTCGGTAGCGGCATCGTACGTAGGTGGGTATTACTCAGACATGCGCGCGCGCTGAGTGGGCGCTCAGCCTACGCAGCGCCGCGTCGATGAGATATTGTCCACCGCGTCCGGTATCGACACGCGCTCATTATCAGGCTTTCTCCGAAATACACCCACTTAAACACTTCAAATGTTTATATGAATTTGTTTATACATTATTTGTTATATAAATATGTACAATACGTGTATTTACATGGCATGTATAATACACTATATCTTTTATACTGAGAATAGGGTGACCTTTGTAAAACATCAACTTAGAAAGGGAAGGTATTCTTAAGACGTTGAAAGAGAACTATTTAAGTTCATACATTTAACGGAAAATTTACTTTTTTGAAACGGTTTGTTTCATGTTTGGAATGGTTTGATTACAAACAAGTGTCACGAAGTTCGGCGAAGAGACACAAAAAATATGACTATATAATAATTATTGTCATAAGTTTTCGCGAATGTTATACATTGAAATTAAACAAAGTTTATACGGAATTAATCGCGTTGTTTATTTTTTATAAAACACTATTATTACATAATTATTAAACTACTATTGTTTAAAGTTTCAAAAATATGTAATATAATGTTTTATAAAAAAACAAAGTGATAAAATCCGTATAAAGTTTGTTTAATTTCAAAATATTACTATGATCAACCTTTTAACATAATTTATATCGAATCTTATTTTGTTGTTTTTGGACTGAATTGACACACTTACATAAAGACAAGGATTCAGAAAAGCATCTTATCATCGCCGCTATCAGCTGGATTTTACTTGATGTGTAAATGAATCATGATCGATATAGCATATCATGTTAGCAGTAGAGCATAATAAAACCAATTAAATAAGTACCGCAACCATTAGCGGCTATTATAACGCCAAAATTTATTACAAAACATATTAAGTAAGGTTGTGTCGTTAATTGATAAATATTTATAAAAATTCCACTGGCCTAATGTGTGGAATGGAAAAATCATAATTTGTCACTAATCATCAGAAATGGGTGCGTGTTGAGACACGCGGACGACGTTGTATGGGTACCATTAATATTAATAACAACTAACATTAACGTATGGAAAGTTTATTGTTTAAGTACTTATCTAATTTAAATTATCTGTATTAGTTATCGACTTTCATGCTGCTCCCGTGACATAATTTGTTGCGTTTGCTTGCGATCTTGGGTTCCATTTCTGGATCAATATAAAAAAATAAATATTTTATTGCTTTTTTATAAACGGGTGTTCTTGGCGCTATAATGTAATTTGAAAATATGCTTGCTATGCTAGGTTTACCTTTTATTACGAGTTACCTTAAAGCATGTGAGGAAATGTGGATATAATAGACCTATAAGTACCGCCTTTAGGATATGCAGGCTTATCACCTTGTTACTCCTATGGTTTACAGAAAATATATATACATAGTTTGGACATAATTATAAGGTGTTGTAGTCTTCTGTATTAGAAATTCTTTACAAGGTGGCAAATTGTAGTTTGAAGATTAGGATTATGTCTGTTGGACAATGCCTCGTTCCTAATTACACCCACATTTCACCAGACGTAAACATACTTGTAAACGTATCTACCCATCTCTTCGGAGTTCTTAGACTCTTCTAGGATCTTATATTGTACACTACTGTAGTTTCTAAGGTGCATTATAAATCGTATTTATTTTGGTAATAAATAAATATTATTTTTAATGTTATGTTTTACAGTTACGAGTATTTCTTAACGTAATCAAACAAACGTAATCTATTTATGTCGGATATCTCACTTGTTTGTTTTTATGCGGGTGAAACAAAAGATCTATTGTCATAACCACTTATTGTAATCCCTGTCGACGTATACAAGCCTGGCAGTAATGAATGCACAATTGGTCGTTCTATGGGTAAGCTTATCAGTTACCTGTTCGTCAAAGGTTCGGTCGGTGCGCCTACGACTATTATGTAGGTACCGCTACCCACAATAAAAGGTATGAAACTGATAATGGATCGTATAATAAATTGTTCTTTTGTAGTTTAGTGCTTTCGTACTGTGTAGACCCTTGGTTCTAATTATTTTTATTTAGATTTTTTATGTTGTGCCTTAAGCGATTAAGTTCTAGTTTTGTAGTGTATAAGTATATGAATTAATAATATTGGAAAATATCGATCAAAGCATGAAAATACCCATTGCCTTAAGTATTAGAGATATCTTTAATAGCCTTGAAACATGTTTCTGTTTTAGAAGCCTATGAGAAGATATTAGTTTAAATACAAAATATTGTACTTTAAATGTTTACAATTTGAGTTTTTTTAGACCATAATTATTTTATTTCAATTTACCAATACCAAAATAAATCCTTTAGAAAGACTTTTCGCGCTTAAATTCAACGACCACAAAAAAAAACAATATGAATTTTAAAATAGGCATCTTTTTTATGTGTAAAGAGTTGCCCACGAGTCCGGTCTGCTTCTGAGAAATAAGGACCCACAACACTTCATCAATAGTTGGCACGAAGACCACTTTCTCAACGCATCAAACGTGCAATAATTTTCAACTAACATCGACCATACAATCCAAAATGCATATAATATATATTGCCAATTTGTCTTACATAAACATTATGAACAAAAATGCATCTTATTATAAATTGTAATATTTTTTATTATTTTATGGTGAGTTATAACGTCTGACACTCAAGATAATTGTAATTTGTTTTTAGGGTCTCAAAAAGGAAAAGTAAATAGGTAATTGAACAAGATGACACATAAACGTTCAAACCTTTGGGGTCTAGCCGATTACGTTAAGATGTTGCAGAAGTTGCAGTAGTTGCAGTTTTATAATTGCTTAACAAAAAAAATTATTGAAAAGACAAAAAGGACGTAATATTTCTATCCTATGTAAAACGTCAGTTTGCGTGTAAGTTTGTGAATGTAAGTATTTGCGCGTGTGCGCGTAAGTACCTATATGAGTCACATCTATACCTTACGAATCACTTTACTACAAGCAGATACTATAGAGAAAGGATTGACCGGACTCATGACTGTATCACCAGTCCAACATCATCAGTAGCTATTAGTCACTCAAGGCTAGGCCACTCCGGAAATAGTCCTCATCGGAATTTTATGCAAATTACATATAATAAAACATGTGTCACAATTGCGCAGACTGAGAAAACACAGACGAAGTAAACACATTATTATTACACATGACATAGCATGTCGACTGTATATTGCTAAAAGGGTAAGTAGAATAATTCTCTTATACAGGTGTCCGGTAATTAATGGATAACCTTCAAATGTCTTATGGTAGAACTGAAAGCCGTTCAAAAAAAGGATAGCATACTTTTGACTTCTATCTATTAGCATAATTAGTGTTTAATAATTAAAAAAACAAAAAACCGATGGCTTTCATTCATTTATGGTCGTAGTGTACAAGAAAGTTATACATGGTAATTAAAAAAGAAACACATATCTCAGGTAGTAGTTAGGATAGATTTTTTTTCATATTTTTTTCTGAACGGCCGTCATTTCCACTATAAGACATTTCCAGGTTATCCATTAATTACCGGACACCCTGTATATTTAGGCTTTAAGAGACGAGTCTATTATATAGAATATGGAATACTTTGGTCGCGTAAATGTAGGTTAGGTTAGTAATGCTTCTTTTTCTGGATGTAAGGTAACATATCTCCTTCTATGATCCCCTGTCAACGTGTATGCAAAATTTCATGATGATCGTTCGAGTAGTTTATGCATAAAAAATGAATAAACTCACATTCGCGTTTATGATAGTAGCGGTTACCCTATTCTATAATCGTTTATAATTTCTAGATTATCATTCCCGTGTAGTGATATCAAGGAAAAGGAATTAGATAGGATGAAAGGAAAGGAAAGAAATAGCCAATCTTTGTGTGTAACCAAAACTTTTACCTACTGAGCGAAATGTAGTAACATTGTGTCAATTCTTATAAATTTTTCAGCGAGAGTATGATATTCCTCGGTCTAGCTTGCTCATGCATACTGTTCGTAAATAAATTGACAAAGACGATGGGCCTTTCCACTCGTAAAAACCTACCTAGCAGAGTTTTAGATATCGCCCGGTAAACAGCTACTGAGAATTTCTGGACAGAATAACCGAGAAACTCTTAATCGATGTAGTAATCTAGTAATCAAATCTAGGAACTTATATTCAGCTGTGGCTAAACTTACGTCAATGGTCTTATGGTATTATGTAAGTATTTTATATACATCAGTGTGTACGATGACGCACTAGAGATTGTATGTCATATAGACAATAGAATATATACATAATTAATTTATGAGTGTCGCGACTTTAAATTAGTTTTGCAATCAAGTTGAAATTCTTGTTAACTGCTTACAGATTATTATAATTCGTTTTCAGTCGTTGTTTGTTATACATTGCGTCTAAGTAGCTTGTTTTTAATTAGAAAACTGGTCGTGTTTCTGTCCTAAGTTGCTTTGGATGTTGTTATATAAATCCAATTTGTTTTTCGATTAATATAACTACAGTACTGATATCCTAAAGTGGAAGAAACTGCGCTTGTCAATTATTTGGTGTCGTACGGAGAGGTACGAACTTCTTATGGACAACCAGCGTATGAGTAGTATACAGTTAATGCGTATTTCTTGATCTGTAAGAGATCCGAAGGCTTATCTGCTTCCATTTCTTCACTTTCATCCCATAATCTTTATCTTTTCCTAGAGTCCGTTTATCATCAGACAATGCTTGTCTGTTAGATTGCCAGCCTAGTAGTAAAACAAATTACACTCTTGAGGAAATACGAAATACAATGTCCATTTTGTAGCGCTTATGTGGAGCTGATGATGCTAAAGTAGAACATAAACAATTACATGCTTATCTGCGCGTGAGTACCTTAAACCGCTAACTCATGCTGATATTTAAATTTCGAACAAACACCAAATCATTTCATATCATCATACGTAAATCATGTGCTTTTAAGAATTGTACTAAATATGTGCGAAATGTGTGTAAGTTATAAAAACTTGTGCATGTTCTATGCAGTAATAGAGTATTTTAAAACGAATGTAGTATCACAGAATAAATACAATATCGTGTGATGATAACGATGTGGTTTCGGAGCGGTTTCAATTACCTAACCCTGTGCGGTTTTGTAAATGTATCTATTCGTTACTGCACGTAAAACATCGAGCGAGCGTGCTCGGTTCATTTTGTTTGCTTGTGGAAATTTTATGAATGTTCTTTATAATGTTTATAAAGTTGTGTAAAGTCTAACCCGCACTTAAGAGGGGAAAGATCATAGTCCAGGGCACTACATTATAAAAATAATAATATTCATCATTCATCTCATTCTTAGGGATAGTAGAACTCAGTGATGATTTAAATTGTAAATGGGACACGAGTGATATGTGGCCTGTTTACATGTTCTTCTACGACTTGTCGAAGTTAGATTCCGAAAAAGGAAAAATAATAGGGTACATTCCTTTAGTTTAGAAGATAAACAAATATTATTGAATGGTATGTCTCTCTTGCTTATTGCAAGTAAGGTTGTTAGTTGATCTAGAGATTAAAGGCTTCAGAAACATTGAAGTAGGTAACAAACACAAGGGATATCCAGATTCGAAACCTGTGGATGACTCATTTTATTGAAACTGCCATTCTCGACGCGGTGACCTTTGAAATATGTATGTTATTATAGCATGCAAAAAAATATGACTAGGTACGACTGATACGGGGACTCATAAAATAAAAGACGTAAGCCGTAAAATCTTTATTATACTGGTTTTAAGAAGTATCTACGTAGTATGTTCAAGTGTTGATATGAGTTATGTAAGTACCGCTTGACGTCATTACTCGTTGACTCACGTTTTAGGTGATTCCTATTACTCTTCAGATCGGTAGTTGGTACTCACCTCGATTGATATGCAATCGTTATTTCTAAAACCCATCTTACCCCACTAAGTGCATGTATTACTACCAAAAAATTATCTTAGTTGGATGGATCACCATGAAGAAGAACATATACAATTTTCTAAATATTGTTTTAAGTATACAATTGTAACTAATTATAGTTTAGTTTACAAATATTTATGGAGTAGATGATGCTAATCCTATATCCCTATAAACTATTCCTTAAAGGGATTAAATAATACAGTTCTACAGATTATAAAAAATATGTTAACCTTTTGAACAGACGGCATAAAATATTGTCGCAAGTTCAAATCCTACCTTTTGTTTGAATCTATTCACTTACAATCATTAACTGACGTCTACAGATGCATAAGGCATTAATATATCCGAGTTTAAAGGTATTTTCCTGCTTGTCAGGTCAAAGGAATATTTATACTTAATTAAAAAAGCCATATTGCAAAATTTTCCTTTTCCTAATATACTTTAATGAATGAACACATTAAACAGCCATTTGCAATGTTGTCATACAGATAAAGCAATCGGGTTAATCGTTGCAGTCATGTTCATTTAATTATATGCACTTGATTATAATAATAGGAATTTTCCTATTAATAACGGGCTTTGTTTATTGTTTGTAGATGTCTGTGCACGCGCACGTAATTGTTGATAAATAATTTAAATATAAATATCTGATAGGTTAACTTCACTTTATTGGTGAAGCGTCACATGTTTGTGAAGGGTAATTCTATTATGATCTACTTTAGTTCCTAGGTCAATTAAAAGGTATTAACATGTTTAAAGTATAAAGGTGTCTTTCCATAGCAGCGCATGCATAAAGTAGCACATGTTTTTTGTGGTTTTCTATGTAGTATCCTAGTACGATAACTATGCGAGATAAAATAATAATATAGCCTATTTATTGCTTCATATATCAACCTTTAATAACATCAGTATACGTATGACAAATCAGCCGCAAACCGATCAAATATAAACACTATTTTATTACATTTACAAAAGAGATTTAGGTATTTTGTCACTCTAGCAAGTCATAGCTGTAGACTGTGGCTGTAGTTATCTTTTAATTCCGCACGTGGTAGTATTCGGGTACCTATTTATAGACATGATACAAGTCCGATCAGTAAATAATTATTAAATTACGTAATTATACTGTAATCGATAAGGATCAGCTGACAAGGTCGTTTCGTTGCTTGCAACGTCGAGTCAAAATTGTATCACTTAGAGACCATATTGTTCGACGAGCGATAACAATTTTAGGGGCGCCACATACTGAAGCATATATCAAGAGTTCGTGATTATATTATAAATATTTTGTAAATATAATACAAGATTGATTACATGACATGTCAGCCACGTCGTACCTTAAAACGCGTTGTGAAGGTAATTTGGTTAAACATTTATATTCGACGACTAATTCTGCGTCTAGGCATACGCCTACGTCATTGTGTTTTTCACAGACATTAAAACAACAGCCACAGAATACATCATACAATTATAGTGAATAACTAGACAAGGGAAATTGTGAAACCGTCAGTTTAATCATTTAGTCAATAAACTTGCGATAAATTAAAGGTTGTTGATAGACAACATATATAATTATATAAATAATACCTAATAATAAAATATTAAATTTCGTTTATGACAATCTAGTCATTGAAGATAATTCAAGGACTAAATATAATATATTATGGATATATCTTAGTCTTTATTTTATAGTAAATAGAAATGAGTTTGCCGTATCGGTCACGTACCGTTTATCGTATAATACCTAAAGTATATTACTAATAAGGTACTAAGGTAAAATCCAAAGATATCTTATCTTTGGGTTTTATGGTAAAATAGAAAACGTAATAACAACAGAAAGATTTATTTTCAACGCACTCTGCTCGATTAAATACAAAACATGATTAAATAAAATGTACACATATATATGTAGCTATAAGTATTATGTATAGTTGCTGTATGACACGACATCACAAGTAGGTATGCCGTGGCGCGTACCAATGCGCGGTGCACCTAAGTGATTGTGTACTCAAACCGTCGCACGCGCACCACAGAGATTGATCACAATCACACGCTTCCCTCCACGTGTCGATAAACACACGTTTTCTGGAAAGTTTTGGACACGCTCTATTTTTTACCGTTTTTTGTTTGATATATACAGATTAATATTTATCACAAAGTTATTGACTTTTTATCTTATTACGTATTTTGCTGCTAAGTAAACAAACTCCGAGATTTATTATGGCTAGCTGAGATAGGTATTTGCGCATTCAGGAATGCGAAGCGAAAGGAATAACTGTATTTTGATTGCATTTCTACGTAACCTAGAAACGTTTGAATTTCTTACAACTAAGCGTTTGATCGACATAAAATTAATTATATATTTTTGCATATGAAGGATAAATTATGTGGGTTGCGTTTACGTTAAAATGGTCACGTAGGCGCCTCTGGTTTAGTTTCTATTTATCCTGTTAGCAGCAGAATGCACGTTACAACATTTGTATCGAATAAATAAATATGGACGTGTAAATACAAACGTAAGCCACGCGCCATTTACATTACCATTACGATAATTACTATAAGGCTGGCTTGAAGATAAATGGAATTACCGATTAGTTGGTTATCGGTAGCATCTTGTAAAATATTAGAGACTAAGTGACTACGCAGTTTAGGTTGTGGCGTAATGACCTGTGGTCATTTCGTTATGCCGCTCCGGGTGTTGTGAGTTCTAGCCTCAAACCACACAAAAATGTGTGTGTTGTTCAAATATTTGTGCCAAGTTGGGTGACCGTTGTTCGTAATTTCAATGAAGAAAATGTAGCACAAGAACTATGCCAGTTTTATTTTACCCCGCTACGTAGTAACTATTCCATTTTTGTAATTAGTTAGATTAATAGTGCGGGTACTGCTTTAAAATTGGTGGCGTTTACGAACATTAGCGATGTCAATTAATAGAAATTGTGATAGGTATTTTGCCATTCTCATATAGATCGAGTAGATCATACACATCGTCGATATAAATATTCAGTTAAGACTAGCCATGTCCGGTATAAGCTTGCAGTTGAAGTTAGGAATTTTGGAAGTAGCGGTCTGAGACGACAACGTAGAAAAACGTAGGTCCGAATAGAACTCTGACGATCTCTTTAGATTTATATAAGACTATGAATGATTCAAAGGTTACATAATTGCCTGATAGTTGTTATTAACTGCTTACTACATAAAAATAAATAAATATGTCACAAGCAGAATTATTTCTACTGCCCATTATCTAGTTCGCCGAAACGCATTATAGCGAACGAACCAGACTTCATTATCTTCTAATTAAAACATCATTAGCAATTCTAATCATTAACTGCACTGTTCAAGAACATTCTCACAGAATGACGGCGCGGGCGCCGCGGTTTTCACAGCATTGTTTTATTGCACGGCAACCCTAGCCGTGACGCATGCGCTCTTGTGACACGGACAGTCGCACGTGCGCGCCAATGCGTACGCGCATAAGGAAATATCAACGTCATACAGTTTAACATCGTTCGTTACTTTTTCACGCAACTCAGCTAACTGTGGTCACTTGATTCATCAGTTTTGGCGTACATTCTTAAAGTAGCCCAGCATGATTCATCTTTAAGTAAATGTTTTTTATTTAAATGCGTTATGACTACTCCCAGCGTATATAAGTAGAATTTATTTTATATAATATAATGTGTCATATTATTGTCGTGGACAGCTCATCTAAGTTCACGACTGGACATTGACACTATGGTGTTTGAAAGATGAAGACAAAAAGGAAATACGACAGAAACAGATGGCTGACATAACAAACATTGAATAGGTGGTGTTCTATAGTTCTTTTAGGGCTTTACATGAATAAGCTGGCTATAGCGAAAAGGTACTATTCTCTCACACACTTACACTCCCGAACTTAGCAATTTACGGATGCATTCGAGTTTATAGAAGTCATGCTTAATATCGAAAATCATATTTCATATTCGATGGCTTACACGACAATAACAGTTTGCCAGATTTAGTAACCGAATCCATGATTGCCAGTAGCCTTAGTCCCAATCACTACCGGCTACAAATTAAAAGCAGCGATAACCTAGTGAAACCGTTAGACTGCCACGCAAAGGTCTTGAGTTTGGTCGGCCTCGATGGCGTAGTTGTTAGTGTAACCGACTGCCACGCCTGAGGTCGCAGGTTCGATTCCCGCACAAGACAAATATTTGTGTGCATGAACATGGATGTTTGAAAAAAGAAAGTATATAATATGTATGTTTATCCATTGTCTAGTATCCATAGTACTAGCTCTGCTTAGTTTGGGCTAGATAGTGTTGTGTGTATGTGGTAGAATATGTGGTAGAATATAAAGCGCGCACCTTTGACTTTTCGAAGTTATGTACGTATCAAATAGTTTATTATCGCTCGATTTAACAGTGAAGGAAACCATTGTAACATCTTAAAAACCTGTACGTCTGAGTTTTCCATAAAATTCTGAAATGTAGTTGAAGTATGACAACCCGCACTGGGTCAGCGTGGTGGACTATGGCCTAACCTTTTTCACACAGAGAAATTGCCCATGCCAAGCCATTGCATGGCGAGTTTATATTCATGGTTGATAGTATTATTACAGTAACTTAAAGATAATGTTGCTACTATCATCGATCAACTTAATCTCGCTTCAATAAACTTGCCTCATGCTGGGTACTGGCTTCCTCCCAGTGGGCAATAACGTCTAACGCATTGGGTAAGTGCGGGTTGACAGGTTTCATACACTTCCATGAACACGATAAAGATCTCTCGGACATGAAGGCTGACGATATTTTCCGTAACCGTTAAAGCAAATGTTAATTAATTTGTTATCCTAACTAATATTGTGAATGTGAATCTGTTTGTTATGCTTTTAAGTCTTAACTACTCGACCGATCATCATAAAATATCGCATATTTATTCTCAGGAAAACAGAAAAGAACGTAGGATACCTATCATCTAGAAAAAAGTACTGTTACAGATGTAACCTAACATACATTTAAGCGAGCGAAGTTGCGGGAAGAATCTTGTACTTTATATTATATATACTCCTAGTTAGTATCAATTATTGTCGTAGGCAAGAAATTACGTGGCATATAAAAATACTAGCTGACGCATGCAATTTAGTTTGCTTCACATAAGAGAATTTTCTTCGCTTTTGCAACATTTTTCATTGATGCTCCGCTCCTATCGGTCGTAGCTCTATAAATGGGCTATCAAGCACTAATATAATTTTTCAATTCGAACCAGTAGTTCCTTAGATTAGCGCGTTACAAACAAACAAATTCTTCAGCTTTATAAAATTTGTATAGATTGGTGTGTTTTATATTTTTGACAGTGTAATATACCTCTGACCTTTCGGAGATACACAGACATTTGTCTATGTATTAATGTATTTCTATAAAGTAGAAATGAAAATAACACGTTTAAAACAGTTTAATTTTATAATAATTACTTATTTCACACATTTCTTTTATGGCACTGATGTAAACTTCGTTAAATTAAACATAAAATTAATATTGCTGCGCCATTACGTTACAATGTAAATAAATAAATAATATACTTTGATATAAATAGTAGGTACATTAGTTACACGTCAGAAGACGATTAGGATTACAAAAAAAACTTCGAAGATTCACATGAAAATGCGGTTTTTCTGTTTATCAAGTGAATATTGAATTAATCAATATTAGTCACACTTTTATAAATTTGTTTAGTCGACAATAACCAGACTTGCATATTATATGTGGCACATAATTCGGGTATTCGGGTATTAAATTCGCTATACTCAGGTCCATAGTGCGGCGATAAGTATAGGATTATGGCGAATGCATGCAATCAGATTCAAAAGGTAAAAGTACATGAAGTAAATGTAAGTAAATGATACCAAACTACAAGCACAGGCTGGTTTGTGGCCAATGCCATATTCATCTGTAATTGTTTCTTTGAGTAATTAGATCTACATGACAGATAGACTAGGTACATGCGCAAGCAACTCGTGAGGGTACATGCGCGAGTTATTCATATGGGTTACTTGCGGGAGTGACTCGTGTCGGCCGTTTACAAGATGCATGTGTACTACATGCCTCTGCCTGGCCTCAGCTTGCGCATGTTGCCAACTTCATGTGCAGTAGTCATAACTAATACTGAAGAAGTTCTATTTGTACAAGATCTCAGTGACGCCAGACTAACAGCTTTCTCAGTCTATCGATCCTATGTATTACCTATATAGTTTCCTTCTCTTTTCAAGACAACTCCCTCAATAGCGTTAATTCTAAGAACACCCAGACTGAGAATAACTATTTGTGAATCATACAAATATTGTCCCGCATGGGGATCGTACAACACTCAGCATCAGTTAGATCGCTACGTCATACGTGCAGGCGAATTCTGTCCTATCGATACATTGAACTATTGGGATACCGCCCCGATTTATTAGTAAAAAGGAGACCAAAATATAACAGGTTTAGTAATATTTAAGAATAATTTTGTGGAATTGACGTCCTCTAATTGACTGTCATCTGACCTCTAAAGATTATCTGATTTTAACAGTTCTCTGACCTAAGACCTCAACATATGTGTATCTCTGGGGGGACTTTATCTCGGGAGATACAAATAATATGTTATAATCATGTTGGTTTTATTGTGATGTTTATACCGAATGTGCTATGATGCAGTTATTTTATTCACATTAATCTACAATTTTTTTTTGTGTATTTCTTATAGGTACATCTGTAAATAAATACCTTACTTCTTTTCAATCATTGCTCGGTTAATGATATTTTCATTATTTGTCTATCACTCACACAGTTAATAATTCTAATGATCATTCCTCATAATTTTGACATGAATCACCTTCTAAAAACCCTCGTAAAAGCTTTAGGAAAAACAAATATTAGAAATGAAACTGTTTATCATAAGATCAGAGATTCCGAAAAATTATATCAATTCCATGAAAGCCGGACTGTGGTCAATCAAATCTAATTGGTTCATGGTAAAAGTACGTCACACCTTTACATCACAAGTGACATCAACAAAGAAATCACGTGAGTCACAACTACGTCATAACTTCGTGAGTGAAACGAATCGTATCATGCAAAGGTCATAGAATGATTGTCTCACGCGCGCGGTAATCGCTTGCCATATAACCGGTCCTCACTTCTCGAAAATGTAAACATATTCATCTAAACAGGTTTGCATGTGATTGAAGGTGCCAACTCGCGCGCACTCGCGAGTTGCACGCTCGCGAGTTGACGAATAAGTCATTAGATTTTTGCAACACCATATAACGTCTGGGATGATCCTGCTACAGAAAATGCACATGACATCAATGTGAATATTGATACAATACATTGGAATTTGGACTCTATATGAATATTTATATAAAAACCTGTGTATATCCATCCAATAAATTTTATTAAAAGTTTTTAGCTTAGGATTTTTGCAAGGGATTTCCTGCGAGTCGCTTAGGTATTTTCTTCGAGTCATAGACTGTTTTTATGCTTATTATGATTATCACTATGAAGAAACTATTAATTTCGTAATAATAATGAGAAGAGATGGTTCAATAGACCTTTGACTGATAAGATTAATGTTACTGATTGATATCTGAGATTTTTTGCGCTATTAGTACTAACCTTACCAAGCAATACATATTCAGCACTTACGATCAAGGTTGCCGATCGTGGCTTTGATAGTTTGAATATTAACGTCAAACCTACCACAAGCATATTTTGCTTAGCTTATTCTTAATTTGCAACCCAAATTGCTACTATTAACTATTTGGATTGCAAATTATAAATATTCTTCTAGGTCGATTCGAAGCTTATACTAATACGTTTTAAGCATGGTAACGCCGAAATGGTTTTTGCTATATCATCGTCTGTTATCATTGTAGTGTCATGAGTGTTATGACACACCTGTAGATTGTCACATTTTTCTGCGCTACTTTATCATGTAATAGATATGCGCGATAAGATTGCGCGATAAAGTACGACGTGCGACTGTCGTATCGTGTTCATAAAATGGTTTAACATTGTGCAATCCATGCAGGATGCGCAAGCGTTGATTAATAATCATAGTAGTAAATTAAAAGTATAAGCTTCTTATTAAAATCATAAAATCGGTTATTATTTGGTCTTACATACTTACTCTAGATTAAAATAAATTTATTTGTATCGGTGTAGAAAGACATTTCATGCACTATGTTTGGCTTGAGTCAAACCCACACGTCGCGGCGTAGTAGCGAGTTTACAATTGAAGGCACTCTGCCATCTATGCAGTGTTTATAATATTAGTATGATTTTGTTTCTTTGAATCTATCAAGGTTATTTTTGTTGTTTGTCTGGCTACCGTATTTTACCTTTTTCGTCTCCACGGACTTTGCTTTATACCTGCAGCATAAACATGCTTATAAATGTTATTTTCCTGTTTGTGTTATTATCTTTTATTCGGGAAAGACTTTGATTCTGTGTTGCCGGATATGAGTCCAATTATGTGAGACTAAACTTTAATACCAACATAGACACTAGACATAGTAAAGTCTCTAGATTTTCCCTTGCTTCGATTTTGGCAAATCTCTATTGCTTCTTTCACTCCGATTATATTTTTCGTGCAAGCTGGTTGCTACTGCAACGATATAGACATGGTAGTCCATGTCTATGGCTGCAAAATAAGGCAAGTTCGATTTATATCCTTTCAAAATAAATTGAATAATTGTTATCCTGTGCCTTCTTTTTTCTTTAATTGCAACTGCAACTTGCAACCGTGGATGAGATCAAAAAGGACTGCATGCGTAGCCATACCTAGTTGAATATACCTAATAGATAGACACTCTTATAAATTTTGTATGACGAATTTCAATAAGGAAAGCCAAGCTTTAGGTCTTACTAGAATGTACCGCACTCTTCTTCTTTTTTGTACTCTACTCTAACTACGATTAAAGCTACTTTGAACTTCTTCTTTAGAATATCTAGTGTAGAGGACTTGCCGACAGCAACTTAATTATAAAATGTTCCACATAATCTGTCGGCCAATAAACAAAAGGCAAATTTTCAGTAGTTTACATGCATTAACGCTGCCTAATCCAACGGTCATTTGTGTTCATACGCCGTCTCAACAAATATTATTTTAGCTGCCGTTCCTTGAATAAGCTCTTTGCGGCTCTCCGGCGGCTTTAGTAAAAGGCATTCTCGAATCGGTGGCGCCGAGAATTGCAACCATCGCCAAATATTTGAGACCAACATGTCGACCTTAACTAATGAGTTACATGTGCACACCGTTTTTTATATACCGAAAGCGATAAGTTGTGATATTTTCACTTCCTATACTTGAGACCATAAACCTTAAAAGCTTAGTGTAAGTAATGATTGGTGCAGATGTAGATGTTAATGGGCGGCATTAACGGTCGCATGTTTTTGAAAGTCGACAGCGCAAAGTCGACGGTTTATTGGCATTATATTCACTTGTCATTATTTCAATTTAAAACAGTTAAGTACAACAGGAATTGCTGTTTCTCTATTCATTTTTTCGAGCTATTTGAAGACGCCGAACTATCTCAAGTGTTAACAGTACTGTAACAATTTTTATGATAACACTTCAGCTGCAATAAACGTTCCATTTATTGCCCTATATTATCCTTGCCGGTGGCTTTCAAACTAAGAAACAATACTCGAAGAAGGATAATAATACTCCAGCTTACACGTGTTCGTGGCAAATTTTCCTGAGGAGTCGACAAAAAATTAAACAATGGGTTGTAAAAACAGGTACAGAGGCAAGTGCATTTGGGAATAAACAAAAGGGACATCACTTGAGACAGTTACGGCGCACCGGGGGTCGAGATAACACAATGTGGCGCCAATTTTTTAAACTCGTCATGTTCTCCAGAGATTAGTCGTCGCCGGGAGGTGTTGGGACAAACGACGTGAAATGTCTGGCTTTTGTACTTAAACTATCAAGTGTCAGGAAGACAGGACACTTGAATGTGACTGCTAATAATATGCCTCAAATAGCAACGCCCCTTGACGTGATGAGGGCTGAAAGCCCGTGCCGCCGCCCGCTGCCGATAACAGGCCCCGGCTATGAGCACATTTTTTTCAAGCGTTGTACGATGTAAATTCCCCGAGCGTAATTCTTTTATCCTTATTGTAAATCTCACAATAGTAATAATAACATACAGATTTTCAGCGTGAAATTAACTTACTTTTTATCCCTAACCGTGAATACCAAGCTGACTACCGGCTTTATTGGAAATCAATAATTGCTTTCATAACAATTCAAAGAAGCGCATTATTTTCAACTTTTACAATTGCGGGTTTACTGACTCAATATTTAAAGAATCCCCGGAACTTTGTACAAACCTTCTCAGACGAAATAATATCCTTGTCCGATGTTACGTGAGAATATCAATGAAAAGGGGCTTTTATGTTTTGGATAACTGTGTGGCGACGCGTTACACGTATTCGAGGAAAGATTAAAACCCCTTTTTGTGTTAAGTGCGCGAAACTATCCACGTGCTTGTCGCCGACAAACGACTGCTGCTTAGTCTCCACTCATTATAGTGAAGGACGCGCTAGAAATAATAAAAATACTTGGAAAGCCTTTGTGAGTTCCGCTGCAGGCCTGCTTGAATAGGGAATGATGTTTACGATTTTAAAAGTCATATTTTATTGTAGTCTCTAGTTTAGATTTTACGGCCGATTTTCGTTTTATACTCTTCGGGGTCCTTACAATCGCTCACTTTGTGGTGTCACCGCAATTTTATGGTTGCTATAATGTTAATTATCGTGGTGGGACGGGACGTTAATGTGCCTCACATAAGACGCTTTTAGCGGGCTTACGAATAAATTTTAACGTTTATTATTGTTAATTTATGGACTCGTGAGTATGGGGACTCATTATATTAAACCGCCATTAACATTTAACGTAGTAAAATGTTCCTTTAATTAAATACTTGTATGTTATTGGTGGTTTTGAATAGAGTTTACAACTTAAAGACGTGTATTAGCTTGGAGTCTTTAAAATTTGGTGTCACGATGACACTGCTTTTATAATAAATAGGTACTACTTTGCTTGTAAGAAATGTATACCTAACAACAATTATTTTTGTTGTCAAATAAAAGATCTTCTATAAAAAGTTGCCATACTATACTATTTTGTACCTCCTGTAACTTGTATGCAAATAGTTATTATTATTATAGGTATGGTCGTTCCTTACGTAATATAAAATATCTGAAAATGATTGACACAATTGCCTCTAATCGAATAATATTATGATGATATTAAAATTTGGTGTCACGATGACACTGCTTTTATAATAAATAGGTACTACTTTGCTTGTAAGAAATGTATACCTAACAACAATTATTTTTGTTGTCAAATATAAGATCTTCTATAAAAAGTTGCCATACTATACTATTTTGTACCTCCTGTAACTTGTATGCAAATAGTTATTATTATTATAGGTATGGTCGTTCCTTACGTAATATAAAATATCTGAAAATGATTGACACAATTGCCTCTAATCGAATAATATTATGATGATAGTTTATTTATTACAATTTAATTTTGTTATGTATGACGCTCGTCTACCTTATACGTCGGTTAATATGAAACTAAATAAAAAGATTTCTTAAAATTGCACCCTATGACTCTATTGTCCTATTAATTATATAAATGTATACCTACACTTGACAGCAATGCGTGTGTTATAAATTATAATGACTTTATTCCATACACTCCATTGAAAAGACGCCTAAAGTTTTAAAACCCTTCGACCGCCAGTGCGGTTATCTGTCTGACCTTGACTAATTTTAGGTAGGTACTTATTGCGTATAACATCATTGAATTTACCGAAAAAGAAGACGTCAGGTTAAGTGCGAGCCAAGGTCACGTTCTTAGGGTTTTGTTTTTACAATATTGATAAAGTAACCAACGATCATTCGTCTAAAGAAAATATAATTCTTAAACAATCCTAACTTTCCGTTTAAAAGGTATGCTGCCCTAATATCTTTGGCTACATTAAAGTTTGTAATGGCTAGCGTGTGATATAATATAAAATTTTCTATTTTCCGTTTATTGTTCTGTAAGAATAAAAAAATTATAATTTGATGATCCGTGGTTATACAATATCATAGAGGTTTTGTTTCAGAACATAAATTACCGTATAGTTTGATTGCGTTGACGTAAAGCGTAAATTTTAACATCTCGAAGTAACTATAATTATGTCTCTTTGATATAAACTTCAAATTGATACGATTATTCTATTCTTGATACCTAGATTGGTCGGACAGAGAGCAAAGTGACTTTATAAAGGCTCCATATTTACTTGGACAAGTAAGTAATCCTATACAGGGTTATATTTCCTTTTAAAGGACGGAACCCTAAAAAAAAAACACGAAATATGCGGCCGTCGGTATCTTGTACCCAACATCGGACTGATGGTACTACTACAGTTTGTATACAAGTCCCTACGCAGTTACGAAACAATAAGATAACCGGCTCGCCTTCCCGTTCGTATATCTCTGATTAGTATCAGCCATCCGGTTATCGGCTGACGTATATACGCGTTCGGTATTAATACATGTAATCTTATGCATGGAGGCTGCCACTGCCTCCGGCCTAACCAAACACCTAGTGTGTAATCGTTTTAATGACTACCGGTCACGGTTAGGGTTCGGTGGGAGCGAAGCAGATTTTATAAGCAGATTTTGTTTTTATTTGTTCCTTTTTACGATTTGCCGACGAGGCTTGCTTGGTCTTGTGTGCTAGTAATAAAATGAATCAGCTGTAACTGCTGTCAGCATCTCTATAATTTAGTCGCCGTGCAAATTTTGGTACCGTTATTTTTGTTATTAGCACCCTGCCTAGTGATTATTACAAAAATCTAGACACACCAAATCAGGGGCTTAGATCGGTGGTGATAAGCCCAGTGCAGAGACAATGGTTTAAAAGACGGTGCCAAGGCCCCTAAATTAAGTCACTGAAAAAATACAAAGAAAATTTTACTGGTAAGGGTTGGCCATAGCTGCTATAAATCGATTAGTGATCTGAAGAAAGCTGGGATAAACTTGATGTGGTAGACGAAACATCTGTGGCACAAAGAATATGATAGACCAATATGGGAGTCAGTTGCTTTAGGGTGTAGTTCACGCAAAGAACAAGAAGGTATGTAATTGATTGGTAATAACGGCAAATGTAAGTGCAATGAAAAGCACCGTGTACATTTTGACGGTAAGATGCTTTCTTCTCAACGTTACTGAGAATTATAAAAAAAATACTTTAGGACTTTTTAATCAACCCTACCATCTTCTTCGAGATCTTTTGCTAAACCTTTAAAAATGATAGAGGAACTACTTCGCAAGTGCAGTTTGTTAAATGATTTACTAACTGCAAGTATACATTCTTGTTTTAATATAAGCTTTGTTACTGCGGAACTAGGTTATAATACACGAAGTCACATAATATTGTCTTCTGTTTACGCGAATGTTATTAATTGAAATTAAACTCATTTATACGGATTTTATCCTGTTGTTTATTTAACACTGTATTACATAATTTTACTAATTTTTAAGCTAATTAAATTATTAAAACTATTAAGTCTATTTATATTTAGGTTTACACTTTCCCCGATGTTTCAGTTGCTTTTCAGCAGCCATGGTCACGGGGAGACTAAGATGGTAGTTGTTTCAATGTTCCAGTGTAGTTATTTCAGTACCCGAACATAATTTAATCATTGGTCTTTCTATTTACGCAGATTGAGCTCAAAGTATCATGAAGTCTAGCTGTGCTTTGCTTCTTCTTGGGTTTGACTAATGAATTATCAAAATGAATTACTGGATCCCAAAATTACTAAAATTCAATAACAGTAGTAGTATTTCAGTTTCAAAATTATGTAATACAGTGTTAAATAAATAACGCGATAAAATCCGTATAAATGAGTTTAATTTCAATGAAGTCACATTTTGTCACATTAAAAGTTTTCGAAGAAGTAACGATAGTCGATAACCACTGCGTAAAATTGGTTGCGGTTTTTCTAACAACCGACTTCGTATAGTGAAGGTGACCTCTACGGTAGGTATTTCTGATTTAATTCACAGATTTTCCTGAAGCTGTGGTCGTGGATTATGACGTCAAACGAGTTATTTACATACGTAATTGGTTACTTGTGGAGTGACAGTGTGCCATTTTTTGCTTCTGTAGAATTGTAAAATTATACCTATTAGGATTAGCAAATGGAAATCTGTTGTCTCTGCTTACCTCTACGGACAACAGGCGTGATTTTATGTATGTTTGTACAGTCAGCAATATAAGTAGCTGAACATTTAAAAAAATGTTAACACTATTTTATGAAGGAAAGTGTACTTGTTTTTAAGTAATTAATTATGATTAAAATAACTATCCTCTAATTGCAATTGCAGTGAAAGATTAGGAATTACTATTATTGGGTATGGTAAAGCAATTTAAAACCATGAGAATGTTTATCGACTTACGTCGCTGACTGTAGGTACCTGCTTGTTTCGTTTAACCTATTTTGAGTAAATAGGTAATAAAAATACAGATAAGTTACTCTAAATTTGCTGTAGGTATACCTAATATTTAATATTTAGTGTTACATAGTATATTATAAGATTGCATATTAATTTAATAGTTCTTATTTATATATTGCCTAAATAATTATTTACATACAAATAGTTTCTATATAATTATTTTCTCTCGCTTATAGCCAGTTGCACTCACTGATCGGTAAACGATTAGTGAGGTTAAGCAATGTTGGGTGCGGTCAGTCTATAGATGGGTGACCGCTTAGTGGTATTTCATCTGAGCGTCTCCGTGCTTCGGAGGGCACGTAAAAAGTCGGTCCCAGTTGTTGCCAAATTGACAGCGGTCGGTAAGCCATGTCAGAGGCCTACAACTCCTGACAACAGGTTGGCCACTAACCACACGAAAAGAAGAAGATTAACTTTACAAAAGTTGTGCATGCTGTGCTTGCCTGTAAAAGGCTTCTATACTATTATGTAGTTTTTTATTATGTAAAAGAAAAGTGTATTAGTGTAAGAAGTTGTTGGTAAGCCTAAATAAATAAATAAATAAGTAAGTCAATAGGCAATTTTTTTTAGGTAGTCATTTATTTGCCTTGATGGCGCAGAGGTGTTGTATGGGACTGCTGTGCATTAGGTCTTATTATTATAAAATATTCTCGGTAGCAGCATGGAATCTGGCATTATACCTGGAAAACGGCGTATTAATTGGGACCTAAAAACATTTTGGCGCGATGTCGCTGTGATATAATATGGACCTCTGCCTACCTCTTATAATAATCTACTACTCCCGGAAACATAGGCGTGAGACTATATAAATAGCTGACCCGTGCAACTTCGTTTGCTTCACATAAGAGAATTTTGCCCGTTTTGCTAAATTTTTCTTTGATGCTCCGCTCCTATTATTTGTAGCGTGATGTTATATATCCTATAGCCTTCGTCGATAAATGGGCTATCCAACACTAACATAATTTTTCAATTCGAACCAGTAGTTCCTGAGATTACCACGTACAACCAAATAAACAAACTCTTTAGCTTTACAATATTAGTATAGATAATTATGTACTCAATACTTGTATTGCTTTTTATTTCATGCGGATCTTGCAACGATGTTTAATCAGTTAATCCATTACGTCATCCATACACTCTGTCACCTAAAAATAAAGTATCTTCCGGAAATTTATCTTTGTTGTCTACGATTGAATATATTTTCATAATTGATTGACGTCACCTTTATAAATAATAATATGGTACTGGCGCTATACTAGAATAACTACTGCATTTTTATTGATTTTATTTATGTTAGTTGCATAATATTTAACATAAAATTTATAAAGTTTAGCTATAATTGGATTTGCATTATGTTTAAGAACTTTACTTACCTAAGTTAATTCATAAGTTTAAAATGTAAATCCTGTTGGCGAACCTTACAATAATAAAATAAAATAAAAAGAACATTTTCGGGTTATATCTTATTCATGGCGCTTTTTACGATTGTTGAATAAGCTGTGTTGCCTACACCTTTCATTACACTTAGGTATAACTCGTTAGGAAGAACTTCATTGCTGTTAACAAATATGTATTTTAGTAGGTATTAAGAAGAACTACATATGTAAGTACATGTAAAGCGAGATATTAAATTCTCGAAGGGTACCTAGCCCTTATACACACATTTCGTCAATTACGGTGTAGGACTCACGTAATTAAGGGCAAATGTCTTGCCTTGCCTAATTCTAGAGTCCGTGCTGATACAAAGAAATATTTCAAAAATGCCGAGCCATCCAAAAATTTCCGAATCCCAAATGTCCTATCCAGGAATTGAACCCGAAACTTCCTGACAACAGTCGCAATATCTACCGCTGCGCCACCGAGGCATTGACTAACTATAAATTACATATTAACAGAAGAAATATTGTAGCCAATTAATTCCACGTATAAAAACATGAATGAATGTAGTCTCGTAAGTAGTTCTGGTACGTCGAAGGTCAATATGGCCGTCGTCGCTACAGTTGTTGTTGAGCGATGTGCAATTGTTAGGATTCAAGGCGTCAAGACGTTAGCACAGCTGATTGTGAATACTTCTCGTCCTTCCGTATATTAATAGCATACAAGTATTAGTTGTTTTCTAATTAGTGTGGTTAACATCTCACTTCATGGGCCTGATTTAAAAAAATATATTAGGAAATTACTTTTCTTTTGTGAAAAGGAAATCTTTCAACAATAGTTTGCGTGTGATGTTTTTGCCCTATGTTTTTACGCTATAAGCAATCTTAGAGCTTAAAGTTGTCAATACAATTTTATGATTTTCAGGGCACTAGAAATATGTGCTGTACTCTCTATTAAGATCTATTGTTGCTTTATAGAGTAACTTATGATTATCATACGAACAAAATAAGAATCATATTTGACTCGACTGGAGAAGTGCCACTACAGAAGCCCTCGGTTAAACAAATAGGTAAATATCTAAGACTTTGTGTCTCAAGGGTTATCATCAAATGTTAAATAAAACGAAGGCACTGTACGGAAAGCATAGCGGATAAGGCTCCGCCTCGCTGCTGAGTGGTGTGGGTTCAAATTCAACATAAGCTAATTATTTGTGCAATCTACCGGTCATTGTTCTGAGTTTTAATTAAATTCGTCGCTGCATAGGACTTGCTCCTTTTATGTTTGCAAAAACAAAAATGAAAATAATCGTATATCCTTGGAGTCTCTGGACAAGGGTATGCAAGGCCACATATATGCGTCCGTGATAATCAGCTATTGTGATTGAATTCAATGTAGTTACATTAATATACGTAATACGTAATAGAAAGAAAAAAAGAAATCTCTATTGCTATTATACAACTTTCAGGTGGGCAAAAAATAATAATTACAGTAATAAAAAGGAAGAAATAAAAAAAAATACAGTAACATAAAACACCCAATACAACGCATATGTCTCAAGAGGTTCTTGAGACATATGCGTCCCACAGCTGCAGCAATCAGGACTCCAGTTCAGCATTTGCCTGGTCCCAAGAACCAGACACTGGTCTTCCACTAACAAGTACAACGATATATACATAGTTATATATAATTAGCGTAAGAAGTTAATAAATAATACGCTTACGTATAAACTACTGAATCAAGGATAACTTGTTGTCCTGTGATGTAACTTAACTGCCGACAAGTGAGTGTATTATGCATCACCCATCGACTTTGTGTCAGAGGGCAAAGTCACTAATGAACACGTGTCTACATTTGTCCTCTTTGGAACTAAATGTATTAATATTTTAGGATTGACGTGAATACGCAGTAAGAATTTTCTTGCGCCATTCGTTTGCTGAGCTAGAATTTTTGCAGACGTATTTAGTTGCGTGAGGTTATATGAAATTCGCTGCCGAAAAATCTAGGTTATAAAGCCGTATATGGTACTCGATGCATTATTTTAATAAAAATAATAATAATATAACACCTCTGGGACAGTCGTTATCTCATCATGAGACTAACGCGATATCGGAGGGCACAGTATACTAGCTTTAAAACTATCACCTTCGCCTTGTGATATAAACAAAAAATGTATCACCAGGTTAAATTAAAGCGCACAAATCGCAGGGCAGTTTGTGGCGGGCTGAATGTGAGTGGCGACACTGCGGTCCTGAATGCCTCAGAGAGTTGGTTAGGGCCTCGTCCCCGGCTTGCCGTTACTGGTTGGCCGGGGTGGAACTTCAAGAGCGCCCGTAGGACTCTCAACTCTGGCTTGCCTTGGTCGGCCGGCCTGAGGGGGGCCGCTAGAGCTACATGCTTGGGGGTGGAAGTGTCATTTTCAAGGGCATAACTACGGGGAAACCCGCTCCGGGTCTCCGTTGTCACGAGACCCGTGATGGTGAAACCGGCGCCGCACCGCTCGACACCCCTAGCCACTTGCACCGGTGTTGCCCTCTGCTGCTGGCTTGTATGCCTATAGTGGCTTATCAGGGGGCCCATCTAGTGAGTTGGCGAGTCACCGTCTGCCCATTGCATTGATGCTATTAGAGTATTCAGGGCAGACGCCGTTTTTCATCCATAGTTAGCAATATACCGGTCCACAAAACACCCATATCTATAGCCCATATATTAGAATCCATCCGTAGCAATAGTCCTACGCCTGCTGCGGCTAGTGCCGCTGTAGGTGTTCCATCACACCTTTGATTAAAACTCTCGAAGGGCCTCTTCACGTTGGACCCATGTCTCCGTGTAAGCCTCCCAAAGGGCCAGGTATTTTCTAATATAATATGTTAGAAAGTACCTGTGATAAGAGAAACATAATAATATAATAATATTCTATCACATACACACAACACCATCTAGCCCAAACTAACCAGAGCTTGTACTATGGGTACTAGACAATGGATAAACATACATATATACTTCTTTTTTGTAAATACAAACATATTATACATAGAAACACCCAGACCAAGACAAACATCCATGATCATGCACACAAATGTTTGACTTGTGCGGGAATCGAACCCGCGACCTCAGGCGTGGCAGTCGGTTACCCACTACGCCATCGAGTCGTCATTTTGAATAGGCTTTTACGTGATAAGTAGGAATAAGCGACTATGTTAACCAGGAGAGTTCGGGATTCAGTGTTGTTCTAACTTTGCTCTTTTTTCAGCGATCTATAACAGGTATTAATTTTGAAATGAGTATTGTATATTTGGTTTTATTACCGACTGTGCTTAGCAATGATGTCAGAAATTGATAATCGTAAGTATCGTCGTTTTATCGACATCAACAAATATATTGTGGATAATTAAATCCCTCAAAAGGTCTACTGAGAGTATTTTAGTTTCACAGTCTGGACGACGATCTCAGTGGGGAGACCAACAGACTGCAATGCAAAGGGTCTCGGGTTCGAACCCAATTCGCGCACCTCTGACTTTCGGAAGTTATATGACTTTTCGAAATTATGTGCGTATTGATTGACAATTATCGCCTGCTGCGTACCTCGGAGAGCACTTTAAGCCGTGGGTCCCGGCTGCCATGTACATCTATGGCAGTCGTTATTGGGAAGTCAGTGCCCTATGATATCCTGACACTGGTCTAGCCTTAGGGTATCGTTAGACTTCGGGTTGCCGAGGTCAGGTGGCAGCCGCACCGTGTAAAAACTGATATCCAGTCAGTTTTGACCGGATTTCCGGGTTAGAGTAAGTAGAAAAAGCCGACCCCATGTGACTTGGGAATAATAAAGCCGAGGGAGAAGAGTCTGGACGATACGAAAGTTGGCATGCTCTGATCTAAATGAACCACGTTTAAATTACTGCAAAATGTAGATATATCTAAGTTCGCAGACATAACTAGGTATTATAGATTGACTACCTACAACTACACATCTGTAATTTGGGACTGCCAGTAGACAAATCATAAGGCGTTAAGCTTAGAATGACATAATTTTTTACGTGAAAGCGAGATATTAGACACATCGATGAAGTAAACTTTTTAATTTCATAATAAAATAATGCTTTGAAACACTATTGTGGACTGTCTAGTTTTATCTACACGAAACTAAACGACGCACCATATACCTACGTGGTCTAACTGTTCTCATTCTCAACTACAATCAATTTGAAACGAATTTTCAATACAATACGATTTACACCACACAGCTATTCACGATTGTCCTAAATGTCAAAACACACGATCTGGTGAAACCTCCGTATCGAGTGAAGGCACTATCGGACCTGTCTCGCACTTACTTGACACAAGTGGCATTATTAAGGCGAATTAAACAGTCGCCAAGATTAAGGCCCCCGCAGACGATCACTTGAAACCTTCAACATTTCCACCAAGATATTTCTGTCACAAGTACACGTTTAAGTCATTTCCTGTTTTCGGTCTGCTTATAACGCTGAAATTGATATTCATGGCAATTCATTGCAATTATACGTTCATTTCAACATTGTAGGTACTTAATTTGGTCTGGGGGTATCGTTAACTTCGATACATTGTTTTACTACTGCACCTGCTCTCGTAATATTATGTTTCTAAAATATGTCAAATAAAATGGTAAAAATATTTTAACTACATTCAAAAATGTTCTTATGACGTCATGATATTGTGCTTTTTCCAAAATGTACAATGTGAAGCTTAAGTTTTTGTTATTAGTTTTGAATTTCCTTTAACTTTCTTAAATGATCTTAAGGTGAAGTTTGTCGCTTACGTCGCTTACATATGCGATATCTATGCTAATACAGAACATAATAAGATGAATCAAGGCTTAATTTTTGGGTTGAATTCAATGCTACCAAATTGTGAGCTAAAAAACCTTATCAAAATTCGTTCAATAGTTTTTGCGTGTTGCCACTACAAACAGACACATATTCTAAAAACCTTTGCTGTCGGTCCATAGGACTTTAAATAAACAATTTTATTTACAACAAGATATCTTCGGTGTTTGTACATTGCTATAATGTATTAGATTTATACTATGATAAAACCTATTGGAAATCCAATACATATTTGCGTACCTCTGGTGTAATTGCCAAGACCGCCAACGACCGGTAGGTTTGATTGCTCCCTTCTCATTTCCTCTCGCGTATAGAAAAATTAATAGCTACGCGAATCTGGTTTAATTTAATGAGCTATTTAATGGCATTATTTATTTTTCTTGGTAATTTAAGGCCACCGACCGACCGTGCTTTTTTATCGAGCTTTGCTTGTCTTTCCTAGCTTAGACTTTAATTTGCAGAGAAACTATTTACTGATTGGTTGTCTGCTTGCAGTAAAAAGACGTAAAAGGTATTGGTATTACTATACTTTTGCTACAAATTAAATATGCCGTTGTTCAAATAAGCGTTGGGCATTGGCGATCGATTAACGCTTAAGACTAATAGGTTTAAACGCTTGACCTGCAAGCTCACATCAAACAGTCTTTAGTCAGCCTCTATGGCGTAGTGGTTAGTGTAACCGACTGCTACGCCTAAGTTCGCGGGTTCGATTCCCGCACGAGTCAAACATTTGTGTGCATGAACATGGATGTTTGTCTTGGTCTGGGTATTTCTATGCATAATACGGATGTATTTACAAAAAAAAAGTATATATGTATGTTTATCCATTGTCTAGTACCCATAGTACAAGCTCTGCTTAGTTTGGGCTAGATGGTGTTGTGTGTATGTGATAGAATATTATATTATTATAATATTATTATTCTTACCAAATACATTACGCCATTATTGACATTATATGTATACTCTATAGGTATATATTTAAATAATGGCAGACTATACAAATTACTGAATGTTTAAGGTCGCAGAGTGACTGTATCATTTGTTTTTAATAACAGCTAAGATTACAACGTGGATAAATAAATAAAGTATGTCGACGTCAATGGAGACATTATTTACAATTTGGATTTTTTCATTTGAGGAGAATGACATTGCCTTTTCAATATTGATTTATAAATCAGTGCTTTTTAAAATGTTTTTTCGATATTCACTAATATTTATTGACGTACGATTGACAGCACGGATGACGCAGCGAGCAAGTGATTGCATCATTGCTACCGCCGCGCGGAGGGCAGCGGGTTCGAATTTTACACGGGTCAATTATTTGTATGATCGTAAAATAATTGCTCTGAGTTAAGATTCAGAGCAATAATTTCTGGCTTAGAACATTACTAAAAAGTACACCCAGGTGTACTTTGTGTTAACTATCACGCGAAAAGCGTCAGAGCTTACAATTCGTTAATTGTAAGCTTATGACACTTTTCACGACATAGCAGTTGATTTCTAGTAGATATGTCCATTAAATCGTATAGTGTTCATCAATTACTGCTGGATTCGAGATGTAACCACGAATTATTAAAATATAGGTATACTACACTATTTATTCACATATAGAAAATTAATCAAATTGCTAAAACGCCTTCTTACTCTCTCTTAAGTTATCACAGCATGAACATTGATGATTACCTACATTTATATTAGTTGGATGGTTTGATCTGGATTGGAAGTGCAGCCAAGAAGTTATCTGGTTTACGTTCACGTACATTTCTACGTATCGAGTTTATTAAAAAGAACTGTCTCTTAAGGCACAGGTTTATTACCTAGTTTAAGAGGCAGGGTGCTTTATGTATTTTGTTGATAAGGTTTGCTCTGTAAAACAACATACCTATTACCATTATGATACACCTAATATTAAGAACCAATTTATGTAACAACCAGTGTTTTGAAAATAAATAATTATTATATTATATAATATCAGACGATGTCATATCCAATATACGATATTAACATACGTCGCTATTACGGTGGTTTTTGAAAGATTTTTGATAGGTTAATCAACGGCATATCAAATCAAACTCATGTCAAGTAATTTGATTGGATGTTGCTAATTCAGTCAGCCAATCGCAATAGTTGATATCCGTTTGACCGTCTGCCTAGAAATATTCGATTTAAAAACTAGTGCAAAATAGCCTGATGTCCTTTGTTTACTTTGGCGATAGCATTATAGGCTATGTGAGTGTATAACAAGTATGGCCTTACGTACTAATTGATATAAGTAGAAGGCTTTTTAGTTGCAATCTTCAGTAGAATGAAGGTACTTTCCCTAATCTAAATGCTTTCAAGTAGACCGGTTAATCCCATGCGCTCTATGTCTTAAAAGGTAATTCCCCTGATGTATGATTAATAATTTTACAATATAATATTATATGGTAGTGATGGCCTAGTAAAGACCGTTGCACTATCACGTAGACGTCTCATGTTCGATCCTATAGCACGCATTTCTGATATTTCGGCGTTTTGTGATAATCTAGTCTAATTATCGGTGATTTTAATCATAAAGGAAAACGTCGTGGGTAAAACTGCATATATAAGAGATGTCCACAATTGTTCCAAAGATATGTTAAGTTTGCCAACTCGCAATGGACTATTGTGGTGGACTATGCCTTAACCCTTCTCATACTAAAAAGAGATCGAGCAGTGGTTTAGCTTAAGAAAATGGCAGATTTTATTACATAAATACTGAATTGGGAGGGGTTTCGGCTAGTCATGAAAAGAAAAATTTATTCGATGTAAATTTTCCCATTTAAGACAAACTATTACTCTGTTGGAAAACATTAATATCTACTAACTTGTATACATATATGTGTTTTAAACTAAATGATGAGTCTATTATTAAAACGAATACTTACTAAATATATATGGTATATGTATACCAACTGCTACGCCTGAGGTCGCGGGTTCGATTCCCGCGCAAGTCAAACATTTGTTTGCATGAACGACCACACAGCCTGGGCTGTGTGGTCGCTGATGAACATGGATGTTTGTCTTGGTCAGGGTGTTTCTAAGTATAATACGTATGAATTAAAAAAAAAATTATATATGTAGGTATGTTTATCCATTGTCTAGTACCCATACCTAGAATAAGCTCTGCTTAGTTTGGGCTAGATGGTGTTGTGTGTATGTGATAGAATATTTATTTATTTATTATTTATTTATGTGGTTTCATACTAAATTCATCAGCATTCAGCAGCAAAGGTAAATCGTTACTTACTGAGAAGATAAGTAGGTAGAGGTAGATTGCATCTACATTTTGCCAGCTATGTTTTAGGAATCACGTGATAGAATAAAAATCTATCAGACATTTCTCCTGACTCCATTTTGCTGCTGAGAATTTTCTAACATATAGTTCTACAAAACCTTGCTTGACTTACGATCTTACGATCTATAGAAAACAAGAGTACATGCAATGCAGCCTATGCTAAAGGGTTCTAAGCAATAATTTTCATTTAGAACAAAAAAATGCAATCATTTTGTCAATCTGGTGGTTATAATACCGTTTTACTTAAGAAAAATGTTTTCGGTATGGCGCCTGTCATTTATAATAGAATACCCGACAGTATCAAAAATGGTACAACAATAGGTACTTACATTCAAAAACAAATTGACTGCACTTCTATTAGATAAGTGTTATTATTCAATAAATGACTTTTTAAATGATAAACTTTAACATTACTTTAGATTATTAGTTTTTAGCATTACTTACGCTTATTTGACATTTAATTTATTTTCCTAATTTTAATTATGATATTCACCATTGTATTTATAATGTTATTATGAATTGTAATTTGTAATTCCATACATTTCATTTAGATACTAGGTACTAGTGACTGATTTCGAATTTTATTAATTTGGTTATTTATTGTTTTTATCTTGATGCATTTTAATGTATCAGCTAAATGTTTGCATGTCTATTAAAGGTAGATTGTATAAGGATCAGATATCTTGTTAACATCTATATTCTATGTACCTACAATCAAAGCAAATAATATTTATTCGATTCTATTCTGCTCTAATCACTAAATGTCAGACATAGGCGACAGAAAAAAAATCTGTTGGACAGCCGGAGGTCTGCTGCGCGGCCCAGCAAATTATTTTTCAGGACGTTTAAATGAAACGAAGAAAAGTAAGTTATCTACGTATATGTTCATACTTCGTTATCTAATATCTAACTTTACGTGTTTGTTGTGCCTTCTTCACGTAGCAACGTACTGCTAACTGCTATGATTATTTGCATAAAGGTAATTTATAGACTGAAGAGTGACATAGAAATTGCACGGTGCCTTTGCGATAATTATTTTCTCTTAGAACTATGCAAGTGAAGGCCAGACATAAGTTAATAAATTATGTAAAATTTTATCATAACCGGCGTCTTAGTTCTTGCATTTCATTCTATTAGGAAATGTAATAGGTATATATTTCACAACCTACAATTTCCTTTGGTTTAATGGGTGCCCATAACTTAGTTTTTACTAGCGTGTATTTTAATTAACAAACTGTTAATTATAATTGCCGTAAACTAGGTAAATAACGATGCAGTCTACGTATTTGTAATTGCAATTATTGCTATCGACACTTGTTTTAGTAATTTTTATTACGTTTATTACGCACACGTTGGTATGGGGTACTTAATCTGGCTGTTTTCGAATCTCTTTAATCTAGTCATAGACGTTCTAGATATATAATATGTTTATATTTTACAACGAAAATAGGATTAAACATAAGGATGTACTTCATTTGCACATGGTACAGTCAATAGTAATGCCAATCCAAGTCAGTTATAAAGAAATTATTTACGATTGTTGATTGTGACAAGAAAGATATAGTGGCATTTCATGTCAAGATTTCGCTTAAGCTGGAGCGTCGCGAATCGCGACTGATGAAGCTTATAGATGATTGCAGCCAAAGCCTTGTATTGTGATCCTGCGATGATTAGGATTCTCAGGAACCTTGATTTGATGGATTGGTAACGCACCTGTAACTTCCTTAGTGTTTCCAGTGCCCATAGGCTGATAGTAACAGCTTACCATTACGCAGCCGTATATTTGTGGCTTCCTTACTAGTATACAAAAAAGTAGTTATGAAGTTAAGCAATACCCCGAACACAATACCGTATCTGTCTAACACATTATATTAAGTCAATGTTAATCAGTATCTGGCTTTATTAGTCATGGTAATTAACTGACTTATCTGTCATCTTTGTGTATCGTGGCATTGCGGTCTATTTCTTATAAGTCAATCGACCTTTCAGAAAAGATTTATTATAATTATTTCTTTATTCACAGTAGGATATTTAGTCGAATATAATTAACGACCGTAAGCCGTTGACATATCACTAGCTATTTATGCCATAAACTGATCATTGACGCATCACCAAATCGCCACTTTTATTCATAAACTCAGCGTCAGGCAAAAGTCCGGTTTTGCCAACTATTAATGTTTAAATAATTTATTGCTTACGGACTCAACGATTTCTAAAAACCAAACTAACTCGGAAAGTATTTGATGATAAAGAACTTTACATAGTATGCTACAAAATTAATAATGTATTTTCTTTTTTAAATACACCTATCTGCAATCCGGACAGTTGATATGTATAGGCCCTTAAGTTGATAGCGCTTGGTAGAACCACTGACTCTTAGGTATATTCCCAATCACACTGCACCTAGATTGTGCCGGCATTTTCCTGTTTTATAAAAGCTCTCACTCCAGGTTATCACTGCAGTGAGTACTTGTTTTGCGAAGATTCTGGTGTAAAATTGGAATAAACGTTATTAAAAAAGCTACAAAAAACACCTTAAATAAAAACAAACAACGTCAAGAATTCCATGAATTTTCTGCGCACACATGGGTCGTTTTGGAACTTCGGCGGCGACTTCCTAAACCTAGCTTCACCGCCGCTCTATCCTTACAGTCAATCAAGTGTCATTCATACAAATAATATTTCTATGAATCACTAAAATATTATTATACCAAGACATTTGATAAATCTTTATAACTATGCTTCTGAGGTGAGTTTAATGTTAATTTTGCGGTTGCTATATTTCCTACGTGCAAAACTCTAACACATTTTCCTTTAACTTACGTAAGGTAATAGTAACACGTTTTCGGCCTTCACATGAAGGTTATGTGATATTTATTTACATATTTTCCTTTTATTGACACGTGTGTCTATTAGTATTATGAAAATAAACACAGTATAAGCAGGCTTAACTTTTTTTGTACTATTTACACGTGTAAAATATAAAATATAAGTAATATTTTTAAATTCATCAAAATGTTGGTCCATACGTAGGTCTATTAAGCACGTGCCTTAATGAAAAATTGGGGCATGTGCTTACGTATGAAAATCTATGGGGCTATGTCTCTTCCTAAAGATTTCTTCTGCAGCCTATGCTCAGACGATTTCTTCGAAAGAAAAATTCAGCATTATTTGCAGCACCAATTGCATCCAAAGGTCTCACACCTTTTTATCTAAAGCGTCTGTCTGTCTGTTATTTACAAATATCTTTAGCTGAATCTGTAACCTCATTCTTGCTCATATTTTTAAAATCTTCTTAATGTTCACGTTTTGTAAAGCAGAATAGAGTCCCCTACGACACCTGTTCTTATACTATACCGCATTAAACAGAAATAATAAACCAATTCGATTGATGTTCAAAAAAGACAGGACAATTTTATTTATTGCCTTAACCATACATATATGTAGAAGCAATTTCCCTATCAAGATCTTCTCGAATAGTTGTCGCGTGTATGTGTATAGTAAGTGAGGCGAGGCATGAATGGACGGCGCAAGCCAGAGTGCACTAGTAAGTGTTGAGGCATTCACGCGAACGAGGCGCATGCGATAATTACGTAGCTTCAATACATGAATGAATTACAATTATATGGAATTGTATTGTGACGTCGTGAGGTTACACGTTGGTTGTGTAACTTCTTAGATCTTGTTACATTATACCAGCGGACGTTGTTTCTGGTTAAGGATCTATTGTTGTGGTTTTACCTGAAAGGTATAAATTAAACAACTGTTTTTTTCCCGTGGGGTAATGCTTTGACGCATACCTCTCGGCGGGGTGACGGAGAGGTTATGTCGGGCTCACGGAGGCAAAGATACCCCGATAATACCGACTAAACCTACCACGGTGTTCCTCGACATAACCGCAATCGGTGGGGCCACGCGAATCGCTTTCACATACAATTGCGACCCCGCCGAGGTTTCGGCCCGCCATATGAAACGGCAGGCCACTACATAAATAAACCTGCCCTTTGGGCACCACTTATTTTATCCCTACTGTCCCCCTGTCCGGGGAAGACGGACACACGATACAAAGGCGCGCGCGGGAACACGCACGCCGCCTCTCGAACCTGGTACTGATCTGGTATCGGGTAGACCCACGAAGCCCCCAGGTAAAACTTCAGCGTATCTGGAGGTCATCTCGCGCCCTCCGGCGCCCGGTTCTGCGGTTGGGCATTAAGCACTCCCTCTCCCGCTCCGCCGCCTCCTTGGTGGAAATAACTTCCTCACAGAAGAAAGCGACGGCGTTCCACGACCTCTTACTCCGGACCATGCACTGAACCACGGTCCACAATCAACAAACGGCGCTGCGATGCCCAGGCGGGGCATTCCGCCAAAGTGTGCAGCGCCGTGTCCACAACAACATCGCGGCAGTCGCTGCAGTGATGACATCGGGGCATCTCTTGCCAGCCTATGCGACACAGAAACTGGCCAAAATAACCGTGGCCAGTCATTACCTGTGTCAGCCGGAAGGTGAGGGCGCCATGCCGCCTTTCCAGCCACTCCTCAAAAACGGTACTTACCGCCACGATCGAATCGTGGCGTGTCCGAACTGCTAGTAACGTAAGCTTTTATAACTATCTATCTAGTAGTTTCGGATTTGATAAGTGGACTAGGCTAAGAAATAGCATGAAGTTTCGTAATATTGCAATAAACCTCCAAATCCCCGGTAACCAGGTTCTAAAAGTAGTACAGAAAATGTATCTTTGGTAGTGTTCTGCGGATATCTTTTAATATATGCAAGTATCACGTCGAATGCTGCAATGTATAGATTAATTAATACGCGTCTTTACCTAATGTCCCAATTTATTTTATGCTACCATATTGCAACAAAAAGTAATTAGAGTTTTTGCCTCAACTAAGTTTTGGCATAATCTATTAATAATCAAACATAGGTGCATAATATCATGATGATATGCAATGAGATAATATTTTAAAAAATCCAACCACACATAGATGTCCACATAAGAATCAATCAGAGACAACACAAAAAACATATCCCAAAACAATTAACGAAAGTTAATCCAAAGTTAAATCCATGACGTGCGCCCGCCCACATGAAGCATCCGTAAAAAAGCCTCGGTCCACTACCAACTAACATCTCATAAGAAACTCACACTATGTTAATGTATAGACGCACACATACACGCGTCACCCATTAGTATGTGCGGCGCGGCGAGGACGGTACGCGTGCTCGCCACTCGCTCCACGGCTTCTTATTATTATTATTTATTGTTGAATAATGTGAATGGTAATGCGTGGTTGTTCACGATCCCGCATAACACCTGCCGTCTTTTCCCACACTCGAGCTCGGGCTGGAGGCGCGCGCAGGAAGTGTGCGAGTGTGAGCAGGAGCTACGGCTCGCGTGCACTGCACGTGCGTCACCGCGCTCGTAGCCGCGCGCTAGAGCAGGACGCAGCGAGGGATAGCGTCCCGTAGCCGCGTAGCGCTTCGTAGCAAAATCTGCGGTATTGGAGCGAAATGTCTGATTTTTTTCTAAGAGTCACGGCGTCAATAGTTCGTCGCAAATAACTTGTACCAACACACAATGTTGTCGTTCTGAATTGCAAATTATAGTTAATTGATTTGTTATTACAATATGGTAATTTGCTTATTTATATGTTGATTATTTTTTAGTAAACACGGATGTGAGCTACGGCGCCTAGTGCGAAAACATTGCATAACAATTATTTGGTATACATTATTTTGTGACTTAAATAGTAAAGTTCTCTAAGTAAATTGAAGTCATGTTTATTGTAATAAGTATTTGTAGTGTAATGGGTTTTATTAAATGTTGACTGCTTCTGTGCCGTAATTATCTTTATTGAATTTTGTAATTTGTAGTTAGCCTCTCAAGCCTTAGAATCACGGGAACAGATTGAATTAATAATATCAATAATACTCATACTTATCAGTTCGAATAACGTATGTTCGAAACGTTCGAAGGAATCGAACCACTACATGTATTGCAGTGGTGAGGTGACCAAAGCACTGCTACACGTATGAAGATTGATAAAACTTATTCTAAATAGTAGGCTGCATTTTAATGAAATGCATATACGAATTACGACTAGCCTACATATTTGAAGATATAATAATATTTACATCTAAATTGTTATTAGACTTGTCTACAAGTACATTTAAAAAGTTCAAGCAATTTATTATGTAAATTAACGAGTTTATAATAGTGCTGGGCCGCCGGCATAGAGAGCTCTTTAAGTAATTATAACTTAATTTTAAGTCAATGGTAAAGCACCCGGAGGGTTGAATCTTATAATATAGTATAATGATGTGCTATCAAGCTATCACTGTTAACTGATAGAATCATTTGGCTGCCATAGTAAACTTAAGACTTCGAGTCAATATAGTTTTGTCTTAAGTAATAGTTTAGTTGAGTATATACGAGATGATGGCATGGATGGCGTAGTAGTTTAAGCGGTTGTATCGCCACTGCCTCTACGTCGAGTATTGTGGGTTCGATTCCTACACGGTACAAAAAAATCGTGTGTATCCGTTCATTGAATGTTTGTAAAAGCCCCCGCGACACAGGAATTGTTCCTATTGCGGGAGCTGTCGTACTTGACATTCATAAAATAAGAACATAGTTACTAATGAATTAGTCTTGGATGATACTTGCACTCATCCCGACCAGGGATTCGAATTCTAGTGCACGAACACAGCAATCAGCTACAGGTCAGAAAAATAAACATTTACACTTTTCTAGTAATTAAAAGCAGCAAAGTGTCTAAACAAAGATCTCCGATTATTATAATCATCATATAAAATGATTCCTTATTGATTTGGTCCATGACAACGATAGCCTATTTTATTCAATCGCTGTTAGCTTAATTAGTTTGTAATATTATTAACATGAAATATAGCATTCTCTTTAACTCCTTTTAAATAAACCTTTGAGCATGTAATTAATTTACATTGCAATCTTTCGACTGCAAGTTCGAAACTCTTGATTGGACTATCGGCTTCGGCGTTATCTTTACGAAAAATGTTTACGCGTTTTTGGCCAGTACTGAATTAATTGCTTTGGATAAAGAATTCAACATGCCTGATTAAGTTTACTGTAGCGACTGTACGGCATGTAGTACATTGCGATTGATGACACTGAGGCTCTCAATATTGTCCATAAATAAGTTTTAGTAACAGAACAGCGTCTGAAAGTGTCTCTGATAAAATGCAGTTGCCTCCTGTTACATGAGGTTTTTGGTTCCAAAATCATAGCTGGCTAAACGTGAGTGTGATTATACCCTTGTCCATCTATTCAGCAATATAGACGTGAGATTATACCTATTGGAACTCTAATATCACATATGTTATGTATATTTGAGGGTTTGAATGGGTAGATGAACACTAATTGTTCACATACGGTAAAACGCATGTCAACTTCTGTAATTGGCTAGCTGAATTAGCAACAGCATATCACTTGACATTCGTTCGACTTTGACATGTTGGTAATTAGCCTTTCAAAAACTTAATTAATCAACATTTTACCGTTTACCATTATTCAGAGAATCTATACTTACGATATTAAATTATGATACCTTATACGTATTATAATTCTGGCTGCTTATAAAACCGTTAATAAAAAGAAGATATATTTTACACGTTTATTTAACCAGTAATTTTTCTTATTATCATTTATTTAATAGGAATCTTAGCCTTCGATTGACCTTCATACTGTACAGTTAAAGTCGTTGCTTTTTGATACAAAAGGTTACTATTAATTTTTATTTATTCAAATAAAACGCCTATGTACGTTACTAATTACACTAATTATTATAAAATAAATATAATTAAAACAACCAAAATTGCGAATCAATTTTTTGATGGCGAAAACGGGAGATCGGGCCTTGTGGCGCACCCTGGGGGAGGCTTATGTCCAGCAGTGGACTGCAATAGGCTGAAATGATGATGATGATGATGAACCAAAATTTCTCAGTAAGACTGAAATATAACTATATGCATTTAAGTTGTTACCAAAAAACTGCAATTCGGTTTGGCATCGATTAGCGTATTAACGGCGGGAGTTTACGCAAGTACAGGGGAAAATAGGTACCTAATAGGTTTTATATTTGTTTTGTATTGTATATTTTGTATTAAAAACAAATCTGGAGAATAATAGAAAAATATGTGAAATATAACATTCAATCATTTAAAAAACAAACATTAAATCAAACGTAACTAGGTCATATAGACCGTTAGATTCACAGGTCACGAGTTCGAACCCACGGCACGCGTCTGTCTTTTCAAAGTTATCTTGTTTTCGTTCACCTTTACACTGAAGCAAAGTATCTAGGGGAAACTTGCAGAACTGAGAATCCGCCAGAATGTTCTTGAATATGTGTGAACTCTTCCACCAGCTATTGGCATCTAGTCAACAGCGGCAAACAATAGTTTTATCCCTTACTTTATAAGACAGGATCCATTACTAGCAGAGACCAGACGATAAACATATCTAACGCTGCATTAATGTTTAACTTAATTATACAAGTACTTCATGCCCACAAGTGGGACAACAATGAACATATTACGATATAATTATATTCGACTTCACGTACAGTAAATTTTAAATATAAATGAGTGCTCGCACCGTATTATAACTGTACTGGGCTCCCCGCCGAGTGGTTATTATCTCTTACTTGTGGCGATACTTCTGTACCTCTGCACGGCTAATGGGCTTGTAAAACTACAAGTATCTGCATATATGAATATTTATTAAATAAGCTAGATGTGTGACTAATATGTTAAGAATAAGATGTCTCCTACACCGAGTGAAGCCTGTATCGCAGGAGAGCTTACTAACATTGAGTCAATTGACATTTTGTGGATTACGTACATGTACCGTGAGATGGACCCCATGTGGTGTGGTGCCGGCGAGGTAGCTACTTCAACTATCCATGCAGTGTATGATTCAATTACATAAAGTCTGCCCAATATTATGCGAATATGTGGTTTATAATTTCTCTCAAATATACAGACTTCTAATCTAAATTTAGAATAACATTGGGTTGGGATGACAAAAGGGCAGCCTGAAAAATTTAGATCTGGAAGAATTGGTAGCCGCCTTGTATAGGATTATAAGTATATTAGACACAAAAATGGAGATAGATTGTGCCTGTGCCGATAATTGATCCTATACCGGCCTTGCGTCGGTCAACGCACGTGACCAAACAATGTGGTGATGGAAAATGGATTGTTGCGTTGCGTCAAGTTTTAAATAAGCACGTTCGTGTCTTGAGACACAAGGACTATCCCTAGTAAGGGACTTGACTTTACTTAAAACATAAAACCAAGTACTCAATGTAAGTACTGAAATCGATGATACTATAATTCCAGGCTATCTTAGCATCGCAAAATTACATCTTGTCAATACTGTAAAGAGCAACGACAGATAATATTGACAGTTATTGGTAGTCGACCGTGAACTATCAATAAGAGGACTCCTGACAATCGACGCAATAAAATATCATATTCCTTAAGTACACCGTACTTCCTACCCACAAAAGACGTTGTAATTTGCCTGTTATGCTCTTCACCAGATAATAATATATTGTAGAATGGCCACTAGAATAGACACCCCGGATGTTCGCAATCTGGTTGCGTTCAAACCATTGAATACAATAAAAATTGCTCATCCCAACCATCTTCGGCGAAATAGTCATCCAAAATCAACAGCAATTTTGAACTCTATTGATGAGAATTTATGGCAGGTATTTCAGTGTGCTGGTAGTGGTCAGTTTTTATATAAGGAGGAGATTGTCCACCGTGTAGGTCAGTCTATTAAATCGGGTTGAGGCCGGATGAGACGCTCGTGTTTCACTGATTTTAACAAAAACATCTTATGTTACGTCATTGTATACTTTGTATGCGACGAGGGTGGTTTTGTTATTACAAGGTTTAACTTTTCTAAGACTAACTAATTTTTAAATAAACAATCTCTATTTCTTATGAACTGAAGTTGCATTTGTTTTGTTTTAAGAGTGGTTCACAAGTATTTCTATTATTTAAAGTATTTAACCAGCAATACCTGGTCGTGGGTATAACGCTAATAACTTTGATCCGCGTACGTATTATTTGTTAATATCTAGTCTGCATATCTAATTAATGAGACTGATATGTATCGGGCAAGTAATAATAACGCCGATTTCCTTAATTACAAAATTAATTAGCAATTGCTACTTCTAAACATAAATGCTGATAATTAATCTATGTATACAATTATAAATTTAAAACGACATGTAATCATTAAGTATCTTAATTGTATAGATATACCTATCTGTACAATTAAGGTACTTGTCGAAAAATATTTTTTTGTCTGTTTGTTCCGGCATCAAGTGAAAACCACTAAACGAATTTTGATGCGATTATGACAGTTTATTAGCTTTTTATTAATTTGATTAAAACCGGAGCCAAGGTTTATATAAAATTAAATTAAGTAGAACCGGAGTTATTGTGCATAGTATAATCTTAGTTAATGACATAACGGGCGTCACGGGTCTCGGTTTTCGCTGGCCAAGTCGCGGCCAGAGGCTAGTTATATTAATAGCGTCATTTTGGCTACTGGTTATTTCATTTACAGCCACTAAAGAAAAATCAAAACATTCAATGTCTATAATCATAGTCAAAGTCCGAAATATAATTATTGGATATTTACGACCGGTGGGAATATAGTATATCAAACAGATAGCCCCTAGTTTACCGCTGATAGTATCGGACTGCAATCATTAATTCTACTGCCAAGTACGGTGATTACGGCAATAAACCGCCACTGGTTATTACAGCTATCTATGAGGGAGGTCCGCTATTTGCTTATATAACCACTTAACGCGCAACGTCGCCAAAAGTTCACTCAAATCTCAAGGGTTAGAACTCCAAGGCGGTACTACGGCTCACTGAACACCGACCCTCAATGAATAGGTTTTTGCAGCATTTGGCGAACCAGTGTGGCCGCCAAATGTGTCCTACGCCTGTAACTCGACCCGAGCTAGCCGATACCTTTTGCCGAGATTCTCGCCACATGCTAAAACACATGTTGCGTGCCAAAGGTCGACTAAAGAGGTATTTTTTTACCACCTTCCTTGTTTACGTCATGTTAACTCACGCAAAAGAGCTGTTATTATTTAATAATTCTTTGTAACGACCGTTTTTAAATTGCTACGAGTTTATCACACTAACGGACGGCTAATAAACGACTCGCCACCAATTTATATCATTGTAATCATGGCTCTCGAGCGGTTGCAATTGCAAAATAACAAACGACTCTTAAATACAGTAGCGACGAGTCTCGCGGGCTACACCTCACGGATAAATCAACGTCCCCATAACAATTTTGTTCTTACTTTCGAATAAATAATACTCGCCTCTGTCCCTTTCACGCTTCGAATTCGAACGCTCACAAATTATTGTTGGTTCTCGTTATTTTATTGTCGTATTATTTTTTTGCTTTCATTTGAATGTAGATTCGTGTTCCGTCCTTGTTCATCGGGTTGTTGGTTCGCTCTCCGTCTCGTTCTGTCTCGCGGCGGCAGTAGTAGCGTCTCGAGCACGTGCGACACGTTAAAGGCAGATCGTTCCCACGGTCGGGCTCGAGCCAGACGCGCCCCCCGCGCGTCTACCCGCCCGCTGCGCGTGATTCCACTCCGGACACTCGTGCCAATGAAATAAAGTGCCCGCACAGCACGTTCCAATTGCAAAATGTTATTTGAAGATTTTAAAGCAATGAAAGTGGAGGAAAGGGCATCTTTTCTTGTGAAAGTTCACAAGTTCAGCATTGAATTTAAATGATAATATTCTTTAGGTAAAAGAATTGGCATGATTATTGTATTGAAGAAAGTGATGGTCGCTGCGAGTGTTAGACAATCTGTTCTTTATATGTTTTGACAGCTTATCATGTACCTACGCATAAAAGTGAAAGGACATGCGAATTTAAGTGATATGCAATCAGCGCTCATAACGCATATAAAGGTGATCGGGTTACGTAAGAAAGAGGCTTGGACAGTAGAGTTCTAGATAATCAGTAAAGCTGTCAACGTTTCAAACAATAATTAATCGAAGTGATTGCGCGAATTCTGTGCCTGTCCATTGGTGTGTAGGCGTTGGAGAAATTCCAGTAGCGACAAGGCAACTGTGGTCGCAAATAAGGCACGAGCTATACTGTAGAGCAAGGCTAGTGGTCCGGTCTCGCTTCGGGTGATTTTCTTCAATAAGATACAATAGCATAACTTAATCTGGAGTACTTAGTGCTTGAATTTGATTTTTGGGCTTTGTTAGCCCCTGGTGGGATAGCTTTTGTTTAACAGCCTGTTCAGTAATAGGGTCTTGTTTTGCTATTACAACTGCCAGTGGTTATTGAAATCATTTACAGGAATATAGAAAATACTTTATTAGTCTGACTAAATCTTTTTAAGAGAGACACTGTAAGCATACAAGGAGAAAACAACATTTTTGAAAAAGTATGGCACTTAATTAAGAGGTAAACTTTAAAAAAATGGATAAATACACACATCAAGCACTTTGGATTTGATCCGATTTTTGGAGTCTCGGGTCGAGCAAAGTGTTATTGGGTTTATTTGTCCGTTGTACTTGATGTCTTTGATCCGATTTTTGGATTCTCGGGTCGAGCAAAATTTTATTGGGCTTATTTATCCCAAAAAATCTTAATAGCTGCACTGGGTGTCTACAACCGAGTTCAGTAGACGGTAATGGGCTTGCCCCCTATTAAATGGGGCTTAAAACTTTAGCTGGTGAAATGGGGTTTAATAAAACTCTACTACTTTTTTTTATAGTGACACTGCAAAGTTATTGTTACGGACCTGATGGAAAGCCCAATTACAGTCCAGAGACAGTGATGACGAGGAGAAGATAGATGTCTTCTAGCCGTCGTAAGTGTCAAGCCGGTCTGACCATATGCTTCTTCACACTACGTTTGAAGGACCCAATGTCATAGAAGGGAGGGAACACATGTGCCGGAAGACCATTCCAAAGACTCTTTCGGGGATGTGAATAATATATTTTCTCTGTTTACTAGTATCCGTTATCTTTAAGAACTAAATATGACATTGCACTCTCAAAAAATATTATTGTTTTAGGCCTAGGCCTGTGTGTACCAGACCTGTTTCGTTTGTGCGGCACTATGTGTGATAGTCTAGACTTAGCTTAACATCATGTTCAAAGTTACAATATGGTGTTGTTCTCAACTTTCTCGTATCTCGCCTGAGAGTAAGTTTCTCCTACAGTTCCAGTTAGCATTACAGTGTCAGTGGCTCGTTCTTTCTGAAACGTATACCGGAATTATTAAAAGCTAAATAGTTTTTCTATGTATAATATGTATGTATTTACAAAAAAAAAAAAGTATATATGTATGTTTATCCATTGTCTAGTATCCATAGTACAAGCTCTGCTTAGTTTGGGCTAGATAGTGTTGTGTGTATGTGGTAGAATATTATTATATTATATTATTATTATAACATAGAAAACTGGTTATAATAGGAATTTACCTCGATTATCATTCAAGACGGAACAGGAATCAACATTTTGTAATTACGTATTCCTAAATTTATGTGGTTAAATGCACTACAGTTATGAGTTGAGTCTAACGGGTCTGCACATATCGAGACACACCTATGCCAAGGCTAAATGTTATTCGTCTTCTTGTTCTCGTCGTTTTAAAATTTATACTTCTTTTTGCGACACTTGTATTAGTCCTAGCGCCCTTGTAAGAATTAGTAACAGTTTCATTAAATATGTTTAGAAGATAATTAAGGCAATTTATATGATGTTTTGCGCCACAAGACCAAATTCTTTAAACAATCAGAAAAGTGTCGGCAGAAATGTTTAAGAGAATGGATTAACTCATTTTTCAAATTGCTATTCATAATTATAAACGGCGCCCGATGGCAAACGGTTGTGTACTGCACAAATAGAGCCCTCCACACCACGTCCGAATAAAAATATATTGCACTTTCACTATTAAGACATATCAAATGATACTAAATTTCTCAAAAGTCAAAAATCCGTTTAGGCGCCAAATATTGCCAAATAAACTGACACACATTCACCCAAAACACAATACCCTTTTTCTAACACGGTCAGTCAAAAAGGGTTCCAATTCAATTATTCTAGCTATGGAGTATTAGTTCTACGTCTGAATACAAAACACTCAACGATAAGTCAACAGTTCAAAATCAACAATGCTAAACTCAACCCATACGTTTATGCTCGTGACATTGTGCGCGTGCGACCTTAAGCGCTTGCGCGTGCGACGCCGACGCCGCGCGGCTGCGCACATAAACTTTAATACCACAGCTATTTTAGCAAATGACATAACGTAACATCACGACCGCATGCCACCGAGGGGTTACGCAGATAGTATCACGGTTATATCACGTCAGCTATGTTATGGTGAATCATATGGCGACTTTAGTGGTGTTTTCCTGACATAGTTCTTGACTACAGCATCAAGTTGTTTCTATTGTTGAAACTAAAACTGTGTCCGTTCCAGTTTCCGATCTCAATGTTATTGATAATTTCTACAGGAAAACTTGTTAAAAATCCCATTTGCATTCTGCTGAAACAAAGAATAAAACCCTGGTTCACAGAGAAGTAGTCCTAGAGCTAATGTGAAAATGCTCATAATTTAACTGTATAACAGTTTGATCGGCCCGGCCATCGATCTCCGTGCTTCAGTGGATAAGCTAGCGGTCACTGTTACTAGACTAACGAGGGCTGTCTTAACTTTATTAGTATAAAATACTCGCAGATTGTTACATTAAAATATCGATGCTTGTCTTTCTCCTTAGTTCAAACTGAAGCCTTAGTCCAAAACTCAATCGAAATTAACTTACAAATATCGTAATATAAGCTTTCACAATAAGATTATTAGTAGGAATCTTTATCCCACTTCCAATAAAAATTGTGAAAGTGAAATATTAACTTACGTTTAGTACACGAATAGTTCACAGCTTAAACCTTATAATGCAGCAGATTAGTTTAGTTAGGCATATTACATGCGCATGCGACCTCGACCGTTAACGCGTGCGCGCGGCGCCAAACCCGAGGCCATAAACACGGCGTAACTTAGTTCGTGGAATATGTCATTGATAAGTAAATGATTAATCAGAACACACTACTGTGTATTGGTTGTTCTTATTACCCTATTGAGGGCCAAGCGTTAGTGATTGCCTAAATAAATACATACTTACATAATAACGCCTTCTATATTTGCATTTTAAAAAGACAACTCTCATATTACGCTAGTGTCTTATCTCGAAACTTTATAATTTTTGAAGTTTGAGGCAACGAACACAGAGAACACCTATTACATACCAAAAGAATAGGTATAATTTCGAACTACTTTTGGCGAGCTTAGTGACATCTATCGGGACATCAAAACACAAAAAATCATTGATAACTAATTTATGAGGTTTATTTTTCAATAAATTATGGCTTTATTAGCTTGGTCTATTATTAGAGATCATTATTAATTTTGTTTTGTTTTAATATCACATTTAGTTTAAAAGTAGTAACAGTTTGTTTACATGGGGTACCAAGACAAGAGTAAAAAAAATAAAAAGCCCATAAAAAATTTAAAAAATACCTTAGATATTTTTTAACATTTTTTCCGTCGATAAAATTGTTTATATTTTCACCCTTTTTAATATGTGCACTTTATAAAGACTCACACTGTATAAAGATGGACTTATAAAACAAATTAGCACCCTGTCGGGCACAGTAAATTAGGAGAAAGGAAGAGGGCTACTGTAATTAAAATAATTTCTTTTAAGTATATGAAATATGTATAATGTATATACATACATTGACTCACTTCTGTTTGACTTCTGGTTGGCATAAACTATGCATTTTCAATTGTTAAGATTTGGGTATATCACACTTACTTCGTTCACTCTCATAACATTAATTTCATCTCAATCTCTATGCCGTACACTTTTTTTCTATCTGTTAATCCCAATCATTCGTTATGTTGACACTGTTAAGTGATCATGATCACAGAAACTATGATGCCAACATTACAAGAAATATAAGAACAACATTGTAAGGGAACTTATGAACTTCTTCCATGAAATAACTGTCATACTCGGTACTGTTTATGGCGTAGCGTCGCCGATATATCGGGTCTGGCGCCACGCGCCTGCCATAGCGGTCGGGGTCGCACGCGCACATAATGGTATAAGTACCGCACTGTGCTTCTGTTACTGGTTAACTTAATAAGTACTGTTGATTTTAATCCCTCTGAATATAAAATACAGGTAGATTAATTTTAGATGTAGGCATTACAAAATATTTGTAGCAGCCAGCTAGTAGGCCTCTTCTTATTTATGGGACAAAACCCACTTTTCAGAGATTTGCGTAGTATAATTGAAAACGTATAATTTTCTCTTGTTTCTGAAATTTCCATTTTTAGATTATGCATATGGCCATAAACTTTGTTACTAAAAATAAAAAGTTTTACCGGCAGAGGCTTTATGAACGCCAGTCCCAGTCTTGTCTAAGGTGCCTTAATGGACTTTTTTGATGTAACTGTCGTCCAAAATAGGTACGTGTTGCGCTCGTGCTATTTCTATGCGTCTGCGCAGTTATCAGCGCAGGCGATACAAACGAATCCGCTACATTGCGCATGCTTGTGGTCTCTTGCGTTGCCGTTTGTTTGTTCAATTTGTTTTATCTGCATCTTGAATCATGCTTACATAAGCAGGGAGAATTTGGATTTAGTTTAAATTTAATGCACATAATATTTATTTTAATAGAACTTTGGCAAGATATTATGTAGGATATCAGACTTGTTTGTATACTATCCACTGCTGGATACGAGACTCCTTCTGCCTACCTTCTCTTAGATTAGTTGCGCTACTAAGACTCATTACACTTCAATAATCGAATGAAGATTAATAAACTTTAACCTTCGGCAAATTCAACGGCATAAAAATACTTCAATATGTTTTTTTTATTGTTAATGCAAGACTACCTCAGCAACACAGCGGCAGTGATTTGATCTTTCAGGTCTTATTTCTCTTTGGTCTTAGGTTCGATTCTCGAGACAGGCAAAATTTTTGAGCTTGTCGGTTATTAAATTCTTGACAATTGTACGGAACGTAGAATTGTGCCTGGTATAGGCACGCCCCCTATTATGTGCGACTCTAAAACCTTACTTGGTAAAATGTGGCTGTAATACATTTCTACTTACCTACTTGAAGATATAGGTGTGAAACTATGTATGTATCTTAAAGCAAGATTTAAAGCATTGCAAGCATTATAATAACAATTAAAGGCAGTCATTATTGCAAATATACTTCATTACAAAAGAAAAGCCAATACTTATAACGCAGACGTTCCAATAAATGAAAGCGTACCACAAATATTGACATTCTGACAAATGAAAAGCCTTGCCTATCCTTGAGTCTACATTGTATAAATTAGTCTAGAGCACTATTTCTAATACAGTTTCTCCCTTGTACTTTAAACATTTATAGTTTCTATTATATCTTCTATCTGGCCTTATACCACCGTGTTATCAATACCACCCGCTCCCAGAACGGCTTGTTCTTGTCGAGCTTGTACTTATTACTATACCGCGGTAATAGTGACTCTCGATATCGTGGTCACCTAACACCGGGCTGTTAGCTACAGCCTAGTTACAATACGGTATCCTAATCTAAACGTTCCAACTTCTGTCTAAGCAGCAATCACGCTTAATTTGAACAGCTAGCTAATGTTAAGAATTCCGTAGTCATTTGACTGTTTTGAGGGTAATAAAATCACATGAAATATCAGAAAAAACGGCTTTACATACTCTCAACACAAGGTGTCGTTTTGATAATAATAATATTCTACCACATACACACAACACAATCTAGCCCAAACTAAGCAGAGCTTATACTATGGGTACTAGACAATGGATAAACATATATATATACACATTTTTTTTTGTAAATACATACATATTATACATAGAAACACCCAGACCAAGACAATCATCCATGTTCATGCACACAAATGTTTGACTTGTGCGATAATCGAACCCGCGACCTTAGGCGTGGCAGTCGGTTACACTAACCACTACGCCACCGAGGCCGAGGCACGAGTTATTGGCTGAATATCTTATAGTCTTTTTTTAAGGACAACTGCTATACTTTACTAAGATAAAGAGCACCTGGACTTGGAATAACCATTTGTGGATGACAAAAAACCTGTATGAGATTTGAACCTAGAACAATAGGCGCAGTAGCAGCGACCAGGTAACCACTTAAACTATCCATATCAAGGCAAGTGAATCGAACTCAAAATTGTTGACCCTATTTTGACATTCTTTTGGATATATTGTGTGATTGGCTTGATTTCTTGCTCAGCAATATGCAAATGCTGCAAGACCAATATTGGAGCAATAATCAAACCTACATTTTGTCTACCAAAATGTATGAACACACGCAGCTACATGTTAAACAACCCACAACAATATGTTATAAAAATTGACGCAATAACAGCATTAGATGTGAAAATAACACAATAGGAACGCTTCCTACGCGCGCGCGAGAAAATCACAAAAGAATCGCACAAGTAACGGCGCAAGATCGATTATCATTTTCATACAATCGACTATTTAAAGGTCACGCGTAATGCCATTCAGTGTACACAGCTTACATTACTCCATACTGAAGAAACCATCCATAAATTACAAATAAAATAACTTACACTCCAAAGCAAAACTCGTTTTAACGACACGAGATATAGAGCAGATATTCCATTGATAAACGATCACGAAGTAACTATTTGAGGTTATTTGTAAAACATCGAAATGCGAACGCGTGTTACAGTAATTTCGCACGTGCGTTTAATGTGTTAAGAACTACATTTGCGTAAGATACGTTTGAGCAGAATGTATCGTAAGCCAGGAAGCGCATTGTTAGGTCACGTTCTCACAACTCCCCTTTTCTTCGAGGGGAATAAATAATTGCACTTTTTTCTGTCGCATATGGCCAAGGAAAGGGATTGTGCAAGATCGTTCCCACGGTTCGCCCCTTGGGCATAAAGGCCTATCGAGGTCAAGAAAAAATACGTGCCGGTATAATGTGGGGGTACGCTATTGTAAAGGCAGATGTGCGATTCTAGGGTTAAGTGTGGACTCGTTTGAAAAGTGAATTGATTGACGTCACTGGGATACTGTTTTCTTATTGGATACTTTGTTAGATCAATTCGGTAGCTGCATAGAGTTACTAGGTATATCTGATGCTTTAATTGGTTTAATCAAAAGAGCGTCTGCAATGCAGTTGTGAGTATACGCAAAATGATTTGCAATGCTTTTCACTATTATATATATCTGTGTTACAGGTGACAACTACTACCTTGATTCAAAACAACGATCCCGTAATACTCTGCCTATCGGTACTTGCGAATTGGTCACTTAATTATCTGTGTCATTCCGCAAAATCTACGCCACAATTACAACATTGCTTATCTTGCTGTTTATAAGAAATAGTGAAAATTAAATACAATAAATGCTAAATCATAACGTTCAATGTGCAAATTATGTACTATTTTTTTTGCTAAACACAATCCAAATACCTCAAAAACATACGGGTTCCAATATCAAAATCCATTCGCGTCGCACGGCCTCTATTTTAGATACAAAAACTCGAACAAAAAAGAATTGCACCTTTTCTAAGTCGTTCTATATTTGAAAACTGGTCGCGTTCCCACGATCGCTCGCGCCAGTTGCGCGCGTCTTCCCCTGGATCTTATAATTTTTTTCTGTCTATTATTATGGCGATATTTTGTGTGACAAGCGAGTAGGAACGATATTAAAAGGTTTTTATACGCTTTTATGTCTTACTAGCGTGTTCAAGCGAAGCAATTAGATTTGCGAAGTAGTAACATGTTGTCTTATAAAGAAAACCACACGTTACATTTGCATTTTCCATATTTATACTGAGAGGATGTTTTACGTAAATATTTTAGAACACCATCTCCCATCGCTAAGTTTGTAAGCATGTGCATCGAGACGTAATTTAGACAATGGCCATAATGAAAAACAAACACTCAATTATACAAATAATGTTTTCACGCGTAGTTGGCCTGTGAGTTATCATAATACACATTCAATCAATAAAGGGGCATGTGCATAAAAAGATCCATCACCAAACATTACAAATACAACCTTACGGATAAACAAATAAAGCTATTTTTGCGTTGTAGGATAATTTTGGTAATAAGTTTATACGATTTTCAAAATTGGAATCTATGTCTCTATTCTGAAGGTCTGTAATTGTTTGTACAGTTTGCAATATTAAGTGACGACAGTTGAGTGGAGAGCACACATTGCGTTTACGCGCGGATCCGTTCCCACGATCCACGCGACATATGGCGCGCGCTGGCTGCACTTACGTGTGATCAACGGTGACGCGTGTACAAAAAACTCACTCGGACTTAGCGGATCTATGGGATGATGCTCTCCCGTAAATAGAGATAAGAAACCGGTATAATGCGACGACGTGTACCGGTTTTTTTACGATAATGCTGTTTGTAGCTTTTGTGATAACTGTGATAAGATACTAGGTATTGTAGGCTTTCGCACCGGTGTTTTAGAAATGGTTTGTTGATTGCTATGTAACTGTTTTATGTGTTGAAGTGTAGTCTTTTGAAGTTAAAGAAAATAAAATCTAATTCTTAAAAAATGGTGTGTAAAAGTTTAGTTTCTTAAAATTTTGCAACATTTTTATTACACGTAATTTTTTTATTTATTTATAGTTGCGCCTTTATACAGGTTCTTTATGATCTTATATAAAACTAATCAAGCCTCATACTAAAACCAATTTACAACTCTATAAACAAAACGAGCTTAAAAAAATCAAAATACCAAGGTCGAGCGAATACGAATTTGAATTTCGAATGTTTTGAATTTGGAATATTTTTTACCGCGGGGGCAGGTGGGTGCGCGCGCGCAACTGTCGTTGTTCCCACGGTTCGAACTTCGAACACCGGGCGTCTGTGCTGCCATGACACCGTACCATGATTGCCAATTAACAAAATTATTGAATTACTTATTATTATGTATGCATGTGAACTGTTAGTTGTTCTAAAGTTGGCTTGAAAGTGTTATTAACTGATAAAGTATAGTTTTGTAAATTAGTTTCGTGCCATGCATTTTTATTGCGGGTCTCAGTTATTCTAAAGTTGGCTTGAATGGGATATTAGCTGATATAGTTTAATTTTGTATATTAGACTCGTGCCATGCATTTTTATTGCGAGTCTTAGTTATAATAAAGATGGCTTGCAAGTGTTATTAACTAACTACCTACCTAGTATAATTTTGAAAATTAGACTTACTTTAATTGAGAGTTTTAAGTGTTTAAAGAATAGGAAAACTGGGATGATAGTAGAAAAGAAAGAAAAAAATAGAAGTTAAACACTAACGGGATCGATGACGTCACATGTTCTAAGCGAATTATCGAAACATATTTTAGTTAATTGCAATTACTTTTGCATAAGTAGGTTTATAAAGTACCTTAATGAAAATTCTGCTCGTATGTATATCCATTTAATGTCAAAGTTTATGACAACTTATTATTAATGACATTAATACGAGCTAAATACCACTGGATAAACATATATGTAGAACTACTACATGTAAATTAATTCAGCATATGGTAAATGCTTTTACGCCAATGAAAATAAACAAAATTAGACTACTAGAATGCCATTCCATTTTATGTCAAGTATATTTTGAAACTATAGAAGCAAAGACATCGCTATACAAAAAGCAGCAATAGATTTCCTCAAGCGCCCAAAACCTACATATAAATATCGTATCTACTTCAATACAATCGAATCTCTTGTAGAACGACAACAAATCATACTGTATAAAGGACACTAAACAATGGCACTATTAGGGCATTGTTACATTAATTATATTAAGTAAATGGCGGCGCGTGCGCAGCACGAGTCGTATGTTTGTACATACTTGTGCAATGATATCATAATTTTATTGAGCACTATTTGTACTTTATGTGTCATACTTGTGTAATTGTGAGTTATTGAAAATAAGTATTATTCTATAACATAAAAGAGAATTGTTATTCTGTTTTTCTCTATTTATTTACTTGGATTATTCCCTGACTGGCCTAGTGGCTAAAGTTCGCTAAGATTATTAACTACCGTTAGCTCTTAAATTCCTAGATATAACTATGTTATAACATAATTATAAAATACTTAAATTATAAGCCAGTGCTTAATATAAATCGAAACCGATTTAATTAGTAAAGCCAGAACTATACGTCATCTCCGGATAATTATCTTTCTTGACGATATTTTTAGCATTTTAAGTTTTAGAATTTTATGTTTTATCCATTCACATAAATATTCAATTTAAAAAACGACATATGTTGATATAGTATAAAAAAGATCTTATAAAAGCTACTAGGCTTACACAATAAAATCAGAGTCATCTATCGGCAATGCGTCAAACTAACACTGCCCAACCGGCAGATTCCCCTGGAGATAAGTGGTGTCGGAATTCGGAAATCCTTATTATTATTTGCAAGACAATAGTTTCGCAGACAATGTCTTTAGGTCAAAGTGCATTCAATACGTGGGAAAGATTGCAATAAGCATAGGGTGATTCCGGTATATATAGTTCCCGTTATAATTTAATCTTCAGTTATTTGAGTGTCATCGACCAGGAAGTAACGGTGTCGGGATAAACTAGTGCTGTGATGGAATGCGTTTAAATCTAGAAAGTGAAAAAAAACGGTGTGTTCACTATTCAAAGTTAGTGCTAAGTATGTGTTCAAAAGTGCAATGGAAATAATATGAAGTTTGTTCGATATGTGAAAATATTTTCTGGCATATAAGACATTAAGTATCAATATTTCTATGAGGGTCATCTCTTTGGAATATAGTCATCTAAGTGTTACCCAAAATGAACATGATACATAAGGAAAGTTTCTGGGCTTCTCTGGTTGCAATGTTACTTAGCGGTAATGGAAAATATCAGGGAGATTATAAATTATTTAAAGGCTCGGGAAACCCGCGCTAAGACTTAAGAATATCAACAGATTAATGAGTCATATAAATATTTTAAAAACAAATAAAACGCTGTTTTTAACCACAAATAAATTCAAGTTTATATTTTTCCATTGAACGTTTTTTCCATACCCGACGTAAATATTTAAATTATTTTTGGAATTATCTAGAGTGTCTTTAGCATAAGACAACTTAGCTGCACATTTGTTTATTTTTAAGGTAAATACTAGTAGCCGAACATCTTAATGTTTGTTTCCTAGTTTCTAGAGTGTAGTAGCATTATTAAATAATCATATCCTTGGCCCGGGCATCCATCCTAGACCTACTATGGGTAGTTACATTAACAGTCAAACTTATGACAGTAGCTTAATATGTCAAATCTTAAAATACTAGACATAATTAAAAATCAAATGTGTGTCAACGGTGTGCCGCTGCGATGCAGGTTAATGAGACAGTAAAACTTGTCAACAAATGTTTCACATGATAACATGATTTTTAAAATAGGTTACGTGAGTCATGCGCAGAAAAATTTATGTCTGTAACGCATAGAGCAAATTATTTGATGACAGATAATAAAATAAATTGTATCAGTTGTGTAATGAATGGACTCGCGTCGGCAAGTAGTGATGTGACTCACCAATGTTTGTCGGTGTTAAGGGGAGTGATTACGATCTATATCGATCGATTGTATCTGTAACACATTAAAATAAGAAGTTAAAGTCGTTGTAAAAAAGTGTTAGGTCCCGATTGGCAAAGCTTAATATTTATGTACTGTCTATTTCCCTACTGTCTATTATAATGATTTTTTAGTAGAACAAAGTTGTAGACTAAAAAGCGCGGTAAAATCCATAGCATAAAAATTATCACGCTTAACTTCTCATTAAAATACTGTCTTCACTTTAATAGTAGAATTATTTAATCGACTCTAACAAAAGTATTTATATTTACAAACGTATTAACATAGCTACAAAAACACAAATAATTATAATACTAAATATTTACAAAAATGGTTTAGGCATCGTAGAACTCTTCAGCATCGCTGTCAACTGGTAACGTGCCCAGAAGACTGGCAGCAATGCCACGTTGAATGGCAATGCAATGTCTTCACTTTCTTAGAAACTGTGTCATCTATTGTTCAAAATGATGTAGCACAAAACAATAATTGTTTAGCCCTTTCCCTAGACCAAAGGTCAATATCTATCTTCATCAACGCAATTAATCGTAGACAAGATGGCTCAACGCGTAATATGCCTTAATTAAATATGACCCAGAGTCCTTAGGATGATCATTGCTGTACTAGCTGTAAGCTTATAAAAATAAAAAATGTGTACTATTGTAACATGCATACTCATTGCTAATATAAAAAAATCGAAATTTGAAAATGGAGATAGAACGTGGGGTACGTTTACATCACTCATTGCAACTAAAGTTTTAATTAAATTCAATTAAAAAAAAAGAAATTCTATGCGGTGCAAGTGGCCAGTGTAACACACTTACTAATTAATAATTATAAAGCGATACTACGCCATAAATGTTTAAATATAAGTAACTATATATTAAAAAACATCTACTTAAAACCATTTTTAGGAAATAAGACTAAATCACCTTCGTATCCACCTTTCGATGAAAATATTTGCATAATTATATCTGGTACTTTATTATACGCTTTCGGCTAACGGCTTCCTATCTTTCTAGACACTTTGTTTTTAATTATTAATGATACATAATTAGCCCTACACTACTTACTGTCTCTACAAATATCTAATTAAAACAAGCTGTAAACCAAATTATCTTGTAATGTGTTGTGCTTTCTTAGCTTTAATTGTATCTGTGTAATACTTGGCTGTATCTTTGTCTGACAACTATATTCCTTAAAACGCTATAGGCAAAACTGACCATAAATTGTGTGAGTAATGCCAACTTTATTGCATGACTATACATGCTCTATATTGCTTGCCTTTGCCTAAATATATGTTAAAAGAAAGTACATAGCCTTAATTATGGCAAAGCCAGCTCATTGCGTTGACGCAAGCAGTTATATTGACACGATAGCGTTTGCTATCATCTGAACAAATAGTAAACTGGATGATATCACCACTGCTTACACGGAGTTACACAGGTGGAAGATGCTTCATGTTTGTGCTTACGCTGTGTCAAAGAAGGAATGTGGTGGGCGCAGTTTGTTTTTTTGGCTTAGATTTGTTACTGGCCAGTTTTTAGACATAACATATCCATGAGAATCCATTCTTATTGCATGTACTCATTTGTAGCATATTATGTCTGAGCTATTTTTTTTCTATACAAGGTATACGTTAACGTTACGCATTGTAAGATTTACCCATGGATATACAGTATAAAAATAAAATAGGGCCGCTTTTATATCTAACTTGCGTGCAAAAACATGAAACACATTAAACGAACTTAATAAATGTGTAATAAACAGTCCATATCTTCCAGAATCAGAATATCCCACAATAACAGAAATGATAAGTCCCGTGAAATGGTTTTATGTGCTACTCTAATTGCCTTTATCGCGTTTATTCCATCGGCAGCACCCTAACGGCAATTTAATTGTAATTGAAAACTAATTAAGTCCGCCGTCGAGCACAATCTTCAATTAGCTATAGATCATAATAATTACAGATTATTAACACGCCATCCAACCCGATTCAATTACAAAATGACCCTTCCTTTAAATTGTAATCCTTGCACGTGGGCTCAAAAGAAAACAGCATTTTCTTCCAAAGTAACAATAGCGTTGCACGTGTACAATGTACCAACATACCAAATTCGAAATTAGAATAGAAAAAATTAACCCAAATTTTGCAAGAGTTGCGGAATTCGAAATAAGGGTTGCAAAAAATCCTTTCTAACCCGAGCGTCCGATGCATTGAACACGTGCATGAGGTAACAATGCGTCGATGACTCACGAACGAGGCTCGAAACGTCGATACAGAACGCCGTATTATTAAATTGGAAAAAGAAAAAAAAGATAAGCGCTCACTCGTCGTACCGCGCGTCAAGGAATTGTACATCTGCCGAAATTTCTCACGGATCCGTCGCTCGAGAGCGCGAGTATGGTATTATTATACCGGACCACTTGGCAATCTCTACCCGCGTATTATAGATCTTGTAATTATGACGACTGGGCTAGCGGTACCTTACGCCGTGTACTTTTTAATCAATACCAGTAATTAGCATATCTGGTTTGTGGCATTTGGCGAGTCGAGAAGTGAATTATGCAGATTATTGCAATTTTGCTGATGCTAGTATTTAGATGGGTTTAACGGTTGATTATTTTTTAAGCTGTTTACAAGATAATGCTATTTTTAGTAGTATGTTATTTTGTAAAATGTGTCTAAATTAACCGCATGTGGTTTTTATGTAAAGAACAAACAACTTTTACTTCAGATCGAAAGTAGAATTAATTATAAATCGCAATATTCTGGTCTAAAAACCCAAGGTTATTACGTTGGGGTTTTAGCTACAGTCATAGCTGGACCGGCTTCCCGGGGTTTTATGCATGTAGTTCCCGACATTTTGCACCAACTTGCATATTCAACTTTTATTCCTTTTATTGGGGTTTTAAGAGGGTCCCGTTGTATAACGTAAATGGTGATTCATCCAATTTCGCATGACTGATATTAAGGTAACATTAATGAGCATGTTATGTGATATTCTGCAACCAAATTAAATAACCCATTATCGTATTTTAATACTAACAGCATGATTATGCTTTCATATAAGGGTTAGGAACCGATTAACTGGTTTTGGGAACACGTAATGATAGGATGGGTTCTGAATAAGAAGAGTTTTTTGTTATTACGGTACTGTTTTCATACAATTCTTATTATGAGAACATAATGAGGCTATTATACCGGTGTGTTTGTAAATAAGGAGTGAAACTCAACTTTATAATTGGTTTGCTCCTCAAAGTAATAAAGTACGCCTTGTTGAACATCTCATAACTTTGCTACTAGTATAACCACAATAGGTTATGTATTTATGATGATGTTAATTATATTTGGTGTGATTACAATTTTCGCATTAAAAGATATTAGATGATAGATTACTGAAATGGTATAGAACAATTTTCTTACTCTTATTTAATAAACAAACGACTCATTATAAAATCATTCAGTTACTGCGTTCAGACTATATTCATTCTCTGATAAAAACGACCACAAAAAAAATGTTTGGAGACAGAATTATGAGTATCTATTTATTGTCTCTATTTACCAGTAAGTGTATTTGTTTATTTATTTGAATATCTATGGCAGTCGTTATTGGGGAAGTCGACACAAAAGATCCCACTCGGTCAAAGTGTCACCGGTCTGTACTGACTGGCCCCCACACAAGATAAGATAAAATAAGTGTATTTGTTTATCAAATGAAACAAGTAAATAAAAAGTACTTTAGTGAAATGGTCTTATATGTATAATCATAGTAACGATACGGTTAGTCTGATCTCTATTGTAGATGGAAGTTCAGCAATGCAGATTAGACCTTACCTTTTTGTGAAAGCGATAGATGCACTTATCATTTAAGGAGAAAGGTGATGCAGTAAAATAGGTTCGTATTTAGGTCTGCTTTAAGTATTATGAGCGTCAATCGTACGCAAATAAAGCAAGACTCTGTGTAAGTACTTGCTTTTATGTTACTTATGGATGGGATCAAGTAGCTAGTGCATGTATAACCACGTGGTAAAAATAATTCTGGCAACTAATGAAATAGCTTTTGATTGAATGCGTGTATTGTAATGCTTTCTACTACTAATAAAAGTGATACAAACTAACAATAAAAGAATGGACGGCGTAGTAAAAGCTTATTTGTAGCATCGCACGTGCATTAATGCATTCACAAACTATTATGTTGGTAGTATTGTTCATCTCATTTCTATGTCACACCTATTCTTTGATTGCACAATGCATTCTGAATTTAAATAGTAGCCTTCGCAGACATGTCTGAACTTGTTCGATGTTCGATTTTTCGCAACAGGTTGGAACTTGTCGACTCAAGGGTGGCTTTACCTTTTTTAATATATTTTTTTCATGCAAGAGAAACTTATATACGGCCTGTTATTATCGAGTCTTCTACTATGTTGATATAAAATTGATCGTTTTTACTTGAGTAATGAAAGTCGTTATTTTGATGAGATGCATAATGCATGAATATGTTTATTATCTAGGCCGTATAAAGATGGCTGGGTCATTAATGACTTGAGGTATTCCATACACGTTTCAGCTTGTTGTTTTTATGTGATTTCGTATTGTGCAAATAACGCCTTATATTATCTGATTAAACCTGATATCACCACAATAAAATCGCATTTTTCGAAAAGTTTTATCTTTATTCGTAGAGCAAAAAAGATCTTGAAATTAAACAATAATTCTATAACACGATACCTTTTTCTAAAATTAAATCTAATATCACGACAATAATTAAATGCATGATTTTCTGAAGTCGTTTTGCATTCTAGAACGCATGTAAATATTTACATATTGAGTAAATTTTCTAGAAAAACATTATTTATTAGTAAATTTCTTAAAAAATAATAGTGCTGATATGTGACGAATATATGAACACATTTTACAGTTCATTGCTGCAAAACTTCAACAAAAAAATATATTTGGCAAGCAACTGTAACTCCCAAATTAATGACTTACTATTTCGAAAATCTGAACAATGTAATGACATAATTTAGTCCAGTTTGGCGCCAACAAAGTTAAAATGCCTTATTAGTGAACTAACGAGACATAAAATTTTACGGTCAACATTATAATAACACTTACAACATAGTGTAAGTGCCTAATTGTATAAAACAAATTATCTTTTAAAAGAATACAGCGGTGAGTTAAAAAGATCATTAAAAGCCAGTAGCGAGGTGGTTGTGCCCCGGGCCTTGCACGTGCGCGAGCGCAAAATGTTGCTCTCTGAATATGGCAGTGGCCGCGGGCCGGCGAGATAGTGGCTCGCGCCGGACGCAAGCGAACATCCCGTCAGACCACTTTTTGAACAACTCCAAGAATAAGCTCCGACTTCGAACGCTTTATGGCCTGATTTACTCTTGTCTTATTAGCACACAGCTATTCTTTGCTACTGTTTTAAATCTGTGTTCGTGTATTCATTGTATGGAAGGGTTTTAGGAAGAGCATATTAAAAGATAGCAAATACATTCAATTAATTTTTTATTACCAACTTATAACATAAGTAAATTGTATACAATAAATAAACCCTAAAACAATTAAAGCTCGATAGGAAGATCACAATACTAAGCTTACTAATCCCTAATGTTAATTTATACAATACAAATATTTTCAAAATATCACAACACATTCGAGATTACAATTAAAGCTTTTCAGGAGTTATCACGAATATTGAGCAGGCCTAATCTAAACTTATCCCTATATGGCACCTTGAACTATAAGATTTAAAGCTAACATCACAGACGGTTGTAGAAACCAACGGAGCAGGCACTGGCTTCACTGGAAGACACTGATTGTTGTCGTTTGAAGGTTATGTTTAGGCTTGAACCCAGCGATCCTGCAGGACCGGGTATTGCTGCTCCGCGGTTTGGCACTCGGTGTAGCAGTGTGCCGCTGCGAAGTCAGCCTCTGTTTTGGAGACGGTGGTCCAGAAGAAGGTGCCGGCCTCGGTCCTCGCGAAATGCACAGGTACGTAGAAATTGTCTGGGGTCACGGGCACAAGGTCGCACGTGTCATCCTTGTTGTACACGAGGAAGTGCGCGCCAGGCTGGCACGCTTCCATCTCTTCATAGATCTTGCGCTCCAACATTTCGTTGCACGAGTTCTGCTCCTCCTCGTAGCACGTGTCCATTGTTTTGGCGGGAGCGCGCTTCGTTGTTTTCTTAATCATCTTCATTAAGGGCTTGAGCAGCGCCTTAATGCCGCTGTTCTTCATCTTTTCACTGTTGTATCTGTTCTCGTTGATAGAGTTGTTTGTGGCGATGATGTATTCGTTGTTAGCGTAGAAAGACATTTTGGAAGATGTGGATAGATAAATGATAGTAGTAAAGAGCGTGTGTCGCTAGTGAGATCACAGGCGGGAATGTGGGGCTGAACGAGCCGGTCGGGCTTTTATACTGTGCGCGCCGCCCCCGGCACAAAAGGCCCGCGTACGTGAAAAGCTCCCTTCGTGTGTGTGGGTGAGTCAAGAGGTTTGTTTGATACCCCGATATGCCTTTCGTATATCGTGACAGGTCTTCATAATTTTCGTAGAAACATTATTTGGAGGTTTTGTTTTTGCATATTGTTAATAAGAGTTTAGTATATATATGACCTATTTATGTAAAATAGAGCGATATTATAGAACTTACTGCTTCTGGCATTAAGTTAGAGGAAGACTTATCTTTAATTCATATAGGAATATTAACTTTAAATTTAAAGACCAAACTTAGCAATGGCGGTTAGAATTTGTTTACTAACTCTATAAAGACTTACTAAAGTTCGCACATTTGTTTCTAATTTTCATCTGGGGCGTATTTAGACTCGTATTGTAATACACAAGTAACAAGTGTTCAAAGGGGTTTCATGGGAAAATCATCCACGTGCCGTCCACACGCCCAAGTGTGGGCAAACACAACACATGTTGATTGCCCCCTCGGTGCGCAACGGCCGCGACAATGCGATTGTTATCCCTTTATCGGGGTCATGAAGTCACGGGCCGAAGGACGGTCGGCCACCCCTCAATACGTTCGCGCGCCACTCACGCGCGTAACACGAGACCCTAATATCACCTGATTTAGGGCACTTGATTAATTAATATACATACTCATATTCATATCGTTAGTTGTTACTGATATTATCATAGCATTAGTATACATACATTAATTTGTTTTAATGGTCCAATTTTAAATTCTTACACGTAACCCTATCCTTTAGATCGTACATTTGAATAATCCAAGTCAAAGTTTATTAGCATTTTGTTTACAAAAAGAATTATTAAAGTTAAGATGCCACCTACACACAAAAATATTCGTCTTGTACCGGTCCAAACATGTAGGATTTTTTCTTAACATGTCCGAAGAGAGTACTACAAAAAAATTAAGTTTAAAAGAAATCAGTGTAGCGGTGATAGTGGTTGCTCAGCCAATAGGGTGCGCGCGCGCCGGCAGGTGCTACGATGCGAAGGCTCTCGCACACACACGCTTGCACTTTAAATATACGATCTTTGAACACGTGCATTCGAAGGGGATGAATATATGCATTCGACGGCATCGCGAGCGAGACACGTTATATTTTTTATCGATATGAATAGATTCACGACTCCCTCATATCCGAAATAGGGTAACGCAAAGGCTAATTTGGTTATTGAAAATTGAGGGGTTGTTCGTGGGAATGCTCCTCGGTCCTAGGTTCCCAGGGTTGCTCGCACATTGAGTTTTTTTCGGCGATTCGAGATTCGGAACGACGACAGATGGCAAGCGGTCGATCGTTCCCGTTCTGCTTTGTTATAATAAATCGTATGGGGTATTGGAATTAAACATACCATTTTGATGGCTCATCGCGTTACGGGGAGGGGGTTGAAGGGATGAAGATGTAAACAAGTGTAAAAGGGGTCAGTGGAACTCGACCCGCTCTATAATTAAATGTCTATTAGGAGCATTTTGTGATTATTAGAAGGTATTGTTAAGGGTTGAATTTTTGATCATAATGATACCAATCTAAAAAGTGTTTAAGATGATTTCAGTAGGTAGTGAATAGATTTATGATAATTAGAACTAGTTGGAATCTGATAAATACATTGATGGATGCTACATTTATTTATAATCTAGAAATTGATGATGAGAAATCTTTTCTAATAATTCTATTATTGTTGCGTTTTTATGTAATTAGCAGCATACAATCGTACAATATTTCAAAGTAGAATGATAATATAACAGCTATTCCCATGCTACCTGGCTATAAATTTGTCACTTTTTTCAGGCGTACATCATCGTATCACGCGTCCAGTTTCCCACGATCTGAAGATGCAAAAACTTTATAAAAGAAAGAAAAGAATAGACAGGGAAGATACTTTGCGTCATGAAAAAAATAAAAAGTTAGGCATTGTGCCCTGCGGCGTGACAAGTGCGTGTGACGTAAGGGTGCATAATAATGGCACCCCTATAATCTATTGTCAGTTGTTTGTGATTAGATTACACTTATTATTGGGGCAGGTCAAATAATGTGCAGATTTTTTTGGTTGTGATTTATTATATTAGGAATGTCTATGTAGGTATAGTATTTTAAAATGAATGTGAAATGTGGATTCCATAAGAATTCACAATTTGTGTGAAATGTGAAATCCCAGACGTATTAAAAAAAAAACCATTACATAAATCATATATTTCTGTAATGTGTGTTAGTTTATACATTAATATAATAACATATTATTAATTATATACATAATATAAACACAATTCTTTAAAACTAACTTATAACTAAAATATTATACGAGTAAAACAGAAATAAAAAAGAAAAAGAAATCTAAAACCCTCTAATAAGCGTCATAGAATTCCTCCGCATCACATTCGACTGGTAGTGTGCCCAGAGGCTGGCAGCATTGCCATGTTGAATGGCAATGCTCATTCTTTCCGCGAAATAAAGGCCAGCCCTCTGGTCACGGGAAGCGTCGAGTAACCTTTTCGCTATGTGTCAATAGAGAGCACGAGCACTGGGACCCCATGACCTAGCGTTTCGACCCCAAACTATTTAAAATATCTTTAGATAATATATTCTGGAAATGTCAATAACAGTTGTTATACATATGTATGGCATAACAACGGCTTTACATACGTCCTAAATTAGTAAAACATAAGACTTTATTTAATCTAAATTAATTTATGAAACATTATCATTTATTTGTATCATATTTATATTTTGTACGTTAATCATATTACTCACCATATGACTTTCTCTCTCATTCAAAGAGGAGGCTCGTGCCCAACAGCAGGTCAAGGTCATGGCAATAAGTTTAATTTAATTTACTATGTTCGTATATTATTATTTTAATGAATTATTAACATTTTTAATAAATGGAAATGTTTATTGATAAAATGTTAAATATTAAAGAGGTTAAAGTCTGATATCTTTTAGAAGTTTTTCCCATTGAAATTTAGTATGTAAATTTGGTTTGATGTAAATACATTATTTATTTATAAATTAAATCATTATTATAATTAGAATTAAGTCAATCGAGATTGGCAAAACAAATATTTTTTAAATAATGTCTTTATAATGATATCGCATGCAAAAAATGGCGAGAGAAATATGTAGCAAATTTTTATAATAAATAAGTACATAACCTTGTATGTTTTTTAAATATTACGGAAGATACAAGATCAACTTTAAGTATAATAACAAAATGGATTCGATGACGCGGTAGACTTTAGCATTAAGTTATTATTCCATATTCTAATGTAAATAATATAGATAATAATGTATACTAATATTGTTATGCACGGGTGAAGCTAATAAAAGAAAATTTACAATAAACATGTACTATAAATAGATGTTATAAGTGCCTTAACAGATAATCGGTTATCTAATTAGAATCTTTGATACCATATATGTATATGTAGTGGCATCATTGATCTTTTGTTAATATAATGTGATGATATTATGGTTTATTCATTTATTCTTGTTATTTTTATCTGTTAATAAATAAACATTTGTAAATAACACACACAAAACGTATATGTAGATTTAAATCATTGCGACGATGACATTTTGTGATCGTGTATATATTAATGTTTGTTGCAATACTGTATAATAGTGTAAAATTATTCTAGATTAATATATTGTTTGTGTACAGTTTGTAACAATAATGTGTAGTCATATATATGTAGGGGTCGTGTACATACTTTAAAATATTGACAACTGTACAGGGTGATTTTGAAATCGTGTAATTCCTTTTAACCACGCATTCTACTGGTGATATAGAATAACCTATGTACTTAAAAATATAATAAACCATTACTTTTTTGAGAATTTCGCTTTTTTTTCGTAATGAAAATATAAATCAATATAGTATTTTCTTTTTTTTTCTCGAGTAGTCATAAGTACCTACTTAGGTGGACCTTCACCTTTTGGTGCCCACTTATCGTTCAATTTTGGAACACGTATAGAAATTTCAATTTAAAATTATCAATATTTTTGGTTACAGTATTTTTCTTAATAACCGCTATTTATAAAATAAAAAATTATAACAAGAACTAGTTTTGTTACATAATATATATCATTCAGAACTAAAATTGAGATTAAAAGTAAAGTGTAAATAGAATTAAATATTTTTCTGAATATCGAACTTGAGAAAATACACAGAAAATACAGCTTATATAGTTTTGCTTAAGATTTGTTATTGTTTTAGTTAGTTGTGTTTAAATCTTTAAAAGAAATCGAAAACCAACCTTAGAAAAATAACTAAATCACTTCGTGCCCCGAGTGTGGGAATTTCAGTTACGGTATCACTTCAACGTGGAACGGGGGTGGAAATAATAGAATGTATAAATCACCCCTAATCGCTTCTATTGTTAGCTTGTACACTTGTTGCATCACCGCAGTGTATGAGAGTTAGTACCGCAATTCATTTGCTGTTGATAACGAACTATAATTTTTATTATGAACCTTAGTCGGTTGGAATAAAGGCTATAAGTAGGATATGTATTGTTGTACAGTGTAATATATAATTTGGTATAAGAGTAAGGTATACGGGGGCGGTAAATTTTAGGGGTTGTCGAACAATTAAGTGAATCGCAGGTAAACTTATTTTAAATTGGATATAAAAAATAAGATGATTTTGCATGTGAATGAATAGAATATTATGAATAATAAATGGTGCATTGATTTGTATAGTCGATGGTGTATTATGAAAATGTAAATGGTTTTTATTAATAAAATGTTGTTTTGTTAAAGTTTTATTTTCTTTTGATACAGCAGTTTTATAATAGTTCCGTTTTGTAGTATTGGTTGCAATGTTTACATGCGACTAGAAATTCTAGATGTTTAAAAAGTAAAGTAGGTACGTGTTTTCTTCAGATAGTTTTCTAATAAGACACTCTATGTATATATATCGTAGAGCATTTCCATAAATTGTCTATTAGTGATAATGGTTCAAAATAAATCTATTTGATTGGTTTTTTCTTAGTTTTGCAAGACTTAAAACAAGGCTCTCAAGTTCAAAACATAGACAAACGATACACGCGACACGATCTCTCAATGCGCGATGTTCGCACTATAGAAACATTTAACATTGAAGAAATAACGTAAGCAAGAAACACTCGTTATATCATATATTTTAATCAAGATGGTGTTCAATCGGACGATGTCTATGAAAGCATTGAGTTGTATTTTTTAAGTGATCTTTGTACCGCTTAGATTGCACTGGGTGTTGCGAGTTTGATCGACTATGATTTTGTTGATTGGATCTTGGCTATTGTGGAATTGTATCAATGTTTGTAAAAATGAATGTAATCTTCGAGAACTAGGTGTTATTATAATTGCGAGAGAAGACATCAAAATATTGGCCAATAAGTTAATAGTCAATGGTCGATACAAATAAATAAAATTAGCAGAGTTTTAAAAATAAATCTAATCGATTTGGTCAATTATTACCAGTCTACTTTAAAAATAAGCACCTTCAGGACCCAGTCAAGGCATTTTAATTTTTCATCATTTATCATTTTGAACCTGTAATTCAAAATTACTACAAGAATACCACTACAAGAATTTGCACAAGGTATACTCTTCGCTGGGCAAGCGGGCTTTAGTAAAATACTTCATAAGCAACTTAGTCTCGAAAAGTCAAGGTCTCTGGTTCGGCAGACACATACTGCTGATAGCATTAGGTATCTTACTAAGTAAAAGATAACTTATGTAAATTTGTTTACAACCCTTATCTTTATCAGGGTACCAATAACTTTACTTTACTTACATATATGAACGACTTCAGAGAAGAACCTTTGAAACTAATACCCCAAACACAAAACTGGCTGGATACTTTTTTATTTTATTAAATTCTCCATAGTACACGAATGAAAGAAAAAGTAAAAGGCGTGGGCGGCGTAAGTTATTTTATTATAAAATGTAAGAAAGCCGAGTCCTAATGAGGAGGCCATCATTAAAGGATCGAAAGGAGGAGGGAGGTGATAATAATCCTCCGTTTTTGGGTATCCTCGTTAGAGGTAAGGTTCCAATGAGAGCGATTATGAGAGAAGACTATCAACACATGAGTAACGTAGGAAGGTATTGTAATTTGATGTGATTTTAAACTGTGTCAGGTAGGTATTTGTTGTAGCTCTACAATAACATTTCCTTTAAGTAGTTTTTTTTCTTGCCCTTAAGATTTTGTGAAGGGTCAATCATGCTTTCTTTTGCTTTTCTTTTTCCGTTTAAGTTTCTAAACGAATATATACCCACATAGTTTCTTTGGAAGATAGGCTAAGATGTATTACATAAAGTATGGCTTTTAAGTCTTCTCCTTAATATTTCATTGTTAGTCACTTTAACTTTGTAGGTAACCGATTATGAAAAAATAATATGTATGAATATATTATATTCTGTTTCACGTTTTCTAATCCATCGAAGAGTTTCTTTAGAAATATATGATAATTGTTGAAAATAAATAAATAACAGGGATGCATGGAATAGTAGCAATAGAAACCTGTAATCTCTATCCACACTTTCTTAAACCAAACGTTAGTATATAAGTATATTATTTATAGATAGTCTTGCTCGCAGTCAGTGTGACCACGCCCGACGTTTGTATTTTATTTTGAATACTCACGAAGATGAGTTCGGGAGTAATGCTTAATAGCTTGGGAGTTGTACTCGGGTATTAAGTTTAATAACGATATTCAGTAAAAAAGGATCGTTCTTACTTTGAAGTATTAATTAGGGATTCGACGCGCTCCGGAATGGCGGTGCAATCAAAATCTAACTAACTCTCAACTTGTCGTTTTCTATTCCATATCTTTTTTAATCCAAGAATTATTATTGCCTGTAATTATTATGAAGACATAATTTTATGGAAGCCTTTAATACCTCTTTTGTAATTACTAATTAACTAACTTCGTGGTAAAAATAGTTTGTTATGAAAGGATAAATCTTTGTCCCTTATTGCTCGTTAAATGTTCGTTTTCCACTGTTTTACATTGTCTATAAATATCTAAAGGTTCGATAAAAGACGACTTTTATGTGACTAGTTTGTCACATTTATGGTAATGAGATTTTTTATTGTTTCTAGGTTTGTGATTTATCGTATTTCATATACTGCTTCTAAATCTTTTAAATAAAAGCTTTTGTTTATGCATCTTTGGAAAATAAGGATAATCTTGCGGATATCTTCAGAAGATACTTTATTTCCAAGAAGTGGATATTGCTAAGATTTCTATTCACTAAAACCAGCCTCAGTGCGTCAACGGGGAACCGTACCTCACGCGCTATGTACTCCCCCCTGCAACTTGTCTCTTCGGCATAGTAGTGTTAAGCAGCATTAGAAACTTTAACTAATCATTAAGTTCAATTCCCAAGTCAGTCCAGATTGTTAGAAGCAAATAAGATGTTTTGTAACGATATAATTCTTGGTAGCAGCATGGACTCAAAAATGTTTTCGGGTTACATAATAAATAGGTATTCTATTATTTAGAACACAAACATAATTAGCGTTATGTATATGTTTTACACTTTTACTTTAAAAGCAATTAAATAGAATTTAGTAATATAATTTTACGGCCAAGCTATTTGTAATTTTCAGAGACGTTTGACCTATTAGATAGATTAGGAATCTGATTTCTTCTAAAACACGGGATAATTCTAATCATTGGGACGTTATCGTTCTGTATACAAAGTCTTTAAGTTTTCTTGCTAAGCAAAAATACTTGGATTTGCAGAGGGGACCCTCATTGGTAGAGCGATTAGTTGGATTCGAAACAAAATCAAATCAAATGCCTTATCCATGAAGCTATTGGCATGGAATCGAAAGTACTTGTAAAAATAAGTAATGTTTCAGTAGCAATAGCGTAAGTAGTCCTAATTATCACTCTAGTATCTTATCTTATCTTATCTTGTGTGGGGGCCAGTCAGTACAGACCGGCGACACTTCGACCCAGTGGGATCTTTTGTGTCGACTTCCCCAATAACGACTGCCATAAATGTTCATGGCAGCCGGGACCGATGGCTTAACGTGCTCTCCGAGGCACGGAGCAGGCGATAATTGTCAATCAATACGCACATAATTTCGAAAAGTCATATAACTTCCGAAAGTCAGAGGTGCGCGACGTGGGTTCGAACCCGAGACCCTCTGCATTGCAGTCTGTTGGTCTCCCCACTGAGCTATCGCTGCTGTTGTATCACTCTAGTAACTAACTCTATTATTCACGCCGCTATAGATGTAGAGTCGTACTGATTGTTAAAGTCAAATCATTTGAGCTTCCATTAGCGTCGGCGGCAACAGGCGGCAACGGGCGGCAACAACAAGCAATGGAACAGGCTATAAATAAATAGTTAAGTGCAACGGACGGTTAATTCGAGCAATTTGTTGGTACTCCAAACAACTTGGTCTAAGAAGTAAGCTTTATGCGATTCTTTATGTCTAAGCTCTCATTTATAATTTCAGAATGTTTTGTTTTGTCAAAAGCATGAGTATGCACTTAAGCTTACTTTCATGGTAAAGTTTTAGGTTTAATTCTTGAAATTTAGAGAACAGAGCCTCTCTCCATAGAAACCGCGAGAGTGTTCAGCTTTTATAGTAGGCTATAGATTACGACAGATTTGATTGAGAAAACTCAACCATTACCTAATTTTTAATACGTAATAATCTTGACTCGATATCAAGGTATTAAATAGAATACAAATTACATGATATTCTAGATAATACAATATTATCTTACCTGGAATCACCTGCAATAAATGTATCCTAAATGATGATAAATAAGTATCAAATGTATAAATGTATAAGTATCTTAATGTAATACGACATCATATTTACCTTACCTTTTACAATATATTTGTTGGTGTTTACTTCTTTTTGTATTTTCTTAAATTGCCATTTTAGCGGCAACTTACATATTTATAATACTGTGTTATGTCATTAATCTGTTTTTGCAAACAATATTAATTACATTTAAAACCCACCGACAGTAATAAAATTAGCGATTTTAATACGTATACATCATTTTCATGAACCTTTAAAAGGTTTAAAAGTTCCTAGTCCATAATTCGCTCACCGCTTATGTCTTCCGCCTACATGCGCACGCAGTAGGTAATTGCGGCTAATAGTTGTCGCGAGCCAGCCCATTAGAGCTCTCGGATTAGCGTCGCCGACAACTACTCTTATACGACCACAAAACATTGCTACGTACATTCAATCTGATTTAATACTTGGAAAAGTAATCAAACAGTTTTTTATATCGTTATAAGTGATTGTATGTAATTTGTCAAGATATTAAAGACTAGCTGTACCCGTGGTTTCATCCACGTTTATGATTACTGCGCCGCTCACGTAGCTTGCAGCATGGTGTTATATAGCCTATGTTGCTTTCGGATAAAGTAGCTTGCTAATAGTGGAAGAATTTTAAAAACGTGTCAGAAGCTTTTGTGCTTATTCAACACAAAAAAAATAAAACATAAAAAAAAAATATGATCTTTTGACCGTGTGTAGATATAGAACAAGGTCCATAGCTGTTTAATTAATATTTTTAGGTCTCCCTATTGATATATATATACATATATATTATTGTGTTCTTGATTCATTGATGATGATGATGTTAAAAATGTTGGCAAGTGCATCTCACATTGGGTTTAATTTCTGTTGTCATTAAAAATATATCCTAGTACCGACTATGACAGGATTCTTAGTGTTTTGTAAGAGCACATTGCGCGAGTCTATTATAGTATCAATCAGACTATATTTCATCACCAAGACGCTTATTAAACAAAAAACTGGGCTAGACAGATTGAGCGCACACAATATTTGTTCACATCTTCCAAGTACAGACGGCAAAAAACTTACTAATGATGTAGATGATTATAGAACGATAAAAACGGAATAACACACCGTCTATATTAAGCTTACTGAATATTACCAATATCCAATGTGTCGAGTGATTTGTATAGCTTTTTTGTATAATATCATCTTTGATTATACTTTATATTTTCTTTTACTGTCGTCTTATTCCCGCGATATAACCTTGCGCTTCTTTGCTTTTACGTTCGCGTGCAATTTTAGGTATCTACTTAAGATTGCAGGGGAACGTGAAAGTAAAGACCTGCTGGATCTATCCAGCAGATCCAGCAGTTTGTTACCGGTTGTATCTTGATATTCTATAAAAAAATTAGCAATAGTAGCGCAAAATTGTTTTATCGAATATCTTTTTGTCTTTTCAGTAGATAACGAATGTGTCGTCCAATTGATGTAGTATTTAAATACAAGGGATGAAAAGAGTGTGTTAGTCTTTTAAAATTATTTATTGATATATAATCATTGACTACCTCATTTTTTATATAGGATAATAAGGTTAAGTTTTATTTCAATTTTTATTATCAAATTCTCCATAATAGCACGGAGTCTGGAAACATAGGGTTTAAACTATTTCTTTAGGTAATGGCATGTATCTTGTAACTAAACAAGGTAGATGGAATTTTTTTGTGTCTGCGTCGTAAATATACAAACTAATGTTTAAAAACAAAGCTTCAGATAATCGTATAGCAATCTAAACGAGAGCGCTAGTTTATTAACTTGTAATTGCTTCCCTACACTTATTACTTTAAATTATCCCTTCAACGTAACAAACCGTATGTGTTGCATGTACATTGAAGGTACTGTTACAGAGGATTAAATGTTTACAAGTCAAAACCAGCATTGGTCTCGCGAAAATGACGGCTCCGATAGCTTCGGAATAGTGTCGGATAATTTAATAACGGTGTTCAGGCGCCTTCTTTTATCTAAAGCCGACTTTCAATGAAATTAGATGTAATTACGATAGTTAGCGACTATTTCAATGAATCTTAGTCGTTTTAGTCTTGTCTCTATACAAAATTAACTAAATTAACAACATAGTTACATCACGATCGATAATCAAAAGGCTTATTGACTTGATTGATCATATACCGATCAAGTATAATTAGGACTCGGGCGTTCAGGTCTCCGTATACATTTTGTTTAGTGTTTGATTATTTATTGATAGTTTATTTTTTGGTAGTAATGTATTTTATTATCAAAAAGTAGCCACAGCTCTGCAGCTTTTTAATACATTACATTAGATTAAAATTCAAATATTTTACTTCCATAAAATAATTCTAAGTATTAATTGGCCACTTCAAAAAAGTTGTAATAAAACAAAACCACAAATAATGTGTGGCTTTATATGGTAATAATGTCAAATATTAGTCAGTGCAACAGTTAGTACGCGAATATATCTTTATTTAAATCGTTCGGATGCAGTAATTTATGTCACAGAAACACACAGTTAAAATTAGCTATGAGAGAAAGTGAAAAAAGAAAGAGGAAAGAAAATGCCCTGAAAGCTGTTTAAGACGCGACATTGACTTATGTATGACCAAGACCCAATTATAAGTAAAGTAAGAATATTTTAAATTTTCTTGTTGGTTACAATAAATAAATATTTATAAAAATTATGAAAAGGACCACGTATTTTCACATCTACATACATCTCACCGTATTTCTCCTTCCTATTAGATGTACGGAACTCTAAAAGACGTAACAAATGTTGAAGCCTGTTTGACAGACCTGTCGATGTCGTTTGGTATAAACAAACATAATATCACATAACCAGTAAAGGGTTAGACATAATTGTATTTTGCTACCAATAATTAAGCTTCTTTTGTACACAGTGCCATAATAATAAACGATTGTCATTTTTTGGTTAATATTTGTATGGACTTTTAATATGTGCAGTGTATATAAGACTAAAATAATTTATTAATTTAAGGTACAAAGTAATATGAACGTGAGAGACTATAGTAAATTTAATTATTGAATTTATATTCGTGTTCACTAAAACTTCAAGTCAAATTACCCAATATTTTAGTCACAAAAATGTATTTCAGAAGCTAAACAAATTATCCCTCAATTCATTATTTAGCTATAATCACTTATACAACAAATTGTAAAATGTAAATTTTACTGATCTGCAATTTATATAAAAAAATCCTTCGTCTATAGTTATAAATCAGCTATATAGATCAGCAAAAAACTGTATCTATAGATTTTAATAAAGTATATTCACTTTTAAAATACCTTTGGATCCCATTAACTTTTTATATACTAATTTTCGATGCTTTATTAAAAATCCTTAGCATAACAAAGCTCGTTAACCACAATATTGTTATTTATCACGAAATTAACACGTCAGTCGAGGGGTTGAGGTGATTTGGTATAAAATTAACCCTTTTGTTGTGAAGGGACGGCAATTTAACCCTCCGCGTGCAGGTTAACTGGCAATCAATCGGTTAAAGGGGCTCGGTGATTACTGCAATTAGTAGCATTTTGTCAGAAATGGACCTAAATGATCGGTTACGTAAGTATATGACTCGGTGTGGTCGTACTCGAAAACACCTTTCTACCTTTTGATTGCGGATAAATACAAGTCAAGAAAAGGCTAAATATTGTTGAAGCTTGATGTCTGTAACTATAACCAACCTACATACTGTATATATCGCTGTGATTATAATTGTAACTACTAAATGTAAAAAAATGCAATTATAATATATTATTTTATTTGTTTATTAGCTTAGTAAATGTAGCTCTAACATTCATGAGTATTACTTTGTGACCTTATTAAAATAGGATTTATTTCGTGAACTTTTTAGCACCTTCAGTGAAGTAACTGCACATTATTAGATATTGCATTTCCCTTCCTTACAGAACAGTAGGGTGTTTGTAACTGTGCTTAGTATATAGTATAAGGTTTATTCCTAATTATGTGAGATGAAAACATAGACGGAGAAATTTGTGTCTCATATTTGTATGAGCAGAAGTCTTAAACTATAAAACCTATATGTTACCCCACTAAAAACATTTTCATGTAAAATTTTGCCAAGACAAGACCATATGACTCGCACTATCAAAAAGTTATACACGCCTTAACTCTACAAGGCCTAACTTCACAAACTCTACACTTTAGTCAAAATATATGGCTTGGCCATTTCGTTACTATAAGAACTATTGTATAGCAGAAAGGTAATGAATAGTGGATACATTTTTCACCTTACGTCCATGTGAATGTAGCGAAAAGGCCAAGCCACATATTTTGACTAAGGTGTAGAGTTGGATTAGCATATTATAAATTGGTAACGAAGCTATATCAGGTGTACAAATCAATACAGTCTATATACATTGGCTATAAACTAAAACAATGGATTACATATATTTTATCTGTCTGTCCAATTTTGTATCTGTTTGTACTGTCATCACACAAAATCCGCTGAACGGTTTTTAATGTGTTTTTTTAACTGATTATATTTTGAAGAATCGGAAAGAAGATAAATAGTGATGTAAAATTGTACACTTATCGAAGTCGCAGGCTAAATCTAGTATGCTCTATAATGAATGTATATGTATAAAATTTACCTATTGCTTAATACAGGTCTCTTTTTGCCGCTTTATTCGAATATTTTTAGACGCAATGGAAAATGCAATTTCGACTACATTTCGATTCAAAACGTTGCTCATCTGCACTTGCCTTCCTTGATATAATAATATGCAATATTTTAACACTTCCCATAATTTTCATCCAAAGAAATTAAGTGTCGATTCGACTACAAAAAATTACAAGACACTTCAGGTAATAATGTACAAAATGCATACCTTATAATAATAATTTATATTAAATATGGTATTCGGTAGCGACGAAAAAGGCCCACCAACATTCTCCTTAAACGATTCAAATTTTTTACACAGCGGATTCAGTAGTCATTTCCAATGAAAAATAAAATTACGGCACACTATATTTTTACGATCTTTTAATATCTTAAAATTGAAGTCATTATTTACGTTTAATAGTGTTAAGAACATTTTCGTGGTAATCTCGCTTTATAGCATTACTGACAGTTTTCTGCAAGCTTCTGAGTTGGCCATTAAACCTTTTTATAAAGCGAAACTATTTTAAGAAAATGGTTGTAAAATTCTATAGGAATGATAACGGTTTAAAATAGATAGACTGCAGGTGAATCAGAGGATGTTGATTCAATTAAGAAATTTGTAAGTACACTGTAAACAGAATTAGAGAAAAAGTGCATGGTGCACTAATTAGTGAGAGCTGGGCTCTTCTTTATATCTAGTGATGCGAAGTATTTTAATATCATCATCATCATCATCATCATTTATTTATTTGTGGATCATAGGTTAGTGTACAGATCTTACGGCTATGTTAGAAGTTCGCTACGTCCTACCACATATTATTATGGTATACAAATTTTAATATATTCATTGTCATTAATTACATTAAAACAATGTCTCCAATTCAATAATACATTCAAACATCGAATTTCTTATAGATTATAAATAACTAAAACATCATTCATTTAGATTTTTGTCATTTAGAAAGTCGTTAATGGAGTAGTAGGAATAATTTATATAATTTAGATTTAAAAACGTTTAGGCTGTGCGATCTAATGGTTACTGGTATTTTATTATAAATTATCGGGGCCATACAAAATACACTTGCCCGTAACAACTGAGTTTTACTAGCAACATGTCTTAAGTTGGCCACACGTCTTGTACCAACAGGGTTTCCAATAAACAAATGAAAATTGGTTTTGACGAAGATAGAAATCTCACTTATATAATTTGATAGTACTGTTAAGATTTCCAGTTCCTTAAATTTATCTCTACAAGAATCTGTTTTTTTGAGACCCAGAAGCGCTCGGACACATCGCTTTTATATTATGTATGCTTTTATATTATGTATGTATGTTGTTATAATACGTTTGTTATATTAATAAAGTTTAACTGCCTCCGTGGCGCAGCGGTAGTGAATGTGACTTCTGTGCATGAGGTCTCGGGTTCGAATCCCGGGTCGGGCTAACAAAAAGTTATTAGGTTTTTTGTTAAGAAATCTCAATAACAGCCCGGACTTAGGAAGTTGGCGGTGTTGGACATCCCCGTGCTTCGGAAAGCACGTAAAGCCGTGCCGTCCTGCGCCTGATCTCTCTCTGGTCGTGTCGGATTACCGTCCTATCGGATCATGAGAGTTAGGGAACAGAGAGTGCACTTGTGATTGCGCATACGCTTGTGCACTTTACTATCTCCTGCGAAAATGGCCAGTCTCCGTTAAGATTGGCTGCTGCCGTGACCGAAATTGGTGTGGAGGACACACATATTAATAAAGTTCTTCATATCACATTGATAGTATATAAATAATCAATAATGTCAGCCCTGATTATAAACTGACCTACTGCTGGGCACGTGCCTGTTCTCATTATGAGAAGGGCTATATTTACAACGCCAGCAGAGTTGTAGATTCATATACATATGTTCGAGAACATTATGGAGAACTTTCTGATTGTATGGATGGCATATTAGTTTAAATGGATGCCTTGCCATTGTCGCGTCGAGTGTTGTAGGTTCGATTCCCACACGGGACAAAAAAATGTGTTCCACAAATAATTGTTCCGAGTTTGGGTGATCTTTGTGTCCGTTATGTTTGTAAAGTCCCCTGCGACACAGACATTATTCCAAATGCGGGTAGTCTTATTTAGATAAAGAGAAATCCAGCGATAATTAAATATTCAACATACACATAACTTCGAAATGTCTGAGGTGCGTGTCTCAGGATCGAATTTGAGATCCTGCGTTACATCCAATTGTCTTTTTGTTAAGCTAGCAATGTTTACTGATAGGTAATGTATACATATGACCAAATTTCATAAATTTCAAGTGTGAAATGTGTTCATTTTTAAATTGAAAATACTCCCTCACCTGACCATTTTACGTCAAAGATACTTACAAAATCTATATTGTACATCAATCATAACAGTCACACGCAGTAAAAGTTGCTACCATTACAGTCAACGGCAACCAAAATTTTTTTAGGGCAACTCTCTCCTAACCCCGTAATTACGTATCTTTAAACGATATTTCAGTGTAAATGATACAGTTACTCCTTGGACCACTTATGAGTTTTTAATACACGAACGAGTTTAAAAGCCTTGAGTATAACACCTTTTTGCGCTAATGCAAGCCCGGAACACCTAATTTACGATGATTGGCGTCGTTCGGGTTGATTTGTCTTAATGATGGTAAATTACAGCACTAAAATGTGAACGGACCGTGCGCTCCAGCCAGGAATTAACCTGGAGAAACATTCAGAGGGAATTCTACTTATTGCCGATCATTAAGTTATACTATTTATTCAATCTTATAGCGGTTTTTTAATTGGCTGTTGTTATGTCATATAAACATATAAAATATTTTTTTGGCATACAATATCGCATTAGAGCTGGAAGAGTAAAACAATTAAATTTAATTGTATTGGGTTTCTACTTTATTACTTCTGAGTGGTTTATCTCCAAACGAACATTTTTAAAAATTATGATAGTGTGGTAGGGCTTTTTATTGTTTATTTGTTTTCTGTGTAAATAAGTTTATAATGTTTTTTATCATTACAGCATTTTTTTCTTAATTTATCATCACATTATTCATACTCCCAAGATGCGCGCGCGTGCAGTGCAAGCGATTATGTTACCTTACAATCGCTTACGAATAAAGTGGACAAAGAAAAGAAGGATTGGAAAAAGTAGGCACGTGAGTCTACGGATCTCTTATGTATTCTCTCTCTCTTTTTTACTTACTTCCCTAGGCGATCAAGTCATACTGTGACCAAATAATTAGCTTCATATTCGCTGTATATTGCAATGTGTATGCAAAATATTTTGATGATTGGTAGAGTAGTTAAGGCGTGGAAGCGGAACAAACAAGCAAACTCACATTCACGCATTTATTATATTAGTTAGGATTATATTCACAGCATATCGTCATTGAGTAATCTAAACTAATATTGTTAAGAGGAAAGATTTTATTTTTGTTTATAAGGGCTTAACTCAAAAACAACGCAACTGATTTAAAAAGCTTTCACCATTCTATAGTCATATTATCACCGAGTAACATAGGCCATATTTTATTTAAAAAATGTACTGTTACTAATATAACCTAACCTAGTTTTACTCGAGCGAAACCGCGAGCAAAAACTAGCCATAATATAACCACAATTTATAAAATGATTTATAAGGAAAATTTTTATGTAAAAGCATATTATTTCACCGTCCGTAATTACTTTGTTATTCCCCTGGTTGTAATTTTATGTAATGCCTACATAATAAAATCTAAAGGATATTGTTTCTTTTTTTAATAGCCTACCACGGCTCTAGGTATAATTCTTATGTTGCGGGAAATACCGCACTAGGAATCATTTCTGTGTTGCGGTGGAGTTTACAAACATTCAAACATCAGACACAAAGAAGCCTGGTGGGCTCGTAATAACTATTGGTGGATTGCGCATTTTCTTTTCCTGTGTGGGCAGACCCAACACAACACTTGGCGCATTGTCAATGGCGTAGCGATCACGTAAACGACCCACCCATTCGTGTAGACAATTCAATAAAAATCCTATAAGACTGTTACGGATCTACATAGTGAAGGAGAACTATAAACTCGGATAATGTACGTAAGCTGGTTCCGTAGCTTTGCAAAGATAAAATCAACAAAATTAACCTTTCGCAGCGGCCAATTAAATGTATAAAATTAGATGTTTTAAGTATGTTATAAAACTTTTTATATTTGTTGAACACTAGCTTTTGCCCGCAGCTATGCTTGCGTACAAGTAGTTTAGGGTTAGTACTTTGTTTTTAAAAATATAATAGTTGTTACTCGATGATAATTTAGCTTTCTCGGGCACGCCACGATCATGGCGGTAAGCCCATTTTTGAGGAGTGGCTGGAGAGGCGGCATGGCGCCTTCACCTTCCGGCTGACTTTTCCGGTTGCTGCTGGTGACCGGTTGCTTTGGCCAGTTCCTGTGTCGCATAGGCCGGTAAGAGATGCCCGGTTGTCATCACTGCGGCGACTGCCGCGATGTTGTTGTAGACAGGGCGCTACACACGTTGGCGGGTCGCCCTGCCTGGGCTTCGCAGCGCCGAGAGTTGGTCGCGGCAGTCGGATTGGTTACTCTCTTGCTCTCGGCCATGGTTCAATCTATGGTCCGTAGCGAGAGATCGTGGAACGCCGTTGCCTCTTTCTGTGAGAAAGTAATTTTCATCAAGGAGCCGGCGGAACGGGAGAGTGAGCGCCTGAACCCTATCCGCAATCGCAGAACCGGGCGCCGGAGGGCGCAAGACGCCTTCCAACCTAAGGTATGACCTAGGGGTGGTGGGCTTCGTGGGCCTGTCCACCACCCGATCAGTACCAAGTCTGAGAGGCGGCGTGCGTGTTCCCACGCGCGCCTCTGTGTCGTGTGTCCGTCCCGCTCAAGGGGACAGTAGGGTTAAAATTTAGAAGTGACCACAGTATAGGTCTTGTCGTGCAGTGCCTGCTGTTTCATTCATTCTTTCGGGTCGCGATTGCGTGTGAAAGTGATTCGTGTGGCCCCGCCGGTGCGGTTATGTCAAGAAACACCGTGGTGGGTTTAGTCGATATTACCGGGATGTCGCTGACCATCTTGCCCCCGGTGAGTGCAACATAACCTCTCCGTCGCCCCGCGGAGAGATATGCGTCAATGCACAGCCCTATATAAAATAAAATATGCAAAAAAAATCCTCTAAAATATTAGTATAGATTATAAAGCAGTATAACAATATATAGTTTTGTCTATATATGCACAGCCGCCAATTAATGCACGCCTGTATAATATATTCTTAAAGAGGTGTGACAGCGATATTTCTTTTTTACTTGTATCTGGTGATCTTGCTATACCTCCAGCTAAGCTGGCTTAGCTACTTGTGTTAGGAGTGGCTTTAAACAACAATCTCTTGATCGTTAATCCAATGCCTTAGCCACTGGGCTACCGCCACTTTTTACACACACTTTTATTAATTTTCTTACAGAACTTTGATCCACGAAGCCGTATTGTATGGAGGAAAGAGAGAAGCACTTCTATTTATTATTTATCCTAATTCGGTTATTCTTTTGTCGTTACCTCCTTACGTTGCTAATTTTGTTCTTATTACCAGACCACTACCACAGACACACCACTACTACCATCAGTTAGAATTATTACTAACACCATATAGGACTAGGTTTATATAACTGATACGATCCTTGTTTGAAGAACTGAACCCTAAAAATGCGATCAATGAATATTTTTGTATAGCAACAACCTACGCCAACATTTTATTATTCAACACTCAATTTTAATAATATTATGTTTATCAGGATTAAATTCTTCCATAATTGGGCTTATTCGTTTTAATATCCTAATCCTTTTACGTCGCCGTGATAAAATATAAAGCTTCACCATATTTTAGCATTTTATCATGACCCTAAATAATAGTGATAAAGTGCCGAATAAAAAAAGATTTCCAGAGATAAATACCCCGTGTCCCGATGAAGGAATTTTATCGTCCTGATAATAAAATATCGTTTAACACCACAATAAAAGCAGAAAGGGAAAGGGCAACTTATCTTGGATCACGGGAGGCCACAAAATGTACCCTTATCAAGGGTCCTAAGGTTTCTGTCTAATCTACTAACATGCTTAGTTTTTCTAAATTTGCCTTGAGATAAGTAAATCTGTCGATAGGAAACGTTATCTAATGTTTAATGAGTTCAACTCAAATGTTTAATTTATTTAATTACCACAACTATTAGCATTTTTTATCATCTTCGACGGCATCTCAAATAATAAAAGATAGACTTCATTATGAACGAAAAAATCAAAATGTCAAAGTCATAAACTAACAATATCAAATATCGAAGCTCAGTCAAACATCCGTGAATCCGTAAAGCTCTATAAACATCCAAATCGATTTACCGATAAACCTGTAAAAACAAAGAGTCATCATCGATCATTTTCTAGAAGACCGTTGTTCAACGCGTTCGGTAAACCAAAAACTGTGCTCCGAAATTACGGCCCTAAGAAAACAAGGAAAAAATGTTGCCGAAGATTTATTTAAGGGAGCGTAAAGATCTGTTTATGGTATGCGTCGGTAATTAAGGGGCTGCTCGCACACGTGCGCGCGCGCAAAAACGTAAAAGAAAAACTAATACCTGTTCCCTTCGAGTCGAGAGCGACAGGTCCGCTGACACGCTCTTCAAGAAAGAGCTTAGGAAGTTTGAGAAACAGTGGTGGGTTAAGATTAATAATTAAAAAGTGAAGACAGATTAAAATTAAATTAGACGGATGAGTCACGTTAAAAGGTGATTGCAATAATTACTACTAGTACTTGAGTGTTATAATATTATTAATCTTAATGTAAATATTAATTTTGAATCACTTTTAATTAACCTAATTATAAATAATAAAATATCTACAACCAAATGTTTAAAGCCTACATTTTGAATCAAATAAATTTTTTGTTTTGTTTATTAATTAATCGATTCCCCAAAGTTTGACTATCTCTGTCCTCGTCTTTCCTTAATGTTATCTTATTATAGCTAAAATGACTTCGGTGTTCAGAGATAATAGCCGGGCCCGGGTTCACCACAGTTTTTTACCCGGCTTTTTTCGAGCCTCCGATAATGCTTTAAGATATTGTGTTTTACTGTGTTTTAGTTTAAGTAGAGCTGTGAAAAGGTTTGATCGCCTTTTAATGATTTTGGCAAAATATCTAAAGACGACAATACAGATAAACGAACTACAAAAACGAAAACATGCCACCATCTATAAGTGTATTAACTAATACTCGTGGTCTAATATAGGCCAAAATTCAACCGTTATTCATTAATTCATTAGTTTTTATAAACATTACTCTCTTTTCATTTAAACTTTAAATATGCTAAATTACCTAGATAATATTTACTGGACCGTTGAAATAAACTGTCGAAATATGGATATGACAAACCTCTCACTACTTCTTGGGGAATATACATACATGCAAAATGAGTCTATGTGTTTGTAAAATAAGAGGGCATTTCATTAAGATTCTAGAAATCTATAGTGCAATAGATGACTCATGCAAATTCATAATGATTTTGTCTTTATAATATCACACTCAGATTTTTTACTCATAGCGTAATATATTACACCTCATTGTCACACAGAAAAGTATAATTAACGCGTGCTTTCATAAACAATCCCTATTGTTTCGGGTATTCATATCACGCGCTGTAAGACGATTATAGACAGTACGATAAAAAAGGGTGTATTGTAATACATTCTTGAGGGCCACAATGTTATCTCGCCACCATCGGCACGTGTCCTGAACACAATCATTTGTTTTTGTTTATGAATTCCTTTACCATGTGATTTTTTGTTAAGATAATGTCACAAGTTATACAATAGAGGTATAGAGCTAAATAGCTAAGCTGGCTTTTGTATAATATTCTTCAATAACTATATTGTCTTACATAGAGCCTCTGGGATTCGTGGTAAAGAAGGATAGGTACTCGTGCGGCCATCCTCTTACAAGAAACCGGCTTTAGTAACATTGTTCTTGTTTTTCGTGCTGTGAGTAAGAGATAAAGAAAAGGGAAAGATAAGCATATGAGCCTCTCAGTCATTTCCTTTCATCCTTCTTTACTTTATTTTCCCCTAGATTTAACAACACGCAATACGACACTATGGCACCCCTTATCATCAGTCGGGCAGTAGGTACAATTGTTTGCTATCTTGATAGTATAAGAAAATACTCGTCCTATGTCACTTAACCTGTAAAGTTTTAGAAAACCAGACATTATTACAATTTTATTGTATTTGGCCACCGGTGTGTCGCTGCGAATCAATAGGATAAGTAAAAATCTTAACGTAAGACAATATCATAAAAATACCTATTAGATAAATATATTTTAATATGGGCGTAGCTGACGCGGCGTCAGTCTGAAATCTGTCAGGCTGATTTCTGACTAGACCATGTTAACAGAATGCATTCGGGTTAGCAAACACGTGCTGTAAACACATGGGATGCCTGATAACAAATGTTGTCGGTGATATAAACATGTTTAGACTTGCGTTGGATGCAGCTATGGAAAATAAGTATAATAAGGATAACAGGCATTGATAAAAAATTTAATAAGTAAATAAGAACGTAGTTTAGACTAAAAAGATTTGGATGATCACATTAGATATGACTATGATCACAGATTTAATTGACAGATTAGTGATGGGTTAATACCCGTTAAAATAAAACAAAATGTCATACATTTTGTCACCTAATGATGATACACACAACACCATCTAGCCCAAACTAAGCAGAGCTTGTACTATGGATATTAGACAATGGATAAACATACATATATATTTTTTTTTGTAAATACCTACATATTATACATAGAAACACCTAGAACCAAGACAAACCTCGATGACCATGCAAACAAATGTTTGACTCGTGCGGGAATCGAACCCACGACCACAGGCGTGGCAGTCGATTACACAAACCACTACGCCATCGAGGCCGCCTAAATGCTCCAGATGCATACCCTCCGCCACAAGGCAAGGCGAGGAGGTTATGAGGGGCTCTTTCGAATTTCGGGCCTACCGACTACAACCATCACGCTGTACACGCCATTTCTTTTTTTTTTTTTATTGATACCCAGGAAAAAATGCTTGATGCCCTACCGGCTAGGGGACGGCACCGGCGGGGCGTGTGGGACTCACCAGCCGAGTGCTGGTATACCCACTAAAAAAACCTGGGGTGTTCCCTCTCTCACCCAATGGGGGGCCAGTTGGGAGTCTAAAAAGATTCATCCATAGCAGGCCCCCCCACGCTGTTCATGCCTAGTGTAACGTCTGTTTCCCGGAGAGTTCGACCGAAACTATGGACTTCCACATGTTTAAATCCTGGTATGTCTCTCTTCTTTCAATTGCATCATCAACTCTTATCACATGCTTGAAGTATGCGTCACGTTTTCAAAACAGATCAACGTGTAACCACTTACGCATATGCAACGCGACTTATCAACTCATTTGTTATTCAGATTAGTGACATATTTACGCTGAATGAGGCCGTGGCCTCGAGTCGAGACTCGGTCGTGTCTAGGGGTCATAAGTCGTGGATGTTTCTCATAAGATCTAATACAATCTCTGTACGAATGTCTGACTTTGATCCTACTACGCGACGGCTTAAGACGGGGTTTAGCTTTCTTGCATTAATGTATAGGCGCGATTACGTTTGGTGATTGATTGGTGAAGTTAGTCATCCTTAAAATATGGACGCTTACCTTACGAAACATCAGTAAATAAAATACTAAAGAATTGTTTTCAATTGTCTATTTATACTTAACGTTGTTGTATGTAGTGGCGAAGTGGTATTGAATATAACAACGATTCGTGAGGTCCCGGGTTCGATGCTCGGGTTAGGCAATTGGAGTGTTTTCCAAGAAACTCAGTAGCAGTATTGAGTCTGAAGCTTTGAGTGGTAGACGGAAAATTCTCGGCGTGGTGATAGTTGCGTGGCGACTACTTAAACAGACATCACTACATGTTATAAAACAAAGGCCTTCGCCGCGTCTGTCTATCTATTCGCGATAAACTCAAAAACTTCTAAACGGATTTTCATGCGGTATTCACCAATATAGCGAGTGATTCATGAGGAAGGTTTAGGTGTATAATTTGTTAAGGTTTTGTACTACCCTTGTGAAACCGGGGCGAGTCGTTAGTGAATAATAATTATTATTTACTTTCACAGTTGATTAATTATCACATACTCATGCACATACCATGTCATGACGGCTGTAAGGTGTAAATAATGATCCGTTATCGGCGCACGCGTACGTGGGTGTGGCGTGGCCCGACGCCGATTGCTGACCTATGTCACAACTAGCCTGTGCTCTGTGACTAACTCTTGTTTAGTCTGCTGTTAGTGATTAGGTTCGACCTTTAGGACTCTTATCACGCTAAAAAATTCCTAAGTAATAAATTAATATATTGATTAAATAGCAATTAAGATTGTATTGGATATTTTAAGGAATTAGTCGGTATCTTATTTATGTATTTATTTATATTACTAAATTTCAATCGCATAAATTTAGATTAGGTTAGGTTAGTAAAAGTGCTCTTTTCTGGATGTAAGGTATCTTACATCCTTTTTCTATTCCCCTGACAACGTGTATTCGAAATTTCATGATGATAGGTCGAGTAGTTAAGGCGTGGAAGCGTAATAAACAAACAAATAAACAAACTCTTATTCAGATAAATTTTCTCGGGTTCGAACCCACGTCGCGCACCTCTGACTTTCGGAAGTTATATGACTTTTCGAAATTATGTGCGTGTTGATTGTCAATTATCGCCTGCTCCGTGCCTCGGAGAGCACGTTAAGCCGTCGGTCCTGGCTGCCATGAACATCTATGGCAGTCGTTATTGGGAAGTCAGTGCCCTATAATATCCTGACACTGGTCTAGCCTTAGGGTATCGTTAGCCTTCGGGTTGCGGAGGTCAGGTGGCAGCCGCTCCGTGTAAAAACTGATATCCAGTCAAATCCGGTTAGGCTAGAAAAAGCCGACTCCAAGTGAATTGGGAATAATAAAGGCTAGGGAGAAAAAAAATAGTGAGGATTAGGATTTTCAAGGAATTAGTCGGAAGCGTATTTATTTATTTACATTATTTTCCATTGCAAAAACAAATGAAATATCTTCTTTCGCCGACGTGTGTACCTTTTGGTTATCCGATTTGTATCGTTGTATATCCTGTTGTAGCTAATCTCTAATTGTTAATTCTTTCCAAGTAAGTTCCTTAGATAGACATCGTAGTAAAATTTTATGAATTCTGGTTACTATGTCTTCTATCAGGCATACCAGTAATAATATACCAGCCGCGGATTTAAGGCTGTTGTATCGCGCATGTATTATAGTAACATGACTAAAATTGATTATAGATTATGGTCAAAGAACTGCTAGACAATCTAGACATACCTATTTTTAGCAAAGCTGAGATTTCTATCTTAAATGTGTAGGTAAACAAGTAGAGCCATTATTTTATTTTGTTTTGGAGTATATAAATCTAACAAAATAAGTGTATTCTGATTAGCTCTACTAACCCTGCTGTTTAGTAGGTCATAAAATATTTACCAAATAAGCTATTTAAAAATCAGACTTACTATTATAATGTCAGCGTAATTATAATATATGTACATAAAATTGATGTTTTAAGCGAGGATAGCTTTAAATAAGGCATTGAACGGTAACTTACCTTTTAATCTTGCGATCGAAAGATAGTGAGTTCCTATCTCGCTTGTTTCACTATCAAGGATTTTCAGGATCCTACTACAAACGCAAGCATTAAAGTTAGATTGGTTATCAAGAATGCAAGTAATATTGTCTTCTGTTTACGCGAATGTTATTATATCTATATATATAGCATATATATGTATATATATAGCAGCCATGGTCACGGGGAGACCCCTCCCCGTGACCATGGCTGCTGAAAAGCACCCGAAACGTCGGGGAAAGTGTAAACCACACAACAAATAAATAGATTTAATAGTTTAAATAATTTTATTAGCTTAAAAATTAGTAAAATAAAATCAATAGTAGTAGTAGTGCAATATTTTCAAAATTTTGTAAGACAGTGATAAATAAACAACGCGATAAAATCCGTATATAGTAGTTTAATTTTAATGAATGCAAGTAATATTTCACGCATTTTTTTAACCATGTTTACTAATATATCTAACCTACTATTAATTTATCACGCAGTTGGAAACAAACACAAAATCATCTGTTGTCGCGCACGTGTGACGCAACGTCAAGTCATCTTTTTCGCGGCTGATTCCGATCTTGTCGCTATAACCCCGGTTTCCTGTCATTACTCGGTGATATATTATCCGTCAGACGAACACACTATGATGACAGATAGTTTTGACTTAGTTAATACTAATTTGATTACTCGTCTTTCCCCGGGGATGTGTTGTGAACGTTTCTGCGCTTTGTTTTTGTCATTCTATTTTTATTTTAGTTAACTAGTTGTAATTTTTATTTAATTAGGATAATATGACGAGTCGCGACTGCGTGTTTTGCCTGTTATTTTCAATAGGGGTATCCAGTTGAATGGATATTTTACAACGTATGTTTATTAATTATTTAATATGTAAACAAGTTAAATGTCATGCTAACAAATGATGAATACAAATCAAGTTTGTCGTAATCCAGGCTAGAAAAATTCTAGGTGACAAAACTATAGATTGCTAAAGTATTTTCTAGTGGTCTATAATTTCTACATCTAAAATTTGTCATTTGAGTAGATTATCAAAATATATTACTAATAAAGAAAACTTTTTAAACAAACTCTATTTATTGTACTTGTCAATTATTTTGTTGCCACTTTCAACAACAAAATAATCGAACTGAACACAAACGAAATAACACAACAAATACAATTAACTCGTATCGAATAACATTCGGACCAGTTTTAATGCAATCAAACCGAATCGTACACTTTCAGTGGACCAGAAATCATTCAGCGTCCAATATCAGATAAGACGTCGAACGATAAGTTGCCGACGTAGACTCTCGATCAGATAACGGACGTCATCGGACCGTCTCCTTATACCTCGCCTCCTCAATGTAACCAACACCACGAGATTCGAGATAATTGAAAAATTGAACGAGAGATCTCGTTCGTTATCGTTTTTGAATTCAAACTATTTTTGGATAACCGTTTGAGCTTGTTCAAACGTACAGCTATAATAATTTACGCCTAGGTGGTATGTAGCATATTCAATGAAGATTTATCTAATCAAATAGAAAAATTTATTTGTTTTTAATGGCGTCTGATTTGATGATTTGGGTCGTATTCAATGGATCGTGAAATTCTGGTAGGCGTCGTGACAACTCTCATTTACATGGCATTAAAGCATTTGTAATCAACTAATCATTCAATGAAAGGCGACCGACAAAATAACGAGCTTTATCAACCTGTTAAATAAATAATTGACACACACGCTCTGTTCTCGAATTGTAACTAGATAGACTAATAGACGGATTAAACGACTGACTACATATACATATACTGCGAAAAGTATTGTCTGTAGAATAAAGTACGATGTTTAAATAAAGCATCTGGTACTATTCCAGTAGAAGTTGGCTAGAATGTTGATCCTCTTTGGATTGCTGAAGTTCATGTGCGGCAGTTACAACTTATCATTAGGTTAATACATTTACGAAATTACGTTATGTTCATTGCAAATGCAATATAATAGAACAGATATAAAATTAATATAAATTTCAAATAAGTATTTTACATTATCGACTGATTTAACAATCCATTTCGGCCATCACTATTATAGAGATGTTCATCTCAATATTTACATTGAGACCGACTTTTTTGGAAGAATTCGCAAAATTGAATGTCATGCAAAATATTGCGTAGCCGTTACACAATACGAAGATTATGTATCAGCGATCTATACAAATATTATGTCATTGTCGTAAGATGTTCTACTCATAACTTGTATAATGGTATCTCTAAATATTTGTTAAGGGAAATATTGATAAACATCTTGGTGGTAATCCTCGATCAATGGCGACGTTATTGGTGTCAAGTGTACCGTGACGAGATTATAGTATTGTGCAAATATGTGAGGATAATGGATACGCATACAGTTTGTTCTGATGCTGCATCATGTAGGTATAAAGATGTTGGCTTTTTTACCCTGGCAGCCTTATTATGTTTTAGTTTGTTGGTGTAAGCCCTTGGGATCCAAGGGCAAGCTTTGGCAGTTCGAATATTGTTCTTCAATATTTAATATTGTGATTCTTAATTCAATTTCAAGCTTAGGTAATAATTTAAATCTTCATTATATCAGCGATGTGTGTGTTTCGAGACAAAGAGCTTGCTGTCGCTATGAAAAATATTGAAGTACGAAGGTATGTACTGTTTTCTGAAGAAGTCACCTAACCAAGACATAACAGTAAATGTGTTAGACTAGTCACGTAAGCTTTAAGACTTTAGATCTCACTTATTTACCAACCTCTACTACATACTTCACCCGTTTCTTGCCTTTGATTAAGATTAAAGAAAAGGAATAGAAGAGAAAAGAGGTTAGGAATTTAATATAGCTTATTTATTCCTTTAGTCCTAAGGTTAGCAAAACGCGATGATATTGCAAACGATCATAAACTACGGTAACCAATGACTACAAATATATATTCTTCCGTATTCTTCTTTGGTAGTATAAACAAAGAGACGGCGTAATGCCTTATTATAAACATAAATAATTTACATAGGGATTTTCTATGCTTGTTTGCGCCGTGCATTCATACACTTTTGCAATTATGACGGCACCTGAACACTTGATACGGTATAAGTTAGTTGGTTGAAGGGCCCATAGCAATATACCTGTCTGTAATATTAAGTTTCATTGCTCTTGCGACATGTTCCAATAAAGTATAGATCGAAGGGCTGTTGGGATATTAGATTTGTAGAATATTAACTGTATTATTATAAGTTTGTTCTATATATTTTAGCTTTTCATATTCTTAGCTTACTTCGTCAAGCTTAGTCTGTAAGCTAAGATTGTCATGTAATGAGTTTAAGAATTTTCGTCTCATTAAGTATCAGTTGTCCAACAATACTCCAATAAATAAATAACCAAAAAAGAAAAAGAAATCGTTCTCTAATGATGCGTCTCAATAGTAAAAATAAAATCCCATTATAATTAAAAGTTTGGCTTTGTAAAATCTTCTGGCGATAAAATTATCTTATATTAGTAGATTATAATTTAGATTGATTATTAATTTCGATCCTACGACATGTAGTCATTCAAAGAAACAAAAAAACATGCAATATGTTCTAAATGATGTTTTATATATATCTTTTGCAGCAATCCTTGTAAGTGCACAACACGAGAATAGCATAACACAAACATTTACAAATAATAGTTTACCAAGACGCGGTGCAAATCTGCCGCAGCACGCCGCGTCCTAAATCCTTCCTTATCTCGTGGACACCATCTATCCGGTGTTCGGTTACAATGAGACATTATATAACATTCTATACAGCCTTAAGAAACTGCCACCAATGCAAAATTCACGCCTGAATTAATTTCCTATAATATTTTTTGTCCATGTTGCTTTTGCTGATGTAATAATCTTCTTGTGTTCATGTTACATGTGTGGAAAAGTATAAGTTTGGTTGTAAGGGTGTAATTATTTGCTTATAAGTTTAAGACGTCACGCTATGCTTGGTTGGATTTTCATACAACTATTGCTTTTTTATTTTGAGCTTTTTTGATGTTTTGTGTATGATTCATGTTATGTTTTAATCATTTAGACTTGTGGCCTTTTGTTTTGATAGTTATGTTATGATGATGAGGGCTTATTGCAATGTACCTATAGTGCAAATATATATTATGTATTTTCAAAGGTTTAATAAACAAATTTTCATATACCATATCATAAATTTTTATTATAGATGACAAATTAGTCTTATGTCAACACAAACAATCCAAACTGAATAGAATTGCGAATTTTGCATATAAACTATTGTTATGTAGTGTGTTAAATATCCCGACGTTTCAGTTTATACCACATTGGGCCATATACCATATATACAATAACAAGCTGTGAAGAGTTAATTTTTAACCTACTGAGTCGCAGCGGCCCACCGGCGTATAGACAAAGTAGTTTTTAATTAAGTACGTCTGGTATTCTGAGACTTGACAGATTAAAACTTGTTTTAGAACATCTTGACAACTATTTGACATGGACACAAATACTAGCTTAAAAAATTATCCTCCTTTCTTTGAAGATGCTAAAAGTAGTACCTATTATAATGTCATTGGTTTCTTAGACCTAAAATATCGAACCCCCACGTCGGTACCGAATCACTATGCTTCCTTTCACTTTACATACATCTGCTGAAACCAAAAAACCTACCCGCACACACACATGCACATATTTTTCTCAATATCCCAAAAAATTGAAGTTTCAAGTTCATCATATTCACTGAGCGAATTCCGGTATCTAGTGCGTGTCTACCCGCCCCCCGGGCGGTCTCGGCTTCACTTACAAATATTTCCAAAATATTTCTCCAACTTGTCGCCGTTTTATCTACCGCTCCTTTCCGTTTAGTTGCTTATTGCATGCTGACTACGTAAAGAAGCCAAAACGCCTGAAAGATTATCGTTATGACTTTATTTGTATCCTTAGATAAAGAAAATAAGGTTCATTTTACATGGTGTGTGTTGGAGAGTTAAAGCCCTGTGGAATGAAAACGAATTTATTATCTGCGCCGAAATCTTTATGAAAAACTAAAAATGTATGCGCGCAAAAACGCGTGCCCGTTATAGGCACAGGGCTGTGTAATAAATTTAAATTTATTAATTTAATTATATCGTTAATTTTATAGATTGATGTTCTTTAAAATATTAAAGGTTGTGATTTTTTTATTGGCCGGTGTTTTATCTAAAGGGAACTTTTTACAAAGTATGGATAGCCTATTAATTATAAGTTATGGTTTTAAAGGCAACCATGTTAAGTGATGTTCACAATGTAATTTTATGAGATGGCTGTACCGAGAATGTAAACAAATTAACACGCAAGGCGCCTAAATTCCGTAGCATAATAATTTTGTAGTGTTATTTTTCGTGTGTTTATTTGCAATACCCACATATATTATCTACTCTCTTTTCACTTTCAACTATCTATTGCGAGGTAATACGTGTGTTTTTGGAAAGAGTCACCTTTTACCATTTCGACATAACGTTGTTTATTGATAAAATAAACATACCAACAAGAATGTCGCCATCGCGTCGCGCCATCCCTAAGCATTTATCTTACATCTCGTGCCACGTAATTTGACACTTTTCACTGACAAAGCCCACATTTGCTGCGAGACTGAACTACAGTCACGCAAAAACCTATCCCGATACAAAAAGCAATTAGGCTTTTTTGCCTCACTATTTCGTACGAAATTAATTTTTAGAAGAATTTAGTAGAAAAAATTGAGAGCACGTGTTAACTAAACACGGAGACTGTAAAATATGTCTTATTTTTCATAATTAGGCTGCAAAGTATTGTGGCTGTCGAATCTATTTTAAGATTCGAGTCCGAAACGAATCGGCCGGAACCGTTTTCAACTAGCACTGTCAGAATATTTTTTATTTTATATACATTAGACTAGATTTACGTTTATATTGTAGACTTACATTTGTACATAACTAAATGTAAGCTGAGTGATTCACATTTTGACAGCTATATTTTAGATCGCCGGTAATAGGAAACGATTTTGCTGTCTACCGAGATTTTCTTTTTGTGGTCTATTTATAGCCTCTCTGCTGCTGTTGATAATTATCTACCAGGAAACCCAATGATATACTAGTGTTGTCATAGTCTCACGTATTTTCAAAGGGTTAGGCTGACGTGTATTGAATCTGGTAGCCAGCTATGATTTTAGGTCCAACGTAGTAGAGATCGAGCTGATCGCCGTCTACTAGGTACAGCGCCAAATAAAGCAAGCATATAAAAAATAATTGTCTCGGGCATCGAACCCACTTGTGACTTCAGGCACTAGTCGCATTGTCTACCTTTGCCAGTACAGAACTGGTTATGGTTTTATTTTAATATAAATATAGTTATATTAATTAGTTCCCTGTAATTATTTTACTATTGGATATTTAAGTTAAAGACTTAAGTGATACAGATGCTATTAATTGCCCGGATAATTACTCATTAGAGATAAACGATGTGATTGGTTTGTAGATAACAATAAACCAATTTTCCTGTATTATGCAAGTATATTTAATTAGCTATTGTAGTCGTAAATAATGTTAATTAATACGCTAACATATCTTCCCGCATACGAAAGATACTGGTCTAACTAATATTAGAAAATAAATCATATATTTCAGACAATGGTGCCAATTCTGTTGTCACAAAATTCTCTTATCTTAGCTAAAAATCTCTAAAATTTAGATTAGTCCTGTCAAACGACATTTTGTATTCTGAAATCGCTAAAAGTGACAGGACTAAACTAAAATTTTAGCTAAGATAAGAGAATTTTGTGACAACAGAATTGGCACCACTGATTGTCAGATTATAGGTTTGATACTTAAGTGAAACAGTTTACATAGACTGCACGGATAAGGTAAATGTTTATGTGGTTGCCTCGTCAATGTTACTGCGTCTAGTGAACTCTAGTGTGGTGGTTTCGATCCCCACACGGGACAAACATTTGTGTGACCCATAAACAGTTGTTCTAAGTCTGGATGTTCTTTGAGTCCGTTGTTTAAATGTAAAATAGTAAAGATCTGCGCGACACAGGATTTATATGTTTAATTTTCTTTTTTAAACGTTTAGGTATCAAGTCTGTGATCTCATCTTATTGATATCTGTCATTTCTTATAGCACGTTGCATTTAAACATGCTAATCTGATCAAGGAATTAAACGCCCTCTGTGTGTTATTTTGAATTAAGCTCTACATTTGAATCATGTCAGACAGTTTTTAAGGAAGCTATCAAGTGACCAATTAATTAACTAAGAAGTAATGTAGTTCTGTTTCAACGGTCTTAATAAAAGATTTCTTATTCCAAAGTAATGCAGGAGCCATTATCCCCTTAAAAATACCGTGAACAATTTATACTATAGGAAAGCAGTTCTTCCTGATTGTAAATGTATAGATTTAAGATCTAAATGCAATTCATCAAACAACAATGACCGTTCAATCAGTACAACGAACACATCATATTGCGAACCGTGTCGATCCCGATAAAGTGAATTGTATAAAGAGGCCATGTCCCGAGGCGATATAAGATACAAGATACACATCTAGTAAGCCGAACAGGAAGCCCATTGTACGAACAGATGCGAAATTCCTCAGATTCAGTTCAATAATAGTGCACTTGTGGGCGTGGCCGATTGTACTCCAAAGAATTCAGCTCTAACCTTCCTATAAAATTCTATAGGTATCTGAAAAAATAATGTTTTGATCTATTCCGATGTTCCGCAATAAAAATTGCGTTTGTAAAGATATGTAGGCGGATAACTGTGAATGCCGTTGTTCAATACAATGAAGCTGCAGGAAATATGAATCTATTCCTCGAGAAGAAGAATTATTCTAGATAACTGACACGCCTATGTTTACCGAAGAGGATTTTCGAAGGAAGGGAGAGGTGTGCTGTTGTACACCCACAATTTTGTAACTTAAGTTTTAGGAGGTGGGATGAAACATTTGTTGGACAACTCTATATGAAATATAACACTAGTAAGAAGCATTAGGTATATTTGTATGCTAATGGGTTGGGTTGGAGTATTGCCATTATTGAAGGCGAGTCTCTTGCCTTTACCATAACACGTCCAGATCATGTACCATTACTGAAATTTTTCTCATAGATCAACTGTTTAAAATATGATATCGCGTGAACTTAAATTAATATTTTATGTCCGGTGCACGTGCACTCAAGCATACAATTAATAAAAATATGACTCACTATAAATATTACAAATGTGTAGTTGACAAGAGAGTCTATCCAGGTTTCTTAAAAAAATGTATATTCTTTTTTATAGAAAACTACAAATGGACAAAAAATAAACTATAAATTATTTATGGCTAATAATATTCTCTCATCTAGTTTTAAAATACCAATGTGACTCATTGGCGTCTTTTATATTCATAAGTATCTACATCTTGACCTAGATTGTCATATATTATATAAGTAAATTGAATGAAATATTAAATTCTTTCTAATTGGATAACTGTCATACTAAAACCAGTGGCGGTTATACTAAAATAATCTCGGTACTTACTAACATTTATCTGCATAATTAACCTCTAAGATTCTTAAATGTGGTATGCGTTGCTTACGCGTCGGTATTGTAAAGCTATTGGGATATAAAAATAAGGTGAAAACAGATCAATAATTAATAAATAATAGAAAGGAACCCTTTTATTTAAGTACAATCACCTCACAATAAACAGACTAGTATTTCAATAATTCAATATTTACCTTATTATAATCACATCACAAAATAAACAAAACACAACAAAAGTACGAAGCGTAAACGATTTTACCGCCAACTTTATTCAATTTGATTTTTTCGCAATCTTCGATAAAGCAGAGGAAATGTATAAAAAATGTTTTAAAACACTCTTCTATTAGAAAAGAAACCAGACGGAGTAATTCAGGCGGCAAATTGATACCGAAAGGGATTTTCTACTGTTTTGGAAATACGCCGGCGCACTTTGAGAAGGATTATGTTCGGGGATGGATAAAGATTGTTTTTACAGCTTTGGAAGCATTTGGAAGTCTTTGGAACCCTTTGTCGGTTTGCGGAATTACAATATAAGGTAAACGGTGTTATGTGGCATAGACGCACCCATTCTACGGTTTTTGAATGGTCCCTGAATGGGTTCTTGTACGATGCTTGTATCCTTTGACGCAGAACCTACGTGATGTTCAATGAGCTTGTTTCTGTTTCATGCTTAAAGTTTTCAATAGACTTAGAACCTTTCAAGTTCCGCTACCATTTCATTTCTGCGGAACGGTTTTTTGAGTAGGTAGCTCTTAACGTTTTCTTTCCCTTAACATTTCTTAGAATTAAAAGGGCAAGTTGAATTTTAGTTGATCTTTAAAATTATCTTGAAATCATGTAATTATGAATAGTGATTAAGTCGTTTTCCTTAGTATTTCTTGTAATCGGTGTAAGTTCAGCAGAAATTTAATAAGATAATTGTGTACTGAAAGTACAAAGTCCAATTATCCTTGACCATTTCGTAGTGACTTCTAAGAATTTTATCAGATTACAGATAAAATCTAAATATTACTTGAGATAAAGTCGAGTACCTGGTAATGCTTATAGCCGGTGTAAATTGCCTTAAATACCTACATTTCATAAGAAGTCAAACTTGATAAAGAAATAAGTCGATGTAAAAATGTATATAATAAATATCTTGTACCTACTTTATTTATTTTTTACCGATGTATTAGGCTATAAGATAATATCATACGCCCTGGTTATAAATTATCTTAGTATGAGAAGGTTATGATAAGCTATAGTCCACCACGCTAGCCCAATGCGGATCGGCAGACTTCAGTTGGCTCCGAAAATATTTTCGAGAACTGTGAGACATGCAGGTTTTCCTACGTTTTCCCTAACTGTTATACTGAGCGATCATTTACTATTTAACAAGCCCATCACTTTAAAAATTAGGTCTGCGTGCCTTACAATCGGATTTGAAACCCGATCCGGGATGCCATCCCCATCCCGATATAATTTGTAATATTTTAGACAATTCTTAAATCTAGTTCCTCTTAGATCATAAAGAATGATTTATCATCCGTGATAAGCTGACTAGGCTCATTATCAGCATTATCAGGTTGACTCATAGGTGATCTTATATACCATGATAAGTAATTCAGTTGGATACCTACTGTTGAAGCTTTTTGTGGTTATAGTATAACTAAAACATGGATTTTTTGATTTATTTATATGCTTGAGTCATAATTTCCACTCTACTATAGGGTACTTTTTGTGCCAAATACTTTTAAATATTTTTTTTACAGTTCAGTCTTGTACATATATTATTTGGTATATACTGAGTTTATATTTTTGGCGGGTATATGCAATAATTTTCACTGTGTTACGAACTTAGCGGAGGCTATTAGAGTGGCCTAATGGTATTTCACACTGCACCGACAAAGCTACCTGCTATGCAAATATCGAGGCTAGTAGTCGTAATAGCACCTCGTTCATATTATCATATAGAATCTATGCATATCTAATTATCGTTTTGCTTAATTCTCTATTCTTTTCTATTTAAAAACTCAAGGCCTTATACATATTTATTTTGTATAACTTAATATAATCTGGTCAATCTATGCTAGACTGTTATTGATAAAAAAGATGTTTCCTGTGGCTTAAAAAAATAGAATATAACATCTTCGGATGGCCGCGACAAATCTAATACCTGTGATATCACTCTATAGCTTAGTGTCTTGTAAAAAATTGTAACGTGAAATATATAAAATACGTAAGCCGTTTGTAAGGACATACGCAAGCTCCTCAATGGTTTTAAAGTCTTTGTAGTCTTGAAGGACAGTCATATATTCGGATTAAAGTCCCTATTCGGACCGTACCTAATCTATACACCGATGCATTCAAATCTAAGTATAAATAAATCATAGGATATTCAATATACGTTGACAAAAACTAAGGTCCTACCTTCTAATGCATTTTTTAGCATAACCCACTCGAAATAACCGGAAGCCATATGCGCACAAATATTTAAAAGTAGTTTGCCTACGGACATTTTTTCAACCTCTTTTTCTTCTAAATTTATTTAATGGTTACTAAGTATTGGAGTTGGACCCTTTTTGGTTTGACATGCTTCGATCGTGCCTCGAAAAGATTAGCGTCAGCATTGTCAGCCATTTTTTGGTTAGACTTTTTTGTTATATTCGTGACAGCGACATTAATAAATAACAAATAGAAGGACGAAAAAATTATTGTATTTTAATATTTCTATAATAGCGACGCGACTTTTTGTCGTCCAAAATTGATTTTGGAAAAATGTGTCTCGCCATGCGTGGGTAGTTTTGTTTTTATTACATGACCGTTTCGAATTACGAAAAATGATAATCATTTTTAGGTAGGTATGATAAATTATAAAGCATTTCGCACTTTCTATGAAAGACGTTAGAATCTCATCAAATGTCTTTGCTTCATACATACAGAAGATCACAGCCAATTAATTTTATATTACTTTTCGTCGCTGAAGAGGGTTTCACAGCTTTTTGACCAGGCCGTCTATAAAACAGTCCGACTTTTGGTTTATAAGGTGAGTAATAGTATGCCTCTTTTCGATTTGCAGAGTGACGTCTCATTATTTGTAGGCTAAGCAACATGTGAGTGTGAGTGTTGTAATTAGGCTACAGACGTTACAAAATCAGGATTGCAACATATGTACTTAGAACTTCAGATAGTCACGATTTATGTCGAGTGCCGAAAGAAAACCAACGCAAATCGGAATCCTTTATACTGGTTCGCCAACAAAGATAACTAAACCTAACTTATAACATGCTGAACAATATTGGAACTCAATTGTCAAGAAGTAAAATAGTCTGATTGATGATACAGTGGACGTACAATTTAGCACTGAGAACGTTTAACAATACACATTCATTGCCCCGAATGCGCCTACCGACTGTGTCCTATAAATAATACATTATACACCTTATTGTTGCCAAACTCAATGTGAAGCTTTAAGGGTGGATGATCTCTTAAAATAACAAGTGTTTGCTTCAGTGATTATCGACAATACGTATACCTTTAGCTGCCTTAGAAAGCCCTTCCAATAAAAGCAAATTCGAAAACCACTAGCAATCAAAATTGAATCTTATGTTTTTAAAATGTAGTTCATTTTTCAGTGATGATTTCTTGTTACCAGCTTTTTCTAATGCAAGTAATATTTAAAGTTGTGGTAGTAGTTATAAAGTTCAGTTTTCATTGAGTCATTTTCTAAGACGTTTTCAATAAAATGTTTAAGTAAAATGTGCGTGAACATCACGGCCAAGTTGGTTCACCATACAAAGAAACATTCATCTATTGATACACTGCTATTTAAATGGTTTTACACATTTATAATATGAGTTACGGTAAATACGGTTGCTTTGTGTGGGTATTTTGTTCCGATGATATTGTATGAAAATAATGCTTTTAATACTATTTCAATATTTAGATGATGTTTGGAGGACGCTTCGAGTAATTTTTGTAATAGGCATTAAAGGTTTAGTGATTTTAATATTTGTGGATGTTTTTAAATCGTAAATTGGGTCACCGTGATGGTCTTTATAGGGCTTAATCGGCAAATCAAATATTGCATCTTGGTAACATAAATAAGATACAGTATGTGAGTGACTTTTAATGATGTTTGGACGGTCAGAATAATTCTTACGCAAGATTGTTGGCTTATTAAGAAATTATATTAATATTTATTAAAATTGCAAAAAAAAAACTTTTCTACTAAAATAATAACTGTGACAGAACAACAATAAACTGCTAATACAATGTTGAAGAAATTTTGTATGACGGTAGTTTGAATCCTAAGGTGAAATTTTTTAAATGCCGTCTATGTTGCGAGCTGTACTTAGTGTGATAATCATTTGATTATATAACATATAACAACATCATAAATGATGAATCTAAAATATTTTATTTAACATACATAATTGCTACATGCACATTAACTCATATTTCGTAATATATTTTGTTAATCATTTCATGTTTACTAAGTCTCATTTGTTTACTTACATGCCTGCACGTAATTATCCCATCACAAAATATACCTACGCTTTGGTATGCGTTTAATATATACCGCTGAAAAAATTGCCTGAATAGATAATACTTCAGATCATTTTTTGTAGCATATACTAATAATATTGGTAACGTTTTTGCTCAGTTGTCGTAAGAAAAAAGACGACAGACTCCATACTTCGGTTCTTATCATTAAATTGGTTTTTTAAAACACATATGTTTCCTCAGCATTCAGTAATCAAACCATAATAAAAATTAGATAAAGGATCAAGTAGCCAACCCATACAATATTAAGTTCAATAATACCGCTCAAACAAATACTGCTTCGTAAGTAATATATTTAAGAAAATAAATTAAACATTATAAAATAGATTCAGCTGCTTCAGAGTCACGCCTGCTATATTAATTATATAAAATAGCTCGTCATCTGCTTATTCCTACAAGGCAATCAATCGAGCATGATAGTACCCCGCCCAAGGTTCGATTCCCGCCCAGGCAACGCCCAACGCCCGAGTAACAAGTTCGCTGCGAAATAGGCTGGTTTATTTGTTGGAGGTGTTATTAATTATTTTTATTTATGGTTAGACTTATACATATCAGAGTGTAGTGTTATGATTTATTTGCTCTATGAATTATATTTCAATCTATGGACTTTAAAATTTGTATCATATTCTATAAATCTTACAATTAGTCAAATAATAGTCAGATACAGCACTCAAACCCGAATGTGGATTACTCAAGTTTTATTTAGTGTAAAAACTCGCAATTAGTCACAGATAAGACGAAAAATTATATTCTGTATATGCGTTTCCACGGACATATTTATGTAGAGCCAAATAAATTTCCCTAGATTCTAGTTACCTTACCATACCAAATATCATGAAAATCGGAGATTTTATCATGAAAATAAAATGAACCGAATATTCTAATTTACAGTGGATAGTATTATGTATTTTACACTGATCACGTTGATAATAATTACTACGTTTTTTAGATATCAAATTACATTTGAATCATCCTCATTTACAATGAGAATCCCATACTGTGAATAAGCCAGGTATGTATCACAGTGTATCATTAAGAGTATTTTAAATTCTCTTGACGCATTAGCGAGATATAGTGACTGATAAAACAGCTGCGTCATCTAAGCAGACTTATTAATCAGATTTTATGATTCAATATATGAAGTAATTGAGCAGCTTAACATATTATTCTGTACGAAATAGGAAATATACACGTTTACACTCCGTGTCAGTTTTGCGCGTTTTTACAATCACCGAAAATTCAATTCAATTTCAATTAAATTTATTCCGAATTACGAAATGTCCAGGATCTGCTAACGACATCACAATATACGATAAGGCAGCTGATTTAGTCACGATCATAAGTGGTAATATGAAAATCCGTTTCAATTTTCAATACTAAATAATAATACGAAAATACAGAGATTGACGTAGACAGTTTTTAAAAAGATCGTGCTCCCAGTTCACGGATGTCAAAATAATCAAGACATTGTTCTGTTCCTTCATCTTTAGCTCATTAGAATACTGTTCGCAAGTTTAGAATCCTATGTATGACGTCTACATTTCAAGATTAGAATCTATCCAGTGAAACTTTTCAAGATACCTTCAGTACAAGTGTCAAACCCGCGATCGTAATTATGATTCAAGGTGCAAAAGGTACCATTTACTACCAAATAGGGAGAGAAGGAGTATATCAGATATCTGTTAGCACAATCTTACAATGACGCCCCACAACTTCTCTCCAAGATTCAGTTACGTGCCCCTATTGGATCTGTTAGGATACCTTTTCTTATTCTTAATGTCCCTCACTTCAGCACAAATTACAGACGGAATTCTTTCTTTATAAGATGTTAAGAGCTAAGTGTTACAACAAATTGGTTGACTTTTCTGAACTTGACTTATTTACTACTAAGCCGCATTATTTACTACTAATCATATACTTGACAAACATTGGTACGAATTGGTTCAATAACTGTTTATATTGCACTTGACGACGTATTATTGTATGTGATGTAGTAGTATTGTTATAGTGTATATCATAATTGTAAACGTTTCTTTCTTTTTTCTTATAAATAAGCAAGCTCTCATTGTTATTTAAATGCGAAAACATGTAATTGGTAGCTAGTAATATTATTTGTTTTTATCTTTAAGTTGTTAATACTGTTTGTTTTCCGATTATAATAAAATAAAATAAATAAAAATCATGTCACGACCAAAGCGAGTGTTGATTTCGAGGTTCAGTCATGAATGTCATGATTTAAGCAAACTTTGATTGACGTACTATAATTGAGATATACATGTTTGAGAATAGTTGTTTCGAGACTGTTTGTCCTTTATTTGCTTATTGTTTGAATTTTTGTAATTTTACCAGGCACAGAGTAATTTAGATAACGAACAATTTGTGTGCTTTTTAGCGTCTAGCTAAGTTCAATGCTTGTATTAGAAGTGAGTTCATAACAGTAACGCAATTGGTGCAAATCGAACCCGCAACCTTGCTATTGCAAGACGGAAACCTTACCGCCTTAATTTAGAGCTAAACTCATAGGATTATACACATGGATAGGATTATGTCAATGTGTATGCTAGTAAATTATCATACCCGATTATAAATCCAAGATATTTATTTCATAAATGATTCAGCAAGTTTGCAGCTTGCGTCGGCGCATCTAACGTGTCTAAAATTAATTTTACAAATTGGCATATTTCTTAGAAGTAGTTTCGAGTTCAAACATTGTAGTTTAGAGTACCCCGCCCTAGGCATCGAGGGCTCCGCCTTATCACGCCCGGCGCGCGAACCTTTTACATTAGTAAGAAATTGAATTACTAAAGGCAAACCCGTCGTGTCATAGGCGGTGTTAAGGCCGGTGCTAAGCGTTTGAGGCGGTATTCCCATCTTGACGTCAATGTCATGTAAATTGTTTGGTCAAGATTACTTCTTTTGTTATACGTTTCAATACTCGTGGCACTTATTTGAAGAGCAGTGTCGGCATTTTGAAGTGTCGGTTTCTCAGGTATTGTCCGCTGTAGAATTGATTGATAGGAATATTGGTGTGAAACCAGTGTTTTGTATTTTTAAGCGTCGTTAACTTGTGTAACATTGTCAATTGTTTTGTAAATGCGACATCGATTACTAGTGTTATCGACAGATAATCAGAAGGCAGGATATTTGTTTTAAACATATATGTAACGTTGTTCTTAGGGGGTTTTTAGATCGTGGTCGACCAGGTAATTCTAAGTTGCGGAGATAAAATAAACACAGCACTTCGCAATTACACGATCTTTAATTAAAAAAACGGTAGTTAATACAAATAGAGGTAACTCAGAGCGTGATTCTAATTACACAACCAATATAGTATAGATATCGCTTAACATCCAGTAAGCGTTATGTTTCTTTGCAACAATAGTATCAAAAACGCGACTGATAAAACAAAATCTACTAGATCATGAATTGATGACTTATGTATTACATTTCTTTACCAACCTGATTGGGCAGCCAGACTAAAAAGACTATGAGCATCAAATAACCGGATCAGCTGTCCTAATAAAATACATAAAATAGAAAGGACACCATTCACTTTACAATTCTAATCATAACACCTTTCAATATTAAACATTAAAGACTCATACTTACTCCTTACATAAACACTTAACTTTTTAATTTTAGTTCTATTGTTAACAACGTGCAGACAATAGTGCTCATCACACTAATATCAGTATGAAATACTAGATGACGTGGCACTTATAGAGTACTCCAGGGCGCCAGAAAAACTACAGCTTCGAAATTCAAAGTATGAAGAATGATTTATAAAAAAGTTCGACACACGAAGGTCGGTGGCAGTTTTTCTTTTTCGTATCCCTTTGTGCCAAACAATGAGTACTCAATGTTCTTATCTGAACATCTACGTATTTAAGTCCCGAGATCTTATCGAGACCTTAATCCGAAATGGGCCCAAACAATGGCCTGGAACGATCGCCACACGTGGACAAATTGGGCATTATGATCGCTTTTTTTCGTGTTGAATAAAAGTATGTATTGTTTTTTAAGACAGTGATGTATTGATACGCGGTTGTATTCCAGAAGTATCGTAAATTAAATTGTGAGCGATGTGAAAATTGTGTAGTTGGTTTATTGACACGTGCGTAAATAGTAATCGTAATCGATTTGGTTTCGTCATCAAATACTAAAAACAGCGCTTCTAAATTACTATCTATAGTTACGTAAATCTTATTCATAATAACTGACAATAGTACATTATTACACAGCTTTGTATAACTTTTTATACAATTCTTCTTCTTTTTCTCATATTAAAAAAAAACTCCCGCACAAGGAATAATTTTTACCAAACCTATCTATAAGATCTTTTATACATTATGGAAACAATTAAGTTAAAAATTGCAATTAAATAATTGCTGTCTCGCGGGTGACCTTACACAAAATATACAATTCAGCTATCTGTGGATCACACTAATTTAAATCGTTTCCACAACACTCGGTGATCTGGTAGTAGCGAGCTGATCCCTTAAATGACCACGTCATCCATGCAGTTAATAAGGTCATGATATAACAAGGTTTTTTAAATCGTCTGACGTATTAGTTCATGCAGAGACTGCAAATTACACAGTCAGTAGCGGATAACCTGACTCATGCATAAATAAGATTGAATTAAATTACCGGACGATTTGGGTTTGTTGAATCACATATGAATGAAGCAAGATTATCAGTTTCGTTTCAAATATCTGTTATGAAGCAATAATGAAGTAAACGACTGGAGTTTGCGAGATCCCGGATTTGATTACCACGTTGAGTAAAATGTTGGTTTTTTATTTATATGTTTCTTAGAATTTGAGTGGATCAGTCAAGGTGAAGACCTAGATGGATGTTTTTTGATTCGATCGCAGATATTCTACAGCAAGATAAGGTTAAGCATACCTAAAACTAAAGAATATAATGAGAGTAAATGAAGCAAGATCATTATGCCAGGATCATAGCAGTCTCTGCCACCCCGTCTAGAAACTAGATATTAGATTCTATAATTTAGACTCTGCTCTGTCTGAGAATAACATACATCTATATTGTTACAGCCAGTCGGTAATATTTATTAGATTCTTATTCCTCGAACCCAGCACGTAACAATATGTTCGTTATTCTCAGAAAAAGCATCAAGCAAGCAAGAGTCTATCTAGAATAGACGCCTATTCTTTTATTTCTGTTGTTGGCAGACGAGCCGGCTACCTCTGATAAAAAGCGATAATCGACGTTTATAAATACGGCTACATTTTTGATAACGATTCTAAGGCAACACAACTGAATCGCTGCTTCCGTAAACTATTTAGTTGGCAAACAAGCAATAGGCTTGCTGCCAGACATTAAGCAATTACCGTATGGAGAAGAAGAGGGTAGAAAGAATAGAAAGGGACCCAGGTGATGACTGGGCCTCCAGCTTATCTCTATATTCTGTAAGAGGATAGGTTCATCGGTCGAGCCAGATCATTTATGTTGAAGTCAACGAGAGGTCTAATGCTTATAATATCTTAGATATTGTAAGATTTAAATCTACTGCTAGTCTGCTTAGGCGATCGCCAATTTTCAGGTGCATCACTATAATACGAATAACTTTTTTTTACAGCTCTTGCTCTAGGAATAATTCTTTTATTATAGAGGGCGTTACAAACGTTTGACCCTTTCGTTCCTGGTATCCATCTCAATGGACATTTATTTATAATCATGAAACATAGTAAATGAAACCAATATCTAAACATTGAAGCGTACCCGACTCCTGTCTAATTATGTTGTTTAGAAACAAAATACAATCGGTGTTAAGTAGGTAGGTTATAATATCGAGTCAAGTAACGATATTCGCCGTAGATCAGCGCAATGCAAGTAAGCCTTCAGTTTTGATTTAGTTTTTCAAGATATATGCTGTATTTTTCGTTCAAAATTTTTTGCTCATAGCTTAGGTTTATATATAAACATGATTCAATACAATATTGTAATTAAATATATGTCCATTTCAATAAACATTAGGTTTCAAAAGTCAATAAGCTATAATGTATAGTTAAATAATTTTGAATAGCATTTCTGGGGTATTTATATCTAGTTATATATTTAAATCTTTCAAAAAGTCAAGTTGGTAACACATTACTTGATATGTTAGAAAATAAAGCAATATCAAATCTCAATCTGGCAAGCTATGACAAAATAATACCAAAAAAGAAAGTTAGAGAATAAAGAATAGAGAGTCAGAAATGAAAGAGGATATACTGATCTAAGTATAAACTGTAGTAAAAATGTGGTTGTCAAGTGGGTGGACAAACAAGAGTGTAGTTTTAATTTATAACAATTCCACGCTGCGAACTTGTGTGTTTTGGTACCAATTTTTGTGGCGTACATAAAGCAGATCACCTTATTAGTTTGTATCGCATCTTCATCAGATCCGAAAATGGACGTAATGGATGATATTTCATGCAATCAACTTGGCACTAAGTAATAGTTGACTGGCATATCAAGAAGATTGTAAAGTCTGCCCAAAAGGGATGTTCTTGACTTATGAACATCAGACACTGAGCTACTTAGGCTCTTATAAAAACGGGACTGCCACTAATTGTTAGAAAACGAGGTCGTCCGGAAAATACACCAAAACGACGTCCTCGTAGCGACGCTGAAATTAGGCCCGTGAGTGAATTCAATATGATTTTTATTATCATATTTAGGCAAATAAACCGGAGCTACAATATGCAAGAAAATGAAATATAAAGGTAAAACGAAGTTTGAAGTTTTAATTTGTGCTTGATTTCTGAGCGAAAGTGTTTTCAAGAATTCAAATTAAAACCATTTATTATTTAGTTTTATATGATTGTATAAGGTTTCAATAAAAATATAAAATAATTATATTTTATTTTAAAGCCAAAACTAGCATTACTAAGCTTTAATATAATTATAATTGAGTAAAATTAAACATTTTGAGGCAACTGAAAATTATATGTCCTATTACACTGAAGACCTGGTGTCCAAATGAATGGACATACAAATTTCAAAAAATCTAATTGTAAAAATGTATATTTTTTTTATACTAGAATTAATTAATTATGAACTAAATAATAAGGAAACCAACTCAAACATTAAATAATGGACACAAAAGAACAGCCAGACTCGGAACAACCATTTGTGCATCACATAAATTTTTGTCCCGTGTGGGGTTCGAATTCACAACACTTAACGCAGAATTTCTTAATGTAATGCATTACAAGAAAATCGAAGCTGATACAATAAAATCGGCAGATGTATCCATTTAGTATGTAACCTCTTAGACAAATATAGCCTGCATCTTCTTCAGAAAGTCCAATAACATTTTCCACTCAAATGAGCAATATCAAGACATTAGACATTATAGCTTTATTATTAAGTGTATTGTCACGACTTAAAAGGTGTATAAGAGTTCCTTAATATGGCCAAGTGTTGATCAATTCACGGTAAATGTGTTCTAAGCAAAAGGATCAGCGATGCGAGAGAATTGAGAGTCATTATACGAGTCAGTTATCGATGTTATGAGTTTCTTTGTCGTGTTAGAACGTGCATGTTTTTGCTAAACGATGTTTGATATACAGGCTGTTTGGATAATCTTTTTTTGAAGACACGTCTAGGATTATCGATTTTGTTTTGCTGTGGCTTTTTAGACACATATATAGCAATGTGGCTTTATATAACATCAGCTCCGCTTAGAGAAATATATATATCATTATTTCTTTAAGTAGAACTGAAACGAAATAGATAGGTACAATAAAAATGATTATGTTAACTTGGTGGACAAAATAAGCATATAATATAAAGTCAGTTATAGTCTATATTATATATATTATCTTATCTTGTCTTATCTTGTGTAGGGGCCAGTCAGTACAGACCGGTGACACTTCGACCCAGTGGGATCTTTTGTGTCGACTTCCCCAATAACGACTGCCATAGGTCTTCATGGCAGTCGGGACCGACAGCTTAACGTGCTCTCCGAGGCACGGAGCAGGCGATAATTGTCAATATATACGCACATAATTTCGAAAAGTCATATGACTTCCGAAAGTCAGAGGTGCGCGACGTGGGTTCGAACCCGAGACCCTCTGCATTGCAGTCTGTTGGTCTCCCCACTGAGCTATCGCTGCTCTCTTATATATATTATATTATATATTAAGAATAGTCTTGTAAATGTATATGTATAGTAAACTGGTACTGGTTACAATATGTGAGTAAGTGGCATGTATCACGGTTACTAACATTTACGTTCATATGTTACATAAATCTATATTATTCGAGATTTTCTATCAGAAAACGCTTTATATTAAGCGCAAAGGGTAGATTTCCTCGACTATTTCCTAAATTCAATTAAAAGGGAAAACAATTTTCTAAACGGAAATTGCAATAGCGCTAGTAGCTTTAGAGCAAAATATGTATCTAAATCACGTTTAAGCTACTTACATTTACTTCTTTATTTTTAGAGACATTTATACAAGACTCAGAAAAAGAAACATACTGTATATTATATTTCATGGTCCGTGTCGTACCCAACTACAAATCAATAGATAACAAAGGACGATTTAATGGACCTTTTAGTAGTCAAAAACTAGACAAATTCGCTTTAAAAGCCAATTTTAACGTGTTATCGAATGAACAAACGCGATAAATATCACAGTTCCTTTGTAACATTGAGAAGGATTTTGAACGAATTATCGAGCTAAAATTATCTTACGAATCATTAAATATAATTAATATACAATAAAATGTATTTTAAACTAGGTTATAAAGTTTTTTGTTTGTTGTGCATAGTAAAAACAAGTTTGTATATTCATTAAAAAATGTTCTGGTTTTAGTTGATTTTATGATAAAGACTCTAAGCCGTCTTGAGTTTTTTAATAATATTTGGTGTTAATTAGAAATGTCCTGCAGAACAATGGACGATACATGCAATTAGTGCAGAACTAATATTGGTTATCAGATAAATACACCAATCGCCATACAAAGTGGATTATCTATAAAATGGCTTATATACAGGGTGTCCGGTATTTAATGGATAACCTTGAAATGTCTTATAGTGGAAACATTCTGTATAGTAAAATTGTAACTGATCGGTGTCTGTAAATGGGACATTATCAAGAAAATGTTTCACTTTAGCATAGCAGCCAAAACAATTACTTTTAGAATTTTTGTCTGGCTGTATGTTTGTACGCGCATCACGCAAAAACCACTTCACGAATTTGGGTAAGTGTCAAACATGCAGAGATTTTAGAATGTTTTCCATTACTTTTAAAGTAGGCGATACTGAACTAATTAATACGCATATAACTTCGAAAAGACAACAGTCTTGGGGATCGAACTCGAGACCTCTGGGTAGCAGTCAAACAGTCTTCTACTCGGCTATCGCTGTATCATAAGTTCTATACAATTCGTGTTTCATTGACTCTGGCAACAGTCGCTAGTTAATTTAGATATTTAGTCCAGTTTGTGTCCAACATATACCTATTCCGTACCAATAGTTGCCCAAGATCCTGCCTTCTTCTTGTGTTCATGTAACCGTAGGAAATATACATGGCAGCCGGATGGGAACACATACATTCCAGTGTTACGAAGTGCTGCCTGACTATGACGTGATCTTCCTCAGCGTTGGGTTATTTCTCTGATGATTGCATGGTCATTTGACAGGATAGTGAATCAGACATCTGAAGCAATAAACTATTACTACAATATTAAAAAACTCACACGAATATAAATTTTTCAAAAGAGTATAATTACATAATATAATCTCTTTTGAAAAATTTACACAATGACATGAACTTAAAGTGTATGTAGAGAAATTAAACCTAACACAGTTTTGCAAATTTCCTATCCTGTGACTTTGACTTTCACAGATGGTTTAAGTGGTCGTCTGGCCACTGCCACCGAGCCTAATGTTGTGGGTTCGAATCCCACACAGGACAAAAATTTGTGTGATCTACAAATTACTGTTCTGAGTCTGGTTGCTCGTGTCCTTTGTTTGAATGTTTGTAAAGTTCCCCGCGATATAGGAATACTTAATAAAGCGGGAGTTGTCTTTCAAAAAAATAGGCACAGTGTCCATATAACGGTAATACGCTCGTATAGCATACATATGACCTAAAAACATGGTTTGTGAAATATATGTCCATATATTACACCTCTCCTTATTCCTTTGGGCAGGAGACTATAGCCCCGAATATATAATACTAGATGTGCCCGCAGTTTCACCCGCGTTTATGATGACTGCGCCGCCCCCGTAGGTCGTAGCGTAATGTTATGTAGCCTATAACGAAAAGAATTTTTCAATTCGAACCAGTAGCTCCTGAGATTAGCGCGTTCAACCAAACAAACAAACAAACTATTCAGCTTTATAATATTAGTATAGATGTACGGTACTACATTTAATTAACAATATCAAATGTATTAAGTCTTTATAAGGATTCTTTTAAACAATGATCTGACAACATATTTTTATAAGATATAGTAGGTATAGGTAAATAGTGCGCAATAAAGTTTGTATTTTTATTATACTACTTTTGTCATATGTCTAATTTATTTTATGTATTACGAAATACTTTATGTTTCAACCTATAAAATAAAATACATACTTTGCTAACAATAGCAAACTGGTCTCACATTTCAACAATATATTTATTTATGTACGCATTATAATAGACATAATCTAAAATTTATATGTGTATTTTAATTGATATTAGCGTATTCATTTAAATATTTCGTCAAAGATCGTTATCAGTTTCCTTGAAAAGAGATAAACATATTACGGATGCTAACTTTATGTGAGAAAAATACGTGACCTACAAAAAATACGTCATAGCGATGAATATATTAGTGTCAATCATCATAGCTCTGTTATAATGTTAAGGATTTTCTGACAGCAAACATACCTAACCGTTGCTAAGTGCAATATGGTTTATATTGCACAGACATACAGTGAGGGCAAACATGCCGTTGTGGTTTACGGGGTCGCCTCGCCACTGCCTGTTGTGGGTTCGACCTGCAGACGGGACAAAAACTTGTGTGAGCCACAAATATTTGTTCCGAGTCTGGGTGTTCTGTGTCTATTGTTTAAATGATAATAAAGTTCCAGGACAAAAAAGGGGGAAATTAGAAAATAAATTCAGTACTTCCAGGCAACGTAAAACAGAAAGCGAATAACTCTGTGACGTTCAACTCAGAACCGTACAATCGTCAAAAGCATACATACTTACATCACTGTATGAACGAGATATTATAAATAATTACTACATCAGTTTCCCGACTATGATTACTCAAGTATATAATCTAATTTCACAAACATGTCTATAAATATCACTTCATTTGATATCAATACAAATATTTTCAACATCTGCTCATAAGCTGAGAAAACATCCATTGACAAGGCTTACGTCAAAGCCTTTCGCGTTCCGCCTAATATCTCTTAAGTCATGGCCGCCTTTAATATAATTATTGTCAAATGCCATCTTACATATTCTTGCGCTCCAATGAATTTCTTCGCAAAATAAAATGATCTCAATGGGCTGAATTTTGGAGGTAGTTCGTCAACAATAGGGGACAGGATAAAGCATCATATTTATTTCATAATAAATGACAATTATCGTAAATTGATTTCGCTGTCGACAATGAAGACGCAGCTAACCAAACATTGGCCAGAAAGGATCGGCTCTTGTCATTGTTGGACCTTGTGGAGAAATATGAAAAGTCGTACGCACAAAAGATTTGTATTTATTGTGCTACATAAAGTAACAAATATTATGTACCTATTTATAATTTGTGTTGTTGTATACTTTTGAATAAATAAATAAATGTACTTTGCATAATTTCATTTTCATTTAGAGTAAATAAATAGTTGTTGTGCTGAGTTAAAAGTTGTTTTTATCTAGGCATATTATATATTGGCAGATGATAAATAATAAATTAATAATTATTCAAAAAATATACTATAAAGAAATAAAAATACGCCTGAAATTAAATTCTAGTATTAAATAACTGAACCATTAAGTTATTAGAAGTATAAAAGTCCTATAAATTATTTTCAAGTTTAATTACCCAAGTAACGTTACTACGTTATTGTTTTGAATCATAAAAAATGTTTATTATTATAATGGACAGGTTCTTATTAAGCGTGAAAATTAGGAGTTTAGCGTGAAAATTAAACCAAAATTATGTATTAGGGTTTATACACAGATTTCTATAAAGCATTAATATTCTAACTAAAATTAATGGGTTTAGGTAAGTTTACTGGCTCACTCTTAAACTCATGAATGCAAATGTCATGACATTTTAGAACTGACATATTTTTTATGTTTAGTAATAAAGAAATTTAATATGTCTTTAAAACATACGAACACGTCATTTTTATTATTACAGATTTGTTACAAGATATCTTTGTATCTCAATAGGAAGTAAAAATGTGAACAGATTAATTTTAAAACCGATAAAGTATAAATAAAATTTTATTATGTCAAAAACAGTATGGCGACGCTTCTAATTCATTTACACGGATAAAAACGAGACCGAACGAATGAACAATTCTAAGCATAAGTATTACATTGCTGATCACGCCCGTGCTGGCTTCCAAACGACTTTGTTAAGGCCATTTAAAAGTAAGATGGCTAAATAAAGGCATACATTTAAAAGTTCGATGGATAAATAAGGGCATACTGAGGTACAATAAAATCGCGGTGGTCGAGAACTCCCGCGGCGCTCTGCGGACGTGCAAACATTGTCGCCAAAATTCCTGTTAATGTACGGTTTCGATAGAGCGAATGTTCGTCAACATCCTATACTTAAAGTTGAGCTAAGGCGTTGCGATAAATATTTGATGGTAATAAGTTTTAGAAAAGTTATAAGCTGATAAAATATGCATTTGGTATTTTTAATCCATATGAAATAAAAAAATATAAACTAGCTATTACTTAATTATAAATATTTTTATAAACGTATGAATTGTGTGACTAGATTAAAATAATTATTTTTATATAAACACTAAATGTTAATTCCAAGTCTTAACATGCATTAATTTATTGTAAACATTATCTACCTCCGTATCAGTGGTATAATAATTGCTTCTTTATTAATGTAAAAATACCAAAGCAAGAAGATGCGTTCAAAGTACATTACCTTAAAAATATTTTTATTTCGCAGGCACGTTTTGTTCTCGGAACGCCACCTTAAACATGTACCCGTGCCTCACAAGAAAACGCTAACTGTCCCAACGGAGGCATTGTTTCTTTCATTCGTAAGGCAAATATTGGTCGAGCCTTATTCAGGCCGTTTGCAAACATCACCCTACTGGGTGGTAGCCAACAAAGCGCTTCTTAGAAAATCCGTGCCAACACTCCAAATATAGTGATTATACACTAATTGTGTGCAAACACCTGGACTTTTATATAGTTTTTAACTCGACTCGACATATTCGAAGCAATGGAGCTGTCATTGTCTAATTGATGTCCACTCATTGTGCTTGTAGAACAAGTCGCCAAACTTGTAGGAAGTGCGTGTCGTTATGTGAAAACATCTGCTGATAAAACGCTGAGATCGATCTATAGTGTTTTCAACAAATGCGAACAAGAGTGTAAAAACACGCATTTGTTATTAGCCCTTTTATTGTTCGGGTTAAACCACGAGACCAGGAAATAACTAAAGAGAACTGTTGTATAAACATTAGATAGTTTACCAAATAATTGAATACCTATTATAGGTTATATAATTTGTATATTTGCAGAGACTAATATGTGATCAAATGCTATCGATACCAACGACGTCGGTGTTGGTAAATTCACTCTGAAATCATAAATAGAGCTATTAATTATTGACAATCTTTTACCATAATATTGTCTTCTGTTTACGCGAATGTTATTCATTGAAATTAAACTACTATATACGGATTTTATCGCTTTTCAGCAGCCATGGTCACGGAACCGAAACGTTGGCGAGTGTAAACCAAAAATAAATAGATTTAATAGTTTAAATAATTTTATTAGCTTATAAATTAGTAAAATAAAATCAGTAGTAGTGTAATATTTTCAAAATTTTGTAATACAGTGCTAAATATACAACGCGATAAAATCCGTATAATGTAGTTTAATTTCAATGAATCTTTTGCCATACATAATATAATAAATTCTCGAAGCATTCTCGCATAATTAGCGTCACGAGATAAAGGGGATGGTACAAGGTGCCCAATTGCCTGAATTCATTTGTATTTTAAAGGCTATTACTTAATGGTTCAGTTGTACATACATACGCAGTCTCACGTCTATCACAGTTATACATCTACCTTTACTTTGATAGGTAAGACTATCTATCATAGATATAATAAATAGGTAATCTATTATAACTATAAGGGCAACAGGTTTGGCCTCTAGTACAAGCACATCGCCATTTTATAATTGATTCATTATATTTACTCCAAATAACATTAATTCGAATATTCAAAGTTGCATGCTTTTAAGCCACAGGCTCTTATTATTAAATGTTAGTAAAATTTCCAGGGATTAGGACTCTTAATTTGGAAATATAGCCATTTAAATGGCTACTAATTGCCTGCTTACGTGTTTGATTAAAACAATGTTTTACTAAAAGCAATAGTAGTTATGTGTTTAATTAAATGAATTATTCATTTATATTCCAGAAAACAAAAACCACATTTTACATAACACTTTTATGTTTAAACAATGGTGTTACATACTATGTTATTATGTGTTTATTATTCAGCATGCCAAGTATGGAGTTCATCAAAACAGACATGTATTTACCAATTTGATCATCAGTAAACATTGTAGTAAACAATTGTTTTGTCATCAATAGGTAAAATAGGCAAAATAAATACGTAATAAAATTAGTTTTAGTTTTCTTTTTTATTTCTGTTTTATAATATTTTAAGTATAAGTCAGTTTTAAAGAATTGTGTTCATATTATGTATATCATTTATTAAAGTTGATAGGTATACATTGAATAAATTTAAATAATAAAAATCTTTATAAAATCTATGAACGAAATCAATAATGCGAATGTGATTTTGTTTGTTACGTTTTCATACATTAACTACCCGATCGAATGTCATGAAACTTTGCATACACCTTGTCAGGAGCACAGAAAGGGACGGATAGGATAGGATAGCGATATAGATAGAATAGGATGCCTTTCATATAGAAAATAAATAATGTGCCCGAGGGGAAAAAATTTATTGAAAATTGCAAAATCTAGTACATAATATGCATTGTCTCACGTCTATATTCCCGAAGGGGTAGAGATACATTACAGCCATATTTTGTCAGCTTTGGTTTTAGGTCCAAAGTATTAGAGGACGAGTCATTTGTCATTTACTGGGACATGTACCGGACTTTGCGCAGCTTCTGAGTTATTTTACAATAAATTATGTTTTGCTTGACGCGGGAATCGAGCGTAAGGTCTCATTTACAATAAATAATAGGCTTTTAAGCCAAGTTTCTTTTTTAAATATTGTGTAGTTTCGTAACATCTATTCACGAGCAGTTACTAAGTAAATAATGCAATGTAATGTAATGAAAACAATACATTTCTCATAGATGCACAAACAGGAAATAAAAACACCAAAGATGATTGATGAGATTATGTTCGGGTACTTTGAAATAACTAGCTACACTTCAGAACGTTGGGACAGCTACCATCTTAGTCTCCTCGTGAACATGGCTGCTGTAAATAAAGTTAATTAAATTAAATAGCTTAAATAGTAGTTAAGTTCAATAATAATAGTGTTAGAGTTTTCGAAATTATGTAATAAAAGTGTTTTAAAGTAAAATAAACAACGCGAAAAAATCCGTATAGTGTTTAATTTGAATGTATAACATTCGCGTAAAGATAAGACAATATTATGTATATTCAATAAAAAAGTTATAAGTAATCAATAACGTATTTATATATAATATTGTAAACATGTTATTAGTGGTTACGAGGAAATTCCCTCCTAACAGCTGATATATTCTTTATTTATGATCAGTTGAATGTAAACAATGTAGTAAACAGTAATTTAATATTTAAAGGAAAACCATATAAAGTAATACCTTTGGTTGTTTGTTTGTTTGGTTGAACGTGCTAATCTCAGGAACTACTGGTTCGAATTGAAAAAAAGTTATTTAGTGTTGGATAGCCCATTTATCTAGGAAGGCTATAAGTTAAATATATATTATAACAACATGTTACAAACAATAGGAGCGGAGCATCAATGAAAAATGTTGCAAAATCGGGGAAAATCTCTTATGTGACTCAGACGAAGTTGCGCGGGTCAGCTAGTCAATAATATTATTTGTTTTCCTTTATTAAAAACAAGTTCTAACAGCAGTTTATCGCTTTTGTAGTTCTAAGAAAATATATGCAATGGTATGCCCCAGAAACTGTGCGTTTTGCTGAAATATTAAATAGCATATCACTTTTCTGAGCCATAACTTAAACAAAAAAGCGATCGGATGCTTTGTTTAAAAAATACAACACCCGCATTTATAATATTGGAAAGAATTATAGATTACACATATAAGAGATACACTTAAATTGTAATGAGGACGTGTTGTGTAGGGCTCTGCTCGTGGACTATATGAGTATTTATCACAGAAGAGAGTTGTAAAAGAGTCTATATCACTTTTCTTGGTCTTAACCTACATAAATACTATTGTACTACGTATTGATTCCGTTCTTCGTGAAGGAAGGACAAGCTAACAAACCAACAAACACTTTTGCATATATAATATTGAAAAGCATGATGGATTACACGCATAATAGGCACACTTCAACTGTATTGAGGACGTGGTATGGAGGGCTCTACTCGTGGATTATACGACTGCTTATCATCAGTATCAAGCGAAGTGAAGTCATTTTAACAGGTAACAATTAAAACAAATCCAATGTTAAGAGGAAACACAAGGGCCGTTTTCCCATACAATAGTAGTCCCCTGTTTCCTCCCTGGATAATGCCAGCGGAGCAATAATATATTCCCAAAAAATTTATGGCCTTTGTTGCCATGTCCCTATGTTTTCCTTTTTTTCATTTATTAATTATTAAAAGAGACCTGAGCATTCAAAAATCTCAAAAATTGGCCAGATTTTCCGCTGTGTTCAAACATGCAGCAAACAAATTTGAGTAGATTATATAAAAAAAGGAAAACATAGAAACACGGCCAAAGCCTGTCTTCAATTTTTAATGAAAAAAGTAATTAAATCGGTCAAGTGTTGGAGAAGGAATTAGGGGACTACGAAACGTTGACTTTGTGTATTTTAATAGGTATTTTCGGTCCAAGCTGCAGTTGTCTCTATCACGCTCTGCGGGCACTGCACGACAGCAATAGATTTTACAAATACCTATTTTTCTATTCTCTCGCCCGTGGTGTTTCCTCTTAAGTGTTTTGCTGGTTTCAGTATGAATGAGCTGGCTTGACTGGAGAAGTACTATCCTCTTATAACCGTAACTAATATTATAAATGCGAATGTGAGTTTGTTAAGCTTTACTAACTGTACTTTACCGATCATTATAAAATTATCGCATACACGTTGTCAGGGTTACAGAAAAGCACATAGGGTATCCTTCATCCAGGAAAAAGTACTATTCCCAAGGGATAGTCAATTGACGTAACCTACATTAACGCAAGAGATACCGCGGGAAATATCTAGTAAATAATAATGTTCGTACATATTGAAGGAAAGCAGCAGTATACAAGTAACGGTTGTTGGTGACGTTGAGTAAGAGTGCTGGATTCCTTATAACCCACTTAGTCCCCTTCAAATAGCCAAGGCAACTGTTTATCATCAGGCAGTTTGATTATCATCGTGTGTTGGTTTGATACCTATGTGATTCACGGTAGGCATTTATTGTGTTTACCTAGAATATCTATGAGCGGCGCGCGGCGGTTACGTGGTTGCTGTAATACTTAATAATTACTTTTTAATAGGTATGTAAGAAGAATACCAATAAAGAATCTATTACTGAGTTATTTTGTTGACAGTGTGTCTCATTGTTAGGTAAAAAAAACGAATCCTGTTGCTAGTATCTTTGGCCAGGCTCTTTCGAATCATGCAAGTCATTAAAGTCATCTTACTATCTAGATTTAGATCTTCTTGCCATTGTCGATGCGGCAACCGATTAGCAACTGTTTAAGCCCACTTCTTTAACTGTATGCGGCAGATATGACCAGTCTCCAGGAAACCCATCCATTCATGCTTCAAGTTTTGAAAAAGTTTTCGAATCTAGTGACAAAATTACTATATTATCTTGTAAAAACTGAGTTCTAACATTAAATTAGGTACAATAATTAAAAGAAATGTTATGAGGAATATTTATTTCTAAGAATATTAACTGACAGCCACTTAGTACCGATATATCAAAGCCACAACCACGACCATTTTCTGTTCCAAGTTGTTCTGTGCAAGTTAATTTGTGATCATTCTTCCTTATGGTACCTGGCATTCTGCCATTGCAGCGGAAAACGCAGTAATAAACAAACATTATAAAATAGCTCATTCTGTTGACCCATGAGAGACAAGGAATACAGAATAATAATAATGATAATAAATTTATTGACACTAACTTAAATCCAGTTACAATTTTGGTTTGGGTGGCTCCTTTTAAGTAACCATTTATTTGTGTTAGAAGCAACTAGAATGCATTTATGTTTGGGCGCATACTATATTTTCTGCTGATTAGACTCCGTTAAGATTGGCCGCGCTGACCCACATTCGGTCTGGAGGACAATGTATTTTTACACCTTTATCTAGTGTATACGTACTGTCCTGAAGCTATTTATTATTAATACAATAACAACACTAGAACGGCCTTAATGTACAAAATATCCTTCCTCATCCATACTTAATATTGAGAAATACCACACCGAGTCGTGACTACCGAAGCACTAACATAACACACGACCTTATCACATATGCACATAATTGTTTATAATAAAAGGAACACTCAATCTGAATACTTAGAAGGAAGTGATAAAACCTGTTAACGACCTTGCATCCTGTGTAGATACCGACGGCTTTACTTTACTAATACTTGACTTAGGTTAGGAATGTCACTTTAATTTGCATAAACATATATGAATTTTCAACCTTATGTTTTGGTGCATAAGACTGATAATGGCTTTGGAAAATGAGATAAGATTTAACCCGCAAGTGCCGGAGGTACTTGTTGACTAATATTAGTGCTCGAAGGACCAATATTTGAAGTGCTCGAGTAAGTGAATGAATGGTTAGTTGTGTAGAAATGAACAGTGATATAGTGTTTGTTAATTTGCCGCGGTAACAATTTGATTGGATGTGACATTGTCCTAAACGGTTATGATGATAATCTTAAACATGAAAGGAATTAAAATATAAAGAAGAAATATTAGTCCCATGTGAGTACCCAGTCACGTAGGCTATGTACCAATTAGAAATCTTAACCAAGCGAGAGCTGCCACTTATACTGCCAATCCATCCTCATGGTGATGTTAATAAGGTAAGGAGCGCAGGTTATTCGGTCAATAGTGTTTTTTATGACAAGGGGTTGAAGTGAAAAATGTATACTATACTATGGTAGCTCAGTGGGGACACCAACCCGGGTTCGAACCCACGTCACGCACCTCTGACATTCGGAAGTTGTATGACTTTTCGAAATTATGTGCGTATTGATTGACAATTATCGCCTGCTCCGTGCCTCAGAGAGCACGTTAAGCCGTCAGTCCCGGCTGCCATGAACATCTATGGCAGTCGTTATTGGGAAGTCAGTGCCCTATAATATCCTGACACTAATCTGGCCTTAGGGTATCGTTAGCCTTCGGGTTGCGGAGGTCAGGTGGCAGCCGCTCCGTGTAAAAACTGATATCCAGTCAAATCCGGTTAGACCAGAAAAGCCGACCCAAGTGACTTGGGAATAATAAAGACTAGGGAGAAGACTATGGTATTTATCGGTTGGTATTTTGAGTCATATTGATATAGATTATACACGTGTATTAGAATACAGATGAAATCAACCATGTCTTTATCTCTGTATCTACATATTTACATATCTCGGCTATTTTTAGAGAGACAATTGTTATCTACCGTGTTCGGTCAATCAAATCATATCAGATCTACTACTAGACGATGCAATATATAGTCTGCCTCTAGGATCACCATAATTTCTCTTGCATGACATTCATCACTGTACATATGTTCTGCTCAAAGATTGATGTCTATTGATACTTAAAATAATTTAATGCGCACCGAAAAAGTCTCCGGCATAGTATTAATAGTCGCTTTCATTTATCAACCAAGACGTATCAAACCTTTTGTGCGCTAAATAGATTCACCAAGTACAAAGCGGTTGGCAATCAGGGCACAAATCAGAGACGTAAGGAAGGCCTCATACTGAGCTATTATCAAACGTCACGCCGAACTTCAATAGTGTGACACTATTGTGAAATTTCTCACTTGGGGTATTGGCGACCCGCAGCGTTTGCCGGGTTAGCCTCAAGTTTAAGCCATTGTTAGCACACGTGCGGACTGAATGGGCCCTTAGAAGGTTTCTTTGACAACCCTATTTATGTTTGGACGCCTAATTGAATTATAGGGCGCGGCTTATGAGGGCGATAGAGATCCGATTTTGTAATTACTGTTTTGTGTTGGTATGTTGATTGTGGAGCTCTTGTTAGTGGGATAGGGGTGTGTGGACTTATGATTTGCGTGCCTATTATGCAAAGGAATTAAATAAAGATAATCTGTGGGTATTCATTCTAATATTATCATTATAATCTATTCATCGTAATATGTCATAAGAAATGAAATAAGCAAAATTCGAGATAACATTTATCAAATTACATTATATAATATATACATACACTTAATCTCCATTTTATACCAAAAAGTTGGCAAACGGGTAGTTGGTTCGCCTTATAGTAAGCGGTTATCAATGCTTATCGTCGCTTGCAATGTCGGGGATGTGTTAGGTTCTTAGTGCCAAAGGTGGCACGGCACAGCAAGAATAAAGAACAAATATAGCCAGATGTAACACCGCTGATAGTGCAGCGTTGCTTTATAAATTATAAGCTTGCCTTACTCACCGCAGATTCATAAGTTAAATTTTAATTAGCTGTAGTCTTCTGGATGCTGGCCAAACTCCTCTCGTTAGGCAGTCCCAAATTTCAGCGAGCATTACACTGTACTGTATTGCGCTTAAAAAGCACATGCTTACATACACAATAGTTGACAAAAACCAATAGAAGTGTCTCCAACCCGGTGATGGACAGCAAATCATAATAATTAAGAATTACTCACACGCTCACATTTACCTTGTCGGATTTAAGAAGTAGTTAACAAGAACACAGAAAAACATACTCGAAAAATAAATTTGGTTTATCTAATATTTTTGACTCTCACACTCGCACACACAAGTGTTTCTTATATGACTCATACCTTCTCTAAAGAATTCGCGTTCCCAGATATCATATTTTGATATTTAAAGAAAACGCCACAGGACCAAACTGTTTGAACCTATATAATCACATAATCCATCGTCACCTCTACAGCTGACCTTCTAAGACAGAGCTCAACATAAACTGGTCCCTCGTATCATTATCTAAACACGAGGGTCGTCCTTGAGAGCTCTACACATATTTATTTTGGTCGGGATTGACTCGTGTTATCTTTGCAAACAAGTTCGGGGGCTTGTTTGTTTATTGGAATTAAAATGGCGGCGATAGAAATGTTTGTGTAGGCTTAAAACGTTATGGGAACCTTATGGAAGTCGTATTTTGATACTAGAGTGGTGTATTTATTTTTCCGTAAGCGATTTGAGAAGTCATTTTTTTACGCAACTTATTTACACAATTTTGTGATAAACATTTTTCTTACGTTCAATTTTGGTACCAATAAGGCATCAAATAAACATATGGGTAGCCGCTAAAAGCGGTATTCTATGGACGTTTTCAATATTAAAAGTAATTACTAGCTGTAGAAATATCGTAGAAATACAAGGCAGGCTAATTTGTTTGCGAAGTTATGTAAGTGGAGGTTCGTTGCCTCGTTGTGACCTGTCTCTTTTACATACATTGTTGCTTTAGTTATAAGCCAATCTAGAGTAATATACCCGAAATTTATAGGATATAGTTAGTCTAAATTCTCTATTATTTATCATAGTCGGAATCAATAAATGACCTAACGTGATGCTTTTATAAGATTACGTTAATATTCTGAATCGATGCTTAATACTGTACTGCGAGTCAATGAAGTTAGAGAGATGTGCCAGGATTGCAGCTATTTGAAATGCGTAGTCTCTGCGTGCTTTCCAGCGAAAAAAGAACAGTCGATAACGAAACTAACCAATTTTACCAAGCCTAACCCAGTCATGTAATTATATAATAATGTATAACGTTTATGCGAAAGTTATACTTTTAAATTAAATAACTTTATATGGATTTTATCACGTTGTATATTTTGTTTTTTTTTATAAAACACTATTATTTCATAATTTTCAAAACCTAATATGATCATTGAGGTTTGTTGTTGTATACCTATATGACTATATATTTAAACCCATTATTAGAGTAGTTTATAAATAATATATTGGTATTGCCATTCATTATAACGTGACGCCAGCATTCATATTATTTGCGGTACCGACACATTTTGTCTATTACACGTTACATACTGTCGATGTGTTAGTAAATCTAATTTAAATTAATTAACTCTTAGGCATTTAATGAATTCGAACATCCTGGGTGTGCAGAGGAAAGAAATCGCAATGTATCACTTGATTATTTACTTTCATACCTTATTGGACCCGTAGCGCAGTTTACGGGTTCATAGATATTCATGACCTTTTAGAGTAAAGGTTCCAAGTACATCTTAAAGGAAATGTGGATAAGACTTATTCTGATGTCTTTACATTTAAATCAGAATAAATGTGACTTTTAAAAAGTATTCCAATATTCGAATCAGTAAAATACATACATAGAATATTTTCATGTTATGTAAAAAGGTATAAAAGATGTTTTAAAATATGTATTGAAATAATGTCATATTGACTCAGTGGCGTTTTCATTTATTAAGCATAAAAAGTCAGATTTTAGCCCGGTTTTGATTTCCAGGGCAAGCAGAGTTAGATTTTTATGTAAGTCGTAAACAACATACGACTGTTGTACACAAGTTTACTTATTATAATTTTCATTCCACAAAGTCGTAATATTAATTGTATAATTTTCTTCATGTTGTTTGCGTGTCGCATTAGGTTTTAAGTTTATATTGCAAATTTTTCAGTAGCAGAACGGAGTCAAGACCAGACTCTCAGACTTAAACAGTACCCCACAAGATGCGGGAGTTCTAGCATTAGGAGTTAAAGCGTTAAACAAAAACATTTAAGAGCTCTCAGTAAAAAATCTGCGTTTAGAATATAGCCTTATTATAGCTAATATAAGTGTTATACATAATAAAAACGCATCATGAAAATTATTCTTTTATAAACATACCACAAAGCCAAAGGATATTCTATTATAGACGTCCGTAATATAAGTACGCGGTAAAACTGTCAATGAACAGATACCCTCATACAAAACACAACGCAAAAGCATTAAAATAGCATAAACCTATGAATGAAACGCCGCAAAAGATTTTTTTTTAAATACAAAGAGTCAAAGGTACTTGGGTGTATCCAATCAATGCTATTAACTGTACACTCATTCATGAAAACCTCTTTGAATAATACCTCATGCTTACATAATTACCCATACAAGGAGGCTTCAACGCGCTATAGGACATAATAAGGAAATGCCGATTACACGCTTTAAATAACCGAAATACTACAGAAGCTATATTATGTGCATATCAAAATCCGTAGAGTTTCGTATTAAATATTGTAATGTTAAAGTTTTCTGACTTTTATTCTTATTTACAATTGCAGTCGTTAGAGCAACGAGAGCCAATACTTTGGTCGATTTCCTAGTCAGTCCAAAGTATTATTTAGTGTTTCGTTGGGAATTTGGTAGTAGCGACTTTAGGTCTAAAAATTGTGCGTACAAAAAGTATCTGCTCGTTTCCTAGTCATTAAATTATTCTTTTATTATCATAACCGTGTAAAATAAAAACGTAACAAGAGTTTTGAAGTAAGCAACTTATTTTACCTAAAGGTGTGAGTTCAAAATTAACCTTTTCTGAATTGTGACAAGCAGCCAGCATTTCACGTGGTCTGCAGTGAAGCCTTTTAAGGGAGTTTCCGCCATTCACCGGTGACCGTTGTGAAATCGATTGCGCGTACGCCCATTCATGCGCCGGCGATGCAAAGATCCTTAAGATTGAATGAACGAGTACTTTGTAAGGCGTTACGTAATGCTCACTTTGACTTATGACAATCTCTTTGTGATCGTACCTCTTGACAACTTATGGCAGACCATTACCGTGGACGCTGGTTTTCTTTGCAATTCATTCATCCTTATTAAATTCTGAACAAATTTCACAAATAGAGTAATATATGTATAAGAATTTATAAGATTATCATGTGGATTAACAACCTGGTATTTTAAAGCTACTCGCAATATTCACTCTTACGATAATTACGATTTGTTTATAATAGCGCGCGACCCGTGACGTCTTTAATGGGCGTAGCCTGTCATTAAGACTCTACTAAGCGTAATAATACGACCTTATATCTCAAAAACAATGTGCATTGTCGACTACGATTTGATAGTCTATGTGTATTTGTAGTAAAGTGGCCGATTGGGCTAAAAATGACCGCCCGCTTGTGGTTATCATAACGCTCAAGTAAGCCTGAAGCGTGTGCGTTATTACATTTTGTAATATTTTAGTATCCTATAATAGCACTGAATATAAACTATCTACACGGTTAAATTACAGAAGCATATATTCTTATAGGTTACGAAGTGATACTTCCCTATGTCAAAGAAAACCTCTAAGTTACTTTTAATACGCTTAATATTACAATGTTTATTTATGTTTATTACGTAAGTGGATTAATGCAATCCGTTAACTTATTCGATATATTCGATTCGCGTTCAAGCTAGCCTGACGTTATTAAACGTATGCCATTTTGCTTATGCCATAATAAGGCTATGTAACTACTAGGTTGGCAATTTTGAGTTCTAGGCCTAATACATATAATCAACACTTACTTGTGATCGTTGTAGTAAATATTACTTATATTTTACGATAAGAGTACACCATGGAGGGTTACTCTTATCGTAAAATATAACTATTAATTATAATTAATTATGGTATTACACGCATAATCGTTCATATATATGTATGTATGTTAGACACTTAATATCTAAATAGATGTTTAGTAGCGTGAATACAGTAGTTAATAATGAAAACCTGGGTTCATTTCCTCCAAAATTATAATGATAAGTAAGCTGAAATTCGACTTTTGTCCATTAGGCTTCAACGCTTTTGTCGCTTCTTATATAGTTAAGTTAGGTACCTAAATAAAGCTTGCGAAGATAGGTATATCACCTTCCTACATAACCATTTGCTGGTATTTAAGTATGAGAATTTAGTAACAATCACTAAGCTAGTTATGGGTCCATACAGTTGCAATTCAACACCTCTAATACAAAAGACTTAAACGCGCTCCAATTACTATACGTCCCCAAGTAATCGTTAGGCCTCATAAAATTATATAAAAAATATTCCAATAAAAAATATCTAAAATTATCGGGACTATAATGAGCCCCTATACTCAGCATGGGTCCGAAATTCAATCAATAAGAATTTATTGCCCAGATTCGCAAAGGCTACGCTTGGTTTTCAATTCCGATTGTGTAAGGCAGGTATTCTTTTTTTTAATGGATAATAGGCCGGCGCGAGCTAAGGCCGTCAGCTATTATGCCAGAACAAAAATGACAGTAAAAGTTACGCCCACTTTTTAGATTCTTTTTGTGCAGTCTTCAAAAGTTTTTAAAGATTGTAGAATAAGTTTATGGTTACCGTGTTTTTTTATTATATCACGTATTATGATCAGTTTTATTCAGTGAAAGAAAATAGTATGTATTTTCTACATGGATTATTTATGCGACACAGTAAGTAGCATTATCAATTTATATAAATCCGATTTCAGCCGTATACTAATTAATGCTAAGAATTAAATAGCTGATAATAATTATTATTCAATTGAAAGAAAACTTTTGAAAATGCAATATTTATAACTGCCACTGCCAGACTTAGCCTTAGACTTATCTTAGACACCCAGGCAATGAGTGCTTTTTGACAATTAACAATTGATAGACATACCAGAATCGGAACAACTCTCTACTAAAACCCTAAACCACTTCTTCTACCTTCACTTTTCTTCCATAAATTTTCATACATACATACATAAATTCACGCCTGTTTCCCAGAGGGGTAGGCAGAGACTACGGATTTCCATTTACTACGATCCTGACACACTTCTCTGGCTTCATTCACTTTCATAACATTCCTCATACACGCTCGCCGGTTTAAGGTGCTCTTAACCTGGCCTTTATCCAGAACGTCTCCGTTCGCCTAGGTCTTCCCCTTGCGACTGTTCCATTCACACTAGCCTTATAAACTTTCTTAGTCAGTCTGTTCTCGTCCATTCTTTCTACATGCCCAAACCAACTTAACATACCTTTTTCTATTCTCGTCACTATATCCACTTTTATGCCGCATTTCTCTCTAATCACACTATTCCTTATTCTATCTTTCAGAGTCACACCACATATATTTCTCAGCGCTCTCATTTCTACAGCATTTATTCTGCTCTCATGCTTCTTTTGCCATACCCAACTTTCACTTCCATGCATAAGTGTAGGCACTAATAGTCCTATATGAACAGCCAAACGTGCCTTTTCGGATACATTTCGATTGTTCATAAAAGCGCGTAGAGCGCCATTCACTTTATTGCCATCAATCGTTCTTCTTTCAATATCTCTCTCATGTGTACCATCCCTTGTAAACAAAGTACCCAAATATACAAACTCTTTCACTTGCTCCACTTGTTCTTCATCAATCATAATATTGCACATCGTCATGCACTCCTCCCTTTCAAATACCATTACTTTCGTCTTGCTTACATTCATTTATTATAAATTATAAATTATAATATAATATAATAATATAATTATAAATTTTCATATTACTGAAATTTTGAATCATCATGTATCCTCGAAAAAGATGTCTTAATACATATGTATACTGCCTTTGTCTTTGATTATCTCTATATGTACGCCCTAAGGTCACTTTATCATGAGACAGGCCATTCTTTACAAAGGCTGTGATAACGACGACCATTATCGCTAGATACACGCAAACAAGCTCAAATGCCCCTCTAGTGGCCATCTAACACGTGTTCAAAATGCTTTGTTACTTTAGCAGTACAATCACAATACTTATTACGTAGAAAATGTATTTTGTAGTTTAGACAATATGGCTTAAATTCATTTGACAACGATTTGAATACCTACAATATAGCAACCCTTGCATTGAAGTAATAAGTAGATAACATTTTAAGCTTAAAATTAAACTTTGTGACGTGTTACTAAGGGTTAATTTAGATTGTATTTTGTAGTGATAATGCCTATTTATAATAGCAATAAATGTGAAGAATATCTCTTGATTTTTAAGGGGCACTTTAAGGCTCTTCTGAGTTCTCTCGTAAAATGATTGTGTTACGGCGATCCATCAAATTGAAGACGTTTCGTTGGCTTCTATTGAGCTTTTTGCCGCTCCGTCATTTCCTGTGCCCGAAGCCAGGATTTCGACCAAATTTTTGCGAGAACAATTAAAGTTTTTTGTATTTTTTCTTTTTTTCGGTCAGTTCGTAAGTATTAAGTTACCGAATCTTAGATAAAATAGTTTTTCTTAAAAACCGTTTTCAGTATTCGTGATTTTTGGCGATTCTTTGGCAATTTTTTTTAAATTTTATCTTTTAGGATGGCCGCGTTTTGTGCGAGATAAGTAGCCAATGGTTTTTATTAGACGGCTTAGTTTGGACGGTTGCACCTGCCTTTTATGTATTTGGAATTGCTTTGAAACATATCAATTTGTATTTTTTAGCAAATTGCATGTTTTTTTGACCACACGTGTTCTGTTTTACACATGGCTTAAGTTGTGCATCAATAACGTTAAGCATATCCTTTAATATAGGTATCATCAACTTGATAATTTATTTTTACTGAGTGTATTTTTATATTAAGACTTGTTGTTGTTTGACAATGATAGGCTAGTTCTAAAGTTGTAAAGCGAACAATGGAATTGGCGTTAACGACGAGCGTTAGTCGACTTTTCACTATTAAAGTTCAAGAACTGAATAATTACGTTTGATTATAGCTTTTAATAAGAATATTAAGATAACGGTTCTTGACATCATTGAAAACCTATTGAGTCTGGCCGCCGGTGTGCCACTGCCAGCATAGGTTAAGTAATAGATAAGTGCATTGTAAAGCATGTGGTTTCACATGACTTACATGCAGCATTAGCAAGAAAACCTATTTAGGTCATAATATGATATCCTTGGTTAACTAAAAATATCAATAATGTCATACAAGGCCTATTCATAACCACAAACCACATATACAATAATCTTGTGACTATTACTAATATATCTTGAGTGAAACGTCAAATAACAATATTTACAATTTCTAACAGTTAATATCAAAAATCTGTCTTCAATTGACAAAAATGTCACATGCACATTTTTGTCAATTTTGTTCAGGTCTCTCTGAAAATCTGATCGAATCTAAGTAGTACCAATTTTGGTACAGTAAATGTCTCTGTTAGTAATTTTTTATAGTACCTATATTTTACAGAACCACACTATGCTACTGGATCTTTACCACATTAAAAAATGATTGTCTAGCTAATTACCGACAAGGATATTCATCACAAATAGCTCCACCTGTAGTCCTCAAATCGTATAATTGGGATACATTAAAATTACCAAAAGGTATAGACTCAAACAAATCACCAAAACTTTGCTCGTTTTGGTGATTTGTTTGATTTACTGATTCTTTAACAACAAGTGCCCAAAGTACTTTTTCAAAAGCTAAAATTATCACACGAAATATCTTCTTAAAAATTCGCAACTTTTTTCATCGAAACAAAAATCCGCGGTTTCCGGTAAAAAAATGGAACGTGCAGTAATTTAAAACCGCACGAAATTGCTGCCGTTACACACGTGCAGATAAAATGTATTTTTACCACTTGTAACCATATTTTTTGAAAAAAATCATGCTCGGGACCGCTCTGGTTACCAAAAAAGTCGTGGACTATGCAAGGTTACAGTTTTTATGTGATATTTATTGTCACGTGTTACTGATTTGTGTTTGGGACTAATGGGTGCGCGTTATCGCCACATTTCCTTTAGTTGATTGCGTCAAATATTGCGGTTTAGGCGCCTGCCTTGTTGTCAGTCGGGTGACAAGAATTTGGGCCAGATCTGAGGCCGCAGATAAAATGTTTTGTTTTATTGCTTAAGATACAAATATATTTTGATGTAATAGAATACAAAACAATAAAACAGGTTGGCACTTAAAATTGAGTTTGGTTTGTTAAACGGATTTTGAACTTAACTAAGTCTTAGTATCAATAATCAGTTTATACCCAAAGTGGACCTGCATTCAAGTCAATCTAAATACGCATTAAATATGTTATTCAGATTTATTTTGTATTTATGATGTAAAAGTAAAAAAAAAAGCAACTTCAGTGGATCGCATCCTATTTACTCTTTATATTTATAATATTACTGTTCTAAGTGAACCACTCATTTGAACTTTAATTCTAAAAACCTATACAAAATGGCCAATGGATTAAGGAGTTATATTACAGCCACTATTTCATCAATACATAATTTAGTTTAGGCAACTGTGGCAGCTTTTAGTATCATCTATTAGACACACATTTCGACATTTCGAAAACTCCCGAGATAAGCATCGCAGTCACCCTACAAATCCAGTCGGAAGTGCGTAAGTGTTACACAACCACACCTAATTATCTCTCAGTAATAGCTTCCTGTGCTCAACTGCTGCGAAAACAAGCTCCTTGCTAATGCGAGTGTCGTGTCAACGGGCAGTGAAGCGCTATTGTCTAAGTCGTGGGAATGTGCACTTATGATGAGGCTATTTTGTGCCACAAGTGACGCTTTTAAACAAGTGCCTTTGAGTTTTTGCAGTATTAAGTGAAGCTTGTAGAAATTCGTGGTTTCTCTTGAAAACCTTGAAGGCAATCAAGGATATCTTAAAATCTCTATGAATATAATAATTAATTTATACATTTGTTTTATTTTAGCTATAGGTATAGTGGAAGGCACAAGGCAAAGCAAATTTTTGACGTTATAAGTTTCATCCAAAGGGTAAAGGAATTAAGTTTTTCTGGCGAAGATGTGAGCGTCCTGTATACATTGAAAAGCTCTGTCAGGTAGAGTAGTCGGTCCTAATTTTTCTGATTTGAGGATGATTTAATTTGTCTTTAGATTACCCCAAACCTATAGGCAATTTCAGTCATCTACCATTCGTAGCAACGTCTTTGAAAATTTACTCAGTAGTGGAAAATTGTTTTAAATTTTTAGTCTTGGACAGTCTTAGTCTTGGAAAGGTTATAGATATATGATGTGATTGTTTTATATTTCCAGCTTCATAACCTTCACAGATTAGCAAGTTCCTTCAGGGTGAAGTTATTCCCAAGTTTAAAATCCTAGTTATGATCCGTTAAATAACTGATGAACAGACTTCATGTCTGTATATCACGTCAAGAGGTTTTTCTGGTAAACAGTAGTGTAGGTTTTCTTTACTCTTTAGCTTTATCCTTTATAAAGGTCACGTTGTCCCATTTTTACTTCTTGACGAATAACCATAATTTCGCATTTATAATTTAATTACTGCTAATTGGGATGGACATGTATTGAACAATGTGTTTTATAAAGTAATTGTCTGTCTGTCTTATGCCACCCCAGTAGTCAAAACATACCTTAGTCCTGACTGAGTAAACTGTTAACCTAGCCCATGGATGCTAGCAACATTAATGTTGTCACAAGCGCATTGCCAAATAAACAAATTTAAGTAGAGCCTCTTACATTTCTCTTTATTTTCTGATAATACTTTGACCTCGCAGTACGACATGGTAATCACTTTTTCCCATACAAGCACTGCAAAACTTTACTGTGCTGGTCACCACTAGTGTTACGGGCACATATCTTTAGTCTCTTAGCTGATGACCCCCTCAAGGAAATTTGGTAGTGCTGCTCATTGACAGAAACAACTAAAATTAACATAAATATTCTGTAGCGGTAATTACATTATACTTCTTTTACAATATTTATCGAAGCAATTTATAGCGTAATGTATTTTTTAATCTTTATTCGTTCATTATGGATCAATAAAAATAAATCGGGAGTATATTTAAATGTGTACGTCCGATAGATAGTGAGTGGGCGTTTACCGGGCATAAGACGAGATAGTGTTTGACGGAACATTCCAATAATTATATTTCCGGTTGTTAGGAAACATAATTTTTCGTCCGGAAATGTACCTACAGTGGTTGCTCAATTAAATGTTATTAGAATCGTTAATAGTTTATTAAACTTTTGAACGTCCATATCTGGTAGTCAGTTTAACGGTTGTTACCAAATATTTACAATATTTGACTATTTTGAAACCACACTGTGCTATATTAGTAGCGATACTATGATCCTGTTGATACTGATCTTGTTCTCAGGTTGATCTATGAGTATTATATTAATTGTAAGAGCAGCTTGGACTCGTAGCCACTATTATTAATTCCATAGAAAACACCCATATTGCTAGGGGTTGCGTGATACATCTCTTCTTAACCCTTCGACAATGTGTTGAAATAGACTACATGTTTGTTATATTAGAGATAATAAGGCCCACATGCATATTCACCATTGGTTCATTAAGACACATTTACTCGATGCCGGATTCTTTTCGATTTAATTGCTTCCATTACTATCCAAAAAAACAGACCTAGACGTAAGGCAAAAGAATAATCTGAAACTGATGATCTAGAAGGATATACTTAAGTAGAAATACAAAAAACTTGCCACCTCAAACAGTTTATTTTAGTTATAAGTCTTGCTCTTTCATTCCATCTTACATGTTGGTTCATCTATGGTATAAATGTTTAGATTTAGATACCTCATGATTAAATTAATGTTTATGTAATTAATTTCTATATTCGAATAGAAAAGCGTTCGATAAATAAAGATTTAATGGATTAGAATGTAGCTTTGATTACTAAAATTACTTGGATCACAATGAAATCATACAATGGGAAGTTATTACTAATAAATAGTAAATTCACAGCCTTATCTTCTCTTTTATCCCAAAAAGCTGTATTGACCGAATTATACCGATAACCACCGGTTTCCTTTGCTAAAACTGACGCCTTGGCTGACCATGAATCAATATTAGCGTCCTTAACAAACCAAAGGCCCGTGAAACAGACAATCTCGCCGTTCTGACTAGTTGTTAAACGCGGCACTTCGGCTATGGTTCCCTTGTTGGAACATCCAAGCGTTAAGTGTGAACAACCACTTTACGAATACTATTCATATCGTTCCATATTTCGATTTTAAACTTTATCTGGATTATAATAAGGTTTAGTATTGTTTGATGGATGTCTGCCGCATGCAGGTCTATCGTGGTTTCTGATGAGTTTTACCAACAGTTTTATCCGAATTTCACGCAAGACTTATTTGTTTTAGATGGAGCTGTATCGTCAAGGAATTGTGTTGAGATGTGAATTTTAACAAGGCAAGTGGCTCGGACTATCGGTTTTCACAGATTGGTGACTCTGAACGGATATTTGGTCTCGTTTTGATGCTGTTTGTTGTGTTAAAATTTGTTGCGTCTTTTTTCTGTAATGAAGTACAGCTGGCGCATTCATTCAACCATTTCTTAGATGTATGTATATGTAGAAGAAAGAAGATAAGATTATGAGAAGTGTGTCAGGATCGTAGCAAATGGAAATCTGTAGTCTCTGCCTACCCCTCTGGGAAACAGGCGTGAATTTATGTATGTATGTAAAAAGCAATCATTTCTTCTGATATTAATCAAATTGAACAATTAATTGAATGGTTTTCTTTCGCGAGGCTGTAATGATAGACATGTTGTAGATTATTATTAACAGCATTACTTATATTAGTTTTAATAATAATGTTTATAAATATTAAGCTTATATTTGGTAGCGATCGTGATATCTCGTGTTAAAATCCCGGGTCGGGGAAAGTATTATTGAATTTTCTGTTAGAATATTTTTAGCACCGTGTATGAAAAAGGACCTTAAAACAAAGCACTAAACATTGAGAGAGTAATACGGTTCCAACACTTCTAACTATGAAAAACTTCAGGGATATATAGAAGTAAGTCTTTATAGTTATGTATGATGCACGCACTAAAGTGTTAACCACAGAAGTATTCTTCACATATTTTTGCTCTGTTAGGAGATCGAACTAGCAACACTCAGACTGACGCAGAGACAAAGTGACCGCTTAAATCATTCCGCCATTAGTATACTTAAAATCTCTCCCTACGATATAGTGAAATCTACGATGTGACTGCGATAACATTATTAAGAAGTATGCGAAGTATACATCAACTATATATAACTCATATAAGGTATATCACAAAATCTTAAGTATACATTACAACAAATCACACCTTTTCTCCCAAACATCAGTATAAATCTCTCAGTTTATTTGCCGACGGTACGTGGACCACACTAAAGAACTAAATAGCTGGCTATCGGGTACAAAGGCGCCGCCTCACAGAGGAGCCGACAAAGTGACGGTAATCTTAACAGTGGTCGCAGATAGTCACGTGGTCTGATATGAATGTAGCTTATCGCAACATGCGGCGTTTATGTAGTAATAATATGGCATCTAGTTTGGTGCAGATTATTCTGGTGGAAGATCTTTGTTAGAGTAGGTTCTTAAATAAAATGAAGGCATGGCCATATTAACGGAGTATTATGTATTTGTACTAGTATTATAATTACGAAAGTAACGCTGTCTGTTCAGTACTTATTCACCGTTAAAGTGTTGAACTTATTTACATATTTGTAGGTTTAATGTCAGGAGAGGACGTAACCTAGTTTGTATAAAAAACTGCATAATTTCGGGTATTGTTTCAGTGTTCAATTTATATATATAGTAATCTTAAAGATTTTTACACATTTTTGTGACAAATGGGTATTAGATTATTATGCGGCCTAATAAATATAGTAGTTTCATTAATATTCTAGGGATTTGCCACGATGCAAAAAGTTATTATTTTTTAATGGAAAATAAGCTACGTTTTATGACGTTTCTTAAATATAACTAACACTAATATTACTTCACCCAAATGTGACTCTATGTACCTACAATAATCATAAATATTTGATACAAATTCCACACATTTCATTTAAATAATCATTCTTTAATTGAGTAATGACTTTGACATTTACAATATTAATTAAAATTTCGTCATGAGACGTATATTAAAATTCTGCAGCTTCTTGTTTATAAAGAGCTGTAGCTCTAATATCTTGATGAACTAATTATGTAACAAATATTAAGCAGATTTTAAATTATAAGTATGCTAACACAACTAGCTTATCAAATGATGCATAATTTAAATGTTCTAAAATAGTCAAATGTTGCAAAAGCTAAACGTCCTTTTAAGTACATGTAAGAACGCGCTCTGTTTACGTCATTTTGATTGAGCTGAAGATAAACTCGCAGTGATTAAACGTTATGCATACAAAATATTCAAACAATATTGTAGAACTATTAGTATTGAAAACTCAACTACACAGCAAGCGATATTAAGTGTTTAAGACTCGCTTATAGTGCTTAAAACTTATGCACAAATCCATAGACTTATTCTAGATTTAGTAGGCATAAGCTTATATCCATGTCTTTGGCAAAAACGCTTCCGCAATTAAGCATAAGAACACCACGAACAAGTTTACTTATTTAATATTGGTTACAGTATGGACAATTAAGATTAATATCGTAAAATAAATATTTTCTAATAATATACTGGGTGTAAGGGACGGCGTAACGAAATTAATAAAAAACGCAAGATGAAAGATTTTATATTGATTAATATAATTACGCGGTACGCAATGGATTGCTACTGATACAACGCAACGCTCATGCTTTAAATCACGCCAATTTAATAACATTGCTGTATTTTAGTAAAATATGGTATTAATTGATTATTATTTAATAAAATGTTATGATATACAGTCAGAAAAATAAAAATTTCAGATATAAATTGGGATTTTTCTGACGAAAATTCCAACGATTGTAACTCAGAACAATGGTCTGAATCTACTATTTCAGTTTTCGGTAAACCGTCCCTTATACCCAGTATTATACAGGCGATCCCTTGGGACTAGTTCTTTTTTTCATGAAATGTACCTATGGCCTTTTCTATACGCTGACAACGTGTATGCAAAATTTCATGATGCTTGGCCGAGTAGTTAAGGCGTAAAAGTGTAACAAACAAACTATCTTACATTCGTATTTTAATATTAGTTAGGTTAGGTATAACGAGTCGCTATGATTCGCTATAGCATAAAATAATATAAATATAATGTTAAATAACTCTCAGCGTCCGAGTTGCAAGGTAGCTTATGATCTCTCAAAGCATATTATTTGCTTTTAACATAATATCGACCGCAGCCTCCAGCAATTACTAACCTTTTCTCGGTTGTATGTATGCAGTTAACACATAGAATGATTCACAAAATTCGATAACCAAATCTTGACAATTTTTTTAATAAATTAATTCTAATGGTCAAATGAGGCCAATTTGGCAATCCCTTAACAAATGACTTCTACATAAAGAGACTTACGTCTGTTTCCCGGGCGATAAAGCAAAGAATACGGATTTTCACTTACCACCAACCAAAAACACTTCTTTGTTTCTTTAATTATGATCAAGTCCTTTATATCCTACAACGACGAGCGAAACTCGTCAGTGTAGGATCCATCATCGTCGTCGATGTTGTAGGACCCAGGTTCTTGAACTATCCTGATGTATTTGAGAATATTCGCCAATTGTAATGTTTATACCACATTCTATGCAAAAAATCAAGCATATGTGTATGACTTTTATAACTAAGTAGATAGTTAAAATGAATAATGATCTGCACAACAAAAACTACATACTATACCAAAAGAATACAGTTCAGCAAACTGCCATCTTGGAGATTCATAACTAGCAGCTGTGACGGAAGGTAAGTCAACATCAATGTAACGGCTCTAAACCGTGAAATCAGTCGCGAAATTCAAAAGGCGAAACGTATCGATGTATAGAATACCAAGTCTAAATCAAAAGACATGTGTTTGTAATACTGACACCCGTGCTATGACGAATCGACGAAGAAAGCCCGTACAAATCTCTAAGAAATAACCGAAAAACCGAAATTTTTCAGCAATTCGTTCCACACTGATTTCACAGTGCCCTATTACTGTATCCTGCGTGGTATAAAACCTTTGACGGTGTTACGAGGGGATCGACAACATTTTTGTTTTTGTTATTCGAGGTTTAAACAGCTTGAAATACAAATCTCAGATTACATTAATATAATAGGTTTAAAGTTCCAATTTGCATTCCAATTAACATTCAATATTAAACCATCTTAGTCTGCCCGTGAAAATGGCTGCTGTAAAGCAACCGAAACGTCGGGGCAAAGTGTAAATTTAAACATAAATAGTTTTAATTAAATTGAATAGCTTAAATAGTAGTAAAGTTCAATAAACGAGTTTAGAGTTCTCAAAGTTATGTAATAAAGGTGTTTTAAAGTAAAATAAACAACGCGACAAAATCGGTATAGTGTTTAATTTCAATTTATAACCTTCGCGTTAACATAAGACAATATTATGTAAATCAATATGCCTTTGTAGAAGAGAAATAAATTTTATTATTATTAATATTAAAATTATAGCACTTACTTATTTATTAAGTAAGTACTATAATATTAATAATATATAATATATGAAGAAGCCGCCCCGTGCATCTTCATCAGAGGAATTCCTTACAAACTAGCTTGCGTGATTATAAAAAATATAAATAAAAAGGAATTAAACAGTAAATAAAGATTAGGCATTCTTAGTTGGAGTAATGTTTTTACCAGAATACTTACCTTACTACTTTCCGTAACGTTAGCTTGCAATCATAATGAAACTTTACAATACTAATTTTCTATTTGGCATACCTGTACATCAACCCCAAAGGTATACAACCCCTGCAAAGTGCAACTAAGGTGTCGCACTTTTGTGTACACCGTCGGAACGGAACGAATCGCGAACAGAATAGCGACCGATTTATCATTCTTAAACACTAGCCGAAGTATTGTACACTCTAAATGGACATCCCTAGTTTCTGTCAAATGTCACGTACTTTTGACTGTACCCTCACACGTAGGTTTTTATTTTTATTGGGAAAACGTGAATATTAGAGGTGCCGTTTATCTTGTCTCATATTTTTTTTATTTCCACGTTTGCCTTAGGTTTCTATAGACTATTGACATTTGCGCATCAGCACGTATTTTCTGCGACTGAGGCGGGTCAAGTTCTGCCTTGTTGCTTATTATTAATAACAAACTTTATGGCATTGTGTTAGGATGAGAATAATGTGCTTGTCTACTGACAACATTATTACTGGCCTGGCCGCTGGTACCATAGCCTGGCTACTGCCAGGCCCTAAGATATAAACTAGCGAATAAAATGCCCATGGATTTGCTAGGTCTTTGTCCTATAAAGCCATTATATCATGTGTCACGTATAAAATCAAATATGGAACTGGAATTCTAAAAAAGTAGAAATCATTTAAAAACGTATATAAGGTTTTGACATTATATGTCAATGATACTGTATTTTTTATCCATTCTACATATATTTTTATAAAGCTTTTAATATGTTGTAATACTTACTTTAAAGAGGAATTATCATTGGCGTTTAATACATTTTTAAAATAATAATTTATGCACAAGCTTTTTAGTGTCAACTTTAGCAAATACAGAAAAATTCGTAACTGCCTGTTATTTTAAATGTTCGGTATTATCGGTACACTTTCGTGATTTTACGCAGCCGCCGATAAGGTGTATCAAGTTTTATCGTATTTTTACGATAAAAGTAATTTGAACATTTAAAACAGAAATTAGCACAGAAAATAACCAAATTATTTATTTTAAGTAAGCCGAACCTGAACAAGTCGTGTTATAAGTGAAAACCTTTCAAAAATATGTAAATATTTATTTCCAATTATAAATAAACGGTACGGCCATCGAGAAAATTATGTTTCATATATATTATAATTACGAAATATGAAATTTTACTTGAAAATGGGAATTATTATCAAATTACAAATTTTAAAGAAGTACCAATATTTACTTTTATTTTTACGGTAAGTAAATGAGCTTGACATAAAAACTAACGAGTATTGAAATTACGTATAATTGAATACATAATCTTGTCAGAAAGGCTCCACCCTAACTTGATGACATTTTTTATGAATATTTATTAGCTGATAAAATTATGATGCTTTTACTAACCCTGCGGTAACTGTTACTGTTGTTTAATACGAAATGTATTCTACTAATAGAAGTATAATTATGAAGTCTTTCTTAATGCCTAGAGCAGATGCAGTCTGCCACGCAGAGGTTTCGAGTTCAATCCCGCACGCACGTTTAACATTTTAAAGTTATATGCTCAGACAATTATCGCTTGCTTTAACATTAAAGGAAAACACCGTGAATAATTCTGCATGTCTAAGGATTTTCCATAATGATCTTGAAGATATATTGCGTCTGCCAACTCCCACTAGACTGCCTTGGGGAATTAGGCCTACATACAGAACTGATGTTATACAGAAAATTAGCAACATTTAATACGACTTTTTGATTGGCACCGATGGCGTAGTGTAACATGGTCGCCTTGCGACTGCCGCCGCGTCGAGTGTTGTGCGTTCGATTTCCACACGTGACAATAATTTGTGTGATCCACAGATAGTTGTTTCAATAAATCTTAGTTTTTATTGAGTTATTTTTTTTTATGTTTGCGAAGTTCTCCGCAACGCAGGAGTTATTCCTATTTCTGCTGTCTTTTCCATAAGAAAATTTATTAAAATCCTCTTTCTCCTGATAAGCTCTCAACATCTCAATATATTTACTGTGTACACTACGATAATGCGTGTACTGCGACCTCAAAATTGAAAGCGTTTAAATAAAACCGTTTCTTTAATGAATCGACCGGCACGTGTATAAAGTAAACAATTAATTGAATGAAATGTGACTGTGAAGGTGTGTCAATAATTAATGTATTTGTAAATAGGTCGAATCAATATAGTAATAAAAATGTCGAAGTATGAAAGTATCGTAAGCTTTTTAATGAAAAATGTAAATGTCCAGTTACATTTTTGATTAAAAAGCTTATGTAATAACACGACAGAATTGAATAGTCAAATAAATAATATACAACGTATTACCGAAAGGTGTAGCTACATTTAAGGATCTTTACATGTACGTAAAAAATAATAATAAATATAAAACAAAAAGTGAAACTTTTCTTTGTTGAATATAAAGATAAATAAATCCTCACGTATTAATATAGCTGCAGTAGGCTGGAGGAGAGAGGAGAGGGGAGGCGAGGAGACGGGCACGCCATGATCGTGGCGGTAAGTCCCGTGTTTGAGGAGTGGCTGGAAAGGCGGCATGGCGCCCTCACCTTCCGGCTGACACAGGTACTGACTGGCCACGGTTGTTTTGGCCAGTTCCTGTGTCATATACGCCGGCAAGAGACGCCCGGTTGTCACCACTGCGGCAACTGCCGCGACGTTGTTGAGGACACGGCGCTGCACACTTTGTGCGGATTGCCCCGCCTGGGCATCACAGCGCCGTGAGTTGATTGCGGCAGTCGGTATGGTTGCCCTCTCGCTCCCGGCTGTGGTTCAGTGCATGGTCAGGAGTGAGAGGTCGTGGAACGCCCTCGCCTCCTTCTGTGAGGAAGTTATTTCCATCAAGGAGGCGATGGACTGGGAGAGGAGCGCTCAAACCCTCGCTCTAACCGCAGAACCGGGCCCCGGAGGGCGCGGGATGTCCTCCAGCCACCCTGATGTTTTATCTGGGGGCTTCATGGGCCTGCCCGCCACCCGATCAGCATCTGGTTCGAGAGGCGGCGTGTGTGTTCCCACGCGCGTCTCTGTATGTGTGTCCGTCCCTCCCTCAGAGGGACAGTACTTGTGTAGTGGCCTGCCGTTTCATATGGCGGGCCGAAGCCTCGGCGGGGTCGCGATTGCATGTGTAAGCGATTCGCGCGGCTCCGCCAATTGCGGTTATGTCGAGGAACCCCGTGTTAGGTTTAGTCGGTATTCCGGGAGGTACATTATTTCTTTACCATCTTCTTCGTTTACCCCGGTGAGTCCGACATAATCCCTCCGCCCGCCCCCGCGGAGGGATAGGCGTCATTGCATACCCAGGTAAAAAAAAAAAAAATAATATCAGACGGTTGAAAATAGTCTAAATAATTGACTTCAAACATCGCTGATAATAATGTTGATATAATCCGAAGCATTCAGGTTACATTAAGGTTTACCCCTTAAAAAAAGTAATATTAATGTAACTAAGAGTAGAATGTAACATCACAAAAACATAAATTAAATACCTTTCAATAATAAAAAAATTATAAAATACAAAACATGTTTGTTTTTTTAATATAATATACACACTTACCCAAAAATGTATATGTTTCTATTTTATGTATTACCTACTAACAAATTTATAAAAAAATTATAACTACAACGACAGAAAAAGTAGAACTATCTATTATTAGATCCACGTTACCTACAAAACCATACTAAAAGTATATATACGAATAATTTACACAAAATATTACCGGGATGTCGCTCATCATCTTTCCCCGGTGAGTCCGACATAATCTCTCCGTCTCATAATCTCTCGCCCCGCGGAGAGATAAGAGTCAAAGCATTCCCCCGCGTTAAAAAAAAGGCTAGAGGAGAGGCGTTAAAGAGTTCATGAATGGGCCGGCTCGACCGAGAAAGAACTACCCTCTCAAAGAATATCGACGTGAAATAGCAGTATTCCTACTGTTGTGTTTCGTTCGGTAAGTGAGAGTGCCGGAGGCCTGATCACCCTCTTTCCCCCTTCCCACTACTTCTTCATCCCACTTCCTTTTTCTCTTTTTCCTCTCCTATAGAGTCGGCAACGTGCAATTCCTCTGGTGTTGCAGGCGTCCATAGGCTAATGTAATGTACAACATTAGAAGTCTGTCAAACTTTACTGGGACAAAGTCAACTATGACCTGACCAATTTCATACAAAAAGACCAAACTGTGTCATACATACCCTTACTAAATAATTTGATGTTAATTTTTATTGCGGATCACATAGATTATGGCCCGCTTGTCACGCTTGTGGGACAAACCCAATTGTCGCATCAATAATAGTAGGCGAGTTAACCACTGAAAGCACTGCGTCATCCGTGCAGCATTTGTTATTATAAAACTGTAGGCTTTTGTTCGCTTTTGTTTTGTTTGGCTTTTGTTTTGTTGTGTGTCTTAGACATAAAGTCAGTAAAAACTGGGATTGCTAACAAGAAATCTGTTAAATACTCAGTAGAGCAACCTAAGCGAAGCAATTTGTCGCGGCGTTTTTAGATTGTAGTTCTACAATAAAATCTCCGTTATGCTTTTCATAATACAACAAGCAAGATAAAGCATAAATAGGTATAATAAACTTAATATTAATAAAGCTCTATTATGCGAAACGTGCCATATGTTATGCAAATAGAAACATAACCCCTGACCCTTTTGAATGTGCCACGATTTCGTTCACAGAAATGGGGTTACGACCTGTTTCATTCAAGGATTGTTACCCTAATTCCCAAACATTACTATGCACCCCTATTTATTTAAATAGACTAATCTTTTAACAGGTCTGTAATAAGATTTGAGGTTTATTTCTGTTTTTACGTTTATAGTTTCTGTTATGGTTCAGTCACATGCAATTTATATTGAAGTGAATATTTGTAGTTATATGATTGTTTACTAAGATTATGGTTAGAAATAATAGTTTGTTGACTTAAAAATGCCAAAGGCTAGCTGAACAATCGTAAGCAGACAAGATATCGTTCTGCTTTACGCTACAGAGTTACTTTTTGTCTGTGTTCGCTGTACATGTCATTCTGCAATAGGGATGCATAGCCATCGAAAATTATATGAGCCCTGTATATAAATTGTCCCATTACTGGGCACGGACCTCTTTGCAGTGTGAACAGGGTTAGTCCTGTTCTCACTGAAACTGAGCCAGCGTGGTGGTAGAGATGGCAGATTTCACATATCATCAAGAACATTATGGAGGACTTTCAGACATGCAGGCTTTTTTACGATATTTTCCTTATCATTTAAAGCGAACTATAATTAACTATTTCAAAATAATTTTCTTTTATTACTTGCTTATGTAGTGGGCGGATACTATTACATACTTTCCTCATTTTTTATGTAAATTCACTATATCTAAGCAAACAAAGTATATTATTAATGGGTACCAATAACAGTAAAATTTCTTACACTTGATAAGTAAACGGACATTAAAATACGTAATTATTCGGTTGTAAAATTTGACGACGTCGTTGTTTTTTATTAATATGGCCAATGTGTTGGTTAAATTCCAATCTCAGATAACAATACTATTAGTAATTTGAATATTAAGATAGTTATCTTCATTGTTATACTAGTAAATATGGATGTTATGTAAAACAACACCAGCTTTCTTCCGAATGGCTGATGGAAAAGCATCTTCGGGCACTTATCTTTAAAATTCCTATAATAAGGAATGTTTATAGTTATTTTATGCCAGTCACGAAGTATTTGGTTTATGTCGAATATATAAATATTAGGAGGTTTCACTTTAACTGTATCGACTTATTTAAAAGCTTAAGTAAGCACGCATGTTGGTCCCTTCTATACTTTAGCGACAAACATATTTTTGCGAAAGGATTTTTTGCCGTCACTTCAAAACATAATTTCACATTAAAATGATTTGTATAATTTTTTGGATTTGTGTATTCTCCAGTTACGTTACAAAGTAAAACATATGAATACCAAAAGTTTTATTAAATACTAAGTTAACGCCAAATTCGGCGAAGTTGGGCCTTTATGAGAACAATAACTTTTTAATCGCTTGAAAGTTATGGTATCGACGCATGTAATTAGTACAACAAGTATGTTATTGGTATTTAACAATTATTAATATTTGTCTTTATGTTTGTTTGTTTGCATTACACGAAAAGGCAATATGATTGTCATAATTATAATTATTAAGTGTAAATAACAGTTACGTCTATTTCTAAACGCAGGCCTGCCCTAAAGTATATCGCAATGGGCATGCCATTAAGTCCGGTGAATAGACACCTAACGATGTGGCCAAAAGGGTTTAAGAACTGAACTTTAAGTCAGTATTTATGACTTTGATTTCATTTGGGTCACAAAGTAATATAATATATGAACCTCAAAGTTTATTGGTTAGTGAATTTACCGAAGTTACATTTATGATACTTTAGGTAATGCTTCTAAAACTTACACTAGTAAGTTTATTATTGAAAATTTATTCTGCAGCTCATTTATTTTTCTATTTTTCTATTATTTTTGAAATATGCAAATAATTATTTTAGCTGACTCGAGAATAATCTCTTATTACTAAAACATCTAGTAAAATTGCAAGCTTGGTCATGTATTTTATCCATGAACCCACGCGTTGGTAAACAATTTTCGTTACAAACCATACCGACACTTACAGCAAATAAATCACCTATTCATTCGTACACCAAAACCATTCCTGTTTGCATATTAATTTATGACGACCTTTGCGTGTCTATATGTTAGTCTCAGTTGATTTACAGCATGCAGTTTGTATATACGCTATTATAAGCAGTGAACTGCAGCGACCTTTGCACGTGCTCTATGGTTAATAAACGACTATAAATTGAGTACTTTGTACAATTATACTTAGGGACTGCTTACATGCAACAAGTTTTATATCGCGTCTGTATTCCTGTCGGTTTTGGCGGGAAATGTTGATAGGTTCTCCCTGAACAAACATTCTGGTAAAAAGTATTTATATTCCGTTTTATAATTCGAATTTAGAATTAAGGTAGTCAGCGTATTGGTTACGTTAAATTCAAAAGTAGGATATAATTTAATTATCAATGCTGTAATGAACTTAGAAATATTTTTAAGTAGTCTAGCTACGTAGAAATACTTTAGCTATATGTGTATTTTATTGCTACAAGAGGCCTACAAATTGTGCCCGGTGTAACTGATTGTTGGGTTTCTTATTGGGTAAATGTTACTGCACGCCAGCCGTTGAGTTGGAACGACGCTCTCTGTTGTACCAGGCCGTCGTCCAGGAGTCGTCACCCGCAGACACAACATCTCTGCATTGGGCACTGCTGGGTGGGTCGCTGATGTAGTTTCAGTTCCAGCGACCCACCCACCATATAAAGCAGCGAGTTGGCACACCGTGGTGGTTTTAGTCGGTACGCCCGAAGTCTCTGGAGAGCCCGACATAACCCTCTCGCCTCCCCTTGTGGCGAGTGGGTATGCATAAGGAGCATTTCCCCAAGTAGAAAAACAAAAAATTTAAATGTTACTGGCATTCATACAGCAATTACTTATATAAAAGTGTTCTTATACTTCTTGCGTGTTTGGAAATATAAAAACCAGTAATACTCTGTAACTTTACTTGCAGAATTATATAGTTACGTTTTATTGTTTATTTCTTACATACCATTAACGTATCAATAATGTTGTAGTGGCTATCTGAAGCACGTGTTTTACATTTTAATGTAAGTGAACGTAAACACGGCTTTACGACTCATAAGAAACGGTTATTCACATTTATAGGGCAATTAAAATAAAATCCAAGTTAAAGTTATACATTAATGTTTATTTAAGAATCGGAGATCAAACGAAAGTCTTGAATTCTTAACTAAAATATCAGTCTAAGATACAAATAACTTAAAGCTAACTTAACTAAGAAAAGGCAAAAAGTAAATGATAAATGAAAAATGAACTTACATAAAATTGACACAAATGGAAGAATTCATCAAAAAACGTTAGAAAATACTTAACTAACAACTTAAACTAACAATTATTGATAAAACTTAATTAAGATTGGCACGTTCGGCCCACTTCTGCGAAACTTACAAATGACAAAAATTGCAAAGAATTTAGAAAAAGAATACAAATGAAAAAAAATATCTAAACACAAAAAGTAATGAATTCCAAAATGAAAAGTAATGATACTTATAACTAACTTCTTACATACTATTAAAGCTTCAATTCTGATATGTTTATATTCATACCATTACCTAAACCTAATAAAGTTCACTTAGTGTTACTATCACATGAAACATAAATTCATAAAGCATTAAACCTTCTTAAACGCTAAAGTTAAAAGTGATTTAAAGGAACACTTAATGAACATCTCTATTTAAAACTAATAAACTGTGCTTATGAACTAATTAAAGCTGTTGATAGTTATATAAACTCTGATATCACAGGCAAAAACCTAACACTAATGGAAGACATACGATTTAGAAATGGAAAACAAGCAGATTCAATACGCATTAGGCATGCTACAGACTCATTTAACCACAAGATTAAAACGACAAATGATAACAACATTCGCGCTAAACATGCAAATGAATCTGAAGCGTACCTTAGAAGTTCAGGTGATAGCCGGTGCAATGATAATTACAGTGCAGTTCATTTAAAGCTGTCTACCAAAACTTGTGACAATTTACTGTTAACTCACTAATTTAAACGACGACGAACAGTGCCTCGAGTTATCTGCTAGAGATCACGAACGTTACTTGCTAAATCACAGTAGGTACAGAGGCGCTGCATCGATCACATCACTAAGTCTAATGGAAGACGTTGGATTTGTGCTACCGAGCACGTTTAAAACTACTGTTGGAAGACGCGATTTTGTTTTCACTGCATTTAGTACCGAAGGAAGAAGAAGCGAAGTATTTTAAACTAATAACAAAGTTTACATACGAAGCAATTTTTAGAGGCCGAGTAGCAGATTTCCCTCACTTCGTTGGCCATGTTATCGCTGATCTCCAGATCTTCATTGATAAGCTCGAATCGGTTGTTCGCGATGTTCTGGTTTTCAGCGTTGTCGTTTTCTTCGACCGGCACCGGTTTAACCGGGTCCACAGGGTAGAAGAAGTTCGAGAAAGGTACGAGAACAGGTTCCTCGGGGTACGCAGTCTTTTGCGACGGTAGGTCAGTGCGCGGGCCCGAGTTGGAGATCAATTCTCCTAACTTGGACCAGCACTTGTTAAGATTAACCCGCGTTGAGGTTGCCACCTTGCGAGGAAGCCGTGGCTTGGAGCTCTGTAAACAAGGAAAAATAATCATAAGTCACAAAGTTCGTTAACACAAGCTTTCAAGTTTGAGTTGCAAGAAATTGCTAAGGAAACTTTAATATTTAGATACATACCCGACGACTTAGAAGCTTCGCCCAGGGCGAGCGAGGTGACGGAACCTCCTTCGGCGGGGATTGCGTTTCATCCTTAGCCAAACACATTTTAACTATTTACTACGTCTACTGTTATACTAGGAACTTAGTCTAACAAGGTTACGACTACGTATTTACAGGAGCTGCGATTAAACACGGAGCGACATGCGCGCGCGGTGCGTCAGCAGGGAATGATTGAATCAGGAAGGGCGCAGGCCCTTTTATAGGTCGGGCCCTGTAGCTCGCGCGCATGCGCGTGCGACGGGAGCGGGGCGAGCGCGCGCGCAGCACGCGAGCGGTAGCGCGCGCCTACAGACTGGTTTTTACGAACAACTTCTACGAATAGAGGCTTTGACGTGCCGCGACTTGGAATACATAGTTACAGAGTGGCTTGTCCTCGTAAAGCTTTATTGATGACTAACTTGGACTGATATGAGACTTAAAAATCTGTTTGATATATTTTGTTTTCTTTTGTATAATGACTCACGGTTATGTTTGATTTTACGTCCGATAACACACCAACGTAAATCACTTTTCTTACATATTTTTTGTTGTAAATGTCACATCGTTGTCGTGAATAACGGCTGAGTGGTGAAAAAAGAATTTAGAAATAAAATAAGCAATTAAATGAGCTTTTGAATTAATATGATGGTATATGTAGCTTTCTAGCTATAAATCTCGAGGCTCAAGGCAAAACAAGACATACAAAGGCGCCGATGTCATAGCTAGGTACAAGGTACACTGGTTGTGGTACTAGCCGTCGTTCTGTCGCTCCTTAGGCGATTCCTAGCAAAATAAACAGCGCTATCTCTGCATTATGAATCACGGCGTGCAGCTGGCCATCGGATAGATAAGTTCCTGTGCAGATTTATCACTGTGCGCCGGTGTCGCTTCCTGTGATTAAATCGCATGCGCTCGCGCACAAATCACAGACAGGGACTGATAAATCATTTCCTCTGGTCACTTGAGCGAAGGATACGCGACGGCTAAATTATATTAATGTTAGAGGCGAGACCATTCTCTATATCATGTTTACCGCGTTCGAGTTGTGCCGTGCAGTTTATGACAGTGTGGAATGAGCGTTACAAGTTAAATATATAGGAAGGTACGCGTGTAAGGATGAATAAAGTTTCATAAAGGAGGAGATGCACTATGGGTCTGAATATTTGAATTTTATGACGATTCTTAAAGACTTGTGCTGTCGTTATTATACACTACAGGTCGTGTTGGATGCGGTGAGATGAGTGGCTTCTGATATAAAGAGGTTTATTTAAATAAAAAACAGTTGTAAGTATTCATAATTATTTTTCAACCAGTACTTTATACGGTGCATGAACAAATCATTGCAACTACTACGCGAGCTACGCTGGTCAATTATTGTTAGCTATAACGTATGAATGACCGAACAAAACAATCAATAAAAATGCTTATCTAATCTACAAGTGCTACGTAATCGTAGCACTTTCGTAGAAACAGTAGCTTTGGTGTAGACTCTGACTGAGAAACTTGTGGCAATTTAATTTATTAAGTCGTGTAGAATATTTAAACATCAACGAGTTAAAGCCTTACCCATATTTTATAGACATTTCATAGAGAATGTACAATTATGAAATAGGCGTACCTTTTTATTTTGGACAGATTCACCATTTTCTTTGCCTTTGCTCATTACAATTCACTTTAAGTTATAAGTTTTACTATATAATTGAAAAGTACTTCGTACGAGGTACGACGTTTTTGTTCTTTCTTCATGTTTTAATGAAACTACGAAACATATTTTTAAACAGGGATAGCATAAGAAACAAAGAGATTATATAGCTACCTGGCTCGGCATAATATCCCACAAAATTGAATAACGATGGTTACAAATATACACCATTATAATAAATTACGTGTGTATTAAGCCGATAATGTGATAAAAATGATTCTCCATTCATTTCGCCTATGGCCATAATTATACAAAGACTGTGTGTGAAAGTTTATTCTGAAATAAACTACTTTAATAATTGTACATGGTTGACCGACTGATACACATTAACATATAAATATAGTTTTGCATAACTATTAAAAGAAATTTTCATACGAAGAGATAAACGAATGCAGACAGAATTTCTAATTCGAAGATCATAATCTACATGGTTTGGAAGATATAAAATTTCCATTAAAGGCATTTACTTTAATAAATATGCGATTGTATCTCTGATCATTGTCTAGATTCCTTACATAAATAATATGTAAATAGTAGATTTCTAAACAGATTGTTATGCGGTCAACACATACGGACGTTTATGAATTAGAGAATATGTTTAAGTTATTATAAAACGTTGTCTTACGTCAATATTGTTTTACTAATATTACAAAATATGTGAAAGTTTGCGGATATGTTTGCGTGCTTGGTACGTTATTACACGTAAATCGCTCAACTGTTTAGAATGAAATTATGCACATAGATAAAAGTTATCCTGGATTTACACACAGTATACGGTACATCCCGGTATGCGTTACCTTACATTGCATGCAGATAAAGCTATTCGATAACGAGATGGGTGTAAAAACCCAGGATTCAAGCTCTTCGTCTTCAAGTGAACTTTTTATTTCTTTTTCCATCAGCTTTTTGAAATGTTTCATGACCTTGTGACCCCTATATCTCGAGGGTCTTTTGATCCACAGGGCACATATTAAAACACAACCGAGGGTCATCCCTAAGGTGTTTGCACACTAAGTTACAAGTCAATCGGTCTAGTGGTTCCGGAGCTATGCCGGTCACTAACAGACAGACACACAGACCCACATACCTAGTGCTTTCATTGACCTCTTCGAAGAAGACTCAGAGGTTAATAAAATTAGAATATTTACTATATGTACAATTTATACATATTTAATACGTATTTTGTGGTGTTGACATAAACTCTGCAGTTATGAGTATTGTTGACGCATTTAGGTAATGGCTGTCAGATTTGATATATCAAAAATATCGTCATCAATTTTGGAAACGCGTTTTCAGTAAAAATCTCTTAATATTGATAATATATATAATACATTCTCTGTGAGTATATTTATGAACAGTACGTAAAATGTTAATACATTCATGTAATTTATATTTTAGTCTATTAATGTACGGTTTATAATAAAATAATATAAATTTTTATTTACTACGAGTTATATTTCGTAAATTATAAGCCTAAATTACATAGATTTCATATACTAAATACAAAATAAAAATCATGTTTTGAAATAATTACCGCGTTTCGTATAAGTATTTTAACTTTTGGATTGACATTTTTTTGAATTCTTACTGTATGCTGCGGACATTCGAAGACAATATCTTAAAGTTCTTTTAAATATAATATAACTAGTAATGATGTAACAAATTCCTGATGAATAGCAATGTTTAGTGTATAATAAAAATCAACAATTAGATTAGATCTTATCGCATTTGGCAATGTGAAACCTTTAATTAAATCTTATTAGTAATATAAAACGTATAAGAATGAATTGGTATACTGGTATATTCCTAAAGGTACAGGCAGAGATGAATTCCAAAAAGCTATGATTCAGGTTCCATGCTATACGAAATAATCCTTATTTATCAGCCACATTTCTATTCCCAGAGCCCTTGCTGTTGCTGAGAATGTCATAGTAACAATACCTACTGGCAAGATTAAATTACTTCTTTTTTAGAGTTCGAAAAACCTCTTATACAACAGTCAACATCTTTGTCCGTCTGTCTGTTATACAACTTTTAACTCAAAAACCGTAAGAGCTAAAGACTCGCGGTCAACGCCATTCGACTAAGCATAGTCGATATACCTCGACTGAGAACTCGAAATGACTATGATCTTTGACCTCTGACCTCAAGGTCACGTTATATAATTTTTTCGAACTCTACGATTTACGGCAATTCGTTGCCGTTTCTCACTTGTCTTTAGGAGCATAGCTCTTGTCGGTGGATCAATCACCACATATAATCTGCTGCTTCTGTCTTCTGCTTTTCTTGTAATGTCTTGATACAACTCAAATCCCATTTCTTCCTTAATTTGTTGGACAAAGGTACGTCTCGGTCTTCCCCTTCCTCTAATTTATTCAATATTTTTTTGTAATATTGTTTTAAAAATTCACTTGGCTATCTTTTTCTGTTATCTATGGTCCTTAAAACTGCCTGTCCTCGTCAACCATACTTAGATCTAATTAAAAATATCGTCTACAAACGTAAAGGTATCAAAAATTTATCCCACCCAAATTCAAGAGTTTGTGATAAAAAAAAATGTGTATTGTACCTTATTATAGCTGCAAAAGTACTACGAGCGATGGAAAAACTACTCAGACTGCAAAGGATATTAAAACACTTACTTGTCTCGTAGTCCTAAAAAAATAAACAAATAACTTTTCTATAATAAGTCTACGGTGAATGAATACGCGGTCTTAAAGATTTTATTATAGCAATAAATAGATATTCATTTCGCCATTCTTGGTATACAAATGGAGAGAGAAGATTAAACACATTAAAAGGGTTGGCATAACTAGTATTATTTTACAATTATGACCATTAATGGCGCTGAAAGCGAGACAGTTGCACTAAGACCAAAATTAACGACTATTTCTTGTTAAAATAAAAAAGATTTTGTCTCGCCGTACTACTTTTATCTTTAAATAAACCATTAAAGCATCTTCTAGTAAGCGTATAAAGATATTCCATGGTAATAAAAGTTAATATTTTATTTAAAATTGATATAACCGTTTTATAATCAATAAATAAAGGAGGCCCGTTAGCCTTAAGTGCGCAATTGCATTCATGATGAACTCTAATGGATTTAATGTTCATTTGCTTGCGTACGCGCAGGATGTAATAACAATTTTATGCTTTTAAAGACGGCACTACCCAAATTCGGCGCGTCGAACTTTGCACAAGATACTAAGTAACACGTCTTAATTAGGCAAATAGGAAATTAATATGGTTAGAAATGTAGTAGTCTGGTTGGGTCGGAATTGACGGAATACGGGGTACGAAATGGCAATGTATATTAAAAAACATATTTTAAATCAATTTTAAAAACAAAATACGTAAAAATGGTATGTATGTAAATTGCAAGTGTGATTTTTAATATAAGTAGGTACCTACGTCTAACCTACGAAGTATTATTATTGTCCTAATAAAATAAGATATTCAATTTCTTATTATAATAATAATTTTAAATTAATTTTCATCTCATTAGATCATATTATTTTCTGGCTAATCTTATTGTGCGCTATACAGGATGATTTTGAAATCGTGTAATTCCTTTTAACCACGCATTCTACTGGTGATATAGAATAACCCTGACCATATTTTTTCTTAATTAAAATAATGGTTTCGGCAAAATTAGAGTACAGATTTTTTTCATGAAATGATTTCAAATAGTCATATTTTAACCACCTGACACAATCTTAATATTTTACTAATTTAAAAATAATAACATAACAATAACTGATGTCGTAAATAATAAGGGGCAATAAAAAGGACCGCCCCTTATTATTTACGACATTAATTATTAATATGCTTTTTTTTTTAATTTGTAAAAAATTAAAATTGCCTCCGTTGGTTAACATATGACTATCTGACACCATTTCACGAAAAAAACAATACAATAATTTTTCAAAAAAAATAATTCTAATTAAATAAAAATATGGTCAGGGTTATTCTATATCACCAGTAGAATGCGTGGTTAAAAGGAATTACACGATTTCAAAATCACCCTGTATATTGGATGGAGAGAAACGAGTTCCAAAAATGCGACAAAATGTTAAATCTTGTAAGACAATAACAAAATAAGGTAAGTAAATCTTATACGTCTGGCAAATATTTTCCTATATATATTTAGTACATAACTTTCCTAAGATATCTGAGTATGCCGATTGCATCTAAAGTTTAAAAAGTTAATGAATCCTAACTACCCAACACAGACCTATTGTGTCTCTGTCTACGTAGTGCAACTAGGTCAACAGCCACTAGCAATCGAAATAAACACCATCAAGGTATCCAATCGAATTATTAAGCCGAGTAACACATGACACTTCAGAAATCCAGTTTCTCAGTCAAACCGACCACCCCGTAACCGATACCTCTCCGCTCTGAAGAATTTCACAACGTAATACTTTCGTCAAAAGAAAAAAAAGTTAGACCACAACCCGACCACGTGCAGCCATTGCTTTAAAAAACAACTCACTTTTTGCCCCTTCTTGGGTAGGGTTACAAAATGGAACTTTGTATTCGGCGCGTATCAACGTATGCCATGGTATGTCGTTGTGTGTGTGAATATGTATGTACGAAGTGTGCACAACACACGGCCGCTGATTTAGCTTTAGGGGGTTTCGTGTTGTTAATTGTGACAGTCCGTGTGGGTTTATTGTCTTTATGTGATGGGATGTGTCGGTTGAATTAATTGGTTTGATTTTGTAGGTTTTAATAGTTTTTAGGCAAGTTCTCGTAGGTGTTCTAAAAAATTTACGGGTTTTTTGTTTATATTTATGTTTCCTTTCACAGATACGATATCTTAATTGTATTGCATCTTTTATCGCTTTTATTATGGGGAGTGCTCCGAGGAATTGTTTGGAATGATCCCTGCCGCCTCTTTTCGCCATCGTCCTACGCGACAGAATTTTCATTTCCATCATTTAGATGGTTGGCAGTTCGCAACTGTGCGCTTCTCCAGGAATTTTCTGCCTCGCACAACAAAACTGTGGCATGAGCTGTCGCCTGCAGTATTTTCGGGCCAATACGGTCGTATTTAAATGTCTTGTCTATTTTTAAAAAGGAGTACACTATTTTCTTGAAGTGTTGAAGACCTTCCTTCAACACTTCAAGAAAAGAGCGTACTCCTTTTTAAAAGGCCGGCAACGCACTTGTAACTCCTCTGGTGTTGCGGGTGTCGATGGGTGGCGTCCGTCTGCTCGTCAATCAAGTCAAGTCGCTGCCACCAAATAAATTAAATAAAAAAGTAACACGTTTTCATGTTATGGCTGTTTCAAATCCTCACGATTTTAAAAAATCAGGCCTGTTATACAGATTGTCCCAATTCTAGGCAGCAGTCTTCTCTCATGAGAGGGACTCGACTCTAATTCATGTCCTTGGTAAGTGCTTGTTGAAAATTAATTATGACGATACTTTCCTTCGCTGTTAAAGGCAGCGATAATTTACTTTTTATGCATTACTTTGACAACTCGTGAATCAAATTTAAGGCCTTCAACTTGGGAACCTTGCAGACAACCCGCCAAATTAATACTTTAAATATATTCTCATAAATTAAGACATATTATAAACTATCCCACAGCTGGACATCGACCTTATAACGTGGTGAGCCAAGATAATTTTTGTAATATGTATAGGTACATATAATGAAAAATTTATGACAGACATTACACCATCCTTGTTATTTCAAATTAAATGGTAAAGCTCACAAACACCAAGTTAAGCTTTCTGTAGAAAAGTAACAACTATACCTACTATCAAGAACTTAATAGATTTATACTATAAATATTCTCCTACTCATAGGTATAAATCAATGTTTCCCACTCGAAAATCTATAGAGCGTTTATTGTTAACCATAATACCCATGGGATCCCCATCGCCATTATGGCCTATAATTATTCAAAGAGTCGCTCTTTCAATAAAACAATCACGTGGGCAGATAAGTGCGCAGGCGCACGCGGCGCCCTCCTCACAATGACATTCCTATGCGGGCTGTCAGTTACTTTTGTCATTATACTCATATGTTACAGCAAGTGTTAAACTTAAATATATGTGGAAAGTTCTAGAAACATCGATGTATTGTAAGTTGACAATTACCATTAACTGCATGATTTAATTAAACAAAACGCGTAAAATTAGGCTATCTTATTCGGTTAGGAGCTTTGAACATATAGTGCTGACCGTGAATGTACCGAATGAAACTAATAGTACGCATTCCTTCAGAAAATGTCCAGCATTAGCACGAAGATAAACAAACTGCCTAGTTATGTATCTAGCTCGCATGCATGGCATATAGCTAATTAAACGTGGTTATGTAGTATAACACCCACCTCAAGACACAAACTGTCTAGCTCATCAAAAATTTACTACAGATACAGATGTATATCAGTTTAATAATAATAACATCAATCACACAAACATACTTTAAGCACAGACACGACCAGGTAACAGCTATCATACACAAAACATTTGCCTAAAAACACAAACTACTATTCGAAAAAACACCATATTACAAATACACACCTCAATTTATATTAGACTCACCAAACTTTAAAATGTAATGGGACAGACATAACAATACATCGTAATAGACCGGACATCACACTACACGACAAGCAAAATAAAGTTGTATATCTCATTGACGTAGCCATACCTAACACACACAACTTAAGTTCCACTCATACTAACAAACTTTCCAAGTACGCAGATTTGACTATTGAACTCAAAACCCAGTGGTAAGTTCATATGGTCAAGACCATCCCCATAATCATATCCAGCACAGGCATCATACCTAAAACACTCCATACAAGTCTAAAAACACTAAACATCCATTCTCTCACATACACACTACTACAAAAAGCAGTTATCTTAAATACATGCAGAATTGTCAGAAAGTTTTTATCTATAGATTAATTACCACACCGCAATTCTAGCGAATTTCCCCAGTAATGGGAGAGGATAAAACCAATAAAATATAAATAATAGTAATAATAATATACATATGTAAAGTTCCATTAATAGGAAAGTTGGCTACAAAAAAAACATAAGCACATTCAAAACACAACAGTTTAATAGTAAAAACTATAATTGCGTATAGTTCATCAAAGTTAAGCCCAATTGAAACATTAGTAGCGCCAATAAAACGGTAATGTTCGCTATAGTGCGCGCACGCACGCCACGCGTTCATCGCGTGACAATAACGTATGCCCGCGCCGAACCGACGACACAGCCATGCGGTACTCTGAAAAGAAAATTGTGGAGTTGTTGAATATTTTGGTGTCATGTTCAGTAGTAGGCTATGGTGATGATAATGTACTTTGATGTCAATTAAGTGATCATTTAGCCTTCAGAGGACTCAGTTCGTTATCCGTGAGACAAAAAAAAATACTCACAATTCTATTATTAAAAAATCTCGAGGTGTTTTTGTTATTTTAATTTGATTTTACTATATACATAAATTCTATGTGTAAATATTGACTTTCACATTAACCGTCAACAGGACCGGTCGTTTTTCAAAAACCTTAATAATGTATTTGTCAGTAACAACACACGCTTATGATATTAGTAAGGGCGTCATGAACAGGAGGATTGTGACTCTCATTTAGATGGTCCTACCTATTGTTAACGAAGGGTCTATATTTGTATGCATACCTATCATCTATCTATGATAAACTTAGAAATCTATATTGGTTATTAATGAAGTGGATGTCCAAATAAAGCGAGTGGTGCATCGCTTTTGGGACATTGACACTTATATCGTTTTACATGTCTTGTTCATATTCATAATCACACCTTATGTTCGCATTTATTTGAATCTATTATATTTAATTATAAATAGGCATTATTATGGTTTATTACGAGAATAATGGTATTAAATTTTTAAATTCATAACTGAATAATTCGACATATTCCAGCATAAAATGTTTGTAAATTTATGCTGAAGTCTATTCTTAGAGTAATGTAAACTTAAGTGTATTAATATAATTATAGGATATAATTAACGGACAAGGTTCTAAAAGAAATTTACAATATGATTAGCATAATGATACCTCGTTCGGCCTCTTTTTTGCTTAGATAGTCGTGTTGATAACTTGATGAGTCGTTCTTTTTGTGTTTGTAATAGATTCTAAATAATACTGCGGGTACTTATCATACAGATCGCTCTATAAAAATAAATTACAGGAGCAAAAGAAAACATCTCGTCCGTCGTTATCATACAACTAACATAGACGAATAAATCAAACGCCAACACACACATAGGACACCTGTTAAAACACATAAGCGCGAACGACGTAGAGCATAACGTAAACAGCCCTTCTACGGGCACTTACTTGAATAAATGGTGTAACTCGAGCTGCGCGTACGCCGCACGCACACAGGCGCGTGCTCTCGCGTGCGGACACGTACGAAGCGCGAGCGCACACACTCGTGGCACTTCTAATCGGCGCTTTCCTTCGCGTGGCGGGCGTGTGTGTAGCATCCCCGTTAAGGGGCGCAGGTGTGGCGTAGTGAATGACGCGGCCGTGGGAACTCAACTCAACCCCGAGTTCCCATGCTCTCCGTCACCTGCCACCTGCCGTACTACGCATAATTCGCGTTCGTAAATGAACGGTAGTGACCACGTGTGCCCAGTTTTTTCATCTCGACGAGGACGCGGAAGACCGGTGGAGCCCAATTAATATTATCTTAATGATACCGGAGCTCGCTCACGGGGGTGTGCCGATGGAGATTTCACCGAGTTAATCGATTGCGTCAACAATTTCTTATTATAGGAAACTCATTTCATGGTTTTTGTCGGCGCCAGTTTGTACACATTAAGAGTTTAATCATTCCCTTGAAATTCAAGTTTAGCTTTCATCATGGAGGACCTATTTACATGTAATCATTAATCTATGGATAGACTATTAAAGAAAATTGCTTATGAGTTATCAGTTCTATCAGTTAATAACTTATTACATACTTTTAATATACCCGTATGATACTAACACAGTAGCGTTGAACCCGACTATACCGATATGAAATCAAAACGAATTAACCACGATGATGAAACTAATCACAAATTACGCTACATATTTTCTAGAAATTTCTAGTAGGTTGCATATAGTTCGGCATATACTTTATTGACTTTACAAACATAATTTAATGTGTACAATAACTGCCAATAAGTCAATCAATATGAAATATAATTATCATGGTCATTTGAAGTCTGGTTCTGAGTATAAAGATATCAACGTTCCTAAGGCAAGTTTTTATCAAGTTTAAATCATGCTGAAAAGGCGAACTTATTTTTAATAAACAATAATCTATATTACCTTTTTAGACAAGGCAGCATTCAAAACTAAACTAAACAGCGATGGTCTATTCACAAACCCGATTGCAGATTACATCGCGCCTATTCAAAACAGTGGGAAGGAGAGCACTAGACATGACTAGAACTTGAGTTTGGTTTAATTAAAGGGATTGTCAACTGAATGGCTTAATGACGTCAGACAAAGTGCTTTCGAATTTTTTTGCCAAATTCTCCGTCATTTTGTTAAAGACCGAATATATTAAATGTAATTTTTTTTACAGTATAGTTATTTAAATACATAACATAGTATAGGCAATAAAAAACACACCAATTCTAAATTCAAACTTACCTCTTTAAAATCAAACGAAAGCCGTTACAGTAACGTTTATCGATGACAATCGCTGTGTTGACCTTTGGCCAACTTGTTCCTATACCTGTTAATAGTACCTGTTCCGTGTTTGTTCCGGTCCGGTACATTATGTTCCGGCTCGTGCGCTATGACCGTTGCAGTCACCGAAGCCACCCCTAACTATTGTTAATTGTAACGTATGAATTTTTTATATTAAATTATTAGGGTAATTATTATATGCGCTTCCTTTAATAGTGTCCGTTCCACAATGTATGAATGACAATTATTTTATTTGCAATAAGAAGGTTGGTCCCCCATCCATCCTTATGATCCCCTCTTTAAAGTAAATCAGGGTAACCCAAGCGAGCATGATTTAATTTGGTATTATTATTGTGACTTATAAACGCGTGTGTTTCAATAATTCATACACTCCTATCTTATATCCTCGACGGCCTGGACCATAGTATATAACAACCACATTATATCAGTTACATTTTGGATCCCACGTAATAGAGTGCGAGCTTATTTTATCTACTTAGCTCATTTCCAGGCTCACTCGGTGTAAAAGACGAAAAATAGATGAAAATCTATGTTCAGAAACGAGCTTGAAGCCAGAGTGGCTTCAAGCTCGTTTCTGAAAGTTATCATAACACCCGCCAGACCATAAGCACAAGTTTTATAGTACGCTACCAAAGAAGATTTATGTTAATATAATTTTAAAACTGCTTTATTATACGTATCTATACTATATCATTTTACTTTCTCTGGTGGTATGTATTTCAATTACAAGCCAAGCCATCAAATATATTTTTGTATCATCATTTATGTAACACAAATGTAATTAAAATAAACCTAAACCACAAATTTAGTCTAGCAACACTACATAAAACATGTCATAAAATGACAAGTGAATCGTTAAAAATTATTGTCCTTAGGCTGAATGACATTTTCCATCGCCACTGATTATAGTTCGTACGTGTTCCTTAAAGATAATTTTACGTGTTGGGGATATAAAGGCTCCATGGCCGCAGGGTGCAATTATTGCATCTCTTGTCATACTTCGCTACTGTTTTGAGAAAATTAATGTTTCATATTGTGTGTTATGCACTACGTGACGAACGTTTTCTCATGAAGTGGCTTAATTTGCGTGCTTTATAATGTTTTGTATAAAGAGTGCTTGCAGGCAATATCTAGACTTAAAATAGCGCTGTGTTGTGTGGGTGATAATTTAAAGTATGATTTAAATTATATTTCTGTAAATTTGTCACCAATTAGTTATTGTAATAGTCACATAGAAGATCAAAGAAATATATAATTTCTGTTTCTATAAAGCGATATCGAACACGCCGTATGGTTAAAGCAATGCAAGGTGGCAAATAAACCCGGTAATCTGCGATGGAATCAATAGAAAAGGTTTTGGGTTAAGCAGATGACGTGCATGATTCATATTATTCTCGGCAAAAAAAATTACTATTTATTTTTAAATGTTTACGGCTATGAATTTTTGATTTTTTTCCATCAAAACTATAACAAAAATACTAATAGTTTGCTAATTGTTAGTTCCTAATCTTAACTAATATTATAAATGCGAATGTGAGATTTTACTTCGTTTGTTACGCTTTCACGCCTTAATTACTCGACCGATTATCTAAAAGTTCGCATACACATTGTCAGGGGTACAGAAAAGGACATAGGGGGATACCTTCATCCATAAAAAGTACTATTACTGAGCTTAGTAAATGACTTTATTCTTAAGAATAGGCAAAATCTAGTAGATATTATATTTATATATAGTATAGATTTAGTCATCGTCATATATTATGTTTCTTGTTGTAATAAGCTCTGCTGATAAAAGCCGCCATTACAACAGTAATAAGAAGAACGCTAAGCAATAGAAATAAATTAAATAAAAATAAACTTGTCATTATAACAGAGGCGGAGGCGAGAATTCTTGGAAAATGGTACACCTACATTATACCGCGTTTCTTCGTAGTCTATTCTGACATTAGGTTAATAGGTTCCGTAGATTACCGATAACATATACCTCTCATTAATCCAACTATATAATTGGTAAGATGTATCTCCATTTAGTGAGCAACTGTGTAGTTATTCATTAATGTAGAACTTTACTCTTATCAACATGATAAATCGTGTTTTTAGTAGCAGAGATCACGTGTCTCGATTATATATTGTGCTCATTTGTTTAACTATCAGTAACATATCTACATATTATGGGTGTAGATGTACCTGCATACTGTTGACATATCATTACGCCTATACCTTACCAAATTAGGCCGATATGATACGTGACCCGCGGTTGGCCAGATTCTATTTCGAATCGTAAAGAGTCGAGAAAAGTCCATAGTAGATAACAATAGTTTCGCTTTCTGTTACATGGTGGACTCCAAACAAAGCTAGCAAGATTTATTTGTAGTATACATCTGCCTACCACCAAGACCTTTATATGCGTGAGTCTTTTAATTCAAACCATATTTCGCGTCGCGCCATGTATGTCAGCCACAGTTTGAGACCCTGTATTCCTTTTCATTTCCTCGATTGCAGTTACCATTGGTAAGTGGATCCTTTTCCTGGGATTCAATTAACATCTTTGCATACTAAAATTAAGATGTGACTACTTTCCTCACGCGAACTTTATAAGGCCAATCTTTCACTTTAATATCTTCGAATGTCCTTAATATGTCTTACAAAATATATAAAATAATGCACAATAAAACAATAATACAAAACATTATTAAATGGGTGGGCCATTGTATGACCTCAATTATTTTTACTAGCAAGATAAGCACAGCAAGATGCGTAAACAAATAAACAATTACAGTAAACCAAAAAAAAATAACGTTAAAAAAATTACGAAATTGAAATTAAATTGAAATCGATATTATAATTATTCAAGGTGATCGTGTAAAGGTGTGGCCATGATCGTTTGTTTTGCGATCTATGGGGCGAGCCATTTTGAGCTGACAATTACTGGCTGAATAAAAAGTTGTTGAATAAAATAAAAATGCAATGGTACCCTCCGATATTAAAGTTTTATTATCCTATCTAAAGAACCCTGAAATATGGCGGTAATTATATTTATCGGTAAAAGGATATATCCAGTATGAGAACTGAAAAAGCGTTGCAAGTAGTAATTCTGTCATACTATTTACGTTCATAAGCAATAATTTTAAACACTGACGTATTATGAAGTGTGCCTTTAATAACCTAGCACTTACATCATTACGTTGTATTTTAAAAATCTGTCTTGAATTCTTTGGAAGGAAGGATTCTTGCAGGCAATGATTATTATAGACAGCATTTATTTTTCTCAGCTGTAATGAGTTGAAGGTGTGCAATTGACTAGTAGAAGATGTAAATAGGGTACAATTGAAAATACAGAGACGTTATTATATTAATAGTTCCACGTGCGGTTTAAGTATAGATGTGGCTTAAAATTATTTAATATGTAGGACTTAAACATAAGTTTACTAGGTCTATAAATGCTAATATTCTACCCTGGGGGTCGAAAATTGCGGCGTTGAATATTATCAACCACAGACATTCAGCGCTCATAGAAATAACTTGTTACATTAGTCATTAAGGTACGTAAAAGTAATATACTACTTTTACAATAAAACTTAACTGGCATTGTTTCCTAAAATGGCCAAATTATTTACAATGTTGGGGATGTGGTCAAAAAGTTATCATAATAAATTCTGATAATTACTGGCAATATTAAATGTCTCGATGGTCATATTGTATACACTTGAGAATTCGTAGGTTCGTTTCCCGGGTCGGAAAAATGCTTTCATATGAGAAATTTCTTCGTAACAGTGCGTAATCTGCAGAATGTACTCGGCAGATGTCTTTAAGCCTGCTTCTTATATATGGGACCTAAACATAGCAAGTAAAACTGGGTTTAATACCTACACTCCTAACCTATTTCACTAAGATTTCAATTTTGTATACACATATAGCCAGCCCAGTAGATATAGCTAATAATGTTCATTTCTTAGTTGATGTCAAACTAGAAAGCAAGTTGGATTAAATAAATCATTATTATAAATTTCGTTTTAATATGCGATTTACGCGATAAAATTGGCATCTGTAATAATGTAGAAATAATTGAAAATTTATGTAATAATTTGTTAAAGTCCACCTTATAGAACACAAGTGTGCCAAGTGCGCTCATTTACTTTCGCATCTGCATTGCCTATCTAGACACATGGGTCTTATATTTAGTACTTACGTTACAATCTTATTAAGCATATAAGATAAGTTCGCACAAATAACTTAAGTGGTCGCTTCACCATTGGCACTGCACAGAATGCTGTGGGTTCGATCCCCACAAGTGTAAAAAAATTTTAAATCACTTGAAGTTGTTACGAATCTAGGTGTTCTTTATGCCCGTTGTTTGAATGTTTATGAAGTCGTCCAATATAGGATTTGACTTTAGTACGGGAGGTCTTAAAACAATAGTATGTAAATCCTATATGGATATGGTAAACGTCAAATTATGAAATGCATTAGACTTGCGATCGAAAAGTCGTGAGTTCAAACCCCATCCATTGCAATGGATGGGGTTTGAACTCACGACTTAGCTCTCCAGCTAAGATAGTGGTAACCTCTCCAGGTTAACAAGTATGCCATTAATTTTTAACCCACATTGCAAGTAATCTTTAATAAATAAAACCAGAGCAGCTCAAAAAATTAATAGCAGGATATTCAGGCATATACCCATATACCATCCTGCAATACAATATGGTGGAATAAACATTTGTTGATAATAATAAACATTTGGGTCGATATTTCTTAGCTTAAATTAATCTAAAACTAATGACTGCATGTTATGATTCGGTTTAAAGAGTTTATTTCTTAAAAGAACATTACATAGTTCACTAAAAATATGAGAAAATTCAAACAATTATAACATTAGTACATATTAACATTTTATATTCGATTAGTCGAATTTAGGTTCAAGTTAAGTTAGTTTAATAAGTACATCTTTAATCTACTTTTAAGAAAATATAAACGGAAGAGAAAAATAAAACTGCAAAATCAAAAAGCGTCATAATATTGCTCCGCATCGTCGTCAATTGGCAACGTGCCCAGAAGACTGGCAGCATTGCCACGTTGAATGGCAATGCTTATTCTCTGTGCAAAGAAAATACCAGCCCTCTGGTCACGCAAAGCGTCGATGAGCCGCTTGGACACCAAACGGCTCAAATATGCACTCACCACTAAGGTTTTGATATTTACGCCGTTTGAGCGTCTCCGCTGATGCAGCAGCAGCACCAGCACAACCCGCTGTGCTAGAAAGATGTGATGGCGCAAGGGTGTCGACACAAGTTGCGTCCCACACCAAAGGCCTACTCATTTTCCATGGCAGTAATGACATACCATCTGGTCTCTTGCCATCGTCGCGTACCAAGCCGTGAGGTTCAAGCTGAGCCGGGACGCCAGCGGTGACAAGAGCTCGACGGAGTATGTTATTCAGGTTGGTGTGTCGTGATATACGACCAGCACTCCTGCTGCATAATTAATAAATTAAATAATTTGTAAATATATTATGTTAATTATTTAATTATGTCATTGAATTAAAGTTATTCAAGCTTTTAAGATATTATTATTGATAGATAAAGAATATTATATTATTATTGATAGATACAGATTTTTTTACGTTTTAAGTAACTTATTAGTCTTATTACATAACTGTGCTCCCTCATACTGTAAATATTTTTTACCTAAATTCAAAATTATTTATCTCCTAATAAACGTCGGGCAAGCTGTTATTTTTGTTAGGAAATTTTCAGCAGCAGCACAGAGTTTGCAACTGTGTCCGTTCAGTGGCAATAGGCACGACTCCTATTAGATGGTATCTCAAACCATAGCTGGCTAAATATCTGCCTACTCCTACGGGGATGTATCTATACAGGGTGTCCGGTAATTAATGGATAACCTGGACATGTCTTATAGTGGAACTGATGGCCGTTCAGAAAAAAATATGAATAAAAATCTATCCTGACTGACCTGACATATGTTTTTTTTTAATTGCCATGTATAACTTTCTTGTATACTACGACCATAAATGAATGAAATCCATCGTTTTTTGTTGTTTTATTATTAAACACTAATTATGCTAATAGATAGTCAGTCAAAAGTATGCTATGCTATATAGCTTGCACTTTTTATATATATATATTTTTTCTTTTTTCTTTTTCCTGAACGGCCTTCAGTTCTACTATAAGACATTTCAAAGTTATCCATTAATTACCGGACACCCTGTATAAGACTATTTATGTATGTTAACTCTAGATATATTCTTATATCATTTGTATGTAGTCTATATTCTACAAAGTTGTTTATATACCCAAATTGCAAACTGTGACATATGTGGTGTCATTGAAGATGTCCAACATCTGTTGATGGATTGTGTCCGGTACGAGGATCGTAGAAAGAGATTCATTAAGACTCCAAAATAAATAAGTATGATGTCGGGATATGTCTTAGCATACTTGCAGAGCCAATATCAGAAATGGCGAGCACGCTTATTAAAATTCTTGACATTTAAAGCCATTCTGTCTTAAAGAAACCGACATGCCCATGGGCAAAAAGTCTCCAAAGGACAGAAAAAAATTGTCTTCACTTTGCTTTACGCACCGATTGTATTAATCCTTTTCGTATAGAAATCATTCAACATGCCAATGCAAGAAACTAATGACTAGACAATTAAGAGTAGATATACTCTACATATTGCAAGAAAATGAATGGGTAGAATATTAGTTCATTACTCTGAACATCTCGATGTAATTATTACTAATGGTAGTATTATGGACGCAATCCTACTAATTTATTTGCTACGTGATTTCTTGATAGTTAAAAAAAGAAATCTTAATTAAGACCTGCCTTCTTCTTTTTATGACTTTTTAATGTTTATATAGTCATTTCTTTTGCCGCACTGGTTAGTTTAGTTAGAAGTGCAAATATAGATAAACATCTATTTGTATTATCACCTAAAATGGTGATGAGGCTGGTGAAAGAGGTTGATGTCAACAATGCTACACATATATGAATAGTGTTTACCGCTTGACGGCATACATGCTATCGAAATCGACGTGCTACAATACAACCTAAAAAAGTGAGCTAAAGTGTATATGACCGTTATGCAAGAGATCTCGGCTTCGAATCTTGAGCTTTCGATTTTTCGACTGCCGTGTCGGGCAATGTGATATTGGGGTTTCTATACCTATATAATTTCTTAGTTGCTACTAAAGAGCCCCTGCTGTTCATGCTGCTGCACGGGGTCTAAAACTGAGCTCAGTAACTGGCAATAGATTCTATAATGTGGGACTTAAAATAGCTGGTGAAATATACGTGTAATGCACTTTTACTTACCCCTTCAATATTATAGACATGATACTATCTATAAACGTGTGCATGTTGTTCTAATTTTCTTCATATTTGCAATATTTATTTAATAAGCATTAGGGAATCATCATGTTATTTTTTATATAGACAAAAAGGTTAGATTCTAGTAAGATGAATTTTCAACCAGTTCTTTGGCTTAAAATTTACATAACACGGCGTGAAAACATAATCGTCGCTGAGCAAATTGGCCACTTACCGATGTAAATGAAAATAAAGCGACCAGTCTGATTTACAAGTTTAATAAAAACCGTAAATTGAGGCAGCTTGTAAATATTTATTAACCTAAATAAAAACTTCTTATGTCGCTAAAAAGTAGTGCAAAACATTAAAGCAATTCAATATTTTTTCTTTTAACATTAAAACGCGCACCAAACAAATACACTATCGATTTTATAGTGACATTAATGCGCCTCCAGAAAAAGGACGTAGGCGTATAATGCTTACATTCATATTAACGCGCAAGATAGGTCACAGACGCCCGAGTAACACATTTATATACGTCGACGATATTCATGAAGCCACTCAACATAATCACGAAGTAAACAGAAAGGTCACGCGCCCACTTAACGACCACACTTCATTTACCCATACCAATTAAGGGTGCCTCGATAAATTTAACTAAAATAAAAAAGTAAAACATACGAGCCCTCAAACCATCGCAAAAAACATTGTCGTCCGATAACCGTGCTGCACCAAAAAAGTAAGCAGTATCATTAAGCACACAAAATATGTTTTCCATTTACACAGACGCTTCGAGGCGGTTATAATTTTGTATACGCTGAATGTTTACTCAGTAAGAAGTGCTACGGATCGGTAACACCTGCCGCGTTTTCCCACGACAACGTTCGGCCGTCTTCGGGTGTAGTCGGGTGTGCTCGGGTGCGCGGGCGACGCTTTAGTGATAGAAACACGCACGCTTATCTTGTCACGCGACTAAATCTGTGTGGCGCGGCTCTAATGCCTTCATGTGCATCATGTGACATGATCATGAATAATATTCATTTATCAAGTTTAGATTAACATTTAACTTTCAATTAAATTAATGTGAAACGAACTTTTAACTATCATTTACCTACAATATACCTATATTGTAGGTAAATGGTAGGCAAATTCACAAAAAAAGTACCTATTTGTTTTTGTTTCGTATAATTACAGACCTCCGATGTACCGTTGTCAGCTTTATTCCTTTTATATTTCAAGTATAAAATACAACATCTTAGTAGTCCAAAAATAAAAAGCGGCGAGACAATATTCACCGTAAGCAAACCACCTTAAACGGGTGTCTTGTTAAAAAATTCTAATGTACTATTTTTAAGTCCGCTCCGTTACCATTAAAACGAAAACAAAGTTACAAAAATAGTCATACTGTCCTCTTATGGTAGAAAAAAAGGGTGTTGCAGAACCTGCCTGACAACGTAGTACGATAAATGAGTAGAATAAATAAAGAAAATAAATAGCTGGCGCGGGCGCACCGTTATACTCGTACCTAGGTAGCGGTGCAGACAATATTATTGTGACAAATCAGCCAAGCCAAGAAACCCGAGTAGGCACTTTGTATTGTCGTCGAGCCAATTAGTGATGTTTTTGTCAATACGGTGTGTTATGAGTATGACGGTATATATGGAGTCGAAAACTAGACTGGTATTATAGGATCTGACTTATATATAACAGAGAAGGAACTTTAATAAAATTTTAATCGTTTTATTGTAAGACTGACAAAAGTTTACGACAACATACAAAATTTACATTTAGAATGTTGTCGTGACCTGTCAACCATTCCAAATTTACATATAGAATGTTGTCGCGAACTGTAATTTCTTCCACCCCTAATCAAAACATCTTAACGAGCTGCCAAAAAAGTTTCACAATTTAAAAAAGGAACTTAATTCGAGACACATTAATTAAAAATCAATATCGGTGAGTGCAAAAAATGTACACGTACACGACGTATCGCGTCTTCCCCTGCGCAAGCGCACCTGCCAAGTTCTCCCACGGTGTTACACGCGGTCGTATTTTTATTTGTTTATATTTTTTTGCATAAAATAAGCACTTTCCTCACAATTTCGCAATTTTCGTGCGCGCGTCGCGTCCCTCATATTACAGCGTTTATGAGTGCCAGTTAACTTTTAAGTTTTTGATCCATACTTATTGCACATCTTTTTGTTAATTTAGGAACGTGTAATGTTGATGTTTGCAATGAATAGTGATATTCTGCTCGAGTACTAGTATGCTAAGTAATATTAACAAAATTACTGGTGTATCAGTTTTAGCATTGCCTCGTATCCTTGTTAACTGTTTTAAAATAATGATGCTTATGTTAAAATCATTTTAGTTAATTGTTACCAGCATTGTGGTTTCCCATATTTAGTACCAACAATTGTAAAACTGCGAAATGATGCCTATGTTGGACGGGGATTAATGAAAATCTTATAAAGAATATACTATAAGATATACATAACTATGTATCCCATTTGCAATTCACAATAGATGCGAGGAATGACACCTATCAAAACTTTCATAGCATCAATAAATTTTATTACTCCGAGGAAGATTTTGATTGAGATCTAATTATTAACGATCAAAATATTTATTCTTATGTGAAGGTTCTAATCTCATTATAAATTATTGGTCTTTAAAGAAGTTAACACAAAATCATTCATTCAATTTGCATACTTCATGTCATTTTGTATAGGTACTTACAATATTAAAGAAACTTGTTGGTGAAATGATAATCAAACTGGGTAAATGATAAATTATATAATTATTATGGATTCGGTAAACATCGTCAATTTCATTAAATTACCGACTTCATAATATCTTTTGGTTTCTGTGTTAATTGTGCACAGGCCATTTTCATTTTTCAGTTTAATTTAAAAACAATTTTAAGGTTGTTTTAAACTTCAACTATATACATTAATCAAGATTCCAATTTTAAAGGTTACATGGACACAAACTGTATGAGATGACCACGCGCGTTGTAAGTGAAAATTTAAAGATGAACATGTTGATTATATTAAACATATTCATCCATTTATTTTTTAAATCTATTTTGTATTCGGCATATTATGCCCTGTGTCGTGGGCGATATTACAAATATGGAAAACGCGCACAGAAAACTTTCTAATACTGCAGGTCTATTTCATATTTTGTTCCAACCAATTACCTATTTCATTAGATCATATTTTTGTCCTGTACGAACTTAACCAGGTTCAGCATAACAGCAAGACAGTCACTTAAACCATTGCGTTATGTGTGCTGTAAACAATAACCGTAAAAATAAAGTTTATTAAATAAACTTGCTTAATTTTATATTTGGCGCCAAATCATAATAATATATTGATGTAATTAATTTTTTAATTTTCTGTACTTTGGCAATTTTGAATGATCGCGAATCGAAAAAGGAAACTTAGACGATCAGTCTCTGGCTAGATCAGAGATGGAGGAGGAGATTAGAAATATTCAAAACTGACGATCGTTGTTGGAAGTAATGAGAGTAATAGCTCAATCCATTCTTCACCCAAGAGACTTCTGCGTGAGGAATATGATGTGTAGTAGAAATCTGTAGTGTCTGCCAGAAAACAACCAACAGTGTATACGACAACACAAACAAGATGCGATACGTATGTTTAAAAAGGTTTTAAACTCTTGACACGTAAAATTCCTAAATTGAGTCAACATTTTTATGCCAGCTTTTTTTTTCATGTTGTGTAAATACTTTAATTATCTGTAAAACTAACAAATACTTTCCATTCCAATTTCGAAACGCAGCAAGTTGTTTCATCAAAAGCAAATGTTCCAAATATTTAAAATTCGATACCCAAATATATAGCTCTGTATAAAAATTTTAGATGAGCAAAAAACTGTGCGACGGGCGATATTATACGAGTGATGGCAGTGCAACAGGTGCGCTATTGTTACATTCCAAATATGCGTGGCTCTTGTATTTTTGTGCCCCATTGTTCGTTTGAGGGCATTAGGGCAAACCCTGATAAAGATTTGGTCATTTTTTTGTATTCAAAGGCAGAATTCAGTTCGTCACGTTTTTTTTAAATAATTCGTTTTATTTTTTTTATTTCCACCTTGGCATATTGTGATTTACCTGCTGCGTTGTAAAAACTGTTAAGCAGTAGAAAAATTGGTTTTGTAAGGAATTGTCTTTTTTACTGCTGACCCGTACTAATATTATAAATGCAAAAGAAACGCCGTCAGTTTCTTATATTTTCAAGATTGAGTCGCTAAATCGATTCTGGTAAAATTTTGTATCGAGATAGATCTTGTAAGCTGAGCTGTTAATCCTTATCTTACCGTATTAACATAGGAGTGCAAAAATGTTTCACACTGTTCTTTTTTCACGCGGCAACGTAATAACAGATATACGTAATTCTTTGCTCGGACTTTTGATGGATACAACTCCAAGCTCCGTGCTGATACTGAGAATTCCATGACACAAAATCCTAATAACATTTGCCCCGACCAGGAATCGCATCCATACACAGCAGTTGCAATCATTACCATTGCGCCAGCGAGGTAATCAGCAAGAAGGATTAAGAAGAATACTGGTAATTTGTTACCCAAATTGCTACTAACCTTTTTTTAAATTGTGTGATGAAATGATAACAACAAGATAACGTTTTATACAGTAAAATTATTAGCTATTTAATAATGATGAAATCTATTTATTTAATTACAAACAATATTGCATGCATGCAATAAATACGTGACCAAAGATTGAGGAACTACAATAGCGTCCCTAAATTACTAATGGTGAATGCCAAGATCACTGTTGTCGATATCCCATGTTTAAAAGCCTTTATTATAATAGGTAACTAATATTAGTATGATCTACCTAGTAAAAGCAAATCAATAGCGAACCATTAGGGTATGTCTTGATTCCGATTCCCAGATCGTGCTAATCTTATGGATTTAGTCTGTACATGATAATGATCACCGGTACCTGCGAAGACTTATTGTGGTTTTCTGTAAAAAATAATTCTTAATTGCTGCATGGAGTCTGGAACTCTACTAGGGTGATGCTAGTGTCGACCACTTGTTAGTTTGTTAGTTTTGATTTAATTAAGGAATTTTGTGTAGCAGTACACAGTCTGGAACTGTGCGTCTAAATAGTAATGAACTCTCCCCATTACGTAGAACCTATAGTCTTAGATATATGATGAAATGTGGGCATAATACACCACTGTCTACGGGATAAAGAGTGGGACTATGTTTTTAGTAAACAACTTATTATTTGCATTCGCATTCTAACCTAAAACCGATAGGTATACATCATTATTCAAAGCTCATTTAGCTCTTTCTATCTTACACGCCCACTTCTCACTTATAAATTCTAATAATCTGACTAAATCCTACGCAAATTTTCCCAAACATTAAAACAATTTGGTGCGGAAAACCTCATCACGCCTAGGCCAGCATCGGGCCGTGATTGGTTCAATCCTGACCAATAGTAACGCTTGTTTCGGCCCACTGGCGTTCGCGCGCACGCCTTCCTAACTTCTATTTTTGAATTCAAATAGATTCCGTTCAAATGCGTTCTAAATTCGACCGTTACTAATCGTTGAAGTTCTCATAAGATTGTATTTGTTTTAGTGCTCAAGTTGATTCGTAATTTGTATACTTTTATATTTTAACTAAATTGTTTGTCCTATAAATATACATACACATCTAATAAAAAATAAATATCTGCTTGTGAAATATTATATTATTATATTATATTGTAATCTATGCTAATCTTACAGGGGGAGAAAAGTGTTTGTTTGTAATTGATAAACTCTGCAACTACTGAAACGATTTTAACAATTCTTTTACCATTAGAAAGCTACTTTATCTAGAAGTAACGTTGACCCCGGGGACGAAGCTGTAATCATAAACGTGGCTAAATGGATAGCTAGTGTTTATATAACCTGTATGTCTGCTACTCATCGAACAAGTACGTAAATAAGAAAGGTAGGTTCTAATGTTACATTGCAACAAACATTAAAACAGCATGACCAATCCATAATAAACGAACATAAACATGACCCAATTACCTTTTAATGTAAATAAAGCAATTTATGCGCTTCGATGGCGTAGTTTGCTAGGATTTAATATCCGGGACAAGTCGGGTTGGGAGCCTTCTACGCTCACCCATAGCCCGCGTAAAGATGTAAAGGCCATCTGACGCCAAAAACTAATAATAAAAAAAAGGTTTGGGAAATGTGTTATTATGGTTTACTGGCAAGAAACTCTAAGAAGCAGCATCATAGAGTCTGGAACTATGCGCTATATGAATATCTTCGCCCTCTATTAAGTAAAACCTAAAAACATAGTTGGCGATATGTAAACCTCTGTCTACTCTTTCAGGTAGGTCCTACATAGGCGAGAAATTATGTAAGTACGAAAAATTATATAACAAGTGTGGTTACACCACTCATTTAAAATACACTTGTTAATTATCTTGATCACAAAGTACCTACATGACGTTAAGGTATTTATTACATTAGGTACACGTTTCTAGAATGTTTTAACGTAATTAAAGCGTAATTCCGATTTCGTGCGTCATATAACTCTTAATGCTGCATAAAAACAAAGGCATAAACGTACCTACAGTTAAACTATGCGAATTAAATTTATTATTATTGATTACTAGCAATTTGGATTCTAAATTAATAAGTATTCTTGTTAACGTTTCTAGCTAAGATAATATTCTTGTACCTATTTGTAGTGGATTTGAATCTTGACTGTAAGTCCCATTTCTTATTCCCTGAGTTACTGCCGTTTCGAACAACTAAGATTTGAAGGAACGGCACGAATGATCCAGTGGTTTAAGTATTCATCTCACCACTACACTTACATGTCGAACTTTGCGGGTTCGATTCCCGTACAACACCAAAATTTATGCATTTTTTTCTGAATGGTGTTTCCAGTTTAGATGGTCTATATGCCTATTGTTTTTATATTTATACAGTAAGAAATTGACATTGTTTTAACAGCGATAATTTTTATGACATTGTACTTGTCATCGCGTCCTCGCATTCGAATTTCACTTAATGTATTACCGTCATAAACTCATAACAAAAGCATATTAGCTTAGCTGAAGGGATAAATAAGTATTTTGGATGTTTGCTACAAATCAATTTTGATGTCACTTGGCTTAACCCGCAAAAGAGGATACTTTTAAAGCCACGGAAAGAAGGTAGCAGGCTGTCAATAATTTAAAAAGTTTCTCCACATTCCAATTACTGCAATACATGCATATTAAAAAAATTTTCACATAAGATACCGATTAACATAAAATGATAAATCAAGAGCGTTACAGGAAATTAACATCAACTCGCCGATGTGTTATCGCTTCGATACGTACATCTTGATACATGAACATCCACCTCGTAAATCTTAATTTGTGAATCGTGCTTAAACATACTTCGTGCACGTTTTTGAGCTAACAAATCATATAGGCAAGAAGTTTGTTAATGAGTCACGCGATAACCCTTCATTTCCTTCGTGCTTTCTGGTAATTCATTATTTGATTTAAATAATGGTCTGATATATCTGATGTTGTGATTGTACTGCCTTCGGAGTAAAGGCTAACATAAAATTAAAATGATAACGATATTTGTTGCGTAAGGAACAAGACTTGCGGTCAAAAGGTCGTGGTTTTGAATTCCACCTATTGCTTTACCGAAGTAAAACCACTTCTAATACAAGCATTTCAGTTTAGCTGGAGAGGGTCATAAGAATACCTACTAGTCATTTGCAACCCCAAATGCCATCATTCATTTAAAAATGGGTTTTGGACAATTCGCAATTGACGTAGATTGCTGATTGCTATAGGCTGTCTTGAAAGCCTCATGTAGATTATTAAAAACTGGCGTTATTTTGTATGTATTCCTTGGTAGTAATGCTAGCCTGCAAACGTAGGTACTACTCAACTATTACTATTCTTACGCTGTACCAGTAGTGACATTCTTACTGCATTTGCCCGTCAGTAAGAGTTCCGAAGCCACAAATACCTATATCTACCATCTATTTTCTTTCATCACATTTTTGATTACTTTGCCCTGGAATTAGCAACATCCAATTGTATTGCAATCGACCATAGACTTATAACAGCTTACAATCAGCCTGCAGTTATGCTTATTATATACTTTACAAAAAAGGGATTAATATCATAAGTATTAACTTATCATCGGTGTACAGTTAATAAAAATAGGTATCCAATACGTTTAATAATGGCATGGTATTCAGAAGCACTATGTCAAAAATGTTATTATAATAATAAGATAATAAAAACTCACATCAAATTACCATAAGTCTTAAGAGAGCTACCTACGAGGCAATTTAAGACAAAATTATATAAATGGCTTATGTAGAGAAAAGTTTTTATACTTGATTAAAATGAATGCTTATCTTGTGTCATAAAAAGTGAAATTTATTTTCTGAAATAGTATCCGCCCAACTTATGTAACAATAAACAGTTCATTTATGTATTTCAGTGAGCTATAATGACGTGATATTATTAATAAATTATTTTAATTAGATGTTTGCTTTTTGTAAATATGTAAGACCACCAATGAATCCTAATAGATACCAGGTAGGATTCACTGGACACATTTCACGTAAAGTAAAATTTCATTTTGTCATACCTTACATACCACGTCAATCATACTTGATAGGTAGTACCATAGTTCCATTAAAATCTTAAGGTAATATGGGGTATATCAATTTAAATAAAAGATAATAGCGACAGTTCAATATTGCCTGCTCTCTTTCTTCATTGTAAAACCTCTATCGACTAACAATCGTTCATTTTAAATTAAATCAGAGTGCTGTTAAAAATCAACAATCAACCTACTAACAAATAGACATCGGGTTAAGTACAAATTTTATGAAAAATGTGTTCATGGTTGACATAAACTTTCGTAGATGTTAAGAAAAATATCTACAATCTAATTTAAGCCTTATTTGTTTGAATATAATGCTCAATATTGCTTGAATAATAATACGAACTCACCCGCGCCTATGTGGCTTTGAAGCTGACCCAAAGACTAGTAATTTATCCGATTTAATTTTTATTCACCAGAAAGTGTCGACACACCAGAACTGAAGTGAAATTGCGCAAAAAAACCACTCCTCCATTGATAAAATGCTAATATATAGCCGATTGGTTTACATAAATTATACATTTAATTTTACTGAAGTGCCCATGGCGCCAGACATGTCACAGACTCACAGATCTATAGTTATGATATAGATTACGGTAACAAAATGTATAGCCTTGTGCAGGAGCTGTCTAGAAACAGCTCTTTTTATATACCGTCAAGCTACTGGAGTACTATCACAATTAAAGGCTTTAAGACCTCAGTCCAGCTTGCTGGCACCGTGCGGACAAGAAGACTTTACAAACTTTTGGTAATATTCTGAAGACAGAGCTCTCAATCGTAGATTTTTATCAATAGTTCAATAATATGTTGTTGTCCTTCACTTTAAAACTATCGCTTACTTAAACAATGAAAGAAAGCAACCTTATCATCTAAAACAATGAGTAAGTACCCAAGTAGGTGAAAGGAATTTCTTCTTAAAATGATGTCTTAAGAAAATATGACCTATTTTTTATATCCACACTAAAAAGAAGTAAAGAGTACATACAAACACAATTGAAGAGTAACACAAATATTTATTTCTACCAAAAAAATCTTCCAATTTGAATAAACGCCGCGATACTTATTTGACCTACGACTTTCATCACGCATAAATATTATTTTGATTAGTTTTGCCGCTAGAGGCACTGTTAGAACATATACAATACATAACATAACACGCCGCATACAAAGTTGTCCGTGATTAGAAAATTCGTTTCAAGGGTAAGGAAACCTGAAACTAATTTTCGATTTGCCAATTACTACTTACTGCAGTACAGATTTGAAATGTGTCGCAAACCCTATACCCCACGCTAGACCTAAACCTGACAAATCTGCTCTATAATACATATCTCCGTATTGTTCAAAAAAACCTCCTAACCTTCATTCGAGATAAATAGAGACACTACGTCATATAAAAAACTAATACCATTTATATTCATAACCATTTAACACATTGACTGCAACGCAACAGACACAAGACAGGGACCAACTCTAAACGGTTAAACACATTATACTTTCATCGTGTCTAGTGAGGTAATAAAACAACATTCTGAGTTTCATCATGTTTAGATAATCATGTAATTTCCATCGTCAGTATTTTCATTCAGTGCTCTTATATTTTCACTTAAAGCAATAACATTCCAGACTGTTCTACAACTGCAGTACGGAGCTCGTGCTCAAGGTATAATATTTCTTTATTTATAAAACATTTGCCTCGTGTTCCTACTAACTAAAAAGAAATAGGTTTATACATTCTCGCTTATATCTTCGAATCGAAAGGCAGAAATGTATTACAGCTACATTTAGCCGGTTATGATTTAAAATCTCACGTAATAGAAAGCAAAATATTTTGACAGAAGTTTAAAACAACTTTAGGGTTGCATTATTTTAAACATGATTAAAATAATTTTGTCTGAACTATGCAACAATATATCAGTAATCAAACCTGGCACCTGATGATCGGTAATTGTCTAATGCCCGAGCTTATTAGACAATTACCGATCATTATCGATTGAGGCATTCTAAAGTGAACATAAATAGCGAATATTTCAAAGTTAAAAATGAAAGTGAATGATTAAATATTTTCTTAGCTTGACCTGTAGCTTAACCTAAATACTTTTTGTTACATATTTACTATTAGGAGGTTACATACTTATGTTTAACTAATTTTCTTTAGATGGTATGAATAGAAGAGCCATCATTTAACAAAAAAAAAAAATGAGATTTGACCGACTCCAACATTCAACCCGGGATTAACGATCTACGTTCACGTTTGAGCTATAATGTTTACGTTATTAGGTAAAATACCTAAACAAAAATATTAATAATTTGCGAGAAAATATTTATTCTATACACAAAAAAGCTCACGTACTATATCTATACCTCCAAACGGTTTCGCTTGGTGTTTGATCCACTTTCGCTATGTATGTTATTAGGTAGCATGTAAAAGAGGTACAGCCTATTGTGCTTAACGAGGCAAAGATCCAGAATCCCACTGCTACTGAAATTTCTTCACAGATTAACTCAATAACACTTATCAACAGTCGCATTAATTCATGAGACTACATGTATTCAATAGGAAAACATAACTATCCTTAAAATATAGTGTCATACCCAATTTACTTCTTGTATAGCAATTTATATGGTTAGTACATAAAAATATCAAAACACCTACGACTGATAAGTATGAACTCAAAAACGCAGCACATTACGCCATCTGTGTGAAAATAATAGAACTAAAAGTTTCACTTAACGCCCACGCGCGCTTCTGTTGCCTTTTCATGCCATCGCCACTCATTTTCAAATAATTATTCCATATAACTACTAAAAAATATAAATTATTTTCAAAGATATAAGGTGATATATACCACAAATATAGTTATGTATTAGTTGTTTTGAATCCACCACGCCTTACTACGTTTTTTAAATATAGGTCTTTTTCAATGTCAACTAAAATATAAGTTACATAGATTTGCATATTCCATACAAAAATATTAATTTTAATTTTAATTGCTGTAATATTATCCCATGTTTATTGTAAAACAAGAGTGCATCACACACAAACAGCATCGGAGGAACGGACGCGCCGGACGTTTACTGACAAACGACAAACCTCTTTATATTTACCAAACTCGTAACTGCAAATTTCACTTTAACGCTATTGAAATCGATTTGTTATTAAACTCCGCGTTCACAATAGCATAAAGCCTTTCAATATGGCCCCTGAAATGTAAACAGCGCCCTCTGCCGACAGAGCACCGAAGCAAAGGCGGCCCGTGCTGAAACCGCCACGAGCCAAACTGATAATGCTCTCCCTGTTTATCATCTAAGCATTCGTATCTCCCTCTCTTTTACACAACGGCATTAGAGCGCTTGTCGCGCGTCTCGCTCCTATCGCATCGATCATTGATCTTTGAAATTCGAATGCGGTAACTCGAGCGGCGCGCGCGCAGGCCTTCGGCCACCGAGTTCCGTCCCGCTCACACGCGCGGGCCGTCGTTACCGTTGTCTCGTGTTTCTTTTATTGCCGTTTTATTATTTCTTGTAGATGATCACGCGATTGTGAGCTGTCGCTTGGCGCGCACACGTCACATTCTCCGTCCCTTTTCCGCGCTAAGACGGTTGTATATTGTTTCTCGTTCTGTCCGGCGCATGTCGGACTCGCTGCCGTGCGTCGATGTTTTGGGAAGTGCACCCGCCCGGCGTTCCCACGGTTCACCTTCGGCCGACTTCCTTACGAAAAAAACAAACAAGAGCACTTTGTTGAAGAAAATCGACGTCTGCCGGTCGCGCTGAATGATTAATACAATTATGATCGCGCACGCTGCTACCTACACGACTTGACGGTAATAATAGTTCTTTATACGGGACACGTGGTCCGCGCCTCGGACTTTTGAATTATTGTTATACGGAGACTAATGTTTCGGTCGCTACCGTGCAACGAATTATGTTGGTTACCTACTTGACATTTGGGCAAAACATGTTTTTAATTTTGCGGTAATGTTGTTGGTCTACGTATTCGTAGCGCAATTTTTCGTAGCATTTCGTAGGCGTTATTAGGTAAATCATGTATGCAAAATTATATGATTGTTTTGTATTTAAGCTGTTGGAAAGATTAGATGGTAACAATCGCCGTCGTAGGCAATATGAATAGCTGAAAATGGATTAATTTAATTGATTTACGACATCATTCGATTGATTTAATTAAATATTCTGAGACATGATTACAATATAAACATTTTGTTGATTATGTGTGCGTTTGTTATGTTTCTTTTTTATATTTGCTTTGTATTTGTTTTTGATGTTGAATGTCACAATTTAATTATTGTTATCAGGCATAATAAGTCGTCATTTTGCCTATTGACAATAATAAATTTGTGGCTATAAGTCATCAGGGTGCTGCGGATAATACTATAAGCCATGGCATAACTGGAATGAAAAACACATAGAAATGGTAGGTACTACTAACTTTTGTACCATACGGGTATTGAATCTACAACATTTAATTAGCCGGCAGTGAAATCAACTTAAATTTAAACCAGATAGGTAGGTCCTATCTGAAATCCTAAGTATCATATATCAAAAACTTTAACATACCAAACAAGTATCACAACAAAGGTTTTCTTTTACTTCGAAAATAAAGCATAGAAACAACACAATGTTAAAATAGGTAACCGAGATTCGTACCCATTAACTTTTACAGTTTTTCAACTAAATCATGTCAAGTAGAACATAAAAAATAAGGCCAATTAGAACGATTTAACAATAAAATGATTCATTCGTATGTACGCCGCAAAAAATCTGGGCTTACTCATAAATTATTTTTTAGTCCTGTTATTCTCGTGGAATATGGGTCAAGAAATTGGAACTGCGTATATAAACACTACACAGAAGGCGCCTAATTCAGACATAATAATAGCAAGAAGGATGTGAACGTAATTAATTTTACTGTCAAAATCGTACCGATTTTGGTGCACATGTCCAGGTCAAGTACTTAGAAATATGATGCCTTAGAATTTGTTAGTAAAGACATATACATAATATACATATTTATAGGATAAAAGAACATCCTAGTTACTGTTCTTATATTCTATTCCTTAATCGTTCGTGCCTATTATATACTAATGAAATTGAAAGGATCCGACACAGACTCTATTTTTTCAGAAACATAGAAAAATATAAGTACCTATAGTAAGTACGTATGTATATAAGATGAGCGTCGGCATATTGGTTCCAAGATTTAAGCCCAGAATCTGATAATTGAGAGTATGATAAAATCATATTTGTTAGCCTCATATTTGTCAAACAATTAATCAACAGCATGCTAAAATGCTGCTATCTAAATTTGGCAGTACTATAAACGTGACATCTGTTGATTAAATTAGAGCAATTAAGTGTCAGATTAATACGATATTTGACATAACTACTATGACCTATATATACCTTCAGTGAAAATATTGCCTCTAGTCAGTCATAGAAATGAAAGATTATTTTTGTTTAGCTTTAGTAAGTATATACGTACATAGGTACTAAACCTGGGAAAAAGATCTTTCACTTATGTAAGTACACTGTCTTACCAATAAATCCCCAAAGGTGTAGTTGTATGGACCTCGCATTTCGATAACTATGGTTTTAAATCCCACGTAATACAAAACTATTGCAGCCATAGTCTTCTTGTAAAGTTTTGTTGAGATATTCAATACGCGCTGATTTATGTATATTATAGTTCATTTATATAGCTCGTGCAACTTAAACATAACAATTAATTATATAATTTCATAGTTTTTAAGGTAAAGTATAAATGTTCTTTTTTAAGTTGGTATGTTCTCATGTATGGATCGTGTGTACGATCGCGGCGCAGGCGACGGCAGATGGCGAATCATCCTTTTATGCGGGACGTATTCAATGAGACGGGAACGACAATAGGCATAGTGTGGACACGAATATATTTAAGTATTATTTTGAATTTTGTTTTATGGTCTGTTTACAAATACTAATAAATAGAATAACAGTTATTGAGTTACATAATACCATTAAAATAAAATCCAAAATATACTACATATCATATTATATAGATTTTATATATATTTGTAAGTAATATACATTGATATATTATATTATAAGTCAGAAAAGTAGATTGCAATACAATTTAAAATATAATAATTATTTACCTATAGGTACCTTAGTTTATGAATATTGAAAATAACAACATGATTAAAATATATCATATAGTATCTAAAGCTTTGGAAATTAATTATTTATACACATATGTATAATCACATATGTAGCACTTTATAAATAGGAAAACGTGTGTTTGATTAAATTAATTTACTGATGTTAAAATAGGAGATAAATAATCATTAGCACGTATTAATACCTATAATTATCTGGCTAATAGGTGCGTATTAACAAGAAGCAATCAATTCTTATAATAAAGGAACTTCAATAAGATAACGTAAGTTTTGAAACAGCAACCTCCGATTTAAAAATAGGGGAAAGCATTTTAGTATTTTTGTCTATATACCTACTTTTCTACTACCTTTAAAATGTATATACAAAGTATTTTTGAAAGATTAAATAACGTATTATTTTCACACAGACACTCATACTTATCTACATTTTATTTCCAAAGGCATCGTATCCACCCTATATCCAACGGCAAGCTGGCATGTGCTCAAGAAACAATATCCCTACTTGCACGTAAGACGTCCCGAGGGAGCTCGGTTCTCACGCTCGACCCTCACTGTTACACACGTGGCACAAACACAAGCATCACACCTAATTATACTACGTATAAAAAGAATACAATGCTCTATATGATTATATCTATAAAGATTGTTTTGTATTGACTTGCTTTAACGTAAATTGAAATGAAAATGCGTTTTACGAACTTTTCACAATATAGTCTTGAAGGAATTTGGGAATAGTTAGTTGATAAGATTCTTCTTATATCCGACCCACGCGTTTTGTATTCTTTGAAAAAGGAAAAATCAAAATTAAAAAAGTACTTTAGTTGAAGAAGTTGCAGCAAAGTAATATATATTTTATTACAGAATATTACACTACGTCGGCCTCGATGGCGTAGTGGTTAGTGTATCCGACTGCCACGCCTGAGGTCGCGGGTTCGATTCCCGCACAAGTCAAACATTTGTGTGCATGAATATGGATGTTTGTCTTGGGTTGGGTGTTTCTATGTATAATATGTATATATTTACAAAAAAAAAAGTATATATGTATGTTTATCCATTGTCTAGTACCCATAGAACAAGCTCTGCTTAGTTTGGGCTAGATGGTGTTGTGTGTATGTAGTAGAATATTATTATTATTATTATTATTACTATATCAATCAAGTTTTTGCTCGGCTACATCGAATCTGCTGCCTGCCGTACCCAGCCTATTTCATCAACCTTGACCGAGTCACCCGGTCACCTGCCTAATGCAGGTCCTAATTCCTGCTTTTTGTTTGCCAATTTCGAATATAGCATAACAAGAACATAGAAAATAAGTAACTAACATCAGTTATAAAACGATTTGTATCGGTTACGAACTTGTTTTATTCCGTAGGTAAAGTTTGTATTCTCTTCGATAGTGGCAGCCTATTACCACGTTACAAGGTGCGGTACGTAGGTTTCTTCAATAAAGTATTATATCTAATTAGCTTTTCTCACGTAGAGCCTTTACATCTGGCTCCCAAGTGTAGTTTAAGATCTCAAATCATTGACAGCCCACAGCCCAGTAGCCATATTTTAACTGTATACATCAATAAACACCAATTTTAATGCAAGCGTATTAACATTTTAAGACCTTCGTAATGTTAATATGTCAGACAAGTACAGTCTAATTAAGTGTAGGAAGTGTGTCGATGGTATCGGAACATTTATTTATTTTTATCACGTATGAAGGCGGCGCTATCGCTACAAGCCTTTTGATTTCAATCGTTGAGACGACTGGTAGTAGGTACTAACTATATCTAAAGTAGTTGAGAGATCTGTCTTTAAGATTCTGGTTTATTTCTCGAATGTTGTTAACGGTTTCTTTGAGCACTGGTGATGTTTCCGTACGAAAATTAAGTGTTCGAAAAGTCGGTGATAACGTTTGGGCCGCTGTTTGGGATATATATGTAGAGTACCTTGTTGATTCAGTGATTTAAACATTAAGCAGGGAGCAACTACCGGTCGTACTATCCTAACTTCGGTACACAGATCGAAAAAGCATTATTGGAATTATGTATCTTAAAATACACTTATAAAATATATGTAAGTATAAACTTCGTTCTAACCCTTCAGTAGCACACAGGCATAATTCTTTGTATAATGATGAAATGATGAAACTGATGAAACTTAATAAAAATAATTATTAGAAATAAAACTGTTTTTGAAGTACATTTTGGTATCTTTTATCCTATCTATTATATAACTGTAAGTCAACGGCCTAATTAAAGCATAGAAAATCACCGAAGTACCGTTTAGCATTTATTTGGCTTTGCGTAACGTAATACTTGCGTGCATTTTTTACGCACTTTTGTCAGATTTCAAGGATAAAGTGGAAGTGGTCAGGATATGATATTGTCAATCTTATACGGTTTCTTTCACACGCAAAAAAGTGTTAATATAACCATGAAAATTATGTACTCATTCTAATTAGGTATGACACTGCGTCACTACTGGAGTCAAAAAGATTTAACCTGTTGATCTGCTGCGGCTCGTCAGCAGCCAGACGCAATTGTTTTTCAATGATGTCTAGCATTCCAGCTATTGACAGATTACACAGATTTCTCCAGATAAGTTGGTACGCATGTTTATACATTGCGCTAAGATTGTTTCGCTATTATCATAAAAGATGATTCCATGTTTTGCTTTGGTAGGAATGTTTTGGTAGGAATCTTTTTTGTGTTGATTGATAAATGTTTGTCTTATGTAAAGTTTGAATTCATAGCACTCTACACTAGTACGCCTAGCATTCTCGAAGTGGCTACATGAAACATTGCGGCTCCTGAGTAGTTAATAGTACAAGGGAACGTTGTCATCTATATCCATCTGTTGTATAGATATTGTTTAAAAAGCTTTATTTATAAGTTATCATATGTAATCCGCAATTAAATTGACGTATTTTTAAGAATGTGCCAATTTCATCAATCAAAAAAGTTTAGCGTTTATCCGTAAAAATACAACTACATTTATTTTACGTCCGGGCATGTCTAGACTCTGAATATCTCTATCTATCTGTAAACCACTTATTACAATTCATTTCACACAGTCAAGATGAATTAAATTAAATTCTACTTTCATTTCCTCTATTCAATGTCGTCCCGTTGTTTCAACGTGTGTTCACAATTGCAACTCATACATTTGAAACACAACTCATTGCTCAAATAAAAATAACATGCTCATATAGAAGTACTATCTTCATTTCAATACTGTTTTATGACTGTATTGATATCTCATTGCACTTAGTCTTTCATTTGACTCGACTCTCTCTCGAACCAAACTAACTGAAATCCACAACACACTCCAAGTGAAAGTAAACCCAAATACCTAGAACATAAGGTTTTAGTTTGTGATGTGATAGGTGTATTTACGTCGTTTTTGCTGTGTATAAAAGCGATAAGTGACAACACCTGTCCACTTTTCCCACACGGGAACGGATGTCGCCTGTCAAGTTATCTGAAAACATATACGTACGTCTTGGAACACCTACGTTAGTGTTAAATAAAACGCATTTATTACTGCCGTTATGTGATTTGTTCGCTTGAACGATGACGTAATACTGAGAATTTGTAGTTATTGAAAAGAGTATTTAGATTTAATGATATGTTTACTTTTGTGTTGGTACTTCTACGATTGTAAGTTGTTTTGATATTGGGCAAAGGCGTTTCATACGTACATTTGGACTATAAATATGGTACGTGCGCACATTAGACGAATGTTTGTTACACGAGGGAGTAGGCAGAGACTACAGATTTTTACTTGCAACGATAACCGTTTTATTTACACATTCTTGTTTGAAGTACTCTTAATATGACCTTACTCCAGAATGTCTCTGATCTGGTCCGTGAACATTACCCTTGACAGTTATTACCACGTTCGTACGTATTTGGGGACGAATACTGCGCTATGCCTAATCCTAGTGGCACATACAGCATACCTAAATTCAGTGTAATTATTTGTGAAATACCTACCATTTTTGGTCCTGGTTGGGTATCGATACCGCTATACGTAGCGTATTGGTAAGTGTAGAGGTGTATGCTAAACATTTAGTTTTTATAATAACGATGATAGTTATAGGGAACCTAAAGCTGATGAAATTTTGGCAAATTGATGACAAGAAAGCTTATGATGTTTTCGGTTTAATGATGTACTTATTTGGCAATTTTTTATAACAATAAATTGGTATCATTTCAGTATTCGAAATTGCCACAGCATTAAGTACATAGCGCAATGATTTAAGTGATAACCGTGCCAAAACATTGCGCTTAGTATTGTGAATTCAATCTTCGCACGAAATAGAAATTTGCGTTGTTTCAATGATTTACAAAAACATTCCAGCAACAACCTTGTATGCATGAAATACAATTTTTGTAAAAGTCACTATAAAAATCAGAAACATTATCATGTTCAATTTTATACTTCCTTTATGAATGATAATTCATATCCATTTTCTTCTTATGAACATGTTTAAATACCAATCAGCATAAGATCAGCTTAAAGAAAGAGTGAGTCATAAGCTGGCCCTGTGATGTCACCACGTTGATTAGTAATTCTCTGCATCCTGAATTATACTTTAGTACTTAGTCGCTATATGGGTAATCGTACTGACGCCGTTAATGCACACATAACCGGTTTGAATCCCATGTCGTTTCTTTATAATTAAATGTTTTAGGAGGGATTTTGTCATTTGTAGTATTAGAATGTTGTTTATAGTTAGCGTTTTTGTTTGTTGCCATATATTATAGATGTAGGAATGTGTATCATTGAAGTTAGAGGTAGATAGGGCTGTTGTAAGATTATTAAAGATTCAACATAGTTTATTTTAAAAATGTTTAACTAAGTTTTAGGTTCATAGCTATTATTTAGTTAAAATTGCTAAAATAATAATATGATTTGTATTATGAACTGTTATTGTAAATCTAATTATATTTATCATGGCAAGAAAGCTATTAACTATGTGTCATAAACTTATAAAGAGTTTACTGATCAAAAGATTTTAGTTAGTTTTTAACAGTTTCAAATTCAGATACCCAGTTTCTAATAGGTTGATCAATGGTATGTCAATATCTAATGAGTGATCGGTTGTTCTTAATTCAGTTCGCCAATCAGAGCAGTATTTTACCGTCAGTTAACAAAATGTTGTGTTAATCTGCTTTACAGAAACTGGATGTAAATGTGTAATTATTCACTACACGTAAGAAAGCACTTTTACTTATATTACTTAAACCTATTTTGAAGTTCGGGGTATATGTTAACGCTTATAATTGATTGTCAGATACCGTGCTCTATTTCCGGTCCAAATATTATTCGGTATTTCTGTTAGGACTACTCGATTACTATGCAGAAAATACTATGGCTATGCAAAAAGTTTCAAATTCCATGCATTTATTGAAGATAATGTAATCTGTAAAATTTTATGTTAGATGATAATATAGTCAGCGAATTAAACATCGAAGATATATAGATATGGGTCTTTGTTAGCATGTTGCTAAATCGATTACATTAATATTAATGAAGAACAAAAAAGCCGCTTCAAATCTCGGCCTCATTACAACTCAACAATCAAAACATGATCATTAACTTTCAGTAAATAACAGGTGTATATAATTATTAATTGTTTAGTTTCTACCGTTGCGCAACTGTCAGACCACCCAGCTACTGACGCTGACATAAATCATCAACAGAAGCCACGATACAAACTAAATATGGACTATTAATTAAACGAGTAGACATTATATTTGTAGCGTCTTCTTAATTCGTTAGAGAGTCACAGTCTGGTTATGTATGAGAGAAATGACTAAGAGGCTGCGTTCAGGTACAACGGTGCACATTGATCAGTAGGTAAGCTAATCAATTTATTAGGTGAATATAAAGTCGTTTTTAAGTTGAATTTACACTTGTGCGTACGCGCCGCACGCAAATGATATAATACGGGATAGAATGACGTATGAAGGTAACTTTTTCATCTTGGGGATTGGTTATATATTTTTGGGTAAGGATAAATACTTTCCATCTACTTTCTGTGAAAGCAGGCAGTAGACTGCACAGTAATATATATCTCTTCTTTCTCAAATCTGAAACGATAAATCGCTTTCTTTTGCATCGTGAGGTTTGGTTATACTCGTATGTTTTCAGGGTAAGAATTAATATTTTTCTTTCTACTCTCTATAAAACCAGGCAGAAAAGAGCACAGCGATGTCTTTGCTGAATTCTAGGGCAGTTTTAAGACTGGTGAAGTAACTCTACTTTGCAGAAGAGAGTATAGAGTGAAATTAAGGACTTCGATTAGTTGTACACAAATTTATTTCAAAATCTCAGTTTTTGAAATAAATTTGTGTACAATGGCATTTGTAAATATCCTTAAATGGAGATAAGGACTGTGTAAATTCAGTTTACGAATCCTGCTGATTAGATAGTCTTATAGTAGCAACAAGACATACAAAGTAGCTTATCACTTAAATTAAAATCAATTGTCCCCTTTTCGGTTTAAGGGTAGAAGATAGCCTGGTGCCTTAAATCGTGCACAAAAGAGTACTAGGGCCATTAGGAAGTCTAATAAATTGATCACAAAAAGAAAGTGGAACAGAGAAGAGGATACAGTGCCACTTTTAAGAAAAAGCTAATCTACAGTCACCCTAAAAAAACTAATGAATCATCTCACGATTTTCTAATCTACAAGCAGCTGTTTCGGTAATCTTATATCCGTTAAAACTGGATTTTTAATCACAAACTGTACACTTACGTGTTGTAAACTGAGTATGGCGCTCTTTGCCTTTATGACGTAATATTGGTTTTAAATTAATAATATACCAAATAACTATGTAAGTAACCAAACGCAGTTGCCACCCTAATCCCTAGACTATAAAAGGCATTTTACCTTAACAATTGCTGTAGTAAATGCATTTCCAATGTTGTCATTCCGTTGAAATATACCGAACTTCCTCCGAACTCAATCCAATTTGTCTCTTTACGTAGAAGCCGCATATAAATCGAGTTAATAGTCGCCATAAATAATTCCCTCCTAATATTTAAGTAATGCGATAGGTACTTAAGTACGATTTGTCTGAACTTGTTGCCACTGCAAAGAACTTGGTCTAATTTAAATTGAGTTTATGGCGTAAGTATCCATCTTATACCGAAACTAAAATTCTGTGTTTGATCGGACACTTATTAACTACGTAACATAAACACAAAATGTTTGTTATAGGTACATTCCAGTGATTATAAACTAGCTGACTAATAAGCTCCACCCATACCTAGACGGACCTAATACCCTGCCTTACTATAGAAAGACAGACTTTGTATTTTAAAAACGGTCATGGATATTTAGAACTTATAAACGTGGGTGAAACCTCGGGATACAGTACTACTCCGCTCCTGTAGCTCCTGCTTAAAGAAATGGTCTAGCAAAAGCTTTTCAAATCTGACTTGTAGTTCTAGAGATTAGTGCTTTCAAACACAAAGCAAACAAACTCTTCAGCTTTTCTATAATAGGAATAGATTTGGAATACACTATCTTCCGCCACCATTAACACACACTAATGATTAAGGTGTTCAATATGCACATAACTCCAAAATGTATAAAATATGTGCTTGGGCTCATAGCTTTTTATTTTAACGTCGATTATCGATGCCATATTAATAAACATAATAAATGTGGTTTTGTTTATAATTTTTATAATTTATTTATGTAAATACATTTAAAATATTCTGTTAGAATTTATGTAAGTAATTTACCTTGCCACCCATATATTTCCATATTAAATTCTGAATATGGTGTTGATAAAGATCAAACCTATATATCCGACGGTTTAGGTAGAAGTGCATCATATTCAATTTTCATGAGCAATATTTAAGTCCTACGTGATTGTGAGCAGTTCTTATATCCATAGGGCAGATTATCTAAACTTAACGCGAATGTTACTCATTGAAATTAAACTATTTACTACAAATTTTATTGCAGTCTTTCCATGGTTGCTGAAAAGCTGTTTAAACATAGGAGGGAAACGTAAATATAAATAGTCTAAAATTATCAAAATTTAATCCGTAATAAATAGTCTAATTTAATTTATGAATCCGTGCCAACACGACTATCCTAATAAAAAAATTGCTTGCTCTGTAAATTCAGCGTGAAGTGTATACACTTCACGCTGAATTAACAGAGCGGTGGCAGTATTTGCCATTAAAAATATATTGTTGAAATTCAAATATATGTACGTTGTTTTAGTAACATGGACTCGTGTCAAATCGCGCGCGCTTGCGGTTACGATTAGGTATTATTGATATTCCCAGTTTGTTGGCTGAATCAGACAGTTTGAGTTAAGCAATGCTAGACATTTGTGACGTAGACTGCAATAGACTTGCGCTCAATTTTGTGTGACACTAGCTGGTACTGGAACTTAGGTACTACACACCTGCACGAATCTTTAGCGATAAACAAGCGTAATTATTTGAGTTTATTTCACGCATACAAATAGGCCTGCACATCTTACAAGAAGCAGGCTTTTAAATTTACGACCTACGTAATAAGGGGCGATTATCAACCAGCGAGCACTTTTTTCGACCCCGTACTGCCACTAAGAATTGCCACCCAATAATACTGAGCCTCTTTTTTTATATTACTAAGGTGACAAACAAGCATACGGCCCACCTGATGGTAAGTGGTCACTGTACCATATGGAGGCATGCAACACCAGAGGCATCACTTGCGCGATGCCGACCCTTTAGGAAAGGAAGTGGGCAGGAGAAGTAGCGGGAAGGGGGAAAGAAGGTGATTGGGGCTCCGGCACTCTCACTCACCGAACGAAACACAACAGTAGAAATACTGCTATTCACGTCGATATTCTGTGAGAGGGTAGTCCTTCCCCGGTCGAGCCGGCCCATTCATGCTAAAATCAGCGAGGCTCTGCTACCCTCAAAATCCACGCCTGATCCACGAATCGACCCAAGACTTCACCAACTCACACTACAAGAACAAAGTGATAGCCTATGTATTATTTAATCCGTAGAGGTTGATGTATAGCTTACTAAAATGCTGGCTGGTTGATCCCTGACCAATTCCCGCCTGATCGACGTTAAAGAGACAGTTATCAATTGAATGCGTGTCCACGGTCATTCCCAACATCGAACGTTGCCAACAATTTAATTGCAATTACAATCATGCTTCAACTGCGTCTGCAAATAAGATTGAATTATACCTCGTTCTTAGGGCTGTCTATGTTCGCAATAAGGTTTTAATATATACATAGATATATTTAATGATTGCACGGAAGGAATTATGGTTTAAGCAGTCACCTCGCTATTTACAGTGCGCTGAGCGTTAAAGGATTGATCACCAAACGGCTCAAAAATTATAACCAATAATATTGTAATATTTATTTTCACTAAATTCGTTGTTTAAATATCTTAATATTGAAGTAGCCCATCTCTATACCTGTAATTAATGAATCTGTGTAGAATAGTAAGACCAATATATGCATAATAATACGCTTACTTTACTTACTGTTAATGAGATACGAGGTTTATATTTCGTGGCGAAAACGTGTAATAGTTTTCTTTTTGCAAATAACTGGTGAGTGAACAAAGATTTTTTTTTTTTATTATTACGATGTTTTATTGAAACAATATTGTTTTACTCAGAAACAGAACCGAGTGCGATTCTGCTAGTGACACCCCTTGACCTTAGTCATCACCATCCTGCAATCACGACAATTGTCAACTTACGATGGATGGATTGTGCATTGAAATAAATGAATCGTCGTAAAACAAGCTGTTATGCGATCGTTAAACCGAGTCTAATAATGCTTAATGCGAGGCTTGCGATAACTTCTAGTAGGGGAGACTGCTGTTGGCAACTTCGTGCTAGGCCTTACGACTTGTGTGGTATAATAATCACCGCTCATCGCTGCACCGATTGGTCGATACACACAATATAAACTTTGGCTATATCGATATTATATTTCTCAGTAAGAACATGTTCAAAAATGGTATTATTGCCTTTTCAGATGGTCAACCCTGTGTATAATTTGTATCAGTTATGTTTAATGTAAGCACTCACAAAATTATTGCCAAACAGAATACATATAAATTTTTAGCGCCTGTACTGTTGTTTCTAGTAGCTAGGTAATTTTTATTGTAATCCGTGAATACTTTCGTGGTAGTTTATTTTTTACTTCAGTAAACTGATACTCACGTCGCACCAAATTCTTACTAACTAATGTTATAAATACGAATGTAAGTTTGCTTGTTTGATACGCTTTCACGCCTTAACTACTCGACCGATTATCAAGCAATTTCGCATAGTCGTTGTCAGTATACACAATGTACTGTTTGCGAGAAATATAAATTAATTGACAAAATTAACATTACCTTGAGCGATGCTGCGGACGAAATCTAGTAATTAATAGGATATAAATGTTATCAGTTATGTCAAATGGAATAACTATCAATTGTTTAGCGTCTGGACTGTCTTTACCAATAGCTAGCTAATTTGTATTGTAATCTGTGGATAATGTCGCGGCTAGTGTATTTTTTACTTCTGTAAACTAATACTCAAATTATACATTATTTATTATACTACTATTATTATATTTTATAAAATTTAATAATAATATCTACTTATATATACTTGTTTATGCAACCCTATATAATTGAGCCAGTTTCCAAAGAAATTGGGACTAGTTGCGCGCAGGGTTGCAAAGTTTTTTAATATCATTTCTGTGGCCTTGCAAGACATCTGTCATTAGCTAGGTAGTAGTTTTAAAAAAATACCTCAAATTTTAACATGAAAACTCTTTACTGGAACCTCTGCAACTCCGTAGGGATATTGCCTCTTTGGCATGTTTCTACAGAATATACCACGGGGAGAGCTCTGAAGAGTTATTCCACCTTATCCCGCCCTCCCCTTTCCTATCCAGAACAACGCGTGCTGGGCTCAGATGCCATCCTTACACGGTGGAGTCGACTAGACTCATACCTCTGCCGTACGATCAAGGCATGGAATTCTCTGCCAAGGCACGTGTTTCCTTCTTCCTTCAATCCTGGGTCCTTTAAGCGGGGCGTGAAAAAGCACCTTCTCAGGCCGTCAAAGTAGAGACCTCAACATCGCCTCGGCTGCTATGAAGACGATGTGGAGGCCACTGCTCTTAGACCACACGACTGCTTCCCATCAGGCAGTGTGGTCATTTCGACGAGCAAAATAAAAAAAAATAATAATAATATATCATTTAAAGTATTATTCACTCAAATTTATATATCTATTTTAATTTCTAAATTAAATACAAATCTGTGTAACTTTATTATTATTAATTATTTTTCTCTTATCACGGGTACTTTTCTAATGTTTTGTGTCAGAAATTATTAATATCAATACACTTCTACTTCTTTATTTTAAGAAAATACAAATGTAATAGATAATCCTTACCTATCAACATAGTTTTATACGATTCAGTTTCACCAAAAATATACAAAATTACAAGCCCGTTGACTAAATTGATAGTACATTTCATGCGACTGACAGTTTGATGGAATCAAATCCTAAACCTCATGCACAGCAGTCAAGGGTCGTGCAAAGTGATAAAAGATTTTATTTTTAAATACAATAGCAGCTCAAAATCTGGTATGGTACTTGGTAGACAGCAAAAGGTAGGCAATAGGTAGGTATTCCGTGTGACCTAAAAATGGCGAAATGTGGTCAAAATATGTATATCTCAAACATTTGAGGTAGTCAAAGATATATCTTAGCCTATCTCAAGTGGTTGAGATATATATTATATATACGTATACTAGAATATATTTTGTATATATTTATATATACATAGACTTCTAAAAGAATTATGCAATATATTTAGTTTTAGACCTATTCATGTTAGTATTGACATGAATAGGTCTAAAACTAAATATATCGTTAAATAAATATATATTTATTTAGACTTTTCTAATATATACTTTAGTTATTATGTATATGTCCTAGGCTAAGGTTGATCACCAGCGCTCGAAAATTCATGCTACAAGACAAATTATGCAGTGCTGTGTAAATACAAACAATTTTCTATATCTTTCTATAAGTTTGGGTGCTGAAATGTTATTGTAATAAAATTATTATAATAACATTTCAGCACCCAAACTTATAGAAAGAGGCGAATGTTGTTGATTTTAACGGAATGGCGGCCTTCGTTTTGTGTTTACCTAACGAGTAAGGTACTATCGAGTAAGGTTCTATCAATCCAGCTGTCAAATGCCATAATAACAGTAGGTTTCTATGGTAACTATGGAGTATGAGCTCTAGAGACCGTACTAGCTACTAGCACCTATAGTGGTGAATTCAAAAGCGACAGCCCTCCTTGAAACAACTTGTAGGATTGGTTATTGAAAAACTTGTAGCTACCATAAAACACCATATACAGTTTTATTACTGGTTATTCTATTTATGAATATTAAGCTTTCGAATAATTCTTAATGTTTTGCTTGGGATTAATAAATTATATACAGAAGCGCGGGCCTGCGGCACATTCCATCCAGCTTCTCAATTTAAATTAAAATGTTTTTTAATTTAAATTATTTTATAGATTCTGTGCAAAAAGTATATACTCACTTCTCGATCCAGTTTCTCAATTTAAATTTAAATGTTTTTAATTTTTATAACTTCTATTTATACATTTATATATTGCGAACATATCGCCACATAAATTAGACAAATTTCCAGAATTCATGCTGCGTACTCTTAACATTAACAACTTAATAACACTTTACCAGATCCGAGAATCGTATAAGAGACCTCACGATTGCTCGCAAGTTTATGCTACCAGATCAATTCGTATTATTATTATTTATATAGCTCTGTTTTAGCAATTCAATATAATACGAGTATATCTCTTTCTAGATTGCCTTGTTGGTGCATGGTAGTGAGCGCGACTGCTGTAGATAAGGTTGAATGGTTTTGTCAGCGGATACGTATTTGCATTTAATAACAATGATGTAATAGTAACTTTAATAGAAAACACATAAACACTCTCCACGATCGTCTTAGGTTCGGTTGCTGGATCAAAGTGTTATTGGATTTTCCATTAAGAAATTCTTAATCATAGACAGAAAATGTGATTCGTACTCAAAAACATCGCAATTTCGGGCACTGTGCTGGGTAGATAGCAATTTGGAAATAGTGTAACGAAAAATAGTTCGGTAGCATTTTCTCCTTTGTTTTTCAACTGGATCTTATTTTTTTATTTTGTGTCTACTGATGAGCTTTAGAATTAACACTAAAAACATTTGAGGTCAGTTTTTTTATGTTCTAAATATGTTATTTGATTTATGTTTTCCTGAAATTTTCAATAGTAATTACGTTCGAATTTCGATTACTGGGCGAAAATATATATAAATACCCCTATTATAAATATAAATCATTGTCACGTTTTACCTTAACAATGTCGTAATTCGTTACCGTTCTATCCAATAGTATCCATAGCAAACTGCGGTCACTAATGACCACATTAGCGTCACAAAGAAATGACTAATTCGTAATACCTACTAGTACTTATGAGGGTAGATGCATGCAAAAACGCAATATGGTCACAGAATTATTCACGGACATGCGTAGTTCTGTTGATTTGACCACAATAAGTCACACGTCTGTAGGGACTCCACATTTGGTGATTTGATGAGACTGTCTCAATATATATGTCCTTTTATTTCCCCAACTAGCTTGGTTTTCTATTTACATATACCTACTAAATAATTTGTTTTGTGTAAAGTTATTTATTATGGAATAACTCTGGCAAAAGTCATTAATATTGTTTTATATTAATATGGTTTAAAGTAGAAAAATATTTTAGACATTTGTTGTTTATACTTACAGTTTACAGTTGAATATTATATTGACTGGCTGGCACAGTGGTTATAGGGATCGCTTGCTATTGCCACCACACTGAATGTTGTGGGTTCAATTCACACACGCTACAACATTTTTATGGTACACAAATACCTAGTTGTTACTGGTCTGGGTGTTCTTTATGTCTATGTTTAAATATTTGTAAAGTCTCCCACGACACTGGTAATATTCCTAGAACACGAGTTATATTTAATAAATGAAATCAATAACCACATTAGTAAAAGGTTCTCCATCGCGTTGGTAACGATTTAAATGTATAAATACCTATTTATTTATTTGCAGACATTTTGATTTACCAACTCGATTATAATCCACCGTTTTATATGGTATCGATAGAATATTAAATATTTATTGATTTATTTTTAAACTCGTTTAATAATTGGCATTTCATATATTTTATTAGTATACTTGTAAGCTTGTTATGTTGAGGAATTCTACCATCTAAGTTAAGTGGTTGGAATAATTGGCGAGTGTGTGTTTCTGTGGGTTATGGCTAAGATTTAGATCTTTGACGGATAGCTCAGTAATTTACGTAGTAACTAAACCACTGCTAATGCGACGACTTTTTGAAGGTATCTAAGAAATGAGATTTCTCTGAGTATTTATAATCTCATGGTGTTCTTACATGCAGATGATGTTTCTTGTCTCCCAATCGTTCCCATAGGTCGGCACAGGTGTCAAACAGCCTCGGAGCTAATTTAAATCGCATTAACATGATAACTCAATTGTATGCGGAATAATCCACGATCTATGAAGCTTTGATTGCGGGGTACAGTTTTGTAATAATATAGACATATATCTCGCGTCACCTCTAACGTTCTGAGTCTTATATAGACAAGTAGGATGGTCATTCGAATTGAAATAAATTAATATTCAATTATACTTAACTATGATTTTTTTAAATATTTAAATTACTTCTTCTGGCTATTTAAACGTGTCTGAATACGAAACAATATGGTTTTTCATGTCTGTTTGTTCTTTCCACACGGATTGCGATTCGGTTTTCGCAGGTTGGTAGCTTGGACCTTAAGGTACACTCTAAGTCGCGTTTCATCTAATTCCGTTAGTAAAACCCAAGTGATAGTGCATAACGTGATGCGCATAAATGACCTTACCAGTCAAACTCGTATGAAGTATCGGTCATAATAATAACAGTTACTTACTAATTATATAAAATAAAATACTCCCAATACAACCTTTACTTGCGGTAATAACATTATATCCTTACTACCACATCCATCTACAACATTGTAGCTTGGAAGGCCACCTTTGCATTACTTATGGAAATGGGATCCATTAAGTCTGATTTAAATGTTAGTGCTGGTGCCCTACGGCAATTTGTCCAATAAAGGGCTTGCCTTCAGTAGTGTTAAGAATAATATGCCACCGCATTATTGCTACAAATATGGCACCATTAATGTGCCGACATAACTTAACACTTTTTACTCTCTGTGCTACGATTAGATTAACATTTCTTTGGAATATGGAAAGGCCGTGACATTTTATAGGGAGACTGCATTGAGTTTGTATATAAATTACGCACTTTTGATAATGAGTGTTTATACCATATATTATGAATATACAATACGAATAATATATCCAGGATTAGGTAGAACAACGCGTACCTAATTAGGCTCACCCTAATTAGTTTTTTATTTTTGTATTCAACTAACGTGGTATACAAGCTTATGGCCTGATGGTAATTGGTCACCGTAGCCTATGGACGCCTGCATCACCAGAGGCATCACTTGCGTGTTACCGACGCTTTAGGAAAGAAAGAAGAGAAAAAGCAAGCGGGAAGGAGAAGGAGCGGGAAGAGGGAAAGAGGGTGATTGGGTCTTCGGCACTCTCACTCACCGAATGAAATACAACAGTAGGAATACTGCTATTTCACGTCGATATTCTGTAAGAGGGTAGTTCTTCCCCGGTCGAGCCGGCCCACTCATGCTGAAATCAGCGAGGCTCTACTACTCAAACTCTAGTTTTGTATACCGTGCACATTCGCAGACTTAATGCTGTATATAAAAAAAGTACGAGACTTTTTCGTCAAAGAAATAGAACGCATGACATGATCCACCGCAACGGAAAGTTACGCCACAAGACCAACAAACTTCAAATTATTAGCACTCGTTTTAACAGTGTTGGAAAACATGAATAAAGAATAAAAGTGTAAGCTTGAGTATTCTATATATTATTAATAGAGACCGGTAACGTCTGAAAGGTTCGATCACCAATCAATTGCAGAGCCTATTTATACTGGGTGTTTCTTAGTATAGTGAAAACCTCTCAAGGGGTGATTATACTTACATAATATTGTCTTATGTTTACGCGAATGTTTTACATTGAAATTAACACTTTATACGGATTTTATCGCGTTGTTTATTTTACTTCAAACACTGGTATTACATAATTTTGAAAACTCTAACACTACTTTTATTGATATTTTACTACTATTTAAGCTATATATTTTCTAATTAAAACAATTTATATTTGAGTTTACACTTTGCCCCGACGTTTCGGTTGCTTTACAGCAGTCATGTTTACGGGGAGACTAAGATGGTAGTTGTCCCAACGTTCTGAAGTGTAGCTAGTTATTTCAAAGTATACCAGTGTTTGAAGTAAAATAAACAACGCGATAAAATCCGTATAAAGTGTTTAATTTCAAGGTGATTATACTTGTCATTATGAACAACTTTTGTTCTGGGACATTGCCGAAATCGTGAAAAAAATCAGGTGTTTCATACAACATTTGACTTTGATCTCGACAAAATGTATGGAACAGCTGATTTTTTCTTAAACTTATGTCTTACTTTCGTCGTGAAAGGTGGCGATTTTATTTTTGAACTAGATTTTGTCCGCAGCGTCGTTCGAGGTGACCTAGATTTTGTCAATACATTTCTATACCTCGGAAACAGTATTTTTTATTTGGATGGAGGCCTATGTCCTTTTCTGTATCCCTGACAACGTGTATGCAAAATTTCATGATTATCGTCGTTGAGTATTTAAGGCGTAAAATTGTAACAAACAAACTCACATTCGCGTATACAATATTGATGAGGATGTATAGTTTCAAAATCTATAGCTATTAAAAGTTGCCCATCGTAAAAACTTTACTTTAAACTTTGACAGATTTGTGAAACGGATATACGTATACGGATATACGCTATGTGATTGATGTTACATTCCTACACTAACAAGACAGTAAATCAAACAAAAAACTAATTTTAAAACGATATTAGACTCATTACAACTGATTATTCTGTATCTGTGCCTTAACTACATAAATAGTTTGTTGCGATAAGCATCGTTAACGATTGTGTTCTTATTCACAAGTACCTACTTTACATTTTGTATAAACTTTTTTATAATTTGCATGAACTTTTTATAATTTGCATGAACAATATGTCTACTTGCTCGCGGTGCCAATTATTTTGTAGTTTTGTTTTGTAACCATGTATTTTACTTGACGCCTGAGGGTTGACTTAATGTTGTCGAGACTAGTATGGAAGTGTTTCTGGTGTGTGAAAATTTATTATGGTCCCCTTGGAAGGCTTACAATGTTGCCAATTTGACGAATGTTGCGATAGTGATTTCCGGACGGACTTAATTGCTCCAAGGCTGGTAGCTTTTGTTATTATAATACTTATAAAGTACGTTCTTAAACTGCTACTTATATGTTTTACGGAGCCTTATCACGGCTTATGTATGTTCGATTATCTATTCAATTCTGTAGTTGCCCAAATGCTTCGAAACTTTCATGGTCACGGTTAAACTCAAAACTAATATACAATAATTTACAATCGATCGAGTTCGCAGGTTTAATCGGAATAATTTTATTATAGGAGAATTGTACTTATTTAAGATCAAAATATTGATACCAAACAAATTTATTGTAACATCTGCCTACAAAGCCAGAAAATAGATTTGTCTTTTATTCACAACAAATTTTGACAAAGATGCAGCACAATAAGTTCAATAGAACATACATAGGAAGCTTTATTAACATCGCTCAAACGCCGGTTTAATAAACTCTATTGTGTAATATGTCCCTTTACCATAAAAATATTTACACAATAAGACTAACTATGGCTCCATACGAAAAGATACTTAACATTTAATTATCTAGCAAGATTAATTAAACATATTTATTTTCGGACATTTAGATAGATAAACAAATACGCGTAGATTTGTCGAGTGACAGTTTTATTGTATCGCATGCGTGGAAATGACGTTTGATACAAACAACTGTAGCGCCCGGCGCAGGTGATGATGCCGGCCCATAATTACATCTGCTGTTATCATACATATTTATTTTTACAGTTGCATTTCGAGAATATATATCTATTTGTTACAAGAGTAGAGGAAAACACATTAAAAATATTTACATAGTCTTGAAATGTTAAGTAAGAGAAGATGGCTTTAGTTTAAGCATTAAAATAAAATAACGAAACTGCATTGTCTACCAATACAGACTGCCTACTAATAATTGTTAAAACAGATACATCAAATAAAAACCCAAATGTAATCGACAAAAGGAAATTCAATAATTAGTTTCATAAAAACATGTTTAACTACATATTTACTTATTGGCAGTTCGTTCAAGATAAACATAATTATTGTTAATAATAAAAATATTCATTATGTAGATCAAGCGTAGCAGATAAAGGTAATAAATTACAAAACCTCGCAAAATAGCGCAACAAAAAATCATAACATTATATTTATAGTTCTCTTCAAGAATTTTTACGAGAAAAATATGAAAATAATAAATAAGGTGTGGCTAAAATATAACGAAATATTTTGTTTTACTTATATATTATATATTTAACACTCGCGTCAACTTATACTGAAGTTTGCACGTTGTACAAAAGAAGTGAAAATCACTCTTTTAAAGAATTTTGCCAAACTTTTTATACGTGCAGCCTGTGGGTTAGATATACTCAGAGGGCCTACAACGCTCTTCACGTGCAATATAATAACGCTTTCAGGGTGCTTTTGAGGCTCCGGCGATTCTGTAGTGCGTCAGGCATGTTTGCGCAGGCGCATACAGACAGCTGTGAAGCTGTAATGCGGAAGAGGACAGCATTTCTGATGCAAAGGATTCGCCGGAGCAACAGCAATATCCTGAAGGTGATAAGAGATAGGCCACACTGTCCCTTCCTGTGGCACTGGACCCGTAGGCATAGCGGTGGTGCCGGTGCAGCAGGAAGATACATGAATTAATTTTAATAATTGTTTATACTAACATAGTTTTTAAGCAATTGTTACTAACAAAATATGGATTTAAATCTGAAATAAATGTTTATTATTATTATTTAGGTTAGCTTAATATGTTTTTAAAATAAACTTCGGTATTTAATGAAAACCACGGGTCTAGACCAAGTGGGGTTCATTTGGAGCATTATTTATTACAAGGGGCTCGTCCTGCAAAAACTTACGAACTATACGGCAAGTATTCTATTGTATTAGTTATCGGCCTTCTGCATAGTGATGTAAAGGTTAGTGGGTAGCTCTATCTTATTATTATTATTATTATAAATAAATACATTGGTGTCAGATTTCGTAAATACTTTTTTCAAGTTCAGGTGTTACACTGATGGGAGTGCAAGTGTGCTAATCCCAATTAATAAAAAATAAAACACTTTTAACAAAATAAAGGTTTGTTTGTTTCATTGCAATTAGTTGAATAGATCCCGCGATACGGTTTGAACTCTCTATTTTATTTTAAATTAATACATAATGTTGTTAGATTCACAGGTCAGTGCTGTTCGCAATTCACAAAGACACAGATTTGATACTTTTATACACCAACAAAAACATAAAGATAACCGAGACATGAAATTTTGCTCAGGATATATTATATTTAACTAGCTTCAGCCAATAGCATTGAACGCTTTTTTCTCGATGAAAGGTGTCTATGTTCTTTTCTGTGCCCCTGACAACGTGTATGCGAAATTTTATGACGATTGGTCGATTAGTAAACGCATGAAAACGTAATAAACAAAAAATCTCACATTTGGTTATTTACTTCATACAATATTCATTGGTTAATATTGGTATATATATATTGGTATTATTGGTATATGACATTGGTTAATATAAAGCAGCGATAGCCTAGTGGGAAACCGTTAGACTGCCACGCAGAGGTCTCGAGTTCGAACCCAAGGCGCGGTTCTCTGACTTTTCGAAGTTATATGCGTATTAAATAGTTAATTATCGCTTGCTTTAAAGGTGAAGGAAAACATCGTGAGGAAACCTGCATGTCTGAGAGTTCTCCATAATGTTCTCGAAGATATGTAAAGTCTTCCAACCCACACAAGGCCAGCATGGTGGACTATGGCCTAACCCTTCTCACAGTGAGAATAGGCCCGTGCCCAGCAGTGGGACAGTTTAATACAGGGCTGATATTATTATTATTATATTGGTTAGGATTCGCACTTTATTTTTATGTTACTTGTGAGCTTAGTAGTCTTCTTACTAATTTACACTTCTTTTTTCAACTAGTTAATCAACATACGACAAATATCATTTTGTATTTATAAGCACTAAACACTCTATTAATCAAGCATTAAGAATTATTTAAAGAACTGGATTCTATTTGAGACGCGTGAGAAAACTGCTAGGTGAAAGGCTAATCCGCTAATCATGATATATCGCTCTGTGAAGGCTTATACAAATCTTTTATAACTCTCAAGATATTAAAACTTGAAGAGTATACGGATGCTTAAGAATTAATTATTGCTATCTCTTTATATCTATGTTCTAGTTTATAAGCTTTAGATTCTAAGCATTTTATGGCGTCCACGTGTCGAGAGACTATGTAAAATTTTAAGAGATTTTGCGGCTTTATTAAATCACTGAACTCCGAATACGTATAGGAAAATAGAGTATCGTCTATTGTATTCATAAACATATCAGTAAGAAACTATCGTAGCTTTTGTTTCTAAATGTAGTACAAGAATCTACACGGATGGCGTATTGGGTTAAGTGGTTGTCTTTCCGCACCGGGTGTTGTAGGTTCGATTCCCAATTTGTATGATCCACACTTAGTTGCTCTGAGTCTTTGTGTCAGTTTTTTTAATGTTTGTGAAGTCCTCCGCAGGAATAACTTTTAGAAAAAGGGTTGTCTTTAAAAAGAATATAAGTTTTAAATCATGACTATCCATACGTTTATTTAATAAGGCCTGAAATATATACTACCCTAATTTTACAACACAAAATTTGCTGTTATTTAAGTCGTCACCTAGCTGCTTAAACTCTGAGTATTATGGTAACGATCTCAACGCTAAACACATATCAGTATAATCCACAACTGCTTACGTATATACCTTATAATACCAGTTGCAAATAGTTGTTTCAGTTGTTTTATTATCTATAAAGCCTTCAACAACACAGACAAAATCCGTAGCGCAGCTGATTTTAAAGAAAGTTCTCAAGTGTTTAGCCATTATAACATAACAGATAGATCTGTTTTGTATATTATGTTTTTTTGCTAAATATAGATTAGGATTAAATATAAATATAAATAAGAAGCAAAAATGTATAACTAAATACCTTTAAGTATGAAAAATGTAAACTCGCTTAATGCTTTTAAGAAGGCATTAGGTAAATATTTGCTACAAAATCCTTGAAGGCATTAGACGAGTGTAGGTGACGAACTTGTAATCGTTATATCTTATGTTTAAAATTGCTCTCAAGTAAGTGACATGTAAATGTTTTTACTGAGGATAAATATCTTTAAACCTAAACCTAGATTCAAGAGTTCAAAGACTATTTCACAATAGCACGTCAAATAAATCAGATTATTAGCAAATATACTACAATTGTATATTTAGCAATATATAGCGAACAAAAGTCAGCATTAATTTCACCTAAATATACCTAAAGTATTGCATTATTGAATCTAAACAAAGTAAAGCACGTGTCCGTACAATTGTCATGTGCGAATGAATTAAGAACACACGTGATGTAGCATAGACAAAGATGTAAAGGAAACATCTTGACACTTAATATAAAAGTAATATACAGGGTGTCCAGTAATTAATGGATAACATGGAAATGTCTTACAGTGGAACCGATGGCCGTTCAGAAAAAAAATAGAAAAAAAAAATCTATCCCAACTACTACCTGAGATATGTGTTTTTTTTTAATTACCATGTATAACTTTCTTGTATACTACGACCATAAATGAATGAAATCCATCGGTTTTTTGTTGTTTTATTATTAAACACTAATTATGTTCTTTTTTTTTCTGAACGGCCTTCAGTACTACTATAAGACATTTCAAGGTAATCCATTGATTACCGGACATTCTGTATATTACACTACATTTTTTCCGCGACTTCGCTTGGGTAAACTAGGAAACGTTAGGGTAGTAACAGTGTTTTTTCCCGAGTAAAACGCACCTTATATCCTTTTCTGTACCCTGACAACATACATGCGAAATTTTATGACGGTCGACCGAGGAATTAAGGCGTGAAAGCGTAACAAATTAACATTCATATTTATAACCTTAGTTAGAGTTAATGGAAGTTATCAATAGCTAGTATTAATGCTTGTATATTGGAAGACTTTACAAACATCAGGAACACCTACATTCGGAGCAACAATTTGTGTGTTACATAAACGTATGCGTACACTACGCATACATGTAAATAAACTACACATATAGTTACTCTAAACACATATTACATCAGAAAATATATAGACTAATTCTTCGCCGATGTCTCTGAATAGGAATATTGCAACCACATTTCGCCAGCTATGGTTTTAAATACCATTTAATAGCAGGTAAGCCTATTGACGTACATCGGAATAGTACATTACTAACACTAGGCTCTCTATTGCTACTGAAATTTTTCATTATAAATACCCAATGACAATTTTACCGTGCCGGGAATTCGTCACCTCCACAGCAGCAGGATTCACTACTGCTGAGCCCCATATGCAATTAAGTTTTGCTAAAGATGAAACTTGGAGTCAAATATTAGTCTCTATAAGTTATATTATTATTTGAAGTATACTTTTTACATTATGTCTATCCTAGGTCATTCACGTTTTAATGAACACAAAGAATGCCCGCGCTATTTAACCTTATTCTAAAGATTTTACGCTTTAATTTAATTACAAAAATACGTGAAATAATTCAAAATCGAATGAATTTATCTTTTTATTTATGCTTTAAAAGATAAATTGATTAAGTGAAAAAGCAATTTCGAACCTGACTGCGCTGTAATTTCTTAGCAAAAACTAACGCGATTTTTCGCCTATCATGTTTAAGCATTTAAGAACTAACCCAAGACCTTTTGTACACTAGTTATTTTTGGATTTTAGAAGCCATTTATAATATTAAAGCTACAATTCATTTAAATTTAGAATTTAAAATCAACAACTAAGATGACCCATCAATAAGTGTTACTTCGAAACGGCCTTATAATATTTTTTTTTCGAGATAAATCATAATTTTAACAGGACCAAAATGCAACCTGATTGCTGCATTGTTAAAATGTTTGAAGGGATTTCTCACTAAAGAATTATTTAAAATTAACAGTCAAAGTAACTTCAAGCATATCGACGCCTCGCGTAACTGGAGAGCTGCCATTTTCTTTACGCAAAGAAATAGCACTGCTATTCAACGTGGCAATGCTGCCAGTCTTTTGGTCACGTTGCCAATTGACAGCGATGTGGAGGAATACTTTATAGCTTTAAATATAATCATCAAACTTTTTTAATCCTTATAAGTATTTAAAATAACAAGCAAAACATATAGAGACCCGTCTATGTGTATAATAAAGTATATACACTCACGTTTAGCTAGCTCTCTATGTTTTATGTAATAGAGTATACCTATTGTAGTCTACCGGACACATTTATAGATTACTACTAAGAATTGCCTAATAGCAAAATCTTATAATACTACCTAACTCGGTAAGCAAGTCAGGGGCATTGTGATCAGCCGCAAATAGTCTAGTCTAGTCCGTCTAATCTCTATAGATTGTTTTCGTTTATCATGTAAGAAGGTAATAAATACGTTTAATGTTTACCAATGTAATATTTCTTTAATTCATATAAGGAACTATAAGTGAAGACTTGTAATTGGCCTTCCTTTTCATATTGTTCTATTTATTACTTTAATAACTGTAAGTTTCTTAAAAGATAGAATAAAAAAACAAAATACGCGCATACCTATGTCACGCAAAAAGGCAATTTTATTTTAAGCATTTATAAATGTAATTTTAAAATATTCTTAAATTATTGTCTTATTTGGGCGGTGGTTGTCATGTTGTGTGGGCGAACAAGCTTAAGATCCACCCAACACACGTAAAGTTTCTAGAACATGAATCCAGTTTAATTAGATGGGTTAACAACAACACATAACCTGAAAACGACTAAACAGGTAGTACATATCTTATTACATACATATTTTTCTTTTATGGCACTAAGATAGTAGACGGGCTCACTGCCGTATGATAAGCGATGTCTTTGGAACAATACCAGTGATATATCTAGCACTTATCGACCCTACAAAAAGTAACAAGCGTAAGTCTCAAACATCGCAACCCACTGCTTGCTACAGAAATCGCACCAAAATCAGTATAATGCGGCCTGCGACATTTAAATGCACTGGAAAATCTATTTACTGTAAAGACATAAAGTACGGTTATTTTGGTGACATCTTCCATAGTGAGGTTTTAATCCGTTTAAATGACAAGACCGCTGTGTTTTTATTTTTATTATTTTCTTTTATACAACCAAGATGAGGCAAACCACTCGCACCTGAAGTTAAACGATTACCGTAACTAAAATATACTTGTAAAACCAAGCACATAGTTCGTGCAATTACAGTTTCTAAAGGAAATCTTTGTATTGCAAGTGCAAAGGGCTAAAACAAATTATCCTTAAAGAATGTACAGAGGATGCATAGATAACCTGGCATTCTTACACATTACGTTTAAAGCTGTATAGCTGCGATTTTCTATAGGGGAAACATACTACCGCTGCTTAAACCTGGCATTCTGCTTAAACTGGAATAGCCCAAATCATTTTAAATATAAGCCAATTTGTAGAAAGACCATTGTACCTAAACCGTACATTTCCAGTAATTTAGATTAATTGTATTATCTAATTTTACCATCTAGAAGTGGCGTTTTAAACGATTATTTATTATTGCTTATCGATGCTCCATTATGAATATTGTCACATTATCTTTCGGTTACTTAAGCTACCGTGTTTTGGCTAAATCTGATAGCTCCAGTCGGTGGGACCAGAGACCGGTTTTTATTTTTTCTAACGTGTCCAATTTCACACGTCCGCGTTAAGTGAACGAACGCCAATAGCAGTCCAATATCCTGTAAAGTAATTACTATTGGAACTCGAATTTGAGTATACACATCATTATGAAAATTGAACTTTGTATATATATTATTTGTGAGTTGTTTAGGAAATAGTAATCAGCTTATATAGCTGGTGTCAATAAGGAAGTTATATTTGTGTTGTGATTTTCACATGGAGAAAAATATTTCTGGTTATCGTGGGATGGATCGCGTGCATTACTCGTGACATATGTATATAAAATTGTCAATTAAAATGCAATTGTAATAAAAATTGTATCCCTTTGATTTCATGGTATAACTTTGCGTTTACGCATACTATCACGGTAGAGATAAGGTTTCGTTATTTTATTGAATTCTTCTCTTAGGAAATTGTGAGTACCAACAAGGAGACTGAAAACGTGCCTCGTAGAAGGCAGCTTGTAGCCTATTAAATCGCAGCTATAACATTGCTTAGGCAAGGTGTGCTTTTTTGTTGTGAAGTTTTCCAAGATGTTATTCAACAAACAGAAATAGCGGTGGCACAGAGTTTATACCTATCTCCGTTTAAATTTGTATTTAAAAAATTATCTGGAACAATAAAATATTGTTTTGTGGAAATAGCTACTTATCAGGTATAGCAATAAGCATTGATCAATCATAATGATATAAAATACAAAAAAAATGAGCATATTCAAAGTATTAGTAAGTATTACAACATCGAGACATATTTATAACAAAAACATTTGCATATATATTATATAATTATTTTTATTATATTTAACAATACATTCTATGTTTAAAAATGTATCTACATTACTTTTAAAAATAAATGTAAATGTTGCTATGACACTGGCCACTAAATGTTATTATAAAAAAACTAATAGCGTTAACGGTAGCATAAATTCTCTTACAGATAAGCCACGCAATACAATCTTCATTTAATCCTTTGACGTAACGAACTGGTTAGTTTAATATAGATCAACTGTTGGATATTCCCGACTATCAATTAGACGGATCTTAATATACGAACATAAAATACCTTTAGAAATACATATTCATAGTGCAATGCTGATGGCTTAGATAACAGAATATGTAACAGATAAAAAAAATTGTGTTTAACTGGTTAATTGTGTTCTACATAAAATTAAGGTGTTCTTTTTTTGAATTGAGATGCAAATGTGACTGATTAGTTGTATGTGTTTAAAAATCAAGCTATATTGCTACTATGTTTGTTTGGTTATGATGGTTTGGATTTTGGCTATGGCGGCTTATTGCAAGCGGTATGCGGTTTATATGGTTTTATTCTTATTCGTGCTTGATATTTATTATGGTGCCAATTTCTTTTTATTTTGCCTTTCTGACTTAAATACAAAGATAATCTTCTACACATGAACAAAAACATAAATATTAATTTTCAATAATTAAAATTATAAAAAATTATAATTTTGCCTTTTACTTGATTTGACCACAGAGGTACTCTATTTTGAAAACATTTCATTACGAGAATTAGTCTTCAGGTGTGATAAGATCTTTAATTTATCGTCAACATAAGGTAACTAAACAACTCACTAATAAGTAATAAACCAACGATTTTTAAAGTTGATGCGAGTGAAAGCTGACTAACCATAGTACCAATTATTGACAAAGTTGTCGAGAGCCCAGATTAATTTGGTTCAGTAGAGTGTACGAAAGTGTTGAGTTACAGCCTGAGAACCGTCGGTCAGTGTCGCCTGTCCGTACGCGTTGCTAAAATTGACACCCGGCCGTTTGTGATAAACTTGTGAGAAGTTAACTTCAAATAAAAAATCCGCTGCCTAGTTAGTGGGTAAGGAGTACTGTAAATATACCGTTTTAATAATAGAGATTCTTCCTTTTTTATTTTAAAGAACGCACTAGGAATAATTTGTGTGTCGCGGTGGACTTTGCAAACATTTTAACAACAGACACAAATAACACCGAGACTCGGAACAATAATTTGTGCTTCACATAATTATTTGTCCTGTTTGAGATTGAACCCTCAACACTCGATGCAGCAGTAGAGATGACTCGAGTACTTTAACCACTTTGTTTGTCGTGCAGACAAATTGCTTATTTAAAGAATAAACGTAGCAAAATAAAAGAAAGCTTAAATAAATCAATCTTTGACTTTTAATGGATTAACTTCACCAACGTCATTTAGACACAATGGTGACGTTGGTGATGTGCAAATGATATTTGCATCACGACTGTAGGGTAGAATACCTTTTGCAGGCAATTCGTGTCTCACTGCGTTTTGCCTGGTAAGTAAATTGCCGCAAGCTCGCATACCTTTCTCTCCCATTTCTTTTTCTTTTGTCCTATCTGTAATTCATTTTTACCTATCTCAAGAATGATACCTTTAGAATTGCAAGTGATTATAGACGACAAACAGCCCGTCTGCTTATTTGGCACATAAATTCAAGGATGCAAGACATTACTTTAAATAATAGTATCATGAAAATATAACAAAAAGGTTTATCATATGTAGTTTTCGGCAGACTTCAAACTCATTTACCTCAAACAAGCCGGTTTTCTTAGACGCAACAAATAAAAAGACGATAAACATAGAATAAGTAAACCGTTCTTTGTTTAATTCTAATAAAATATAATTTTCCATTGTAATATGCTGCGCTCAAATATTTTTTGCCATAGGACTTAAAAGAATAATTAAGGCCTGAAAAATGGTGCTGGCAACGAATAAAAATATATAGATAGATAAAGCGACCATAGAAAATCGATTCTATCGATCGAACCCACAAAACTCAGAGTGTAGGCAGTAGCGAGACGACGATGATTTAAATACTGTGCTACCTATGTTTTAGGTTCTACGTAATGGGTCGTAAGCCTATTGCAATCTACCAACACGTGCTTGGACTTAAGATCCTCCGTAATGGGACGACGAGCCTACCACACACTGCCAAATTCTTGGGAGAAAAACCTTATAACACTTTGTCTGACTCTGACATCAATGCTAAAAAAACTAAAACATGCGCAGAATCATATTCACCAGCGCTGCGCCACTAAGGCAGACTGACTGTAAGCCTAAATCCTGACTAATATTATAAATGCGAATGTGAGTTAGTCTGTTTGTTACGCTTTAACGCCTTAACCACTTGACCGATCACCATGCAATTTCGGATACACGTTGTCAGGGGTGCATAGGGTACCTTTTATCCAAAAAAGTACTGTTACTGAACTAACCTACCATACATTTACGCAAGCGAAACCGCGGGTAAAATCTAGTAATTAATAAGAATTAGAGTCAAGGAATGTATTTATATTTTCAGAAGATGCGCTGGTTATGCTAACACAACAAAACAAAATATCAGCGCATCTTTTCAAAGGGTTATTCCACATAATAATCTCAAAACGCCGCTGACGTTGAGTCGGCGCGGGCGCAGGCGCGTCATTTCAGTCGGCGCGCTGCGCGCTGTCACCTCGGACAGTGAACAATCAGCCGTATATGTAAACACGCCGGTGTTTGTACAACTCGTGTGCTTGCACAGGCGTGGCGGTAGGCGGCGACATGTAGGCATTCGTGTGTATACGTATGATGTCATCGTACACCTCGGTGAAGAGGCAAAAACATTTCCATAATACGTTTGATAACCAAATGTACCTATACTATCTTATAAAGGGTTGGGTGCATCGCTTTTATATTCGGTAGCTATATTTAGAAAACCTGAACTACGTAAGTTCCTATATGATAATACAGACTATAGTCTATCTATACCGTGGTGATTTTAGTCGGTAAGTCTCAAGAGAGCTTAACATAATCCACCCGCCTGTCCTTGTGGCGAGTGGGAATGCATCGAGAGCATTTCCTAGCGTAAAAAAAAGGCTATGGACTATCTCCTCGCTATATTTAACGATTCTTAAACAAAGAAAAGAAAAATACTTCATATTATAAGTATTTTCTTTTTGCTTATTTGCAGGTGGTAACCTCTGGAACTACTGAAACGATTCCTAAATATTTTCGAATTGTATAAGACTATACTAACTTAAACAACCTTAAATAGTAAATGACATTGATATAAGAAATTATACAAATAAACTGCGAGAGGAGTAACTGTTGTCTAATGAAAGATAAGTGCGATATTTTAATGCTAAAAGGTATCAATAATGTTTTTATGCGAACTGTGTCTACTTATCTGTACAGGATTAAACAGACTATTATATGTTTAGTATTCATACACTACTCCTGAAATAATACGCATAAACGTCTTTATTCAAGAAGTTAAAAAAAATAGTAAGTAAGTATTTAAGACAAATTTATAACTGTTGCAGTTATCATAAAAGTGTGCTAATAACTGTCTGGATAAATATAAAACTGAAGACAGTTACTACTATACCAGGATAGATTTCTTCAACAGAAGTAAGCTTGTATGGTTTGGTTCGCTGATATTATATCCATATGTAAATGAAGGGAAATCAGCATCGACAGGGTTGGTTGTCTGGATTCTTATCAACTACATTTCTAACGAGATATCTTAGTTTTATCTTCGTTGTAGGAACTCACATAGGCATAGGCTTTTCTCAATCAGTTACATCAAGTGATAAGATGTTTTATTAAAAAGTAATTAACCTGTCTTTGTAGGAAAGCCAGGCATAATTCAAAACCTATTATGTCTGTCCGCCAGTGTGCCACTGCCATTAAATATAATTTTATTATATTTAACTATTAAATGTAATTTTGTTATATCGCACGAATTATTTACCTAATAGCACACACTGGAGCAACGATTCACTCAATCTACGATTTCACGAATAGGTTAGCTGATTCGGTTTTGAGTAATGAATAAGAATATAAACCAGTGTTTACACTTATACCTACTTAAACTGAAACTTATTTATTACAACACGCTTTTGAATTTTCTAAAACTTTAAAGACGTGATTGTACCGTTACTCTAAATCAAAACATCAGACTATCTAACAATTAAACTGAAACTTATTTATTACAACACGCTTTTGAATTTTCTAAAACTTTAAAGACGTGATTGTACCGTTACTCTAAATCAAAACATCAGACTATCTAACAATTAAACTGAAACTTATTTATTACAACACGCTTTTGAATTTTCTAAAACTTTAAAGACGTGATTGTATCGTTACTCTAAATTAAAACATCAGACTATCTAACAATTAAACTGAAACTTATTTATTACAACACGCTTTTGAATTTTCTAAAACTTTAAAGACGTGATTGTAGCGTTACTCTAAATTAAAACATCAGACTATCTAACAATTAAACTGAAACTTATTTATTACAACACGCTTTTGAATTTTCTAAAACTTTAAAGACATGATTGTACCGTTACTCTAAATTAAAACATCAGACTATCTAACAATTTCAAAAATTGAATATATTGTAGTTCTTATTAAACGAAATTAAAGAAATATTATTATCTACTACAAAGGTACGCTTGAATTATGTGAAAATGTAGAAACGTAATACCTATGTAATTATTAAATATCGTTTCCACATTTCCACATAAATCAAACATACCTTAACATTTCTTCTAAAACATAAAAGCAAAAGCATAACAAACAAATACAAACGCTAGGAACGCTGTAATCCAATACCTAAAGCCATACAACTTGTAGAAAAGAATAGTCGAGTAAATGAAAAGTGGACTCATAATATTGATCGTCAATATTTAATATAATAATATGTATATTCGATTAAGAACAAACTACGTGGCGCGGTGATTATGTTGTCTTATTGATTGCGCCGCCGCCTTCACAGGTATGGACATGAGAATGTCAACAGTATGCGCAGTGAGACATTGAAATCGAATATTTCTTTAAACTTCACGTACACCGTTCATAATAACTTGATATATTATACAACCGGTACTAAAAGAAAGGTGCTGTCTAGATATTTGTATTGAAATTAAACTCATTTAGACGGATTTTATAGCGTTATTTAACACTATATTACATAATTTTAAAACTGTTACACTACTACTACTAATGAATTTTACTAATTTTTAAGCTAATAAAATTATTAAAGCTATTTATATTTTGGTTTACACTTTCCCCGACGTTTCGGTTGCTTTTCAACAGAGGAGTCTAAGATGGTAGTTGTCCGTATAAATGAGTTTTATTTCAATGAATAACATTCGCGTAAACAGAAGACAATATTATAGATATTTGTACTATACGCATGTAACTTTCGGGCTATTTGCACAGGCTACATGCACAAGTTATTGACACTGGTGACTTGCACTGGTAGCGATTATCATTTACATTATGCATACAGCCCGTGCAAGTGCATGACCTTGGCAAGACCTAGGTAGCTTGCAGAACAATTTAATATTTTAATGATTTTTAATGACTGCACGGATGGATAGCGTAGTGGTTTAAGTAGACACCTTGCCACTGCGCCGAGTGGTGTGGGTTCGAATCTTACACGGAGCAAAACTTTGTGTGATCCACAAATGGTGGTGCCGATGGTTTATATTCTTATTCGATTGATCGTGGTGAGTCTTGGTGTTCTTTGTGTCCGATGTTTGAATATTTGTAAAGTCCCCTGTGACACAGGATTAGTCCAAGAGCAGGAGTAGGATTTAAAAAAAAAACTTTTTCAATCTGTACTTATGAAATGTGCTGTCTAGATTTTTGAACAATGCGCCATGTAACTGGCGCGGGCGATTCGCTCGGGTTACATGAACGGTTTACTGATACGGGTTATCTGCGCGGGAAGGTCGTCTAACGTTTACACTTTTCATCCAACCAGTTCTAGTACTTTAACTTGCACTTGCCATCCGCCCCTTATACTAAATCCATAAGACAAGGTAGCTAGCAGGAAAATGTAATATTAAAGCTATTAAAATGATGCATGTGATCGTTACTAGCAAGCGAACTGCGAGCCAAACCGCAGTAATGTAATATAATAGTACTATTTAAAAATAATAACAGTTGGATGATTACGTCCCGTTTGCCATTATAAGCATAAAAGGCGTATATGACCGATGCGTAACGCCCATATCATAAACTAAAAACAGCACGAATGAAATTCGCAATCAATATAATATCTGGTTTTGTCACAGTTAATTGCCGATTAAACTTAAAACAAATTTAAAATAACTACACAGAAAATTTCTCTGCCTCATGAAATAAAAAGACATTGGAAATGATCGAAACCACTTTGTAGGTATTGACAATAATTTAGCTAAGGCTCTATAAATTACGTAACTTAATTTGTGTGTTTCACTTACAAAATATTTGCGGCTGTAGTACTACGGTATTTGTATAATACTATTATCTAAGTTACGCTTAATAGAACAAAAAGAAATATTACAAATTTAATAGCGTGACAATGCTGCTGCTTTCCAGCCGTACCTGCGTTATAAATTCTAACTCAAAAATCCTTAATTTATTTAGAGACAGGGTAACACTTATGAGCATCAAATTATATTGGTTTGTGAGTTTATTTAAATTACATTTAGGTAAGTTGAGAGGTTCAGGCAAAGCGTTAAACCTTTAAGAAGATACTTTTAACGAACTGAACACTCGTTTACAATTGCCATAGAGAATTTACAATTAATTTCTGCAAGAAGTTGCAACCATACATTTCAAATGTAAAATGATTGCAATGTTACTATACAAATATAATATGCCTACATATAATAAATATAAAAAAGTACTTTGTATCTTGCATTTTTACATCAATTAACACTGTCCTTTTCAGAAGATAGGTGATTTACAGATGCAACTAAAGAAATAAATAAAAAATAAAATGTTTATTTTCAGTAACAAAATGTACATTTTTACAATTTAGGTAATGGGGTCACCTGTTAAGCAAACAATATGCTTGTGATAGGTGGCGCCGCTCCTCAGAAGAACCGACGACGGGTACTTATATAATTAATAAATTAGAGCTTTAACATTTATAAAAGGAAAGTAATTAAAATAAAAAAAGAAATGAAATAAACAATTTAGAAACAAATACAGAAGTATGTATCAATAGTACACTGTACCAGATGCGTGTGCATATGTTAGTGTGTGTGTGTGTGTGTGTGTGTGTGTGTGTGTGTGTGTGTGTGTGTGTGTGTGGGTGGGTGTGTGGGTGTGTGGGTGTGTGGGTGTGGGTGTGTGAGGGTGTGTGGGTGTGTGGGTGTGGGTGTGTGAGTGTGAGTGGGTGTGTGAGTGTGTATATGTGGGTGTGTATAAGTGAATGTACTTACCTATTAGGTCTACTGTAACACACTTTCACTTTTCTCATAACTCAGTGTTTTTCGCCAGTGTTAATGTTTTCTTATATATTTTTAAGTCCTTGTTTATCAGGTTATATAGATGTGAAGACCGAGAAATAGTGCGTCAATGCAGTTTTCAAATGCAAATATACACAAAAATATCGTTATATACGTAGCATGATCAACACTCACTCGCATAATATGTATTCCCCAGACAACTATACCTTGATCTTAAATTTTGCACTAAGTGTTATTCATGGGTATCTATAGCCGTATGCTCTCAGTCTCAAAGAACTTCTTCGCTGTTGCACAAACTATGGACAAATACTACCGAACAGTAAACTAAATACAAGTTGTCGGAGCCTACAATGTCAATTTCTACGTCAATATAACCAAGGCGACCTCTAAAAGACCTTCTACGCGGTCGTTTTGACCACAACAAAGGTTGTATTGGATTAGTTCAGTGGTATAATGAAGGCAATGTTTATCAATTAAATGCGAATGAATTAGATATTTTTATATATATTTTTATTGATATATTTACAATCTTGCATATATTATAGACTAAATTTTGCCTGCGGTTTCGCTCGCATAAATGTAGGTTAGCTTGAGTTAGTAACAGTACTTTTTCTGGATGAAAGTTACCCTGTGTCTTTTTCTGTTCCCCTGACAACATGTATGCGAAATTTCACGATGATCGGTCGAGTATTTAAGTCGTGAAAGCGTAACAAAGAAACATACAAACTCATATTCGCATTTATAATATTAGTTGGGGTTGTGAATGGTGGTGAGGCAGCTTCAGTTTCTAATTACTTTTTGAAACAATCGGATATAGTTTTATTGTGTTAAGAAATGTTCAGTAAAACACGGAGTCTGGGATGATATCCGGAAGACAGAAAGGGGCTTGTATTGCATTTCGTACCATGCTTACTTCAAACTACTACTTTCGATATAACATACGGAAGAGTAAGTAATGTCTAAATAACGTGAAAAGTTGTCGTGATTTTTTTTTTCGTTTTGAACGCAAACAATTGTATCTTGTGTCTTACTGGCTAGGTACATAACAAAATATATTAATGAACAATCCACGGCGTTTCCACATATAAGGTACCTTAAGAAGTAGTATCGTGAAGTACATTATATAAAACAACAAGCTAAAAGAAAAAGAAATTTTTTTCGTGCAATTTAAAATATATGAATTAAATTAAAAAGTATTTAAATTACATAATTTTATGACTATAAAACAGAAAACAAATCATATAAATAGCGGTTTATTTAAGAAAATATAATAAAGAAAACATAATAATAAATAGGAAAGTTAAAAAAATAATAATTTAATAACCTCGTATAAAAAAAGAATTACAATGTTTAAAATAATATTGCCTTAAACTAAAAGCTTGATGTGCATGCAATAAATAAAAAGTAAATCTCATGTACAGAGGAGGCCGGAGGCCCAATTTCTTTCCCACTTCCCGCTCCTTCTCCTTCCCACTTCCTTTCCTAAAGGGTTGGCAACGCGCAAGTGATGCCTCTAGTGTTGCAGACTTTCGTAGGCTATGGTGACCACTTACCATCAGGGCCGTATGCCTGTTTGTCACCTTAGTTGTATAAAAAAAAAACTTTCTTTAGGTCTCTTCCTGACATCTATGGAATTTTGATATAATAATGATGGATGGACAATGAACAATGAATGAATGGAGGGACGTCTGTAGAATTTTATTTATTGGCTATAAAATTGCAGTACACTGACTTCCCCGGGAATCACTGACGCTTGCGCCACTGAACCAATCAGTCAGCTATTACAGGCTCACATAATATTGTAGTAAAACCGACAACAAGTTCCTAAGTTGTTACATAAACACTTATAAGGACTACTTGCAATTATACTATTTTACAACAGCGTAATTATTATACTCAAGCTATTCTCAAAGAATAAGCAGACATTGTTTGAATTGAAATTTGGCGAAAATAGTTATAGATACCTGTTTATGATTACTTTTCGCTAGCTTGGTATTGTGTGAAATATATGTTTACAAGTCTCGATATAGTAATTATTTACTATAGCGTAGTTTGATGTATAAGTTTGCTGTTATGTTTGCAAAAGATCGTGAAGTCCTGGATTCGATATCAAAGTCAAGCAAAGCGCTAAGTTTTACAGTAACGGAATGCTTACCGATAGGTTTATAACGTGAGAAATAAAAGTACTAGCGCTAAATGCTTACTTATCAGCCAATTCTTGCAAGTTTTCACTGGCATAATAATCTATACTAACTAGCTGACCCGGCAAACGTTGTTTTGCCATAAAAAATGTACTGACAAAAAGATTTAAAAAAAATGTTAGGGTTGGACAACCCTTATCACTAAGGGGTATGAAAAATAGATGTTGGCCGACTCTCAGACCTACTCAATATGCTCACAAAATTTCATGAGAATCGGTCAAGCCGTTTCGGAGGAGTACGGGAGCGAACATTGTGACACGAGAATTTTATATATAAGATATAATAAAGCTGATGTGTTTGTTTGTTTATTTGTTTGTTTGGTTGAACGCGCTAATCTCAGGAACTACTGGTTCGAATTGAAAAATACTTTCAGTGTTGGATAGACCATTTATCGAGGAAGACAATAGGCTATATAACATCACACTACGACTAATAGGTGCGGAGCATCAATGAAAAATGTTGCAAAAACGGGGAAAATTATTTTATGTGAAGCAGACGAAGTTGCGCAGGTCAGCTAGTTCTTCTATATATAAACTAACGTATATACAGCATAGGTGTATTGAACTCACATTTCACAAACTATATTTATGTCACACATAATCAGAGGCAACCCGACTCCCCTCTATAACGCACATTTGTTATATATTGCTAATAACAACTTGTAAATAGAAATAGCACACATTGCCCGTCCCAGTTATCGCACTCGGGACATTGAAATGAGCCGTAAATATAAGCGTACTTATACACTAGTGAACCAGCTAGACTACGTTATATAAGCTAACCAGAATCGCAGGCATCAAATAGTATAAACGTTATCAGATCGACCGAGTTGTTTCAGCATGTTTGAACGGAAACATCTCACGAAGGCGAGGTATTCCTGACCTACAACTCGAATCCCGGTTAATACATTGCTTTTGAATTACACTTTCTAGACTTTGAACATGCAGATTGCATTATTTGTTTAGTTGAAGTATACAAACCTACCGTTCAGGATACTACCTGATTAGCTAGGTTCGATGTCTAAGATTTTCACAAGAATACTTACCCAAAATTATATTATACCCTATAAATATAAAATTCTTGGTAACTAGAAGATCAACACACTACCAATGTCTCAATGTCAAATATGAAAGCCATGAGACGCAGAGGACTTTGCAAACATACTATTAAAAGACACATAGTAGACCCAGACCCAAAATGTGTGTAGGATATGAACTCACAACACTCAGCGCGGTGAATTATTTGTGTCCGAAATTTGACCATAATCATTGTAGAAAATTTTAGAAGATATACCGGGTTTCCGGTAATTATTGGATAACCTGGAAATGTCTTATAGTGGAGCTGATAGCCGTTCAGAAAAAAATATGAAAAAAAATCTATCCTAACCTCAGATATGTGTTTTTTTTTATTACTATTTATAACTTTCTTGTATACTACAACTATAAATGAATGAAATCCATCGGTTTTTGTTATTTTATTATCAAACACTAATTATGCTAATAGATAGACAGTCAAAAGTATGCTATGCTAATATAGCTTGCACTTTTTAATATTATTTTTTTCATTTTTCTTAACGGCCTTCAGTTCTACTATAAGACATTTCAAGGTTATCCATTAATTACCGGACACACTATATATGACAACACATTTAGAGAAAAAGTAACTGTATCCAATTCACTCGCTTCGCTCGCTTACAAGAACTTGGTCTTAGGATTTGGGGACAAGATCTGTCTATAACTGGTCCCTGAAGGTGCTCTCGGGCTCTGGAAGGTACAGCGGCTCTCACTTATATACCTAACAGGTGGGAAAATGGAACGCTATATCATAAACTTGAGTAGTCTGTAGAGGGAAGGGTCTGTATCTAATTCACATACATCCTTTATTGATGACGCAAAATTTCGTTCATTATAACTACTAAACCAACAAAATGCAAAAACATTTGGCTAACAAACAATGAAGAAAATGTGCTGAACTTATCTTAGCCTTTATAGAGTTGCAAAACTGTTTCGACACATTTCCTATATTTTATACGTTTTGGCTGAAGGATAGAGCTGAGCTACCAGCCACACAATGTATGCAGGTAAATTTAACAATTTTAATACATGCCTTATCAGTTCTTAACACGTGGTAAATAGCAATAAAAGTAGGTAACCAAAAATACATTGACGTTCACACAGATATCAATTTCAATGTTAAATTGCATTGAGTGTCTAGACAAGCAAGGAAATTACGGCGATAATAAAATACATTGAATTTGTAATACTAACTTAAGTTTTACTAGCAGTAATTAATATTCGAAAGAACTTGTTAGAGTTCTAAAAATGTTTTAATATTATACGTATAGCGCCGCCTTATAAATTACGGTAGGTACCAAAGCGCCGCGCCGCGCTGGTTCAATTGCCAGAGTTGTTAAAATTTGTATGATCAACATGTATTTGTTCCGAATGTCTTATTCTTAGTGTTCGTTGGTTGATTGTTTGTACAGCCTTCTGCGGTATAGAACGTATTCCTTATCGAAGAGTATTTTCCTTTAAATTATTTTTAATTGGTCTTTTTTCGTTGTCAGATTCTTCTCTATTGTGGTGATATCTATTTAAATATTTTATTGAACATTTTAAACAGCTCGACAATTTTTGTCATTAACAGCCAAATTTTTTTCAATTTATCAGAATAGTTGAATTATGTTTTCAAGAGTTCAAGAAATAAGAAACGACTAACAAACACTGTGTGTGTTACTACAGACCTACAGAGAGAGAATGATGAAAGTGATCGAACTCTCCCTCTTTATATGCGAATGGTATTGGTGTTAAACTTGCAGCGGCACATCAGCAGCCAAACACAACAGGATTTTAATTATGTCTGGTTTTCTAAGACTTGACAGGTTAAATATACATTGGACAACCAGAGTAAGTACGGTTTATAGCATACTTCAACCAAATGACCTTGGTGTTAGACTTTAGACGATAAGTAGAGCACTTTGTCTACCATCTTAATGATAAAAAAATTTATCGTAGCATCTTCAGATATGATATTCAAACTCATAAAGTCTAACGTACCATAATTAGGTTTAAAACCTTACAGCAGACCTCAATTAAATGACCTTGGTATTGACTTCTAGACGATAAGTAGAGCTCTCTATTTGCCACTAAAGTGATAAATCAATCGTCATACTAAACTCCAAATTCGACATTCAATCTCATAAAGTGACTTTTAAAAGTCTGTTAATACCTACACACCTGTTTATATCAGTACCTTACTGGTCGCCGGCGGCAGATAACGGATTTTATTTTACTATCAAGTGCTCAAAGTAAACATCAAATAGGTCTTATGTTGATTTTTTATAGATTAATGCGCGATAGAGTCCAATAAGCCATGTTAAGAGGTCGATACTCCCGAAACATTACACAAATATTTGTGTTCAATTACTGGCAACTATTTTTTTTACTTATAAGGGTCTAACTTGTGTTTGCTATTCTGCGAAAAATGGATGAATGCGCAGATAAAAGCGATGCGCTGTGTATGGTGAGGTCGATCATCGCAAGGTACTTGGGTCGGGCAAAATATTATTGGGTTTTTCTGTCAGAAACCCTCTGTAGCAATAGAAAATTTGGAAATATGATCGGCAAATAGCAAGTCGCCTCGTTCCGAGTACTCCTTATCACGTTGGATTAAAAGCTAACTACCTAGCTGGCGAAATATGGATGTAATACAACTCTGTCTGCCCTGGGATATAGCCGTCAGACTTTGTATACATGTATGTAATAATATTATAATTTAGTAGCATTTATAATTTAGGACCACGAGTTTCCCTGAAACATCGATTTAAAGAAATAGGCATACTTACTGTTGCGTCGCAATATATATTTGCTAACATTATGTTTATTAAACATAATATTCACTTATATAATAAGATTAGTGATATCCATAACGTAAACACTAGAAATAAGCATAAGTTAGTAGGCCCATATCATCGTTTACATAAAGTTCACAATACATTTGCGGGACTCGGTATACGTTTTTTTAATAAACTACCTTTTAATATAATAAATTTACCATTACTTAAATTTAAAAGCGCCGTTAAAATACAACTTATTCGGAAGGGTTATTATTCAGTCAACAACTACTTAAATGACAAAAACTCATGGAACTAGTTGCTTGTTGCATACAGGATTTAAAGATCTGTATTACTTCAAAGTCAATTTAGTAATGTAGAGGTACCTCGTGATTATTTGTGAAGTTAACAAGTAACTTGTTTCTTAATTTGATTATTATTGAAGAATATAAATGCATAACCGCATTTAGTCACGGACTGCCTTTGCATTGTCACAAAGTGTAAGTGTATGCGCCATCATGCCATCTTACTGCCTATTTTAGATTTATATTAAAACATATACCTTAGCCCAAATTATTTAATCTCTATAATATTATTAAGTTATTACTGTTTTTATCTTTAGTTTTTTTATAGTCTGTAATATATGGCATAATGGCTGCAACACCTTGTTAATCTGAGTTGTAAAATACTGAAATTATATTTAATTGGCGATTTAAAAGAGTGGCCGTGAGGTTCTTGCAGGTTTCTTCTCATAGGCTCAACCCTTTGCCTGGACCTAGCAACTAACCTAAATGTAGCTTCAGTAACTTAGTAAACTCACTAATATATGGGATATTTTGACGTTCATAAGTGTTACTTTGTGACCTATATGAATAAATGATTTTTGACTTTGACTTTATCATAACAGATACACCCAATAACTGCGCGATCCGATAATCGAGCCTGAGATGTCACAAAGCAAGCATTAGAACCTACTTATAAGTAGGCGCTTATGCTTAGTTTTAGGCGAAAAAAAAGAAGACAGAATTCTCCCTCCTTACATAAACAAATATATAACCGTTCCTACTTTAATAAAAAATAGCCCACCTCCTTTCTCAGCTCTTAAAGTATCTCTGTACCAAATTTCATCCATATCGGTCGAGTGGTTTAGCCGTGAAGTGGTAACAGACAGACAGAGTTACTTTCGAATTTATAATATTATAGTAAGGATTACTGCAACAAAACAAAATATCCTAAATCATTTGTTTTATGTATAAAAGACAATGCCGCGCTGTCAGGCTTAGCAAACACAGGAATAATAGATAGGTACAAAGAACATACTGATAAAGAACGACCATCTGTCAATCATAGATTTTATGATCTGACCGATGAAGCAATTGACGGCTCTTAGTAATTATTGACAGGTGACTTAAGACACTGAGACATCCGTGCATATATTATTGTATTATATATTGATATTTATATCTAGTGTTTTAATTCTGATCCGTTAAGCCTTTCTTTTAACAGATTCACAAAACAGATTTGCCTAGTGGAGAGATTACAGAAGTGTTTTTGTATAATCCTTCCAACGCTTGGCAAAATATGATTTAAAATGTTTTAGATAAGTAATAAGTTTGCCAATTTGTTACACGCGGAAATTAAATGTTTATAATACATTTATTTTTTTCATTTAATTTGCTTTGTTTTTGGTTAACGGTTAAAAATCTTATTAGTCGTAGTTTCTGTAACTTAGTCGTGTGTTCAACATCTAGGTAAAATATATCAAGAAAACTGTCATAAGCTGAATATTATATTTAATTTGTCAAGTCTTAGAATAACAAACATAATAAAAAAAAAATATGTCTGGCCGCCAGCGTGCCGCTGTGACTCAATACTTTAGGTTATATAAAAAAACGTTATTGGAATATCGTTATAAACTAATTATTCTATACAAAGAAATATACTATTGAAAATCTAATAAGGTAAATTGTGATGTATTGTTTATATTTACTTAAAACGTTAATAAAGTACATATTAGTGTTATTTGTATAATTTCACATTATAACACCGAAGGTGCCTCATATCAAAAAAATGTTATACAATCTCTTTAGTATTGCTTCTACCTGTTCTCTACCATGAAATTTAAACCCCCTCCACCAAGACATATTACTATTGAAGTTGTTTTTGTAACACTATCTATAGTTAACATGATAGAACTCATTTTTAAAGTTTATGACATACGTCATATTGTTGAGACAACAACCATCTTAGTCTCCCCGTGCCCATAGCTGCTGAAAAGCAACCGAAACGTCGGAAAAATTAAAACTAAATAATTTAATAAACTAAACTTTAGTAGTAGTAGTCTAATAGTTATAAAATTATTTAATAGTGTTTTTAAAACGCATATAAAGTAGTTTAATTTCAGTTATGATATTCCCCCCGAAATCTTAAAGTATTTGAAGTATACTCATAGTTCACGAATACATAGTTTCAAAACGGTATTCAAGAATATCTTCGAGCAGAAACAGAAGCTCTAATATTTTAATAAACGGAGCAAATCTAATCGTGAGGAGTAGCACGACTTAACCTTTCCAACAAGGATGTATGGGATCTAATACGAACACAGAAATGAACCAAAAATGTACCAAGGAATCCATACTCTCAAATTCTTAAGCAAACAGTAGGTACTGTTATGGTAGGTGTACCTAATTATATGTAAGACTAGCTTTTGCCTGCGGCAAAGCTTCTAAACAGTCCTATTTTTATATTTGAATAATATAAGTATATCCTTTATTATAACCCTGACAACCAACCAATATTATAAAGCAACATTTAAAAATAAAAGGTTATTGCATTTATTAAATAAGCAACTGATCTTATATCAAGCGTAATTATAATTTGTCTGAACTGTGTTAAATGTTATTCTTAATGAGAATAGAAGAATAGAAAGGTACCTCACGAATACCTACTAAGAACGCGATTACTAAAGAGACTTATGTAATTGCAATAAAGAAAACATAATTTAACATATGTTCAAAAACTGTCACTTAAGGACTAACATCTAAAAGCTTTTAGTCAACTATATATCCAGTAAATACGTTTGAAACATTATACTTCAAAGCCTTGTTGTAGTGTTAGCTTTACAATCGGAATTTTCCAAAAACTATTTATTTGAAATATTTATTATCGATACTACATGAACAGCACATATTAACTTAGTTAGCGCGACTTGCAGCCACCAATACACAAGTATTTAGCTCAACAACGTGGGTGGAATAAACGGTTTACTTTTCACACAAAAACCCAACATTAGGGTATATCATCAGCATATTGCGTCGTCTCCACGGAATTTATAGCTGTGCCAGTCATAAAAAAGATACGTGATAGAAAAAATAAGAGGACTACCCGGGTGGGACGATCGTATCATACTTCATATCAAACGAATCCTTGATCCTTGCGTCACCGTATCAACAAAGCGGTGCCCACGCGCTAATGTATTCAACGCGGCGATTGATGAAGTATAAAATTTCTTAGTACCGTCTCACTCACAATGGAATTATGATAATTTATCGGTTGGCTTGTGCCGGCCGAGTGTGTGGGAACGCGCGCGGCACGGGCTTTCCCACGAGCCCGCGCTGCGTCGAAGAACGTCTCATTGGCTGTATACAGAAGCGTCGCTTACGCCGTTATCCGATCGCGTGTCAAACGTTTTCTAGTGTCGACAGGTCGTAAGCACCGAGCGGCTCGCACCGACCACCGTTCCTCGCCTATTCTTAAAGCGCTGTTGACACATAAGACGTTTTGCCGTCTAGCCACCTGAGACAGAATTGGAGTAAGTAGCGTCACGCGGCTTCGACCGCACAATGGGTCGGTGTAGCGTCGACTAGCGGTGCTGGGAACAAACTCACACCTTTGCAAGGTGATAGTCAATGTTATTGTTTTGACTGACTAATTAGGATGATGTTTTTTATCGCTTAAGGATGTGTTTGATGTTGAACGCTTATTACACGTCGTGTTCTCGGATCACTGTGAATAATTACATTATTCATGTTGATAATACTAGAAATATTTGTCAAAAGCTAAATGGCCTGTCAAAAGTATTTAATCACGAGAACTTTTATTATAATTGCATTATTCATTTTGTTAGCTACGAAATATCACGAGTTAAATTGCCTGTCAGAAGTATTTAATATCATAAACATTAAATATTACAGTGATATATGTTTTTAAGTTGGTAATGACAGAAAAATATTACGTAGAAACATTTTGAAATGTGACTTACATTGCTGACGGGCGTACAAATGAAGTTTGTCGTAAAATTGCAGTTGGTAGAGCGGTAACATTTTCCAAAGTAGGACACAAATAATAATTAATAACAGCGGTAAGCAGTAAAAAGTGCGACACTAATAATTTCTATTCGTCAGTTTGTCTGTGCGACCGACGGAGGCGATAACACGCCTCGTGTCGCGCCGCAGACCTGCGCCAGCGCCGCCACACGCACAGGGCTGCCACCCACCATTTATTCAAATAATAATAACTAAGTCATTTGTAAATAAATAACTGACTCGTATTTTGAATTACAATTGTACGATAGCATCACATATATAATGATAAAATGCAAGTCTGAAGAAGTACTCATTTTTTAAATTTCTGTCCTAAATTGCAAATTCGGTACTGGTAACATTTATTTAATGAAAAAATAAATAACTGTTACCTTGGCCATGGACAAGGATTTAATTCATCGACACGAGTCGCATTGAAGGAATAATCGCCGTTGTGACGTCACACGCGAATCAAGGGGAACATCTTGCCATGCGTCTACGCAGGGATATTAAGGAGGGTGCGCGTGAGAACGCGTGCTGGCCAGGTGCTGTCAGCTGAGACCCTCTATGATATTATAGATACAGCTGTTAAATCTTACCGGCTATAGCGCAGAAAAATAATGGAAATATTGCTTCTGATTTTTCTCTCTCCCGCACTTCTCTTTTTCAATAAATAAAACCATGCGTTATATATTATTAGAGTACCTAAGTAATACAGATTCAATTACCACTTATAGTATTTTTACCGTATTAATATCCTATTTTTAATTATTACGTCATTTAAAATATATTCATGTTATTTGAGTTCTACAAGAACTCTCAACTCAATTTTTTTGTAGTTGTATACATCGTGAGTACCGTTAGATCCATCCAACATAAGTTCAAGTCCTGAGAATAATAATATAATTTAATGAATATATGATAATAATATAACTAAGAATATATCGTAATACATATAAACCATCAATTAAATGTAATGTACATATTTAAAATAATAAGCTAATATTTTCTACCGTTACCTACGAAATTGTCAATTGAAGGATAAAATAAAACGAGATACGTGCCACCCCTACTTTTATCACGGGCGTTTTGCCACAATCGGTGTAGGGCGCATAAAAGCGGCGCGGCGGGCGGCGCGCGCGCCATTCGCTCACAGACCGTCGCGCGCGCACCAATGATTCTTCCCGCCCGTAGTATGTCGCCGTCGCACGGCGCTTTTCACCCGCCGGCGCACGCGCAACCCGATGAAGAACCCGTCTCTCGTACATACCAATACAGAAAAGTTATGAAACCAATGCTAGAAAGAAAACGAAGAGCTCGCATCAACCGCTGCCTCGACGAACTCAAAGATCTCATGGTTACCGCTCTCCAAGCAGAAGGAGAAAACGTCTCCAAATTAGAAAAAGCAGACATCCTGGAACTGACCGTCCGACACCTGCACAGCCTTAAAAGAAGAGGGCAGTTGGTGCTGAAGCCTGAAATGTCTTACGCAGAACGCTTTCGTGCTGGATTTACTCAGTGTGCTACAGAAGTGTCTCAGTTTATCGCTAACGCTACATTAGCTGCTAACGCTATGCAGCGTCAGGGGCCCGTCGATCCTCAAGCTGGGGCAAGGTTGCTCCAGCATCTCAGCAATTGTATAAGAAGATTAGAGAGTCCCCAAGTGGTGCAGCCTCAGCCGGTAGTGCCGAACGGCGTTGCGAGGCCGACGCCTCTTCAGCCAATAGCACCTGGGCCTCCACCACAGCAGGCTCCTATCCAGAGGACAGTACTTCCAGACAGAGGAATGAAAAGACTGGCAGAACCGATGGATTCGGAAGCGGCGCTCGCGAAGCGTGCGTATGCGCCGCCTTCGCCGCCGCACAGCCCCGCCTCCGAGACAGACTCCGCCCAGTCTATGTGGCGGCCGTGGTGACGCTGCTCCTCATGATGCATGCCCAAGGACCGTGTGACTGCAAACCCATCACGTACGCAAATACTCTAACCCCGAGTACGGGAGAGTAACATACTTTTTCTGTGTGCGTGATTATAGACTTGCAAATCCATACAAATGTTTTTGCAATTGTGGGGGTGACGTGTGATAATCATTATTGTTGTTTGTTTCTATTAATGTTCCTAGAACTGTGTGTTAACGAAGTATGGATTGTCCTGCTCGCTTTGCTTGTTGAAGTTGTTTTTTTATTATTATTTTAATAAATTAAGGTTTTTGTTCAGTAATAACTGTTATTTTTATATTCCTAACTTCAACGTCTTCCGCGTATAAAGCATTTACTGTTTTTAAGTACCATAGTGTATGTAGTACCTAAGTATACTGTGATAAATAGTTGCTCCAGTAGGAAATGATAGATTACGATTTAGTAGAGATTGTCTGCTGTAGGTTAAATTAATGCTGGTAAAAGACAATAAATGATGTTTGTAATAAACCTTGTTTTGTTTCGATAGTCACCCTTATTCACGGTAAAACATTATATATTTAATAATATCGCAAAATCAATTGTAATCCTCATATCTTTTATATTTATTTATATTGCACCAATACTCTTGTATATAAAAATATCTATTATCAAAAATATTATATCTATTTACGTCTGACTAAATATCACAACGAAAAAACACAGTATATAAATCTTACTATAAAAAGATTTTTATTATTAAAAGCATACATTTGTAATAATATAACGAGATACTACGACGGCACTGATTTTATCACTAACTCATTAAGAATGCTCGCAGATTTCATTATCATAAATAAAAACTTAATTATTTGATATTGCACTAGTTCACGCAATAATTCTCATTTCCTTACAAACAGCTTGTATGAGAAAAACACAACTGCACAAGGTAAAATAAATTCTAAAGCCTTCAACATAGAGTCGGAAATGAATTTTAAGATCTTATTGCACATCTTCATTTATAATGAAATCAGTGGAGTGCATTTTAATGAAATGTTTAAGTAAATTTCTTTGTGTTTTACATTTTCACACGCTGTCTAACAACCGTACGAAGCTTAGTGCGTCATGGAATTATTCTCGGCCAATGACTTGCACTAAAATACTAATCCTGAAAAAGGACTCTTGCGTCATTGAATAATATAGATGTATATGGATAGATTAACATAGATATGTATCACGCCTGAATGTCCCATCGGCATGGGTGGAGGTATATTAAAATCACATTTGTTCACACAAAATAAAACTACTTCATACAGGCTTTTTCATCGCGCTTTATACTCCTGTGTTTAATATTATTATTGAACTATTTATATTATCGTTTTTGCGATCTTTCGGTAGCTTTACAGCAGCCGTGATCACTAGTGCAGTCTGTTTTCGTAAAAGCCGTATAAAGTAGTTTAATTTCAATATATGTATTTCTTCAGTTACATTGAATGTATGACGTGTAGGGAGCGAGCTTACGATGTCAATCGAGCACATTTCTGTGCTGCTACTGGGCATTGTCTGAAAACCTAACAAAACTCGAGACCTCGCTAACAGTTGTTAGTAAAAATCTAATAATATTGTAAGTCACATAATGAAATGAATGGGAATAAAGCAAGAGAAATGCCAGAACTGTAGCAAGCCTATTCGTAATCTGTCTAGTCCTTCGGGAAACAGACATAACTTTATGTTTTAACCAAATAGGTATACCATTATTCCCCTATAACGCCGAAAATATTACGTGTAGTAAAGCCTTCTGTTGTTCTAATGAAAATGCTGCGAAATGTTTTGAATTGCGATGGTAATCGATTTGTGTGTCGATACAAAAATATATTTAAAAATATGTATCCTGTATGGGCACCGAAACCGCAACACTATTCTAGCGATAAGATGACACTCAAACCGCCAAATGAATGGCATAGCGATAAACTATTCGGTGATATATACATGTTTGCCTATGAAGTGAATCTAATTATTTTTGTATTTTATGGATTATATTGACTATCGCTATTATTGCATAGGAAATATAATATTAAACTAATTTTCATTGGCGGTTGTCTTAGCGTCGTTAAAATGTAGCTATGCGGTTCGAGAATCGCAGTTCACTATGAATAAATCTTGCCACTGCCCCTAAGCTTAATTTTGTCGGTTCGTATCTCACACTGGACAAACATTTGTATAATCCACTTACAGAATCCATCAGTGGTTATTCCGAGTTTGGTTGTTCATTGTGACCTTTGTTTGAAAGTTTATAAAGTCCCCTGCAACACAGGAATTATTCCCAGTGCGGCATTTGCCTCTTTAAAAACTAAATCTCTTTATAATATTGATATAGATACATAAACAGTGATGAAAAATTAAGTTTAGGCCAAAAGTCTTATCTAATAAGTTAATTTTTGATATGTTTTTGTTAAATAATATTGATCAATCAATCAATCAATCAAACTTTATTTGTGATTTGTGAATCGCGTGATTGAAACTAACGGTAAGCAATAACTAAATGTGTCACTTATTAATACGTTATTGTATGACTTACATTCATATGTATGCCTACAAGAACATACAAATAACTTAATTTGCCTAGGTAAATGTTATAGGTAATTTAATGTGAAACTGAAAGCTATAAAAAACAAGAACAAGAATGAAACCTACAGAACTTATTTTCTCATCGGTAAATATATTTGCAAGGCTTTTCATTTTGAGATAACCTTAAAAACGTATACATATACAAAGTGGCGCAAATGTTATCACATTAATTGATACCACATTTACTACATGGTATTTTTTGACGATTTACAAATTATGAACCAAATGTATTCAGTAGTTTAGCCACAGGACATTTTTTTGTTGTCATAATTTAGAACATCATGTAAAATGCAGAGATAAATGTCAAAAACCTCAAGCAGAGATATTAAAACAAAACAAACGGCAAAAACACAAAAAGGAACAAAAAATAAACAAAAGAAATAAGGTCCATAATCTTGTGACGTAAAGAAATAGGTTAGTGTGTGCTTATTACAATGGTGTTCCAATTTGTATCTAATTTTATTTTATTTATTTTGTTCATAAAAGTCGTTTCTTAATTACTGCGAAAGTAGGTTTTTTGTTTATATTAACCGTCTTATATCAACCAGCTTAAGGCAGCATACTGCCTTAAGTTGGTTGATATATTTTATCAGAGATACTTTGTATATCTCTGCTAAAATATATTTTATTAAAATCAATTTAATGATAAGAATCTGGCGTGGCAATTTTTCTCCGCTTTGGATGTCAAGCTTAGTTCGGCCCAATTTTTATATGATGCCATTTTTACATGTAGTAATATTTACATGTCCCATTTATAAAGCGTATATAAAGCGATAGGTTTTTAATTTAATTTTACTTATTATGAAGTAGATACCGTTCCCTCCCATGATTCAAAGGAAACATAACTATCCCACAGGAACCGTGCATTTCTTCGAGATAATAGTATCCTATATCACTCGCTCGTTACGCAAAAAACAGTCGCCGTGTTGCGCGCCGCCGTCGCTCCATTGCTACGTAAAAGAAACACTAACTAAAAACACATAGACATAGCCAACGGTGGTAGCCCAATGAATAAGGTATTGGACTGGCGATCGAGAGGTCGCGAGTTCGATTCCCTGCCATTGCACTACTGACATGATTCCACTCCTAATACAAGCGTTCTAGCTTAGCTGGAGGGGTTAACAAGAATACTAGTAAATTGAAACCTAAATTGCTGGTAATCTTTTTAAAACAATGAAAGAAAAATACATGAAAATCTGGTCTTTTCATGTCCCAAAGATTCAGCATTGCCATTCAACGTGGCAATACTGGCAGTCTTCTTGGCACTTTGCCAGTTCACAGCGATGCTAACGATATCTAGGACGCCTAAACCAGTTTTGTAAATATTAATTATTTTTATATTAGTATTTTTTAATAAAAGTAAAAATAAAACAGAAAAAATAAATCTAAACATAACTCTATATAACTTTTTAATTACCTTAACCATTAACGTTTAGAAGCAAAGATCTCTCTCTGTTCTATAATCAAACAGCTTTTTAATCATCGATTAACAAAACGGTAGTTTAAAAAAGTCTGCCACCAATTTAGAAGAAGCGATTGCGCGTGTCAAAACGAGTGCTCATGAGCATAGGAATTAGTTTTGTACAACGTAATTGGAACATTCGGAACGCGGTTGCGTGAGCGCAGCCGTGGGAAACGCCCGGTGAAAATACTATGGATCGCAGCAATTTGGGATTTAGTTACGGCACTAAGCTTTTTTTGGTATCAAGTGATAAACAATTTGGGCGGCTTGATGTGGATGTCATGTTTTGGTTTTGTTTCAGATGAGGTATTCATGATTCTGGTTTAGTTGAAATAACTGTAATCTGTTGTGCGATATACGCGATTGACGCGAAATTTGAGTGATGCGAAAGTTAGACTAGCAAAGGTCTCGAGTTCTATGGCACAGCACGCACCTCTGACTCTTTGAAGTGATATTAAATAGTAAATTATTGCTATTTTAACAGTGAAATAAAAGATCGTGCGTATCAAGAGGTCTCTAAATTCTCCATAGTGTTTTCTAATATAATATATTCAGTCTGGCAACCCGAACCCCAATAGGCGCAGCATGGTGGACTATTGCCTAAGCCTTCTCGTACAGTAAATAGGTTCGTATAAAGCAGTGAACTAGTTTATAAAGAGAGATGATATTATTATTAGATACTATAAGGGGCATGCAAAACTACTTAGTGTTAATTCTACCAGTCATCCCTATAATATATGGATAATGATACCAACAACAATTTGTAAACGAAATATTATTGTACACTTGGCGATTAAAAAGAGTGGCTATGAGTTTCTTGCCCGTTCTTCTCATGAGCCCTACACACCCTTGCTTTGCTGAACGTGGCAGAAAATGTAAATTCACAAAAAACAAATTACGTGTAATTTTGACATTCATAAGTGTCACCTTGTAACCTAATTTGTATAAATTTATTTTGATTTGATTTTGATTTTCAACTATCTATTTGTTATTACTATTACAATATCAGCAATAACACAAAAATTTAAATGTTTTTTTTTAAGTTGTGCCTATTTTTTAGTAACTCGCAATTGCAATTTCATTCGAACAATTTATATTTTTTTTTACAATTTTGCGAAATGCAATACCTTCTTTTAATGGTCAAGAACACCGCGCACGAACACTGATAACACGTACGTTATGTATAATGTTGTCAGTTTATTCGATTACAATTCGAATACTATCGTGGCCATAGATATTTTTATTGCCCAATCTTTTGTTTGTTTATTGCTAAAGACGATTAGTCTAGCAATAAACAAACAAAAGATTGGGCAATAAAAATGAAACTCAACAATAGAAAGTTTAGCACCTGATCTACTTATAATAGTCAGTAATATGTGAGCCATATCAATGACAGAATAATTGTTAGAAAAACTGTTCACAATCTTGATTGTATTGATGAAGCGGTTAAAGAGCAGGTATGCATTGTTAGGAGTCATTATCAATCAACACGCTCTCATGACAGACACACTGACGCCTACTAATGACATTTTTTTAATGCATCACTTTGTTAGTGAACTGGCTGTTTCATTATTGTTTTAGTGATACAATGTATGTGATTGGCTCATGGATTTGTCATCTATTACTATCCTTCGCTTACTACTGTCCGCGGGAATTACAATTTGCCCGGACGTCATGCTTATGACGTCATAACAGCAATTTTTTACATGGATAATTCTTTGTTGACGGAATTAGATTAAACGTAGTTTAGGCTGTAAGTTGAATGAGCTATTGAAGTGTTAAGAAACCACCAAATACCGGTATATAGCATTTTCCGTTTTGGGCTCTGCCTGTCTTAATTGCCCCCAAAGAATTAGAATTAGTTGTATCATAATGTTAGCTATGTTGAAATGTAGAAAATATTAAATCCAAACATTTAATAAAATTTGTAACTCGTCATGTCTATACATAGGAGATATTTGAGAAAAATTATGTGTAAGAGCTATATTAGCCAAAACAATTATTTTAGAATTTTTGTTTGTCAGTTTTCATGTTTGTAAGCGCATGAAGCAAAAACTACTACACGAACTTGTATATGGCGCGAAATTTTATCTTGATACTCCGCCTATAAGGCAAGTATTGTCTGTGTAGATCAGCTTCTTCTTACCTGGAAAGAAAGAAATATTTCGTTAGGTACCTATTTTTCTTTATTTTAACTTCCACGTGTACGAAATCGCACAAAAAAGCTAGAAGTAGATAAATCTCTGTTGGAAACAGTACCAGTTTCCGTGATGCTAATGACAATCTTTGCAAACTACAACTTATCTACATTTGTCTTCAAGGCAGTGAAAGACCCAAGTCGAATATAAAGTAATTATCGGCAAGGGATAAAAGAATAACGCTTGCAAAAATCTCCCAGTCATTCTATATAAACAGATACTTATAATTTCGTTATATTGTATTTCAAAATATCTCTGATAATTAAACTGCTGCAATAATTACACGACATACCGCTAAACACGTTTATTATTCTAAATTCAAAAGCTTGCTTATTCTGTATTATGTGCAACGTGAAATAAAGCTGGCAAAATAACGGTGAAAAGACAGTGTGTGGAGGACACACTAAGAAAAAATCCCGTGACGCAGTATTTACAAACATTCAAACAGCGGACACAAAAACACCCACATTTAGAACAACTATTTGTGGATAACGCAAATTTTTGTCCCTTAGTTGTTCCCATAATACTCGGCACAGTAGCAATGGCGGTTACAATAGCCTACGATCACAATGACAGAGAATGACCATGGAACGAGATAAAAGAATTGGCAAAGAGAGAGGGAGAGGTAAATATGTGAACTGAACCTCCAAATCAACCACAGTAAACGTGTTAAGAGGTTGGTACTTCCCTACCCAAATTCATTCGTACCGTTTCCATATAATTGGCTAAGGCCATCTCGCCTACTCTAAAATACATAAAATAAAAAAGAGCAGTATTTTACAAAGTATAGATAAGTGTTGTATTAAGGATATCCTAGCAATACAATATACAACATTACTCGCCATAAATACAGGAAATTGTGTGAAAGTATTCTTACATTAGTGTTCTGACAAGTGGTTCAACTGTAGGTTACCGGTGGTTGTTCATACCAGTTAGGTTACCGAGGTCAGACGGTAGTTGCTTCGTGTGAATACTCGTAATTAGACGCATCCGGTTAACGTGGATATCGTCCTCAATACACTTCCTAAGAAAGATGAAGATTAAAACTTAATTTGAGCCAAAAAGTAACAAATTGTTTATTTTATTTTTGTGTGTATTATCTTATATTGCTGTACAGTAATGTGGTCGCCCTGTTATTGCCACGCCGAGTGTTGTGGGTCTGAAAGCCACATTGGATACTTTGTGCAGTCTACAGTTTCGAGCCTGGGTTTCCTTGTGTTCGTTGTTTTAATATTTGTAAATTCACCCGAGATATAGGAACTATAACTAGAGTGGAACATCCCTACCTTAAAAAAAAGAACATATTAAAATGCTAATGGAATTATGTTCGTATTTTACAGTATCAAGGCGAAAGTTCTAAACTGATTTTAATTAAATTTGGTATGCTGACGAAGTTTAAAATAAATAGGCAGTGATAGGCTCTGGATATATTTGAAAAATATTGGCAAAGCTTCTTTACACTTTTAATATAAACCTACATATTTATTTTATATGCAAAGTCTCACGTCTTTATATCTGAAGAGTGAGACAAATGTAAATCACACTCACACTTACGGCTTACCGAACAAAATTCGAGACTCCATGCTGCTTTACCTGACCATGTTATCAAACTCGAGCAATCCTGCACAGCAGTAATATTCACTACTGCAGCGCCAAGGCTCTCATGTAATCACATATATAGAAACCGTGCATCGTGCCTCATTCATCTTTTAACCTTCACACGAAACATGTAAACTATACGTAGAGACCTTTCGATATTTTACGTGGTCTAAGATTTCAGTGCATGCACTACTGAATTCTAGGTCAGTTAAATATTGCACCAACTTTCACCAATTTCAAATATTCTTTGCAATAATTCCCTTGCGAGTAACTGTAGCTTGTAATGTATATCCCTCAGTCAACAAAAGGAATAATTCCTGTATACCGGCCAAAGTATAACGTAGCTGGCAAAATAATTGTTAAAACAAACCTCCCAGGAGCACTAGGATTAAAGCCTGTATCGCGGTGTTCTTTACAAATTTTCAATCAACGGACACAAGAAACCCTCAGTCTCAGAACAACAATCACGCAAAATGTTTGTCCCGTGTGTATCACAGTCTAGGTTGATGTGTCGCTGTGTGTACTTAGTTATTAAACAATAGTTGTATACAACGCTTTGAGTTATTAGGGGCATACAAACTTGTAAACCACGTTTACAAAGTTTTGGAACCGATGTTAACTTAAATTTGACAATTTATAGTAAAATGCAGTTTTGTCATAAACACGATAAATTGTTATCGTGTTTTAAGGAAAAAAAAAGGAATGCAAATTCCTCTTCTTTTTTACCGCAAGGTCATGGTATATTAGTAGGTAGTAATCCTCTCTACTTCTCGGGTTATTCCACATATCCCCATTGAGTATCCCCATCAATGGGGATCTATGAACTTTCTGTCCACATATCCCCATTGCGAAGTCCTTGGTAATGGGGATTTGTGGATGACAAATCTATCGATTTCCACATATAGGATTGAAACCACAAAACTCGACGTAGTAACAATAGTGAGGCGACTTCGTAAACCACTACGTAAACTGTAGATGTACAGTCATTATATGCGCAGTCCTCACAATAGTTTTCATAGAAATTGTACTAATTTGAACATTTGCCTGTTCCGAACAAACATTGATTATTTTATCATTAATGTTAAATTATTCTCAGAACTTACTCGCGTATGTTAACCCATTAGTCAGTTTGTTAGAGGTATATCGGGGTTCCCCGCTTAAATAGAGGTTTGCTTAAACTACTGTCGTCTAGCACTACCACCTTTTTAAAAACCACAGCCCTAAGGTGAGTTCCAACACTGTATAGGTTTGTCAAGTTTCATAAAATATATTGTAGGTACTGTCTTTGCCTTCTGCGCTGGCAACATAATGACTCCTTTTTAAAGGTTGGTAATATGGTTACTATGCTATTTATAATAGAAGCATACATAGACTACGGTTACTGTTTACCATCATACGAGTTTGCCACCTTAGTAAAAGTCATTTTAGGTAAGCAATAGTTATACTTATATAGAATAAGATTTATAAGGATTGAAGCCATTTTAAGATACACAAAACTTTTGTATTGAACGATAAAACACCAATGATCAAAATTATACAAAAATAAATTCGAATAATAAGTAAATCGAATGTTATATACATGTGTATGTTGAAATTCACACGAAACTAACGTTTTACGCCATATTATTCATAATAAATGTAGTTAGCGTATTCTAAATTACAATATACCCTCGTAATTGGTATTTTCATAATTATTCATAGTTTATAGACTGACTCTAACTAAATCTCACGTGTGTAACATGCAAATTTATATCCACACCTTTCTAACATGTGAGCCCTATAACAACGTGATTTCTAGTGTTGATGCCACTGCTTTGTGGGCGTCAACACTCGTACTACTCTGACAAGAAACCCCGTGTACGATGAAGAGAAAACCTAGTTGTATCTACTGTACCAACATCCTATATTTTTTAATTTTACGATTAATAATAAAAATTGAAAGAATTTTATTTACCATGTATCCCACATGGTCAATAAAATTCTACATGATTTTAAATTGCACGTGCATCCAATTTACTATGGAATTAGAGGCAAATAATTAATTAGCGTTCTTAGATGTACTTCTCATCAGGAATCCTGATCATACTTTGAGCCACACTGTGTATAGAAAAAAGACCCATACAAACAGATACTTAAACGGTGAATCTCACCACCATCCTAAACAGTTAGCTACCGTGGGAATGTCTTTGTTTCAGAGAGCACACGGGATCTGTGACAAGAAACACCTGGAAGCCGAACTTCAACATGTCAAGCAAGTACTGCAAGACAACAAGCTCCAACAGCCGCGCCGCTGTCACAGATCCCGAGAAAAGCCAGCCACAGTCGAACGCCAGCCTGCTATACTACCTTATGTAAGGTGTATCACTGACAATATTGGTTACATCTTGAAGCGAGCTTCAATCAACACATACTTCAAACCGCCAACGAAGATAAATCAATTTTTACCATCCGTCAAGTGCCAATTACCTTTATAACATGCAGGTGTCTACAAAATAGATTTTGACTGCGGACTCTCATACATTGGTCAAACCAAGAGAAGCATAGGCACCCACATAAAAGAACACATAGCTGATGTAAAACACAAACGCTCGTTGAAGCCTGCTGTGTGTGAACATGTACAACAGGGAACCAACCACTACCTGAGATTTGATAAACCACAGATTCTCGAATTAAAGAATACCGATTCCTACCAAGGATGCTTCGCGAGGCTATTGAAATCAAAAAACATCCTAATTTCGATTGAGAAGATGGTTGAAATGTACCACCAGCTTGGGATCCAGTAATTCAAATAGTCCAACCCAGAAAGAAGCCAACCACAGCTAGACATCATAATACTTTGAGCTCATTCTGTGTAAATAGAAACACCAATGATTAAATTATGTTTGGCTACTTTGAAATAACTACACTGGAACATTGAGACAACTACCATCTTAGTCTCCCCGTGACCATGGCTGCTGAAAAGCAACCGAAACGTCGGGGAAAGTGTAAACCTAAATATAAATAGATTTAATAGTTTAAATAATTTTATTAGCTTATAAATTAGTAAAATTCAATAGTAGTAATAGTAGTGTAATAGTTTCAGAATTATGTAATACAGTGATAAATAAACAACGCGATAAAATCTGTATATAGAAGTTAAATAAAAAATAAAAAACAATGAATAACATTCGCGTAAACAGAAGACAATATTAAATACAGTGTTAAATAAATAACGCGATAAAATCCGTATAAATGAGTTTAATTTCAATAAATGGGAATCTAGGAAAATTGCCAGTTATAGTAACTCGCTAGTTAATTAATCAGTGAAGAATCAAACAAGAATCTCACGTATACGATTAACAATATTACACACCAAGTCTAAAGGTCCGAGGATTGCAATAAACAGGAAATAATTAAATTAAACCATTGAAATAATTAATATAATGCAGGAAAATCTTAAGCGGCATTAGTGCTAATGGTATTGATTTGAATTAATATAAAATTAAATATAATCACAGGAAATTGATTATGTTATATAGCAATCTTCATTTCCACTGTATTGGCACAGAATGGGCTTAAAAATGAATGTAAATTTGCACATTTATACGATTTTTATATCTTTAGATAATAAGAAATCAAATAAATTTATTCAAGCCTACGCCTCACTGGAAAATGTAAGCATAAATATATGCCAGAATGAAGATATCTTTGTAATATCTGAAGGTCTTTCAAACAGACAAAATACCGTATCGCTCGCGGATCGCTTAGTAGCGCAAATTTCTTCTCCGGAACTCTTAGAAAGGAGAAATCTAGAAGAGAAAACTCAAGCATCCTCTGTCTGACCTAAAAACGGAGCATGAAAAAGCATCCATCGTCCATAACTTTGTCGGTGTCTTAAGTCAGAAGGTGCAATTCATAACGTACCAACACAAATATCCACTAATTCGACTGAAACTCTGTAACAAACTTTAGTTACAATAGATCGCGTGTTTATCTGTACGAACGTCGCAACACTTTAATTACATAAAACAAAATAATAATCGGACAAACAACTTCCTAGTCGAGCCGAATACGAATCGATTTTGTTAATTGTGTTCCGTATCGTAATGTAAATTCGGAAACATCACTATCAAACACACGTACCGTTAACATAGTAAATTGAATCCCGGCCAATGAAGTGTTATTATTTAAGCTTATCTTATCAAATATATTTTTGTTTTAAAAAGTTTTTTTTAATTAAAGTTTATAGACTATTCTACGTCACGCTTCAACTCAAAGTACTGAACGCGAGTGGCTAAACCTAAAACTGCGGAGCAATTCTTTTTATAATACATAAAGAGTTAGTTTTATATTTCCTCGAAAAGAAGGATGTCCAGTTTGTACTCATTTTAATTAACAAAACGGCGTCTTTTCGCTCAGCAATTACTATGCTTACACACGCTTGCAACACGAGGAGCATAGATAAGAACATGCGTACTCTTCAAAAAAGTAGCCACTGTGCTGCACGTGGGACCTTTGTCCCATCCCATCATTGTTCTTTAACAATGATCATCTACTGCAGCATATATTCTTCTTCTTTTTTCTCTATTCAATGGAGGTACTTTGCTGACCTGCTGTTGAGCAAGCCCTACTAGACTAAATTTTACATATATTTTCGATACAGAAATATATTACTTTCTTAATCTTTATTAACAAGTGCAACCAACTTATCATTTTCCAGTCACTACCACATTCAACCATACCCACATGCAGAAATAAGTATACCATGTGTATATAAGTTAACCCACCATGTAAATATAAACAGAAACTACATAGTGATTGATAACTGTTTTCTAGGATTGGTAACGTCTCTTTAGTTATTGCTCATGTCATCTAGTATTACAATTGTCCGTGGTTCACTAGCAGATTAAAATCAGGCTGTATGCTTATTGAACAGCCTAATGGCATAAAAAATAATATAAAGTTAATAATTTACCGAATCGAGTGCCTTTTCAGAACCATTTTACCATGGACCACTAAAACCTACAAAGTATGGCGGCGTACCGAAAGCGTAACTCTATAAAAAGTAAAAGTCACAGGCGTGGTACGAATCTGCTTCTAGTTTTACGTAAGTCCCTTTCGATAACTCCGATATCGATGTGCCACCGGTCGACAGTATCGATGCAATATCGCTACTTTCCTTACTAGTGTTGTTGTAATAAATATAACAATCGATTACGGAAACGCACGATGCATAGATAAAAATAACAATAATTATGTTTATTTGTCTCGTAATGGTTACCGGATGTTAAGATGGATTATTTTTATTATTTTTAAGATTTTCGGCAGTTTAATAAATAATTAAGTATATTATTATTTTGATTATTATTCGTTTGTTGTTATTAAATTAATGTAATTGACACGCTTTTGTGTGCAGATACACATATCATATTGATTTTAGTAACACCGAAAACATCCGTGAATCACTGTAGCCTTTACAAACATTCAAACACCCTTGTAATATTATAAAGATCCCATATATATCATAGCATGTTTTTATTTATTATAAAAATAATATAATCTCACAGTTAAAAACTGTTTATAGATAACACTATTTTTCTACGTGTGATTTTCGAAGTCACAATCCTTAGTGACGTAGCAGTGTCACCTCTGTCACCCTGTGCAGAATCACCTCTTTAAGCACTGCGATATCCATGCAGTCGTTTGCCAAGCTAACATTTTCAATTAAACGTCTGACTGAGTAGATATCACTTCATTAATATGTCTGGATATAAATAGAATGAATTTAAATGAACCCATCGAGAAAGGCGTCTAAAGAATTGTGTAATTTTAATAAGTGCCTGCTTGAAGCTGTAGCGTAAGTTTAAGGATTTGGTTACGATTGTCCATGAAGTCCATATTCCGAAGCCGGGTTGGAAAAGTAAGTAAGTATTTCTATTAGAATGTTTTAAAAGCAAGGAGTCAGGCAGTGTGGTAGATTGGTAGAAGCCATATTTGTACCTATGTTCAATATACAATATAGTAATACAGAACACTACTGTTATGTATAAATGTGAGTCCATGTGTTACCTAAGTCGAAAACCCTGGTATTTATTAAAAAGTCATTTTATTGGCCAGAAGGATTATCTGGACATTAAATTCGCGCCACAATTATTTATTCAGGTATTGTATGGGAAATCTATCAAATTTATTCTTTAGATAAGCGTTTAAAATGTGAGTCCTCTACAGAATCTATTTGCATAATTAATTAATACTACACATACTTACATGGATTTACACGCGTTTTCCATTGAGGTAGTAATAAGTAAATGTTATGCTTACATACGATAAACATCAAACTAACAAACATTATAGAAAACGTACAAATATAACTACAAACAAAGCCTTACTTTTTAATTTAACTCTACCCACATCTGACACAGACAATACATCTCAATTTCAATTAAAGACAATGATTGTCTACAGTCATGAATAATGAAAAGGCAACACTGCACTCACACATTGACTAAATAAAAAGAAATATATAAAATAAAAAGTAATTAGAATCGTGACGACCTCTCGGTTTAAAGCAATAGAGTTAATTGATTGTTGTAAAAAACTCGCAAAAGCGTACCAACGGCCTGTGATGGGTTTTTAGAGTTCCGTTCCACTGGGCCATCAGGGTTAGCAGTCGACGGAAATAAAGAAACGAGAGATCAATCTTGGCAAAAGAGTATACTTATCATTTTGTTTCAGAAGAAAAAATAAAATAGATAAGATGGTATTTTTATCAACGATTGTTTCTGATGATATATTTGGAATCAGTATATTAATATGTAAAGAGAACACTTTATACTAAAAAGGGTATACGCATGCGTGCACGGAGGAAAGGAAGAAGAAGAAAGCTTAAACAAAATAATATGTTTTTTATAAACACTTCGATGTTGACCACTGGGCGACCACAAGTGCATTTAAATGTGGCATGTTGTCAAACGCCTTGAAATAATCCTCCTAATAGCACTAGATTTTCAGCGATTGTGATGATAATAAAATATACAGGTAGAAATAAAAACATACTTTAATAGAAGTTTTTTCTTGCTTGTGAGAGGCACCCTTTTTAGGCTCTACTAGACACCTAAAACTAACATTAAAAGGTATTAATGATGATCACGACAATTTTATGTCTAGTTTAAGCTACAAAATTGAAAATGGCTAGCCATAAAACACAATACTAACACTTTATCCGACTTCTGAACCAACAAGTCAACGTGACAGTAAGTTGTAGAAATTTTCCTAGACACATACAATACAGCACACTGCCAATACTAGAAGGCATTACCAAAATCAAGAACCATTAGGACAGCTCCCATTTTATTTAACCAGATACGGCTCAATTAGTTCATCTAACTATCCCCATAAGAAAGAAACTAGTATTCTTTCCGTGGAACGGTTATGCTTCTTCACGTACTTGATTAGTTTATTTATGGGAGTATTAATTCAACCAGAACTGCTTAAATAAGAAGCCCAGTCCGAGAAATCAGATAGTACCTATAATGTAGACATGCTTTTTATGATAGAACCAATATTTCAATAAATGCGAATGTGAAATTGTTTGTAACGCTGTTACGCCTTAACTTTTCGACCGATCATCATGAAATTTCGCATACACGTTGTCAGAGGTACAGAAAAGGACATTGGGTACCTTTTACCCAGGAAAACTATTTACGAGCAAGCCATGCTGCGGGCAAAAGCTAGTCTACTATAATTAATAGAATACTCAGTTGAGGAGCAATTGAAAATACAGACTGAGCTATAGCTAGAAAAAAATAGAAAGCTGTACTGTATTACATTTGTGAAAGAGAGTCTCGTAATGTACTAACCGACACGGTCATCCCTAACAATGAGTGAGTTCGCAACAGTAGCGCAAGAGAGCCGCTGTTGGGTAACGCAAGACTAGTCGAGTTTGACAGATGAACCAAACATTTACATAAACACTCCGATCAAGTAGAACGCACAAAAAATCAAACGGATTGATTAATTCTTTTTACATTTTATCACGTTTCACACCATTTTCCTGTTCATATTTTCTCAATATTCAAAATGGCTATATTTAAGTTGGCAAGAATCCTGAATTGAGTGAAATCATTTTCAAAAGAAATAAAATATTTAAATCGTCTCGCAATCATTCAATTTGAAGAATGGTTAATTTGAAATTCGTGCTGCGGAAATGAAATGCCGGCATAATTTTTGCAATTCTCTATAACATTTCTTAACATATACCTATTTAATCGGAGGCAAAATGTATAGACATAGGCTTTTTATGAGAGATTACTTTAGAGTAAAAGAACAAAAGTAAGTGTTACGTTAGGCGAGCGACCGCGGTTGCGTCAAAAAGTCGCACGTCAGAACGGTCGTGATTGCGGCGCGCGCCGATCGCCGTCACGCGCCCGTGAGCCGTGCACGAGCGGGCAGAGACGAACTCCACGCAGTATAGCTTGCGTAAAATTTAATACTGTTGGTGAAATACCAGTTTGAAATTTGTACTTAGAATAAATAATTTATTTCGTAGAGATGCTTTGAAAATTAAATGCTAAAACCCTTGCTTTTGAAAGGATATAAATTATACTTATATGAGACACAAAAATCTAAAACAAACGTTAGTAGATATCTATAAAAAAAGGTATCACAATAAAAGATACAGATTATAAATATTTAAAAACAAACAATAAAGATTTACATCAAGTGCAATTTTGGATACTTATAACTGGGTTGTTCGAAAACCTTTGCTAGTAACTGTTTAGTCACTTGCGATTTTATTAAAGATTTCACGTTTATTATTAACTCATAGCAGGCAATACTTAACAAAATTACTTTATTATAATATTCTTCAATTCTATCTAGGTACTAACGTAGTAAGTCCATAAGAAACAACGTTACAAGCAACAGCTCAAATAGCTGCATCCAAATCCGTGCCTGCGTCATACTCGCCACAGGCGATAGTTTTCCCACGGTCGCGGGCGGCCCGCTTCGTGGCCAAGTATAGCTCTGCCATTTGCATACCCGCCCCCCTCAGCCTACCGTATTACACAGCCAAGAAACCAAGTGCTCAACACTAGAACTTACGCTACCATATAAAGGACTTCTTCACACAGTCGCGCAGTACTTGTGGTAACGATGGCCAATTCATTTCTTAATAGACCGAGACTGGCTAATGTATACTAGTTTAACTAGATTTGAATAGGTGATGTTCTGTCGATCGTTATTTTGACAACAATGTCATTAACGGGCGTAGACCTGAATATATTATGTTATATCGACTTTATCTTGTGAAAAGTTTTTAACATCGTTCCTACATGCCATTCTGATTTTATTATTTGACTTTATTACTGTATTTCATTTAAATTGGTCGCCTTTATTGGTGTCGTGTATTATTTCTAATAGAAGGTCACGTAGTAAAAACGCTTGACTTGTTTATTATACACGATTTTGGTGTTTATTGATATAGAAATGTTTTTATTCTGGTTTTCTTTTTGTTATGTTAAAAAGAGTGAAATGTACGCAATCTGAATTAATTATACGATTTTGAAGACATTATTAGATGCTCAGAAGTATTTTTATTGTCATTATGTCCATAGTCACGAATTGCCTTTGGGTCGCATTCCATAAGAAACAAATCGTCAGATTATTCTCTGAAATGTGGATGTAGAAAGTGAGACCAATAAATGGGACTGTAATGTTAATGTACCTATTATGGAAATGGTCGTTTCGGTTATTACGGTACAAAAGCAGTATTTCTGACATACCAGAAATGCTGCTCGTGTACATATGGGGGTACATATAATACTTTCGATTGTATAACCCTGAAGATGCACAAACGTGTGCTGCAAACACATTTAGTCATTACAAGCTGCCAAAATGGCCATGTCTTTGATTCTATATAATACTGAGGTAGTCTATTGCTATCTTCTAGACAGTCACTGTGCTCCATTGCAACTCCTTAACAGAAAACCCAAGAACACTGCTAGCCTAAAAATCTAACTTTCGTAATCAGCTAAAAACTTAAGAAAACACTACACTGCACAAAGCACGTATGCCTAGAAGCATCACCAAGAAGGCAGTGGTAAATATGTGTTATAAAAAAATAACTGTACTGGACCTAGAATACTGAGTATTTTTTTTATTTATGACTATATCTATTGCATTTTAATAATTCTTTATCCCAGGCCACTTCTCAAACATTCAAACAACGGATGCCAAAATCACTTAGACCTGGGACATCTACTTTTAGATCACAAATAACATTGTCCTGCCATTAGCCAACCTAAAATACCTTACCATTTAAATTATTACATAAACCGTGCAGTTATATATATGTAGTATTCATGCAGTAATAAGCGCATACATTAGCTTAAGTATTCATAACACCCCTACCAGTGCACCAAGTATTGTGGATGCGACAAAATGTCCACAGTTAACCTACGAAATAGTTGTTCTAAGTCTGACTGTTCTTTGAATCCGTTATCTCAATGTTTGTAAAGCCCTCGCAACACAGGAATTAAGCTTACTGCGAGAGCCGTATTTTCAAGAAATAATATAAATAAGACACTTTTGCTTATCCTTTTTGGAAGCCAGCAAACAAAACGCTACCTTATAAATATGTATGCTTTACGTAAAAGTCCGTTCGAGTCCATACAGCGTCAATAAGTGAGTATTGTGTTCCCAGTTCCCTTTCAAGCGGCTCGGCTTGAATTCCACTTTCACTGTTACCGTCCTTAGCGCCTCGGAGCGTTAACCATGAGAGCTTTTTGAGTTCTGAACCTTTTTGGTCGCAAGTATGAGTGCTACGTAGTGAACCATACTAAATAACTGATAATATTCTTTTTAATTGTGAATTGATCCTAGGTCGATTTCACCTACGATCTACGGTCAAACATAATAGGTGAGAGTCTATTAGATCAAGCGCTTCCAAGAATTTCTAAACATAAAACTTAATAAAAATTTGCCCGACACAGTAATCGAACCTAAGCAGCTCAGTCGCATCCACTACCACTGTACCAACAAAGCAAGTTGTAAATATTTTGCCTTTTACTTCAATGACTCAGTCATTACCAATAAACGTGAACACTCAAATTAAAAAAAACAAAACTCAACACTACTTAAACCCATTCAAACCCAAATCCTTAAAAACGCAATCTCTAAAGCAATTCTTTATCCCTGATTTATTCGGCAGTTGATTAGTCAGTCGGGCCTCTACCAAAGGGTATAATCTGTCTACTAAAGAAGCATTGGGTACTGTAATCAGAGACCCGTGCCGCTCATTTGAGTTAGTAAAGCCTTAATAAGATATAAAATTAAATTACCGGTCAGTTAAGAGTTCATGGGTATATTAAGTTAATGTAACTTCACAGAACGCCGTAAAGTTGCGACCGTGTGAATATGCTGGCATGTAGGGCTAATTCCCGTAAAGTCCGGTAACAACTGTCAACGATCGTTGACAGGTCACAGAAAGTACCGGCTAATCAAGCGGGTATATGGTACGTTGCCGAGTAAAAATATTTAAATGCAATTGTAAGGACTACGTATGTGACCATACACTGGCGTACTAATTCCCGTATGACGAATAATGACTGTCAACGAACATTGACAGGTCACAGAAAGTACCAGCTATTATAGCGGGTAAATGGTACTTCTCTCGCCCGTCTGCCTCACAAACCACTGCATGATTATTTAAGTGGGATTGGATTAGTAGACTATTTGATGATTCATGCATTTATATAGGTAAAGTTGATACTTTATCTAGATAAATGCCTGATGTCTGAAAGACAGATTAACACAATACTTAGATAACAAACGGCTAAACGTGTATAACTGTATTAGTAACAGCAAATCAAGTCACTTGACAGGAGTTTGATTTTTAACTTTTTACTAACTTAGAATGAACTCTAGATAATTATTCTTGATCTGTTAAACCGGCCTCGATGGTGTAGTGGTTAGTGTAACCAACTGCCATGCCTGAGGTCGCGGGTTCGATTCCCGCACAAGTCAAACATCTGTGTGCATGAACATGAATGTTTGTCTTGGTCTGGGTGTTTCATGTATAATATGAATGTATTTACAAAAACAAAGTATATATGTATATATGTTTATCCATTGTCTAGTACCCATAGTACAAGCTCTGCTTAGTTTGGGCTAGATGGTGTTGTGTGTATGTGGTAGAATATTATAAATATTATTATATTATTTCACACATGAATCTCACTCCATAACATATGTAAAGTATTAACTATTAGACTGCAGCTTAATAATTTATACAGAATAAAATCTTTTATTATATTAAGTGTTGTATCGTTTAAATAATCAATTGAATTAAAATAGGTACTACGAAAATAGACAAAGATGAAATAGGTCACCTTAATTTATTAGAAGCAGTGTTGATGTACTCATTCCATCAATAGAAGTCACAGAAATAATCGTAAAATGTACAGGACGAACACACGACCTCTATTTGCTAACGTTTATGTATACCTATATGGATACGTAGAAGTATATCTTTACATTATGAACATTATATGTCTGTAAAATATCATATTATATCCTAACTAATATGATAAAATAAATGCGAATGTGATTTCGTTTATTACGTTGTCCAGGTTACAGAAAATACATAGGGTACAAATCATCCACAAAAAGGACTGTTACGGATCGAGTTGCAAGTAAAAGCTAGTCTTGATATATTTTTAAGGCCATTTACAAACCACGGTTAATCCCTGAATCCAAAGATTTGATCCAGAACCCAGAAAATTGCTAAGTATAATCAGCCTCGGTACAATGTGGTTAATTCTGCGAAGGACACAAGTTGTGTCCTGTGGGGAACTGTGTACTTTATAATAACTATTTAGTAAACAAGCATACGCCTGTTGGTATTCAGTTAGCGCCTATGATCTCTTGCAATACCAGGGGCTTGCAAAATCATTCGCGCTTTGCCGGTACTAAGCAATAAGAATAAAACAAAAAGGAATGGGAGAGGCATGTTGAGCTTAACCGTAGTGACAGTGTTACTACTATCACGGCGATTAACTGTAAAAAAGGTACAGAGTGAATTGGTTGAGGCGTATTCAAAGTCCAATCAGTAAAATAAAAATCAAATTTCGTCTGACATACTTGCCATACACAAATGATCAACTAAATATATCAAAACCTCAACGGACGCAAAACTCGCAAATAAATTAAATGCGAGTGGTAGCAGCCATTCGCAATCATCTAAATCGCGCAAAAATAATAAAAAAAACGTTTAGCATTGCAATAAAAAACTCATTTCCATTCGTCCGTTTCTCGATTTGCGAAACGAAAAAAATGTATCAAAATGAAAGAGTTATCTTTATTTGTGATAGATATAGTTGTTTTTGAGAAAACCGATCGTCCCCGGTTCCCACGGCTTGCCTTCCGGCCGAGGCGAATTTTGACAGATATCTTCAGAATTAACTATATTGGTAGCGATAGCAGAAACAATGAAATGACAAATGGATTGATTTGATTGATTTATTTCTTTATACATTTCAACTTTCTTGACATCTGTAGTTTTATTTGCAAATAAACTAATGGTTGTTCCTTTTGTGGAACACTTATTTAATTTATTTCACGCTTCGTTTGGCATCCTAATAATGCTATACTTTTACTTATTGTCGTTTGGCTGCTCGAATGGCATGCTGGGTAAGTTATTGTATAATTTAATAGACAAGAAATATTATTCAGTGTTTGAAAATAATATTATGACAGATCGTTTTAAAATTCAATATAGAAGGAAAATATTTTTTGGCACTTAACTGAATTCCTACCGCAATTTTATGAACATTTCTTAACTTTTTAGTAGACACATTTCTATCATTATATAAATACGTCATTGTGCCAGAATCTTTAGAATTTAATAATAAAGAAAGCTTATTATTAAATTCCAAAGAACTGACATTACTTATTTTCTTATATTGACCCCACAAAATAAACGAAACAATATCGTAGTACCGACAAATTAATTTACTTGTATATTTTACTAACCTAATCCCAAATTTTAGACCGATTTTCTGTCCTTGTGTGATGTAGGTTTATAGGTAGGGTAGTTAAATAATTTCATAAATGAAAATTGTTTAATCTATGTAAATATTGATTCGGTACTATTATCCAGGCACATCCTGGATGGTCTTTTTGCTTAAAGATTGAATCTAAAGTATCTTACGATACTAAAGATTACCTGTTGTATGGTGATTTTAATAAATAAAACCTTTATGGTTCTCAGTAAGAATAATCATATTCATGGCAACAGATGATACTCACTTGTTTTCCAATTATGGTCTTTATAAAGGTTTTACTGGGCGTAAATGTCAACGGAATAGCATTAGCGACCATCATTCTTTTATGAGTTATATTATTTTATATTTATCTCATAAAAGAATAATGCTATGACCACACACCATTTCAATTTAAATAACTTTTTGAATTATATGTTCACATCTGAATATTACGTGGATGTCAATTTATTGTACACCTTGCTTAACTACGTCGACAAGAACATAATATCTACGAGAAAATTGGATGTGTAAAAGTTACCTACGCTTTTGATAATAAACCAAGAAAACAATAAGCCCGAGGCAGCAAGAAATAACTATCTACATTAACAAGTTAAAAGTTGGTAGTAATTATGACAACACAGTTTATTACTTTTATCACCATTACTCGACCGATATTTTACCTGTTATGAAGATCGCTCAGACTTTTTCAGAGTACATTACAGAGACATAACTTTATAAAGTCGTAAAGATGTGAGGACTTTTAGAGTTCAATTTCAATTAATATAGTATTACGATGTATATTTTTTTTAATACCTAGAGCTGTTTTCTGTGTACTGTGTACTAGGTCGACCTGAACACGGTAAAAAGCAAATTAATTAACGTAGTACATTCAGACTCACGCTCGTATCAAATCTTAAAACCACATTTAGCCAGTTGCATAACTTTAGCTTTACCTAACACTACCAGCCTAAAGACGTTACAGACCAGGTACATTTTCAGAGGAAATGCTAATACTTGCGAATGTTTTACAATAAAAATCCAATAATAATTTCCCGAATCGGTAGTAGAAATCGAGACATAATAACCGGCCACAAACATATGCGTATAACTTTGCCACAACACCAACAAGGCAGTCAAAAGTAAAGACAATAAAAATGTTTATCTTTTTAATCGTCGATTATTTTGCTATCGCTTCTTAAAGAACTGACCGTCAATTAGTTGCGCGGGCGCTGCGGACTAGTTTCGATCTGTCGGCTTTTAGGGCACGTGTACACCGGCTATTTGGATGATAAGGTTCCTGATAAATGCTGTCGTTGGGTCCAGCTTCCGTTCATTAGCTGGACAGTAAGCGATAGTATTTTCTAGTTTAGACTTTGTAAAATGTATTCTCGTTTTATTTCTATAGAAATAATCGAACTGAATGAAATGTTTGTTTTGTTTTGTTTTGTCCTTATTCATTTAAATACATAGTTGTTAATTTTCAAATTCTGTTACATAAAGATACTAAATAAAGTCTCTTTTCAAAATAATGGAGCATAGTGTTCAGTCTATCACACCAGAGCAAGGCCACCAGCACTTGCTTCAGTTTACACATCATTATAGCTAAACTTCAGGCATGTGAGTTATCTCGTTGTTTTTCTTGCCGATTTTCGAACTTAAATTACGTATATTAATTACGTAATTTCGAAGTTGGAAATGTCAGTCAAATACCTTTCAAAAACACTGAAGTTCGTAAACTCAGTCAATACAATGGTATCCAGTTATTCTCTTAAAAGCACTGACAATTTAATACGGTTTCTTTAATATGCCGAAGCAAACTTAAGAATTGAGCCCACGCCGCGTCATGATCACAGCATCTACGCTCATCTATTGTTATTTTTATTACGAACCCACATTCCGTCGGCCTTGTTGACTTTACAAGGCTCGTAAACAAAGCCTAGTCGGCTAACGCCTTTACTGTCCCCCGCCAGACGATCTGTCTAAACATTTTAACATCACCTAACTGTATTGGATTGTTAAAAGCCGGACTGTGCAAAATTTTATTGCCAAGCTTGTCTTTTTGTTCTGGCCAATATTGGCCGAATGCTCGTGATTTTCCATATTTCCAACGGTACAACGAAAATATGTAATCTGTATGTAAATTTAATAGTTATACGTTGCCAATTCAGACGATCGCGACTAATTTCTTTGTTAGAAATTCTGTTAATTTGTTGATCTATATCTACGTATGTATGTAGCTATGAAATTATTTGGTTTCGAATTTTCTTCCCACACTTTTTCCAACATACATATTTATACAGCTATACTAAGTGACCAAAATGCAATGTGCAATTTCAGAATGTAAATACACTACGTGGAATACAAATAAGTTTGATTCGTCCCGTTAGAAAAAAGTTTCAGAACTGTTTTTTTACTAAAAACGTACGTAGTACGTGAAGCGGTTGAAATTAAGAAATATCGTAACTTCAACCGGGAGGATGGATACCGTTTGTCTACATCTTGGAATCCAGTCATCAGCAAATGTAAACGTCGCCGTAGTGACTTAGGTAGCCAGTGTGTAGACGTCGTTAGTGTTGTGTGTCGAAATACCGACAGTGCGAATATAAATAATAGTGACCAAGTGAGGGTAGTTGCCGAAACCCGCACTTCACGAAGGCGCCGCTGAGCTCACATCAGTCAACCCGTGACCACGATCGATGCAAGTCGGTCGAAACGTCGGGTAATCAATAGGTATTTATTACCTTTTAAATACTTTATCGCGAGTAAGACCCGTTGTCTAACATTATATTAAGTATGTTTTTTTACTTTCATGTATATTCGATGAACTGTTACGTTTGAGCAAATAATTGTACCAACTTTTACATTAGGGATACTAGTAGTTATCAAAATACTTTTTATCATATTGTCATAAATAATAATTTGTGACGTCAATGGGTTTTTGTAATTACCGTGTTTTAAAACTATACTGATTGACGTTAGTTATATTTACAGCAAGACAAGCAGACTCCGTACTGCTACTGAGAAGATCGTACCAGGACAATCTAATATCACTTTGCTGACGTCATTCAATTTTCTTTAAGGAAATTCTTATGAGCAACACGTTGTCTGGATCTTTGCCCGATAGACGTCAATAACTCCGCCCTCTATTACGTCGGACTTAGTTTAGCTTGCAAAACGTGCATTCATCTTTGGCAAGCTGTTTAAGATCGCTGCGTTAAGCGGGTGCACGGACCGGGTAAGTTCCACTATAAGACATTTCCAGGTTATCCATTAATTACCGGACACCCTGTATAATAAGGATTATCAAAGCAAATAAAATGAGAGCTTTCTTCTAAAAAGGAAGGTTCTTAGCTGAACAAACATTGAATCAATTAACCAAAAAAAACCACCCAAAACCAGACCACAAAGTGCCGCTCAATGTGCAAACCGTAACACTCACCACTCACAAACTGCAGTCAATGCAATTAAATCGGACTTAAAGAAAAAAGTAAAAGACGATGACGTCACCCATTCTGAACTCAAACCGTGAAAAGTACCGCAGAGACACAGATTATACGCCTCCTCTCTAGAATGAGTCAACTTTTTTATCATAATAAAACAATTACGAGTTCTTCACACATCTTCGCGCCATCAGCTCAATGACGCACTTAGATAGTGACGCTACGTAAAAGTTACGTATCGATTTATCGGAACCCGTAGCGTTATTCCGATTACCAATCGTGTTATTTAAAGGAGGGGTCGTTGATCTTTGTCTCTGATTAGAAATATGGTAATTTTGGATGTAAGTTCTTTGAATTATTCTGTGTATGATTCACAGACAATGTATGTATGCGTGTATATAGATACTTAAAACTTAACTTATGATCATCTAGGTATAAAATAATAATATAATACAAGCTGTTTTGTACAGAGTCCCACTACTGGCAACGGGCCTCTCTCTCTCTCTAAGTAGTTAAAAAGGAACTAACTAAAAAGGACTAAAAAGGAAGAACTCTCAAATACACAGGTTTCTGTAGGTTCTAAAGATGGTTCTGAAGGTGTTACCTTCAGAACCGGAACAATCATGCGCGCTAGAGTCAATTATATTTAAGCCACCAGAACTTGGATCTCGTAATTAGCAGTGCGCGTGACCTTTGATTCGACTATCAGATGCGAATCCAAACTGATAATTTCGTCATAGCCCTTCCCTTAACCCATAAATCGAACGCGGTATCTCACGATCGGCAATCATGCTTACATCACAGGGCTATCGAGACGATGACACTATGCACTTTAATAACTTTATAGAAATACTTACAATAGAGTCCATACCGGTTCCGAGATAGTTTAACGCCGCAAAAACGGGTGAACAAAATCGATACAAAAAATCGCTGTCAACTCTCGAATGATCGCATCACTACATCGTGTGGTAGGTATCTGTCCACATGTGGGAACGGTTCTCTGCACATTTCCCACGCGTGCCACATATAAACAAAAACACCCACGCACAAGTTTTGGCTGTTCAGCCTAATGATAACGAAGTAATTATTTATCAATGGAACGCTTTTAGACGCCCGTATGCGCAAAAATGTCGAGTTAATGTAAAGATTTATGAGTTTCAAGTTCAGAATGAAACCGCATGGCGCTTTCATTTAAACTTTAAATGATCATCTCATCGGATGAGAATGCGTAGTGTTGGAAGTTTGATTATACATTTATATCCTCGAAGGAGCTGTGATGTATTACATAGTCACGTTTTGCCAAAGGGGGGCGAGCCTATTATTGCCTACCAAGCAAAGTTCCAAATGCCATACTGAGAATTTCTTAACAGGAAACCTCAATAATACTTAGCCCAACCCGAGAATCAAATCTAAGACCTCGTGCAATGAATGCGAATGCTAATTCGCATTCATTACCGCTGCGTCACCCAAACAGTTACAATATTTTACTTACATAAATATAAATGCAAAGTAAGATTAATAAATCTTACTTTACAGGCTTACAGCTAATTTGATAGTAGACAGTGATAATATACATCATGAACAATTTTAATAATATGAATTTTTTGCCAAAGAATTGAAAGTATCAACATCTGACACTCTGTTGATCAGATTATTAATAGCTGTTGACACGGGAGATAATCAGGTAATTAACGCCTGCATCCCCAATGTGATAGGCAGTAGCGCATCTCACACAGACTATTCGAGAGCTACGAGTATGTTTTAAGCCCACTTAATAGGAGTCAAGCATGTTTCCGTCGACCAAATTCGTTTTTAGACTACTGAGAATTTCCTAACAGAATAATATGTCTAGGTATAGATATGTATCCTATCCTAATCCTAACTAATATTATAAAAGCGAATGTGGATTTGTTTGTTTGTTACGCTTTCACGCCTTAACTACTCGACCGATAATCATGAAATAATGCATACGCGTTGTCAGAAAAACAGAAAAGGGCATACGGTACCTTTCATCTAGGAAAAAGTACTAATCTATATTTACGTGAATGAAGCCGAGGGAAAAATCTAATAGGTCTATATAAACAGCAAGCTATCTAAGCATGTAAGAATAATCCTACGCATATTGACCTTCATTATCAACCCTGAAGAGAAGAGTTCTAGTTCAATATGCAACCGCTGCTAAGTGTCTTCAGATATATAGCACCTTCTCAAAGAGTTTTGAATACCCGACTGTCTACTAGACACATAGTATAAAGCTCTTTGGCTAGTAATATAAATACACTAACTAGTCTTAGAGGAAATGCTGTTGACCTTTCGTTATTTATGCAAAGACAACCCACACTAGGAATAATTCCTGTATTGCAGGGAACTTTACACATAATAAAATAATAGACATTAAAACCACCTAGACACGCAGAACTTTCATCCTATATTTTTCTCTTTTACACTATACCTCTCACTCGCATAAAACAAAGAATGAGTCAACAACTATTCGAATTATTCAGAACCTTGAGTAAAACTACCATAGGAATGTAAACTACCGTATAAACATATGTACTATGAACGTAAAACATTCACAATACGTTCAAAGGCATGCGTACACTGACTCGTGCTACGTCATAATACCGCTGTTACATCATAGATAATATGAAATCTGTCATACGTGCGTCTGTCATATGTGTGTAATTAAAAACGAGGAAAAGTGAAGCAGGACGTAAATTATGACTGTTCAAGAGGAAAAAGACAATTCATAAAGTAGGACTTTAACCTGCGACCTCAACGAATCGCTTTAATACATAGACTTATATTCGCTACGCTTTAATACGAAATACAAAGTCAAATTTTTATCCCTGACGTAGACCATGAATAACTTAGTTGATAGGGACGATACGGTCTGTCGGAATCGCTATTTCCTGCTTAATGGATTATCTTTTCCTCGTTTATAGTAATATTAGATTTGCCCGCTTATATGTATAGGTTAGGCTCGTGACACTACTTTTTTCTGGATGAAAGGTACCCTATGCCCTTTCTCTTTCCCAGACATCGTGTGTGCAAAATTTCATGATGCTTGATCGATCGAGTAGTTAAGGCGTGAAAGCGTAAAATCTCACATTCGCAAGGCAAGTCAACGAGATGCCACACCGTGGGGTTTTGGTCGGTAGGCCTAAAGTCTCGGGAGAAGCCTCTCGCCTCCCCTTGGCGAGGGGTATAGAGATGGCGCATTTCCCAAAGTAAAAAATGTTTTATAACTAACCTAACTTAAGCCTGCGGTGTATCATCCGAAACTCTAGGAACCGGGTTAAACATAGCCCTACATCGTTAGACATAGTGACGTCAATAAAGTCACGCCATCACTCCAAACCACAGACTTATTTTCAGCCCAATTCGATACTCATACCTATTTCTCTGTCCTTTTTCCTTCCTCCTATAGATACTACGTCACTCAGATCGCAATGTGGTCAACAATACGTCAACATTGACCGATGCCGATTAGTTTTACCTTAATAAGTCAAATTTTACGCGGAAGGAAAGTACGCGAATAAATATTATGACGGATATTACGACGTCAAAATAAAAAGCTGAACTTTAATGAAACTAAATGAATCATTGTAAACCTGTGTTGAAGATACAGCGCCATTTAATTTTTGTTTATTGTTTACGACGGATTAGCTGAGCTGTAATAAACATGATCGCTGTGCATGAGATCTCGGGTCCGATCTCGGGTAGTAAAATGTTATTAGAGTTTTTCGTCAGGCAATTCCGGTTAGTAATAATTATAGCTGTGACGGATTATTGAAGCGGCAGTGAATGCGATTGCTGTGTATGAGATCTCAGGTACGATGTCCGGATCGGAAAAAAGTGGTATTAAGTCTTAAGTAAAAGTGGTAAACGGCTTAGGTTCGACACTTATTACGTGCGTACTAAAACTAAAGATAATGTAAATTGGGTGGTTCTCTATTGTAAACACAACCTAACTTTTTTATCCATTATCTAAAGTGCCATAATCTTAATATTGTCTTCTGTTTACGCGAATGTTATTCATTGAAATTAAACTACTATATACGGATTTTATCCCGTTGTTTATTTAACACTGTATTACAAAATTTTGAATATATTACATTACTACTACTATTGATTTTGAAATTTTGTAATACAGTGATAAATAAACAACGCGATGAAATCCGTATTTAGTAGTTTAATTTCAGTGCCATAATCTTTTCTGTCCTAATTATCATCATATGTCCGAATAATAACTTGCCCGAACTTAATGTTATATACTAACACATGCCATAAAATTAAAATCCCTAAATACAATATGCCCTAAATTTGTTTGTCATAAATATTACAATCGATAATATACAAAAGACTTAAAACCGTTTTCAATAAAAGTTATAAAGTCCTAAATTCAAATTATTTAATGTATATTTAACCTAATAATGTTTTTAAACAAATTTGTATTACAAAGTATTTTACTAAATCCAACTGATACAATAAATAAATAGTAAAGATCCAAAAGCAGAATGGTTTTTGTCACGGCGCTGGCGCTGCTCACCACCACCGCAGCATCGGCTTGCTGGCCGGCGTAGGCGGCTTGCTTGCAGCCTTCTGCTCCTCAGCCCGCGGGCTGCCTCGACCCTACGCGCCTACGCGATTCTAAATTACACTCTAGGAGTAGGGCATACAAGACTGCGTGGAGTCGGATTTACAGCGATTCATTTCTGTCACTAAAAATTTAGCAAATAATTTAGGACTAACAAGTTTATTATAAATGAACATTCGGAATAATACACATTATATAATACAATAATTAGGACATATGACTTTATTTCATGCGAAATTAGGAGATTTAATTAATAAAGTACTCGATATTATGACAGAATACTTTTAGAAGTAAAGATAAATATGTAAAAAAAAACGAATTTTTGAACATTATGGTTACTGAAGTTTATAGCAAACGAGTTATGGATAATGATTTTCGGACAAACAATTTTAGGAGAAGTAAGGGAGTAACAAATATGGTGTATAATAACTCCACTCCGTCACCTTTGAAACTGTAAGTATATTTGTTTTTAGTGTGACGAGACCATTTCATTCAATGGTATATAGGAGCCTATACCAACCTATACGATTCTAAACGAACATCTAATATAACTAAGGAAGGAAAATAATAATTACGTAGTATTACGTGCGTGTCTCACCAAAAGATTAAACAGAATTAAGTAATAATTAAATTTCGATGTAACATTTAGAATTCTACTAAAATATTAGTTTGTTTTCCTGTTCGTAAACTGTCGCATTGGTAGATACGGGAAGAGAGACGCTCTTCTCAGAATTAGTGGTCAGTACATAGTCCATCATACAGGCCCAAAGCGGGTAGGTAAACTTCGCATATTGTCAAGTAGCTTATGGCGAACTCTCAGACATGCAGGTTTCCTCAAATGAGCCCGAGACTAAAATAGGTTCTGAACCTATCAAAAGCTCGAAACCTTGTGGCCAGTTCCGAGCGGCAATGTCGGAAATAAGTGTCATATTATGAGATTTTTAAATGTAATGGCTTAGTGCTTTAAATGATCGCCTCGCCACTGATACTGCGCCGATTGTTGAGGGTTCTACACGAGCCAAAAATTGTGTGATCCATAAATGTCCATCCATAGTTGTTTGAGTCGTGAGGTTCTGTGTCCGTTGTTTCAATGTTTGTAAAGTCCGACACAGGATAAATTCCAAGTGCGAAAGTTGAATTGTTAATACACTGTATACTTAGATTAAGGAAAGGTTTATCATAGATTGAATATGATAATATTTGGTTAAAAACTTCATTACGGATTACCGTACGTACCGTACGTTTAAAAAATGCGGAATCCTTTTATACCTTTAAAAAGCGATTAACCCCGCACCTTACTACAGAGATCGAATAATAATATGTTGCGGTTACTTACTTAATAATATATTAGGTATATTCTTTAGTAAAAAAATGTCATTACTATCATTTCCAAATAACCATGAAAGCATGGATTTAAAATAATCTGTATGGGATATATGTACATATATATAGTATATATGAAATGGGTCCAATCAAATCTTACAAATCTAACATTATGTCTATAATTTTGCGCAGTGTGGCTTAGCCTGCCTTCGGAATTGTTTGTGAATTTGTTTCAAGTAGTTTATACAGTGAATGCGACGACAGATATTAACTTTTTCTTTATTAGTTATGTTATCATATACCTAAGTGACGAGTTGTTTTGGTGATAATAAAGATCTTTAAACCTAAACCTAATATTTTAGAGGCGTTATGTGCATAGTAAAATGGCTACAAATAAGTATAATTTAACTAGATATTGCCCACGGCATTGCTCAGGTAAATATAGACTTTGTCAATAGACTTCTATTCCTCGGACACAGTACTGTTTTTCTGAATACAAGGTCCCCTGTGTCCTTTTCTGTACCAATGTCAACGTCAATGCGAAATAGTAAATTTCATGATGATCGGTCAAGTAGTTAAGACGTTAAAGCGAACAAACAAATTCACATTCGCGTTTATATTATTAGGAGGCATGCTTAATTTTTAGTAAGGATATACTGTTTAGCGCTCCTAAGAAGGACTTTTTATTTATTTTATTTTATTTATTTGGTTTATCAACAGTTGTTACAATATTAAATTTTTATATTACATTGATCAAATTTTATAGTCTAATTGCACAACTAATTACAGATAAACACAGCATGTACATAAAAACAAGATTAAAAACAGTTTAACATAGGTATTCTCATTATCTTCTAGGTCCAGTGCATAAAATTGCATACAATTAACAGTAAAATGAAAAAAAAAACAAACAATTTTAATTAAGTTAACCTAAAAATTACAAAAAATGACACAAATTTAATTATTTGTTCTAAGAGTAAAACACATATTACAAGATAAAAATAATGACTATAAAAAATCTGAGAAAGATTACATTTCCTGGGCTAGTCTCTTAAAGGCACCTAAACTTGACGAAAAAATGTCTAAAGTTTCATGACTCTTATTAAGAAGTCTGCTCAATCTAGGAACTGGCGAATTAAAGCTTCTTTTTTTGTTGTACTTCATTGGTGGCAAACCAGCATACGGCCCACCTGATGGTAAGTGGTCATCGTAGCCTATGGACGCCTGCGGGCTGCGACAACAGAGGCATCACTTGTGCGTTGCCGACCCTTTAGGAAAGGAAATGGGAAGGAGAACGATTGGGAAGGGGGAAAGAGGGTGATTGGGCCTCCGGTACTCTCACTCACCGAACGAAACACAACAGTAGGAATACTGCTATTTCACGTCGGTATTCTGTGAGAGGGTAGTCCTTCCCCGATCGAGCCGGCCCATTCATGCTGAAATCAGCGAGGCTCTACTACTCAAGATAGACCTTTACCTAGCCCTTAGAGAAAATACAGACGCTATAAGTATGTTATATAAAAAACTAATCACGTTGCATTCAGTGAACATGTGTCATTGTTTAGTCTGAACCTACGTCTTGTTCATCAGTGTATGCATTTCATCTTAGACCAAATAGCCGCACATTCAGTCTCGTAGGAAGTCAGGCCGATAAGAGGCGTATGACGTCATCAGTTTGACATGTCAGCTATTTGAACAAGTGTGTACTAAGCTTAAGGGTGTGGGAAGTGCCTTCATTTGTTTATTGTTCAACACAGGGTATGTTAAAGAGTTAGGTATGTTTTGTTAGGTAATGCTTTTTGGGAGGTACAAACAAACATGAATATGTTTTCTCTACCTCAAAATAAACGCTTTAGATAGAGAGGCCTCGATGGCGTAGTGGTTAGTGTAACCGACTGCCACGCCTGAGGTCGCGGGTTCGATTTCCGCACAAGACAAATATTTGTGTGCATGAACATGGATGTTTGTCTTGGTCTGGGTGTTTCTATGTATAATATGTATGTATTTACAAAAAAAAAAGTATATATGTATGTTTATCCATTGTCTAGTATCCATAGTACAAGCTCTGCTTAGTTTGGGCTAGATAGTGTTGTGTGTATGTGGTAGAATATTATTATTATTATTATTTTTATGTCGGTTGTTTATTCTATGAAGGTAAAAAAATAAAGGTCAACGTCGAAATTACGATGCACTTTAAATATTAAGACTAACTCTAGAATATGAGGTGACCTGAAACACAAGACACACATACATATACCAGGCACAAATCTGTCACAAATGCGTTTGATAATTTAATTCTATTAGTTCCATGCATTTGCTTTACCACGTGTAAAACACCATTTATTCATTATATTTTATAAATATAGATAACCCTGTATATACATATATACTGTCCCACTGCTGGGCATTCGCCTAAAAGTGTAGTGACCTACATAGTTACCTACCACACTGACCTAGTGCGGCTTGACTTCACATATCTTCGAAAACATTACGGAAAACACTCAGACATACAGGTACAGACCGTCGACTGTCAGTACAGACCGGCGACACTTCGACCCAGTGGGATCTTTTGTGTCGACTTCCCCAATAACGACTGCCATAGGTGTTCATGGTAGCCGGGACCGACGTCTTAACGTGCTCTCCGAGGCACGAATCAGGCGATAATTGTCAATCAATACGCACTTAATTTCGAAAAGTCATATAACTTCCGAAAGTCAGTGGTGCGCGACGTGGATTCGAACCCGAGACCCTCTGCATTGCAGTCCGTTGGTCTTCCCACTGAGCTATCGCTGCTCTAATACGCACATAACTTTAAGAAGTCAGAGGTGTCCCTTGTGGATCCAACTCTACATGAAATTACAACGGTCTTTCACTAGGCCATCGTTGCTTTTTATGTCACTTCTTAATCGTGATTGACTGGTATCTAATTTAAATAAATATAACCCTGAAGCCTACGCTCTTACCAGAAACAAAATTAGCACCGACTCTAAAAATAACTTTGTAACATTTTATTACGTCATTGAAGTAAGTGCGATACATTATTGTAATTTTTATATCGTATCAATGTATTGGAATCTTAATTTTATTGGTTAATGGAATTTTATATGATACGCATTGAGAGGATTTTATAAACTTGTCCAATTAAAATCTTCTATTAGAATCATACAGGTAGGTATATACTTACTTCAGCTACTTATACTAAATATTATACATATTTTCTTTAAGGCATACTGCCTCTACGTATTTAATGTGCCTAATTAACATAATTAATTGTTGTAAAATTATTAAACGAAAACGCACTTTTGCTAAATTGTACAAATTGCAATGTTCATCTATTATCCCTAATAAAACAAAGCTTAAAAAACTTCAACAACACCTTTAGATAACGCCGCTTTTTAGGCAAACATTAAAATCTCAAAGAACTCAAAATTGTTCGAATAACCTATAATTATATAGTTTTTAAACGGCAATTTTAACAGCGTGGAGAATGACAAAAGATAAACTAATCGAGTTCTGGCTCGCGCCTTTACCTGCTCTTTTGACAAAAAAAATGGACACCGCAGGGTCCATTTACCATGGCCCGTTCCAGACCGTGCCATTTATTACGTAGGACTTTTTGTACGGACCCTGTTGTCTACGTAATTTTAAGAAAATGCCGCCAAAGTCTCGCCGTCGAGGCCAAGAGTCGGCATTATCAATTGAAGATAAAACAGTTAACAGGCCAGTACTAATTACAGTTCGGTTTTAAAATTACATTATGAGTAATAAAGTCCATTATGAAGTTTGGAAATGTTTACACCGTTGATGTTTTGTAAGACAATAGGCGATATCTCTGACTATTAACTGTGAAGGTACCGCTAGAGAAATGTTAGCTTGGGTGGTAGAAACTTTATATGGATAGACGGATATATTATACCTGTAACAAAAATAACAAAACTCTATAATTGAATCTGGGATGTAATAATAGCAAAATCTTTAACCTAATGATCTTTTCTTCTATTAAACTCTTGCGGCATATAATTTCACTGAATTGAAACGAAAATTCTTAGCACATACATTTGGCTTAGCTCTAAATGTGTTGTAAATTATACTAGCATCGTTCAACCTAATGATAGTTTTCATCGAAACAAAACAAAAATCTGTCAACAGCCTTGCAAATAACTGGAAAACTGGAGAACAACATAATACACAAATAATTATTTCCAGTCACTCTCGTGTTTTTACCCTCTATTACAAAAACAACAACCAAATACAATAACATACATATTCACTGAAACTATTCAATGATATTCAAAACAGGTAAACAGATCCAAAATGTATCGAAAAATGGGTAATTCTACTCGCACTCACTATTACTATTCATCGGCTTATTAAATTAATGATATTCAACATGTGCAGGTAAGTGGTTAATTGCACCTTTTTGCTGTCATCGTTTCTGCCACCTTCAGTGTAATAGGTGACTAAAGACATGATATTGTTAACAAGTGACAGCTTATGGGGTATTTTGAGAGGACCATAAACCACAAGTTACTTTATTTATAAAACATATAGACACTTCAATAGTGCATCTACTCTCTCCCACAAACGCATTTGAACAAAGACTCACATTCATATTAACAAAGTATGTGTAACTATATACCTACTCATCATAAATTTCTTCGTGACATACTCAGAAGAACTTAGACACGTGCCAACTGATTTACTGGACCCCCATGCAATACCATATGAACTTAAAATGTTGTTTATAACCACTGCCAGTTATTAAAATATTTCATATGGTACAAAAAACCAAAGTGTTCTCCAATCTCCAAGAATTCCCTGGGAAAGTATGTTACGCATGCTTGAAACTCGATCGTTGGGCCACACGTGCTCCTGCGCCGCGTATGAATGGGACAGGGCAAGGGTGGGGAAGGGACGCGGCGGGCGGGGCGCGGGGGCGAAGGCTTTTTTCAGGCAGTACGACGCAAGGCGCGGGCGGAGACGCGCGGCCTGCACTTACAAGCTCCCGTATTAATTTAGTGTTAATTATTAAGTTCTGTTTGTGACTATTCAGTGTTCATTTGGAAGTATTATCATCTGTAAGTATGCACGTATTTTTTTAAATGTATTTCAATGCAATTTACATTAGTTTAAAAGATGAATACATCATTGTGATGTGCGCTTCCTTACCTGAAGTTAAGTCTCTTTTTGTTCCGTGTATTTCGTTATCTTATGCAAACCTATTCATCAGTTCGCAATGTTAACTTTAAAGAACATCTTTTGGAATAATTTTAATATTATTAAAATCACTTGATTTACAACGTCTGCGAATAAAATTCAACTGCGCGCTTATATTGTGCATATTTTAATAATGATTCGATTAAAATTAATTAATTTGTAAATTATTTAACAGATATGAAGATGTCGTCGGACCCCGCACCGTTGTCCAAGACGGCGAAATACAAGAAGATTACAAAACCACTTTTGGAAAGAAAACGGCGCGCGCGCATCAACCGATGTTTGGACGAACTTAAAGACCTCATGGTCGGCGCTTTAGAGGTAAATACTTTATTTTTTAACACTTTTAGAGAAATATTATAATCTTATTAGTATTATAATAACCAAGACAATTAACTGCAATTTAAATAATGTCTTCTATTATAATTATTTTTAGTCTGAAGCTACTAAAATTGCAATAAATTATTAATACGCTATTGTTATTATAATAAAAATGGCAGACAGCTATTTAAAAATAATATTGTTTTGTCGTCCAATTATAGAAGAACATCCAATTATGTAAAAGATTATTTTAATAGGTTCTTTATTATTAATAAAAATTTGCATTAACATTGTTTACACAAATAGTATGCATCTTTTTACTTCATCAAAATGCAATCCATCATTTATTCACAGGACATTTATTTTTACAAGACCGGTCGTCCTTCTGTTTATTACTGCACTTATCAACAGTACCGACTCCAAACTGGAATATAAAAGTACAAGTTCCATTAAGAACAGGAGTCGCTTATTCACGTATAGGTACAGTTATATTAATGTGACGTTTGTACCGTGAGAAACACGGCGCGCACCTGCCTTCTACTTTACTCACTTTTTCCTTTTTACACAGATCGATGACGACAACCTGAGCAAGTTGGAGAAGGCCGACATCCTTGAATTAACCGTTAACCATCTCACAAAGTTGCATAGCCCTAGAGACCCGGTTTTAGAGGCTAAAAAGTTTCAAGCGGGCTTTGGACAATGTGCCGCTGAAGCATGCCGGTTTATCATGTCTGTGCCAGACTTAGATGCTAATGTCAGCCAAAATTTGATCAGTCACCTATCGAGGCTCATCACTGCTCAACCACTCACCATTCAAGTACCAGATAGACCGCCCTTCTCACCACCTACTTCACCATCTTCAGTCATCTCCGATAGACATCACTACTACAGCGATCAAGACAGATCGTCTTCGGACGCGGAGGATTCAGTATACTCCGGTGAGGCTCCGAAACAATGGGCGTACAATAGACCCGCTGCGAGACCCAACCATAAAATGTCTCCCACAGGGCTGCTCACAACGGTCGACAAGCTAAGCCATCACCCTACTACAGAACAAAACGGTCAGAGAAACGGGGCGTATTTGAAAAGAATTCCGGCCGAGGCGAAAGATGTAATACTACAAAAAATTCGACAGCACATAATGGATAAGCGGAGCAATGACAACGTTGACATACATGCGAGCGTCGAGCCAGCGCCCGAACCAAAATATTTACAAAGAGACGAGCCATACAGAGGCGAGTTCGTGTATCAATACTCGCCGCCGAGCACGAATAGCGACACCCTTGATCTCAGAAAGGTTAGATCACCGGCGAAGGTGAACGAAGCAGCGTACTCGCCGAAAAAATCCGTCGCACACTCCGTCGCAAATCAATTAGACTCGACTCCCCAGAGCAAAGTTGAAGTGACGGCTAATGTTCCGGAACAATGCGAATTGCCGATGGATTACAGCAACCTACCGCCTAAAAAGAAAAGGAAATTAATCGAGTACCAGGAGTATAAAAAGCAGGAGGCGGCGCGTCGCCAACTCGAGGCTTTATATGATAAAAAAGAACCTCGTGGTGAGGGCCCACCGGCGGATGAAGAAAATAAGTGGCGCCCCTGGTGAGGTGTCGGTACACTCGCCCATTGTGATATTAATAGTCTCCTCTTCCACGAAAAAGCTTTAATTCGTTTTAATTTATCATTGTGTAGTTCTAGTTTTATAGTTTTAGTTATTAAGTGCCTTATTTTTGCTTTAAAATTGTTGAACGATAGGTACTGAACTTATTTATGTGCCATTATTATTATGTTGATCTCGATGTCTTCCTATAATTGTACCTATGTGGATGTGTGTAGTCTTCCATGTACAATGAACGATTAAACTAAATCTGTAATAAACGATGTAAAGGACTTATTGTATTGAAATTATTTACCCAACCCAAAAACTTCGACATACATAGGTACTTCCTTGAGACATTAAAAATGCAACTAGACTAATAAATAAAACTTTATTGGACATAATAAATTAAATCCTGATACACACGAGATATGACTAAGTCTGGCGCTTTAGAAATACAAAAGGTAATTATCAACAAAAGCGATATTATTATCTTAAAACACATTCAATTTCCATTAATTAATTCAATTCGCATTCTAAAGTCGTTTCATTTCGCACTGATTCCTAAAAGCTAAGAGCAAAGCCAATAATCTCAAAAGTCATAAAACAGTACTAATTAATACATATTTGTAGAACTAAACACGACGATCACACTATGCATCAAGTAGGTATAATAGTTAGTAGGCTGGAATATATTTGCTTCACTGTATGTTATCAGCATCACCTAGAACAGCTTATCTGCTCCAATACAATAGGTAATAAAATCACTCTTATGACAAGTATTAGGCAAAAAACAGAAACCAGGACAAAAAAAATACACGCGTTGACGAAACGTGCAATACCTACACAAGATGAAATAAAAACGTTTATATGGCTGTAAATTTAATTGTTATTTACCAATTGCAATGGTGAGGTAAAATAAATTATTATATAGGTATATTTGACAGCAAAGAAGGTGGTTAGAAGATGCATTACTGTTTATTAACTGTCATACAGCTATTTATTTACTTTTTCAAAGACTTTTTCTGCACTAGGAATAATCCCTATGTTGCGGGTGACTTTACAAAACATTTAAAACAATACGCACAAAAAAACACAAACTCGAAAAATCTACTTATAATCGCGTATTTTTTTCTTCGCGATAGCTATGCTAAACAGCAGCATTGGGTTCATAAAGGTGCCTGAAAGCCGCAATAGGCCTGCACTAACTATAATGTGCTCCCAAAGACATAGCTGACGAAGGTGGTTGTGTAAAGTACCTCTGCGTGCTGCTTTCAGAATACAGGCGTGAGTCTGTATTTGTACGTATGACCTTTATTTTTCAAGCGCCAAACCTACCCTAGTCGATCTATAACATAAAATAACGCCTGTGTCCCAAAGGCTAGGTTCCGCGTAGAAACTAGAACATGTCCGTTTTGCCAGTCTGCCCTAAATGAAAGACCTACCGTAAACTTCGTCCTACTACTGACCATTACATAAACCACTTTTAGCCAATCGCGATTTCTCACCGGGTAATTTAATTTGAAACCCGGGCAAAGAAGGCTTGATATATTAAAATCCCATACGAATTTGCGGGTAACAGTTAATATATTATAAATAAAGCAGTAAATACGAACAAAACATTAAGTACACTCATAATTATAAATATTCGTCCATGAGCGCGATTTTCAATACTTGAAATGCTGCACTCCAAATACATATATCCATAAATGTTACACATAGCGACCTCTATTAGGCAATAATGAAATAATAATTCAATATGCCATCTATTAGTACAATTGCTAAAAGGTCGAGCATGACACAAAAGGTCGAGGTATGACACAAAAGCACTCAATTCTAAATGAACCTGCTATCGAGTCTACTTACGGAATAAGTTTTAAGATAAACCGATAGATGGCAGACATACAAAATTTTTAGCGCCATCTTTTATTCAATTAAGACAATTTTAAGCCATGTACGTAGTGAATGTAGGTAAGTTAAACCTTCTATACTATGAATATAGATGTCTCTACTGAGACAAAAGTTCAACTTTATCATGATCCTTATGTCATTAGCTATTTCTCAATAGATGTCACTTTAAATCAATTTCGGCTTTGTATAATTATGTATCCATAAAGCATTTTTATTACCTAGTTATTTGAATTTGTATTGAGTTTGTGTGAATTGCCAAGGACATAATTATAATTTTATAAATATAACACGGTTTGTGTAGGAAACTAAGTTACTTATAAGTTATTTTTTGTTAAAATTTAATTTTCTGTTTAAATTTAATTCAAAAATAATAAGGAAATAGTTACTTTTTTTTATCAATACGACGAATTATGTATTTTGTAAAATAAAAACTAATAAATAATTATGTAAGATTTCAGTAACAGACGGATTTTAAATTAATTTTGTTCTTCTACTCTCCACTAGATGTCGAATGACGATGTAAAAACGAATTACGTTTGTGTCCTATCGTAGTAGTGGAGTCAAGTAAAGTGGGGCGCCCGAATCAACTTCATTCATTCATTGACGCGCCGGCCGGCCGGCCAGTCAGTAGCAAAGTGGCAAGACGTGAAGTCGCACAGAACGAATGATAACATGCGCCGCGTAGCCGCGCACTATTTGTAACGAACTATTTCGACGTTTAAATACGAATTGACAGTTATTGTTTTGACTTGAAGTAAAACATAAATAAAATAAAATTGTGAAACTGAATTGTTTAGTGATATTTGTGATGAATTATTATTATGAAGTGGTGGAAAGTGTTTTTCTGTGCAATGTTGTGATAAGGCGATGCTTGTAGGAGAACAGTCGCCGGCACCACGGGTGGTGGCCGGCTTAAGGAAACTTCGACCTGAATTGACACCTGGACCTGTTCCTACGCCTGTAGATCCTGATTTTAGGATATCAGGTCAGTAAAGCAGCCTAACTCGTCTAGTTGAACTAGTTTACGTTGGCTAATTACAGCCGACAAGAATTTATTCACTACGAACTCGATTTGAATAATAGGAACACTAGTAAATTAACCATGTTACAGAATAAGGACTCCCGTCTAGTTGTTAGTTTTTTGTGCACAACATCTGGCGTAACTACAAACTAATGTTTGTAGAATAAATTGCAATTCTTGTCCGTTCGCAATTATAATATTAAACATCAGCTGGTCGACATGTGTCGCTCAACCCGCGCAAACATACTTAGAATTACAAACAGCAGCTAATGGCTATCCTATCCTCATTTTATTAAATAGTTTTGATAGTACATAAAAGTAACAATTTGTTGTTGGAACTATTATTAGCTGTTCAAAGAAAAACAGAAATATGTTAACATTATCAACACGTTTTAAAATAGTTCTATCCACAATAAGGCAAAGATAGCTGGATAATTCTATTCTCTATTAAAAAAATATTTACTTTAAACATTTTACTACAAACCAGTCGTAGTTGTTAGACAACTCCGTTCCACCAATCATTATGCTATTTCTGTTGAATATACAATATTCACGCAAAACGATTGCCTAAGACCTAGTCAGAACACCTAACTATCTGATTCATCATCTTATGTAAAGCTTCCATTCATAAAAAAGTAAATCTCTCCATTCACCATTCATAATTGGAATCACATAACATCATGGCGGTTGAATATTCAAACGATTGAACTAGTCTAGCTATTATACATGCATGATACGACACACGAGTCTTGAAGTCTAGACTAGTCGCGATCAATAATTTTGAGTCATTGCCTTATTTATGCCTATTCAAACTTCGCATGGACAGTCCTGCAACAAGAACCATAGAGACGAGTCATAATAAGAAAAGGAAGAGGATCGAAAAATTTGTCCCTAACATAAAAATAAAAGGCTAATAATAATAGTAGGTAGTAGTAATCCTAAACCCAAGTTCGGTTAATAAATCATTATCGAAGCGGTAGTTAAAATGAGCAAATACAATTGTCTTAATCCATTTACAAGAACAAATTGGGTTTTTATTTATGTTCTGTCTAACTAAATTCCCATGAGTTTCTTACCTGACACTGGCAACTATAAAGAAGTAAAAACCGCCGAAGACCGAAACAGCCGTAAAGTTTTTGCGTTAAAAACACAATAGGAAGATAAATCGGCTATGCTTAAGATAGAATCAGCTGTTTATAGTCAATGACAATGTGATCACAATACCATATGAAGACGTTATTTATCACTGTCGTGTTTAATATCTACTTATTTTTCTTACGCATTTGGTTGTAGATTCATATCGGATAGACACGTGATATATAACATACAAGTACATTCGACTCAATAAATGTAAGCACAGGTTAGCCCGTTAGTGCCCGATCTTAGTGGCTGTCAACTTCTACCTATTGAATTTCGTAAAATTGTTTACTGTCTAAATTCTCTAAGGCACCCTACATACCTACTTATTACTGCTGTTGCTGGTTAATGCCTTTTATATTTAAGCACCAATTTATAACTGTATAAAAAAGCAAACCTATTAGTGCACTCAATTCATATAAGCCCAAAAGCTTGTCCTTTATCTAACAGTTTACCATATACCTACAATCTACCTTTGGCAAGATCATCCAAGACATGCAAGTGAAATTAAGGAATAAACATAAAACTAAATAGATTTTACTTCATGTAGGACACCTACCGATAAAAATGCTAGCTACGGTGTCTTGATACAAAGAATTTATTTTTTTGAAAATCGGCCTGTTTATGTCGGACCATAGATTATTTTCGTCTTTGGATTCCGGAAATCCCATGCCAGTCTCGCCGTGGTACGCTAATATTAATCGAATCTGGCTAGACTACAAAGTTTTCTATCTTAATAGGTACGTTTAGAAATAATTAGACTAGATGAATGACAATGTATCAGTCCTAGTTATGTTTATCCTACTATAATAATAAGTTAAATCGATAACTAAAGAATACCTACTAAACTGGTCTATTTTTAATAATTACTAGATAATGACGAAATTGTTATTGATGTTATCGAATAATACATTAATGCTTTCATATCAGTGGAAAATAACTAGGTAGGTACCTGGTTTTTGTAAATATCAGCTCTTTATCGTAACTGTCTCACTGCCGAGTACCGGTGTCGTCTCAGAATAAGATAAATACCCTGGCGTAACCTACCATCACTAACTAGGTACAGACTTATAGGAAAATATTAAAATCGCTTCTTAAAAAGAGTTCTTGATTACGTGAAGTTTCCGTTAACGGTAGAGGGTGTACGGTAGGATCTTTTGGCAGTCCAACGGAAGAACAATACGCTGTAAAGATGTCTAGTTATTCCGACATGGCAAGTTCACTACAGCTATAAAAAAGTTATTAGCCTTTTAAGAAAAGCCAACTCCTGTCTATGATCCCTAGTATTAAGCAGACAAACCTATATTAACTAATCAATCTAATCAAATATATTATAATGGAGACAGGAGAATATAATAGGCCTTTGACAATATATTAGGCCATGATTGTCTGTATATACACCAGTCTTTTATTGCAGTCCTAATGTTTAATTAATTGACAATCTCAGTAATCTTCACTATCATTTTGTCACTGGTATGGTTTATCCGGCAAGCATCCTGCCCATTTCCAATTTACGTTTTAGTTACGCTTTCTTATACGTACGAAGCATTTTAAGCTATTTATAAGGAAGGTTCCTAACATGGCACAAAACGTCTCTGTAGGATCCGACCAATTATTGGTGACTAACTAAATTTGCTTAATGTTGAAATCGATCCCGCTGTGGTAGCATCCTTTTCTCATCGTGTTCACAATAGTCTTAAGTCAGAAAACCTAAGTAAGTAAGTGCATGGATATGCAAACAAACTCTGCGTTGGAACAAATGTTGTTTACAATGTTAGAGTAGGTATAACAACATTATAATATTTTTTCCTAGTGGGTGGCAATGGGTATGTCCTATTATAACGTTAGTTAAACAGCTGGCAAAATGTGAAGGTTTGCAATCTTGTGAACCTCTGCCTATCCATTCGAAGATATAAGCGTGATTATACATTCATTCATAGTTAGATACGTAGAAGGAAATTTCTCGGTACTGAACGGTCATGGTAATCAATGACCGGTTGAACTTGACGGTGCATCGCACTTTCGACTTGACATCGATATCACGTTTCATTCATAACATTGCAATAAACGCACACATATATGCATACGTATATTGAATGCTAAACATATAAACATGCATATTATTACGCTTGTGTCATCTTGAAGGGTTAGGCAGAGATGTATTATAGTGAAAGACGATTGATATCAACATTGCACCGAACTGCTGCTGGCAATTTTTTTAACAAAATCTGCCTATTCGTATATTTGGCCTGCGACGAGCAGTAAACATAAGCGTGAAATGATGACATTGAACTTACAACTCAAAGAAACGGTAATTTACAACATAATATCATCATAATATCATCCTACAATAGCGTGCCTACCTTGGCCAGAATTAAGTCAGATCATTTTTAATATTGTTATTGGCAATTTTTCACTTAAATCTGCCAATTCGGATATTAGGCCTGCGACGAGCAGTAAACATAAGCGTGAAATGATGACACTGAACTTACAACTCAAAGAAACGGTAATTTACAACATATTATTCCTACATGGCGTGCCCACCCTGGCCAGAATTAAGTCAGATCATTTTTAACAGGAGGAAATAATTACAGTCTATATCCACCGGGAATAATGCAAATTTCATATTTTTTTATAGAATTTAAAAAATCTTTAAAATTTGCATGCCCTTACCAAAACACACTAAACATTAGTGCTAGAATTATTTTTTAAAATTTATAATATGCAACACAAACCAGCACCCGGAATAATTCCTAAGTTGTACTATTGTTGTTAGTAATATACACACAGCGACGCATCAACCTAAACTGTTTGGACTATGATTAGAAGTTGAACGCTGCGAATCGTGCGAGAGAGTGCGTTATATGTTTGTTACGCTCTATTCTTACCATTACATCGACACCGCTATGCACTGTCCCTTTCCAACAATTATCTATTTTGTATGCAGCGTAGTTATGCGTATATAGGTTGTCTAACTTGATGTGTAGCCGTGTGTACCCCCACATTGCAAACATTCAAACAACGGACATTAAGTATCACCTAGACTCGGACCAACTATTTGTGAAACACAAAAATCTTTGAACCAACCAACACTTAAACCGTTTCGCCATTCGTGCAGTCACATCATAACAATCTACTAAGCCAAGCCGGGCTTTTGGGCCTATATTAAAGGTACTGCCAAAGATAATATTCTGCAAAATTTAATACATTATATGTAGATCATAATTATGCAAAATGGAATGCATACATCAACTTGATACTGAATGAATGGATATCGATCGCGACCACGCTTAAGCATCATGGTTTATTAAAACACGTTATTTTAATTAAAACTGTCTTAAAGTCAATTTTGTTTATTAATATTTTAAGAACGAATTAATTTTATAGTTTGTAAAATGGTTGTATAATAAAACGATAATTTGCTATAAAATTCTCGGGATAAAACTAGAGTTGATAAAAAATTACTCATATAAAACGTTTTGGAAAAAGTATTCGGTTTATTTATCTATATGAAGTTAAGTACCTATACAAAACTTCATGTCACCCAAGGTCACCCAGCTATATCCCACGCCATGCATTGCAATACATCTGATGAATTCCAAATATTGCACAATTTTAAGCGAATATGTTGTAGTACGCCCGAATTTTACCAATATTATATCTATTGTCAGCCACCGAGGACAATTTACTAAGACGAATGCGCAACATTGCATTCACATAATAATCAAATACAGCGTATAGGTATATAAAAGCCTTGCAAACAAATCCAGATGCCGTATGTCTACTAAGGAACTCTTCACAGAAAATTCTAATATATCAAAACTTAATATTTCATAATACATTCAGAGAGTTTCTACATAACATACTGTGTAATACTTTATAATTAAAATCAATCGATTACTAACTAATGAGTCGTGTATAATCGAACTAAGTTTGGGAATCGAATAACTACTCGAGTCCTTGAACTTTTCCTTTGAACATGATTGTTCTGACAGCTATTGTAATTGATGATAATAGATTGTATTGTATCTATGGCTTTGAAGTGTTTAGGCATCCCTTTCCATATTACACAACACTATATTAGGTGGCCTATCATTTGATCATTTGATGTAGCAAGAAATTAAAAATAATATGATTACTAGTTGATTAGTGCCCGGCAGTGAGTTTTTTATCATATTCATTTTAGCTGGTGATAATCTAGTGTACTTTACGCAACGCTGGACAAAGGTCAATTTTCTTCCTCAATTTGGCACAGGATCAGGACAGGTCACAGGAGAAACTACCGTCTAGTTTCTGGACAAAGCACTAAAGTCTTCTTCATATACCTACGCATTATTTTTACGACAATGTGTAGCGGCAATATTCGTGCCAGCTTTATCAGCCATATTATAGAAAAACGCAATTATTTCGCAAATAAAAATCCAAATAATTATGTTTGGAATTACCGATGCATTCTAATGCCCTTGATCTGGTCGGATGATGAAGACTGCAGCCACATATAGCAGTAAAATGTCCGTTTAGAAGTTCCTTCAATCAATACTATGTAAAACATAACGTGATGTAATACGTAAAAATAGTTGAGTATGGATACTCAAGCATCTGAAATTAGAGAAGCGAGATACTACGTGGGTTTATGAGTATAAACAGTTGTATGCTGTCACGAATTTAATAACAGTTTAATTTCAATTTAATGTTTTCAAAACGATTTTACTCGTATCACGTAAACGTTATCGTAATTGTTTGTAACATTAGAACAGTAACTATCGATCGAATTATCTGTCGTGTGTTCGTGTATTAATCACGATGTCGTAGACGTCACCGAACTAATGCCAACATTCGGTAAAGTCACGCTCCGTCGAACTATCTGACGTGCTCACGATTACTTATCGCTGTCAATGCAAAGCAATCAATCAATTCAATCAATCAAAAAAGGTAATCCGTAATATGAGCTAGACTGATTACCAGTCTGTAATATTTGATAGATTTCTGAAAACAAGACAATAGCGATTATCGTTATAGGTACATATTGTAAAGTACGTCGAAAATGCGAAATGGTGGTAAAGGAAAGGATGATAATGTTTCCGGCAAAAATTATTAAGTCTAGCTTAAAATCTAGGCTTGTGGTCAATATACATCCCGACACATTAAAATTTAAGGTTTAACACCTCGTAAGGCATTTAAATAATGCCTGAAGTCTGTATTAATAAAGCTGACAAGCTAAGTAATTTTTGTTCTAAAGTTTGTCATATTCGGTTTTCCATAATTATGGATAATTTATTTAATAAACTGGTTATAAATTGTGTTTTTGTTAAAATCTTTAAGCCTCCTAATAATTAAAATAGTTTGCCGTTGATAACGTTAGCGAGCAGTTACAGACATTCAACACTGTATCTAGTTCAAATAAATTTATATACATTTTTGCGAGTAGTAAGCAAACCTTGTTTTGGAGCATCTACATTGTGTAGGTTTGCCAGAATTCTAAAGTGCCAACCCTTTCTTCTGTGTGCTGGCAGCGAAAAAGTTTTGTAAAGAAGAAAGTATTTACACGATTGACAATGCGTAAACCAATCTGTTGGTGTTCAAAATGTCTTTAAACTACGATAACAGCTAACCATTAAACGCGCCATATTCTAGATCATCTCTTTAGCAGTATAAAGCTAACAAAGTTAAGACTATCTCCAAAGGAATACTAAAATATCTAACACCACTTTTTTGTTGTCCCACAGGCGTCCTCCGCCAGTATTATAATGACGATACCGAGTCCTGGGCATGGGTGCGCGCAGCCGTCAGGAGCGGTTGCCTCCTCGCTTGGAGAGACGGCACTTTGCCCCGGCGCGCGGCTGCGAGGCTCCCACTCAGAGACTTGCATCTGCGTACAGCCACATCGTTACCCAACGCGTTCCAGCTATCCAGGCTTCATGACGACTCTGCCGTCGCCACTTTCCAGGTAAATATAAAAAAAACATGAGTCTACATTGTCACTCAAGCAATTAACTAAACGCTAGTTTTTAATCACTTAATTCTGCTATTGTTTCGACCTATCTAACTAAGTGATTATAAAGGTATAAAAATGTTCATTGCAAATATTGTTTGATTCAGCGAAAGTAAATTTAACGGTGATGTCAATACATAACTTAAATCGTAAAATAGCATTGCTAAAGGAATTCTTAGTAACAGATTGGAGTCCAAACATGTGCTTAGTAAAGCTATAGGTTCATGCTGTATTACGCCAGGTCTAGTGAGCGAATGGTTTTGGGGTACTTTATATGATATCTAAACGACCCCCTCGCATATAAATGAGTGTAAGTTTGTTTACTCATTTAATAACTCTTCAGGATCAATATACACATATTTTAAAAGCAAATCGAGATATTGGAGATATTTTTACAGCGGGTAATTACCCACCCGGACTTCTACCGAAACATCTGTCGCCTGGGGTTCGATTCCTGCAGATGTTAAATTGCATAATAGGACCGCTTGTCTTGCTTGCAGGCATTTGTTGCTAAACGTTTTTGTCGTTCGTAAACATTCCTGTCGCTTTACAAGGCAAATGTCTCGCCCTTCGACTGATTAAATAAGCAAACTATTCGATTACTATATTTATTTATGACTAGCTGTTAAGCGCCACTTCGTACTGCTGTAAGAAGGTATTATTATTCGGTTAGAATAAAGGTAGCGATTTTAGTATAATTTCTCACGAGTCAGAATATAGGGTAAAGGCAGGAATGAGGCTTCTGTTCAAGACGAGAGACTGGTGTGTCTGAGCGGCCCAGTCGCAGAAGAGTCATTCAAAGCACTCTGTTGTAAGACTGCTCTTTTAGGCTTTTAGCTGAAGAAGGGGAAATGCTGAGTGTACAGAAGGGATGGCTGGTCCAGGGAATAAGGTAAACAGTGAATATTCGTAACAGCTCCGATTTGGAGTAACTATACCTTTTAGTATAGTTTGAGATAGAGGTTTATCTGGTCATTGAAAATTGACTCTTGTAACAACAATAAAATAAATGTATTGTTTGTATGAATCAAGGTCCAAAACCAAATTTATAAATGTACTATCCTACATTTTGTTTCCTCAGAAGTATTTATATAAAATATATCTTTAGTATAAATTAATAATATAATATTTCCGGTATCGTATTAAATTCAATGTCATAAATACTTTGTTTTCAATGTCATCTTCAAGATCGTAATTAACGTAAAAATCAGTTTTTAGTACATTAATTGCTTATTAAAATCTACTTCTAGTAATTAGGATACATAATTTCATCTTATTTTCTAAGATAGTTCCCTAACCGGTAAAGCGATTTAGAACATTCGATAACGAATCGAATGAATCGATATCATTTTTGATCGTCTTGTATTTTGGAACTTTCGACCATATTCAATAATTAAATTGTTAATTGATTTCATGGTCATCAATTCAAGTTGAATGTCGATACAATATTTCTGAAAAGAAGATGTAGTTTAACGTATGATATTAAACCGTACCTAGCGACTACTGCGTTAGCGAAAAATTCTGAATAAACCTGATGAAAAACTTGCACTCCAATCTCGTAGCAGTTTTATTGTAATATTACTTTACAAATGGGGTAGTTTGCCTTTTCTATTTTATTTACATCCGTACTTACTAAAGCAGGAGTGTAACGGTTTATTACTAAAAATAAACCGGGTAATTTGTAATTTTACAAAAATTCTACTCATGGACCTAAACACCCAGCCCCGAAACAACCATTTGTGTTGTTTTAAAGCACCCAGACTTAATTCTGGTTTTCAATGTGAATCTAAATTTATATCTCATGTAGAAGGCTCCACGGCGGAATAACCACTTAAAATCTAATAAATATTTATGTTACAATGTTTAAAAAGTAAAGTTGTGAATTAGTCCATCACGCGGTAGACACGTATTGTATGCACTAACAGTATAAAAAGTCACGACAGTTTAATTTACATGTTATTGAAGAGAATCGATCAAGCATGTGATTGCCAAGACTTTAATGCCATTGCTTATTGACTTTTTGTAGTAATTGACTTGTCAGGTATGACGTCTGACGCTTTAAGTAGCCATTTAAATGATACCTATATCGTGGGAACATTTAGTACCTAGTACTTAGATTATTACTTTGTTTCCTTTGAACTGAATTATAACGTAAATAGATTTTGTACGCGGCCTCGCTCGCGTAAATGTAGGTTAGGTTAGTAACAGTATGTCTTTTTCTGTTCCCCTGGCGACGTGTATGCGAAATTTCATGATTATCGGTCGAGTAGTTACGGCGTGAAAGCGTAACAAACAAACAAACTCACATTTGCATTTATAATATTAATATAATAATAATATAATATCAGCCCTGTATTAAATATGTATCAGCTCTATGTGAGAATCAGCGCGGGTTGGTAGACTTCACATATCTTAGAGAACATTATGTAGAACTCTCAGACATGCAGGTTTCCTCACGATGTTTTCCTTCACCGCTAAAGCGAGCGATAATTAACTACTTAATACGCACATAACTTCGAAAAGTCCGCCTTGGGATCGAACTCGAGACCTCTGCGTGGCGTTTAGGATTTAAGATTAATGTAAAATGCCATAAGACCAATATAACTAAATAAACAGGACTATATTACATATTAAAAGACTTGGTTGTTTCTTACTTTTCTAGTTTATTTTATCTATCCCTAGTTAAACATTTTGGTTTCCACTGCTTTTCTTTACAGATTTGTATAAGAAACTTTAGCCGTATATTAATGAAGTTACCAATTGCGTACCTATTCATTCGAATACTTTATTCGTGATTGATGATCTTCGCAAAATCCATCATTCCCACTGAATTGTCCTTTGCGTATCTAATTCGCTTTTATTGAAAACTGCAATTCATCATTCACCTTTTAGCCGTCATTTGCGAAGTGTCGTTTGTCAATCTGATGTATAATAGTGGTGTAAATCCAAGAACTAGCTGAGGTTTACACGCGAGTAGTATTTCAACGTTCTAATGTGACAGTTTATACGCTAAGAATAACGATGCGTAGAATAACAGTTATATAATATACAATTGTATACAGCCTAATGGTAAGTGTGCTATGTATTAGGTTTTGGGTTGTATTCTCCGGTCTTTTCTTCTGGAAGGTCTAGGTTAATTCTGAGTATAGAGTCTGAACCTTGCTTTAAAGACGGTTATAAGCTCGCTTCCTATCATGCAAGTCTTGAAATCATCGTGATGTGTGTGATACACCTAACTTAGCCCTTTGAGGCGGCGGGGGCATATGTAGCTACAATAAAATAATTTGTGTGTTTTTGTTTACGTATTTAATATAATTTTAATCACACACACACAACATCATATAGCTCAAACTAAGCAGAACTTGTACTATGGGTACTAGATAATGGATAAACATACATAATTATATACTTTGTTTTTGTAAATACATTACATACATATAATACATAGATGTCCATTTATTAATACCTAAGACAATTTGAAGGGGTGTATGTCGGTCTCCTTATTTTCTTTACGACAACCAAGTATTTTTCTGTGTCCTGTAATTAAAAATGTCTCATATACCTACCAAAGAAACACAGCTCTCAATTTATACACGCCGTCACAGAGCAGTAGAACCACAGAGACATAAAATGTGCTTGATAGATGACAATAGAATCGTACTCAATTTCTTACACCTAAATAGTTAGTTATCGCTCGCTTTAAACCTGTCTGAGAGTTCTCCATAGTTTTCTAGAAGATAAATTAAGTCTACCAACCCGCACTAGGCCAGCGTGGTGGACTATGACCTAACCCTTCTCACTTCGAGAGGCCAGTGCCCAGCAGTAGACCAGTATAATGCACGGCTGATAAAATAAATAAAAAATGTGAACGTGATGCACTTCTTGATAACTCTTAGGTTTATCGCTGATATGAAGGGTAGGGTAACGCTTAGCGGTATTATTTAAGTGTATCGTCACGCAAGAGATCCGTTATTTTCATTGCACGCACGCACACACGAATGTATATACCCTTTATAACAGCTGAGTTAAAATACCTTCACTTTACTTGCAAGTTCTATGCAGTTCCATGCGATATCGTTCTAGAACACTTACTTCAGCGTATTAAAAACTAAATTTTACACGGGGTTCCAACTGTTGCAGTTCAGTTGCTCATGATCCAAAGTGTACTTGCTATACGCATTTAATCGCCGTTTATTATTTAAACACACTACTTCTAAACTATTATACTCCTCTTTATTTACACTTCCCCGACGTTTCGGATGATTTTAAGCAGCCATGATCATAATTTGTTACCTATATAAGCTTCGATAAAAGCCGTATAAGGTAGCTTAATTTCAATGTTTATTATTTGCGTAACGTTGGACATGATAAGTAAATAATTTTATCTAAAGTGAAGGGATCGGAATAGAGAAACGCTAGTGATCTTCACTATATCTCTCTGCCAAACTTATCGCTTAAGATGAGTTACAGAAGTTTTGCTATAGAAGAATTTCCTCAGTTAGCAACAGTACCACAGTTATTCTTGTTTCAATTGCAGTTTTTTTTGTTATCTATCGCCGCTTTCATTTCCTCGTCGCAAATGATTTTTGCGATGTCCGGGAAGCGTGGGTGTAATCGATGTAAATAAAAAAAGAATAACGGCTATTTGTGGTATTGGTGATAGCGTGTGTTGTGGACGGAAATGTACAGAGTTTCGCTAAAACCGGAGCACGTTTTACCATAACAATTAACAAGAATAACGACGAAATGATGTGCCGGATATACAGTGATTTTTGTTCTTTATTGGTCTTTCTCAGGTACGATAGTTCAACTCTCTCTATACATTAGGTTTTTATTAATGTACTAGCTTTTGGCCGTGGTTTCGCTCGCGTAAAAGTAGGATAAATAAAATATAGCCTATGTTACTCGACGATAATATATATAGTATATATGTATGTTTATCCATTGTCTAGTACCCATAGTACAAGCTCTGCTTAGTTTGGGCTAGATGGTGTTGTGTGTATGTGATAGAATATTATTATTATTATTATTATAGCTTTCATAATTTTTAAAATCGTTTGTCTAGTTTTTGAGTTAAATCCTTACAAACAATCTAATCTTTCCTCTATATAATATTAGTATAGATATATGAGTCTGTTAAATAGAGGGTAGGACAGAGCTACGAAAAGATTTTATGTCAAAAACTATATCGACTCATGTACGCGATCTTGTGAGTTAGATAAATGTATCAAAAATGATCAGTTTTGACGTTGAAAATGAATTTAATGATTTTTTACTTTGTCTTCAATCTCGGAAAATAACAAGCGGTAATAAGTGCAAGCTTACTTCTCTAAAATCATAAAAACAAGGCAGTCCAATGAACTGATGCCAATTATAAGACATCGATAGCAAATCGCTACGTATCAGTTCAACAAATGATTAATATGATTCTGTATGGTATATAATGTTGGGTCACGTACGTCGCCGTCGGTCATTGTCTACAAGACAATGCTTTCATAAATGATTATCAATACAGATGTCATATGAGTACCTTGGCGAGCTAGTCGAGAATAAAAATATTTATAAGTTGACATTACTGTTTTGATTGGGCGTTGTGAGATTTTAGTGTGCACTTGTTTAGCCGAATCGTATACGAACAATAGGTTCATAATACAATGATAATATTCATATGTTGATCCATACATTTATTTAGTTTTAATTGTTGTTGAAGACTACAAACTGTTAAATAACAGACTCAGAAAACAATCTAACTCTTAACAACAATTTGTAAACCTCACAACTTTTTGTTCCGTAAGGGAATCGACTCACACACCTCACAAAGTGTAGCGGCAATGGTGGCATGATCACTTTAACCAATGCACCATAAGAAATAATTCGATGTGGTAACATTATTTAGGTGAAGTTAACTAAGGTCTTATTGAAGACTTGAATGCAAAGTAATTATTGTTTTCTTAGCGGGTATTTTCATACAAATCTGATGCTCATAAATTACCAAATCCATTTCGTTGATCTTAAATCTTAAAGGATGACAAGATGTTGTGTATAATGCGAAAGAAATATAAAAGTTAAATTAGATTTTGTATTTTAAACTTTACGTATTATAACAGCGTGACTGTCAAGGCCCGGGTTTGTTATTGTTTTTTACAAAGTCACGCGAAAGTGGTTGCTTGTAAAGTATGCACAATTTATTCATTCCTAGACGCGAAACAGCGAAGATATGCGATTGCAACGTCTTCCAAGACGTCGGATCCCCTTCTAGTAACACCTTTCTCACGATTCGTACTTTAATAGACCTCAATAAAGCAAAACCACCGTAAATCAAAGGCCTTTGTGCATCGCGACCTTTTCATGTACCTGTTTACCATAAGAAGGGCTAGAAGCGCGAAGGTGTTGACACGTAAAGGAAACACGTTTTAAGATAACTGCGCTACAATAATATCCCGCCAATAAAAAAATGTCTATTAACTAGTTCTGTCCTCAACATCAGATGTTCCTTTATTGTCGCCCTATGAAACCAGTTCGCTCACTTTTTATAGATCATGTCGAAGGATACGGCCCTTTTTAAATTATATTATGCAAATGTAACATTTCTATAGAAGATTAAGTCATAAATCTTATATTTATAACATTATTCGTCGCTGTTAAATGCTACAATTAAGTTTATTTGTTGCAGACTTGCAATGCAGCTGAATATGCGAGATGGGTGCGAGCGCTCTGCGTCGAGATCCTCGGCCAGACGCCACTACCGCAAGTTCGATTTTTGGACGTGCTGCCCGCCGCGGATACCGCCTGCCGGGAACCAAAGAAAGAGGCTCCTCAACATGAGACACCCCTGTGTCCCCCCAAACCGCCCCCTAGAGCTCGTCGAAGGCTGCTGACGTCAACCGAGACGCTACTGCCGCGCAGGGATCACTCCCCCGCCGCTACGGATGAGGGCATCGTCGTCGAAGACGACGACTACGACTCATCGTCCGATCGCAGCCTAGACTTAACCCTGTCCCTCGACGCCTTGAAGACCACAGACGTGGTCGATGCGCCAGTACGGAAAGCAGAGGTGATTAAATGTGACAGTTGCAGCAAGCTCAACGCGAGCACGCAGCAACACCACACGCTGCCGCGCTCAGCGCGATCAGAATCAGAACAAGGACGCCGCTACTTGAAAAGATGGGAGGGGACGGCCGGAGGAGCGGAACGGGGCCGGTATGCAATGGAGGCGGCTAGACGCAAGACTGCGTCGATGGAAAACAGGGCGAGATCATGCTCGCCGAACGTTCACGAAGCTGTGGCTCAGTACGTTCCTGTGCGGGAGCGTAGGGCGTTGTTTGAGTCGATGTCGCGCACCACGGCCAGCAGCCTGGCGCGCAGCAGCGAGCAGCTGGCGCGGGTGGAGCGCGCGCCGGCGGAGGGCACGCCGCGGCGCGCCGCGTCGCTGCACGACCTGCAGGCGCCGCCGACGCGCTCGGTGAGCGACCTGCGCCAGTTCTTCGAGGCGGTGGCGCGCGGCGCGGGCGGCTGCGCGGCGCAGCGCCACAGCGCGCCGCCGCAGCCCGCGCCGCGCGCCTTCGCCTCGCTCACGTGCGCCTGACGCATCCTCTCCTGCTGTACATACTGTAGATAGACTCCCGGCGTTGACCGCTATCTCACTAAGTCGTTCGTTTTAAGACTGTTAAAAGTATTGTTATAGAAGTACCTAATATAAATAAAATGAGATGTATTGTCTATTACTCTGCCGTTTTATTGCATCTAAGACCTTGTATTTGGAGTAGCAGTGACTGTGGTAGAACATGCGAGCGTCTTGCGTAAACTCGATCGAGTGAATTCGCGTGTAATGATTTCTGTGGCCTTGTTCTGCCTCGATACATTGTTTTTATTAAAGAAACAATTTGTCAAAAGACAATTGGTGCGGTAAGTCATTAAATAACATTTGGGTATTGAAGCTAGTGAAATGTCAATGCACACTAAAGGTCGCAAGTCACGGTGCGCTCGTGTCCTCGAAGATATGTTGTAAGGAACACGTTTCGTAAGGTTAAACACCGCACTTAGCTTTTGTGTTCGTGTGTTCACGTCTTCCCAATTGTACCAAAACGGCGACTGCGCATTCAGTACAATATAGAGCAAAATTACGTACTCAGCAGTACTTGTATTATGCAAATCGCTTTCAAGATAATATGGCATGCTATTGTTTTCGAAGAGCGCCTCGGAACGTTTCCAGTAATATGCGTGATCTACACTTATTTGCACAATAGGACTGTTATCCTTACTTGAATGCTTTGATGTCGTGACGAGCATAGTTTCTTCCTTTCTATTGTAACAAACGAAAGTGGAATGCACGAACACCGTAGAAATGATAAGATTCCAGTAATATTACGAAAACAAAATGACTTGTTCATAAGTAATGAACTTGTTGAGATAAAGAACCTTTTAGACGTGAATCATTTCTAAAGGCGATTAGTTTACATGTAATATGATTTTAAAGTGGCCATGGTCTCAGGACGGCAATGTCATTGAGTCAACAGTACAACAATAATCTTTGAAAGTAATACACACAAGTATATCGTATTAATCTGTCAAGTCTTAGAATAATAGACATAATTACAATATATTGTGTCTAGCCACCGGTGTGCCGCTGCGACTCAATAGGTTAAGCGGTAAGCAGAAAGCGAGGTTTAGGCAGGATTGGACATTGCATTACCGACAAGACCAGGACTTTTAAATGACACAGTAAAACATAAATGTCTCCACAAACTAGAACAGCCTAGAATCACTAAAAGAATATTAAAGACAAGATTTAGCCTGTAGCCTCGCTCGCAGTAATCTAGATATTGTCAATAAATTGTTATCCCTCGTGAATAATTCTTTTTTCTGGATAAAATAGTTTCATCCAGAAAATGTACTGTTCCCGGAGGGATGCCTATTTTCTTTTCTATTAATACCTCTGACAACATGTATACCAAATTTCATGATGATAAGTCGCGTAATTAGGACCTGAGAGAGCAATAAACAAACTCACATTCGAATTTATATTAGTTAAGATGGCTGGCATCAACGTGCGAACAAAACGCACTCCGTGTGCGCTTTGTTTGATCAGCCACCTTTTTCTATCTAATTCGGATGATGACACGTAATGTAAGAAAAACTACTCTTAACACTATTCCATGTGTTACTCAATACAAGTCATGCCTAGGTTTTTTCCTATATGTAATAGTGTATCGTAAAATTCCATTGAAGCGCATTTACGGAGTTATTGACAACAATTGACACTGGTCAGTCAGCGGTAAATGATGTAATTATGTCTATCGACGTAACTGCTCTCTGGACGTTGCACTCCTTAAGACTTCAGGAAATAAATAAAGATGGCGCGGACGCCCACGCTTTAATTATCTGTGCAAATTGCTGACTCGTTTTTGAAGATGCAGCGGTCTTTATTTGATCGAAAGAGGTAACACTCTAGTGTCAACTATCGTAAGCAATTGTGCTCATTACGATTATTATATTGACACCTTCAACGAAGAACTCATGACAAACATTGCGTTTTAAGTCGCATACAAAAGAAGCTAAAATATTTATTTAACGTTTTTAGCAGTCGGCGACCCACAACTGTTTTTCTTTTATGACAAGTATTCCGAGCACCAATTGACAGATTAAAGATCGGACACTATTTCGTAGCGAAATTGAATATATTTACTAACTATAATAAGTAGATCATTATATTCAATTTCGCTTTGAAATAATGTATACCTAGGTATATATAACATAGGTTACGCCAAAATCATAAAAGCATCGCTTATAGCCATAAAGGAAATTATTTGATGACAGGTGGGAAGCAACTGCTTACTAAAACCACAAAACTCATTTTCCCTCAACCTATCACTATAATTCGTTTTACAATAAACAAAATAATGGTCATCCTATTCTATGGTTCAGGAATAATAATATGACATTTATATAAGTAGGTATAACGTTTATTAAAAGTATTGAAAGGTTAAACACATTTAGGCAAACAGTTACTCATATTTTTTATATTCGCCAACAAAGCACAGGAGAAAAAAGATCAAATCTCAGCAGTAAACCTATGTAGGTAGACAAAGCCTTTCATGCTTATTGTAAAGGTACGTGAAACCCGTACAATGTACTATTAAATCAACAATTGTTTATCATGCTTTATATACCTTGTTAATTTTATCTCAACTATATAGCAGTCTGGATTTATCGAGTAGATATTACTATTACATACTTATTTAGATAAAATTGTTAGAAATTAATTTTTTCCTTTATCCAACCAATTAGTTGCTATGGTCTATTTTATCTATCCAGTCAGCACACCAGTTTTTTTCTTAAATTATGGTTAGTACCTACTTAATCTGTGTCCGTTTCGGTAGGTACACCTGATAAAGTGTATGCGAAATATATATTATGACTTATTTTGAGTTTAAACTCACATTCAAATTCATAATATTAAGTGAGGATTTAAGAATTTTGTAAGATTAATGTTTAATAAAGACTTGCTAAGCAAACAAGTCCTACAAAATGCATCATACATAAAATATTACCTAGGTTGGACACCTTAATTACTATTTAATATCTTCCAACCAACGACTATTTTAAGAAGCGCATACAAAAACTATTACTCATTCAAGACTATCGTGCTTCACCACGAAACACAATCAAAAGCACGCTACACCGTGATCCATTATAAAATATGATCCACTTTCGATCTCGCTTCGACGCATATAGTTTGAAAGAGAAGAAAATATCTGTCTCATCACAACATGGGTGTTTCATTTAATACTACCAAATTAGCAGCCGGAATGTGGCCGTGTCGAATGTTGGCTGCAACCTCACAAACCCGTAATTCAATCTACAAAAAAAATAACAATAGAGATAGTAAAGGTAAGGAAAAAGCACAAAGGGTGCCGAGGGATGAGACAGGTAGCGCGGATTACGTAGAACTTTGATACGAACACTGTTAAGGCCGATATCATAAAGGTTTTAACGGACACGATCATAAAATTACGGGGCTTTGATCAAACATGGGTCGAACTGGTAGGTACGAGAATTAGAGACCGTATAAACGTGTTGGTAATAAATTCTAGGGCATACTTAGATAGCTTGTGACGAAAAGTTCTGGTTATATTGAAAAGGCAAAGGAAAGTGACTGGTTGTTTTACGAAAATGATTTATTTTTTAGCTATTTTAGACCAAAAAGGAAATCGTTTTTTGTTGCTGTTTTGCAACAATACTCTTTTTTTAATATTCGTCTTCCTTGAAGATTTATAGTATTTTACCTATGTAAAAGGTAAATGTAATATAACCGTATTAATCTGGATGATCCAACAATTTATATGGTCATAAATTTCCACATAGAAATTTTAGGATCACGATAATTATAAATAAAATAAAGATGTTTATTTGTCACATAAGAAAAGAAATACATTCACAGTGCGTTCATTATAAGGCACTATAGTGTATGTATTTCACTAAAGATACTGAGGCTATTTACCAAACTAGGCTATAGGCAAGTTCTTGTATCTTGGCTGACAGTGTTTAGTAGTGAAAATTGACACAAGATTATCTATTTAGATTTAGACGTGAATGTTGCCGTACAGTGGATTTCATTAATTTAAAATAAGTAGGTATTTACATTTTTAAATTCATACATTATTTTTAATTGCCCGGGAAAACAGAATACAAATTATTTTTTTTGCTATCGTATCTTCGTTTTTCTTTGTCAGTCGTGGTCGTGGTCAGCTTGATTACAATAGTTACTGCTTTTAAGTAAGGATCTCACTGTGACTTACCATATTATCTATAATTACCTACATCATATGTAGAGCTAAAAACACCACAGTAATATACTACGGCATATTACTAACGTTTTTGGCTGAGAAATGAAAGTAGAACCATGATTACCTACAAACACTTCAAATTGAAAAATTAATTAATGACCTAATGTAGATACGTACAGTTACCTAATTCGTCTCCGGTATGTAGGTACAGTACACCGTCAATACCACTAATAATGATAATAACGATCCGACGTAGGTGTTTAATAATACTTCAATCTGTCTTGCAATGAACCTGTAGTGGGTTAGATAGAATAATTACTAGCGATATGACTAATGGTAGACCGAATGCCGGATATTCGGCCAAGTCGAAAAGTCATCATAGGTGGTCATCTTTCGTGCTACATGGTATTCTTGGACAGACACAGATCCGAATGAACAACTGAACCACCATACTCACGTTGGGTACTTGGTAGATCCTTTACTTTCTTTATTGAAAGACATTGCAATGCAATAACCATGACTGCATACCCCTCGTAACTATTTCAACTGTATTGTCAACTCGAAAAGAACAACGATAAATAAGGCAACATACATATTTTACAAATTGCTTTATAATTGAGCATGACCCATCTAATATTAGACAGTTACCTTAGTTATGGATGCTTAAAACATAAGGAGAATGAGCACTTACTAAGCGTAACCAAGTACTTATAGGAATGAAGGCCACCTTGCAAAAAGGATGCGCTGTTTAGGTCCAGGCACATCACTGGTCCTCTGCTGTCAGCACATTTGAATACCTACTTGTCTATGCTGTATGTTCTGCAATAAAATAATTATGGTGCTATAATAAGTCATAATCACAATATTATTTTTGGTATTATTATTATTATTATATTAATGGCATGCATTTTCATAGTGAAGCAAATTCAGGAGAAAAGTCTCGAACAAAACAGCCCTTTGTATATGTATACGCTTCGTCGATCTCAAGAAGGCGTTTGATCGCGTGCCGCGTACCTACTGCACTTTGGTTAGTATTGGAAAAGGCCGGTTGTCCTGAGAAATTTATTAACATGATACGTCAATTTCACGGCGGTATGACGGCTCCTGTTCAGCATGAAAACAATTTTTCAGACCGAATTCAAGTAACCAGTGGTGTAAAGCAGGGCTGTGTCACGGCTCCCAAATTGATTGCGTTGTGTTTCTCAGCTGTTATGAATGACGCGCTAAAGCATAGTGTCGGACAGTATGAAATTACTTCAAGAATACGTGAGTACTTTTCATAACGTCTGCTGCAGATTTGACTTGGTTATAAGCATCAAGAAGACTCATGTACTTAAACAACAACAAAGTGGACAGCGCTAATATTCGGCTGAACTCTGACGCGCTCGAAGAAGTGGTACATTATAAGTACCTAGGTAGCCAAATCCGAAATTACAACAGCTTAGCATCCGAAATTGCAGCACATGTCGCTAAGGCAGCCATCGCTTTCGAAAACTAAACCAGCGAGTAGTCTCATGACCTGTGATTACAAACGAAACTTACTGTTTATAGACGTTTGGTCTTGCCTATACACGCGAGATATCCAAAAGCTTGACACCTTTCACCTTCGATGTCTACGCACCATCCTCCACATTAAATGGCAAGATCGTGTTACCAACACAGAGGTACTTCGGCGCACTGAAATGATGGGGATGGAGGCGTATCTGATGAAAACCCAGCTGAGATGGTGTGGCCACATATAACGCATGGACAATAGTAGACTGCCTAAAAACGTCTTCTACTCGGAGCTCGCTCGAGGAAAACACAAACAGAGCGGACAACATTTAAGATACAAAGACGTCTTCAAACGGCATTTAACAGCAAGTGGCATACCATCTAGTCAGTGGAAATAACTGGCCCAAGATAGGCAGTGGTGGCGCTCAACTACCCACACTGCAATAGGCTGCTTTGAAGCAGCCTTTAAACACTTACACATATAACAATAACGCCGGGCAGCTTTACTGTACTCAGTGTGACCGGATCTTCAAAACCAAATTTGGATTTGCGAGCCACATTAGAGCTCATGATAATAAGAGAGTTATTCTGGTTCGCTGTCACCGGACACGGTGAAGAGGACGTCATCATTATTACAATATAGAAGATTAGATTCTGCCCGCGGTTTCGTTGGCGTAAATATAGGTTAGGATAGATTAGTAACAGTACTTTTTCTGGATAAAAAATGTATGTGAAATTGCACGATGATCGGCCGAGTAGTTACGGCGTGAAAGACACACACTTTCTCCGACGTTTCGGTTGCTTTCCAGCAGCCATGGTCACGGGGAGACTTAGATCCATCTTATCAACTACCGAGTCGTCTCAATGTTCCAGTGTAGTTATTTCAAAAAATGTAAACCTAAATATAAATAGTTTTAATAATTTTATTAGTTTAAAAATTTGTAAAGTTCAATACTAGTAGTAGTGTAACAGTTTCAAAATTATGTAATACAGTGTTAAATAAACAACGCGATAAAATCCGTATAAATGAGTTTAATTTCAATGAATAACATTCGTGTAAACAGAAGACAATATTATTTTAATCAAATGCTAAAATTACTAACCTATGCTGAGAAATACACTGTGATCTAAATGACTTTGTTAAATAATTCGAATTTGGAATACAGTAATATTTGTTACTCGCTGTTACATTCTAATAACAAAACATATTCAAAACTCTTTATGATAGTCCACAGAATATTGAAATATACTTTCAATACATATTGAATAATTATTCTGTTGTAATTCCAGTTCTAATAATTATACAACTGTTTCCTTGAACTTTTCAATAACTTCAACAGGTATTGTACATCATTTTTATTAGAGCAGAGCCCAAGCCATTAACATTTTACATAATCTATTGGCGAAGGTATCTGTTCATACAGCCAATATCAATCAGATAACTCGGTCAGTGAATGCTCTGGCCTTGAACGTGACTGGCAACACAGTTTTGTGAAGCCAACTATTACAAATTTATTTACTTGAATGGAACTTTGCGAAAATGTAATGTAAAATTATATAGCTATTAAGCAAGATGGCTTGGTTATTTTAAGTTTATAACTTACATAATGTTATAATAATACAGCATCAGCCAGTACCGTAATCGCTTATAGCATTTTTATTATAATAATATTATATGTATATCGCCAAAGCGAGAAAGTAGCACTGTCTCGTTCTGTCGTAAACTATAATTATAAAAATATCTACCACAATGACATGTTGGTACAACCACAGGACTATATTTAAATAGTAAGATTTGTTTTATATTAATTATGTCCCCGAAGGGGTAGATATATGTATGTATTTTCAAGATTCAAGTGTATTTTAGAAGTCACGGAGAATCAAGATGGAAAAAGGCTGGGACTCTTGACAAGACATGAGTATTTTATATAGACAATCTTAAAAAGAAAAGAGACATGAAATAAACACCGGCGTTAGAGCAAAGCTATTAAATGGATTGATTCATAAGCTCGAAGGCTATAAAAGCATAGTTAACGATATGTGAATGTAAGGTACCTGATTGTAACTACCTATTATACCTACATTTCGCCATTCTCATTATCTTAGCCGAAAGATGTCTATTGCTGGAAGTTGTCCATCCCCAAGCTAGGTTTTGGGACTTCCCGCAAACCTTACTAGGTCGTTGGTTCACTTTGTGAGGGCCTAGCCCTACTTCATTTTCCGGTGCATGGTCGCCACTCCATAACCTTTTCACCCAACGGCCAGTTTAGCTTGGCTATACGGAGAGGTGCCACGTTATGTGGCCTCAAAATCTAGTTTTAAACCACTGGATAAACCATCAAGAAACTAATTGATTGAATAGGGAATGGGCACACAACACGTCCGCGTCGGCATTGAACTTACCTTTAAGTAAATGATGTTCCAAATGCCTATACAACAACATCGCCAGTTGTACTTGGATTTATGTTTAGTTATTTATTGTGTAATTGTCCTACAATACAGACACGACAAACGCTTATGTGTATTTATTATCTGATGCAATACTAAATAATATATTTCTTAGTTTAAACTTAAACTAAATATTCCTTTTTTTAAAAACATCGGTTGAAATAGAGTCATAAATATTTAAGTTCATCATATTTTAATGTATTTGATTAGGATTTATACTTTTATCTTGAAAGACTTTACAAATATTGAATTTGCGGGCAATAAAATGGTTGACATAACAACCTTTCCGTTAATCGCGTGACTAGCCGGTACTAACGTCTTATTGCATTGTACAGATTTAAATCGACATGTAAACGATCGTAGACATTCGTTAATAGATTGTATGGATATAAAATGGTTAGGAAAACAAAACGCCGAACGTTGTTGTTATTACTGTTCTGTTCATCCCAACTAATATTTTAATGTGAATGGTTTTTAATTATCATTTGTCCGAATGATAACTTGCCCAAACTTAATGTCACATGGCATAAAATTGAAACCCCTAAATACAATATGCCCTAAATTTGTTTGTTATACTTATGTAATAATACGCAAAAGACTTAAAACCGTTTTCAATAAAAGTCCAAAATTCAAATTATTGAAAAGCAATATGCCTTTTGTCACGACTCCGGCGCTGCGGGTCGCCGGTGGTCCCACGCGTGCTAATCGTCGCAGACGGCTTGCGCTCACCACTGCAGCTTCGGCTTGCTGCAACCTCAACCGCGGCGCGCCTACTTACCCTGCAGCCTCCTGATCCTCAAACCGCGGATCGCCTCGCCCCTACAAAATAGTTAAGTTAAATTTTAGTACAAAATAGTTAAGCTCAACCGAATTTAAATCCGTAATTCCTATTTGAATAACAGCTAATGTGTAATGTTATACTTAGTTGCTTTATGACACCTAATGCTAAGGCACTAGGGTAGCTGACTCATATTTATTATTATTCAAGTCAAATAGTTGCATTACTCAATCTCTACAAAACAATACATGATATTAAAAATGTACTTATGTAAATAAATAACAGTCAAGCATTTCAAGAAACAGGGTGCCGAGTGCGAATTGTTTTTACGTTAAAGCGATCGAAACGTTTACCGCGTTTGGCTCTCTGATTGGTTTAGAGCTTCGAGCAGGCCAATCGGAGCGCCGAACGTCGTAAACGTGTCGATCGTGTTAACGTCAAAACAACTCGCACTCGGCACCCAGGATACACGATACTGGCATAACCGCTATTTAAATGCAGCTGTCTGAGGGAGGGGTGTTATGTACTATGTCAAATCGAAAGCCAAATAATCGAATATCAATAATTGATCGACCACTATAAATCGAACGTCTAAATACTCGAATGTTCATAATATCGAATGGATAATAAATCGAACATATAATATATCGTACACTCAATACATCGAGTGTTCAAAATATCGAATGTTTGTTTGACCGAGCGTTCAACGCATGACATATTCATTCTATCCAAATGTCATCATATTCAGCTTTCGATTTGGCATAGTACACTCCTGAGAGAGATAGCGAGATATTCCACTTCATCCCATATGTTCTTATATCAAAATTTAAAATATGTTGATCTTTGAAATTAAACTACTATATACGGATTTTATCGCGTTGTTTATTTATCACTGTATTACAAAATTTTGAAAATATTACTCTACTACTACTATTGATTTTATTTGACTAATTTATAAGCTAATAAAATTATTTAAACTATTAAATCTATTTATTTTTGGTTTACACTTTCCCCGACGAACGTCGGGGAAAGTGTAATTTTATTAGCTTATAAATTAGTCAAATAAAATCAATAGTAGTAGTAGAGTAATATTTTCAAAATTTTGTAATACAGTGATAAATAAACAACGCGATAAAATCCGTATATAGTAGTTTAATTTCAATGAATAACATTCGCGTAAACAGAAGACAATATTATATGTTGATCTATTATTTTACTACTATTTTTGATAATGTTTGCACAAAAAGATTTCTTATGATTTTACTTTAGCAAGAGCAGTCTTGCTAAAGTAATGTACAAAATCAAACATAGACAAATGTCCTATTCTCTTGACAGTCCTTGATGCTAAGCGTGGTGAGTTTTTTACCGAGTGATGTCAGTATTTACCAGTACAAGTGTAGGTTGTCATACTCGTCTAAGTTCATTACACACCGAGAACATACTTTAGAACACACGTGACTTCGTAGAAACGTACCGCAATACAAAATAATTGGCTTGTAGAAATTTGTTAGTATAGGTACTTAGTATCTACATGCATTACAAATAACAAAAATAAAATACGCATTTTAACCAACGACAGTAGCGTTGTACATTTTTATTAGCTTGAATATCTATCGCATATGACCGAAATAATATCGATTTATTATTTTTAATAATCTTTGTCTTTGAATGTAATTTTCCCGCTCTGTTCCGTTTCGATAAAGGCAGTTATAATTTCAAAAATTCAAATATTTGAATGTAACCACATTCTTTACTTCGGCAATTCAAGAGGGTTAGGTGAATATGGGATATTTAGGTAGCTGTTATAATTTACCAAATGGTTAAGAGTGACCACGGATGAGCAGCGAATACTGCGCCCTATGATAGCTGGCGTGTTTTGTGTAGGTAATAAAATAAACTTTTTAGTGGAGATCGCAACCACATGTCAATTGGTACGAGATAACTCCACACTTGTTGCATATTTTTCTGTGTCTACATACTATCGAATCTCAATGAAAATAAAGTAAACTGATGTCTATACATACAAAGCTTTCATTTTAACGCAAGGATATCCAAACTAAGTGATATGACAAAAAATAATAGATTAGAATGTTAAACAGCAGGTGCAAGGTTAGTAAAGAATCAAATAAGGTTAGCTATGTTGTGATACAATCGTTTGGCAACGTGCCTGAACGTGCATACAACTTCATAGGACTTAAGGTCGAAAATTCCTTGGCAATGATAAATGTCAGCGGTTTAAGTGAATAATGTAGAAAGACAAGACCGTGAACTCGCTGTTAGAAGGGTTTAGTGTGCTTATTCGCGTACACAGTTAACATTTTTCAATCAACTATCGATTTAAAATTGATTAATGGAATGGAATGTTTAAATTTGAATCGATTGGTTTTGGTTTTAATTTAACACACTCTAATAGGTTCATGTGTATTGTCTATACAGTTATTATGTCAAAAAGGATATACTTACTATGAATAGATAGCATAACATAAAAAAAATATAATTTCATAGATACTAGCGCCCCGCCTATCAGTCTATGGGACTAAACTGTAATGTCGCGTAATTTGATGACTGTTCATAATGGTTTACTAATATTATTATATTTAATTAAACAGCAAATACACCCGCTTTATGCTACATTTAGAGTTGTTCCACACCATAAGAGCACTTAAACATTAGACAATTATATATACTTACAGCTGTGTCAAGTCTACTTTTACTGATTGCGCGAGTCATTGTCGTTCTTGTCGACCGTAGAGGCTAAAGTGGCGTTTTTTTGGTGTCGTACACTTCGTCGCCGCACTTCACGTCTGTCTGATTTCTAGTATTAGTATTTATATGATTATACCAACAGTATCCAAAACATACTATACTTGAATTATGCTTATAAATAAAGCAATAGAAATTGACCAAGTCTTTGTAGTGAGATACACAAATAACCTGAAATTTAAAAATCTATTGACACTGCTGGACATTTGAACGTGCCAACCAATTTTACTTTATTATTGCTGCAACTACTAAATTTTAACGTACTTACATATGTACAACCATTACGCGTTCCAAATGTTTAGCTCTAAGAACTACCAAGTAACGAATGCGGTAACGTTAGTTACTTAACAGTATCTTGACGGGCAATGTTCTACAACAATTATTATTAAGAACACTGTGCTTTTAAGCTCCTTAAAATTGAAGAGCAGAACAGCGACACTTTTGATAACAAAGTCCTTAAAAGTGTTGACGTTTAACTTAATGACGCTTATATTGCTACAATGACTACTATAGCATCTCCCATGGTACGATGTTGTTTATCTTACTATTATTCCTTAACGCGATCATATTCTACAAACTGGCTGGCATCCGCTTTCAATGTTTTATCCCGTAAAGGATTTAATCGCCAGCTTTGTAAACATTTCGACACTGTCAACAATAAATAATAGACGAATTGTAAGAGTAAATAGTGGAAGCATGTGACCAGTGTCCGTTGCATTATTCTCAAATCTATGAATCCAATCAAATCCAGTAGCAAAACCAGTTATATCTGTGGGAATCAAAATATGTCTTAAGAATGATTGAAGCTAGAGAAAGGACATTTTTTGTATCTATGAGAACAGTCTAGTTTGGGGATTAAGGACGAGACCGACAATTGTATGGAAGGGTTTAAAAGGGGTGAAAGGGATGGAATAATCAAATTATTCTTCTGACGTTCTTTTGAGCGGATAGGTCAGTGGTTAAGGGATTGGGACAATTAATCTTGTCCAAATCGCCATTGGGCTTAATTAAGTGACCCGCTCGTAGTTTTTTGTTAGAACTGGCCGCTAGGGAACAATGGTTGGTATTTTCTTTTGTATATTTTGTTAGAAATGTGATCACGCTGATCAGTTAGTCAGCTGTTCTGTTTGAAACTTGTTTGTGCATTTGGTATGCATCTTTGGCCATTCTTTGTCATTAATTTGTTACTTATATTATTACCTAATAGTGACTGCCTCCTTGGTCTCAGAACATAAGGTTGAAGCTGTATTTGCTTGCGATATTCTCTCATTCGGTCGATTTCCTGATCGGACTAAGTGGTATGAGGTTTTTTTGTAAGGAAAACTTATAAGCAGGCACGTTGTCTACAAATGTATGTATATACCATAATAAGACTACTAGAACTAAAACAAATAGCATATGCAACTTCACGTTCTACAATCTTATCGTTCTCATAATTTCGTAAACTTGTTTTTGATTCAATAAATGCTTATATTATAGATTGCACGGAGGACATAGTAATTTAGGACGATTGCGAATGATCACGTAAACTATTGCACATTATTGGCAGTGCGTCTAGTATATGTCTTGTATGCGAGGAAACAGTGCAATCCACTAAAACATGTTTCGAATTTTAGGTGTCTTTCCTGTAAGTTGTTTATATGTTGAAAAAGTGTATGACGCTGATCATATATAGGGAGAATAGAATAACAGAATCACGGAACGGGTTCAAAATAGTGGGTTGTGTGTGTCTCATGATCACGCATTTAGTATAATAATAATAATAATATTCTATCACATACACACAACACCATCTAGCCCAATCTAAGCAGAGCTTGTACTATGGGTACTAGACAATGGATAAACATACATATAATATACTTCTTTTTGTAAATACTTACATATTATATATAGAAACACCCAGACTAAGACAAACATCCATGTTCATGCACACAAATGTTTGCTTGTGCGGGAATCGAACCCACGATCTCAGGCGTGGCAGTCGGTTACACGAACCACTAAGCCATCGAGGCCGACAATTTGGATGTGACAAGGCATTTTAACTACAGCACGATCCAGTCAAGAGGTAAACAAACAATTCAATCCATCGATAACGTTTATCGTTTTAATCTTCAATTTAAATACAGTGCCAATCGTAGACGGTACGACGAACAGTAACAATGCTCCATACATCTGAACTCCGGACCAATTAGCATGTGACTGTATACATAATAAATTTAATACGAGCCTTTGAAAATGCCGCCCGACGTTTGACTTCTTCGTAATCAATAAAAAAATTAGGACGAGACCCAAATTAATTACGACATCAATTATGAAATGGGTCGTAATTCCGTATTGGGAGTATGGGACACGGCGATGTAGAAAAATGTAGGGCGCAGACATAACTTTTGAAAAAGCGTGTAACAGAAAGTCGTTGTCATATTTTAAAGGGTGGCCTCTCTGCTGCAGCCTTCGCTTCGAGTGTTGTAGGTTCGAATCTACTGCAGATAATCTATACTTATATTATAACGAGGACAGATTTGATTTTATGTTTGTTTGTAAGGATTAAACTATAAAATTAGTCAACCGATTTTAAAATTTATTTCACAATTAGAAAGATATTATCAGATAGAAACATTGGCAAAATTTTATTTTTAAAGTTTTGTTGCTAACCTAACCTACTTTTAGCGAGCGAAGCCGCGGGGCATAAGCTAGTATATATATATATATATATATATATATATAGATATATGTACGATCCATAAATTTTAATATTACGAGTTTGGGTGTGCTTTGTGTCCAATGGTTGTATGTTTGTAAGGTCTTTACGACAAAGGGCATGATACTTTAAACGAAGAAAAAAGAATATAAATGTGTTCAATACTAAATATCAACTCGTAAAAATTAATATCTGCTTGGTATATGGATTCGCGACTAGAACCGATAATGCAAATATCTTATGAAAGTAAATTAAACATGTGTAATTATAACTCTCGCGTATGTTAATAGAAACAACTGTCATTTAAGTGAAATTAGTTGTAGCTTCGAGTAAAATAACTATCTTGTTGGCGCCATGGTTTCTGGTTTCAAAGCTTCTGCTTATGTTTGCGATCGATAGGTCATGGATTTTATTCCCAGGCCAGACAGGGTTATTGCTTTCGTTACGATCATTCTCAGAACCAAAACTAATATGGCCGGTAAATATAAATAGTAATTGGATCGCTATCCCTAAGTAGCTACGCAAAGTCAAACATTTTTTGCGATCAATGGAGAATTTTATATTTGTATAACATATTATAATAATTGTATGCTTCTTTCAAGCCATGATTATGGTTACACTTATAGATATTTTTCTTAAAAACGGAAAATACAGATAAACCGTAAAATATTAGTTGCCAGTTCTAATGATAGAAATTATAGTCGAAGTCCTTTATATTTTTAGATTAATACTGTGTAACAAAGGAAGTATATATATATATATATATATACTATAGAATATTATGTCTGCCATCTTTACGAGGTGAAATATACTGAAATAATAGAAGCAGGCTATAAAACATTAAACGATGTGTCGTAAGAGGTGCGCAGATGGTCACGCGATCGTTCACTACTTGAACACAATTGAGATATTTGTGTGCGGCACATTAAAACTATTTGAACTTTCTGTAATATTTTACGAGTTCGTTGCCATGTGCAGTCAATCACACGATTGGATATAATATATTATATTGGTGGACTTCTTGATATTTTTTTAATGACTCTACTTGCAAGAGTTTTATGTCGTTTTAACCCAGTGTCGACGATTTACCAATATATGTATTTAATGGACATTTAAGCCATGTTTTAGAGACATTACTGTTAATTAACCAGAACGTCTACAGATATCGTGCTAAAATTAAAAGCTTCAAGAACCAAATCCGAAATTGGCTTAACGATAGTCTCTAAGCTTTAATAGTAGATTATTCCCAGTTATTGATAAAATTGTGATAAAATAAAATATGTCTATTAAAACCTCCGTAATTACATAATTCGAAAGCTAAGAAGACCACTCTAGAAGACCGCGTAAGTATTTTTAAAACCATTTAAGAAAAATAATAGTTAACCAGCCTGTAAGAACTTATTCCTCTTATTGCATAAACAGTTTTAAACTTGGAATTCTCTGCCAAGGCACGTGCAATTACAAAAATAACCCAGTTGACCAAAACGCCGATGTCATACTTACTAAACTATTACTTAAACTTATATCCATCGCAAGTTTCAAAGATCGTATTGCTTTTAAGAGTAACTCGATCTAAATTCCCCAGTTAGCTATAACCAGTAGTTATAAAAATAAATGTTTATCATATCAGAGCATAGGCGTATGTACAGTTATGTTATAAAAAATATGAACCTGAACAATGCGACCACATTTTTGATACTTGTGCTTGCGGTATTTCGATGAGCGAGCAGTTTTGATACTGGATATTTTTACCTACCGCTGTTCTAGCGTGTAGGTGTTTAATTACAGATATTTGCAGAATCTGTTTTGTTGTTTAGTCTGCGTGTTGGAATGTATATTTATTTTAGATTTTGTATTGAAGGTGAGCAGGTTCATCACTGTACAGATGGCTTTAGTTGTCTCCTTGACTATGCCTCTGCTTCTAGTGTGGCCCACACGGGACAAAACTTGTGTGTGCCAGAAATAGTTGTTAGGAATCTGGGTGTCCTTTGTGTCCGTCATCTGATTACTTGTTGAGGTCCCTGCGCCACAGGAACAATTTCTAATGTGGAATAAGAATTTTAAAAAAATCTTCATCTTTCTTCATCCTAGACTTTATTACAACGTGTGTTGATATTTGCTTTCACAGCCTACCACATTATCTAAGAATACAAAATAAACTCCACAATTATCCGTATAATGGTCACATTAAAATATACTGCAACTGAAAAAAAATAGGTCATTGTCCAAAACAGAAACAACGCCCTCAACTGGGCGTGAACCGACCACATTAAACTCCTGGGGGACTGCAGAATGGTGAATAATTTTGACGCATTGTCCATTTTCATTTATAAAATTAATTGCACAATTTTCGCCGCCCTTAATAACGGTTCCTGTAGCAGTAATGAATTGAGGGCGTTTAATAGCTTGGACACATTTGGTTCACACGCACCCTTAGTAAGTTAGTACATCAATCATATTATAACAGTAAGTAGCTTGGACTGTGAAAGCAGTGGCTTTTATAGTTCAAGTTACCCACTATGATAATTTGATTGAATTCAAAAACCCGCTCACATAGGATTCTAATCACCACTTCTTGTATTCACTGATGGTCGGCGAGCATGTCCATGATCTGCCATGATTAAACTCATTAGAATAAATATTATTATTTAAAAATAAAACAAATATATTTACCTAGTTCATATCCGATTAGTAATGATTAATATTAGAATTACGTACGGTTTAAATGTAAGATATCAGTATCTATCAGTGACATTTTATTTATTGTAAACATCGTCTTATGGAAATATATCTTACGATACATTATATTAAAAAAGCTATCTAGTGGCTTTAACTTTGTTATTAATAAGTACAATACTACTAAACATTGAAGAACATCCAGACCCGGCACAACTATTTGCGATCTGTGGCATAATTAAAGGCTTGTTTGTTAACTCGATTTGAATACCATGCTTTGCAAGATATAATTGTCCGCTATTTTCTTCGCGCGAGCAAAATCAATATCAAATCTATCAGCTCTGATATGAAACAGGTTTGTTGCAATAAAATTTATTCCAAAACCCAGTTTTCTACCCACTAAAAAGTGCTAAGTATTATGTAAATAAGTTATTAGTTCAAGCTACACCGACATATACTGACTAATTTTCATATAATTTGCTATCTGTTTGCATCTAATCTCCTTGAGCTTAGTGAGTCATGGGCTGATTTCCGAATAAATTTGCAATCATTAATCCACTTTGTTCTAGTTATCTATATCGATAATTATACTGATTAGATATGTGGGTTATCATCAGTATAATGTGTTTTTAAATGCTTTGTTTACAGTAAATAATAAAAGGTACAATTAGTCTTGTAATAAGTAGGTAAATATTTTCTTTTGCTTAACGTGCCTCTCTTACTGATTTTTATTATTGTTAATACCGGTTTTGTAAACTGTAATCTATTTTGTGAATGATGTAGCTCATTGGCGTCACCGGGACTTTATTCTGGGGCGTGCCTAGGAGGGGCTAAACTTAGCAAGAAAAATGGTAAAATTCAAAATTATAATGTTGTATTTTTAAAATTTAGTCATTTACGACTAAATTATATAATTTGGTTTTAAAAACCGAATGATTGAATGTCATCATGTTTATGAAAGTAAACAGTCGGCAATTGTTATCAATCTTTAGAACCATTTAAGCACGGGCACGCGGTCAACTTCTCGCCGCGCCACGCTGAGTGGGTGGGTTCGAATCCCACAAGAAACAATCATTTGTCTGATTTACAATACTTATAAGTCTACGTGCACATTGTGTCTGTTAGTCATATGCTTATAAATAAGCTTGCACTTCTAGTGCAGGTGCCTTACATATTTAAAAAAATATTATGATCGCTGACATTTAGTCTATTTCTGATATATGTAGATAAGATAATAAATAGATGAGTGATAGACATATATTATGTCGTCCGCACTATTAAATGTTGCACATTGGAATTACTATAATATGAATAAAAATATAACACATTAGACACATAAGAGTTACGAGACAGTTCGCCTCTTAAGGTTCGCTCCCTAGAAGTAGGTTTCTTCTTAAAATCCACCCAAAAATAGGAGCCTCGCGAAGCGGGGCTTCGTCTTTCTATGAAAGGGGCGAAAGTCAAGGGGCGTACGGGCTCGTAGCCCATATTAGATATGTAGGTATTAGTACCGTTAATCTTCAATTAAACGAATTAACTTTTAGGCGACCTAATATATTTTAAATTTACATTATAACTAGACGCAATCGCGTGTATGGTCAGTGTTATTTTATGTATTTTTGTCTGTTTAGGCGCATACAAAAAGTGTGAACTTATCTATTTAAATATTGTTTCATGCCTTTAAAAAAACAATCATTACGTACTTCACATATTAAAATGTTGATAAAGGAAAGAAAACGGTACGGGCTACATATAAAACGTGCGAATGAAAAATAGTATTCATGGAATATTTATACGCCTTTATAAAAAGTTAAAAGTAGCATCCATCCATTCGCTTTGTCCGTGTTGTGAACATTAGTCCGCTAAGAATGCTATAATTAAATCCTTAACTGTTAAATTACAGCATACATAATTTAAAGTTTGAATTACATTCCTAGAAATATTAAGCAGAGATTAGTCTAATATTTTGCTGGGAATATTTATATTTAAGCTTGAGCATATTACCGTCAACCTTTAGACTGTACTGCTGCTTAGGAATTCTTAATGCTAATCCAATACTGCGCCGATATTAAAAATTATTTCATCATAAGGAAGCTACTTTATCCAGGATCAACATAGACCACCACACTACGAGCTACAAGAGCGCAGCAGTAATAAACGTGGGTAAAAAAAAGCTTAAAAATAAAGATCATCCACATGAAACTAAAGCGCATTATTAAATATGAAAACTGAATGTCTTTGTACTCTCGAATCAATAGAGCCTTGAAATTATTTGGTAATATTATAACACGCGAGTGAAACTAGCAGTTACATGAAAAATATACAGTTACATAATAATTCATTGCCACATACCATTGTTTGAAATAGATTAGAATCCCAGAATCTCACATTTAAGTTTGTAACAAAAAATATTGCTCAAAGATTATTTTAATTGCTGTATGTGGCTCAAGCGCTATAAACAACGCTCATTTTTACTCAATAATTAAGAAGTGTTTTTTAAATATTGCATGCAATTTGGGCTTCTAATTACTTCTACTTGTTAACCCCTTCACCTAAACTCGAATGCTTCTGTTAGGAGTTGGCTTCATATCGGTAGTATACCTAATGGGCGGAATTCAAACCTGTGAAATTGTGATCGCAAGTCAAATGCCTTATCTATTAGCCTACCACCGCATAGTCTTTCTGTAAGACTTCTTTTATTACTAAAGATCACCGCATCTGAAAGGCACAATAATAAATCAACAATAGGTTGATGGTTAAAGTTTTAGAATTGCGATGAAGAAGGCGTGTATTCAAACCCACCCATTACACTACTAAGTTTCATCACCAGGTGCTCCAGTAGATAATGATTATAAGTACAGTCAGCGACATCTATTAACGTAAAATGTTTTTGCTATTGGTCTATAGTAATTATTTGAGATTAAAAGATCTATCCATTAACTGTTACTGCAGTAAAAAATGAGGCATTATCATTACTGTGTATGATAAAGCATTTCAAAAGTTTAGGTAGTAGAGCCAAGCTGGTTACAGTATGAATGGGCCGGCTCGGCCGGGGAAGTACTACCCTCCCACAGAAAATCGACGTGAAACAGCAGTGTTTTACTGCTGTGTTTCTTTCGGTGAATGAGAGCGTCGGAGTCCTAAGCATAAAGTGACGATTATCGCAGCTTATGAGGGGCCTGCAAAGTATCCGTAGAGTCATTGTGTGGGTGGCGCCATACTACCCGGTGGCCAGGGAGAGCCGTAGAAACGGTGCTCTGCTGGCCGCCCGCGGTATAGTCCAGAGGCCCAGCCGAGTCTAACCAACTTGGTTGGCTGCCTCATCATACCGCGCATAATCTCGAGGTGGCTCGTCGTGCCGGTGACCGGAGGAGAGAACTAATTCGATTTTTAAAAACCAGAAGTGTTTTTGTATTGTGTACTCATATAATTGCAATACATGTCGTAACTTGACTAATACTTTATGTCATTACAATTCCAAATAGGAATTCCTATGACGACATACTGTAATAAAAAAAATAAGTCGGCATATTTAGTAGAGTTAATATAAATTTATCTCAATTTACAGAATATCTTATAGCGTTTACTGCGAATTCGGAAGTGAGTTCGACAATGAGATCTAGCAGAATAGCACCGCAGGATACCGCCGGGATTACCAAGCTTTTAACACGTCCGTAGTTTTTCGGACGCAGATGATGCAATATTATGTAAAAGGACAGCGCCCTGTCAGGCGCCAGCGTGCGTTTGCAACTACCTGCAACCCATTGGGATAGAATGAAGACTGCCCATTCATCACACAACAAAAATGGTAACTACGTTTAAAAATGCCGATATTGCATTAGTTGTGGTTGGTTACACATGCATTTCGTCCAGTGTAACATGGACTAAATACTAGATAATCTGTCTTACCCGAGAGGTACAAAACATAACTTTCAAGTAATTACAGCGCATTGAGTCACACATTTGTATGTGACATGACGTTCATTCTTGCCGAGTTTAACGTATTTGCTTAGGGTGAATATTTCATGGCTCTCAGATATTAGGGGTTTATACTACACGATACAATCACGTTCTTCAGTAATAAAGTTCTTTCATATACTATTATTCAGACTGTCTGATTGCGTGCTTCTTATTTTTTTTTTTTTTCAAATGAACATAGGCGCTTGTAGCTTAAGCGAGCACATGTCTTTATTGTGGCGACCGACGAGCAAGCGCCTCAACTGATTGTAAGTGTCGCTAGACTTCAGCAATGTAAGAAGTATATATTGGATATGTAGCCGTCCTCTATCATGATAAGTTAATTTTACCAGCAATTAATACATTCATTATATGAACTTGCTGATCACATAGTTCTATAACTATACCGTAGATGACACATAGCATTGTCTGAGATACAAAACAAAGAAGAAAAATCAAGCCTTGATGTAGGAGTAAATAGTTCAATTGGCAGAGTGACGACTCGGTTTGTCGTGGTGGCAGTTTCAAGTCTTGCTTTAAGGATTGTCTTTTTCCTATGTTATAATTTACATAGCATGAAAAATGTTTATAAAATAAAACTTACTATTTAAAGGCTAAAATATACTATTTAAAGGTTGTATAAAATAGCGCTTAATAAAAACCGTAGCAGGTAATGCCTTCCAGAGCCTGCATGTTACATACGAGTATGTAGGAAATAATTCCTGAAACCGTACCGTGTTGTTGGAAAATGTTACCAGAGGGAACGGGTGCTATTAGAGAATTAGTGCATGTTAGGTAATTAGTTTAAGAACTTGTTAGATACGCAGTATATAAACATCTACACTATTAATATAAAGCGGCAAAGTTTTTAAAGAATAGTTGTTGGAGGGAATCTTTGGAAATACGAAATTTTTTGCGTTTTTGAAGGATATAAGTCAAAGTCAAAAACCATTTATTTATTTAGGTCACAAAGTAACGTTTATGAACGTCAAAGTTTATAAGTTTGAGAAGTTACTAGGTTCAGGCAAAGTGTAAAAGACCTATAAGAATATCTGCAAGAAACTGACGGCCATTCCTCAAATCGCTTCTATAATTCGCTATACAATTGAAATTTCAGTATTTTACAAAACATATAAAGTGTTGCATGCATTATACATTTTTGTACTGGCCATTGAAAATGTTAAATAGTATAATATCACGCTACGAAGCCCGGGGCGCAGAGAAGTATTCATAAACGTGAGTGAAACTGTGGGGGAGAGCTAGTTCATAATATAAAAAATTAAAGCTGTTGAATTTATTGACGATAGACGTTACTAAAATAACCATTCCTTTCAAAAGGTCGCTGACAGATGAATACATAATTTTTTAAATGGAATAAACCTATAACGGATGAAATATAACACCTATCGAAAGCTTTTGCCTCTTCCTCTTTCAACGCGTACCTTACTGTTATATAATATAATGATATTCAATATTTACATAGAACGGCATTCGGAAACGGATGTTTGGTGATTTAATATTACTTTTGCCCTTATCTGTATATGACCGATGAACTTGATAGGTCAACGACATAATAATTTATTGATAGAATATTAATAAGTAGGTTTTAAAGATAGGAAGAGCGTTGGATTTCAAGTTCTCTCTTCGACGAGTTTCTTTAGGAACCTGTAAACGATCCAACAAGTTGTCCGACTTTATACCAATGACAAATTGTAAGTGTCGTTTACAATATATGATAGAAATATTTATAACTCCATTATTTCTCACAAGCGTAGAATATACATAAGCGGCAATAGCGATAGCCCAATGGAGACCGTTGAACTGCCCTGCAAAGGTCTGGAGATTGATCCCAAGGCGCGCATCTCTGACATATTAAATAGTTAATTATCGTTCGCTTAAACGGTGAGGCAACCTACATGCTTGGGATTTCTCCATAATGTTCTCGAAGACATCTGAAGTCTGCCAATCCTCACTGGACTAACGTTGTGGACTATGGACTAACCCTTCTCACACTGAGAAGAGGCCCATGCCTTGCAGTGGAACAATTTAATACAGGCCTAATATTATACATGAGCAAACTATGTGCCTTACCCCAATGGAGAATTTCCTTATATATATAAATCCAATAACATTACCTCTTGATTTGAACCTGGGTATTAACGGTTGCACGCAAACACAGCCGCGCAGTTAACCGTTTACAGGCAGCCTTATAGTTGCAACATAATAATTGATAACACTTGAATAGCTATGAAAGTAATCTAATAGACATGATAAAGCCGAACATTCCTTAGATATGTTTTAATAGCTTAATAAATAAAGTGTTGGGTAAGGTCGGCGAGGGCTTGCTCGCGCCTTGTCGGTTCTGATAATCATATTGATAGAGATTAATGTCTGGCAATGTGGGCTTATAACGGTGACGAGATTTAGAGTAAGGTACTGTTTTATAATTATAGAGAGCGGGTCTTAGAACACATTAAAAAGTTAAATGGCCTACTTTTATCAGGTTATTTATAAGAAATATTAACATCTATCTATACTATTATGAAACGATGCTGTTCATGGAGATATTATTGAAAAGTTATTGGTGTCATTTAGAGCTTAAATCCATAATTTAAGCGAACAAAATCGTAACCTTAAAACAACGGCTTCTAGATTTTTGTATATCTGTCCGTTTGTACCAGCATCACGCACAAGCCAATGAACGGATTTTAATGCGGACTTCAGTATTTCGTAGATAAGTATGGAACTTAAAGTCTGAAGTACGTTTCGGTAAATTCTGTTTATGATGATGACGACAAATAAAGAAGTCGCAGAAATCCATAATTTAAGCGAACAAAATCGTAGGCAAAACAAAGGCATGAATTAACGTAAATGTTCCTTGGAATAGAAGACGAGTAATTTGAATTTTATTTTAAGGATGAGAACTTAATCAATAAAGGCGTATCTAAAAAAAACATGTAAGTAATATCGAATGCATTCTCAACCTCTTTATTGAGGCGCTGTGTTGTCAACATCAGCGCCGGCAGTGTGTTACCCTAGTTCACCATACAAGGACAACTTTTAGCAAGGTGACCAACGTGCAAATCGTGCCCTTAGAGGCACAAAATTAACAAAAGTAAATGTTCTATGTTATTCAAAGGGTCGCTCGTAAGGGGTCAAAACGTGACCTTTAATTACTAGCACTCCCTGTTACACTACATGTTTTACTTTGAGGTTGGGTTCAGTACATATAATTTTCAGACAAAATCGTGACTGACTGTTGTTATATTGTGTAACATGTTAATGTATTTTCTGTCTGTCTCTTTAATCTAAGTACATTGGATTTAGTTAGCGATGACATTCATTTGAAATATATAATCTATACAAATATATAAAGTTAAAATGTCTGTTTGAAATGTCAAAATATATAACAGCTTTTTGCTAAACGCATATGAAAGTATATAAGGTAGCTACATAAAAATAAATTGAAATTTTTGTTTGTCTCTCAGTCTGTTTGTTCCATCTAATCTCTGAAACGGCTGCACCGATTTTGACGGGACTTTCACTGACTGATAGCTGATGTTATGTAACTATTTTTATTTAGAAAATAATATATTCCCGGGCAAAATAAATCCACGCGGATGAAGTCGCGGGTAACAGCTAGTCGAAAATAAATTGACAACACCATGCGAAAGTTTATTGCGCCCTTGATACAAAGAATACAAAATACATAGGTATCGCTCAACTGTATTCGAACTGCCTCCGTGGCGCAGCAGTATTGAATACGACTGTCTTGCATGAGGTTTCGGGTACGAAACCCGGATTAGGCCTATCGGCTAAGAAGTCCCAATAGTACCCCGGTCAGTTAGGAAGTTGGTGGTGTTAGACACCCCCGTGTCTCGTCAATCACGTAAAGCTGTTTGTTGGTCCTGCGCCTGATCTTTCTCCAGTTGCATTGCCGTTCCATCGGATCACGAGAGTTGGGGAACAGAGAGTGCACTTGAGATTGCGTACACATTTGTGCAATATAATATCTCCTGCACTGATAGCCAGTCTGCGTTAAGATTGGCCGCCGTGATAATTTCGCAGTAAGTAATCATTTATTCGTCGGAATATGGGTATACATAGATCTTAATGTTTTGTATAGTTTCGAACCATATTCTGCCTTTACGAACAGTTTAATAACGTCTAAAGTGTTATTTTGTAACCAAAATGAATTTAATTTTTTTTTTCAATTTCTTAACTTTGGCCATGCGTGATTATGTATATTACCTTATGTGTATAAAACGCAATACAACTGGCCTACCTCACATTGCCTCCTCTTTGGGCATATAAGCGTACACAATAATTATAGCATGTTTTCAAAACGGGTTAAAAAATGATCGCTGGCGTTAAACCAACACTAATTAGATACAAATTATAAGCTTATCATGCAACGCATAATTACTATCGTAACCCTATGTTAACACACGTGCTGATTAGATTCCGATGAAACATTGTTACATAGAACTGAATATCGTAAGTGGAGACTGATGCAACGAGAATACCAGTTTTATTTTTCTAAGGCCTGTGTGTGTGTTTAGAACTCTCGTCCTTGTATATCTTATACACATGTATAATATTTTTAGGTAAGTAATTATATTAGATTTGCCCACAGTACTGCTCGTGTGCATACATTGGGTACGCCACAGAACATAGCTGCGCATACCGTGGTAAAAGTATTTTATGTGTGTGCCAAACTATAAGCTATCTATTTGCCCAGTTACCTTCGTTACTACAGTTTACGCATAATTGAGTAAAACATATATATCTAACATATATAATGGTGTGTTTAAAAATATGTAATCCCTTACCCCGTGGCTTGAGTTTAGAAAAACAATTAAAATATTGTTAGGCATTGGAAAAACCGCCTTATTATTATTCTACCTATTCGGTCTCTACCAACTTATATGTTTTTACTTTTTCTTTTATTTATAAATTAATTTTTTGTAGGTTAACCGGTATGTTTATCACTAAACGATAAAACTAGAATAGAATACTTAAAATAAAAGCGTAACTGTATGCTATAGCTACATATAGGTAAGAAAGCGTTACGTAACAGAATACTTACAATAATTACGTGACTACATTTTAGTTAAGTAAGCATTTCAGTGATTCAGACTATTCCAAAACCTTCGTTAGTAAGGTCGCGCAGTCACAAGTATGACGCATGAAACAAGCAACGATTTCTTCGCCATATTGGAGAGAAGATGTCGACTAAAAGCCGAAGAAGTTGATAACCAATAACGGTTCTGATTGTAAATATAAATTTTGTGTGAAGTACTAAGACTAATTTATGACCATTTCAGCAGCTTCGTTTTGGGTCTCATAGCCAATATTATTTTATTTAGATCGCAAACTAACACTTTCTGATGTCATCGTTTATTGGTTAGTTATAATGCTGAAGTAATATTGATCTTAATCGCTACTGCGCCTAAATACCTGCAAAAATACGGCCACGCCTTTAAATCGAGATTATATTATAATTTTAGAATTTGTAAGTTATATCTACCAGGTGTTGCAGCCATAGTACCATGCTTGTCTTCATTAGGTAACGAAGACAAGTCTATTGTCGATTATCGGGCACATCACTATTCTACATTAGTACTGGTAACTTTGTTCAAGTAAAACCCAATAACACTTTGCTCGTAACCGAACCAAACATCATACGACCAGCTGCAAGCTTATACCACGAGACCAGCGAGGTCAAGAATAATATAAATCAGCTAAAGATTTATAAGCAGGTAATATTAGCTTTTGCAGGCGGTTTCACTCGTTCGGGAACAAATTTTTCGTTGAAGGTCCTTTTCTATACCCTTGACAACATGTATGCGAAATTGCATGATGATTGGTCAAGTAGTTAAGGGGTAAAAGCGTAATAAAAAGACTCGAATTTGTATTTTTAATAAATATTAGTATGGATTAACAGTCACTAGAATTCCAAACTCACCTACCACGTCGCCGCAATAAAAAACAGGAGTCACATTTCTACCACCGATCATATTACTAAAAAGGCAACGAAACACAAGACAATGAGTTACACTTGACTCATGGTTTGTTTTAAAAAATACTTCCGATGCAATGAGTCAAAGGTTCGGGAGTTATAAATTAATCTGGTGCGACAGTCGATGGCGAGACAGGCGCCGTGGGATTACTCATTACATTAAGAGTAGGGACCGAAATAACATGTTCCTTGATGAAACGGGAATTTACACATGCTGGAAGTGCTTGGATGCTTCCATCTTATTACATGTCAGGTATACATAATTAAGAGTAATACATCTCTGTCTAGTCTTTTAAAAATGAAAGCGTGATGTCATGCTGTATTTTGTATGTATTTGGATAGAGCTTAGCGTATGTTTAATTATACTATAGATTCGATTTTGCCCGCTTTATAATCTTGTCTTTAATGTGAATCATATTATGTACTATATGACTGGCGATATAGTTGTAAACCAGTCGCCTATAGAGGTGACAGGTTTAGAATCCACTCAGCGATTTTTGTGTAAGTTTTGAACATAAGTATAAAAAGTGTACATTTTGTGAGCTCACTGGGAAATAAGCACCCTTATCCACCTTTTAGGAAAATTTGTAGGCCTTGTGCTCTTCAGAAATAATTAGTGAGATCTTGGCTTGACACAGGATCTTTTACTAATAATCTGTAGGTAATGGTATTTGAAATCAACCTTAATATATTAGCATAATATAAATTTGATCAAGGATGGCCTAGTGAAGAGACTGTTGGAATACTAGGCAGAGATATCAAACTTACCTTACATTGCCTTTGACTGTTTAAAATTATGTACATTCTATAATTAATTATTGCTCCTTTTAACGATTAAGGAAATCATTGTCAAAATCCTACTTGTCTGAGTGTTCTATATAGTGTTCTTGAAGATATGGGAAGTTTACCAACCCACACTGGGCAAGCTTAGTACATTATAGCCCAACACTTTTTACACTGAGAAGAAGCCTTTGCTCAGCGGTGGTAGAGCTAAAAAGTTACTTTCGCCTTATAACTAGCGTGCGTTATGACGCTCCCTTCACGTCAATAGGATATTTGTATAACAATAGGTTATTCAAATATCCTATTGACCTATTATCAAAGAAGGGTTGCTAAATGCATCAGCGCACAGCATGGCGTCAGACCCACACCAAGTGAGTAACACAGTGTGGGTGCCGAGCTCCTTTTAATACCAGTACGTAAACCCATTTAAAGTTAAGGATCTAAATAAGGACTTCGTGCGTCAGCAGCTGAGCTTATTGCAACTGATGCAATTTGTTCTGATCGGTTTAAAGGCTATTTTATTTTTATCGCTTAATTGTTTTTGATGGGCGATACACTTTCATTCGAAGTGGTTGTTTGGTCAGTGACTTTTACGTACTGATGTAAACTGTAGTGTATACCTAAGAAAGTTCACCATCTCAATAATACTTCATCTTCTTTTCGTGTGGTTAGTGGCCAACCTGTTGTCAAGAGTTGTTCAAGTCGCCCGTAAGCCTCTGACATGGCTTGACGACTGCTAAATAATACTAATATCTGTGAAACTTCAAGTCGGATTTGTAAAATCAGTCAGGTCTGTGGGACCAGTTAGTTTTGTGAAACCAGACTGTTCCGTGAGGCAAGTCAAGTCTGTGAGATTAGTCAGGTTTGTGCAACCAATCACGTCTATGAGATCAGTCAGGTCTATGAGACCAGTCAGGTCTATGAGACCAGTCAGGTCTATGAGACCAGTCAGGTCTATGAGACCAGTCAGGTCTATGAGACCAGTCAGGTCTATGAGACCAGTCAGGTCTATGAGATCAGTCATATCTGGTTTGTTGAAAGTAGACTCTAGTCACTGTGAACCTCATATGAATACTCGCTCTTTACTAGATTTTACAGCTTGTTCAAGCCAATGTTGAATTTATGTTTATTTTATTTTAATTTTATTTATTTTATTAGGTACACCAACAGCATACATATTTTAAAATCAAAATAAAAGGTACATGGAAAAGGTCTGATACATATGCCAATTACAGGTATACACAACATTTACCACTGAAGCACACAGTTATTATGATATTACAAATTTTGATAAGATAAAAACTACTAAAATATAAAAAAATATAAAACAAAACAACAACAAAATGGTATAAAAATTGTTTAAAACTTAATTCTATAAAGACGAACTTGTTTTGGACAATATTACACGTCTGTATTTAGCGAGCGGGTCAGAAAACACATCAAGGTCTGGGTATAATATGTTAATTTCATTATATTCAGAGCATATTCTGGAAATCGGTGAATGTCGGCCCAGGTTAGTTTTACAGGGTGGTACATGGAAAATTTTGCCAATACGTTGTCTTGGATATTGATATGGTACAGTAAAACATAAACATTCCAGTATGGCTTCACATTGAACCGAGCCGTTTATACATTTATGAAGACATTATGTTAGACATGGACTGAACCTTCATGCTGAACTATTACTTGAATCTGGTCTACTTGAATTCAAATATTCATTGATATCCTGAAAGTACATATATGCCACAAATACGGTTAGATAAATCCGAAATAATTTTGATAGTACCGGTAAATTGCTGAACGCACAAGTTACTCAACTATATAAATGCGATTTACTAACCTGATCTCATTTTCAATCATCCCTTCAGATTAGATTCATAATCCTCGCTAAATTGGACCGCGGCTGGTAGATTACGTTTCTACCTTTCGTCGTCGTACCTCATATTTCCTACTGTAAGTAGTTTAGGTTTTTTCTTAGATAATATTATCTACTAGTTTCTGCCCATGGCTTCGGCCATATTAATCCCAAGGACCGGGATAAAAAGTATCATAATATGTATTAATTCAGGACTTGTTCTATCTGTGTTCTAAGTCCCGTCCAAATACATTTAACGGTTATAACTTATACGTGATTAAGTAATTTTTAAACATGTATGCAAAAATTATTATCTAATATTATTATGTATGTTTCTGTCTTTAAATAGTATTAGTATTTAGTACATTATATTGTTTTCTAGTCGAGTAGTTTTCCGCTAGACTATTGCAATTCGAAGAAATAAAAATATTATAAGGTTAATTTGTATATGTCAAAGTATTTGATGGTGCTTGTTTACCCCCTTTCGACTGTCTTTCTATACGAACTGATTCTTAACAACTTGCATTATAAGATTCATAAGCTCTAAACATTATAATAAAATTATGTAGCCTCATACATATATGTATATCCCTAAGTATGAGTATATTACATTTTGCCAGTTGTAGTTTTAAGAGGAAACATCACGGGCGTGAGAATTGAAAAATAGGTATTTGTAAAATCTATTGCTGTCGCGCAGTGCCCGCAGAGTGTGATAGAAACAACTGCAGCTTGGACCGAAAATACCTATAAAAGTACACAAAATCAACGTTTCGTAGTCCCCTGATTCCTTCTGCAACACTTGACCGATTTAACTATTTATTTCATTAAAAATTGAAGAAAGGCTTTGGCCGTGTTTCTATGGTTTTCTTTTTTTATATAATCTACTCAAATTTGTTTTCTGGATGTTTGAACACAGCAGAAAATCTGACCAATTTTTGAGGTTTTTGAAGGCTCATATCTCTTTTAATAATTAATTAATGAAAAAAAGGAAAACATAGGGACATGCCAATAGAGGCTAAACATTTTTTGAAAAAATATTATTGCTCTACTGGCATTATCCAGGGAGGAAACAGGGGACTACTTTTGTATGGAAAAACGGCCCTTGTGTTTCCTCTTAAGTGTCATGCAATAGCGGACGAGCGTATGCCCAACTACTTCGAATTGTGACTGATTTCTTACATAAAAATTTACTGACACTTTAGCTGACCAGATCTCATGCACAGCTACCACATTCAACACCTTTCTGCCAGCGACGCAGTTCTGAATAAGATGATGGCAAATTAAGAAGTTTATTAGTGTAATTAATACCAAAGCAAAATTGGAACTAAAATCGACCAAAATCTACAACAAGCACTCCACGCAAGTCATCAATTAATTTAAGCACATCAAAAAGACTAATTGTATCAACATCTGTATCTGGCGAAGTAAAATCTTGGTTCTTGATTTCAAGATCAAAAGATTATTTTCTTATAGGTATATCTGGAACACCGATACTGACTCAAAATTCAGTTATACTTTTTAGCACTAGTCTTAACTACATCACTAGGCATGCGTGCAGCCCCACTTCAGCACCCATCCGTGAAACAGCGAATTTATTGCAATTGCATGATCATAGCAGCTATCTATAGGTATGTTTGTATAAATCAAGTCATACAAGAAGATCACTTCAAGCATATCGATATCTAATCAAGCGGTTCAGATCCAAGGAAAAGTCTGCGATACCAGTGTAACATCTGAGTTGATAAATTGCCTATCTCATAAATACTTGAAGCGCGACCAAAGACGTTTCAAAGATAGAATTAGTTATTAAATAATAAATCTTGCTTGTTTGCCTTTGGCTAGCGGTGATAAAAAATGGCCGTAGTTTAAAACTAGGGAGTATGTAATTATTTATTTACTTACATAATTTACTATATACTCATATAACTTTGCTTTGCTAATGTGTTGTACATCTGGCAACTTTCTTGTCCAATTGAACATTTTTCAACGTAAAAAATATGTATTTACTTTTTACAGATATTGCTCTGCATAGCTTTACTATTCGCTTTTCTTGCAGACATCTCTAGCTACCATACTCCTGCAGCGAGAATCCAAAAACTTCACTCTTTTATCCTTTTTTAAGCTTATATAAGTAAAATATTTTAGCGGGTGTCACAGTTATGCCTAGCACATATCGTAGGTGTAAAAGTATTCTAAAATAAGAGTACGTCTGCAAGGACTAGTACTTGTTTCAAATAATTACTAAGCATACATCTGTGTTGGTTTACAAAATCAAATCTGCAAAATGTTGCAACGTACAAATCTGATACTTCATCTTCAATTGTAATCTATAATCTTCAAACATAAATAATGAGACAGACTATGCACGTGTTCAAGTTTACAGACATCACACAAAAGCCCGCCATTATGTCTCGCTTCATTAACAATGGAAAGTGTCTTCGGTACATTAACGAATGGGGTCATTCGTATGATGTACATATTTACAAATATGATAATACGAGTATACTTAGTTCAGCAAATGAGTTAATTATGAATGTTAATAGCCGTGAAATAAACGCTGTTAACATACTTATTCAAACATTGTTAATTGATATAATGTATTAGATAACTTTACTATGTTTTTTTTCCATTTCCTTATTATTATTTTTGATGAGCATTCTTTGTAAGGGAAAATATGCAAAGAGAGCGGAATTGTCTTCCTCTATTTTAAAAATGTAACTTCTGTACTAGAGATGTGACGCCAAAATTGTGAAATACTTAAAACGTTGGTAGGCTAAGTAAGGGTTATGTTTTTAGTCTCATGTAATGAAGAGCGAGTCTATTACCATCTACCAGGCTATGTTCTCTACTACTATTTGGCTTTGCCGAATGTAACACTTTATCCGAGCCAAGAATCAACCGCTCGATCGCAAACATAAACGCATGCAAGACAAAAAACAGAGTCCCGCTGAAAGTAGCAATGCTATACTAATCATTTCTAAAGAAATTAATAAGTATTTATTGTTCAAGGAAAGGTTTGAAAGTATGACAATTTGATGCCCTAGACCCCCCACTAGGATTCCCTGTGTCGTGGGATCTAGTCTCTTACAGTCCGAGACATATCAAATCAAACTTATGTTTCTTATACATTTTGATTAATGAAGAAAAAACTTAATAGTAAAGAATTTAAAGTAAAATGTTTGTGTCTACGTATGTGTGTTATGTGTGAATGTGTGTGTGTAACACCTACCTGTAGTAGTTACTGCGAATTTTCTCTAAAGTCTACACTAGAGCTGGGATGTACTAGTATTACCGATTTGTAATAATCAATTTGAAGCAAGCATCGATTGTTTAAGTCATATCATAAGTTACTAATTAAAGTTACTGTCCAAGTGACATGGTAATTTCAGATGCAATCTTTAAAGAATAGCACACGTGTTCCAAATCATGTCCATTTCAATACATTACTAGTAATTAAATCTTTTTGTTACAAATTTTAATAATTTTGATTTGTAATTACTATGTAAGATTGATACTATACCGAATGGGAGTATTCTTTAACGCTTCGGAGCTATCCCAACTATAACGGATTCTAAACAATCTTACTTCTTTATCACAGTGTAGTGAAGGATGCTATTGATATACAAACGAAATGAAATACAATACGATTTAAATTTCCAACATGCAGATTTCAAGCAAAGACATGCCCGATATGATTACATATCCGTCTGAACAAACTCAACAATGAGAATACACAATCATTATCATTACATTACGATTACACTAAACAAAGGGTACAGCACAATCACTGCAAACAACTTTAAGGAAATTAAATGGCACTTGCAAGCCCGGCTGCGCATGAGCTTAATTCCGGTGCCTCACAATGACATTATAGATCAACCAGTTTACAAAGACCCCTCGACACTCAGATTTAGAAGGAGATATATAGAATTTTTGGTAGCCCTCTTAATAGGATAAGGGTCTTTACATTTTGGTTGACAGATAATTGTGACTGAGTCATATTTTAATAAGACCAGTTTTGTAAACAGCTGTTAGTTGTAGACCTTTATAGTAAAGGGTGTCCCGTTCACACTTTTTTTAAGTATTGACATAACTGTCATTTGTGTCCCGTAGAGAATCCTAGAAGAGAAGTAGAAAGGGTTAAGAAAAGTAAATACATTAGTATTATGTGTACGTGTTTCGAATAAAAAGCAATTTCTTTTCATGGTAGGTTAGTTCTCAAGCCACCTAATGATTTGTGAATGGTCATATCGGACCTCCGAGTATTTTAATTTCTTTTTTTGCAACTTGTAGCTAGGAGAAGGCGTAGTATTTAAAGCCATGTATTCACTGAGCAACAATGTTTCAGATACAAAGTTTCCGAAACATCACGTAGATGTTTACAAGAACAATGTTTAAGAATCTTTGTCGTCCACATCAGTGGTTGTTTAGTTCATGTCGCCCGAGGAAGTAGTGTTGTTGTGTGGTGCGTACATTTTTTGCATAAGGTGGGCCAGGAAGTACTTATTAACAAGAAAAGACGTGTTAAGTGATTTATGCACGATTGATGGATCATTTACAAACTTTCTACGAATATCGAAATCAGATTTTGAATTGCTTTTGCAAAGTGTTGGACCATTTATTGAAAAACAAGACACCAAATTGCCAAACCAGCCGTAATTTTTCTTGATTTTATTTTTATAATCATTAGTTTAGCAATCCCATAATATTAGTTTTGTCTCAAACAGTTCTATTAATTTAAAAACAGTTTCGTCGTCCCACACTAGAGCCATGTTTATAAACACATGAAACACGGGTCCACACTCGTATGCACCTGTTGCGCAACTGAATTAATTTGTTTCAGAAACACGTAGATTTAGTTTCTGAAACAATGTTTATAAACATTTGTTGCTCAGTGAATACATGGCTGTAACACATACAGTACAGTTACATACATATCGGTTCTAAAGTTATCTGATAACTTGTAAGTGGTGATAACTGATTAGCCTCCGGCAATTTCAGTTAAGGTTATTTTTTCGTTAATGTGGAGGCAAACAAGTACTCCCATAGCTTTACAAGTGTCATAGTTTGATACCGTAAGCAAAACTAGGAGTCTCTCCTACGAGTTCTCGATCTTCCAAGTAAGAGTCGATGTGTTGTTAGCGCTAATGCCAAGTGCCTTCTCAAGAGGCAAGCCTTACTTACAGCAAGAACATAATATTAGACTGTGTGGCTATGATGTTTTGTAGTCCAAAAGTCTCAGTGAAAAAGCTCATAATTTAGTAAGTTTTAGTAAAATCCCACATTCTTCATTAGAAATTGATTCGAAATTCGGCGACTGTGGTATCGTTGGCTTTCTGAACTAAAGAATCAGTAATTGCGTGTTTGGTACATGCCACTAGTCTTACGAGACCGTTTAGCATCAGAAATAGTTCTAAAGTCAATCTAAGGTTAATTATAAGGAAAACTAGATAAAATAAATGACACCAGACATTGACGACTGGAAACACCGGATAACGTAATACCTACTATTTATTTTAATTTCTAACTGCCAAAAGCTAATAATATATACAGACGACTTAACTACCCACGGACACATAGAACTTTAAGTGACACCAAACAATAGCAAAACCAAATAAACCTTTCACATCACAAACAACAATCTTCTAAGAGAAAATGCATTTGGAAACGTCAATAAAAATAGCACATACGTTAAAAATACACACATAATTGTAGTCTATTGTGCGTATACGTAATAAGTGAATCAATGAAAACTCATTCACATGGTTAATAAAAAAATAAAAAGTAGAATATCATTGTGTAACCCGCGTTAATAGGCGCGATTGTGATTTTAGTTACGTTATATTAACAAGAACAATACTTGCTAAGGCAGCAATTACTCATAACGTAGGGCTGTGCGATTCTATTCGATTGTATTATAAATCGAAATATCGAATGCTAGTAGGGGTAGCAGGATTAACTAGCTTACCGAATGTATCGGCGCTGTTGATGTATTTTAGATTGTTGGTTGCTAGCTGAGCGGATAAACTGATAATGTGTAGTTGAATCAATTTGGCGCTAATAGGGTTTGTGTCGGTTTCTCTGGGCGTTAGTGTGACACTCGAAGATAAAGGCAACCGTGCAATCAAAATGTAAAAATGTATAGTAGAACTATAAATATAGCGTTAATTAAAATTAAGTTTGTAATACTCGTATCATTAAATAGCACGGTATAGTTGTGATTCTGTGAAATACATACAATATTATGGTTCACTTTAAATTGATACTAAATTTATGATTGAAAGTCTAAATATAACGACTGCATTACTACTACTATATTACTATATTAATTGGTGAATATACATATATGAGTAATATCAATAATGCAATAGTTAACATGGATGTGAGTCATCGGTATACGTCATAATAAATGAACTTCTGATGTTAGTTTGAGTTTTACATTAAATGTAAAACAGTAATTACAACATACATGTGATTCAAATCGATTAATAGTATCGACATGTGAGCGCAGCCCTACCACGGTTCGTGAAAGTGCAGCTTTTTCACGAGAAGGCCCGTCACGACATAGCTCGTTGAGGCAGTCGAGGCAAACAAAGCGAACCGCAAACAATCGTGTCGTAGGCCTTCGCACAGACTCATGCACACACAGACAGTCATTGTAAACTAAATATTGCAGGAGCAGAACAGTAACTTATGTAATGAGTGAATTAATTATATTACTTCTTACATATAACATTTTGTAAGAATAAACAGTATGTTTTCGGAATTACCCGTTCTTTTATATTTCACTGGTTATAAGTGTTTTAAGATAGGTTATAGTTCGTAATATGGAATTACCTTTTCAAAAACTTATTTCTACATTTAATTACACTAAGCTTCGGCTTTAAGATCTAATATTCTACAATGATTAAACTGTTTATATGACGATCTGAAGAACTCCTGTTTCCGTTTACTTTTAACTGACTAAATACCATAAATAAACCACAGGAGAAACTTACTGGAGAACATTGCATCATATCTCTCAGAACAATTATAATAACGATCAATGAAACAGGCCCGCATCTACGAAAGTGAGCCGAGTCAAATTTGATCCAATTACGCATAATATATATGTGGCACAGCACTCCTTCACCATTGAACACAGACAAATTGTTTAAGAAGATTGTTATTTCTTCGACGGCCTAGTTGAAATGAATAATGTGTTCGGTGAACTTGATGGAAAAAGTGATTATGGGAATAACACCCATTTGTTAGATTTGTTCTGGGTTTTTAAATGTCAGTGGTATGTTATTACTTTCTCTTTTAGGTGGGCTGGTATTTTCTTAACAATTGAATAATTGTTGGCCGTGATTTATTTGTCCAATAAATATGAGATGCTTTGGATTGGGGTTGTCACTCCCACGTTGTGAGGTACTCTATCGGATCTGTCAGTCACAACTGATCTGGCGTAAATCTTATTCAATCTTTGTCGAAATATTCCTTTTTTAGCCTTACATATTTTACGTTTTACGCTTAACTGGTATGCCAACTAGCTTCAAGATAGTTTTCCATATAATTAAAATGATTCTCGAAGTTTTTGGAAGAATCAAATGACCAAACGACTTTTAACGACTTTGATTCATATTTGATACAATATTTTAAATACGTATTTTAGAACATCTCTACTATTTGATAAAAATAGGTAGTCTAATTTATAAATAGTGCTTATTAATAAGATACCGGTTAATTTAACATTAAGATAGTATATAAATTATAATATGGATCCAAAAATGATATTTTAATTGACATATGAACGTTAAACCGGTTACAGGTTATTTTAAATTTATATTACGTAGGCATATTTGGAATTATAAGGATATTACATCAACTTCCTCCAGATCCACTATATGTAGTTAGTTGATGATTATTTCTGAGAATGATGTCAAATAATAAGACTTTAAAAACCGTTGTACCTAATATTGTCTTCTGTTTAGGCGAATGTTATTCATTGAAATTAAACTACTATATACGAATTTTATCGCGTTGCGTTGTTTATTTGACACTTTATTACATAATTTAGAAACTGTTACACTACATACTACTACTATTAAACTTTACTAATTTTTAAGCTAATTAAACTAATAAAACTATTTATATTTAAGTTTACACTTTATCCAACCAAATGTTTCGGTTGCTTTTCAGCAGCCATGATCACGGGAAGAGTCTCCCCGTGACCATGGCAAATAAACAACGCGATAAAATCCGTATATAGTAGTTTAATTTCAATGAACCGTTGTACCCTTAATTTTAATCCTTAAATTGCGTAGTGGATTGCAGTCGGCTCGCTATTGCCACAACACTGAGTGCACAAGGCGGTTTTCCCTATACGAGACGAACAGTGTGATCTACAATTTCTTTTAGGTGTCCTTTGTGTCCGTTGTTTAAACGTTTCTAAAAGTCCCCTAGACACCGGAATATTCCTAGCCTGGGAGTTGTCTTTTAAAAATCCCATAACTACTTTATATGACATTGCCACATAACCAGAACAAACTTATTCTGCAGTATCTATTATCAAAATGAGTAATTTCCATTTTCCCTTCTAACAGTTAGTGTATCTACGTCGGTGCAGAAAGTGAGAGTGATGGGATGCGCTCGCGCATCGCTTTGTGTCATGAATGGCGTTTGCCGTCGATAATTACCAACGCTTTGGGTCAAGCTCACACACTTTTACTTTCAAATTAGCGTCGCACTGCATCAAGGTTTGTTTGGTTATGTTAAGTGCTTTTCGACGTTTAATTTGGCAATAGTTTGCTCCTTGCAGATGCAATTAATAAAAAATCTTTGTAAATTTGCCAGTTATAGCTTAAAGTACCACGTAATAAGGGGCCAGTCTATTGTGTTTTTCCGGGCGTATCTCTAGCATCCGTGCTCGCTAATGAGAATTATTCGACAGAACATCTAAAAAGTTTTGGCTAATCCGGCAATCGAAACTGGACCTTGAAAAAATACGAGACCTTGAAATTAGATGACGGAATGTTAGTGTAAACTTCTGTAATTTTTTTCTAGTAATATTCATATTATAAGTCTGGGAAGGTAATTACTGTCACTTTAATCTGCTTACTAATGATGCGCTAAACCTTGAATCTAGGTCATACATATCTTATGACCTAAGACTATCATTAGCAGAAGGTGATATTGAATACCCTGAAAACATGAATTTTGTAATTTCTACTTAATCTATACTAATATTATAAAGATAAATAGTTTGTTTATTTGGTTGAACGCGCTAATCTTAGAAACTACAGGTTCAAATTGAAAAATCATTTTAGTGTTGGATAGTCCATTTATCAAGGAAGGTTATATATAACATCACGCTACGATCAATAGGAGCAGAGCATCAATGAAAATGTTGCAAAAATGGAGAAAATTCTCTTATGTGAAGCAGACGAAGTTGCGCGTATCAGCTAGTCCTTTCATAAAATTGACTGTTTGGCTTTTTGGTTTCAAATATTTAGAGTTTAGACTCACGCTTATAATCCGAAGGAGGAAACAGATGTATATTACACTTATGTTTTGTCGACTATGACATTAGGTCGCACGGACTACACATTATCATCAGTTGAAATTAGTGAAAATAATATATGATTACTAAAAATTGCTTGATACGAAAACCACAAAAACCCAATAACACTTTATCCGACTCAGGAATCTGACCCGAAAACGCAGCCCAATGCACAACAGTCGCATACACCGTTTCAGTTCTTAAAATTCTGTAAATTATAGAGTCGTCAGGAAACTTTCGTAGCCAAGTAGATTGTAACTTGGTAACTTGACTTAATTACTATGGTCTATTGCCAACTTGGCACATCATTATATACCATGGTCACCCATCCATACTTATGCCATGCCTGTCATATCTTAACCTCAATAACTGCAAGTCACTCTTGAATGTAACTGGTTATGAGTGTTTTATTATGGTATTGCATTCCATCCTATGGCGACTAATAAACGTCATAGCACGTTCCTTTCAATTGAGGGAAATGGGCCACTGTTCATAGGCGATGAATTCTGATGCAACAATAATAGAAAGAATGAAGAACGAACTGATGAATAAATAATTGTAACAAGTTGTCATATATTGTGATTTAAAGGGTCGACTCGCGAATGTTATTACAAAAATAATGTGTGATCCACGAATGGTTGTTCGAAGTCTGCGCGTTCTTTGTGTCCGTTGTCTTCATGTATGTCAATTCTTCCGTGATACAGGTATTAATAATAGTGAGAGAGTTGTCTTTTTTAAAATATATCTATACTAATATTATAAGGCTGAAGAGTTTATTTGTTTGGTTGAACGCCCTAATCTCAGGAACTACTGATTCGAATTGAAAAATTATTTTAGTGTTGGATAGTCCATTTATCGAGGAAGGCTATATATAACATCACGCTACGATCAATAGGAGCAGAGCATAAATGAAAAATGTTCCAAAAACGGAAAAATTATCTTATGTGAAGCAGACGAAGTTTCGCGGGTCAGCTAGTATTCTATAAATTTTTTACTGTTTTATTTTTTACCTTCAGTGACAGTGACAGTCATGGCCCGTATTCGTATACACTAAGCTGTGGAATACAGAGGCCGTTAAACTATTCATTAAAATAGTATTAGCCCTGTTTATTAACTAAACCACTGCTGGGCATAGGCCTCTTCTGAAAATGAGAAGGTTTAGGCCATAATCCACCTCACTGGTTTACTGCGGGTAAGTAATATTCACATTACAATTCACGGGTTCGATTCCCGCACAAGTCAAACATTTGTGTGCATGAACATGGATGTTTGCCTTGGTCTGGGTGTTTCTACGTATAATACGGACGTATTTACAAAAAGAAAAGTATATATGTATGTTTATCCATTGTCTAGTATCCATAGTACAAGCTTCGCTTAGTTTGGGCTAGATGGTGTTGTGTGTATGTGATAGAATATTTATTTATTATTATTATTTACATATATTTCAGAACTTAATGGAGAACTCTTAGACGTGTTGGTTACCTCAACATGTTTTCCTTGTCAGTTAAAGCAAGCGACAGTTAACTATTAAGTACGCACATAACTTCGACAAGTCAGAGGTGCGTGCTGTGGGATCGAACTCGACACCTCTGCAACGCAGTCCATTGGCTGGCACTAGGCTAGTCGAGTCGTAATAGCTTAGTTAGAGGTTAGTTAGTTAGAGATCCAGATCTAGATATTAGAAAATATACTTGTGTTTAAATGTCAACTATGGTATTAATTTATATATAACACACGACGTCCATTTATTTTCATAGTAGTTGTAACATTTCCAACGCTAGTCAAGGACTGTTTATTACCGTCATTGTTTAAAGTAAAACGTAAATGTAAAGTTAATGTTATTTTGACTTTTAATATATGAAGCAAGGTCTACAGTGTATCTCATACTAAATTAAATGATAATTGAGCGTGTATATATTCTTAAGTTAATTAGTATAGTTTAATCTTTTTAGTTTATTTTTAAAAGATCTTATGAATGGAGTTTTTTAAACAATCAGCTTGAAATGTTATTCCCGTTGTAAGATTTATGCGTAGATATGTATTACTTAAATTCGATACACTTATGGAAGCGTACCATTACAGTATAGTGAATCCCTTAGGAGGTAGGCAGGGTTGTATCTGGGAATTTAAAATATATTGTATGTAAAAATTGTTAATTGAAATTTAAAGTAGGTATATTAAATATATTTTATACATGAGGTTATATTATTTAAGTATGGCTAACTAGACCGCCCATCAGACACCAACCTGCCAGCCAGCGGACCTCCATGGACATACACTTATGTATACCACTGGCGAGGGTCTGTCGCCTGTGATCTTAGTGATTAAAAAAAAGATTTAATAAATGTCTAACCTAACCCTGTCCTGTTAAGAAATAGAACAATAATAATTGACATCCATGAATATATTTAAAGAAGCGCTGGTCCGTCGTTAGAAGATCAGTACTTCTTAGTTCGGGTTGAAAGCACATTTATAACTTCTTTTTTTAAAGGATGCCAGTGTAGGTATAGCTAGTATTTACTGGCTTAAACTAGTATTGCTTATCACAAAGCAGGCCGTATGCCTGCCGGCTATTATGGTTGTTCCATAAAGTTTATTATATAACTGCTACGTTAAAACATAAATTATTTAAATCTTGAATATTGAATCTAACAAGTGCAGGTGCATGGAAGAATAAATATCCACCCCAAGCACGGAAGTCGGGGCGTTCCGCTTGCGTAACAATTAGGTCATCTTTTTTGCTGTCAAACTTATTGTTATACTGTTACTAGTTGAAACAGAATAGTTAGGTTTACTTTAGCGATTGGCTAAGCATAACATGACTTCAAAATCATATTCTTTCATTTTCAAGTCGTATTTAGTTCACCATAAATAAAACCACAGCGTTGTTTTTCATTTACCCTAAGTTAAACTGTATTCAAATTAAGCTATCTAATATTTTAAACAAAGATTTATACTTACTATCCTACGTCTATTTGCCCTTGGCCACCTTGCCCACCAGAGCCATGATTTATGGACCGCCGAAGCCTGCAACATGTTGCAGTGATTATCAATTACCTTTAGATTAATATTGGCCAAATATCGCAAACATCCCAATATATGTACAAACACATCAACTACAGACAAAAATACCAAAAACGGAATTGTTAACTCTACTTCCATATTGCATAAGCCAGTTGGAAGAGAATAATGGAATCATAGACAGATGGACAGTAATGGCAGTTCGTTGTAAACACTCCTACACTTTGACAGCGATGCGATGGTACGAATGATGAATGCGTGTGACCATGTGTGTGTGTGTGTGTCAGCTGGGACTTTCACTCGTAGGACTGTATGTGTTATCATAGTCGACTAAGATTTATTGGTTGATATGCTGTGTTTTGTATGGGTATGGTGACAAGATTGATTTGTGTAATAGATAAACATTGAAATAAAACTAACAATCCTATCATTTAAGTATTACTTTGGCAAAAGCTCTTACTCTATGCTAATGCTAAAAATATGGCACTCATAGCCAGTGAATAATTTGCCTCCCTCTTTGAACAGTCATGTCACTTTCGCAGTATCAGAAATTTAGATGATTGACTTAACTTCGTCACACCTCACCACCATACACTGTAAATGCAATTTAATACAAAAACATGAAACATAAATTCTTCATAAATATATGAAAATAATCAACATTTGTTTTTATGACTTCCAAATCCGGTCGGCTATTATGATCGCTTAGTATTGCACTAATAATATTTGTAAGTAGCCAATACTAAAGAAAAAAGAATTAAAGATAGGTTGAAAGTAAAAGTAAGGTGAGCCTCTGTAATTCTGAGTCGCAAACGAAACGCAGTAACAGTGCTATTAATTCCCCGGCTCATTCGTAGTGTCACCACATAATTTGCTATGATGTGCTCTTCCATTTAATGGCAATAGACTAAAATGTATTAATTAGTAGATACAAGAGTCCAGAACCGCTATACTTATTAAGTACTGCTGTTTTTTATAGTAAATGGGCAAAATATATATAATTTCAGCCATTTCTTTTTAATTTTGTAGTTTCTTAACTTATAGTAAATGGACAAAATATAAATAATTTCATTGTCATTTCTTTTCTCATACATTTTTTATATTATCTATTTTCAAAGACAGTATTGATTGCTATAAAATATATTATATGAACCTAACACTTTTTTTTTTTTTCCGTGGGGGAATGCAATGACGCATATCCCTCCGCGGGGGCGGGCGGAGGGATTATGTCGGACTCGCCGGGGTAAACGAAAGATGGAAAAGAAATAATGTACCTGCCGGAATATCGACTAAATCTACCACGGTGTTCCTCGACACAACCACTATCGACGGGGCCGCGCGAATCGCTTTCGCATGCGGTCGCGACCCCGCCAAGGTTACGACCCGCCTTATGAAACGGCAGGCCACTACACAAAAGACCTACCCAAAATAGGCACTTCTAACATTATAAAAAACCCTACTGTCTCCCCCCTAGAGGGGAGACGGACTCGACACAGAGGCGCGCGTGGGAACACGCACGCCGCCTCTCGGACCTGGTGCTGAACGGATGGCGGGCAGGCCCACAAAGCCCACCACCCCCAGGTCAAACCTCAGGGTGGCTGGAGGTCATCGCGCGCCCTCCGGCGCCCGGCTCTGCGGTTGGGGAGAGGGTTTAAATGCTCCCTCTCCCGCTCCGCCGTCTCCTTGATGGAAATCACTTCCTCGCAAAAGGAGGCGACGGCGTTCCACGACCTCTCACTCCGGACCATAGACTGAACTACGGCCGGGAGCGAGAGGTCAACCGATCCGACTGCCGCGATCAACTCACGGCGCTGCGATGCCCAGGCGGGGCAAACCGCCAAAGTGTGCAGCGCCGTGTCCTCTACAACGTCGCGGCAGTCACCGCAGTGGTGACAACCGGGCGTCTCTTGCCGGCGTATACGACACAGGAACCTGCCAAAACAACCGTGGCCAGTCAGTACCTGTGTCAGCCGGAAGGTGAGGGCGCCATGCCGCCTCTCTAGACACTCCTCAAACACGGGACTTACCGCCACGATCGTGGCGTGCCCGGCACTGGGGTGCACAAGTCGCTCCTTCCAATTTGCCACTAGGACCTGGCGGAGCTCGGACCTTGCCGCCTTGACAGCGGGAAGATCCGGTCCCTCGCCCCGAGCTAGCGCCTCCTGGCGCCAACGATAGAGCGACGCCAGGAGCGCCGCTTCCAGGTCCCATGGCATCGATCCGGCAAGGAGGATATGAACCTAACACTAACCTAACCAACATTGTTATTAATTGTAGTATTAGAAGTCTGGCGACTCTAGGATCTCAGTATACATTCTAATTTCAAAATATCATTTGCATTCTCAAGCCAGATAGGTACAGATTAAATATCGGAAGTCAATATTGAATCAAACAAGTTTCAGTTACCTATCAGTGTTGAAGGTTTCTTTTTATAGGATAAGTTAAGTTTTTAATTAAGCTGTAATAAATAATGTAATAAAACTTAACAGCGTGCGGTGTAAGTGTTTTAATTGGTCTGTAAACCTTGTTCCAATTTGACATGCTATATTTTTAATTGATAAAATCATAAAAGCCTATATATGAACACTTGTTCTTATACGCGACTGTGTTTGCATTTTTGCGTCGTATCGTATCTCCGTCTCTTGGGTGCAACCTAAATTCATATCAAATTTCATCAACATCGGGTTAGCGGTTTTGACGTAAAAACCGATATACATTTGTTCGGTTTTACAGACAGCTTTTTTTAAAAGCTTATTGTTGCACTAGGAATAAGTATGTCTGTGGCGGGGGACTTTCCAAGCAACGAACACAAAGAATATAGAGACTTGGAACAATTGGAACAACCATTTGTGGATCACACCATTTTTCCGTGTTTGGTCAACCCACAACACTTGGCGCTGTGTCAGTAGCGTACATGGTTATTATCATCTTATAATATGGATGCAAACCTGGTAAGGATATGCTTTATTTATTAAATATATTGCGTATACAGTATGTATACAAAACCCTACCTGATCCATTAAGGGCTTGTTTCTCTCTTAAAAACATGCTAAGAAAAATAATAAAGAAAATCTATGTCACCGTAAAACGTCTACATAATATTTTTAACGACAGGATTAATCAGCATTTTCACCCTCAAATTTCGGAAATTTCGTATAGACTAGCAACACTCCACTAAATGGCGGCTTCTTTAATACACCGGTGGCGGTCAAACTTTATGGATTTTACTGATACCTAGATATTTTCATTTATAAATTGTCGGTGTTGCCATGGGTAATCTATTAAGATATTATTTTAAATAAATAAAATTTACAGGGGTAATTTTTTTGATCAATATTCATAAAAGTATGACACCTATGCATTCATAATAAGCTACTGTATAACATCTTTAATGATCGGACAGGGTTTATTATACACACTGTATAGTATCACAGCTGCATAACCCCTAGGGTTGTATAGAACCCAAATGTCATGTGCTATTGTAGCTTTTATGTAAAAGGGCTTATTGCTTTACTGGGTAGTTACGGCCGAGATAAGTTTCAGACACCGTGATGTAACTTAAAAATTACATTAATACTCGTTATTACCTAAGAAAAATTAAATTTTGCATTTTGAGAAGAGTAAGAATAAAAAACGTAAGCTTATGACAAAGTAAAATTCTTTTTCCATGAAAATGTGTAAATACTTCTTGGACACGTCAATAAACTAGTACATTAATAAAAAAAATAGAAGGAAATAAAGATATAGCATTAAAAAAAGCCTGTTTGAGTAAAGCTCTCATGAAAAGAAGTAGGAAGGAATTCTTTTCAACCGCCAATTGATTATAATATGTTTGTTAACAATAGAGATATTTTTTTTAATATGTTTTCCTGTATCTCTTTGTCTCTGGATCAACTAGGCGATCAACAAGCATATACTTTTAAAAACATGAATAATTTACAATTTAATATTATCCTAGACTTATTAGTATGATTGTCAATTGTACCTACCTCTCGAATATTAGTTTTTACAAATGAACTTAGTTGCAGAATAGCAACTAAAGGAGATTTTCTAAGATAAGATTAGCTGTCAGAATTGACGGTCTAGTTGGTATTGGCGCCAATATTGAGTATCATCGATCAATGACGTCACGGCTTTGTGTGTTTCTCAGGGCATGGAGGGGTGTGACTTTGAATGGTAATCTGTGGACAATACAACACACAATCTGTAAAATAACGTCAGGTATAATTTATACGACGACTAAAAATGTGCCATTTGATGTTGGCACAGTTGGAATCAGTATTGTCAAAGTTCACATCTATACAGTTTCACGAGTCGGTTTGCCGATGCGGCCTTCTAAGCAAAACAACAAAAGCGTACGCCTTACTTGTGCGTGTTTGAAGACGCGTATACGCTAAAAAGACCGTATCAAGAAATCGATTCTAAATAGTAATTTCAAACGCAGCGTCACATGTATAAAATGTTGCATGTGATCCTTAACCATTATATATTAGATGATGCAGTACATGTTTGGAATAATTATAATCATATAGTATTTATGGAATGACAAGAATAAAAGAATATATGTCGTAGAATCAACAGTCCTTGCAATACAGTATAGTAAGAGTTGTTGAGTAAGTGGAGATCTTGAACAGAGACCGCAAATTGTCAAACATACCATAGTATACCTTTCAACTAAATATTATAACTATATGATTGACTAGCTGACCCGACCGCTGACCTGATATAAGATAAATTTCCCCGTTTCTGAAACATTTTTAATTGCTGCTCCGCTCCTATTGGTCGTAGCGTGATGTTATATAGCCTATAGCCTTCCTCGATAAATGGGCTATCCAACACTGAATGTTTCAATTCGAACAAGTAGTTCCTGAGATTAGCGCGTTCAAGCAAACAACCAAACAAACTCTTCAGCTTCATAATATTAGTATAGATTATATAAAATTGTAGCTGTTGGAAAAGTAGATCTAAAGATCGGGCAGGTACAGTTCTGCACTTTGGAAGCAGGATAGCTTACTACACATATTCTGAGAATATTCGAGCCAGCCCTAGCGAAAATACTTGATGTCAGATAAACTATAGATAAGAACTGTGATAATGATCGTAGGGGTGAACGACTGAGGTTGTATGAAACAAAGAAACAGCTGACAGTGTGTGAATCACACACAAATTGGTATGTCGTCTGTGCATCTGTCAATAAATATAGACATTATCTGTGCAAATCAAACAGATGTTTGGACGGTGGCGAAGCTAACGATTAAAGATATACAATGTTGATAGCCTGCAGCTTTGCTCGTGTGGAGAATGTATTATATGAATAAATATAACTATGTATATACATATTTACATTCATATAGTTAGGTGAAGATCGTCCTACATTTTCCAGAGATAAACGAGGATATGAGTATTATTCCTTTCTGATGTTTTCGAATTCAAATGCGGTGTAAAAATGGTGAGACTTTTACTTGTCAAAGTTTCACATGCCGTGCTTTTACTAAAAAGTTCATAATAGAAAATCTTAATAATACTTCCCGACCTATTCTCGAATCCGGGACTGCACTATCGGTCTTAGCGTAAGCAGAAACTTATGTAATAGTCGTATAATAGAAGTATAGTAGTGGTAACAGTTTCTAAATTATGTAATAGAGTGTTAAATAAACAACGCGATAAAATCCGTATATAGTAGTTTAATTTCAATGAATAACATTCGCGTAAACAGAAGACAATATTATGCCATAAAACCAACAGAGCAGTACCTAAGTGTACGTTCATGAAAATGGTTCAGGTAACACATACACACTAACACACATATAAGCCGACACAAATATTTCAATGATACACCTACACCGTTAAATAAGCCATTTATGTCTTAGTGGAATTGTCTCCAATGTGCGGGTGAGTTATGCTTCTATATTACTAAACTCATTAAGTGTTCTGCTCTATCAACGAAAGCTGCCCATATTAATTAATATAATAACATTAAAAGATAATTCTATAAAGCGGCACCCATATTAATTACTAGATTTATACCTCGACTTCGCTCGCGTTAATCTAGATTTATCAATAAATTTCTATCCCTCAGGAACGATACTTTTTTTTTGGATGAATCAACAACTACGAAACAACAAAGTGTATGTGAAATTTTATAATGATCGGTTTAGTAGTTAAGGCGTGAAAGCGTAACAAACAAACTCACGTTTGAATTTACTTATGATATTAGTTAGGATTACTTCGGTTTGCCAACTCCGACGAAAAAACTATAATTGAACTAATTTTTCGTTAGTTAGGAGCGCCATGAATTTCAGGTTATTATCCAATTTGTAGAATGCCACTTCAATGTCAAACAGCTGGTAATCTTTAAATAAAGAAACAATATTACGGTTTGCACGTGTTTTGTCTTTGCACGAGGTATTTTTAGGAACTGGACAATTAAATTAGAAGCGTCATATTTTTCTTCAAGGAAATGGATATTAACACGTTTCAGCTAGATATTTTCGTACCTTTATGGAACGCTTGATGTTTCGGTCAGGTTGCACTGGCCATGGCCCGTGGTAACAATTAGACTGGATAATGGATCAAGCGTTCTATAAAGGATTGACTGCACGGGTTTAAGTAGTTACCTCGCCATTGCTTCTGTGCCGAGTGTTGTGGGTTCGATCCCCATACAAGACATTAATTTGTCAGTTTCACAAATAGTTGATCTGAGTTTTGGCGTTCTTTGTCTCTTGTTTGTAGGTTTGTGAAGCCCGCCACGACAAAGGAACTATTACTAGTGCGGTAGTCGAGCTTAATAAAAAGGAACGTAACCTAGGATGATCTCGTTTATAACCATTCCCTATAACAAAAATCATACAATGCATAACTATTAAATAACTTTGATCTTTTTGATTTACTCATCATTGTTTTACAGCCATAAGTCGGTAAGGCTTTAGTGGTAAAAAAGTGACAAAAAATCATTCTGCGTTGCCACCGGGTATTTTTCGAATGAATTCCAAATCCATTCAGATTGGAATGGAAATGGATGAGTAAAATGACTCAAACCTACGGGTAGTTAAGTTTTGAGACATATTCTATGAAAAATATGTCAAAATTGTACAGTCCGTAAAACGATTAGTTTTTTGATAGGTATATGAAACGGGCCCCAGTAGACTACTGAAAGATCTAAATATACTTAAAATATATTTAGCGTTTTTATACAGAGTGTAGCTTAACGAAGTGGTCATACTTTAAGACTTAGTGGTCCTGGTCATACTTTAGGACGAGTAACGAAAAGCAACTAATTTTCTGCACGTTTCTCAATAAACTTCATATAATCTAGTTAAAACTAGCACACCGCATTTATATCCGTTTGCAAAGGGCATTCTACGATCGTTTATCTATTCAACAGCCTATGAAGCGGTAGCCAATATTCATTTGAATGATTCGTAATAAACATAAACCTCATTTAGTTCTCTTAAGCAGGAAAATACGGTTAAATTAAGTTGTTTAATATGATAAATAGATAATTTGAATTCGCGATACAAGCTAGCGAATTACACGTAAATTGAGTCGATTAGTTATTAAACGAAACCTTAAATCACGATTGCCGTTGATATGTTAGAACACTCTTTCTCAAAGTTTTAGTTTAGAATGTTAAGCTATGTTAACGCACGTGAATTACGTGTGCCATCCAATTAGTATAGTTAAAGATAGTTTGTCTGTTCTGCTGTCTTCAAGCAATTACTAAGGTTAAATTAGCTTCATTTATTGCACGAAAAATTTAATTACCCACGCCCGTTTATTTCTGGTAAGTAGGTTTGCTTTGTATTCAAAATTCGTTAGCTGTCTTGAAGGTACCATGTGATAGAGGACGAGACTATTACCATTATTCCATTCATGTGTCTCGAATCTATGTTGCTATTCAGAATTCTAAACACAAAAATCTTTCAGCCGATCCTGGAAATAAACCCGGCACCTCACGCGTGACCAATAAAGGAGCTCACATTTTAACTCACTTAAACGGTGAAGGAAAACATCGCAAGAAAACCATTGAATTTTCTCCATAATGTCCTTGAAGTTATATGAATTCTGCCAACCAGCATTTTTTTTTCTCCTTTTTACTAATTAAAAAACTTTTTAATAAACATTTGTTAGATTTTGTAATATTACTTCAAATAAGCACTTTTTAATCCAATAATGTATATAAGCGATACACGTGTGCGTTGATTACTTCTTACTCCCCGAAAGGGTAGGCAGATGAGTATCACACCCATACTATAGCTATGGTTTTAGGTTCCTCATTATATGTTCACGTCTATTGCCGTTTACTGGACACAGTGCTGGACTTTGTGCTGCTAATAGAATGTCTTGGCAGAAATCCCTCATAAATGCTTTGCTCAACTCGGGTAATAAACCCGAGACCTTGTGCACTGCAGCCACGTAGTAGTGAATGTAAATAAATAAATAAATAAATCATTAATTTCACAAACACACGTAAGTACACACGGCTACACATCAAGTTAGACCCCATATACGCATTACTACGCGACATACTAAATAGATAATTGTCCGAAAGGGACAGTGCATAGTGGTGTAGACACATCACGGTGCATTAGCGCGTGCGGCGACGCCCGCGGCCCATTCAGCGTGAATGAGACAAAATAACAAAAATATAACGTACTCTCTCGCACGATTCGCAGCGTTCAACTTCTAATAGTTCAAAGTCCAAACAATCTAGGTTGATGAGTAGCTGTGTGTACCATAAGATACAATGAAATGTTACAGTTTTCTATACACTAATTATTTGAACTCTAGTATCCATGGTAAGATTTAACTTATGTTAAATCTTAGCATGGAAAGTATGTGACTGCTATGCTATGCTATGAGACATCATGTCTCAAGAGATGTCTTATCCACCATTAGACTTGACCAATCTTTGTCGTAGAAGAGTTACATCTCGATATCTATGTGATTAACAATTAGTTTTAGTACACTTGTCGAAATTCGAGAATCACCATCAACAGGGGTCATCAAAGATTGAGGAACAATGACCGGGTAATGATATATTACATAATCGGGAAGTACTTTATGGTTATATATTTGCTATAGCGAAAGTAATCAAAGATGTGCCGATAAAAACCCTGAGTGCTACATGATGGATAAGGTTCCCAACGTTTATATAACAGCAGCCATAACTTTCATTTTCTTCCTGTTCGTTGGCATATCTTGATCTTATAGATTCCTGTATGTTTCTCTAATAATTAAATAACATTTCGCTTCTTCTCGAAGAGATAGGCAACGAGTATTGTCTTTTGTGCTTAGGTCCTACAAGATATGGTGGAATATCAGACTGGTTTAGTGGTCAACTCGCTGCATTAGGTTGTAAGTTAGATTTTCGCACGGAACAGTCCTTTGTATGGTTGACAAAGTGTTGGTCCAATCTTGATGTATTTTTTATTCGTTTCAAATAGCTTCTACGCTAAAAGGATTGCTGGACTTATATCTGGACACGTCCCACTCAACATGTTTAGACACCTTATGGGAATAAGTTCTACCCCGAATTGTGCAGGGCATTGTGGAGGATATATACCACTTGTTAGAGGAATGTGGCAGAACTGGAGCTGTGACACAAGAGCTAATGAATAAATTTCATATAAACTTATTTGATGTGGGTGCTTTTCAAAGTATATTGTCCAAACCATTGTTCGAAGCAGCAATTTTACTTTATAGAATCTTAGAATAATATTAGAAATAAGTCCCTATAATTATGTTTATATTACGATGGGGCTGACATGGTCTTATTTGTGACTAAAGGCCCCTAAATAAATGAATAATAAAAAAAAGATTTGCTGGTTAGGTTTTACTACAGATAAAAAAATATTTTTATATATAAGTCAATCAGGTATATTAGTTTAAAATGTAAACTTAAACTTTTTGTTCATAGGTATTGTTTTTATTTCGCGCGCTAAAATAATTCCGTTGTCGCGGAGATTACGAACAGTATACTATCACAAAATGTTTGTCCTATGCAGTATTAGACTCTCCACACGATTTGGTTTAGTGGAGCAGTTTTAACAATAACCATTAGTCACGGTATAACTTTAACAGACCTGATACACCGGAATATGACTCGCTTACTATACTATGAGGGCGGTCAAATATAAAATAATATTTTCATTTAAAAAAGCAAAGTAATGTTAATAATGCAAGTAAATAAATGTTCAGAGAATAACGATAAATAATCATTTCGATAACTCGCTGATAAGAACAATTGACGCTGTTTACTATCGATCTGTTACTGAAGTGCATATTGACAGTTGCAACTGATACAGTTAGCGGCACTTTGATCTGACGCCAATTCTGCGCTGTGAAGTCTTGTTGATATGTATCGTATCGTTTTTATTGCATGCTTTAATTAACAGCGCCTCCCCTAGGGATAATACCTGTTTACATTCTAACAACGGACTCAAAAAATATCCCACACTCAGATCTACTAGGTATTTGTGACTTATACAAATGTTCGTACCCACAATACTCGGCAGTGGCGAGACGATTTACGGCATTACGCGTTCCGTGCTGTAAATATTATTTGGGCGAACCATTAGACTATTTTCAACGAGTAGCGTTGCCGCACTTTTAAACACAACGTAAAATAGTTTTTTCCTTTTATAGAATCAAAAGTCATTATATTGTGTTATGTTTTCTATAAGATGCTATTATGTTTTAAGACTATCAAACTTATGAGAGAGCAGCGATAGCTCAGTAGGGAGACCAACAGACTGCAATGCAGAGGGGTCTCGAGTTTGAACCCACGTCGCGCACCTCTGACTTTCGGAAGTTACGTGACTTTTCGAAATTATGTGCGTATTGAATGACAATTATCGCCTGCTCCGTGCCTCGGCGAGCACGTTAAGCCGTCGGTCCCGGCTGTCAGGAACATCTATGGCAGTCGTTATTGGGGAAATCGACACAAAAGATCCCATTGGGTCGAAGTGTCGCCGGTCTGTACTGACTGGCCCCCACATAAGATAAGATCAAACTCATAGATACCTCTTAAATTTATTTGAAGATAACTGCTTCCCTATATTAGGTATATAAAGGAAGGAAAATAACTCTAGTAGATTATTCTACAGTTACCAGTATTCTATTTTCAAATATTCTGCTTTATTACAAAATAGAATTGCCCATGTGGCAAAAGCGTGGTTCAAGTACAAGTACACATTGGCTACGGGGCTCTGGGTCCATATGCGCCAAAGCAAGGGATTAGTAAACTTTTAAGTCTAATGTCAAGATTCTCTAAGCGTGGAGTCTGAAACTGTGTCCTTATGCTCCCCCTATTAAGTAATTAACCAACTGGAGACATGTGTGTGTGATACACTCCCTGCTACTGCTACGATCCCTTATTATATACTAGGTTTTGCCCTTGGCTTCGCTCGCGTAAATGCCTCTGACAACGTATATGCGTTTCTTCGCTCCGCAGCCTTGCTCCGCTTCAAAGGACAGGTAACCTAAAATATAGTTGCTGTCTTCAAGCAATTACTAAGGTTAAATTAGCTTCACTTATTGCACGAAAAATTTAATTAGCCACTCTTGTTTATTCCTGGTAAATAGAGTTGCTTTATGTTCAAAATTCGTTAGCTGTGTTGAAGATCCCATGGGATAGGGGGCGAGACTGTTGCCATTATTCGAATCATGTATCTCGAATCCGTGTTAATATTTAGAATTCCAAACACAAAAATCTTTCAGCCGATCATTAAATCCGACACCTCACACGTGACCAATAAAGCAGCTCACATTTTAGCTCGCTTTAACTCCGAAGGAAAACATCGCAAGAAAACCGTAACCACTGAGTTTTCTTCATAATGTTCTTGAAGTTATATGAATTCTGCCAACCAGCACTTTTGTTTCTCCTTTTTACTAATTAAAGAACTTTTTAATAAACATTTGTTAGATTTTGCAATATTAGTTTTCTGTGCTCTGACAACATGTATGCGAAAGTTCATGATGATCAGCCGAGTAGTTAAGGCATGACAAACAAACAAACTCATATTCCCATTTATAATATTAGTTAGGATTCTTATCACAAGTTGCCTTCATCCAATTCACTAGAGGCATATCATACAATGCAAATTAATACTGGTTACTAAGTATTTGTTAACATATAGAATAATTAACACACATTTAGATGGGGTAAAACAATTGTTTGGTAATCGTTCATCAGTAGTCATTACTGTTATTTGTACTCATTATGCGATGTTTGGTATGAATTTGGCCAGCCGTTTATTCAAAGGGAAGATATCTGTCCTTATCGCCATTGTTATATTGTTATATTGATAACGTTAAATATATTTTTAATTTAGCTCTTAACGTGGATAAAATTCTAAAGATACTGTCGTAAGATTAGGTAGTCTTCTAAATATTTATCAATCCGGTCAAGCATATTTTGAGTTAGTAGTAGTAAATAAAAAATATAGTAACTATCTATAATCAATGATATACTACGGGAAAATCCATTAAATTATATTACCAACCTTAACTCAGTGAGTTTAAAAGCCGGGCACGCCACGATCGTGGCGGTAAGTCCCGTTTTTGAGGAGTGGCTGGAGAGGCGGCATGGCGCCCTCTCCTTCCGGCTGACACAGGTTCTGACTGGCCACGGTTGTTTTGGCCAGTTCCTGTGTCGTATACGCCGGCAAGAGACGCCCGGTTGTCACTACTGCGGCGACTGCCGCGACGTTGTTGCGTCATCGCAGCGCCGTGAGTTGATCGCGGCAGTCGGATCGATTGCCCTCTCGCTCCCGGCCGTAGTTCAGTTTATGGTCCGGAGTGAGCGGTCGTGGAACGCCGTCGCCTCCTTTTGTGAGGAAGTAATTTCCATCAAGGAGGCGGCGGAGCGGGAGAGGGAGCGTTTAAACCCTCTCCCCAACCGCAGAGCCGGGCGCCGGAGGGCGCGCGATGACCTCCAGCCACCCTGAGGTTTGACCTGGGGGTGGCGGGCTTTGTGGGCCTGCCCGCCATCTGTTCAGCACCAGGTCCGAGAGGCGGCGTGCGTGTTCCCACGCGCGCCTCTGTTTCGAGTCCGTCTCCCCCCTAGGGGGGGGAGACAGTAGGGAATCTTATGAAGTGAGTCCTTTGGGTAGGTCTCTTGTGTAGTGGCCTGCCGTTTCATACGGCGGGCCGTAACCTCGGCGGGGTCACGACCGCATGCGAAAGCGATTCGCGCGGCCCCGTCGATAGTGGTTTTGTCGAGGAACACCGTGGTAGGTTTAGTCGGTATTCCGGGAGGTACATTATCTTTTAACATCTTTCTTTTACCCCGGCGAGTCCGACATAATCCCTCCGCCCGCCCCCGCGGAGGGGTATGCGTCATTGCATTCCCACACGTAAAAAAAAAAAGTGAGTTTAAAAGTGAGATTTTACAGAACTGCACAGGTGAATCTATAGTGAGAATCTTTGTTGTTAACAGCTGTTTGGTTTAAGCAGAATTTATTTTTCGTCGATTGTTAAAATAAAAACATATACAGCTTATTCTTTGTTACTTTTATGTCCACAAATATTATTGTAACAAAATAATTAACTAAGAATTAACTATTCAATGATAATTATACAAAATATGTCTTTTAATCAAATACGTTTTGGACGTCTTTTAAAAGCATAATATTGCAGCATTGAACCATGTTTGCGACGTTACAACATTATTTATTTATCAATTACTTAGCAAACAATTTGCTACTATGACATTACCAAGTGATTTATGTTTACAATGTCCTATAAATCCTCAGTACGCAATACAAAAGCAAATAAAATATATGTGCAAACAGAAATAACAACAATTATAACATTAAAGCTTACTTAATTCAATTTTTTGCTTGTTACTTGGAAATTGCAAACAGTATTGACCTTCAATCCTCAAGATAAAACCTTTCAACTGCATACGTAACATCTCTTCATTAACCACGGGTAAGCGGTAAAAATCGAAAATGATTTCAACCTCACATTCCAGTTAGTCATAAATATCAAAAAGAGTTATTTAAAAACCAGTTCAGCCACTAACCACTAAATAACTGCGAACAATACCCACAATAGCAAATATTTCCGTTTCATTAACATCTTCTAAGCAACGACAATGCTGAATATATTCAACGACATACATACGTACTCATGGTACGGGACGGCCGATGCAAATTCTCTTTACGGTATGATCATTCCCACGGGTTCAAAGCAGACCTTTGTTCGAGTGTCCCCTACCATGATTCTATTTTTTATCGTCACCGTGTCGCTTTAATGACGCCTTTACTTTCTTGTTTACTTTTGCACTTTTACCTAAGATGTCATTGTATTTTTTGGGGTGGTGTCTTTGGACAAGAGATGAATGATGTTTTTGTACTATTTCTATTTTTAATAGATAATACGGATGCTCCTTTAACGGTCGCTTGCTTATTGTGACGTGGTCCAGGATGAACAATGCTATCGGTAATGTTTTACATGTTTTTTACGAAGTTAGCTATTGTTCAGTTATTGTTATTTTGATCTGTCATTAATCTCATACTACGTGCTGTCCTACCGGTACTTTTATAGAAATAAAAGACTTTGAAGGTTGGCATCTCAAAAACTTTTATACCTCCACCCCTTTCCCTCTCTGCCCTCTCCCTCCCGGCTATCTCCCCAACTATGATTGGTACTTCCCTTTTATATTAAGTTCTTTCTGTAGTATATTCGTTAGTAAAAGGTGTAATGATGACTATTATTTATAGATGTCAGTTGGAAGCTACGACTATGATAATGAATGGCAAACAAAACATCGGAGAATTTACGGCATATAATCAATATCTTGCTTTGTTCAAATTTGGCTGTAGTTAAAAAACCTCTAGAAATAGAACTTACTTATATTTAAATATTTTGTCTTACGTTTACGCGAATGCTATACATTGAAATTAGACTATTAAACTACTTTATGCGGCTTTTGTCGCGTTGTTTATTTTAAAACACTTTAACAATACTACCTCTAACACTACTATTATTAAACTTTACTCCAATTTAAGCTATTTAAATTAATTAAAACTATTTATATTTAGGTTTACACTTTGCGCCGATGTTTCGGTTGCTTTATAGCAGCCATGTTCACGGGGAGACTAAGATGGTAGTCTCAATGTTCTGAAGTGTAGTTATTTCAAAGTACCTGTACATAATTAAATCTTTGGTGTTTCTATTTACGCAGTATGAGCTCAAAGTATTATGAAATCTAGGTGTGTTTTGCTTCTTCTTGGGTTTGACTATTGGAATTACTGGATCCCAAGGTACATTACAATCATCTTTAAAGTAGTTTAATTTCAATTTGAGTTTTCAATTAACAAATTACATCAAGTCTATCCCGGGCAATTTTTATCGGATATTTCTGCCAGGATATAATCATAAACAAGGTATGAAAACATGTCCAGAAAACGTCTATTTATATCCTATATATCCATCCTGAAATAAATGTTTCGATAGGTATTTATCCCCAAATATAATCCATAGAAACTATTTTGATATCCTTAAGCCAGATCAGACATGCAATTAAGTCAAAGAACAGCCGGTATATATGTCAAAAACTGCACTTGTTAGTCTTTTTTATCGTACACCAGCAAATTGTATCCTGGAAACAGTCTCACAGAACCCGATACGAGTATTCCCAGTAATGTTCCACTATGTGAGGCGGCTAGATACAAGCTCGGATGAATACGTCCATTGATTCAGTTCATGTTAAGTACTGTTTATCGGACAACACCATCGGCTCCCACATCTGTTAGCCAGCCGGGGTTCATCAATACTAAGTATGTTTTAGTTGTTGGCATCCTTGAGACAAGCTAGATAATATTTCGCACCCTACTTCATCATCATTTCTCAATAATGTAGAGGCAATCTATTTATTCCTGCTTCAAATGATATTACACGTAGTAATAATAAACATGTTCACAGCATCTATCGGATTACCGGTGTTTGAGGCTTGAAAAGCAGCATATCTTTTTCGTTTGGATATTTGCATGTCAATAACTTAGGTTGATTGATAGATGATAGGTAGATATACATATCTTTATATATAAGTACTAGCTGTCCCGACAGACGGTTGTCCTGTATAGAAAAAAAACAAAAAAAAATGAAATACAGAAGAATTATCTTTATATATATAATTCTTCTGTACGTATGTTGACAGTGAACTCCTCCTAAACGGATCGATTTGAATGAATTTTTTTGTGTGTGTTCAAGTGGATTCGAGGATGCTTTAGAGTTGTTTTTTTTTTTCGCCTGTACACGACAATCTCTGTCGGAACAGCTAGTATATGTATATATATTTCTAAATAAAGGCACTTGAGGTATATTGAAATTAAACACTTTATACGGATTTTGTCGCGTTGTTTATTTTACTTTATAACACTGTTATTACATAATTTTGAAAAACTCTAACACTACTATTATTGAACTTTACTACTACTTAAGCTATATATTTTTAATTAAAACTATTTATATTTGAGTTTACACTTTGCCCCGACGTTTCGGTTGCTTTACAGCAGCCATGTTCACGGGGAGACTAAGATGGTAGTTGTCCCAACGTTCTCAAGTGTACCTAGTTATTTCAATGTACCCGAACATAATTTAATCTTTGGGGTTCCTATTTACGCAGAATGAGCACAAAGTATCATGAAGTCTAGCTGTGTTTTGCTTCTTCTTGGGTTTGACTATTTGAATGACTGGATCCCAAGATGGTGGTACATTCCAACCATCCTCTACATTGAAATTAGGATGTTTTTTAATTTCAATAGCCTCGCGAAGCATCCTTGGTAGCAATCGGTGTTCTTTTGCGAGTATATGTGGTTTGTTAAATCGTAGGTAGTGGTTAGTACCCTGTTGCTAATGCTCACACACAGCAGACTTCAACGAGCGTTGGTGTTTAACGCCAGCTATATGTTCTTTTATGCGAATGCCTATGCTTCTCTTGGTTTGACCAATGTATGAGAGTCCACGGTCACAATCTATTTTATAGACCCCTGCATCCTGTAAAGGTAATTGGCACTTGACGGATGGTAAAAATTTACTTATCTTCGTTGGCGGCTTGAAGTATGTGTTGATTGAAGCTCGCTTCAAGATGTAGCCAATCTTGTCAGTGACACCCTTTACATATGGTAGTATGGCAGGCTGGCGCTTGACTGTGGCTGGCTTTTCTTGGGATCTGTGACGGCGCCGCGGCTGTTGGAGCTTGTTGTCTTGCAGTACTTGCTTGACATGTTGAAGCTCGGCGTCCAGGTGTTTCTTGTCACAGATCCCGTGGGCTCTCTGAAACAAAGACATTCCCACGGTAGCTAACTGTTTAGGATGGTGGTGAGATTCACCGTTTAAGTACTTGTTTGTATGGGTCTTTTTCCTATACACAGTGTGGCTCAAAGTATGATCAGGATTCCTGATGACAAGAACATCTAAGAAGGCTAATGAATTATTTGCCTCTAATTCCATAGTAAATTGGATGTTATTATTAATGGAATTAAGATGTTTTAGGAATGCATTTACACTATCTGTTGGTAATATTGTGAAAGTATCGTCTACATACCTCTTATATATCCTGGGTGTGATGGTGCTAGATGGCTTAGGTTTACAATTGGACGCGATAGTTGGCGCTGCGATCAGCTCGTTTGGGCAATACCTACCGGATAGTTCAAATATAATTATGTGCAGTACAGACAGTAGGTATTTGATTTATGAGCCAACATTGAAAAGCTAAAAAACGCTATCTAACATACTATAAACTTGACTAGTATGTGATATTTATATGCATTTGCTTATTTATATTTATATGCATATGCTTCTTTCAAATGTTCAGAACGATGAAATCAATATAAAAGAAGACTCCGTACTAGAGTTATAAGTTTATAACATTTAATAATTACATCAACAGATTTCTCATTAGTATGATTTCTAATTACATCACTTTCTCCGTAATATTAATTTTGGAGGCAATAAAAACTCGAGTCAATTTATATTATTACTATTTACGGAGAAAGAAAGTTGGTCCTCCATATTAGACAGTTGGACTCAACTTATAATAATCATAAAAAAATATTGGGGCCAACGTGTGAGCCATATGACAGCTGATTACGATGCCACGCTGACTGCTTCACGCTTAATATGAGTATGCAACAATTTTTCATCATCATTCTATATCCTCATGTAGTAAGAGCGTTTGGATAAGAAGTAATAAACTTATATAAATAATAAATTAACTAAACTGTGTTAAGTGCAAACGTGGTCACCCAAGGAGATGACGTTTGGACGAATTAGATAGTTATAGGAAAGACTTGCCTAAATTAGCGCATAACCGCGAGATGACCTCCAGTCACCCTAAGCTTTGACCACACCTTTTTGGATGGTGGGCTGCGTGGGCCTGCTCGCCACCCGATCAGCACCAGGTTCGAGAGGCGGCGTGCGTGTTCCCACGTGTGTGTCTGTCTTGTCTTCGATTCCCCACAAGGGGACAGTAGAGGAAGTACTTTAATGTAGTGGCTAGCCGATTCACAAAAAAAACTAGCGCATAACAAAGAGATGTATAAAAGTGGGAAGGGGGCCTTTGTTTTGCAGATGGATAATACTGGCTAACATAATAATATAAATTCTTAATCGACCTTTAGGTTACTTTGTGGTGTAATAAAGTCGGTTGGTTGTGAGGAGATCTTGACATCCCGGGTAAATCAATAGACTACGAAAATCTAAAGATGGATCCGATTTCTATTATAGGCAATGTTATTGAATTATTGTGTTGAAGAATTTTGTAGTAGACGCCAATAGGCAAATTTTATTATGTGGGTCCTACGTAACCTTTGCCCAGCCTTTAAATAACATACAGAAGTAATGCCAACGTAGAAAACTTCGTCCAGCCCTTCAAACAGAGCCATGTTTGCCAAAGATTACGTAGTTGTGTAAATGTTTGGCGACTTGCGTCTTACGAAACACACTGCGTCAACACTCATAACCTACCCACGCCCTTCTCATATGGAACAAGCTTCGTTTAATCCGCTAGAAACCTACAACCAGCTGCAACTTTTACTTGTTGCCCTATACTTCAATAACAATAAAAGACTATGAATTAAGCATATTGTTATGGCTATTGTGACATAATCTTATGCAATCAAGAAAGCATGTTCTGTAACTTGTTCCTTATCTTTGGATTATGTATGCAAGCGTGGGCTGACAATAGATACAACAACTTATGTTTATTTCTTCCTAGCTTTAGTAGCGATCAATCAGTCTTTCTCCAATATTGGACATAGGCTTTTGCAAGTAAGGTGGCGGACAAGCATACAGACCGATTGTCGGTAATCGATAAGCCTATAGGTAGACGCTGACAACAATATAAATAACACTCAAGCCATTAAACATGTGGCATGTTGGACTTGTACAAAATATATTAACTTATTCTAATTCAGAAACTACAATACACATAATATGGTTCGATTTAAAATCGAATCAATAAATCTCTTTTCTGAGTTATAGTCGGTGGTTTTGTATTTGTCCCTATAAGATTAATGATAAAAAAAAATTACGCCTAGCCGTGCTTTCAAGAAGAGTTGCTCTGCTAAAAGTGTAATGGAGAAAAATTGTGGTATTCTGCAGATCAGCTAGGATCAGATACATCATTCTTATGGAGTCTGGAAATATACTCACCGCAGGCTAGCATGCGCAGCCACACAACATTAGGCTTTTGGTTGTAAGCGAAACCTACTGAGTCCTTTATCTCTTTTCTTTTGTCATATCCAGCCATTCCCAATTATGTTCTTTGCGTTGTGAGTCAGTCCTCCTAAGCTATGGGCCACCTGTCCTATGTATAATAAACTCAAATAATTTTAACTGCATAGATGTTCATTGTTCATTGTGGTCAGGAATAAGGAATTTACATGCTCATGCAGACATTATCGACCATTTAAGGATAGAGTCGCGCCGCTTATCCTAATGCATCCATCGAGCCATCGCTATCATGGGCTCAATTGTATATCCACAATAATTTGAAATTAGAATCATCATGACAATTGGAATAGGCGGGTTCCAAATTTGAATCCAACCAAAGATGGCGTCGCTCCCCTAAATGTCCTGCATCAGTCATGGCCGCGTTCCTAATCCAAATCAATTCATCTTAAAGACATACATTCAGTATAACCCAGCGTAACCCGAACTATTATGAGATAATAGGACATTCGTCTAATGGCCTTCCCATTGTGTGTCGCCTGTCAATCTTTAAAGCGATCACCGTGAAATACGTTGACGACGACCTACCACGATGTTCCTTAGCCTAATGGTATTCGTAGATTAGTTAAAATAACATTGTTTTAAGCAAAATGTGTTCATAATTAAGGGTTAAAAGGGTAGCTATCACAACATGTTTGTTTTATACTTAGTTGGATAAAAGGATCGAATATAAAATGATCTATTCACATGTTTTGGTTGGGAAAATATAATCCCGCTCTAAGGATTATTACATTGTGTCCGTTGTTGATTTAGAACCGACCAATGGTTTCAAACTACATTCAAATTTGGAACAACTTTATTTGTGCATTTAGTTTTAATTAGCGTTTTTTTTATACAGATTTTAATTTGGGTTACAAAATGCTATTGTTATGTTATAATAGTGTGTTTACGTCGGTCGTAGTTGGGATTCGCACCTGCGACACATTGATTGCAAGCTCATTAACTTACTCATTGGACTGTCACCGCTTTTTAAATTCACTCGTTCAAACCCACAAGCAGCAATAAGTGTTTGGTAGTTGTTGAATCAGTTTGCCACTAGAACGAAACCGAGTGTAGTGAGTTCAATCTTCGCAAAACACAAAATGGCATTCACCACAGATCAATGTTTCATGTTTTATCTTTCAAGTGAAGTGATACAGACTTAATTCCTAACAAAGGAGACGGATTCCTGTTTTAATAGTAATAATAAAATAAAAAAGACAATTGAAATTAAACTACTATATACGGATATTATCGCGTTGTTTATTTATCACTGTATTACATAATTTTGAACTATTACACTACTACTTCTATTGAATTTTACTAATTTATAAGCTAATAACATTATTTAAACTATTAAAACTATTTATATCTAGGTTTACACTTTCCCCGACGTTACAGAAGACAATATTATGTAAAAAAGACAACTTCAAAAGTCTAACATTTTTGCCCAGCACTAAAATCACACGTAGAACTTCACGATCGGAAGCTTAAAAACAATCGTAAGCCACAGAACCACGAAGGCATTCGTTATTTTAGGTAATAATAACAATCGCCTATAAAAATAAAATGGATGCTCCAATATACTCGTATTACTATGCGCATGACGTCTGTCAGTAAATCATACATTTTGCCTATATCGTAACAACTCTCTCCCACTTTCTAAAGTGGAAAAATAACATAATTTACTTCTGTATATCAAATAACATGTGCTACACCGATAATTTTTGAATAAAGGTGTATTCACATAGTCTTAATTGCTAATTTTTTATAAATATTTTATTTAATTTGAACCGTTTCAAACTTCTGCATAGATCTCTTAAGTCTACCAGTCCATCAAAGAAGGTGTTTTGCTCGTCGCTTTAGGGCTTATATTAGAACCCTATTCAATTACTTTTAAAGATGGCAGATTGTTATACGGATGTTTATGTTTTATACAGATGTAGGTTTTGGACTATAAAACATGTTCATACCTTTTAATTTCATGATGGCATTTGGAAATTGTACTCAAAACGTAATCGCCAAGTATGTGCTGTGATTAGAAGAATACTAGATTTCGCAAGCTTTCAAGCCATTTCAAAATTGTACTAGCAAAGGAGCCTGCCAAAGACGTACTCCGGTTAGTAGAACATAAAATTTAGGAAGATTACGGTGCAGACAGAAAAAATACATTTCTTGTTAATATATTTTTATGTATTATTGGCAAAATGTACATTTGGGTCGCCCGAGGGAAATAAACTTGGAGAGATATCTAAATACTTTTAATTACATCAAGGGTTTGTATGTCTAAGGGCTTGTACTACCATCTCCAGATAGAATTTATATATAAGATAAAAGTCTCGCCATCTCTCTTCTTTAACCTAATATGAGTGAGACAGCATGCGATTTTTTCTTTCGGATAACTTTTACTTGTTAGTGGTAGGAGTGGCCGTAAGTATTGATAGCTATTTAGGTGCTTTATATCTACGGTACATGAGTTACTGAAATCTGCAGTACTTATAGACTTTGAGATACTCCTACATCTTGCCATGCCGACAAGGCCCACACATGTTTCTTATATTATACCATTGTAACATCTGTTTAACTTGTGGAGTGCAATAAATGTATTGAGTATTGAGTATTAAGATATGTGTATGTTTATTGTTATCTTCACTATTGCATTGGGTTATACCTGTAATGATAGTTGTAAGTAAGAGATGAATAAATAAATAAAGATAAAACAGAGAATTTTTATACTTAAATAGTCTATTGCACTTGGCCCGGCTTGGGAATCGATTTTTATGCTCAGTTCACTAATACCCAGCACTATCGGCAGTTACAATATGGAATTACCTTAAGAAATAACAAGTACCTCATTATTTTTATAGAAATTGCTCAACGAATATCATCGTTAGAGAATAGTGGAAAACATTGCGAAGTTTTTTATCTTTTAACGTAACTTTCCACAATGGTGTGACATTGTTATCATTATTATCAGAAACGTCAATAACTGATACTGTAGGTACTATCCCGATACACAGCTAAGGTCAGAGTAAGATTTTTATAATGTCACTAAATTATGAAAACATCCAACGATAAGGGAGTTAAGTAATGTTTTTGCAACCTATTCGCAGCGCTACCTGTGTGGCGTTATTGTGAATCTAAACCATCCAGGATCATTAGACCCTTAGCTTTATATTAGGTATTACTAAATAATCTAAAGCACTTAGACACAAACAAAAAATTCATAGAAATCGGTCCAGCTGTTTAGGAGGACTTCAGCGACAACACATGTACAGAATGTGGGTCTGTTCGTTATTTAGGCTTTTACGTATTAACTACTTGACCTATCATCATGAAATTTTACATTTACGTTGTCAATGGTACATAGTAGGATATAAGGTACCTTTAATCCAAATGTATAGAAAAAGGTACTGTTGTCGACTGATAGATACATGTATAAATGTGCAAAATTTAAGTCTAAAACAAGACATGCAAGGTAGCGAAAAGCATTCCATAGATTTGCCTACATCTACTAAGGACGCGTTTTATATTGCCTAACCTTTATATGTATGTGTGTTGGATAGCGTTGCACTCTTATGAGTGCAACGCTATCCAACACACATACATAGAGAGAGGATATTGCACCAAGACTGTCGCTTCGATGGGCTCATTTGAAAATAAAGTAGGTAATTCTTTACTGATCATTTGATCGACTCCAATGATTCCGCGGAATTGTGACGCGTGTATTACTCACTGCAATAGATTACAATCGTTAATTAATCTATTGCTTTGTACGCTGTCATCATTGCTAATAGTTATAGAATCATCGAAGCGCCACCGGCCTCTTGTATTGCGTAAGGCAATATGCTATTAAATGGATTTTGTAACGAGGATAAATATAGCAAAAAGATTAATGAAGAAATAGACGGTTGCAAGTAAGCACAACTATATGCTGATTATCTCGACAAGGGTACGCAGGGGTGTACGTCAACCATATATAATCAGCTATCTTTTAGGTCCAACGCAATTGTTAAAAGTAACAAAGGAAAAGAAAGGGCGAGCCCACTTTACATATACATATATAGACTCAGACCATCAAAGGAGCAGTCAGGTTTATTACATTCGCATTTCGCCAGTTACGTGTCTTCTACGTCCAACGTAATAGGATAATAGGCATTCTGCCTATCCAGGCAGAATGACTATTATCCTATTACGTCACTATTATTTATAATTTATAATATTAGGAAGGATTTCCTTATATCAAGCACAATTCTTAAACCCGTGCTGACAGTTTCCTTACAGAAAATCCCAATGCTTCGGGGATCCAACTTGATATCCTGTGATCGAGGCACGTGCCAGTGTTCTTCTCATTTATGAGGCCTTTAATGAATGAACATGTTATCTAGCTGTTAAAATATATAACTTGTTAGTTAGTAATCTATCAGCTTGTATCTCCAGTTTCTCCTAGCGAGATAGTGAATACAATTTCCCTCGAAAGACAACCGGATACGAAGCCTAACGTCACATAACACGTCATCAAAATCAATCACTATCTTTGACACTGAAATGCAGCAACGAGATATCGATATGAGATATCGATTCTCAGAATATATGTTGATCAGATGACATTTGATTGAGATCGGTGAGAGCTTTTGATAACCATTCATCAGATGAAAGATTGCCAGCGTGATGGGTTTGTTTGTAGAAAGGCAAGTAAATCGCACGAGTGGTATCGCCAGTAGAGCGATTAACCCTAATGAAGGAGTCATTTCATATATATTCTACATAAGTACCCCGCAAAAACTAAAAGACACATTAGGCTGACGATTTGTAGGCGACGTTCACAAGTACTTACAGGTGACTTACTTATCAGAGCAAAATCGATTTGAGCTTTGCTTTTTCGTTTGGATGCAGCTTGGTGAAAAATTTTGCTAAGGTACGAATGAGGCAACTGCTATAATTAAATGTATAAAAGTGAAACAATTTTGACAGAAACTGTATACTCGAAAGTGTAGGCAAACATCTTTTTCGCCGACATTTTGCTAGCTGTATTTTCAGTTTCCACATAATAGAAGACCAAGAAGAGCTTATTGCCGTCTACTGACATATTAGCAGACAGTATACTGTGGGACTATTAGCAGATTTATTTATTTAATACTATATTTTGCCCGCGGATTTGCTCGCATAAATGTAGGTTAGGTTATTAACAGTACTTTTTGATTACGAATAATAATTATAATCAGTCGAGTAGTTAAGGTGCGAAAGCATAATAAACAAACAAACTCACATTTGCATTTATAATATTAGTTAAGATGTAGAATCAGTTAGGATTACCTACTGAGAATTTATTCACGGAAAAATGCAATTACTCTTTTCCCGACACATAATTGGAACCCGGTATCTGATGATCGTATGAAACTTGTGACACGTGACCATCGAGGCTACTTTAGTTATCAAATATCTCTTTTAGGAAGCTAATGCTATCTGGTGGTAGTATCAATAGTTCCTGTCCGATAGTATGAGGTTGCGTGCGTCTGAACAGTTCACGATCGAACGACGTCTAATGTCTATAATTACGTACTTACTGAATATATTATTACAGTTACTTCTTTTGAATTTCCTCGTCTATTATGGATTCCATCGACACTTTTAATTATTAAAGAGCGTGGTATAGTTAGCAATGTTTCGCTACGGTGAAAAACAAATAGGAAGGAGTGCCAATGTTTAATGTATTAAGGAAGGAACTTGTGATTACTGGAAGAAAAGTTTATTTTCGTTCGTGATATTATAAATTTTATTTACAATCTTTTGTATAATAAGTAGGAGAGGCCTATAAATATGGGTTAGTAAGACAGCAACTATAGCATAATATTTAGCCCTAACGCAATTTTAAACAGATTAGTAGTCAAGAAGACTCTATAGTCTCCTTGACTGCTCTTCTTCTTCCTAGCGATTATTAATCCCAGCTTATGCCAGGGTCCGTTTATTTCTGGTCTAACAAGATTTAGCTGAATATCAGTTTTTACACGGAGCGACTGCCATCTGACCTCCGTAACCCAGAAGGATAATATAATTCTATGGTTAGACCAGTAGTCAGGATATTTGAGGACGCTGACTTCACAATAACGACTGCCATAGATGTTCACGACAGCCGGGACCCACTGTTTAACGTGCTTTCCGACGCACGGGGGGAAACACCACCAATTTTATAACACCGCGCTAATTATTAAGAACTTCTTAATAAATTGCTACTAAGAAATTCTTGACGGAAAATCTTAGCAACGTTTTCTAAGTTTGACCTGGGAATCGAACCCGAGACCTCATGATCCGCAGTCGTATACACTACCACTGGACCAACGAGGCAGTCTACTTGACTACTAATCTGTTAAAGAATTACTTAAAACAGGAATACTTTAACAGAAGATGATATATAAACACATATACATATACCACCTACTGTTAAATTATTCCTCTCACATATGTATCCAAGTTAGAATATGCTTAGGAGCTTACTACCGAAACGATTGCTCTGAAGACGAGAGAGGTAAAATCTTAGTTATACGTTTATTTTTGGTATTCCACGTTGCACAAAAACATCGACGATGGCTGCCTGCGGATGACTACGTGATACCTAAAACCCACTTGATAAAATTATAAGACAAGATAATTGATAAACCAATCTTAATAATTAAAAATCTTTTACAAAAAGTGAGTTTCCACAAAACTAATTGCTCGTCCGCCATACCCTATGCATTATGTACGGTTTCGTATGATAAATCAAAGATAAACTGATAGAATAAAAATATTCATTGAAATTAAACTACTATATACGGATTTTATCGCGTTGTTTATTTAACACTCTATTACATAATTTAGAAACTTACTATACTATACTATTAAACTTTACTAATTTTAAGCTAATTAAATTATTAAAACTATCAAATCTATTTGTTTTTAAGTTTACACTTAAAAACAAATAGATAAATACTCCGAAAGACTAGATCTAGACGTTAAACAATTAATACCAGCTTGCGTAAAACCTCCAAAGCTGTATGGGTTACCAAAAATACACAAAGAAAACGCTCCCCTACGTCCTATTGTGAGTCAGATCGACACACCAACTTACAGACTGGCTCAGCACGTAGCGAAGATACTCTCACCACTCAGAGGCAACTCGAGAGCATATGTAAAGGATTCATACCATTTTGTGAGTGAGATTAAACACCTATGTCTCACTAACAATGAAACAATGGTTAGTTTTGATGTACAGTCATTATTTACATGCATACCTGTACATGACTGTATTGAAATAACTAAAAGGAAGCTAATAGAGTACAATTTGCCTGAGGAATATGCAGAACTACTTAAGCATTGCTTAACAACTGGCTATCTGTTGTGGGACAATAAATTCTACATACAAGTAGCTGGTGTGGCAATGGGCTCCCCTGTATCGCCTGTTGTTGCCGACATATACATATATGGAGGACTTCGAGGCTCGAGCTTTACAGACTGCCCCCATCACACCTAGGATTTATAAGAGGTTTGTAGATGATACTTTTACAATATTACCAACAGATAGTGTTAGTGTATTCCTAGAACATCTCAATTCCATTAATAACAACATCCAATTTACTATGGAATTAGAGGCAAATAATTCATTAGCATTCTTAGATGTACTTGTCATCAGGAATCCTGATCATACTTTGAGCCACACTGTGTATAGGAAAAAGACTCATACAAATAGGTACTTAAACGGTGAATCTCACCACCATCCTAAACAGTTAGCTACCGTGGGAATGTCTTTGTTTCAGAGAGCCCACGGGATCTGTGACTATAAACACCTGGACGCCAAGCTTCAACATGTCAAGCAAGTACTGCAAGACAACAAGCTCCAACAGCCGCGCCGCTGTCACAGATCCCGAGAAAAGCCAGCCACAGTCGAGCGCCAGCCTGCTATACTGCCTTATGTAAGGGGTGTCACTGACAAGATTGGCTACATCTTGAAGCGAGCTTCAATCAACACATACTTCAAGCCGCCAACGAAGATAAGTCAATTTTTACCATCCGTCAAGTGCCAATTACCTTTACAAGATGCAGGGGTCTATAAAATAGATTGTGACTGCGGACTCTCATACATTGGTCAAACAAAGGGAAGCATAGGCACCCGCATAAAAGAACACATAGCTGACGTTAAACACAAACGCTTGTTGAAGTCTGCTGTGTGTGAACATGTACAACAGGGGACCAACCACTACCTGAGATTTGACAAACCACAGATTCTCGCTAAAGAACACCGATTCCTACCAAGGTTGCTTCGCGAGGCTATTGAAATCAAAAAACATCCAAATTTCAATAGAGAAGATGGTTGGAATGTACCACCAGCTTGGGATCCAGTACTTCAAATAGTCAAACCCAAGAAGAAACAAACCACAGCTAGACTTCATGATACTTTGAGCTCATTCTGCGTAAATAGAAACACCAATAGCTAAATTATGTTCGGGTACTTTGAAATAACTACACTGGAACATTGAGACAACTACCATCTTAGTCTCCCCGTGACCATGGCTGCTGAAAAGCAACCGAAACGTCGGGGAAAGTGTAAACTTAAAAACAAATAGATTTGATAGTTTTAATAATTTAATTAGCTTAAAATTAGTAAAGTTTAATAGTATAGTATAGTAATTTTCTAAATTATGTAATAGAGTGTTAAATAAACAACGCGATAAAATCCGTATATAGTAGTTTAATTTCAATGAATAACATTCGCGTAAACAGAAGACATTATTATGAATAAAAATAATTATATTGAAATAAACAGATTTACAACGGATTTGATAATGATCGATACGCTGCGTATCGATGTCAGCATAAAACTGTAACTATTAATATGTACGGGTTTGCACGTACACATTAATTTACTTGCCAAACTTAACGATGTGCAATGAATCACTAAGATAGATAGATCCAAGTGATGACGACCATGGGATTATTTCTTCATAACTCTAATATTTAATTAACACGATCTCAATGATAAACAACATCTAGCTTTACACAACACTTAACAAATTAAGCCGATTTATAATTATTACTATTGCTTGTATAAACTAATAAGGCATAATTATTCGTGTTCGCCATCGACGATTATATTGTTTCGTTTGCGAAAGTCGTCCGACGTGAACATTGCGAACATACTTATGCCTCGCAACAATGCGATACGATCATGCAACGTTTGCTGCGCTTGCGACATTCGGGCCACTAAAACGCTGCTGAATGGCGAATCCCTCGATGTTTAGTCTGGCGGAGGTTCTGCTTTGTAGATTTTGGTTTCCTAAATGTGTCGTTAGTGTTCTGAACCGAGACTTTATTATCCACAAATGACCGTAAACATACACAATGATTTTACGGTCATTTGTTCTCAGAAACTGCACAATGTATGAGGTTGAAATTTTCTTCTGAATTATGCCTTATTTACTGCTAAATATAATATAATTTACTTCAAAGGAATAACCGTCAGTATTCGCAGCTCCGTTACGACTCCCTAATGACATAAAATAAAGATCTTTGTATATATATTTATAAAAATTCAGGTATTCTACTTCTATAATAAATCATACACATAGAGCCGTAAGAGGATTATTTTTTGTATAAAATGTATAAGTATTAAATAAAAAAGTGAACTATAAGTTTGTGTTAACCCTTGGGGTTAGGGCTATTACTGGGATTTTCTGTTAGGAAATCCCTCGATAGAAACAGGGATCACCCATTGCATCTATGTTCACAATGGACAATATTAACGTATAGCTAATGGCGAAATATTTGGCGTAATACAACTCTGCTTATGCCTTCGGGGATGTGCAAACGTAAATCTAAGCGTAAGGTATGTTAATTAATGATATGAACACGTATTGACTCCTTAGCTATCAATAAAATAGATGAACTGGGAAGTATATTCTTAGTTCAATTTGTCCATACAATTACAATCAATAAAATTGATCACTCAATGAAATTATTTACATTATCATCAAAGATAGCAAACAGACTGATCGTAATAACACGCTGCGTTGTGTGTAATGGATGTTGCTGCTCATATGGAAGCAACATTGTCGCGAATAGATAGATAGATTGCATCTGTAAGCCGTTTTGATGAAGTGGTCTATATACAATTGATACTTTACGGAAATGATCAATCAATTTGACTTGATCGAAGTCACTTGCGAATAGAGCACTTGATTTCATTGAGATTAAAATCTACATCGAGTAATGTTGCTGAGCTGGAGGCAGCTTTATGCGGATAATATTGTAAAAAAAACGATTCGCCCATATCTAACAAAATTACTCGAAAAATGGTTAGAAGGTTTCTTCAACACTGATTAGGTTTTTGAGCCATATGAGTGGGAGCGCTAGGTTCATGGTTTTCAAGCGCTTGAACAGTTATTAGAATTCAAGCTAACTATAAACAATGCTTCGTGTGCCATTTTCCTGAAACAAATAATTGCATTGCCCCATGACACATAACCGGTTGAATAAGAGTCTAAAAAAGTAAGAGTATAAATAAATTACATAGTTATGTAATTTATTTATATTCCTACTTTTTTATTATTTAATACTTGTAAATATTTAATGTTTACAGAACAAAACTATAAAACATACTTTATAACTATAATTATTTTAACGGATTTACGCGTTGTACCTAAATAACAACGTACGTAACTGTTATTAATAACAATTCAATCATTTAAACAACATTTTACCCAATACGTGACTCACCCTTACGGTAATATTTCTCTATTCGGATAAACACAGCATCCATCATTCCGGACGCAGCAGGATACTACACCGGGTATTAATTTGTTGGTATTTACTGTTCAATAGGCAGTTACCGAAGTCACTTCCTTACATTTTATTACTTCACAAATGAAGTTAACAAGATATGAAAAATGAATTTTGTTCATCTTTTACTTTAAGCAAAAGTAAAATTTAATATAAAAATATCATTACCATTCTTAAGAATTTAAATCGGAGAATGAAAGCAAACCATGAATCATGGTCAAGAAGAAGACGAACTTTATTATTGCTTTTTATCTAGTAAAATAAAATTAAAAGGCATACATAATGATATTTCTACAATATATTCTCATTTAATTATTTCTCCCGAGCGGTTTTCTACTCATTTATAAATCACAATTTATAAAGGTGATAAAACATAAATAACGTAAATCCAAGTACCTAATTATCTTTGCTAATGTTATACATGCGAAAATAGTTTAGATTGTTTGATTATTTCATAGATAAGCGGCTTGTAAGTATTCCTAGAATCTGGAGGTTGTAATATTCACATCCTTCATAAATAACTTAATTAAGTTAAAGTAAGAAAACAACCTTTTTATCCAACATATAAGTACTACAATAATTTAGATTCGAGTAATAATTTTGTTTTAAATTGATGCCATGTCAAGTATTCGCTATGTATTTTACGATCCACGTAAAAGGGACCGAGGCTATTGTGGTTCCAAATGTTCTAGACGTCTTGCTTCTACCTAAAATTTCTTAGCAGAAAACTGAATAATATATTGTCCGTCTCGCCAATTAAACCAAAACCAACGTTAAGCCGCAAGCTTAAGTCCTCAACTTATGCCTTAAGGGAAAACTAGGCGCTCTTCTCCTAAAGCTAGTTACCGCACGAATATACGTAAACATGTAATTACATTTATTATGTATTCGTAGCCTAATTTGCCGTGACGCATTACTAATGGTCGGGTAGGACTTATGAAAGGAATGTATTCATTACAATGGTCCAACGCGGCGTGATAGAAATCACCCCTTGACTACAGAGAACCCAGACTGGTCTATCATAGGATTATTTGGTTATTTCACACGAGAAACGATAATAAAATAACGGATTATTTTATATAAACATATTTTACATGAGATAAATGGACACAAATAAGTAATAAGCAGTTGTGGTTGAGTTTTTAATTCATATGGTGATCTTTTAAAATATGACCACGTATAATTTTGTGGTGAATGTTCTTGCCAGCCAAAGAGATGTTTATTTTTCGGTTTATTCCTTATTCAAATAGAGTTGGTACTTATTAATAAATCTAACAAGATATGAAATAACAGATATTATGATATAGAATAATTCTGCACTACTCTAACCAAATAATACTCTATTTTTAGATCTTGAATTAAAGAAATATGTATTTTATTGAACTTTATTTGGTCATTAGTAGTAGTATATATTAATATACTACTTTCTACGTATAACGAGGTGACGTGACGCTTTGGATATATGTATGTATTTTGAGATCAGTGGTATAGAGGCAAGTTCGTCTCGTGATCACACAGCAAAAGCCAAGAAACTAGCTTATCTAAATATAATAATGTAAATTCCAATTGACGACGATGCGGAGGAATATTATGACGCTTTTTGATTTTGCAGTTTTATTTTTGTGTTTAGTTTATATTTTTCTTGTAAATAATTTGTGTATATATTATGTTAATTATGTCATTGTTTAATAGTTTAAATAATTTTGTAAAAAAAAAATAGTATGTAAATGATATTTACATTGTTTAGAAAGTAATTTAATTTTGAAAATAGCAAAGTTTAAATAAAGATAATGTAAATACTGTTTAAAACGTGTATTTTTGGCACGCCTAGTTATTAAATAAGGGTCACCTAGTTATTTACTCATGATACGTTGCAATGAGCAAGTGCCCGCAGGCAGAGTCTACAAACATAAAAAAGCACTCTCAAAACCGCAGAACATTTTAATGCTTCCCATAATTTGCAACACAGAACATCGTAAACTATTTAGAACGATAAGTCATACAGTTTTATGCTAATATATTGCACACAATTTTTGCATAGCACAGTAGTCAAATCTTTGGTATTCTCATAGATAGATGGTTGATAAGATCAAATTTAATATTCAAAACAGACGTCCGACTGCCACAAAAGTTAAATACAACTTAAAAGGGTAAGCGTACAATGCGTTGCGGTTTCACAAGTAGTAGTAGGGGTACGGAGTAGATGTTATCAGTACATTCACCAGACGACAGATGGCTAGATAAAGACGTTTCGTGTTTATATGTATGTATTGTTAGAGACACGCTGTAATGTGTGGAGGCTGACAGTTCATATTTATGTATGTCGTTGAGTTCTCATGTGTAGTGTTAAAATGTTAGTACGTGTAGTAAACTCTATTATGCAAGTAGCTCAATAAATTAGCTGAGTTGCATTTATAGCGAACTTGCTTTTACACGCATGTTTTTTATTTGTTAAGTACTTTTTATCGTATCATGGCGGAATTTAAAAAATACCTGAATTTATTTATAATTGTGTAAGTATGTTTTTTAGTTGTTTATACATTCATAAGTGTAGTTCTCATTATCATCTAAGTTTGCAACTAGCAAACTTTCAGTAACATTTCCTAGATAAATACCTGATGAAAGCATCACGACAGGTAAATTACAGCTAACTTATCTCAATTAACAAAAATATGTTTAGAAGTTTAAATACATGTCTTGTCATCGACACCCTTTTGGTGACTAGTGTTATTAGTTCTTTTTCTGTTAAGAAATTATCAGAAGCATCTCGGAGACTGGAACTGAGACGGACTTTACTGTGTAGGTCTTAAACCAAAGCTGATGAATACTGACATCTCTGATTACGTGTCCGATGAAAAAGGTGTAAAGACTATGTGTTGTATGTGTCTAAATCTATATAATACCTACGTATCCAAAAAGCCATTATTTTTTGTATTTTAGCGGACAGATGGACAGCTCAGGGTCCACAAAGTGTGCATAGAATACTAGAAAATTCCATTACAGCGGCGAGTGCGCTTCAATTAATCAAGGACTAATCGAAGTTAATATATTGACAAGGCCCCAGATGGTTCTTCTACATATCCAAAAAATCCTTTTTGTTTCAGAAATTATAAATATATTTGTAGAAAAGAGAAAATTAAGAATATTAAATATATTTTTGATGTTTATTCTTTACACCTTTTTTAATAAAGAACCTTTATTTATTTTGTATGAGATAAACGCGAATAACGTGAATCGACAACAAAAACAAAAAATAATTAGATTAAAATTTCAACTGGCTAAGAAAACAAAGAACACAATAAAGAAGAAAGGAACTTTTTTTGAAACAGAAATGTGCGGTCGTTGATTAAAAATGACAAATAATAATTTATGTCCCGAGTTTCGCTGTGGTCGAACAACTGACCTTTTTAATAACATCAATTATATTTGGATAAGTTTAAATTTTTAATAAGATCAGTATTAGAATTCAAACGTTTTTTTTAAACAAGAATTTATAGTGGCCATGTCTTTTAATCCTTTACATTTTTAAATGATTATCCTTCCTTATATGCCTTTATCGCGAATTGAAACGGTGGTTTTCCATCTGCAACAGAGTGTATAAATTGCCATTTGGAATATCCCGAGGTTCATATCAGTGATTCATTTGATTACCCTTGTATCGGAAGGATGGGAAAGTACCATCCCATTATAAAAAGTCCTTAGTCACATATCACACGAACGAAGTGTTCAAAAGCAGAAATTAAAAAAAAAAAATTTCATCCTGGTTTAATGTATTTAGGCATACATAATAATACATATGCATACATAATAATAGTAATTAGAAATAGTATACATTTATAGTATAGGTGAAAATCTTATTTATAGCACAAACTTGCTCAAGCTATAGATAAGTATCATTATAATCTTAAAACTATTTTAAATACCTATATGTAAAGCTGTTTGGATATTTTACTCGATCACACGTAAACCGTAAGATGAAAATTAGCAAACAAAAAAAACATGTCTTTAATTATCTTACACGATACATGATTTTGACATACCTTGCTTTGGAATTAAAGCTGGCGTCAGTGCGTGCAGAATCTAGTACATAGGTACAGTTTTGGTTATGTTAGCAAAACCGTTAATATGTGCGTAATTTGATAACATGCAAGCCATATCCACCGATATGCACTCACATAAATACATTTCAGTATCGCCGAAACCCGAACTTCCCCGTGGCGCAGCGGTAGCGAATGTGAAGTGCTATTCACGAGGTCTCGGGTTCGAAACCCGGGTCGGGCCAAAAAAGTTATTGGGTTTTTCATCAAGAAATGTCAATAGCAGCCCGGAGTTAGGAAGTTGGCGGTGTTAGAAACCCCCGTGCCTCGGAAAGCACGTAAAATGTTGGCCCTGCGCCTGATCTCTCTCCAGTCGTGTCGAATTACAGTCCCATTGGATTATGAGAGTGAGAGAACAGAGAGTGAACTTGTGTTTGCGCACACGCTTGTGCAGTATAATATCTTCTGCGCAGATGGCCAGTCTCCGTTAAGATTGGCCGCCGTGACCGAATTTCGGTCTTACCCCTTCGATGATTTATCATCGAAGGCGTAAGACGTAGGCAGAGGTATAATACTCATATTTCACCAGCTACGGTTAGGTCTCACGTTATGCGGGGCGAGCTAGTCCAACACTCATAGTCATATTAAAGTAAGCCACAACTACTTTAGTTTTATCTATATGTAAAATAATCCTTATATTTTTAATTGCTTAAACTACCACTTTATGTAATAAAAAATAAAATAAAATTGTTATCTCAATGACAATTTTATTAAAAAGTTGGCATTAGCCAACATCTTGATAAGTATAATGATTATTCTAAATCAAGTACATAAAGTTTTATGTAAGGCCATTTTCATGAACATGACATAAAATATCGCATATTTGAAAGGTAAGGCAGATACGGTTTAAAAATTCTTTATTTCTCTGAGTTTAGAAATCACTTACTCGGAGAAATAAATTATAAATCAAAGTACAAAATTATTTGAGGTTCATGAATACTTTAATTATTTTTTATTATTTTGACGGTACTCTTAAAATATATTAAATACTAGTTTTTCCCCGCGGTTTCACCCGCGTAAGTCCCGTTCCCGTGGGAATATCGTGATAAAAAGCTTTTGTATGAATCCAGGTCTCCAGCTATCTACATACCTACCAAGTTTCATCGCAATCGATCCAGTAGTTTTTGGGTTAAAGAGTAACAAACATCCATACATCCATACAAACTTTCGCGTTTATAATATTAATAAGGATTCCGAGACAGATATTTAGGTAAATCTAAACACTTCTGTAATCTTCGATAGTAACGAGTTGTTTATTAAAAACAATTGAGCGAATATAGGGAACAGTTTAGATATGATTGTCATCCATAGTTTCCAGAGGAGGCCGTGTATATTATTTTAGTGTTTTGTGCCTGTTTGACCTATTCAGTCGCAGTGGTACACCGGCGGCTAGACACAATAGGTTTCTAATTATGTCTGGTTTTAGTCTTGACAGGTTAATTAATAAGAATTTCCAGATGAAAGATTCTAACAACATTTTTCTAAGCTGAAAATCGAACCGTCATGCTGCAAATGCACTCTGACTTACATATGTATGCTAATTGATCACCAATGTAATTTATTAGCATAGACATCGAAGACAACGCGAATGTGAATTTGTTGGTTACGTTTTCAAGCTATTAACTACTCGACCGAGCATCATAAAATTTCGCATATAAGTTATCAGGAGTGCAAAAATAGTCAAAGGCCTTTCATTCAGAAAAGTACTGTTTCCGAAGGATAGTTGGTAAATTATAAATAAAGGTAATTGGAAATGTATATTTTGTATGATACTCAAGACCTTTAAGCGAATGAATCCAGTATCAATTAGGCCGATCGCTCATTATTAGCTACTGTCCTCGCTTGTTGCACATGGCTGCTAGCAAAGGCAGATACCTATACAAATATGCCGTATAAGTAACTGTGATTCATAGTTTGTAAATCCTAAATAATATTATAAATGCGAATGTGAGTTTCTTTATTTGTAACGCTTTCACTCCTTAACGACTAAACAGATCATCATGAAATTTTGCATACACGTTGTCAGGGTAAAGAAAAGTACATAACGACAGGTCCTACTTAAACTAGTGCAACGCGAATTGCTGTTTTTTTTTTGCATTAATAGCCTTAAAATATCCTATATTTTCTATTCTGTAAAATTCATTTGCAAATATCAATTAGTTTCGAAAATACAGACTTGTAAACTGATACGACTAAGTAATATCATTTTAAGCCAAGCAACTGTCAACACAGGTGTAAGTTACTTACTCCAGCGTAGGAAGTTGCGATCCACGCAGCACGCAAACGCAAATGAATGACGTTACAGCGTCTACGTTCTACACTGGTGTAACTGCATATTAATCGCAAAAATATGATTATATATTGGTTATTTGTTTATGTTCAGTTACTGTAACAGCTAATAATAATCATGAAGCGTTCATGACGTGAATTAATAATAGATTTATTAGAAAAGTGACGCAGCAAAAAATACACTCGATAATTGTTTTGCCTATTATAAGCTCAAGTAACTTATCAATATGTAAAAAATACATGTTAATTAATTTCTGCACTTCTATTTCCTTTTATTTGCAAAATAATCAATACACTAGAAACTGGTATAGGTAAATGGTCACTTGCACTAGTTAACGTACTTTAAATAGATTATGAAAACCAAACAACACAAATGCAAGCGACGCTATTTTCTAAAGTTTAGAAATAAATTAAACTAAATAAAGCAGACTTTTCCTATAATATTAATGTATAACATTACAAAATTTTAAATATTGCTTTTGAGTTATGTCAAAATTACAAGCTTTAAAACTTTTCAATCGCTCTCTTGTAATGTCGTGTTTTTGCCTAGTGCAAAAACATAGGATCCGTCGATAAGGCACCTTTATGCTGAATACGCGAGCGAAGCTGCAGGCAATTATCTAGTTCTTAATGTATTGCTAAGTTGACGTGCGGGCGCCGGCGCCTGGCCAATGCTTTTTTTATTAATTGCAGAATTGGTTATATTATTGATTCACTTAAAAAGTAGCATCGGAAGAACCAAACAAAACTTTTAGCCGAAGGATTATCAGTTGAGATATTAAACGGCTAATTTAGTGGTTACCCGTTTATTGATTTAGTACAAAAATGGCGATCATGGTTGCGACTAATCGTGATGTTTGATTCTCTGTTAGGTCAAAGAGTTGTTAGCTTAGTTAGCCGGAGCAATGAATCTCTATTATTTAGTACCTAAAATATAGCTGACAAAAGTGGTGTAAGCCATCTCTGCTTATCTTTTTAAGGTTTACAGGCGTAAGAGTATGTACATATGTCGTTTAATTCATGGATACGTGGAATTCTGTAAAATTTAATCCATGTAACTTTTCTCTTTACAACATATCGTAACTAAAACATACTAACTAAAATACTCAGAAGGAAAGAAACCAAGATTGCATATGCGTTAATTAAAACGAGTTAGCTGCATAACCAAATGATTGACACAGAGTCCCATTGCAACAAGTATCAACGTTCGAAGTGAAACAGAGAAACATTGACATAATTTATCGAATGAAGCAATATCTCGTTGCGCAAGAAACCCTTATAATAAAGTAAAGGAGAAACATATCACAATATGTAGAAATATTGCATAGAAACATCGAATTACTAAATAGTATTACTTAATTTTAGTGTATGATATATTATGTTGATTTTCCTAGTAATGTACTGCGTTTGAAAAATGTGGTTGTAAAATCGTGCCTTAACGTTTTTGTAATAATGTCGCAAGTTTTGAAGAAGACACACCTTGCATATTGTCACGAGTTATTATTTATGCAATATAAGGTAAAATATTATTTTATGTTTATGGATAAGGCTAGTTAACTACCTTTTTCACATACATATTCTAGGCAGGCTTTTAGGTCTACATCACATAAGGAAATGCCAGAATGTACTTCACCTATATTTCACCAGATATGGTCAAAACCATATTCGGTAAAATGTAGGTGCTCCCAATAGGATACAGCTGTATGGGGATAGAATAGTTTAGTTTCTGCCAGCTGGTAGAAACTGGACTATGCTAAAAATTACCAGACACATTTCTTGACTGCATACAACAAGACTACTCAAATTTCTTAATAAAAAATCCTCATCATCACTTTACATTATTCGATCCGAGAATCGCACGTTTACAGTCGGTTACAAACCGTCTAGGTCTTGCAGTGAAAAGTATACTAAAACGTATAAAACTTAAAAAGTAAAAGTGTTTCGATACTATTGTAGTATTGTATCTATCCACTTTTACAAGAATAACGATATCTTCCATATAGACGCTCCATTTGTTCGATGTTACCCCTCAAGTCACACAAAGAATTAGTTTACGTACAATTGAACATCAAATATGGGTCGCTTTATCTATTGAACTTTCTCACTTATTTCGCAAAAACGTTTCTAATATCTATTCATTCTATCATATTGTGAAACCGTGTGGATAGAATGGGACCGTAAATATGAAATATTATAGATAAATAACTATGTTCAATCAAATGTACCTACTTAAAAATGTCTTTGACACAATACCTACCTATGTTTACCGCAAAAAATCTTAAAGTATATTTTATATTTAATACTAAATACAAAGAAGGGTTTTTAGTCGTAGTCTCATATAGCATTTTTATAAGACTATGTTATCTTTTCACGGATAATAGTTGCTTGGGTTGAATTGTTGAGTGGAAGAGTTTAGCCCGTTGTCAATTATTAGTATGAATGAGGTCGTTGTTTCGAGGTGTCAATCTGCTACGAGAAACCGGCGAAAGGGTACAACTGATACTGCGTTTAACGCGGCAATTAGGATTCCGGGGGCTTTTATCCCAACCTAAACAGCGTTTACGTTTTGTGGTTTCGTCAAACGAAACGTAACGTTGCAAATAAATGTCATATGTTAAGGTTGATAAATGTAATGAATTGAAATGGGCATTTATAAAAATATTTTAATGCGCTCTATCATTGATGGTGTATACCTATATATTTGTAGTACTTTTACTATGTAAATATTGAGTCAAATATTTTCTATGCGTAATGTGCATAGTAAAAGTACTACACCTTAAATCTCACGGTTAGCCGCAAACATAAGCGTTAATTTATGCTACAAGACATACGCTGCAGTATTTAATACACAAAATTGTTCTATACAGTGTTAAATTTATTTTATATTATATTTACATACTGTCATCGAAAATATGACGGCAAGAATACTAATGCGTCATAAACCCGTAAATGCCCACGTCACTAATCATTGTTGGAATTGGAAGGGTTCACAATATTCCCATATCAATTTATTTTCTTAATTTACATAAAGTCATCATAATATTGTCTTATGTTTACGCGAATGTTATACATTGAAATTAAACACTTTATACGGATTTTATCGCGTTGTTTATACGATTTGACAAACCACATATACTCGCAAAAGAACACCGATTCCTACCAAGGATGCTTCGCGAGGCTATTGAAATTAAAAAACATCCTAATTTCAATAGAGAGGATGGTTGGAATGTACCACCAGCTTGGGATCCAGTCATTCAAATAGTCAAACCCAAGAAGAAGCAAAACACAGCTAGACTTCATGATACTTTGAGCTCATTCTGCGGAAATAGGAACACCAAAGATTAAATTATGTTCGGGTGCTTTAAAATAACTAGCTACACTTCAGAACGTTGGGACAACTACCATCTTAGTCTCCCCGTGAACATGGCTGCTGTAAAGCAACCGAAACGTCGGGGCAAAGTGTAAACTTAAATACAAATAGTTTTAATTAGAAAAAATATATAGCTTAAATAGTAGTAAAATTCAATAATAGTAGTGTTAGAGTTTTCAAAATTATGTAATAACAGTGTTTAAAGTAAAATAAACAACGCGATAAAATCCGTATAAAGTGTTTAATTTCAATAAAGTCATCATTTAAATGCTTCAGTAAAGAAAAAAGCAACAATAAGAGAATGGTGTGGTCATATTAGAGTCATAATGTGCACATCATAAATAAGAGAAATTATACTTTTCTTTAATTTATTTGTTTTCGTATGATGTTACGTCAATTCCAAATTTTTATCTCAAGTTATGTACCTACAATTTAGGTGAAATGTTGAGGTTGGTATAACTTTAAATATATAAACCTAAGTCTATAAATTGACGAAGGGTATAGGTCTATTATATCGACGAGTCTTAAGTATTAGAAGGCGAGCCAATCACCGTCTACAGGGCATATTTTGCGAGTCCGTGCTGTTACTGAGAATTCCTTAACAGAAACACCTTACCTTACTAATCTTACGCCATGGGACCAACGAGACAGCCCTATTTGGTATTGCACTTGCATTTAACTTAAGCGATCTAAAAAGTATGTGGCAGATGGCAACTGCAACAGTATACAATTATACTAGCAATGTAAGCCAATATAACCATATAAGTACATATAGACACATTGGAAAAATCATTGTGTTTAAGCGCCGGCGTCTGAATGTCGTCTTAGGAATTAATACGATACAAAAGGCGCCTGCACAGAGTTTCTTTGCCAAATCACATACAAAACCCATTAGCCGGAAATATAAAAGAAAATCTCAAACTATAATTACATATCGCCATTCAGTTGTACTCCTTACATCGAACAATTCTTAATAACTAACGAGCACTGAAAGCACCCCTAGTACTATTTGTATTACAGGAGCCCTAACAGAGTCAAGTAAGCAGAATCCACTTATTTCAGACCACCCGTTGATTGATTCATGTTGGTGACGGACTATTCGTCACGTCAGCAGCAGCGGGTTAAGTGATGTGGGAACAGCTGGAACGTTAACCCTCTCAATGCGTGAACAAAGTGACGCACTCACCGGTTATTTGGTGCGATGGGTGCGTAGCCGGCATTATTTACGTGAGTAATTTAATGATTATGTAAAATATGTTGGGCTTTGAGTGTGATGTGTGTGGGATCATTGTTGATGCTTCTAAATGTGATAGGATAATAATATTTAGCTTAGCTAAGGGATCGTTCTGGCGTTTTATTTAAATAATAAACACACTGTATTTGATTTTATATTTTATTTACTATATAGTTAGTTAGTATAGTTTAGTTTTATATAGTTTTATAAAACTAATAACGACAGAATGGATTCTATTGTGGATTTTACAGCTTAGGGTATTATACCTGAAATATAAATCACGATTCATTTAATTCAGTTTAGTAGAAAAATAAGGCACATGGCGCTGAGTGTGTTCAACGTAAATGGCGCATGGCGTCACGGAGAAATTGTTGTCTTGTGTTCTAAGTCACAGGCAGTGGTTAGTCTCCTATAAGTATAGTTACATGGATCAATGGTTAAATATATTTAGGTTTTATGACCCAATAGTTCAATGGCATCTTTCGACCTAATGATATTACTATATTAATGACATTATTCGACCTAATTATATTACTATATTAATTAATTACATAATTCGACTTTATACGATTTTGACACAAAACACCAATGCCAAATGCCAATATGTTTTGTGCTAACGGTGATCGAGCTTACACAGATTTCAGCGATCTGTCAGTGCCGGCTGACTTAAGACGATTGCTAAAACCATGCGGATTCATACAGTCACATTGTCTCTTAACTTCATTATGTATGATAGATAATTCTTTATCTTATTAAAACACACCTTTATTTTCGTTTTGTGGCATGCTGAAAGCAACGTACAATTTACCATAACACATCACCGTTTATGGAAATATTCCTAATTGATTTATGATCGACGTGCATACAGTTTGATGGAGCTCTTTTATTCGCAACGTCGTACCTTGCCTATAATTACCCAGAAATTAAAAAGCTATTTACAAGCACTTAGCATCATCATCAATCATACGATATAGACAAAGACTCTATAGACAAATTGGCGAGCCTACTGAAGCCGTCTTTTGAAATACCTGTCAATACGTCCTCTTAAGTAGGCAACATACAAGCTAATCCATAATTGATTGTTGACATATAGGATAAGCATATAATACTAAAAAGTTCACACTAAAAAGCAGGGTAATCAAACAGTAAGACGTCTGTATATAACCTATTCACGGATACACTATCAAAGAAACTTATACCCTATGTAATAATGATTACGGTTGAATTTCGTTTGTAAGGTACCTTTTTCTCGGCAAAAGTTGAGCTGCATCGTCAGCAAACACATATATATATTAGACGAGTGCGCGATGACAGATCTTAAAAGGTCAAATCACGTAACACTTTCTTTAAGTTTATATTATGCAGTCGACATGTTTTGTATGTTGACGGTACAACTGCGCCTGCGCAACTTATGGGCGGCTCTCGCGTTCTATTTTAGCTGTTTTAAATGTTACTCTATATTAAGTAAGAATGGGTTGAAGATGTTCTTATGTAATTCAGTTGATGTTAATGCGTGGTACATGGTGTTTAATTTATTATTATGAGTACTGGGTGTTAGGGTTTTATCTCTTAATCACTGTTTTCTTTGTTCGTAAATTGCCTTTTTAATTAGAAGTGTATTCTTCAGTACGTATAGATTATGTATTCATAGTATAAAATAATCTTAGAATCTATTTTTATAAACATTATTAAAGGCGAGCAGAGCTGAAAATAAAAGTTGAGACTTACTGGTTTGAGTTTTTATAGAGAAGCTTGGTTCGTGATTTTATTTATTTACCAAGTAGTTTTCAAACGTGTGGCAAGTACAGAAAGCGTAGGTACTTGAAACATGTAATGACTTAGTCTCTCTCTATCATTATATGATATCAGTGAGCTTATTCTCGTAATAAAATCTGTTCAAAATAGCATGTTGATCTAATCTCATTTCTTACTCAAGATGAGACTATGAAACCATGAAATGTGAACTGAAATGTAATTTATGTTCATATCTGACTTTAATTTTTTAGGAGGATATCATTTGTAATTTTTATGACACTGAGCCTTTTATTTATTACGAGAATCGGCTGTCTAAGTATATCATAACAGCCAATCAAAAAGTCGTGGCTGGTGAATAACTAGCAGTTGTACTGCATGTAAATCACCAGCCACGTTACTTGGTTCCGTGGGATAGGTACGCATTTACGCTTGGACCGGTTGTGACATACCGGTTGTACTTCTCGGGCTGGGTAAGTTGCTATAAAATTTTCTCTAGTAGCACTGCTTGGGGTAATAAATCTAGTCGACGACAATAGCCTCTATGTATATGTTCCATGTAACATGGAACATATAATAATAATGTCCACCTGACCGAATTTCGGTCACGGCGGCCAATCCTAACGAAGACTGGCCTTCGGCGCAGGAAATATTATAGTGCACAAGTGTGTGCGCAAACACAAGTGCACTCTCTGTTCCCTAACTATCATTATCCGATGGGACGAATAATCCGACACGACCGGAGAGAGATCAGGCGCAGGACCAACAGCTTTACGTGCTTTCCGAGGCACGGGGGTGTCTAACACCGCCAACTTCCAAACACCGGGCTCGTATTGAGATTTCTTAACAGAAAAACCCAATAACTTTTTGTTGGCCCACCCGGGATTCGAACCCGAGTCCTCATAGCCAGCAGTCGCATTCACTGCCGCTGCGCCACGGAGATATACATAGATGTCAAAGCAACTGTCTGTATCCTGAAGACTTGTACTGAAATATATACTCTTTCTGGTATAAAAAGAAGATATTCTCTTTTTTTCACAGTTCCCGCAAGGATTAGATCCTTTCGACTTGACAAATACTAGTATAAGTGATACAAAGAACATCCAGACTCGGAACAACCATTTGTGCATCATCGATATCATAAATGTATTATGTATATATGTTAGCTAAGAAACATCTGACACGGATGCGAACTTTACAGTGCAGTGATGGCAATAAAATGAATCACTTACGTGACATAACCGGTCATAAGTCATAACATGTGACATCCGTGATACAGTCACACGGCAACATGTTACAAATCGAACTACACATTATTACACATGAGTTCGAAGATAAGTTGCTTATGATTACGATAGTGTTTATTTGAATGGTTTAACCTACAAAGCGGCTTGAGGAAGCCACGGTAGAAAATAAGGGTGTTGTACAAAGATATGGTGAGGTTTGTCAAGTTACTGCCAGTAAGAGTTCCCTTTTGTTCTAAGCCGCCATGCTGCTTTAGAAGCATGTGGCTGTTAATCTACTAGATGTCGATTCAGTATTACTTTATGCTTGCTTATTCAGGGTTAATGAAGTTCTTCAAGAAAGCACTATGCTGTTAGCAGGAGAAGCAGTAAGTCAAAGTCAAAAATCTTTGTGTCTATAAAACCGTTATAGCATATTCTTACACGTCAATATTGTTATATTAATAATATAATTAAAATGAGAACTGTAACCTACAATTAAATAAAAAGTCTGTTGCGAGTAGAGCTCTCTTGAGAAAAACCAGACAAGAAACTCATGGCCACTCTTTTCAATCGCTAGTGGTTTATAATATATATTTTTTTTTTAAATACAATAAATTTATTTATTTCCTTTTCATAAATATAAGTAGTCTTTGTACCTTACGCTCGCACAGCGTCTCTCTTTTCGTGAATGTTTCCTTGCAAATAGGTACTTAGGTAGCGAGTAATATTCTTATGTAGACAACAGCTGGTATTACAATATCTTTGAGTTAGCGCGACTAGTTCCGGACCCTGCAAGGTGTACAAAACGAGTTATTTTGCTAGACAAGCCTAATACATCAACAACTGACTCTGATCTACAATGTAAACAAACCAGACAGGAAAATAACGAATGGAATCCGCCCTTTGCAAACCTATTACACCACTAACATAGTTGCAGTACATTTCTGTGTGATCTAATGCATGCAAATGTATTCATGCACTAACGCTTCAACACATGTCAATGTGTGCCACTAATGGGTGCATTTAAGCTTGAGTCACACTGACCTCAAAGTTCATGTAATGTGCACTATCCTAACGTTAGCATTATAGAGTGGTTATCAGTGTAATGTCTCTGTTAGTGTATGTGCACGTATGTTTATATCTCAGGGCAATCTGTTGGGTGCAGAGTTTAATGGACAACTTGGTTTGTGATACTTGTGTGAGTGTATTAATATTTATGCCTGTGTGTGTAGATGTTACATTAAGTTTCTTCAATTATAAAGACTCTTCTATACATATTAAGAGGACGAGTTCATTGAAACATTTAAAGACGTTACTTACCTACCAGAAAAACTCAATAACATATTGCCTGAAATTGAATTCACATCTCAAATTCGTTTAAATGGCCACCTTGCCCCTGCTACTAAGACAAGTATCGTGTGTTAGAGTCTCACATGAGTCTAAAACTCGTGAGGACCACAAATGGTTGTTACAAGTCTGAGTGTTCTGTGTTTCCGTTGTTTAAATATTTATGAAGACGCTGCGCTACAGAAATTACTTCTAGAGCCGTTCTCTTAAAAAAAAAACAAAAGTTAAAGAGATGTTTTGTAATGACACTTACCGTAGAAAGTTTTCCTTGTTCGCGGAGGGCTTAACTATTTTACATACTGTCAAACAAGATGATACATCCCGCTCTAGAGATAATCCCTGTGCCGTAGAGAAATTTACATTAAAACTCCTGACGCGATATAAAGTGTACCCAGACTTGTAAAACTATTTATGAGCTACACATACATATGTATATGTCCCGTATAGATAGAACCCACGATACTCGGCATAGTATGGAGGTTATCACTTAAAGTAATTTTTGGTACTATTTCATACTAAATAGGGTTTCTTTCGTTAATTATCTCAACATATTAAAAGTTGGAGCAGGTAACGGAGGAGTACGCTTGCAAAGATCAAGTTTATCTTTTACCGTGACCGTGGACAAACTTATTAAGAGGAAGGTCTAAGTTGAAACGTACAGTTATCCTCGTTACAAAAGTCATTACATTAGTTTGAAATGTCAAAGGGTTTTTGCTAACTTCGTCCCTTTGATCTCTCATCTTTAGTTTAGACTTTTGAAGTTTCTTTGCTATGTAATTCTGAATAAAGGTAAAAAATAACCGTTTGTCATAAAATTTATTTTGATTGTTAAATTATTATATAATAATAATAATAATAATAATAATATTCTACCACATACACACAACACCATCTAGCCCAAACTAAGCAGAGCTTGTACTATGGGTACTAGACAATGGATAAACTTACATATATACTTTTTTTTTTGTAAATACATACATATTATATATAGAAACACCCAGACCAAGACAAACATCCATGTTCATGCACACAAATGTTTGACTTGTGCGGGAATCGAACCCGCGACCTCAGGCGTGGCAGTCGGTTACACTAACCACTACGCCATCGAGGCCGAAAAATTATAAATTTACCGAGACTATAGACTGACCTGAAGAGATAGGCAGCGGTGTATTTTTTCTTTTTTAAAAGAAACTCTCTTTGTAAATCCTGTGTCGTGAGTCGTGGAGGATTATACAAACATTCAAACAACGGACGCACAGAACAACCAGACTCGGAACATTTGTGGATCACACAGAGATTGGTCCCGTGTGCAATTCGAGCCTATCGCAGTCCACAGTTACTGACTCCTAAACTGAAATATATCTGATAGAAAAATTAAACAACAACTTTACACGATGATATATACAAATATTCTTTCTAATTTGGCTGTTCTTTGTGTCTGTTGTTTAAATGTTTGTAAAAGCCCTCGTGGCCTGGCGTCACGTTAAATTAAAAGGTCACGTAAATTTAATAGGGTATCTTATCTTATCTTGTGTGTGGGGGCCAGTCAGTACAGACCGGCGACACTTCGACCCAGTGGGATATTTTGTGTCGGCCCCAAGGTATATCCCTTAGCTATCTCTTTATGAATGTACTGCATCAGCCGCAGCGTACACTTTAGATGGAAAAGCCTGAAGTCTACAGGGTTTAGATATGTCAATCCTATCAGACCCATCCTCAATCCAGCCAACACGTCGCATTCACAAAGTAGGTGTGATATGGACTCGTCCTCTTCACCACAGGCTCTGTCCAGATCGAATTTTGTGCCAATCTCAATCTGCACAGGAAGTCGTTGGTGCCAAAATGGCCAGTGAACGCTCCTGTGAGCAGGCGTATTTGGCTCTTGTTATACGCGCAGAATTTCCGGGTGAAGCCTGTGGCTCTGCTTGCAATGAATTTCTTGGAGTATTTCAGACCCCTAAGGGCCATCCACTCTAGCCTGTGTTTATCGTTGCCATGTGCATTCAAAGCTGTCTTGACGGTGCTCTCAGAGAGTCCCACGAATGGCTCGGGGCCCACAAAAAGTTGCTCCGAGTCCTTTATGGCTAATTCATCAGCCTCCTCATTGCCATTGTAAGCCAAAGTAGAAGTTAACAGTTATTTACGTAATAATGTGATATGGGGGGTAAGAGAATCGGAAGAAATTCAGAAATATCATGAAATATGTAATAATAACCTCAAAAAAATTATGTTTCCTGATGATCTTCATGAATGTGCTGATAGGATGTGTCAAAATATACAACACAGATCTGTAATTGATAACTTATATAACCATATTGTTAGTATATTAAGTCAGGCCTCAGCAAACAGTCGCAGTCCCTTACCTAGGAAGCCGACTAATGTTAAGTGTGTACATGGTTGGAACAAGCATGTTAGAGACGCCCACAGGCAGGCTAGAGTAGACCATCAATTGTATGTCTTAGGTGGTAAACCGGTTAGTGGATTTGTGTATGACAAAATGTGTGAAAGTCGAAGAGTTTTCAAGTCACGCTTAAAGTACTGTCAGAACAACCAGGAACAGATAAAAATGGATATACTTGCCTCACAACATTCTGCTAAGAAATTTAATAAGTTCTGGAAGGGCACCAAGCGTTTAAATGGTAAGGTTAGTCTGCCTGTGTGCGTTGATGGCATCAGTGATACGAAAATGATTGCGAATATGTTTAAGGATCATTTTCAGGTGAAATCTTCCTTTCTGCCGGTGTCTGATACTGAACATGGCCCAGTAGAAAAGCCTATTGGCTTCTCAAGTAAAGATGTGGCTGATGTTGTTAAAAATATGAAAAGGGGGAAGTCACCAGGGCATGAGGGACTCAGTGTTGAGCATCTGCAGCACGGAGGAGTGCACCTATACAGGGTGTTAGCCATGTTTTACACTTTTTGTATACGGCACTCATATCTGCCACCTAATCTTATGAGAACAGTGGTTGTGCCAATAGTGAAAAATGCTACAGCTGATTTATCAGATAGAAGTAACTATAGGCCAATATCTTTAGCTACTATAATTGCAAAAGTGTTTGATGGGTTATTGGATAGAAAACTTGATCGTTTGGTAACATTACAGGATACACAGTTCGGTTTCAGGGAGGGGTTGTCAACTGAAAGTGCAATACTATCTCTGAAACACACGGTTGACTACTATGTGAAAAGACAGACTCCAGTATATGCATGCTTCTTGGATTTGTCCAGGGCTTTTGATTTGGTGTCATATCATAAGCTCTGGACAAAGCTAAGAGGTGCGGGTGTCCCAAACGATCTTGTGAATATCCTTGCCTACTGGTACAGTGAACAGCTTAATATAGTAAGGTGGGGAAATGTGTACTCAGATGAATATTCTTTAGAGTGTGGCGTCAGGCAGGGTGGGCTGACTTCGCCACGACTCTTTAATATCTATGTTAACCATCTGATTGAGGAGCTCAGCAGTATGCATGTTGGATGCCATATTGATGACATATGTGTTAATAACTTGAGCTATGCTGATGATATGGTGCTGCTGAGCCCCTCAGTTGGTGGTCTTAGACAGTTGTTAAAGGTGTGTGAGGTTTATGCTGCGGAACATGGCTTGGAGTACAATGTAAGTAAAAGTGAGTTCATGTTATTTAAATGTAAAAATAAAAGCAATATCTTTATACCACCTATATTACTTAATAGTGTACCTCTAAGTCGTGTTGCACAGTTTAAATATCTTGGACACATTGTAACTGAGAATTTGAGCGATGAATTAGACATTGAGAGAGAGCGCAGGGCATTGTCGGTGCGTGGTAATATGTTGGCACACAGGTTCGCTCGGTGTACTGCTCCTGTTAAAATAACAATGTTCAAGGCATTCTGCCAGACATTTTACACGAGCGGCCTGTGGGCAAACTTTACACAGAAAAGCTACAATGCCTTGCGCGTCCAGTATAATAATGTGTTCAGGGCTCTGTTTCGGCACCCTCGATATTGCAGTGCATCTGGCATGTTTACTGACGCCAGCGTAGATGACTTCTACGCAATTATGCGTAAAAAAGTTGCGTCAGTGGTGCGACGAGTACGAGGGAGCCCGAATAGCGTCCTCAGGATGATTGGCGAGAGAACCGATACTGTTCTGCTCAGTAGGTTCACTGAACTCCATGTGTTGCGAGACCGATGAGCCTACTGAGCAGGGAGAGACGGTGTGTTTATTTACTTTTTAATTACTAACATTAGTTATAAGCAAAATTCTTGTCACTAACAACCTTGTCTTGCCTATGGACTTTTTTGTCTGAAATAAATGATTTTTATTTTATTTTTATTTTATTTATTGCCCTGCACCCCTGCATGCCCCGGAGCCCACATCAGTTCTTTCTGCCAAGTTTGTTAAGGGCCTTAACATAGTTCAGGACCAGTCTGGAGTCCACCCTACACGAGTCCAGAGCCTTGAGAGTTTAGTAATAGTGTAACAGTTTCTAAATTATGTAATAAAGTGTCAAATAAACAACGCGATAAAATCCGTAGATATATAGTATAAACTACTATATACGGATTTTATTTCAATGAATAACATTGGCGTAAACAGAAGACAATATTAAGTAATAAGTAAGTCTTGTATCCCATGCTAATAAATCAATATTCAAACTGAGATTAGTAAATAATTTTCATATTTCGTATTGGCAGAATCCATACATTGTCGAGAAAATTATGGACTACTTTTATATAGATTTCGTGACGCTGTTTTACTCGTCTAAAACGAACAATAAAAATTAACTTGTCAACACCGTAGTGATTTAAGTAGACGTCTCGCCACTGCCATTGCGTTGAGTGTTCAGGATTCGATCAAAGGGATAAAAATAGTGTAATGCACAAAATATTCAAAATCTGAGTATTCTTTGTGTCCGTTGTTTAAATATTTGTAAAGAGCCTCGCGCAACAGGATTTATTTTAGTGCGGGAATTGCTTTTGTAAATATATATAATTATTTGATGCGCATATGAAATCGAACTTCAGATTTATGAATATATGTAGGGTACGGTATTTATGAGTAGGTAGTCCTTTTCGAATGAATAAATATAATTATTTGATGCGTATGTGGGATCGAATTACAGATCTATATGCGGCTAACAAGCGATCTCTCCACTAACCTATCGCCTCTATATTACGATATGGTTACCTCATCCTCGTTACTGATTACGTTCGCCATTTAATTGAAACGCTTTCAAAAAGTTGTACATTAAAAAGAATCGAAAGCAACAATGAAGAGTTGTAGACCATTATGTCAACATTAGACATGGGTATCGAATTCACTATGCCTATTCAATATAAAAAGTCAGTATAGAAACAAAGCGTGAATGAATGTAAAATTACAACAGTACACATTTGTCTATTAATAGTTTTATAAAAGCCAAGATAGCTTAAAAAATCGATGTACACATTCGCTTGAAGATGCTTTTATACAACGTATGTGGCAAGCGAGCGCACTCGTGGTACCAAGCCTAGGAAAAGGGATTATGGATCGGATGAAAGGATAGTTACAGGATTGGTATTTTTGTGAGCCTCTAATGGCCTTATTCCTTAAATCATCATTTCGGGTATGAGACAGTACGTTACAAGTTGTATAGCCTTTTTCCGAGTTTTGCGCACGTCACACGTTGCTATAAGATCCCAGTACTTTTATCAGGTGAAATATAGATTTTTATTTCCGAATAAATAATAATCAATCAATGTGTATATTTTTACATAACTGACACCGAGGTCAGCTATAGGGAAATCAAATCAGTGATTCAAATACATTAATCCATTACAATGATCTGAAATTACAATAATAAACATCTACTTCTTGTCGCATTGATTTCTGAAACCATCTTCACAAGCTGCAACGATAAATACGATACGCGTGCTCGTATCCATATCCAAACTAATATTATAAATGTAAATGTGAGTTTGTCTGTTTATTTGTTACGCTTTCACGCCTTAACTACTGGACCGGTTATCGTGAAATTTGGCATACAGTGGTAGTAAATGCGACGCGACTGCTTTGCATAAAATATCGGGTTCAATTTCCGAGTCGAGCAGTGTTAGTGGTTTTCTGTCATGTAATTCTGAGAAGCATCACGGAGTCCGCAACTCTGCACGGTAAACGGCAATGGGCTTACTTATTCAGATGTGACATGAAGCCGTACTTGGAAAATGTGGGTATATTAAATCACGGCTTGCCTTTCCGGGAATATTGACGTTAGACTAAGTATGTATGACATAATATTATTTACGAAATAGACCCACAGAGTAGTTGCAACCTACATGCACACTAATGGACCAAAAAAAGATAGACGGGCAGAGGTGACTCACTAGACACTCCAAGTTACCTCGTACAAGGTAAGAGACAGTTAATTCAATTCTTTAATGTAAAGTCAAGGACCTTCTTAACAGTCTATGAAACTGTGAGTCATGCCAGTTTATGTAATAGTCACATTTAATGCTATGTAAATGGAGCTACAAAACTTTGTTGATTATGTTGTTTAAAACAAATGGAGTTACAAAACTTTGTCGGCCTCGGTGGCGTAGTGGTTAGTGTCACCGACTGCCACGCCTGAGGTCGCGAGTTCGATTCCCGCACAAGTCAAACATTTGTGTGCATGAACATGAATGTTTGTCTTGGTCTGGGTGTTTCTATGTATAATATGTATGTATTTACAAAAAAAGAAGTATATATGTATGTTTATCCATTGTCTAGTACCCATAGTACAAGCTCTGCTTAGTTTGGGCTAGATGGTGTTGTGTGTATGTAGTAGAATATTATTATATTAAAAACAGTTATAATATTAAGTAGACATTTACATTCATTATTTCATTATTCTATATCACTGAATAAGTTTAGCGATGGTAGAATTGACTTTACGAATACAATTTTGTATGTGGTGGGACAATAGAAACATTAGAGACGAAATAAAACTAAACCGATCTGAATGATTTACGAATTCGACTAATAATATTATTAGCCCTATCTATAGACTGTCTGTCACTGTTGGGCGCGGGCCTCATCTCAGTGTCTGAAGATACGTTCGAATAATTATAAAATTATCAAACTTTTCGAAATTTAAATACATTACACTAATTTGATATCTTTATAGTCAATCGGCCATAGCTACCTGAAACTATAACTGGCGAAATTAGGTATTTATTAAACAGGCAATCAGTGTGTTCACTGTGATTTCTTGATTGACTTTTTCTTCTTCTGTTACGGCTCCTTCTTACTCCACTTTCATAATTACTTTGATCTCTATCTTTACTACAGATTTAATTAATAATTGCCTCCTTTTAATATCATCCATCGTCACATCAATCAGTATAAACATGCTGACTTATACTGAAACTTATCCACTATCGTTCTTTATTATATAAGGACAGTGAATGCACTCATTCTTATTGGTGTAGATACTTTTTGTGCGATCAATGTAAGGTTGTAAGGTGAGCACATCTATGATTTAAATCTGTGTCTATCTTCGATCAGAACATGCTCTTCAATTGCACAAAGAAGTAGTACGCATAGAGGAGCAATTCATTATCCCTATAAGACAATTACCTTCCACGAAACTCAGGAAGTACTACGATGGCCATAATCTTTATCGTATATATCCGCTGCTTCTCCTTGACTCAAACAATGCGGACAGAATTCCCATCATAAGAATTGGGCAATTAAATTGCAAAACCCATACGTTATTGCACCACACAGCACTCAAACTCAGAAATACGTGACTCGTGAACTACCTACAATGCATGGCTAACATGTAGTGCACAAACAAAGCATTTATCTTAATTATTTATCAAACCGTAAATGCAATTATATGTGTACGAATCATGCACTACTCGGAACGGTGTGTATATATACCAAGCGAATGTTAGTGAAGACCCTCAAATCCAATTCTTAGTCGCTTATCGTTATTCATTTATCTTATTTACTATCAGCTTTATGCATTTAATGCTTAACGGAGTAGGCAGACTTGTATAATATATACATTTAACCAGTCATGCTTTAAGCCTCTCGTAATTGTGGTCGAATATAACGTAACTTGCTACGGAATCTAGATGGCAATTTCAAATAATAATATTTAATCATGTAAAAATAGTAAGCCTCCATTTATGATATAGGTACTAGCTTTGCTCGCTCGTAGCCTATTTTCTTATGTATCTTCGGTACTCCTGCCTTAACTAAGGCATGTAAGCGTAGCAAAAAAGCTAAGTCACATTCGCATTTATAATATTAGTTAAGATTTCAACCAATCTAGAGATTTGACGTCAAAAACATTATATATATATATATATATATATATATATATATATATATATATATAGGTCGCTAAGTAACACGTTCATAACTAATATGAACGTCAAACTTTAGTTGTTAGTGAAACATTTATGAACTTCAAACTATAGTACGAGGGTGCGTTTTTAAGTTCGCGGAATGGAATAGAAGGGGATGAAATAATATTACAAAATTATTTTTCCTTTTCAATATATTCACCTGAAACCCTAATACATTTCTCAGATCTATGAATTAACTTATGAATACCTTCATAAAAAAATGTTTTGTCTTTCTCTGAAAAATACGCCGAAACTGCATCCTTCACTTCTTCATCGGTTGAAAATTTCTTTCCTCGAAGCTCTTTTTTCAGATTTGGAAAGAGATAATAGTCGCTGGGAGCCAAGTCTGGGCTATAAGGTGGGTGATCAATGATATCGAAGCCCACCTTGTGCAAAGCAGCCAACGCAACTCGACTCTTGTGAACAGGAGCATTGTCGTGCAAGAGCAGGACACCTTTGGTCAATTTTCCTCTTCTTTTTTCTCTGATTGCCTCTTTTAACTGCTCTAAAATTGAAGCGTAGTGTTCTCCGGTTATGGAAACACCTTTTTCTTTGTAATCAACCAACAAAATTCCTTCTGTGTCCCAAAAAACTGTCGCCATGAGCTTTCCCGCCGATTGCGACACCTTGAATTTCTTAGGCGGTGGTGTACCCTTTTTATGCCACTGCATGGAATCTTGTTTAGACTCAGGTTCATAGTGATGAACCCAAGTTTCATCCCCAGTAACAATTCGCTCCAAAAAACCATCCTTGTCTTCATTACACTGGCTCAAAAACGCACGCGAACACTCGACGCGCTTCTGTTTTTGAGGCGGTGTGAGCATTCTAGGCACCCATCTTGCACTGACTTTTGTCATGCCGAGATGATCATGGAGAACCTTGAAAATGGTCGTTTCAGATACTCCAACCATCTCTGCGATTTGTTTTTTCTTCAAACGTGCATCCTCCAATATTAATTTTTCGATTTTTTCGATAAGATCTGGAGTGGTGACCTCAACAGACCGCCCAGGCCGGGAATCGTCTTCAATTGATTCCCTGCCTTGCTTAAAGAGGTTGTGCCACTTGTATACCATGGTTTTTCCTGGACAAGAGTCCCCGTATACAGATGACATCTCTTCCAAAATGGTTTGAACATTTTTTCCTTGCTTGGTAAGGAACTTTATAACGGCGCGGAACTCGATTTTCTCCATACTTCACAATTTCTTCCAGATTGAGTTGCTTGAGGGACGATAGTTCAAAGACTAATGACCTCATTATGATAATACTCGGTATATATACTAATTATTAGTTGCTAAACACGTTAGTGACTAAACAAGCACCCCCACCACCTTCCATACCCTCCATTCCGCGAACTTAAAAACGCACCCTCGTAGTTAGCAGAACACTTATGAACGTCTAAACTTAGTTTAATTAGTGCGTTTACTAAAGTTTAACCAATTAACGATAAAGTAACTTTATTTAACGATATTTTCATAGTTATATGACATCATTAGACATGTCCACAGATTACTAACGGACTGCACGCATCATTTGAGCTTTATAACGAGGCCGAGCGTGCGATGCATCTTTTCTGAAAAATGTACAAATTGCGGTTCAAAGTTCTATGTCCCGTGAATCACGTTTTGTATGAGATACGGAATGGCGCGAATTAATTATTATCTAAGTATATACAGGGTGATTTTGAAATCGTGTAATTCCTTTTAACCACGCATTCTACTGGTGATATAGAATAACCCTGACCATATTTTTATTTAGTTAGATTTATTTTTTTTGAAAAATTATTATTCCGTTCTTTTCGTGAAATGGTGTCAGATAGTCATATGTTAACCAACCGAGGCAATTTTAATTTTTTACTAATTAAAATAAAAAAACATATTAATAATTAATGTCGTAAATAATAACGGGCGGTCCTTTTTATTGCCCCTTATTATTTACGACATCAGTTATTGTTATGTTATTATTTTTAAATTAGTAAAATATTAAGATTGTGTCAGGTGGTTAAAATATGACTATTATATATATACTACAGTACAAATATTTACCGACGGTAGTAAAATTGAAGATAAGGTTGGGGCGGCACTATCCTGGTGGACTGGTGGCGCTGAAACCAAAAGTCGCAAGTTTAAATTAGCCGATTACTGCACTGTCTTTCAAGCGGAACTGTACGCGATATACCGAGCCACCGAGTTGATAAAAGCGGACAGCCAGAAGAGCAGTTTTCAACTTTACAGTGACTCTAGGTCAACTCTGGAGTTGCTGAAAAACTGCGACAGCACCAACTCGCTGGCCGTGTCAACACGGAAAAATCTCGCCACAATTAAAAACTTGGGGAAAAGAATCCAAATTGACTGGGTGAAAGCCCATGTTGGCATCCAGGGCAACGAAAGAGCCGACGATCTGGCAAAGGAAGCAGCCCTTGGAAGAAAGACCAGACCGGACTTTGACGAATGTCCTATTTCATTCGTCAAGCGAGCCATCAGACAGGATTCGATTGACGAATGGAACAGGAGATATCAGTCGGAATCTAAAGCCGGGGTGACAAAGATATTTTTCCCTGACGCCAAGGACGCCTATCAAATAAATAAGCAGATCAAACTCACACACTTGCACACACAACTCTTTACAGGACACGGGGGATTTTCCCAGTACTTGTATCGTTTTAAAAAGAAGGACTCACCTGCTTGCCCATGCGACCCAGCCGTCGAAGAAACCGTCGCGCATCTTATTGCAGAGTGTCCCAGGTTCGGAAGAGAGCGCTTTGACCTCGCATCTGAAATAGATACCGCAATAAATGTTGAGACCATACATGATATTATGAAAAATAAATATGTAAGAAATAAATTTTTAGAATTTTGCCTTAATATATGTATAATAGTAATAAGTAGCAATAAGAATTAGATATAAAATGTAACACGGTAAATATAGTGGATATATATTATACTAGTGTTATGTAAAATACGTAGAAAACAAAATAATAAAGTAGAAGGCGAAACAAACAAAATATAAATAAAAAAAAAAAAAAAAAAAAATCGCCTATACTTCTGTGCCTCTTATAATAGTTTAAGCCTCTTATAATAGTTTAAGATAGTTTAAGTATATATAACAAAGACAACGCACAAGATGAATGCGATGTCATTGTTATTTAATTTAGAAAATTTGAAATTAAGCCTCCGTCTTCAACGGAGAAAAATTTGGAAATGACAGATTGGGGTTTTTAGCTGGTAGGAGTCCAGCACTATCTGAGTGTCCCTTCTCAGATGTCCATGATGGATTTTTCCCTCAATCTGTCAATTTATAAAAAAAAAAAAAAAAAAAATATATTACTATTTGAAATAATTTCATGAAAAAAATCTGTACTCTAATTTTGCCGAAACCATTATTCTAATTAAGAAAAAATATGGTCAGGGTTATTCTATATCACCAGTAGAATGCGTGGTTAAAAGGAATTACACGATTTCAAAATCACCCTGTATAGTTTTAAGATTACGTAAATATGTTATATTTTAATGAAGTTTTATGATATAATGCAGCGGTTACCATGTGAGACGACCGTTTGACTGACATACAAAGGTCTTGAGTTCCAGCTCAAATATGTACCTACCTATGAACTTTCGAAATAATGTGTCCATGAAATAGATGAAGGGGTAGGTAAAGATGTATTACAGCCACATTTAGCACAGGTATTATGTTAGCTCCCTCGTAAAAACCCGATTACACTTTAAACGAGAATAGACTGCCGAAACCCCATGCACATCTGAATGAAAAAATTCGACTGCATTCATTACCGCTGTCCCACTGAGACATAGTACATGTTTTTCACCTTTTGCATTCTTATTATGATAAAATGAACATTTAACACTTCAAGGCGCATTTATGATTTAAATCTTTACACAGCAAGACATTTGCCGAAACGTCACTATTAGAATTAAATTCGCTTCCCACCAATTACGTAAAATTAATAAAAAACGTATTCAATTATTACACGTCATTTGTAATAACGCTGGGGCATAAACAAGGAAATTTCCAAACAATAAGCGTAAGCATAAAAACAATGAACGAAACTTTATTGAATGGTGGACGAAAGGTGATAAAAGTTTAGTGACGCACACACTTTGGTTCTAGTTTTCCCGTAGGCATTGACAATTTAATTAGGGCAAACGTATTTAAACGTAGTTCAATTTAATATAATAATTATGGATTGGAATATAACCTTACATGTAAGTCATATCAAGTCAAAACGATGTCGTAGAAAATACCGTATTAATTATTTTATTGAGGCTGTTTATGCAGTAAACAAGGAAACGGTTTGGTTCCCAATATGATAGCAAATAGTAGGTACTTAATATTTGCCAGAAAGCTAAGGATCAATGTATTCTGGCGGAGTTGGATACCCATATCCAACTCATAGACTGGGTTAGGAACACATCAAATAGTTCTTTCACAAACATCAATCACGTCACTCTAAAAGCTGCCACGCTAAAATGTTGACGCATATCAAACATCAAATAGGCTAAACTTACAACACGATGGATCTCTCAAAGTGGCAAGTGACATCACAGCAGGTCTAGACGAAGATAGCGTGATGAGCTAGACTTCTATAAAATACTAGCGGATTCAACAGACGCAGTCCTGTAAAGACGAAAAAAAAACATAAATCATATCTAAACCATTCTCGAATCCACTTGAACACACACAAAAACACACGCACAGAAGATTTATAGTATATGTATATAAAGATATTGGTTCTTAGCGGCTTTGGATAAAGAGAGATGGAAAAAGAACGAGGACGTCTTTTTTATTATTTGGTAAGACACACCAGTAGTTAAAAAACTGGTGCGTGTTTTTATATAAAACTTGAAGATGTCTATTTTATCAAATTTGTGTGTTGTGAGTTTGATGCTCACACTTGAAATCCACAAATAGTGGTTCCGAGTCTGAATATTTTTAGTGACCGTTGTTTGAATGCTTGTCAATGGACTTTACAATTTTATAATTTATTCTTAGTACGCAAGTTGTGTAGATAAGTAAATATTTAAAAAAAAACTATAATATGAGTAACAAAACAAGTAACCACGTAAATATAATTAAATGTTTCATATTCATAATGTCTATAAATGTGATAATAATTATAACCTTTCACTTTATCTCACTAACGACTTCCGCAAAATGTTTTCTTTTGCCTACCGATTAAGAAGGGTTATATAAATATTAACTTAAGGCGTTCCACAGACGACGGACTCGGGTGGATTGGTCAATTTGACCAGCATCAAAGAACATATGGCATCCCACGACCGGTGGACTTCAATCGAAAGAGCCATCTGCAACTGTCCCCTAGGGAGTATCATCCGGCTCACGCTTGATTGCCCGGGTGACGTGAAGACTGAAGCGATCCATCGGAGCGACCACTCGCAAACACAGCGGAGTCCGAGGACCTGCCTTTATTCAGCACCTATGGCGAGCGACCGCCATCCCGAACCAGTCTGTACACATTCATTGCGAGGGAGTGAACCACGATCGGACTGCCCCGCTAGCAATCGTATCCGAAAACATCCGCGGACGACAACAAAGAGAGGCGGTCTTTTCTGTCGGCTGGAACAAAAGTTTGTCGTCTGCGGTACATTTAATAGTAGCTGTTGCTGTTTGTAATTATTTTGTATTTGTTGCTTAGCGTTAGCATCGTCTTATCATGTAACACGTGCGTTCGTAATATTGTTGTCAATTAGATAAGATTACCTAATCGACAACAATATTACGAACGATAAATACAACATTGTCTAGTCATAACAAGAATATCGCCTTTATTCTTGTCTTCAGAAATATCTAAAGGACTCGGAGGGATTAATAAGAATACTAGGTAATAATGACACTTTATTAAAAATACTAACGGTCACAATGTATTGTAATTACAATTAATTTATTTTTATAAATTTATCGTTATACTCGAAGGGCTTACATCTACATTTTGCCAACTGTTTTATATCCGACGTAATAGCGGGCGAGCATATTGCAGTTTACTGAACATAGTCCTACTTTAATTTCGCACTACTGCGAATTTTTATATCGAAATACTCAATTCAGTTTGCCCAAAACAAATCTGTACCGTTGCGCCCCCGAGGCAGACGAAGTAACGTCGGAATTTACCTATTTAAAAAAATTTACTCATTTGTGTAGACTTAAGGCGTCAAATTTGTATAAACACATCTTTGGTATGCAGAGGTGCATGACATATACAGTTCATCAGCTGTCGTATAGAACCTACGTAAAAGAGGGCGGGCTAAATGTTGTCTAACAGGCACTGTTCCAAACTCGGTTCTGCTACTGAAAACATCTCGAAATTAATAAAACATTGACAAACTCAGGAATAAAACCTCACGCACAGCACTCGCATTCAGGCATTCGTTATCTTCTAAATCTGTACTAATATTATAAAGCTGAAGAGTTTGTTTGTTTGAACGCGCTAATAAAACGCGAAAATATATTTTAGTGTTGGGCAGCCTATTTATCAAGGAAGGCTATAGGCTATATAATAAAACGGCGCCACCCACGTGGGTCGTGGCGTGATATTATATATGCCTATAGTGTTCCTCGATAAATAGGCTATCCAACATTAAAATATTTTTTCAATTCGGACCAGTAAGTAGTTCCTGAGATTAGCGCGTTCAACCAAACAAACAAACTCTTCAGCTTTATTACATTTGTTTAGATTAGAAACATAAATCTGTTTGCTACAACAATTAATTGTATTACATTATTTATCATTAATTAAATCTGTAATACAAACACGTATTGCCTCGACCCCGGTGTAGTAATGATTACAACATAGTCAATATTTTGCGAGATGAGCAAATTTCTTAGACTTGCATCAGTTTAGTAGTGTTTCTCTCAGCTGTAACTGTGTTTATGTGTTGATAACCGTAAAAGGACTAGTGGCAAATTTATACTTATAAAATAAACCTAAAGGGTTTCATAAACGTGGGTGCATTCGCGGAGGATAGTTCGTCAGTGATATTCAAACGATGAGAACAGAATAGTGAAATAGGATTTAAATTATGTAAAGTGATTTAGATAATATAATTACTATTATGTTATGTTATGCCGAGCAAATAGATATCAGAAGATAAAACTTTATGGTATATTATTACATCAACTGAAAAATTACATAGAAGTTTAAAAATGGAAATGTAACAAAATACCTCTAAGAATCCGGCGCATACGTAAAGCAGCTTTTAAGTCTGTATTGCTGTTTAAGTTATATATTGACTAAGTCAGGAGCGACCAGGATAACAATGGATACGACTGCTGCTATACTCCAAAATACAACAATATTTAATGGAAGCGATACAGAAATATTATTTCATTGGCAAGACTATACCGTGTTATTGGCTATGCTAGGTATATCATGTATGATTGGCATTTACTACGCCAATAATAAGAAAGCCACTGGAGATGATTTTCTACTGGCAGGGTCTACCGTAGCAACGTTTCCGATGGCTCTAAGCCTCACAGCAAGTTTTATAACCGCCATTGAGTTATTGGGAAACCCAGCAGAGATGTACAAATCTGGTGTCCAATTTTGGATGATCTGTTTAGCTTTTCTGCTCGTCGTACCTATTGCAAGCCAATTATACTTACCAGTGTTCATGAAGCTACGTCTAACCTCGTGCTATGAATATCTTGAAATGCGTTTCTGCAAGTCAGTACGCTTGTATGCCAGTGGATTGTACTTTCTGCAAATGTTGATGTATACAGCTGTGTGTGTTTATGCTCCGGCACTCGCGTTATCAGATGTGACCGGCTTGAATGTCTATCTAGCCGTTTCTATAGTATATTTTGTATGCATCTTCTACGGTTCCTTAGGAGGCATGAAAGCAGTAATTATGACTGACACTTTTCAATCAGCTGTACTAATTGGTTCTCTAGTAACGGTGCTTGGGATGGGCGCAGCACAAGTTGGAGGACTTGGTCCAGTGTGGGAATACGCCTGGAAAACTGACCGGCTACATTTCTTTAATATGAATCCGGATCCCACAGTAAGACATTCGTTTTGGTCAGTGGTCATCGGTGGCACGTTGTACTGGCTCAGCATGTTCTGTGCCAATCAAGCTTCAGTTCAAAAGTATATGTCTGTACAAAATATAAAACAAGTAAGAATAGCGCTTTGGGTGTCAGCTTTCGGGTTGATAATTATCTACACAATTAATTTTATTACTGGAGCTGTCCTGGCTTTGCATTACACCAACTGTGATCCTCTTAAAGCCGGTGTAATCAATGCTTCAGATCGACTGCTACCACTCTACGTAGTGCACCAATTGGGTCACGCACATGGTATACCCGGATTTTTTGTGGCAGGCATCTTTGCAGCTAGCCTTGGAACCGTTGCATCGGAACTAAACTCTTTAGCCGCTATAGCCTGCCAAGACCTGACTGCGGGACTTTTTGGAATAAAGCTACCAGAACATAAGGAAGCTTTGATTGCTCGCTGGGTGAGCATAGTTTGCGGCATAATCTCATTTGGCCTGGTATTTGTGGTAGAAAGACTTGGCCCTGTGCTTCAATTGACGCTGTCATTTAACGGGATGGCTGGAGGCATTGCACTTGGACTTTTCTCCCTTGGAATGTTTTTTCCTTGGGCTAATGCTCAGGGTGCTGTATTGGGTGGAATATTTGGTCTGCTGCTGGTATTGGTTGCAGGAGGTGGTGCGGAGTTATCACAGTTGACAACACATACTTTGCCTACTTCTATAGAAGGCTGTATCGTGCCATACAATATGACCTCAGAAGTGATTATGGATTCAACAGAATACCATGATGATACTGTATTTTGGCTGTTTCGAGTGTCATATCTATGGTATACTGGATTAGGTTGTGCGGCTACTATGGCTGCAGGACTTCTGGTTTCGATCCTAACGGGACCGATGGATCCATCGGCCATACCAGTGGATCTCTTATCGCCGCCTATAGTTAAACTATTTTACAGGTTTCCAAGCAAGTCAAAGTCTGGGTATATTCCACTGAACTAACGTTAATTTGTTCATGGGGTTGGGTGGGTTACATCCTTACCTATTGCGCTAATGGCGTCAATCATTTTTTGTTTGTACTTGGGGGAATGCATTGACGCCTACCCCTCCGCGGGGATGGGCGGGGGGATTATGTCGGACTCGCCGGGGTAAAAGAAAGATGTTAAAAAGATCAAAATGTACCTCGACTAAACCTACCACGGTGTTCCTCGACAAAATCACTTTCGCATGCGGTCGCGACCTCGCCGAGGACGTCAACCCACTCCAAATACTTATAACTTAATTAAAAGCATTCAGATAGCGGTTATCACGAATACCAGTGCTTTTCAATCCAACATTTTAGTAATTAAAAAAATAAATTATAGATTATTGCGCTATAAATATCTGTATTAAAAAAAGTAGATATAATATACTACTGGAAAATAGGTCTAATTCATCAACACAAAAAATGATAAAGAAGGTCACTCGCAGTTCATTTCTCTTCGTGCAAATGAACCATAAATAACCTCCAAAATGAAAAGGGTCTTTATAAGTGTCTGTGGCATGTTTGCAAGCACTTGCCACTCCGACAAAGGTTATCTTGGGGTCAAAACATTGCTATAATTAGTCGAGTCTCACCCAGCTGCACCCATTCATTGAGATAGTGCATACAATCGTGATTCAGTTCTACAATGTACGTTAGCCAATATTGTTTTGATCTAACTTTAAGAAAGAGATCACTGTGTAACATTGTTTATTTTATTGCAAGGTTTAATGCGTTTTCCTTTCTTTATTTATAAGAAGTTTTTGCAATTATATTGTATTAAATTTATAAAGTTGTTTGATTGTCTAGCCAACTCAATAATGTTATGACTGTTTAAGTTATTATGAATTGAAATGTCAAAAGTCAAAGTACAGTACGTATTATATACAGTACATATTTATGCCTATTATAGAGTACATAAATATATTTTATAATGAACAACTAATATAAAAGATAGAATTCTGTTTGTAAACTAATATAGATATTTAGTTTCTATTTAAATAGAAGAAGAAATATATATAGTACCAATGTTTAATTTTTGAAGACGATCATTTAGTATACGCTTTTGCGTATTGTTGTTGCACTTGTTAAAAGAGAAATAGTGAATACACCGTTCCACAACTTCTCTTTTAACAAGTTAACTATCGGACTAGATGTTAATCCTATATTGCAAGAGACTAACAAATATTGGAACCAACTTGGCACAAACTTGGCATGTCGTTTGTGGCGTGGTGATAGTCAAAACTACTTTATTATCCAAGCAATCAATAAAATTGTATAATCAGAAGGTTAAAAAACATCAAACCTTATGTATATAAAAATTGAGTGCCGTGCGAAAATCTTTAAAAGATATACGAAAACAGTAGAAAGCGTAAATTGATGCACTAGCCGAAGAAAATAAAAAATCGATTTAGAATCGATTCGTCACACATATTTAATTTATTATAGATGGGTTTGTATTATTTAATTATTGAATACTGTGTCATACTTCCTGTTGTATGATTTCATAGATGTATATTCACGCTTGAAAGACAATCCTTTCTAAATGATAAATAAAACATATACGTTAATAACAGTTGTGTTTTTTCCACTTATTTAGACTTACATCTATTTAAGGACAAGCAGAATTGTATTATATCCACATTTTGCCTGCCATAGTTTAGGTCCCTCGATAAACTTATATTTTGACCAAGACCCGACTTTAAAACCTTTAACACAAATTATACCACAACAATTCTAAAAAATGACGCAGCTGACTTGAATATCTAATTTTAACAAGGACATCTTCAAAATAACTACTTTATGTTTAAACATAACGAAGTAAATAATAGTAACTATTGGGTAAACCTAATATGCTGAAAACAGTCTTCTTCTTTTCGTGTGGTTAGTGGCCAACCTGTTGTCAAGAGTTGTTCAAGCCGTAGGCCTCTGACATGGCTTAACGACTGCTGTTAATATGGCAACAACCGGGACCGAATTTTTGCGTGCCCTCCGAAGCACGGAGACGCTCAGATGAAATACTACTAAGCGGTCACCCATCTATAGACTGACCGCACCCAACGTTGCTTAACCTTACTAATCGTTTACCGATCAGTGAGTGCAACTGGCTATGTTAACAATAAACGTAGACTCGCCACAATTACGTATGGATAACACAATTTGTATTCCATTGATCGATCTCAGAGCAGTTACCCAAACCGAGCTATGCAAATGCAAACCTTGTTATGCAAAACATAATCATAATAATAATAACTTTACAACTACTAAGTGGTATAATTCTGACATTGTAATAGCAACTTTATCAATATATACTGGAATTCGAGATTTATTTGTTCGTGAGCAATAAGATTTGATTTAAATAATTAAGTAGGAGTATTGGCAGTACCGCGGTACATGACATCACACTTAACTTACAGGTGTTCACATAAATAACAAACAAATGAGGCATGCATAAGATTAACGAAGACCACACCGGTGAAGGCATGCTTCTTGAATTTATATTTGTCTTAGTGAAGAACGATCATTTGTTTTAGATACCTGAACAATGAGAGTACCTAGGAGCTTGTTAATGACATGACGAACAAGCACTCGGCTCTGGTGAACAGTCACCAGTAAGGCTACAGTGGATGCTTGCGATAGAAGAAGCATGATGTCGAGCTTACAAATAAACTGGTGCTGCGTGTCCAGTATAAATAACTGTAAGAGTATTTATCATTGATCCTAAAGCTGATTGCTAGAAGCAAAGCAAAGTTTTAATAACCGATAAATACACGGCCTTTTAGTAATACATTTTTTCGTAAAAGCTGAGTGTAAATGGCACCACGCATGCCTTTCGCGAAATGAGTTGAATCAAACAGACGCTTCTCTGTTCATGTAGGCGATGCAAGTGTACTTATCACTGTTTCCCCTGTAAGGAGCAAAGCGTCTTGCCTATGGAATTTTGTAACCTAATTACCAGCACGCACCACCAGGTTAATTGCTGTAATCCCAATTTTTGTTCAATGAAGTTCGAAGTTTAAATGAAAAGTCCACACCCTTCCACTTAAACATTTATTAAGATTGTTATCGCTATCTATCTTTCAAGAGTAGTTTGAAATATATTTTTAGTTTTAACTAAGTTTCCAACCGAATCTAGCCAGTGCAGAGTAAGTGCAGAATAATTATTAAATTCTCTTTGTTGGCTGTTTGACACCGACTCCGAATTATTTAGAGTTAACATGAAAGTATAAACCCTTAATTTAAACCGGATAAGATGAAATAATATTTTAACTTACATAGATTCGGTTGGTCTTAGGCCTGGTTCTGCCATACGGTTAACCAAGGCCTTGTTACGTCACACGATGGTTAATTCATGTGTGCAGAACGCCAAGGAATGTGTACCTACGTTAGAATAGACTGGGAGCTAAATCATTAAGTAAGCGTGTATGAGTATACACTTTTTACTGCCAATAAATCCATCAGCTGTGTCAAATTGATTGACGCGTCAGTATTTCATCGTAAACGTTTTTTACTGTTAATTGTCTATTAAATTATTTTATTGCTTCTGTTTTTCTGGGTTCTTTTTAGATGACATTAATTTATACTACGAGTCCGTTATATTGCTCGCTGGTAACACCAACTGTCGATACTACAATTTAAAAATGCTTATACCGTCACTAAAATTTAAAATAGCATAGTTATATTGTATATAGAATACCTCTGCATTGTTGGTTCTATACATTTTTGCTTAGGTATGTTTTCGTGCGACCGCAAAGTTCTAGGTTTGATTACCGGGTTAGGTAAGTTATTGTGAAGGTCTGTCCTGTCCTGCTACTAATAAACTTGTAGATTTTCCTAATCTGTAACGTTATTTTATTTACAATTATCCAATTGAATTGAATTTTATTTAGGACAATAATCATTGTACAATTTGAGTAGTAGCGTATAGAGGTAAAAATACACTACCCACGATTATATGGCATTATGTTTTAGCTATAATCTAGCGTATTCTGTTAACCACAATCATATTATATAATTTCAGTAAATTATATACGTTATTCTAATGCTTAAAGTGTTCTATATCAACTCCCAGTGTGTTTTAAAGTGTGGCTCGCGTGACAGCTGTCAAAAACCCATTTGACACTGAAGAATTTATTTAAAAAAAAGTATAAGTACGACATACAGTATACTATACAAAAATAAACAGTCTAAGGACTTATATCTACTGTAGATGATAGGTACTAATTGTTTTCAACCACGTTTTTATATACCGCACAGGTCCCAGTTGTATTGCCATAACAAAAATCAAATACAATACCTCTTTGTTTACATATGTGTGCTTATTACATGAATATAATTGCGCTTGTATCCCGAAGGGGTTGGTAGAGACTATAGATTTCCATTTGATATGTTACTGGCATATCTCTTGTTTTTTTTACTCTTATGATTCTATGATTGATTATTCCCTTAGAATTGATTATTTTGATTGACTGACATTTCTTTACCTCGAACCAAATGTATAAGGTACTAGATTTGAAATCGAAAGGAACCCGCGGGTTCGAATCCCACTCAGTGCAATACTGACGAGGGCCCAATTCTAACGCAGGCGTTCTAGCTTAGCTGGTTAACAAGAATTCTAGTAATTTGCAACCCAAATTATTGCTGGTAACATTTTTAAAAAGGAAAAGGGAAAAATATTAGTTCTCCTCGCACGTCCGTCGATCGATACTCTTAACCCAGGCAGGAGTGAGTACTTGCGAAATCGGAAAGATACTAGAAGAGTTTCTAGAATGTTCCCGATCTCGTCAGAGAACGTGCCCTTAATCTCTTTTAACAATGGTCTTTTGCACATTTGTTTAAACTAGCATTAATTTAAAATACGATAAACGTCATTATTGATTCACTTACGATAACGTAGGTCAACAAAATCATTCAACAATTAAAGTAAAAATAAACCAAGATGCATATTGTCAATATGTATGAATCAACATTAGGTATTAGTCTCCTAACCTATATGATCGTCGTCACGCATACAATTATTGTATTGACAGTCGGACGCCGCGGGCTATTTGCCATCATCTCAACGATTGTTTATTATGACCATATATACAATACTTTTGTACCACAACTAATAATTATTCAATAGATGTATTTACGATGGCGCGCAGGAAGTAAACTGGCTTATGTATTTGCCATAGTTTACGTTTTCTTTGTCAATGAATGATGAAGTGATTTGTTGCGCATTTCGGGTGATATATTCGTATCACGGAAAAATGTTTATTGTTGCTTTGTTGCCTTTGAGATATGGAGCAGAAATTTAAATAACAATACCTATTTGAAAACTGCATGGTAAGAAAGATGTAATAATGTCAGTCCTAGATTAAACTATCCCACTCCTAGGCACCTCTTCTTAGTGTGAGGAAGGCTGGCTGGCTAGCAGACTACACATATCTTCGAGAACATTATGTAGAACTCACAGACATGCAGATTTCTTCACGATGTTTTTCTTCACTGTTAAAGCAAGTTATAATGAGCTATATAACTTCTAAAAGTCAGAGGCGAGGGCCTTGGGATCGCACTCGACTAAAAAAATAACGTGAAAATAACTACGTAAAAAGCATATTATAGATATTGCATAGTTTGGTGGACATCATATCAGAACTAATACGCCACGTGTATTAGTTTTCAATCTTATAAGGACCATGCTGGTGCCTGTTTAATAGAAAATAATTATTATTTAACAAATAAGTTAACCAGAAAGGCAGGAACTATACTAAATAAAATACAGTGAAGGATACACTCTGAAAAACAGCTTATGCTTTCAATACTGTCTTTTGCACATATAAACAAGATAAATATGTAATTAATCCATCAGCCAATCGCACTCTATTTTTGAACGTAAGTTTCGTCTAATTTCGCCGCAACAACCACATCAAGAAAATATAGTAAACTTCTTCAGTTCCACGGCTGGTCTGGGCGGCCTGCAATTATCAAAGCAAGGTGTCCACTCTACAAAACAAGTAAACAAGCAATAAAGTTGACAATTTATTATTATATTGCGATATCATTATTAATATATACCACGTGCAAACTATTATACAACAATATAGAGCGATTAATTGCGAAATACCTACAGTAAATAAATATGTTATTCCAACATTTATGAGTAAGTAATAGCTATCATTAGTTAGCAATTTCTTGTAAATAATATTACGTACCTACGTAGGATCATTCCTCTAGATAAAAGAGTAAGGCCTTGGAAATTTATACCTTCATTTCATCACCTATAGTGTAAGTCTATTACCGTCTTCTGTAGTTCCTTTTTATTAATAACGGGAATGTCATTTACGCATCCCTCTCTGCAGGCAAAGGAGAGCGGAGAGATGTCGGGATATGTCGGGCTCACCCGTGGAGTGATGGATAGTCCTAGATCCTACCGATTAAATAGGTTTGTCAACACGCTGCTTTGAATGGTGGTTGGATCGCTGTATTGTGGTTCCTGCCTTGACGAACTTTCCCACAGAAAATCCTATAGATTTTTATTCGAACGTTATGACAATTACGATTTGAATTACGATATTTGCATTGCCAAGCGAATATCAATCGCATATTCAAATAATGATTTGATAACATATTGCAAAGTTTTACGTTCTTTATCGTAATGATGACTCTTATTTTTACTTGCTTCTGCAGAGTTCGAGATTGATATTTGACAATACATTATTTTACGTTTTGTTAATACATAAAGTAAATATTTTCCATTTTTTATACATTACTAGCTGTTTGGGCTATAAATTCCAAGTATTCTTGTTAGCCTCTCTTACTATGGTTAAATACTTGTGTTAGGAAAAAGTTGTCGCCAGTAGTGCAATGGGTGTGATTAAAACCCGCAACCTAGCGATTGCTAGTCCAATGCCTTATCCATTGAGCTACTGTGTTTATATATTACATATGTATATAAAATCAATCTGACGATTGGCAGTAAGCGTAGGTACCTACAAACTTTTGCCATAGGATTACTAGTAGGAACATGCGCCACATGTCACTAATAAATATCGGCAAAACCTGTTATGTAAAATTTCTCAATTATTATTAGCACAAATATAGGCATTTGTATATCCATATGTTACTTAAAGGTTTAGTCAAATATAGTGAATTACCCAGAAACACATGCTATTTGTACGTACTACAAAGCCAAACATGCAGGCTATAATATACTTTATCAATATAATATCTAAGTCTATAATCCATTGACTTAGGCTTTTGTGGTCAGAATAGTAAGTTTGCGGTTCCATCAAGGATTAGCGATAGCTTTACAACTAATATTTTAGTAGTGCGAACGGTTGTAAAGTTATCCGCTATGTATAAAGTTTGTGCTGTCTTTTGGCACACTCTCGCTAAAAATTGTGAATCTATTTTACCATAATTGGTTAGAATTGTTACTTTACACCGTTATGCTGATACAAAGTACTATGTTGACAAAGTACATACAGTTATAATGTTAGAAAATAGCTCGTGTGTCATACGGTATTAGTTGGTTCGTGATAATAATATGGTTTACAGATTGTATAAAATAACTCACAAGGACCTGTTTCACAATCTCCAAGTAGCATTTATCTATATGATAAATGTTTTTTCGTCTACCTAACAAGAAAAAGACAGCATGTGATTAATATAACGAATTCCTTTTACTTGATCTTGTGGAACAGAGCATTAGAAATTATTGCTGTAAGTTTGAAAACTAAATACTTATCTAGGTAGATATATTGAAAACTAAATACTTCTCTTAATTTGTCAATTTAAACGTGATAGATGATTTCAATAATAACTGTTATTGGATATAAATATTTTTTAGTAGTGTTGTACATTCATAGGAATTTAGAACAATACTTATTTTTCCCGTAATTTCATACGCGCGAAATCTGCATTACCAAATTAGGAAACATACTCTATAAGTTCGGATTATATTAGATCCAATTTTGATGTCACTAAGAAACACATCTAATTCATTCATTCACAACAAATCAGAGTTCAGGCATTGTAGAGATCAACGCACACAAACGCAAATTCAAATAGATAAAATTTGTCGGATTAGATCGTAAAACTAATACACATGATTCTAACACATAACGACTATTAGTTTATATTAAGCCATTATTTAAATAAATGGGCACAATAGTTAAATAGCAATAAACCTGCCCCAAAAGAGCAAACATTACCTCAATTTGTTGGTTATGTTGGTACATACATTTCAACACCAAGGTGTGGCGATTTGCCTAACATTACATGCACCAAACTTTGCCATATTATATTGTACTAGCGGCCGCCTCGTGGTCAAAATTCAACCGAAATTCTTAAGCTTGCTACTTTGTTTTCTTTTTCTCTATTACATATAAATAAGGTATAGGTAACCATAGTTACGAAGACTTGTACGACGTCAGACGGACAATGTCGAAATACTACGTACGCGATTCGACTGCGTGTGTCAATTTCATGGTTGTGTGTAGTGTTTTTTCATTAATTTAATGTATTTCTGATGCATATTTTATAAAAATATTAGGATTTGCCCCTCCTTCTCCATATAAACTTTAGCTGTGCCAAATTTCACACTCCTCCGTCCGCGCAATTTTCGTAAAAACGGGTACAAAGTTTTTGCTTCACGTATTAATATATAGAATATATTGGTTGTTAAACATCGCGTTATATAAATATGTATAATGCATTCTGAAGAACGTATGTATGTATATTGTATTAAATATATGATGCTTACATAGAAATCGGATTATTTATTAGTAAAACTTATGTAGTATTTATTAAGATTATATAAATTAGAACAAATCTAACAGAATTTCATATGGGATTATCCCTGTGACCTTACAAACATATATGAACAACGATATGTGGATACCACAAAAATTTTTCATAGATAACACAATTTTAGTACATTTTATACAAGTTTAGTACACGGTCGTACATGGAAATAAGCGCGAGCATATGCCACGGGACCAACAAGGTCCTATACATATTAAAATAACGGATCCACATAAAGAACATATAATATCGTCATATATTTCGATTATTCTGCAAGTAAAGTGGTTCATAACGTATTTTATTTGAATATGAAGGTCGTATTAGCGATAACTGGTACGTTAACCCAGTTCTGAAAAATAATTAATTAAAACCGGTGAATCATGCGATATAAATTAATTATTAATTAATTGCTTACATGTTTTTTATGCAAGAGCATGTAAACACGTTTTGCTCATTTTTATATATTTTTCTGTATATATTTACGGAGCGGAAATATTTGATGCATTTTTTGGATACTTCAAGATGACTAACGAGTAAATGACACGCTTGATAGTTAGCGGTTGCCTCTGACAATTTCTTTTTATTTTTTTAGTTTAAATACAGAAATGCAGCGCTAGAAATATTTCTTTATTACTTTACAAACATTCAAACAATGGACACAAAGAAAACCCAGACTCGGAATAACTACATATTTGCGGAACACACAAATTTTTGTGCCGTGCTGTTTGGATTCCTAATAATACCAACAGTATCAGTCATGTCTTGCTAGCCATGAGGAAAAATAATATAAAGATCGGATAGAATAGGATAGGAATGGGTGAGGGTCTATCGGTGATTAACAAAATAGTAGAAAAGATAGTGGTCGGACAAGTTAGTGCTTTCCTGGAGCAAAACAGCTTACTATCAGATGCACAGCACGGGTTCAGGCGCGGCCGCAGTACCGCTACAGCACTGTCGCAGTTCTCAGACGACATAAATAGCAGCCTAGATCAGGGCCATCAAGTCCTGGCTCTGTTTATTGACTACAAAAAGGCATTTGATACCTTAGATCATGAGACGCTGCTGCGAGCCATGGATGAGTGCGGGATCCGAGGTCCGACAAACAAATGGTTTCGTAACTATCTGAGCGGCAGAACTCTGCAGACCTGCATTGCAGGAGTGGCCGGACAAGAAGCTGTAATGAACCTTGGCGTACCAACCGGCTCGGTTTTCGGACCGGTTGGCTACATTATGCATGTCAACAGTGTATGTAATGTAGTAAATAAATGCCGGATCTACATGTATGCTGATGACATGTCCTTGCTGTACTCATCAAAGAATATACAGGAGGCCAGAGCTGTGCTGCAGAAAGACTATGACAATATCACTAGGTGGGCACACGACAATAGCATTATTCTTAACCTATATAAAACTAAAGTTATGCATATTTATTCACCATATAATAGACTAGCAAAGAACATCAATTATTCAGAAATCAGTATTATAGGGCACACTTATGCGTGCTTTCATGCAAATAATTTCAATTGCCATTGCCAAATTGTCTGTGGGTGGACTCTACGATATGAACAATATGAACTGGAGTTTGCATGTGGATTCAGTGTGCACTAGACGTGTTGAGTAAATTCTATGCTTTAAATGCGTCGTTGAGTAAAAAACGCTGCGTGTCATTTATTTTACCCTCGCTTAGCTATGGCTAAGCAGCGTATCAGCGAGGGTAAATGTGCGTATGGACTAAATGAACGTATGGAACGTGCTCAATGCATACATTGAGCACGTTCCATACGTGCATTAAAACATATTTAGACAACATAAAGTCACTGCCAATTCGCTTCATGAAATACTTAGTCAATAAAAAAACAAAACTTGAATGCGAAGATTTTTATGAGAAACTATTATCTATCTGTAAAGTACTTCCTATACATAAAAGGGTCGAATACTCGGTGGTCCTGGAACAATTGTATGAGGATAAGTTCAAAATAAATGTATAAAATACTTATAATACTAAAAGCGTTAGACAGCATTAATTTGTAATACCCTCGGTAAGAAATTATTATGGAAAAAGAACCAGCAAGTATTTGACCCCTACATTGTTTAACAAACATGCCTGGCTGAGAACAAATGTTGTTTTAATGAAGAAACAAACTGTTAGAAGCAAACTTAAAATGTATTGCTGAGTTAAGCCACATAAATTTTTAATTAATTCTTATTTTATTATTTGTATTTTATTTAATTGTTTTCACCATTTACCAAGAGTATTAAGAGTACTCTTAATTATTAAATCACTGTATTAACCGAGAGCGTAAAACTGGTTACATATATGTATATTATAAATGTTATAATCGAGCGCTAATCCTGCCGACAAACTGTTATTCAGTTTGGTGGGTTTAAAATAATTGTAATATGTATTTATTTTAACAAAATTCTTAATTATTATTATTATTAAGCTTTTGGAATTCTTACCAACTAGGTAAAACGCACTGACAGTGGTTAGTTATACTGTTCTGAAAACCTCGGATGAGTACGATGATACTTTCTGAAGCGAATAGGCTTATTCGTAGCGTCATCAAATAATTGGCTACGGTGGATCTTTTTACATGAAAAATATATTGCTGCTAATTAGATATATTTTGATAAATACTTTCTAAAGACTACTTCAGTACCGTGTAGTGTAGTGATAATGAATGCAACTGCTGTGCATGAGGTCCCGGTTTCGAATATCGGGTCAGGTAAGGTATTATTAAATATTTCTGCCAAAAATTCTCAGTAGTAGCAGAGTCTGGAACTGTATCATAATCTCGCCATCTATTACGTGGTACGTTAAAACATAGCTGGGTAAATGTGGATGTAATACCTGCCTACCTCTCCAGAGATATAGTCGTGAGACTACGCATATATATTTCCCTCAACGTCTATTTCTAACCGGGGAACAGATCACGATCGACAGCGGACGCTTTCGAAATTCGACCAACGTTTTATTAGGTACAAATGAATGTAAGTGAATGTGTGAATCGACATTGAAAGGGCCTTAACACGAATACGAGCGGAAATATGGTTATGGACCAATACGTTTATATCTTTTGTAAACATCCTGTGTCGCAAATAGAAGATATTGACTTTCTTTAAACAATTACAGCGAGGAGCTGATAGTGAATGTCGATAATATGACAATAGTTTCTATGTTATTGGCCTCATTTATGTTAATGTAGGTTATAATATCCAGGGTTGCGATTCGCATGTGAGAATGGTTCGCGTGGCCTCTCTGATTCTGATAACACCAAGGAAATCCGTGGTATGTTTAGTCGGTAGGACCAGGACGTCGTCATCTTTCCCCGGGTGAGTCCGACATAACCTCTCCATAAAAGCATTTCATCACGTAAAAAAGGTTCTTATATCCAGTCGCAGATGTAGTGTCAGTTCCTGTGACCCACCCGCTATTCAATTTAGTTGGTAGGACCCGGGACTTTCCATCTTGCCCCCGGTGAGCCCAACATATCTTCTCCGCTCCCATTTTTCACGCGGCGAGAGCAGCGTACAGCTATAAAGTAAAAAAAAAAAAACTATTATCTAATCGCTGATGTAGTTCCAGTTCCAATGACCCATCATTTAAGGTAGGAGTAGGCACATTGTGGTAGGTTTATTTCGTAGGACCCGGGCGTTCCCATCATTCCCCGGGTGAGCCCAACATACCCGCTCTGCTCCCCTTTTCCCGTAGAGAGCGATGCGTAACGGGTAAATGGTTATGTTATCCGAAGTAGTCTGTCTGTGTGTCTTAGTTTCCTACTTTGCTTTGCAGGAAGCAGACAGTTTCCTATGTAAATGCTTTAATTTACATGTCATATTATAAATATGTAGGTATCTAACTTCTCTTAAGTTAATCGTTTGTTTTATTGCTCTACAGAGATTATTTTTCGAAATTAAACTACTATATACGGATTTTACCTCGTTGCTTATTTATCAAAGTATTACAAAATTTTGAAAATTTTACTGTGATAAATAAACAACGCGATAAAATCCGTATATAGTAGTTTAATTTCGATTAATAACATTCGCGTAAACAGAAGACAATATTATGTAAATCAGTACGGACTGGAAACAGCAACAAAAATACGCCTGTTAGAAGATCTACAAACTAAGCGCGCAAGATATGTAACATCTTTAAATTTCTTGAAGAGATGTCGTAATCACAGTCTCATTCCTACGTGTGTCAAGATATCAGCCCAGAAAGACATACGAGGAAGCGCTAAGATCTTAAAACAGGCAAGTAATAGTGTAATATTTTCAAAAATTTGTAATACAGTGATAAATAAACAACGCGATAAAATCCGTATATAGTAGTTTAATTTCGATGAATAACATTCGCGTAAACAGAAGACAATATTATGTAGAGATTATTTTGTTTTAAAGACTAGGTAACTTCCTAGTTAGGAATCATTTTAGTGTCGCGGAAGACTTTATTATAAACTTTCAATCAACGAACACAAAGAACACCAAGAATCGGAGTAAGTACTTGTGGATTTCACAAGATGTTTTGTTCCGTATGGGATTCAAAATCACAAGACTCCGCATAGTAACAGTGCCGAGGTGCTTGATTGATTCGCGACACAAGAATACTCTCAGTACAGGAGCTGCCTTCTTTTAGCACGATTTTATTAGCTTGGTATGTATCTATGAATCTATGTATCTATGAATCTATGTAACGGAATTTATGAACGTGATTTTCACCCCTTTCAAACCGACGGATTGATTCGAAACTTTGCACAATTATCGAGGACCGATGACAATACAAAAACTTAGAAAAAAAAGATGTTTTGACCACCCCACGCTTTTATACATTTTAGTTTTTTAAACTATTATTTTTATAAATAATATAATAATATAATTATTTATTTATTCAGCCTTGAAATACATAAGGCCTAAAGTTGTGTGATGATATTAAAGTACATATTCAAATATTATTATGAGCTAGTTTGGGCCCGCAGCTTCGCAGTTAATGTAGATTTTGTCAATATTTTTTTATCCCTCGGAGACAGTAGTTTTTTTCTGGATTAAATGTATGTCCTTTTCTGTACCCCTGACAACGTGTGTACATAATTTTATTATGGTTGGTGAGGACCTAGTTAAGGTGTGAAAGCGTAACAAACAAAAACACATTCACACTTATAATATTAAATGGGATTACAAAATAAACAATATTTTATACCATATGTTATTTAGGTAAAAACTCATCTTGGATCCGAATTAACTGTCCTCGGTAGGTACTTTACGTTAATTAAAAGTAAACGCATTTCAGCCTTGTTCCCTCATTGAAAAGGGTGCCGTGACATCACACGTACACTTGACATGTCAAAGCGTTAAAAGGATGGGTCGTTTTTGTTTTGTTTGTTATACAGCTGCGGGCAACTGGGGTTTGCTGTTGCAGTAATTAAACGGATCGCAAAACAAAACGTACAAAATGTTCGGGACGCGTGAAACGGTGATGGTAATTACTTTTTCTTTAATGCTATCTACCGCACTAGACATTCTGTGTCGAGCGGACTTCTCAAACATTGAAATAACGGAGATAAATAGCAGCTGGACAGGGAACAACAGTTTGTAGATAATTATATTTATAAAATGTTGTCTTGTACGAGGATCGCCTATACACTCAAAACACTAAACCGCTTATATCACTGTACTATTGGTGCAATCGAATACACAAATACTCGTTTTAGTGTAAACGGTAAAACCTAAATTCCACTTTACAATAATATTACTAAGACAGTTGCTACTCTAATAAATGTATAACAGGTATATAAGGACTTGTATGTAGTCCTGAAGAATGAACAAGTGACAAGTTTTTTTTTTGGTTTTGTGTTAGTTTTTGGCCTCAGATGGCCTAGACAACTTTACGCGGACTGCGGGTGAGCGCAGAAGGCTCACAACTCGTTATAAAGTATTCTAGACAACGTTATCCCCCAAGGGCGGACTACCACGGACCTCGGCTTGGGGCGTTGTCGGCAACGTGAATCTAAGGTGATCCACGGGATTAACGTTAACGCGACGTGTATTCCGACCTCTGCGGCGAGGGCGGAACCGCGTACGACTTTGTATGGCTTTGCGAGCCGTGTATGCTCTGTCTTGAGCGAGTGTAGTCCTATCATCTGGTTCGTCTAATATGTGCCTACGTCTCCTAACTTTCGATATCTTGGATGGAATGTATTTTATCGCCGCAACCACCAGCAGGTTGGTGTGTTTGAACAGAGTTAAAGTAGCTACGGAAACACTGCTGCATGAATTGCCTGATGGTCGGCAGTTCTAGATCTATGTGTAGATCTTTGTTGCGCACGAATCACGGTGCTCCCGTAGCTCTGCGCATGAAACTATTTTGTAGTGTTTATAGCCTATGGATCCTGTTTGGCCTAACGTGTGCGAATACTACATTAGCGTACGTCATGATGGGTCTAACGCATGCTTCATAGAGCCTAACGAACCAGCCTTAGGTGAGATCGGAAAGAGAGACGATCATCAAGGGTGACACCTAGATACTTGGCTTCTCTAGTCCATGGGATAGCGGAGCCAAACATCCTTATTTGTGGGGTCGCAAAGCTTTTATCAGACAGGATGTCTCGTATGAAGAGTACGAGCTTGCGAGGGACACTCATAGTGAATAGCTTGTACAACAAGCCGTTGTGCCACACTTTGTCAAAAGCCTTCGCTACGTCGAAGAAGAGGACTCCGGTGAATTGGTTGCGAATAGGTCTCGCACTTATGTACTCAAGTATAGGTACGGTGAACTTGTTGAACGCACGAATGTTTAGTTCGAAAACCAAACTGTTCGTGGGGTATAAGCAGCGATGCGTCGGTATACGCTTTACAGCCTAACATACAATAACCGCTCAAAGACTTTCCCCAATCCTATAAGCAGATTAATAGGTCTATAACTAACTATAACTATAAAGCTTGGACTTGGGTTTGTCGGGCTTGCGTATCCCAATGACAACGGCTTGTTTCCACTGCTGTGGAAATATATTATATGTGTTGGCGGCATTGAATGTGCTAGTCAGAAGAACTACTAACGAGTATGGGAATACCTTAATGACCCTATTACTAATACCGTCCAAGCCGGGAGCTTTTCTAGGGTGTAAGCCCTTAATGACCGTCCTAACTTCGTCAGGGGTGACTAAGGACACTATTTGATCATCATCTGCTACATCGTCATTCTGTCTGTCAGGCTGAGGCAGCAGCGGAAGAGAGACTCGACGCTTCACCTCGTTATCTACCTCTAGTATGTGGTCTGAGTCGAAGTGTTGGTCGCTTAGAATTCATTGTAGCTCAAGACTTTCTGCTAGGCATTCAGTCTTTTCGTCATCGTCGAATGCTGGAGGGCGGTTAGTCCTGTTTAACGGCGGTAGAGAGAACTTCTGAACATCTTTAGTGAGGGATCGGGACAGCTGCTAGAAGCCGACGTGAATTGGCTCTAGCTCGCTTAATGTAGCGTCCCATCGGGATTCGCGCATTTCTTGTATGCGTGACTTAACGTCACGCCGAAGGGAATGCATCCTAACCCGATTTGCCTCGCATGGGTATCAGTCGTTGGCACGTGTGGCGCTGTTCTTTCGCTTCAACAAATCACGTATGTCATCCGGTAGGTGCCAGCGACGGTCGTTCGTCGCAGAAACTTCCCGAAAACAATCGTTAACTAACGATTCAACGTAATCGGTGAGGCGATCGTTAGCCGCTTCAGTGTCTGTTCAGCCCGTAAAGATGTTAATAATGTTGTTTGATTATGACAAGATATATATTACATCAACTTTTTATAGTTAGGTATGTTTTGCAGGCTTACATTAGGTATATTGGTCATTTTCATTACAATTTTACCGCTCATGGGTCTGTTCTTTCTTTCTGTTAAAATCTTATTCATATTCAATTCGATATGTAACTCGAATCAGTAGCCTGAGAGTAAAATGAGTGAGATACATTACTGGACCAAAGAGCCTCGTAAATGAATGCATGTTATTCAAAACAGAGTATAAATCGTGAAATAAGGCCAGCTATATTAATTCTAAGTTTAGCCGACAGCCAGCGAGTCTGAACGTACCAAGACAATAGAGTCATAAGCCCTCATTATCAACAGTTTATCATTGACGGGCCTCAATATGTCATGTCTCCATTATCGGTGTGAACCGACCTTTAGCTCCAGCAAATAGCGTTGGATGTTTTGTTTTTATATGCAAAAAATGTTATATTGGATGCTGTTTGTATTTGAGGGAAACGTCCTTTTAATGATTGATCGTTAATATGTAGTATCCTTAGGAGGCATCACGGCCACAATATATAAAACGTATAACAAAACCTTCAACCTTCGAATGCTTCTTTATTTATAAAGTCCTTTGATTTTGTTTTCTTGCTAGTGGTGAACATGTACCCATATCATTTTTGTATCATGAATTTAAAATTGGTGTTTCTTTTATATATTAATATATTTTTTGAAACTAAACAATTACAATCAGATTGCATTATATTATAGGATGCATAAATGTCCAATTCCTTACGTTAGAACCATTTTCACTGGAAGGCATTTCAAACAAATTTCTCCACTCCTATATAACGAATTGCTAAAAAAGAATAAGTAGATTATAAATATGACTGCGACAATTTAAAAAGAAAGAATTAATTGTCTAGTAGGACTTGCTTATGAGGAAACCAAGAGACACACACACACTCACACACACACACACACACACACACAAACCTTTTTAATATTCATGTATTGCTATTTGCGGTAGATACTTAACACTCGTTTGTACTGAGCCTGTTTTCCTCGACACAGGGAAACCTAATGTGGGAAACGGTGTAACAATTTTGTTCTAAAAAGAAGCCAGAAATAAATATATTTTCATTTTTATTTTCAAACTTAATTAAAATATAATACAAGAAAGGATGTAGGTACACGAGCTATTATTAACATACTATATACAACAAAAACATTTTTCATAGCTTCATAATTCTTAGCTCTTCGCTGCCAATTGGCAACGTGCCCCAAAGACTGGCAGCATTGCATCTTTTTTATGCGGCAACAGATTTAAAACCTAGGTGGGCCCAACTGAGGCCGTACCTCCCCACTGTCTTATTATTGCCTCTTAACCTAAACTTAAACTGAACTGGAAGACTAATAAACCGGCGTTTTATTAAAACGGTGAGTAGTGTCTAGTGTTCTTAAGGAAAGGCTTATAGTAATATTTCTCCCCTGCAGTGCATTTGAGCTTTTATTAGACTTTGCACTAACAAAACTGGGGCTGCAGTATCATTGCTTAAAAAAGTAATGTAGTAACATCATTTTACGATGGAAAGAGACAGGGCTTTATGCAGTGTAACTTTGTTTAATTTACTCATTAAGTAATAACATATTTATTCTCCCATAGGAGAGATATAGTAAGAACGATTTTGGTGTGCCAAGCAGTACAGTAAGTACTGCCAATCATGCTGGCCGCATGATATATAATTTTATATACAATAATAGTTATATAGAATTTGTACAATAATATGTAATCAATTAGTACGAGCCTAACATATGTCTACTAAAGAAATACTTGCGGTTGCAAAACATTGAATTAATTGTTATAGCTGATTAATTTAAGACAATGTATTGTAAAACAATTTGAACTTGAATGCATAAGGCAAATACGTAAACTCATTCTTATTGCTCCCTTTGAATATGGAGTAAAACTTTCTAAAGGATACTTTGATAATGTGAATGAAACTAATCCATAAATAATATCACAACAAATCTTAGCAAACCAAGACTTCATGCACAGCATCCAATCCACTACATCTGCAACACCAAGGTAACTACTCATCTAGTAGAATTATTTTTCCGCCATTAACGCTAAATAAAAATGCATCATGCTTCATGAAATGTGACCGCACGTTCGTATCAGTAAACGTGATTGAACATTTATAACGGTTTTCCGAGAAATAAAAAAGATTTTATCACGTTTTGGTAGGCACTGACACTTGAAAACAGTATTAATGATCGCTCAGTAGAGGAAAACAAGTCATAATAATTATTGTTTATTAATATAATAAAGTATCAAGACCACCACAACTTCATATTTTATGATTGGATTTTCCGCTCGAGATAATATAGTTGGGTATTTATTTGAAGTCATTAAAATGAGGCAAGTGTTATGACAAAACCGAGGGTCCTTGGGTATTAATCATATTAAAAGTCTCCATAAAGAAAAATATGTACCTAGTTTTTTATTAAATATGTTAACTGTAATATTTCCCTGCGGAGCATAGATTGTAGGGAAGAGGCAGATAAGGGAACTCCCTCTTCCATATAATCCTCTTAGGATTAGTAGGGTATTGATAGAGTATCAACCAGATTCTCCCATAGCTTAATCTATCTCTTTTTGTGCTTGGGGACCACTGATTGCTGGACCGACCCCGCATCCATTGCCACAGGCGAAAGAGGAACTGGTTTAGCCGGTAAAAGTCCGGCACTGAATCTCCTTTAAACTGTGCCAATATTTTAGAATATGAACTAAATCTCTATTCTATAAAATACTGAACACCGACGTCGATATTTTACTATGAGAAGAGTTAGGCCATAATCTACCACGCTGATAACTCATATCGTCGTGGACATGATTCCATCTCCAAAAAAACGGATTTCCTCACGACGTTTTCCGCCACCGATAGAGTGATCATTAACTACTTAATACGCACATAACTTCGATAAGTCATTGGTGCGTACCGTGGGATCGATCTCTAAGTCGTCTGGGTAGATTGCCTAGTGGAGAGACCGTTGGACTGCCACCCAGAGATTTCGCTGATGTATAATTATGCCTACCTGCATTCATGTTCTATGTCCTTCCTGGTTATCATTAGAGATATTCTTTTAAAAGAAATTTGGAATATTTTCTGCTGTTGGGGATTACAAAACTTTAAAAAGGGGACACGAAGAATATCCTAACTAGAAAAAACGATTTATTTTGGATCTTTTTTTTCATTATCGAACCCACTATACTCGGCGCAGCAGCATGACAAGGTGACTACTTAGCCCCTAAGCCACCCGTCAGTTGTCAGATATGAAGTATTTTTCCATCCATAGTCAGAGTACATTAAGCAATTGCCGCGTTCAAGATTTGAGAGCGAGAGAAGCGGTCTGTCATAATCAAATAATGGTATAGTCGTGCTTCTTTGCCTAACACGACATGGTCAATGGACCAACTGACCTATAACTTCGATCATCATCATTAATTTACTAGATCACCATATTATTCCTAGAGCACGCCGCGTTATGACCCTGACCGATCACTATCCGAAGTCTTCAGATGATTTATTTGGCCTGTTAAATTTATCAGCTGTGCTTAAACAATGTAGGTTAATCTTTACAGTATAACAGCATCTCATCAAAGAAGCAAGTAGACATGTTAAGGGACTTCTAAACGAGCAATATTTTGTACAATATGTGTTTACAATATTTAACTATTGCAACGACGCAATTTATAGAGGGGAGATTATTTGGAAACCTAATTATGAATACATGGTTATTAAAAATTTTAGAAAAGAATGTAGGCAGTACTTATAAGTTTTGTCTATGTTTATTACATAGAGTCTATGGTTTATTATAAATACTTACTCCATATGCCTCAAGCACCATATTGTTATATTTGTAAAATTAGTACTTTCTCATATAAATCAAATTCAGAATGACTGAATAATGTTGTATACCAATGTCAAGCTTATCTTAATCTGAAATTAACTATGGAGCAGAATACTTTGAAAATACACAATGTATAACTTCACATAATTCCTATCATTCCACAGTTCCTAACTTAGATAATGTGAAATTGACTGCGTATCAGCTCGTCGTTTGTTAAAATTACTTGATATGAATGGTGTCAACATTGCTATTGATAATAATCAAATAGCTAATAAGAAAAAGTGTTGTGTTCAAAGACTTTGTAATCAAACTATTTGTAAATCAAATTTTTATTAAAGACTTAGTTATATTTGAATAGTTGTATTCCATATTTAATAAAATGTACATCTATCTGCTTATTTGCAATTCTGTAGTCACGATCTAAAATGAAGTAAGAATAAGTTTTGTGTAACTAATGTCAATGGAAGAGACTAATATCAAAGACACAGGCTCGGCATAGCTACCAGCCCTCGGTACCAGTGTACATTTCTATAATAATAATAATAATATTCTACCACATACACACAACACTATCTAGCCCAAACTAATATAATTATATTTCTATGTTTTACATAAGTGTTAGTGAAGGATAATATTGTTCTTAAAAAGTGCTTGTGTTTACTGCTTTCGATAGAATTGCACAGGGATTTTTATGTAAGTGATAAGTATTGTTATTTGTCAATTAGCATAACTAGAACCTTATAAAAAGTATGCTAGTTCTGAACTAGTTGAATACAGTTCAGACTATCAATCAATTGTCTTGGAAGGAATCTTTTCTTGGAAGAATTCTTTCTGCTTACATTAATAATACTAGATCACTATGACAGTCGAGTATTAATAAGTTGTAGCCAAATCTGGTCACGTCAAGCATTTATATAAGACTTACAAGATTGCCACCGGAAACACAGCCAAACCCAAACAATAGTACAGACAAACTAGGCAAATACTTTCACCACGATTGCTACTAAAATCTTACGTCAACCCTGTCTATGCGGTTCTTAGAAAATCCATAATTTGTTCTGAAGACCAAAAGAAACAGCTCATGCCTCTTGCATAATATAAAATTTCAGATTTTGTATAAGACATAAGCCACTGTTTCTCTTGGTCTTATTGAATGTACTCTATTTTAACTTGGACAACAGCTTCTCGAATATATACTGCCGTGATACCTATCTTTTATGTAGTACATATGTACTATGTATGTATATCGATAGTCTGATGCATATATGTATAAGCAATAAGGCATAAAATTATATTACGCACCCACATCTTACCAGCTATGGTTGATGAAAAACCAGACAAGGCTCTTATAGCCAGATTCGTCATTTCGTCATTTATAACATACATAAAAAAAATAGTGAGTATTACTGCTGTATATGCCTGGTAGACACGGCAATAGGTTTGTTCCCAGTACATGGACCTCTTAACAATAGTTATCATATATGATAGAATAATATTTTATCAATTAATAAATTAATTACATAATTATATTTAACAAAGCAACAATTATAATTTACATCTTAACTAATATTAACAAGGTTAGGTTACTAGGTTTATGACAGGTTAGGTTACACGCTAGGTTCATGGGGTCCGGGCGCTCGTGCGCTTTTTAGAGATATATCTAAGCGGCTAATCGACGCTTCGCGTGACCAGAAGGCTGGACTTTTCTTGGCTCAAAGAATCAGCATTGCCATTCAACGTGGCAATGCTGCCAGTCTCCTGGGCACTTGCCCGGTCGACAGCGATTCTGAGGAATTTTACGACGCTGCCTGAACCAGCCATTTCCTTTCTTTATATTAAATTTATAGACCCATATTTTGTTACTTTCATGTTTTATTTATAAGTGGTTAGATTTGATAGAATAACTAAAGAATGACGTAATGGTTTAAATCACCTCGCAACTGCCTGCCTGTGTTGTTGGTACGATCCTCACAGAGAACAAACATTTAACATGATCAACAAAACATTGTTGTTCTGGGTCTGGATGTTCTTTGTGTCCATTGTTTAAATGTTTCTAGTCTCCCGCCAAACAAGATACTAGTGCGGTACGGTCTTAAAAAATGGTGGCAAAATGTGGGAGTAATTACTCAAATATATGCGTAAACTTTGTATATATGTGTATATAATACACATGTATAGTTGTAACAAAGCTACAGTAATAGGCGACTATGTATAAGTAAAACATTATACCTATTGATTCAATGTTTTGCCACAACGTTGAAGTGTTATGGCCAGCTTTAGATAAGATTACCTGTTATCGATACTGTAGAGATAAAGGCTTTCACCATAGATTGGTCATGTTAGTGATAGCTGACTATCGCCAGGAGATATTGATAAACTAGGCCTCCCAAATGTTAACCGAAAATATTGTGATTAGAACTACAGTTAATCTTTAATAATATTAAAAAGCTGAAGAGTTTGTTTGTTTATTTGGTTTAATGCGCTAATCTCAGGAACTACTGGTCTGAATTGAAAAATTATTTTACTGCTGGATAGCTCATTTATCGAGGAAGGCTATAGGCTATATAACATCATGTTACGACGAACAGGGGCGGCGCAGTAATCATAAACGCGGGTAAAACCGCGGGCACATCAAGTAATATTCATAAGTAGTTGATTCTATGAATAATAGGGGCAACGAATAAATTACTATATAAATAAATAACAGGTAAACGGCAATAGGTTCGGCCCCTATTACATTAAAACGAAATCTGGATGTATTAAACATTATGAGGCTGTACGGGTGACGTAGTGGTTTAAGAGGTCGCCTCGCCACTGCCGCCGCGCCGAGTGTTGTGGGTTCGATTCGAAAACTTTGTGTGATCCACAAATGGTTGTTCCGAGTCTAGGTATTTTTTGCCTTCGATATTTGAATGTTTGTAAAATCAGGGCATTCAGGAATTATGGCTACGAGCTCGTACGCCCCTTGACTTTCGGCCCTTTCATAGAAAGACGAAGCCCCGTTTCACGGGGCTCCTATTTCTGGAAGGATTTAAGAAGAAACCTAGCAAATATAGGTATTTGTTAAGTTTCTTCCCCTAGTAGGCTAGGGGGCGAAACTTGAGGGGCGAACGGACTCGTAACTGAATTATTCCTAGAGCAGGAGTTGTCTTTCTTTAAAATAAATTAATATCTGCCCATACCTTCGGGGATATAGTCGTGAGACTATGTATGTATGTAAAAATAAATCATACCCGGACAAAGTTGTTCTAAGCGTTGTTCATTTTCTTGACATTGAACATTTAGTATCTAGTTCCTTAAAATGAAATATTGTACCTATGTCCGGATAGCGAAGCGGTCGCTTTGCCATTGCCACTGTGCCGAGTGTTGTGGCTTCGATTCCCACACGCGACAAAAATTGTGTGATCCACAAATGATTGTGCCGAATCGCGGCATTATTTGTGTCCGTTGTTTGAATGTTTATAAAGTCCTCGTGACACAGGACTTAAACATAGTCTCGCAATAGCTACTATGTTCATCTTGCCTTTTTGTTTAAAAATAAACATTGTATTAATGTTCACACAAACCATTGTGTGCTAGGATTGAAACTAAAACACTCGGCGCTGGTTATAACTGAGAACTGATAACAGTAATTAATCGTCTTTCTCATAGCAGTTATTTTCCTTCATCTATTTACCTCATTGCCATTTGACGCGTCTTATCCTATACATAATTGTAAACAGCTATTTAAAGGACCTTACATGTATTAAACGATATATGTATGTACATTTGTTAATAAAATCAAAAGCAAGTCGTGATATTGAAACAAGGCGTTCAAATATTATGAGCGTGAATTGCGTTTTATCCGTTACACAGATGTATAGGTACTTGGCATCTGATGTATAAACACGCGTTCACGAGTTTAGCACTATGAATTAACATGTAATTTGTTGTGTTTTCTAATAAAATATGCATCCGTGTTTACCTAAAATAAATAGGAATTGACATGAAATTTGTCTGACATTGTCTTTGCAGCCTGGAGTCATGACAATATTTCAAAGAATGAGGCGTAGCGACGTTCTTTATTATTTTCTTACATCCTTTAACCGGGTAGCAAGAAATATCGTTCGATAGACCTGCTCCTGATGTCCGGTCATATCGGATTGCCGTCTCATCGGATTATGAGAGTGAAGGAATAGAGAGTGCACTCGTACTTGTGACATACTTGTTAACTTTAATATGTATACAGGGTGTCCGGTAATTAATGGATAACCTGGAAATGTCTTATAGTGGAACTGATGGCCGTTCAGAAAAATATGAAAAAAATCTATCCTAACTACTACCTGAGATATGTGTTTCTTTTTTAATTACCATGTATAACTTTCTTGTATGCTACGCCCATAAATTAATGAAATCCATCGGTTTTTTGTTGTTTTATTATTAAACACTAATTATGCTAATAAATAGACAGTCAAAATATGCTATGCTAATATAGCTTGCACTTTTTAATATATATATTTCTTTTAAATTTCTTTATTCCTATTTTTCAATTTTTCTGAACGGCCTTCAGTTCTACTATGGGACATTTCAAGGTTATCCATTAATTACCAGACAACCTGTATATCGTACAGACGGCCAGTCTTCGTTGAGATTGGCCGCCGCCGCGCCGTGACCAACATTTGGTCTTGACGTATTTTTCTCATTTATAAATAGGTAAGTAAAGCAGTAAACAATATTGCCGTAGCTGCTACTACATAGTTAAAAATAAAATCACTTCAGTCATACTTATTTGCATTACACCGGCCATTTTTTCAGGATTAGTGTACAAGTTTGCTAGCTTCTCTTAACATCTATTCTCAAATCTCTTTGAGTGGTAACACATTATTCCCAGTAGTCGCAGTCAAGTCAAAGCGATGAACAAAAGTTATTATCCACCTGTCTTTTATTAGAAGGGTAGAAAATTAGCTGTACTTATTTAATTCCGACGTAATAGGATACAAGTCTATTGCCATCATAGGAGTGATATTAGAAATACCTTATAACACTTTCCCTGATCTGGCTGAGTCGCCAATCATCTTCTATTAACACATGCACGCTGACCGTTAGGTTAAATGCATAACATCGTCTGGTATAAAACTGCATAATTTCCTACTAATATAATAATTGTGAAAGATCGTGAAGATATTCGGATGTATGTAATTCAGTCACGTGTAGGTTTACACGTGATCGAGCTACATTCATCATCGAACGGATTTAGATAAAATAAGGTATACAGATAGACTATGTCATAAATTAACACATAGGATACTACTTATCATAGTATCGATCCCGTAATACGCTCTACAGAAATTCATGCGTATGAAGATGCGGGTATATGGTTGGGTGCTGGATTAAATTACCACTTAAACCAGCATCCAAACATATACCTACCATTGCCTTACCTACCATTGCATTGCTACCGTCTTGCCATTGCCACTCTAAGTGTTGTTGGTTCGATGGCCACACGGGCATACATTTGATTATTCCATAAAGAGTTGTTCCAAGTCTGGATGTTCTTTGTGACTGTTGAATGTCTGTAAAGTCTCCTATTGCGCAGGATTTATACATAGAGTGATAGTCATCTTTTTAAAAAAGAAAATGAGTAGAAGCTACTTATTAAATAATATTGATAATATATTTCTAGGTATTTAGTTGTTAAAACATATATCATCATTTTAACTAGTATTACGCGTATCTAATTCTCTCTCGCCCGATAAGTAATTATTTTTAAATAAGCCTTGCTCAGTTACTATTTAAGTTAAAACTCAAACACCGTCTGTGTCTCTGTCCGTCTGCTAAATGACAAATCTTCAGCTGTTAACAAATTGAGCAATATAGATAACTTCACAATCAAGTTAGCAAATAAAAACATTAGAATCAACTCTAAACGTAAATAACATTAATGTTGCATATGAGTTTAGTATAGACGTGCCGATATAAAAATTGCTCAACTACTTGTGCGAATATATGATTAACGTAAGTTTTATTGTATAAGCGAAATATGACTTTAAATTATGTTTTTACGACAATTTCAAAACACAGTTTTGACACCCGTGATACGATGTAACAGAAAATATATTAATATAATAAAATGTGTGATGATTTTGTAACCCCTTTATGTGTGCAAACAAATTATATTTATTATGATATAACCTGCATTTTTATCCCGAAATAACATACTTCGGGATATAGTGGTTTTAAAATTGGAATACAAGAGTAGTAAGGGTTTTTGTACAAACTACGGTAAAAATATATAATTATACATGTATATTTTAGGTCTGGCATACAGCCAAGTTGAAATTAATTGTATGTTGTGTATTTTTATTGGCTTCCTTACTTGTATAATAATATATACTGTAGTTTTCTCCACAGCATACTTCAACATAACATTAGATAAAATCATAGAATCACTAACAATTTTCTAAAGCCGCAAGTATCCACTATACTTATTGACAATATACCAGTTAGCGACCCCATGTAAGCATGTTAACACTTTCATAACCATATTGTCGGTTCACAAAGGTGCTTTTAGACTCACAATTCACAGCGGTGATCACTGCATATTTTGTGCATATGCATTCAGAAAGTCAGTCATAAGTCTACTGCGAATTTGGATCGACTTTCAGTCCAAACATATAATTACAGCAGTATATGTATTTATAAAGCGATTGTTATTTAATGTTTTTCACGCAAAAACATAACTTTTATTTCTAATAAGCAATAACGTAATAATTATTAATTAACAAGAACCTTAATTAAATAAAATATTAATTAACATAATATATATACAAACAAATTACATATTTACAATACGGTTAACCTTAACGGAAAATAAAGGAAAACCAATAAGGTAAAGGAATAAGGATATTTTATGTAAGTACACTAAAGGGCTTTGCTTTTGTGAATAGCGCGTAATACGGTGATCGATCTAACGTTGATTTGCTATCTTACTAAAAGTATGATTTGCTTATCGAGGAATTTATTACTGCCTTGAATATGCAGCTTCACAGACAGTAAAATTGAATAGTGAGGGATGCGATACATATCACGTACGCAATCCCTATCAGCGCTTATTCACTCGCTCTTGTGTCATGCCCAAACCCAAATGCTTACTGTTACGTGTTTTTAGTCATACTCATAATATACCTAGGTAACTAATTTATTATAAATATAACAGCTTGTTTATATTTTCTTTTTTTGCTCATCAAAATGGCCACACTCTGCCTGATGGTAAGCAGTCGTGTGGTCTAAGAGCAGTGGCCTCCACATCGTCCTCATAGCAGCCGAGGTGATGTTGAGGTCTCTACTTTGACGGCCTGAGAAGGTGCATTTTCACGCCCCGCTTAAAGAATCCAGGATTGAAGGAAGAAGGAAACACGTGCCTTGGCAGAGAATTCCGTGCCTTGATCGTTCGGCAGATGTATGATATATATATTTTTTAAAGATTAGCTACTGTGAGTAATATAATACCAATGAAAGACATTGTGGCTCTCTTAAATAATGATTTGTTATTTAATTGGACTGCATGCGTGACGTAATGATATTAGAAGTCGCCTCGTAATTGCTACTGCGGCGAGTGTTGTGGGTTCCATAGCCACACGAAAAAGAAAATTGTACGATTCAAGTCAAAGTCAAAAATAATTTATTCACTTAGGTCACAAAGTAACACTTATGAACGTCAAAGGGGTTAGTGAGTTTATTACATTTACTGAATTTACATTTATGTTAGTTGCAAGGTTCAGGCAAAAAGTTGAGCCTATGAGAAGATACCTGCAAGAAACTCAAGGCCACTCTTTTAAATCACCATCAACTTATAATTTCAGTATTTTACAACTCATTTATGTACCAGATGTTGCAGTTATTATGCCATATGTCAATGTCCATATAAAAACAAATTCTAATAATAAAGAGAAATTGGTTGATTCACAAATTGTTCATTATGTGAATGGTTGTAAAGTTCCCCGCGGTTCAGGTTTTATCCCTAGTGCGGAGTTGTTAAAGAATAAATTTTAACTTAATTAATTGACTGTAATTATTTGCTTGATAGCACCGGTGATAAGCTAATGAACGACAAGATAAATGGGAACAATAAATTAATGCAAAGACTACTTCCTCTTTTCGTATATACTACCAGTCATATAGCTCTATTCGAAATTTTTTTTCGTGTTCAGCATTGGCCGCATTGGTTTAGCGGCTTTACCTACTATTTATAATTACTTAAATATTTTGTAAAGCACCGATTACATACATTTTGCAAACATTTGTATTTATATAAGAGTTGCAAAGTCTTTGTTTCGTTAATTGCGGTTTGCGCCACCAACTGTTGGCAAATGTTTCATAAATTATGTCATCAGTATAGAGAATATTTTATTATAAACGAGGTGGATTTCTTGAAGATGATTTCTTCTATTATTTATTCTTGGTAAACTGATTAAGGAAATAGCGAGTGAAGCTGTATTGACTGAACTAATGACGTAAAGGTTAATTTCGTTGTTTCGCCACTGCGGGCGTATTCATCGAGTAAATTAGGTTCGATCCCCAGACTGGACAGAAATATAACACCTGTTCATGTCTAAAGGAGTAAACAGAATTATATTCCACCTGAATTTCGCCAGCTATGTTGAAGGTCCTACTTAATAGGGTGCAAGCCTATTTTTTTCAACCGAGCAAGTGTTCAGACTTTTAGCTGTTATCTAGAACTAGATGTGCACGCGGTTTCATCCGCGTTTATGATTACCACCGCCGCCATATATATATAGTCTTCCACGTTAAATGGGCTATCCAACACTAAAATAATTTTTCAAAATCGGATCAGTTGTTCCTGAGACTAGCGCGTTCAAACAACGCGACAAAATCCGTATAAAGTTTTTAATTTTAATGTATAACATTCGCGTAAACATAAGACAATATTATGTAAACTCTTCAGCTTTATAATATTAGTATAGATTACTTAAGAAAAGCCCAATAACATTTTTCCTGATCCGAGTGGTAAACCCGAGACCCTAGGTCTAACTACACTTACTACACATAAACGCAAAGAACGGCGAACTCTCATAAATTTTTTTGCTGACATCATTTTATTGCGTCAATGAAAAATATCGCAAAATATAGAGTTTTAATTCCTGAACAATTTTGTCTTCAGGATCACCATAAAATAAAGTCAAGGATTAAAGATATTGCAATTTGAAGTTTGGAGATTATACCCCGATTCTCATCAACTACAGATTTTAGATTTTACAGTAAAGTGCTTTTTTAGACTAAAATAAACTGCAAACTACATAATGTACCGAGACACGCTGGTTTATTTGTTTATTAGGTAGGTATCAGGCACAGATCAGGTAAAATAAACTTCAATGCGCGTTGGCGACACAGAGAAAACCTTTTATGATCTTTTTGAATAACCTCATGCAATAAATACCTGATCATATGGTTAAAATCACGGCAGGTGATTCCAGGCCATAGTATTTTATGTCTTCTTCGTACACACGCTTAACGTTTACGGGGAAAAATGTTCAAAACCGCCAGGTTCACGAGCAATTTGGTTCAGACGTTGAAGGGAGAATCCCAAAGTGCTCTACTAGTACTTAACTGGAGTAATAACAGCCTCGCACATTATATTGACGTAATGTAAAAGCAAGTATTCCTTTTGTTGCGTTTCAGTAAATGAGGCCCAAACCCTTTCCTCATCCTTCGGCCTGCTTCTCCAACTCAGCTACTTTATCCCAGATGATTAATAATCCTCTGGTAACAGCTTTCCATCAATCAGGCCTTTTATTTACATGACAAGCTTGTATTAAAAAAATCCCTGAATGTACCTAAACATACATTTAAAAAACAAAACAACTTATTTAAATTATATTTTTTATTCTTAATATTTTGTAATAATATCGTTCAGAAACTACTGGTTCTGTAATATACTGTTGATGTCTGGCTCACCCAAGATACCAGACTAACATCATTATATTGTATGCGCGCAGCATCCAACTGTTTATCTAACAACTAAGCAACTACAACGATATTCTAATGTGCTCGGCCGGACACATTATTTTCTACTAAAATGTAGACATAGTATTGACTTTTAGATACATGGCGTGAATTTATTTTACCTCTAATTAAGGTTAAATTAACACACATGATTCGTGTAGGGTTTACATGGCTTCCCATCTTGATAAATCATACACAAACGAAATCCAAATCAGACTGACAACCATTCGAACCAAAGGAAACGATTCCTTCTTTTATTAATATTGTTGCCATACTCGATTTATGTCTTTCTGGAATTATTTTATTCTAAGAAGATTATCGTGCGTATATTTTTAGTATAAAATAAGATTACTTTTTCACATTGATTTTGATGAGTAAATATATTTATTAGACGCTACATAATGCAATAAAGACAATGTATAAAACCTTATTCAGATTATAATAAATATTCAATAATATACGATCTGTAAATAAGATAATCGTCGACGCTTGATTATTTTACAGCAATTATTTTGCCAATGTTCTTTATGCCATTAGACCAAAATGTCATATGGTACGATCTAATTGTGGAAGATGTCTATAAAACAAAATAGTTTAATTTATGATAATACTATACTTATTGTTGTCTATGTACACCTTATATCATTCCAGACTACTTGCTTCTACTAAGTAAATAAAATTAAAAAACAAATACACAAACCTATAAATTATAAACTTACAGTGTGTATTCTTCCAAGTCAGTAAACCTGTTTTTGCTAAAACAATATAATTTTAAACTATTATCCTGTTTGTAAAAAGTTCAATTGTAAGTACGCAATGACGAGACATGTTTGCAATAAGATGACAAAAACAAAACATGTAATTTCCTGAGAGATCACTTTACTGTTGCCATTTGTAAGTAGCTTATCAGACATTTGTGAGTTTAATAACTTTTATACTTTCGCGGAGCATAATTTATCTTATATTTATGTTTGTAACGGTAAGTAACGCGATCATGCTATGTGGGTACATATATTTGGCCTCTTGTCAGTGTGAGAAGGGTTAGGCAGACTTCAAATATGTTCAAGAACATTATCGAGAACACCCAGACTTGCAGGTTTCCTCATAATATATTTCCTTCAACGTATACGCACATAACTTCGAAAAGTCAAAGACACAAATGTCATTGCTTTGAGATCGAACTTCAGATCTCTGTGGCAGTCTAACGCTCTCCTACCAGAATATCGCTGATTATTTGGGAGCTTTCAAAATTATGTAATAATAGTGTTTTAAAAATAAAAACGCAAAAAATACGTATAAAGTAGTTTAATTTCAATGTATATTTTTAAGAACCTTTGAGTGGCTACTAGTCTACAATCAATGAAAATTTGTTCACATAAATTATACAATTACATTGTAAACATAATATATCATTGTTTTCTAAGCTAAGACGTCACCAATTCCATCGCGTGCTGTCGAGCCTAAAATTGCCGTATCACCGTCAACAATCACGGAGCTATTAGAGCACCTACATTAGCTATTAGATCTACCTAATGTCCACGTACGTACAGACAATTGCTCTTTTTATTGAAAATATATATTCTGTAAATCACGCGATGGGTTAATGTTCAAGTCTCTATAATTAGATTGCTACAACTTCTCCCAAGTAATCAATGTATTTTTTCTGTCCTACAAATGAACATGTAATCCGCCTCATGGTAAGCGGTTAATATGGCCAATTGAAACTTGTAAGACTAGAGGCATCTCGCGCTTTACCGAGTCATGATAAGAAAAAAAACAAAAGTTAAATTATATTTGGTATTACATTACGAAAATAATCACATGACACAAAATACTTATACAAAGCTATTTTTATTTGAATTAACATGTCACCCTGATTTCATGGTATATTCCTGGTTTAGTGTCCCACTTAACATAATTAAACATGGTCTTTTAAGCATTGCTTTAGGTGAACGACAAACGCGACAATGCGACTTGATGTTTTGGGTTAACGATTGTGTGTATATTACGTATTTATGTAATTTTCGCATCACAATCGTTAACCCAAAACATCAAGTCGCATTGTCTAATTATGGGATGATACCGTTGTATGGACTGGACATTTCCAGTCATGCAAATGTTAGTTATGAATTATGAGACTATGTTGTTAGATAATCATAATTATTGTCAACTTGACATAAATTATTTGATATGATATGCAGAATTCAATCACTAATGCAGGTAACCTGAACTCTTGCTTAAAACTATAACTTATTCAAAATCGTAATGTTTACAATATTGACACTATGTACAAACTCCAGCAAATACCTACAGCTTAGTTGTTCCTGGAAATATCAGAAGTAGCATCACGTTCCACTCAGAGAACCAAAGTGATCTCTACCTGTGAACTCGTCTCGCCGCAGGAGCTTCACACAAAATCTATTGCAGGAAGGAAATATCTCCATCTACTTTTCAACAGAACCGCAAAGGAAGTAAAGGTAGGTCGTAACACTTTCTTACTCTTTGTCGTTTAACATCGCATAGTATACGGTTAGCTCTCCGTTGTAGTTTAAATAAGTCGCACATCGCTTTTACTATTATCTCGTCGCGTGTAATCCACCGCATCGCTTTCCGTCACTCATCTAGGACAAATATACAAACAAGTTATTGCAAAAAATATTTAAAGTAAACAGTTTCAATGACGTATTATCTTATTGTCTTCCAATTTCCTCGTTCTGCTTAGACTATTGACGTACAAATTGTTTTGCGAAGTCTTTGATTGTGCGTATCGAGTGTTTTCGTTTCGGATCAATACGGAACCAATCCTATCTATTGTGTTCCGATAGTACCTGTATAAGGTGTCATCAGGTGACTGCTCAACCGAAATGTGCTATTGAGAGGCTCTGAGTATTATTTAGTCTAGCAGTCTGTTAACGGTCATATACCTCTTTGGAGGCAAAACGGGCATGTTATTATGGTAGTGATTGCCTTGTTGATGCCAAATTGATGGTATAAGCTTGTGTTTGTATTTGTGCGATCATGGGTTAGAACATCTTCTAAGGAAGGCAAATTATGATTACTTTCTCCTGTTATCAAATTCACAGCAGCAGCACTGGATTTGGCAATGTATTTGATAGATGACGATGACGACAGTCTCGATGGCGTAGTGGTTAGTGTAACCGACTGCCACGCCTGAGATCGCGGGTTCGATTCCCGCACAAGTCAAACATTTGTGTGCATGAACATGGATGTTATTCTTGGTCTGGGTGTTTCTATGTATAATATGTATGTATTTACAAAAAAAAGTATATATGTATGTTTACCCATTGTCTAGTACCCATAGTACAAGCTCTGCTTAGTTTGGGCTAGACGGTGCTGTGTGTATGTGGTAGAATATTATTATATTATTAATTAAAAACATAGAAGGTGAAATAGGGATGGAATACACCTTTGTCTATTCCTTAGGGTATATATAGTCACGAGTCTATGTATTGTGGTAGTGACAATCATTTTTGGAAATTTTGTTTGCCTATGCATTTGTTTCGGAATGACGTAACAGCCACTAAACCGCCTTTAATGCGGCTTACAGCTTGGGACTCGACTGAATATTTAAGACAAATTCCATCAAATTTTGTGTAGTTAACCTTAGAGTATTTCCCGGACTATATGGTATTTTCATTAAAATGAAATCACGGGCGAACTGCATGTGGTAAAATATTATATATACATAAACGCTCTAGTAAGTGTTTATATACGACTTATTGTATAGTGTAGTATGCTGTTTATGTGTGAGTAAAGATTCGATTATAACTTTCTTTTCACCGGATGTAGGTAATATTATAATATGTGTTATTAAGGAATGTGTACATTACGGAACTGTGTCATATTATTAATATTATAATGTATAGACGTGATGTAACATATCAATCACAATTAAGTCTCTAAATGGATAACTAATAAAGAAGATTTCCATTCATTTGAATAATATCATAAAATCTTCAAGCTTGTCTCGCGCTTGAATCAGAGGAAGATCACTACACTTCGCCTCCTAACACTTGGAACAAAAAGAACCTGATGGTTCTTTTGTAGTCAAGTGTTAAGAGGCAAGCCCATTGTCGTCTTTCTAGGCTCCTTGATGTGACTAGAGTATTTCTTATAAATAAGCCAATGACAGTTTGGTACCTCTGGTACTGGTTCAAAATTAATATTTGGTTTAATTTGTTAGATTAGGTCGTAAAGATAACAAGTTACTTAGTTTTTTCTTATTACATATTGTTAAATAAACTATACTAATATCATAAAGCTGAAGAGTTTATTTGTTTATTTGGTCTAACGCGCTATTCCTTTTATATAAGAGCGAATTGCGTTTGAATGGCCTTTTCATTTAAAATATGAACGGTGCTTTGATTGGTTTACACTTGACTTTAGCGTTTATCCTTGAGACAAATAAAGATTGTAAACATAATGTCGTATTTTGGCAGTTCGTTAGCATCAATTAAGGAGTTTATTCTTTTTCAAAACATTAAATTTTTAATTTTACTGCACGGATGGCGTAGTCGTTTACGTGGTTGCCTCGCCATTGCCTCTGCGCCGAGTGTTGTGGGTTCAAATTCAAAGTCAAAGTCAAAGTGTTAATTGCGAACTAAGTGTAGATACATAAGCTAGTAAAAGTATAGTGCTTAAAACTTAGTGCCTCTTACAAGCATTGAAATATTATTATAAAAAACGAAAATCTAAAATTTTATTTTCTACTAACAATTTGTAATTAATGTTACTTAGTACTTAAATCTAAACCATATAATATTATAAGCTTATACAAAGTCTGTTATTTTATTATTGCACAATATACATACATACGCTTACAAATAAAATAAATTTCTAACATCACAATTATGTATATTGTTATTATATATATTCTTTATTAAAGGTTTATTTACTACTTATATTGTTTTTATATGGTCTTAGTCGAGGTTGCGGATCGTCATCGCATTTATTTAGGTGTTTATGTTCAGTGTTTTATTAATTTTTATTTATTTTCTAGGAATTCTGTAACTGAATAATAGCAGGCATTAATTAAATAGGTTCTGATTTACTTGTTGAATGAAGGTAGGGTAATGGCATCTTTTATAGTTTTAGGCAACTTATTGTATATTTTTACTGCCATGTAGTAAGGACTTTCATTTAACATCTTTATTCGGGATGGTAGTAAGTATAGTCTATCTTTATTGCGAGTGTTTACATCGTGGACATTATGTTTTGTAGAGAAGGTATGGATATTTTTATACACAAAGGTACAAATATCAAGTATGTATATTGAGGCGAGTGTTAGTATATTTAGTTTTACAAAATATGGTTTGCAACTCTGTGTATTATCTATTTCAGCAAGAATTCAAATACATTTCTTTTGAATAATGAATAATTCGTCTACATTTACGCTATTGCCCCACAGCATGATGCCGTATCGTAGCCATGAATATGCGTATGCGTAGTACGCGGATAAGGCTGTTTGTAAGTTAGTGCTGTGTTTGATTTGGAAGAGAGCATATGTAAAACTTGACAATTTAGATTTTACCTGTTAAATGTGGGCCTTCCAGTTGATATGTGTGTCTATGTTTATTCCTAATAATCTAAACGAATTAACTTCTTCGAATACTGTATTTGCATGAATAATGTTTATATCGATGGGAGGTTTCTTGTGTGACCTGAACTGCATGAGTTTTGTTTTATTTAAGTTTATTTCCAGGTTATGATTGGCAAGCCACTGTGTAATAGTTTGGAGTGTTTCTTGGATTAAATGATTGTAATTTTGTGTGTTGTCACATTTTATTAAAACAGAGACGTCATCTGCAAATAGTACAGGAAGCGAGGTAGTTGGATCTAATATTTTTGGCAAGTCGTTAATATATATTAGAAATAATACACACCCTAGTACACTTCCTTGAGGGATGGAATGAGTTAGCTGTCTCACTTGTGACCGCACGGATTTAATTTCTTTTTTAGTGCTATCAAAATGTTCAATTTGGGTTATTTGCGTTCTATTATTTAAATACGATCTAAACCATTCGTAAGCCGTTCCACGTATACCGCAGCCGTAGATCTTCATTAAAAGTATGTCATAAAGAACTTTGTCTGTGTTTTTTGTCGTTAATATGTTGCAGTGACGTTTGTACATATTTGTATACTGCTAGTGTAGATGATTTTGATTTCCTAAACCCATTCTGGCTATCATCCAGTATGTTCTACTTCTCTAGAAATGTGTACAGGCGGTTACACATGGCTTTCGAATGAATTTCGAATCCCATACGGAACAAAACTTTGTGTGATCCACAAATGGTTGTTTCGATTCTAAATATTCTTTGTGTCCGTTGTTTGAATGTTTGCTAAGTCCCCCGCGACACAGGATTCATTCAAAATGCGAAAGCTGTCTTAAAAAATGAAATGTTTTGCTTAAGCAATATTTTAATAGAAAAGTATTATCGCACATTTTTGTCTGTCTAAAATTCTATACTGTCAAACTAATTATTGTTTATATGAAAGTGGCTCAGTCTCTTACTTTTCTACCAATTGTGGTGAAATTATGGTATGAATATAAATTAACAAAGTGTCTAGTCGTCCACTAAACGGACAAATAACATACATATGTATATTAGTTGTCCACTATACGGATGAATGAAATATATTAATCGTCCGCTAAGGGACGACTAACTTATTGTATATGTCCGTTTAGTGGACGACTAGCAAAATCCATAAATTAAACACTGAGAAAGAACGATTAGACCGACTTGGATAGCTGACAGTAGATGAAGTAAACTTTATGAAGCCTTGATACCTTTTTCTTAACTAGTGATTTATTTATTTATTTAATTATACCGGTTGTACACCAATTACAATAATTAAAGATAAGAAAACATGAAACAAATTCAAAATTAAAACAAAGATATAAAACAAATAAATAATTATATGGAAACCAAGACAAACACAATCATTCCTACTTCTCACAAAATTGCATCTTCTCATAATATCCATAGACACGTTTGTACATGTATCTTAGGAAGACTTTTTGCACTTTTTCAAGCAGAAGAGCGTATGTGCTCTCATCTGGATTCCACACACACATATTGCTTTAAAGCTTGCAACATACCAATGCCCCAAAAAGTAACCTAATGTCGTGATGGTTACTGAAATCGTGAGAATTTCTAAGGATGAAACCCAAACGCTGATAAGACTGTCTCCAACGCAGTTATATGGTCATGGAATGTTAATTTAGGGTCGAATGTAACACCCAAGTCCTTCATTGTGGTTGGACGAGCTACGCTAGTGCCATTTATTCTATAGTTGTACGCTATGGGGTGCCTCATGCGTCTGAATGAGATAGAAGGCTCTATACCATAAACGAATGGAGACTTAGATTAATTAATGCAGGCTACCGTAAGTTAAATTAAAGTTCTGTAGATGAATTTTATACCACATAATGTAGTTTAGTTTCTAGCATTCCCATAAATATAAGACTACGCTGCTGCACTATAAAAAAATACATTCTGTAACAAAGTTGGTAGCTTGAGAAAAGTTAACATTGTATAATAATCAAATAAATGATCCCTAGATATTGAGACAGACATCTTCGTGTTTATCTAGATCTTGACATGCAGCCGGTGTTATATGTATGTAAAGTGAACAAGATGGATGTCGCAGCTGCGTCCTCAAAATGTCCGCAATCTTCAGGATATGATCGATCAACCGCTTTGATGTAATCGGCATATATTTTGTTCCTAAATAATATATTTCGTAAAGCCGTTGTTTAGTTTTGAAATTAAACAACTTTATACGGATTTTATCTCGTTGTATAAACAAAATTATGTAAAAATATATATAAAAAATAATTTTTACATAATTTTAAAACTATAAATTACTATTGTTAAACACTTTTACTAGTTACTGTTTACTTATATTTAAGCTAATTAAATTATAAAACCTAGTTAGCTTTAGATTTAATTTTACACTTCCACCGACGTTTCGGTTGCTTTTCAGCAGCCATGTTCACGTGGAGTCTTAAGTAAGTCGTAAGACAATATTATACTCTTTGTTTATTGGCATAGATGATTGTCTGATTTGTCTCATGGTATAAGATTGCGCTTATGTTTGAGGGATATCTACATTTTAGGTCCAATTACCGGACCCGTGCGAAATGTTATTGGGATGCGCCACTAGACAACTCTCAGACGCAGTAACAAAACTTACCTAGGTAACAAACAGGATTCCTTAAGTACCAGGTACCAGTATTCAGTTACCGCTACTTCAAAGACAAGCCATATTGACATGAGCAATCAACATATTATGCTCAATAATAACAAATAATTATTTAAAAAATACACATTCAAGGTTCATTGGCTGTTTTTTAACGTTTGATCAATCTTTTTCGCACAAATGAAATGATTTATTAAGATTTCTTGTAACAGATCAACTCTTGACGAGAAAAAATTACAATAACAACGCGGCTATTATTTTTACAAAAAATCCTTTCGCACGTTTAGGCAGGTGATAAACTTTTTATATTCAGTAATGATATTATTATGTCATACAAAAAATATACATAATAAAAAATCGTACGATTGATTGAATATACACAACGCCTGGCAATCTAAGGTCAAAGAATATAGCGAAATATTTTAAGTAAATCCTTCTGTTTTTTATACCGTTGTTAATGGAAATGTTGTCTGGAATTTGTCTTACATAGCAATACTCTTTATTACAATGAATAAGTCTAGCAACACTTATTTTAGTCGGTTTGTTTGTGAAGTATTTGTGGCTCGTTGTTCCGCTAATAACTACCTACGCAAATGTGCAATTATGAACTTTGACTTGACTCTTGGTTTGGAGAAATGATTAAAATTGCCTTACTAGTAGTAAGGAAATTTTAAAAGCGGTTCTAAGTTTGGTACCCTCTGTGTGGCCGAGCAATTGTATGTGTACACCGCTGCCCTTCACTACTGGGATATACATCAACGACTCTCAAGTAAAAATGACATGAAACATCAAGTCAGACGCAGTAGAAAACATCGTACTGACATACCTACTAATGTATAAAAAATATAAATACCTACTCATAATATTCAATGGGCAAACGTGACCAATGTGGTCGTATAATCAAGTAAATATTGAGTTTGAAGCTACAGACCACAACGGGTAAATTTACCCGCGCTTTGTTAATTGTGGCGTGTGGTCTATCGTAACAATGAGTAATGTGTTTACTCGAGCAAGCGATAGTAGGTAACAGAAAGTGTCATAATAATGTACTCAGTAATTAGCACACGATATCTAGGTTATTCCTCGAGGGAGCATTTGATAACTTAGGCAGCAGCCAGATCGCTGCGAATGTTACTGCAGTGATAATTTCTAGTTTTACAATAGGCACTAGGTGGCAAATAAGCCTAGTTGTAACCGAGTATCCCAGGCGTGCAGTACGCACGCCCAATGTCAACGCGAAAAGAAATTAAAAATGAGATAAAAGAACACAGGTATGTCTGCCGACGAAACTCTTATTCACTGGGGAAACGCAGGTACAGTGTTATGCCAGTTTTCTGAATGAAATTGGTAATATGAGATACTTGAAGTGCGGGAGAGTTGAGAGAGCTTTTAAGAAAAAAGATACAAACGGAAGCCTTGATTGATTTAGCAGCACTGTTTTGATATATGTACTTTCTATTTTGATTAAGTCTAAATAAATGACTTGTCCAGCGAAATTTTAATTAAAAAGAAAGGCTCACATGCGATGTAACTATTATATTGTGTCCGAGAATAAAGTCTGGGTACTCTAACACCCTTTTATTAGCTCGACCTGTATGCAATTCTAAGAATGTCTTTCACCCACTAGGCAGTATCGATTTGAAGTTGTGCTAATTTATATCTTGTTGCAATACAATTATATTATATAAAAATTGAGAGTTTAAAAACCTGGTTGACAAGATCCTTGGCAGCTCAAATCATATAATGATACACATTCTTATACATAAGAACAGTACCCGAATGACCTTCGAAATTCTTCCAACTTTAAAATCAAATTATATTCGATATGCAATTGCTTTTTGGATCTTTTCATTTTTTAGAAGAAAAGCGGCCAGTATTTTATCGACTGGACGTAAATGTAGACTTTTAGTTTTTACTGCTTGCCCGACCTGGCCTGTAACTGCATTGGACAGTTCTCTAATACCTATCCTAATATATCGTCAATCTAACACCTTTACTTATAACAATGCGAACATATAAAGTGAAAGTTCAGTAGCTAATTGGGCCACAAGTCGGACCATTCGACCGGTTGTATATAATCGCATATTTTATGGCCACACAATAAACACATCAAATGTCATTGCATATTATATAATACGTAAAATATGTAATATATACCGGTCCACATTATAATTTATAGCAGTAATAAATGTGATTGAGTAAGGAAACTGTAATTATTTTATTGTATTTAATTATTAATGTGATACCAAATCTGATGATAGTTAATTGGTGTAATTATATATCAATGAAAAATGTTATAATTGAATATAATAGTCTAATGGCTAAGATATCAGAGTTCTGACGAAGAGGTTGCTGGAATATCAATTTCTAAACGATCGAATGAACTTAAGTAAAAATGTGTAAATTTCTATGTTCTGAGCAATTCAGGCGGGATCCTCAATTACAGTTTTTTTTCTTTAAAACAAAACAAAGCAGTATTATAAGGAATCATTATCGTCAGTAATCAACGATCAGAATTTCTGAAGCTTAATGCAGTGATAGAGTGTGCACTCATTCAAATCATAGGCGACGGCGTCACTCTGAACTGACGACGTGGTAACTGAAAAAGCCAAGAATAAATAGCGATATAGTAAAAATATAGCAGAAGCGTCGTGTTTATATTTTAACACTAAAAACGCAAACGAAATCCCTGCACCAACGCAGTCGCATAACTTTTTATTGCCGACTTCAAAGGTAGCATAATTGCTATACCTAATAATAAATTATTAAACTATCGTCCTTTCGTAAAGATAGATCACAATATCAAAACGTAATAACAAATATCATAATATTATAATCTCGAATAAACTTGTAGTATTTTGATAGATTAATATCCTACCTCTGATTTGCATACAAAATCTTATGTTATTGTATTTCATTATTAAAGTTATTTTATATTTTCTTTGGGTATATTTAAATCTACAATTTTATTATTATATCTGTTCCAATTACTGGTTGCATCATGAGATCGGCATTGAGATTTTTGCAGGTATCTTCTCATAGACTCAGGTCCTTTGCTTGAACCTAACAACTAGCCTAAATATAGCTTCAGTAACTTAGTAAACTCACTAACCAATTGATATTGAAGTTTTAAGTCTTATTTTCTGACGTAAATGAAAAATTATTTATGAGTTTGACATAAGAAATTTATTTAATATTCAAGATGTTTAGTAATTTTATTTTTAAATAAAGCCTGCCGCTGTATGATTAATTTCTGTGTCGAGACAGACGGACGATTGCACTCAAAGAAAACCCTAACTCGGAACAACCATTTGTGGATCATAATAATTTTTGTCCCGTGTGGAATTAGAACCCACAACACTCTGTGCAGTGGCATTGGCGATGCGACCACTTAAACTTCTACGCCATTCGTGCAGTTAAGTCAATTTATTAACCCAGCTCATTCAAAAAGAAGTGCATGCAGTAGCCGCCTTAAAAGGTTATACAACCAATTAACACCTTATCATGTATTCTTCTTAATACATTATTGTATAATTACGGCAGCTCCTTAAAAATTGATAACTCGATCCGATTACAGAGAAACATTTTGTGGCGTTCTAAAATGTACTCGTAATTGTCTAAACGGTTGTTATCGACGTCATACCCATAGCATATACAAATACATCAAAAACATATGACTGAAGTATATTATTTGTATTCAATCATGTAGCAAATCTCCTGTCAATCGATGTTCAGATGAATCGTGCCGCATGCGAAGAGAAATGATGTATTTGACGATTCCGATTAGCATATCGAATTTGCAATGTACTTCAGTCACGAACGACAACGGCAATCGATGTAAAAGGTATCAATTTAATTGAATAATAGCTCATTTTTGCCTTTTCACTCGCAGTGAACGTCTTATTACCTACCTATTAAATTTAAAATGACTCGTATATCTTTTTTAATATACAGTTTACGAAAACCTGCATCATGAAAAATTCTATATATATATTATGCAGATACTGGAACCATGTGCACAAATGTCTTGTATCTGAAAATACTATTATTTTCAAATAATTTGGATCCAATCGCGAGAAAGAAATAATTAATCGAAGTTAAAAATAACTTACAACTTTGATATAGAAGCAAAGGTATTTGTAACTTACTAGTATGTTTTGTACTCATCCGCAGATAACCTATCTGCGAAAATGGTTCAAGTCGAATCATGTGATGGCCATAGATCGCGAAAAATCGTGTGCGTGTTCCGAGTCTGGGCGTTCGTTGTGTCCGTTAGTTGAATGCTTGTAAAGTCCTCCACGACACAGACACAGACATTATTCCTAGAGCGGTAGTTGTCATCCTAAAATAAAAATAAAAATTATGCCTTGCCTAATGAGAAGCTATCGTCCCTGGCTGCATGAACATATTTTATGAATGGCAGTTGATCCGGAGAGTCAGTACCTACCGTAAAATTACTCTGACATAAAATGTTGTAAACATCGAAAATACTTCTCTTTGCGTTGTTGCTGGTATGACTGCAAACGCTTGAAGGAAAAGCTAGCCGTTCTCAATACAAATGAGAATAACGAAGATGTATACAGATTCAAAGCTACTATAACACAGGATATGGAATAATAATATTAGTATAATATAATATAATATCAGTAGCTTACTGTTGCTTTCGTTTAATGGGTGAGTGCCAGAGATTCAATCCATCCCTAAATTAATTATTAAATATTAAGGACTTACGAGTAAACCTATATGCTGCTTCATGTATATTGAACTAACTGGAACCAAACCAAGTCTCGAAGTAATTCTCTCTGGATAACACAAATATTTGCCTGATAAGGTCATCGAACAGCCTAGTAACCGCATAAATCACTGCATCATCTATACAGGTGAACGCACTTAAATATTCAAACACGTAACATTTTTCAGTATAAAATCAAACAACATTGTAAACCGCGGCATTAATGGTTTACCTGTAATACTTATGGCATTCAGGAAGTATACTAATTACCCTTAAAGACATACCGCAATCGAACGTGACATTACGTGCGTAGAGTTTCTACAAAATGTTACACATAGTTGACTAACGTAGAAAGCTATACATTAGTCATTTGCTCTATATACTTTGAACTAGTAAAGGGAAAATACCGGGACAACTGGTCATCACTGTCAAAGGATTAAGGTCTGCTCACACAAGCGTGGTGTAAACGCATCGGCTACGCTCGTGTAAAGGCTGGAACACATACTATGATCAGTTTAAAGTTCAAATCAGTTATTGATTTTAAGATTTTTGTATCGTATGATCCAAGTTTATATTTATGTGAGTCTATCTGATCTCGTGCTTAAACAATATGAGTTTAAAATGTATATCTAAGAGTAAAAAGCATGTTCAGCTCGCCAGTCATCGTATATTCCTGATGGAGACCTGGAGCATTTTTGATCTGAGCTTTCGGAGAACGAAAGAAAGAGAACAATTGGATATGTTAGCAATATCATAACGACCAACAGCTTGCGGGTGTATTCTGCTACTTTACATGGATAGCAGTTCGTTTCATAGTTATGTATATGTTTAGCTTGCTCAGCCTTCAGGCTTGTGACCACCATTCGATTACCACATCAAACTATTTACGTATTATGATGATCAACGCCGAGCACTTTGCTCGTCATCTGTAAGGACAGGAAAACAGAAACGTTTTACAAAAACAGCATAATGTCATAGTCATTCACGCTGCAAGTTATTTGAGTAGGTTAAAAAGAAAAACAATCATTTGTTATTTGCCTAACGCGCAGATACACACATATAGAACTACGTCTGTTTCAAAGAAATATGGGTTGCCGCTTGCTACATTCCCTCTCGTCACTTTCCTCGCTCGCTTGATTTAATAATATACATCAGCCCTGTATGTAGACTGCCCACAGCACTGCTAACATGAGCCTCTCCTCAGTTTTGTGGACCCAGTGTGAGTTGGCAGACTTCACATATATTCCAGAACGGTCAATGTTGTTTCAGGGTACCTTTATTACCTTGGCCTTTTTGTTGTTGTAATGTAACCAGAGAACATTCGCTAAAGTCTTCCCCTTTCCATCTCATTGACTAGTACTTTCTTGATCAATCTTTTGTCGTCCATTCTTATTCTCACAGGAGTAGTACGTAGTTCACACTGCACCCTAGTCACACGACATGTTAATCGGTACTATTCAATTTTTCAACTGCGTCACCACAACGATAGTCTGGCCACATCTTTATCCAATGGGAGCCGGTTCTGATGGCACACACGCGCACACGCAGGTGCGGCGCCGCGCCGTCTACCGGCCTAACAAGTTGATGCTTTGATGCAACATTACTTTTATTTATGTTAATACATGTGTAGGTTTGTGGTTTGTAATGTGTTCGTGTATTAGACTTCTATGTATTGAATAATTTTTGCATACTGATTAGTTGCGTAATTTTGTAATATGATGACTGGGTGGTTTCGAAATCTGAATTATTATTTGGTGTCTTGGGTACCATAAATTAGTTTCGGATGTCTTTGTAGATTAATTTCTTGAAGTCGAGATGCTGGATATTGTTCTGGTTGTAACATGCTCGAGTGAGTCTTAGTTCCAAAGGTAAGATCAGGCTGATTAATTGAAAGGGTGATTGTTCATATCAACGCATCGAGATTTTACTAGTTTTTGATCTGCTATCAGCAGCAAACCTTCAGAAAAAAACAGGAAGAGTTTATAATGAGCTCTCTAGCTAGGAATATGTTTCTATGTCAATACCACTGATCAAGTAACTGATGGGCATGATATCAAACAAAAGGACTAAGATCATGGGTATTGTATGTTTGTACGTATATAAAACACGAATCTTTTTTTAGGACATTGGTAGATAATAAATTGTTAAATCTTATTGACCTTCACGATACATTTTTAATACATTCAACACCATAAAAATATTTTATTATACGTATATAGCTTAATAGCCGTAACAAATTGTGTGATGATTGCAAGTCCATACTGACAGATACGATTAGTAAAATATTCGACGTCATAAATTTGACTGCACAGATGGCGTAGATTTTACGTGGTCGCCTGGCCTCTGCCGCCGCGCCGAATGTTGTAGGTTCGATCCACAATCGGGAAAAAAAAATGTGTGGTCCGTAAATAGTTTTTACGTGTCTAAGTGTTCTTCGTGTCCGTTATCGAAATGTTTGTAAAGTCCCGCGAGAGGAATACTTCCTAGTGAGTGAGCTGTCTCTAATGAGAAAAAACAATACGTAGATTTAAAATATCACCTTATCAGTAGTAGAGCCTCGCTGATCTCAGCATGAATGAGCCGGCTCGACCAGGGAAGGACTAGCATCTCATGGAATAACGACGTGAAATAGCAGTATTCCTGCTGTTGTGTTTTGTTCAGTGAGTGAGAGTGCCGGAGGCCCAATCACCCTCTTTCGCCCTTCCCGCTCCTTCTCCTTCCCACTTCCTTTCCTAATGGATCGGCAACGCGCAAGTGATGCCTCTGGTGTTGCAGGCGTCCATAAGTTACGGTGACCACTTACCATCAGGTGGGCCGTATGATTGTTTGCCACATTAGTTGTATAAAAAAAAAACTATTTTAGTAACCAGTGTTTAAAAGAGTGGGCCAAAGTTACTTGCCATCAATGCTTCGCTTGAACTTGGCCATTGTAAACGTGACTTCGAATACAACCTTGCTAATATAACCTTGACATTCATAAGTGGCACTTCGTGACCTAAATGATCATACAAATTTTAAATTTGGAATAGAATCACCTTCTAGGTCATCAATGGCTAATGGCCTTTGTTCGACTTTGCTTGCTTAGATTACGTTTCACTTGCGATGTCATTCACGTAGATCATATTTTGCACAGGTGCCAATTCTGTTGTCACAAAATTCTCTTATCTTAGCTAAAAATCTCTAAAATTTAATTTAGTCCTGTCACTTCTAGCGATTTCAGAATACAAAATGTCGTTTAACATGACTAATCTAAATTTTAGAGATTTTTAGCTAAGATAAGGAAATTTTGTGACAACAGAATTGGCACCATTATCTTCAGTTCTACTTAACTTAATTAGGTAAAACCTATTTTACGTAGAACGTGACGCTATGAAACTGTAATTTGTGATATCAGAGTTTAGTGTCTTCTGACGTGATGGTGAACAAACTGGTAAAAATCTAAATACACTGTTTTGGGTAGATGCTCTCTGAGTAATCAACCCAATTAATACTAATTTTATTTCATTTGATTTTATTTTCAATCATATAATTATAATATCATTCCTATTTATAAACGGCTGCTAGGAACAAGCCATCTTCAATGGTAGGTCTAGGCCATTCTCCACCACGCTGGCCTGATGCGGATTGGCAGATTTCACACATCTTTTAGAACATTACGAAAATCTTTCAATTTATTATTCACAGTTAAAGCGAGTGTTCATTACCTAAATATACATAACACTTCGAAAAGTCAGAGGTGCATAACTTGGGATAGAACTCAAGACTGCGTAGATAACGAGATCTATTTTACAAAATTATTTTATTCTCTTTGTTTATAAACAAAACAATTCCTCATAAGTTAAACCACTGCATATAATACTGTTTGTTCTGGAAACCTGTATTCTAAGACTCCATTACAATGTTCCATGGTTCCATCACATGCACGTAGTTACCTACGCACCTACTGTAGCCGTGTACCTTGAGTTATTACCTATTGTTGCACGTCGTTTGAATGAAGCAACTTCTCACATAAATGAGTAGGATCTTCGTTTAACACGATCGGCGTGGGATTTCAATAGGCATTCGCACATTCATGCATATTTTTGATTAGAATTGAAACTGCCACAAAGCTGTATGCAATATACATAGAGGACCATGGCGGTTTGAATTGGGTTGAAGGCTCTATTCATAATGATTCAATCACTACAAATGGTTAGTAACTTGAATAGAGTTTTAACAATATGAAGAATAAGCTAATTAATATATAGCTTACCATACCAATTCCAAATTCCAAGCAATATCAAATCATACAACAAAACTAAATTATACCTAATACCAATACCAAATACCAAGAGAATACAGCCAAGTCCATTGACGATGATTACCGCTCACCAAGTGAGTCTTTATCTCGTCTACCACCAAGAGCAATAACAAAAAAGAACAATCATTTTGTGAATCGAACTGACAAACGTGGCTTAAGACCAAGGTGACTTTTTATTGAGACATCATTAAAAACGTAGGCACTACAATATTAATATATTGTAGTGCCTACGTTTTTGCCTATATTAATTAGGCAATTTAATAATCGCCTAATATAGGCATTGTATAATATATAATATTACATTTACCATTACTATAGTAATGATATATTGAAATACATATATTGATTCAACCCTCATATTTAATTATTGTTCCGATTCTGTGTATTCTTTGTGTCTATTGTTTCAATGTTTGAGTCGTTGTTAAACGATCTTGATCCAAATGTAAGAAAGAAGTTGCAAAATGGCTCATGCCCAAAACTTATGCTCAAACTGAGATCATGCTAAAATTATCGTTACTCTAATTGGATCCACACACACAAACATACACACACACCGACACACACACATACACACACACATACACATACACACACACACACACACAAATGCGTGCGCGCGCGCACACACACACCTTTGCTTACTTGCACATATTTTCATAGCTGCTCACGAACACCTAATATATTTTGTAACTATTAACTAAATGAAATACTGCGGGAGACCTGGTACCCAAAACACAAGTTAAATCTTACATTGGGTACCATAGTTTAACAAATTCTGTATAACTTGTCTCATGATATATTATGTACTGTGTTATGTACTGTGTTCATTTACTTTAAACCATTGAGAAAACATATAAATTATAATATACTGTATAACGTGATGTAATTTGTGTAGATGAAATAAATATTATTGTTATTATTATTATTATTATAAACGTAACACAGCTACTATTCCTAGTACGAAATTCGTCTTATTAAAGATTATAATATCTATATACATAAAAATCTCTTGTCACGGTGTTTGTGGTCGCACTCTTCCGAAACGGCTCGGCCGATTTATATGAAATGTTTTATGTATATTTGGTATGTATGAGAGTAGGTCATAATGTATATGTCATACCGCTAATAAATAATTTTATGGCAGAACAACATTTGCCGGGTCAGCTAATAATACTATAAAATGTAGCCAGATATGTCCCGGGAATTGAACTAAAGCCCTTGCGTTCAACTGCAACGAGACCAATGAGACAATCTTTTAGCAAATACATAGTTTGAACAACAGCAAAGGCTACGATCAATCTGTTTCCACACAAAGAGTTCAAACAATCCCAAGGAAACTACAACTCACTGGCAGGGAATTTACCTACATCCTATTAAGGAAACTGCCGTAGCCAGGATAAAATATATTAATTAACCGGTTTCCTTTCCATTACATATATATTTATGTCGTAATTGCGCAACAAACGCAAAATTGTTATCTAAACATTACTGCATCCGTGTATTATAAATGCCAAACAACAGGAACGCCAACCGAAACTATCAGTAATATCCAGTAACCTCGTTATTGGCTAATATATTATATAAACACAAACAATCGTTTATTAAGATATCACTTCTACATTAAAGCACTAAGGAACCTTATTACTGTCTAATAGAATAGTCTATATAACTGAAATCATCGTATAACGCGGTCTGATTTTAAACTTAAATACTACGAATATTATAAAACTAGCTGACCCGCGCCACTTCGTCTGCTGCACATAAAAATGTTTGCCCGTTTATGCAACATTTTTCATTGATGCTCCTATTGGTCGTAGCGTGATTTTATATAGCCTTATAGCCTTCCTCGATAAATGGGCTATCCAACACAAAAATAATTTTTCAATTAGAACCAGTAGCTCCTGAGATTACGTGTTCAACCAGCCAACCAAACAAACAAACTCTTCATTTCGACGTGAAATAGCAGTATTTCTGCTGTTGTGTTTCGATCGGTAAGTGAGAGTGCCGGAGGCCCAATCACCTTCTTTCCCACTCCTCACTCTTTCTCCTTCCCACTTTCTTTCCTAAAGGGTCGGCAATGCGCTAGTGAAGCCTCTGTTGTTGCAGGCGTCCATAGGCTACGGTGACCCACCTGATGATAAGTGGTAAGCTAGTTTGCCACATAGGTTGTATAAAAAAAAAGATTCCTTCCGCATCAGTTTTAGTGCCTGGGTCGCGGTGGACTTTATAATCATTCAAACAAATTGTTTTAGTCGGGCATCGATCACGCAGTACTCGACGCAATGATAGAGGCAAGGCAACCAAATTAACCACAGCACAATCCTGCAGTCTAATGACGTAACATTTCTAATGATTTAAGGACAGCGTTGCAGCTAAGCCATATAGTCTGCAAACGAGAGCAGTTTATGTGTATGGAATAGTTTATCTAGACTATGTAAATAGTTAATACTTTCTAGCTACTTTATTCTTATTAGCTTGCGATAATTAGAATCCTTTATTGAGGCTGCAATACGTAATTACGCCTTACGTGACTATTAGGATTAGGCAGTGCTGTAGATAATATGTAGATGTGTCACTGAGCTTGCTTGTTACTTAATATCTATTGCGTCCTGTAATACGATATTCTAAATCTAGGTGAGTCTTTGAGCACGATGTTTCTAAGATTCTAAAGCACTCTGAGTCATATTATCATACATTATGATTTATTATTAGTGCATAGAACTATATATAATACTAGATTTTGCACGCGTAAATAAATAAATTTCTAGCCTCCTTTTTCTGGATGAAAGGTACGCTATGTACTTTTCTGTACGCTTGACAACGTATATGCAAAATTTCATGGTGATCAGTCGATTAATTAACGCGTGAAAGAGTAACAAACAAAATTACATTCGCATTTATATCATTCGTTAGGATTAAGAGCACTAAATAAGTCGCTTAACAAACTGCAACTGAAGTGGATGACCGCTTCCCTTTCTAAGCAACAAACACCAATGTTTGCCACATATCCTAAGCACACAATCTCAAGTGTCTAACAAACAAACTCAGATTATTATCAGTATACAAACAATTGCCCAGCTTTTATCGCCAACTATATAACCAATAGCCAATAGATATGTTCCGTAGCGATACGGTCAAGTATGCGAAAGTTCATTGGCCGTGATCGGTACAAATGTCTGATCAATTTAATTGCCAATCAATAATGATTAAGTATTGCGAATAGTTACGTGAGTGAAAATGATATGTATAGGGTGAAATCGTCTGTTAGTGGTTCTATTATCAACCACGGAAGCAATTTTTATTTTTATATTCTCCTTTTTATTACTTGTTTTTATATGTTTGTGCATATTTAAAAGGCATTTATGACCACCCATCAGAATCGATTTATCATTCTGTAATTGTCCACTGTCTGTTTCTACTACTTCATGCTAGTCATTCTAGTTCTTTCGCCTTCTAGATTAAATCTATTACAGCCACTTCAGACCATGCACGATTCACTCGGGAGCCCTTCCACTCTGCATTTATCAATTCGTTGTTGCTACGTCATGACCTATATTCAGTCTTAGATCCTCTTTCTTTCCCCAATAATCTTCTTTCTGTATTCTTTTTCCAAGGTGGTAACGTGTAAGTGATTGCCCTTTTGCATGCCCACATAAACTAAGGTGACTGCTCACCTTCCAGCAGGCCATATGATTGTTTATTATATTTATGATTAAAAAAAATATAGTATATAGTCATATATAAACTCTACGTGTTATAAACCAATCAACATTTCTATTACTCAATGCCGACAATTAGCCTCCTCATCCTATTAGATAGTTTTCAATCAATGACGCATTCTGTCGGCACACCCACAAAGGACTTGTAGTTCTGCTAATAAATTAACTAATAATATTCGAATGTTTGTCTGTTTGTTTATTACTAGCATATCTATAGACGTCATTTTTTGTTTTTCTCTGCAAGTTTGTAAACAACAATGATCGTTTGCAATACCTCTTGCGCGTTGACCGCTGACCTTTGAAAGAATTGTCGTGTCGCTGCAGTTAGCGACATAAGATACATACTGGCGAGATATCGATTGCATATATCTTTCAAAATTGTAACTAATTTTAGTTTCTATAGCAGTAATAGTTAAAAGATAGTTCATATAATAACAGTACAAACACATGAAATAACAACTAGGAATTTTAATTAAAAACATATATTTATAAATGTTTAAATGTTTAGCTTCTTATGTCGCTGACTGAACCACCGTGGCCGACACGGCGATTTTGAAGAAGACGCTTTCGTCTCCTTAAGTATCGTGGAATAGTTAATCACTGCAGGAATACGATATATGATGGCTGCAACCTTCTCGAAAGTGGAGCTACATTGCACAAACCCAACTCAGCTGCTCTATTTAGAAAGAATTCTTTCACATAAGACCCACTCTTACTCTTCTACTATTTGTGTTAACGATTGAATATTTGTCGAGGATTGGAATGTTGCTTTCCTATCTAATGACATAATTGCAACATACACCACTTTTTCTATATACCACCATCTTAATGAAATAGTCAACTTCAAGTTTGTTCTAATAAAGTCTATTTCCTTTTATAATAATGAACATTATGTCGCCCACGTTACTTTATCCTCATGTAGTTAATTATGTTATATATTTAGTTTATTATATTATAAGTGTTCCTAATACTAAGCTCTAAAGATGGTTTTGTAGATGTAATCTTATATGCGTAAACCTTGGCGTACCTAATCGTGATTCGGTCGACGAAATACGTCTATTTAGTCTTTCTGTGAAAATCTAGCAGCAGCATATAGACTATATAGTAATGTTTTGGGTAGTGTTTGTGTACTGATATGCCATTCCAAAGCACCACTTTTTATATTATCTCTGGAGCAAAAAGGTCTTTTAAGTTAAATATTTAAAGGAACTTAAATAAAGCTAGTTGGTGACTTTAATAAATAGACTTATTCTGACTTTGTTTGAAGCGCAGAATAGCCTTTTTGATCCTCCTATAAATACGGTAGACTGTGACTGTGTTTATTTTGCTTCGCTTCTACTATGCCAAGGGGATGCAACCATGTCTTTAAGCGTAAGTTACTACAACTTATAGGCTGCTGGCTGATTTGCCAGCAAAGTCCTTGAAAAATAAACTATACGTGAGCACATCTATTGACGTGAGCCATTCGTGGAGTTGAATTAAGTAGAATTGGAGCGCGGCAAGCATATTTGGTTGCAAAACCTAGTGAAGGCAATAAATTGTATGCGATGTGCAGTGACCTTACCATCCTACTTTGGCAGGATAAAGAAGGAATGCTGTGGGCGATCACAGCCTATTTGGATATTAGTGAGTCAATAGTCAAGGTGCTTGCAATCATATCGGCTATTTATTTGAATGATTTATAGTTTTTAGCTTTATTTATAGCGGTGCGTTGTTTGATTCGTTTAAGTGTAAGCAAATAAGGCCGAGCAAGGCAAGGATGTGTTTGTCTTAGTTGGTTGTAGTAAACCATTAAAAATTTGCGTTGTTTGTATAAATTATTGAGCTAGTTGGACTTAGTCGGATAGCGGCATTATCTAATTTTTATCTAAAGCAACTACTTATTTTCGTATGTATTGGATAATCATATATTATTCTATGCTATATTTTATATTTTTTAAAACGCTAACTGCCGCATTTGAAATACATCCTTTGTTACAAACATTCAAACAGCAGACCCAAAGAACCCTCAGCACAACCATTTGTGGATCACACAAAGTTTTGTCCAGTTGCACAGTGTTTTGTGTGGGATTCGAACCCACAACACTCGGCGTTGGCAGTAGGGAGGCGACCACTTAAACGACTGCGCCATCCGGGCAGTCAATTATATTGGACTAAATATGCCCGCGGTTTCACTCACGTTTATGGTTACTGCGCCCCTCCCGTAGATCGTAGCGTGATGTTACATAGCCTATAGCTATCCTCGATAAATAGGCTATCCAACACTAAAAGAATTTTTCAATTCGAACCAGTAGTTCCTGAGATTAGCGCGTTCAACCAAACAAACAAACCCTTTAGCTTTATAATATTAGTATAGATAGACACTACAATGGTATATGTAATAAAAATCTTTTCTATGTGATATTTACATTCATGCATACTCCCACTCTTTTATCTTTTGTCTCCGACTACGTTTTAGGTCCCGCATAATAGCGGGCGAGCTTATTGCTGATAACTGGACACAGTTCCAGGCTCCGTGTTGCTACTAAGAATCTACCCGACCTGAGAATCGAACCCGAGACTTCACGCACAGAAGAAGAAAGAAAGAAAGAAAGAAATCATATTTATTTCGTACAGAGCACATACAGTTAATTAAAACAAAAAAAATATTATACAAGGTAAAAAAATCAAAAAAATGTGTGCCCTCGCCGAAAAGGGTCACCACCTCAGCATTAGCTGGGCACCCAAATTGAGTGCACCAGCGCTGCTCCCACCGAAACAGACAACATTTACAATCATTCAATTCCATGACCAACTACGCCTTCTCTTCTAGTTTAATTTGTTAGTTGTTACTAACGAATATAACTAAGTTCGAAGATCCCCAGACCAATTAAGTATCGCACAGTGAGTCACACGTAATGCAGTTATGCGGTTAAAACAACGCGGAATGTAGAACAATTGCGAATAGAGCGCGATTTCGACAAACTCAATTAAATACGCTATTGTTGGCCAAGGCGAATTCCTTGCATATAGTCACTTAAATTATCCTAAACCTAAAACTGTCTGTTGCCGAAACTGATGATAATTTTAATGTGGAATTGTAGTGAATTAGGTGGGCACATAAATACGTTTTGTTATTTATTATAGCGTTATAATGACAACACGGTTTGCTTGGTGTACGGATAGTTGATAGTAGAAGTATTTTCAGCAGCTGCTGAGAAGCACCCGAAACGTCAGGGAAGGTATAGGTATATTTCAATAGTTTAATATTTAAATAGTTGAAGTACATAGTTAATAGTTTCAAAATTATTTAATATATGTTTTGTTAAAATAAACCACGATAAAATCTGTATATATACAATATCTATGTATATACAAAGTAGTTTAATTTCAGTTGCTTCCCTCCTTATTTTACTTTTAGATGTAAAATTAAAATATTTTCTTTACTGTCATTAGAAACGCGCGCGCTATATTTGGATATCAAAACTTTTTTAGCAACACAGCTATGTTCTGTGGTTAGCAAAATGGTTTTGGTAAATGCGTAATTCAATGGCTATATTTGAACTCTATCGATTTAACGGTTTTTGCTTGCAAATGATTTGAAGCTATAAATCTTAAAAAAATTACTGAATAGGTACAAAATTATGTTTATTACTAGATGTGCCCGCGGTTTCACCTGCGTTTATCGTTACTGCGCCACCCCCGTGGGTCGTAGCGTGATGTTATATAGCCAATAGCCTTCCTCGATAAATAGGCTATCCAACACTAAAATATTTTTTCAATCCGAGCCAGTAGTTCCTGAGATTAGCGCGTTCAACCAAACAAACAAACAAACTCTTCAGCTTTATAATATTAGTATAGATTTTGCACAGTAGTCGTTCAACGACCTACAAAGATAAGTAACCTTCAGAGCGGTCAGTCCATTTAATGAAAAAGGTTGATTTACTAATTTGTGGCAGCGCTCGATTTACTAAATGTATTTCTGCGTGAAGCAGTGTAGATAGTGTGAAATGCCAATATTTTATAAAGATTAAGTCAAATAAATATAAACTATGAAATAAGTTTATGGCCATATCATAGTCATAGTCTTTGGTTTAAGTAGTCGCCTTGCCTCTGCCACCGTGTCGAGTGTTGCGAGTTCGACTCCCACACAGGACAAAAATGTGTGTGATTTATAATTGGTTGTTCCGAGTCTGGATGTTCTTTGTGTCTGTTGTTTGAATGTTTTTAAAGACCCTCGCTATAGAGGAATTATTCCTAATGCGGGTGTTTCCTAAAAAAGAATAACAAAGGCTACATGTACAATTTTATACATATATCTATAAATATACTCACAAGTAAATAACAAGTCTCATTAAAGGTCATTATTAACATATTCACAAATGTGGGAACACCCGTAACTTCATAAATAACTTGACATTGTTTAGTAAGTAATATTGTTAAGGTACACAAAAATAATATAAGATTTTATGTGCTATTCATATGTCTGACATAGGTTTTGTTCAATATAATTTTATGTCTGTTTAACCGACACATTTATAAAACCTTACTACGAATATTCATTTTTGCCTTTGATCGTGTAGACGAATGATATCCTTAGCATGAAAATGCATCTCTAGTTTACAGTAACAACTTACTATAAAACACAGCTTACAGAAAAGCCTTTTGCTAGATGCCCGCCTTCGTAAAACGAAAGAATAATTGCTAACTGTCAATCAGCCAGTAGTGAAATATAGAACAAATAAATAAAAAAAAGAAATTCGCGTATGTAACCCACGCACTTTCTGGCCTGTCAATCTAACGAACAAAAGCTTATCCACACACGTACACATCGTTGATTTCGCTTAAGGCCCTTCTTCATGTGTTAGTAGGTTGATGAATGTGTCCATTTGTCAATCGTTTCACTTCACTATACGTATATGGTACTGGCCGAAATAAAAGGAGTAAAAAACATTGTTCCTTTTTTTGTTCTATAGTATTAACAGTTTTTAAAAAAGGAATAAGCAACAAATTTTAAACATGGTAAGGTTTATTTTATTAATGAAGGCCAAATGCCCACTTTACATATGTATATTTGGTTGCTGTCTATACTCGTATTTCTATTTTAGACCAATTTAATACGATACTTTACCTTTCAATGCGGGCCTCAGCTCCGTGGAGAACGGAAGTACATGCGACTGCTGTGCGCGAGAACACGTGTTTGATTCCATCTGGCAAAGTGTTATTGGTTTTTTCTGGTAACAGCTCGGCGTCTGTCCCACCTTAGCCTACATATGGATATACGCAAGACCCTAATCATATGCATTGTATGAATCTTTCTATAAAAATATTTTCGTTCTGTGGACTAAAGGGATTAAGATAATATACCTGATAAAACTCTTTAGAAATATATTTGACATTATTGAATTAATTAGTGAATAAAGTTAATACATACTGTAAATGGTAAATAATTAGAAAAAAATTTATATTGTTGAAATAAAAATGGGCCAACATTATATTACGTACGTTAGGTTGTAGTTATGTATGCCGTCGTTGTGGAATGAAACAAAATATGTGTGATCACTAATAGTTGTTCTGTGTTTGGGGTTTTTTTCTGTCCGTTAGTGCCACTTGGGCACGAGGTAGCTCGCTTTCGAGAACCGGATCTCAGGAGTTAGGTTGGAGAAATCAAGATTTGGGGACAAGACCTGTCTATAACTGGTCCCGGAAGGTGCTCTCGGGCACTGGAAGGTACAGCGGCTTCCACTATTATAACCGGATGGTTGGTATAGGGGAACGGTAATTATAAACTGGACTAGTCGTAGAGAGAGGTGATGTCCGTTGTTTGAATGTCTGTAAAGTCTTCCGCGACGTAAGATAGATAACTTAAAAAATAGACATCCGACTGAACGACACTGATTGAACAAACGTTACTTCCTAAACGTATTTCTAAGACGAAGACATTAAGTAATTTATAAAAACAATAGTTCATCTTTATTTTACACCCGTTGCTCGATGAACAAAGACTTGGAAATACCCAACCTTGTCAAGTAAACCAAACATTTCAATATTAAAGGCGAATAGAATAAAGAGCTGTATGTAATTTTGAGGCGTTTCTTCCGCAAATCCAGTAAAGCATTCTTTGCGGAAATAATTAATACATACGTACATATAATAGAATTATGGTTCCAATTCATATAAGACAAAGAACGAGGTCGTATGCGTTCGCGTTTACACTAAGGCAGTGTTGGTGGTACCTATATGCAAAAATTGTTGTTTGCCAATGTCACCGACATTAGATTCGGTAACTATTCATTAAAGAAGTAATGAGTCGTTTTACCTGCAGACAGTTAATTTTGACACATATTCTATGAAAAACATGTCATAATTTAACTGCTAAAACGACTAGTTTTTATATAGGAACCCAGGATGGGTTTCAATGTTGTCATTATAGCTACGGACAGTTAAATTTTGACATATTGTTTCTCGTAAAATATGTGCCAAAAATAAGGTAAAACAATTCGTCCTTTGGATATTGAATGGCCAATAGTTTTAATTATATTGCATTTGCGTTAGAAATAAACTTAATTTCAATGTTACTATGTTAATTATGAAATGAGAATGCGTTCTGTTGTTTGGTATTCGAATAGCGATGTGATGTTACTAATTATATTGCTTTGATTAAAGAACCATTTCGGCTAGTACGGGTGATAACGGGTGTAATACGTTTTTAGTGGAACACGCAACATTCTTCTTACTTATTTATAGTAGCAACTCAAACACTTTTACGTACAAAAACTAATGCATGTTTCCTAAAGGTATTGGTAAAAATTACGGATTTCCACTTGCTGTGATCCTGGTATACCTATAGGTTTTGCTCCGTTAACACTCGTTACTTTCTTCAGACATGCTTGTTGTTTTAAAGCAGTCTTAAATTGCAGAAGATGAAGTCATCAATAATTTAATACAACCAGTATTACTTTTCTTTTTACTGTATGTTATGTCTGAAGAATAATTATTACAAAGGAACAAAAACGTAACGTCTATAAATATGATGGAATACGTAAACATGCTAAATAGAAGAAGCATTTTAATTAAGCAATTAGTATCATGTAATAAGTTATAAACGTTATATTTTTTGTTATTCTTTGTTGCAGTTTATTTTACATAATATTAATGCGTTAATAAAATTCAAGAGCGTGAAACTTTGGACTGCAAAAGATAATAGTAATCTTTTTTAAAATATATATATTTTTACAAAATCTCTATTCTGCGTAGGTGGTCCTGTAGAACAAGATTGTGCTTACTCTCAAATTCCAATGTAAAGCCCTGGGCAAGATCCTCAATCAGGCAAAGCATTATTCTATTTTCCTGTTAGAATTTTTCAGTAGTAGAAGCAACGTGCACTTTATATGTATATAGCAATTCTTCTTCTTTTCGTGTGGTTAGTGGCCAACCTGTTGTCAAGAGTTATTCAAGCCGCCCGTAGGCCTCTGACATGGCTTAACGACTGCTGTCAATTTGGCAACAGCCGCCACCGACTTTTACGTGCCCTCCGAATCACGGAGACGCTCAGATGAAATACCACTAAGCGGTCACCCATCTATAGACTGACCGCACCCAACGTTGCTTAACCTCACTAATCGTTTTACCGATCAGTGAGTGCAACTGGCTATGATCAATAGACCATTTCGTATCCGTTGTGCCTAAAAACAGCTCGAAAAGTCAGATCATAAAACACCTCCGGCCCCTCCTTTGAGGAAATACAGCCGTAAATCTATATTACTTGCTGATCCGGCACAACACGACCAGTGGAAAACACCGCTCCTCCTACTACACATTATAAGCGCGTGAACACGAACGACACGCGCGTGCGCCAGCTGCCGTGAGAACGCATGTATCACGTGCATCAAGGTCACACACTGAATAAAAACAATTGTTTACCATCAATCGCTACTCCTTACGCGCATTTTGTTAAACACCTGCGTGTCTGAATAGCAATGTATGGGCTACTTCCCATTTGGTAAACTTCCCATTTCGTAAACCTCAAACTGTACCTACTAAAAAGTTGCGTTTGGTAAACATTTCGTTACTTCATACATTTAATCCCATTTGGTAAACTTTGTTAGTATTGTTATTTTTGTACGGTACAGTCAGTGTCAAATTAGTATTAAATTAGAGATGTATATATTTTTAAATGCTTCAGTCTTGAGATAGTATCTCGACCATCAAAAAGAATGGCTGATCAAGAAGAAGTAAAAAAAACGTATTAAAGTCTGTAAAAATACCACGATGCTACTAAAAATACCACGTGCTTTTCCCGCAAAAGAAGCACCGAGCGGGTTCTCAGGTAGGGATTTATTGTCCTTACCATCGTTTTAAACAAAAGGTGTGAATGAGATAGACATAAGTAAGTATACGTAAATTATATCTATTACCGGGTTTAACTTATCAGTTCACTCGTTTTATGCATAGTGCAAGGTCGTTGCAATGTCGGGTGAGGGATCTTCTAGTGGTGCAGTGAATTTAAAAATTATTAATAGTACACGAGGCGGTGAAATTTTATTACGCGCTGGGCATCAATATTATAAACAGAAAAATAATAAGGACTCAAGTTGGTGGCGCTGTGTTAATAGAAAAGATGGATGTTCAGCAAGTGTAACTTTGAATTCAAATCGAAGCCATGTATTAAGAGAAAATGCTCACTGCAGTTCTTGTATTCCGAATTTTGAAAAAAATGAAGTGAAAGTAGCCATCGAAAAATGTAAACAAACTATATGTGAAGATCTGAAGCCGATTCCAGCTACATACAGGAAATGTACTAAAAAGCTGAAAGATAATGGTTATGAAATTATTAAAGAATTACCAAATTTTGACAAAGTTAAAAGCAGATTGTATAGACACAGAAATAGACAACTAGGAATCACAAAATCTCAGCACTCTAACTCTACAGAAATCGTGATTCCTGACCGTTTTAAAGACAATTTATTGTTTGATGAGATTGACGGTGAAAATAGAATGATTGTGTTTGGTTCAAAGAGTGCAATTGCACATTTAAATGACGTCCGTCACTACTTTGCGGACGGAACGTTCAAATGTTGTGCAAAGCCGTTTCTTCAACTATACGTTGTACACGGAGACATAGGAAGTACAGAAACTGGGACAAATATTGTACCATTTTTTTATGCAGTGTTGACAAACAAAGAAGAAACTACATATGAAAGACTGTTTTACAAACTAAAATTTCATTTACCAGAGTGGACAGCCGATATTATTACCTTGGATTTCGAAAAAGCTCCAATAAATGCAATTAAAAAGACATTTCCAAACATAATTGTTAAGGGGTGTTTTGTTCACTTTGGCAGAGCGCTATTAAGAAAGGCAAAATCTCTTGGCTTATTACAACATGAAGAATCTCACTATCACGTCAAACTATGTATGGCTCTGGCACATTTACCAAAAGAAGACATAAACGATGGATGGCTATACGTTATGAGTCAAAGGTAAATTAATTTTGCAGTATTGAAATGAACGCGTTTAGTTCTGGATATTTCTTCTACCGCCATTTTCTACAGTCATTTTTATGCGTTAGAAACTAGGTAATATATGGTTTTTCGTATCATAATCTTCAACGAATTAATTCTGTTACAGTTTTGAAGAAAAAGCTATAACTGAATTCAATGATTACTTTGTGGATCAGTGGTTGGAAAATGAAGATATGATGAATATTTGGTGCTGCTACGCACAAAGACACCGCACTACAAACCTCATGGAATCTTGGAATTGGAGTTTCAATAGTGAAATTGGAAAAAGGCCATCAATTCTTTTATTTTTCGAAACGATATCAGGCAATATTAAACATTATGAAAATCTTCTGAAAAGGTACATATTTTTGTTTCAATGACCTGTATTTTTAGGCGACACATATGATAAAAATTATACATTATTACTTTAATTAATCATAACAATTTTGTACAGCTTTTATAATAATGGAGAAAGTATATCAAAACGAAGAAAAAAATTTATCCAAAATGATATACGAATTAACAATATTCTCGGCGATTACAAAAGTGGAAAAATATCATTGGAAAATTGTTTGAACGAATTATCAAGAATTGCTTGTATCACTTTATAATTTATTTATTGATTTTTAACTTTGTAGTGTAGGTAGTAAATTTTTTATGTTAATATTCCAAATCTGTGATTATATTTTATAGTTGATTTTGTGTGTAATTTTTAATGTTAATGTACCAAATCTGTGATTATTATTTGTTTTTATATTTAAAAGTTGATTTTGCATGTATTTTTTATGTTATTGTACCAAATCTGTGATTATTATTTGTTTTTATATTTAAAAGTTGATTTTGCATGTATTTTTTATGTTATTGTACCAAATCTGTGATTATTATTGTTTTTATATTTTATAGTTGATTTAGTATGTATTTTTTTACGTTAACGTACCAAATCAGTGACTGTTTATTTTTATATTTTATAAGTAGTTGATTTCGTATGTATTTTTTTATGTTAATGTACATTAACATAAAAAGATAGTACCAAATCTGTGATTATTGTTTTTTTATATAAGTTGATTTCGCATCTAGATTGACTTATGTTATTAAAAAAATAAAACTTGTCATCGAAATAGTCAAATCGAACTGTGATTTTTCTTAAATTTTTTGAAAGTTATTTGTACACCCCACTTTTTATTTCTGTTTTTAAATATCAATATGTGTAAATGGCATACGTACACATAATCCGACTATTGTACCTGTGATTAAAAATATTTAACAAAATAAATGACAATGTTATCATTAGTTTCGTTTTTCTTTTTTTACTTGACTGTACCCATTTCATCTGAAAGTTTACCAAATGGGATATAACACAAAAAATTATTGAAATGTTTTCGAAATGGGACTAAATGTATGAAATGTATAATGTTTACCAAACGCAACTTTTTAGTAGGTACAGTTTGAGGTTTACGAAATGGGAAGTTTACCAAATGGGAAGTAGCCAATGTATGCATGCATAAAAGGTCAATCTGAGATGCTCACATTACTTAAGGTTTATGTCATAACTTGAACGGTACGTCGCCTGTACCATATACTATATATATTCCATGAATAGCGCATTGGTTGGACGTCTCACTTATAAACCCGCCAAGACAAGATCAGTCGGACACATAATAAAAAAATGTGTATTCCATGAATAGTTGTTACGAATTGTACCTACTGTTCTTGGTATCAAATTTAATCTTTGTAAAGACCCTAAGACACTGGATTTATTCCTAGCAGTCATTGATATATAAATCAATGCTAGCAGTAGTGCAACATGGCTTCCTGTCTTCTACGGATATCACAGCGTGACCCGGCACGCCGGGTCACGCTGTGAAATCCGTAGAAATCCGGCGTGGTGCCGGTTTGCTGTTGCTAATATTGCTTGAATGATAACGATATATTCGTTAGTACTTGCTTAACATGCCTTACTAGCCAAATGTATATTAATGTAATACGACTCCGCCCTAACCCAAGGATCAATACAAGCCACGTATCTTTGTTCCGTAATGTGATCGACTTTATTTTGCCTATTACTTGGAACATAAAAAGATAACAACAAACAAACTACTGTTTACAACAGTTTTGTGGAACATTATAATAAAAAAAGGACTTTATAATAAGTAAATAAATAATAATATTAGTGAAATACTTTACACCTACATTTCTCCAGTTAGGGTGTACCAAACCCTCGTAATATTTATAGGCGAATCTAGTGCCATCTACCGGGATAAATTTCAGATAAGTGCTTTTAAAAATTTTGTTACAGATACCCAATTATATTTTGACTCCAATATCGAACTCGAGACTTCACGATCAGCCGCAAACAAAACCTTATATGACGGGACCAAGGTGGCAGTTGCATATGTGAAAAAACAATAGTTAAGTAATAAAAAACTACGTGATTATTCCTTATTTCACCATGTTTGTGCTAATTTATATTTATTGAAAAATAAAAATAAACGATTTGTAGTATTCCATGTAATTATACCTATAACACGTGTTAACAAAGAATAACAATACAAAAGATATACATTGTCTACGGTTATAACTATAAATCAGAACGTTTATTTCAAGTTGTTTGTTTATTTATATATTATTGCTACACTAAAAATAAATCTTTTGTTTCCGCGTGCGATAGTAGAATAGTTTTGTTTTTTTTAAATATATCCTACTAAATTTAAACTGTATTTTATATGATTATTTTTCAAGTATCGCACTAGGAAGATTTATCTGTCTTAGAAGAACTTCACAAACATTCAAATTCGAATAAAATACGTTCTGTAGTAATTGTCCATAACCAAGTAATAAACATCACATCATAAACAACTTTACAGACTTTCAGACTTAGTAGACACAGACAGAAAAGTATTAGCGAAGTAGGTGAGATGATATAACTATATCAGCCCTATATAATTATAACCTATTTCAATCCTGGGCCCAGTAGGCTAATTCACGTAATTAAATAAGTTCAGTTGCAGTGCAGTTGCAGTTAAGTTTCGATCAAAATAGCTCTATTCGTATTCTCGTAATTTTGACAACCGCCGTCAGATACGCTCGCGTCAAGTTCGCGTCACGCGAGCGCTTTAGAGTATTCTGCTGCTGCGCGTTTTATGTGCGTGATTGAGATCGCAACTTGATCGGTATTCACCTATTCATTTGACGTCTCAAATGACAGTTTAGTCCAATCAACGTGAATCGTTAAACGTGCGATTCCATGCGATTACTTAGTGAGTAAATTAATTTCCCTCATGTGCCCACACCGTAAATAAATTTAACTGATGTAATGGCCCAAAAGCCTGAAAGCCATGTCAAAAGTATTACATACGACTGACGTACAGTTGACGCGCAGCACACGCGCAGTTTACGTGCAGCTCACGCGTAGCTAAACAATTACAAGAATACCATTTTTCATTAAGACGTATACTTCATTGCAACTGCACCGCAACTTGATCGGCGCGTCACGAAATTACGTGAATTAGCCTACAGGCCTCTTGTCAGTGTGAAAGGGTTATACCATAATCCACCATCCTGTCTTAGTACGGTTTGACAGGGTTTACATATCATCGAGAACATTATGGAGCACTCTCTGTCATGCAGGTTTTGTCACGATGTTGACGTTCACCGTTAATAGGATTCCTACTACAATAACTTCAAGCTATATTTATCTGTATATATATATTTGATATGGTAGAGGATCATTTTCCTATTTGTTACGGTCAGGCGACACCTGAGCAGCCTCTGAGCACAAGGTCGATAAGTAACCTAACACCGTAATATCAGTTGAATATCTGTACGATTGTCAACGTTGTGTTATGTTATGATTAGTTGTATAACGCAGTAACTACGGGTATGTTTTGACTGACTAGTGTTTATAATGCGTAACTGTTGATTGCTATTTTTATGTCGTAAACTGTGTGCTCCAAGTATTATTTTAATGTTACTTAGCAAATCGGATACGAATTACCAGTATTCTTAATTCTTACAGCTATCTTATCTTATCTTGTGTGGGGGCCAGTCAGTACAGACCGGCGACACTTCGACCCAGTGGGATCTTTTGTGTCGACTTCCCCAATAACGACTACCATAGATGTTTACGGCAGCCGGGACCGACGGCTTAACGTGCTCTCCGAGGCGTATTGATTGACATCAATACGCACATTATTTCGAAAAGCCATATAACTTCCGAAAGTCAGAGGTGCGTGACGTGGGTTCGAACCCGAGACCCTCTGCATTGCAGTCTGTTGGTCTCCCCACTGAACTATCGCTGCTCTAAAAGCTCTACAGCTAAGTTAATATATTATGTTTATCGATAGTACAATAGGAATTCCAAAGCCTTATTAATTGGGCTACCACCGTTTTTGGGCTGACACCGTTTAAAACGTAGAATTTCAAAGAACTAGTGAGGAACATATGCTAAGCTAAAAGGGTATTTATCGCGTGCTATACATGACTATTCAAACAAATTATTTATTTTGTTACTTTTGTCCTTCTGTCTATCTGTATGTTAGTAGGCATATTATTTATGCATCGCGCAAAAGCTAGATGTATGAAATTGAATGCGGTTTTTACATTTGTATCGCAGAAGGTATTGAAATCTGGTGCATATTTCATTTAATTACGCCGCCTATGAGTCGAATATTATATGTGTAGATCATACTTCTTCTTACATGCAAAGAAAGATAGATAGGTACCTCGGGTAGGTACATAATCGTGGGCCAGAGTTAGTTTTTAATAAAATAAATGATTAGACATTGGAAGGCTCTAAACGCCTAAACACTCCTAAACAGAACGTACTGAATGTCACAACAATTTATGTTCGATATACCACGTGGATGTTACGTACATAAATGCCTACTTATAAATAATTTAAGGCACGTAATGCCATCTAGTGAAGCGTCGTTATAACTTATCTTTGGAAAATTATTTGGTATTTTGTCGAGGAAAAAATATAATATGTAGCTGTGCATTCTTTTATCTAAGTTCGATATAAATTATTTCTTTGTTTAATTGCATGACAGACTAAATAGTAATTCTTTCAATCGTTAAGTCTTGGTGCTACAGGACAAGCTCTATCTTCTTTATATATATAGGTACATGTATTGTTATATTGTACCTATCTTTTATATAAAAAGAAACATGTTAACTGGTTTTAACTGTTTTAAAATGAATATGAGTATTGTGATTACGGTTATAGATATCAGATACAACTCCTATGGCTTTAATTTATAAGAGTCTTAAAGGCTTGAAAATTCTATACTTGGATATGTACATGAACGTACAACAGTATTTAATAATGCCGTTATATATAAAACATTAGGTCAATTTAAAAAGGTCTATTGTTATATATTGTCAATTGTCAATTGATAGATATACCTATAAAGCATTTATAAGAAAGAATAATTAATTCAAATAAAAGTGTAAATACAACATGCGAGCACAGAAACAATAACTTTATTATGCCATTACTGCCAGCCAGTATTTTGAAATACGGTCATACGTATATTTTTATAAACATGTTATTTAAAAACGCGTAGTTACTTGGTATCGCACAAAAATACTCGAATACATAATTATATTACAAGAAGCGATAACAACAATATTTCTGAATGGTATTCCCACACTGCGTTTGCGTCAAAACATCAATGAATTTGATGATAAACACCAAGGTTCTATTCAGCATACTCTTCCTATTAACTTAAAGCCTTGGTTCCGATTTTTCCCGGTACACTTCCGGCATTACATTATGCATTGGGTTTTCAAGGTGCGCTCCAAATTCTCTATAAAAATCGAAACCTTGATAGATATTTAAACAATTCGATTGTATGATTTTGTAATGTCATGTGTTTATATACGAGTATCTATGGTTTCTAGCTGACTTTTGCTTGTTACATTTATGTTGTAATTTTACATTAATACCTTACGAAAAAGGATATGTATCCTTTGGTATGGTATTTTTTATTTAACTGAATATTTGCTAGATTTCGTCGCTTTATAATGGCCCCATCGCGTTAATTGTTTAATAAAGTATGTTAATAACTATTTCAGAAACTAAACTAAAGGTAGCTTTGGCTAGACTGTGATATAAGAATATATTCAGTCTTTCAATTAATGAATTAAGAAATATTTATATTTTTTACGAAGCATTGATATGAGTGCTAAATAAACGAATTCGGAAGTAATTAAATTAAAATCAAAAGATTAAAATTACGGCAAAGGTGATAAGGTGATGTTATAGCTAATTAAAAATGGTCGCTGTCAATGTTCACTACTAAAAATTATAAGTATTGAACCAATTACTTTATTATTTTTTGACTTATACTTGGATTCAACTCACAACAATTAGAGCGGGGCGTAGAAGCAAGGTGACCACATTACGCTATGTATGCAGTAAAAATATATTTTAAAATGGTCTGGTAGTCTGACTGCCAATTGAGGGTTGGTATACTTGGTATACCTTTGGGAGAGAGGAAACCGTTTGGTATACTTTGCATGCCTTTAAGAAAAAAGAAATTGTTCGGAATTTAAAATTGTTATTCCTTACGATATGATATAACAATCTGTGACAGATATATCTAACATCTCAACTTCACACTTTCAAGCATATCTTGCTATTGCAATCTTGACACCCTAGTCTTAAACGTTTTCTATCTATCTATTGTCAATTTCGCTAAGCCTTGTTCGCAACATGCAAGAAAAGAAAGTGCAAATACGAATACAATTGTCTATACTTTCTGTCGTTGCATTCGCGACCCATATGTTGCCAGCTAAAAAAAACATGGCGCCAAGCGTGAAAGGCGTCAGTCTGGTTCGCGCGTGTACTAAAATATTTGCGTTTCGTCTTTTTTCGACGATCTGTCAGTTGCGCTGAACATTGTCGTGTTTCAGTCCATTTGGCTGTATCTAAAACAAAAGGGTTTTATCTGTTGTCGTTGGCGCCAGTCGGGTACTATCGACATGTTTGTCGGTGAATTATCGTTTCGTTCGAGGTCAATATGGGTTCCGCTGTGATTTGCGAATTATATGTGTACCTAAATACACGACGTTGGTTACTGCAAGCAAATCAGTAATTGCAATTTTACAAAGGTTAGGCTGACTATAGTTTTCGGCTGAGATGATAGTTTAAAATGTTCTATGCCTACAAGCAACTTATGAATGTGAATTTAATAAATTAAAAGATAACATTTAAAAAATTAAGTGAGCATTTAGTGAACAACACTATATTTTTTTATTCCTTAATTCTTAGTCCCATCTTTTGGTTTCATGAAGTAAGTTCAAGTAAGTTAGCATATCAAAACAATAGCTTTTTACACAACTAAACAACAAATTATAATTATTTTTCCTCCATAATATGTCAAGTCTTGCTAGTTGTAGAACGGATAAACAGTACAGTGCGATCACTTTCCAAAACAATATGGTTCATCGAACCTCCTGAAATAAGGAAAGGTCACAATTAATGCGTTCATCATTATGGAACCTTTGATCAGTGAAGCGGTAAATTAATTTTGGCAAACAACCGGCTCCCTCGACTATTGTTTAGTTTTAATTCGAATGTTTCTGCTCCATAGAATTTGTGATACCTACCATACACCATTGTGATATACCATAACCTATACAATTTTGATATACACTAGATAACATCCACAATTTGGACTATGTAATTGAAAATTAGATTTAAAAATACATATACATATATTTATAAATATATTTAACACGATTATATTTATGAATGTAGAGTTTTCTATGACCAAGTACATATATGGCAGTGGTCGGCGAGGATTTTGGACAGTCTGTATGTGAATATAATGAAGTTAAAAACAATACAGCAATGCTAGAGATCTAGTAAAAAAGTGTATAATTTTAAAAAGAACATGCTACATAATAGCGACCATATTTATGACCGTCTCTCCGGCATATATTCATATTGCTGTTACTAAGAGTCGTTAGATGACCAGATTTTCGCAGTGTATATGTATATTTAAATGCGTATTAACGTTAGAAGAGCGAGTAAGTAACAACAGTACTCCCTTGAATGCAATGTTAATTACATTGCTAATTCCGTAAACAAAGTATAGCCAGGCCTTTGACCACATATTATCAACGGATATCATTGTTATCAGTATCATACAACAAACTCGTTTTGCCTTCCATGTTTCAGTTCTCACACATTTAAAATTTTACGATTTTTATTTCGCGCAACATCTGTTAGTAAACATTGTTAGGACCTTTAATCTGTTTAGCAGGTGGCACAGTTTATTACATTTTAACGCTCCTCTTTAAATTTCGAATCATAAACTTTTAACGGTTCACAATGGGATTTTTACGACTGGCAATATTTTACCCTATTATGATGTTAATGGAACTCGAACGTAATATATTTACCGAAAAATATTATAAGTTGATTATGTAATTAGATTTAACGGCCGATTTCAGTACAAGAGATTATTATTATAATTTTGTTTCTGTATCGTTCAAAGGGATGCTAAAGTTTAATGTGTAACGGTGGAGAACTTTTCAGGGAACAAAAAGAAATGATAATAAAAATAATACAATACATCGGACTGAGTGACCTTTTTATTGACATAAAACTTGGATAAATAAAAAACTTTTATGACACACAAATAGCGCAGACTCTAAACATGAAATTATTTGTTAATGACACATCGATATTGCGAAGGTCTCATCGGCAATAAATAACTTGTTAACGGAAGACTTAAAGGCTAAAACGAAGTTTGAAGTAACCTTTAAGGAACATCGTTGTAACATATTATATCTAGTGTAAAAATAATATCGGGAAGTGTTCAGACGATCTGCACTATTTGATTACAGCAGACAAAAAAAAGGAACATCAAAAACAAGAGATTAATTTCTAGAGAATTACCAATATATTCAGATTTTTGAAACAAGAGGTATGTTTAGATAAAATACCTGTTTAAAATATACTTTCGTTTGTATTGCGCTATCTCAAACGTGTCGTTGCCTTGGTGACTGCATGATTTAAACTACAGCAGTCAGAGAGAGTGTACACTCTAAACCACGCTACAAGCAACCTACATCTCATTGACTACGTCTCTTGTAGTACATATTAATCTCAATACAGGGTGATTTTGAAATCGTGTAATTCCTTTTAACCACGCATTCTACTGGTGATATAGAATAACCCTGACCATATTTTTATTTAATTAGATTTATTTTTTTTGAAAAATTATTATTTCGTTTTTTTCGTGAAATGGTGTCAGATAGTCATATGTTAACCAACCGAGGCAATTTTAATTTTTTACTAATTAAAATAAAAAATCATATTAATAATTAATGTCGTAAATAATAACGGGCGGTCCTTTTTATTGCCCCTTATTATTTACGACATCAGTTATTGTTATGTTATTATTTTTAAATTAAAAAAATATTAAGATTGTGTCAGGTGGTTAAAATATGACTATATGAAATCATTTCATGAAAAAAATCGGTACTCTAATTTTGCCGAAACCATTATTCTAATTAAGAAAAAATATGGTCAGGGTTATTCTATATCACCAGTAGAATGCGTGGTTAAAAGGAATTACACGATTTCAAAATCACCCTGTATATGTATGTAACACTGTGTCAAATTGCACTTATTCATTATATTAACTTATATACCTATTCTAAACTTCTACAAAAACTAGAGAAAATCTATCTATATGCTCCCAAAGTAAAAACGCAAATCTTTTAAGCGCGGCAAAAAAACAGCTTTTCCATACATTTTGTTGAGGTCAAAGTCCAATTTTGAGAGGTTTTCACTATATTAAGAAACACCCAGTATATACTTAGCCAACTATTTAGTTTGGACATGTCAAGTAAGGGAATCGATCTTTGTGACACCAGATAAAATTCTTGATAAAAACTCATGTTGACATACGACACTGACTACCAACAAGGATCCTCTAAAATATCGAACCATAAATCATCTATAGGCTACAAAAAATGTAAATAACAACCTCGATGCTAATCGGTCGGGTGAGTTTTTTGGGCTACCTGTTTTCAATCAACTTTTTCTAAAAAGGTTCACTCACATGTTATCGATTCCGTATCGGTTATATTACTCTATATTTCATTAATAGAACGAGATTTGATTTTAATACGATTATAATTAAATCTAGCTAATCATTTAATAATTTAAAATAATTTATTTAAATTGATTAGCTTTACAACTTCGATATATTATGGGGTACTTAATAGACTGCAAAATGTAGTCACATGTTGTTGTTGTTGTAGTTAAGTGTCATGTTTTGTATTTTTGTAGACACATTATTTGAATGTCATATCTTGTTGTTTCGTTCATTATGTATGTAGATAATATTTTTAATGTTTACCATAGTAATTATTCTTAGTCACATAACCATAAGTAAAAACTTGTAATTGGCCTTCGTTTTAATATTGTTCTGTTTACTAATTTTATTTATGTAGCTCGGTAAGTTTACTTAAAATGTAAAATTAAATAAATAAATAAAATAAAATAATATTTTGTTTCACGCTGTTGAACATACGCCACCATCTTTTTGTCCTATATAAGTTTCTATAATTGAATTAACTGTAGCAATATGTTTAACCTTGTTTTATGATCTATTAAAATTACAGGAATTCAAGTTTCAAGCATAGTTAAAACAGCTTCAGTATTGCCATAACCAAACATAACATTCAAACTAGGAACATTGCCGCCTCCAGCTGCGCTCAATTTATGAGCACTGAGTATTGAACGTTTCAAGTTACCACTCACATGTTTGAAAACAATCTAGGAACTGTGAAAAATGTTCTTTTAAATAATCATTAGCGTTTCTTAGAAGATCCTCTTGATGATTAGAAACTTCACACCTCCGCTAACATTAATCTTGCTTCTAAACAAATAATCTTATGATTTGGGTGGTTTCTAAGAAAGATTTGCTGTCGCGTCTATCATTCGTGACAGTTTGTTATTTTAAGAATACTTTTAAATCAAACAAGCACTTATTGTCTGTATGGTAAAGTTGATTTTTGTATAACTGAGATAGACTTAAAGTGCAGCCTGCGTACGTGATCCGTCGCCCTTCGAAACGTGAGGTCCAAATATAAAAATTATGTCCTTGGGAACGAAATCCCCTTTTATCGAGTCTTAAGGACAATAAACATGTTTTAAAAATGTTCAAGATGTGGTTTTATCGTGCGTAATAAAAATTTCATCCCCTATTGTCGAATATTCAACTTTGTTACCTTTTCAGTTTTATTGCTTTTCATTCGATTTTGTTATTTTTTATTCGATTTTGAACTTTTTGTTCGATTTGGTTTATTTTTATTGGTGATGTTAATTTGTGACCTTTGGTAATAAACGTCTAAAGGCCGGTTTTTCAATCGTCAGATAACTCTAATCTGAAGAATAAATATTGCGGTATGACATTTTCTATACAAAAGCTGTCAAAACGTCAAACATATTCCCCAGATAAAAGTTATCTGACGATTGAAAAATCGGCTCTAAGTCAAAATTATTTCAAAAAGTGATCCTTCGAAATTATTACATTTGCTATTTGTACGAAATTCGTTATACAGATGACCTGGCTGAAAAAACATTTATAAAGGAATGTATAAATTCGTAATTCTTTTGTTACTCAATATGTGATTGTCACGGGAGTCCAGTGACGTTGCATCGAATTTGATATCGGCATGTAATCTGGCCACTGGCAGTACGAAATGTAGAACTAAGTTTAAAATAGATAATTAGCTCGTCTACTATTTTACGTAACCTAAACAAGGCTGATGAAATGTCTCTGAATTATTCACACCAAATAGTGAGAACGAGTTATTTTCCCATGTATATACAACATGTACCAGGGCGGTATGGTCATTTAAGATTTTATAACCACATGTATATTATGTATGTGGCAAAAATATATAAATAAGCCACCAAATGGTAAGGACCTATCAGAAATACCAGAGGTGTTACTTATACCTTGTCGACCATAAAGCAAAGGAATGAAAGATGAGACGAAAGTCAAGGAATTTGACGAGGTGGATTGGGAGCCTCCGAAAGCGTTTTACCTAATAATGTTACCACCGCCGCTTGCCTGTATGAAAGTAACACTTGTCTTTTACTAGCCAGCACTAATACTAATAATAGCAAAACAGCATACAGCTAACCTGGTGGCAAATGGTTAAAGGCAACAAGTCTTTAAACAGAGGCAGCAAAGTCAGACGTACCCATATGAATTCTTAATCATATGAGTATTAAAATATTGATTAGATAAAAAAGTCTTAAGTAGGATAACCTAGTAATAATAAAGTGATTGGTGAGTTACCGTCTGCTCATGGGAGTTGATAATATGAAAGTATAAAATGAAGAAAGTAAAAGAAGGGAGAGGGACCATGTATTATAAACTTTAATTATGCTAAATTGAACACTCCTCCGTGCGTGGAATATTCTTAAAAGGGATTTGAAATGTTATCTTTACATATAGATATAAATTCACTAAAACACGAATTTCGCGTAAATGACCAATATAATTCAATATATTTACATACTTTACCAAAAATCATATTATTATAGCTATACATAATATTTATATTATATTATAATGTAGAGACTGGGGTCGCGGTGACATTGAACACAAGTTAGTCAGCCTAAAAATATTCATACATTTATTTAGATGTCTCCGGTACATATTAATCATTATTCGTGAGGCATCCAATGCTAAAGGGTTACTGTATAACCACAGTTTCTTGATGGATAACTTTGTACCATTCACAAATAACTTACCAACATAACAAAAACGCACCGAACAGAATAATGTGTATCTTATTACAAAGCAATAGAGTTCAAGGTTAAACAAATGTTTATTTGAGAAGTACGTTATGTAAGTTTGTCGGTTTCGTCCTTCACCATACTAATGCCGGTTGCTTATTCAGATGTCCCCCTCTGTTAATAAATTAAGATTATAGGAGATTAACGCGTAAGCTCTGAAAGCCAACCAGATATGTGTTACACCAAGTGTGAGATACGCTTATTATTTGAATTTATGAAGAAATCATGTGCGTCGTGTCGCAATGTCTTATTATTTCTTGCACACCTCACGGTTACATCCACAATGGGTGGGCAGAGACACGGATAGCGTATGGGTTAAAGTGGTTGCCTCGCCACTGCGTCTGTGCCGAGTGTTGGACAAAAAATTGTGTGATCTACAAATGGTTGTTCCGAGTCTGGATGTTCTTTGTGTCCGTCGTTTGAATGTTTGTAAAGTTCCCCCGCGACACAGGAATTACTCCTAGCGCAGGAGTGTCTTTATAAAAAGTAACGAAAAAGAGTTGTAGTACACCCACATTTCAGCAGATGTGGTTTTAGGTCTTATATAATAGAGGGCGAGCCTATTGCCAATTACCGGGCGCAGTTCCAAACTCTGTAGAGGCACGGTGTTTGAAACTATGCCTGAAAAACAGAAAACAGAATTGCTTGACATGGCTATAGGACTTCCCACGCATAGCAGTGGCATTTTACGATTATTCTTCCTTCGATTCGTCAGTTTAAATTCCCCATTCGAGAATTTTTTTATTGGGATTAATGCTTATCAGCACGTAGTCTAGCACTAAGCTACAACTACTACGGCAATGGGCTTGCGCCGCTCGCCCTATCTTACGAGAGCCTGAAACCAAAGCTGGTGTCATGTATACACCCTTTCACTTACTCTCTCGGAGATACAGACGTGAAACTATGTTTGTTTATTTATATACAAGTATTGAATAGAACTTACACGAGTGCCATAAGCGAAAGGAGCAGCCGCTCCAAGCATCAAGTCCTAGGGGACATCTGCTGCGCCAAGGATAAATTAATTAAAAGCAAGCCAGACAGACGGTATCATTAGATCGCGTACCATCCGAAAATCTTCTTCGATTCGACACTAATTATAACCATCATACACCGCAATAAAGACGGCTTCTTTCATTTAGCAGAAGGAATTTCTATATTAATACCAAGACTACAAAGGGCTAACAATTTATTTAAATAATTATACAATTTATATACGTTTCGTGTTTATAATATTAAGTTTATATTATAATATGGCCTTGTGGTTTACGTTTATAATAGAACCAACTCATCTCATTCTGAGGTGACGACGTGACGGCTTTACGTAAGTTTAGGTGAACCACAAATATAAGGCACTTTGCTGATCTGCTTTTGCTTATATACGAAATAATCTATAACTATGTCGCAATAGGTACTTAATTGGTGGTGCAGAATAAGTTTACGCTTAGTGAATTATTTAATTTACGTTATATGTTTGAGGATAAAAAGAGAAAACCCAAAAATACAAAAAAGACCCGTCGGATTGAAGACGTGCTATCTATCAAATCAAGTTACCGATAAGTATTCTATGTTGATTCGAATTGTGATCAGTGACGACGCATTGTTGAACATTCGGATGCGGTATCGTATAAGTTAGAATATTCGAATTTATTTTTTCGTAACAATTGCACATCATGAGTCTAATACACTCATAGTTCCAATCTCTCGTTGAGTCCTCAGCGAACCGCACATGCCCCGTGAAATGACAAGCAGATAAATAATAATTAATTTAGTAACTAATAAATATATTATTTAAGTCTTTTAACTTACAACGAGATTTGCTCTAATAATCACGCCTTTTGTAAATGGGCCCTTTGTCTCTTTCGCTATAATATTTTCGGATAAAATTGTACGCAATTAAGTACAGACGTAAGTGTCCATTTAAAATGCGGCCATTATTGTTCTTTATGGTCTTTTGTAGGTATTACTGCATGTGTGGTCGGTCTCTATCGCTAGAGACACGTGTAACTTCCGGTAATGGCTACTTGTACCATTAAGCGATCCTTTCCTACAGTTCAATAGCCATTAAAGCCACAAGAGCCAACCGTGTAAGTAAGGAAACCGTGGGACTGCCAAAGCAAGAGATTTCTCGAATCCTGAGTCTACGCTAACTTTAACAAGTCTTGATATACCTCATGTAGTGATGTGTAGTAGTATTGAGAAAATATTCGAATGCAGAGACAGCACTATACATCAGTGTGTTTGACCGTGCAAAGCACGAAATGCGTTGTGGTCAATTGTGGGTAAATTTTGTTAAATCTCATTATCAAACTTATATCCGAGTTGGCTGTTATAATTTAAGTATTTTACAGTAACAATAACAATAACAGTTGGTCACTTTAGTTATTGGCAAGGCGACAATCGAGTTCAAGTTATATTGAAAATTGATTTTAAGCGTAAATTGCCGTAGCTTTGTTACACATACATATATAATCTGAGGCCTTCATCCCCGGAGGGGTAAACAGAGACATATTACAACTACATTTTGCTAGGTATGGTATCCGGCCCACGTAAAAAGAGACAAGCCTATCGTCATCTACCGGGCACTGTTTCAGAGTCTGCTGTCCGCCGTCTACTCTAAATATTTATTGACAGAAAACCCCAATAATACTTTACCGGAACCGGAAATCAAAACAGTGATAGTAAATACCACTGCTTTGTAAGGTCTCAGATGATATTCCGGGTCGAACCAAAGTATTTGGTCAATGCTCGCCCCTTTCACGTAGGACATAAATAATTGGAAAATTTGGGTGTATAATACCTCTCTATATAAGACTATGTATGTGCAATACAAAGTAAATTTACTATAATAATAAACATAAACTCTTTCACCAAGCCGCGAGTACCTTATTATCCATCGATCGTAAAGGTCAACGTTCCAGATCATATAATTATTTTGTAGTACGGCCCAAATATCGCGCCCTGAAGTAGGCCTGTAGGTGCGGTCTAAACTGGGTTAGCGTTATATTGTGTCGGTCACTCATTCAATACTTTGGACTTTTACTATTCGTCTCTGTCTGTTTACGCTATGAAGTTTGATTGATTTATAAACTTACTAATCCCCCGCGGTTTCCCTCACGTTTATGATTACTTCTCCACTCCCATAGCTGGTACCGTGATGTTATACAGACTAGGTTACTACTGAATAAAATAGCTTTTTTATGGTGAAAGAGTTATTAAAATCGGTTTAGTAGTTTTTGAGTATATTCATTACAAACAAAAAACAAATATTTTATCTTTATAATATTATACTTTCATTAACATAGTATTAAGGTGTATTTACTAACATCAAATCGGCCTCGGTGGCATAGTGGTTAATGTAACCGACCGCCACGCCTGAGGTCGCGGGTTCGATTCCCGCACAAGTCAAACATTTGTGTGCATGAAAATGGATGTTTGTCATGATCTGGGTGTTTCTATGTATAATATGTAGGTATTTATAAAGAAAAAAAAGTATCTATGTATGTTTATCCATTGTCTAGTACCCATAGTACAAGCTCTGCTTAGTTTGGGCTAGATGGTGTTGTGTGTATGTATTACAAAAGTTTATAATATGTAAATCTAGGTTAAGGTCTATGGGCCTATGCAGCCCGAAATAAATGATTTGATTTTGATTTGATTTGATTATAGTATATTTACATACTGATGCATGTATACAATCGCAGGGACACGGCTGGCAATTTTCTGGCTTTCTTCTAATAGGGATCACTCCCTATTAGAAGAAAGCCAGAAAATTGCCTATTATTTTATTTAATACATACATATATATATATATGTGTATATATATTGTCGTAATATACAAGTTATAACAACAACAACTTGTAGATACTAGTTGTAAAATATCAAAATTAAACGACGATTGTAAAAGAGGTTGTTGTCTTGTAGGTATCTTGTCATAGGCTTAATACTTAGCCTGAGCCTAGAAATTAACATAAATCTACTATTAGCAAGTAAAAAATCACATTAACTACTAAACTTGCCATTCATTGTGACCTAAATGTTTACATAATTTTTAAGTTTGACCTGAAGTTAAAGTATTTTCCTCGACTAGGTACATTTATAAATATCGTATTCGAATTTTAACAACAAGAACATAATATTTGTCTAAACCGAGTATTGAGCTCGATATATCATAAACGACTTCTGCTATATTCTAAGAAACTTATCGGTCAGCCGCTTCAGATTTGACAGGGGATTCGATTGCTTCCTAAATCCCTGTTCGCCGTCTTATCTTAGTGTATAAAGTCTATGAGTTACTAAGTCAAACGCAGGTCAGAGAATGTTTAGCTACAGTACAGCACAACGCATAACAAGCAGTTACTTACACAATTGTTTTCTATATAATTATAATATCTCACGGCACACGTGCGTGATACACTTTCTCATAACAATCGTATCTAAAATAAAAGCTAGAAGAATGGTCACGTTTTTGTTCTATTACACGTATACTTATACACGTGGTAATAACATTATTTGTATGCTATTGACGGCTTCCAAATTATGTAGGAACTATCTACGACGATAATCTTACGACGGACTCTACAAAGTGGCGCAAAACTTATCAAGCTGTTTGATATAAGACGGTTAACATAAACAAAAAGCTATTTTCGCAGAAATAAAGAAATGATTTTTTTAACAAAATAAATAAAATAAAACTAGACACAAATTGGAACACCATTGTAATAAGCACACACTAACCTATTTCTTTTCGTCACAAGATTATGGACCTTATTTCATTTTTTTTGTTTCTTTTGTGTATTTTTTCGTCTGCTTGAGGTCGTCGACATTTATCTCTGCATTACACATGATGTTCTAAATTACGAAAATAAAAAAAATGTCCTGTGGCTAAACTACGGAATACATTTGGTTCATAATTTGTAAATCGTCAAAGAATACCATGTAGTATATCTGGTATCAATTAAAGTGATAACATTTGCGCCACTTTGTATATCCATGAAGGCGTAGTCACATTTCACCAGCTATGATTTTAGGTATTACCAGCCATGTATATGTAGAGACCTAGAGACCAGCCTTTTGCTGTTTACTGGGCATAATTCTAGACTACGAGTGCTACTGAGAATTTTTTGACCGAAAAATCTCAAAATCAATTTATCCAACCAGAAAATTGAATCCGGAATGTCATCCACAACAGTCGCGTACATAACGACTGCGCCACCGAAGCAGTGAGCTTTCAAACTATATTAAGACCTCTATGATTTTTCTTCATCAGCTTTTTATATGTCCCACTGCTGGGCAAACGCCTCTCCCTTGGATTGCCAAATTACTCTGTTGGTGGATATCCTCTGCCACGCCCTTTCAAATGTGCGATGATAACAACATAAATGTTGTTCTTGTACAACACCTAATGGGCCACATATGCAAGCTATCACTACTTGCTTGATTTAATAATTAGAGATACTTGTGCTTGCGTCGGCTGTTTACACGCTGCATATAAACCCCGTGCTCATGACTCATAGCGCCAATAATCTCGCGTCGTATTTAAGAAGCCAATTTTAAAAGGTCATAAGTGGGTGCGTACGAAATATCATTACTGTCAATTCATACGTCCAATAAATCGAACGAAGGAAAGTGACGTAGGAGGCTTGTAATAAATGACATTTTTGTATTGTCTTTCGTACCAATGGAAAGTAGAATCTCGAAATTGTATTACCGATTGCCGGTATTGGCAATCAGCGTTTCTATGTCGTGATGTCGGATAAAAAATGTATTATAAGTCCTTTCGATTGCATGTACTAGAATAAAGAATGGAAAGTAGTACGTTTACGAAAGTAGATTCTTTTATCGATGTCGCTTAGATAATAGAATAATAAAGATAAAAAGGGCTTAAAACAAATGAGGTCACATTGTTAATCTGCAGACATGTATTATTATTACGTGTTTATTGCTAATGATTGATTGATGATGCTAATTTTAAATTGCCGAAATTATTACATATATTTTCATGTGTAATTACATAGTTGCACGCATGTATCCAAGAAAGGGCAGGCAGTATTGTATTACATCCAGATTGCCGAGGGATGTGTCAGTCTTTTTCGTGGGACGTTATACCAATGGATTTAAAGTCTCACGTTATAGGTTACAAGTCTATTGTGGTCTACCGGATACAGATCGAGACTCCGTGCTACTTCACTATTTTCTTGATGGATAAACCTGATAACACTTTACAAGACCTAACGGACGGAATCAAGCCTAATATCTCATGTAAAGCAGTGGCAGCCTAGGCTGAACAGAAAAGTTAGCAAGACATGACATAAAGACTATATTATATAAAATATAGTATTTATGTCATATTTTGCTAACTTTTCTGTGATATATACATATATATCACAAAAAGATTAGCAGAAAAAAATTGGCAATAAATAAATAAATAAATATTCTACCACATACACACAACACCATCTAGCCCAAACGAAGCAGAGCTTGTACTATGGGTACTAGACAATGGATAAACATATCTCGGGTTTTCATACAAAAAGCTGAACTCATATACAGACTGATTCATTTTAACTACAAAAAAAAAAAGAATTAATTACTACTTCCTATTTCTTACAATTTAAATTAAATCATAGTTGTGATAGTCTATTTTGGTTAAGTATACTCCTTATTGTTAAATTTTGATAAAGTACTGTTTTCTTAAATCAGAGTCAGCGATACTGAGTCCAAATGTCAATTGTATTGTTGTAGAGAACGACAAAAATATAAGATATGATAGTTGGAAGCGAAAGAGTTAGACGAGCAATCTCTTAATATGTGATTGGGACGCTATGGAAATAAGTTAGATCTTAAGATCTAGGTTAGACTTAGTACCATACTCTAAACCGAACAAGCGCTCACGCAATATATTATAAGAGTGAATGAAACAAAGATGTGCCAGAATCATACCGCCAAACGTCTCAATTATTTATGTCGCAAAAAACTCACAACACACCAAAAATATTACGGTAAATTTGTTTCCGTATACTAAAACACATAATATGCACTAGCAACATATGTAATAACAAAACAAATGTTTAATATTCATACCATTGTTTTGATCGTAAAAAGACAACATTAATTCAATCGTAAACAATCAAACACAATTGGATTTGGATTTATTGGGACACAAACAGAAACAATAAATCAAGAAGGCTTCGAAAATAGGCCAAAGATACTCGCCTGATCTTTATGAGTAATAAAGATAGCAATAAAAGATTGACTAAATAAAAAAAGTACTGTGAATTGTTTTTCTTTTATTATAGCTACCAATATCAACATTTTGTGTATCTAGTATGAACCATTTTTAGTTAACAGACTATTTAAGTAATCAATTTGGTTTTTTCACTAGTTTCACTAACATTTCAGGTTTTAAATTAAGCTAAACTAGAATGATTATGTTAGCAATAGGTTCTTGTCGGGTGTACAGTGGGTGGGATTTGTACCATTGGGCTGCCGCCGCTAATGTATAACAATTTGGTATAAATAAATTACATTTACATGTTGCCAACTATGTTTTTAAGTTCGACGTAATAGGGCCTTTTGCTGGCTGCTGGGCATATCATGTATTGTTGTTATATTTATACTTCTAAATTATAAAATATTTGCATTTAGATTGTCTATTTCTTAAGACAAGTTTAAAGTCGTTAAACAAACACATATATATACACAAAGAAACAGTGTAGTTAACCATGACTAACTACCAATCAAAATTTTACTGAGATTGCTGGTTGAAAATAAAAATACCTACTAGTCGTTTTAGTTACAATATGTGGCGTAATTTAATGCAGTTTCCAATATATATGAATGATGCGCTCTAATAAATATTTCATAAATATATACGTAGACCCACGTATAAAACATGGTGCAGACGTCAATGTACAGTGACGATTCTACTCTCACGTAATACGGGATAAGCATAACTTTAATTAGTTTTACAAGTCATATGATAATATGATATTATTCGTATTTTATTTTTATATGAACTGTGTGATTACGACTACGTCACAGCGCGTTGGTATATTTATAATAGGTAAATCTAAAAATCGTTTTTTGAAACAGAGTCTCTAGCCACAAAAATGTACAAAGTGGAAAAAAACTTTCCTTACTCTGTTACCAGCTATCAATATTCTATTTAACTACTTCTAACAACAACCTTCACTGATTTAACATAAAAAAAACATCCTAAAATCATTAACTCACTTACAAATTACATTAAAATCTTTTTAATAACTTGTAAGGATTCAATAAAGGAAATTAAAATTTCGATATCAGTGCCTCCGATCTATGGGACCACTTAAAAAAGGACTATTTTCCCGGTTGATTAAATTTTATTGGTTACACAGATAATAATTAGTTTTGATCATAATCTCTTACACATAAATCTTCATATTAAGTGCGTGGGGTTATACAAAGGAAGTTTTCAATATTAAATGAGTGTACGCGATGCATTCATGAATTATAGATCGGTGCGATAAGAAAAATAAATCGATAATGCTTAACGGCTTTTACTTTTTTTGTTGCCTTTCTGTATTTTGATTTTGAATGCGTTGATAGGTAACAGTTTTTTGTGAGAAAGTGATTATTTGGTTATTTCATTTATGTTTGGAAGTGCTGAGGTCAATTCAAATATACTTTTAGACTTGAAACGGCACCTGTCTAGAAAAACAACAACTTACAGAAGATCGCAACCAAATAATCTCTCGGAACTGGCTGTGAGACCAATTGGTCTGGTCTGTATGTAACCAAAGAACAAAACAAAGAACAAATGTGACAGAGACAAATGTCTTTGTCACATTTTTATTGACACAATAACTTCTGTTGCCAGGTTCGACAACGCGCAATCTATATTTCTCAAATTGCATGCATAATTGGATAAAATACATAATAAAAATCTTATAATCTTGGGGGACGCCAGCAGTGGACGTCTTTCAGCTGGGATGATGATTATGAGTTAAGTCATATACTTATTTGCTTTGATAATGTCATACCAAAAATCCTTTATTTATTTAGACTACAAATGTTCACTTATTAACCTTTTAGTGTAACTCTTATTGTGTGCATTTACAATTAGCTGTTACCATCGCAAGGGTGTAGAATCAATAACAAAAGCCGCAAAAACTCAAGACCACTTTTTTAATCGCCAAGGTTATAATATCAGATAGGTAAGGAGTTGCAACCTTTTTACAACTCCAGTGTTGTGTACATACAATACTCAAACGATGAGTATAATTTAAAGTTAGCTTTTGATAATAGTAGTATGTTCGAATAGAAAATCTACTGACGTGTGCACTTATTTAATTATTTTTTATTTAGTTGCTTGGGCATACTGTATTATATATTACTAATAACACGTATTAAAAATAAATATTCCTTATTCTTCCTTCGAATAATTATATCAGATCACCTTGCACAAATAATTTAATTAATCTCCTACATACATTATAATTTACATAGTATAATTATATGTAGATAGCTAATATTTGTTTTAAGAAATAATATCGCAATGACTCGTATAAGGCGGGCTGCTTGTCAGCTGCTTAGACTTCACTTAAATCATTATAATCTTTACAGCTACATACAGGCGTGCTGTACAGAGTCGTAATAAATTATAAGCCTACACAGTAATTAAGTAATGACTTAGTCACGACTCATTAAGATATGGCTATGGTCTGTATTAACTTCAAAGTATTTTGTACTCTGTGATATTCTTAATAGATAGACGATATTGTCGTTGATTGTGATTTTTCATTTTACACCTTTTACACATACACACTAAAAAATAAACAAGCGAGTCTAACTGAAAACTTAAATTTCTAATAGCCAATCTTCTGGATTAATGGGTAAAATACGAACTACAATACGAAACGCATCAAAGAGCACGTGACCACTCTGACATATAATACCATAGAGGGTACGCTAATCTTTTACTATCAGATAGGCGTTTGCATGGCCTGGCCTGTTTCATAATGATCTAGTAAAAGTTACTTAAAATATTAATTACATGCTGTATTTTTCTTGTTAGGTTAAATTATAGTGATAGCTTGACACGTTTATCTTAAAGATAAACTTGGATTTTCTGAAACAGGACCTTAAAGTAAATCAAGAATATTTGACATAACGAATTCTGAAAAACAGAGTCATACCGATCCAGTATCTTTAAAGTTACATGAAAGTCCTGATTGCCGTTATTACGAACACTTATGATTGTCGATAAGAAGAATCACTAGCCTCAAAGCTTATCTTCATCATTGCTGAGTCAACAGAATTGCCATAATAATATAAATAAATGTATAATATTTACTAACATACATTATGAAAATCGTTTCAAACACTCCAACTGGCGCCTGAGTCACGCAGTGACACATTTAGGGCACTGATACGAACTAACACTGAAAAACAATTGACACAAGCCGTATAAACCCGTTTATTGCTCATACATTGCCTGTTAGCTTCTATATAACTTATGTTTTGTATAAGTAAGCGAGTAATGTAAAGTGTCATGCGGTTGTAGTACTTGTTGCCGAAGTGTCAAAGTCCATCGACGCTGGGGAGGACAGACAGGGACGGTCTACGCGTAGACATATTTTTAGACTACGTATCTTATATTAGTCATTATTCTGTATTTCCCCCACTACTGTTTTATCAATATTGTCTATTTAATTCAATTTGTTTCAAAGAGAGTGCGGTTGAGTCACTGAAGTCACTTTAATATTGTATTGACATCATCAATAGCGTTAGATTCGATGCTCGATCAATGAGACCGTAGATAGATCTCAATGCAAGGCATGTCGATCTGCGATCTATTAATCAATTATCGATTCTCTTAGGCGAATCGATTTAAGATTGAGCTTTCGTGATGAAGGTCGTCACGTAAGAATTTCAGGACCTGATGGTCTGATTTTTAGATCACGCTTACCGCTTTTTTCTCTCTCTTATTGACAAAGCATAAATCGAAAATCGATTTAACGAAGCATAGATTATTTTGCTCTCACTTCGAATCAAATGCAAGATCGTTTTTGCTAACAAATCGACAAGTCTTCTCATCGCGTGCATCATTATTCTATTGTTTTGTATGCAAGTATGCACAATAAGGCAATTAGCTGGTACTAATATGTCTTATAAACGCCGTCGCATCTTGTATCGTAAATATTCTGGTTTAGTGTCTATTTTATAAATATATGATAGATATAGACATCTAAAATTAATTGTAAATAAAATCAGCTACTTTACATATCTTCAAAAATATTATGGAGAACTCTCATACATGTAGGTTTCCTTACGATATTTTCCTTACAGCTAAAGCAGCCGATAATTAACTGTTTAATACGCATACGTAACTTCGAAAAGTAAGAACAGTATTTGGTGTTGAACTAGAGACCATTGCATGCAAATAATAATCTTGATTAGTTATTGAACCAAGAATTCTTTGTTATGTTTAACTCATGCTATTCAAATTAATTATAAAATAAGAGTAACTTTAGTCAGTACATCTGTAACAACAAAATTAGCGCTTCCCTAAACAAATAAACACCGCATAATAAAACCCTTTTATCCCTTGCAAATCTGTACACAAACCTCTACAAAGCTTGTAGAATAATCCCGTCCTTTAAATAGGACGGTCACCCTCCCCATCAGTAATTAATCAAACGGACGACGGTCTGAGAGACCCTTATCTTCTTATTCTGTCTGGCTACTGTTTGTTTGTCTGTCAGGCCAATTGTACAGGAGCTGACACGACTTAACCCTTTGAACGTCGAGTTAAAGCGAGACGGCGACCGGTTAATTACCGACTGTCTTTAATCTTGTTTTGTTGTTGTGTGAACTACGTGAATGTTGAGGGGTTATATTGTTCACGGCTTACGTTAGAAAGTGAATATACAATAGAGATTTGTTCAAAAGTAAAAGTGGGTTCATTGCCTAATTACGTATACGTATTGTCGCTTTTAAATGTCTTTGTCACCTGCGTATTTTCATGGGCCTAAAACTGTAGAGTCGTTTGCTTGTTAGTTGTACTTAGATGGCTCGTAGCATATTATGGTTCGTTAGTTTCTTTTAAATCTATCGAGGTGGTAAACGAGCTAGAGAAGGCATGATGATAATCAGTTACCGTAGCCTATGATCGCTTATATCACCAGAGATATCTGTCCAGCGTTGTTAAACGAATAGAAACGCATTGTTTTTTTTTTTTTTAATCTTTTTTGTTTCGAGACTTTTACCTTATAAAGGTATGCCAGCCTCATCGTACCCTTAATTACATTTTCCTTAATTTTAATAATAAACTTGCCTTATTACTATAAGGGAGAGGCAGACAGTGCTGCAGATATCATGTCATAAACACACCTTGCTGCCGGCGATAAGGGTTCTGACAAAATCCTTATAAAAACTCCAACGTCATATTTATTAATGTTAAATTTCTGCATGACTAACTCCCTCTCCCTTTGGTTCTTCTCACATTCCATCAGTAGGTGTTGGACATCGTCTATCTTGCCACATACTTCACAATTAGGTGAACTGACTTTTTTCATCAGATATCCAAACTTTTGTGATGGAATATGACCAGAACGTATTCGATGCGCCAGTACAATATAAGTTCTACTTATTTTATTTTCAGAAAACCAAGGGATCCGAGGAGGCTCACATTGCATAGTTTTATACCAGATGCCTTTTTCTTTGCTCGTTTGATTGAAATATTCCTTAAAACTATTAAAACAAATTTTCTTAAATCTCCAAAGTATTTCTGTGTAATAAGGAGCTATATCAATTTCTATACCTTCTAATATAGCTGCCTTTGCTTATTTATCAACCTCCTCGTTTCCCTTTATGCCTATGTGAGATGGGATCCATTGCAACCTCAAGTTAATATCTCCTAACAAACGCATTGTTGATAAGTATTAATGATATAGTAATAATAAGAATATCAGCTCTGTATACAGGGTGTCCGGTGATTAATGTATAACCTGGAAATGTCTTATAGTGGAACTGACGGCCGTTCAGAAAAAAATATGGAAAAAATCTATCCTAACTCCTACCTGAGATATGTGTTTTTTTTTTAATTACCATGTATAACTTTCTTGTATACTACGACCATAAATGAATGAAATCCATCAGTTTTTTGTTGTTTTATTATTAAACACTAATTATGCTAATAGATAGACAGACAAAAGTATGCTATGCTATAATAGCTTGCACTTTTTAGTATATTCTTTTTTTTTTAATGTTTTATTATTATTTTTTTAATTTTTCTGAACGTCCTTCAGTTCTGCTATAAGACATTTCAAGGTCATCCATTAATTACCGGACACCCTGTATAAACTTTTTCACTGCAGGACACGGGCTTCTTTCTTCTCAGTGTGACAAGTTTTAGGCTATAGTCAACAACGCTGGCTCCAGTGCGAGTTGGCAGACTTCATATATCTTCAAGAACATTATAGAGAACTCTCAGACTGATTTTCTAACAATGTTTTCCTACACCGTTAAAACGAGTGATAATTACCTATTTAAGACGAACATGACTTCGAATTCAGAGGTGGATGCTTTTGGGTCAAACTCGAGACTTCTACGTGTTAGAAGAAATGAAATAATAAAATATAAAAATCGTAGAGCTAGATATGTTTGCTCCCGGCTCCTACTTTTCGGCTGAAACGTAGTCACGTTGTTACTATTCTTATGCTGGTTTCTTGTAAGAGGGGTAAAACTTCACAGGCGACCTAACTGCTTCCTACTTTCACCGCATAATTAGCAATGACAGGAAAGGCTTTGCCTCTAGTTTGTTGATAAATCAGTCAGTGGTACGAGTATACGCGCAACATCAAGCGCATCACTCATACGCATAACCAAGAATACCCCAAGAGGTAGTCAGAAGTGTACTAAAAATGTGACACATTTTTATAAAATTATGACTGTCTTGTTCGCTGTGATTGTGAATACGAGTAATACATACTTGAGTTTGATTCACCGGGCGGACAAAGTGTTATTGTCTTTTCTGTACTTAAAAAAACTCTCAGTACCAGCGGGGTCTACAACTTTGCCCATTAGATTGTAATAGACTCGTCCTATTTTACTTAGGACCTCAAATCCTAGTTGGCCTACTCCTTCGGAGATAAGAGTGTGATGCTATATACATATATTATGTACTACATGACTTTAAGCCTGTTAAAAATAAATAGATACTTATTATAAATGCTAAAAGATTTTAAGCTTGTTACAATCTTTAATGATCGTAATCGGATTATAGCGTTTGATCTCCCGCGATGTATTATCATTCAAATGTAACACACAGTGGTCGGCGCACATGTGGTCGCTGTGTCAGTAAACTATACCATTTGTGCCGTCATTGCATTAATATTGCCATCTGTGTAATCTAGTAAGTAGCTTGCCTGCGGATTCGCGCGCATCGTATCACGAAATTGAATATCGAAGTCACGCTAAACCATCTGCTACAGCAAAGTCGGTATTCCGTTGAGATTAAAAGTTTAAGTAGCGTTTTTAATATAAAAGATTGGTACTTTCCTTAGTAGTTTCTTTTTGCTGTATAAAAATAGGACAAATAACATTACTTCTGTATTTAAAATATATCTAATAAATGATTGCAATGCAAGAATAAATTTATTTTGGAAAACTTTTAATTGTATAAATACTAACCAATTTCACGCCTATATCATCGAAGGAATAGACAGATTCGCCTACTGCGCAAACTTCTACTTTCCACAAGGAAAAAACTACTTAATACAGGCTGATTGGTAAAAGACTGGACATATTGAAGGAGGATATACAGTACTCGATTCTGGGCCTAAAAAATTGATCTAGTTATCCAATAAAAACTTAATGTGCGGACACTCTTGCGCATATACCAAAGCTGAACTACCAGCCCCCGCTCCCCGCTACCGCACGTCGCACTCTCCCAAATTTGAAACCTCGCCCGTCCTTTTCTTATCAAAGGTCATTAGCCTCGGTAGCAGCTGTGTGCGCGCGCAGTGTCCACATTTTATGGATATTTCATAAATGGTTTCTTTGCACGTTACACAAATATTATTATTATTATTTTTTATACGTTACGTCTGACCATAAATTATCATTTCCTTAAGTATGTACAATGACCCTGTATAATGCTATTTAACAGATCTTACTCGCGACAAAGTATTTAAAAGGTAATAAATACCTATTGATTGCCCGCCGTTTCGACCGACTGGCATCGATCGTGGTCACGGGTTGACTGGTGTGAGCTCAGCGGCGCCTTCGTGAATTGCGGGTTTTGGCAACTACCCGCACTTGGTCGTTATTATTCGATTCCCGCACAAGTAAAACATTTGTGTGCAGGGACTTGGATTTTGGTCTTAGTCCGGGTGTTTCTATATATAATATGTATGTATTTACAATAAAAAAAGGATATATGTATATTTATCCATTGTCTAGTACCCATAGTACAAGCTGTGCTTAGTTTGGGCTAGGTGTTGTGTGATAGAATATTATTGTATTATTACTATTATTATTTATATTAGCACTGTCGGTATTTCAAAACAACACTAACGACGTCTACATACTGACGACCTAAGTCACTGCGGTGACGTAAACGCCACCTAGTGGTTATAGTAACAGGTCACTGCTCAACGATCACCTTTTCAACATCGGCATCACTGACAGCCCCTTATGTAGGGGCTGCATGAAAATCGAGGAGACATCGGCTCACGTGCTCCTACATTGTAAAAGCATGAGCAACCAACGGACGAAAATACAGTCCAGAAACGATGAACGAAGTACTGCGCAACACGTCTGCGTCCTCTATTATCTTTCTTGACGGAGCTGAGGTAGTATGAGCCAAACAACTTTTCCCGTCGCGTCAGTCACTAACGCACAATGGCCCAATAGGCAAGATGATTACAAAAAAGTTTTTAGACCGTCTTTTAGATTCGCAAAAAATATTGCACACGTATTTTTCTTTTGTTCCACGAACTAATAACAACGAAGATACAACGCGTACAAATTTTACAAAAGCGTGACGTTACAAGCCCCTCCTCTCGAACTTTAATGCGTTATATCTAAGTAAATTTTTATTGTTTTGTTAAAACAAAAAATAGTTGTCCAATATTTTGTGCTAATCTAAAAGATGGACTAATTAGAATCACTTATTTTTAACCCTATCATCATGCCTATTGTGGGGTTAAATGCGTAACACACGTCCAACTAACTAACTAACCGCTGTACCACCGAGGCATTGAATGTGACTGAGCAACGGATATAAGATTGAACAAGTGACAAGCTTTTGATTCAGGGAATAGGATAACAAAGACGCTGCGTTTAAAAAAGAAATAGATATAGCCCCTAGTATTAAACTGTCACACTGCTGGACACGGGCCTCTTCTCAGTATATGAGATATAGAAAGGTTAAGCCATAGGCCAACTCGCTGGCCGAGTACAGATTGGCAGACTTCACATACCTTCATGAACATGATGGGGAACTTAAGAGTTCTCTAAAATATTATTGCATATATGCAGGTTACCTCACAATGTTTTCCTTCGACGTTAAAGCAACCGATAATTAACTATTTAATAATGTCCTCCTGACTGAATTTCGGTCACGGCGGCCAATCTTAACGGAGACTGGCCATCGGCGCAGAAGATATTATAGTGCACAAGCGTGTGCGCAAACATAGGTGCACTCTGTTCCCTAACTCTCATGATCCGATGGGACGAATAATGCGACACGACCGGAGAGAGATCAGGCGCAGGACCAACGGCTTCACATGGTTTCCGAGACATGGAGGTGTCTAAGACCGCCAACTTCCTAACTCCGGGCTCGTATTGAGATTTCTTAACAGAAAACCCAATAACTTTTTGTTGACCCGATCCGGGATTCGAACCCGAGACCTCATGCACAGCAGTCGCATTCACTACCGCTGCGCCACGGAGGCAGTTAACTATTTAATCTATTTAATACGCACATAACTTCGAACTTTGAAAAATCCGCAGTCCAATGATTTACCATTAGTCTATCGCTGCTGTTAAAAGGAACAAAGGAAAATAAAATCACTAGGCCTACGGACTTTTCAATACAGCCAGTTAATGTAGCACGACATCATTACAAAAATAAAATAAAAAACGTGTTCTCGAATGAAAACCTCCATTAGAAAGGCTTCTTTAAGCATTGTATGTACATTTACGACAGCAAAATTCCTCGAAATAACGACAACAAGTGGCAATGAAAAACAAAACAGATTCTGGCCAGATGACATTGCACGTACAATAGAAAAGCTATGGGCAAGGTTAATGGTCAACCGTGAACCGTGAGCCGTGAACCGAAGCAAAATAGCGGAAAATATGGATCACTAGGTTTTTTAAATAACGTACTACTTACCGTTTACGTTATCTAAAATGGTTATCTTGGAAACGAGGCTTGTTACGTGGAATTTATTTTAATATGTTTTTATTTTTTGTGCTATTTAAATTTCTTCCTACGTGTTTTTACATATAAGCATGATCTTTTAATAAAGGCGTTTAAGCAACGTATTCTATCTTTGTATTCTGTCGTGGACGGTCAAGTGTTATGAAATAAAAATCTATGTAAGTTTTTAATTACCTTAATTCACAATAACGGCAATAGCAAAACTAAGTATAGCCCTCGAAAAATCAACATATAACTATATATCATATTATTCAAGTTATACCCGACTACGAATGAGTGATTGATAGAGTGATTTATTTGTGTACTAGTGTGTTACTCTTCTAAAAGACTGATAAGTAAAGAATCTTTTATATCTACATCTCTTGCCGCAAACAAACATTACGCAGTCTTCTGTTTGTAGGATATTGGTATTTCTCGCCAAAAAGCGGGCTCTCATTGTGCCATACATCCCTAAGTTAATTTATGAATGGGCGGTTAAGTTAGCTATTCAAATCATATAAATACTATGACTTGTATGACGTAAATCTCATTTGCAAGTCAGATCATATAACGCAGAAAAACAAAGCCAAAAAATAAGGCGTGAATCTTGCTGATATAGTGTTTAAGTGTGCAATAAAATCTTAAAATTATCATGTTTAATAAGCACCGAGACACGTCGAAATTGTCCTTGGACACCCGCTACGTGATCTCGATTACAATGAGACAATCGTTTATGTTTTTTTTTCATCGACCGTTGAAAAAGGAATGCGGGACAAAAACACCGGCAAAAACAGCCACACGTGGTCCGAATAGGACATGCTAGATTCGATATTTGAAGAGTTTGGAAGTTGTTTGTATAAAAGATTCTTTAGATTTTGTTTGAGTGAATGAGGGTAGACGCGGATCGCTTTTAAGACAATTATTTTTATCGATCTTTTAATAATGTTTTATTAAAATTTAAGCACTTTATACCACAACCGATTGACCATGGCCAAAATAGTTAAATTAGTAGAGAAGTCCACTCATAAACAATTTCTCACTTAAGAGTGCACTTCAGCAAACAGCATACAAACTACAAAACTTTTACTTTCAGTATAGAATAATAATAAAATTGTTACTATCTAATATAGCATTCGGTACAAATTCGACACACAATAGGTCAACATGCTCATTCGTATCTATGCAACATAATGCCTGTGATAAGGATCTAGTAATTCGGTATTGTGTGTACATTGTAGACACCTAGTCGTTAAGATTTTATGATACTATAAATAAATGTCTGATTCTTGTATCTAAAGCTTTGGCATTAACTTGCTTTGAGATATATCGCATTGTTTATATATAAAATCTGTAACCTTAACTTATAAGTTTAGATAACAGTGTTTATATAAATATTTACTTTACGAAATGGTTTCAAAAATAAACAAGTGTAGTCAAGTCAAGACAAAGTCAAAAATCATTTATGCTGTTAGGTCACAAAGTGTACTCAATGGTACAATTATTATAAAATAATAGTTGTATCATTGAGTATAATAAAGTAGCATACTGAACGAGAAACGTGAATGATATAATAACTACATATTATTTTTGTACAATATCAGTGGTTTAGTTATTTTGCACGACTGAACTGTTTCTTGCAGTATTAGATCTGGAACGGCAGGGCACGGGCACTTAACCTAACTCATAGTAATACAGTGTGACTGGTTAAACATTGTACATACTTAAGGACAGATAATTAGATAAGTCAGACGTAACGTATAAAAAGAAAATAATAATAAAATCTGCGTAACCTGCAAAGAAAACCTTTATGATTTGTATGAAATATTCATAAAATGCGGACTATATACGAATATATACGAATGTCGGAGGCTAATGACCTTTGATAAGAAAAGAATAGGCGGGGGTGCAAATTCTTTCGGGACAGTGCGGGGTGCGGCAGTGCGGCAGTGCGGGGTGCGGTAGCGGGGTGCAACTGATTATCATGAAATTTCGCATACCCGTTGCCAGGGGAACAAAAAAGGAAACTGAGTACTCGTTCCTTTCATCAAAAAAAATAAATTGTTGCTAACATAACCTCTACATTTATGCGAGCGAATTCGTGGGTTAAATCCAAAAGTTTCATAATGTAAAGTTTTAATTCGGTAGCCTTTAAAAAGTCTCTTGTGGTGCCATGCCGTCACAATAGTGGATGCCGGGTCTTAATGCTATTATCACTAAACACAAGCGGTTTTGTGACTCACAGTATGGTCTCTGAAATATCTTTTTAAGTAAATATTATTCTAAATATATGTATATGACCGCATTTGTTGCTAACTACCTAATGAAATGGTTCAAAGGACAATGAATGGGGACAATTGATCTAAGTAGTTGGAATAAGGTAAAAATAACATTTATTATGTATTTTCGTATTAACGGGAATAGGCTTGAAACTTAAAACACAGCTGGCAAAATGTTGGTGTGTTGTACCTTTTATCATAGACCTCTGCTTACCCAATCTGTACACACAGTCACACAACCAACTCTGTTTAATCTTGATGTCTTAACGATGGCATACGCTGGTCTCAACTTTATACGAAAGCGAAGCTGTCATGGTACGAATGCAATTAACTTAGCGTAAACCTTCGTGGTTTGTCTAATTTATTGTTCATAGTGGTCTCGTCTCATAATATTGTGCTTATGTTTACTGCAGAACGTAGCTATTCTTGACTTCAATTCCTTACTTTTAATGTTTGCAACATCCCTTAGATATAAGATGTTAATGGATAAATGTCTATAATTGTAAACAGTAAGAGATATGAAAGAGCGGGGCCTTCTGTAACAAACCTTGTGCAAGTAACAAGTATTTTATATACTTAAAATGAGACTATAATCACTAGGTTAAGAAAGACCAAGTGTTTACGAAAATAAAGATATTTTATTTATTATTTATTTATTTACTTCACAGATCTGGCAATTTTATATTTGGTTTTCTATTAGACTCTTTTTAGTTAGTAGTATCTGAAATTGTGCCCGGTAGCTAAACAGTCCTAGCCTGTATAACGTGGAACCTGAATATAGCTAACAAACTATGGACATAATACACCTCTACCTAACATATTTATACTAATATTATAAAGTTGAAGAGTTTGTTTTGTGTTTTGAGTTTGGTTGAGCGCGCTAATCTCACGAACTACTGGTTCGAATTGAAAATTCTTTTAGAATTGGATAGCCCATTTATCTAGGAAGGCTATTGGCTATATAACACCACGCTACGACCAATAAGAGCAAAGCAGCAATGAAAAATGTTGCAAAAACGGGGAAAATTCTCTTATGTGAAGCAGACGAAGTTGCGCGGGTCTACTAGTTTTTTTATAAAATCCTTCCTGAACTATTAGAAAAGAATAAGTTCTTTATAGCGAAATAGCAGACAACACTACGCCATCCGTACAATCAAAGTATTTGTTGATTATTCTAAAATTATAAGTACGACTGGCTTGTTTATAATAATACTTATTAACATATGTAAGTTCACCTTCTACATACTTATTATGATATCAAGACGATGATGGAACTCATAATCACACAGTCACACAGAACACACATGTCCACATGTAACCGGTGTGTAACATTTCATCACATTACATTAATTTACTACAAGTTATTAACTCGAAACCCTGCACTACACTTTCACTTTGAATAAATTAGTCGTTACGTACATTTATATACAGATTAAACTAAACGGGTGACAAATGTAACATATTATTATCAAAAAATGTAAGTAAGCAATATAAAGTCGTAAGTTACCTAAGTAACTTTCTCTCGGAACTTATACTTTCATGTCTGGAGTTTATTTAATCCGTGATCAAGCCGAACTGTGGTTAAGGCTAGGGTCTCAATGTAAGAGAATAGCGGATGGTTCATTGACCCATCCTCAGTTTGCCTTCTTCCTCTTGACATTATTAGTGCCCTAAAGTCAGGTGTGCCACCCGATTAACTGTGTATTCAAATGTAAAATCCTACCATGTCATCCCTCATGATACCTGCCTAGCAGTTTTTTAGACTAATTCGTGGTATAGCTCCGAAAATTATCCAAACCAAGCACTTCTCATTAAAGTACTCTTTTCGTTTGTAACAAACGTACCATTACCACTGAAGTCGACACTTTGATCTTCTTTTTCTCTTCTTATTCCTGACTATTATTAATTCCACATGGTTGCATGATGGTTCAGCACACATGATGTCACCTTATATTCTTTCTCCATTTTAAACGATCCTGGACATCGGCATCAATTACTTTACCATAAATCATATCTTTTTAATCTACGTTAGTTCATTCGGCTTTGGATTCGGTTTTCAACCAAATCGGTTGATCTTCTGTTTAGACGTTTTACCATCTCAGCTTTACTCTGACGAATTTTATGAGTTCTGTATATAGTGAATACCAAGGCAGATCAAAACTAATGTATCTACATACATTCATACTTTTTTTGTATTAAAAACAGCTTATAGTAAGATAGTGTTTTAAAAATGATGGAAAATGATGCTGATGAATTATTTTTATTTATTAATTCGCCTGCTTCTCTTAACTTATACCCTTAAACTTAGGAACGCAATAATAATCACTCTTAAGATTATTTCACAATTGCATTACAAGTGACATACAGCAAATAAAATAGGTACTTATGTTTAAATTAATAATTATGTCTTTAAAATTTTATGCATCTTTTGTACCTATTACCTAACCACAGAATTTCCTATCGTAACTTAATTTTGTAAGCTTGAACTTGTAATTTCTTAAAAATATTATATTCTGGTATCAGACATCTTATACTTTTGTTATTGGTGATCATGATCACTGATAAGTATTTTTGTTTAAATTTCTCCATCTAATCGTTTTCGAAAATGTTAGAAGCATTCACAATCAAGCCATGGCTGTTGCGATTATAATGCTATCTTTATAATCACGTTTATAAAAGGACACATTATAACACTCGGGTAAAAAATTATGGCAGGCACTTCATTTTAGTGCGTACATAGACGTGGCCGATGATAAAGATATAAAATATAAGTACTAAAAATGTATATCTGTACTAATATTATAAAGCTGAAGAATTTGTTTGTTTGTTTATTTGTTTGTTTGGTTGAACGTGATAATCTCAGGAACTACTGGTTCGAATTGAAAACATATTTTATTGTTGGGTAGCCTATTTATCGAGGAAGTCTATAGGCTATATATCATCACGCTACAACCCACGGGGACGGCGCAGTAACCATAAACGGGGGTAAAGCTAGTATAGCGTGTTCAACCAAACAAACAAACAAACTCTTCAGCTTTATAATATTAGTATAGATAGAACAAGGAATAGTGTAATTAGAGAGAGATGCGGCATGAAAGTGGATATAGTGACAAGAATAGAAAAGGGTATGTTAAGCTGGTTTTGGCATGTAGAAAAATGGATGAGTAAAGACTGACTAAGAAAGTTTATAAGGCTAGTGTGGATAGAACAGTCGCAAGAGGAACACCTAAGCGAACGTTTTCGATCAGATCAGCGACGTTCTGGACAAAGGCTAGGTTAACAGCATCCTAAACCGGTGAGCGTGTATGAGGAATGTGATGAAAGTGAATGAAGCCAGAGAAGTGTGTCAGGATCGTAGCAAATGGAAATCCGTACCTACCCCTCTGAGAAACAGGTGTGAATCTATGTATGTACAGTATGTATGTACCAAAAATGTACAGGAACATTTCCAGAACCAGTTAGAAGGGTAGTTTGCTGCGGTGTCAAGTGCTTTATGGTAGTGACTAAACTTTCTATTCTATTAATTTCTTTCTATGTTGTTATACGTACCAGAAATCGCGGTACGTACCTATTAAAAAAATGCGTTTAGATGCAGCTTATAACGGCATCAATAACCAGACATACTTAAATTTCTATAAAGCATGTTTGATATCAGGATAAGAATCATATGTAGATACGCACTAATTCTTACTTACTGAGGTTATGTAAATAATATTAATATATGTATATGTATATTCTTACACAAATATGTAGTATAATTGTATTAAAGTATGATGACTGACTGACCATGAGAACATAAGATACATATTTGAAAGAAAGAAAGAAATCTTTATAGCTGGGCACAATGTGTATAAAGATAAAAAGAAATAACAAAAAAAATAATAATAAAAAAGGGAGAAATAAAAACACAGTAACATAAAATATTCAATGAAAATCCTGACTCGAGTCCTGATTGCTGCAGCAAGCAGGACTCCAGTTCAGCATTTGCCTGGTCTCAAGAACCAGGCACTGGTCTTCCTCTGGAGCCTGTTATTGTGACGTACGTAAGCCAATAAGTATAACGATATATACATAGATATATATATAATTTAAAATGATGTACACATTTAAATAATTACACAATTATATATAAAATAAAAGACGACAGTAAGCTAATAAATGTAGTAATAATATTTATAGATTTACACATCGCAGAAAACATTATTGGGTGATCTCCCTGTCCATACCACTTTTGTTACTTAAACTCGATAGCGTAGATGCACGCGGTCATGCACATGAAATCTTCAAGGACTATTTGTCTGATAGAACACAGTGTGTATAGATTCTTTTGTAAGTGATGAAATACTTCTTGCTAACGGTGTGCCACAAGGTTCTATTCTAGGTCCCACTCTTTGCCTAGTTTATATTAACTCCCTCTGTAAACTCCAAGCTACCAAACAGTGCAATTTTGACTTACGCCGATGACACTGCCATAGTCACACATGACGACAGCTGGTTCTCTACTTTTAAGCTAGCAGAAAAAGCTGTTACTATTGTTATGCGTTGGCTCTCGGACAATCTCCTAACCCTAAATTTAGCAAAGACCTCTTTTTTAACGTTTTCATTAAAATCCTCCGTCCAGCCTTCAAAGGACTTTTGCCAAAAGGCTCATTCGTACGGGAATGATTCGCCTGTTCTCTTGTGCAACTGTGTCACAATCTCTAGATCGGAAAATATCAAGTACTTAGGTGTGCGCATAGATAGCCAATTAAATTTGAAATGCCAGCTTAAGAAACTTACTACTCGCACACGAAAACTTATTTATATTTTTATAAAGCGACAAACATCTGCACCTCCTGATACTTTAAAAGCTATATATTTCACACTATGTCAATCCATTTTGGGTTATTGTATTACTGTGTGAGGCGGTGCTCCTAAGACCAATATCCTGATGCTAGAGCGGGCTAAAAGGCCTGTTTTAAAAATAATGACGTGTAAACCGTAGGTACTCTTAACCAACAATAATTGTTTTTTATAAGGAATGCCAAATTGTAACCATCCGACACAAAAGCCTTTGTTATGATTTATGACAAACATGTAACGAATAAACGCCACCATAATCAAGTGTGTCCATCCCAGACATACAGAACAGCCCTTGCTGATCGGCACTACCAAATAATTAGTGGACACCTTTATAATGCATTAAACAGGTTCTGTAATATATACCCCTTAAATAAATATGTCTGCAAAACTACTATCAATAAATGGCTTCAAACTCTGTCTTACCAAGAAACTGACTATCTACTCAAACTGTCGATTTTATAACTATTATTTGCTTTTTATATAGATACTTGTTTTATGTCGGCCTCAGTGGCGTAGTGGTTAGTGTAACCGACTGCCACGCCTGAGGTCGCGGGTTCGATTCCCGCACATGTCAAACATTTGTGTGCATGAATATGGATGTTTGTCTTGGTCTGGGTGATTCTATGTATAATATGTATGAATTTACAAAAAGAAAGTATATATGTATGTATGTTTATCCATTGCCTAGTACCCATAGTACAAGCTCTGCTTAGCTTGGGCTAGATGGTGTTGTGTGTATGTAGTTGTATATTATTATTATATTATTATTATTATATTTTGTTCTACGTTACAAAAATTTTATTAGTAGATTTACACTATTATCTTGTTACTATTATTATAACTCAATTATATATTTATCATCAATATAATAATTACATATTTCTTAATATTAATCCTGCACATCTACATTCATTAGTATTTTACATTAAAATAAATGATACCTTTTACCTGTGCCTATAGTCATAGCCAACAAAAGTCTTCCACTATTGTTTTGTTTATTTTATTTTGTGTGAGAGAGAGCTGTTATCCATAACACAAGTTAAATCTAAGCATGGTATGGTACCAGTGTACAAAAAAAATTGTGTTTAAAGCTCTGTAACATTTTATGAGTAATTTATGATACACATTTGAACTGCTGTGATAGGCAGACTAAATCATTAATAACCAATCGCATCACGTGTCACTAGTTTATTTTTTAAATGTCCTTGATTAGCCTTTCAGAAACAGAAGTTAAGTGTAATCCGAGTGTTCTTAAAAATAAGCAATTGAGAACGCGGTTGCCTCATGCCACTAACCACTTCAGTAATCATTACGACTCATCACCTACATTTTGAAGTAACAGTTACATATCTCCTAGTTCACACAACACAATACGACACTAGAAGTAAAATTTGTGTGTGTCGGCATCTATGTTCGAATTACATAAAATTACTGTCTTGAGTCCCCAAGTCATCACGCGAAATGAGCTTTGATTTATCAAGGAATGTTAGAGTTGGAATAGTTAATACGATAAAAGCACACATTTTATTGTCACTTGAAAAGTTCGATATCAATGGCGATAGTAAAACGAGAAAATATACACTTATATTACCCGTTATCTTAATATACAGGGTGATTTTGAAATCGTGTAATTCCTTTTAACCACGCATTCTACTGGTGATATAGAATAACCCCGACCATGTTTTTTCTTAATTAGAATAATGGTTTCGGCAAAATTAGAGTACAGATTTTTTTCATGAAATGATTTCAAATAGTCATATTTTAACCACCTGACACAATCTTAATATTTTACTAATTTAAAAATAATAACATAACAATAACTGATGTCGTAAATAATAAGTGGCAATAAAAAGGACCGCCCGTTATTATTTACGACATTAATTATTAATATGTTTTTTTATTTTAATTAGTAAAAAATTAAAATTGCCTCGGTTGGTTAACATATGACTATCTGACACCATTTCACGAAAAAAACGGAACAATAATTTTTCAAAAAAAATAATTCTAATTAAATAAAAATATGGTCAGGGTTATTCTATATCACCAGTAGAATGCGTGGTTAAAAGGAATTACTCGATTTCAAAATCACCCTGTATATTATGAATATTTTAAATATATTTCTCGTTGCATAACCTGTTGGTTAAGAAAGCACAATATCTTAGATATCAGTTCTATCTTTGTAGAAGAATATGGATCGAACATATCTATGCTCCACAAATAGTTGCTTCGAGTCTAGATATAAATAAAGAGAAATAAGAATACCGTCTCGTTTCTACATTTAATTAAAAAAGGGCTAAGAAATTTTTGATATAGGTATTAGTTTCAATGAGGAATATTGGCGAATCAGTTTATGTCTCATGCGTACGATAACATGCGCGCACCAAAAGGATCACCTTTTGGTGCGCGCATGTTATAAAGCTACCGGAATTTTCAGAAAGTACATAATATACTGATGATCTAATATTGACAAAGATAGATATTTACAAAGATAACCACGTTCAATTATTTAAATAATTTCATCATTCATCATCTAAGAGTAAGTCATATATTAAAAATACTTTGTCCACATGTCATTGTCGCTGAAAGCAGTGATGACGTCGCCAATTCGAACTAAGAGCTAAAACTAACAGTCTGCAATAACTGGTATCGTTGGAAGGCGATGTAGATGCGTTGCAGAACTAAATTGATCGATCGATTAAATTCTGCAACGCAACGTGAGAACGTTTGTGCACACTATATTGATGAATACCTTTGGCTAAATTATGATACGACAATGTGCAACATACTCAAGAACTAAGATAATTCGTACTAGAGGAGATTTGTTTTATCTTCTAAGTCATAACAAAGACTTATCCAAAACCAAAGAATCTAAGCTTACTCTGTCCTCAACACTCAAGTTAGGGCAATTACACACGCGACGGCGAGTCCACCGCTATTATATCATTAAGGCCCCGTTACACTGAGCCGTTCGAAAACTGGGACTTGAAATCATTATTGTGGTTTTCATAATACATAAGTCGAGCGGAATTCTTGGTATATCGGGCGTCGATTGCGAACGCGGTTAGGTTGTTACTTGTCTGTTGTTGTGTATTTGGGTCATTGAGTTTGAGTGTGACAGTGTCAGCTATAGCTTAGAGTGAGGTTAAGCTTACGGTTACATTCAACTGTTACTGAGGACTGAACGAATTTAGACTGTTTGGATCGATGGCGTGACTTTACAAGAAGGCAAGTCAGATTCAAAAACTTATATTTTTAACAGTAATAATGACGTGTACATTTTGCATTTAATACTGATCCTATGTGAATTGGTATCTTACTCTAAATATCTAAAGTGGCAGATTGATACAAAATCCCTCTACTGTGAATCGCGTATTATTGCTTCAGAAGCAGTTGCCTTTTAAAAGTAAAGAAAAACAGCAACGTCTTTAATAAGTTAAATTCTCTGATCAATATCCCCAGAATCTTACATAGTGCCACATTTGTATATTCGCAGAAAATGACGGCATCGGTAAGTAAGTGCTTGTAGGTATACTTATAGGCTTTATATACTCCGAATAGCTTAATCCGTGTTGTTATTGCAAATCAAACGAAGCCAACTAACAATTGGAAATACCTACTAAATATTCTTCAGTGTACGGATATTTAAAAGGTATTTAAAATACGATGATTTGCGCACTAGCCGTTAAGTAGCGTGCCTTTAAATAGAGCGTTCACAATAAAATACGAAAACCAGTTTTTGTAATAGAAGCCATAAGAAAAAATGGGCTCTAAAAATATTTGTATCTCGTAACCTTGACAAAACTGTTATATTGCGGAACGTAAAAGTAATATAAACAAAGAAAATGCTTATTAGTTTACCCATCCTAACGTTAAAAACGTAAAAGTGATTTTGTGTATTATATTTTGAGGCAGTGTTAATTTGGTAAGCGGTGGTGGTCGAGCATTAGTTTTCATAGATCTCTCGAGGGGTCTAGTCGGAGATCGTTGGACTGCCATGCAGAGGTCTCGAGTTCGATCCCAAGGTGCGCATCTCTGACTTTTCGAAGTGCAACAAACAAATCTACGCATCTAAGAATTCTCTATAATATCCTCGAAGATATGTGAAGTCTGCCAACCCGCAATGGACCAGCGTGGTAGACTATGGCCTAACCCTTCTCACACTGAGAAAAGCCCGTGCCCAGCAGTGGGACAGTTTAATACTAGGCTGTTCTTATTATTTATTATATCGAGAGACTACTCGAGGGGTCACGCTGGTTCAGATTCACGGGTTGAATTGGTGACAGTCGACGCACCCTGCTGCGTTTGATCATCGATTCGTAATTCCATAATTTTCTAAAAGCGCTCCTAGCAGAAACGTCTTTGTCAAACTAGTCGAAATATGGGCTATATTTGGAAACTGCCAGTCGGCAGAGGTATATATTAAATGTACATTTAAACATTTTCTATTGAAAATCTAATAACACTCTAAATTATACATACCTACATTCCGCCAGGTATGATTTTAGGATACCGTGCTGCTGTTGAAAATTTCTCAACAGAAAAACCCAGTACAACTCTACAGCGTCCAGGTATCGAACGAGTGACTTGTTTACTTTTACTTATTTTCGATGTCAAGAATGTAGTAGTGTGTATAAAATTATAATATTATGTAGTAAAATTTGAAGAGATGTCTTCAAATCCATAGGCCTTATTTTTACTTCGTGTCATTGGAACTCCAAAAGATATATTAATTTAAAGGTGAACAACTCAATGTACAGTTTCAATTATCATTTACATTAAAGTGGCAAATGAGCCGTCAAACCGCCTCACTTCAACTAACTGTGCACGTTTACTTACAATCACATTATTACCACACGTGAGGCGACAGGTATGTGCAAAAATGTAACATTGAAACTCTAATGGCAGTATTAAATTACACGCCTTTTAATCTTCATAATATATTTAGAAATGTATCTATTACGGCAAGGCCGAATCTTTACTAATTCTGTTTATGGTTAAGTGTACTTCGTTTGACAGTTTGTTCGTTTTTTCTTTGTTGAATATTTGATTTTATGATGATTTAAGAACCGTAGGACCTTAGCAATTCTTTTAGTATTACTTTATGACAGTAAAATGTAATTCAAATAGTGAATTTATGCAATAATATAAAGCAAAATATATTGTAATTTGAGAAATGCCTTAAGTCATCTTTATTTACAAATTTTGCTCTTTTACTTTTGACATTAATAAAGGGCTCTTAATACAATAATATACATATTTAGAACTTTAAGTTCATTTTAAATACTTATCCACGATAGTATCTAATTGTTGTAATTATGTGACCTACCACTTTCTCTCATTTTTTACTATTGGAATTGTACTTAAACCTGAATTTCGTCTATATTATTCAAAGTCAAGTCAAGTCAAAAATCATTTATTCATTTAGGTCACAAAGTAACACCTATAAACGTCAAAATATATAGGTTAGTGAGTTTACTAAGTTACTGAAGCTACATTTAGGTTAGTTGCTAGGTTCAGGCAGAGGGTTGAGCCTATGAGAAGGAACCTGCAAGAAACTCACAGCTACTCTTTTAAATCTCCAATTAAATTAATTATTTAGGCCAGACGGATCCGAAGGGCGTATAAACCTCAAGATAAAAATAAACTAGATTTCACACTAACGAGACAGCATACGTTACACACATTGACTGTAGAAATCTCAACTTTACTAAAATTACTTAGTACATGTGGTGGCTCTGGAATCTCAGGTCCATAGGCTATGTTTTAATAACATATCAAGCAAGTGAAGCCACGAGCGAAGCCTAGTAAAATATATATTCGATGGATTTATCTACCGTTGTCAGATTATAATATTATATAAACTCATTTGAAGAATGTCGTTATAACAATATATAAATCATTCGTCCAAGGTTGTATTAATATTCATAAATCTGGTTTGTATTAAGGGTTAGTCAGACCTGTTCGCTAATACTCGTTTGTAAATGTGAGCCAGTCGGTGCGAAAGCTCGAAGAGACGCGTGGTGAAATGTTAGCATAAGATGGCAAACTTGCATAATTAAGTGGTTTTGATATAGAGCTGGTGCGAATCGTGTCAGCAGATAACCTTGTATCGGGATCACAGGTTTTTGAATAAAGGTAATGTATTTACATACATAGTCTTTATTCGAACAACGCGAGATCGCCTCTTTTAGGGGTAGGAATGTAAGAATACCTAACATCACAGATGTGGAGCTTGATCTCATAGCGTAATTTTGCATTTAATCACGAATCAGAATTACTGCTTTGTTGTAAGCGATTCTCACAAAGAGCACGGTGCTCCAGTAATATACCCATAGAACTTCAATAGGCTCGCCTGTTACTATAATATGGCGCCTAAAACGTAGTAAGAAATATCTGTACTACACAAGTAGTACCTTGCTTGCTTGCTTGCTTGTGCAACTACGGCTACGAGAATATAATATAGGTTTGAGTCTAGATGTATTTAACCCTTGGGGTACCTGGTAAGTAAAAGTTACACGGCGTGCCTGGCGGGTTTCTGGGACCCGGAAACAAAGTATCATTTTTATGTTATTGATTGCGTCTAAATATCAAATAATAAGTTTATATTTATGTTATATAACTATTTTAAGAGATAAAATAAGAAAAGTAAAATATAAGTATTAAATAAATGAAAATCCTCTAACTTTACGTAACAAAAATCAAGACAAGTTTAAATAAGTATTGATAACTTGGCAGTTTTTAATGAACTATTTGTACAAGTATCTAATAGGTGCCAAAATATCAACTGTTGCTCTCTCTTCACGACTATCTGAGCTATCGATAAACACAAATCGTCTCAAACTCATAGTGATTTGAAATATTTCGGTGCCTGTGCCGTGAGTCGTCTACAAATCTGGCGTCAAAAATTAGCGTATCGGACTGTGCGAGGGCCGCAAAATGGCCGATAATCTATAATACGAAGCTGCTCAGGAGTACCGCACGGTTGATGAAGAATTTAAATATCTAATTCCTGATTCCTTGAAGTAACAGGTCTGTTAGACCCTCCAGGCACCCCAAGGGTCAAATTAACAAGAGCAGCAGAGTTTAGAAAGAAGATCCACGGCTTTATGACTTACAGAGCATCCAAAGCTGTATATCCTGGTTGTGTGGATACCTATGACAATTGATATCGGAAATGAATTCCTTTAAAATACTTATATTATGAAACACTCGATTATGCCCGCGGCTTCGCACGCGTAAATGTAGGTTAGGTTAGTAACAGAATTTTTCTCGATGAAAAGTACCCTCTGTTCCCCCGAAAATGTGTATGCGAAATTCCATGACAATCGATCGAGTAGTTAAGGTGTGAAAGCGTAACAGACAAACAAACTGACATGCGTATTTATAATATTAAGTTAGGATAGATAAATATAAATGTCAGTCATGCGTGTGAGGAGCCTGGCGGAGGACGCGGTGTCCCGGGACGAGGTCGTCTTCGCGGTGTCTTTGGACATCGCGAATGCCTTTAATACCTTGCCCTGGAGTTGCATTAGGGAGGCACTCATTTTCCATCGAGTGCCGACCTACCTCCGCCGCATAGTCGGGGCATATCTGTCAGAGAGGGTAGTCGTCTACCGGGGTCACGACGGTTGGAGTCGGCGAGAGATGTCGTGCGGTGTTCCGCAGGGATCGGTTCTGAGTCCGCTCCTGTGGAACATCGGTTACGACTGGGTGCTGCGAGGTGCGCTCCTCCGTGGCGTCGGCGTCATTTGTTACGCCGACGACACGCTTGTCACAGCGAGGGGTAAGTCGCACCGGGCGGCGGCCATACTGGCGACCGCTGGGGTCGCACAAGTCGTCGGTCGTATCCGGCGGTTGGGCCTCGAAGTGGCCCTGTCCAAGTCCGAGGCCGTTTGTTTCCACGGCCCTCGGAAACGGCCACCTCCAGGGGCCCATATTATGGTAGGAGGGGTCCGCATCGGCGTTGAGTCAACCCTAAAGTATTTAGGTCTCTTGCTCGACAGCCGATGGGACTTTATAGCCCATTTTCGTCCTTTGGCTCCCATTCTTCGGGGCGCTGCAGGCGCGCTCTCGCGCCTGCTGCCTAACCTTGGGGGGCCAAACACCTCCTGCCGGAGGCTCTACGAGGGGGTCGTGCGGTCCATGGCCCTATATGGGGCCCCAGTTTGGGCAGACAACCTGACGGCCCGCAATATCTCGGCGCTTCGTGCACCACAGCGCGCCATGGCCGTCAGGTTGATTAGGGGATACCGCACGATCTCGTTCGAGGCTGCGAGCCTCCTCGCCGGATCGATGCCATGGGACCTGGAAGCGGCGCTCCTGGCGTCGCTCTATCGTTGGCGCCAGGAGGCACTAGCTCGGGGCGAAGGACCGGATCCTCCCGCTATCAAGGCGGCGAGGTCCGAGCTCCGCCAGGTCCTAGTGGCGAATTGGAAGGAGCGACTTGTGCACCCCAGTGCCGGGCACGCCACGATCGTGGCGGTAAGTCCCGTGTTTGAGAAGTGGCTGGAGAGGCGGCATGGCGCCCTCACCTTCCGGCTGACACAGGTACTGACTGGCCACGGTTGTTTTGGCCGGTTCCTGTGTCGTATACGCCGGCAAGAGACGCCCGGTTGTCACCACTGCGGCGACTGCCGCGACGTCGTAGAGGACACGGCGCTGCACACTTTGGCGGTTTGCCCCGCCTGGGCATCGCAGCGCCGTGATTTGATCGCGGCAGTCGGATTGGTTGCCCTCTCGCTCCCGGCCGTAGTTCAGTCTATGGTCCGGAGTGAGAGGTCGTGGAACGCCGTCGCCTCCTTCTGAGAGGAAGTGATTTCCATCAAGGAGGCGGTGGAGCGGGAGAGGGAGCGTATAAACCCTCTCCCCAACCGCAGAGCCGGGCGCCGGAGGGCGCGCGATGACCTCCAGCCACCCTGAGGTTTGACCTGGGGGTGGCGGGCTTTGTGGGCCTGCCCGCCATCCGTTCAGCACCAGGTCCGAGAGGCGGCGTGCGTGTTCCCACGCGCGCCTCTGTTTCGAGTCCGTCTCCCCTCTAGGGGGGAGACAGTAGGGTTTTTATAGTGTGAAGTAGTGCCTATTTTGGGTAGGTCTCTCGTGTAGTGGCCTGCCGTTTCATACGGCGGGCCGAAACCTCGGCGGGGTCGCGACCGTATGCGAAAGTGATTCGCGCGGCCCCGTCGATAGTGGTTTTGTCGAGGAACACCGTGGTAGGTTTAGTCGGTATTCCGGGAGGTACATTATCTTTTAACATCTTTATCTTACCCCGGCGAGTCCGACATAATCCCTCCGCCCGCCCCCGCGGAGGGATATGCGTCATTGCATTCCCCCACGTAAAAAAAAAAAAAAAAAGATAAATATAAATGTGCCTTAATTTAACTAGTAATAGTTAAAATAATACAACAGTAACTGAGATCTGTGAACGGCCGCCATTGTTTTGATTTGTTTATTATCAAAATATTTATGACCGTTGTATAATGGACAAGGCCTGTTTTTGATAGAACCACACCCATCTTTGTCTGTCTATTATAATATTAGTGTTATGAATGCTCAAAGATTTATTACGAACAGACATACTGAATGAAAGGAATTAATTTATGCTGACTTATTTAATCTTTTGATTGTAATTGAACTGTAAAAGCTTTTGGAGTGTTTCGATTTCTAAATTATCTTTGCCTCAATTTCTAAATCTAATAAATGTCTATCTAATAAATGTAAAACAATAATTTTGAAATATCAATAATAATCGTTTTAATATTGGAACTTCTTTTAAATTACTTTGCACTTTTATAAGTTAGAATTTTTACAAACCTGTAATATACATTCCATATTATTTGAAATAGAAGTGTACCATAATTGATTTTAATAAAGGACCATAAAAAGTAATAATAAATATATTTTTTGTACCTATACCTATGGTATTTTCAGACAATTCGGATTACTGCTCCACAATTTTCTTTTTGCAATACTGTGTATATTGAGCAAGCTGTATTTCGTAAATTATTATAGCTATGAATAGAAGTGGTCGTTATAAACAATAAACAGTTACTGTAACTAACCACCAACTAAATATAACATGGTACCTACTCTGTTTTACAATAAGTAGCTTATTCGTATAGTGTAGATAAACTTTTAAAATTTCATGGCTAATACCGTGAAATTGCAATGGGTACTTAAGGGTAACCATAGTTACAAAGAATTGTACAACATCAGCCGAACAATGCCGAAATACTTCAAATGCGATTCGACGGCGTGCGTCAAATGCACGGTTGTATGCGTGTAGTGTTTTTAATTAATTTAATGTATTTCAAATGCATATTCTATAAAACTATTAGAATTCGCCACTCCTAATCCATATAAACTTTAACTATGCCAAATTTAATACTCCTCCCAGCGCGCAATTTTCGTAAAATGGGGTACAAAGTTTTTGCTTCACGTATTAATATATGGATACTTTTCTTAGTTCAGTATTTTCTTTTCTATGTTTGTTACTACCATTGCGGACTCATGGTCACACCAGATTGTCACAACAGTGTGATTAATAGAAATTTTTTGATTGTCACACTGTTAAAATTTCCACACCATTTGTCACTGAATTATACCTGTATAGACGCGCATAAAAACAGACAAATAAAAAGAATAGGACATCATGAATCTCAGACTCTAATTTACAAAGTCTCATTGCCGTTTGGGGAGGCGTACATGAGGATATAGATTCTCAGCTTTTAATGAAATGGGGAGGAACACCCACCGTGACCACTCTATACTATAATAATACACACAGCTGCACTATAAAAGCTCTCGAACTCCCCCGACAGGTGAAGAACTTTCGTAATATAACGGGATTAATAGTGGGCTTGAGCTTTAGGAGCTTATTGAACTAATAAGGATGCGTATTTGTAAGTAAAACTATATAGTAACATCGAAATACCGTATTACTGTAGTGTAGCTCATAATTCGTAGGTAATTAAGTTATAGAACTAACATATTTCATGTTTTATAAATGGAATTAAGAATATAAGAGTGCTTTAAAAGTTATTATGATACATTAGTAATCTTGGCCCTGACGTTGGTAGTACAGTGCCACCATTTTCGAATGGCGGCATCGCGGTAGTAATATCCCTTGCGCTACAAGCGTCTATTCAATAAGTCGTCTATGAAGACAATTATACGAATATTATGGAGTCTCGTATCTGATTAAAGCCAATTTTATCCAAATATCCTTGATCCTTCAAGCAAAACATGAAAAGTACTTGTTTAGGCGGTCAGAGACGCCAGCATCCCTTCACATGAAGACGTGGTGTGGATGGCTCTGCTTGTAGGCTACACGAGTGCATGCCGTCAGGTGGACAGTATGTAGTAATTTTGACTGGTATAAATAAAAAATAAAAGATAGTAAAGAAAGTCACACCAAAGTAGTAATATAAATAAAATCTACATTATATAATAATATTTGGCGTTCGCCATTTTAATTTATATCATCACAATTCAAACTTAACATCGTAAATAAAACATCAAACTGATTACAAAAACATCATCGAAAATGTCAATACAACAATATATTTAAAAACCAATATTTATATTCCGGTGGAGTATTTTTCCTAGAACAGCGGGAGTAAACTGGCCGTCCTTGAAGGTCGTCAGCCACGTGCATGCTCGTAAATAAACGCACACACGAGGCCCTTAGGACACGGTGCCGGTGTAGTGAACCGGTTCTCGTACAAATATAATAAGTACATGCGCGTACGGCTGCAGTTAAGGAAATGAATGGAAAGCGAAAGTTCTAGTGACACTTGATGTAGGTAGTCGAAGTTTAAATTTGATTTCCGAATTTAGGTTTTAAATGAGTGTTCTAATAATTACTGGTGTTTTTTCTTTATGGTGATTTAACAGCAAACATATTTTATTTTTTACATTTGTCGACAGTAGCCATCTACAATTATGTCTGCTGTATATGAGGATCCGGGTTCGATTATCTAGTTGGGAAAAGTGTTATTGAGGTTTCCCGTCATGATTTTTTCAGTAGTAGAACGAAGTTTGTAACTGTGCCCGGTAGACGGCAATAAGCTCGCTTTTATTACGTGTGATCACAATCTGGAAGTAAGGTTTCAAGTAAAACTTCTAGGGCGATATGTAAACTTCTGTTAGGGAGCCGGCAGGCAGGACGCCTGAAAATAATTCTTTATACACCAATGAATTCTGTATTACAAGGTCTGGCGTGGTTTGTAGTCCCATTTGGCTGATTTACGAATACTTTTGGACGTCCGGGACCACAGTCCCAATACATCGTAGTTCCTCTTTGTCGGGGAAGACTACAAATATTTATCATCTCAAATATTACTCTGAACAACTACACGTTAATCACAAATTTTGTGATTAACAAGTAGTTGCTCAGTGTGTGGATCCAACGCATAACTCTCGGCGCGGCGGCCAGTGGCGAGGCGACCACATAATAAAATAAGACCTTTAGAAATTATCGCAGATTTAAAATAACGCGCAAGGAAAATAGCAAGTTGTCTGCGTGATAAGCCTTACAAATCTGTGCGGAGCCAGTGGGCGAGTAGCTAGTAGGTATTTTTATAATAAAATAAATTAAGGTTTCAATTCACATGGGTACTTACTTATAACATATTTTTTTTTATTTTTTTTTATGGCATATGTTGGCAAACGAGCAGACGGTTTGCCTGATGGTAAGCGATTACCGCCGCCCATGGACACCCGCAACCCCAAAGGAGTTACAAGTGCGTTGCCAGCCATTTAAAAAGGAATGAAGAAGGGAAAGGACAAAGGAAAGGATAGGAAAAGGATCGGGGTAACTGGGCCTCCGGCTCTCTCACTCACCGATACGAAACGCAATAGTACGGGTACCGTTACTTCACGCCGGTATTCTGTGAGAGGGTAGTACTACCCCGGTCGATCCGGCCCATTCATGCTGTAACCAGCGAGGATCTACTACCTATCAAAATCATATCAAATGATAATATTCATATAGTTATAAACTTTCACAAATTACGACACTTAAGTTGAATCCTTATATGGTTAATATGAAGCATTATTATGCTTGACAATAATTTTAATGTGCAATATTTTAGTGAGTTATAAAACATTAAAAATAAGTATTACGTAAATATTGCACACGACTGTACATAAATGATCTGCGAAGTGTAGAACCGATAACTGAAACTTGAGCCTTTTTTTGTTTTTAAATACGAGTTTCAAACTTGCTGACTAGTTGGATACCTAGTTAACAAAGTAGAATGTTTTAAAGTCATTAGAAACCAGGAATCTATTTCGCAATGCCTGTACAAACATTAAAATATCACGCATAAATATCATCTTATCTTGGAAAAATAGACTGCCGATAACAAGGACCTTTTTGACCGGTATATTTTTATTTATTTATGTATAAAAAATCTGTGTAATCTGCAGACGGTCAAAATACCTACTTATACAGACGCAAATTCAAGTAAAACAACTGACTTGAATTTATAAAATACATAAGTTGACGTTCATGTTCACAGAAGATTGAGAGGCTGTTTGCATTTTGCAAAGTATTATTGTGTTTTCTGTCACCCGAGATCCAGAAATGTGGGGGGCAAACGGCAATTATTACTTAAATGTGGGGCCGATACAATGATGTCTACTCGTGCGTGTTTAGGTAAATAGGGGCGATGGACTAATTAAGGATTTTTACAAGCGAAGCTTTTATTAATATTATTAAAACACCGCTTTGAAGCAAACCAACCCCACTATACTCGTTGCATAGATATTCAAGTAAAACTTCTTGGGGCATATGTAGACTTCTGTTTAGGAGCCGGGGCCTGTCTGAAAATAATTCTTCATACAGCAATGGCCTCTGTATTTGCAAGATTTGGTGGGGTTTGTAGCCCCTTTTAACTGATTCACGACCACTTTTGGATGACAGGTACCGCGATCTCAATGCTTTGTGGCCCTTCTACACAGTAGGACCACGATACAGGCCCGGGAGACTTTACAAATATTCAAACAATAGACACAAATAACACCTAGACTTGGAACGTGTTCGAAATAGGGGCGCGGGACTAAGTAAGGTTTTTCACAATCGAAGCTTTAATTAATATTACAAAAGTACCGCTTTAAAGTTCTCACTCGTTGCATGGCTGTGTGCATATTATTAATTAAATCAACATATGGTAGTACTATCGATACTCTTACAATAAAGTATTCCATATAAGCAAGTGGCACGAGTGCAGCCGGTGCATATGGCAGGTGTAATGAAGTTATTACCGTCACACCTGGATTGACACATACAGGGTTATTTATAACCTACTCAGCCTTATTACCTCGTTTGCTTTACAGTCAGGTGGATCGATACTGGCGCCTGGAGAGTCTACTATTTTTTTTATTTTTTCGTATATTATTTCAATGCATCTTAATATATTTAGAGGACAGCACGTATTTCTTACTTTTCAAAAAGCAGCCTCTTTCGTAAACGTCGGTGAACTTAACAAAATGGCGATGAAACTAGAAAAAAAATAGTAAGTAATTAATTTGTTTTCACAAAACACTAGGCAGTAGACTTATATATATGACTCTGTTTATTGTTTATCTTTATGCGAAAGAGAATGCCTAGGAATAAATGCTGCGATGGATATTAAAATCATTCAAACAACGTTTCCAAAGTCACAAAGAATTCCTAAGTCGCAAGAAGCCTGTGCCGATCTAATAATTACACAATATCGTTAACATCCATCAAAAAATTGTATAGTTATGGGTTACAAAAATGTTTGTCTTATGTGTGGACCCACAATTACACTCAAAGTGGCATTTGGTTATCCTACGTCTTGGTGAAACTTTTTGTATGAGCATTATTTGCTTTCTTCCTTAGCTACCAGAATCTCAATTGCCACGGTATCCAGTTAGTTATTATCATTACAGTTATTCATATTATTGTTTGAATAAATAATATACGACAGCACGCCATTTTTAAGCCGTATGGGTGCACTCGCCTCTTCCCGACAGCGTATCGGCACGTATGAGGATGCCACCACGTCGTTAGGCTAGCTAGCCCTGGACCACCACCCGCGATTCTCTGCTATGGTGGCATCGCTCACGTACATACGCATCGGTTTATATTATGGCCTGTTTCGCAATAATCAAATAAAAGATATTTTAAATATAAATCGTATGTTAAATGAAAGGTTATATAAGGTTAAATGAAAGTGATGGCGAGATTTTTATTATATGGATACACGCTATTTGAAGATTGTGAAACAGGGCTCTAGTAAGCATTTAATACAGATAACTAAAATAATTCACTATTATTATTTCGATTATTCTTAAAATAATCTGATATATTTGTAATCGAGCTGTAAAATACAGATTTAGCTTAGTTTAGACATAAGATCTACTATAAGTTACATGTATACCAAATTAGTATGTCTTAACTACAAAAACCTGTAATTTGTGCTAATCATATAAATGCTTTCTATTATTTAATTTTTTTAAATTAATATATAAATCTTATTATCATAGCATTATACCTACTGTTTTTACTTTATATTTTAAATTTATTTTATTATACATTTGCGTATAAATTACGCGACTTTAATTACACCAATTACACAATAATAATAAAGTCTTAGAAAAACTGAAATGTATTTTCATCACTGTTTACACTTGTGTGTTACAAAGTTGGAATGTAAATTTTAACATTCAGTTGATTCAGACAACTTAAACTCTTTTGTAGACTTTTACGATAGATTATATTAGAAACTAGAAGGCCATTAAAGCAAAGCAAAAAAAAATATTCCCTTTATAAGATCGTGTCACAGACACTTCAGCACGTTTGATGCGATTATTTTTGTATCTCACACATACAGACATACGTACATACACTCACGTGTGAGCTTTGAACCTAGCGGCCACAGCAACATTAGATATTATTTTCGCTTGGCCTCTGAGTAACGTAAAGGTCACTAGGCATAAAAAGGGCATTATCAAATACTACGCACGAATTACTTTATGCCTAAAAATAATAAAAGTCTCTAATATGTTAAAATATGTGTATAAAAGCCACTGAAGGATATATTTTCGGCTGGCCGGGTGTTTTAACCGGATTAAATAATACTGTCAATGTTCGGATAATGTTGTGCAATATAAGGTCAATGATTCAAAACACATTAAGCACATATACATATATCGTATTAATAGATTAATTAATTGCCAAAAACTAGAAAATAAATTATGTAAATAAACATACCGTTCGTCATATTAGATGGATTTTCGGCCTTTTTATGTAAGTAAGTAAGTACATAAAAAGACTGCATGTCATCAGTACATGAAAAAGTGAGCATTAATAATTACAAGTACCTAATTAATTTCGTAAGTGGGGCGGCCCAAATCTGCCGGGGATGCAGGATGAATACACGAGTGATCCCTGCGCCACGGCCGGAGATTGCGAGAAGGAACACCGTGGTAGGTTTTAGTCGGTAGGACCGGGATATCGTCATATTTTCCCGGGTGAGCTCGACATAACCCGTCCGCTGCCCTTGCGGAGGGATATGCGTCAAAGCATTCCCCCACATTAAAAAAAAGGTAATTAATTTCGTGATTAAAATACTCAGGTCTAAACCTGGCTATTTTATAAAACGTGTCCGCAAGAAATAAAGCATTACAATATGTTTTCAGTATAATAAAACATAATAAGTAATGACATATGTATTATTGGATTATTTTGTCGTAATTAATTCATCATATTAAATAAGGGTACATGCTCACTGCGATTTTCTGCGGCTGGCGCGATTTTTATCCATGTCTAGAAATATACAATCTGTAACATAATTTACTAGAAAAGTGTAATTTTTTCATTGAACTTCATTAATTGAATCCATTTCTACTAGTTTTGTTATATATTAGCCAACACAGTTTTTCGATTGTTGAATTTAAATAAGCTAACAAACGTATAGGTACTATCGACTTGGTAGGCCACGACACGCCCCTTTTTTTGTTTGAGCTTTTTTACACTTTACATTTGTTTACTGATTCTAAGGCGATACAAACTCAACTGGTCAAACTTTGAACATATTACCTTTCTACACTGATCGTATCTACTTACTAAAAGAACACTGTTATGAACTATGGAAAGAATACTTTGACGAGCGATCGGTGGAGAAAGGTATATGGTACAAAACTATAAAAAATGAGCCCTGCAGAACAACATGGTTTGAGAAGGGTGAAATTAAAAGAAGTACTTTAATAACAGCTTTCAGGCTTCGATCCGGGCATATACCACTAAATAAATTTGCACATCTAATGAAAAAAGTTCCGTCACCATTGTATTGTACCGCTTGCAGCAAACTAGAAGATGTTTGGCATATTATGGTGGAATGTGCTCGGAACGAAGATTTTAGACATGAGTTGTTACAAAATTATATTAATATTAAAGAAATAGGAGCTTGTAATGTAGTGTTAACATGTCCACTATCACAGGTGGCCATGTTATTATACAGAATCGTTGAAATCGGTATACGACGTCGAACCTGATATTTTTGCACACATGTTATTATTATTTTAAATGGTATTGTAGATGTTTTGTCACACTTTTAGATTATTCAATGGAGTAATGTAGTCAAGTCTGACTTTACTCCTTAATAACAGAATTAAAAAAAAAAAAAAAAAACTACAACCTTTTTGTTTGAGTTTTTGTACACTTTACATTAAAATTTGTTTACTGATTCTAGGGCGATACAAAGTTAGTTATTTGGTTGGGTATTGGTTAACAAAATTAAGGGCGGAGTCACTTAAAGTCAACATATGTAAGCGAAAAATTTTCTGAAATGGTCTACCGTCGCTCATGTTGATAATACCTACTTTAATCTCTCTATTTCTAAGTATACCTTGGCATATCTGGTGTTATTCTTCTGTGATACAATTTAATTAATATCCATCATGCATTGCACTAAATGTACTACAGTATTAATATATTAAGTCGCTGCGGCACACCGGCAGCCAGACACACACAGACAGATTTAATATACATAAAATATTTTTTATTTTTACTTGTATATAAATAATACTATTTTTGGAATAGTAAATTTCAAATATTTATATGCTATTTCAATACTAACTCTCTAACCTCTAAAAAATTTAACCGTGCGCGGTTTTTGAACGCACTGCGTGCACGGTCTAATTACGCATAAAATTCTTTAAGCAATATAAATCTCGGATCGTGACTGTCACACAGGAATCCACAGGATGACGGCAATGCCGGACGTAGCTCTCTCCTGACTACTGACAAAGGGACCTTCTTAGAACTATCATAATATTATTGTTCGACAAACGTATAAAACTGTCACCGACGCTTTGATTTCCGATCTTTTAATATTAATTGTCGTATTTATAGGCATCAAAAGACAATAAAAATATCATGGCGTCAAATAAAACGGACATTCTTTTGAGAGTTTACGTGAGGTTGGTTGGAAGTAGAGGATCTATGTCTTTTAATTTAAATAGATCTGTCCAAGCGGAAGAGTGTGTGCAATGCAAATAATTTCACAGGTAAAAGTCACGTCCCTCTGAATTGAGATACTCGTTGCACATTATACCAATATTTGTCAATTTGTGTTATTAAAATAAAAATAGTTAATATTTAAATAGGTAGTAATAGTTACTCAAGTTTATTTTTCTTTAAATACAAATATTATACATTGACAATAATGTTGATTTTTATCAAAAACTATCTACTATGTAAGGATTTTATCACGGTTCATTTTATTTACGCTTACCATAAATGGGATATTACTTACATCCCAGAAATCAGATATTTAAAAAAATATTAGTTTGTATTATTCCCTTATACCTATATAATATTAATCCTATTTGGCTTATCGTAGGCCAAACTTACATGTACGATGGGACCCGACTTGTCGGATGCCCAGTTTGGATTTCGTCCGGGGCGTTCGACGGTCGGGGCTATTATGCGTCTGAAAACCGCGGCCGAGGAGGCCGTTGCTGGTGGCGGCTTGCTGTTGGCGGTGTCTTTGGACATCGCCAACGCTTTTAACAGTCTGCCATTTAGCTGTATCCAGGAGGCGCTCCGATATCACAGAGTGCCCTTGTACCTGGAGCAGCTGGTGGCAGACTATCTAAGAGGAAGAAGTGTCGTCCTCGAAGTTGGTGGCGAAGTTTGGCGGCCCATGTCGTGCGGTGTCCCGCAGGGCTCTGTTCTTGGTCCGCTCCTGTGGGACATCGGGTTTGACTAGGCCCTACGCGGTGTCCTACCCACCGGGCTGAATGTCATCAGCTATGCTGACGACACTCTTGTCACAGCCCGCGGGGGTAACTTTGAGCCTGGCCACCGTGGGGTGTCCCAGGTGGTCGGGCGTATCGAGGCGAAGTGATGTTGTCGGTATGGGAGGAGACGGGTGTTCGTCCGCTCCCGGAGTTAATAACTGGTACGAGGAACCGAGCCCGCCAAGGCGTATTCCTAAAATGGAAGGCGCGGCTGGAGGTGCCTTTAGCGGGATTCAGAACCGTTAAGGCCCTCCAGCGGGTGTTAGAGCGGTGGGCAGGGTGGGACTCTTTCCTTCCGACTGGTGCAGGTGTTGTCAGGGCACGGTTGTTTTGGCAAATACCTGCACACGCTCGCTAGGAGGGAACCGAGTCCCGTCTGCCACCACTGCGGGTGTATTGAGGACACGGCGCAGCACACGCTCGAGGCATGTCCTGCCTGGGCGGTGCAGCGCCGTGAACTCATACGCGTTGTGGGTGTCGACCTCTCGCTGCCGGCCGTGACCAAAGCCATGGTCGACAGCAAGAGGAACTGGACAGCGGTCGCGAGGACGTTATCTCGCGGAAGGAGGCGGCGGAGCGGATCCGTGAGGAAAGTATCCTTGCGGATCCGAGCCGCCGCCGGCGAACCGGGCGACGCAGGCACGCCTACGCGCGCCTGATGCCACCATAGCGTTGGCCGCGGACGGGAGAACGGGGATCTCTCGTCCGCCTGCCATTGAGTCGGAGTGACGCCCTTTGTCGTGCCGGGGTGTCACCCAGGAGTCGTCGTCCGCAGGCATTTCTTGCCTGTGTTGGACACTGCTGGGTGGATCGCTGATGTAGTTTCAGTTCCAGCGACCCACCCACCATTCAAAGCAGCGAGTTGGCACACCGTGGTAGGTTTAGTCGGTAGTACCCGGGACGTTCCATCTTTACCCGGGTGAGCCCGACATAACCTCTCCGTTCCCCCTTTTCAGCGGAGAGGTATGCGTCAATGCATTTCACCACGATAACAAAAAAAAAAAGCCATACTTACATCCATTTCTTCTAGTTAAGCAATTATGATCTAACTAATATAATTAAATATACAAATCATGAAGCTAAATAGACCTAACGGAACATAAAGAGTTGCGATTTCACTCATAAACGGGTCCAATGCAGTAATCTAGACCATTGCCCACACTGATTACTAATCCAAGCGCCACAAAAAAAAACAACACGAACCACAGATTACGTACATGTCTGTTAGAATAGACAATTAATATTTCCTCCTTTTATGTATTGAGTGTCCTAGAATTTGGTTTTTCGAAACAGCCAGTATATTTTATAACAACTTTAATTTATTTGCACATTGTAAAAAGTTGTTGTGTTTAGTTAGGGAAGACGTGTCTACTATCTTTTGGAACGTGACCGTTCTACTTTTATAAACGGTTCTTGAGCAAAAGCTTTGGTGAAATATGAGGAGTAAATATTTATGTACCGCATTTACTAATCGTCAATATCAATTATGTGCTAATTGAGGCCGAAACATTAAGAAAACATTTTTATATTGTATATTTTATTCTTTATTTAAATTTAGAGGCTTATAATCTAAACACGTTTATGCTAGCCTCATTTTTTTATTGTGCTTGCTTTTTTGCTTGAGTGAGACTTGTCATACTCATTTGAAATTACTACGAAATATAATGCTGCCATTACAATTACTAAAATTTTATTTCATTTTTGTAAAAGAGAGATTGGTGGCTAAACATTGAAACCTGTTGAGAGTATGCACCGAAATATATATTCCAGAATAAAAACTGGCATAGAAGCTATCTTATGGCGCCAGTAAAGAAGCAAATTACATACTCAGGTCTTTTTTTCTTTTTTTACGTGGGGGAATGCAGTGACGCATATCCCTCCGCGGGGGCGGGCGGAGGGATTATGTCGGACTCGCCGGGGTAAAAGAAAGATGTTGAAAAGATAATGTACCTCCCGGAATACCGACTAAACCTACCACGGTGTTCCTCGACAAAACCACTATCGACGGGGCCGCGCGAATCGCTTTCGCATGCGGTCGCGACCCCGCCGAGGTTACGGCCCGCCATGTGAAACGGCAGGCCACTACGCGAAGAGACCTACCCAAAGGACTCACTTCTATAATATACCCTACTGTCCCCCTCCCTAGAAGGTGCTCTTGGGCACTGGAAGGTACAGCGGCTCCTCTATTATAGCCTAATCGGTTGGTGTAGGGGAACGCTATATCATAAACTGGGATAGTTGTAGAGGAAGGGGATGTCCCCCTCCCTAGAGGGGAGACGGATTCGAAACAGAGGCGCGCGTGGGAACACGCACGCCGCCTCTCGGACCTGGTGCTAAATGGATGGCGGGCAGGCCCACAAAGCCCGCCACCCCCAGGTCAAACCTCAGGGTGACTGGAGGTCATATAACTTGAAATAATGGACGGGAGTGTATGACAGTAGCTATCAGAGCTTTTTTATTATAAGTTAAATAATCTCTAATTATGCAAAAGTTCTCAACTACTTTAAATTATTATATATAAAATATTAACCATATACATACATAGTCTCTCAAGCCTATGTCCCCAGAGGTGTGGAGGGCTTTTCTATCACGAAACGTACAGTATAGCATGCTCGCTCTCTATTAAGTGGCAGCGAACATAAATAATAAATAAATATGTAGCTGACGAGGTTAGGGTCCTAGGTAATAGGGGACCAGTCTATGGTCATCTACTGGGCAGAATTCTAGACTCCATGCTACTATTGAAGAAATCGTGACAGAAAAGCCCAGTAGGTAACACTTTGCCAGACCCGAAAAATTGAACACGAATATCTCATGCATAGCACTGGTATTCGATATCACTGCGCTACTGAGATGGTCTAATTCTATATTCTATTCTATTCTATTCTATTCTATTCTATCACATACACACAACACCATCTAGCCCAAACTAAGCAGAGCTTGTACTATGGGTACTAGACAATGGATAAACATACATATATACATTTTTTTTTGTAAATAACCACAAAGCCATCGAGTCGTCAAATTAAATAATAAAATAATTAATCATATGTATTAATATAATATACATATACCTGGACTGCACGCGTGGTAGTTTAAATGGTACTGCCACTTCGCCAAGTGCTGTGAGTTTGAATTCCACCACCAATACCATTGTTTGTTTATTTGTTAAGCTTTCACGCCTTAACTACTCGACCGATCATGATGTTATTTTGCATACACGATGACAGGGTTACAGAAAAGGATATAGGATTTAGTCCGGAAAACAGTAGATACTGTTTTCGAGGGAACGAAATTTATTGAAAATGTTTTATTATTATGCGTTTTTAGTATTATCTATCATCTTTATATTTCAATTCATTAATACACTGTTTTCTATATCGGACATAAAAAAACAGATTCATATTACTCTTTCCATACAAAGTTATCCAATACGTTCGATAACACACAGGCATGAAATTTATGGTTATTACCTATTAAAAGTGTTACGATTGTACAGATAATAACATACCTACTTATTTAGTATTCAATTCGTACGTACAATGTATGTAATGCGTTATATGGAGTTACTCGGCTATTTGTTGCTCTGGTTTCCTTAACAGCTCGATAGAAAACTGGGTAATATGAATACCAGTTAAATCATGTACGTAAACTTGTTACATGTAGTCCGTTTCATCGTGATTAGATTGAAATAATGTGTTTTAGATGTCTAAAGTTGTTAAACGCGTCATAATTTAATAATAAATATGTTTGATAATTTAGTTAATCTATAATTTAAGATTAATATCTATGTTTGTAATACTCTGTTTATAATAGTGTTTAAGTAAATTGTATTTATGCCTTTGCGTAAGGCTTAAGTAAAGGGGCAAGATTACTAAATAAATGATGTAGATGGCTGTGAGTAGAACATAAGTTTTGTGATCTATTCCTCTTTAAAAACAATTATTTTATTGTCTTGGCCACGTTATGAATATAAATAAAGTGTTGATATTTCTTCTACTTCTCATACTGATAGACAAATAGTTGGGCAAAGATATTCCCCATTTTCTCTCTTGCTATGATCTATCAGTGCTCTAAAATTTAATCTAATTCACAGAAATACTGTTTGATTGCTCTACTTCTAAGTTGACCTTAAATCTAATAAATAAATCTTACTACTTAGTAAGTACTAAGTTCTAAATCTTCTTTTCCCTAGCCTTTATTATTCCCAAATCACTTGGGGTCGGCTTTTCTAGTCTAATCGGATTTGACTGGATATCAGTTTTTACACGGAGTGGCTGCCACCTGACCTCCGCAACCCGAAGTCTAACGATACCCCAAGGCTAGACCAGTATCAGGATATTATAGAGCACTGACTTCCCAATAACGACTGCCATAGATGTTCATGGCAGCCGGGACCGACGGCTTAACGTGCTCTCCAAGGCACGGAGCAGGCGATAATTGTCAATCAATACGCACATAATTTCGAAAAGTCATATAACTTCCGAAAGTCAGAGGTGCGCGACGTGGGTCCGAACCCGAGATCTTCTGCATTGCAGTCTGTTGGTCTCCCCACTGAGTGAGTTCTAAATGTAAACCATTAAATGTATTTGCATGGAAATAAGCATATATGTACATAGGATAGATAGGAACAGGTTTAGCTGTTTTATTCTAGTATGTGTTCCCGTGGTAGGACATTAGCAATACTATGATAAGATTGATTTAAAATCTAAGCGAGTGCGACCTGTATCAAAATTTCTATATTGATTTCTTATCGCAGTTGCCGATCTCGCTGCCAAGCATGACGTATATGGCAATTTCTCCTTTAGAACCTAATTAATTATCTCTGTATATAGCAGGCCATATCCAACCAACATTGGCGTATTATAATTATATATTACAGTTAGAAATTAATTATTTTTGTAGACTTACACAAGCGAAATTTCAGTCTCAAATAGGCGGCTCTACAACAATATAACACAGTTCATGTTTAGCGAAATGTGGATGTGTTTTATGTATGTACTACTGCTGCTCCTTCGAGTATATAAAGGCATATTATGTATATTTGGTTTACTTTTGTAGTTGTTTATAGTTTTAGAGATGTACTGGCGAATGCCAGCCGTAAATTAAATAAATACATACATATATATTAGCCATATCTCTTTATATATATAATTCTTTTATACGTGTGTTGACAGTGAATTCCTCCTAAACGGCTGTTCAAGTGGAATCGAGGATGGTCTAGATATGTTTTATTTTTTCGCCTGTACCGGACTACGTCTGTCGGAACAGCTAGTATATTATATATTATCGTCATCCCATAGAAAATCGAACAATTCAAATATTTAATCGATAATCATTTTTATACTTTCGCGTTGTATCTGTGATAACAGCCAGTGCGATATAACCGTAACGTCTATCCTTTCAAATAGTTTATTATTATAAAACTAAGCATGGTCGCGTTAATGCCCGTTTTTCGTAATATAAATAGAATCAATAGTCGAGTCATCAATCTACAAAAATATATCAATTAGAAAAATATTTTAAATGAGACATGATCATTATTTTACAGTATTATCAAGTGAAGAAATAAAACAATTCTAGCTTCATATTAGATAATGTTGTTTACTAATCCCCTTAGGAACATATAATCCTCGGTGCGGCGGTCCGGTCATGGCGCAATAAGGTCCCTTGCTGCAATTGAATTGACATTGGAATGCTCTAAATATAAAACTTAAATGATTGGATTACTAACATTTACAAAAGTCTGAATAAAAACATCTCTTCATTTTATACTAAAACGTTATGCGTTTGATTGATAATAATAATCACTATGGCATAAGTTGAGAGCAGTATGTGGCTGATCGTGCGATCTCGGTGTTGATTTAACTGTTCTAATTGATTTATCTGTAAGGATTTTTCCAGTATTAACACGGTAACTACATTACAGTAACTGCCGATTAGGGAGCAATAGCTTGGCCACTATTATGTCAGATGACATATAGCTGGAGAATTGTGGGTGTCATAACACTTCTTATCATAGATCTACAAACGTCCGTTTATGTATTCATTGAAATTCGCGATTATTCAGTACATTAAACGTGTCTACAGCCTAAAGGAAGTGCTGTGAAAGTATACCGTCACTAATGAGTAGCAAACGGTCATTTAGCACAATGCCACTCGGAACCTCGTCGACCACAGGTGAAAGGTGCATCGTTTAAACGCGCCATTGCGCCGCCGTGCAATTGATGAACTAGTTTGAAAATCGAATACCATCGCGATATTAATTTGTTTTATTTTAAATTTTTTTATATCTACTGTTCGGGTAAGGTGTAGGGCGGTATAGAACTCTAAAGATCAAGATCCCAGAGCTACCCAGATATGAAATAGGTATGTTAGTAGACAATAATAATTTATGTATAGTCTATTTTTACTTGTCTTATTGAATAACTAAATACGGCCTTTTGGTAGCTAGGAAGATTACGTAGAGACAAAATTTTAGCACTAACAGAATGATTTTATACCACATAAAGCAAGTGAAACAAAAGTTCTTTATACTCGTTACTTTGAAAACGGAGCCTTATTTCTTCCATTTAGTATTTTTTACTGGGACTGATAGATTGTTCCTATCAGACTGGCAACTTATTTATATTCTTTAAAATAGTCATCCACACAAATAGTTAGTTTATAAAATACCTTAAAGTAGATTTAATCTACGTTTAAGGTACAGAAATATAGGCTAACTACCAACTCTTCTGCTTGTTACTTTATAAAGGATAAAAAAGGTCTATGAACGAGTATCGAAAACTGCGATCAAACATAGACTTTTAAAGAAACATTATCAAAACGACTAAATAAAAACAATATGATTAATATATTCTAGAAGAAACCTTTGTGTTAGCTCAGTAGTTGGCAACCTTGTCGTCCAAAAGAGCCAAATATAGATATTTATTCACAATTGAAATCTATTCAAAGAACCAGTTTTTTAATTCTAGCTTTCCTTTAGGTTTCCTTTAGATATTATTACAAAAATAATTAGGTTTAAAAGTACACTCTTGAGGTTGCCTTTGTCAAATAAGTCTTAGCTCAACGAAAAGTAAATAAAATAAAATTTGGTATCATATTTATAAGGCAAGAAAATAAGTAATATTCCATGCCTGTACTAAACATTTATTGGAAGAGCCGCAACCAAGGAGTCAAAGAGCCGCATGCGGCTCGCGAGCCGCGGTTTGCCGATCACTGTGTTAGCGCGATTATTGAACGATACTGCACACTTCTAATCTCCGCTACCAGTGTAGGCGACAATCTTTATAACGAGCTCCTAACTCAAGCCTTTGATTTATATGTGACTCATAATTTTATTGTATTTTTATATCATGGCATTTGGAATTGTTGGGGTTGCATGACGATAGCCACTCCTTCATTTCGTGCAATGTAAGCATGCGAGATGTGGGTGTGATCCACGTTGATATACTGCCTAACAAAGAACAAAGCAGCGTGATATTTTGTTTTACAATAAACTTTATCAACTACATAGATAGATTCACGCCTGTTGCCCAGAGGGGTAGGCAGAGACTACGGATTTCCATTTGCTGCGATTCTGACACACTTCTCTGGCTTCATTCACTTTCATCACATTCCTCATACACGCTCGCCGTTTTAAGGTGCTCTTAACCTGGCCTTTGTCCCGAACATCTCTAATCTGATCGAGAAACGTTCGCCTAGGTCTTCCTCTTGTGACTGTTCCATTCACAATCGCCTTATAGACTTTCTAAGTCAGTCTTTTCTCGTCCATTATTTCTATCAACTACATGCCTAGAGACCTAATTATCTTCAAAGATCGCAAAGGTGTATCTATTATAGCTACTGTTCACTAGATTTGTTTTGTATTGTTGAGCATATTTCTAGACATTGTGTCTGTACTTCTCATGAAAGCTCGACTCTACAAAAATGTAGCATTAAAAAAGCCTGTTCGAGGAGGCTTTTTATGCTAAATTTTTATTTATTTTTATTTTATTATATTTTACTAACATTAAAAATAACAATATTCTATCACATACACACAACACCATCTAGCCCGAACAAGGAGAGCTTGTACTATGGGTACTAGATAATAGAAAAACATACATGTATACAATTTTTTGTAAATAAGTACTTATTTTGTACTTATACATAGAAATAGTATTATGTATGTAGTATTATATTTATACATTGTCTAGTACCCGTAGTCGAAGCTCTGCTTAGTTTGGGCAAGATGGAGTTATGTGACTTTTGTGTATGTGATAGAATATTATTATTATAATATTATAATTGAAGTGAAAACTTCTTTAGGCGCGTTGAGCACTTTTTGGGTGAACAAAAATTATGGAACTCGCGTCATCGTCACCGCACGCTTTCCATAAGCTATATGTATACTGCCTCTATGGCGCAGTGGTTGTGAATGCGACTGCTGTGCATGAGGTCTCGGGTTCGAATCCCGGGTCGGGCCAAGAAAAAGTTATTGGGTTTTTCAGTTAAGAAATCTCAATAGCAGCCCGTAGTTAAGAAGTTGGCGGTGTTAGACACCCCCATGCCTCGTAAAGCACGTAAAGCCGTTGGTCCTGTGCCTGATATCTCTCCGGTCGTGTCGGATTACATTCCCATCGGGTCATGAGAGTTAGGGAACAGAGAGTGCACTTGTGTTTGCGCACACACTTGTGCGCTATAATATCTCCTGCGCAGATGGCCATTCTCCGTTAAGACTGACCGCCGTGGCCGAAACTCGGTCTGGAGGACATTATTATTATATATACTGTGTATAATATATGTGTACTATTTGGGTGAACAAAAAACTATCCTAATCCTAACTTCCTTATGATTATTACAAATACGAATGTGAGTGTATGTTCGATACGTTTTCACGCCTTAACTACTCGTTATTTGTATGTATGTTTCGCTTCCACGCCCTAACTACTCAACCGGTCACCATGAAATTTTAAATTCACGTTGTTAGGGATAAAAGGACAAAGAGTACCTTTAACAGTACTATTTATGAGGGATAGTTTATTGTCAAAATCTACATTAAGATTGTATAACATCAAGTACAATATATTGACTCAACCAAACTCATTTAATATATATTGTACGGTTAGGTAACTTCATTACTTTATTTAGCATACGAGCATTGCTTAAGAGTGAGCACACTTACTTTAGTAATAAGTTACACTTAAGTACACATACATATAATATCTTAGTATACGATATTCCCACGTGTTGCGTTAGAAAATTTGAATAAAGGCGTATTAGATAACTACTAGAGAAACTGGTATTTATGTATGAAAAGTATGGCTATAAAGGTCTATACATAGTGCACTTATTGCCAGTAATTTATGTTAAATATGCTTTTTATGGTTATAACAAACAAAAAGTTATAATTTATATACCAAATGACTTTTTGGCCAATAGCCCGAAGTATTTCAGTACTTCTGATTGCACAAAGAGTTGAGCCGTCTATTGTAGATACTTATTGCCAGATTTCACTATGACATGCTGTTACTAAGAATTTTTAATAGTAAAAGTCAATAACACTAACTGAACCCACCGAGAATAAAACTAAAATCAAGCAGCTGACTTATGCCAGTAGTCCGATGAGACCTTTTCTTTAATTATCCTTTATTGACAAGCAATATTAATCTAGATTTGGCATAAAAATATTCTGCAAAATATACTCCAGAAGCTTTGAGCCAATATAAACTACATACTAAAGGCACGTAGTACATAAGTACCAATATGTATTCAGCGCTATAGAACACAGATTATCTAAATTATTTGTAGCACGCGTGCATACTCTGTATGTCACTTAGTATCAGTCAGGCGCTTACTGCAAATGTTTAAAAGCAAAAATATGCCGTCATGAGTGTTAATTTATTTATCAAGTAGTTTTACATTATTTATATATAACTAAAAGAAACTAAAAAGTGACTAAATGCCTAACATTTCAAGTCGTCACAATATGCATTATTAATATGTTACATGAGTTTCAATTGTGAAACTGATATAACATTATGTTTTCCTTGTTTAGTTTATTGATACTAAAAACGAAAAAACAAATCTTTTATTATTATATGAATGAGAAAAAAGATTTAACACTAAGCAAAACATTTACTAACAAAAAAACAAAAACTGAAGTATAAAATATATGACAATGCCTACGGTACGAACTGTTTCATTTATTTTATACTAACGCGTGTTGCAAACAATCTAGTTGAGTCCTCTAATACGTAGTACAATTTAACTTGACGTCCAAAAGTAAAAAGTTTTAATTGTGACACGAATCGAGAACTACAATATTAATTGAAGTTGTACCATATATTAAATAAATAGTACAACTTCAAAGTCTAGACTAGTCTCTCATATATTATGATAGGCCTTATCGATGTCTGAAATCATCATCATGTATTTAAGTGAATAGGTACTGCATGTTGAGTTGCCCTAATCTTTAGTAGAGTAGTCCTAATCTACATCTAAAGTAAGTACAATGAGAGCAGCAGACATCAACTAACCTACATCATGGTTCATCGTACTGACAACTCTACTTACAACATTATAAAAATGTAGCGATTTCGGCACACAGGGTTCAGTGAAAGTGCTGATAAGACCCGCGCCCGCATACCCGGTTAGGCAACGAAGATTTATAGAAGCTTGTTCATAACTCTGTTAGATTTATGATATAATCCTTTCGTGTTACGGAATATAGCCTTTGTGTGCTTTTGGGACATAAGTTGACAGTTGATAGATAGAGGTAACTATGTTAGAAAACCGAAATTATTCCTTCTCACGTTGGACCAAAGCATCTATCGCAAAATATGAGCACCTCTTTTATCTTTGAGATTATGGTGATATATTTTTTATTAAAAAAGACTACTGCCACGCTAGTAGTATTTCCTGTGTCGTGGGGAACTTTGCAAACTTTCATAGAATGGATACAAATAACACCCAGATTCGGTACAACCATTTGTGGATCATACAAAGTTTTGTCCCGTGTGGGATTCGAACCCACAACACTCGGCGCAGTGGCAGTGGCGAGGGGAACACTTAAACCATTACGCCATCCATGCAATGCATATACTGCACAGTGCAAGTAATTAGTTTTGTCTCATTAAACTAATAATAATTGCCGGTTTCTAAAAGGCTAATCAACGCCTTGTCAAAATTAAGCTCACGCCAAGTGATTTTCTTCGCTGTTTCTCATTCAGTTAGCTAATTACAGCGTTTGACCGTATATTTATATATATCTAATACTAGATGTGACGGCGGTTTCACTCGCATTTATGATTACTGCGACGCCCCCGTGGGTCGTAGCGTGATGTTATATAGCCTACCTCGATAAATGAGCTATCCAACACTAAAATAATTTTTCAATTCGGATCAGGAGTTCCTGAGATTAGCGCGTTCAAGCAAACAAACAAACTCTTCAGCTTTATTATATTAGTATAGATTTTGTTTTATCTGCTTTTAAAAAAACGGGTATTAATTTGTTAAATAGAAAGCATAGAGTACCTACAGAACATAATAAATTTTATGTAAAATTAAATCATGTAGATAATAAATTAATTTTGTCTGCCCCATTGGCACTGTGGCAGAAAATTGCACTTATATTCGCATCCGATCTGAGGCACCGGGTTCGATTACTGCGTCCTGTAAAGTATTGTTAGAGAATTCTCAGTAGCAACAAAGTGTATGCCATGGCCTTGTATTTCGTGGGACTGGCAAACATAGCATAGATATGTTGCTGCAATGTAAAATTTTACATCATGAATTAATAAAATACAGTAATAATTAAGATCATTTTTGATCTGCGTTTTTTTACAGCTGCGTTTTAAGGGCTAATTAAGAGGTAGCATACTGCTTAAGATCGTAACCTATAACAAAATTAGTTTAAATTATATTTGAACTTTAAAAATGCATATTAAAGGTTCAACAAAGGAATTATGCTACTCGGAAGCAAATTTACAGAACAATCAAATGAAAATTATAATATTCGAAGTTACTTTAAGTTCCGGGTTCAAATAACCCACCCAGAAGTAACAACGATGCGGGCTTCCACTAAGAACTATTTAGTTTATAATTGACGGTTTCTCGGATAATTTTGAATACTTTTGGAATTCCTAAATGTACCGACGGAACTTTATCTTTAAACTTGAAAAATATGTACTGTACAGAATACAACTTGAGTATTGTTTGTGAATAAGAAAGCTGGCCACAACAAACGCTATGAAAAATGTCATAGCGTTGCTTCCACACAGACCAAAGTAATGTTTTTTATTTGTACGGTCTTAATCTGTTTGTTATAGGTAACCGCCAAAAGAACTATTCACGAAACATGTTATTATGATATCCTAACAAATATAAAAAGTCAGAGCTGGGAGCGATACCTAGTGACATTTTTTAATACTTTTTATTTTTGGCCTTGGTCCTTGGTCCTATATACGAGGGTGCGTTTTTAAGTTCGCGGAATGGAATAGAAGGGGATGAAATAATATTACAAAATTATTTTTCCTTTTCAATATATTCACCTGAAACCCTAATACATTTCTCAGATCTATGAATTAACTTATGAATACCTTCATAAAAAAATGTTTTATCTTTCTCTGAAAAATACGCCGAAACTGCATCCTTCACTTCTTCATCGGTTGAAAATTTCTTTCCTCGAAGCTCTTTTTCAGATATGGAAAGAGATAATAGTCGCTGGGAGCCAAGTCTGGGCTATAAGGTGGGTGATCAATGATATCGAAGCCCACCTTGTGCAAAGCAGCCAACGCAACTCGACTCTTGTGAACAGGAGCATTGTCGTGCAAGAGCAGGACACCTTTGGTCAATTTTCCTCTTCTTTTTTCTCTGATTGCCTCTTTTAACTGCTCTAAAATTGAAGCGTAGTGTTCTCCGGTTATGGAAACACCTTTTTCTTTGTAATCAACCAACAAAATTCCTTCTGTGTCCCAAAAAACTGTCGCCATGAGCTTTCCCGCCGATTGCGACACCTTGAATTTCTTAGGCGGTGGTGTACCCTTTTTATGCCACTGCATGGAATCTTGTTTAGACTCAGGTTCATAGCGATGAACCCAAGTTTCATCCCCAGTAACAATTCGCTCCAAAAAACCATCCTTGTCTTCATTACACTTGCTCAAAAACGCACGCGAACACTCGACGCGCTTCTGTTTTTGAGGCGGTGTGAGCATTCTAGGCACCCATCTTGCACTGACTTTTGTCATGCCGAGATGATCATGGAGAACCTTGAAAATGGTCGTTTCAGATACTCCAACCATCTCTGCGATTTGTTTTTTCTTCAAACGTGCATCCTCCAATATTAATTTTTCGATTTTTTCGATAAGATCTGGAGTGGTGACCTCAACAGACCGCCCAGGCCGGGAATCGTCTTCAATTGATTCCCTGCCTTGCTTAAAGAGTTGTGCCACTTGTATACCATGGTTTTTCCTGGACAAGAGTCCCCGTATACAGATGACATCTCTTCCAAAATGGTTTGAACATTTTTTCCTTGCTTGGTAAGGAACTTTATAACGGCGCGGAACTCGATTTTCTCCATACTTCACAATTTCTTCCAGATTGAGTTGCTTGAGGGACGATAGTTCAAAGACTAATGACCTCATTATGATAATACTCGGTATATATACTAATTATTAGTTGCTAAACACGTTAGTGACTAAACAAGCACCCCCACCACCTTCCATACCCTCCATTCCGCGTACTTAAAAACGCACCCTCGTAGTAAACTCTTATGAAGCAAAATCTAAGTTACTCAGTTTTAGCGTTATTATAAGTCCGTACGGAGCCATATGTATGTGTGCTACTTCGACTCACAGTTGGTCATTTTATTGAATGCTTGAAAAATCTTATGGGAACAGTAATGCTTTGATAATTATGGTGTTTTAATATCTGTTCATGATAAGGTCATTTTGAAGGTTTGGTATCTTTAAAGGTACTTATAATCATCTAGATGGCATGATGAAGTACGTGTTAACATCCCCGCATTGTTCGCCAGAATTTGCTATTCGATCTCTGCTTGGGATAAAAAATGTATGATCCACTAATAGATGTTCTAATTACATTTCGATTTTTAAAAGCAAAATAAAGAGAGAGAGGACATTTATTTCTTGCTTCTCACTCGCGGTGTAATAGTTTGCGAGAAATAGGTGCGTTCTACAAATGTTATGTATACTATAAGACCACACCCATCTTACACCAGTTATATGTCGCTCTCACTTAACTGCTCGTTACCGAAGAGTATACGCACATCATGTTGCCGAGTATTTCATCACAGAAATATCTAGAACTTTAATATAGACAGTTTTGCAACGCAAACGTTTACAACATACAAGCTAATCTAATTTAACACTTATGTTCAAACGCTTAACCAATATTTGGTCACACCATATAATTTTATATTACGTGTTTCACTTGTGGTCAAAATCACTAAGTGGTTTATAAAAAGCAACAATACGTGTTATGCTTTAAAACCACAACATTGTGAAACCAGGCCCTCCCAACTTTTTTTTATAATATAATATTCTACAACATACACACAACACCATCTAGTCCAAACTAAGCAGAGCTTGTACTATGGGTACTAGACAATGGATAAACATACATATATACTTTTTTTTTGTAAATACATACATATTATACATAGAAACACCCAGACCAAGACAAACATCCATGTTCATGCACACAAATGTTTGACTTGTGCGGGAATCGAACCCGCGACCTTAGGCGTAGCAGTCGGTTACACTAACCACTACGCCATCGAGGCCGACGCAACTGACATTAGAACCCAATTCCTGAAAGCAGTAATCGTTTTTTTTCAACGTGAGGGAATCTATTGACGTATACCTCGCCGCGGAGGAGGGAGCGGAGAGTCTATGTCGGGCTCACCAAGAAAAAGATTGAATATCCCAGGTACTACCGACTAATTCTACCACGGTGTGCTAACTCGCTACCTTATATAATTGGTGGCTCGCTGGAACTGAAACTAGATCAGCGAGAAAGCAGCAAGCTTAGGGGGAGAAGATAGCATTGCCGTGCAGAGGACTCGAGTTCAATCACAAAACACGCACTTGTGTTAAATAGTTACCCGTCGATTAAATGGTGAAGAGAAACATCTTAAAGAAACTTGCATGTCTGGGAGTTATCCATAAATAAAGTTCTCGGCAATTTGTTAAGTCTCCCAAACCAGACAGGGCCAGCCTGGTGGATTATAGCCTAGCCTCAAAACTATCCCACTACCAGGCATAGATCTCTTCTCTGAGCACTGGAGCACGGCAGAAATCAATTTGTTTTTAATGCCGTCAAAACTCTCAAACCTGGTAGATGCGAATTTAAACTCTATTTACAACAGATATACCGGTCAATTTCACATATTCTTGCTGGAACCAACTGGCTCCAGGCGGAATTGATAGTATGTGGTACTGGCATCAATTGGTTCTAGTTGTTCTCCAGCGGTTAATGTACCTATATCTGCAATTTGAGACATTATGTATCACAGAGTTGTTCACATGACCTTACCTTATCATCATTATGTAAGTTTCCTATGAAAAGGTGGTAATTTCAAGGCCAGTCAGCTGATTTGTTCATACACAAATACAAATATGAAATTAGTTGCCCTAATCTCATTAAGACATACACGCGGTCGCTAAAGAAGTTTGAGAGTACATCTTGAACCACTGTGCTCTTATTTGCCTCGTTTGTCCTCATTACATTATTCTATGCTAATAATTAATTCGTTTCATCACGAAAATCGTTAATTTTCTTTTACTCGATTATAAAACATTACGGTACTATTAAAATGATAGCTAGACAGCTATGTAGGTGAGAATGAGTCGAAGATGAAAAACTAACATTACAAATTATAAGTGGGCAATTATATTGTTGTCTTGAAATACATATCTAGCTATCCACTAAAGCAAGTATTTAATTTAACAAAAAAAGGTATTAAGGTAATCTGTCCAGTTCTTAGCAGTGTTCCAAATTTAAATGCACATATATTCTTGTTTCTTAAAAAAATTCGGACTCGTCTTACTAGTCCGTGGCATTTGTTTGTGGTTAATAATTGTGAGGTTGCCTATTCCTTTCGGAATCGGCCAAAGTTTGATTGGGTTATTCTGTTACAACATTTCTCAGTAGGCAACAATGTGCTAGTTTCTTGTCCGTGAGACCTGAAACAAAGCTGACGATATTATTAAATGAACTACCCCTTCAAAATAGAGAGAAGTGAATATAGTTAAGTTCAACGATTAAAGCATCTATCGCCAGTTAAGTTTAATCTGTAGCGGATGTGGCAACTACATTTTATTTATACTTACAAAGCCACACAGAAACCGGCATAAAATAATGCAAAGCGGCATAAGAAACACAACGAAAATTGTGTTTCGCCGAGTGAGTGAGGGTACCGAAGGCCCAACCCCCTTCCCCCTTCTGGTGAAGGCAAATTTAAAAGGCCGGCAAAGCACTTATGACTCCTCTGGTGTTGCGGATGTCCATGGGCGACGGTAACCGCTTACCATCAGGCGACCCGTTTGCTCGTATGCTTCATTCCAAAAACAAAAATCTATTTAAATACTGAAATACCTCTATCTAGCCGTTACACTATTACGCCTCACCCACAGAACCTAATTTTATGAATTCATGCAGGCAAAACCACGGGCAGAAACAAGTTTTAAATAATATGGTATTGTACACAAATGTGTAGTTTACCCTGTTCATTAGCTATCAAGTGTATAGTGTAACAACCGGAGCGTCGAAGCAGGAAGCTGCGCGGGAGATTAGTGCGCGCGCGGCGTGAAGGCCGGAGATAAACGCTTCCGAACCACGTGCGACGACACCCGACACACACCCAATAACCACATTTTGATTATACCTCATTAGTTGTTATTTATTATCTCTCGGTCTCAATTAAAGTGTTACTGTGATTTTCTGTTCAGAAATTCTCAGAAGCAGCACGAAGTCTCGAATTGAGCTCGGTAGACGGAAATAGGCACGAATATATGACAAAGCAAAGTGACAACAGGATTACTACCTGCCTTGCAACCTAGCATGTGCGAGGTAGCTAAGCGATGAGCAAGCGCAATGCTAAAATTTAGTGTTAATTATGTGTCTATTTTCTCCAAAGCTAAGTTCTGTTGCGATATGTGAAGTTTGCTGAACCGCACTAGGTCAATGTGATAGACCTAAGCTAGGAAGAGAGACGTGCCCAGAACGCAGCAGTAAGACGATTCATAGTGAGGGATATTATTATATTTACTTTCTAAGCAATCTTTTATAATAATACCTACCTATCGTTTACTCTGTCTGTCGTCGCGTGCCTGGTAGCTAATCTTTCAAAAATATCTTATAACCAAGCTTCAGTATGTGTTCTTTAAGTTTCCTGTTTTCATCAGTAATTTTCATATAATTATGTTACATTCTTAACAAATTAAGTTAATATACAAAATTGTTGTAACCTTTCCAAATAGGTAAGTAGGCATATAATTATGTTTAGTTTAGCGCGCTGCTCCTTCTGTGTCATATGATTATTGACATTATATAGAAAGTTAATGGTAGTACTGGTTAGATACTTTCGCAAAATGACTGAGTGGATTTTACAGTTACAAACTTTCCGTAATTTGGCTTAAGATGTTATCTTTTTTGCGTCATATCATCAACAAACAAACGCAAGAATAACATCGGGACCACAGATTGTGTTAACGATTAAAAATATTATATCTTTTAATCCAGTAAATGTCCTTTCTGTGTGTTAAGTTTTATCCCAATCCGATCTACGGTGTACGTGTGACTTAGTACCCAATATTCAAGCTTCTCCACAATCTTTATAACATATTGCTCAAATTTTTAAATACACAACTCCTGCACTAGTCTCGAAACAACTATTATCCCGTGTAGGAATCGAACCCATAATACCTTGCCCAGTGGCAATGGCGAGGCGCCCCTTAAGCCACAGCGCCATCCGTGCCGTTAATACCTATTTATGAAGACTTACTTTAATTTCATTCATTATAACCTTCTTGTACTGTTTAAGTATTATTTGAGATTAAGGACTTGCTCCACCGCCTTCGAATAGCATTTATCTATAAGATAAAATGCTTGCCATCTCTTTTCTTTAACCTAACAAGAGTAAGACAACATGCGATTTATTTATTGGATATGTTTTACTTGTTAGTTGTGGGACTGGCCACGAGTATAGTTTACATTGGTAATAGGGCTTTAGTATATCAAAGCACGAAAAACTATACTCATGTTAACTGTGATTTGCTCTGGATTAGTGCAATCACCATAAAAATAACATTAACACTCAAGACAAAAATTACACTTAAGGCTTGTCGCACCACCTCCAAATAGCATTTATCTATAAGATAAAAGTCTCGCCATCTCTCTTCTTTTACCTAACAAGAGTGAGACAGCATGCGATTTACTTTTGGGATAACTTTTACTTGTTAGTTATGGGACTGGCCATTAGCCTAGTCAAAATATCCCAAATGTGATCTATGATGTGTGAAATGCAGTAACAGTATTGCTATTAATACGCCAGAATGAAAATGAAAAATCTTTATTTGTCTCAAAACTGTTACATTAATTATAAATGTAAATGTAATGAATAATACAATTATTAATACGGGTTCACAAAATAATTAATCAAGTTTATAAAAACTACAACTCGAAATTAAAATGAATAGCCTGCTTGTCACCCGACCACACACATTTGTTTATTTTATACAAATAATTTACTGGCATTTGAACAAGCTTATATTACAGACGGTGCCGGCTTGTCAACATATGGTCCCAGAAACAATAGCGTCACCCATCCAAATAATATCTTAAAAGATTTATACCCAATTCTTAGAAACGACTTTACTAAAAGAAAAATGTTGTCTCGAATTTCTTTCCATTGCTCCGTTTTATAAAGACTGACTATTACTAATGACCCATAGCAGTTACGAAGACAAAAAAGACGTATTTAGATTTCATATAACACCCTTGACCTCCAAAATGTATAGTCATTTATCTTTTTAATCTCATATGTTCAAAAGGCGTTCGAGTATCAAATTACTCACAAAAGAGGTTTTAGTGAAGATAGTTATCGAGATAATTACTTTAAAGTGTAGAACATTATACTACTTTTCTCAAAATTACTATAATCTGTCCCTCTACTTATCATTTGTACGAACGTACTAAATGAATACGCTAACTGAAATAACTGTAAACTATTCTGAAGGAGTCACGAAGGCTACTAAATGTCTGGTATTTAATTTATGTTTACATCATTTAATATTAAAAGAAACTTTTTACAGATTGACTTACAGGTTGCCAGTATCAATAATAAACGCTATTGATCGATTTCAATTGTTTAAAACCAAATCGATTTAGTTACAAAGCATTAAAGTCTTTTTGTGATGAACTGCTGCAAGTATTTTATGACTAATACAAATATTTTATAACTAATACAACTTTAGAAAAATATGGTTATGGGGAGACCAACAGACTGCAATGCAGAGGGCTCAGGTTTGAACCCACGTCGCGCACCTCTTCACTCTTCACTTTCGTAAGTTATATGACTTTCCAAATTATGTGCGTATTGATTGACAATTATCGCCTGCTACGTGCCTCGGAGAGCACGTTAAGCCGTCGGTCCCGGCTGCCATGAACTTCTATGACAGTCGTTATTGGGAAGTCAGTGCCCTTTAATAACCTGACACAGGTCTAGCCTTAGGGTATCGTTAGCCTTCGGGTTGCGGTAGTCAGGTGGCAGCCGCTCCGTGTAAAAACTGATATCCAGTCAAAGCCGGTTAGACTAGAAAAGCCGACCCCAAGTGACTTGGGAATTTTAAAGGCTAGGGAGAAGAAAAATAATCACAAAAACTGTAAAAAGATATATTCAAAATTAAAATGACGTCATATTTATTTAATTGCATATGTTATTAAAAATTATAATTAAATCACCTGTTACCTACGTAAATTTAAAATGAAGACACATTTTCAATATACATTTCGTTTATATGAAAAAGACTTAATTAATATTAGATTAATTATCCCTAAGAATAACAGCCTTGATAATCCATGTGCGCTTATGCACTACATACCGTTCGTGATATACCGTGTTGGTTCGGTAAAGCTTTGTTAAGATTTTCTGTTAAAGAAATAACTATCGATAGCAGCACGGTAACTATATTTAATTGACAGCAATAGTCTTGGCTCTTTTATGGTTGGCGAAATGTGTAAGCATACCTCAGCCTATCCCTTCGAGAATAAAAAGCGTTATGCAAGCCAATTTCTTAAGTTCAATGCCCAAGTAATTTTCTACAAGCCATTGGCTTGTTGCCCGCCTATTCTTTGTTCTCAATTCTCTGATTTCTTACTTCCTTTTCATTTTCCCAGGGTTACAATTCGTAAAAAATACACAAATCGCGTTTTTGTGTTCACCGTTGTTCGTGACTTCAGTTGTGCATTTACATAAGTAATTTATTGCTTTGTTTAGCAGATCCGGTTGATGTCAAATAATGAAAAGGAATAAGTTTCTTACCTTTTATAAATTGTACTAAACGTCTATTATGACGTAACATTTATAATAAAGATATCTTAAACTCGCACAAAAAATGAAATTTACGTACAAAACTACTCTTTGTACCACTTAAAAAGTTCTGCGTGCATTTCTAAAGTTGTACGTTTGATCAAATAACGTACTTTGTAATAAAAACCAATACTTGCGTTAACATCACCACTGCAGCAGAGCTAAGACTCATTTTAAGGTTTAAATCGAACCTATATCGAACCTATTACAGAATCAGCTGTATTTTCAAGACAAGACAACTGTAACGCCTTAGGATTACAGTTTACAATCAGTTGGGTCGCTGAATCTACTAGCATATAAATCATGTTTTTCTAGGCTTGGGTAAGCAAACATACATACATTCGTAGACACGCGTCTATATTTTCGAAGGCACAGGTGTGGTACACCCACATTTTCACAGTTGTTATTTAGGCTCTAAGAAACGTTAGGCGAGCCTATTAACATTTACAGAGCACAGTTGAACACTCCGCGTTACAACTCAAAATTTCTTGTCGGAAAAACAAATCAAGACCTCATGCACAGAAGTCGCGTCGCATACATGGCCGCAAAAACGGGAAACATTTCTTATGTTAAGCAGCCGAAGTTACGCGGGTCAGCTAGCGTGTATATTAAATACAATAACATATTATAAACATATGGTTTAGTGTACGATTACCTCTGACCAGTAAAATACCTTTGTATTCGCCGGCCTCCGAATGACCACGGTGAGAAATAATCGTTTGTTTGATTATTGTAAACAATACGAATGTTGTGTTCATGAACTCAACACTGCGTATTATATTTTAGTTCAATTAGCTATGATTGCAACTTCATTTGAGAGGTTAACAAACCAGTATAAATAGACCTCTTTACTCTATAGATTCGTGAACTAATGGAAGCTCTGTCTATTTTTCCCTTTATACTTGTATATTACAATATTATTTATTAGCATACATTTACGAGATAAGTTATTTAGCTTATGTAGTTTCTGCCTTCGACATGCCATCTAGACGCCGGGTATTATTCAATGTTGTAGAATTGTTGTCAAGAGTTGTTCAAGCCGCCCGTAGGCCTCTGACATGGCTTAACGACTGCTGTCAATTTAGCAACAACCGGGACCGACATTTTACGAGCCCTCCTAAGCACGGAGACGCTCTGATGAAAAACCACTAAGCGGCGGTCACCCATCTATAGACTGACCGCACCCAAAGTTGCTTAACCACGCTAATCGTTTACCAGTGAGTGCAACTGGCTATGAGCGCCTCGAATTAATCTAATACATGCTCTCTGGTACAATCGAATATTCTGGACGCCTATGCTAGGAAAACCTGTGTTGTAGGTCATCAATGTAATAAAAATGTTAAATAAACAACGTGATAAAATCCGTATAATAGTTTAACTTCAATTAGTACCTTCCTGGATATGTAATACAATAATAATTATCCTATGTGTTAACCCAGAACATAGTTTATCTGTGTGCAGCCTTTCATCTGAATACGTTAGACAACTTACCTGTAATTGGATAACAAACATTCAACCAATCCTTAATGAAATTTTATAATTATAAGATAGGATAGATATTTTAAAATCCAACTCAAAACTGCAGTTTGTCTGTCTTCTACAAACGCTTGGCTGTTTCGACTAACCGTATAAGGAAAAACAGTAATATACTAAAGAAGGTCTTTATGTCGGTTTGTCTTCAGCGCCATTTATTTGCGATAATGATTTATATTTATAAAAACAAAAAATAAGTTGTCGATATGTTTTCAGACACTACTAAAAACGGTACCAGTAGACCTAATCGTAAAACGTAGTAGGACGTAAACGCAGCGTAAATAGACTACTAACCTAATTAAGGATATATTTAAGAACAAGCCATCTTAACTACGGACAATTCAATTTGAACACACTTTCTATGAAAAACGTCTTTATTTTCAAAAGGCGACTTCCATTGTTAGCTATTCCTGTGTCACAGGGAACTTTAAAAACATTTAAACATTGGACACAATGAACACTCGGAACAACCGTTTGTGGATCACACAATTTTTTTGTCCCGTGTGGGATTCGAACCCATAACACTCGGCGCAGTGTGCCGTCAAAATATTTATTTATTTACTTATTTATTTATTCATTTATTTATTTAATGGTTGTACACCAATTACAATAACTAACTAACTGTCCATAGCGTAAATGAGTCCTTCCTGAATGTAGAAACCGAGGCCTCGATATCCATCGGTGGTAAGCTGTAAGGTATTAAAATACAAATACATACTCATATTAAACACAGAATGTACAGTTGAAAGTTTAAACAGAGATTCATTATGCTGTAACGGTGGTAATGACATGCCATAAGTGGTTGACCTCATGCCGCGCCATAATTGAAGTTTTACGCTTCACCATAACACCAAATGATATCCAAATACATTGTTTCATGCTACACAGACCGTATCAAACAAGCAATTCGATTGGATGGGTGAAAACCAGCATCTCGCAGACCTGAGTCTATTAAAAATATTGCGTTCATAAATCGCGGGCCATCTTGGACTCCTGAAAGCAATTAAATAGAGAGTGGTTTGTTCAAGCTCGTACAGTTTCACTAAGAGAATAGTATCCAATTTAAAATATAAGTAACGTTTCATGCTTGAAGTATTGTTCTCATTGGTCATAAATTGAACTATATCTAACGAAATGAAACTGTAAAAGACCGCCTGCCTTTTCATCAAATGTTTTGGTTAGACATTAATAACTTAATATAAACGTTTCAGCCTCCGTGACGCAGCGGTAGTTAATGCGACTGCTGTACGTGAGGTCTCGGGTTCGAAGCCTGGGTCGGGCTAACAAAAACTTATTGGAATTTTGTGCTAGGACATCTCAATAGCAGCCCAGAATTAGGAAGTTGCCAGTGTTAAACATTGCCGTACCTCGTAAAGCACGTAAAGCCGTTAAACCTCGCCTGATTCTTGTCGTGTTGGTTTGCAATTCCATCGGATTATGAGAATGAGGGAACAGAGAGTGCACTTGTGTTTGCGCACACGTTTGTGCATTACAATATCTTCTGCGCAGATGACCAGTCTCCGTTAAAATTGGCTGACTTTACCGAAATTCAGTCTGGAGGACCATATAAACATTTGGTTCAGTGTACGATTACGTTCAATAGAAACAAGGCTATATTGTTAATATAAATTGCTTTAATGACGCACGGACGATCTGTAGTCCACATGGACAAAGTCGCGGGCAATAGTTAGTATAGAATACACAATATCTATATAAAATAAATAGTTAACTAGAACTATCCTAATCCTCACTAATATTATAAATGCGTGTGAGTTTGTTTATTTGTTTGTTTGGTAACTTAAGCCTTCTCACACAGAGAAGAGGTTCGTGCCGAGCATTAGGACACATTAATACAGGGCTAATATTATTATTGTTTGTTGCGCTTTCACGCTTTAAGTACTGGACCAACTTTCATGAAATTTTGCATACACCTTGTTAGGGGTGCAGTTTTAAAGACATAGTGTACCTTTCATGCAGAAAAAAGGACCAATTGTTACTGAGCGCGCGCAGCCGCGGGTAAAAGATAGTTTGACTATAAATTGCTAGCTGTGCCTGCAGTTTCACTCGCGTTTATGGTTACTGCGCCGCCCCCGTGGGTCGTAGCGTGATGTTTTAATTAGCCTACAACCTTCTTTGATAAATAGCAGCTAGCGGCAGCTATCCAACACAAAAATAATTTTTCAATTCGAACCATTAGTTCCTAAGATTAGCGCGTTCAACCAAACAAACAAACAAACTCTTGAGCTTTATAATATTAGCATAAAAAGGCGTATCCTTTTCGGATTCACAAGACCATAGCCTCAACGCTGCGTGGCTGACCTCTGACACTTGCCTACACACCATTTACGGATTAAAAAAGTTCGCTACGACTAAGTAGCTTCGACTAATTAAACACGCAATTGTTTTACGCCTACAGGGAATAATCCTAGCCATTTCAGCGTATCGAGGAAAAAATTGGACGCGTCGTCCTATTAAGAAAATACAAAGCTTGTACCATTGTGACTGTAAATTTATAGTCCAACTAGCTTCTAAATAAAGCTAAGTGAGGTCTAATTAAAAAGAATTTTAATGTTTCGAAAAGGCATCTTTGCTTGGAACAATGGTCGGATGGGTCATCGCTCTCCGTGGGACGACAATACGCGCTAATTACATTCAGCAGGATGGGTATCATTTGTTGTTACACGTTCACGATAACTCCAATCAAAACCGTCAATGCACGATTGACGAATATTTCTATCACATTGATCGAGCATTTATGTACGCTCACTATCATTTTAACGAGATGAAAGTACAAAGATACACATGTCATCGTTTTCAAGGTTCTAGCCGTAGCATCTATGTATAAAGTAATTTGTAGAAGCGATTTCAGGCCCCGCCATAAAGTCTAAACTTCGGCTTCCTATTCCAACTGCTACTAGCAATTTTACAAAGCATCAGCTCCTGTCTGCGACTTCACTTGAATAGATGAAATACAAATTAAAAATTTAAAAATCCCCCGACGCAAAATTAATTTTAAACTCATAAGGAGAGAGTTGTGAAAAAAAATTCTAATACGCCATTTTGTGGTGGCGGCCATCTTGGATTTGAAATTTATCATAGTGTATAGTATTCTACTAGTCAAGCCCTTTCATTTGATACCCATATTGAGGGAGTTGTGAAAAAATATGTGATCCGCCATTTTGTGGCGGCGGCCATCTTGGGCCGATTTTTATCAAACATAACTAAGAACACTCCCGACTACTTCACCTTTCAAACAAAAAAAAAACAAAATTAAAATCGGTTTATCCGTTCGGGAGCTACGATGCCACAGACAGACACACACACACACATACACACACACACAGACACGTCAAACTTACAACACCCCGTCGTTTTTGCGTCGGGGGTTAAAAAACAAAATTAAAATCGGTTTATTCGTTCGGGAGCTACGATGCCACAGACAGACACACACACACACACACATACACACACAGACACGTCAAACTTATAACACCCCGTCGTATTTGCGTCGGGGGTTAAAAAATATAGTCTATATTACTCGAGGATAATGTAATTTTTTATAATTGGATGTTTTTTTTATTGATTATGTAGTTCCAGTTATTATCTACAACACATACCTATATTATATACATAGATATGATACATACAAATGTTACCTTTTTATAATATTAATATAGATATAATAAAATTATATTATAATTAAAATACAAAAGCAATAACTGTATGATAACCGTCTGACATTGAAATAGGCCTGATGTTCCAATTGACGTTTTAGTGAACGTGTAACGGGGGATCTGTAGAGTCTGGCAGCGTCTGCATATCAAAGACACGTGGGCTGGCTGGCACTAATGCTCAATTAATCATGTCAATCTTTATGGTTTGTTTTGAGTGAGCTTTTAAACTTGGAACATTAGATCGTTTAATTAATTGAAGTGCTTATTCAAGTTTATGAAAGCGTTACTTTTTGTTGAGACTAAATATTGGAGGAGGAAGTTTCGTCATTCGTTGTTTTTTTTGTTGTTGTTGATGCTAGAGCTGTCTTGCAACATAATATGGAAGTGTTATTATAGTGTGTTTAGTGACAATGTGTTTTTCACTTTTAGAATAAGCTGAACTAGCGAATTATTAAGACCTTTATTTCTTTTCTTTATTAAGACTCTTCTACCCTCTCACAGAATATCGACGTGAAATAGCAGTATTCCTGCTGTTGTGTTTCGTTCGGTGAGTGAGAGTTCCGGAGGCGCAATCACCCCCTGGCCCCCTTCCCGCTCCTTCTCCTTCCCACTTCCTTTCCTAAAGGGTCGGCAACGCGCAAATGATGCCCCTGGTGTTGCATGCGTCCATAGGCTACGGTGACCACTTACCATCAGGTGGGCCGTATGCTTGTTTGCCAAGATAGTACCTTGGTGAACCATCGATAATGAATAGGTACTACTGTACATGAATATTCGAGGTTCGATTAGTATAACGGGCAAAGTGCAATTTTCTATTAAGAAATTTTCATAGCAGTACGGTATTTGGACTACCTGGTAAACAGCCATAGGCTCGCTCCTATTCCGTACGAACAAAAACCATAATTGTTACACACCTTTGCATGTCCCTTCGATGGTATAGGCGTAAAGACATATTGGTCGTTCCGCACGAATTGTGCACGACACTATTTAAAAAAGAACTTGTAGGTATAGGTGCTGATTCGCACACATCCTTATAATTTGAGTGCGAAACGAACCGATCTGTAAAAGAAGTTGTGCGACTGGACACCTACAAAAATATAATTTGTGGAGCTGGCGAACAGAACCGGATTACGAATTAGGCCGCGAAATAAAATTTTACAGGATGGCTGAAAACTAATATTAATATATGGAGGAGATTAATAAGACAACACTGTATTATTATAGATAGGTGGATTAGATATATTGTAGCATGAGTAATCAATTTTTTATTTACTATTATATTCTAGAAGTTATTTAAGAAATAAAATGGACTAATCTGGTTTTGTTTGAAAAAGGTGGACTTATCCGGTTATGACCGCAAACATGTGACAAGGCTGGTTTTGTTAGTATCAGACAAATCCGGTTTTGTATTTAAGAGGAATTAAAAAATAAGACAAAACTATAGATTTTAACACAAAACACAATGATTAAAATAGTAACAGCTGATTAATTTATTATATATATTTAAGTGTTGCCAGTTTAATGCTAGTATTACAATGCAAAAATATGATCATTTTCTACTAAACATTTTATTTTTGGTGGTCGTCCACTTTTGATTAAAAATGTGTTGAAGATATGAATACTACATGCGACTAGTCCGCTTCAGAATGAAAAATGAATGGAATTTTTAATATCTTTGGTAAAAACTTGGACTAAGCCGGTTTCGTTTAAAATTGCACTTTTCAAAGCTATTTTCTATACTTAGAACCGGTTTTGATTGAAAATATTAACAGGCGATCCCTGTTAATATTTATGCAACGGGGATAAAAAAAAACATAATTTGAATAAAGTATTTTCGAATTTTAGTGGACTAATCCGGTTCTGTTCGCCAGCTCCTCATTTATAAACGTGTCATATCGCACACTTCATTCGAACAGATTTGTGCGAAATGATTAACCACAAATAAGCCGTCGTAAGACTATCTACATATGTATATACTGAGGTTCTAAGTTTAACATAACACCTTTAAGCACGTGACTATTCGTAAATATATTATGAACCTATACGCAGGTGGAAACATCAAGAGTACTTTCAGAGTTCCATAGTAAGCTTTAATATTCAGAGCACTTAACTTAGTATGAAGCTGGCGGGTTTGCATACGTAATATATTTTAACATGGGTCTATGTGACATCCCGTGTGTGGCCATATGCGTTCACAAAGAAATAGCTTCCTTGAGAACTGTGTGAACAGTAAATAAGCACTTTGATACGACCCAGTTTTATTTCATTTAACTACCTTGATGACGTGAAAGTGAATGCAGCTGCTCGGCATAAAGCCCAAGGTTCGATTTTCTGGCAGAGCTTTCTGTTAAGCCTATCAGTAGTGACGTTTACAAAGGTTTTCGAAAGACGATAATAGGCTCGTCCTCTGTAACCTATATGTGTACTGTGCCCGCGTGGTACCTAAATCAATAAAATGTAGCTTATGTCCTTCCCCAGGTTTTAAACTATATCGGTGCCAAATTTCATCTAAATCGGTTGAGTGGTAAACCACTAAAGCCGTGAAATGGTAACAGACAGACATAGTTACTTTCGAATTTATAATATTAGTTAGGATGTTAGAAGCATTTCATGTTGGACGTCGGATTGTTTCAGGTTTTGGTAGAGATTAGGCTGTGCCTAAAAAAGTTAAAAGGTTGTAGTTGTAGGTAGTAATATTACTAACTAAACCAGCCACACTCGCCGTGGCTCAGTCTAGTATTTTTAATTTCTAGTGCATGAAGGAACTTCGTTATATAAAGTATATAAAACACTCGTATAAAAATGCAACCACGTGTAAAACTTTCAGATCAATAAAAAAGAAATTAACTACTTTTCGAGTTCTGTAGACACAGACATACACAAGCTGAATTTTAACATATAAATATAAATAATAATAATATTCTATTCTATCACATACACACAACACCATCTAGCCCAAACTAAGCAGAGCTTGTACTATGGGTAGGTACTAGACAATGGATAAACATACATATAAGTATACTTTCTTTTTGTAAATACATATATATTATACATAGAAAAAACCAGACCAAGACAAACATCCATGTCCATGCATACAAATGTTTGATTTGTGCGGGAATCGAACCCGCGACCTCAGGCGTGGCAGGCGGTTACACTAACTACTACGCCATCGAGTCGTATTGCTTGCGTCCACCTTTTATCTATACACGATACTAATATTATAAAACTGAAGAGTTTGTTTGTTTGTTTGGTTGAACGCGCTAATCTCAGGAACTACTGGTTCGAATAGGAAAATTTTTTTTCTGTTGGATAGCCTATTTATCGAGAAAGGCATCAATAAAAATGTTTAAAAACGAGCAAAATTCTGTTATGTGAAGCAGACGAAGTTGCGCAGGTCAGCTACTTTTAAGATATAATCTGTTATGTTCTTTACCAATGGTTTAAGAAAAATGGGATGAAATTAGGATTAGTTGTATTACTAGTGGTAGTGCTGGTCTGCTACGCAGATTATCTCAAGTACGATCTCTCGACACGCACCTCTGACTTGTCTAAATTATGTGCGTATTAGCCAATAAACAAAAACATCGGGCGGAAGCCTGCTTTTCTCAGTTCTCCGTAATGCTCCCGATCTGTGAAGACCCGCACTGGGCCAGCGTAGTAGACTATGGCGTTTATATACAGGGCTAATGTTACATTATTATACAACATAGAGATCTCTCATCTCACTCATCATATTGCTTTTGCATACTTTTTTATTCAAAGCGAATTTGAAGTCAGCAAATGATTATCGACGTCTTTCTCTTCTTTTATGTACAGTATGTATCATTGTCAGATAATATTGATATGACGTACACACGATATCCGATTCCCATAACAGTTACAACTAACCCCTCGACGATTTATTGGACAAATATTCATATATCCTGCGGCATAGGGGATCTCGCTGATGTAATGATAATCGGATTCAACGTAAACAGGACGTCACCTACAAGAATATTTGCGCTGACAGTTCCGGATTCCTGTGTTAGCATCTTTATCTTATATATAAAATTCTCGTGTCACAATGTTAGTTACCATACTCCTCCGAAACGGCTTGACCGATTTTAAGAAATTTTATATGCATATTTAGTAGGTCTGAGAATCGGCTACTATCTATTTTTCATACCCCTTAGTGATAAGGGTTGTACAACACCAAATTTTTTTTAAATATTTTGGCCAAAAAAATTTATTATTTTTTTTTATTATGTGGCCTTAAAAAGTACTTACAACTCTAAATTTTCACCCTTCTAAAGTCACACCAATCACTAAAGTTACTATGGCAAAACAACGTTTGCCGGGTCAGCTAGTACTATGTATATTTATATAGTTTCACGCTAGTAGGTATATTGCCGACTATTTAGGCAGCGCTAGTGAATGCGACTGCTGTGCATGAGGTCTCGGGTTCGAATTCCGGATGAGCTAACAAAAAGTTCAAAAGGTTTTGTGCGCAAACACAAGTCTTGTGTTTGCGCACACACTTGTAAGTACACTATAATATCTCCTGCGTAGATGGCCAACCTCAGTTCAGATTGGCCGTCGTGATCGAAATTCGGTCTGAAGTATCACACGTATCTTTCGCGCATTGACGTCTTTAGAGAAAAGGTATTAAAGACGGAATGATAAGTAAATAATGGGAGATTACCATCACAATAAGGTCATGGCTGTTTCTTCTTCTTGTAATATTTTATATTTCATCTATTTTACACTTTTACCTCAGTATATAGAGTGTATCTTTAACGTTTTGAAAATTAAGCTATAATGTATTAATTACATTTGAAATCCTCAAACATGACACTTATTTGCGACGTTGGATGTGTTTTATAAGATACTTCAAACTATGTAGACGTCATCACGCCTGTTTCCCAGAGGGGTGGGCAGAGACTAAGGATTTCCATTTGCTATGATCCTAACACGCTTCTCTAGCTTCATTCACTTTTATATACAATAAGTCAATGTAAATAGACGTGTATGTATCTTATTTTTCATAAAGCGGTATTACTAAATTGTTGAGGTTTAGTGTCTAGTGTTCTAGTGATACAACAGCCTTCTATAGTCGGCCAAAAATGAGATCTACCACCCTACGGTTTAGGTTCATTTGACAACAGCAACTATAAGGACGATTTTCCCTTGCAATACTATTATGTCAGTGACCATTGCTCTCTTTATCATGTACTATATTTACGTCATGCCATGTGTCAAGTTAGAAAAGTCAACCTTGACGATAATTGGATCTCACAGAAACTTCTGTCAAATCTGGTAAACCACTTTCTTGGCCGACTGTACCAATAGACGTTTAAAATATGCACAAGCTTAGTGACAAGATGACATAACCATACTGTTTATCATCTTTTTTATCAATTACATCACCATTTTCACTTAAATCAACCTTGCCTGCTAGTAATATTTAATTCACTCATATGTAAGTAAGGTATTAAGTAACAAGCATAATTGTGAAACTACTGATCAAAAGGGTCCGCGTTCTATTCACGGCTGAAGTAAAATATTACTTGGAATCCTTGTAACAGCACGACATACACTGGAACTTGTAGACAGGTATTAGCTAATCATATTTATCGAATTGTAACTAAGATTCAGCTCTGCCTTACCCCACCAATATTGCTTACTTTACTATACCTATACATATGTGAGTTCTTGACAAACTACAAAAAATGTTTAAAAGAATGTTCGTAGTTCCTAAAATACCTACTTTCTAACATATTTAATTATTATGCTTAATTATACTGCTTAATTCTTATTTTCTATACATATTATATATTTTTTTTGTTAAATTGTAAACGTTTTGTTTTAGTTTAATATTTTGGTATTGTTTAAATTGTAGGTCTTAACTTAGTTTGAAATTATATTTTAATTGCATGCTGTGGTCTCCTATAATTGAAGGAGTACACATTTTTTGTACATTTTGAAAACAACAGTGTAAATTGCAGTGTATTCTTTGTTGGAGATCCTTAATAAATAAAATAAAAATACCACCTTTAGTCTTTATAAATTACGCACTAAGCATCCTGCATCACGGGTGCTTTACCAAAAGACAAACTATATACTCAAGCAACGCTTAACACTCGTAACGACTATTTCATCACGTGATTCTGTGACAAATAATTCTAGGTTGGGGTTAAGCCCAGAATACTTGACGCACTCGCAGAGGAAGTGACCACTTATATCATCACGCTGTCCAAGTAATATGTACATACATACAAACATAAGTACATTAACGCGTGCTTAAGGAGCTTCAAAGAGTATGCAGGGACTACGGCTTTCATTTAGCTAGTATCTTAGAATCCTTGATGGCGTAGTGGTTGGTGTAACAGACTGCCACGCCTGAGGTCGCGGGTTCGATTCCCGCACAAGACAAATATTTGTGTGCATGAACATAGATGTTTGTCTTGGTCTGGGTATTTCTATGTATAATATGTATGTATTTACAAAAAAAAAAAGTATATATGTATGTTTATCCATTGTCTAGTACCCATAGTACAAGCTCTGCTTAGTTTGGGCTAGATAGTGTTGTGTGTATGTGGTAGAATATTATTATTATTATTATTATTCTTCATCCACTATCTTCTGTTTAAAATGAGCTTTTTTTAGTTGGCCTTTTGCGCGCCTTTTCACCGCGGGATAGAAGACCGAAGAGGGCTCACTCGGGGAAAGATGGAAAGTTCCTACCGACTAAACCTGTCACGGTATGCCAACTCGTTGCCTTGAATGGGGGACCGCTGGAACTGAAACGACTTCATCGATTCTGTTTAAATTACCTGGCTAACTCCAGAAAACGGTCGCCTCGTCACTGTCGCCACGCTAGGTGTTTTAGGCTGGAATCCTAGGCGGGGTTAGGTATGATCCACATATTATTGTACGGGCTGGACGTTGTGATCATCAATTGTATGTTTGGAAAGTCTCCCGCTACAAAGCTTGATCCCAAGAGCGGCAGTCATTTTAATGCCTCCGATTTGGTCAAAGTACAATTGAACCAAGCAAACGTTTATATAATCATATCAACTACATACATATATTTTTTATTTCCGATAAATAATTACATAACTATATTAATTAACATAATATATACAATTAATTATTAAATAAAATCGATGGCGTAGTGGTTAGTGTAACCGAGTGCCACGCCTGAGGTCGCGGGTTCGGTTCCTGCACAAGTCAAACATTTGTGTGCATGAACATGGATGTTTGTCTTGGTCTGGGTGTTTCTATGTATAATATGTATGTATTTACAAAAAAAAGTATATAAGTATGCATGTTTATCCATTGTCTAGTATCCATAACACAAGCTATGCTTAGTTTGGGCTAGATAGTGATGTGTATGTGATAGAATATTATTATTATTATTACACAAATTAATTACAACAAAGCTAACCTAAAGAGAAAAACAACAAAATTTAAAAGCGTCTTAATATTACTTCGCTTGGTTGTCTATTAGCAACGTGACCAGAAGACTGGCAACATTGCCACGTTCGATAGTAATTCTTTGCGCAAAGAAAATACCAGCCTTCTGGTTACCCGGGTCATATACTACATACATACTATATATATGACAAAATGACATCATTATATTTTTTATAATCTATTTTTATTCTCCGAATTAAGTGACAATGCTGATGTAATATCAGCATTGTCACTTAATTCGGAGGAGCCTACTTTTAATTAATTCACGCATGCGTACATAATAATAAGTTCACGATAGTTAATAAATGATTGAACGTCCTTAACCAACGGATGATTACAACCAGTAGTTTTTGTCCAACGTTTTTAATAACAGGACCATTAATTTTGATTACATCGCTTCGATGGCTTGCTGATTAAATTAATTAATATAATGATTGAAATAGTAGATTCGGATGAGTGAGCGAAAAGTACTGCTAATAATAAATGATGAGCTGGTACAATCATTCGAGTACTCTGTATGGACAATGACACAGCGCATGTACTTACACACGTATAGTATCGTCAATAAATTCTAATAAAATTCGAATACAATCCCGCACATCGATACTACTAATCACGTTTCATAGGAATATTGATTCCGAATCCTTATACATTGCAAGATTGCGCATTGATTGCGTGATGGCAGGTTACCTTCTACGAACGCGTGCAACAGCAGTTTTAATCCTCAGCCATATGATAGTCCACGTAAAATTGTATAGGCCAGAGACGTCCGGGTAAAGCATCTTCTAATAATATAAATCCCTTTAAAAAATATATACCGTTATAATATGTCAGTTTAGGCATGATTGAGTAGCAAACATCCAAACTTCTAAATTATCAGTATTATCACATTTACAATCCTACTATCCTATATAATATTATAATATTAAAATCTTTTCAAGATCTGCGTCTGTATGTTTGTCACTCAATTACTCGTAAACCGTTAAATGGATTTCGATGAGATATGGCACTTAGATAGGATATAAGGATATAAAAAATAATAGCCAATATATAATTTATAGTTAACCTATTGAGTTCAAGCGACACATCGGCGCCTAGACAAAATAGGTTTTCAATTATATCTGACATTCTAACAATTGACAGGTAAATGTACATAAAGAGTATTTTCTCGTCAAATTACGTTAGTAATTGACTCATAAAGCTGTTCACCTGTAGATAGATACTAAAGCAACCATGCCAGCACGCCATTTTGCATAAAGCATAAAGACAAACATAATGCAGGATCCAGCCGCCATTAAGTGCACACGCGATCTGGAGCGCCACAAAGTCTGGCACTCTTCCAGGAGTACTACGTTTAAGTGCTTGCCAAGTGGTTGCCAGACATCCAGTCGGAGCGATGCTATGTCATAAAATTGTTAGCTATGAATTGAACTATTAAATTTATAGATGCAACTGAAACTCGCGTCTGTTCCTATACAGCGTGTCCGGTAATTAATGAATAACCTGGAAATGTCTTATAGTGGAACTGATGGCCGTTCAGAAAAAAATATGAATAAAAATCTATCCTAACTACCTGAGATATGTTTTTTTTTAATCACCATGTATAACTTTCTTGTATGCTACGACCATAAATGAATGAAATCCATCGGTTTTCTGTTGTTTTATTATTAAACACTAATTATGATAATAGATAGACAGTCAAAAGTATGCTATGCTAATATAGCTTGCACTTTTTAATATATATGTACACTGCCGGTCAAAAGTTTGAGACCACCTACATCAAAGTTGCAAATGGATATAAAACTCAAAATAAAAAGCTAAACATGAAAGGATTTATTGTGATATTTATTAAGTATGGCAAATGCAATTAAATATAAATAAAAAATATTAAATATTTCGACAATTTAACTTAAAATATATGTTGACAAGCTAAACAGCTTTTTCATCAAAAAACCCTCCCTTGCATTGAATCACTTTGTTGACAAGTCTTGGCATGCGGGCAATCAATTTGTCGATTGTTTCTTGTGAAATATTGTTCCAGCTTTCTTGCAATGCTCTCCACAAATCTTCTTGTGAGCTGGGACAACAACTGCGCACGTTTCTGTCCAGCTCTTCCCACAAAAGTTCTATAGGGTTAAGGTCGGGGCTCTGAGGGGGCCACACCATATTTTTAAACACCCCTTCTGCTTCTTTTGTATCTAAATAACCCTGGCATAATTTGGAGCTGTGTTTAGGGTCGTTGTCTTGTTGGAAAATAAAGCCATCTCCAACTAGCCGAAGTCCCGATGGTACAGCATTACACTCCAATATTGCTTTGTACTGCTCCTTTTTCATAATTCCTTCGACTCGTACCAAATCTCCAGTTCCACGGCTCGAGAAACAACCCCAAACCATAACGAAACCACCGCCATGCTTCACTGTGGGCAGGACACAGTCTGGCATCATCTTTTCCTCGGCACTCCGCCGAACAAAAACACGTCTTTTGCTCCCAAACACTTCAAATTTGGACTCATCTGTCCAAAGAACTCTTTTGAAGTCTTTTTCACTCCAGTCTCGATGGGTAAGGGCCCACTGCATTCTCTTCTTTTTGTTTTGTGGCCTTAAGAGAGGTTTTCACACTGCTACGCGACCAAATAACTTAGCGTCTCTTAGTCTTCTTTTCACTGTGGTCAATGACACAGGTGTAGACCGGGATTTGTTCACTTCAGCGCGGATTTCTGGTGCTGTCAGGCGTCTATTCCGCTTGCTTTTTACCACGATGAACTTATCCTCGCTAGAAGTGGTAGCTCTCGGCCTTCCCGACCGCGAACGATCTTGATTATTGCCAGTCTCCTTGTATCGGGTTATTGTGTTATGAACACAAGTCTTCGACAACTTGAGCTGAGTAGCAATCGCACGTTCAGATTTGCTTTCGTTGTGTAAAGCAATGATGACAGCACGAGTTTCACCGCTAATTTGGCGTACTTTTCCCATAATGAGATGTCTTCACTGTAAGAACGACGAGCTCGGACTAACCAAGATTAAGAAATATTTACTCCATGGAAACTCAGGTGTTCACAGTGTTTTAGGAAGTTAAAATTTCCTAAAATTCTGTTAACACAAAACAAAGCCCAAATAATGAATAATAGTCAGGTAACAATAATATTACAATGACCTTAGCGCGCGGTCCGCACGCGGCGCCCATTGATGTTTCTAGACAAAAGACCTTTGTACGATGATTACATAAAAATAAATAGAAATAATGACTTCGAAAAATAGTTAAATATCCATTGTATATGCAGGTGTTCAAATTAATTGTTTATCATATGTATTTTAACAAATTTTATTGTGAAACAATATTTTAACTTGTGGTCTCAAACTTTTGGCCGGTAGGGTATATGTATCTTTTTTTTTCTTTTTTTCTGAACTGCCTTCAGTTCTACTATAAGACATTTCAAGGTTATCCATTAATTACCGGACACACTGAATAAGCTCTATACATACATTTATACATAATAATGTTAATTTTCTCTCCCCAATATTTACAATGTTGACGAAAGATATACTTGTAGCTTAGTATTAAAAATAAAACACAAGGCACCTTGCGGGAGCCTGGAGCCTGAGCTAGGCCAAAGCCTGTGTGCCACCAGGTCTCCACTCTGAGATACAATGTCTAGATTTTGTACGTACATAGGGGCATTAAGATAATGATAGAATATGTTTTTATTGTATGAATTTTGGAATATATTTCTTGTTTGTGTACGCGTGTCTTACGTGCGTGCGTGCATGTGTATATTAATGTATATGTTGGTGAGAGGGTGGATATGTATGAATATATACTAAGATATTGCCCACCCCACCATTATTGAGGCGTTAGAATATTTTTATAGAATTCGTTAAAATATATGCTCAATAAAAGCCTCTTTTATTTATTTATATGTATAATATGTATGTATTTACAACAAAAAAGTATATATGTATATTTATCCATTGTCTAGTGCCCATAGTACAAGCTCTGCTTAGTTTGGGCTAGATGGTGTTATGTGTATGTGATAGAATATTATATTAAGTATATATGTTATTTATATAACATCATAAGCTATAAAATATCAAGCTACGAGTCACCGGACTGGAGACAGGAGTTATAAACCTGGGTGAAACCGCAGGAGACAGTATTAAATAGTTTTTTTTTTTTCATTGTATAGGTGGCAAACAAGCTGACGCCCATGGACACCCGCAACACCAGAAGAGTCCGAAGTGCATTGCAGACCTTTTAAATTTGACCCACAGAAAAGGGGGTAGGGAGGGTTGGGCCTCCGCGGTACCCTCGTTCGCTCGACGAAGCACAACGCAAGCGTTATTTCACGCCAGTTTTTTGTGAGGGCGTGGTATCACTCCGGTCGAGCCGGGCGCCCATTCATGTCGAAGCGTAGCTCTCCCATGGTTTAGTTAATGATATTATACTTATTAGATTTTGGTCGTGGCTTCACGTGGGTTAATGAAGGCTATGTCAAGAAATTTCTATCGCTCGAAAACAGTGTTTTCTTCTGGATGAAAGGTACCCTTTTCTGTACCCCTGACGACATACACCTATGCAAAATTTCATGATGGTCGGTCGGGTGGTAAAAGCATGAAAGCGTAACAAACCAAAACATTCACATTAGCATCTATAATATTTGTTATGAAGTTAGCATTATACATTAGACATGTCACTTCCTTAATCGAAAATCTGATCCAGATTATTTAATCACTACATATAATAAAACAAAGTCCCTTGCTGCGTCTGTCTGTCTGTTCGCGATAAACTCAAAAACTACTGAACGGATTTTCATGCGGTTTTCACTAATAGACAGAGTGATTTATGACGATGGTTTATAGTATAATTTGTTACGGTTTTTTAACACCCGTGAGAGGTTGGGGCGGATCGCTAATCATTAAAAATTACACTTAGGTATGTTGACAATTTCGTCTAATAAGTAGCGGAGTAGAAGAGAATTGCTTGTTTTAAGAATAATAGAAAAACGTTCTAAATAGGTCTATTTTGTGTCTTAATTTTAATAAATATAAAGATATATTCATTTGATTCAAACATGTGTAGTTTACTGGCAATACATAGATAGTAGAAGGTACAGACAAATAGGTAGATTGTGTTTTTCCATAGATGGTGTACAAAGATTAGAAATTACAAATTAACAATATACAAAAAACAGTAAATATTTCGAGTAATAAAATTAAAATCTATACTAATATTATAAGGCTGAAGTTTTTTTTGTTTGGTTGAACGCGCTTATCTCAGGAACTACTGGAATTCGGGCGCGCCACGTTCGTGGCGGTAAGTCCCGTTTTTGAGGAGTGGCTGGAGAGGCGGCATGGCGCCCTCACCTTCCGGCTGACACAGGTTCTAACTGGCCACGGTTGTTTTGGCCAGTTCCTGTGTCGTATACGCCGGCAAGAGGCGCCCGGTTGTCACCATTGCGGCGACTGCCGCGACGTAGTTGAGGACACGGCGCTGCACACTTTGGCGGTTTGCCCCGCCTGGGCATCGCAGCGCCGTGATTTGATCGCGGCAGTCGGATCGGTTGCCCTCTCGCTCCCAGACGTAGTTCAGTCTATGGTCCGAAGTGAGAGGTCGTGGAACGCCGTCGCCTCCTTCTGTGAGGAAGTAATTTCCATCAAGGAGGCGGCGGAGCGGGAGAGGGAGCGTTTAAACCCTCTCCCCAACCGCAGAGCCGGGCGCCGGAGGGCGCGAGACGACCTCCAGCCACCCTGAGGTTTGACCTGGGGGTGGCGGGCTTTGTGGGCCTGCCCACCATCCGTTCAGCACCAGGTCCGAGAGGCGGCGTGCGTGTTCCCACGCGCGCCTCTGTGTCGTGTCCGTCTCCCCTTTAGGGGGGAGACAGTAGGGTATTTTTTATGAAGCGAGTCCTTTGGGTAGGTCTTTCGTGTAGTGGCCTGCCGTTTCATACGGCGGGCCGAAACCTCGGCGGGGTCGCGACCGTATGCGAAAGTGATTCGCGCGACCCCGTCGATAGTGGTTTTGTCGAGGAACACCGTGGTAGGTTTAGTCGGTATTCCGGGAGGTACATTATCTTTTAACATCTTTCTTTTACCCCGGCGAGTCCGACATAATCCCTCCGCCCGCCCCCGCGGAGGGATATGCGTCATAGCACTCCCACAAGTAAAAAAAAAAAAAAAAAAAAAAAAAAAAAAAAAAAAAAGTATCTACTGGAATTGAAAAATTCTTTTAGTGTTGGGTAGCCAATTTATTGAGGGAAGGTATAGGCTATATAACATCACGCAACGACCCACGGGGGCGGCGCAGTAACCATAAACGCAAGTGAAACCGCGGGCACATCAAGTCATGAATAAAATAGTATTATTATTATATAGTTCAAGTGGTCGCCTCACCAATACCGCTGCGGTTGTGGGTTCGAATCTCACACGGGACTAAAATTTGTGTGTTCCACAAATAGTTGTTCCAAGTCTGGATGTTCTTTGTGTCCATTGGTTGAATGTTTGTAAAGTCCCCCGCGATACAGAAACTTTTCCTAGCGCGGAAGACGTCACTTAAAAAATACGAATATCGGAATATACTTGCATCTTGTCTATACCTATACATATCATTACATACAATATTATATAAACTCAAACGGTCAATTATTTCAGCCACACAATTGACCACATTACATAGTATTGTAAGTGTACGAACCACAATTTGGCATCTGCCAAATCACTGTTATTAACATGACCATAAAAAAGCTTCTGCATTTAGCTGAGCTCCAAAATGTGGTAATTATGTGAAACACTTCTGAAACCTGTCCATCATTACCGATGATTAGGGCTAAATATATGAGTTCATTTGGGGTATAAATTGAAAAAGTCTCACGTATAAATATGTACGCATTAACATTAGTAAAAACAATATTTTAAAAGGTTATAAAAGTAATTTATAACTCCAGCTAATCATGCTAAGAATGCTTGTATTAAAAGTGGCGTCTCCTCGGTAGTGCAATGGGCGGAATTCGAACCCGCTACCTCTCGATCGCAAGTCCATTGCTTTATCCATAGAGCTATTTTATTTATTAACTAGATTTTTCCTGCGGTTTCACTCGCATAAATGTAGGTTAGGTTAGATTAGTATCAGTACTTTTTTCTGGATGAAAGGTTGCCTATGTACTATTCTGTCACCGTGACAACGTGTATGCGAAATTTCATAATTACCGGTTGTGTAATTACGGCGTGCAAGCGTAACAAACAAAAAACTCACATTCGAATTTATAATATTAGTTAGAATAATATAGCACGCAATGTTCGCATAGCTTTAGGTAGGAAGTGGACTTAATATTAAAGAGTTCATTGACTTGTTCGTACAACCATATAGAAAACATATGACTATCCGACATAGAATTGTATTGTTTATGTCGCAAAGGCTTTGTTGGACATAAAAATGGCGTGAAATAGCTTACTGTAGTCACCAATAGTACCTACTAACTTACAACATGCAAACTTTTTAAAGTCACAACTTGGTAAGTCTTTTGGATTTCAAACTTATTTTTATAATATTGTCTCATGTTTACGCGAATGTTATAAATTGAAATTAAACTAAGTACTTTATACGGATTTTGTCGCGTTGATTATTTTAAAACACTTTTATTGCATAATTTTAAACTTTAACACTACTATTAATAAAGTTTCCTACAGTTGTTACAAATTAATTAAAACTTATATTTAAGTTTACACTATTCCCAGACGTTTCGGTTGCTTTACAGCAGCCATGGTAACGCGAAAACCAACAATAATTATGAATTAAAAATACAATAAAGTTCAAAATCATGTAATAAAAGTGTATTTAAATAAACAACGCTACAAAATCCATGTAAAGTAGTTTTATTTCAACTTATTTTAATTTTTACTACGCCCACACTCGCTTTTCCACATATCCCTGTTATGCAATAGTTTGCACCAGTCTCTCTTGTAGCTAAATAATTCGTCCTGTCGTCGACGCTTTGGTCTACCACGTTGCCGCTTAGCACCATCTGGGACCCAGTCTGTGCTTATTTTAGCCCAACTACTCAATACATAAAAAAAAAAAATATTTCAAGTAGTATAAACCTGCATGCATCCTGCTTCCTGCACAACGCTCTAACTTCTGCTGTATATGTATATACTACTCAAAACAAAATAAGAGCCACTAAGATTTTTTGCTGTACCATGAAAACAATAAAGACATTAAATTGTTTAACTTATGTAACTACAAAATAATGTTATTGGTATAGTTATGGATATAGGCTAACAATTGTTTAAAATAAAGATCATGAATTGTTTTTTTTAAGGTCATAATTACATTGGCCATTTTGAATGAAAAACATGAACAAAAGAAATCACCGGGAAAAGACAAAATACTGTTCTTGTCACTTTTGTTTCTTCTTTTTAGTAACGAGTATGTCCTCCTCTCTTAGCAATACACTCCTGAAGCCTCGTATGCATACTCTGGATCAAATTCCTCACGTTTTCATCTGGAATCTCCTCCAAGGCAGGTTTTAAAGCGTCAATCAGCTGCTGTTGGTTGTAGACCCCTTGCTCATTCTCTCTAACCCTTCGTTTCAATTGGTCCCACAATTGCTCGATTGGATTTAAATCCGGACTGTTAACTGGCCATGGTAATACATCAATATGAGACCCTTCTAGGACAGTTAGGGTCGATCGAGCTGTGTGTGAACGGGCATTGTCTTGCATCAGGATGAATCCAGGCCCCACTCGCTGTGCAAATGGGATCACTTGAGGCCTCATGACGTCCTCGATGTAACGTTCTGCAGTTACGGTACCCGCATTTAAAATGGTGAGCTCGGTTTTACCGTGTAAACTAATAAACAAACTAAACACCCCAAACCATTACGTTAGGAACACCGAAACGGTCAACTTCGTGGATGCAGGACTCCGAAAATCACTCGCCGCGTTGTATCCACACCCTAACACGGCGATCATCATTAAAAAAATTTACTTTGCACTCGTCTGTAAAAAGCACCTTGCCCCACTGATTAATCCCCCAGTTCAAATACTGACGGGAGAATCTTAAACGGTTTGCACGTTGAACCCTGGTCAGAGGAATTCGAACAACTCGTCGTCTTGACATTTGCTGGTCTTCGTGCAATCGATTACGTATAGTTTGATCACTGACACGGGTACCCGTTGTCAGCCGTAGGTGGTGTTGTAACTTACGGGCCGTTACTGTACGATCACGACGAGCACTTAGTTGGACGTACCGATCCTCGTGCGCCGTTGTTACACGAACTCTACCTGAACCGGGTCTCCTGGCATCACTGCCGGTCTCTTAGAAGCGATTCCATACGTTTTGGACAGCTCTTCGAGAAAAACCCAACTGCAAACCCACGTAACGCTGAGAACGTCCTTCTTGAATCATAGTTATGGCTCTGGTTGCTGTAATTGTATCCATGTGCCTTCGTACTGGTGGCATGATTAACACGAGATGATAAATGAATCAATTAAAATTAAAAAAGAAAACTTTTTTCCTAAAATAACCGAAACAAGTTAAGAAGACAATCGAAGAAAAACAAGAATAACATCCAACTATTTTTTTTCTTAAAATGATGGCCTATACTTTTTAAATTAGGAACACGAACACCAGCATAAAAGAGATCAAACAACAAAGCGTTCGTAATATTAATATAATGCTACTTATCAGTTACTTTCAGTTTACTAAAGTGCACTTAAATGTAAATAAACTAGTGGCCCTTATTTTGTTTTGAGTAGTATATGTTGTTTGGTAAAAGTTCTGCTTTCATTTGCGACGACATGTCTTTCACACACGTTCCCTGTCAAATGACTCCTAGTCACATTTATACCAAACTCATATGTCCATGACTCTGGTTGGTGTCATAATCCAAAAGCAAACTTGAAGCTTTTTATTTCACTGGACGTATAAATAAGAGCAAAAAGATTCTCATCGGCGCGGCGACGTACCTGCAACAAGGCTGCAGAAAATTTTAAATTATTTTTCAGCCCGTATTCGCATTTTATATTTTATTGTCAAGTTAGGACGAAATTGTAGGTGGACTTACGAATACATTTTAACTTTTGTTCTGGGACAGGGAACGTGTTAAGTCTCGGTTGTGCGACTAAAGCAACAAATTTTAATATTTACATTTGTGTAGGAACACATTCAAATAATTACCGACTGCATGAATGACGTAGTGGTTTATGCTGTCACCGTCTGCCGCCGCGCCGAACGTTGTGGGTTCGATCCCCACACGGGACAACAATTTGTGTGATCCACAAATGGCTGTGCCGAGTCTGGGTGTTCTTTGTGTCCGTTGTTTGAATGTTTGTAAGGCCGAGTCCGAAAGCGACACAAGAATTATTCCTAGGGACTAATTTTAAGACAAAAATTAATAATGAAATGTCGTAGAACTAAAGGGGCATGCCAAGACGCCATAGTAATTCCGGCCCATAGTGAACACCTATGAATGCTAATGATAATAATAGTAAGCGATGCCAATAATTAATTAGCATAAGAAGTGATTTACAAAAAACTTGGCATTTTAAAGTTATCAAATCTTATATCTCATCAATACAATTTATATTAAATATGTGCTACATCATTTTACACATTATTTTACAATCTATTAGGAATGAAATAAAACAGAATACATTGCAGTTTTATAGCTTATAGGTAAAAGTCGTCGATATTAACCGCAATAAATAAACACAAACCGTCACAATAGCGTTGCAAAACAAGCAATGATATTGACATTTACGTTTTCCGGCGTCATACAAGTTAGAGATGATGTTGCGATAATAAACACAAAACCTCGATACCTCGATAATAGACATTACTTTAAGTTAATCGATATTGCAAAGATAAAACTAATAATTATTATTAGTTTTTGTATTACTTTAGTATAAAAAATGAAATGAACGATTAAAATAATAATTATATAAATAATTACTATTTCGATTAATTACCTGTCAACATATTTTGTGTAAAGGCAACATTTTCACGTTAATGTACTTGCTTCCAAGTTCTATTACATAGTTTAGTCATTTTCTTGTTTAATATTTTTAGAAAATATTACCGACTTGTACAGAATAATAAATACAAGGAAAAACAAGGATAAATATTAATATATATTTTTAGTATAGCCAATTTCTTGTGCACCTCTGGGCCTAATACTGGCATTCCCCTTTGTCAATATGACGGGTAAAGAGGTATTAGTATATTTCAATTAACCTTTTAAAAACATTTAAGCGTCGAAAGAACATCTATTTGTCCAAGCTCGGAACAACTATTTGTGTTCACATATACCGTTGTTCCGAGATCCCACCACCAGAAATGTTTTACCTTGTGTGGGAATCGAATCGAATCGTGGGCCATTTAATCGCTATTATTGATTGTTTAGACAATATCTTAGTAGTAAGATATACTAGCTTTTACAGGTCGGCTTGTGTTCTTTTCTGTTCCCCTGACAACAGGTATGCGAAATTATATTACGATCGGTCAAGCAGTTAACGCGTGACAGTGATAGGAAACGAACAAATAAACTCACATTCGCATTTTTGTATTAGTTATGATTATTTAATGCGTCTGTCACGTGTTCTTGCGCCCTTTATTATCTACTTACGTAGCTAGCTTTCTTCGCATTACTTCGTCAAAAGTTGCTGTTTAAAGATTTATTTTTTTTGGTTTGATTAGTAACATTACTTTTTCTGGATGAAAGATAGCCTTTGTCATATTGTGTAACCCTCACAACGTGATTGCGAAATATTATGATGATCGGTTGAGTAGTTCAAGCGTCAAAGCGTAACAAACAAACAAAAAGGTAAACAAACAAACTCATATTCACATTTATAATATTAGTAACGATTACATCACAATAACGTCCACAGACAATGAGTTAATATGTACTACCTATGTATTAAAGGAGACAACTTAACTAAATTGTTTGTAATACACATTAGAATGCATGCTGTCTAATTCACATAAGCGATTACTTCAATATCATGCTTGAGAGCAAAATTTTAATATTTACATCATGCCATCATGTGTATTAAGCTATTACTTAATTAATATAATTTGGACAGCACAGATAGAGAAAAATCAAAATCATTTATTTTCGCTGAATAATGGTGTATACATAGATGTTATATTGTTACAGTTAGTGTCAGCTTTATTCTGTCTCATAGGCAAGCAAATTTAATCATTCATTATCATCAATAAATAGTAAAATAATGTAAAAAAATGAAAAGGAATTAAATTGAATAAGATTAACTGAATATATTAAAATCAAACTATAAAAACAATAATTAACATGTCAAAATATCAAAAAAAATATAATAATAAGAAAAAGTTATATAAAAAATGAAATAGGTAATTAGAAGTTAAAAAAATATATATTATCATAAGCACAATAAATTAGATAGAACAGTCAATCAATAAAAATTATAATAAGCTTATGAAACAATTTAAATAAGTAGTATTTTCTTACATTACTTGGCCATGGAAGTCTTTTACACTATAATAACATTTGGTTGTCAAGAAATCACGTAGCCGTTTTGTAAATAGGGTTATATTTAAGATTTTTATATCATTTGGTATCTTGTTATAATGATATAATATAATGTTGGTGTTGATATAATATATTGTAATGGAAAATATAATGGTGGCGCAGTGATTTAAGTGGTCGCTGAGCCACTGCTACTGCGCCGTGTTGTGGGCTAGTATTCCTCACGGAACAAATTTGTGTGACTACCACTTGTGGATTACACAGTATGATCCACAAGTGGTTGTACCGAGTTTGTATGTTCTTTGTGTCCGTTATTTGAATGTTTATAAAGTTTAAATCTTTATAAAACAATCACTTAATTTACTTGGTGTCGTTATTCGCCTAGCTTAGATTAAGTAATTTAGATACCATGCACTTTAACGCGTGCTACAAAGAATTTGTTAAATATATTTATTTAATAACTCAATATCAATAGATGAGATTTTGTGAGGTAAAATAAATACCAATTTTCGTAAAATCAAATGCTTTATTAAATCCCTTTTTTATCTTAACATTTTTGTTTAATTATTTATATAATGGTATAAACTTATTCAAAATTATTATGCTGTTAGAAAGGTAGTCACATTATAGTAAACATGTATTTTTATTAACACTTTATAACTTACCTAATCATGGTATAAAAAATAATTTATAATAATATCTAGATTCAGTCTCAACAACCTTGTATAAATTAAAATTTATAATTATCTTGAAACATAACTAATTACAACTAATAACATTTATTGATATAAAAATATATTGTGTTTGTGCAGTTTGTAAACATAGTAGAATAGAAGACACTGTTTAAAAGTTTACTATTAAGGTTTATGTATCATGGTATCAATTTTAACAGATTAACAGCAATTTAAAAAAACAGGTATATTAATGTTTAGTTCAGTTTAAAATGTAAACAATATGTGAAACATTTAATTTCTTTGATAAATTTATATCTATCAATATATCAATTTAGTTTAGCATATCTATGACACTCTGTTGCTGTAAATTATGGTACCAGCATATGAGAATAAGTATATACTTTTCTTCATCATAAATTTATATTGGGTTGCCTTTTCAAAATACATAGCATATTCAATTATATTTTGTTTCTATCAAACATGCAATAAGCAGGCCCATATGATGATTGTCAAAAGGTTTATCACCTTTACGCTTTTTTTGTCTCTGTATTTCTCTACATACTCATTTGTCAGAAGAAAAATAACTCGTATTAGGACGGTATTATGTAGTGACCATTTCAGTATCAATTGTCTACTTGAATTTTGACAATTGTTTATTTTTATTCGGCCCCGGTGAATTATTTGAGGTGTTAGCAGGTTTGACGTTTATATTGCCAGCAGTAGCACTGAAGCGAAATTGACAATCAACTTGAAACTCTGGCACATAAGCTGGTGTTGGTACATTATTATAGTTGCCACCATGATTATTGTTATTCTTACCTCGATTGCCCTGATTATGGTAATTTGCACGTTGGTTAGTACCGCGTGTATTGCCACGAAAATTTTGGCCACCACCGCGTTGGACATGATTACTCCCATCATGGTTATCAAACTTCTTACCTGGTGCCCCTTGATTGTGTTGATTTCCAGATTGGTGGGCACCGCGGGAATTGCCACGAAAATGTTGGCCACCACCGCGTTGGAAATGATTACTCCCATCACGGTTATCAAAGCTCTTACTCGGTGTCCATTGATTGTGTTGATTTCCCGATTGGTGGGCACCGCGGGAATTGCCTCGGGAACATTGACTTTGCCCACGTTGGGAATGATTATTCCCATCACGGTTATAAAAGTTTTTACCCGGTGCCCCTTGATGGTGTTGATTTCCAGATTGGTGGGCACCACGTAAACTGCCTTGTGAACTTTGCCCACATTGGGAATGTATATTTCCTTCACGATTATTACATGCGTTTCCTTGACTTGAGTAACCACCGCGTTGGATGTTCTGACTGGTTTGTCCACCGCGTCCTTGGGAACCTAATCCGCGTCCACGACCTGAATGAGCCATATTGGTATTTGGAAACTGTTTACTATCTAATTTTACGTTGCTAGTAGACAAAGACGTTTGTTCATCCTTTGCTCCTTGAATAGCATCCTTTAAAGTTTGATAATTTCTAGCTAAGACTATAGTACTTAAATTACTATTTTGCAGACCAGTAGCAAACCGATTGATTGCTATCTTTTCATTGATAGGCCTTAAAACTTTGTGTTTATTTTGATCACCATCCGCTTGTGAGATTGTTAAGTCCACAAATAATTTTTCAATTTCCTTTCCATACACATGAATGCTTTTCTGTTTTTGAGTGCATTGTGATAGCTGCTGTTGTATTGCCGTAAACGATTTCCTAGTAAGTAAGTGTTGATTCATATCACTAACAAGATGTTCCACTGTCTTGTAGTTCTTGGATAATCTAAGCTTTGCACTCGACGATAACCTAGTTGTCAATATAAAATTTATAAGTACTGATTTTGATTGGTTATCAAGCAGAGTATTGTACATGTTTATAGATGAGATGAGTTGTTTTGTGACATTCTCCGTGTCATCCATGACAGGCAGAAATGAAATTGCTGTGTTTAAATTAAATGATTCCGTTTTGCGAGTCATCTTCTGTAGTAACTAATGAGAAATTAGCAAGCAACCAAAACTGTTTGTATAATGCTGTTGATTTTCCACCATCTACTTATTACCTATTATTATCTAAGTACTTATGTTATTACTGCTTATATTACTGTTACCCATCTGTCTTTTTACTATCTAATTTATATTATAGATCATGGAGATAAAATCTAAATCGCTGCAAGTAATGTCCTTGATATCCTTCGTGACCACTCACTGTTCCTTCGTTTGCTTTAACGCTCGCTGTTCCGCCTGACTTCCTTTACAATACCTGACATCGACGTGGCTGGTTTCAATTTCATCAATAATTGTGTTGAGTCTCTCTACGTATTCACTTCTTGTTGCACATTCCATGAAGTCGGATTCTGAAGTAAAAACGGCTAATTTAATATAAACTATACAATGCAAGATGCACATACATTATATTTAATAACTTGATAACTCACCTGAGTACCTAATGATATTTCGTGCATCCACGCAATTTACTTCGTTTATGTACCGTCTTTTCAATTTCAACTACCTACGTATATTTTGTCCTCCAACGAAGATATTCTAAAGTAATTGGTACACTTATTTCAACTCTAAAATATGGTCTATGATTAGTAGAAATAACCTGCACTTCAACTGCTTTAAATACACAACAAGTTTTGTTTATAATATCACCAAATCACTTTTATAAATGCCACAATTCCATGTTACTGATGTTACACTGATAGAATTATTGACAATTTGACATATTGCTTGCTATACAATCTTATCTGTGTCGGGTTACACTGACCAATTTATCTATACAGCGGACGAAATGAGAAACTACATAAAACGTAAATAACAGCCGGTCTCTTGCGTAGATAGTGGCGCTTTTACCGACAGTATTAATAAGTTATTTGTTTTGCTATGCATGACACAACATGTATTTATGCTCGCGGTCAGCGGAGTTACCGTTTTTATAACTTGTTTCTTGATTATAGTGTAGTTTAGCAAAGTTTATTTATATAACTATTAAAAAATTGTATATCGTATTTCATATTTAAATTCTCTCTGCACAAAGCGTTTAAAATAAATAATTTGAATTTTGAAAAGACTTAATTCCATACCAGTGAATAATTGTGTTGTCAACTCTAAATATAGAAACGTGACTCTATGCAATGGGGATTCCCTAATCTCAGTTTAACAATGTATACATCGGTCATGACAATATGTAGTTCGATATCACTTTAACATGTGAAGTGTTCGATACTGTCATCGCGCTTTGAACCTTTCGCTGTCCTGTAGGCCAATTCACGCAATATCTCGACGCACCGATCGAGTTTCGATGCAGTACGTATGCAGTCACAGTTAAGTTTTAAGTCGGATTTTGTATCTGAAACATCAGCTATCAAAATTATGTGAATATGAAAAGAGCTGTTTTGATCGAAACTTAGCTGCAACTGCACTGCAAGTTAACACATTTAAATACGTGAATAAAATGAATGAAATGCCTACTGTAATAGACACAATAGAAAATCTATTGTTATACATCGGACAGGAAACCTGTTATGCATATCGTCAATACCAACGTTACAGGATTAGTATTTTCGCATAATATGTCATTTCATTGATACTCAGTATTAGTCAATAAAGACTAGTGTGCTGCACTACTGAGTGCAGCGACAGTGAATACGACTACTGAGCATTAGATCTCGGATTCGATATCCGGATAAGGGAGTGTTGCTGGTTTTTCTGTTAGTAAATTCTCAGTAACAGCACGGCGCATTTGGAACTATGCCTAGTAAACTGCATTACCTAATGATAGAATGATAGGTTTATTACGATAGGTTTTACTAAAAGGTTTGCGTAGGTCCTAAAAGTCGAATAAAATGAATATCGAAAACCAGTACCTATCCTTGTTTTTAATACTAGTAGGAGTTAAAATAACCGCCTTTTAATATACCTAACTCATTTGCTCTAGCGTACTACAGACAGTTTTTTTTTTAAAGAATATTGATACATCTCAGTTATACATAAATAGATTCACGCCTGTTTCCCAGAGGGTTAGGTAGAGACTACGGATTGCCATTTGTTACGATCCTGACACACTTCTCTGGCTTCATTCACTGTCATCACATTCCTCATACACGCCCGTCGATTCAAGGTTAACCTGGCCTTTGTCCAGAACGCCTCCGATCTGATCGAGAAACGTTCACCTAGGTCTTCCTCTTGCGACTGTTCCATTCACACTAGCCTTATTAATTTTCTTAGTCAGTCTTTCTTCGTCCATTCTTTCTACATGCCCAAACCAGCTTAACATACCCTTTTCTGTTCTTGTCAATTATCCACTTTCAGTTATACTTTATTAATAATGACATGAGCGTAAATAGACTCATAATAGTCATACATATTCATAAACCACTATCAAAACAAAGACTACGCCATCCAAGCAGTGATGGCGCAGTGGTCTACTGCGCCATCTCTGCACGCACGGCGTAACGGCTTAAGGGGTCGCCTCCCCGAGTGTTGAGGGTTCGAATCCCACACGGGCCAAAAATTTGTGTGATCTACAAATGGTTGTTCCGAGTCTGGATGTTCTTTGTATCCATTGTTTGAATGTTTGTAATCAATGTTTGTAATTTCTGTTTTTGTAAAATTATTAGGTACCAGTGCGGGAGAAGTCTTATTTAAAAAAGAAAAGCAACGAAAATTATTATCACTTTCCCTAGTACTTGATGTACAATGTCATTATATCAAAAAGTAACGGCTATTGTAAGTTTCGTCGGCAAATAAATAATTTGGCAGGTTATATCTTTAATTTTTTTCCAACCGTAACGCATATATTATGGGTACTTTATCTTTAATAAATATATATTGTGTGACTGGTTAAACATTATACATACTTATGGACATTATAATTTATGGTCAGAGGTAACATATGAAAAAATAAAAAACTGTGTAACCTGCAAAGAAAACCTTTATGAAAATTTGTATGAAATATCCATAAAATGTGGACACTGCGCGTGTCGCACACAGCTGTCGGAGGCTTGAAACGACCGAATGATCTTTGATAAGAAAAGGAAGGGGCGGGGTTGCAACTTCGGGATAGTGCGGGGTGCGGTAGCGAGGAACTTGGTTTGTTTAGGGATATTTTGTTTAGCTTTGAGTTTGCACATTAAGTTTTTATTGGATAACCAGGTCAAATCATTAGATATTCGTGTCCAGAATTGGGTACTGAATACCCTCCTTCAATATGTCCAGTCTTTTACCAGGCAGCCTGTATAACTGGCTTCTGCCCGCAACTTCGTACGCGTTTCAACCCTCCAACAATTGTTTTTTTTTTGCTTCTACTAGGCGGTGTATCAAGATGAACCATGCACTAGAATTTTAGGTAAACCTCCAGCAATATAACTTTAAAAACTGCATTTCATATCGTACAGTAGTTTCTGCGTGTTACGTGTACCTACATGGAGACAGACCAAAATTGTAAAAGATATTGATGTGGCATCTACAGCTTTTAAAAAGACCTTCACATATTTTTCTTAATTCCTAACTTATATTACTAGCGGTGGCCTAGTGGTCGAAATTCGACCATAATTGATTAAAATTTTAAGTTTGATAGTTATTAAGGTTTAATTATCTAGAACTATACCCTGATAATCACATTTCATTTAGATTTCGATCTATACAAGTTAATTTACCTATATTTTAACTATATATTGATATAACTATGTACCTTACCATAATTACGAAGAATAGAATACTACATCAGGCGAACACTGCCGAAAATACTACTAACGCGATTTGACTGCGTGTTTCAAATGCATGGTTGGTTCGTGTAGTGTTTTTTTATTAATTTAATGTATTTCTGATGCATATTTTATATATCTAAATATTAGGATTCGCCTCTCCTTCTCCATATAAACTTTTATTGTGCCAAACATACGCCTCCGCCCGCGCAATTTCCGTAAAAAGGGTTACAAAGTTTTTGCTTCACGTATTAATATACAGGGTAGTAACCATTTTCGAGATTCGCACATATCTCGCAAGCAACGTTAAAATTATCAATTAGATTAAAAACTTTTTAGTCACGGTTATTGTTTATTACGCATTTATGGGTATTTTTTTAACTTATTAAGCTTTATTACAAGGTTCTTTATAAATTAAAATAATATAAAAAGACATCCAATGAGCCAATTTTTTTAATTATGCCGTAAGGTAAAAAATAGTTTTTTTTTAAAGTCTTTATATTCAGCATATCTCGAAAACGGTTAACTTTCCGCCATACATATGCGGGGTTAAATTTATTGCATTTTAGCTCCTCTATCTATTATTGCCGGAAATACGTAGAGTTACCAGTAACCCTTTAGGTATATGTAGATAAATGCGAATGTGAATTCGTTTGTTATGCTTTCACGCCTAAACTATTTGACCGATCGTGATAACATTTCGCATACACGTTGTCGGGGAAACGAAAAAGGGCAGGGGTACCTAACAGTCAGAAAAAAGTACTAACCTAACTTACATTTACGGCAGCGAAGCCGCGTGCAAAATGTAGGGTACCTACCTATAGTTAAATTAAAAACTGGTCGATGTATGCAACCAGTTATAATTTTATTAGGTTTATACCTACAACCTATAGCGATAACCATTGTTTTGCAAGCGATTATAGGCCATAACAACCGCTTAACAAGTGAGCCGTGTGGATGTCTTTTTTTATGGGATAGGAGGCAAACGAGCAGACGGGTCGCCTGATGGTAAGCGATTACCGCCACCCATAGACAAAATGGAGTCAAGTGCAAGCGCGTTGCCAGCCTTATAAATTTGCCCCTCCCCAAACAAGTGCAATTTCACGCTGGTTTTCTGTGAGGCCGTGGTATCACTCCGGTCGAGCCTGCCCATTTGTGCTGAAGCGTGGCTCGGCTCTCCCATGGTAAATAATAATGTCTACCACCTTTGTTGCATAAAAAGATCTTATTCTTTAGTTTTTAAGGAAAAGTGGTAGTGATTTTCTTGTAATACTGTGGACAATTGGAGCAGCCACCGTGAAGGCTACACATCGCTTCCTGGCTAAGAACAATACATAGAGAAAAACGGTCTCAATACAAATCTCAGGCTAATTAAAAAAAGTTATTGTCTTCTATTGTGATAGAACAAAAATATTTTCTTCCAATTTAAAGGTAAACTATTCTTAGAATTTACGTTAAGTGGTTTTGAATTATCTGATATTGGGGATATCTTATATAAGACTTTATGGCTACTGCATATTCCAGAAAGGGAAGACAGACATTAATTATATTCACTTTTCACCATTTATTTTTAGATTCCATGAGTACGTATAGGTACACACGTTTTTTTATTGTTTTAAATCGCGGGGGACATTATAAACATTTACCCAACGGACACAAAGAACACTCTCGGAATAACTATTCGTGGATCACACAATTTTTTTACCCGTATGGGTATCGAACTCTCAACACGTAGTGGCAATGACAAGGCACCCACTTAAACAAGTACACCATCCGTAAAGAGACGTAAACATACCCACATTTCGCCAGTCTTGGTTTTACTTCCCAGCTGAAAAACGGCGCGTCCCATTTAACTTAGTAAGCCATCTACATATACTAATACTAGATGTGCCCGCGGTTTCACCCGCGTTTATCATTACTGCGCCGCCCCGAGGTTCGTAGCGTGAAGTTGTATAGCCTACTGCCTTCCTCGGTAAATGGGCTATCCAACACTAAAATATTTTTTCAAATCGAACCATTAGTTCCTGAGATTAGTGCGTTCAACCAAACACAAACTCTTCAGCTTTATAATCTATACTAATATACAGCTTTATAGCTGAAGAGTTAGTTTGTTTGGTTGAACGCGCTGAAACATGTTTCTGTGGTACATTTGTACCACAGTCACATTTCGCTATATTCTTAGTGTTTTCTTCCAAAACCTTCGTTTGCTTAGTCAAGACGATTAAAGGCGAACAATAATCTATACTAACATTATAGAGGACAGATTTGATTTATTGTTTGTTTGTATGTTTGTTTTAAGGATTTAACTCAAAAACTACTCATCCGATTTTAAAATGCCTATGTTACTCGGTTATAATATAGCTTTGACTATTAGAAAACTATGCTATTACCAAGTAACATATGCTACTTATAATTTTTTTAAAGTACTGTTACACCTAACCGAACCTATGTACTTTTACGCAAGCGAAGCCGCAAGCAAAAGCTATTTCTTTTATATGTACACACAGCGACGCATCAACCTAGACTTTTTGGGCTTTGAACTAATAGAAGTTGAACGCTGTGAATCGAGCGAGAGAGTGCGTTATATTTTTGTTACGCCCTATCCTTACCTACATCGACACCACTATGCACTGTCCCTTTCCGACAATTCTTTATTTTGTATGTAGCGTAGTTATGCGTATATAGGGTGTCTAACTTGATGTGTAGCCGTGTGTACGAACTCTCATACCCCTGTATCAACGAGATAGCCAACAATATACCAATACAACTCTAAATAAAATCCTTTCTAACATTCTAATATAAAATCCTTTTAGTCGTACGTCGTTTGTACGTCACGAGACTAATAAAAATGTGAACTTAGCGTTTAGTGCGTCTCAGTGCAGGCGAGACGGACAGACAGACATAAAAACAAAATGCGTATACGAATAGATCGTAAAACGAGCATTAGAGCGCGCTCACTAAACGTAAACATAAAAGGACATTCATACACAGAAGTGTCTAGTAAAAGTGTAAACGAAATAATTACTCGAATATCTAATACTAGTAATTTGTAAACCAATTTTTCTTCCTTGTTTATTTACTACACATCCATAACCTTACAAAAGCACAAACAACTACGACACTCATTCATTCATTTAAGGCACACAGATCACACGCTAATTCTCATATTAAAAGCATAGTTAACGATGTATATATCAGTGCTTGAAGTTCGAGTTGGCATGTCACTTTCGTAATAATTTTATTTCGAAAGATTTATTTTCTAGTTATTTTAAAAAAGACAGCTCACTCTCTAGGAATAATTTCTCTATCGCAGGGGACTTTACAAACATTCAAACAACGGACACAAAGAACATCCAGACTCGGAACAACCATTTGTGGATCACACAAATTTTTGTCCCGTGTGGGTTTCGAACCCACAACACTCAGCGCAATGGCAGTGGCAAGACGACCACTTAAGGCACTATGTCATCCGTGCAGTCATGTAAATAAACGGTAAAATAATTGTCTAATACGTTCATACATACTTAGATTCCTGTCTGGGGCCCCCAAAATTCTTTAATATGCGAACAATGTCTTTGTGCATAAATACTAAGAGGCGCGTGCGACGCATGCCGCTATAAATTATACATTAACATATCTAAAAAAAACAATACACATACGTGTATGACTGTAATTATTTTCATTACTGTTGGAATAATCATTATAATTATGCCAACAGTAGTATCAACCTGGAAGTATATCTAAAAGATATATTCAAGAATACTAGAAACTGTAGCATTGATTTAATGTACCTAGGTACAACAATTTGATGTATTTTAATATATTATGTCATTACGTAATTAAATATTAACATTTATTTATTAAATACTGAAATATATTTTGCTCATGAGATTATAAATACACTAATAGAAATTATTACCTTCGATTATCTATTCATATTTTAAATGCGAATGTGAATTTTTTTGTTGGTTTATTACGCTATAGCTACGCGACCGAAAATCATGAAATTTCGCATAAACGTTGTCACGGGTCCAAAAAAGGACATAGAAAAAAAGTACTGTTCTCAAGGGTTATAAATTGACATAACCTACATTTACGCGAGCGAAACCGAAGGCAGAATATACGTAGTTTAACATAAATGTAATAGGTCGCCTTAAGTACTCGACCGATCATCATGAAATTTCGCGTACACGTTGTCACAAGTACAACAAAGGATATAGGGTACCCAGAAAAAAGTACTACAGTTTCCAAGCCATAGCTAGTTTTGTTATAAAAAAAAGATAAACAGTCCTGTCACCGTCTATACTTTTATCGAACAGCAATGTTTCAAGCTTCAAGTGCAAGCATGGATCGCAGTAGGTGGTTAAACCCACCACGCACAGGTTAGATCACTAACTTTATAGCTATAGAATATCTACGATCCACAACGTTATATTTTAAAAGCTTTTAAAAACTACAACAGTTAATGACAAAAAAGTTATTTGATTTAAAATTATCAGTTACGGAATGCTTTTTAAATGTTTGCAAAGGACACTGATTATATGTTAAAAATAAATATGACAACACAGCAAGACGCATAGATAAAAACACGTTGGCGCCATGGAGAATTTTATCTTTTTTATTGTTAAGAGTAATTGCGTGTTTGGGTTTTAGCTACGGCGCCCACCAGTTTTAATTCAGTGTCCTGTACTATTACAAGACTACAGGGCCTTGGTACTATTACCAAGTATTAGTACCAAGGCCCTAATGTGATAACTATTTTGATTATTTCCTTAATTATGAATCGCAAGTAAAGATTATACACAGTTACTTTGCTTAATTCTGCCCAAGGTTATGTTTACGATTTAAATGCATTCCACGTATAGACATGGTATGCATTCCAGTCGTACCTATAGAGGTTTAGTCGATTTTAACTAAATCCATTCATATCGATAAATTATCTTTGAACTTATAATTCAATTGAATCAAAATACTATTATTAATAATTATTTATTTCAGTCTGATTATTCCAATAACACCTCTGTTTAAGGTGCCTTAGCCTAGTTTGAGAACAAGGGTATCTGTAATTTTGTGCAGCTTATTATTGGAAATAAGCATTTATTATTATTATTATTAATCTGTCAAGTCTTAGAATACCAGACATGACTAAAATTCTATTGTGATTGGCCACCGGTGTGCAGCTGCAACTCAATAAAATAAAAGGAGTACCTTTTCGTTCTGTAAGCCTGATTATTGGCAACCCTAGTCACAATCTCTTAGAAATTCGAGTGCCTTTTCTGCGCATTTTTTAGGAAGTATGTAGGTACTCCAGTTTTGTTTGCGATTATAACAGTATTACCTACTTTATGCTTCCGAAAGATAAAATATATACAAATCGGCGCGCGGCCGCCATAGTAAAATTGTATGGTGGATTTGAAGTGCCTTTTTGATAAATATGTATATTTATTGTCAACCAATAACTTAAATATTTGGGACGCACAAATTGTAATATAACTATTTATGTTTCGTTTAGCTGTAAAATAGAATATATTTCTACTGTTATAATCTAAAAATCACGTAACAAGAGCTTACGTTTTTGCATTTTCCGTGCAAATTTACGTAATTTTGTAGGCGAAAATATTAATTATTTTATACTGAGTAATTGTAAACACATTCATTGTTATGGTAATTGTATATTTTATATTCGCATTAAACAAAAAGTGTTGATTTTATCAACTTAACTGTTTTGGCACATTTCGCTCGGCGCAGTCTTAAGATCTGCTACGGGATGAGATTTAAAGATACTCCGCTATTCTATTTATCATAACTAGATCTTGCCCGTAGCTTTGCTCGCATAAATGTACGTTATAGGTTGGGTTAGTAACAGTGCTTTATTTCTGGATAAAAGGTACCTTATGTCCTTATCTGTTCCTCTGACGACGTGTATGCGAAATTTCCTGATGATCTGTTGACTAGTTAAGGCGTGCAAACGTAACAATCAAATAAACAAACTCACAAATCAAATCAATTCATTTATTTGCGAAATATGGGTTAAGCGGATCTTAAGTTAATAATACATACCTATAACCATACTCAGATTTTACGCATGCAAAATTTCATTTATAACATTTCAAACTATTTAATTTTAAATATTATTAGTCATAAGAATATCAGTACTTCTTAAATAACTTATAAATAAATATTAAATAATTACAAAGAATGTCAGAATCAAACAGAAAATTATAAAGTAAAAACAAATCCAACATGTTATACAATTTAAATAATATCACAGTCATATTTTTAAAGACATTTATCCATTACATATTCCCTGACAGAATAGTAAGCTTTGGCAAGCAATAGGTAATTTTTTTAAACCACGCTTATACAGGGTGATTTTGAAATCGTGTAATTCTTTTTAACCACGCATTCTACTGGTGATATAGAATAACCCTGATCATATTTTTATTTAATAAGAATTATTTTTTTTGAAAAATTATTGTTCCATTTTTTTCGTGAAATGGTGTCAGATAGTCATATGTTAACCAACCGAAGCAATTTTATTTTTTTTCTAATTAAAATAAAAAAACATATTAATAATTAATGTCATAAATAATAACGGGCGGTTCTTTTTATTGCCCCTTATTATTTACGACATCAGTTATTGTTATGTTATTATTTTTAAATTAGTAAAATATTAAGATTGTGTCAGGTGGTTAAAATATGACTATTTGAAATCATTTCATGAAAAAAATCTGTACTCTAATTTTGCCGAAACCATTATTCTAATTAAGAAAAAATATTGTCAGGGTTATTCTATATCACCAGTAGAATGCGTGGTTAAAAGGAATTACACGATTTCAAAATCACCCTGTATATAATAAAATTCGTAATATTTAATAATTCGTTTGTTAAGTGATTATAAATGCGTGAGGCCATACATAATATGCTTTTATTCTCATTCGCATTTATATTATTAGTTAGGATGTACTAGTCTATCCGTTAATACGCAAGCCAGCCCTTTCTAGCGAAATGCAAGTTATCCAATACATGTTTAAGTTTACAGCATTCCTTAAACTCTTGTTCCATAGTTATCGTTTGTTTGTTAACCGGCGCGTGCGCAAGCAACCTCCGACGCAATCACGTACGCACTTCGACTTCTAAGAAACGCAGAAACGCACTCCTCTCCATTATGCATCGAATGATCGATACTTAAATTTTCGATTGTGTCTGATTACTCGATAAAGAATAACATCGATAAATAATATCGATTATGTTCTCTTTACTTAGTCGCCTGATAAGTGTTTTTATCTCTGTTATTAATAATATTTAGAACAGCAGACGGGGTTAATAATATTAGTTTATTGATAATGTGCAATAAAATTGAATGGACCTAGTGAATAGGGCTACCTCTAGGAAGGGTGAATTCAACCAATATTGGAACGCGGTTAGCGCCTGGATTTTATCACCCCACCTATACTTATAAAAAACAATCTGTTTTCGAACTATTGGAGATTTCTCAGTATAATTTATAAATACTTTTTGTATTATGCCACAGAGCGCATAATTATGTCCATTTAGATGTTTCTGAGAGAGAAAGAGCAAGAAATAGTTTACCATAAAAGACTACACTAATATCTATTTTAGAAATATTAGTCAAATAAAGTAAAAACATATTAGTCAAGGTCAATACTACGTCGAACATATTTTGTGCTACGAGGAAAAATTTTGTAAGTATATAAAAGATCAATATCTTTCGAATACTTTAAGTCAACGCCTCGCTACTACGCCACGCCGAGTGCCGGCGTTGGGTTCGGTCGTCGTACCTGACAATAAATGTGTGTGATATGTATACATTTTTTGAGTAGTTTCTTTCAATATTTATCTATAAAGCGATAGCTCAGTGGGGAGACCAACAGACTGCAATGCAGAGGGTCTCGGGTTCGAACCCAAGTCGCGCACCTCTTACTTTCGGAAGTTATATGACTTTTCGAAATTATGCGCTTATTGATTGCCAATTATCGCCTGCTCCGTGCCTCGGAGAGCACGTTAAGCCGTTGGTCCCGGTTGCCATGAACATCTATGGTAGTCATTTTTGGGAAGTCAGTGCCCTATAAAATTCTGACACTGGTCTAGCCTTAGGGTATCGTTAGCCTTCGGGTTGCGAAGGTCAGGTGGCAGCCGCTCCGTGTAAAAACTGATATCCAGACAAATTCGGTTAGACCAGAAAAGCCGACGCCAAGTGACTTGGGAATAATAAAGGCTAGGGAGAAGATTTATCTATAAAGCGACTCAAGATTTTGTATTTATTATAATAACATGTTCAATAGGCACATCGTAGTATTTCTGTCATTTTCTTATATCAAGGTTATGTTCTTAAACAAGTTTAAAAAATAATCGGATATAACTACCACATATGTATGTAAAAACAATATCATCTACCTACTAGATACTTACTATCCAATCATTGTATAAAATCAACAGCGGAATAGTCGCTTCCTCAAAGGGCCCGAGGGTGGTAATGAGAAGCACGTGGCGACTGCCGATGTCAGGCACGTCGTGGCCAACGTGACTGCGGTTGTCACGGCATCTGTAAACGATACGACGCGGGCATACTTGACCGCGATTTATGCCGTCATACTTTCTGGGTATCCACCGCACACAGGTGCGAATCGTCTTGAGAATATGATTGATTTGCTTTGTAAAGAAGGTTAGTACGTGCATATACTTATATTGCATAGAAGATGTATAGACTGTATAAGACTGAATACGCCTGTATTCTGGACCGGTAGAGGCAGACTGCCGATACTGTACTTGCTACGATTCTGGCATACCTTTTTTGCTTTATTCAAATGTCATTCTTCGGTTTAGGGTACTGGACCTGGCCTTTCTCCAGAATGTCTCCGATCTAGCTAGAGGACGTTCGCACGAATGACGTTATTTTATTGTTTGTGAAGATCACCGCGACACATGATTTATTCACAATGCGGGAGTACCTAGTATTTACCTAACGAATTTTGATAAATTGTCATTTGATCTGAAATCAAAACGTTGTCGGTTCGATCTTATTCCACCCTTTGCAGAGGATGGACTCTGTCCATCCTTACTTTTAAATCTATTAAAGATTGCCCAAATACAGCTTTCAATGGTCCGACACGTAGTTGTTATTCTCAAATAAGATTTAGTTTAATTACCCCTCTTTTTATTCAAGTTTAAGTAAAATAGTGCCAAACAATAACTACTTTACATTGTCTAGTAGAAATCGTCCATCTTTTAGGTAGTTGACGTAAAATTAGAATGACAAGATAGCCGAAAATTTAAATTAAAGATAAATAAAATTATAAAATAAATTATAATAATAATAATATTCTATCACATCACCATCTCGCCCAAACTAAGTAGAGCTTGTACTATGGGTACTAGACAATGGATTAACATACATATAATATACCTTTTTTTGTAAATACATACATATTATACATAGAAACACCCAGACCAAGACAAACATCCATGTTCATGCACACAAATGTTTGACTTGTGTGGGAATCAAACCCTCGACCTCAGGTATGGCAGTCGGTTACACTAACCACTACGCCATCGAGGCCGATTGATTTGGTATAGGCGTCAAAATGTACAGAGGACGCCTTGTATAGAAAATAAATAATAAATAAGCGTTCTTTTTCTATATCGTTATGGTTCACAGGCCGAGTCATAAATATTGGTAACCAGTCTAAGCTTCGGTAAGCAGTCGCAGTAACTACGGCCGCATCAGTGAGGCCTGTATATAAACTATAGCAACCATATGCTGATCACGGCTCTCTTCTCGGAGTGTGAAGGGTTAGGCCGTAGTCCACCACTAGCCTAGTGCTGGTTAGCAAACTACACATATACTTAAGAAAATTATAGCGAACTCTTAGACATGCAGGTTTCCTAACAATATTTTCTTCACCGTTAAAACAAGCGTTAATGAACTATTTAATAAGCAGTTAACTTCGAAAGGTCAGATTGGTATCGAACTTAAGATCTCTGTATAGCAGTCCAGTTGTCCAGTCCAGTGCAGTTGTTGACTAAGCTGTTGTTATCCGCATAGCACTTATCCGTCAACAAAGTAGCATAACAAGAGAAAAGCAACGTGAGCGATGGAGCACGACGGTTTCCATAGCTCCACTACACTTTTACATTCTTCGTTCATACGCAACACATAACTATTGTTTACACGAACACGCATCGCATTTGCAAATGTATTATGAGCAAAAAATAATATAAGTCAGCATGTCACTGTAATGACTGCCTATTCGAAAGAGCAGAGTAAAAATTACCGCATGTGCAATTGCAATTTGCCATATTCGTTCCGTAAAAAACTGCTTGACAGACAACAGTAGGTAGACTATTACGCGAAAACTAGGCATAAATTATGCATAACTTGTTAAAAGTTCCTTTAATGGCACGTAGCTGAAAGCTAAGAAGTAGTTTTGTAAAAGTTTATCAATTAATTATGTTGTTTTCATAGTAACTACCTATTGGACCTTGATTTTTTGTTCAGGTTGCGAAATCCTCCTGATACAAACACCGCAACAATGGGAGGCGAGAGGATTATGTTGGGCTCTCCCTAGACCTCGGGCCTACCAACTAAAACCCCACGATGTGCCAACTCGGTGGGTGGATCGCTGGAACTGAATCTACATCAGCGACACACCCATCAGTGCCCAAGTGACAGGGAAGGTATACACGACAGAAACTACCTATTAGATCTGAAGCACTAGGTTTAAATATTGATATTACTACAACGTAACGTAGAATGACGCCTGGTATATCTATGCAGAGGTAGAAAGACATGAATCCCATCCATATTGAACCTTTTTTGTGGACAGGTACAGGGAATTAACGTCATGAGCTGCAGCGGCCCGCCGGGGCCCAGATAAGATTGTTTTTCAATTATGTTTGGCATTTCAGCATTGACAGATTAAGACTTACTGCGTTCCTAGCCTATTGAGTACCGTTCTAAATATATATATGTATGTATGTATGTATAAACTATAAATACTCTCTTGTCGGAAGACTTTACAAACATTCAAACAACGGACACAAAGAATACCCAAACTCGGAACAACCATTTGTGGATCACATAATGTTTTGTCTCGTGTGGGATTTGGACCCACTTAAATCACTGCACCATCTATGAAGTTACAATGAAACGGATTTTGATAAGATTTGGTAATGTTAGATATACATCGCAATTCAGATACAAACATCTCTAAGTATACTAGCGGTCGCCTAGTGGTCGAAATTCGACCATAATTGATTTAAATTTTAAGTTTGATAGTTAAGGTTTTTTTGTCTAGAACAGGAGTAGCCAACTTGATTAGACCCAAGATCTACTTTTTACTGAAGAAACCCTGTGCGATCTACCAATGACATATTTCTTGAAAACATAAATCTGAAAATTATTCTTAGTAACTACTTCTTCTATTAGTGTGAGCATTGCGTCTGGGCATCTTGCAAAATCAGGTTTGTAGTTGGAAATTAAACCTTAAAGAATCCAATGTATGAGCGTCTGTCAAGCTTAAACGGTGTTTATTTTTTATTTGTTTAAAAATGCTGATTCATACAAATATGTTGAACCAAAACAAGAATGTAGTTGTTCAATACATTTCGTCAAATTTGGATATTTGTCGTTGGAAACCAATGCCCAGAAATCTAGACCTGAGGATGACCTTGCTTTTAGAAATATGTCGCAGCGCAGAGTAATCATTTCATTTTGTAATGTCATGTGGTCTATTTGAAACGTAACGTATGCCAATTTTTAGATATTTCATAGATATTATGATCAATGGAATTATTAAACGGGTAATTCTACCAACTTCTCAATCAAAAATCAAATCTCTAAACTAAAGCGTATTTCGTAGTCTGACGCGACTGCCTTGATTTCTGCCGTGTACTTGTCAGGAATGAATTTGTAGGTAGTATGTTTTTTCTATATGATCCTTGAGGTTTACAAATTGTTGATATTTTTCTTTTCGATGTCAACTATCATAGAGACTGTTTGACTTTGAAATGCATCAATAGAACTAATCAATTCTGTTAATGTTTTAGTCTTGCCTTGGAGTTCCAGATTTAATATGCTCAGTTTTCCAGTAAAATCTGCTAAAATGCATCACAAAATTCAAAATCAAATCCAAAATCACATTTCCAGTCTAAATCATGCAGTTGCTGATAATCATCACCGATTTCTTCAAGAAATTTTATTATTTCGTCAATAGATCTCAAAATCTTTGCAAAAACTTGCTTCGGCTCAACCACCTTACGTATCGATCGTAATCGAAAAAAATCGAGAGCTTAAAGAAGCCTTATTCGAGATTACATAACAAAACGTCGACTTCTGCAACATTCTGTATAAAAATCTCGTGTCACAGTGTTAGTTGTTCCTCCGAAACGGCTTGACCAATATTTATGATTTTTTTTGTGTATATTTGGTAGGAGTAGGTCGTAGGCTATTTTTTATCGACTCACCACGCGGGCGGAGCCGCGGGCGGAAGCTGGTGTGTTTATATTTTTTGTTTTGCCACGATCAACTGGGCTAATAGCCGCGATAGATCACCTCTGTTTGGCAACCCCTGGTCTAGAACTATACCTACCCACATTTCATTTAAATTTCTATCTGTATAGGTTAATTTACCTATGTTTTTCAAACAAATTATTTTTTACTTAACTATACACTTTATTTGACGATATTCCTAAGCTTGCTACTATGTTTTCTTTTTTCTTTATAACATATAAATACGTAAATATATTATATATATAATATATAATATAACTAATATATATAATTAAAATCTGCCTAAAGGCTGCCTGTAAGATATTGCTGATATATATAATTATATATTGATATAATATGTAACCATAGTTACTGAGAATAGTACTACATCAGCCGAACAATGCTGAAATACTACAAACGCAATTCGACTGCGTGTGTCAAATGTATGGTCGTGTGCGTGTAGTGTTTTTTCATTAATTTAATGTATTTCTAATGCATATTTTATATGAATATTAGCATTAGCCCCTCCTTATCCATATACCTAAACTTTAACTGTGACAAATTGCATACTCCGCGGTCCGCGCAATTTTCGTAGAAAGGGGTACAAAGTTTTTGCTTCTCGTATTAATATATAGATAATACACGAATGCAGTTACCCGTTAGCCATTGTTTAAAAGAACAATAAATTGTTTGCTTTACCAACTTCGGATAAACCGTGTAATTATTTAATAAATATAAAGATCTCTCAATAATCTTTTTGTTTACCAACCAATTGATAATAGCAATCTTCGTTCCAAAGAACTGATCGCAATCTAACGAGGATGTAAACATTTAAACTCGTTATAAATGTAGCGTGGGTATAATTATTACAGGTATCAACAAAAAAATAAATGGCAGATGCTTTGTTTTGATATTAAGAAACTACACTCGAAAATATATCTGTTTATATAACTCTTATTGTGAAGTGATTAAGGTATAATTTATTAATATATACTCAATTATTTCTGAGTCATCACGTGTTGCCGAAGTATGCAAACCGACAGTACAGATTTGATAAATATCTCCGTTGTTTTGATTGCAAAACATGCGTTAGTTTTTGTTTTGTCTATGGCTTTTTTATTTTTTTAATGCAATGACCTATAAACAGTTGTACTTACTTACTTATAAATGACTTTTATTAAATTATAATTATTATAACGTTTTAAAACATTCGAATGAAACCACTTTTTATCTACTTGTAAGGTTGTTATGGTGGCAATGCATATTGTTAGTCCATTACACTTAATAGGTAATAGGCACTATACCGCAACATACCTCCTCCTTATCTCTCCAAAACAGAATCAAAATGCATATGCTATTTTTTTTATAATAATCATTCTACTTCGTACCTACTGTGTCTTAGCTAATCTAATAAGTTGTGAGTATAGTTGTAAACGTAGTGTGAAGTTAATCTTTTTAGTGAAATTAAATAAGCGTAAGAGAATATAGTAAATGGTGGACGACAATACGTAGGCACGTATTTGACGTCCACCATTTACTATATTCTACATTTTTAGAAATCTGGTGAGAGAACAAAAGCGGGTGATATTTTCTAACAGAAGATCCCAACAACTCTACCTAAATGAGAATGGCGTTTGGAATGTCACTTCTTCTCCCTAGCCTTTATTATTCCCAAGTCACTTGGGGTCGGCTTTTCTGGTCTAACTGGATTTGACTGGATATCAGTTTTTACACGGAGCGGCTGCCACCTGACCTCCGCAACCCGAAGGCTAACGATACCCTAAGGCTCGACCAGTGTCAGGATATTATAGGGCACTGACTTCCCAATAACGACTGCCATAGATGTTCATGGCAGCCCGGACCGACGGCTTAACGTGCTCTCCAAGGCACAGAGCAGGCGATAATTGTCAATCAATACGCACATTATTACGAAAAGTCATATAACTTCCGAAAGTCAGAGGTGCACGATGTGGGTTACCTGAGACCCTCTGCATTGCAGTCTGTTGGTCTCCCCACTGAGCTATCGCTGCTATATGCGTTTGCAATGTCACTATTTGCCTAATAAGCGAATGTACGGAACCGACGCGGCAGTTCTTTATTATCATTATAAATCGTACAAACAAGATGTACCACAGTAAAATACTCTTTCTGTTTTAAAAATCACCGAGCCGCTATGTGTAATCGCGGCAGATTTTACGAAAATAAAACAATCGATATAAACATCCAGACTCGGGACAAAAATTTGTGGATCACATAAACTTATACCTCAGGTGGAATTCGAATCTTTAACACTCGGCATAGTCGCGGTGGCGCGACATCTTAAACGAGTACGCCATTCAGTCAATAAATAGGTACCAAAAAGCTTTTACATAATGCTAATTCATACAAACAAAACGCACTACGATAGGGCACAATAACATTTATTTATTTATTGTTATGAATTGCTAACATTTTTAATATTATTGCATGATGTCAATAAGACCGAAAATAATATTTAATACATGAATACATAGGTAACTAGTTTTATCAACACCGCACGCACTGTTTGACTGACTTATACAGTAAAATGGTTCCATATTTATTCCCATAAATTATGTGTCATAATTTAACATGCCATACTTTTACTTATCTAATAGTTACGCACAATATTAATTTGGCATAAGAAGTTTTGTAAATTTCGTGTTTGCATTTAATAAAATACTTTTCCTTTATAAAATAAACATGTTGGCGGCTTAAGGGTGGCCCAAGGGCCATCGCCGCCGCACCCTAACCTATTGTTACACTATGTTATATAAATATGCCTTATAAAGTTATAACAGTTATAACTTTATGCCAATCAAAATTAGAGCAAAAAGCATTAGCCTAAATTATATTTATGGCTACTGAAATAGTATGCCAAAACAATTATGTCAAAGTATTATCATGACAAAAAAATATGCATAACTCGTTATACCAAATTAAATTAAGACAGATAAAACAATCGGGGCATTCTTTGGGGACTGCCGATAGAAGTGAAAACTAAGTAACTAGCGTGCAGTGACGATCGCGATGACGCGAGTTTCACGCTTTTTGTTTACCCAAAAAGTACACATATACACAGTATACGTATAGCTCATGGAAAGCGTTCGGTGACGATGACGCGAATTCCATGATTTTTGTTCACTCAAAAAGTGCTCAACGCGCGTAGAGAAGTTATCACTTCAAAAATATCTGTCGGAATAAAGGGTTCCCCAGTAACACATGTATAGCTCGCTAGTGTTAATTTAAGTATGACAAGAAAGCGTAACAAATAAACAAACTCACATTCGCATTTCGCATATCTAATACTAGCTTTTGCTCGCGGCTTCGCTCGCGTAAGAGTAAATTAGGTTATGGTAGTAATACTAAATATTTTAAAATAAAGTAGGTATAGCCCATGTTATCTTATCTTGTGTGGGGGCCGGTACAGACCGGCGACACTTCGACCCAGTGGGATCTTTTGTGTCGACTTCCCCAATAACGACTGCCATAGATAGATGTTCATGGCAGCTGGGACCGACGGCTTAACGTGCTCTCCGAGGTACGGAGCAGGCGATAATTGTCAATCAATACGCACATAATTTCGAAAAGTCATAATTTCCGAAAATCAGAGGTGCGCGGCGTGGGTTCGAACCCGAGACCCTCTGCATTGCAGTCTGTTGGTCTCCCAACTGAGCTATCACTGCTCTTTAACTGGCCCATGTTTCTCGGTGATAAAATAGCTGTCTAAAGGTAAAAGAATATAAACAATTGGTCGTTTTTGAGTAAAACCCTTACAAACAAAATATCTAATCTTTTCTTTTTATAATATTGGTATAGATGTAAGGATAACCTAAACACAGACATTTGAATGTTTATCTTACTGCACTATCGCATGTCGATCTACAAGTGTTATGAAAGTGCACCTGACACGAGACGCACACAGCTATCTATATTTAGCGCTAGATGTTAATTATGGCGCGTTTACTTACAACTGTTTCTACTTTCCTACAAGCTACCATAACAGTCGTTTTGTTATGCTTCACTTGAACATCAAACGGTTTCTTTAATAAGTGAGAGGACTGTAGCAATAAAATTGTTTGTTTGCGGCGATACAGTAATGACATGTGGTTGTGTATGAATGAATAAGGTAGGTATAAATGTTGTTATTGAAGTATAGGAATAAATTCCCCTATTTGCGCATAAACTTTAATAATGTCACAAGAAAATGTAGTATTATTAACAATAACGTATAGGTGTCCACAAATCAGCGAGGTATGTGACATTATAATTATCAATCTGCAAATTACAACAGCGATGTAATGAAGTAGTACGTATAAGTAGGTACCTATAGCAGCAGTGGGACAGTTCATAATTAAGGCTGATATTATTATTATTATGTAAAAGTAAATAACGTTACATTTTTGTACGTACAACTTGGTGTCTAAAAACTGATATGCCCAGAAAAAAAGATTTCGAGATTATAAATAGGACTGATTGAAATCACTAGTAGCGACATCTGTCATCGAGTAGTCTCTACTATTTTATTTAAGCTACGTAAAATGTGTAATAGCGACATCTAGCGTACAATAGTTAAACTTCAGCGACTACAGGTATCTCAGTTTTACTTATTATGTTATAGATGTCACTTTATTCATAATTTATATCCAACAGATAATGACCTCATTTATAATAAATGAACGAATATTTTTAAACAGTGTATTGTAAAAACATCTCCATTTTAATTTAGATATATATTCAAATAAAAATGTATAATTCTAAACTAATAATTAATTTATTTAATCTATTCATAATAAATAAATAATGTTAAAGTTAGAACTTTAATGCAACTACTTAGTTACAACGTATTAATTTATAAAATATGACATATTTTGTAAATTTTAAATAGTACAATATTACAATCCTTACGTTTTCTTGAAAACAAATTAAAAAGCCATTACAAATTATCATTATTGTTATTGATACAGTATTCTATGTAATAAGTTAATTCACAATTTGTAATACGAGCTGCGGTGTCCGAGTGGTTAAGGAGATGGACTTGAAATCCATTGGGTTCTACCCGCACAGGTTCGAATCCTGTCCGCAGCGGCTTTTTGTTTTGTAACATTACGTGAACTAATTGACTTATTAGTACATTCTGATGTTAATCTGTGGACTTGTACAATAAAGGAGTAATTAAAATAATATACAGTTATTATAATTTAAAAGTTTTAGTTACATAGTTCTTAAGTAATAATACTTATTGTTATCAATGTAAATTGTCCAAAAAGATTCCTTCGAGCCGGATTTGAACCAGCGACCTATGGATATCAATGATTGTTATACTCTACAGTCCACCGCTCTACCAACTGAGCTATCGAAGGTTGAAATAAAAGTACGAAATGAAGCTATATATTCTTAAACTAGGTATACATTTATAGAAGTGATAAATGGAATCAAGAGTCATGCGAGAAAACGAGTCAGCTTACATCTTTGTCTCTTTCTCGCATACACTGGTTTAAATATGAAGTTGCCGCTTTGTAGAAAATCTGTAATGTCGTGGTTTTCATACTAAGTATTTTATCAATATTTATGAATGTCCATTATTCAAGTTTCAGGTTTATTCATCATGTGTAGTTGCTTGTATTTAGGCCACTATGGTTAGACTTAACATAAACATCAACCATCATGTATTTATGGAAACAACGAATACGGGCAGACACCAAGCGATCTAACTTTAAATACAAATTGTATTAAAGGTTATTGCTATTAATAATACATGTTATTAATAACATACATAGACTAATCTCGAACACTAACACATTTTAAAATAATATTTTGTATAGTAGCCACGAAATAAGATGTAGGACATAAACAGCAATTTCATAATAATTAAAGACCTAATATTACGATGAAAACGTTTTTGAAATACCTATTGTGCACGGCCTAGTATAATCAAATCTTCATAATAATAGAGCAATACATAACTTTACGAATAAATTATTATTGTTACATACAATAATAATTGATTCATTCATCATTTTAATTAATTAAGTAGGTAAGTATGGTTCCTAAGCATTGTAAAAAAATAGTTAAGTAGATAAGTATGTAAAGTAAAAAACAAAATACACTGGTAGGTAAGTTAAGTACATATATTATATAGTTTGTATATATAACTCGATAAGAAAGCTAATATTTACCTACTATAGAGAAAGTCGATTTCTTTTCTTAAAAAGACAACTTTTGCACTAGTAATAATTCTTGTGTCGCAGAGGAACTTTGCAAACATTCAAACAACGAACACTCAGACAACCATTTGTTGCACAGATTTTGTCTCGTGTGGAGATCGAACCCTCAACACTCGGAGCAGCGGCAGTGTCGAGGCGACCACTTAAACCATTATCCGCGCAGTCAAATATTTATTACGTATTTTGTTTGTTTATTTAGGCACCTCATTAAATATAAACTAGTTCACATTGGCTTTGTCTTTTCTCAGGTCATCACAATAAGTGCCTATTATAAAATTGTTCGAACTAAATTAGTATGCTTGCTAATCTTACATAAGCTGATAGCCTAATTTAATGTAAATGTAAGTAGGTATGTCCGATTTATAGTACAAAGCAGCCCACCCTAGAGTTTGTTTCTTTGTTCACGCCTTAACTGCTTGACTAAGGCTGCCTGTCCATTGTAATGGAGCGATGCTGCGGAGCGAAGGAACGGAGAAATATTAACTAATAGGATTGCATACTGGAGCGGAGCGGAGATTTTATATAATCCTATTTCTCCGTTTCTCCGCTCCGCAGCCTCGCTCCGCTTCAATGGACAGGCAGCCTAATCATCATAAAATTTCGCACATACATATAAGGTCATAGAGTGAGTCCTTAAATCCAGAAACAAAGTATTGTTCCCACGGGGTAGAAATTTATTGTTAAAATCTAGATTTATGCGAGCGAAGACACTGAGAAAATATAGTTATATAATAATTATAACGATTGTACCAAATAATAGCAATATACAGCGCGAAACCGGCTAGTATGGTTTCTCTTACAGCCTAACTGAATACGTCATTAATATCTTATCGGTAAAATGTAGTATCAGACAACACATATTACACAGTAACCTTGTTCCCGTACAACTCAGCGATGGCCTGCATATTTATGGTAGATATTTTATCGTATTGGCATTCCCGGTTCCTATTCGGAGTTATTTATATCGCTTCCTTTTGGCACGACAATAGAAAGATCAATATACAAACTGTTTGTACGGAAAATTATATAAATTGTAGATTATTAAAGTGCCTAAAGAACTCCAAACATAAGCAATAAGTGGCGAGTTTGCAACATTGCTATAAATTTTTTGGCAGGCGTTTATCTTGTGGTATGCGTATGGCTAAATACTACGAAGAAGGCCGAGTTACACTTTATTTAGAAGTCCCTCTATGTAAGTTTAATCTTGTTCTATCATGCGTTAGTAAATTCTAAATACAACTACGAGGAAAGGAACTCGTAATCGGCACTCCGTAGAAGAGCCCGCTGTTGCCAATTTTGAGTAAATAAACATTTTGGCCATTATGAATTCCCTAAGCTCCATATACACCATTACCTACACATACGATTTTACAGAACATCATAAATATAACTAAATAATAGTCCAAGAGTGCAATAAATAGTAGAAAGATACCTACAGTTGTACCTACGTAATTGCTTTTATTCCTAACATAAAATTTTAATAATTATTACGCTTTGGAAAATTCACGTATAATATTTCTGCTTCAGTAGCGCAGCGGTATTGAATGCGACTGCTGTGCATGAGGTCTCGGGTTCGAATCCATGGTCAGGCCAACAAAATGTTTTAGAATTTTACTGTTAAGAAATCTCAATAACAGCCCGTTGTCAGGAAGCTGGTTTTAGACACCATCTTGAAAGTGCATTTCGGTTTCGACTCGCTTAGGCATGAACATATTACCCGCTTGCATGCAACATAAAGAATTTATGTAGTAAATACTGATAAGTAAGTACTGTTGTTTTGCCTCCGTCTTCTGTTAGTAAATATGCCGGAGGCTTACATACATGCCTGTCTCTTGCCATTTTTAAGGTCACGTCTTGCTCTTGGTATTAATCCCTATATTAAGGAGGCTCTTACAATCATAGCCAGCCTCACTAAAACATTTGCGAATCACACAAATAACTATCCCGTGGAGGATTCAAACCCTCAATATTCAAAGCGTGATATCGCTTTGAATAAAACGCGCAAACGCGCAAACATCATTTACTTTCATTCTTCAGGGTAACACACTTTTCAGGGTAATTGCCTTTGTTTTTTTTTGTACGTTTATTATATAGACACAAGATCTAATTGCAATCAAACGAAAACAGCATCAAAATTGGACGCGAAAGAATGGAGTAGTTGTTTTAAATTTGTGTTTGGTGACGTGGCGGGAATGTTTCCCTATCCCCCTCACATAGATGCGGTTAAACAGCGGTAACGTCATAGTTTGTATCGTGCATCCTTTTTTTGTCATTTAAAGCGCAAGATTTTAAAAATTCTTTTACTTTAGGGTTTTGGTAATTGGTAAACTAATTGACCTAAATAATAAATAATTATGAGTCAACTACCGTATTGCTTTATCTCCTAATCCGTACGCGAGATTAAGTAGTAAATGTCCAAACATCATCACAGCCTTTCTCATTTATAATCCTAGATTCATGACGCCACAAACGCAGTTTTAACTCCATCTTTTATTATCTAGACTCTTATCTTTTACTAGATTTCGCTTGCGGTTTTGCTAGCGTTAACGTAGGTTAGGTCAGTAACAGTCCTTTGAAAGGCATCTTATATCCTTTTCTGTTCCCCTGATAACGTATATGCGAAATTTCATGGTGATCGGTCGAGTAGTTAAAGCATAACAAACAAACAAATTCACGCTCGCATTTATAATATTCGTTAGAATTAGGATTTTACTTCTTTTAGTAGATTGTTTATTTTTCTTCGTTCTTAAAAAAAGGCATCTCCTGTACTAGGTATAATTCCTGTGTCGCGGGAGACCTTATTAAAATTCAAACAATGGACATAAAGAACACCCTAACTCGGAACAACCACTTATGGGTCACACAAAGTATTGTCCCGTGTGGGATTCGAACCCAAAACTCTCGGCGCAGTGGTAGCGGCGAGGCGACCACTTAAGCCACTACACCATCCATGCAGACAATCCTTTAATAGACAGTCGTTTATAAACCAACCATTTATACAGAAGCACCTGAGATCAGTGAACTTATCGGTAGATCGATACGATCTATTTCCGCGACGACGGAACTCACGTCGGCCACGGTTCAAGTGCACTGACCGCAGATTTAAATAAATATGCAAATAAACAAACCGAAATAGATCACCTATGAATGAATTCTTCAGATCTCTATTGTGTTGTTGTGTTGCTCGTGAATCTTTGTTTCAACGCGATGAATGGCAATGAATACACTTTTGCTATTTATAATAATTATTACATAATTTGACGTTGTGTTGGCAAAGTAGAAGTCAATGCGACTGCTGTGGTCTCGGAGGTCTCGGGGTCGATTCAAGGGTCAAGCAAAGTGTTAATGGGTTTTTCTATTTAGAAATTCTAAGTAACGGCACAGCGTCTGCAACTGTTCCGGTAAACGTATCTATAAATAGTTTAGTCTCCTATTATGAGGAACCTAAAACTGTTGATGGAGAAATATGGGTGTTATTCACCTCTGCTTACCTTTTCGGGGATATATACGTAAAACTATGTATGTAGTAGCAATAGTCGAGAAAAAAACAAAAGATCCCAATGGGTCGAAGTGTCTTCGGTCGGTACTGACTGGCCCCCACACATAGGATAAGCAATAGTCGAGTAGGGAATGTATCAAGAACGATTGCATATCATCTCATGTGCGTATTAAATGATTAATGATCGTTAGGTTTAACGATGAAGGAAACATCATTAGAAAACCTGCACGTCTGAGAGTTCTCTTCGTAACTTCCTTCATAATGTCATATCTGCCAACACACACCAGGGCAGTTTATAAAAAGGTTGATATTATTAGTTAAGGTTTGTATTTTTATGTTTTCATATATATTCCTGCAAATAAACATACAGGCTACCTGAAGTCGTTTTGAAGGTTACTGCTAGGACATGTCCATGTGTAATGTGCAAATGAGAAATGAGAAAGAAAGAGTCAATGGGTCTTCAACAGAAGACCCATTGTTGTTTTCCTATGGAAGCAAGAATGACCACCCTGTCTTTCGAATAAAGAACAGCGCCTCGTAGATAACTCGTTGAATAAGTTCAGTTTTAACGAAATTCCAGATTTAAGCGAGGTTTTTACTTTATCATTTTTATTTAACGTTCTTGTTACACTCTAATTTATGGGTAACATACATATTTATACCTGTTTACCTGAGGAATAGAGTTCTAACATATATCTGTTATTACTTCCACTATCATTACATTCTTGATGCGCGTAGTCTGTATGTATGTATGTAGCCTAGTGTGAGACCGTTGGACTGTCATGCAGAGGTCTCGAGTTCGATCTCATGGCGTGCACCTCTGACATTTCGAAGTTATGTGCATATTAAATAGTTAATTATCGCTTGCTTGAACTGTAAAACAAAATCGTCGCGGGAAGCCTACATGTATGTCAGTTTTAGATAATGTTGTTGAAGATATGTGAAGTCTCCCAACGCACGCTAGGCTGGCGTGGTGGAGTATGGCCTAATCCTTTTCGCACTGAGAAGAGGTCCGTGCCCAGCAGTGGGACAGTTTAATTTAGGGCTGATATTTGTGTGTATGTTATTATTATTAACTTGGTTTTCGTTCTTTTGGTCTGGGTGTTTCTATGTATAATATTTATTTACCAAAAAAAGTATATATGTGTGTTTATCCATTGTCTAGTACCCATAGTACAAGCTCTGCTTAGATGGTGTTGTATGTATGTGATAGAATATTATATTATATATAAATCCGATCTCTGGTCAGAAAACTTCGCTTAAGAGTTCCTTTAACTGTGTCTTTCACTTGGGTCTTACGTACCTTCTTGCTCATTCAAATTATGATATAGGATGTATAAAGTGCTGTATTACATACAAGTCGTGTATAACACGTGTTTACCTGTAAATGTCACAGTAAAGTTCAACCGCATGTTGTGTTAGGATGAGTCATAGGTCAGCGGTCATACGTCAGTATACGTGTACTTACCATCCTTATTACCTATGACACACGTCTCTTAATAAAGAGATACTGGGTAACTTAATATTGCACATAACTTAGGTACTTGCCTATTTGAAGATGACACACGTCATCTAAGATCGCTTATGTTCTCTTTCACTAACTAAATGATGTGTATAGTTATAATTGAGCAGCGATAGCTCAGTGGAGAGACCAACAGACTGCAATGCAGAGGGTCTCGGGTTCGAACCCACGTCGCGCACCTCTGACTTTCGAAAGTTATATGACTTTTCGAAATTATGTGCGTATTGATAGACAATTATCGCCTGCTCCGTGCCTCTGAGAGCACGTTAAGCCGTCGGTCCCGACTGCCATGAACATCAATGGCAGTCGTTATTGGGGAAGTCGACACAAAAGATCTCACTGGGTCGAAGTGTCGCCGGTCTGTACTGACTGGCCCCCACACATAAGATAAGATAAAATGTTATGTTGTTATTGTTTAACTAATATGATCAGTAAGGTTATTTTATATACATATACTTACATACATACATTTCTAATGCTGTAACTGTTACAGACAACCACATCGTGCTTGGCCAGACTTAGTATTAGGGAAAGATAACTTAATGCTAGTTTACAAATTTGATAGATTGATAGTCCCTACGGATTTTCATAAATTGATATTCAGCCGCGGTTGTATAAATGCTGCCCGCGTGAATCTATCTAAAGACTATCGTGGTAGTTTCAGTAATTATGGAAGTTCGTAGTTAGAATCTAACTCTTTCCACGCTTGGCCATGAGTGATGTAAAGGGACTAAAGGAACTTTTTTGGTTAGTCTACAATATTCGCAGGTCAAAAAGATTCAAGGTACATTTTAGAAAATGATTGTAATTGAGAAAAACGTATCTATGAATAGATGTAATCACATTTAAACGTAGACTCCTACCAGTATATCGACGACGAGGTAGGCAGACGTTTATATCATCCACATTTCGCACGTTATTTTAGTTTTCTCGTAATAGAGCCTTGTCGTCATCCGAATAATGACGCAAATTATTGCGTCCGAATTTTATTCGAATACAATTGAGTACAGCACGATACTTACTTTGCGTGCATAAGGACGCGATGCACGCACATATGTCTAGCATTGATAATATACATACCCAAATATAAATTGTTTAGAAAAAGGCGGCAACAGCCCAAAGTATAAGGTTTTGGATTTGCAATTGAGACGTCGTGGGATCGATCCTACACGTTACACTCCTTGCATTAAAGTGAATCTGTTCCTAACACATTCTGTCTTAATTAAACGGGCAATAAAACACAAAAGACTAGACTTTTATGTTTTATTGCCCGTTTCATTAAGACAGAATGTGTATGAAGTAATACTAGTATTATGTTGCCCAAATTGCAAGAAATCATTAAAAACGTTAGTGAAATATGTGTTCCAATATATACTTTTGGGTACGAGCACATTTTCAAATTCAGTATGGTTTAAATTTCTTAATACAAAAATCCGATAACACCTTTCTAGAATCGAGATTTGGACCCAGTACCTTACGAGCCACCGTAAGCGCAAATCCATGCTACAGAAACAACGAAGCAGAACACCATATCATTACCATACTACAAACAAAAGTTCTACTTAGATAGAACTTTTGTATGTACGGTTTTTACAAACATTACACTTAAAAGTACCACTTAAGAGTAGTATAATAAAGTTACAAAATGTGTTTCGCAAATGGCGAAATAAGTTAACGTCAATTGTAAGCCGGGTGAGACATAGTATCGCATACGGCACACCCAAGGTTGGTCGGTAGAGAACAGGAACGAATGTGTGTTGGCCTCCTGCCATGCGCTATTAATTCCTGTTTATACCGTAAATTTCCTGCACGGATGGCGCAGAGGTTTAAATGGTTGCCTCAGCCCTGCCACTACTAGTAGATATTAAATTTGTATATAAGACAGAATCACTACATTATTATAAAACAAAGTCCCCCGCCGCGAACGTCTGTCTGTTAGCAATAAACTCAAAAACTACTGAACCGATTTTCATGCGGTTTTCACCAATAGACAAAGTGATTCATGAAGAAGGTTTAGGTGTATAAATGCGTAATTTCTTAAGATTTTGTACTACCCGTGCAAAGCCGGGGCCGCTAGTTCTTACTAATTATAAATTACCTATTATAACCTTACTAAAAACCTGTAAGGAGAATATACCGGACAATGCCCGGATAAAAAGTATCGCATACGGTATAATCCGTAATGCCGTACGTATAATCGACAGCCAGGAGGTTACGAAGGACATCGAACCGCTACAACTTCGTAGAAACATTGCGAATGCTCCGAAGAGTTATTTGACCTCATCCCACCTTACCCCTTCCTTTTGAGAACCACACGTGCCGGTCTTCGTAATCACCGATTGACGGTTAGCACAATCCCGTCTCGCACCAAAAGGTTCAGCAATTCCTTTTTATGCCGTACCATACAACTTTGGAACAGTCTTCCGGCTCATGTGTTCCCTCCCTTCTATGACATTGGGTCCTTCAAACGTAGTGTGAAGAAGCATCTGGTCAGACCGACTTGACACTGACGACGACTAGAAGACATCTATCTTCTCCTCGTCGTCACTGTCTCTGGACAGTAATTGGGCTTTCTATCACGACCGTTACAATCACTTTGCCGTGTCACGATAAAAAACAAAAAAAAAAGTTAACTGTATAGTCAGACCTATAAAACCTGGAAGGAATAAGGTACAGTGTATGTCATTGTCATAGATGGCATAGTGGTTTAAATGTTTGCCTCGCCTCTACGCCGTATGTTGTGGATTGGATCCCGGGACAAACATTTGTGTGACCGACTATTGGTTGTTCCGATTCTGGGCACCTATACTTTGTGTACGTTGTTTGATTGTTTGTAAAGTACTCCGCGACACAGAAGTTTATTTATGATATCGGATCACGGAAACTGCTTGTTACAACTTTAAATAAAGCCTGCTGAAAAAGCGGCATTCATATAAAAACTATTAAGCTCTTATACAAAATAAATAGTACGTCAGGCGGACCTGCAATGCGATTGTGGAGTTATTCCGCAGACTATGGTCCATTTAATATCGTGTCCAGCATGCCTAGGCTCATGTATACTCAAGAATATCATGAGTGACTGTCAGAATGCGTAAGGCATATTGGACAAATATAATAAAGCCTAACGACCACAAAAGAAGAACTAGGTACGTCTAAAGATTGCCAATTAAATACTGGCATTTACTCAGCCCTACCTTCGCCAGACGCATAATTTAAAAAAAGCCGATCTCTCGATTTTATAGCAACGCCAAAACGCCGAATGAAAAATTAAAAAGCGAATATTTAAATCGAAAACGCTTATTCCAATTTCAAATGCAAATCATTGTTTTTTCCCTATCGCACGCTTTGACTGCGGATGGCTACAAAACGGTTTCCACGCGGACGGGCTCGTCTGAACGTTTGGAACATTGACGTCATCAGGAGAGCACAGCCGCCGGAGCCTCGATACTATTGTCAAACACATATTTAATTACCATCGTGTGCAGTGCGGCACACGCAATAGCCTTGCAAGAATGGAACATCGATGGATTTTAACTCAAGCGAAAACAAACTTTATTATCGAAAAGTTTAGGTTGAAAGTAGATTGGGTTTGAATTGGTGGTTGAAACGATTTAAACAAGCCACTAAGGGTGAATTTCGGCCGATCCTGCGTTGTACTACGCCTGCGCAAAAAACAGTTCGCGAGCGCGTATCTCAGTCAAAGTAAGGCGGCGCGCCGGCTTGCGCGCTCGCCTGCCGCTCGCCACCGGGCCCTTAGCGCTCGACGAATGTCCTTTTCATCAATAAAAATAATGTCCCGTAGTGTTAAACCGTGTGTGTTGTCTTAACCTGTCAATTCAGCCGCTGTAGTGTGTGCGAACGTTAGAGTTAGCTGCCCGTAGTGTCTTCCTTTAGTATACAGACGTGATTGACTGTTTAAAGTGTGGTTGTTTTGATGAGGTGAGTTGAGTTCTTACCCGGTTTAAGGTCGCAGGTTGCCCTTGGTAATGCCAAGTACACACGTATGTTCATACCCACATATTGTAGCGAAATGTTCGCGTGACTGCCTATATGGTGAAATCATTGAGAAAATTACTGGCATATTCTGACGTCGGGTTTTTTTCATTAACCTGCAGTGATTACACGCGATAACTGCCAGAGTTTATAACATATAATTGTAGTTTCACTTGGCTTTCATACTATTGTTTGGTTGTTGAGGGAGGGGTAATATTTTGCAGTGAGTGCGTGCCAGAAAGAAGTTATGAGTCATAAAGCACTTTGCCAATCAAACACTTGTTAACGCACTGTAAAACATGTGTATAATGTACATAATATGATGTGCATAAAAACTGACTTTAATGTAATACAACATTGTATAACGAATGAAACAAAAGACGGCGTTCAATGTTAATAGAATCGCAGAAATGAAACAAATGAACACCGTTACATTTTTTGAAATTAGAACCTATTTGACACATAAAAGAAAATTCTAACTGCCCCGTTGGTTCTACAACATAAGTTTTCTCGTTTGTGTGCCATCGTAAGGTTTTAGGTTCAATTTCGGGTAGGGCATAGTGGTTTTGGGATTTTCAATAACACTACCCAAGTTTGACCATGTGCTCAGTCGACGGGCCTAGGCTCCCCTATTAACGGTACCTACCTAAAAACATAACGAAATGTGGTCATGCATTTTTGAGGGCGTTTGTCTATATGTATATATAAAAGGAGATTGGGTACTCTCAAATGGCAACTGTGACTTCAGTAAGCCTTTCTTATTCTTAACACTCGCTAGTAACCTTGCGGGAAGACACAAGATTTCTCTTTTAAAATACTCTTCCCGCATTACGTATAAGTCCGATGTCGCAGGGAACTTTACAAACAGTCATACAACGGATACTAAGAATACGCAAACACAGACCTAATTTTTAAGGAAAACATTTTATTTCTGGCGTCTGAGTATCGAACACATAACACCGACCATAGCACGGCTATTTCAGCCACTTGCATTCCGCCACCGTAGCTCTATACATTAATTCTTAATGATAAAAACAACTCCCGCACAAGGATTAAATCCTGTGTCGCTTTACAAACACACACACACAGTCGCTATCACTTTACAAACACTCAAACAACGAACACAAAGAACATCCACATTCGGAACAACTATTTGAGGTTCACACAATTTTTTTGTCCCGTTTAGGGATCGAACTCGCAACATTCGGCGCAATGGCGATGACAAGGCTACCATTTTAATCACTAAGCCATCCTTGCACTCATTATTAAACAAAGGAAGTTAGGTACGTGCTCAACATAAGCACTTACTTGCATTGTGAGTTGTCAGACAATGAGACAAATGTTTGACTATTATTCCATACCCAATTATGCTTCCTCTACTATTTTATATAGTAGACTAGATGTGCCCGCGGTTTCACCCGCATTTATCGTTACTGCGCCGCTCCCGTGGGTCGTTGCGTGATGTTATATAGCCTATAGCTTTCCTCGATAAATAGGCTATCCAACACTAAAATAAGTTTTCAATTTGAACCAGTAGTTCCTGAGATAGGCACGTTCAACCAAACAAACTCTTCAGCTTTATAATATTAGTATAGATATTAGATTTCGCCCACGGCTCCGCTCGCGTTACTGTAGGTTATGTAAATTTTCTATCCCTCAGGAACAGTACTTTTTTCTAGATGGAAGGTACCCTATGTCCTTTTCTGTATTCCTGACAACGTGTATGCGAAATTTCATGATGATCGGTCGTATAATTAAGGCGTTAAAACGTAAAAAACAAACAAACTCATATCATCACATTTATAATATTAGTTAAGATTAGGAAACAGAGTCTTTCCCGGATGGGTATTACATCCAAACTTTGCTAAATGTGACTTTTGGTTTCGTGCTATGCTTTAATCGGCCACAGTTCTATCTCCGTATTGTTACGAAGTATGTCTTGGCAGATAACCCAATGATACTGCCCGATCCAACAAACCCGAAACTTCGTACACATCAATCTCGTTTACTATAGCTGCTGCATCCAACCAGATTTCCTTAGTATATAATCAACTAGCTTTTGCCCTCGGCTTTGCTCGCGAAAAGTAGATGAGGTTAAGAGAAAAAGTACTTTTTTAAAATAAAATGTAGCCTATGTTACTTGGTGATAATATAGCTTTCTAATAGTGAAAGAATTTTTAATATCGGTTAAGTACTTTTTGAAATAAATCATTACAAATAATCAAATAATCAAATATTTTCTATCTATACTTCTATACTAATATTATAAAGCTGAAGAGTTTGTTTGTTTGGTTGAACGCGCTAATCTCAGGAACTACTGGTTCGAATTGAAACTTTAGTGTTGGATAGCCTATTTATCAAGGAAGGCTATATAACATCATGCTACGACCTATAGGAGCGGAGCAACAATGAAAAATGTTAATGAAACGGGGAAAATTCTCTTTTGTGAAGCAGACGAAGTTGCGCGGGTCAGCTAATTTATAATATTACTATACAAGTATCGATAAAAGTTTACCATCATCAGTGAAAATTATATTTCATCCTATAAATTTTTAGGGGTCGATGGATTCTAAAAGCAAGGCATACAAACTACACCAAAACCGACTCAAGTTTTAAACGTCCGCACTACGATTAATTCCTATATCGCGGGGAAACCTTTTAAACAACGGATCCAAAATCACCTAAATTTGGAACAACTATTAGTGATGTCTCATGTGGGATTCGAACTCACAACACTCGGTCCATTGGCGAGACGACCGCTAGAATCATCTGCGCACTGTAATCCTTGGCACATACATACATATATATAATATAATATTCTATCACATACACACATCACCATCTAGCCCAAAATAAGCAGAGCTTGTACTATGGGTATTAGACAATAGATAAACATACATATATTTTTTTTGTAAATACATACAATATATTATACATAGAACCACCCAGGCTAAGACAAATATCCATGGTCATGCACACAATTGTTTGACTTGTGCGGGAATCGAACCCGCGACCTCAGTCGTGGCAGTCGGTTACACTAACTACTACGCCATCGAGGTTGTATCTTGTCATGTTGTTTTTAATTTACCAGCTAAACTAAGCTAGCTTTGGTGCTCCTAATTATTGGCTCGCTAGCCTCTCCAGCTAAGCTAGAATGTTTATATAAGGAGTGAGTCCACGTCAGGTAATGCAATGGATGGGATTCGAACCCGCGCATGACCAATGGAATATCTGTTAGTCAACCGCCACTTTTGACCTTAACGTTTCCGAGATGTCATCGGCATATCTCGGTTTAGTTTGGAATTAAATCGAGCAAAACTTACGTACACACAGCGACGCATAAACCTAGACTGTTTGGACTTTGAACTATTAGAAGTTGAACGCTGCGAATCGTGTGAGTGCGTTATATTTTTGTTATGCTCTATCCTTATCATTACATCGACACCACTATGCACTGTCCCTTTCCGACAATTCTCTATTTTGTATGTAGCGTAGTTATGCGTATACTATATACCTACCGCTACTACTAGCCACTAAGCTCCAAATTTGAGAGCAGCGATAGCTCAGTGGAGAGACCAACAGACTGCAATGCAGAGGGTCTCGGGTTCGAACCCACGTCGCGCACCTCTGACTTCCGGAAGTTATATGACTTTTCGAAATTATGTGCGTATTGATTGACAATTATCGCCAGCTCCGTGTCTCAGAGAGCACGTTAAGCCGTCGGTCCCAGCTGCCATGAACATCTATGGCAGTCGGTATTGGGGAAGTCGACACAAAAGATCTCACTGGGTCGAAGTGTCGCCGGTCTGTACTGACTGGCCCCCACACAAGATAAAAAAAAAAAGCTCCAAATTTAGTAAAAAGTTTTTCTATGTAACGTGTTCATTCATACAATTATTCATTCATCAAACATCGCTTAATGGTCATTTGAGTCGAATGACAGACGATGTAGTTTGTGTAACACGGTCATTATATTGCAATCACGGTTTTAAGTGATGTGTGACAATGTCAATTATTTTCGTTTTTTATAAGCCATACCTGGTTATAATTGAAGAGTCATACTTTTTAAGTTCGAACGCAAGACATGCCTTTTTACATATGTTATGTGCGTAATGAATAAATTAACTATTGACAGCTTTAAAGATAAAGAAAATAACCATAAAGGAAGGAAGACGTGGCAACCGTCATATCTATTTAGGATTTCGATAAAATATGATTTTCTAAGGACAGCGCCTCCTCTAGGAATAAAGCTTCAAACAATTAAATCAAAGAACAGCCTAAGCTCAAGACGCCTTCAAATAAATTGTTGCCCTATGAACCCTTGGTACCCTATGTTATTTTCTGTATCCTTGACAACGTGTATCTGAAATCTCAAGATGATTGGTCAAGTAATTAAGGCGTTAAAGCGTTACAAACAAACTCACATTTGTATTTATGATATTAGTTGGGATTGGGATTAGAATATATTCTTAAAAGTTTGTGACAAACACGAAAAGGCTTAAGCAATTATCCTGTTTCTTTAAAGTCTATGAATGAAATACAATGATGCATACTTAAATATTATAATAAGCTGACCGATTTAGACTGTTAAACGGAACCCTTTTATCCGTTAGTAGCATTCCATTAATAATTTACCTTGCTGGCAGTTTTTAATAGAAATGATATTGACATAGGACTGGTAGAGTCAGCAACATAAGTCGATACCCACTTGCGAGATTTCGATTACCTCCATCTATCGAAATTATAATCCAGCACGCTGGTCTAGGGCGGGTTGGCAGACTACACATATCTTTGAGGATATGTGTAGAACTCTCATACGTGTAGGTCTCCTCACGATGGTTTCCTTCACCGTTAAATCAAGCGATAATAAACTAATTAATACGCACATGACTTTGGAAAGTCAGAGGTGCGTGCCTTAAGATTAACCTCGAGACCTCTGCATGGTAGTCCAGCGGTCTTTTCCTAAGCTATTGTTGCTTTATTCATGAAACACCTTTACATTTGTTAAATGTTCAGATAAGTATGTTGTCTACTGTACTGTATATAACTAAAACGGTTTGTTTATTTTATATAAGAACCGGATAAATTTAACGGCCTTAATAATGGCAGCTCATCATTCTAAATTATACCGTCAATCGGGGACAGTAATAGGCTGTCCCAATATACCGCCTATGTATCAATAAAACATTAATTATAACTAGCTAAATGAGTTGGTGTCATATTAGGATGGCAAACATGCTTATGGGCTACCCGATGGTAAAGTTTAGCATGCCTATGAAAGCTAATGCCAATACAAGGTGATTATAAATTTACATGGTACTAGCTTTTGCTGGCGGCTTCTATGAACCCTTGGGATTTCGGATACACGTTGTCTAGGATAAAGAAAATAACATAGGGTACCAAGGGTTCATAGGCTTCTCTCGCGTAGAAGGTATCTTAGTAAAATTCTTTCACCATTAGAAAGCAATATTATCAGCAAGGAACATAGGCTATATGTTATTTAAAAAGTGCTTATATTTCTTTTTAATGTAATATAATAGTAATAATAATTATTATTTTTATTTTCAGAATAACATTCCATAGTAGGTTAGTAACAGTTGAACTTACATCTAGTATTAGTAGTACCTACATCTAATACCTCACCGGTTCGGACTGTCCGACCCAAAGAAGCCATCTACTTGACTGCGTGCAGTCGTATCCAGCGTTCTAGGATCGGAGAGTTACTCGCTAGCCAATGTTACTCGCTGCTAATATAGCTTTCTAATAGTGAAATATTTTTTTAAATCGGTTTAGTATTTTTTGAGTTAAACTATTACAAACATACAAACAAAACAAAATTGAATTCTTTCTCTTTATAATATAAGTATCTACTAGATTTGCCTGCGTTATAGTAGATTATGTTAATAAATGCCTCTCCCTCGGGAGCAGTTCTTTTTACTGAGTGAAAAGTACCCTATGGGAAAGTTGTCCGTTTAACGAATTTCTAAAGAATCCATTGAATAAATACTACAGAGATATTTTAACTAACTAGTCTGTCTCGGTACTCCGCACCCCGTCTTCGAGTCTAAGGCATTCTACAAGTAATCTTACTTGTACCTTACGTTTACGTGCATGCACTTTAAGTCACTTAGTCTGAGCCATACACTTATTGCAGCGATATATTTGAGTGCAAAATTACACTATACCAAATATGCCATCATGTGTATTGCTGCATGTTCTGTATAATTTATTTGTACTTAACATATATGCAAAGCTGATTAAACAGCACTCAGAGTAAGTGACTTAGAGTGCATGTCCTCTAATGCATGTTTGATACGATCTAGTTGTGTTTTGTCTCACTTCGTTATATTCACTTATGGTGTAATCACCGTTACTTTGTTGTGATATCTCATCATATCAAAATTCGAATCGTAGTACAACAAGAGAAAAATCAAGAATGACACAACAGTATCTTTCTAAAGAACCAGGGCATTTGAATCAATGGTGAAAAATAGATTATTTGACTGTAATCTTTGGTCGAAAGAAAGTTACTTTGCCAGCAGGAATACTGCATTTTAAGCTATATCCTACTTTTAAATGAGGTTTTCTACTCATGTACTATAACACGTCTTGTCTTTCTATGATATTATGCTTCTGTTCTGTTTTTATATTATTCTATTAGTAAATATCAGCTTCATGTAGTCTTGCAATTGTAAGCAATACCTACCAATAACACACTGAAATCAGAACCCGGCTGTCAATTGTGGTGAATATTTGATACTCTCAAGAGCAGTTCGCTGTACTTTTTCACTGCGGGAAACGTATCGGCCGCTGAGACATTACTTATGCAATCCTTACAATTCAATTTATCCAAAATATATATTATTATCAGAATGGATTTGCAGTAAATTGGACATTTACTATGTAATCAATGCTGCCGAATACACTCCTATTATCACTTCGTTTGGAAATCCCTTGCTCATTAATAATGTAGGCACTTACTTTGCAAGGTGCTCGAGAGTTCCACATAGTTTCTTCGAAGCTGTGAAACATACACTATACTAGCAAATTCCGTGAGGCTTTGGCTCTTATTTGGACCGAAAACCCGTATCTAGTAAATTATGTACAAAGATGATCCCGGACTCACTCACTGAAATTCTTCTTTTTCTTTTCATGTGGTTATTAGTGGCCAAACTGTTGTAAAGAGTTGTCCAAGCCGTAGGCCTCTGACAATTTGGCAACAACCGGGACCGGACTTTTTTAAGTGCCCTCCGAAGCACGGAGACGCTCAGATGAAATACCACTAAGCGGTCACCCATCTATAGACTGACCGCATCCAACGTTGCTTAACCTTGCTAATCGTTTACCGATCAGTGAGTGCAACTGGCTAAGAGCACCTCACTCACCGACTGACTCATTAAAAGCTAATCCAAACCCTTGAACTTAAAATGCTGTAATTTTGTGTTTACTATGTTAACATGGAATAAAACCGATTTTCAAAATGGCAATAATTAGGATTTTGCTTTAAGTTGTCTTGTTAGTATAATATTATAATATAAATATATATATATTAATAATATGAGTATATTGTGATAAAAGAGACTTCAAAGGCGTGTAATTATATTTGTGTTAGTCATAAAAAGAACTTACCAACCATAGATATAATAAACAATCTCTTTTTTATATTTCTATGTTACCAACTAAAGAACGTGAGGAAGTTGAGGGCTAAAGCTACAAAATAAAATAAAACCAAATTTAAATGCAATATTAGTAACTTTACAACTATCGTATACTCGCGAGAGTGTACGAAGAATGTAATGAGCATGACTGAACAAAGAGTATCAGGACCGAAGCATGCTACAATCCCTAATATCTGCCTAACCCTTTGAAACCTGGCGTCATTATATATTAGTAGATAATTATTTACTAACGAAACAAAAACTAAAATAATGTTTAGCCATAATATACCTACTCGTTATTTTATGTTCACATAACAGTTGACTTGAATTGACTTCATCATTAAAAATTAAAGTCAAATGTGGCGTAGACTAGAACAACACGAAAAACGAACTAGTATTTAATTTACGAGTGTATTGCGTTAAATGCACATTTATTCTTTTAGTTTTAAGTAATGAGATCTTTTTTGTTTTATGTTTGGATAATCTATAAGCGTCTGAAACCTCGACCTCGATCGACATCGATTTATTTCTCTAATGTTGACATATTCCCTAAGATTTATCTTTTTAAGACAAGATTGTAGAAACGCGTGGCAATTGCCTCCAACTATAACGTTATATAACTTTATTTTATAAGGTATATAATGCCTAAAACTGGGCAATACATATCTATATATTTGTGATAAAAAATTCTATTTGGGCTGTAGAAATTTCGTACCTTGCCTCTGCAAGGTCTATTTTATAAAATTAGACCCAGTGTAAGTAGTAACTGTGAATACCTCTACTGTTAGGTACGTAGGATACGTTAAAAGCTTATGATCAGGTGGATCTTATACGTCCTGTTCTAGGGATGTCAAAAACCACGTCATCCATACATTCATCTGGCAATCAACTATGAATCAGCTGCTATAACTCATAGAAAAGGAATTTTCACACTAAGAACTAACAACTGTATTGTGGGTACTATAAAACACAAAGACCACTTACAATAAATAAATACAGCGCTGACTCACAACTTTCATGCTATACTGCATACTTTTATAACTAATAAGTAAGGGTTTACCGTTGCCAATTAATTGGTGTATCGTCACCAAATTATTGATGATGGCGAGTTTTGCCACCTTCCACTCAGCTCACTTAGGGAAGTAAAGCCTTCTAATATAAAACCGGTATAAGAGTACCAACACTGCTACTACGGCCTGCTGGCTAAGCCATACAACCTTATGTTATGTTCCTGCCGTAGGTCGTTTATCAGAAGATGCGTGTGTGCTGTTAGCTAAGGGACCAGTGTGATGTTTAATCTTTATTCTGTCAGCAGACTGACTCTTTTTTTAAAAGGTTGGCAACGCGCGATTTACAATCTTAATGTTTTAAGCGCCTATAGGGACCATACATATGTCCTATACCGCCAGATATTAATACCGTATAATCGCTTAATATCTGGCAATACGTATGTTTTATTAGCAGTATAGGAAACGACATACATATACTACGATGACGGTTTACCATCAGGTATACTTGTATGCCACCTGAACAATCCGAAACGAACCATAATATGATAATAAACAGGGGCCAATTCTCGTAACCAAACTGGTCAAAATACATAGTCTCGGTGTCATAAGTCGATCGTCTGTGTTGTGGTTTAAGTCGCGCCTCGCCACTGCCTCTATACCGAGTGTTGTGGGTTCGAATCCCACACGCGAAATTAATTTATGTCATCCACAACTGGTTGTTCTTTGTCTCCGTTGTTTGAATGTTTATAAAGTCCTTCGCGACACAGGATTCATTACTAGTGCGGGAGTATCACAAAAGGATATATAAGCATATTAAAATTAAGATCATATATGAGAATAAATTACATTACATTTCTCATTTGACGTTTACTATATAGGAAATCTATTTTTCACAGTTTTTATTGCGAGTATTAACCCGCAGGTGCATTTTTCTAAACAGTTTCTATCGTATATTCTTTATAAAGCAACTGCTTTTCTGTCATAGATCTTTAAGTCATCGATTGAAAGACTAGTGAGTTACTAATAAGCTTTCTATAGAACCTGAAAGACAGTGAATAATTATTTGTGAACTCTTTAATTTACCTATCAAAGGATTTTCTTAACTAGTCTTCGGCGAAGAAAGGTAGTTACTTTATTCTTTTTAAAAGAAAATCCCTTTGAGATATTTAACGAGCTCGTCACTTGGTTCATTGTGAATATTAGTCGCGGCAAAATTCTGTAGATCGATCCATTTTAATAGGTTTTGCTGAGGCTTGTATACACGGCTACACATCAAATTAGACATCCTATATACGCATGGTAACGTAACCGTGATAATTTTAGTAATTGAAAAGGTGCAATCAGTTCTAGTTAGGAATGTTAAGGTTTCATATAATAAGGAGGGGCAAACATTCTTACTGGATACAATTCTTTACTGTTTCGTGTATAAACTCTTATTTTACTTAAAGTTTCACGCCTTTTTGCAGGACAAGTAGACAAAGACTCCAAATTTCCTCAGGATTCGATCGTAACAATATATTGTGCAATCGTATCCCATTATTTATAACGATTGATCATTCTTTCTGTTCCGTGTAACCTTTTAAGGACATGCACCGTAAGTTTAAGTTTTTGAAGTGTACGTAGAAAAAAAACATGCAGGCAGTCTTTAGGGACTGTCGGTAGAAGTGGAAACTAAGAAACTGGCGTGCGGTGACGATGACTCGAGTTTCACGCTTTTTGGTCACCCAAGAAGTACACATATATACACAGTACACATATATACACAGTATACATATAGCTCATGGAAAGCGTTCGGTGACAATGACGCGAGTTCCATGATTTTTGTTCACCCAAAAAGTGCTCAACGAGCCTAAAGAAGTTTTCACTTCAAAAATACATATATATCATAGGATGTATGAATCATATGGAAAAACCTTTTCACAAAAGATATCGCAACATATTTTGATCATGTAGAAATAACCTTTCCAGACGATTAAAAAATTTTAATATCATTATCACTACGTATTATAAAAGAAAGTCCCTCGTCGCGTCTGTACGCGATAAACTCAAAAACTACTGAACGGATTTTCATGCGGTTTTCACCAATAGACATAATGATTCATGAGGAAGGATTATGTATCATGTGTTAAAGTATGATAATTGTTAAAAACGTCGGTAAAAGTTAAGCCGCCTGGGAGATTTCTTTGAAAACGCTGCCTTTATAAAACCTTTGAGATATAACAGATTACGGGTCACTAGTTTTTTTATAAATCAAAGCTGCTACTATATTTAGAAATAGCAGTGATATGTCCTAGAAATAGCAATGTTATGTCCTAAACATAGCACTATTAAACGGTATGCAAAATTCAAGATTGGTTTATTTACGTCCTAAAACGTGACTGCCCGTTGCATTCCCTAGTTGAAAGTGTCTGTTGTAATGGGAGCCTGTTAATTAAATTTAGGTATTAATCCGGACTCGCATTAGTTCGACAATCACGTGTATCTCTCGGTCCAGTTGCCATGTGATGCAATTGTTGTAGTTAGGAGGCGGATATTAAACGGTGCGGTTCAGTAACACGCCCAATTTGATTTATGTAAGCCAATAAATTACGGTATGATGTTGATCAAATATTGGTACATACAATATATCAAAATGTATTGTTTACATAAACGACCATATTCATAAAACTTACAAGAGGGTTATAACGTCGTTATAAGTAAAAATGCTAAAATATTGTTCATGATAATGCATATGAATGCTAGATTCTCTAATTACCATGCTGTATATTATAAAGATTTATAGAAAATTAAAGATAAATATGTTTTATCTTATCTATTTATTAGACATACTAAGAATTTTAATTATCCATCGTATTATGCCTTCAGTGAGATATTTTTTATGAATAAGACCTAAAGAATATTGTAAATGGCAAACTGCGTAGAAATAGAGTATGATTTTTCTTCCTCCAAAACAAAAGTACTTAATTGCTTTTAATAGTATAATACTGCTGAATATAGACAGCAACTGGGAGCCATTACAGTGGTCACAAACTGGTGTATTAAACATGCCAATATCCAATAATTGGAGCCTACAAAGTATCCCCTAATGATTAAAAGCGATCGATGCTACTGCGTGCAACCAAATGGCTCGTCACCACACTAAATAATTTATTTGTTGATAATGATTAATAGTGAAAAATCAAAGGGCGATGACTTTACCAGCATATACGGGTGCCCTGAGCCACATTAGAACAGAAACACTCGTATTCTATAACAGTTTTTTTAGTATATCCGTGAGCGGCGCTTGCCTTTTGCCTGAAGATAGGCCAGAACGGCTTAAAAGACGAGAGTGACGTCATCAATGTACAATTTAGAGAGTCGATAAGACAGGCAAAGAGTGCTGCCTGCTCAGGTTAAGGCTTAAGAATAGAAGGAGTGATACTACATCTTGTTTTTATAAGGTAAAGCCATAGCTAACAGATTATATATGTGTGGAATGACGTTCCAAAACATAAAAAAGAACAGGAACGTCTGATGTTATTGTCTTTTGTTTACGCGAATGTTATTCATTGAAATTAAACTACTAAATATGAATTTTATGGCGTTGTTTATTTTAATTATTTAAACTATTAAAACTATTTATATTTAGGTTTACACTTTCCCCGAAAAGCAACCGAAACGTCGGGGAAAGTGTAAACCTAAATATAAATAATAATAATAATAATAATAATAATAATAATATTCTACCACATACACACAACACTATCTAGCCCAAACTAAGCAGAGCTTGTATTATGGATACTAGACAATGGATAAACATACATATATACTTTTTTTTTGTAAATACATACATATTAAATAGTTTTAATAGTTTAAATAATTTTATTAGCTTATAAATTAGTATAATTCAATAGTAGTAGTAGTGTAATAGTTTTAAAATTATGTAAATCAGTGATAAATAAACAAAGCGATAAAAGCCGTATATAGTAGTTTAATTCAATGAACATCTGATGTTACTGCAATATTTAAATCATTAAGAAAGGAAGCTCGCTATTTATGTTATGTTATCTGTGGTGAGAATTTCATGTATCGACACATAATTACCGCTGTCCGGTACCGGTTTTAGGTAAAGTACATAAAACCTTACTTACGAGACCCAAAATCTGTAAAAGGATAAAATACACTCGGTATACCCACACTTGAATTCAAAAGAAGGCTTAAAAGGACAGCGGATAAAACTCAATAAAATATTCTGTGACCGGCTTTCCAGAACTTTATTACCATTCAATTTTAGGCCAACTACAAACTCAAGAAGGATACATACAGGCAACATACCTGCTGGTCCAAAACTTAATAACGGCACACAGGGCGTGGTATTGTAAGCGGCTTATTCCAGTTCGCTTCAGTTATGAAAGGTCGACGACTAAAAGGATTTGCGAAAAGGAATGATTAATGTGACAAGAGGACTGATAGCAGGGCTTTGGGTAACCCTTTGTGTCATACAAGACATGGATACTACTTTTTGTGGTTTTATCCATGTTAATGTAATTTTAAACAGATTAAGTCGTTAAGTTGATAATGTTGTTTAACTTGTACGGGCGTGCGAAGCTTGATATCTTTGTTTCGGTGAGTACCGACAAGAAACCACAAGTACCAAAAATGTTGCGTTTTTGTAGATAAGGAATTGGCTTTGATGCGTAATTATTTGGGCAGTTTCTCGAAAGAGCATGCAACAGTCAGTTTCTGTGTTAGTTTCTTTTAGATGCTAAACGGTCAATAATTTTACTTCAATGTGTGGTTGCACTGTTCTCAACTATAGCGCGGCCAGATCAAAAATATTTGAATGCATCGGCTACCCCAAACATAATACTTTGGTAAATTATTGTAAAATATTGCCTATAGAGAACACCCTTAATAGAAAATTGAACATCTAGTCTCGTCATTATAATTGTTTATGTATGTATATTCTAAAGATTTTAGATTATATTGTTTATAAAGTTTGTCCGTAAGACACTCTGATATGTGCATTTCAATTAAAGTAGATACTAGGAATAATACAAACTGCAATATGTAGTGGTTGTAGCTGGTTAAAGCTCGGCATATATAATTCCCTACGCTTTCGGTTCAGCGGTCTGAGAATACTTCAAACTCAAAGCAACAACCAGAACTGTATCTGGACTGGCTCATGTTATTAGTTCATCGAGCTTATCAAAGTTTCCATCTTCAAAGTTACACGTTCCACATTTGTCACCGGAACTCAATCAAGGTCATATACCGTAGCGTTCGCTTAATTAGACTCCGTTAAATTGTTTCTATTCACTCCTCACCTACATCGAACGCTGAATGTTATTTCAAAATCTATTCATACTAAGCCCACGACCTCATCCATCAACGTTATGCCATTATCAACCCAATCTTCTAACGTTCAAGGTCTACAGTGGCGTGTACGGTGATTACTAGCCTTTTCTATGCGATGTTGTGTAGTGAACTCGGTTTAATCAGTGCTGGAAGTTATTTTAGAGTTTCAGTTGTTGGTAACAGTTTAGTTTTTTAGTTGCAACTTCGGGAACAGTTTGTGATCGGATTTTGTATTGGGAAAGTTAAATACTAAGAAAAATCTAACTCGTGATCAAAGCGGCCAGTATTTCAGTATTTAGTTTTAACTTTTGAGCTGACTATATGTAATCCAATGAAACAGGCATTCAATGTTTTTTTTTTACCTGCTTACTGAACATACTGACTGCCTGTGTAGTGGAAAGGTAGTGCCTTCAACTGCTATTCATGAGGACTCGGGTTAAACTTTTAGTAAGCTAAACATCGATTACTTTTGATTCAATACTGCATACAGTACCTGAGATATGACTTCCGGGTTGGCAGTCGGCAAAATGTTATGGGGTTTTACGGACAACATATTCTCAGCAGTGACACGTAATCTGGAGTCTATTGAAACGTCAGTATGCTCGCTCCATTTTACAAAAATGTGGCTGTTACACACCTCTGCCTACATCTTTGAGAATATAGACATGAGGCTATCTATGTCGGTACTGAACACACTGACTTATTAATCTACACATTATAATTAAAAATTGTACGATTTTCAATTGTTATTTGTATCCTATGTTCGTATAAATGTGTTAATGTATGTAAAGCTCTTCTGCGCTGCGTCTCGAGGATTATCCCTTGTGGAAGTCTTACTAAAATATTAAATATAAACAGCGCGGCAGTCCAACGTTCTTTCACTAGGCTATTGCTTTATATTATCCCAACTATAGAAGGAAAGGAAACATTATTTTTTGACTTTAAAAAATTGTTAATGTTTTATTTAAATTATTAACTATGTACATAATATAAACACAATTCTTTAAAACTAACTTATACCTAAAATATTATAAAACAGAAATAAAAAAGAAAAAGAAAAATTTAACCCTCTAATAGGCGTCATAGAATGCCTCCGCATCACGACTGGTAGTGTGCCCAGAAGACTGGCAGCATTGCCACGTTGAATGGCAATGCTTATTCTTTCCGCGAAATAAAGGTCAGCCCTCTGGTCACGGGAAGCGTCGATTAACCTTTTCGCGATGTCTCTATAGATAGCACGAGCACTGGGACCCCATGACTCTAGCGATACAATTAAATCTAAAGATTCAATATTATTTATACATACAATAAAATTTTAACTTGTAGAGTTTTGTATATAGGAGATGTTTAAGATAAATTAATGTGAGGGGATTTTTAAAAGATGTAGAAGCCAAATCAATTATCTTTAAAATTTTTGTTAGTCTGTAGAATTGCTTTACGAAATTTAACGCGGTTTTCACAGTTGCATTGCTAACTTAAAATAAGGCAAATGTTTCATCTTCATACGCTGCATAGAAATTAGTTATTAAAAGGAAATGTATATTTTTCTTTCCTAAAATATAATAGTAGTTTAAGTTTTTTAAGTTAGTACGAATAAGATACGTATCTTCTTCCCAATTTTACGCATACGAAGTTGCGCACTAAAGCTATATATGTAGTAATTTATTAAATCACCGAAGCATAACCTACATTACGAAAAGTATAGTCTTGTAGTCTAACCTTTTGTTTTTCCATCGCATTTAAATATATTATACTTCAAGTCGACCTTATTTAAAAAAGGAAAATGTTAAATACAGACTATAAATAGCACTCGAACGACAGCACGAGGTCGTCTTTGAAGACGGTTGTGACGTATGCACCATGGATGAAATATTCAGAAGTCACCCAGTAACTGTGTCACACTATGACCCGTGTCCTCCAACAGCCTGCGGCTAATTATACTCGCACTGCTACCGTATTATAAAAAAGCCTACTATACAATACAAGAATACATAAATGATAAACAAATAGACGACTTATATCTTGTTACATAATAATATCATTATATTAATGTTGAATTAATTTTATATTGTAATTTTAAAATTTTGTGACATAGTATTTATTATATTAGAATTTATGAATATGTTATAGTTTAAGTATTTTTTGCATGAATGTAAAATTTATCTCATAGTTGTATTGTACTAAATATAATAACATTGATAACAAGAAAATTGACATAAATAATTATGTATAAAAAATTTATTTGCTGTGCCCGACAGGGTCCACGATTGTCACTAGCTTTAAGGATACTTGTCTATCATCCTATATTACATTGTGGATTGCAAATAAATAATATGAATATGAATATGAATATGAATTACTATTTGTTTACTAAAAACGATCATCAATATATAACTAGGTATATAGATATTCGTATAAATAAATAACATTAAACGAAACAAGTTCAAACAAAGGAAAATAGTATAGTGGGCTTTTAGAAGTTGTTATTGCTCGCTTATTGACTTGATTTGACCTGACAATGACTAATAAGGACTCAATTAATCCAAAACAGACTGAAAATCGACTTGCTAGAGAATATAGAAATTGATTGTAACTCATGGGCTATTAGTGTACGCCAATAATGGTAACAATGTATGAGTGTGCATGTGTGTGTGTGAGTGAGCGTGTGCGCGCATGTGTGAGTGTTCGTTCACAAATGGTAGTAATTGCAATTCTAGCCGAGTTCCCTGCAATGATTACAGTCGATTTTTATTCGTCTTTGTATTAATTTCCCTATTTCCAATTCTCAGGGTCGAACCCGATCGAAGACGTTTAACGAATGAACGTAATGTTATGCTGTTGTCGTGAAAAGGTTGCATTTGGTTCCATCTTTATTTGTGCTGAACGTCATCAAATTTTTATACTGATGAGAAATCAATATATTGACGAGAAAGCCCTTCTAGGTCACTAAGGCAATATACATATAATAAGTATTATAACTGCAACTGTGCTCGCGATTTTATTTAAATTTATGAACCAATATGCCTTAAAATCGGTTTTGCTGTTTCTAGTCGCGAATTTGTACTCATGTACCTACTCGTTAAAAACAAACAAATTTACTCTTATATTTCTATTATTTGTCAGAATATTTATTAAATTACCATTTATTTATATTGTTTATCATTTTTTTTTATTCACAACGTATATATGGTGCCATAGAGAATCTGCTGACAAAAAAAATACCAAATCATCAACACGCCTAAAATATCACCCAGGGCCTACATAGAGATGTATTAAACATTTTTCTCCAGTTGCGTTTTGCAGTCATGATTTCTCGCAAAAAATGGAATATTTTGTACCTATGATTAAAAATGATTATGGTCTGAAATATCAAGTGCTCAAGGGCATAAATGGCATTCAGCGAAGTGGAAACAGAAAAACTCCTCCCTAAGAAAACAATTTTATATTATTTTTATATCTCAACTGTCGAAAATAGATATTTGCTGTTCTTTTTCATTACGTTTTATATCCCTAACATCAGAAATAATAATATGTCACACGGCCTCAATTCGCAGGCAATGCCATCCATCTGTCATGTCTGACAAAGCGGTACAACGCTAGTAAACAATAGTGTGTGTGCGAGGCTTGAGTGAAGACGAGTGACGTGACGTGCTAACACATAAACAGACGCTACGGAAACTCCGTTTTAATTTGTGCGCGTTATATGACCTGGGTGGGAAATATTATTCATATATTACACTTAACTTCAGTATTTTCTGGTAAGGTTAAACTTTTTTATATTAGCAAAGTGGTAAATGAGCTTATAACATGGCTTTTAGTATGCAGTTATTAATAGGCTATGATCGTTTACAATACCATAGGGATTACGCGCTTTACCATCTCTAGGGAGCAAAGTCAAAGGCAAAAATAATATATTCATTTAGTTTATAAAGTAACGTATCGTCGATAGTCACACTGATTTTGCATTTAGGTTAGTTGCTAGATTCAAGCAAGGGTTGAGCCAATGTGAAAATAAGTAGACAGAAGCTCACGGCTGCAGAGTCATGGGAACAGTATTTTAAGATGGCATGAACGAAAATTAATGGACGAAATGTGCCTCCGGAACTTTTAATAACCGGGCGAAATGCAGTAACATCTCTCTTACGCCAGCTTTTTGTAGGTGTTGTCCCTATTGTTTTTATTGCATTTGGTGTCAGATGAGGCAATGGTCCAATTGATTGTATACAGTAACCGCCAGACATTGACATGAATGTTTTCATAACTGAGCCGCTCCTTTAACGGTTGAAATTGAGATAATAATTATGGTTATGATAAAATCAATTCATTAAAAGCAGGGTGAAATTAAAATCGTAATCATAATTAACACAGGACCGCACTACTGAGTATAGGAATATAGGCAAATAGTAGGACAGCAATACCGCTTTTCTTTTATCTATAATGTTACCAGGCAGTTTACAATCAGGAGAACCTTCAAACTATGAAACTTAAAGGAGTATATTTTTATTCCTTGTGCACTTTTATATCGCAAGGTCGGCAACACGCGACAGTATCTTAAGTTTTTACATTTATTTACCTATTGGCAATTCGCATGTTTGTTAGCCACTGAAGATAAAAAATACGCTAATTCATCAATAAAAAATAATCGTATCCCCTAAGTACCTTTAATATCATGCCTGTTGATATAAAATCTGAAAAGATATTAAAGTGAGGTGTTAGAGACGAGCAAATTTAGAACCAATTTGCGGAGTACGCAATATATACGCAATGTATAACATCTCCAGACAAGTATCTAATTTTAACCTAATTGAGCAAGTCGAATTCGAATTCTCTAAATTTGTACTTACCTATCTCGAATTCTACTCAGGCGGGCATTGCGGCTCTCATTCTACTAATTCAGCAAATTGCAGCGCCGCCCGTCTTATTACTCGACGCCGCAATTTTCTGTCTGAGGCCTTATTAACAAAAGTGCATTTCTCGCGACCCTTGAACATCAAGGGCGCCGACATAGATTCATTAATACAAGTATGACAAATTAGATCTCATTGCACACACCTCTCCCAGTGTTCTCTAAAGAATGTGCTTGTTAAATAGTATAGTAGTTAATAAGCTATGTCGTGTTAAGTATGATAAATCGCACTGAACCAGTGTGGTGGATAATGGCCTAAACCTTCCCATACTGTGAGGAGGCCCGTGCCCAACAATAAAACAATTTATTAGCAGATCTGATATTATAAATAATGAGCAGGAAAAACTTTCATATTAATACGATTATAGTTTATTGCCTGCCTGTTCAGTCCAATGGCGTTAGTTTAATTCAAGAATGTCTGTCTTTTTAAGCAAAGCTGTTTCGGGTTTTATTCTATCAGGCTTAACTTAGTGATATCGTGGACGCTAGTAAACTTTTTCTTAACTCTGCTGGAAATAGAAATGAAATAATGTGTATGTAGAGCCTCGCTGATTTCAACATGTTGTGTTTCGTTCGGTGAGTGAGAGTGCCGGAGGCCCAATCACCCTCTTTCCCCCTTCCCGCTCCCTCTTTCCCAATTCCTTTCCTGAAGGGTCGGCAACGCGCAGGTGATGCCTCTGCTATTGTAGGCTATGGTGACCACTTACCATCAGGTGGGCTGTATGTTGGCTTGCCACCTTAAATGTATATATAAAAAAAACCTGTGCCAAACTGTAACGGAAAGACAAAAGTCTTTTTTAAATATTACTAGCAATTTACTTTATAAACTACTAGCATTCTTGTTAACCCCTCCAGCTAAGCGTGTGTTAGGAGTGGGTTTACATCGTTATTGCAATCGGTGGCATTCGAAACCAAAACCTCTCGATCGAAGCCTTCTTCTCCCTAGCCTATATTATTCCCAAGTCACTTGGGGTCGGCTTTTATAGTCTAACCGGATTTGACTGGATATCAGTTTTTATCGGATCGGCTGCCACCTGACCTTCGCAACCCGAAGGCTAACGATACCCTAAGGACTAGACCAGTGTCAGTATATTATTGGGCACTGACTTCCCAATAACGACTGCCATAGATGTTCATGACAGCCGGGACCGACGGCTTAACGTGCTCTCCGAGGCATCGAAGCCTAAGCTAGATATATTGCTACTATTTAATATTTTGGGTAAAGGGGGCTTATGTACCTAGCCATTATTTGCAGTTTTGCTCACGCTAAAACCGTCAATATACAAAGCCTTGTATTACACGTTTATAGGCTGTGGAAATAAAAGCCAGACAAATAGACGCGCACTGGTATTGTTGTACATATAAAACAGTAGTAGTTGGTCTGACAATACAATAATTTGTGGCGGACAAGTGGAATGTCCGCGGCTGTTTGGCACGCTGCGGCATGGCGGGCTGGCCGGCGGATGCGGACATGACGTCACTTACCCTCGCCCCGGACCCCCTGTGCTAGCCTAAACACTAGGCGGGGTTCCGTTGTTCACTGTTTCCGCATTGTCTTTTATTGTAGCAAATTATAACTATACGTATAGGTGTCATAACATTTAATGTAGGAAGACAGTGGACTTTATAGGTAACGTTAATGCTGAAAATGTTGATAACTAAATTAACGGTGTTTCATTTACGTAATTGTGTTTTTAATTTGTTTTAAACGTAGTACGTTTACATTTAACGGATTCAATTGAACTTTACATTTGTGGATTTGGTGTTTTCGGTAATAATATAGGTAATGTTAGAATCATTTTATTTTAAATATGTATATACAAAATAAACGCATCGAATAAAACAACCTAGATTTGACAGACGTCTTGCTCTATTTGACCATGCCAACATGTAAATGTTAATGCATAGATAAAACTTGCTAATTCCTATTAATTCAATGTTCATCATCAGTGTATGCCATCATGCCATCTATATCAAATATACCTTAGCCCAAATTATTTCATCTCTATAATATTATTAAGTTATTATTGTTATTAATCTTTAGTTTTTATAGTCATATATGGCATAATGGCTACAACACCTTGTTAATCTGAGTTGTAAAACACTGAAATTATATTTAATTGACGATTTAAAGAGTGGCTGTGAGTTTCTTGCAGGTTTCTTCTCATAGGCTCAATCCTTTGCCTGAACCTAGCAACTAACCTAAATGTAGCTTCAGTAACTTAGTAAACTCACTAACCTATATATTTTGACGTACATAAGTGTTACTCTGTGACCTAAATGAATTAATGATTTCCGACTTTGACTTGACCTTGACAAATAAAAGAAAAACTAATTTTCGGCTTCTATAATTATTATTACATTACATAATGACTTGTAATTTTTGATAAGACGACAATTGCTCGAATTAGTCCGCGTAATGTCCAAATGAATTTAAGTTGCGGACTGCTAAATATTCTGCCATTTTGATATGTTTTAAAACTTATTGCAATACAATAATATTATTTGATTCAAAGATTATTTTCATTAAACTAATTTTGCATCAAAAAGCCACAATTTTTAAGAAGATTTAACGATATTATTGTTTTCTAAAATAAGCTACTTAAAAATTAGTATCAAGCGTGCTAGGTTTCATTTTGAATTTCAATGTATAAACGTACTACCAGTACTCAGACAAACCGATACTTCCACCATTATATTGCCGAAGAAGAGGTTATAGTATATATAATGTATAAATACTACGGTAAAACTATAGTGCTGTACAAAAGAAATACTATAGATAAGCATTGGGACTTCTCATGTATGTATATTAATCAGTTGAATTGATACAGTCTACTGTAGCATTTAGACTTCAACCAATTTACACCACAAGAATCAGTGTACCATCACAAACACCTTCTTCATCCGTCATCGCAATAAGCAGATGTAAACAAACCCCTTAACAGCTTGTATCCATAGTCATAAAAGACTAATGAGGAAAACGTCACACTATTTCTATCTACAAGAGTTAAAGTAACCTTTATTAACAGCTCTACTGCGCGGCTTCGCTTGCCTAAATATATGTAGTTCATGTTTTCTTTTTCTGGATGAAAGGCACCCTATATCCTCTTCTGTACCCCTGATAAAATTTATGCGAAATTTTATAAAGATCGGTCGAGTAGTGAAGACGTGAAAGGATAAAAATAAGCAAACTCACATTTGCATTTATAATATTAAGTAATGATAAAACTGCAACACCCACGCCGTTGCTCCACATTCAATTTCAAACTCAATTATTGTTAAAATTTCTTTCAATATTCTGTCACATCTCGTTACCTGCGACAGTTTTGTTTCAAAGAAAATGAACGTCAATTTGATACACGTTTATGCCCACACACTTTCACATTCATATTTCATATAAAAGCAAACGCCACTGAGATTTATATTTCACTTAGCTTAATATTAAAAGATTTCGCGCTTGTCGAATAAATAACATTAAACAAGAGGTGATATATTATTATATTATTTTCCGATTATAAGTATAATCTAAAAATGTTCAGATTTCTAGTTAGATTCCAAGTTAAACATAATATGTAGGCGTTTTAATTAACTTTGACTATGGAAATACTGATAGCTCCGGCTTTTGGCATGCATCGGGCCACTGCTATATAATAAATATTCTACCACATACACACAACACCATCTAGCCCAAACTAAGCAGAGCTTGTACTATGGGTACTAGACAATGGATAAACATACATATATACATTTTTTTTTTTTTTGTAAATACATACATATTATACATAGAAACACCCAGACCAAGACAAACATCCATGTTCATGCACACAAATGTTTGACTTGTGCGGGAATCGAACCCGCGACCTCAGGCGTAGCAGTTGGTTACACTAACCACTACGCCATCGAGGCCGACAGTAGTCTACGTTAAAGACACATAGGATACTTTAACGTTAGGTAAGTTAAATATAGTAGAATAAGACGGAATTATACTCAAAAGAAAATATATTGCGCTGTCTATCTTATAAATCAAATTTTCGATAACGATATGTCGACAGTCGGCTTCTAATAAATTATTCTGTTTTAATTCATATAAAACTATCAAATCAAATTGTTCACTTACAATATTCTGCTAAATCTTAAAGTCGGCTTAAAGTATGAAAGATTTCAATCAACATCTTAATTTATACTATAAAAGCGAATGTGAGTTTGTTTGTTTGTTACGCTTTCACGCCTTAACTACTCAACCGATCATTATGAAATTTGGCATACACATTTTCAGGGGAACAGAAATCACCTTTCATCCAGGAAAAAGTAATGTTTCCGAGGGATAAAAAATTTCCGTGGGTAAATTCTAGTTTTTGTACGGTAGCAATCGCCATTGGTTTAAATGTAACGAAATTTCTGTTCCATTGAATTCGAGTCATAATAAAAATGTTCAAGATGGGAGATGGAGATTGGGACAAAAGAGTCGTCGCGACAGACAGACAATGAAACAACTTTACACTAAGACAACGTAAACAGCTTTGACGCTCGAACACTCGAAGTGGAGGTCGTTGTGTCAGTTTCAATTTATGTTCATGTTCCTGGCCTTTTCTTGTAATGTCAAATGAAGATCGAAAGTAGGTATTCAGTTCTATTCGACTCTCGTATAAAATTATATAGAAGCGATTGTATGATATTTTGGTCCTCACGTAACTTGCAGAATGAAGTAGCAAATCTAGGCCCGGTTCCTATATCGTTTTAGCTACAGACAGTTAAATTTTGAGATATTTTCCACATAATATGGTTAAAAAATAAACTGCCCGTAGGTAAATTGACTAGTTTTTGAACTTAGAAACCGGGCCTAAATCTGTCAAATATGAAATTCGAAATTTGTAATTCGGTCTTTTATGCTATTTTATTTAGCGTTCATGCACTTTCATATTGCTCACACAATTTATATTACCAAAAATAGTAATATAGTGCGAAAATACTTACAGATGTTCATGTATATGTGACCTGCATGTTTGACGAAATATGACACTCAACTTAATGGAATCTTACAAAATGTGTTCCGTAAATAGAAGAAACAATTTTAAAACCAATACGTTCGTAACATTGCATTCTAAAACTGCCAACTTTAACAAACAAGAACTTTATTTCTTAATTTAAAAGTTAACAAACATATAACGAATATACGTTCTTTACATAACTTTTAACAACTAATAGCTCCCGTCCAGGCAGACTTGTAATGAACGTAATATGTTTCCTTTCAGTAACTTGTATATCCACAATGGCGGTTACATTATGAGATAATGGACTTCGGACTAGCCTTTAAATATCTAGATGTGTATTTAGTAAGTACCAAAGAATTAGTGTCATGTATTAGCGTTTCTTTCTGTTCTTAGGAGTCAGGATTAGGTAATTTATAAGTTATTGAAGAAATATTTGAAAGTAAAGGACAATATTGCATATTATTATTATTAATTCGAATACGCATTGTATAATAAAACTATTTTCATTGCAATTTTCGGTATCGGTATCTGTGAACAGCCTTCATACAAGAGTAGTACTTGCTTGGGTCGCTGCACGATTGCAAACGTTGGAACAATGGATACGAAGAACACTCATACTCGAAATCATTGATGATACAGTACTTGTTTGCAGCAGACTGAGATTAAGCTCGAAAAAGCAAGTAAATTGGTAGTCGCGAGATGATTACTTAAAAATAAGTAAATGAGGTAGTTATGCAATATAAACGGTCTACGACGAAAGATAAAAAGGCTGCAATATTGAGAGGCAATTAATATAAACTAATAACATGATTATAATGATCACACAGTGTTATAGTGCAGATTTTGATATCCCTATGCCTAAGGTTTATTGATTGTTATTATTACTTAAACATATGTGTAAATGCTAAAAGCTTATGTATATGTGTAAATATTACATAACTGTGTACAGAATATGCCCATAAAAAGCCTGTTTGGCATCAACAATGTGATGCTCCAAAATATAATTATTCCACATCAACATTTACGTGTATTTGGAATACATTGTCATCAGTAATCTAAAAAATGAACGATGGCATCAAAAAATAAAATCTCATCTCGCTAGCCCATAAAAGAAACTAACCATCTCGCAACAACAAAAGAACGAAGACGATCTTTTAAAAGGAAAGAATATTAAAAGTCGCCGACGCTTGTAAGGCGGAGTTGCAGACTACCTGTCATTTTCCGCAAGAGGGCGTCACTAGGAACCTCACTACTTTAGAGGCAAGTCGGGGAAACCACGTCACGTTTTTGTGATTGCTATTCCACGTAAGAGCTATGAATAGGGAAAGTGGGGAAATTTAGGACGGGCCGAAGACAAATAAAAAATAAGTATGGCAGCTTTCCATAGTAATGTTTGTTTGTGATGTAGGACAAAGTGATAGTCGTACAATTATAGCCTTTTTTAGGTAAACTATGAATATTAGGTATCTATGTACTTCACGTATATGTGGCAGTGTGAAAATGTAACTAGGTCAGTAAATAATGTATCAAGAATTATATACCTATGTACATATTATGTATATAAGGACTGGTAAAAAAACATGCAGACGCAAGTAAATACAGTTCTGAAAGAGTATTAACTTATACCTTTTTATTTTGACCTCGATACAAATAAAATCTAAATATTTGTTCGATCTCAGTCCTTCGGATTAATTTTCTGCGAACGTACACTAAACAATATATGAGTTGGAACATATTATTTTTAAAAGATCAGTATATTTGTCGACTCGTATTTGTTTTACCGGCGGCGAATCTTATACCTACTGGGAGAATTTACAGCGTTAATATTGAACATTCGTTAGAGTTTGTGTGTCGAATTTCATAAATTGAAGTAGGTAATAACAACTTATGTACAACATGATGAACATTATTCTTTTAACCGGTATGCCATTTCTGTCATTAAATTCAATAATTCTATTACTAGATCTAATGCTGCAATACTTGATTTTGCAGTATAAACCATTTCAAAATATAGTCCACACTTAATATCTGCTACAGGTTACGAAGCCTCCGGCGGGCGCCAAATTGATTAGATTACACATATCGTCATTCGTCGTCATTTACACATAGGATAAGATATTGTTTGATACACAGATAGATTGTACAAATCTCTGTTTAGTACACTTCTTTTTAAAATGAAGGTAAGCCTGAACTTTCCATAAAAATGGCCTGTATCGTAATCTCGAGTTTGCAACACAGGTCTTTGAGACAAAAGGTATAACCCAATGTAGAAGTCATTAAACACTAAATTTGATTGAGTTTAGATTTTATAAGAGTTCATTGTCCATTTGTAAGAGATAGAGTAGAGCAGGTTCGCTTAAAACTGCCATTTCCCTCTACCTGAAATTGTCTAACTGAGAAGGTATCTCTGCCTAACGAAAGATCACAGCCAAACAAACAAAAACCGCAGTTGCTGCGTTATCGTGGTGTGTAAGGTTTCTTCCTTATGTGCCTTTTTACTGTTATGAGAACTGAGAAGCGATCATTTGCTTAGTGAAGCAGCTCAGCCATTTGCTCGAAGCGTTAGGGAGATACGAGCTACGCGACTGCTTTTGTAAGCATCCATAGGCTACAGGTATATCTCACCATCAAGCAAACCGTAAGTTTATTTGCCGACTTAGGAGAATAAAAAAAACAAGAGATAAACAGAAAATGCAACAAAAATCTTGTCTTGTTTTTGTTGTAGCCTTCACTAGTCTATTTGCTGAATCATGTTCCATTTGCAAAACACCTATTACGTCATACGAGTAAGACAGTGTTTTTCTAGCGGAGCGCTGCTTTGGGCGTTCACTCCACAAACAATTCGAACGCTACGAACTTACTCTAATGTCATTTGGCTCCCATTCAGATCGCAGTGAAAGGCTTGCTTTTAAGCTGATTAGCCTTTTGAAGAAGCGTGTTTTCCAGATATACAAACCGCACCACCCTTTCACGAGTTAAGCCTTTGAGACTGAGATTATTCGTGTAGTATCATCATTATAGATATCTAAAATTCAATATTTTACATATTTAAATATTAGGAGGTAAATATATTATTTTGAAATTAAAATAGATATTTAGATAATATTTGTTATGTTTGGTAACATTTGCTCCTTTACGTTTACTTTTACGAGCCTAGCAAAGCAAATAGCATATAGGCTGCTAATGTTCGTTGACTAGTGACGTAGGTACCGGCTTATCGAACTGTAGCCGGTACATACATATTTCGTTCATGGCAGATGTACGAAATATGTACCGGCTAGGCTGAGAGGTTGGAGAGGCTATTCCTCTCTTCGCGGCTTTTGCTGTTGCTTTGGTACGAGGTTGTTCAAACTAAATCACAGTTAACGAATAGAGAAGTAGTGTGACCAAGAAGTATTTATCTAAACATATTGAATTTTGTCTTATCAATAATGAAAGAAATTCTATTTAATTTTTCCATTACAAGATTGCCTTTGTGGCGCAGGTGGTAGCGAATGCGACTGTTTTCTATGAAGATTCGGGTTCGGTTCTCGGGTCATATAAAGTGTTCTTAATATAATACTAGATAACGTGTCTTACTCGCGATGAAGTATTTAAAGGTTATGAATACTTACTAATTCCCCGACGTTTCGATCGACTTACGTCTATTGTGGTCACGAGTTGATAAAGTGATATTAGGTTTTTCTGCTGTCAATAAGTTCTCAGTAGCAGCTTGGTGACTGGAACTGGAGACGGTAGATGACCATAAACTCTATCTAATGGGCCATAACCATAGCAGGCAAAAAGTGACTGTAATACACCTCTCCTTTTGGGCTATGGCTCGCTATAGCATGAGATTATGTTTGTTGTAATAAAAAAAATATTTATTTACATATGAAGGTATGTAAAACGTCTACTATCCCATGTTCGAATGTCGACAAAATCTTACAATCATTTACTCCGTCTACGTAACAATACCGTTTATTCCAAAAGCCCGATAAAGCCACCATCAATATTCACTACCAACTCACCTAATTTTAAACAACTTGGCTCGGCAACCAACATTAAACTTTAAAACAACAAACGAAATTATAAAAATGTCTACACATGTATAAGCCTTATAGCTGTTTAGAGTATTTTGTAGAGCTAGACAAACTCTTTTGTGCCTCTTCAGGGAATCAGACGATTTCGTAAGTTCGTTGTAAGCCGGAGAAGTCAAATATACTTGAGTAGAATATCAAGTAAGGCAGTATGTGACGTAACCTAAGGCTAGGCGCATACGTACCGTTCTGAATCGAATGACTGTCTATTTGTTATGAAAACGTTTGTAAGTGGTAAACACAGTAGTGTGTAGTTACTTAGCATTATATGACTGCCTCGATGCTGCTGTACCATTAGTTTATGTTTACGTCAAATCGTGATGTCCTGGGCTCGATTCCCGTGTGTGAAGCGTTTTTCTATATTCTATTAGACAATTCTTAGAAGGTGTTATTGTTGTTACCGTGGCGTAAGTTTACACGTTGGTAGCCGATGAAATTTAATTCAAAGTCACTGATTTGATGCCTGCTTTGAATCGATAAGTCTATCGAGTAAAGTGTTATTTGATTTTTCGAATACGAAATTCTTGATAACTGAACGGAGACTGGATGTACTTTGTGTTTGGCAATAGGCTTCCGCCCTTTCATATTGGACCTAAACACCTACATAGTTACGGCAATGTAGTCGTGTAATTAATTATGCTTCTTCCTATACTTACCCAGAAAAAGCAGGAATAGTTCTCTCTATGTAGTCTATACGGTTACGGTTATAACTTGACGGAACGTTTGAAACGGACGAACTTATATGTGTGTTTCGATCGTGTCGTACAAATTCTGAATCCACCTGGGGAACTTCGTTAGCACGACATACGTGATTCAACAATCTCAATTAGTCTAGTTCATTTGTAACTGTCAAATATATATTATGCGTACCTTCTTATATTTCCTTAAACATTGGTTGCGCCTGACCACTCTCCGGACGATTCAGATTGTCGTCCCAACCGATCATAAGAGTTAGGAAATAGAGAGTGCAATTGTGTTTGCGCACACATTTGTGCACTATAGTATCCTCTGTGCCTGATGGCCAGTCTCAGTGTTAAGATTAGCGGCCGAGGTCAATATCTGACGCGGACCTTATGTACCTAGCCTAAGTAGATAAATTTTGATGAGTCATGTTTGAATTCTCTGAATCAAATGAACCGTATCTGTTGTTCGAAAAGTAACATGTGAGAAAGAAAATTGGACGAAAGAGTAGATCGATGGATTGAATGACTTGACAAAGATCGAAGTGAATACTGATACGATCACTGATGGAGATTAATGTAGAAATAAGATGGTGATTATACATTACATGTATCTCGTAAGAAATGTGAAAAAGACTAAAATATATTGTGTATAATATAATATATATAATAGTAATTAATAATAATATATCAGCCCTGTATTAAATTGTCCCACTATTGAGTACGGGCCTTTTCTCAGTGTGAGAAGGGTTAGGCCATAGTTCACCAAGCAGGCTCAATGCGGGTTGGTAGACTTCACATATCTTCGAGAACATTATGGAGAACTCTTAGAGTTGCAGGTTTCCTCAAGATGTTTTCCTTTACCGTCAAAGCAAGCGATAATTAACTATTTAATACACACATAACTACGAAAAGTCAGAGAAGCGCGCCTAGGGATCGAACTTGAGACCTCTGCGTGGCAGTCTAACGGTTTCCCACAAGGCTATCGCTGCTTCCTATTAATATGTTGTGTATGTATATTATATTGCCAAGAAATATATGTTGTGTGACTCTGAAAGATAGAATAAGGAATAGTGTGATTAGAGAGAGATGCGGGATAAAAGTGGATACAGTGACGAGTATAGAAAAGAGCATGTTAAGCTTGTTTGGGCATGTAGAAAGAATGGACGAGAAAAGACTGACTAAGAAAGTTTATAAGGCTAGTGTGAATGGAACAGAGAAAAACCTAAGCGAACGTTTCTTGATCAGATCGGAGACGTACTGGATAAAGGCCAGGTTAAGAGCACCTTAAATCGGCGAGCGTGTATGAGGAATGTTATGAAAGTGAATGAAGCCAGAGAAGTGTGTCAGGATCGTAGCAAATGGAAATCCGTAGTCTCTGCCTACCCCTCTGGGAAACAGGCGTGAATCTATGTATGTATGTATAAGTATATTATATTACTAGCTGTCCCACGCGGTTTCCCGTTTATGATGTCTGCTCCGCGCCTGCGGCTCGTAGCGACATATTACATAGCCTTAGTTATTTCTGAATAAAGTAGCTTTCTAATGGTGGAATATTTATTTAAATCAGTTGTTCAGAGCTTCTGAGTTTATTCATTACAAACTAAAATAGAAAGTATAAATCTTTCTCTATATAATATTAGTGTAGAGGTAACACATGGAAAATGTCTTTAAAGATAGCCCGTATTAAAATCGTTAATGTATGTATGGTGTAGGAATTGTAATTAGTTTACAATGATGTCTTTATATTTCTCTTAGGTCAAAGTATGTAACCAGAGTTCTAACTTAATTAGTTTAATATTAAATCGAAACTCAAAGAGAAACGGCAGCAGTGCATTTCCATCACAATTCACTGTCTGATTTAATTAAAATCCCACGTAGAACGGAGCGTGTCAATTTCCGTTTGTCGGACACATTTAAAGACTTTGTGCTGCTTCTCAGAATTTACTTATAAGGAAACCCAATAAGCCCAATCCAAGAATGGAACCCAAGATGTCACGATTATCGATTACTAGTACTCAAGACTCTAGTAATCGATAGACTAGTCGATTATCGTATACGATTATTATCAATACGCAAGCACAAACTTACGGCACGAGACCAAAGATGAAGTTATTACCTATAATAAATTCGTAAATAATAACAAAATAATTGTACCTATTAATTTATAGAGTTAACCGTTATGTATATTCTAAATCTTTATTGTACAAGAGCTTTATTGTAAATCCCATGCCTTACGAGGGAGGACAAGGAGAGCTGTATCGATGATTTAATAGCCAGAGGTGGTAAGCCTTAATTACTTGTCTTGCTACGGAACTGGTTACAACAATAGAATAACTCTGACTATATAATCTTGAAGAGATAACATAATTACAAAAACACAAATAATTATAATACTAAATATTTACAAAAATGGTTTAGGCATCGTAGAATTCTTCAGCATCGCTGTCAACTGGTAACGTGCCCAGAAGACTGGCAGCATTGCCACGTTGAATGGCAATGCTGATTCTTTGGGCCCAGAAAAGACCAGCCTTCCGATCACGCGAAACGTCGATCAGGCATTTTGCGATCTCCCTGTACAAAATACGAGCGCTCGGACCCCATGAACCTAGGGTTTCCAGTTAGAGTTAACCTAAATCTAAATGAACAACTCAAATCTGAAACCATAAATCAAAACAGTATTTTAAAAACATAGCATACTTTTACTATCACAATAAACAGTAATGAAAGCCACAATAAAACATTATAATAAAGTAAAGGTGCTCAATCCACAAATTAAGAGTTCAATAACCGTTTTTATGGTTAATTATCGGAACTTAACAATGTTTAACCCACAAACCTACATATATTCGCGTGAACAATTATTTTACAGATTAAGACTGCTATTTACATATTAATAAGTGTATTGTTAGGGATTCGGCACACTGGCTACTTTTACTAGCCAATTAGTAAGGTTATTGACTCTGTAGTCGTTTGGGAGTTGCTGGATTATTGGATTGGCTTGACTCTAATCTTGGCAGTTACTGGATTGGCTTGAACAATGTATATCTTGATGGTTAGTCTGCTTGCTACATATCTTGGATTACTTCTTACGATAATTATTTTTCTACACATCTAGTTTAAGAAAGAAAATAAATTTCTTGCATTTTTTAACAAAAGTAGAAGGTAAGGGATCTTTGGATGCGGGTAGCCTGTGACTGGCCTTGGCTTGACTAGCCTACGTCAAGCAGTGGATGTTTTTCGGCTGAGATGATGATGATAACGATTTATATTGGCTGTATACTTGACCTCCTGTTTGGGTAAGGAAATTATGCATACATAGTCTAACGCCCGTATCGCCAAAGGTATAGACAAAGGTGGATTACATTTTGCCAGCTATGATATTAGGTATCACGTAATAAAAGACTACCCTATTGCCTTCTAAAGGGCACGGTTGCAGCCATTATGGTGTTACTGAGAATTACTTATACAATACGTTAGCTCCCAAGAACCCATTGGCCAATCTGTCATATTCAATATTGTTACGTCAACGCGGCATTAACAGAAAAATATGCGTGTATAATTTATTACTAGAGCCCGTTTCATCAATAGTAGTTTTAACTACATAGTGAATTTGAACTTATTAGTGATGTCATAGATTTAGTATAATATATAATATGCATGGTATGCCGTAGAACGTAACGTAAACTTTAATCTTGACATGTGAACAGTCTTCTGCGGTTTATGATTATGTTACGGGTTATTTTAACCTCAATCTAATTTTAGCCTGTCCTCTGTCTGATCATCATGTTCGTAGCGTAAAGATACATAGTTTCGTAGCACTATTGTGTATGCTATGTTAAGGGGTACAGAACAAAATGACGTATGGTTAATACGTTTTTCGTAGCTAGTGTGTAGAGACCGTAAGTCACATTTCGCAGGATTTATAGACCATTTAATTGTGTCCTTGATTAACAAGCTTTACGTCTATATATGTCAGTAAGTCTGTCGCTATTAAAGTTGGTCGTAATTATATTTATAAATTTATTAATGCTTGCTAGGAAAACATCCTCAAAAATAGGTATATAAAGCCAACAAAAAAATCCATTACTAACTCAGCAATCAGATTATATAACATTCTTTATTTAGAGGCGAGGTGGCCTTTTGCACCTCGCTTTTCGTAACTCTGTATTGATTGATATTTATTGTACATAAATAAAGTATAGGCACTTACATGCATTAATATAGACTGGTCTATATTTGACTGCAACGATGCAAAGGTTATAGTTTATGACATTATATGCGTCATTGCCAGTACGTCGTGAGTTGTGAATTATACAGGGCGGGCCATAATTTTTTGCACTTTTGTAATAGAACGAAAAATGTGAAAATGCTACGAGTTTTTTTTCATCCACAGTTATGGAATTTTAATGGTTATAACAGTAGGACTTGGTTGCAGCAATATGGCGCTACCTGTCATACATCCAATGAGAGTTTACAAGTGGTTAAACAACTGTTCCCTAATAGGCTGATCGCGCGCAGAGGAGACATTCCATGGGCCCCCCGCAGCCCCGACCTTACTCCAGCTGATTTCTTCCTATGAGACTATCTTAAAAGTCGAGTCTACGTGAATATACCAAGAACAATTTACCAATTAAAGGATAATATTCGTCAAGAAATGTGTAACATATCGAGCTCACTGTGTCAGAGGGTTTTCGAAAATTTAACGGCCAGGTTCCAGGAATACCAGCGTCGAGATGGTGGCCACCTGTACGATATTTTTCAAGAAATAATTTTCCCTTTAATATTCTACATTTTCAAATAAATATTTATTTGAATACACATTTACGTGACAACAATTTGGATGATGGACTAATAAACAAAGTCTGAGTGTTCTTTGCGTCCGTTATTTGAATGTATGTTTGTACCTTTCTCGCTATACAGGCTTTCCTTATGTTAGAGTAGTTCACTTAATAAAATTATTATATCTATGACACTTACGCGACCTGTATGGTCGTGTAAGTATAATCATAATATTATCTACGATCTCCGATTTTACATTATTTGGTTTGCAATCTATATCGTAATGAATACGAATTAAAGACACAAAATAAAGTTTAATCGCTTGTAAAAGCATCTTAAGTAAAAAATATCGTTTCAAATGATACACACTTCCACAGGACTAAAATAGGATTCCCAAATCTTCGAATAAAACACTTCTAACGTTGGAATTAAGGGCAATTTTACACGCTGTCACCGAAGACGCTGCATAAAACAGTATCCGAGTTTGTTCGTAGCTTAAGCTTGTTACACGCCTGTTATCCGACAGCTCAATCAACCGAAAGCCATTTCACAAGCGGTGCGGTTCACACACAACTTCTCAAGTTTTAAGCTGATCGAAATTGGAGACGGTGTATTTTGTGTCAGTTTATTGTTGGGATTCTGTTTAGTTTATTTAGAACATTTTGTTGCTTGTTGCTAATCGGCAAGGAGCTCTCGCACAAGCTAGTTAATTTATTGTACCATGGTTTAAATTTGTTATGTATAAGATGATGTTATTTATTATATAACACTATAATATATTGTTGTTGCTTTAAAGAATTAAGTGCAATGCAAGTATGGTTTCGGACGTAGAAAGAAATTTTAGTACATATTGTTATAATATCATGGCATAAACACATAATATACCTTGTTAAATAGTGGAAGGTAGCTCAAGACATAGGTACTCTTAATATAAACAATAAAAAATATGGAATTACATACTTCGAAAAGCAAGTTACACTAGCTTCTATTGTAATGTTTATCATAAAGTTATAAGATAACTTCCACAACATCAAACATATAATAAATGCAATCCATCTAGTTGCCTCTTTATTTTAAAACTAGATTTTGCCAGTATCTTCACTCGAGTAAACGTAGGTTAATTTAGCCCGACATAAACTCTCCGTCGCCCCGCGGAGTGGTAAGCGTCAAAGCATTCCGCCACGTAAAAAAAAAAGGTTAGTAACAGTACTTTTTCTTTATGAAAGGTACGCTATGTCTTTTTCTGAGCCTTTATGACGTGTAAGCGAGACTTCATGATGATCGGTCGAGTAGTTAAGGCGTGAAAGCGTAACAAACAAATAAACAAACTCACATTCGCATTTATAATATTAGTTAGGAACTTAGGATTGGACTAGTTAGGATTAGGATTAGGATATTACGTACAAGTCGTAGATGAGATCACCAAGGCCCACTGAAGGCATGTTATCTTCTTATCTTATCTTGTGTGGGGGCCAGTCAGTACAGACCGGCGACACTTCGACCCAGTGGGATCTTTTGTTTCGACTTCCCCAATAACGACTGCCGTAGATGTTCATGGCAGCCGGGATCGACGGCTTAACGTGCTCTCCGAGTTACGGAGCAGGCGATCATTGTCAATCAATACGCACATAATTTCGAAAAGTCATATAACTTCCGAAAGTCAGATGTGCGTGACGTGGTTCGAACCCGAGACCCTCTGCATTGCAGTCTGATGGTCTCCCCACTGAGCTATCGCTGCTCATGAAGGCATGTTAGCGCCAGATTGAATATAATAAGCGGATATATATATCTGGGTTGAGTACTATAGTAAGACTAAGCATTGAGCTTATATGACAGCATGGATGGCGTAGTGGATTCTGTGATCGCCTCGCCATTGCTATTGCGACGAGTGTTGTGGTACACGGGACAAAAATGTGTGTGGACATATAGTTGTTCCGAGTGTGAATGTCCTTCGCTTTCGTTGTTTGAATGCTTGTAAAGTTTCCCAAGATACAGATTTTTTTCTTTGTACGAAAGATATCTTTATAAACAATGAAGGTTTCAACGACGCTGTAGTTCAGACACTTTTCAGTCTCTATTGAATCATTATATTGATCAATAAAGAAAACTTACACTAGTCTCAATGAGTCTGTAATAAAAAAGTAAGCTAGGCGGTCGCGTGAAAGAACTAAAAGAACGTAGAGTTAGAAGGCACGCAGAATATCCGCAGCTCATTATGTTAATAGAACGTGACAACTGATCACGTCCCATATTATACATTTTACGGATTTATTGTAATTACGTTAACTATACCAACGCTTATTTTGAATACAAATTGCGTTTTATTTCAAGGTTATTTTCGTTACGAAATACTTTTGCTTTTTTCTCGTTGGTTATTAGCCTATTGAGTCGCAGCGGTACACCGGCGGCCATACACAATAGGTTTTGAATTATGTCTGGTATTCCATAACTTGACAGGTTGATCTAGTGCCCAATCGCCTCGGCCTCGCCTTATAATAAGTTCTGACATTCAAATCTGTCTATAGTAATTTTAGATGTACATATACTATCATTTAACAACTGGTTAGTACGCATGTTTGTGATCGTGTTGAACATTGAACGCCTTGACCGATTGAGGTCATATTCACACCATATATTTTGTTTTATTGCGACTATGGTTTATTGCTATCCAAGGAACCGATAGATGACGCTGTAGTTAAATTATATACAATCGACTAGGAGGAATTCGTAGCTGACAGTCATACAATATATCTTGGCAACAAATCTGACAAGAAATAAACATTTTGCCTCAGTGGCCCAGCTGTAGTGAATGTGACTGCTGATTACTGAGATCTCGTGGTCTCGGAATCTATTCCTGGATAAAGTGTAACTGAGTTTTCTGTCAAGAAATTGGGCCCGGGAGACGTCAAAAGGCTCATCGCGTATTATATGAGACCTAAAACTACAGTTGGCAAAATAAGGGTGCCTGCTTTCCTCTTCGGAAATACAGGCGTGAAACTATTGATGTAGGCACATATTTTTGAGTAATGGCACCGTAAAGTTATTATAATATAATAATATCAGCCCTACTTATAAACTGTTCCACTGCTGGACACGGGCTTCTTCTCAGTATACGAAGTTTCAGGCAGTACGGATCCAGTACGGATTGGCAGAGTTCTCACATTTTTTAAAACATTATGTAGGACTATCAGACATGCAGGTTTCTTTCATCTATAAAGCGAACGATAATTAACAATTTTAAAAGCACATAACTTCTAAAACTCAGAGGTACGTGCCTTGGAATCGAACTTGAGATCTCTGTGTGCTTCGCAGATGTCTCGTCTCGAGTTTTCACGTCTAACAGTCTCCTACTTGGCTATCGCGGGAGCAGTAAAGATATTTACATTAAAAGTCCTTCAAATAAAATTTCATTCATTTGTGATAATGAAAGTTAGTGCATTTCCTTGCTCTATAAGACGCAAGGACTGTTAATGTTTCTATCGAACTTCGTTTCGTTTGCCCACCCCATAATTGAACACGTGCCTTTACGATATGTAGTCACGCTTACGCGTAGGTATATCGTTACACCAATGAGGTAATCAATTTGCAAAGTAAACAAAGAACTGTTTCACATTATCAGAAAGTTGTTGAAATAAACTTTTTATTGATACATGTATGCATAGTTATGTCTGTACCTATGTCTTGTAAGAGGTAGGCAGAAGTGTTTTAAATAAACCTTTTGGTTTCTATTATTTGGACCCTCGTAATAGGCGCCATCGTTATAGCCACTTAATAGAGGAGTACTGCGCCTAATCCCTCTACGGTGATGTCGCATTGCCGTCTCTTCGAAATATGAGAGTTAGGGATCGGAGAGAAGACTTAGCGCTTGCGCATTTCTGCACTAAAATACATACAGCACAGATGGCCGGTCTCTGTTCAGCCGCCATGACCAAAATTCGGTCTAGAGAACCTTAAAAAGCAAGCCATCTTCTACATTGTAGATTCTATCTGTGTCGTACCAGCCATATCTCTAAACTTCATCCTACGATTGAAAATTTCATTACAGAAAAACTCAATTACACTTTTGCTTGACCATGTAACTTGTGCCACGAAATCAACGAGCCGAATCCTTGATATAAATATGTATATGTGTATAATTGCCGTTTAGTATATGTTGTAATAATTATTTCGAACAAACGATATTTAATGTAATGGTCAAAATTAAACCGTAATTCACTGAATTTAAAAGCAAATATATATTCTTAAATTTTAATTTTCGTTAACTGCGTATAAACTCTTTACAATATCAAATCACACACTCCACTATGCGTGCAATAAACCTTAAAAGGGGTACAATGTTTCCGCTTCTTGTAATTATATAGGTATACATACATACGTCTCTTTTAGGTATGCGTAATTTAAAATGCGGTAATGCTTACATTTCGGCAACAATTATTATGCAGATCAAAGTGCTGCACGTATATATGCTAAATTTCTCACTTTAAAATTAACATGTTGAGATTCTGCACATTTTCGTATCCGATGTATAAAGTGCCTAAAATACTGTAGAGAGAATATAATTAAAAGTTTGGACAACTTAGTCATAAATGGTCAAATGTTACGCCTGATAAAAATAACTTTTGTTTTCTGTGTAATTTGTTTAATAAAACGCATAGAGATATTTGAATACTTATGAAGGGCTGAGGTGTGTTTTTATTATACCCACATTTCAATAAATACATTTCAGCTACCGGTTTTTTTTGTCTACCGGGCAAATGGCTATACTCCATTCTACTACAAAAAAATTATTTTCGCGACTCGAGAATCGAAACAGGGAACTCACTATCGAACGAAAACTACCACAAAATTGCACAAGACCAATGAAGCACGTAACATAAAGATATTTTATTCATAAACTTGAGAACAAATTTTCTTTCCTGTGCGGCATCCCAAACATTTTTCATTAGAGAACAAAGACGCTGAAAGTTCATTCAATACTTTCCAAGATGTCATCCATGTCGCGGTTGTCGATCAAGTTGATTCGTGCCCTGTCTCCGATCGTATCGCGTCAATACTGGGACTGGTACTGCCTTATACCGATACTATGAATCTTAACGTTCGATATTTTCGATTGGTGACGCAACTGATCAATGCCGACAGGGCAAAGGACGCACGTACTGAATAAGAAGCGGATTTCAGAACGGGATAAATATGTTTGTGGACTTCGGAAGTCCGTGAAGATGTTATGGGAATATAAAGTGCATGCTTATAAGGTTATGTTAGAATTGCTGTCATACATTTCTTTTCCAATAACTTGTGGAACCACTTAGTACCCACGTGATAGAATCTTTAAGTAATTTCGTATAATGGATGCTGTGATGTATCCAAAATATAGCGGATAACCGAGATAAAAGAGATCAACAAACATTAAGAGGTAAATACAGTGCAAATACCACTTCTTGCGATTGTTCTAAGCCCTGTGTCCCAGAGAATCTTACAAACATTTAAACAAAGGACGCATAAACACACATTTTGTTATTCTGTTTGAGTATTTAACCCAATAAGACTCATCGACTGGAAAATATAGAAACAACCATTTCAACCTCTACGTCATCTGTGTAGCTACTAAGATCCAGTATTATGCACAAATTGGGGCAGCTCGACTACATAAATATCTCCTCTATTTAGCTGATCGCAGGTTTTGTGTGAAACGAATGATTTTTGCCCTCCCAATTTCGCCACCTTATAATAAATAAATTTAACATTCATGTAAATTAATCGTATTACACTGTTTCACACCTTTCCATCGACAATATCTGGTTGAATGGCGAACATGGTAAGCGAGAATGTTTTGTGTATCCAATTAGTCAAATTAACGAGGATGCACACAGGCCTTAAATACACATCATTAATAAATTTGAACGAAACCCTGACCAGCAGGGTTGGACTGATTGGTATTCAGTTTTTAGTTAACGAACCTTTTATGTCTGTTCAAACCTTCGTGAGTTAAAATAAATATTGGCTTTACCCCGAGTTGTTATAATTAAAGTTGATTTTAGCCAGGCAATTCCTAAGTTATTTAGTCATTTTTCTTTTTACCCCAGGAAGAATATATATACTTTATGAGAAAAATGAAGAATAAAATAAGAAGAAGTTTAATATAATATAAGAAATAACTATAGTGGGTATCCAAACCGTCTAAATAAATCTAGAGTACCCTTCGTATTATCGCCACCCAACTTAGATCTTAGATCGCAGCTTAATAATAGGGGTTAAAGTATGAAGTTGCCGTTGTATAGTAATATATATGAACCTTGAATTGACATAAAACCTTCATGGTGTGAGATTTTCGAGTGAAACTTTTTTCACATGATACCTATAAGATAATTATTTTTTTAAATGTGTAACACTCGATTCTCAACTTTGGACGACTACTTTCCCTTCACCATTATTGCTCCATGATAACGCAAGGCCTCACATTGCACGAGAAATTGTTGTAACTCTAAAGGAGCTGCAGTTAGAAACCATACGTCATCCTCCGTACTCGCGAGACTCCAATGAGCTACTATTTTTTTTGTGATTTGGACAATTTTCTACGTGTTAAAAAAATTTGTTCTTAGAAAGCAGTACTAAATGCTTTCACACAGTTTGTCGAATCTAGATCCCCGAAGTTCTATCGTAAAGGCATAAATTAACTTCCGTTTAGATGGTAGCAATGTATAGATAATGAAGGTAAATATTTCGATTAAATAAATATGGTAATACCTATCTTAAAAAATACGAGTTTCAATTTTTCAGTACAAATCGGCAATTTCATACTTTAACCCCTAATACCATTACATTCTGTTTTTGTGACGAGTATAGATTTAAGATCTCATAAAAGAGGTGATATGCTTTTAGCAGAGGCAGTAAGGGATCTTGATTCCTTATGGTGGTAGCACACGTACTCCATTATGGCACTCGCGGGATATACATAGATCTGGTATTGCAGATGCCGAAAGGCGATATCGCATACATACATCAGGCCGAACAGACACAAAACCATTTAAACTTTGAAAACTATCAATAGAGCAAACAATTTTCTTTCTTCTACGTACGTAACAAAATTCGCTACTATCACTTAAAGCAATATCATTAGTAATTACCTGAAGCAATAACGTATAGTATATCAGTGTCTACGTTACTAAAAGAATAAGATTCTTATACTTATGTAGACGCCTCCTACATCTTCAGTGGATCGCACCTGTATTTCATTAAAGGAGTAGGCAGAAATGCTGTCATACCCACATTTCTCCAGCTAAGTTTTAATTATCACGTTAGACCGGGCGAGAGCCATACTTGGTGCTGCTACTGAAAAACCAATCCAAGAAACCTTTGCCTGAATCGAAATGGGGTATCGAAAGCGAGGTGTCTCATTGGCTCCAAACAAGTCATTTATATATATATTTATATAAACTGTCCCACTGCTGGGCGCGGACCTATTCTTAATGTGAGAATGGTTAGGCCATAGACCAACACACTGGCCCAGAGCGGGTTGGTAGTAAATTATCAATCACTAATCAAATACAAAAGTTATCTTTAAAGTTAAAATTAAAACTTGCTTAATTTCTAAAGCATATTATAATATAGATGATTATTTAAATGACAAACATCCATGGCACTAATATTTGCATTAGATCACAGGATATTAAATTACCAATACTAACACTTATGTTCTTTTTTAATATATGTATATATATATATATATTTTTTTTTTGTAATATTACTACTTGCTTAAGCTGGAATTTGCATTGCTGTTACATTCAGTCGTATTTTAATCAAGAAGAATGTGCAATGAAGACAACTCGTGATTATGGACAGTTCCGTTAAGCTTTCTTTTGAGTCTTATTCTGTATTCTGGTTTAGTGGAATTCGATAATTTACTTCTACATTTTATTTAAACAATTAGATTAAACTACGGACTATAATCACGTCTTGTCTTGATTATTTATGTACATGTACGTGGATGCTCCTATTTACCATACTGCTGCTTTAGAGGCTACCATCAATTTTTATCAAATGCTTGAGTATGTTGAGTAGTAGTTCATGGAGAAATGGTTGCAGCACCTTACAGTTATAATTTGTAAATGAAATATTATTGTACACTTGGCGATTAAAAAGAGTGGCTATGAGTTTCTTGCCCGTTCTTCTCATGAGCCCTACACACCCTAGCTTTGCTGAACGTGGCAGTAAATGTAAATTCACGTGTAACTTTGACATTCATAAGTGTTACCTTGTAACCTAATTTGAATAAATTTATTTCGATTTTTTTTTTTTTTTTGATCCTGACTTCGCCCATTGATGCCACTTCAAAGATAATTTTACAATGTAGTCTCAAGAAGCCGTAACATCTCGTCTATTTTACTCGTATTAAAGCGAGCTATTAAACACCGCATTACGGACATTTATAGCCGTCGATAGGAGGAAAATAACCTATTACACTGTCCACATTGCTCCCGAGAGGAAGCTTTCAATCAACTCATTGGCCTCCCCTCCCCCTTGTCTCTTACACAACGCTTATTAGCCCAGTATCGGGTTTGTAGCGTCGTTTTCGCAATTCATCATCGATATACCCTAATATACGATTGGGGATATTGGTTTTTGTAATTGAAATGTGTTTAGTGGTCTTTATTGTTTTTGTAATTTAGACTGCCGTTAAAATGAAAGAAAGTATGTTCCTTTTATTTTTCTACGTGCGTTTGCTGGTTGATCAATGTTATTAAACTGTTACTAACTATTGCAGCTTGCCAATAGATCTAGTTTATAAAGGATAGTATCAGATTTAAACTTAATATATAATATAATACCATTAATAAGGCATTTTTATTGGCGTTAATATGTCAATTTTATGCAAACCATATTTTACCTAAACAAAAGTTTATCAATAGGTATCTAAGTATATCGATTTTATATGCAAATGACTAGATTTTATTGGATTGCCTAATTGGTTCTCTGATATAGTGAATTACGCTTGCGCTTTCTTTAATCGTCAATCTTGAAGTCCTGGCTTCGATTCTCCATTTAGGCAGCTGGGTGGTTATTCGGTTTTATGTTTTTTTTTAAGATTTGACCTATTCTAGGTTTGAGTCTTGTGTCCCGAGGGACAGTACAAATATACAATTGACGTACGCAATGTATACGCAGGCTCAGAGTAATAATTTGTGTATTCCATTATTCCGTGTCGGATTCAAACTCAAAATACTTTGCACGGCACAGCGGCAGCGGTACGGCGACTACTTCTCCTCTACGCCATCCATATAGTCAATTGTCAGCATGAAGTCTTGACATCAGCTGTCCAATATCTATTTCGTGAAATCAAAAATTTACCTGGTACTAAAACATTCTGACGTACACGGCCTCACGTCTGTATTAGTTAGTCTATATAAATACATACATATTATGTACTTTCTATTTTTGTCCTGAGCAGTTGAATAATCGCGTAGGTTGCTAACATGAAACGAGGAAGGATCTCCGTGTGGGATTCTGTCTAACGATGTAATCATTTCTTCACGTGGGTGTTTCGTGATGTCAAAGATAGTATTCAATATGTGAAACCGGATGAAATTGCGTTATGAAGGTAGTAATATCAATCTTAGTTTAAGCGATCTCCATAAGAAGGTTGATAATGAATGTTTCATTCCCCTCACTCACTGAATATCGTTTATGGAATTACTTGTAAGTAAATACTTATTAATTTCGCGATATACTTCTGCCAATACAATAAAAACCATACCGGTCATATGTCAGCGTACTTGATCAGTGCAGTAGTTGATTAGGACCCTACTGTTCTGTGTTACTGTTTTGATAGATTTGACTCCCGCGAAATTTATATTAATGACGGGCTACTAGATAATCAGGTACTTATTAACTTATCGACGTACTGCGTGGCACGGCAACCTGGCATACTATACATGCTACGTATTGGCTCGTGATCAGGCAGGCCATGCTTGAATATGGGTTTTCTGATGCTAAGCGTTTACGCAGTGTGAAGACGCTTGTGAAATAATATTTAGCGCGAATTTTTGGCATATAGAAGTAGAGTCGTCGGGCTACCAGCGCGGGGACATTCTATACTACTTGGTCTCCCGGCCAGCTCCACCTCAATGAGGAGAAGGACTTGCGAATGCAACTCCTTCTTACCTTAGGGTACAACAAAATCTATTAATCTACTCTCGGTATCATAAGAATAGTTAAAGTGAGGCTATCAACCCACATCAAATATATATTTTAATTCAGATCATTGTCTGTACCATAAATACACTTAGATGCAGATAATGTACAATTTACTAACATTAGCCCAATTTGTTTCAGAGTCGTAACTATGCTGGAAACGTCCTGAGAAGAGCGCTGTGTAAATAAATAGGTCTATTACTAAAGCAATAATCCAATTATAAATGTAGAAACCCCATAGTGACGCTATATAAAGTGCTTATAGCAATACGTTAATAATAAAATTAAATCTTCCATATTTTAACTTTAGTATAAAAATGTGGCGTGATTGTAACTGTTAAACAAAGCAAAATGATCTCTAATACGAAGATCGTAAAGTTCAATTTGCAATTTAAAGTTATCGCTTGTACAGTCGACAACGAAAGTGCATAGCTGTTAAATGAATAAAATAATGTTAATAAAAAGATGCCGCAGCGCGCGCCGACGTCGTCAAACTTGATGCGACCGTTCGTGGTGTTGGCCCTGCCCGGAATGTATTTGCTGTATAAGTACAACCAGTACCGACAGCAGCAAATGGAGACCGCGCGGCGCCGAGTCACCGAGCGCGAGCTTATGCACCTTAACACCAAAATCGTAAGTATTTTAACACTTTATTTTTATAATAGTCCGTAGCACAACTGAAGTCGTAATAATCGACTTAAGTTGCACTGCGGTCTATAAACAGGTCTTTTCATATTAAAATGCTATATTTTTATAATATTGTCTTCTGTTTACGCGAATGTTATTCATTGAAATTAAACTACTATATACGGATTTTATCGCGTTGTTAATTTATCACTGTATTACAAAATTTTGAAAATATTACTCTACTACTACTATTGATTTTATTTGACTAATTTATAAGCTAATAAAATTATTTAAACTATTAAATCTATTTATTTTTGGTTTACACTTTCCCCGACATTTCGGTTGCTTTTCAGCAGCCATGGTCACGGGGAGACCCCCGTGTCCCCCCGAGAGTCTCCCCGTGACCATGGCTGCTGAAAAGCAACCGAAACGTCGGGGAAAGTGTAAACCAAAAATAAATAGATTTAATAGTTTAAATAATTTTATTAGCTTATAAATTAGTCAAATAAAATCAATAGTAGTAGTAGTGTAATATTTTCAAAATTTTGTAATACAGTGATAAATTAACAACGCGATAAAATCCGTATATAGTAGTTTAATTTCAATGCTATATTTTTGTTTTATTTTTGTTCAAACTTTGTTATTTACAAATTATTTTTTATTGTTAACACCGATATCTGAATCAAATATCTGTTAACAAACCGTCGACTAAGCGGGATTATTTAAATTAGGGACAATAAAATGCAAAAAAGTGATTTATAGATACCTTTTTTGAAGAGTCAACTATTAATAATACATTTAATTAACTACGCGAACAAGATCTTCAACACTGTTCTCTCATTATTTCGTGAGTTAATCATTACGGCAGCCTCTATGATGACTGTCGATGTCAGTACATGTGTACATTATTTTTATAATCTTAGCATTACAGAAAAAATAAAACACTGACAAAACTAACTTTTAATGTATTTTTGATTTGTATTAATAATAAAATCTAAGAAATTGTAATAAATTATGAAATTAATTTAAAGATTTGCTACCATAGGTATTATTTAAATTGTTAAACAACGTTGAAAGCAGCTACGCAAGCAGGTACGCGCGTGATGTATTTTATTGCCGAATCGTGGAGAGTCCCGAGCATCATATAAAAACGATAAAATAACAGGTAGCTAAGGTATTGGGTGTGTACGAGAACAGGCGAGCTCAACCTCCGCTTGACTTGCTTTATACTACTATTACTTTGGCACACTGTTTTTATTTCGCGGCTCGTAAGATACCCGCAAGAAATATTTTGCTTGACTTCAAGCAAATACGAACAAAGTATTAAATAACTTTGTATTTATCAAAAATGTTGACGTTATATATGATATAATTAAGCTGTCATATCCATCTTATTGCGTACAAGACAGAGAGAACACTCTAATTTTTAATAAACTGGTCTTATATATTATATATGTATGCAAAATGGTACTTGTACCGATGCATTGCCCCTAATATTATACACACGGATAGTTATCGAAACTCGTACATTTTGAATATAAGGAAATACGTTAAATCCTTACTTGTACACACGGCGACGCATCAACCTAGACTGTTTGGACTTTGAACTATTAGAAGTTGAACGCTGCGATTCGTGCGAGAGAGTGCGTTATATTTTTGTTACGCTCTATCCTTACCATTACATCGACACCACTATGCACTGTCCCTTTCCGACAATTCTTTATTTTGTACGTAGCGTAGTTATGCATATATTGGGTGTCTAACTTGATGTGTAGCCGTGTGTACGATAGAAGTAAATAATAATTACAGGTGATAATCATCAATCAATTCTGTTAACTAATATAATTGGGGATTGGGACTAATACTTTACTGCATACTTTTGATATCGAAATATTAAGGGCTTGTCCCACCACCTCCAAATAGCATTTATCTATAAGATAAAAGTCTCACCATCTCTCTTTTTTAACCTAACAAGAGTGAGACAGCATGCGATTTATCTTTTGGATAACTTTTACTTGTTAGTTGTGGGACTGCCCATAATTAGTTAGTAATAATAAACGATGGTTAACAGATGTGGTGTCATAATATTAAAAATTTCATGTCAGATAATCACGAAAACAGTTTACTAAACAATGACGTCCGTAAACCGAAAAAGTTTTAATATAATTTGTTTATCTATAAACAAATTATAGCCGAACTTTTATTGGTGGCTGTTCTCGTTGTTATCAAACTTTTTGTGTCTGTCATCCAAAGTTTCGCGGTGACATTTTAGTAATAGCGATAAAACAGCTAAATAGCAGCTGTTTAACTAACTACGTTATAAAATAACAATCCGTAGTAAGTAAAGTATCCGCAATTCACGTTTTCACGGCCAAAAAATATTTTCTACTTTGTATCAACCATCTACTATGATAAATTCAAGGTAGAAAATATAGTCAAGTATGTAAATTGTTGTATTCGTAGTGCTAACGGCCTCAAGTGATACATTACAAGACATTGGAACGTATCATTAATATTTAATGACCTACAGCGTTGAGTGAATGATAAATGACGACCACGTTTTAGGAAAAACTGGATTTGCGGCAAAATTCAAAAGCTTTTTGGATTTGATTTTTTTTCCAATCTTAAACTTCGAATGACATGTAAATTGTTAGATTTATTTAAATAGTTTTAATACCCATTACGGCACTCCAAGCCTCATTAAAGAAGTCATTAGATTGGTATCAATAAACGATAATTCCATTTTAATAAGACATTATCTCGCTTAAGATAAGTAGATACTGCAATACGACACTGTTCTAGTGTAAATGTTATTCACTACATAATCAAAGCATGTGAATCAGATTGCCTCGACTTTGCCGGTCAAACAACGTTTCAATACCAAACTGCTTTTGTTATGAAAATATATCGTAGCTGAGATACTTAGTGCTACGACTTAGCTCTCTCGTATTCAAGGCTAAACTATATATCAAGAAAAGGCTTCTCCAAGTAAAACATTGCCTCGTGGCCAAAGCAAACCGACGCAACGTGACGTAACATTAGATATGCGTCGATTTCTAGGATAAAAGCGACGTCTCCTCGGGACAACATACATTGGACACGTGTTCACGACTTAAAACATAAATTTTTCGACCTTTAGTAAACGCATTTTTGGTATGACTAATGCACATAAATAAAAAGAAAAGATTTAAAGTAATAAGCTGAGTTTATAAACTGTTCTACTGTCCGCCATAACCCTTGAATAAAGTATCATCTGAGTGCAGCGCGAAAAGGTTTCTCTGTATGTTTTAAAACTACTCTTAAAACAGCAGAAAGTAGTAAAAAGTTCAAGATTGCAGTAAAGTACTGGCTGGCTCAACTTGCGGAAGCTTGTTAACGTATCTTCTTGCAGTTTCAAAGGAATAAAAGTGATAACAAGAGTAGCTATCGTTAACAGAGTATTTGTTTAGAATGTCTTTCTAATTAAACAAGTACTTACTTGTTTAAATCTTGAAGTTATTGTTTGGTTTACTTTTTATACCGTGTTTGTTTTTGAATGTTGCGTGATGTTAAGCGATGGAGCGGTCGACAGCAATGCGGTACTTAAAAGTATTAACATCTCAAGCAATGATTGGTTTTAATTATAACTGTATGCCAACATTTTATGGAGGACATTAACTATGTAACCTGCTAACAAGTGTGGGTGGTAAACCACTGAGTGGATTCCATAATAGTTTAATGATTCATGACCTTTCAATTACCAGTAAATCTGCTTTTACATATTATTACTAAAAGTCAACTATTGTCAGCATTAAGTTATTTTTCAAAGGTCATTTTCCACAAAAAAGCGAAATTGTCGGCAGACTGGGTGTGCCTCAAACCACACGCTATGTTTCACAATAGTGGGCTTTCCCGTGACTCAGCGGATTCTGGGAAATTCAAACGACTTATAATAATCCGTGGCATATTTACAAGCATAAATAAACTATACAGGCTTTTCTTCGATAATGCTTATAGGTAATAAATAGTACATTTGACTCAGACAAACCAGGAAGAAAATTAAGAATTGAATTCATTTAATAGAGGCCAAAGCTTTTTTGTTAGCTCGTTAAGGTTTGTCTTGTTCGCAATATCAGGGAAAGTGGGAAAAAGTTCTTCTTCACGACTAGACTTCATACACTGCTTATTCTTCGTATCAGAAACAATTCTATGTTTGTAAAGGCCCCCCGCGACATAGGTACCATTAGTATGGCAAGGCTAGTTGTTATTCTTTCTAGAAAAGAGTTGCACCTGAGTTCGAATATACGTCGACCTCAACACACTGGGCACCGAATGTTGACAGTGATTTACTAAACTGGCTTTTCGCCAGATCAAAATAAACTAGGTATATAGGCTGAGTCTTAGTCTTCGCCCAAAATATTACTGAGAAAAATAAAGTCTTAGTTTATAGTAACACCAGCCATCCCGTAAATAATACCAATACATACACATATTTATTATTTTCGCCTTTTAAATTGATTAATAATAATAAATTTTTCTTTATTTTGTTCTCTCACACAGAAATTACAGGTTGAATGTACATACATAATAATAAAATAATATAGTGCATCAGTTTATCTATGTGAGAGACTGGTATCTGCACTAGGAGAACCTGTATGACAAATTACCAGCCTCTCCATTCTCTGGACATGGAAATGGTATCATTTTATCAGAGTGTACTTAGGTATTACTTAACTCATGTGTGAGCGCGCTTACAGTTGACGCGTATGAGTGTGTGTGTTTATGCGTGCGTGTTTGTGTGTGTGAGTGTATGTATGTATGTGTGTGTATGTATGCGTGCGTATGTATGTGTGTGTGTGTGTGTGTTCGTGTGTGTGTGTGTTCGTGTGTGTGTGTGTGTGTGTGTGAGCGCGAGCGCGCATGTGCGTGCGTGTGTGTGTGTGCGTATGTGTGTACTACGGACCTACTAGAATCAATATTTCAGTATCTTCGTAGTTCAATGACTTTATGAATGATTAAACGGCACCTGATAGTAAGTAGTCGTTTAGCAGAGCCTCGTCCTCACGGTAAGTGGTGCCGAGATTTCTACTTGAACAAACGTCAAATTGAAGTGATGACTTTACTGAAATTACTAAATTTACATTAAGGTTGGTTACTAGTTTAGACACAGGTTCGAGTGTCAACCTAGCATCTAACCTAAAAACAAAACTGACCAACAAAATGAAATACATTTGGTTTTTAATATTTCATTTATTTTGTATGGATATTAAAATCTAAATACCTACATACCCTTGAAAAGCCTATAAATTCACATCATATTAGCTTTAGTTAATAAACTCACCCTGTAAACTGCACTATATAACTGCAAATGTAGCACGCTTCATACTATGCGTGTTAGTGATACTATTCTAAAGCGACCTACATTGTAAAAAACAAACACTTCGAAGTTATCTAATCTTATTAAATGTTTTTCATACAACAAGGCTTCAGCATTTTAATTACAAATTTACGCATATCTAATTGAATCGTGTCACCTTGAACTACAGTACGTCTCAATGTTATACATTTACATATAATTACATTTAGACATAGATCGAACAACAGATTTATTCAGGTGGTAACAAAAAGTGACAACACAGGCCCTGAAAGGCAAACGATAAAAAAAAACCTAATCAATAGTTCCACCTGTTTAGAAAATTGGTTAAAATTTTTGCATAAAACTGTGCAAGTTTTAGGTGGAATTTTTCATAGAAATGTATGGGTGCGATATTTCATGATGGAGAGCCATAAGGGACACTTAGCTATTTTGTAACGTTATGTAACAATTGGTGGCTGTCCAGACATTTACTGCACTTGTCGGCATGATTTATTAGATATAGCAATAAAATAAAAGCTTAGGCAATGGTTACACTTTTAACCTTTTTTAGTAATGTTGACTCCTTCATCTTATATATCGTACCATCACAGGCAGCCATAAAAGAGCTTTAAATCCGCACAATGCCTTTAGTTTCCAGCGCTAAAATGCCGCTCAAGCAAAAATCTCTAGCACGGCGCTGGACTATATAAACAAAAGCTGAGCGACAAACAAACACACGCTCAGATTTCATAAAGAAATGTTGGTTCAGGTCAAGAGCCTTCTGAGAGACCTAGTTTATAAGTTCATACAGCGGTCAGTCGGCTAGTAATAGTTAATATCACGAACGGTCGGCTCGGTGGCCACGGACCTTAGCGTCCGTCACGCAATTTCCGTGGGTAGACATCATGACTGATCACTTCGATTACCGCTTCTATTAAGGACAATTACTACGTTTTAATGACAATCTGCCTTCTCTTTTTACCTCCTCCTTAGATTGTGCTTGTTCACTTTACATTTTTGAATATTTTTTATTATAGGCACATGTTCTAAGACTGGTGAAATGTGCGTTCAATACTCCACCATACCCAGTGAACCAAGTACTAAGTCCTTTGTATTTCATAGCAGGCGCGTCAACTTCGTCAACGTTACTATCCATTGAACAGTGTCAGATTAATTCTACTTTCATTTTCACTGGTCCGCGGACCACGCACAAAAAACAATATACCTTTGAATCCCAGAAGGTCATGATTTCGTTTGGACTAAATTGCAGGCTATGCTGAGAAAAATGTCAAACAGATATTTAATATTTCTGTCCCGTTGTCTTTTTTAAATTAATAATTTACGATGAATGAACAAATACATTTGCAACTGAGTTCAAAGTAAGTTTTAAACATTTATTTTCGGTCTAATATTTGCAATTTAAAAGCAAACCTGTTAATTTGATAAACTTACAATTTGTAAGCCTTACTACTTCTCACTAATAGTATAAATGCAAATGTGAGTTTATTGGTTTGTTACGTCTTCACGCCTAGACTACTTGACTATTGTCAGGGTAACAGAAAAGGACATAGGTTACCTTTTATCCAGAAAAAGTACTTTTAATTACATAACGCATTAGCAGTAGTCATGCTGGCTCAAATTTGTTTCACTTTGCTGAGTACACTTGATTGATTTAATACGGTTTCATCCATCTCGTAATCTCTAATCGTCAAGGACAGATTAGACAGTTGCGGAACAGACACGATTGTATTGTAGTTTTGGTAACGAAGTTTAATCTTAGCTTATTATTCAAATGCTGTAATAAACTTACTACATGACGCTTTTAATACATAGGCATTATAAAGGAAACGTTTATTATGACTGCGCCGAGCATAAGACGCGGTTGGACTGAATGACAGAGCTCGATATTCAAATTGGAACGCGGCCGCCATAGTAAAATTGTATGGAGGATATGAAGTGCTTTTTTGATAAATATATATCTTTATTGTCGACCAATAACTTAAGTATTTGGGACGGGCAAATTGTAATATATTTATGTTTCGTTAAATCTGTAAAATAGGATAGATTTCTACTGATATAATCTAAAAATCACGTAACACGAGCTTACGTTTTTGCATTTTTCGTGCAAATTTACGTAATTTTGTAGGCTAAAATATTAATTATTTTAAGTTTTTTACACGGGGTAATTGTAAACACATTACAACAAACCTACAGCCTACTTCTTTTTGATGCCTGCTTCTTCGGATGATATTTGATACTAAATTATTTACATTTTATAAACCAGTACAATTGTAGGTATAACACAAGGTACGATACCTACAATTATGTAGATATCACAAAATGGATTGACATTGGACAGGTAGCTAGATTGATATCTGTTGAATTGTACTAATATCACAAAAACTGGATAAGTATGGCCGAGAGTTAAGAGAGTACACGGTCGCACTCAACTATTCCTTTGCCTTCAACTATCTCCTCAAAACTCTAACCAATATTTTAGAAGCATTGAACTACATTGTATAATATTAAAATAACCAGTAAGAGGAAACACAAAATGCAAGTGAAGTATTATCAGATACAGCCCGAGGTCAGTACACGCCAGCTCAGCTGAATTCTGTAATTGATTCCTTCGTACGCCAGCCTAACTTCGTCTTAGTTGGCACTTTTTTTGTATCCGCTACAAAAACTTTTAATTTGCTATAAATTTTCCCGGCGTTTGGGCCTGCAGCTGGTTAATTTGAGGTGTGCCTCGGTTACAAATAAGGGAGAATTCATTACCTATGAAGTTAGATGTTTAAGCCAACGGAGAACTTGACTTCGGTATTTCCGTAATGGAGTCGGATATATTATGTGGAATATATGTTGATGCAAGTAGTATAAATCGACATAATTATATTTCAAATGTTAACAAGCTTTTGTTGTTTTGACACAGAAAGTATGCATCCACAACGCATCCATAAGTGGAAATATTTATATATATTTCGCTTATATTGATTTTCCAGTAGGCTTTCTGGGTCAAACAGGTATTCTAAGATTTCTTTATCTACGTGTGTTCTATACATTCGTGTAAATAGTCAATAATAATTGTTTTTTATATTCGCTACCTGTTATACTACTAAAATATGTGTAGATGAATATTTCCTATCATATATATATAAGATAGATATTATGATATTTATAGCTATGGAACCTTATTTTTGTAATTATCAGTGATAAAGCCAATTAATTATAATAAACCAATAACAAAACTTTGTGTTATCCTCATTTAATTCTAGGTTTCTTTTGTTTAAATGGTTCTAATTGAATAGTTTCGCAATGCAAGAATTATCTCAAATACGAAAATTTTCCAACAACTTAAATCATAAACACAAACCTAGAAAAATATCACTGCAAACACAAATCAAAACAAGAAAAGCGAAAACAAAGTCAGTGATTGAATCGCAGCCTATTTTAGCAACACTAGTAGTGAGGAAATAGGCCAATAACAGCTGAGAGTGGGGTATAAATACAGCAGTGTCAAGGCAGACCGTTGACGTTCGCTTTCCCTCTCAACAAGCCGCTGCTGGACTATAAATATGTCGGAAGCCTTATATTAGAACGACGATGTTAATTAAAAGTTTATGAATGGGATCTTCCGTGAGAATAGCGCGCACGTTATGGATGATTTTATACTTTCTTAGTTTTGCGTTGTATGTTGAGCGTTAATGTATATTTAGGTATTGAATATTTTGTTAGGTTATGTTTTGGGATGGTAGATTTCTGATGTAGGTACACAAAATGTTATCACATGTTTAGTGAATGCTAACTAATTTTATAAATGCGCATGTGTGTTAGTTTGGCCTTCTTTCTATAGAGCCTCTAATCGCGATTTTTGAGAGAGTTTATGGCTACATACTTTCTTGAAAAATGCACTGTAATAGTGAAATAGGCACCTAGGACTTCAGCAGCAAAGCCGTGGGTAAAAACTAATGGTTTAACAATATATAGTCATAGCTGTTGGAGAGTCTTATAAGAAGTACAGGGTCAGAACTTATATGAGCGCACTTTCAGCAGTTATCCGTGCACTAAAAGGTTAATTATCGCCTGATTTAAAGGTTAAGGCTTGAAGGAGAATATCGTAACGATGCGCGACCGACGGATCTATCTTTTTTACATAATGGTAAATCAAGTCTTCTAGTTTAAACTCAGCTAGTATAATGCCCTTATAAATATTGGTGACATATATGTAATTACTTGCACACGACGGCGATGCTTTGCCTGTAAGCTACATGCAAACTACATATATGTATATACATACATATTTGCGCATTCACCGGTTAATATCATGCGTGGGGCACAACGGTCTTTTACACGATGCATGCTTCTTGCGCCAGTGACTCAATTTGCGTATGTTACGTTCGTCATATTTAAAAGCTAAAAAAGGAAACAAATAAACAAACATACCAGCGTAATCGATATCAGAACATTATCTTACAATAATGAATTGCATTACTATTTGGCCAAAAGATTTGTAAGTCTTTGTACAAATTGTTGATCAAATATCTGACTCGCATAAAAATCACTCATGCAAATAGTAAGTACTTATATATTCCATGAAATCGCTTTATATAAAAACCTTTATGAATTTATGGGCAAATCTACTATAGCAGAAACTATTTCAGTTACGAAACCTCTTATCACCGTACAACAATTTATTTTTCTTAATAAAATAAATTTGACAATACGTCAAAATAATAAGAACATTCAAAATTTCGTAGCAGCAACAAGAAGCACCCACATTATTAAATGCATAAAAATAATTAAATAAAATCAGTATCTAGTAACAAAAATGTTATCTACCACACGCTGTATATGGTCAAATTTAAGTCAAGCATCAAGATTTTTGAACCATGCCACTGAGTGTATGTTTTGTAGGCATTATGCTAAAAAGTACAGAAAAGATGAGTGTAGACGAGCCATAGTTGACATTGACCCGGGCCCTGAGGACGCAGTCTGTACCAAGCCTTGTGACAGAAGGAAAAAGAAGGAAGGTATCCTCCACAAGATTAAACTGAAGGTTATTGAAGGTGGAACAAACTTTGGAAGTAAGTACCTACTATGTATAGATAATAATATATATATGTCTAGTTGCTTCCAGAGGCGTAGACTGAGATGTATAACGCTTAAATTTTGCAATGATTTAACGGCCTACGTAACGGGTAGACTATATTGTTCTATATTTGGTATATAACCAAGACCCTGCGTTGCTAGTGTAATTTTTTTATATAAAAGCCTCGCTGCCACGTTGTTTCACCCATATCGTAATCTACAACCGGTCGGAAACATAAAAACAAACTTGCTGCAGATACAAACTATATTTACTTTTCTCTAATGCGGTTATCTCCCTTTTATTACAGACCTTGAATAAGATTTTATAAAGAATACTCCCGGCATTTTTTATAAAATCTTATCAGCGATTAAGGCGCGCCGACATTTTACCGGGCGTTGTGGCAACTTTGACTAATGTTTGGTATAAATCAGTGCTGCCTTTTAACATTATAATATATAAGGATATAGCTATATCTTAATGTAAGATACTATGCTATCTATATTTGACTTTTGCACAGTCTGCTAAGGCAAATTTTATTATTATAGTTGTTTAACATCTCGTTATTTCGCGTAATCTCAGACAAAATAAAAATGCCACGTATGTCGTGTATGCCTGTGTTTCTTCATACGAGAGTTTAACGCCGGTCAATTATTATTTACAACGGTTCCAATGACAACTGCAGCAGGTGAAGTATGTACTTATTAACAGCCTGCAGCGAATTACATGAATAGCTAACAGACACAGGTAATATACAGGGTGTCCGGTAATTAACTGATAACCTGGAAATGTCTTATAGTGGAACTGATGGCAGTTCAGAAAAAAATATGAAAAAATATCTATCCTAACTACTACCTGAGATACCTATGTGTTCTTTTTTTAATTACCATGTATAACTTTCTTGTATAGGTACTACGACCATAAATGAATGAAATCCAGCGGTTTTTTGTTGTTTTATTATTAAACACTAATTATGCAAATAGATAGACAGTCAAAAGTATGCTATGCTATAATAGCTTGCATTTTTTAATACATATATATTTTTTTAATATTTTTTCTCTTTTTCATTTTTTCTGAACGGCCTTCCTTTCTACTATACTACATTTCAAGGTTATCCATTAATTACCGGACTCCCTGTATAGCTATTCCTGTAGTTAGCTGGTACATTTTTCACTTGTCCCGCCTAGAAAACTCTGCACGGTCGTTTACAGATTGCATAGATTAGCTTCAGTCAGACTGTCTTTTCTATAGACATCGTTGTGCGTAAGCTTGTTGCACGTTACGTTACGATACGTTACGTTACGTTATTTTGTGGTTATGTAACAACACGTTCGTAACGATTAAGGTAGTTGCTATATACTACATATATAACTATTCATCTAGCCCCGTTTCGGAGGCTCAAATGCAAGACAGACGTGTGCAAGGCCACGCGTGAAGAAAAACCAAAGGCGTTGCCGGCACCAAAGAAGCCGGAAATTAAGGTGCCGCCGCCTCGGCCTGGGATGCAGGTGTCAATACTTGGAGCTGATACAGCAATAGGACAGTATGTGGCGCTGTTGTTAAAGCAATGTTCGTGTATTAAAAAGTGAGTTCGTTAAATTTTATTTAGCGTAGAAGATAGACCATGTTGTAGAACCCATCTAATCTCAGAGGCTTGGAATTATGTCGAGTTCCTTGAGTCATCTGCGGTTGCCCGGTACCATCATCAAAATGTTTAAAAAATTACGTAGCAATTATTAAAATAGCTTTAGGCGCGGCGCCGCATACCATCAATAAAAACAAGTGGTTGGTTGTTGAAGACAGAAGCAGCGACAGATGTTGTTATGAAACGCGAAAACGGTGACCGCGACTCGCAGCCAGTAACTATCTTTTGCTGCAATTTAATAGAAAATGTTTACGCAAAATTGTGGCCCGTTGCCGCCATAGGTTTTATGTTGTGACGACCGCTGTAACGAGTAACTGCCACCGGCAACGCGTATACGGTACCTCTACGAAATATATAAAAAGTTTAATTAGCTGTTATTGTTTTTTCGCTGACCACTGGCAGATGTGGGCGGTGGTCCGTGTACGCTGACTGTTTATATTGCCTTATGCTAGTTGAGTTGTGCACATTAAAATTAAGTTATTGGTTCTATTTTCAATATTTGGTGAGACCGTTAGGAAAATTCCCTTTTTAAGAATCTTTATTTATCTTTAAATGACTGGATTACAACCATATTAAGTATGTTTTATTTAATTATCTCTATTGCATATAACAGGTAGGGAATATATAATAAATAACGATAAAATAGAACTTGAATATATAACTTCGGGTAATCATTTCATCGCTTTAACAATGAAAATATTCATGGCTCTGAATCACATTGAAACTCAGCTTATTCGCCTTTCTGAAGCTTACATGAAAGATTTATGTATGCAGATGCTATTGCAAAAATCCTAAAACTATTCTTAGGTAACATGCTCTAAAAATTATGATATCTAGTTTTCCAAAAATTATAATGTACTAAGGGTCAATACTAAATCAAAATCTCCTAAAATAATTTAGCGTACAAAGACTACACACAATCAATACAATGTGCATCAATGCAAAAGAATAACCAAACTAAATAGCACCAAAAAAGTATGCAGCAAATTGCATCAATGAAAATTACAGAGAACTGGTAGACCGTAACTGTTACGGTTTTACAAAAACGGTTATATAACTAGAGCCAATAGTGCAAAAAAATAAAAAAATTCTGTAGTGCACCCAGAGTCATTCAAAATAGCAAAACGTGAAAAAGAATGTCATATTTTTTGTGTTGTCTATTTTCCACGGAACAATTGCCATTTGACCTTTGCAATACAAAAGAATAACATTAAATACTTTTTTTTTTTTTACGTGGGGGAATGCAATGACGCCTATCCCTCCGCGGGGGCGGGCGGAGGGATTATGTCGGACTCGCCGGGGTAAAATAAGATGTTAAAAAGATAATGTATCTCCCGGAATACCGACTAAACCTACCACGGTGTTCCTCGACAAAACCACTATCGACGGGGCCGCGCGAATCACTTTCGCATACGGTCGCGACCCCGCCGAGGTTCCGGCCCGCCGTATGAAACGGCAGGCCCCTACGCAATAAGACCTACCCAAGATAGGTACTTACTCGAAATAAAAGCCCTACTGTCTCCCCCTAAAGGGGGAGACGGACACGAAACAGAGGCGTGCGTGGGAACACGCACGCCGCCTCTCGGACCTGGTGCTGAACGGATGGCGGGCAGGCCCACAAAGCCCGCCACCCCCAGGTCAAACCTCAGGGTGGCTGGAGGTCATCTCGCGCCCTCCGGCGCCCGGTTCTGCGGTTGGGGAGAGGGTTTAAACGCTCCCTCTCCCGCTCCGCCGCCTCCTTGATGGAAATCACTTCCTGGCAAAAGGAGGCGACGGCGTTCCACGACCTCTCACTCCGGACCATAGACTGAACTACGGCCGGGAGCGAGAGGGCAACCGATCCGACTGCCGCGATCAAATCACGGCGCTGCGATGCCCAGGCGGGGCAAACCGCCAAAGTGTGCAGCGCCGTGTCCTCAATAACGTCGCGGCAGTCGCCGCAGTGGTGACAACCGGGCGTCTCTTGCCGGCGTATACGACACAGGAACCGGCCAAAACATCCGTGGCCAGTCAGAACCTGTGTCAGCCGGAAGGTGAGGGCGCCATGCCGCCTCTCCAGCCACTCCTCAAACACGGGACTTACCGCCACGATCGTGGCGTGCCCGGAACATTAAATACTTGGCTTAAGCCAGATTTCAAGCTTGCGTACTCATAGATGGTAGTCGTTGACAGCAGTTGTTATACAGAAGTTTGGACGTATTTTCTTCTTGATGATATATGTATGCGGTTTTGCTAACATCGCGCAAATTTGTACGAGGAATTGACAAAATCCGTTTGAGTAGTTCGTGTATGTTATTGCAACAATAAAGTGCTCAAGTTGCTTGCATATGCCTTTAAGCCGTTTATGTGTTACGTTTACAATGCTAATCGGCTGAACTGATTGTAGTAAAATAATTAGAAGTCTAGGGAAGGCCATATGGCCTTCCCTAGACTTCTAATTATTTTTTATTTATTACGGAATGATATTATTGTTATATTTCTTTACTTAAAATCTCGATGTCAGTTAGTTAGAGCATGCCTATATCGCAGGTAAGGTAGGCAGAGGTATAATAATATAATAATAATAATAATTTATTGTACCAAATAGTCATAATACAATGACATAAATACAATAAAAACAAATTTTGTATAGAACTGTTGCATTGAACTCTGGTAGATAAGATTAAACTTGTGTTATGGGTAGCAGCGCCCTTGCAAAGGATTTCCCATTTTTGTTCATCGAACATGGCAGACAAGCAATTGGGACTACTTATATACAATAGTTATGCGCGAGTACGCGCGCGTACGTGTTTGAGTTCACGTGTGTTAAGGTGTGTGTGTGTGTGTGTGTGTGTGTGTGTGTGTGTGTGTGTGTGTGTGTGTGTGTGTGTGTGTGTGTATGTGTGTGTATGTGTGTGAGTGTGTGAGTGTGTGTGTGTGCGTATGTATGTGTGTGCGTGTACGTAAATCACGTAATAGAGGGTAAGTCTATTGCAGTCTGTTGGTGAATTTGTAAACACAATATCACGTCTTTACTAGATCTGTCAAAACTTACTTCGTTCCTTTATAGTGCCGGCTCTCCTGTGTGTAAATACGTTTTGTACCGAAGCCTATTATATCCGCCTAATCCTGCCTATTTCGACTGCTATGCATGCCTTACAGCTATATATTCCTCGCTTATCTAGGTACAGTAAATTTACAAAGTTCTAAGTGTCCGACCACTGTTATCTATTCCGAACAAATTAAATAGTCCAGGCTAGTAATTGTAACGAAGATTGATCAAAATACGGTAAAATCAAATTATGCCGATGTAAACCAGGTTGAATTGTTTATTAACTAGAAGCGAGCTCATAGCTTCACTCGTTATAAATAAAATATTTTGAAATATCTATAAATTATCTAGGCGATAAAATCTTTATTTTAATTTGTCGACGTTAGAGGTATTTAAATGCCGTTTTAAGCTTTATCTCTCAAAAAAGCCTAGCATCTTTTCTATACTTCGCATAGATATAAAAATAGAATAAGTAATTAAGAAGCTAATAGATAAGAGAAATATTTTTAAATAATGTAAGTATGTACATATATTTTGCTAAAGAAAATATAATCGTATAAAATTCATTCAATTTTCTTCATTTTATTTTGACTACGTTATTCTAACCTAACCAAACCAATCATACATTACATACATATACCTACAAATACATAGACACAGAGTTGGAGGTAGCCGGCGGCGCGTGACGTCACAATTTCGCTAACCCTCAAGACATGTACGGCTCATGAAATCGGCGACCCTTGGGGACCGTTCGTCTCGCCTGTGCCACTACACAAACTTATATGGGACGCGTATGTCACTACACGAGCTTGTTCCAATGAGACTGCTTGACTTATCGTTCGTCCGATAGAATTAGAGGTTCAAAATTAAAAAGAACAATAGATATAATAACTGTTTGGTTTTACTTTTTAATCCTAAATCATATTATAAATGTAAAAGTGAATTTGTTTGTTATGGTTTAACGCCTTAACTACTCGTCCGATCGTCGTTAAATTTCGCATACACGTTTTCAGGGGTACAGACATAAGGTACCTTTAAATACATAAAAAAGTACTGTTCCTGAAGGATAGAAAATTGTAATAACCTACATTGACGCAAGCGAAGCCGCGGGTAAAAACTAGTCATCTTATAGAATAAACATTCTGTTAACTATTTATACAAAATTATTTAGATTTTTTGTACAGTGTGTATAATAAATCCTAAACAAGACCTTAATGGGTCGGGCAGATCCATTAAGGTCTTGTTTCTCTCTTAACAAACGTGCTGAGAAAAATAATAAAAAAATCTATATCATCGTAAAACGTTTTCATACTATTATTAAGTTATTTATTATTGATCAACATTTTTACCCTTAAATTACTGAAATTATGCACAGCCTGGCAACACTCCACTAAATTTGGACGCGGAGCGTGGCATACTTTTGGCGGCATTTTCTAAGGCGTAGGTAGGTAGGCGCGGCGTAGCGCGGCGCGGCATCGGTGAACCTTTATGAACTTTAGTGATACCTAGGTATTATGATTAATAAGTTGTCGTTATTGCCATGGGTAATCATATTATTAATATATAATATTAACATATTATTTTAAATAAATTAAATTTACAGGGGTAATTTTTTTGATCGATTATTATAAATGGATGTCACTTACGTACTCATAATAAACTACTGTAAACATCTTTAAGGATCGGACAAGGTTTATTATACACACTGTATAGCACGGATTTACTTTTAAGTTGTGTATGCATACAATATTTGAACAACGAAGAAGAACACTTCCCCTTTTAAAATAACTTTAATTATACAAGACTACTGCCCCGTTACAATGTTAGACTCAAATAATATCAGCGGCCAAACTAATATAAGTGTTAGAAAATTTCAATAGCAATAGCGGTATACGGCAATAAACAAGTTTTCTTTTGCGTGGAAATATATCACACAGGCGAAATGTTTAAACTTAAAACTTTTGAGTTTGTATGTATATTTTTAAAATTAATAAACAAACTTTACTATCCATACATTTCAAGCAAATAAAAATGTAAATCAGTATATTATGCAGGCAGATATTTCAATTTAAAAACGGAACTTTTCTCATCTATTTGTATCGTTCCAGTCTTTAATAGCGCTTGGAACATAAAATAAGGCGGAACATAGAAGGCATGTGAGGCACGGCTCATGAATTGGATCCCGAGAGGCACACTTGATGTCTGGACACTAAGGTTTTATTGCCGAATCATTTCAACACAACTTTGATACCGAAAATATTTTTACAATGAATTAAAATGTGTTTTAAAACTGAACAGTTAAAATATTGTTATCTCGCACGCGTGTTTATAGATTTAATTCATTTAAAATCCTGTTGATTGATGGAAACAAGGGTATAACCCTAAATCCATTGTCTAAATTATTATTGACTAGTTGTGCTAGCGATGTACGTAAAAATATGAATTTATAGGATTTACAACATATTCAAATTTAAATGTTAATACAAGCTTATTTCAACTCATCATTCAAAATCATATTCGTATTGATTCAGTCAGAGTGGAGATAAGCGTGCACAAACGCACAGACTAGATTATTATTCTATGTGGACAAGTATCGAGTCACTACTAACAACTACTGAAAATATTAAAAGTGTCTACTTTAAAATTAGTAGTAAAGTTTTAATAGGATATATTTTTATGTTTAAACGAAGTCTAATTAATTGTTATTTTCGTATAAATTGAAATAGCATCATTTTGATAAGTACCATCTATCTTTTAACACCATATGATAGAGCAGCCATTTCTTTGTGTTACCTATTACCGAGTACGGATCATAGAATAAATGTAACAATACCATGACCACAAAACCTAAGAGCACCATACAAGAAAATAATGCAGGTTAACAAATTACCCACAACTCTATAAACGGCAAACCTAGTCGATCTGGTAAACATATTAATATTTTTATGACCTTTATAATATCAGCATTATCCCGGAAAACAATCACAGAAGTCGTAATATTTGTGTGAGAGCCTCGAACAACACTAATAAACGTGCACTTAGTTGACGACCAACATACATTCCTACCACGCGAGCGAGGAATGTGCGAGGCATTCAGAAAGTACACATCAAACTTTTACTAAGGCCTTAGACATACCATTATATGGATCATTCAAGCGAACGTAATAAAAGAAGCCAAGATTTTACGAGCCGGCCGTGACTACCAGCGCGACTCGCAATCTTTATCACAAGATTTTTATTGCTAGAAAACTGAGTTCATACTTCCATTTTGACATCTTAATAGGTTTTAGATTGATTTATGCGATGTCATAATCGTAAAAATGCAATATTGTTTATCGCTCCGATAGTATGTATGTGTTATTTCGGGTATTTGCAGGGTGTTTACGACAAGCACCGAGTGTCAAATGGCCAAATTATTGGTTATAGTACTGATTAAATACCTCTGTAGCTGCAAACTTTATAAACAGTAAAAACAAATTCATATAGCGAACCTTTTCGTAAAAACGTGACCACGTCTTTGATGAAGAAGTCAACTGAAAAATAATTTGTCACATCTAGGAGCATTTACAACAAGCTGTAACCTATTTTTTTTTTTTTTTTTTTTTTTTTTTCCGAACGGATTGTTTTTACCATAAATATTTTACATATCAGCATTTCCTAATATTATGTAGTCATTAATAATAATAATAATAAAAATTTTATTTCCCTTTAAAAAATTACAGGTAGTACATAATAAAAAAATATGACATAATTACTTATAAGCTATTTACAATGCACTTTTATGTGTATAGGACTCCTGTCTCCCAAACTAGGTAATAACCTGTATCTTGGGAGTCAGTGTTCCTCCGCAGTATTTACGATTCTTAAACAGCAGTGAAGTAGTTATAAGCTCTAGTTAATATACATAGATTAAGCACAAATATATATGTAGATATTAAGTTACATTTCAGTTATAGATGCTTTAGCATTTATAATTGTTAATAATATAGTTCTTACCAATATAACTTGAATTTTATGTATTGCATGTATTTAAGCTTGTTTATGTGCATGTGGTAAATGTTTATTTGTAATGTTGTGATCATACTTTGATGGTGTGCGTGTGTGTGAGTGTGTGTGTGTGTAAGTGTGTGTGCGTATGAGTATGTCTGTGGGTGTTGAGTGTAAGAAAGTGTGCGTGTGTATGTTGTGTGTGTTGTGTGGATATCCTACTTACTAGTAGTATTGGGTACTGAGAAACACTTTATTGTGACCAAAGTAGTTTTTCAGTCTCCTCATAGCTTAATCCCTTTAACCATGTTTTTAGTCGGTTTTTGCAGGAGTATTTATTTAGTGTATATATATGTAGAATTTTGTTTATTTTATTATATAATTTGTTACTAAGATAAGGAAATTGATGTTGGGCAAAGGAGGTTCGGACTTTTAATGAAGGAAAGACGTGATATACTCGACGTTTATGCTGACATGGAATAAAATTGCGATGTTTTCTTAAGAGGCAATGCAGTATGTAGATTTGTCTAACTGTCAAAACTGAGGATTCCTTGTAGAGTTTAGCCGTAGGGAATCTATAGGGCTTACGTGTCAATACTTTTAAGACCACTCTTTGAGCTCTTTCGAGATGTAAAAATTGTGTTTTATGTGACCCTCCCCATACCACAATGCAATACCCAAGTAAAGATTGACATAGTGCAGTATAAATCATATATAAAGTGTCGGTGTCAGCAGAGTGGCGTAGCTGTCTGAAGACAGTTATAAGGGTTCTAACGCGAGCTGCAACATGGTTAATATGTGCATACCAGTTCAGATATTTGTCAATTTGTATACCTAGGTACCTTATGCTGGATTCCACTGTTAGAGGAGAACAAAAACACTGCGATGTGTTTGTTGGACAGTTATGTGCTTTGACAATTAGTGGATGTTTTGGTTGAGATATCTTGTTTATTGAGAACTGGATTATTTTTGTTTTGTCAGTATTAATAGTAAGACTATTATCAGCAAGCCAATCCATAACCACATCTAAGCTATTCTGTGCGTACGTTGTCGTTTCATTCCAGTCTTTGCCATGTATGATAAGTGCTGTGTCATCCGCATAAGCAAAAATTGAACAGTTTTGTAGAGATAATGAGCAGAGTTCATTAATATAAATTAGGAAGAGTGTGGGCCCCAAGATACTACCTTGAGGCACGCCAAATTCAATTTCTGCTCTATCACTAAGAACACCTCCTATCTTTACATGTTGATTTCTTTTATGTAGATAGTCAGTAAAAAGTTTTAAAACTATACCACGCACACCTATGTATTCTAGTTTTGAAAGAAGTTTTGGTACACATACCGCATCAAACGCTTTGGATATATCAAGGAATATTCCCAAGCACCTATGTTTGCTATCCATATATTTAGTTACCTCATTGGAAAGGGATATTACTGCATCTTCCGTCGACAAACCAAATCTGAAACCGTATTGATTGGGTGATAATATCTTATATGTTTGTAAGTATTTGATTAGTCGGATGTTTATTAGCTTTTCCAAAATTTTAGACATTGATGGTAAAACGGCTATAGGTCTATAATTGTTCGGATTATTTTTATCACCTTGCTTATGAATCGGGTGGACCAAAGCTGTTTTGAAGGCATTTGGAAATACTCCTGTGGTTAAGCTGAGGTTGCAGATATGTGTAACTAAGGGAATTAGAGTATGACGAGCTATCCTAATTAATTTATTGGGGATTCCGTCAATTCCCACCGCACAATCTGTTTTGAGGCTTAAAATAATTCTTTCAACCTCCTCATTATCGGTTTGCAACAAGTACATTGAATTACGCGTTGGTCTTATAGTGGAGTGTTTAGTGGTATCCCGCAACGGTTTGGAAATACGAGTAGCAAGATTTTTGCCAATGCTTGCAAAGAAATTATTTACTTTATTTGCCGCAATTTTTGAGTCAGTATCAGAAGTTAAAAGTTCTTTAGGTGGCGGTGGTTTTGTTTTTGCGTGAGTAATGGTTCTTATTAAATTCCAAGTGGCTCTAGGGTTGTTCTTGTTTCTCTGAAACTCCTCCTTCTCGTAATTAGTCTTTAATTTGCGCAAGAGATAATTACAAAAATTCCTATACCGACAGTAGGTAATTTTTAAAACGGGATTGTTTGGGTCATTTCTCAAGGTTAGATGCATTTTGTCTCTGTTTCTTATACAGCGCAGTAGACCTGGTGTGATCCACGGCTTGATATTTCTGTTTTTCCTAGAAATTTTTATGTAACGGGTGTGTTTATTAATAATTTCCGATAAGATTTTTATTAGAAGTTCCGTAGCTAAATTAGCATCCTCGGCCATTAACACAATCGTAAAATCAGTAGACTCAATCTCTTTTTGTATAAGTGTTATGTCAATAACTGTAGAAGTGCGCGCAGAGTTTTTATAAAGTGGTTTCTTGTCGATGCATAGAATTGTTGGCAAGTGATCAGTTATATAAGTCTCTATGACGAGTGTAGTTGCTTGGCGCCTAGACTTTACTAACACGTGGTCTAAACAATTGTTTTGTCTGGTGGGATATAGATGCGCTGGGAGTAATCCATGCGAGGCTACGAAGGTTAGGTATTCATTGGAACGACTATCCTTATTGTAGGGTTTTATATCAATATTTATGTCTCCAGCTAGAACTAGATTTTGTATTTTAGACGTGGAACATAGCACAGAATCTAGACTTGTTAAAAAGTTGTCAATATGGGTATGCGAAGGCGATCTGTAAAGAGCTACGATTGCGGTATCATTACCTATTCTACATACCAAACAGTTAGCATCCTTAATCTCCGGTTCAGTGACAGAACAATTTAGGTTGCATTTTGTATATAAAACTATACCGTCGTTTTGATTCGTTGTCTTTCTAGTATAATGTAAGTTATAACCTTGCAAATTTGGGGGTAATAATGTAGAATTTTTTAACCAGCATTCTGTTAATATTATAACATCGCAGGTTATATTCAATGTTTTAAGAAAAACCGAAAAATTGTCGAAATTTTTATTTATGCTTCTGATGTTTAAATGGATAATTTTGATATCGTTTTGATGATTTTTTAGTTTTATTATGCATTCATCAACTGGAATTTTATAAGATTTAGACACTGAAGATTGTCTAATTCAGAAGCAAAGTCGTTTATCTTATTAGTCATTGTTAGGTAGAGTAATTATTTCGAAGCATATGGACTAATTGATTAACGAATTTCACCTCAAAACGGCCTTCGCTAGTCATTTCAAGGTGCAACCCTTTTAATCTTGTCCAATAATCGGTAGGATGGCTGTTTATCGGTATTTTAATTTTATATTTGCCAAGGGCGAGAGTATGTTTTAACGTTCTATATTGTAGGATAAATTTGAATGGATCAGGGTGTATGTGTACATTAATTGTTCTCAGAAGTGTGTGTATTTTTGTTGTGCTGTGTGTGTGTATAATACAAATATTACAATAGCGAGTACAATTACATAATTTCAACTTAATAATAAAAAAAACAAGAAAATAAAAAAAATAAAAAAAATTTAAGACAATAGAGTAGTAGCAAATTTGTTAAATTTACTATAATAAGCAAAACAGGTGAAGGACTTAGTCATATTGATTCATTTATCTTTGCCAAACAGTGCTCGGATTTAATGAATATATGTTTAGATCCTATTTCTTTGCGTAGATATATTTTATTATTTGAACACCAACAGAATTTGTATAAGTTTTGCTTAGCAAAATCACGTGCTTGGTAGAAAAGACGTTTCGTAGACGACGATAAGTGTTCACCAACATATATTGGATGAATTTCATGGTTTCCACTAATATGCGACGTGTTAAGCTTCTCTTCCTTCACACGATTTTTATTAAAATTTCGAGCTGCGGTTAAGAACGCCGTTTTGACGGGGACAGTGATGAATTCGGCCACGATAGGGTTATTAGTGTTATGTTTCCCCGGCAATCTGTATATGTCCCGAATCTGTGAGGGTTGTATGTTTGCTTGTACCGTAGTTCCTATTTTTGTCACGATTGTAGTGAGTTCTTCAGTGGACTCTTTCTCTTATTACAGCCTGGTGTGGATTTACGAATGGTGATAGCCTAGCTAAATAGCCCAAAGCCACCTATTGTTAACAACCCAGTCGTCATCATTTGCAATACGTGGGAAACTCGCATCAAATGCGTTAGTGAAAAATTCTTCCATAAACGCTTACAAACTTCTGGAAAAGGCTAAAATCTAAAAGGAAGCAATACAAATGAGAAAGTACATAAATCTTACATTTCCTATATTCGCCTTCGGATTCACGGATGTCGATTTCCTCGAATTGCTAAAACGTAGATGCGTAAAACAATCTAATCTCTAGCAAAAACAAAATAAAATGCTATTGTCTGTTGATCCAATCATGTTACCAGAAATAATACGAGCAATTCATAAATGATAAAACAGATCCAATTTCTGATGAGATATATCTGTTTGTTGGAAGTTGTTTGTATTCTACCGTATCCTCAGTCATATCGGAGGTCATATTCTGTCCTAATTTCAAACTGACTTCTACCTATGCATCGCTAACATTGTTATTTTTTAGAGTGTAGATAGCATTGTTTTTTTTTTTGGTTTCTTACTACTAATTTGTGTCTTCAAATCAACCGAATCCAAAAACAATTTATTCGTTTAGATTACAGAGGAACACTTATAGATGTTAAAGTTAGTGAGTGCACTAAAGATACATATAAATACCAAAAACAAATTGTGTAGTTGTAATTTTTTTAGCATCAGCATCATTTCTTTTTATTAGACAAATTATAATTTTGTGTCTCAGATAAAATTAGATATAACTACTCTTATTTAAATAAAACATATTAGGATTTGGTACTATCAAGTATTGTGTGAGCTTAGCCACATAACTCTTGTTATCTAATCAACTTTATATGATCAGTAGTCCTAACTCTGTCCACGCTTTAACCGCACACCAATATCGTTTTTGCTTGATCAGATTGCGTCTATATGAATCTGCGGATAGTGAAGGCTGCACTCGCAAGCTGTACCAGGTGGCCGAAGATCTAAAGCATATTAACACCAACTGTCATGTGCAAGCATTCAGCTGCGCCTGTTGTGAACTAGAGCAATGTCTGCAGGTGTTTGCGATATGAGTATTTATTTTGTTTAGATTACGGTTGAGTTTCCTTTGATACTGGTAGAGTCTAGTATTAGTGTAAAGTATTCTCATTAATTGAGCTGAATTTTAGTGTAGTTTGCGCTATATTTGGATATAAATTATAAATAACTAATATCAAATCATTATCGAGTTTACTCATGCAAATTGTATTCGTAATTAGTATATTAAACCACTATTGCTCTATGTTCAATATAATTATATCAAGTAGCAGCATTAACAGTAATCAGAACAGCAATATATATATAGATATACTGCTCGTTTATAGTTATGAGTAGCTTTTAATATGAAAATTATTTACCAGCTCTTTATTAACATCGACATCCTAACTAATATTATTAATGTGAATGTGAGACAAATATCCATGTTCATGCACACAAATATTTGTCTTGTGCGGGAATTGAACCCGCGACCTCAGGCGTGGCAGTCGGTTACACTAACCACTACGCCATCGAGGCTCCAAAAAAAGGTTTGGATTTTAAGATAAGACAGCCTATAATATAAAAGGCTTGCTATAATAGTAGCATAAACAAACAAATGTCCCATCATGACTCATGGCAGAGTTGCTATTTAACCGTCTGACATTAGCATATCGGCAAGCACAGGCGGCCTCCTCTTCAGCGTTAATGTCAAACTACGAACAAACTTGTCTCTGCCGTTAACTTCGTGTGTCGAATTTGTAGACTACACTTTAGCAACTGCGCTTGACTAGTTGCCTTAAATTGTTCTCAGTGTTATTAAAGCCATTGTTTTTGTAGAAAAGATATTTTATTAATTTGATGAATCGATAATACCTATTCAAATCAATATCAAAACTGGTTGCTTTATTTCAGCTATAAGTTTTATACCAGGTTTAATGTCAGAACATGTCCACGTATTCAAATAAATTCAGTTTTCAATATTACGGCTTGTCATACAATCTAAAGGTAAATTAGGGCTTTGCAGATTTAAATTTTGTACCATAATTGATACGTCGTCTGGTGATAAGAAATAGAGCAACTTACACCAATCAATATAAACTGAAATGTATCTGATAATATTACAGTCCATCTCAAGCAGTATGTCGTTTGCTTAAACGATTACTTTTATCTTTTTGTCTGATTTGTCTCTTTTTTAAATAATGAAGAGCATCTCACATCTAGGGTATAGATTCCGTTTTTTGCATTACTTTCTCGCTACATGCGCAAGTTTTGTTCCTCGAACCGGATTTCTGGCCCGGAGGTGTATCCGGCACGCTGCGACATCATCGAACAACTCTCTATAAAATAGCTTTGTATTTTCCTCGATTTATTGCTATCGTATCATATTTTTACAAAGTATATTTTAAATGTAATCATGACACAAAGAGAAGCATGATTCTGAAATAATGCAGTATCTACCCGGTTACCAAATTTTTAATAGTAAAACGGATTTGTCACGTGAATTTCATGCGCTCCCCTTGCTTGATGTTAATACTTTTGCATAATAACTAGTTCTGGTCGCACAATGTGCAAATTTGATAGAGATTGATACTTTGATCTTAGTCTCCTCGTGAACATGGCTGCTGAAAAGTAACCGAAACGTCGGGAAGTGTAAACTTAAAATTAAATCTTTAATAGCAATAGTGTAACTGTATCAAAACTATTTTATAAAAATGTTAAATAGACAACGCGGTAAAATCCTTATAAAGTTGTTTAATTTCGATGAATAACATTCGTGTAAACGTAAGAGAATATTTGATGGAGATTACAAATAATTAAAATATGTAACAATTTTGTTTAACTTGTAGCATAAGCGACAGCGCATGCGTGACTAATTCTTCTAATGACCAAAAGGTAGATATAGCTATTGGACTTTTACTTAATAAATAATATTCGTTGCAGCATGGAGTTGAAACTGACTGCAGTAGTCGGCTCGTCCCCATAACCTTTGCTAAAATAGCCTTTACCTAACGGATGTTTATACGGATGTGTGATGTCACGAAAACACTTTTCCAAATAAATTGTACCAGTCCTGTAAATTATAATTAATTAATTAAGGTTCCATATAAAGCGCGCTATTATTATATTATCGGTCGGTTTGTGCACTCCATTTCGTGATACAATTTTCCGTAATACATTTTACTATTTCTTGTTAACGTTGAAATTCAATTAATATAACAAAATTCAATTCGTAAAACAATGAGAGGTCCCCAGTGACTTCAATGGCGGGTTAAAAATAGAAGCAATTTAAAGCAATAATGGTGGAATTGTTGTATAGAGTGTAGGTTTCATTCGATTTTCTTTCGCCGGCCATGCATGGTATTCGCTAGTGAGGTATGGCGTTGACCCCATGTGGCCAATCAATAGCTTCGACCCACTACTGCGAAATATAGACACCGTACAGTACATTGTATTTAGTAGTTTATTAGTAAAAGTGTACATTCATATGTACATGTAGGCACGGGCAGAGTTGAAATGAACGTATGATTAATCGAAGCTGATTTTGCGGCAGTGGTGAATCATAGGTTTCTAGCATACTGTGTAATTACTAGGTTTATTGGTAGAGAATTAGTTAATAATACTTTTATTTCTGAATGTCGCCGTAATATCCTAAAATGTCTATATTTAGCATAACTGCTGCTACTGGTAATTAAAATTGGTTATATTAAAATAGAAGGAGATGATTGAGGTGTTCAAATAGATCTCTGTATCCTTGATTGAATAGAACAAGTAATGATTTAATGAGCTTTGATACCCACACAGGACAAAATGAATCAGCGTGATTCACAGACAGTTCTGCCAAGTCTAGTATTATTAATGTACCATATCATTCTCGTGATGCGGTCGAGAAATAAGGATTATCCGCTGTGTGAGACTTTTATTGTCTTCTATGACAGCAAAAATAATAAACATAAATAATCATACAAATGTATGTATATAAAAGACGCCACACAGTCGGATATCCGCAAAGGCTAACGATATATGATGTTTAGTTATATTAGTTCGATTTCACTTGATCAATGACGATTCCTGATTGGTAAGTGGAAGGCCATGTTAAATCTTTGTCCTTGAACGAGTCAATGAGATTTGGCTGACAATAAGTATTTGAAATCGATACGTATACCTTATTTTCTTTTTTCTACGTTAAACTAAATAACGAAAATCTTTAGATATATTAAAGAATAAGGTATGTTTGATATATTTAGAAAAACTATTACATTGAGTAACAAATCTTGGGTAGATTGATTGATGAATTGCACGTATGATCACGTAAAAAAAATACGGAAAGTGGTGTTTAGTGTATATACTTAAGGGAAGGACCAAATTAATAATCTATATTGCAAACATTTTATCATATGCTGTTTACGACCATATGACATTTTATTTATATTCCTTGTAAAATTTTAATGTTTTTATTAGTAATGTCAAAGAATAATATTGTATTATGCAAATAATAATCATTCAGAATGTTATCTTTCATTTTTATTAAACGTTGCCAAAGCTAGAGAATGAAAGCCCCACCCTGTTTTAAGTAAAGGGGTATTTTTTACTATAATGCACAATATATGTTTATAATTCACAATAGATGTTTATAATGCACAACAGATGTACTAAGAAACAAAGCCATTTAACCTAAAAAGTCCTAACCTTTGTTCCTGTTCTCAGAACTCAGATATAGTCCTGATATTGGAGAGTGGTTACGTGAACATAGACATGCCCTATGATAAGCGATTCTGCTACCAGGCGCCGATAGTCAAGTGTTATGCGGATGTGATCGCCAACGAGTGTCCGAAAGCCTTCATCATAGTCTGTGCTACACCTATAGATTGTATGGTACCTTTAGTTGCTCAGGTTAGTATTGCAGTCACGTTACATACTTCAGCAAAAGTAGTTTAGTGTTTGTCTAGGATAATTGAAGTTCCCTTCTGGTGCCACTTAAGGTAAAAATTATAACTATTCACAGTTTTTACCTCAAGTATGTAAGTATATAAATTGTATACTGTTTTTACAGTCTAAACTAGCTTACTATAAAAATGTTAGGTGGTTAGCAATGTGACTGCGCAAATGAGCAAAAGCTTTTTTATTGTTACACTAGTGAATCGCCCGGCTTCACACGGAAAGAACAAAACCTTAACAAATTATACACCTAAAACTTCCTCATGAATCACTGTGTCTATCGGTGAAAACCACATGAAAATCCGTACAGTGTTTTTTGAGTTCATTGCGAACCGGCAGACAGACGCGGCGGGGGATTTTGTTTTATAATATGTAGTGATATTGCATACACATCGTAGACTCACACCTGTTTCCCAGATAGGCCGAGACTACGGATTAGATTCCTAGTCGTAATAAGTTCGCCAAAGTTCAACTTTTCACCGTACTATTCACATAATGCCTTATAAAAATAAGTTTTGGTCAATCTTAAGTCATTCATTTTTTTCAATTTATTTGAACATTAGAAAAGGAAAATAATCATTAATTTATTAAGAAGTCCTCGCTTCATAATAATCAGTCATCGTGCTCTCTTTCTAAAGTGTGCAAACGTTATTGTAAAAAATAAAAAAACATTAGTTTATGAAGAAATTCTACCTTCATAATAATCCATTTTACTTTCTTGTGATGGGCGAGCTATAAAAATATATTTTGTTTCCATTGGAGCTCTCCCTACCCATTAAAAGATGAAAGCGAAATCCCATTAAAAAGCTGTTTTACACTGACTGAAGTCTATGTCAGTCAATTATCTTCAGATGTTTTTCTTTATGGAAATACTCGCGAACGTAACGGGTCGTTTAAAAAGGATTTTACAAATTATTTATTATGATTTAATGGATGTTGACCTTGTTAAACAGAAATAATCTTAAAATAACAAAGATAAAGATAATTTATTTGTCAAAAAAAAAACATTCGTTTACATACAACGTTAAGCATGTAAGATGGAATAGAATTACATGTTTTACCTATCAAGGCGTACAAATAAAAATAATCAACTTACAGGTTTTTGTATATTCTCGTTTTGACTTATAAACTATAAATGGAATAAATTGCTCGTCATCTAGATGCGCATGTGATGTGATGGCATCAATATATTAAGATAGGAATGTCACAACGTCTCACCTTAATATATTATTGCCCTGGGTCATTTATTGGTCTTCAACACGACGGGTATCATGCGCAAGTTTAAGAGACTTGCGTTTAGTTATTTCCATTATTGTGTCAATATAATATATGGCACGACGGATGTCATGTAGAATCATTTCTATCTTAAATAATGATTCTGCATCATGATTACATGACACGCGTAGCTGGAGCGAGTTACATGCGCAAGCCACTCGCGTGAACGTGTTAATCATAAATAATCGGCGGGTTGTTCTTTTAAATCTCAACTATGATGATTAATATTATTCTCTTTCATTCAGCTGTTAGCAATAGCCTAGTGGTTAAGCAGCGAATGCCTAGTGGAAGACCGTTGGACTCCCACGCATAGGTCTCGAGTTTGAGCCCAAGGCGCGCATCTCTGACTTTCGAAGTTATGTGCGTATTAAATAGTTAATTATCGCTCGCTTTAACGATGAAGGAAATAGTAATGTTCTCTATGATATTGCTTAGTCTGCCAACCCGCACTGGATCAGCGTGGTGGACTATGGCCTAACCCTTCTCACACTGAGAAGAGACCCGTGCCCAGCTGTGGGACAATTAAATACAGCCCTGATATTATATTATCATTCAGCTGTTTTTAGTAGAGTTTTACAAAAAATACAAACCACAAGAAATTTAAGAGTATCAGAGCTTGCTAAAGTAAACTGCCATTTAATAAGATCGGTATAATTACGTTCAGCTAATGTATGCCCCTTGACTAACTTTTAGCAATCAATCAGTCTTATCTTATCTCCTATCAATCGGTCATCAATGGGAAGGCAGTGATAGGCCTTGTGGGAGGCGATTATTTTGCTCCTCTTCCTCTTATTGGACATCTCGAATCAGGAGCAATTTTTATAAGTTACACTTACGGTTAAATCTGCGATGTGGCTTACGCGTTAAAAACGCGGTCCTGGCAAGTGCAGTACATAAAATCAAGTGTCATAAGATATCCGAATGGTTCAATGCGCTTCAGTGAACTACACCCTTAGTCACGTGTCATCTCTGACATTTAGCCATCACGCTCTTATTTAGTATAATTTAATTATCTATGAAAATATTATAGTTGTGGTAAAAGGATATATCTATACTAATATTATAAAGCTGAAGAGTTTGTTTGTTTATTTTTTTGTTTGGTTTAACCAAACGCGTTAATCTCAAGAACTACTGGTTCGAATTGAAAATTATTTTAGTGTTGATTAGTCTATTTTTCGAGGAAGGCAGTAGTAATATCACGCTACGACCCACGGGAGTGGCGCAGTAACTATAAACGCGGGTGAATGGGCCGGCTCGACCGGGGAAGGACTAGCCTCTCACAGAAAATCGACGTAAAATAGCAGTATTCCTACTGATGTGTTTCGTTCGGTGAGTGAGAGTGCCGGAGGCCCATTCACCCTCTTTCCCCCTTCCCGCTCCTTCTCCTTCCCACTTCCTTTCCTAAAGGTTCGGCAACGCGCAAGTGATGCCTCTGGTATTGCAGGCGTCCATAGGCTACGGTGACCACTTACCATCAGGTGAGCCGTAGGCTTGATTGCCAACATAGTTGTATAAAATATATATATATATATATATATATATATATATATATATATATAATAAAGCCCGAAGCCAACAAATTTGTGGTATATCAGATCATTTATTTTATTAATTAGAAACTATATTTGAATTTTAATATATTAAAACTAGTATACTGGAAAAGGTTGGCTACTGATTTTGCCTTACCTGTGTCATAGCATGCAAGCAAGTATGATGATACACTTAGCTAGCTTCGAATTTAATTAGCTATGTATATAAATAAACACATATTTTTATATAATACTTAATTTTACTATGTTTTTTATGTCTGCAAATTCATATTTTGTAGTATTACTCAATTCGCCGTGAAAATGTTTGGTGCTGATGATGACACATGGCGTCTTGTGCATTCACAGATTGGTATTCCTGGGCCTATGCGGTATTCATTCAAAACATTAAATATGAGTTGAATGTCCGATGTCTCTGGTACATATAACTGTGCTGCTGGAAAGGGCAGCGAGATAATGATCGCACAAGTTTTCACAATGTACATTACAGAGGTGGAAATGAGAAATCAATAGGTTCTTCCTCCTTTGACCTTCGGATTTACGACTCGTAAAGAAACTGTGTATTGTATTTCGTACTCGTAATCTATTTTGAATATTATGTTCTGTTTCTTTACGGCCACGTAAAAATAATATCCGTTCACTAACGTACAAATGTTTCGGATATTGAAATTGATCTAAAGTAGTCACTATATACAAAATTACGCCAATTTCTGCAGGGGTAGGTAATAGCAGTTGGCGGAGAATACGAATTATTTCCATTTGCTATGGTCCTGTCATGTCATTATTTTTCTTGCTCTCATTACATTCTTCATGTACCCTTGTATTACACTAAACTTTTTTTAAGAATGGCTTGGGTCGACGGCTATTCTCTAACATCCCTATTTTATGATACAGTTTTAATTTAGATTTTAAAAGACAACTTAAGTTCATGTCCTGCGGCCCATGAAACAATTTAAAATATACAAAACAACGGACGTAATGTACATCCAGACTTGTTACAATAATTTGTGGATCAAACGAGTTATTGTCCCGTTTGAGATTCACGCAGTATTCAGTGTTGCCGCAGCAATGAGGCCCTCTGCAGTCAATATAGTAAAATTGCTGTTTATATTAAACATCTAGTTATATAAGTTCAAATCTATTGCTAGGTAAGCTTCTCAATCTGAATACTTCTGCCAGATTGTACGACTGTCCTTTCTAGACTAGATAATACTGTCAAGACTAATCACGAGACTAACAAAAGATGCGTCAAATTGGCTATTAGCGTTGAAAGGCATACATTTTTAAGGTATGCAAATGAAATCTAACGTAACAACTAGTCTATACTAATATTAAAAAGAGGAATGATTTGATTTTTCTTTGTTTGTAAGGATTTAACTCAAAAACTAGACAAACGAATTTAAAAAATTATTTCACCATGCGATAGCTTTATTATCACCGAGTCACATAGGCATTATTTTATCAAAAAAGGATTATTATTGAATAATCTAACCTAACCTTCTTTTACGCGAGCAAAAGCTAAGCTATAAATGGAACTACTCCTCGCAGTACATTTCAATCAACATTCCAATGCCGATGCGTCAGTCAAGTCATAAACTTTATCGTGCCATTAATAAACAAATCACTGTCTTTCTATCCGTTGTTCTATAGTGTTCAACAACATAATCGTTTTATAGCGAGATAATGTCAAATGTGAACTATTTATCGGTTAGATATGGACCGTTAAGATCGCTGATACCGCTGCAATCTATTTCCGCTTAATATTCAATTAGAAGCTTCTCTTCTTAGTTCAAACACAAATTCATTATGCTCTTGGTCTGAATAGGTATTAAACTGTAAACTAAGATCTAAGTTCAAAATACAACTGAGAGACTGTTTTATATCTTCTTTATTCTATTAAACTCTCCCCTTGTCCCCTTTACATGGGCTACGAAAACTGTTCACCGTCAAAAACACTATGCTCATTGTCAATACCTACTATGTAAATTTCGGTGGGCAGTGACTTGTGTGAGGGTTTTTTGGAATTGCTTCTGTAGTCGCAAAAAACATAGCCCATGTTCATGAGCGGTTGCCGAAAATATACAAACGCTCAGATAAGGCTATATAGTGGCGTAAGCGTAAATGCAATACCTAACACATACCTTTATCAGGTTATTAATATAGACTACTACTAGATACTACTCTACTACGGAATTTTTAGTAACTTTGATCTTGTCGATTCGGGAATCAAGGCAAGATCCACGTGATCATCTTCGTCTTTGCACGTGTAGCGCCTTCACTCTTCATATTTTGGTACTTATACTTGGTACTTACGTGTTACTAAACACGCGCATGATTTTGCGACTAAATCCGTATTACCATAACGATTCGTGAAACCCCAAGAGGGTGCACTTAAATCGGTTAACCAAGATGTTTAATTTTCCACTTCAACAAGATCGAGTGTATCAACGCTGTCCTTTTACTGTCAAAATATATTCACGCAATCACCAGAAGGCGGATGATAAATATTTGCTCGTTCCCAGAGGGCCGAGCGTTCTCAATCTTGAGTCGAATTGCGACGTTCCCCTCGCGAATACCATTTGTAACAGCAAAGGAATTTGTCAAACGAACATTGAAACAGTTATGTTTTCTGTAAATGGCTCTTGATTCTCTACGAACGCTGTACTTCGTTTATTACGTAAATATACATATGTTTCATTATCAACAGGGCAGATAGAAACTATCACTTCTTCCTTGCTCTTATCATTATTTGTTACGACCTTGCTAGGTCGCTGTAGCTTTATCTCTTATTACATTTCTCATGCACGCTCGTGAATATTATCGAGACGTATGTTAATACATACATTGATTCAATATTAACAAAGTTTGCAACGGTATAATAGTTATACCTCTTATGCGATTGGTGCTTCAAAACGGGCTTATTATTACTGAAATGTGTGGCTGTAATATATTGGCCAGCGATAAGCGGAACGAAGAAACGGAGAAATATTAACCAATAGGATTGCATACTGTAGCGGAGATTTTATGCAATACTATTGGTTAATATTTCTCCGTTTTTTCGTTCCGCAGCCTCGCTCCGCTTCAATGGACAGGCAGCCTAACAGTCATGTTATAAAATACATGTTAATATTTTGCATATCGCTATCCAGAGAATAATATACCGAATAGCGTTGTATTGGATGCTTTTGAGCTCGCCGGGCTATAGTTGAAAATATTGCAGTTAATAATATTACCCGTTCAGAAGCTCCATAAAAAATACAGTTATATTTATGTACCAGATTACATAATCCACATTTGTGAAGCATTTTGATGCTATTGTGTCCTCTCGGTCAATATTTACTGAGCTTCAGTAATTGCCCGAACAAATATTTATGTTGTTCCGTTGATTACGCATTTCGTAAATATCAATATATAGCCAATAGCAACGTTGTATATAGGCATCAGGTTAATATTTTTCTATTTCGTAGCTTTTTTATGTCTCTGTATATTGAGGTCATCTTTCTGTTCAAAACAGATACGGTAGAATATGCAGTTTTCTACGAAACGACTGTCATTTGACCGCCACATTCGAATGGGATAAGAGGAAACTCAATACTGTACTATAGTCAAAATATTTGATGGGGATTAACACTCATTGACTATATCCCAACTGTCATTGGTAATGTTCATTATAGCCAGCAATTTTTTTACATATCTACCAATGCTCCAAAACATAACTTTGAAAAAGCTAGTAATAAATACGTTTACTTCCTCGTTGATCCTTGTGCTGGTTTCTTTTATGCAATATAACCGATTGCGTAGTCTCAGGTTAGAATATTTAGATGGAAAATACTCAATGACAGTAGGAATCTAAAAATAAGATCGATAAACAGTAGGACAGAGTAGTAGACTTAAAAACACAGCTGGCGAAGTGAAGATGTACTCTTCTTACTCGTTCCGAGACATACAGGCGTGAATCTATGTATGCATGTAATACAGTTCCTTAGAAATACTATAGATAATATCTTTGACACACTTTGGTTGCCAAAACAACAATGTATGCAGACAACAGTCAAAACAAAAATAACGTCGACATAAAACAGCCGCTTTGTAACTTCAATATTAGTAGATTAGTTTTTTGTTTTTACATCGTTCTACATAAGAATAAAGTAGAGTCTTACAAGGGCGGAGCGCCCTAAGAAATTAACTGTTGTTTTTGTTACCATCTATAGTTTTACGTAACTAGGCACGCTTGCGGTAAAAAGGAGACTTTTTGCAGACTCTTGGCTCTGAACCGTTGAAAACTTGCGAATATTGGAACTTACTCCGCGAATAATGTTTGTTTTATCATAAAATCAATGTAAAATTTGTTGGCGAACTTTACAATAAAATAAAAATAAAATAATATTTATTTTGTTTACCACAATGTCCTACGATGCTTCATAGTTAGCTTTCACCATTCCTTTGTTAAGTGTTGAATGGTTTATTAAAAATCACGTTAAGCAGGGTTTCGTCACGCAACAGTACACATTTTATCGGAGTAATCAAAATTTTTGCTTATCTTTGTTCGTTCACGTTCGGTTTTTGGGTCAAAGAACATTGATTTTATGAAATCTATTGTCGTGGTGGAGTGAGTGTAGAGGTACCTAATAATATTTGACGTGGTGCTATTATTTTAATAAAGAAGGGAATGTAAAGCAAATTAGGTATGGTTAATTCCTGTTTAATATAATGAGACATTTGACTTAAAACTTCGTCACTTTATTACTATTATTACTTTCGATTTCGCACCAGGATTCATCCAATATTTTTATCTGGCATGGTACGCTTTTAACAATCATTTGTCCAATGCGTTGGATAAATAATTGCTGAAAGCTCGATACTCTAAAATAAAACAAAGGCCGCGGTTGTCCCCTAGTGGTATTAATTATAATTCATCAAAAAGGTTTAAGTAAAATATTACTATAACAGTATTAACATTTAGCATCTTAACTACGTGTAAACATGCTGACGACTACCGTTTTCATACCGATCAAAAATAGAACAGCTCTCAGAATAAAAATATGACGTAATTATACTAAAATTGGCAACACAGAATACAGGTGGGCTACCTGTAGTCTGTGTTGCCAATTTGTAACGCAAATATAATTATATACTCATGTTATTTGCGAAAATCAGTAATGCATGAAAGTACTCATATTATTATAGAAAGATTGTGAAGACTAATGGGAAATTTAGCTATTACTGGCGTTAGCTCACCAATCAAGACTATAGGGACATTGCTTACGTATTCGTTCTGGATAGTCAAGCGCAAGTATGCGGTAGCGCCGGGCGGCAGTCGTCTCTCTGCAACCACTCAGAGTATATTATATGTAACTATACACACTTATATTATATGTAACTGGTACCAGTAAATATATATCCATATCTACCATGAAGTTCTCCACACAAAGAACACTTAACATTATCCCTACAAACACCTATCCTTGTTATTCTACTTAATTCCTTCCTCCTGCAGACGTTAAAAGAAACTGGCTGGTACAATCCGTGCAAGGTACTGGGTTCGATGGCAGTGCCTGAAATGCGAGCGAGTACGCTGGCTGCTCGCGCTCTGGGCCTGGAACCGCGGTACACACGGGTACCTTGCGTTGGAGGCACCGAGGGAGAATCACTGGTGCCCCTATTTTCTAGGGCTGTTGAATATTTCGACTTTGCTGAGGTATCCAAATATGTATCAAACCATTTATCTTTACTTAGTAAGCTATAGTTCACAACGCTCTAATATATACACAGTAGTTGTCTATTAAGATTCAAAAGCAGATATTTCGTATATAACTAGTAAGTAGTCTACAAACTAATAAGTTCGGCTTTGATTAGTTATTTTCGTTTGTCGTTCTAAATCCGCTCCAAATACTATAGGAAGCCTAACAAATGATGATCAAAGTAACTCACTCTATTCCAACAGGACAAAGCCGATTAATTCGTGGATTAATCTCTTGGGTTCTATAATCCTCACATTAACTATTCGGTATTGCGTCTCAAAAGAAAACCAAGGACATAACGCGTAAGCCTTTTTATTAGGATGCTATTGACTTTCACTCCAAATAGAACTGCAGTAGCACCAGCTCACTGTACTCCAGTCTAACATAGAGGAATACACTAAGTTTGTGCTGCAACAACATTTTTAAGCGATTACTTTAGGCTATGGACGTTAGTTAGGTTAGGCTTTATTGAAAGTACCCAAATCAGCAAATGGCCACAACATAAAAAAGACCCCTAAATGACAAAAGAGTATAGCCCCTGCCAACAGTTCCGCGCCTCATTCAATGAGGTCTAGAAACCCTATTCATCGCAATATAATACAAGATTAATAAACTATAATGTTCTATATTGTACAAATATTTCTACCAGACTAACTCCATCAAAAGATGTATCCTATAATGTAGATATTTTACCCTTGGTAGCCCGACGTCATGTGCAGAGTCGAGACTAGTCGCTGTGAAATCAGTCATACGTGAACATGAACAATAACCTTACTCAAGACTTATTAATGTTGACGTCGTGTCAAAGACTAGTAAAAATTTTACCTACCAACGGATGTGGCAACTAACTGTTACTTGACTAGCTGATCACATCCATTGACTGTAGATTTATACCAACTGTTCAAATGTGCTCTTCAACAGAATAACGCATTGTTGATGACTGAAGCAGTTCGCACGGCCCCACAAGCAGTAGCGAGGCTCGACGAAAGCTCCTGTGCCAGAGCCGCAGAACTCAGCGAAGCCCACGCTTTGGCCGGTTTGGTGTCGAAAGTAGCCCATGCCTTATTATGCAATGACGTGCCAAGAGTGACTGGATTTGTTGAAACAGATCCTAGACAAGTCATATCTCCGGCAAGGTTATTATCTCAGCCCTTTTAACTAATGAGTAATTTATACTGCCGCCACTACTAACCACCAAGTGCATGGCAAACAAATTTCTTCTTAATTTTCAAACCTTATTAATCATACCAAAGTATGTGTAAACAGGTACATATATAATAAGTAGATCACATACTATCTTGATATTGACGTCCAAAATTCTTTCTACTATTTTATAGCAGCGACAAGAACTTGCAAGTGATTCACTAATTGCCTAGCAACATAACTACACACTCATCTCTAATTACTTGCCATCACGTCACTAGTTTCACTCGATTCCCTCATTCGTTGCTAATCTCAGTCGGTGGGACCTGATACCTTAAGTCACCCAGTTCCAGTTAGCAAATGCAGTTTTACTAATAGATGTTGGTTACATCCTTTAGTAAAACTACATTTTGCATGCATATTATTATAGAAGCATAGTACAATTAATCCTGAATATAATCATAAGATATCGTTTTACACCTGTAAATTGCCTCTGTCGGGTTAGATATAGGTGTATAGGTACTACCGCGAGTGTTCTTAAATGCTGAACTAATGGTAACGCATATTCATATACTTGTATAAACACGCAACTTTATTTTAAATTAATCATTCAAACAAAACAAAGTTTAAACCGGCTACGTAATTTGCATTGCAATGAAAAAAACTGCCAGCTTGCATTTAGGTTACCATAAAACGAAATATAATATCAAAACTAGTACCATTGGTTTTAAATCGTTCTATTGACTAGTGTTTTGTGACTTATCAGTGAGTTACCAAGGACTACAACGAGCTCTTCTGCCTTCAGATACATCGCTAATGCAGTGGATATCAGTGGTACGGGCGTCATTCACAACCTCGGTCTGCCGAAGATGACAGATATAGAAATCAGTCTTGTGAACCTGGCCTTGAACGACTTATGTTGCAAGATGAGGCTAGTTGAAGATTGGTACTGTAAATATTGTAGTTCTTCCGGCAGACTCGACGCTTGCCAACTCCAGTTCTTCACGCCGAAGAGCTATGAAAGATTTGATGACTGTGCCTACGCATTTTTGTGATTTTTTGTGGGTGCAATTTAAATTTTATAGCGGATATCTTCTTTTTTAAATTGATGTGAAATTTTTTGTACAATGCTTGGTAATAAATTATTAGTTTGTGTTCTGTATTTTTTCATTAGAAACGATTACCAATATTGTGATCCTCGATAATATTTAAAATAATCACAGCTTCTTGTTTCAAGTTCGTCAATTTACCAATGTAATGTTTTGGTAAAGATAGCGTCTGGTTGATTTTACTTAATACAGTATATATTGAGATCAGCCAGAACATTACTAAAATCTCTAGTTACTCATACAAATATTATTTTATGAAATATTTCAATATGTTAAATTAGACTTTTTATACCTTTAATTTTATAATGATGGTTTGCAACGCCCGTCTATCATCACAACACCGTCTTAAGGAAACCCTAGGAAAGGTGTATGTTATTGTACCGTAGTCGACCTTTTCCAGATTTTATTCAAGGTGAAAAATTAAACACTTTATGCTAGGTAGCGGCTCAACTATGTATGTACACACGTAGCATTGATAAATTCCATAAGCGGCAAAAATCATCTAAAGTGAGGTTGACTTATTCAACTTAACGGTGATACAAATGATTACCTTCTTAGGCGACTGTCACAATGCCTATAATTACACAGTCCGTAATTCCAAGTAATACAATTCTTTCAATTTCGCAGCAAATATATGGGAAGGGACGTATTCCTGAGTGGTACAGGAGTCATCAAGCATCTAGACTATCCTCCAAATCTCAGTCCATTTGAACTACACCAGCTTGATTTCGCAATAGCAGATATTAATGACAAGATTCAACTGGCAGAAGATTGGCACGCTGGCCTTCTCCATGACGAGTGTACAAGAAGTATAAAGGTTGCGAGGAAAAACTTCTTAATACCACGACACTATGATCGTATAACGGATTGCATTTTGTATGCTGCATAGACGGAAGAAATTTTATAAATTTTTTTGGCCTATACGACATGAATGTGTTATGGTGTCCCTAGAGTATGAAGTCCCACCGCTGCTTTTAATCGCCCCCTCTTTATCCATCACTCGGAAACACTGGGCCCTATTCAGAGGTGTGGCCAGCGCTGACATTAAACTACATTTCATGATGTCTCACTGTTCAGGAATTATATTTTGAATACTACAGTAAAAGCATTAGAAATGCTTAATGTTACCATGCTATGTCTGGTGATTGCAGACACATTATAGCACTGCGAGTTTTGAAGGAGATACGTTCATTTAAGCATTGGTGATTACCGATATTGAAATATTTTCGCGACGCCCTGTGATGGTTCGCGAACAAAATCACCACTTTGGAAAGTGCCCTTTTAGAAGATGCTAGACGTATTTACTAGGCTTTAAGAGTCTGCCAGTAAACATTCAAACTGTTGAAGAGCGACGCCAATAGCGGTCGCATTATGAAAAGGGAGTGTTTGATCCACCTTCCTAACACAATCAAATCTTCGATGTCAAGTGTGGCTATCTACTTTGAATCAAGCCGATCATTCGATATGCCACGCTTAAAGATATATTTTAGATTATAAGCACGGTTTCTTGTTGCTGTACAGGAAGAAAAACACAAAAAAAAAGAAAAATGTTTAAGTTTCGAAAAATACATTTCTTTTTAAGCTTAAATATGGTTTATTTTATCACAAATAATTAATTTATAAGTATCTGTTTAATTAGGTTTTATGGTCCATTCCTGGCGAACGGTGGTTTACCGTTTGTGCGAAAATACATTTTGCCCGACATTCTGAGAACAAAATGAATTATTATTAATATTGTAAGAGTCACATTTTACTTACAAATATCATTCACGCTGAAAAACTCTCGTTCGTTCTGTGGAACCCGCAAAAAATGCAATACTATGTTAATTCTGCCAAGCCAATCCGCCATCAAAGGAAATATTCACATAGGCTACGACGTTCTGCACAAATGTTGTTATTGAACTGTCTAATTCATGTCCTACATAGTTAGATTCATACGGCAGACGTGCTTTGTAGTCTGTAGTCGTAAAACGCCCGCAAGTATTAAGCCGTCAAATGTTACTAGACCCCTAGACCGTTTCAATCACTGTAACCAGTCAATCGAAGCAGAAAAGGACTAAAACGTATCGTACGTGTCGCGTAGTTGAGAACTAAAGGTCAAGTTTGGAGAGCCTATTCATGTGTGACTTTCCGAACTTATAATAGGGTCTATTACCAACGTTTGCTCAAAAGGAACTGTATCTTTAGATTGTATACATCACTATTATTAACCTCTGAGCCTTCTTTGAAGAGGTTAATGAAAACACTATGTGGGTCTGTGTGTCTGTCTGTTAGTGACAGTTTGTTAGTGACAGGCATAGCTCCGGAACCACTGGACCGATTGACTTGTAACTTGGTGTGCAGATACCTTGTGGTCATCCCTTGGTTGAGTTTGTAAATATAATATGGGCTCTGTGGGTCAAAAGACCCCCGAGATATAGGGGTCACAAGGTTATAAGGTCAGGGGATATCCACCAAGAGAGTGATTTGGAAGTCCAAGGGAAAGGCTTTTGCCCAGCAGTGGGACATTACAAAAAGCTGATGAGACAAGAACGTACCCTGAAGACGAAAAGGTTAAATCCTGGGTTTTTACACCGATCTCGTTAAATTCAGAAACACTATCTTGGACGTAATATTGATTTTCCTTTTTGTCTGACATCTGTTAGTTACCTACGTTGGTAAATCCTTACTAATATTATAAACGCGAAAGTTTGTTTGGATGTATGGATGTTTGTTACTTTTTCATGCAAAAACTACTGGACCGATAGCAATGAAACTTGTTATGTAGATAGCTGGAGACCTGGCTTCACACAGGCTACTTTTTATCCCGATATTCCCACGGGAACGGGCCTTACGCGGGTGAAGCCGCGGGGAAAACTAATTTACAATATCTTATGCTAGATTTTGCCCGCGGCTTCGCTCGTGTAGATGTAGGTTAGGTTAGTTTAGGTTAATAACAGTGTCCTGCTATGGATGGATCTTTTTAGACTCCCAACTTCAGGACCCGAGTAGATAGGGTTTCGGGGGGAGAACTACGGGTCTCCCCCTTTGGACCAGGGTACTGCGGGGTCAGGAAGCCCACTGCGCCTCGAAAGGCGCGTTCTATCGACCGCTGATTAGAGTGCGCGGTGCCTGACATTGGAGTTGGACTCGCAGGGGTATGTGGTTGGCCGCTGAGTACGACATGTTCGTTTGCTCGGCAAGCACGTTGCGTTCGAGCGTTGGACTCAGACGCGGCCAGTGCGAACCAGTCGGTCGCATGAGGCACGGAGTTGCCTTTAGCGAAGTGGCAGTGTGGTTTCACTGCCGCAACGCATCTCGGGAGCTTGCCTGCTCAGCAAGTAAGAGTCATAGCTGGAGTGACTCGGGCCACACCCGGCTTGTAGGCCTATTTGGGTAGGCATACGGATGTATGTCGGGAAGTGAGCGTGCCTTACACAGCTCCGGTACCATACTGGAGATATGGGAGGCGGCTTCTCCGTCGGCTTCAGCGAGGTAATCGTTAGCAACTCCTTTGAGTTGCGAGTAGTGAGCGGCTTTATTGCTCCGGTACCTATCTGGTGAATAGGTAGTGTCACTTGGGCACGAGGTAGCTCGCTTACGAGAACCGGATCTCTGAGGTTAGGATGGAGAGTCGGGATTTGGGGACAAGACCTGTCTTTAACTGGTCCCGGAAGGTGCTCTCGGGCACTGGAAGGTACAGCGGCTCCTCTAATATAACCTAACGGTTGGTGTAGGGGAACGCTATATCATAAACTGGGATAGTCGTAGAGGAAAGGGGATGGCCCCCCATTGGGTGAGAGAGGGAACAACCCAGGTTTTTTAGTGGGTATACCAGCACTCGGCTAGTGAGTCCCACACGCCCCGCCGGTGCCGTCCCCTAGGCGGTGGGTAGTGCATCAAGCATTTTTCCTGAGTATCAAAAAAAGAAAGAAAGTTTAATTACAGTGTTTTCTCTGGATGAAAGGTACCCTATGTCCTTTTCTGGATCCCTGAAAACGTGTATACATAACACCACCACGCTGGCCCGTTAAAGCGAGCGATAATTAAATATTTTCATCCATTTCATATTATACACACATAATTTCGAAAAATCATGTTTGTGTGTTTGTGTTTGTTTTTTTTTGAACTCGTGACCTCTGTGTGACGGTCTTATAGGCTCGCACTAGACTACAGCTGCTAAAATTCAAGTTACTATATATTTCACAGTTTTTAACCTAATCCCGTGGTGTTGTCCCATGATCAGACAATTGACACTTTTCGATCCAGTAATCCCAGATGATAAGTGACACCAGAGCGTTAGATCTAGTAGGTAATCCTATTACAAAATATTGTCTTATGTTTACGCGAATGTTATACATTGAAATTAAACACTTTATACGGATACTCGCAAAAGAACACCGATTCCTACCAAGGATGCTTCGCGAGGCTATTGAAGTTAAAAAGCGTCCTAATTTCAATTGAGAAGATGGTTGGAATATACCACCAGCTTGGGATCCAGAATTCAAATAGTCAAACCCAAGATGAAGCAACACACAGGTAGATTTCATGACACTTTGAGCTCATTCTGCGTAAATAGAAACACCAAAGATTAAATTATGTTCGGGTATTTTAAAATAACACTTCAGAACATTGAGACAACCACCATCTTAGTCTCCCCGTGAACATGGCTACTGTAAAGCAACCGAAACCTCGGGGCAAAGTGTAAACTTAAAAATAAATAGTTTTAAATAAATTTAATAGCTTAAATAGTAGTAAAGTTCGATAAAAGTAGTGTTAGTTTTTCAAAATTATGTAATAAAGGTGTTTTAGAGTAAAATAAACAACGCTACAAAATTCGTATAAAGTGTTTAATTTCAATCCTATTATCGTCAACACTATGGGACTACTGACACTTAGTATAACACGTTACATATGATGTTAAATAAATAAATTTCTGACTAAAAAAAAGTCCTTACTAATAGTATATATAGTGTTGGCCTCGGTGGCGTAGTGGTTAGTGTAACCGATTGCCACGCCTGAGGTCGCGGGTTCGATTTCCCCCCATGAACATGGATGTTTGTCTTGCTCTGGGTGTTTCTATGTATAATATGTATGTATTTACAAAAAAAAAATATATATGTATGTATGTATGTTTATCCATTGTCTAGTACCCATAGTACAAGCTTTGCTTAGTTTGGGCTAGATGGTGTTGTGTGTATGTAGTCGAATATTATTATTATAAATGCAAATGTGAGTGTGTAGTCAAGGCATGGCAACATAACAAACAATGTTTGTTTGTTGCGTTTTCATGACTTAACTACTAGATCGATCTTCATGAGATTTCGAGAATAGAAAAGGATATAGGGTACCTACCATCCAGAAAAAATACTGCTACTAACCTAACGTAAACTAACCTACATTCACCTAACCTACGTTTACAAAATCTAGTGTCAAATAATGTCTAGAGCACAAATATGAATGTTTCATTATAGTTCTATAATTAAATAACATATAACTCTGTACTGACCTGAAGAAAGGCAAACTATAGTTAAATGTATTCTGATGTTTTAGACATAAAAATGTAATGTAAATTTTTTATAAACTCTCGTAGCCTTGTGGGTGGACTATTTATTTATTTATTTATTTAAAGACACATCAACAATGTAAATGTTACAATTTTCCAAAAAAAAAAAAAAATAACATTTTCATTCGCCAACATGAACATCAATTATAGATGTGTACGACATTTACCAATTTGTGGCTTAAATTAGAAGCTAAATCTAACTCTAAAAAGAATAATAAAATACAAAAAATCATACAAAAAATACAAACTTCAAATATACATCAAAATACAAAAAAAAAAGAAACAAATAAACTTAACCTTTTCATAAGTGTTAACATATATATATATAGTTACTATACAAATGACTTCAGTATCTTTTTCCTAAATGCATATAGAGAATCGTTAAATATGTCCAAATTTTCGACGGTACTGTTACGTCATTGTTGAGAGTAGGACTTCCGACGATTAATAAACGACTAAATACATAAGTGCGCAAGCACATAAATCTTATAGGAATATATAATCTATGATATGAGAAACGGATATGTTGATGTTGTTTTTAAGACTCGTAAACGTGACTGTTCTTTGAGACATCTTTCTCACGAGGAATAGTTCTTGTGTTGCGGGGTCTTAATACACATTTAAAACGGTCACAAAGAACAAACTTTGAAATAACCATCGGTGGATCACAGTTTTGGAAATCGGACCCACAACACTTAGTGCAGACAGTAGCAGGCGACCTCTAAACCACTACGCCCTCGGTGCAGTAAAAATTACTTTTTAAAAATATGTTTAGGTATTCGCAAGAGATTGCGACATAGGGTCAGTATTAGGTACTAGTAATATAAGCGTCCTATAGTCTGCGGCAACTGCTAACCACCATTTATTTTGTATGCTTGTTTGGGATATGTGTCAATTGTCAGGTAGCTTATCTTAAGAATAAATTTAACAGGTTTGTATAAGACCAAAACCTGATGATACGCCAAATTCTTAACTAAACTTTAGTCTGCTGTTTGAAAAGTAACATTTACTAAAAAAATACGAATGAAATGATAACGATGGTGCTACGTGAATGTTTTGCCACTAACAGCTATTTTAGTATAATCTATGAAACTAATAAACACAAACATCTAATACTTTAACAATTATAATAATCACTAGATTTTGCATGCAGCTTTGCACGCTGTACTCGTAAGTTAGGTTAGTAACAGTAGTTCTTTCTGGAAGAAAATTACCTTCTATCCCTTCCTGTTCCCCTGACAACGTAAATTCGAAATTTCATAATAATCATTCGAGTATTTACGGAGTGAAAGCATAACAAACTAATTTACATTCGCATTTCTAATATTAGGTACGATATACAGGTAATAAGGAGCAGTTAATATTAGATGGTTTTACCCGATATCACGTATTGCGGTACAGGAAGCTTAACGGAGAGATGACTGTGACACCTAGTTACCCGAGTTACGTAATGTAGGTCGCCACCATATCCGCAGGCAATAGGCTTCTCCTAACTACAAATGATTTCATATTGCATAACATCTCTGATAACTATCTACATATTATGTTGTTTGTCGATATACATTAGAATAACAAATCTATTCGGATTTCTTGTGGAGTTGGCAGATTTATGAATACTAAGGATTGTATTGGTTTATTTTGTAAATATAATCTCCTATTTGTGGGTTGTACTAATTGTATTGGGTCTTTTCTGATGAAATTGTTGTTTTATATGAAGGAAATCGATAATGGTCTTTCTCATACAATCTACATCATCAAGACTGAACAGCAAATTGGCATTGACGATATTTTACATGGATAGATGCTTGACTCTAGGTCAAGTATGGTTTGCCCTAAATAATCAAAATAGCAATGACAAACAAAGCATATGTATCAAAAATTAACTGTCCGTAGATACATCGACTAGTTTCTTGATATATGAACCTGGCTTGAATGATCAAACTTCAAACAAATTAATTTATTTATTAATATATGTTATTAAAAATATATATCTTTTCCCGGAATAATAATGAATCTAGAATAATCATAATATTTTGTATAGGAATCCCGAAATTAAACATAGGCAAGAAACAGCAATTTTGTAGGAAAAACTTAATATTACTTACGAAGCCCCCAAGAAACCTATTGCTGCACTTCTGTGCAGAAGCAAAAGCTTCTTTTGCTGACAGCTTAGAATGCTTATAAGAACTCGTACGCAGATTCTACTGCACCACTGACAAGTATCTATCTATCTACGGTCTACGTTCGACGCCCATCTTTGCAAAGTAACTCACCCCAAATAAAACTCATATACTCACGGTGGTGCAGCGCCAATTCCCATATATCCATCAGTCTGAAAGCTACACCGAGCTGTCGCAGACGTCCAGTCCCTGCATAGAGTGGCTGGGAACCCTCTCGGATTGGCCAGCGACTCAGCATACAACCGCCACGCTCGAACATGGCTACAACCATCTGAAAACAACACATAGTCGTATTATTTGACAGCTTTTTGAAGTCAACTTCTTCATCAAAGAATACCTGTGCATCGCGATGTGCTTTAAACGTCTTTGATCGACGAAATCACAGTATTAGTAGACTATGAAGAAATATTTAAGGCATGAAGCCTTTGGCAAAACTTCCACGTTAGGCGTATAGATAAATAATTGTTCTGTTGTCTATTTTCATCTGCTTAGTATAATATAGTTCCATCAAAAAATATAACTGCCGATGAGTTATTTTATTCGCAATAGCAAATGCTATAAACAGTTCTCCCTCGTGGTCCCATTAAAGGGACAAAATCCTGGGACTACGAGAAAATTGGGATTTATAGTAAGCTTATATGTCAAACTGCATCAAAATATTATATATTTGGGTATGAGAATAAGCAGAAACATTACTGGCAACGTCAGTATTCTATGAAAACCGCTGTATTAGTATACTTTGCTAATTTACTGTTTTTAACGGTAACGTTAAATAGTGACCTTTTAACGAATAGGTGAATGAGGTAGGTAATATAGTATACATAGTGATACAATAAACTGTTTAGGTACTTATGTATTGTATGACGACGCCATTGAAAGATAATACGAATAATCTTTAACGAAATCAGTCTGATCCTCTACTGTAACAGTAGAAGATCAGACTCATTTGGTTACTATCTTCTATGTACTACTATCAGGTTAGATCAATATATACTTTAACATAGACTACACCTATATATATGTGTGTATAAGTATATATGCTTAGAAATTGGCATAGGTTAACTTTCATCCAGCAGGCAAATGTGAGTACCCAAATTAGCCTACTGGTTGAAAGTTCCACGTAATAAATAATCTATTGACGTCTACTGAACATATTTGCAGACTTCGTTTACGAGTATTGAGAATTGTAATTAAAAGGCAATAGCAGGTTGGCAGTAGGAAATTAAAACCTCGACCTTATGGTTTTCAGCAAACATAACCGCAGGTTTATGTCACAGGAACAACGAGAATTAATGCAATGAATGAATGATCGAACATACAACAAAAGTTCATTAAAAACGTATCAAAAATTGTGCCAGCACCCCCATCCCACAGCCTACAGGAACATATACGATAACCATCAGTTAACAGACTCACATAAAGAAAAACATCTGACAGTCGCTGTAAAACACACTTATCTTTGGTCCTTTGTTTTCTTTCTCACGTACCCGAAACGGTATCTCATACAATTTAGTCTACATATACGCATTATTGTAATTTAACGTACCTAAACATACATTGGGATATTAACCTATATATTTTGCCCCAGTAGCATTTAATTTCATTGTATATTTTGTAAGGGGGCGGTCGTATGGCAGCCTAAGGGTATACGCTATAAGTAATCTGCTATTGACATTTAGCCCTAACGATCAATCTTTGGACGTTTGCCAAGTGGAGGCACCCACCGTCGACGGCTAGATAAAACGTTAGGTTATCGAAGTTTGTACGGTGGAATGAACCAAATTGATAAACGAATCGATAGACACACGTTTGCTGAAGATGCAGAAATGCTTTTAGAATAAGTACTATAATATAACATTTGGTAGCATTGCGGTAGTAAATACAACTGCTGTGCAGAAGACTTCATTTCTGGGTAAAGTTTTATCGGAGATTTTCTTTTAAGATATTCTCAGTAGCCGCTGGAAGTTTCGGATTGTAATTGGTAGACGATAACAGTCATCTATTACGTGGTAACTAGAAACTATAGCATGTGTAGCATACTGTTGTCTATCTCATCGGGGATATAGGAATGCTAATATACATATACATATTATGTCTGTATGTTTTCCAGTTACAAAAAATATGTGACAGCTGTACATATGCATAAAGTTTCTCCTATAACAGAGGAATGACAAACAAAAGCAATGCTTCTATAGGTACGCTCCAATCGTTATACGAAATACTAAAATCTGGTACAAGGCTTCAGTAGTACAAGCCTTCATGTATTATTATTAGGTAATATTTGAAATACACACATCAACACGGTCTAGGGATATTTCATACTCAATTATATAACTTAAAAAGTTCTGGCCGTATTAAAACTTTTTGACACCAAATTGTGCGCAATTTATCGAATTTATAGAATTCTTCTGTTTTCAAGCCATATTAGTGAATTCAAAAAATTCAATATATTTAAAGGTACTTACATCACATCGACTGTCCTAGGTGTTTACGACAATCCGGACCGACGCGAAGTCTTTATGTGGTTGTGGTTGGAAATCGACTTTATAAAATATAAAAGTAAGTCTCTCTGCTGGTTACATTTCACAGATATACGCTTTAGCAGTTTTGATGATATTTAAAAACTACTAAGTCTTAACAACTATTAAAATCATTTGCATAAATCGACTGTAAATAACTAATAACTTTATCGTTAACACATTGTTAAAAAAAGTTTATAAAATATTCGAAGGGCCAAAACCGGCTCAACTATAACTGCAGTCTATTAAAATCAACTGAGTGCTCAACAAAGCTGTTTCTTCAAAGATTGTTGGTGCCAACAGAATATGCTAAGCTGTTATCAAAATGCAGAATGCAAAATGCCTCGACAAATTTCTACAAAATTGTGTTCCGTTCTCGTTACTTATATATTTATACGGAATGCCGGACATAAAAAATGTTTTGCAGTTTTTGAGACAGATACACGGCGTAAGGGAGGAGTGGAAGTGTTTTTATTCATACGGTTACATAAAACTGCGATGTTGACAGAAGAAAACAGTATGCGCATATGAAATGCTTACTTCGAGAACTGACTACTTCATACTAAATTAAACGAGCATATTTTAAGCATAAACTTTTCGACTAAACAAAGATATAATGCTGGTTACTTTTTAAGTCAGTTTCCACTTCTACTCTATGGGCTTTCTCTGTGCTTTGGCGAGACTTCACAAGCATTGAATCATTGCACACAAAAGACAGTTAGACTCGTTAAGACTATGAATGGATCACAGAACTTTTTTCGTGTAGGCCTGTATTTTATGCAGATTCAGTGCTGTATTTTGATTTATGAGTTCCATAATTCAAAAGATGTTTTGAAGATACGGGTATCTTTAAGACATGATTTAAAGATAGTAAAGGATGTTTATTTCGGTTCAAAGTTTAATTATGAAATCATGTTGTTGTTCATACCTTGTTCAATGTAAATACAGAAACAGACGATAAATTATGAATTTGTTTTATATTCTTCTATTACTTATTCATCTATCCCGAGCTTCATGGTAATAATGACGCTTTGTAACTTGAGTCCTATTTAATGTTGGTCGTCTTTATAATCCCACAATTTCGTCAAGTTTATCTCATGAAGTCCGTAGGCGATATTACTATTTTAAAGGAACATTTAGAGGCAATATAAAGTGATTATAAAAACAATTCATACGTTTAGGCTACTGAACATCAGCTTAGTATGACCCACAAATTTGAGTTTCATAAACGGCATAAAATTATTCAACGTCATGCCAAAGTCAGCTTTACGAGTGGCCCAAATACGTACGTATTATCACTCTTAATTAACGTACGTTTATGAAACAACATAAAGGCCAAATTCCTATGCGTGGTAGCTTTATGAAACATTCCATTGTACAGGCTCATTTCGATTTTTTATAACGAACAGTTCTCGTTAGGGGTTATAAACGTGCTTTGATGTTCAGAGCTGTGTAATGGTGAATCGTATAAAGGGAATGAGGAACGAGATTAAAAAGTAACGTTGATTGTATTGTCGATGTTTCGGTGTCAAAACATTGTTGTCATTTGTGGCCTGTTTTAGCTGTAAGTAATTTCATTTGATAAGTGGTATTTAATGTAGCACAAGTCGTTCTGCGGTTAGATGGTGGGACTATATAGGTAACGAGAGACTGGCATGAATAAAAGCGAAATTGTGGCTTCATTTAGATGTTGTCTCCACATGCAGCAGTGGCAATCCATAGGTTGATTATGACGATGAAGTTGTATTTATTTTCTTGTTGTTTGGATAACTAACCAAATGACGTCATGACCTAATTTATCTTGCATAAAAATGATTTTATAAACGATGTAGACGCAAGCTTTATCTTGCTTATGGGCTTTTAAAGTGGTGTTATCCTTAGCACAAGCATTAGATTATTAATAAAATGGACATGTAACAATGAAATTAAATACATCTCTATCATTACGTTACCCGACGAAACTCGTTACAATTATACTATAAGCCAACACATTAAAACAATGCAATGTATGCAAAAATAAAGCAGTTTAATTAATTAATATCACTTTCAGTAAACGCTAACATTAGCGTTTGCGGTCATTGAATATATGTATATATTCAGTACCATAAGTGTTGAAACGTGAACGCTTTAAGTAAAACTACAAAAGCAAAGGTAAAAAAAGCTAGCTAAAGGCAAATTAAGAAATTAAGTGATCAGAAAAAGAACCATTGTAATATACCTAGCCAGAGGAATTAACAAGTTAAACAATAGTTTAGTCAGCTTATTGTCAAATGGGCTAGTTCAATAGCTTCTTTTTTGAAGCTAGTGAAACGCTTGTCTATTAAGTACTTGTAACAATTCTAGAACTAAACAGAAGGACCTAAAATCTTTCCACTGTTCCAACACACACTGCAATACCGCCGTGAGATTGGGTTCTACGATTTGAACTACGCGACTTCGTTGAAACTATAACAATTAGATATGTAAAGTTTTGAGTGATGACCGCGATTTTGCCAACTTAGCGTGAGTCTCTACGACTACGTAGAGTTACGTAAAAAGTAATAGTTGGTGAGACAAAGATCGAACTCATTGACCATGTTCAATAGACTATTTGATAACTGTGATGATATCCCATCACTAAAATTAACAACATCAGCCTACACTAATAAGGTAGTTAGCTTACACTAATCTACTGCTCGACATTGGCTAGACACGATTTTCGACAACTATTATCCAGCTGAATATTGTGAATATCACCTCCAGTCCGAGAGCGTGCTACGTTGGTCGATTCGCGGTCTCCGTACACCAACCCGTTTTCTCTAATAGTTATCGGTTTTGCAACTAATACAGCTGGCCCACTGTCACTTCAGCTTGCTTATTTGTCGAGCTACTACACTTTGATCTCTATCGGACTTATTTACGAATTCAATCTTTTAGCATAATCATAATATCAGCGCACTCGTAAAAATGATCTGTCAGAATACTCTACAAATATAAGCTACGATTGCTCCAGTTCCTCGTAGCACTTGCTACGAAATCGTCGTGTAAGCATCCCTCGAGTAAGTGCGATGTGCAAGTTAGTTTTTGTCGCTGGTCGTCGACGGCCGTCAGTACTCGCCCCCGGATAGAATACGCGGGTGGTGCTGATTTGCACTATTTTTCTTTTGAACCCGTATTCATATGAGAATGTATTTTATTGCCGCTATAGAAATGGTTTGCATTTTGGTTAACATCGAAAATGTTTTTATGCTGCTAGCATTTTAAACAAGAATACGACTCGATAGTAAACCCAAATCCGTTGTTTTCTATCTATCTTAATATGATTTTACATACAAAGTTGTATGTGATTTTTACTGAATAGTTTTTTACTTTACAACAAAGACGTTTAAAGTATAGTACTGCCTGTGCTCAAGATAGTCATGTACAACGGTCTTTATTTATAACTTGACTTTTTTATATCATCCGTGTACATCTCAGTTTATTAAAACCATTTTCTGTACCGCGAGTTTGATGGACATTCAAATCACACACATAAAATCCACCCAATCTGAATATAACTGGATCACGTGATATTTTATTCCATTTGGGGTCGGACCCACATGGAATATGGATAATAAAAACGACATGACTTCAAGCAATTTGACCTCTATATAATCAATTGAATTCAAGACTATCAGTCGAAAAGGTTGTACCCATTATACAAAATATTAGTAATATACCGAAAATTAAACTTAGTGTGGCAACTTTCTTGTCAAGTATCTTCTCATAGATTCAACTCCTTGCTTTGTTTAAACCTCGCTCTTATAAATGTAAATGTAACTTCATTTAACTTACAAAACATTTAACTTTCACATTCATAAGTTACTATGAGCCTTAAATAAATAAGTTTAAGTTTGAACAGTGAAATATTGCAATACCGCCTGTTTCCACCGACAAAATGGAGCACCCAACAATGTAAGTCTTATATAATCGAACCGTAACATGAACCAAGGACGACAGGGCTGATAACCCAAAATTATAGAGGGGGCAATGTGAAGCGACAAGCGGATAAAAAACGCCAAAAAACACCACCTTGTAATTTAATTTTATTCATTGCCAGACGCCGTTCAGTAAACATGAACGCTAATAATAGCTTTTTGAAAGGCAAATAATCAGGGTTCGCGTAATAGTAACGTTGAACCGAGTCTTCCCCCTCCCCTCTCCTCTCAGCGCCCCGCACCTCGTCCTTCGTCGCCCCGTCCCGCAGCATCCGCGTCGTGACGTCAGAGCATCGATCGCACCCTCCAGCCGAAATGTACGGCTGTCAGGGTTGCACCATCATACTATCATCAAGCTTACGTCGCAAATTTAACGAGAAATTGGTTTAGTGCAAAGTAAATTGTATATTGCGGGCGCTTTGTTTATGATCATGATCACAATTTATTGGGAAATATGGCTGTTGGTCTTGTTATACGCGATACAGTAAACTATTGTACTGCCATGTTGCAGATCTCAAGATTAAACAGTAAAAGTTATTTATTTAATTCAACTTTATGTAGATGTTATATTCATAACTTTGTGCTACGCTTTTATAATTTAATTAAAAATATTATTTAGGAGCTAAGGCGTTGCAATGACGCTTTAAATTTATCGGTATTGTTTTGTTTTTGTTTGAAATCTACGCAGACGTGCGCACAACTCACCATTAGAATGAATGGTTCTTAAAAGATCGTATATAAATATGTTTATCATTTGTGCTACTTTGTCTATTTACGAGCGCGATGTATAATAGGAACATAGATTGTATGTATCATGTTATATAACGGGTACCAGTTTATATAGTTTATGCAGTAAAATAATCATTTTGTAGCTATATTATACTTTCGTAATAAGATTTTACAACAGTAAAGAAATTTTTGTTTGTTTATTTTCTAGTGTTATCAAAAAAGTTAATAAAATAATAAAGACCGAATCGTAATTAAATTATATTTATCAATACTAAAGCACGCATAAGAAATGTGCTAAAGATTTTACAATAATTGTGGAGTAATTCGCGTAGCTAGCGACACTTCGTAGTTAGCTCCTTGTTCTTCGGGGACTAAACATAATTCTATTTACGTATACAGAAACACATTTCTCACAAACGTAAAACAATTTATCAACCCTACAAAGGTCAATGTCGAAAAATCCCTCCTTGGAAACAGCTTACGTAACTCTGGTAAAAAGATTTGGACTATGAAGAGAATGTGTCCGTTTATATCGTATAGAGCCATTCTTAACAAAGTTATAGAACATTCCCATATATTATTTACTATATATAAACCGGCTATTGTAGCATAAATTGGGAGAGGCCCATTGTCCAGCTGTGAACTACGACAGGCTGATTGATTGATCCCTATGTAAGGCCACTGGTGGGATAATACGGCAAGGGATTTCAAATGACGAACAGTAATATAACTTAATATTAAAGCAATAAAGTTGAAATTTCAATAACACTGCTGTAAGATTCTGACTTTCTTAAGTCGACAGATTCGATTTTGAAGCTACTATTTAAATTACATCCATAATGTGTCAACCAATGGGTCCTGGGCCTATCTCTAAAGGTTTAGACTGGTGTATTAATATACACATTGCCTAAATTGCGTCAAGATCACACGCAGCAACAAAACAAATATGATTTTCTAGGAGGCATAGTTCCATTATCCGCTATTATTAAGAATTACAAAAAATGTATGCTTATCAAGAGCCAATAGCAAAAATTTAGAACATAATTAGTACCAACCTTTAGACCGAAATCTCATGATTGACATTTGCGCAAGCGCTCACTGGACTAACGAGACAGTCTAGAAATCGAATAGTCTTAATCGATTCATTTTCATCCAATCGATTCTTTCACAGATAATTTATGCAATTTATCCCTTTGATTGCGACTGTCAAGGTGTAAATCGAAACGTGCCACTCGTTTTCACGAATATTGACACGGTCATCCATTTGGCAATGTTTGCAAATTGATGTTGACTGGTCGATTGTTTGAGATTGAAAAGTGAAAATTGGCGTCCAATTTCTTTAGTTTACGTTGTAGCAAAATTATTTAGTGTTTACCACTTATTATGAGGCAGCAAAAATATACATAGACTCACAGCTAGAACATATATATACCGCGAAGCTATAGGCAGTCATATTTCTCACACATTACCATAGTTATGTTTTTAAGTTCCACGTAAAAGGTGACGAGGCAATTGCCGTCTATCAGATATACATATTTCTAACTCTAAGCTACTACTAAGAATTTTCTAACACAAGATCGAATAACACATTTATTATTCACACATACACACTTTGTGTGACTAGAGCATCGAATCCACACACCAAATAACCAATGTCACGAGAAAATGTGACAAATGTGGTATACAAAGTATTTCCTACTACTATAAATATGATTTAATAAAAGACTGAACGGATAAAATACTTACATATATAGTTAAATTCTCGGTTTATAATTAGTTGATCAATCCAACAGCCTGGTTGTACAAAAGAACCAGGATTGGCATAAAAGTCGACGTCTCCTATCGGCGTTGGGAACCCTAATATAGGGTTTGTATGCAGGACGTCTACGAACGCCGCGTCACCCTTTGAAAGATGACCGTCGTTGTTTGTCAGACTATATCCAGGATAAGCTGGGTCTAGCCCTGAAAATATACAATATAAAATATTAGTTTATTTAAGAAGACAGTTTCCGTACTAGCGTTACGACAGTACTCAGTACAGACGGACAATATATAACATTTTCATTGATTAACTTGATGCTTTATAAACACCCAAATAATTAGACAATAATTTGACAGTCTAGCCATTTTTTGGATAGCTTTACTGGGCAATCGCAATTGCCCAGAATCACGACTTAGCCGTTATCGAAATCATTTCGCCTTCTTTCACTTCAAATAACTTGTGGCACTCATTGCAAGAGCCCAGTAAGCTCTTGACACAGGAAATAAGAGAGTACAAGTCAGTATTTTCCAGCCACCAATCCAATTAATGTACCAATTGAAACGCATAATGCATGGTTTTATGATTCCGTAATATAGCTTTACACTACCAGAAGAACAGCAGAAAGTTGCCAAAAAGCAATAAAAATTGTTGACCAAACAAGCATGTGTTGCAAAGTCTGCAGGTTCACTTTGCTTTGTATTACAGGTTAAAGCAATAATGAACACTAAACTCAAAAGCCAATCTTTAACCAATATCCTCAAGCTTTCAATATTCACCGGCATTTAACAATTTCCCCTTGAATTTGCGGCGTTTAAAGCGGGCCACAAATTCCTTTACCTCCAATATCTCGTTGTAATAGCGGCATTTCTCACCGGTAATCCTTCCTAGCACCAAGCCCCGAGACCGCAGGTTTTTGCCTGCAAAGCCGGCTGCCTCGGCACCGAGGGAGAAGCCAACAACATGAAGAGTAGAAGCTGGAATGCCGGCCGAGTCGAGAAATTGTACGAAGTCTGCCAGTCGCATGCCCATGTATCGGGTATTGCGAACTGCTGTTACATACCTAAAAGGAAGCAAATATATCATTTTATATATAGCTATAATATAAATCATTTTATTCGAAGGAATATAAAGACCTGCTACGGAAGCAACCACTATCAAGGAACACACATGTATAACCTTATGACGCTATCGCAGTATATGTAAGCTGAGGTATATTACGCCTACATCTACGGCTATCAGGTATAATTCCAGAATCTGTGCTGCTGCTGAGAAGTTCACAGTATAACTCAATAACATTTTGACTTATCCTGGAATCGAATCCAAGACGCACAACAACATGACCACTGCGTCACTAAGGCAGTTAGAGCTAGCGATGTATTCATCACAAACACTCGGTTTGGGCTTTTATTAATTAAAAGTTCATACTTAAATAAATTAAAAAAGAAAAGAGATATTTGTAATTATTTGGAGCACATAAAAACTAGCCACTATAATATTTGTTCCGTAAGAGCATTGCATTAAGAATGCTCTCCGAATTAGCAGTCGTGAGATAAGCACTTAAGCCTCCACTCGAACGACAGTGTCATGAAATGTCTTTAGGAATTTTGTTTCGTAATTTTGTTATTTTGAGCTTAATTACAAGCCGAGTGTGTAGTGTAGGTACTAATACTCAGCGCCATTCATTTTAGACTTTACTAATTAAAATTAAAGGGACTTTGCAATAGTTTTTATTTGTGTTTGTGTATGTTTTCTAAATGTAATGATTTAAATCTAATGTTGTATGTCAGCTTATACGCCTCTTTAAATTCTGTGTTCAAGTTAAAGCTTCGACATAACATGTATTTTAAACACATTATATTTGAAAGTCTCGGGCAATAAATCTCTAGTCAGCATAATATATTAATTAAAATTATTCAAACGAATCTAAGCTATTAACGCGATCGAACTAACAGGCACAACTAGAACTTAAGACGTAATAAAATAACCCCCTTAATTAAGAGAAATCTGCGATGCGGAACTGGACTGAGTCCTTAAATGTGGGAATAAACATAAATCTTGTTAAACATTGGCTAACTGCCTCTGTACAATAAATAAGAGAGCCGTATTCCCTCTGGGGAAAATATTCGTCGCATACACACCCGCTGCGCGCCGTGTCGACGCCAAGTCATAATGTTTCAATAACAGTTTAAATATTGAAACAACTGAATCCTTTCCACTTAATATAATACTCAAGTTTATTGTTGACTAGATTTTGACAGCGGTTTCACTCGCGTTAAAGAATGAAAAAAAATATTTTCTTCAGTAAAACCTAGTTATTTTTCCCTGGATAAACGGCACTATATGTCCTTTCTTGTTCCCCTGACAAAGTGTATGTGAAATTTTATGATAATCGGTCGAATAGTTAAGACGTGAAAGCGTAACAAACAAACAAACTTTAATTTATATTATAATATATCAGTAACGATTATTGTTTGTACTTTAAACAGTAGCTATAATAATAATTTATTTTTCTTCTTAGCGTATCGACTGCCAATTAGCATGTAGCTACAATAAGATGGTAGCAGAAACCGCTGATTTATTAACCTAATGAAATTTATGTTGTCACTCCACTTATGGCCTACGTGGACAGATTTTATTTTTGATTAAACAGCTATTGTATGTTATCTACATGCTATATGAATGTATTTTGTATGGAGACATGTGAAATTATAACTAACTACATCCCCGCAGGCAAATGAAATATTTGTAATTAAAAATATAAAAATAATCGCAAGGTAATTACTAGTACCTAAGCATTAAAGATTCAACCAGTTGTGCATTGGATTACTTATTTTTAATTCCCAACTAAAGTTATATGATTTAAATCATTATAAAATATAATTAAGGAATTATATTCGAATGTTTTGACAACTATGTATATACATAAATACTGACGCTGCATCATTGACCATATAAAATAAATAACGCGTCGAGCACAATTAATTGAATTCAAACATTATTCGAATGCAATGATTTAGTAATTGCGTGATGTCGAAATTTAATACGAGTGTATCATCAACACAAGAGTATTTGACGTGCTATAGTTTATAGGTATACAATAATATATTTTTTAATAAAAGTAAATTATTAAATTACCATGGAAATACGATGAGTCTCGACCAATCAACTGCAATGAAGTTATAATTGCCGGCTGCCAGGAACGCTGAAACACATCGATAACAAATAAGTATTTTTATAATAAAAGGCGTTAATTGACGAAAAGTGAAACCTATAAATATAAAGTCAAAGATAACCTAAATATTATTTTTTCATATTTGTCAACAGATTTTCTTGTTTGTTTAGTAGCTATTGGAAGCTGTTGATGAGCTTTAGGAGTAGCTTTAGTAGTAGAGAGTTAATAAAAAGTTAACAGTGAAATAAATAAAATAAATTTTTTATAGTTTATTATCGTTTTCTTACTAGCTATTTCATAATCAGTAGCTGGGGGTACCTACTCCTTTTAAATAAACATTACCTGTGTTAGGAGACCCCGCATAGTTGCTTTTTATTAAAATTTTGAGAAAAACATGTAATCTCATATATGTATGTATTCCTTAATTATAATAAAGATTTTGGACCAATTTCGACCTCGAGTTAAGAGAAACTTATGATACCCACGTTAGTGAAAAAGCCACGTTATTTACGAACATGTTTTCCGTCATGACGCCAATAGCGCACAGATGGCACGCAATATTAACGACGTGTGTTGGCGCCGTTACTCTACGTGCACTGCGCTTTTAGTTCGACAAAAGAGAGAGTGCATAAAAAGGAAATAAAAAGGTTTCCTACCTACACCTTAGATAACTACATTTTCAAATTAATTTATTAAGTATTGACTGCACGGATGACGTAGTAGCTTAGCCACTGCGCCGAGTGTTACGGGTTCGATCCCCACATGGGACAAAAAATTGTGTTATCCACAAACAGTTGTTCAATGTTTGTAAAGTCCCTCGCGACACAAGAATTATTCTTATAGCGGAAGATGTATTTAAAAAAATATCCATCGTCATTAGTATAATATATAATTATTATAATTATACCAAATAGGAGTCATAGCCTAGTGGAACACCGTTCGACTGCCACGTAGAGGTCTCGAGTTCGATCCCAAAGCGCGCAACCCTGACTTTTCGAAGTTATATTCGTATTAAATAGTTGATAATCGCTCGCTTTGACGCTGAAGGTATAGATTTTGAGTAAACCTGCATGTCTGAGAGTTCTCCATAATGTTTTCAAAGATATGTGAAGTCTGCCAATCCGTACTGAGCCCTTCTCACACTAAGAAGAGGCACGTGCCCAGCAGTGGGACAGTTTAATACATTGCTGATATTATATAGTTATACCTATAGGTATAGTCGGCCAAGAAAGTGGTACTTAATACATGGATTTGATATCCTTTAGTTTGCTTTCTTTTAGTTTTACCTATTTGAGAAAGACCGCCTGCCTTTCTCTTTTCCTCGTAATTTTTCAATTGCATTATCACAATTAAAATTAAATTAAAATGTCATCTACAAGTCTAAATAATATATAAATAATTTATTGTTTTATAGCAATATCGCTTATTTCGTATATTAATCAATATTTATATAGTTTAAGCTTCATATAAACCGCGTAATTACTTCTAAGCATACTAAGCTTACAAGTAATATTCGCAACAAAGCCATAAAAATAACGATATTTACACGGCATTGATACGATCACTTTTATTATCACATAGCCACCATATTTATACACTATAAATAAATAATAATGTTCAGGAGTTATCACGAATCATGTATACAGTCATTAGTGCTATTACCTCGGCTAGGGCTGGCTTAACCACATACACATTGTGTTTCTAATCATTATGTAAAGTTCCCTGCCCACTACAACCATTATTTATGGAACTCTATGCTTATTTAGACTCTCGCATACTGCCATTTTTCTACCATTATTATACAGGGTGTCCGGTAATTAATGGATAACCTGGAAATGTATTATAGTGGAACTGATGGCCGTTCAGAAAAAAATATGAAGAATAATCTATCCTAACTACTACCTGAGATATGTGTTTTTTTTTAATTACTACGTATAACTTTCTTGTATACTGCGACCATAAATGAATGAAATCCATCGGTTTTTTGTTGTTTTATTATTAAACACTAATTATGCTAATAGATAGACAGTCAAAAGTATGCTATGCTTATATAGCTTGCACTTTTTAATATATACATATATATTTTATTATTTTTTTGTAATTTTTTTTTCAATTTATCTGAACGGCCTTCAGTTCTACTATAAGACATTTCAAGGTTATCCATTAATTACCGGACATCCTGTATATACCACAATAAAAGCCCACACACAAGAGAAGTGACGTTTCTTAACCTATATAGGATACTGTCTCTATTATAATCAGCAAATAAAATAGAGATAGAATGACTATTGCTTTAAAAAAACTGGCATCATGTGTACTCATGATGACTGAAAAAAGGCACGTGTACTTTTTTTGCACTTTCATCTATTCATAGCGTGACAATATAAATGTTTTGGCAAGTAATAAACTTATTTTGTGCGCAGAGGTAAGGATATAGAGATATCAGATATCTAGTTGTGTGTTTGTTGTCCCATGATGGGACAATATACACTTTTCCCTCTTAGCCCATGGGGCTAATGAAACGAGATTTTCGGTTCCAGAAGTCCCATTACCGTCAACACCATGGGTCTCTGACTTTACGCAGTTTTGTACGTAATAAATGAGAAATTATCGCTTCCTTTAACGGTAAAGTGAAACATCGTGAGGAACCGTAACTCTTTAAAGATTTTCTCAATGTTCTTGAAGACAAATATAATTAACCCGCACAGGGCTCGTAGTAAACTATGAACCAATCCGAATATACTGAAGAAGTGGCCCGTAGTCAGCAGTGTGACAGATAATCAGAGGTAATATTAATAGAAAAGAATATTAACTTTCATCATCATAAACATCTGTACAATATGCACTGTTGAACATAAGCTTTCATTTCAACAGCAATCTGTTTTGCACTGCCAACGGCTTCCCTATAAACGAGCTACTCATTAACGGACGAACGGTCCGATAATTAATTAATAATAATTGAATAGCAGCTTATCATGCACATTTATCATACCTAGGTTACGTATCATACTATAGTGTTACATTTATATATAACCTTTATAGAGAATATATTAATATACCCGTTAACAAATGCGAAGTGTTATTTATAGGCCCAATTTGTCCTGTTTCTGACAGTCTAATTAATGACGTGTCAAAATCAAACGCATTGCAACTGTTTTCACTGGCTGTTGCTAATTCAGTCAGCCAATCCCAGAAGTTGATTTACGTTTGACCGCCTGTTAACTAGTTTTGCATTGATCTAACTTTCAGAAACCAGGTGTTATTATTAAAAGGAAACACTTTTAGAGTTATTTGACCGGTTTTTTTGTCTGTCCGCCAATCCAGAGACAAATACATTTACAGATTTGGATTAAATTTTGTCAATTAACACAAATAAAATAACCAGTTAATAGTTTCTTAGCAATGACCTTCCCGAAGGAAATTCACAGTTCACTAAGATGCATGATTATAAAACCATAAAAGGTATATTTTATTTGGTTTTCCAACAGTAAATATATAATACACTGGAGTAATATTCATGATACAAAAAGAGTTGCTGATACATTTACAAATGATAACCAGCACTTATATATATATTAATATAACATGACACTGTTTAATTATTAATATTTAATAGAATTTAACAACAATAGATATAAAAGACAACAAAACAACATATTACATTAACAATAATTTTGACTACTAATATTAACATTTATTTATGTGTGGGACTATATAGATTTAACATAAAAAAGAACAGATACAAATCTTTAAGCACACACACATAACAAATAGCTTGCCGCCAAAAAGATTCTGCGCAAAGTAAGTAAACAACATTTTATAGTGTTCAGACAGAAGAGCAGCTACGCCGTAGACGCCGTAGACGCCCCTTTCATGCTACGAAAATTGGTCACGCCATGCACGTATTAACAACTGTTTCCCAGACGAAAACTATTTTTAAATTATACATAATACACTTATACTATGCCTTCTCGGGTAGAATATAGCGGAGTTGTTTCTTTTATATTTTTATAGTACAGAACAATGTTTTATACTGCGACTGTAATAAATTGTTCTAAGGTACAAGTAGTATAAGTTTGAATAGTTTTTGACAATTTTACAAATAAACAGATAAATTAAAATCGATAATTCAAGATTTGGGTGCCATGTTCTTTTTTTATATTAAACCTTATTTGAGGAAAACTAAATACAGTACAGTACAAATGGATGACATAATATAAGCGAACCCTGTTAGAACCATACCCATAATATTAAACATTTCAAATTTATTATTCGATTGTAACCTGTTTTATTGATTGGAAACTGTTTCTTATTTAAATGTATATTATGATATTCTTATCTTTTGATATTTTTAATGTACTCCATAGTTTTATTTTCATTTTCAATTCCTATTATTTGATATGCCTATCCTCCACCAAATATTTTATCCAACCATCGTAGTATATAAAACATGACAGAACTCACCATTTTTCACTGTAGTAGTGCCAATGCCACGTGTCGCCTCAGAAAAGCCCATGAGATATATGACTGTCGGGCTCGAAAAGTCAAAGCCAGAGGCACGCAAGCTCGCGACGTCATTCGTTGGTAAAACTTGAAACGACGTAGGGTTTGACCTGTAAACAAACAAGTTAGGCAACTTGTAATTGTGTTATTAAAGTACGGAAAGAGTTTGTGAACAGTTGATGAAGGACTTCAGAAACAAGCTTTTCGTACTTCAGTGATAAGGTTTCTAGGTATATACCCACTTTAAGATTTCTTCGTTTGAAATTGTTACTTGTTCGTTCCATTTCGAATAAAAGCGATTTTCTGTTACGAAATTGTTATTAGCAACACGAACACTAGATTTTTACTGTTACGTCTTGCTTGGCATGTTTTGCCTTCTGTCTCTTTCGAATTTAAGTCCTTAAGCCTATAAAAATTATATACCAAATTAAATAAACTAAAGTAGTTAGTAACGATTATAGTAAACTGACCGGCAAGTGTACTTTGCAGTAAGCTGAAAAGTTTATTAGATATTGTAAGCACAATAGTAAACAATTATATTTATTTTAAATCATAAAAGTACCTTTTAATACTTGTAAAAATAGTTTTAACTTCTACAAACTCAGTCAATCAATTAATTGTTTTACATCAACGTTTTGTAAATAGTACTTGTATTAAAAAAGTTCTATATAGTGGGTTAAAATACCACTACATGGAACTTTGTCAATGAACTAATAAAACCAGGTACACCAAAATGGGAGAATTAAAAAACCTAGCTATCGAGATAAACCTATATCTATACTGTTGCTCTCCCAGGAGCGTCGTTCAATATAATTGTGTTATTGCGTCCACCTGTGCACACCACTCTTTTTGGTCAATAACCTGACTAACCTAACTGACGAAGTGGCTTTCGGCACGGTTGACACAAATGGATTTCCTAAGGGATAGCCTTGTAACCCCGGCGTAGAAGTATTATTTGTTGGCTAGTGATAACAAAAGGTAGATTACGTAACATGCAACATGTTTTGATAAACTTCCATAATAAGAATAGTTATGCTAAATATGTATATGTGAATTGAAACATATGTATATAGAAAGAGCACAAAATCTACAACCATTTATTTTTTGAATATTTAAATATAATTACGAAAATAGTATATTTCGAAAAGTAACATAATAAATGAAAATGATTTGTATCCTAGAGTGTACGTAAGTTACTATTTGACTAAAATTATATAAAAAATTGAGTCATCCACCACTTAGCTATTCATTTACCTTTCAAAGCTTCTCCGAGTAACCCTTACACCTAATTCACTGTTATGTTATTAAAGTCCGAATATTATGTATGTTGTCGGTCTCGATGGCGTAGTGGTTAGTGTAACCGACTGCCACGCCTGAGGTCGCGGGTTCGATTCCCGCACAAATCAAACATTTGTGTGCATGAACATGGATGTTTGTCTTGGTCTGGGTGTTTCTATGTATAATATGTATGTATTTACAAAAAAAAAAGTATATATGTATGTTTATCCATTGTCTAGTACCTATAGTACAAGCTCTGCTTAGTTTGGGCTAGACTGTGTTGTGTGTATGTGGTAGAATATTATTATTATTTAAACATCACATCTAATCATTACTTACATCCAAATATTAATTTTCTAGATCTATTTACAAAAAAATTATAACAAAACATGTTACAATTCGCATTTCAAACATATTTATGTTATTTCAGTTCCACTCGCACACAGATCAGTTATAAATGGGTGGAGTTGTCACGAACATATGACCTCATGTCCAAACCCTTGTTTTGCTCGGTGTTATTTCCTAACGATGCCCAGTCATGTAATTCAGCGAGCTAACAAAGGTTGGAGCAATTATACCGCTAAACAAAGCGTATATGCAGCCTTGTGATTGAACCTGGCTAAACTCTGCATGTGCAAGCCACGTAATCATGTTTATGTAAAGTTATCTAATATATAATTAAATGCACGTGATACTATATGTATACGTAGACTTACACATGCCTTGAAGAGGAAAGCAGAGGTTTATTAGCATAAGTATAATATATTATATAGTCATAATATTCAACCTACATTTCACTAGCTACTGTTTTAGGTTTCAATCAGAAGAGAGCGAACTTATTAATCGTTTACCAGAGATAGTTCCAGGATTCTAGCGGCCACTGACAGTTTCTTGACAGGAAAAGACGATTACAGTCTGTCCGACCCAGGATTCGAACCCAAGACCACGCATAATAGTCGCATTATCTACCGCTGCATCAACGAGACGCAGCTGGTACCATTTTTAGAAAATGTATCTTTATAAATAATCATGATAATAATAATAATATTCTACCACATACACACATCCAGGCGCGTGCGCTTCATACAAGCAAATAAGCACTGCATACCCTAGTCCGCTGGCTTATGTAAATCTATATAATCGAAATCTATTTATTAAATACTACAATATAATAAACAGACATATATACACACAAAAACATTTATCAATGAAATGTAGTGCCCTCGCAGAGGTTTCGGGTAGGGCGTGCATACCCTACCAGAAATCTTTGTGCACGCCCCTGCACACAACACCATCTAGCCCAAACTAAGCAGAGCTTGTACTATGGGTACTAGACAATGGATAAACATACACATATACTTTTTTTTGTAAATACATGCATATTATACATAGAGACACCCAGACCAAGAGAAACAACCATGTTCATGCACACAAATGTTTGACTTGTGCGGGAATCGAACCCGCGACCTCAGGCGTGGCAGTCGGTTACACTAACCACTTCGCCATCGAGGCCGACGCGAAATATCTGTACCTATACATTGCGACTTTACACATGTTAAATTACTACTATGGTTACTGCTCCGCCCCTTATGGGTCATAGTCTTATATAACCGATAACTTTGTTTAATAAACGGGCTATCCAACGTAATAAAAATTTTCATATCGGGCCGTAGTTCCTGAGATAAGCGTGTTCAAACACGCAAACCCTTATAATATTAATATGTAATACGATAATATTTGTGTACGGTTTTCAAATACATTATTTAATGCCGAAGATATCATTGAAAGCTATTCTAACAAGTAGAAGATGACGTTGAACTTATAATAAAAATCATGCGAATATTTAGGACATGTTTTCAATACGTATGCAACACTGTGCATTAGACATTTAACAGCCTATGTTTAGATCTGCTTTGATAAATAGATCCATAATGACGAGTTTATGTGCCACCTGAACGCAGTATTCGCGCACATGATTGATGATCAACAAAAAACGACGCATTCGCGTTGCAAAGACGAGTCGGGTTCGCTCGGGACTTTTAAGAAACGCTGATGATAGAAAAGCCCTATTGTGATCGCCCGCACCGCCTAAAAGGTACTCTCTATCTAATTTTCTTTACTTTTATTAAGCATTTAATGAAATTCGGGTGACTACATGTGTAAAACAATACGTACCTAGTATATAATTGGTATTGTATATCGATGGTGTCATCTCTTGGGCAACAGTAACTGCACTGTCCTATGGGCCCCGTCATAAAACATATTTCTGCTATACCTGAAAATACATGCAATGATATTTTGTTAATAGAAGTGCCGCACTTGCCCTAAATCCTGTGTCGCGGGGGACTTTACAAATAACAGACACAAAGTACATCCAGACTCGGCACTATCTATGGACCACACAAATTTATGTCCTGTGCGGGAATCGAACCCACAACACTCGGCGAAGTAGCAGTGACGAGGTAACCACTTAAAGCACTTCACCATCCGTGGAGTCCAAATACTTAAACTAAATTATTTACACTGGGTTATTTTTATATTATATTTGTCTTTGGGAACAAAGTTTTACACGAAGTTACTAGCTGTCACAGACTACATGCGCAAGCATCTTGCACTGGTTCCATGCATGAGCTAATCATACATTGTTACCTGCGCAGGTTGCTCGCGTCAGTCGTTTATATGATACATGTAACCCGCGCAAGCACATCAATTTACGCAAACTACGCAAGTACCCACGTCGTGTATAAAATCTCTAAGTATAATATGACACAACAATTTACAACCTTCATAGATTTATAAAATACTATTGTTGCTTCTAAATCGATTTGACACAGTATACAGCAGCGATATAGTGGGAGACGGTTGGACTGCCACGCAGAGGTCTCGTGTTCGATCCCAAGACGCGCATCTCTACTCTTCAAAGCATTCTTATATGCATATTGAATAGTTAATTATCGTTTACCTTAACGGTGAAGGAAAACATCGTGAGGAAACCTGCACGACTGAGAGCTCTCTCCATAAAGCTCTCGAAGATATGTGAGGTCTCCTAATTCGCACTAGGCCAGCGTGGTGAACTATGGCCTAACCCATCTCACATTAAGAAGAGCCCCGTGCCCAGCAGTGAGGCAGTTTAATACAGTGCTGATATTATTATGATAGTCTTCTATAATAGAGTATAGGCAAACAGAAGCAGTGATTCTATAGCTTCGTTACTTCCGTGATACGAAATACTAAAATCTGGTACAAGGTTAAAATAGTACAAGCCCTTATGAATTCACGTCGCACCTTTAACAATAAACTTGTTTTACTTACTGTGTCACCGAAATATGAATATTTAAACGATATACGTTACACTAGTTATTTAGGAGGTAAGAGATTTTATTGCTGCCCTATTCGTAGTCAAATTTTATAGACAGAATGGGAATCGCAGTGCCATGAATGTGAGCGCATGCGCAAATGAAGGGTTAGTGGTACCAACTTAGATGCGATTCGACTCACGGATGGCTTAATTTAGGTGGTCGTCTCGCCACTGGCCGCCGCGCCGAGTGTTGTGAGTTCGAACCCCACACGGGACAAAAATTTGTGTGTTCCACAAATATCAAGAGTCTGGGTGGTCTTGTGTCCGTTATTTGAATGTTTGCAAATACCCCCGCGATACAAGAAGTATTCCTAGCACGGGAGTTAACATTTTAAAAACGACAAATCAATCAAAAAGAAGACGCCTGAGGGCTCAGTTTTATTAGTATATATTTTCAGAACGAAAAGAAAGACCTTTATAAACACGTCTGTACTATTATTACATAAATTCATAGTCTCATGCCTCCATCCGAAAAACTAGCAGAGGTGTATGACTCCCTTATTTCGCGAACTTGGATTTTAGATCGCAAGTTATAAGAAAGATAGCCTGTTGCTGTCTATCGGACACAGTTGCAGACTCCATGCTGCTACTGAATATTTGTTAAAAAAACTAATGACGACACTGCACCCCGGGAACTGCACCAGACAACTCACGCAACATGCGGCGCATTCACTACCGCTGCCGCGCCATTAGTACTCCTATCATTATCACTCATAATGACTGAGATTTTATGGTAAATTTATTTTAATGACAATGAATTTTGCAACACATAGATATCGATCATTAATTATAATAATACATTAGAATATTTGCCTACACCGTTATAGATTTAAACGTAATAATTTGATTAATTTTGAGTCGGTCACGCAAAACGATGATGAAAATTGTTTCAATAGAATTTTGTGTTACGTACAAAAAAGGCTGTGTCAGAGCGACTCGACAGGCAATCCGTCACGCTGCTATAGAGAGCACGGGCTTGTTTATTTGTTTGTATAGTGGACAGCATGTTTTATTATAAATTCTTTACATTTTTAACATTCGCTTGGCTGCTGTTACATATTTTTTATTGTTTATTTAGTTATTTATTTATTGTTATTGTTAATTTTGTTCCGACCTTTCCATACATCATTTTATAGGAGACAAACAGCTGAATCGCCACTTAAACTGGGATTTCTTTTCCTTTTTCTGCAGAGTGCATTTACGCATACCTCTTGACAGCAAAAGGGAAGAGGAGAAGTTATATTGGGTTCACGTGGGGACTAAGTACTGTGACGCATAGGCCGGCAAGAGACGCCCGGTTGTCACCACTGCGGCGACTGCCGCGCTGCACACATTGGCAGATTGCTCTGCCTGGGCTTCGCAGCGCGGCGTACGTGTTCCCACGCGCACCTCTGTGTCGTGTATCCGACCCCCTTAAGGGGACAGTTGAGTTAAAATTTGAAGTGACCATAGGCTAGGTCTTGTCGTTTCATACGGCGGGCCGAAACCTCGGCGGGATCGCGATTGGATGTGAAAGTTATTCGCGCGACCTCGCCGGTGCGGTTATGTCGAGGAACACCGTGGTGGGTTTAGTCGGTATTACCGGGATGACGCTCACCATCTTTCCCCGATGAGTCCGACATAACCTCTCCGTCGCCCCGTGGAGAGGTATGCGTCAATGCATTCCAAAACGTAAAAACGAAATATAAAGTGGACTAAGTACTACCAACAGGCTGTTATTTGCCAGGCCAAGTGGTGCAAGGACCAGTTTGTAGTGAGTGCTGCTGTTATCTACCTTGTGCAATAAATATGACTACCGAAAAGGTGTTTGTTATTTCAGAAAAGAATTCTACATACCTATCCGACGATAAGTGGTACGTAGACAACATTCCAATAACAATCGAATGGATCTTCAGCACGTATTTCGAAGACTCGTTATGATTTTGTAAATTTCGTACATTTAATTCAATTGCTAAATGCACTTTTCAAATGTACATTTCTAATTTAATGGATATTTAACTTATCTCAGGTTTTATTACTATCCAATATGGTTTCCACTGTATTGTTCAATTTATTCTGATGCAAGGAAATGAAGAAAATTTATATGAATAAAGTAAATATAAGGAAATAGTATTACCTTTTATTGTCATAGTTATTCATCAAATCATTTTATAAATTGTTTACCATTATATCGACCTTCGAAATAATTTTACGTTTAACAATGTATGGATACAAACTGTATAATTCAAGAAAATAAGATTCATGCATACGACTTGATAATTATTTAGTTCTTGCATACGACTTGAGTAACGCGTGCGCAAAATGAGGTACTTGCGCGTTGTAGGTACGCTCGTGTAAATGCGTGTAACCCACGCAAGTAAACCGTACGGTAAGCTGCATCAGCTGCTTTCATCTTGTATTAATACCCTTACTTACAAAACAATTCTTAGAACTATGTATATAAACTCATGATACGCCCGAAGATTATATGCATAATGATATATGGTATATACATGATTTGAAAACAATCGCCTGGAGGAACGATGGGTAACATAGGCTGCATTGTAAGACACTATGTCCAACCCGGGTATTTATTTCGGGACAAACAAAGAAGGCGGTTTGGCATGCTCGGGAGTAGTACATTTTACTGGATAAAAGTTACTCTATGGCCTTTTCTGTACCCTTGACAACGTGAATGCGAAATTTTACCATGATCGATTGAGTAGTTAAGACGTGACAGCATAACAAATACACTCACTTTCGCATTTATAATATGAGTTACAATTTTCACACTGCCTTTTGAATCACGTTACAATTACGAGCCCACGACCGAAACCACGCCTGTTAACTAGTCTACTTTATGTATAATGCATATATTATATCACGTCACAACATTAGAAGCACGCAGAGTAGCCATTACAAAATTACAATAATTTCCATTTTCCATTGTAAATATTGCTATTTGAAATTGGTCAGGCAATTGAATAATTTGAATATTACGCCTTCAAGGATTTTGTACTCAATTTGTTTTCAAGGTTTCGTTACGAGTAAATAGCGTAAAATAAGATTGCATTGATTGTTACGTTTATCAAGTTAAATCGTGACGACGACATTGTTTTGCTTTTCTATAGACTGTATATACCCACCTAGAGAAGTAACTGTTGGAATAGTTCATTGGGTAGTCGTATGTAGGTAGTGATGACATGTAAAATCTCAAATTCAAAGTCAAAGTCAAAAATCTTTGTTTCCATAAAAATGTGCAACAATTCTTGGACACGTCAATTAACCACATAATATATACTATTAAAAAATTGAGTAACAAACGCGATAAATTCGCGGCCCCCAAAAGTACCAAGGTCTTGGACGTTTATAATTAATTTATTAAAGTTTTTGCGCAATTACATTGTGTTTAACTACACGGGTAGTGTAGTGGCTCAAGTGATCGCCACGAGTTCGATTCCCCCACGGGTCAAAAATTTGTGTGATACATTCATTGTATCTATTGTTCCATATCTGGATGCTCTTAGCATCCGTTGTTAGAATGTTCATAATGTCCCCCGTGACAAAGAAATTGTTACTTGTGCGGCAGTTGTCTTTATATATAATAAGAATAATATCATTGTGTTCATAACAGGGCGAACAAAAGTAATACCCAGGTTGATTAAGGAATTTCTACTGAGGTACTTACTGCCCTTAGTGAATACAACAGCAGTAATATTAACAGCAGTGCATGAGGTCTCGGATTCAAATCCTGAAATTAGACTAACAAAAAGTTATTGGGACTTTAGGACAGAAATTCACAATAGCAGCCCCGAGTTAGGAAGTCCTGACCTAAGGAGATCAGGGTTTCCAAGATTGGAATACCATTGTTTAGCAGTTAGGTAAATGTGTGATAAGAGATTCATTAATTTATACAATACGTCATGGTCCAAGAAATTTATATAGGTAAGTATAATTCACATTTCCAGGTACGAAACTAGTCACAAAATGTAAATCGCTCGAGATAACAAAACACAAAATATTACATGACGGTTAAAGTAGAAGCTGTCGTAAAATTTGAAACTGGAACGAAAACTAAAAGATAGAAGAATACGTTGCTAACGTCAGCGCAATGAAACTGGAATACTAGAAAAGCAATCATACCCCGTATACTGTAGGGCACGTACATTAATAAGCAATTTAAACAATTTTAATGTACCTATACCATTATTTTGTATTAGTCTATCCTGAAAAATTTCAAAAGAGCCTGGTTTCCGTAAATCATAATTACCTACTTACATGACAAATAGTTTCGAATACTTGATTATGATTCGAATAACTATCAATTACAATTACTTTACCGTAGCAATTTTTTTTAAACAAAGGGCACCCTGTCTCAGTACAACTATTTGCGGATGACACAAATGTTTGGCTCGTAGGGCGATCGAATCCACAACACTCGGCGTAGTGGCTATGGCGAGGAGACAGCATACAGCACTACGTCGACCATGCAAGTCAAATTGCAATATACTAGTCTGTATAACATGCATTTCTGTCTACCTGTTCAGCAATAAACAAGCGTGAAGCTCCGCTATTTATTGTATCAATATTTGCAATCATATAAATTAGTCCTAGAGTGTATTTAAAAGTACTGTATTATCTATTTGTATAATGTTAATAATAATATCGTGAGGAGGTTCCTCTCGCTGGAGCCCTAACCACCGGTAGCTTGGACCTAGTTCCTGATGCCAGTGGGTCTTCATAATTTTTATATTTGTAAATGTGTTTTTTTTAAATTATATATTTAAAATATAATTATTATTGAAAATTAGATAATAAAGAGAATAATAATACAATATGAACCCTGCTGGGCATGGGTCTTTTCTCAGTTTGAGAAAGGTTAGTCCGCCACGCAGCCACGCTAGCCCAGGGCGTGTTGGCAGACTTCACATATCTTCGAGAACATTATGCAAAACTCTTACAGGTTTTCTCACGATGTTTTTCCTTCACCGTTAAAGCAAACGATAATTAACTACTTAATACGCACATAGCTTAGAAAAGTCATAGATACGCGCTTTAGGATCGGACTCGAAATTTCTGCGTGCCAGTCCAACATTTTCCTATTAACGTTTTGCTATTCATATGTTCCTACGTAATCTAAAGCTACACATTATGAAGATAATTTATTTAAATTTTATAAAATATATTACCATTAAACAGCACTATATCTGCATACACAATAGTATCAAGTTGAGATCATTTAATTATACGAAATTAATTATGCATTCATTTACATATTTTCAATTGTAATTTTTATAGAAAGTCTTTGTATTTATCCCACATCAAACATCTGGTACGTCATAAAAACGAATTTATTATACAAAAACAAATCAACTATGTTTTGTATTATCGTAAAATATTTCCTAACTTAATTACAAGTGGGATTTAATACTTGGCTTTGTGCCGAATAAATAAATATAATATTTAATTCTTACTACTTGACCTAGAACCGTCAAGGACTGAGCTCCATCAGAATACAAGTAAAGTAAGTTAACCAAGTACGTGCCGATGTTCAGTAATTAGTTATAACATACATATATTATATTAGGTTTTGCCCGCGGATTCGGTCGCGTGAAAGTAGGTTAGGTTATGTAACAGCACTTCTTTATATCAAATATAGCGAATGTTACTCGGTGATAATATAGCTATCTAATGGTGAAAGAATTTTTAAACTCGGTTGAGTAGTTTTTGAGATAAATCCTTACAAACAAACATAAAATTAAATCGTTTATCTTTATAATATTAGTATAGACTAGCTGTGTCACGTAGTTTTACCCGCTTAAAAAGCATTTAAAACGCTTCGCTGTTTAACCTATTGAGTGGCAGCTGTCTTATAGATAGAAAAATTTCAGCGGCACACCGGCGGCTAAGCGCAACAAGTTTTCAATTATGTCTGGTATTCGAACAATTGACAAGTCACATTTTTTTTAAAGTTTTGTTTTCAAATAAACCGCGATTAAAGCCGGATAAAGTAGTATAAGCTCCGATTATTTCAGTTGCTAGCGTACCGAGCATATAGCCTTCTTCCGTGCTATTGTTAAGAAATTTCAGATCTAGACAACCCAAACAACTCTGCTGTTCTGCTGTTCCTAGAAATCGAACTATAAACCTTATGACGAACGACAAACATATTCTACGGATCCAGTGAGTAGTACCTATTGAATGAATTTCATCATAATTTTATGACGCATGGATTATAAATACAACCGCGCAGTCATATAACATATATCAATACTTTGATACCTACGTAATAGGTAATAGGTACACATGCAGATACCCAATAATAATATTAGATTAACACAAACAAAGTACAGAATACACGTGATGTCTAACAATTATTAACTATATACAATGTCAGCCCTGTATTAAACTGTCCCACTGCTGGGCACGGGCCTCTTCTCACTGTGAGAAGGGTTAGGCCATAATCCACCACGCTGGCCCAGTGCGGGTTGGCAGACTTCACATATCTTTGAGAACATTATTGAGAACCCTTAGACATGCAGGTTTCCTCACGATGTTTTCCTTCACCGTTAAAGCAAGCGATAATTAACTATTTATTACGCACATAACTTCAAGAAGTTAGAGATGTGCGCCTTGGGATCGAACTCGAGACCTCTGCGTGGCAGTCTAACGGTTTCCCACTAGGGTTTTAACTATAAAGGATGTACCTATGGATAGCCGCTTTTTTGAACATATTATTTGTTTATTCCTATATAAAATACAATCAAAGAAATGTATTCTTTATACATTGGCTGTTCGAAGGCATTTAAACAGAAAACAGTTTTTTCGAATTTTTGTTTGTCTGTCTATGTGTTCCAGTACCATATGAAAATACGAAACGAATTATGATATAACTTCCGTAATTCGGTAGTTCTATGTAATTAAGCCATGCTTTACACATTTACATTTACTTCATATAAGCGTTTTGGACAATCAGGAAGCTACGTACCGAACATCAGCATGAAACTAGGAATAAATGTATTTCACGATACGAACAGTCGTTCCAAAACTTCCAAACGAATCGACGTTCCATGGTACTGGTTTTAAAATGTAAATACGATAAAAGTCATTTGGTAAGCTTTGGCTTTTTATCAGCACTGGTTGTCATCTATTGTTTACAATGGACGACAAATAGTACTTTAAACGGAACTGCAATTAAAAATGCATACCATCTATAGATAAGATTTACATATCGCATTCTTATTAAAATAGCGACTTAACTCGAAATTTGGAAGTGAGGCAATTTGAACTGTTATTATGTGACTTTGTGAATTCTAATATTATATTTGTGTTATATATATATATATATTCTAATATTATATCTCTCTTTTATTACGCGTGCGAATGTGCATTCCAACGACGCGTCGATACGAAAAGATTTGTGACGTGACATGACACAAATATTTTGGCTACCCAGACATAATAATTATAATGCCATACCATGGATAAGTGCAGCTATTTTTTAGAACTACCTCAAAATATTATAACTGCAAAAATATTTGTATGTATAAACTTTTGCTGGTTTTATCGCTAAACTGCTGAACTGATTCAGATGCAATTATCTATGAAAATAACTTAAATCTTCCGCTACATCAGACGTGTTTTAAAAATATGTGAAGATCACAAGTAGCGGCTTGTTTTATATAAATACACCTGCTTTACCATAAATAATATATAATTATATATTAAAGTTAATCACGTGTACATACACACACAGAAGGCTCTTAACGCGTAAGTGTATGCTCAGAATGAATACTTTACTTAAGTCTTAAACGTTTACCCAACATGTGGTGTACTATAAACATAGAGAATTAATAATAATCACAAAATATTTCTTCAACAAAAGAATTATACCCGGAAAAATTACCGAGGCAAAACTTGTTAAAAAGCAATTGAACGATATTGTTTTTCAACGGACTCGTGTGGTTAAAATACTCAGTAGCAGTGCGTGTTAAGGGGTTTCTGAACGGGAATTATATTTACTGCAATGTGTGGCCACAATATAGTGTCCCACTTTGCCAACAAGAACACTCAGACTGTGTAATACACTGAAACATTTTGTGTATGGGCCATTCTTTTTAGTTGTTATGGTAGCCGGACTATACATTCAATATTAAAGTAAAATATTACCAATTTAAAAGCTCCATTAATTGACTGCGATATATCGAATCGATGATTTTCAATTGTTTTGATTACAATACTGGCCGTGAAATTCTGTAAAATCTTACCACCAAACTCACTCTGACATTTGAACTTTTCTTTAGTAACCATTGTAAATAAGTATTGCCAAGTCTATAAAATAGTCCGAGATTATTTTTATAGAATAGAGCAGCTGAGCTATCAGCATGCCTTTGCCTATAAGTACTTCGCTTAGTCCAACACAAGTCGATTAAGGAAAATCAAATCAAAATATCAAGTTACATCAAGATGTTTAAACAATTGATTCTAATCATTTTGCAATCGTGAGCCGATAATATTGTACACAATATAGTAATGATGGAAATAGGTTCAAAGTACAGTGCTAATTGTCAAGTTGACAACAGTAGGAAGTCGTACGTCTACAGCACTCTGTTTCACAATGGCGATCGATCGATACGATATGAACTCTGTTTGCGGGTTTTATTGGCATATTTTCCTTGACAGTATTATATTGCAATGCAAATATTTATCAATATTTATCTGTGTTATTTAACGACAATTTTATATGTAGTATACATATATACAGGGTCTCACGCCTGTATGCTTTAAAAGGTAGGAAATGTATTACACCCACATTACGTCAGTTATGTTTAAGGTCCAATTTAGAGGCAATTGCCGTCTACCAAGCACAGTACCAAAACTGGTGCTGTTAGTGAGAATTTCGTAACAGGAAAACCCAATTACCCTTTGCCCTACCCGGAATTTGGACCTGTGTTTAACAGTCGCATTCATTACCGCTGCGCCATAGCAGTCCTTATATATTTGAAGATTGCAAAGCAAATATAATATACATTCTTTAAAAAAAAACAACGAATCAGTCGTCATTTAGAATATTTACCAAATTTGTAATTTTTTTCTTTTCTTTTGTTGTTAATGATTTATTAAATTCTATAAGCTAGATTATGCCCGACGACTTCGTGTGCATACACTAGGCATGATAAAATCACTTGCACTGAATGGAATCAAATGAAACTTGGCTAAGATTTTGAGTTATACGCTAAGCTACAAAAGCAAATAAAACGTTTTAAAATCTGTTCGGTATTTTTAGTGGGAACTTGGCCATCACAAACATTGTATAATATGTATGTATTTACAAAAAAAAATATATATGTATGTTTATCCATTGTCTAGTACCCATAGTACAAGCTCTGCTTAGTTTGGGCTAGATGGTGTTGTGTGTATGTGATAGATTATTATTATTATTGACGAAGAAAATACATAGATTCGGTTTTATAAATCCTTAATTACCTGCTGTGAGCTGGTTGTTTTAAAATATCTTTAATACACAGAAACACAGCTTCTTTTTACAATTGTTTAATCATTCTATATATAAACTCAACTTTCGTATATTTGCGTCCGCAAAAATCGAATATTAGTCGATTTATTGACTTGAAATTTATACACCACGTCGCATTTATATACATATAAGATTGGTTTTATATACTTTTAAACCCAAGTTTCTCAAGGGAACGACAAATTTAAAATGTTAAGCTATGTAACAGCGAAGCGTGCCCGGGTATAGCCTTAGTAGTATCTTTCAAAAACTGCTGAACTGATTGCGATAAAACATAGTATGTAATAGCTGGAGACCTGGATTAACACATAGGCTTTTATCTCGATATTCCCACGGCATCGAAACTTACGTGGGTAAACCGCGGGGTGCAGATAGTAGATAATATTTAAAATGTTATCTATATTACTAAGTATAGATAATATTTTAAATGTGCAGGTAAATTCTCTTTGTAAGAGATTTTTTAGAAAACATAACTTAAATATTCTACCTAGCATTATGACGTCAATTTACAGAATATTTCATAATATACGATGTTATTATTTAACATATTGGATGTGAAATAAATTCTATTTAATATAACCAGTACTTCGGGACACATCAAGTTACTTGCCATCTTAGCTGCCTCGTCAGAGTCTTAGCGAAGTATCCATTATATTTTTAGTGTTTGAATTTGAGGTTTTGGGTTTTGACAAAGTGTCTGTGGTTATTTGGTTAAGAAATTTACAATTGCAACACGGTATCTGGTACTGAGCCAGGTAAACAGCAATAGCTCGACCCATGTTTGTTTATGTATACAAATAATATAGCTAGCGAAATGTGGATGTTATGCACCTAGGGATGTAGAGACATGAGTCTCTAAATAATAAAAATAAATATTCTACCACATACACACAACACCATCTAGCCCAAACTAAGCGGAGCTTGTACTATGGGTACTAGACAATGGATAAACATACATATATATATATTTTTGAAAATACATACGTATTATACATAGAAACACCCAGACCAAGACAAACATCCATGTTCATGCACACAAATGTTTGACTTGTGCGGTAATCGAACCCGCGACCTCAGGCGTAGCAGTCGGTTACACTAACCACTACGCCATCGAGGCCAACAAGTTTTTACTCCTTATTCAACGAATTTTACATTGTCGTACTGCTTTTCAGATTTTTCTGTTAGGAGGTTTGTACAATTCTCACTATATTTTGTCGCTGTGTCTCTCGGATAGTTTTATATTAAGATATAAGTGTATCTTAAGTGCTCCACGTTTATTATCTTAATTAATAACAACATTTTATGAGCATTCAGTTTAAATAAACTGAATGTCATACTAAAATTATTTTGTATAATAATACTCATAATAATAACATTTAGAGAAAAATCTAACATGACACCAAGTACTCAAGTCTTTATCACTATAATCCCAAACAAGAATTTGCAAACATCCCGGTAATTTCGTTTTCAATTTGATTTATGATTCGTAACATAAGCTTATTAAATTGCATACTAATCATTAATACTTCAGTAAAAACATATATTATATATGCTACTAACGTTCTTAATAATAGCAGCTTAAATGTAAATCCTTACCTATGAAAAACGAAGCTATTTGACAAGCCGTGGCATTCACCAACATATTCCGAGTGCAGTTCAACAATGACTTAAAAACACACACTTCAGTACTAAGTACCCGTCATCTCAGCACATGGGGCATTCTTCTCGAAGCGAGACGCACAGCGGGAACAGTAGGCTAGTCTCACAATAGACTCCGCACAATACTTCGGAGCTCGTTAAAAACTTTTCCTTTTATCCGGTGAATTTTCCGATTAACCGGAGGACCGGAGCTTATTACGTTTTAGCGGCAACTATAACAATACACGGAAATACACGCGCATATAACAGAGACGCTGGTTTTTTAAAACACTGCTCGGTCAGAAATCAGCTGCGCATTCAAGTTTATTATGTCCTTACGCTTTTAACTGTACGGAAGGCGCAATGATTCAAATTACTTCGGCACCTCCCTTCGCGTGTTCCCGTTCGATCTCTATACAGAATAACAATTAGAGCCTGCGTGAAATTCATCCAAATATGAATGTACTTTTTTTCGCCTTATTTTTTTAATCTGCCGCGTAACTTGATTTTCTAATCCTGAAGCACGATTTTAAAAATCGAACACTTATATTTGTTTTTTAAGTAGGACGCGGCTTGTCACTGCTTCTGTTTGCACTGAGGGTCATTTAAAAACTGTTTAGTTTTAGTAATATTTTACCGCGGTGATACCAATGGCAGCCATATTTACGCAACTGATTCTGTAAGATAAAAACGGTTCAAATTATCTAGTCTATCGAATTGATTTCGTCAGCTAAAATTACTTATTTTATTAAACCATCGCTTGTTACAAGTTGTTAAAATAAGTTGAAACCTTGAAACTACTTAACTAAGTAGATGTTAAAATATGCACATGGAAATAATAAAACTGTTCGGCCAAGTGCAAAACCTTCTTTTTCTATATTATTGTACTACGAAAGTCTTCATGTAACATCGTATATATTATAATCTATGTTAATTCCCCATACGCTAAAACAGCTTAAACATATTGATTTTTTGTTGAGTAAATAAATATTAGGTACGTAATACACGGTGATGGTTTGCGGTTGGTTGTTTGAATGGTTGATGGTTCAAACGGGTCATTGCAATAATCCGTTAACGCCCGGTCCCTATATTCAATACCGACTTATTTTATTTCGGACATATTCTATTAAAAATATATTAAAAAAATACCTTGAGAACAGAACACAAATTTCGTGATAATCGGTCAAGTAGATAAGGCGTAAAAGCGTAACAAACAAACTCTCATTCGCATATAATATTATAATTAAGTTAGGATTAGGATAAATCATATTAGTTACGATTATCATTTCTCGTTATCATTGTTAGATACCTACTTGTCCAACAGTTTTTATACCAACAATATTGCAAAGAGGATATAGTTCAACCGACTTGAAGCTTGCAATACTCGTGCGAACATCCGCTATGATCCCAGCCCATACAATACATTCATTAGCCCAACAGTACAGGACTGATCCAAACAAAGTAGGTACTTAAAGCACAAGCACGTCCCATCTCGGTGATAACGGCCACGCATTCTGTTCCCTCGTGACGAATATTTGTACTTGTCCCATAAATATTTGTTTCAACTTAGTGAACTGATTTAGTAAGTGATAATATATAGCTACAGAAAATCCTAAAAGATTACTATTATATAGACTATACTACCATATAATATATGTATTATACAGGGTGTCCGGTAATTAATGGATAACCTTGAAATGTCTTATAGTAGAACTGAACGCCGAGCAGAAAAAATGAAAAGAAAATATACATATACATTAAAAAGTGCAAGCTATATTATCATAGCATACTTTTGACTGTCTATCTATTAGCATAATTAGTGTTTAATAATAAAACAACAAAAAACCGATGGATTTCATTCATTTATGGTCGTAGTATACAAGAAAGTAATACATGGTAATAAAAAAAAAACACATATCTCAGGTAGTAGTTAGGATAGATTTTTTTTCATATTTTTTCTGAACCGCCATCAGTTCCACTATAAGACATTTCCAGGTTATCCATTAATTACCGGACAACCTGTATAACTGAAAATTGTGATTAGGATTTTTTCTCAAACCATTTAAATATATTATTTATTATATTAAATTTTGCTGAATGCTTTGCGCTTTTTTAAGAAACTACACTTTGTTATCGCACTAATTTTAACTTATATTAACGAAATTAGTTTCTAGATCTTAAAAGAAGTTTTTCCAGAGTTTGTATGTCGTTTATATTAAAAGAACCCTAGTCCACGCAGACAAAACAGTAGCATAATTTAATAAGAAATAAATATCAATAGCAATATCATTTTAAATGATTTAGAAATAATAACTAGTCGTAATTTTAATGGCACCTAATAATAATTTACTAAGTTTAAAATAAAAGCAGGTAAATATCTGATGAGGTATTAAAAAAAAATCTAGTCTGGGCATCTAATCTACTCTATATAACCATGTTTGTTCCAATTAAACATAGTCTTGTCAATCGTATACATATAATAATAATAATAATAATATATTCTACCGCATACACACAACACCATCTAGCCCAAACTAAGCAGAGCTTGTACTATGGGTACTAGACAATGGATAAACATACATATATACCTTTTTCTTTTGTAAATACATACATATTATACATAGAAACATAAAACTATATAATATTAGGTTATTATATAAAGAAAACGTTTTGATCATAAGCAGTTACAAAAGCGGATATTAAAGTCTAGCCTGCAAAAAGCACACTCTTAATATTTTAAATACTTTACCTGACATTTAACCACCCCCAGCTAGCAAATTAAGGACAAACTCCAAACAGGGTGCGGTCTACCGCAGTGCATTACTTTTATAAACTTAAGTAATTTATTAGAATGAAACCAGACAATTATTTACATAATAACGTGTAAATTTTCAAGAGACTTAAAGTAAATTACAGTGAGCTTGCTAGGATCAAAGACCTCCGTTTAAACCTGAAAGCTGCTTCAGGTTTAAACGGAGGCATCACCGTCAACTGGGCTACTGCCCATACTCTACAGAAATGTGCAGCTAAATAATCTTAAATTATTTGCATTCAATAATCGCAAGAACGCATACGAGGAAATGTGAGCAGAATTTAGTCCATACAATCGTATTCCCCTGTTGTCTGCCTGAATAATAACACCCACAAAAATGTTCGATTTAATCTACATATATCTACCACTACTATGCGTGTGCTGATTATATGTTTTAATTTGATAATTTAATTATTAACACATTCGCTGCGTTACGGCAAGTATTTTGCCGTATTTGACGGTCAGCTAGCGCGCCAGCTCGTTGTCCTTGTTTTGCGCGCGGTGCGGGGGTGATCTAACTATGTTCCCGTACGCGTAGGAAAGAGACAGTGATCTTTTCAATATGGTTGCTTTTAATATAATAATATTGTACACTAATAATATACGGCAAAATAGTTGCCGTAACGCACAGTAAGGTAAGTATTTTTATTCAGTGCGGTACGGCGACTATCTTGCCGTACCCCCCCAACCCCTTGCCTCACTGCATGCGTCCGCGCGGCGTCTCAGTTTGCATTAGTGCTGGCCGTCAGTGATACGTACGTAAGCGCTCGATATTTTTTGTGCAAAAAACTACGCGGCTACTTAACAACGAGAGGTTCACGTAAAAAACTTGATATGAGTAAGGGAATTAATACTGATACATTTGATGAAATATATGATAGTAATTCGGAATCAAATGTTTCAAGTTTGTTTCATAATGAAAATGAAGAACTTCAAGATCAATGGATCGACATTACCGATCAAATGGATTTTGCACAAAATGAATTAACAAGCGAAATAAAACTTCCACCACATGTGCTTTTAGAAGAACCGCTTGATTATTGCAAATTATTTGTTACCGAAAAGGTCATTGCAAAAATGGTGACAGAAACTAACAAGCATGAAGCTGAGTTTATAAGTTCACATGTTATGAGTCAAAATCTCGTTTAAAACGCTGGGAGCCAACTACTTTTGAAGAAATGCAACGGTTTATGGGTTTGTTGTTGGTAATGGGTATCAATAAATTACCTAAAGTTAATTTATACTGGTCTAAGAAGAGTTGCTATCGAAATGAGATATCATATCAATACATATCAAAACTGATGCCCAGGGATCGCTTTTTGCTGTTATTAAAATTTTGGCACTTCAGCAAAAATATTGACAATGGTGACAAAAATATATAAAATTAGAAATGTGCTCGATATTCTATTAAAATCATTTTCTGATATGTTGAAACCAGGTCGATTTATAGTGATTGACGAAAACATGATACCTTGGAAAGGACGGCTTCATTTTCGCCAGTATATTAAAAACAAGGCACACAAGTATGGCATCAAGCTATACAAACTGTGCACACCTGAGGGTTATACATACTCACTAACGGTATATACAGGGAAGGACGAAGAAAAATCAGGGGAAGATCATGGTTATGATGTGGTTCTCAGATTGACTAAGAATTTGTTAGATGAGGGTCGAACTCTTATAGCAGATAACTTCTATACGTCGGTTTCATTAGCTGAAGAATTACTGAAAAAAAAACTTATTTATGTGGTACCTTGAGGACTAACAGGAAAAGGTTAGCCACGACAGTCATAAGTACAAAATTAAAGAAGGGACAAGTTATTGGAAGAATGAACAATGGAGTCAAAATAATACAATGGATGGATAAATGTCCTGTGACAATGATAACCACAGTTAAAGAACATAACGCTTCTTTAAAAGATACTGGAAAAAATCACGAGTGACTAACCTACCGATAATGAAACCAGAGTATGTAATAATGTATAATGAAGATAAAAAAGGCGTTGATTTCAGTGATCAAATGACTACTTACTACTCAACTCTAACTAGAGGCCTAAAATGGTTTCGCAAGCTGATGATGAGTTTATTATTTGGAACTTGCTTAGTCAATGCATGGCTTGTATACAAAATGAAAACTGAAAAACAGTTACCATTGCTATCTTTCTTAGAGTCAATCATTCAGTCCCTTACGTAATCATATTTTATCGAAAATAATAACAATCAACCACAGAAGCGAATTAGTGTGACTAATTCATTCATCAATTAATATTTTAAGAATAATTAGAGAAAATGGAAAATTTAAAAAGTGTTTTTATTGTTACCGCAATCTTAGAAAAGACTTTAACAGCCGTGAGACTGATAAGAAAGTAAAAAGAGTGCGTACATTTTGTCAAGAATGTCAAAAGGCTATATGTTTAAATTGCTACAATAAAATGCATGACAAATAAATATCACAACAATCTTTACAGAAAATATCTATAAATTTATATTAGTTAAGTTTTGCTATTTAAGTAAGTTTTGCATATCTGAGACATCTCAGATATGCAAAACTTACTACTACTACTTACTAGATCTCAAGAAACATGCTTAAGATTTGTCTAATAACATCTGTCTAATAACATCTATGTAACATTATGGTGTGCAATAAACGTATTGAGTATTGAGTATTGAGTATTGAAATAAAATGCTTTTCTGTTCTGTGTAGAAAGGCTAACATTTTCATTATATTTTGATAATTGTTGCCAAAGATGTCAAGTGCGAAAGTTGTTCAGTGTGATAACTACCTACTAACACTTCTATAGAATATAGAAGGTTAATATAGAACATTGATCAAAACATACCTAGTTTATAAAATTTATTTTCTTTCGTCAAATTAAAGTTCCTAAGATTGTGTGATCTCATAATAGATTTAAAAGTAATTATAATATATTGGTACCCTAATGTGAATCAAAAGTCCTATTCACATTTTTTTTAATTAGTTTATTTGTACTAAGTACATGTGAATGCTTTTTTTATATTTAAATATTTTTAAATTGGCGATACTTGTAAGAATAATTATTATGTTGACTAATTAAGAAGAATTATGTTGATTTTTACACTATTAAATTTTAATGTTGTGTCTATAATAAAGAATATGTTTAAAACATCGATTGTCATTTCAGAAGTAAACTCCATCCTTAGCATTTTTTCACTTCCATGCTATACGGCATATATATTGCCGTAAATGACTGATTTAGAAAAATCTCTGTATCTTTCAAAATATCATAGAGAACCCGGGGCTACCAGAGCTAAGTATACACGAGGATGTAGCCTATCGCTTTGTTCAAAAAAACTATTGATATGGGGAGTTTCCACGTCTGTATGGTCTTTGAAAGTCAGATTTCGGTACGGCAAAATAGAGGTCGTAACGCATAGCAGGAAATATAGATACGGGCAGTATTTGTCTCGTACCGCACTAGCAGTAGGTTAAGATCCAATGCTGCCGCAGCGAATGTGTAGTACTAGAAACGCTTTAAAAATTACAAAATACGCGCTGTTATACAATTCTGTTGAGACAGTCAGCAAAAATTTTTTACCAATTGAATAAAATAAATATAAACATACGAGCACAGCCAAAACACTGCTTATATAATATATTGTTTATTTAAAAAATATCAAATTCTATTTTGTTTTAGAGGAGTATACAGGAGAATCCGAGATGACGATTTCAGATGTAAAAGCATATTATTAAATGTGTGCGACCTTTATTGTAAAATATTCTAAAGAAAATAATCTTATGTATCATAAAAAGTAATAAGGTTTTTTTTAATAAATAGTTACCTTATATTTTCTATTTGTAAAAGGTACTTTATCTTTTTACCCGACTATGGCGAAGCTAAAAAGAAGGGCAATGATTTTGGCAGTCTGCTGTTTTTGTTTTTGGAAATACAAATCGACATTATTACCAGTTCATGTAATTATAAGACAGAAAGACAGATGTTTACGTAGGCACAAGGAAATACATGTCTTATAAATAAACAACGAAGTAAATAAATATTTATTTACCATATTACTATGCAGGAGCGTAACGTTGACATCTAAAGCCACGTACCTATTAGAAGCTGTCTTACGAATTGCGTAATATATGAAATCAGTATCAGTTCTGCTTCAAAAATTTCACAGAATGTAGGTATGTATTTCAGTAACACAATTGGATTATTACAATTTTAGGCGCAAAATAAATGTGTTGTCCTCCAAATAATCAGGTAAACTCATTGGATTTTACAGCCACATTAAGCGGATGATAAATAAAATGCCTCCCTAATATGTTAGTTTTATTTATAAATCGAAATTACACGTGATAACTAAGTATTTATGCCAAACTATCAAAAATGTACTAAATTTCTAAAATTAGGATGGTCATGAACGTACATAGAATTCACAGAAACAGAAAAAGGAGAATTGGAAACTCAACTTGGTTCATTCGCGTAATCAACAGTTATCTAAAATATTTTCTTTTCGTATTTTAACTAAGGATAGCGTTCAGAACAAATCCTGAATCATACCTACTGTCAAAGTTTACATAAAAAATTATTAGTAGAAGAGTCTGCTATTATTAATTAGGTAAAATATAAAATGTATAAGCCGAAACTACCGTATGAGTAGTAACGTTTTTTGAGGCTTGAATACATTCGTTACCCATTCCTTTCCGTCCATTTAATTTTTACTCCTTTTCTCATAGATCTTGAACGCGCTAGTGATGTCCCTAATGTTGTTGTTAATGATCATAAAGTACGGTAAACGCTTACCATCAGGCACATAGTACGTTTGTTTGCCGCTTTTGCTGTTCAAAAAAGACAACCTGAACAAATTGAATAAGTATGAGATATCGTGAAATTATACCAAGTGCACGAAGAAATAATACATATATTAAATCTTTCTCATATTCACCAAACAAACACTATATTAAAAAAGTGATTAGCCACGCCAACGTGAGCCGTGTCGCCTAACTAAAGACTCGTATTAAGATCTTCCAGGCGCGATCCAGCTAAGAGTTAATTAAACCTTGGTTAAAGCCATTCAGGGTGAGCTCCAGTGGAAGTTATTAAGGCGCCCCACCTAAACTATGCGGATATTAAATACGGCACAGATATTAAACAACAGATATTTAGTCAATTTTACTGCAGGCGATATACGTTGCCGATTAATATGCATTTTTTGTATATCTTAAGTCAAATTGTTCATTGAAAGTTTATACGCATCTACTGGCCTCTGCCCACTTGAAAAATTGAAACCCACGAGGACCAGGATACAAAATATTGTATTTCTATTTTATTTTTACTTGGGGAAATGCTTTGACGCATACCCCTCCGCGGGGACGAGCGGAGGGGTTATGTCGGACTCACCGGGATAAAAGAAAGATGGTAATGATGATAATGGACCTCCCGGTAATACCGACTAAACCTACCACGGTGTTCCGCGACAAAACCGCAACCGGCGTTGCCGCGCGAATCATTTTCACATGCAGTCGCGACCCCGCCGAGGTTTCGGCCCGCCGTATGAAACGGCAGGCCACTACGCAACAAGACTACCCTTTGGGCACTACATTTAAGCCCTACTGTCCCCCTTAAGGGGAGGACGGACACACGACACAGAGGCGCGCGTGAAAACACACACGCCGTCTCTTGGACCTGGTGCTGATTGGGGGCGGGCAGGCCCACAAAGCCCACCAAGTCAAACCTCAGGGTGGCTGGAAGTCATCTCGCGCCGTCAGGCGCTCAGTTCTGCGGTTGGTGAGAGGCTTTAAGCACTCGCTCTCCCGCTCCGCCGCCTCCTTGATTGTATATTTTTCTATGCTAACCTCTTTATTCATTCAGACCATGGTTTATATGAGTGCCATGTTTCATCTAAATGCGTTCAACACATCTATAATATTAGTATTTTATTGAGTCTGCTAGTCGTTAATAAATCAATTAAATCAAAGTTTAGATACTTAAAATCAAATAATAATATCACCAATGCGTCTGTACTGTGGGGCACGGAACTGTACCCAGTAGGTACAAAGGTGGCTTGGCCACACAGCAGTAGACCACGTATCTATGACATCAATAAGGTCAAGACTAAGCATTCTTTAAGGTACCTGCCCACTTTTAGAAACTGCATTCGAATTGAACACATACATGCAATAACTTATAAGTTAATGACGGCACGTATGGCGTAGTGGTTTAAAAGGCCTCTACCCCAGTTCCGAGCGTTGTGAGTTCGGCCTATGGTCTATGTTCTTGTTTCGGGTCTAGATATTGTTTGAATGTTTGTAAACTCCCCCGCTACACACAAACACATGCACACACACACACACACACACAGTAATATTGCTTTAAAAATAAACGCATAACGTTTAAATCTATACTAATATTATAAATATGAAAGTTTGTGAGGATTTATGGATGTTTGTTACTCTTTCACGTAAAATCTACTGAACCGATTGCGATGAAACTTGGTATGTCGGTAGCTGGATTCACACATAGGCTACTTTTTATCCCGATCTTTCCACGGCAACGGGACTTACGCGGGTGAAACCGCAGGCAAAATCTAGTAAAATATAAAAGATTTCCAGCAGTGAATTTTATTCGTACCGTTTTTACAATTTTCTAAGACAAAGGCAATCTTCCTCCTAGTAGATATAGATTAACCACTATAAGGAAGAAGACAGATAATGAATTGTATCATCAAAGTAGTACTATAGTATTTATAACCATGACAAATTGATTGCATTTACGTGAGCAAGATACTAAAGGAGATAAATAGTGCTGCAGTTGCGAACTGTATATATTAGCATTAAATGCAGGAGCTTGCTATAAATAATAAATTTTACTGCAGAACTTGAATGAATGCCTATAGCATTATACATAGTCCAGAGTTCAGATATATTGAACTCTCATTGGATAACTAGAGAAAAGGCGATGGCAGGTATCCCAATGCCAAGCATCGGACTTATGCACTCCCGACGTGAACACATTTTAAAACAAGCATATTAGCTTAGTCAAATTGCTGGTAATCTTTTAAAATACAATAGCTATAGCTACAATGTAATATACAAAGAAAATAAAGTTCAACTAAATACAGAAACAAATGATCTCTGAAGATGAAAATATCTGACGTGTTGATCTCACTGACGTGGGGTCAGAGATCTTTTGTTTGTTTTGTTAGGGAATGTGCGCAAAAACGAGAGAAGGTGATGAGGAGAGAAAGTGCCAAAAAAAAATTGCTATAGCGATGATATAGATTTCGCTATAAATTTAGGAGCCTGACATAATCTTCGTCATATCATGCGCATGAACCAGGCAATGCTATACACAGTGCAATGCGAGAACGAAACAGCGCATTACTTAAAATAAAATCATTAACGAGTTAATTCTTCGTCAGTCTACCCTATCAAGTTGAAAAGGAATACCTATTAATTTTAATTAAATTACTTCTTCCCAGGTCCAATTGCTTGTGATCCGAGACTCTTAAGGTACAAGTGCTACTTAAGGCTCTACGTAATTGGAAAGTATCAAAAATGATCTAATTTTATTGAAGTCCCTTGTAAATATTTGTCGGCAGTTGGAGCATATTGAAATATCTTCTTCAACGTTAAATATTATATTTATGTCAGCTTCAGCACGCGGCTTCGCTTGTTTGTTATGTGATTAAACAGAGCACGTATTACGAATGAATAAAATTTTTTGACCAAATTTAGTTACAGATACCTCCAGAGAAAACTCTCCACATAAAAACAGAAGAAAATTTCTGAATAATAGGCATAACGCCTATTATTCAGAAATTTTCTTCTGTTGTTAAAGATTATATGACAAAATTAATATTCATTTTGCTATAAAGATCGATTTGCAGCAATAGCTTCCAATCTATCCCGTAGTATACAAACTTGATACAAAAAATTATTTGCTTTTTGATCCACTTCTACTTTTCATTAGTTGTTTGAAACGTTTAATTATTATACATCAAAATGTAATTCATATAATAATAATCTATCACATACACACAACACCATTGCATATTTTAATATACATTTTTAGCCATACTATTTCATACTAATACTAAAAACCTAAAATAAACTATATATTTTTAACGTTATCATCGCTAAACCGCTGAACAGATTTAGTTGTTTGGACGCGGATACTGGCGCGCGTAACACAGACTTCATAACTTTTTTAAGTATTTATTATTGTATTATTCTCCGTTCCCACGTCTATATTAAGAAAAACTATATAATATTATAATTTAATAATAACAATTTGTTTTCTTATCATCTTGAAATAATAATTACATCTATTTACGTTGTATTTTGCTTGTGCCACGATCATGACCCTGAAACGGCATTAATAAATCATTATTCAAATTAATTAATTTCTTACATAATACGCAGTACATTAGACTGGCTACAAGGGCGATATGCATTTCCTATTGTACTATAAAAGTAGCTTTAGAGCCGAAATTCCATTTAAGATTCGAATGTGATTCGAATACAATAATGCGCATAAGTAACGACAATAGTCGCCGCCTCTATTATAAAAAACTCCATATATAGTGACAAGTGACAAGATAAAGATTCTAAACGGGTTATGGTCAGATAGTCTAGATAGTAAAATGTATGTGTAAACAAAATGACTCGATTGCAGAATGATTGGGTAGGCAAAACGTTTAGTTTGCTAATTTACACATATTTATTTTAAAACATCCAGGCAGGCAGAATGACTTCATCGCAAAATGACTTAATTGCATAATCCCTAGATATGCAAGACGTTACAATTGCAACCCGAATATTGTACCGAGTAATAAAATACCTAGTAAAATAATAATATTAGTTAAGAAACTCGTCAAATAAAAATATATTATTCGAAGGTAACGACAATTTTTTTTTATGTATTCTCTTAAATCAGTAAACTTATTACCATTTGGAAGCGAGTTCGTACCATTTAAGAAACATTCGATATTCCGCTACTATTGCACATATAAGTCTCTTACTTATAATCGTTGTAAAAACGGTAAATTCACGCATAATAGGTGGCATTTGGAAACTTGCTATTGTGGTATGTAGGAACACACACCGAAACGATCAGTCACTAATGCAGTCACTAATGGGAAGCGTAATGATCCCCACCGCTGCATGCGCTTAATCCGATGCCTTAATCGTTTCAATTCTCTCTTTGTTCAGCAGAGAAATGCACAACGATATCTTCTCTGAATCTTAAAGTATCCAACGCTTTTGAGACAGCTCTTAGACAGGTAAGCTTGTGGTATGCTCTCATCAATAAGTGGGGTTTCCAGTGGTCCTTAAGAAGTCGCTGAGTTCACAACAGGGCGATCATTGATCGTTGTCCTTTTTTGCAGCAAGTTGTGCCTGATACGGACGAGTTACAAGACTATAGCCTAGGTTACAATGAACAGTTACTATCAAACAGGGAGACTCTAGTTCACCACTCTAGCGTTCGTTCACTCTTACACGGTTTTACGGATTTGCTGATACAGTTTTAATGGTGAATGAATAATGAATAATTTTTATAATATACGAGTTTGCTCACAATACGTTAAAATCGAAAGCTTTTGTTTTTTCATATACTGAGTACGAGTTTGCCTGTGTACAAGTATTTGTTATTGGTTATAAAAAATATTTTCGTATAATCAATTAGTAGTTAATACACAAAGGCTGACTTTATACAGATCCTTAGAGTTAGAAGAGCACTAACGACTGCACTTAGGTAAGTGTAAGTAGGTACGTCGGTACGTACTTGAAATTTGAACTTGTATAAAGTGCTTACTTGATATGTCCTATAAACATCCTGATATATTTATCCTAACAAGTGGTTTGCGTTGCGTTACGAGCAGTTAGATATAACACTCAGGATTGTAATTCTAATTAATACAAAAGCCTGTACACTGGCCGACACAATATGTTTTCAAATATGTTTGGCATTCCAACAATTTACAGACTAATAGTAAGTATTAAAGTGTCAATCTGCTTCATATTATTCTATGTACTACCTTACTTACACAGCTACTTAAACAGCTAAACAATACCTAACCCCGTGGACTTGCTACATATTTCCAACCTCTGATAAAGATATATTGGGAATTCAAAATCAGCGGGGCTACATGATAGTTTATAACAGTAGGTACACCATTTTTACTAATGCACTCCTGTGTATTAGTAGAAATACGATATTGCTTTTAATATAAGTATTAAAAAAATATTAGTAAACACTACAATTGACATAGAGGTTAATTATTTGTTTAGAAGCATTAGAATCAAAAGGACATTGCCCCGACCGCTAAATAAAATAAAAATGCTTGGATCGTTTTATACACACACTTGACATAAATGCAATAATAATTATTATTTATTCTTTTAATTAAAAGATTTAGAAATTACATACATTCAAACAACGGACATTTGTGGATCACTAAAATTTTGTTCCGTGTGGAATTCGAACCCACAACACTCGACGCAGTGGCAGCGACGAGGCGACCACTTAAATCACTATGCCATCCGGGAAGTCAAATTTACAAATGGTTTTTTTTTTAATTTGTTTATGAGCTTGTTTTTTTTAAGTATCTATACGATCTATTAGGTGCGGCAACCGACGAACGCGTGACGAGAGCGGACCGTACTTGGTTCAGCCGCACCATATTCGATTGTCAATTTATGCTTTCAGAGATTCTTATTAAATTAGAAACGTCCATTACATCGAACCTAATACCTAACCTAAATGTGAGCGTCATACTGGTAATACAACGTCAGCTTATTCCTTCAGATTATACCTACAAGTTTGATTCTTTATACTTTTATATACGTTTCGAACATAATGTACATACTGGTTTTCCTAACTTTATCCAACAAAGAAACCACATCGTATCGACATCAATGCCAGTGACAGCCGAATGGGTGTATTGTTCACATTACATCAAAGCGATGCCATAAACGTTTCGCGTTCTTTCAGAAGAAACTGTGCCTGTGTGGCATACAGACAGATATGACGAAATGAAAAGGGTACGCGTTTTACCAATAGGAAAAACGAAAACGCCTTGTTACGATAACGTCTTTTAACGTTAGTATATGGTTTTACGCACACAATTACTGATTTCATGCCTTACTGGCATTGTATTGCATATATTATTAGATTTTTATATATATTATTTAACTAGCTGTTACCTGTCACTTCGTCCGCGTGGAATTTAACAAAAATGTTTTAATTTTTCTTTCGCGGCCCCCTAAGTTACTCCTTTCATATGTTTTTCATTTAGTAAAAAGATGTTATTTTGACATGACAAATAGACACTTCAATTTTGTTTCTTAATATAGATTGGAACACAAGTAAGCGGATCTGTCTGATGGCAAGCGGTTGCTATAGTCACCCTATCATGTTGCAGCCGCACACCGGTCGTCACAGACTGGTCAGACACAATTCTGCCATTCCTACAATTGACAGGTTAACCATCCCTGTAGAGTATAGGGTATCACAGTGGTTAATGTTCGCCTCGCCAGTGCCAATGCGTACTCAGAAATTCCTAACAGGAAAAACCAATAACTCATTTCCCGGCCCAGGAATCGAAACTTTTCGTTTCGCCATAAGCATAACAAAACGAGTTATGTATTGTTTCACGGGTATGCAGCCTCGTTACCTCGTATAATGTACTCGAAACATAAAGTAAGCTATAAAAGGAGGCTGTCTCTAGCTTCAAGTAAAACTTTATAAAACACGCACTTTACATGTTCTTCAAGTTTCTTTTGAATTTGTTAGGAGGTAAAATTTAACGGTACAAATACATTATTTATGAAAGTACGGACGAATTTTAAAAGGCTATCTCTCTTGTTACAGGACAAATTGCTCAATAAGCTGGAAGAAAATGAACCGGAACTTGCCACTTCGCCCGATGAAGAAGTAAGTGGGCTAAGAATTTATTATTTAATTTTAACAAAGATGATGTAATCTTAAACTATAAGTTGTTGTATTTCTATGGCGATTTAGAGATTTATTTCAAGGTCACATTTACGAACGTCAAAGTTACATTGATTAAATATGAATTTAAATTAATTTACGTATTGCTAAGTTAGTGATGCATGGGTATGCAACCTATGAAATGAACTGGCAAGAAAGTCATCGCTACTACCTATTTTTAATCGCCAAATTTACAATATACCTACACATTCTGATAAGTAATCGATTGACGCGATACAATTTTGTTCTCGTATTTCCGATATCTTTTCGATTTATTTAATCGTTCAATCGTTCGATTATTTAATTAGAATCGGTTTTAATCAACGACATGTAAAAATATAACTCATGATGTGATTTGGTTGTCTATATGTATGCTTTAGTCTATCTAATTACTTTATGAATTAAGTGAGTTAGTAAAAGCATGTTGTTCACACACTGTTATAATTTTATTATAAAAACTGGAAACGATGACTTGTAACTGGCTGTCAAATTACTAGATCTATCAGTCATATCATAATATGATACTTTTAATATTTACAAAGTCTGCCATGACGTGGAAATTTATCTTAAAAAATAATCAGCCAGAAGTTTCAAACAAAGTGAAAAATAATAATACTTTAATGAACTTTTTTAATCCCGAAGAAATGAGCTAGCTGCTGTGTTAATGCTACAAGATTAAACTTTAATCAGGCAGTTATTTTCGGTTTCATCAACATTCTTCTTTCATTATAAACCCAATATAGTCAGTAGGCTTGCATATAAGACTGTAATGACTTCAAACGAATGAGTATATGAATAGTTTTGTTTAATATTTTCTATATATTCGGATTAAACAAGTAGGTGCCTTCTATCTCACGATTATAAAAGAAACGCTTAGTTATCACGCCAATTACCTAAGTGTATTTGTGAAGAATAAACCTATGATGGTGCATAATTGCTGGTATATTTTTGGCGCGAGCGTCACAATGCTGTTGAGAGTGAATAAGTGTAAGTGAGAGCAAGTTCCAATACTGGAATTCCATTCAAAGATGATATAGTATTCGTGATGAATCAAATCTTTAGGTACTCTGGATATGTTTAATGACGCACAGCCCGCCCGAGAGTAAGCCGTTACCTAGCGTGAGATCGCTTTAATACCAGCGGCTTCACTCGCGGAATGACGTTTCTAGAAATTAAAATGAGATGTAGGTAATTAAACACTTTATACGGATTTTGTCGCGTTGTTTATTTTACTTTAAAATACTGTTATTACATAATTTTAAAAACTCTAACACTACTATTATTGAACTTTACTACTAATAGGTAAGCTTACTATCACCGGCACGAAATATTTGGTAACGGCGAAATCATTCACTCTATAACATTTTCTGTCTTAAAGCATCTATAAATAATAATAATTATATAAAATATTATATAGTTCTGAAACTAAACTCGATACACAGCTATACCTTCAGGCTTACCCCTTCAATAGAAAATATGTTGATACTTAAACTCAGATGACGAAGAGTAGGTAACATTAAACAACTCAGCCTAATTCATCTCCGACAAACAACATGACAGTATGCCGTGGCAGCCAACCATTAATGATTTATGTATTAAATTATCACAATATTTTAGTGAACCTTTTGTTAGTTCTCATTAAATAAATTAAGTATAAAATATTAGCACGGTCGCTGTAATCGCAAAAAATATGAAAATGGCTGACGGCCACTGGACAAAAAATATAAAACAGTATTTAACTATTCGGAAATAAAGTGAAAGTGAAAAACAATAAGCCACGAATAGTCGGGACACGAGCACCGGCCGACCTTGCGGTAGATCGTTCATTCAATCGAACACGACTGACCTGGTTCATTGCGAAAATATTTGTATTGTACAAATTAATTACCTAGCTTAATGAACGATTGATATTATTAATATGAACCTTAATATACAAGATTATTCTTAGTATAGTGATTAGTGAAAACTTCTCATGGGGTGATTATACTTGTTATTATGAACAACTTTTGTTCTGGGACATTGCCGAAATCGCGGTAAAAAAACAGCTGCTCCATACAAAATTAGACGCTGACCTCAACAAAATGAATGGAACAGCAGATTTTTATTTCACGATTAAAAATTTCGGTACCTTGTATAACTGGGTAACAAAAATCGTCTTGCCTATAAAGAGTGTGTTTTTAAAACATGCATGTAGGTATGTGACGCTCATATCTTTGATGAAGTAGACACCCACATTTCTCTAACTGGATTTCGTGGTATCAGTTCTACTAAGAATCTCAAAACCCAATAACAGATCTCGACCTGGAAATCGAACCCAAGACCTCATGCACGGAAGACACTTACAATAACGATGCGCCATCGACACAGTCGTTTTTAAAAACTAGATGCGCCCGCGGTTTCATTCGCATTTATGATTACTGCGCCGCCCCCGTGGGTCGTAGCGTGATGTTATATAGCTTATAGGTTCTTCGATAAATAGGCTATCCAACACTAAAATATATATATTTTTTTTTTTAAATTCCAACCAGAAGTCCTGATATTAGCGCGTTCAACTAAACAAACAAACTCTTCAGCTTTATAATATTGATATAGATTTCTTTGTTACCATGGCATATAGCGTTTTAGCCTACCTCTTCGGCAGACCATATTAGGATCTCTTTGGAACTTTAGCCATTACCTACCACAATCGCGAAGAAATCGATTCTTACAATCGTGCGTTGTGCTACTGCGATGAGTCGAATTCCCCGTACTTGCGATCTATTTTTAATCGATGTTTTGGCGACAGCTGACGTCTCAATTCTATTTATTTTTGTCCCTTCCTTACTTTTACTGGTTCGCATTCCATAATTATAAGGAAATTATTTTAAATAATCAGGGAATTGCTAGTATGTGTAATGTATCTTCTGTGTTATTATTATACTGTTTGAAGCAGCGATAGCTCAGTGGGGAGACCAACAGACTGCAATGCAGAGGGTCTCGGGTTCGAACCCACGTCACGCACCTCTGACTTTCGGAAGTTATATGACTTTTCGAAATTATGTGCGTATTGATTGAAAATTATCGCCTGCTCCGTGCCTCGGAGAGCACGTTAAGCCGTCGTTCCCGACTGCCATGAACATCTATGGCAGTCGTTATTGGGGAAGTCCTCACAAAAGATCCCACTGGGTCGAAGTGTCGCCGGTCTGAACTGACTGGCCCCCACACAAGATAATATAAGATAAAATTATATCTACTGTTTAGGATCTGAGGGGTTAAATCCGCCATCAGTTCTTATCGGCTACAGTGTCGGCATATTTAAAGTGACATTGTTGTCATGGATTTGATTTGCTGTTTGTTACATGAATACCTGAAATTGTAGATATAAAAAGCACCAGAATAAATAAATAAACCAGCATTATCCAAATAAATTTCACATAATTATATCAACCATATCTACCTTTCAAATATTTATAGTTGGCTTAGTTAAACAGTAAAGTCATTGGAATTCATAGTAACTGATTTCAATTGCAGCTGGTTGTATCTAATATTTTAATAACTAAAATTCTAATCACTGATCAACCTTGTAATCGAATCTTAGACCTTTCATTTAACACTCATTTATCTATTGTCACGTACAACATTACCAATTATTATTAAGACATAATAATATTTTTTCTTATTTCATTGAGACATGCAATATTAAATAAAATGTATAAGTTAGTATTGTATCAATAATTAAAAAAAGTATATTTTAAAAGAACGCATTTTTATTTCGTTGCAATGATTTTATCGTAAAACGTTTAATTTATTTAATATTGATGTAGGATAAGTACCTAGGTCCTGCGGACCAATAGCATAGCAACGCTGTTGATTCTTGTGACCTAAAAGCCACGGGACCGCCTTATATTAGCAGCTGCTACGCCAAAGGAATATAATCTTGTTTACAACTTAGTATATTGGACAGTCTAATCCTATGTGTATATCGCTCACCATCAAACGCAAATACTGACATCTTTCTTAATTCACTCAACGAGCATTTGGAAACGCTAACTTCTGAAAAAACCTTAATAGTAACAGGTGACATAAACATCAATATTAAACCTAAACAAACAGAACCTAATCACGAACTTAGGAATAGGATGAGTTATCTAAACATGCTTTCAACCTATGGGATACTCCCGGGACACACGCTACCGACGAGAGATAGGAACTGCCTGGATCACTTCATGCTTAAAATAAACATAAATAAGGTATTAGCTTCAATTGCCATATTACATACTAGCATCACTGACCACTATACAACTTTTCTATCTATATCTAAGTGTTACAATGCATCTGCCGTCAGGAAAACCAGTACTTCCATAAACTTAGCACAAGCCTTAAAGGATTTACAGGAACAAAATATTTCACAGATTCTGTTTTGTAATGATCCTAATATCCTAGCACACCAACTAATTAATCACTTAATTAATACCATAAATAAAAATATTACTACTAAAATCATACCTAACAAAAAAAGAATCATTAAACCCTGGATAACACCGGGTTTATTACGGTGCATAAGGAACCGAAATAAACTTCAAAAGCAAAGTCGTAACGATCCTTTTAATGATATTCTAAAAAGAAAATCTTCATACGTTTGACACATAAATAGCACAGATACACCACACACACACACACACACACACACACACACACACACACACACACACACACACACACACACACACACACACACACACACACACACACACACACACATACACACACACACATGCACACACACACACATACACACACACACACACACACACACACACACACACACAACACGAACTACACGCATCATGCACAACAAGAACTTCACTCACTCCAGATATATGAAAACTTACCTGTATAAAAACTTGCATTTTGTTCGTTTATTATTGTTCCGTTGTATCTGTAACCTCTGTAACCTAGTTTTGATTCAAATTTAAATTATATCATTACATCATAATATAACTTATAAGACCTGTACTGTAATATTTACGGAGAGACACTGACACTGACTCCTAAGATACAGGCTTATAGCCTAGTTTAGAAGTCAGGGTTAACATTTTGGCAAATCTGCATCTTCGCTGAAGAGCGGCTTAGAATTATTTTGGCCGTTCTTCATCGATAATGCAGAAATAATAAAAAATGCCCTGTGAAATAATTTGTGATATTTGAAACACATGTTTTTGGTAAATAAATATATTATTATTATAACCTACAATAGATATCGAAATTATTGTAACGCATTATTAAAGAAACTAAAGAGGAAATATGAGAGGGAATTAATTACAAACTCTATATCAAATAGCAAACTACTTTGGAAAAATATAAAAAAGATTACGTATACAAATAAATTAAAAACCCAAAACTCAGACCTCCTGAACATAAAGTCGTCTCCAATTGAGTCAGTCAACTATATAAACAACTACTTTGCTGACGTTGGAAAACAGCTAGCACAACAGATCACGGCGCGGACTGATCTCAACACTTATCCCAACAGGCAACTAACCAAACAACCTACACAATTATCCTCCTTCGTTTTGTTAGACACCGACACTAAAGAAGTGGATACAATATTAACGAGTTTAAAGTCTGAAAGTGCACCGGGCTGGGATGATATTCCTACCAAATTCTTGAAGCACGTAAAAGAGAAGTTGTGCCAACAATCGCCCGCCTTGCCAATCTGTGCTTTGAAAAGGGTTTATTTCCAGCCCCACTAAAGCAGGCCGTTATCACTCCAGTTCACAAGAGCGGAGACAGAAACGATGTCAACAATTATAGGCCAATCTCCATCTTGCCAGCACTTGCAAAAATACTTGAAAAATTACTTAACAACCGTCTAAAACATTACTTAAACAATTTTCGTATCCTATCACCGACGCAGTTTGGTTTCAGACAAAATCTATCCACTGAAGATGCAGTCTCAGCTTTAAGTACTCTCGTTGTCGAGCATCTTGACCGGGGAGATAAATGCCTAACAACATTCATTGATTTAAAAAAGCCTTTGACACCGTTTCTGTTCCTGTCCTCGTGAATAAACTGGAAAAAATCGGTATAAGAGGCACTCCACTTTTGCTATTTAAAGACTATCTGTTGGGTAGGAAGCAACGGGTAAAAATAAGAAATTACGTCAGTGATGACACAGAGGTATCGTATGGCGTGCCCCAGGGTAGCGTCCTTGGACCGACCTTATTCCTGGTGTACGTCAACGATCTTTGTAACATGGACATCAGCAATGCAAAGATATTTTCATACGCCGATGACACAGCTGTTGTGTTCTCAGGAAACTCTTAGGGTTATGTTAAGGCTAGAACAGAGATGGGGATGTCTAAAATTGCTCAATGGTTAAATGTAAATCTACTTACCTTAAATATAAGCAAAACTAATTATATCTGTTTTAGCATTACTAACCGTACACAGCCAAGTATCAATTATAGCATAAAGGTTCATGTATGCGGAGATACTGAAAACGAAAATTGTAACTGTGCCACGATTACCAAAGTCAGTCAAACTAAATATTTAGGTGTAGTAATTGACCAGAGATTAACCTGGTATGCCCATCTTTAAGAAGTTGGTAATAGAGTGAGAAAGTTAAGTTGGATTTTTAGGACGCTGAGGCATATTGTTCCTAAAAACGCATACACTACCAAAAACAGTCCTAGAAATATAATTAATGAAATATATATCGCTCTAGTTCAATCCGTCATTGTATACTGTATCCCCATTTGGGGAAGTGCTGCTAAAACCCATTTTATCAGCGTTGAATGAGCACAACGTGCACTTATTAAATTAATATATTTTAAAAAGATTACGTACTCTACCGAAAGATTATACCAAATAAGTAATTTACTCTCAGTTAGAAAACTTTATATAGTGCATATTATTCTAAGGACACATAAGACTACATCATACCATTCTGATAGAACCTCCAAAAGGAGAAAGGACGTAATAATACCGACTCCTCAGACAAACACCATATTTGCCAGTAATCAATTCAAAAAACGAGCTGCCAAACTATATAATAAAATAAATAAGGAAATTTACATACATATACAAAAATATTACATAGCTAAAAAAAGCTCTAATTGACTGGGTTATGACACTTACCTTTGATGAAACGGAAGCACTGCTGCAACACTTAAAATAAAATACATTACAACACATCACAAACTTCCCATCTACAGTCCGCTATACACAAACAAACACTTACACATTCTCGTATACACACATACACACTCACATACACACATACACACACACACATACATAAACACACACACACAAACACACACACTCACTCACACACACACATACACACACACACACACACACACACTGCACTAACACACAAAGATTGCATGCATTAAAATTGTTAATAATTATCCATAATTTTTATTTTAAATATGTAAATTTACGGTATGGAAGAGCGGAGCCTCCTAACACAAGCATTAAATGCTTAAAAGGAGACTCCACAAACTAACTTAAGGATATTTATTGTTGAAACGAAATAAAATAATTTAATTTAATAAGTAGCTAAACTACTATATATCTACGTTGAAGTTAGGGATCACAGGGACTGCTCTTCTTGCCTTTAGTTTAAGGGGAATCTTATTCTGGACTGAAATAGACAAAATAGCGATTCCTAATGGAGAGCTTTAAGTGAGCACCAAAATAGTGATAGGAGAGTTTGAGAAGAATCATAAAAATATATAATTATCTGTTTTCATACTTATTACCGTTATCGCGCCTGTAGACGACTTCCTGGTAAGTTAAGCAGATATGTAGCTTACTAGGTAGGTGCGTATATTTGCATAAAACATAAAAACGTGACTACACATGTTTACCGTTATTTTGGTTCTGGTTAAAGCCCACTGAGTCCGACCTGGGATATAAAATCTACTTGACAAATAAAGCAGTAAATAATGCTACTTTAATAAACATTGCAGTGTGTAATATGCGTGAACGCAAAGGCGACGATGCAAACGTCGCCATGCGGGCACCGCGTGGTATGCCGGCGCTGCTTCGTGAAGACCATCCAGATGGCCGTCAGCCAGCGCCTGCTGCCGCTGCGCTGCGTCATCTGCCGCGCCAAGATCTTGAGGCTAAGGCAGGCGCCGCGACTTGTCACCAGCAAGAGTTGGCAGGTGGGTGACATTATGACTCTATATATATTAGAGAGACTCTATAGCTGAGAGATAAAGAATAATAAATTCACTTTTCAAGAACTTATTTTTGTTTTTATAGTGCTTAAGTGCTTCCAGCTAATTGCCCAGCTACAGACTTTAAAATACGAGTTTACCTTGAAAATTAAACTAGCTAGATATTTATATGCACAAAATTCAAAATATACTTTTACGGTAGTTTAAAGTAAATGTTAATAACCTTCCTAAGATATTGAATAAGGTTACGTTTAGCAATATTAGATACATAGGTACCGCATCACATAATCTTTGCACCGATCAAGAAAATAGCAGGTAATAAAAATCACAGTAATTTAAGGTATCGATACCTATTTTTCAGCCATGTTTTAAATACTTGCCACACCACACATTTATAGTTATAACATAGACCAGTAGAAAGCTAGCATTATTGTGTTCAGTGCTGTGAATTATAACCATTCAATGTCCAATAGGAATCCACATTAGGTACAATATCTATCCAAAAATATTAAAACATTAACTAAAGGCTACTGTATATTTTAAAATGTCATAACCGTCTCTACTTTTAGGTATCAACCGGCAGCGCCAAGTCGTGGGGCGTGCCTGGTTCAGTCTCCAGTTACTCAGTGGGTGCACGCTCCGTGCCCGCGTCCGCCTCGCTCTATTCCGTTACCAGCGGCGAATCTTCCCTCTCCGGTAACATCATCTTAGTAAAAAACCATTAATAGGATTTGATATCATGACCATCATGGTTTGTTAGCCTCTCGACTGTGTAGGTAAATGTCATATTGTATTTATAAGCGATTTATTTTAGTCAAACCAAATGTAAGATTTTTTAAGGATTACAAACGGATGAAGGATTAATTTTAAGGACTCTTATACGTATTTTAAATTGACTGCCTTAGATGTTCATGACAAACAACCAAAGTCTTTATGCTCTCAGAGGAACATGAGAGGTTTCTCACAAACCACCAGCAGTCTAATAACTTGATCGCGTTAACGTTTGTAAACCTTGTGGGCTTTTCGATATGCATGGGTGTCTGACATGGCTATCATCTTCCAGTGGCTTAACGTGACTTAATAAAATCGATATAACATAGTACCCACCTAATCTATATTAACTTACGATGATGATGATGTACCTACGTACCTGCATCATCATCAACCAGTACTTACCTGGTCTTGTTAGGAATTGAGAGCGAATTACCTATACTACCACAATACTTATTGCAACAAAAACCCTGTCTCAAATTTCAGGAGTGTCTTCCGTATCATCGAACAGCGGAGGCAATGTCCCGTCGAGTTGTTCTACGAAGCTGTGCGGTGGTGCCAAGTGCGGGGGTGCGTGCCTCGGTGCGGTACCAAGAGCGTCGGCCGCCGTACCGCCGAGACCAAGGCAGCCCGCGTCGAACTCACTGCGACGGTCACAGCATCATAGCATGAAGGTGAATTAATACTATTAGATGATTCTAACAAGGCGGTGGGTTTAAGTTGGTGCAACGCCACTGCCTCTACGCCAAGTGTTGTGGAATATTCCTAGAGTGCCAGTCGACTTTTATAATATAAATATCTTTTCTGTAATTGACTGACATAGACGATTAAGGTATTCTATCTAGACAGAAACCTATTTTAATTAACTAATTTTAACAGATTTCTGCACTTTCTGCCTAGATAGAATCATTGCTATTAAGATCTAATTAAAGTATATAAATAAAATTTATTTCAGGCCCGGCTACAAGACTATCAAGTCCATAGTTATACGGGAGGCCCAGCCGGAGAGACTTCAGGTCGTTTACCTCCCATCAGGGAGTTCCAGAGAGAATTCCGCGAGGGACGCAGAGAGAGTGCCGCTGCTGCCTCCGCCTCTACTAGAATAAGGTAAATCTTAGCAGCTACATTTTTTTTTAATTACTAAGCATTTAGGCCGCTCATATTAGCGGGTTTATGGTAGTCATTAGTGCCAAAAGATGCTTGCAATACCAGACGTATCGCACTGCCAACCTTGTTAAAGGAACTCATGGGATTGCACGAGACAATGACCGCTAAGCACTCTGCTGACAGCACAACGCCTCTTGCTCAGAAAATCTTAAACTCCGCAGAATTACAATACAAAATTGACTGCAACCCCGTCACAGCAGACTCCATTGAACCTCCTCTAGGTTTACGAGCAGTTATAGGTTATAGCAAGATTTTCTTTGTACCTTACCTCCCAAGACAAACATACATAACATCAATTATTTAATATAGCTTCATAAGATATTAAACGATTCATTTATTTTACAGGTGCGCCCAGAAAATTGTTACACAACTAGAAACATCACCACAAAAGGACAAACAGCATTTCTTCCGGCCACTGAAACCTTCAAATAAGGACGACCCGCCCAAATCCAGAGATCACAGCAAAGAGACTGAACGGAAAAAAGATAACCCCAAATCGAAACCCAAGAAAGAAGACAAAAAGAAAAAAGATGACGAAAACACAAAACAGGAGGATAAAAGCAAAAAAGAAGAAAGCAGTGACAATAGAAAGAATGAAATAGCAGAGAGAAAGAAGGAAGAAAAATTGAGACTTAAAGCAGAAAAAGAGGCGAAGAAGGAAGCTAAACAACTAGCCAAAGAAGAGGAGAGACAGGCTAAGTTACTTGCTAAAGAAGAAGAGAGACAAGCCAAGTTAAGGGCAAAGGAGGAGAAGAAAAAAGCCAAAAAAGAAGCAAAGCTCGCGGCGCAAGCGGAGAAAGAGAAGAGCAAATAGAGATATAATATTTAAATTTTACATTGTAGAAACTCGTAGCCGTCTTAAATTTTAGATTTGAGAATTGTTATCATTGAGAAATCGTAAAAACAATTTTAAATAGCGTATATCTAACAGTCTATTGTAGTCCATTACTTACTTACAGTAAACTAGATACTGTTAGTTTAAATTTTATTTTTTTACTTCGATCGGATATGACATTATGTTTACGCTTTGATACTGATTTATACAATTTTGTTACAATTATCTAGCTTAGTTGCAATTTCTAATCGAAATTGTTATTTAACTTAGGAATGTTGTAAATATTTTTAAAGGTCAAAAATGTTATTATGAGAAGCAATCTAAGTACATAGTTGTTGGGTCATAGTTGGAACTCTACAAACTGCGAAGACTGAAAGAACGGGATAATGAAATCATATCGTTTTGTAATTTAATTGTGTAACAGTATAGTTAAGAGCTTCGTGCATTCCAGCACCGCCGAAGAATTTATTTATTATGTAGATTTCGTCGTACTTAGTTCGTCTGTAGATGAAGCTTACATTAGATTTGATTCATTATTTTAGTATGAACTTAATTTTTGACACTGAACTCAATAATACAATAAATATAGCTAATATAAGCCTTTCATTTTATTTATATACTTTATGAAACGATTCTAAATCTTCATGTCTCGAAATAACTAGTCCCGTATATGCAGATTTAATAATAATTTTCCTGAATAAAACTAACTCTTCCTACTTCTTCAAAACAATCCATATGACCAGTGACATTATAAAAAACTATTTTAACCTGCATTAAAGTATAAGTAGCATCATATCAGGCATTTAGCGTACAGCTAGGTAAGTGTTGACATTAATTTTGTAAGGGTTCCACATGTCGGAATTTATTATTGTCAATCGTTAGAAATTTCCTGTAAAATAAATAACAATGTTACCATAAGCTTATTTTTTATTTATTCCCCAAAACTATACATTACAATTGAACTATCGATAGAAAGACAATATTGCAATGCATCAAAATGTAGGTAAATAAAGTCAATAAATATTTATACAAAGGGTGACCTGACTGTAACAAAGGTTGCCAAAAATAAAATTTAAAGCAACAATTAAAAGATTTATTTATCTACATTGAAATATGTAACAATACACTTGATTACTAATAATATACTACTGCAGCACATATCAAAACTTTTACTCTTCATAATCATCACCAACACGCTCCATAATCTCATCTCCTGTCTTTTTGTTGATGCGCAGATATTTATTCATCATAGGTCTATAGTAGTATGCTTGATAATCTTGACGTTCACCCATTTTACCAATTATTTTTTTCTCAAGCTCACGTAACTTAATTATCTGCTTCTCTTCATCAATAAAGTGCAAGAATTTTTCATACTCCTGAAACAAAACCAAGATTTGCATTTCTCAATCTGCCAATAGTCCACTGAGACATAAATGTCTCCCATTTTACACCACAACCCAGCTGTCACCTTCTGCATATAATATGCAATGCAATTATCAATCTTAAAACTACTTAGATTAATAAATGCATATTATAAGTACTCACTAGATATCTCAAAAAGTTTTATGCATAGGAAAGTCAAAAAAATCTGCCTATTTATGAATACTGATATAGTAAATAATTGAGCCATGCTGCAATCAAGCACTTGAATACACAAGGTTTACAATATATCTGGTTGATGTCAATCAGATGATTTGTATTGTTGCCACTGATTAATTGTTCTAAATACACAATCCAAATTTATGGATGCAAACCTACACAAATAACGTAGTAGTTTAAGTGATGGTGACCACCACCAACAGCAGGTGATGCAAACGTGGTAGATGCAATGGTAAGGTGTTACCACTGCCCCTGCATCAAGTGCAGTTGGTTTGAACGTAACATGGTACACAAATTTGTCTAATCCACTTATATTTGTTCAGATTCTGAATATATTGTAACTTCTGAATTTGACTTATTTTTATGCTAGTAAAATTATCAAAACTATTAAAACTATTTATATTTAGGTTTACACTTTCGTCTCCCCGTGAGCTCAAAAGAGTAACTTGAATACAAAAACCTGCATGCACATGTTATGACAGCCTAGCCAATTGGTCTGTTAACAAATGTCAACAATTAACCTGCCATTTGACAAAGGCTTGCGTTCAAGCCGCTACATTTATACGGTATTTGTTACTAGCTCAGATACAAGCCACAAAGTGCGTGCCACTTTAAATATTATTTTATTAACCTTAATGCTTAACACTGATTGTTTATCGACTACTAATGGATTTGTTTTTGCTAAAGGACAATCATAAGGTACTACAAAAATATAAATATACAATAGGTTAAAGACAAGTGACTAAATGCATCTACTAAACAAAGAAAATTCTGGTTCATCTTGGCTAATAAACCCTTGCACTACAAATATTTAAGTAGGATCACTATTAACACCTCAAAAAGCTCATTCATGATATTTACCACAAAAAATAAGCAAATACCAGACTTCACACCGCTTACGATCAATAATGATATTATTCGACGCTCGCATAAAGAAAAATATCTCGGCTTATGGTTACACGATAAACTAACATGGAAAACACATATCGAACATGTTAAATCGAAATTAGTCTCGTTAATAGGAGCCCTACGTAGAATAGTATACTGTATTCCTCACAAGGTCCGTACTATAATTTATAATTCATTAATAAAATCGCATTTACAATATCTAATACCAGTATGGGGATCAGCCGCTCGGACTAATTTAAATCCGTTACAAAGAACCCAAAATAAATTAATTAAAATATTATTTAACTATCCTTTCGACATGCCAACAAAACTACTGTATAAGAAAATCAAATTATTCAATATCAATCAATTGTACACACATGAAACCTGCATTCTTGTTAAAAAAATCTCAACCAACTCCGTTCAAAGCAATATACAACTTCATAAAACCACAACCACACATAGTTTAAGAAATAAACACAAGCTGCAATTAATACACCCAAGAACTAATTATGGCAAGAAAACGATATTGTTTGAAGGAGTACAGCTGTACAATAGATTACCAAACAATGTAAAAGAATGCGAAAGCCTTAATACATTTAAATACAAATTAAAGGACTACATATCTACACTTGGCTAACTATTATTAACCATGTATACCGTGTTGCACTGTTTATTTATTTATTTAACATGCTCAAAGAATTTTATATATATTTATTTGTATCACATTAACGTTACAACTATAATGCCTATAAGGCGCATAACGTTTGTCAACAATTGAAACGCACTTGAGGCAATTGTAAAATAAATTACTCAAATATAGTTTTTAAGTTCTCATTGTAAGTAAACTGTACAGTTTTTATGAGAAATAAATTCTTTAAACCTTATTGTTTTTATGAATTAGTTAGACATTGTGCATGCATTTCAGTATACATATAGTCTCAAACCTATCTATATACTCTCAAGGGGTGTGTAGATATTATGCTACCTATGCTTGTAAGAGCTACTACTGAGAATTTCTTAACAGGAAAGCCCAGAGTAATAAAACACTTTGCTGACCGCAAGAATGTTCGCAACTAAGGCTCCCTATATGCAGTTGCATCAACTATCACTTGTACTTGAACAAATGTATGTTCTCTTTTTGTCCAGGTATTACTATGTAACAATCACATTTCTTTCACAAGTAGGCTATACTTATGTTATCATTATTAAAGTATCAGCTATGCTACATAAGTTCAAAAACTTAATAAATAAGCCAGTGTACCTGTTGAGGTGGATTGTGGATGTATCGGGCGATGAATCTGGTTATAGGGTGGCGATGGTACTCCCAGTGTTTTGGAGTGTATCCTTCAGGAATCGGTGTCAGCTGGGCTGGGCCAATGAATACATTGGTATAAAAGATGATGGCGCCCACAGGTATGAGTCCAACCATGGCGTAGAAGTGGAACATATCCTTGAATTTGTGCCATTGCCATCTGCAAAGTTCAACATGTTTAGGTTATGGGATAGTGTCAAACATAAAAGTTGTATTAAAACACTAAGACAACAGCAAATAAAGGTACATACTTTTCTCTTTACGTGAATTTTATGTTATAAACCAAATATTTCTAATGCAACAAACAATAATCGGAAAAGTTGGTTAGGTAATCATCGAAAGTGATCATTACCTGGAAGGTTGTAGAACGAAGGTTTTGTGTCCATGATCACCGTTCAAGGCTTTTCCTGTTGAAAAACTCACATTTTTAATGGTTTGGGGTGTTTTAATGTGACTTTTTAACAAGTTTATGCCAAAAGATCGGCCTAAGGCACTCCAGGACACCATTTTTATTTTGCACTATTTTGACAATTAGAATGCAGTGCAGTATTGCCATTTGCCAGACTATGTACGCAAGTCATTCTAAAATCGATTACTTAACCGATTTCAGAACGACAAATTTAATTAAATTGGATATATTTTTAGATCCAGCTGAAATACTGGTTTACTTCAATGAATTGATCTCCCCAACACTCAACGAATCATGCTAACGCGAATCAAACCAAAGATGAGGCAGATTGATATCAAATCTTGTTTTAACTAGCACCAACACTATGGCCGTGAGAAACTTTTTTGTGGTTTATATTTTATTATTCCTTGCTTCTCTAATCGGACACGCATTAATTTACGAGTAATTATTTAGTTGTACTCTTGTCATACAGCATCAGCGGTGCGGTAATAGGCAATTACAGAATTTTAAAATATGAATTTCTTTTCAAAGATTAAAAAATTTCTGAATTTCTGAAGAAAATATCGCTGTGCTACTGGTACCTAAAAAATTGCTGGGTGAAAGTGTATTTTTACAACAATTTAATAGGGATCTCTTTGGCAGTTATCCTTGCTTACCTAAGTTTTAAACATTCTTCATTCATCTTACCTTACCTATCCAAGCAACAAAATTAAATATTGAACTTTCTTATATAAATATTACTTTGACAGTGTTGCCCAACAAAAAAAACCCTATCTATGATTGATTAACTATCATTGATTGACATAAAAGTCCGCAAAATTTAAACTTGTTACTAGTTAAGCCTACCAAGTAGACAATTATATATTAAATTAAAGAGTTTTATGCCCTGTATGATTTTATGTTCCTTTCTAGCTAGCATCAACAAGGTCAAATCATAAGTTTATTTTCGACGAGAGTGGAAGTTTTAGTAGATTTAAATTGAATAAATGAGGTCATCAAATCATACTATGTTTTATACTTAATTATTATTATAATATTAAAGCTCTTTGCTTATGTTTTTTAGCTAAAAATGCATTCTGACCATATTTCTAATTTCTAAGTCAACCACCTGTTGGATAACTTTTTTCGCAAACAGTACGTCGAGCCGGAATATTGATTTTTCAAACTGAGCATGCTCCATTGGTATGCTTACGTAGAGTTGTGATAAGATACACTTACACCCGAGTGGGTGTAAAATAACGTTATTCCGCAGTAATTCGTGTTATACAAAACATTTGGCCAATTTGGCATGCTTTCTTGAAAAGTTTGTGAGCTGTTTTTAAAATAATGTAAATGAAGTTGGTGTAGTAAATATAGGAAGTGAATCATATGTTCCTTTCGTGTCGCCATGGAGGAGCTACTCCAAGATATATTCAAGGAAGCTTCGGGAGTAAAGTTTACTGCTCTTAGAAAATCATGCCAGGATGCACTGGGTAGGTAATCCTGCTGCTAAATATTTAACGATAAACTGTATTTATTTGTCATTTAGGAAAATACATACATAGATAGATATTCAATTATAGTCAATACTTGCTGCAGTGGCCATTGGGATTAGAAGTGCATATCAGTCGTTGCATTTTTATTGCTTTGTCTTTTACTACGGTAAAAGAGATATTATAGTAAATCTGAATTGTATGTTCGCTCTTATATTTCTAAACAGAAAAATATTCTCTAGAAGTATTAAAATGTTGGGCAGATTTCACCATATGGTTTGCTTATAGATAACCAGTGTATGCGCCCTTCCATTTTTATGTAGGTAACGCCTGCAACAAATAACGATAAATTAAGTTGAAAAATCATTCAAAGTCAAACCTGGGTAAAATCATATAGGTAAAGTCGCTTTGTGATAAAATAACTACATTATTTTAATAACAACAGGTTTTTACTTTGCGTCCATTTACGTATAAATAGTGTAAGGAGCTGCATGCAAATTTTTATTTCAATTTTGTGATCACCAAGGTTTTGAAATAAATAGCCAAGTAAAAGAGCAACAGTTGAAAGCTATATATTGACAAGCTGTCTTTTAAACTACAGTTTAATTTATTTCTAATTAGGCATCTCGTATCTAGGATTATTTTTAGGGAGGGACTGGCCGCTCCACAACTTCCTATAGCCTAAGCGCATATCATCAGTAAAGTGTTGAGATGAAACCTAACATTTTAGGATAGGGTGGACCGCTCGCCTCCTTTTATATACACCAATATTGATAAGTATGAGTCGTCCACAAAAAAAAACGCACGTTTATTTATCATTGTCTGCATATAAACATGCGCCGATAAATATCACAAACTGTTCTTATCTTTTCTATCCTGCAACAGAGATATCGATTCTATAAATATAATAATGATCACAGAATCATTAACAGTCTGAGTATAGTCTCCGTTAGTTGTATCTGATAGGGGGCAGTTGCGTTAATTATCTATTACTTACTATCGGAGAATTAGTGGATATTATATTCTAAGCAAACGTAACATTTATAGTTGATTATTTGCGTAAAGAAGTCCATTAATGAAAGGCGTTTTCAATGTTATGTTTTTAGTATGGTGGACTAACATTTCTGCTACGGTTGAATAATGTATAACTATATAATACATAGCTCCGCGAAAGAAATATATCTAGAAGTTAAAGCGAACAGTCTATTAGGGTTATAGTTAAACAATCCCTTAAAGGTGTAAATAATGTATAACTATTTAGTAGCTCTGTGGATGAAATATATCTAAAAGTAACGGCGGACAACATTGTGGGGGGGTGGCCATTAAACAATCACTTAGAGGTCTAGAGATCGTTTCTACGACACAACCTTTTTGGGCAGCACGGATGGCGTAGGGGTACAAGCAGTCGCTTTGCCATTGCTACTGCGCCGATTGTAGTGACTTAAAAAAAAATATACCATAAAAATATAGGTACCATACCATACACGAGACAAAAAATTTTGTTCTGAGAAATACCAAGAAGTATAAGGATTAAAAACCAAGAAAATAGCGACAGTGTTTATTCTTTATTATTAAACTCGTGTCCACATCACTTAGACACTGTAGACTTAAATACAATTGATTCGCCAACATGCTCTCGATAAAACTGGATCTATAAACTCTATTTCTGCTTGTCTATTTAAATAAAAAAACAGTCGCAGGAGCTATATAAACTTATAGTATCCCCTTTGTTCGTAGAGATACTATGTGTGCAAGAGAGCAATGCGCGTCGTCCGTCGTACGAGCTGCGGCGCGCATGCCTGGCGCCGCTGCAGACCGCCCTCGAGTCCAAGCGCCCGCGCCTCGTCACCTTCGCATTGCAAGGCTTCCATGTAAGTGTAACCTTTATCTATACAAGGAAATTGTAACTTCAACATCAACAAAAATACCTAAATCTGTAAGTGCATTATTCTTCTTCTTATTATTATTATCTAGTTTCAAATTATACAAACACTACGATTTTGATACCAAACCATGGCAGCCGACCTTATAAAAAAGTCGTAAGTCATTACGAGGTCTCACGCCTAGAACCTCAAATAGGTACACTTATGTATGTTCTGTGCTCATTTCACTAGCTAAGACACACACCCGTGTATTACACCCTCATTTTAAGTCTCATGTAATGGACGAGCCATCATACCATCTACCGGGTACAATTGCAGACTCGGTGCTATTATTCAGAATTTCTTGACAACACAAACACCTGATGCCCGTGACAGAATCAAACCTTATGAACAGCAGTTGCAATGGCTACTGCTACGGTATAGAGGCAGTCTAATATAAAAATAGATAAATATTTTTAAAACATAAATTGTACATAAAATTTATTTTAATAATTAACGTAAAGTCCATAAATGAAGACTGATAGTATTTTAGGTAAATAACGAAAATATTTTTTAAACAAATCAGATTTTTTGGATGTTAAAGAAACGCATGTTATTTAGTTGTTTTCGTTTCGAGAGTCGTGTTAGGGATGCAAGTATAAATATTGTTTTATTCATTTCTAGAAAATGCTGCGCGATGACAGATTCCACCGCGGCATTGAACCAGAAGATGACTCGCTATGGATGCCATCGCAACTGCTTTGCGCAACGGCTTCCGTCATGTACCATTTGCCAGACACACAGGTAGGTTAAGTTAAATACATCCTAATGTTTGCCGTATCCTGTTTCAGTCTTTAGGTCTTTTCTTGTACCTAATAGGCCTTTCGGGTCGATCGGTCCGCTTCCAAAAAGGCTTGTAGTAACCAAATATTTATCAAACGCAAATGTAACACTTACCGCTTACATATATCTAGGCTTATAGTCACCCAATATTTGTCAAGCGAAAGTGTAAAACTTGCCACGAAGTCGTTTGGGCAAGGGAATTCTCCTCGTGTAGAACAAGTTATAAACATAATAAACCGAGATAACAGTAATCGCTTAAAGTAGTCTTAATTGTTCAATTCAGACGTTGGGCGCCAATTGATTTTCTATAGGTAGTCCTATTCTCTTTTTACTACTAGCACTAGGTATAATTCCTGTGTTGCGGGGGACTTTACAAACATTCAAACAACGGACACAAAGAACCCCCGACTTGGAACAACTATTTGAGGATCACACAAAGTTTTATCCCGTATGGGATTCGAACCCACAACACTCGGCGCAATAGCAGTGGTGAGGCGAGCACTTAAACCACTACGCGATGCGTCGTGCCGTCGATAGTATCTGCTACGTGTCGTTCGCAGTTAAGCAACAAAATCAATTTCTATAATATGCTTATGCATATCTTTATCTTTATACGCATATAAATATTCTGTGCGTGTGTTTGTAATTAAACTCCTTCTAAACGGCTGGACAGATTTTGATGAAATTTTTTGTGTGTGTTCAAGTGGATTCGAGAATGGTTTAGATTAGGTAATTTTTTTTCGTTTTTACTGGACAATGTCAGTCGGATCCGCTAGTATATATATAAATCTTCTGTGCATGTGTGTTTGTAATTAAATTCTTCCTAAACGGCTGGACCGATTTTGATGATTTTTTTTGTGTGGTTCATGTGGATTTGAGTATGGTTTAGACTTGTTCTTTTTTTTTGTTTTTCGTGTGTACAGGACAACGTCTGTCGGGTCCCCTAGTAGGTCATAAAACACTTCATGATGTACTACGAACTTTAAATTTACTTTTACCTGTTGCCATGTTCATCAAAGCAAAGGCCTATAACCAATGAGATGAATAGAAAAGAAACTCATGGTCACTCTAATATTCTTTTATTTACAAATCAGTGCAGCTACGACTATGAAATCAATTACCACCTCTGAAACGCTCGAGCAATAAGTAATATATAAAAGTTAGCCTATACTAGCAATTTATGGTCAAATAGTAGCGTCCACTAACGTGTACATTGAATAAAAACAACGCGTGACCATATTGCAGTCCAAAGTAGGTCTAATTGTTAAGATTAGTGGCAATTTTTGTCGGATATATATATATAATAATAATAATAATAATATCGTTTATTTCTCCTCACACAATAGACTATTTCCATACAGTATAGTGACACATATAACTAATAATATTTTACAGTCCAGTATATGTGTAGAGCTGGTGTCTGTAGTAGGCTAAGACCTGTATTACCGATCACCAGATCCCACAGAATAACATGTTTACAATTACAATTGTTACCATATGTGGGTATAATGTTCTGTCAAAAGTTGTTCGATGAATATACATTAAAGATTGTGTGTGTGTGTGTGTGTGTGTGTGTGTGTGTGTGTGTGTGTGTGTGTGTGTGTGTGTGTGTGTGTGTGTGTGTGTGTGTGCGTATTTATGTGTGTGTGTGTGCGCGCGCGCGCGCGTGTGTGTGTGTGTGTATGTTGTGGTGTGCATGTGTATGTTTTCCCAGTTTATTATTAACATAATAAGTTTTCTGTTTCTTTATAGTCAAGCTCCAGAAGTCATTCTTTCACTAATGATTTACATTTATTCTTTGTTAGTTAGTTTATCAGAACGGTATATCGATTTGGGCTCAATCTGTTACAGGTGCAAATATTCCGCATGTACCTCTCCCTCGCGTTGTCCCCTCGACGCACGCTGAACGGTCGGCTGTGCGTGTGGGCCTGCGGACGTTGCGGGGAGGCCGCAGCCGCGCCGCCACATGTCGCTGCTGCTGCTAGAGCTGCCGCTGCTCAAGCGTTGAGAGCTTATTGTGCACAGTTAGGTGAGACCATCAAATCTAACTTAGCACATACATGTCTGCAGAACTTAGTTGGCAATGTCCCTAAGCTATTGAAGATACTCAAATGTTCTTTTAGCAAATTATTTAACCAGTACTCGACCATTTGATAAAGCACAAATATCTTTGCCTTTTCTAGCATTATTCCTAATATCTAATTTATTGAAATTAAACTACTATATACGGATTTTATCGCGTTGTTTATTTATCACTGTATTACAAAATTTTGAAACTATTACACTACTACTACTATTGAATTTTACTAATTTATAAGCTAATAAAATTATTTAAGCTATTAAATCTATTTATATTTATTTATTATTATAATATTTATTGTCACGGGGAGACTCTCCCCGTGACCATGGCTGCTGAAAAGCAACCGAAACGTCGGGGAAAGTGTAAACCTAAATATAAATAGATTTAATAGTTTAAATAATTTTATTAGCTTATAAATTAGTAAAATTCAATAGTAGTATTAGTGTAATAGTTTCAAAATTTTGTAATACAGTGATAAATAAACAACGCGATAAAATCCGTAAATAGTAGTTTAATTTAATGAATAACATTCGCGTAAACAAAAGACAATATTATCTAATTTATATTTTAAGAATAATGATCCTACTTATCAATTGTTGTCACAATATTCGAACTCCAGCCATATACATACATGCAAATAAATTTGATAGTTGCTAAATTGGATATTGTGGAGCTAATTAGACAAGAATCATATAATATCTAGCAAAGGGTTTAACATTAAAAACTCTGATTAGGCCGGTTATTTGCTAAATATGACTATAAAACTCAGTCCTAGCATCAGCTCGGACTCGGATTTAAGATCGCCTGCTACCCTCTAGATAATAAAATTCGAAGTAACTCTTCAAAATTAAATGATCTCTAAAATATGTTGTAGTTATTTATATACCCAAATTTTTTAGATGAAGAGTGCACGGAACTTCTGTCAGAAGGCTCACCTCTGGGCAGAAACCATATTGTAGCCGTTGGATGTTACAGTGAAGTGATTCCTGTCATACAATACTTATGCAGCAGACTATCTGAAACACAACTGTATGTAGATCTGTTATTTATTTTACTGCGTATTTTATCGAAGCACTACTTTTTCTAAAAGCCACTACACTACCATTGATATCAAACGTGTGTACTCTACTAAATAATATTAAATTAAAAAAAATAAACTTGACTCTTGTGCTAGACCCTTACCAAAAAAAAAATAAGATTTTTAGACAATGGACTTCTTTTGCAAATTGTCATGTTAAAAGATGACCAATTTTGTCAGAATAGTGTTCTACTTTTACTTAAAGAACCTTAAGCGGACTCTTACAATGATTCTGTTTTGTATACCACAGGACGCCAAAACAAAATCCTCTAGCATTATTCTTCCTGGATTGCCTGCTCACACTGATGTCAAGTCTCTCGGAGCGAGTAAGCGGCAACTCGCACTTCACCACATTTCTTTGGCAGAAGTTCTGTCCATCACTCATATCATTCCTAGGCACACCGAGAGTGGACAAGAACATTAAATCTAGGTATGTAAGTTATTTGGTTTCTACTAAGTAAGTTGTCATCTTTGACTAGACTGTAATAAATTTTATGGTTTCATGTACAAATATTTCACTTTCTATGAACAAAATTCCTAAAGTATATAACGTAACAATTTTTTCATTTAGGGAACACGAGGGACACCTGGTAGATGATTCGGGCCGAGGCTCTGGCGCTTTGAACTCAGCTCCCAGTTTCAATAGCAAACAAGCTAAGGCTGTTTACAGGTATTGTACTCTGTCTGTATACAAGGTTAGTGCCTGTAAACTAATTAAAGAACACTTACATTTATGGCAAAAGCTTCTATATGCCTCCTTTATATATACAGCCTATTATTTACCAGCTTATCTCATCCTGCGTTATCGATTACTGTTAATAGATATCCAGTGGTCTCTTTTATAAAACAAACCCTATCCATTTATTTTGAAATGGAACTCATTTCAATATGGCTGCTTAATAACCTACGTCAGACATTTCTAATTTACAACATATTATAGAGTTTCTAGTGCTCACTGTAAATTTTGAAATACTCCTTCGTTCCATTGCTTGCTGATAGATCTGGCGTAGCATCTATATTTTTACTAGTTTATAACATAATACTTGACCCTAAGTTTTATAAGGTTAGTATTGAACTAAATCAGGCAGCTAAAACAAATAATCTTCTGTCAACTTTACAGCATTGCCAATCAGCTAGTCCGTCTAGTTGGTTCCACTTCAAACTTGCGTCCAGTCCTCGAGGCGCTGTACCACAGAATGTTGCTCTACCCGCCCGTATCACATCGGGTGGAACCGTTAAGGAGTACCAGGGAACTATTGCAGAACCCAAAGAGACTATGCCAGTTAGTGCTGCTGAAGAAAGTGGACCATCATGAAAGGCATAGTGACGATATGGCCATTGTGAGGCTGTAAGTATCAAAATCAAACGAATACGATTTGTCAGTGGTAGATCTCTTAATAAATTCTCGTGTATATCACATTTATCGCTCTCAGACGTGCAAGGTTTCCTCGACATTGTTTTCCTTCACCATTAGAACAAACGATGATAAACTATTTAATACACTTGAATCTTTGAAATGTCAGAGGTGTGTACCGTGGGAACGAACTTAAGATGTTTGAGTGATAGTCCAACAGTTTCCATATTAAGCTGTCAGTGCTCATACATACCTACTTATATTTACAGGTTAATGGACGGTATAGAAGAATGCGGCAGATGTGGCAACCCTGAAGTGGTCGCAGCGGCCGTAGAATGTGTCGTTTCTCTGCTGGACGCTCTAGAGAAGCTGTGCTCCGGTTCCACCGAGCACTTGAGTCCGGAGTTGGCCGCGCTCGTACTAGCGCACTGGCCCAAGCTGCACGACGCTGATTATACAGGACCGCTCACTTACCAGACCTTGGCGAGGCTGCCTAGCCCTTATAGGTAATAAAACTGAGAAATATATTTCTTTTAAGCCCTCATCAATTCCTTCATTAAGTTTAAGCGATTCCTATTAGACTTAATCGAAAAGGATAACGAATATTCTAGGATTACGTCATCTTCTAAATATTATAAAATATTAAATTAATAATTTATATTATTTGTTGTCATTGAAATACTTTATATTTTTTTCAAATATTCTATATTGAATGGCAATGTCTTTTTTTATTAAGAAGACACCTTCTTTAAATGGTTATCTATTTGAGGACTTAACTCCTTGTTTGTTAACTAGTCCCATTCAAACGTTAAGATATTAAAATTTATGATTTTGAGGCAACGGAATAATTTCTATAATATTGATTTTTCAGGGATGTCGTAGCTGTACTACAGAGTAATGAAATTAAGGAACATGACTCATCAGGTAAACGAAGCAATGATATTTGATAAATTTTCTATTAAAGAAAAGGATATATTAAAGAAGTCTACTACATCTAACTTTAGGCTATAGCTACAAATAATAATAATTATAACCCCAAATAACTGACCCGAATAGTAGAAAAGTTATACAATCAAACTCTATGCAACAATGGTCAAATATATAACAAATTAAACCAGACGAAAAGGAAAAGAAAATTGACCATTGAATTTAATGACATTTAAATTATAAGGAAAATGGACGAAATTAAAGTAGTGCAGCTTGTATTAAGGTACTCTTCTTTCTTATTGGCGAAATAGTCGGTAGTTCTGCTAATTCTGACTCCACTTCAAAGTAAGGGCGAAGCAAGTACATGTTTGCTGGATATATTAGATTTTAATCTAATATATCCAGCAAACTTAATTTATCAATTTACTTGTTGGCAGATACTTCAGGTCCTGAGAACGTAAGCTCATGTAGCGACGGTGAGGCTGATTCTGATGCAGACAATGTGTTCCTGCCATCGCGAGCCAGCAACCCGTCTTCCAATGACCCTGATAGAAACAACGTCAGCGACAAGCCCAAAGCTGTGCCCAAGACGCTGAATCTTGGAAGGTAATATTCCTTTTAAGCATGAATATAATGGTTAAAACCAAAATATACAAAGAATTTTAGGACATAACAAGATCTCGTATTAAACGCATCCCAAGTTTAAAGTAAGACCTGTTTCACTTAAACTGCAGCAGTTCGATAAGAGACTTAACATAAATCGCATAAAATGACTTTGTGGTGAATTTATTTGATGTGCAAGCTTACCAACCTTTTTAAGGAAGTAATTTGTTATCAGCTCTACAACAATTTTTTATGCCTGCGGCCATAGGCTACACTTACGAGTATAATATAATAAGTACGTGAAGTTAAGTAATAAATATATTTAATTCTTCAATATTTCGGTTGCCTTAATCCGCTGTATACTATTTTTAATTAAACTTTTTATCGCTTCGATATTCTTTGGTGAAGGGAAGTTACTGTTCATATGCATCCGAATAAGAAGTGTTTTTCTATATTTCAGATGCACCATAACGGAATGCAACGTAGATTTGGAGAGACACAACGCCAGACAATTTGTTAAGACACTTCAAAATTCTCTGTTGCCAAAGTTGATGAATCTGCGAACTTGTATCGAGGTAAGTTTATAACCATATAGCTCGTGATATTGATCTATTTGTTTTAAGATGCTTTAAAGGATGTTAAATCCTTCCTAGATCTAATGACACCGGACACGATCGAGCTTTCAAGCTCTGGTATCTTAAAATCACCTTGTGTATACAAGTTTCATATTTGTATTATAAAATATGTTGTTATAACAAAATCAAAGGTGGACGAAGCGATGCAAGAGTTTGCATCCAAGTGTTGCCAGCACAACGCGGCGCAGCCGCCTGCCACCGCTTGCATCATGAACGCAGACGGCGTCTACCTCGCCACGTACGCCGCGCTTCTACTCACTCTTAAGCAACGCAGGACCAACTACTATAACCAACCGAGCGTAAGTATACGTCTTTAATCATATTATGAGGTTTCTGGAGAAATAGGATCTTTATATGTGCTACTGTGAATGTCATTATTCGTTGGTTTGTTGGTTTTTATTGATTACAGTGGTAAAACATGAATACAATCCATAAAGTACTTAATATAGGTAATATAATATGGGTGCCTGTACTATGGTAAACCTGTGCCACAGGCGTTAAGGGCACTTACAATATACTACTAGGAACTAAGTTATATACAATTAACCATACTTATTATATAAATATATACGGAGAGACACTAACTCCTAAAATACAGGCATAACGCCTAGTTTTGAAGTCAGGGTTAAAGTTTTTAACATGCATGTTCGCTGAGGAGCGGCTTAACTTCGCTGAGCCGCTCTTCATCGAGAATGCAGAAATAAAAGCCTTGTGTAAAATGTAAGATATTTAAAAAACGTTTTTGGTGAAATAAATATTATTATTACGTTTCTCTTATCACAGGTATTTTCTAACATATTATATTAGAAAATACCTGGCCTTGCTAGGCTGGCCTGGCTTTGCATGGAGACATGGGTCCAACGTGAAGAGGTCCTTCGAGAGTTTTAATCAAAGGTCCCATCTTTGATTAAAACTCTAGAACACCGACAGCGGCACTAGCCGCAGCAGGCGTAGGACTATTACTATATACAGATTCTAATATATGGGCTATGGATATGGGTGTTTGGTGGACCGGTATATTGGTAACCATGGATGAAAAGCGGCGTCTGCCCTGAATATTCTAATAGCATCAATGCAATGGATAGTCGGTGACTCGCCAACTCACTAGATGGGTCCCCTGAATAGCCACCATAGGCATACAAGCCAGCAGCAGAGGGCAACACCGGTGCGAGCGACTAGGGGTGTCGAGCGGTGCGGCGCCGGTTTTACCATAACGGGTCTCGTGACAACGGAGACCCGGAGCGGGTTTGCCCGTAGTTATGCCCTTGAAAATGACACTTCCGCCCCCAAGCATATAGCTCTAGCGGCCCCCTCTGACCGGGCGACCAAATCAAGCCAGAGTTGAGAGTTCTACGGGCGCTCTTCAAATTCCACCCCAGCCAGCCAGTAACGGCAAGCCGGGGATTAGGCCCTAACAGACTCTCTGAGGCATTCAGGACCACAGTGTCGCCATTCACATTCAGCTCGCCACAAGCTACCCTGCGGTTTCTGCGCTTTTATTTAATCTGGTGATACATTTTTTGTTTATATCACAAGGCGAAGCTGGTAATTTAAAAGCTAGTGTACTGTGCCCTCCGATATCGCGTTAGTCTTACGATGAGATAACGACTGTCCCAGAGGGGTTTTATTATAATGGAACTTGTTATTTATTTTTAACAAAAATCAACAAATCTTCGGTGTCCTCATATTTTAAAATTTGTATGTACCGACAGACTATCCGCTTAGATCGTACATAATTTAGGTCATATATGGGTCATTTTCAAAAAAAGTGTAAGTTACGGATATGAAACAGATAAGAAAATTATTTGATCATAACAGAAAAGTAACAGAAAGGAATTATTAGGGCAATTTTATACAAACATCTTTAAAAAATAATAAGTTACATTTAGTTTATTAAAATAATTATATCCGAATTCATTATCATCATAATATCGGTCCACGGGCATCTACTGCTGGATATAGGCCTCTTCTAATGTTGGGTTTCTATCTAGATTACTATTGTCTAATAAAACATCGAATTAAGTTATAATCATTTATTGGGTTTTTGTGATCAATCAAACCACAGTTAGATATTAAGTGGTACCTAATATTTGTCAGATTAAGATTATAAAAGCACAAACAAGCTAATACGTTTTGATAACTGACAGATTTAAATTCTTTTGGTTTATTTTGGAAAATTATTTAAATTTTGTCAATAATAAGTAACCTGTTTCTTAGGTGAAACTTCTTGAAGCAAATTATGTTAAAAATAACATCTACAAAATCATTGATAGTAAGCGTTTGCACAGAAACAACCTAAAATCTTAAAAGATTATATTTGTATCATTAGTGGCAGTTTGAATTTGGTGAATAGTTAATGTATTTGGAACTGGCTTAAGAGAGGGCAAATATTGCCTAAACTTTTCTTTAATGTCTTTAATATTATTTTTGTCAACAAGGTAAACTTTTACGTTCGTTTCATTTTTTTAAGTATATATGCAGACCTTGCGTCTAGAACATCTGCTCCATAAGCTACTTTTCTGTCCAAAAGTCTTTTATTATGATGATTGATATTGCCACCTACGCCGTCTGCTGCTCCCTTCCCATGAGAAGCTTCAAAGAAATTCCATGTACCAAACAAACCAAATTATTTACTAATTGTGTTGAACAAAAATAAATGTTTTGTTGATATTGCGTTACAGGTCCATCCGAAAATATATGTGTAGAATCTGAAATCAGCTTTCTTTGAAACTTGAGCTTTGCGTTCTACAATGATAATAGTATAATCTAATTCCTGCAGTTATACAATAATTATATGCAAGTAAAATAATATATGTACATATATGGAGCTATGTGAACAGACCTTTATCGTTCATATCTGTTACGTAACAGAAAAATGTGACAGATTTAATAACATATATGAAATAATTGCGTGTGTCTAACCTAAAAACATATCGAGTGCCATGCTAAATTTTATGCTACACGAATCTTAATTTATTCTAAGCAAATGTCTCACAACTATGATAATCTAACGTAAATAATACAACAATTAGTAACTACCGATATCTTAAAAATTGTCACTCCAATATAAACTTTGAAATGTCCAATTTTAACAAGGAACGCAACGACTCGTAGTACTCCATTGAACAAAATGGCCGAATATTAATTATTGCATCATTTAGTTTGATAGTTTGTTTACTGTTGTTGCCAGTATAATAATTTTATTTATTACCATAATAAGAATTAACAAACACAAAACAGAGAAGAATAACAGATATGAGGAAAATAAGGATACGCTTTCACTAATTAAATTTGAAGAATATTTTAAAGTATTTATTATTTATTTTATGAATTGATAAATTTAAAAAATGGCTCTATTAAAAAAATATATATTTTGTATTGTAACATCACATGTTTTATTGATAATTTATTTTTAGCAGTACCGCCAGGAATGTGGACATTGATTATTTGTATGAAACGGGCATTACACAATGGCAGTTTTGTTTTATTTTTTTTTAATATACTGTTTATTATTTTATGTTACTTCTATTATTATGAAACATAAATAGGCATATAATGGTTTTAGTTAGAAAAAAATAATGAGTTGTGTCGTAGTAAACAAATAATTGTGCTGGACGTTGCGAAATTACAATATTTTTGAACATGACCCATATAGCTGTTTGTTTATTTATCTTGTTATAAAAAAAGGCCCTAAGAATGCGAAAAATCGATTTGTAAAAACAAACTTTGATTCAGAAAGTGTGGTACAGGCAATATCTGTCCGTCTTTTAGTGTTAGTAAGGGTGATGTTATATGTAAGCGTTGCGTGCTGGTTAAGTACGGTGTACATTATAAAAAGCTTTTCATACAAAAGATGTGTGGAAAATCGGTTGGGTCGGCGGGTTGCTACTTTTAGAAGGACTCTTAATAAGATGTTAGAAGGTTTGTGGCAAATTTAATCTGCAGCTATAAAAATGTCCACTTCATTTGTAAGTATATCTTTGGGACTCCAAATATATGTATATTCTGGAGACTCTCTGGATTCTAGAGGCAGATTACCTAACCAGTATCTTACGTGATTACCATAACTTCACTTGACCGGGCCAAATGGTGAAAGGCATTAAAATGTCTAAATACACTTAATTAAGATATACACTTAAGAAAAGTTTATTATTATGTAATAATTAATTATGTATATATAGCACCACCAGTTAGATAAAACGCTACAAAGCAACTGTGATCAAACTACACATTAAAATTCTACTCAAACTCAATCAAAATTACAAAAATGTTCATAACAGCTTATCAAAACCTTAAATGTTACTTTTCCATTGACAATTTAGGTTTTTACAAAGTACTTAAATCCTTTTTACACTGAGAACCTACTAATCTATGTCTCTTCTTTGCTAAATCATAGAACCAATTTCTTTATCATACAGAAGGTCCAAGTATCTCTGACAGAAGATGAGTTCGTAGAAGAAGTACAAGGCAGTGGCGTCCTGGTATACTTATCAGCGACGTGGCTCCGCGAGCTGTATCAACAAGTGCTTGCTACTGATTTGCTCAAAGAAGTTCCTACCACAGAACATCCACTTATACACCTATTGTCAGGTAAGTTTTTAATATTTCAAAACTTATCACTAAGCTTATCTCTGACAGGGTTATAGAAATCGGTGGGCTTTTAAGAGCGATAGAACACAGTAGGATTTCCGTCTTGCCCTAACCCGGTGTAGCCGGTTTTGTAAGAAGGGTTTTTCTACATCTTCGTGCTCCTGCTAAGAATGTTATAACAGAAAAACTCAATAATTCTTTGACCAACTCGAGAATCAAATCCTCACGATCGATTAATCGCAAAAGCATGCCACGGAATCAAATACTAATTTGGTTTAACTTACAAATTAAATTACTTATTGACAGATCTTGGCGGCCTGGACCAAAGCCCAGTCATGTCGGACTGGCAGAAATTAAAAGAAGTTTCCTTATTGTATAACAATACAAACGATTCACCGCAGTATCAAGCCAGCTTACGTTGGGCTCGAAGGTAACTACAGAAATCCAACATAATTATTGTTCAAACGGCGGCGAAATGCTTATCTCTCAGCAGCTTGTAATTGTACCACGTCATAACTAATATGAGCTTCTGCCAATCACAACTTCAAAATCTATTAACAAAGGGACCCTAGGCTAGGATTTTGCTCAATTTGGAACAAGTCGGCGCCATTCCTCTATAAGTCTGCATGAAAGTATAACACCGGGCTATAATGCTCTTAGCATCATCTCCAAAAGCAGTGTAAGGCAGATTAAAACAAAACTAATCATTGCTTTGCATTACTTTGACTCGCTCTTCTATAAAGTAAGATTACAATAATACTGCTTTAAGAGATGATACGGCTTCTGATCTGCATAGGCATACTGCACTAGGTTGACAAAATAAAGCGTTACTATATCCAATAACCGATTAAACCTAGCTATTGGTTTATTCTATCTATTGGTCTTTAATTGGACTCGCAATATGCTATTGTCCTATCTAATTTATAAACACACTATGATAAACCAATAAATAATAGATTAGTATGAAATATAATCATACTTTTAAGGATCCTCACTTGCATCTGGGACTCAATGGTGACAGTTCTAAGTGTCCCACTGACTGGGTACAGGAACAAGAAGCAAAAGCTCCACGGTATAATTTCTAAGAAGATCAATACTTTTGGCAAGCGAAAGAGAATTGCCTGGGAAGGTTTAACTATACAGTGTCTTGAAGGTCTACACAAGGTAAGATTAATACAATCATTTGATTTGTGTATACTGTGTCTGGCTGTATGAAGCGGTTATATTAGTACTTGACATTTATCGTATTCAATGAAAAAAAATACTAATCATATATTTTACAGTAATTAATTAATGTTACCATCGACTTATTTGTCAATGCATATGTTAATATGCGTTTGATATATTTCATGTTTATATTAGGATTATTACCTATTCATACTCATCAGTGAATATTGACGTTTGGAATGCTCGGATTCAAGTTGTGTATAATATGTGTATAATTTATGAAACAATAAAAGAATATATGAGAAATCAAAAAATGTATTATCATGAGGAGATATTTCACGTATTTAAAAATGATGACGTCATAGATATTTACAGACCATGCTTTAGACAAATTGGATAAGATTTATTATATTCTAAAAATTACTATAGCTGGATTTACGATTAAAAACTAGTAATGCTGAGAGTTGAACGCTTGAAGATCTATAACTTCTTCTACACTGATGTAGTCAATGTTTATATTCTTCTAGGCGGCTAGAGTAAGCAACACGTTAAGTTTACAAAACCGCTGCAGTAGTATATTGGCTTTGCTAGCTAACTCTGCAATATCTCAGCCACCAAATGGAAAGATATTGTCGACGCACGCACTGTCTTTGGACATATTGATTACAGGTAAGATACACATAATTTAACCAAGCTGTATTAATGTATGGGTTTACAAAAATAAATTACTCAATACAAATTTTAACGGTGTGGCAAAATTGGTGATAAAACTAGTAGTCCTGAAGATTTGCATAATGTTGTCGAACTTTAACCAATGTGGTGGACTATGTATTTAACTAAGACCAGCCTTTTAGATTTAATGATTATTTACTGCTGTGCATGTTTTGACCTTTCGAATCTGATATTTTTGTCACCTCCATTTCCATATAAACATTTCAATGAACTACAATGCTCTATATTGGCGGTGGCAACCGTTTTCCAATTGATGATAAGATTGTGACGTTATTTTGAGAGGTGTGATTTGAAATATAATCATTGCAAAACCTATGATAAAGATATTATATCAAACTTTACCGGGTTATGAATATGTAGAATTACTTTTATAATTTATACGTAAAATATTAGTCAAATTAAATGGCGCCCTCTATGAGATTATTAATGCCTAATAAAAGAACCAGACGTTAGGCACATAGATTTTAAGAAGATTAGCAATTATATTTCGGAATCATTATAAAATAACTACAACTAATTTAATTTTGTAGGTGGTTTAGAACTTGGTTCAAAGGCGCCGGAATGTTGGGAGCACATTTTCGCTGCGTGCCAATACGTGTCAAGCTTCGAGCACTCGCTGTTCGGGCAGCAAGGCAACAATGCCACGCCGATCGTTACTATGCAGACTGGCAGGAACAAAACTGTTTCTATACTGCAAGCTGATGCCAAATTAGGACTCGATGGAAGAGACGATGAGACTTGGTAAGAATGAACATATGCCTAGGAACTTCGACTTTTCATTAACTAGACTACATAAAGTACCATAGTAGGTTAATTAGTGGTCATCACACTACTAAATTTACTCTAAGTATTGCAGATGAGATCCTTAAAGGATAAATCGTCCTTTGATCTATAATACCAAAACTGGATTTTTATCGGGTACGAAACAGAGTAACAGATCTGTGTCATAAAATTCTTTATGACACAAGATGTATGCAGAAAAAAGTACTTTATATTCGATTAACGGTAATATTCATACGTTTCTTTTAGTGTGGACGTCTTCAATTTCCTACAGCCAGTGTTTGAAAATAATATCAGCAACGATATGTCTGTAGCGAAGATTGTGGAAACATGTCGTCAAGAAGTGAGTTTTAAAGTTCTACTTGTTTAATTATTATCACTTTATAAGTATCTACATTAAATTTTTAGGAAGCGTTTTATTCTTATAGCTAGTGTGCACCTATATTATGAGCTTGTATAATCTTGCTGTATTAGTATCACAAAGTTCAAATAACGGCATATAATTTGTATGTCAGAGAGCTCCGCTTATCAAAAGAAACCGCAAAAGTCCTACGTACATTCATATTCAAAATATCAGGCATGTACATGTAGTAGAAGTCTTTTTATAGTTAACTAGGCTGGGTTACTAAAAGAAACAGTTTATTTTCGCATAGAAGAAACCAATGAAATCGACTCATTGTGAAATTGGACAGAGAGAATATTCCAGTATTTTCTTTTTTGTTCTAGGGAGGCAATGTAATAAGCGGTGCGGGTGCAGCTCGCGTGTGCTGCGCTTTATCCGCGGCAGCAGACACACTATTCACCAGACTGGCCGCAACCACGACTCTGCCCACACTCATCGCAGCACTACAAAGACTAGTCGCGCATCATCATCGATTGGTATGTTTTATTGAATTTACTTGTTGGATAATCAAGAAATAGCATAAAATTAAATTTTTATTATCAATAAGATAATTTGTAAAGTTTTTGTCAGGCAGATTTTGCATAAGGTCAAATTTTGAAGATAATCATTGATATTCGAATTCATAGTGGAACCAAAAGAAATTGGTAAAGACATAGCTGTCCGCTTTATTGGGTATGCCGTTAAGACATTTGATTTAAATCTGAAATCAGCCGTCGATATTTTAAAGACATTCTGTGCTTTAAAACTTTTGTTCATGAAATGGATTACAGATATTTAGAAGTACAATGTTTGAGACTACCTTCCTAAATAAATACTATAATAATTATATATAATGAATGTCACTATTAATTCCAACGTAAGTTTGACCTAACCTTGTTTTTTAGAGTTCTTCAAGGCTCAACTTTAGGACCGACATATTTTTTTATATTTATAACCTCTGCATGCTTTCTTATTGAATTAATAGTCTTAGTTCGCATATGTTATATGCAACCGCGCACAATATCCCATTACTTATATCAATTGCATTCGATAGTAATAATAGTTAGATCAAATTCGTTAACAATAATATGTTGGTACTACGATAGACAGTCATCTTTAGCAAAAGACTCATACAAATAAATGAATCGATGACGTTTATGATTCCAGCTGTTCTGCTCGTGGGAGCAGGACGTAGCGAACAATAACGTGCGCTGGTGGCGGCGCGCCGGAGCGGCGGCGGGCGCGGGCGGGGCGCGCGGCGGGCGCGGCGGCGAGGCGGCGCGCGCCGCGTGTCGCGCCGGCGACGTGGCGCTGCGCTGCCTGCGCGCCGCGCGGCCGCTCGCGCACCGCATGGCCATCTGGACCGTCGTTGGGCCGCACTTTATGCAGGTACTAACTACTACCTGGTTGGTAGGTACACTAAAGCCGGTGCCAAACGTTGGCCCCGACGGCCCAGCGTGTGAATCGACAAAAGAGCAATGGCCCAACGCTCGCGTCTTCATTGGCAGATGGCCTCTCGTATTTTCGCCTTTTTTAAAGGAGATACGCAGCAATACCGGTGATATATCGACTTTCTCAGTATTGCCGGTGCATGCATCGAGCGTGCTGTTGCAAAGATATACAGATAGTTTGCGAAGATACTTATTGGTGTCTTGTTTAATAGTACGTAGTAACCTGCCACTTTTGCCGCGATTTTCTTTATTTTTAATAACAAGAAATAAAAATAACGTTCTAAATCAGACATCTTTACATTGGCTCTATCTAGAGCAAACTAATGATATCTGCAACTAGCCCTTACACAATTTTCTTTGATACCAGTAATGGCACCAACGTGTGAATCTGAGGTAACTCTCATTTAACGTAACATCGTCATTTCATCGTCCCAACGTTAACATTTAGCGGCCCAAGACAGAATGGCATAAAGAGGAAAGATAATATTATCGTTATCTTTCCTCTTTATGTCACTTTTCTGAACTTGACTTATTCACTACTAAGCCGAATTTAATCATATACTTGCCAAACATAGGTACGAATTGGTTCAATAACTGTTTAAATTGCACTTGACGACGTATTACTGTATGTGATGTAGTATTATTGTTGTAGTGTGTATCATAATTGTCATCATTTCTATCTTTTTTCTTATAAACAATAATAATAATAATATGTATTTAATGACAAAAAATAAGATACATACTTACACTACATCATACATATTACATCAAGAGTGTTAAAGCATACCTGCCTTAAATAAGTAAGCTCTCATTGTTATTTAAATGCGAAAATTTGTAATTGGTAGCTAGTTATATTATATTTTTTATCTTTAAGTTGTTAATACTGTTTGATTTCGGTTTATAAAAAAATAAAAATAATTCTAACTCTGCATATATTCACGTAACTCAATTGCCACCATCATCCGAATATTTTACAGTCAGACTCTGCTTTACATCTAGTGGTCCAGATACCGTTATGATTGGTTTGCCGATCAAATTCCTTTGCGCCTTGAACTAACAGCGCCTCTTACAGGTATATAGGGAACATAGGATTCTACACCTACACCTTTAATTTTATTTGTATTTTTATCGCTTCCTTTCGTATTTCAATCTTAAATATGTTGTGTTTTAGGCGGCCTGCCATCGGGATATCCAGATTGCGAGCCTGGCCATACAGTGTCTACACGACTGCGCGACCGCCCTGCTCAACCAACAAGTGGAACTACCCCACTTCCACTTTAACGAGGCATTGCTAAAACCGTTCGAGAACCTTCTGTGCTTGGAACTTTGTGATGATGATATACAGGTATGATACAATATATATTCGAAAAATCAAATACTTTTAACAGTATTTTATGAAGTTAGAAATTTAATGTATTGATGTTTCAGGAACAAATCATATCTTGCATCTGTGAATTCGTGGAAACCAACAGAATGGAAATAAGATCTGGTTGGCGACCACTGTTCAATACATTAAGAGCCGCTAACAATTCGAACCAATACTCTGCTATACTAGAAATATTTAAAGTATTTCTCAGTACTGATAATACTCTTGTCTTCGCCAATGCGGCACTTGATTGTATTTTATGTCTGTTAAGTCATATAAAAGGACTTCACTATGAGGAAGTTCAAGGAACTGAGGTAAAACCAAAGAAGGTAACCACGCCAAGCCAACCAAAACCAAGTCTGAGCTTAAAATTCTCTAAAAACAGTAAATTTATTCCACTGAGTGAAGAAAAATCGGAGAAGGTAATTGTAGATATGTGTAGAGAAGCATTGTATCACCTTGAAAGTTGTGCAGATATTTTAACGATGATGTATAACATGCCAAAGTGCCCTATCTTTAATACTGGTAATAGAATCAAAGGGGATATGCCTTTATGTGTCGTAGATCCTATTATACCGAGTGGCTCACTGGATATCACAAAATTCATTACTAATGAGCACTATGAAGAAGATCTGATTTCATATAGAAAATTATCCACAAGTCTTCCTCCTTCTAATACAACGAATAACTGCCTCCTGAAACTCGATAAGCCAAGCAACATTCTGAAAGTCTGGTATGTTCTTATTGAAGGACTGATCTCAGCTACCGTGGTGTGTTCAAAGAAAAATCAGCCGGCAGCGATGGAAACACTGTTCAAGTTATTAAGAAATACAGTAGATGTACCTGGCACGCATTTTGGTCTACACTGCATAAACCACCTTCTTTTGCCTACAGTACAGAACTGGCTACGGCAAATATCTAACGTCAACACTCACTGGGACAGTGTAATGCCAAATTTCAAACAATGCTGCGGTATGACCACAGATACTATTGTAATATACTTGCACCATTTGCAAGCAATAAATGTAGAAAGATCTACAGTAGGAGAAAAAGATGATGAAGAAATAGAGCCCATTGAAAGTCCTGAAGCGACATTTGCTTTGAAGCAAATCATGCTGATACTTGTTGAATGTATTGCTCAACCTCAAGAACCAATTGCTAGATTAGGGGCGTCATGCATTAGACACATAATTCTGACATCAGGACATCTTCTAACTGATAATCAATGGGAAATCGTTTGTACGAGTCTTCACCGAGCTTGTAATGTAAGCTTGACTCCACTAAAACAATTGACTTATGCATTTAAAGAAAACTCAAACAGCTTTTATGGGGATCTTGCTATAGTTAAAGTGGCTGCAAGACGAGATTGCTCAGTAAATGATAATGTAAGACTGCATGCAATGGCGCAACAAGTGTTCCTCACCGAACAACTGAAAGGAGATGGTCATGTTAAAATTACTCCCAAGAATTCATCTCAAAATCTAATGCTGATTGATGACAGAAGTTACATATTCTTAATCTACCTTCAAGAGTCAATAAACTCTCTGAACCCCGAACTTTATACTTGCAGAATTCCTCATAGAGGATTGGTTGTTGGCTTGTTAGCCCATCAAATTCTCATTCAAATAATCGCTACAGTCCTTATACAAGCATCGTCTGATGTGTTCCATGGTATTAACGGCATTTTGCTTGAAAGTCTGAAAACAGGCTCCAACGTCTGCAATTACAAATTCTTTCTCAACTGTGACAACACTGATTTGCTGTTAAAAGCTTTGGAGCTATCTTTCACAAGAGCAATGCAATTTGATTCAAGGCCCGGTTTGAAGTTCCTTGTACAAAAAGTATCCAACTTAGATCATGCTGCTAATTTATATAAACAGACTACTTCATCTTGGCTAATCAAAATTATTGCCTTGACTGAAATATTCTTTAGCGGTGTTCACCGATTTAAATTAAAATCTACTGATATTTCCATAATATTACATAATTATACAACGACATTGAATTTGACACTCGAATATGATCGATTTGTGACAAAAATATTCGATTTGAAACATACTTGGGAGATGTTGTGCCATAATTATGTGAAACATCTGATTAGTGTATCAGATTTTGATGACCACGACATCAAAGAAAGGTTGTCGTGCAGTTCAGTAGAAAGTGATTCTTCATCTAATCATTATGAACAATTTTATGCTCCGGAGCCAACCGAGAATCCGGAAGAACCAATTGACGCTAGCAAAGAAGATACCGAAACTTTATCTGAAGATGGTGTGGAAAAACCAAAACCCTTCACATTTGCAGATTTTAAGGCAAATAGCCAAGGTTCAATAAGCGTAGAAGTTCACCGTGAAAGTACGCCACCGACACAGGATATAGAGGATGGTACAGAGTCTCCTGAAAATGATTCAGTAAAAGAGGAACCATTAGAGGCTAATGATGATAGATCTGTTACTATAAAGACTACTCAAGAATTGGAACTGACTAAAGATAGTCCTGATAAGCAAAAGAAGGGGAGTGTCCCAGATGTTATTGAAAGTCACATGGATACTCGTAAGGTGAACATAACAATATGTGACGGACCTACATATGAAAAAAGTAAAACGGCTGAACCCTTGTTGCCACCGCAGCCAGTGCCACCCGAAATCGAACAACAGCGTGCCTTGAGTATCAGCAAGGTATGGAATAAAAATAGTTAATTTCATTTAAAATGATACATTAATAAACTACTACAAACATTGCTTACTTTCCAGGACACAGAAGTTCAACGCCATTGTTTCCAGAACATCCTAATGGCTTACTTGGAGCTGGTACTGACATTTTCGCTGGAAAGGTTCCAGCTGATACATCCAGTATTACAAAGCGGCTTCGTACAACTCGCCAAGACGGTAACGGACCCGCAACTACTCGATAGAATCAATATATTTTTCGATAAAAAAGACTTATCAGAACTTAATTATAAGTGATCAATTAATTGTGATAATATAAAATTCACACTATAATGTTATATTCCTCGATTGTTCAGTGTTATGTGCGAAATAAAATCATATTATGGTAATTACTTTTTATTTCAATAATCTATAAGCTCGTAAACAATATAATCTCAAAATTGCTAAACATCTAAAAATTAATAACAAAGTAATAATTGAAATACATATTTGGTTTAGGGACTACGAGTACTTCATAAAAATGTCTTTTGTAAAAATGTTATAAAAAATGCTTGTTGCAGTCTATCGTGCATTATTTGTAAAATTAAAGGCATCAAAAATCACATTATAATCTACTATGGCACAACGAATTCACGTTATGGTCATGACTAAATATTTTGCACCTGATTTTAAAGCAAACCAAAGCATAATCTCTGTAATCTTTGTATACGTTCCTAACGATGGCACTATAATTATTATAACATTTAATATTTACAACTATTTTACAAATGTACAGATCATTATATAATACTATTGGTTGCAAATTCTATCTTAAAATATAACAGGTTAAATAAACTATTAGAGATAATAATATTGTAGTTACAGATACACTTATACTACTTGCATTTTGGGTTGGGTACGTATGAACGGTTAACGCATACGATAAAGAACTTAAGCCTAAATCACTCGTTATCAAAACACTCTCTCTGTTAATCATGTCAGCTATCTTTTCAGTCTCTAGAATACACACGTTCAGTTGCAAATCTGTCGGATTGTCCAACATAGTTTCGACTGTAACGAATATTTCCATTTCAATAGTCAGGTACCCTCGGAGAGCGCATTCAGCTATCTTGACGTGTCTTTCAAGGGCTCTTAAAATATTGTTTAAATTTATTACAGTTGCTGAAATATTTGTTCCATACAAAGCTCTATCGATTTGTTTTTTGGAGTAAAGGATTCTGAGAGCCCCACCGCATTTTGGACAGCAAGCTCCCGGGGCAGTGAATCCGAGACAGTTTGGTTTCTTGAGCTTAGGACAGACAATTCTGTCAAATGTACACTTTGGTTCCATGAGGTCAGAGATAGGTCCTACAGCAAGGCAGGGGCCTGCGTAGTCCACGCTCACGTATTCGGCCCACGCGGCACACTCTGAGATGTATGTGACGCCATTGACACCGCATACTGTGCCAGCCTTAAAACATCATAATAATAACTTGTTAATATCTTCGGGTTTCTCTATATGGTTACCAAATAACATTAATTTTTTCCTGATTTGATGTTTTGTATTCACTGACTATTTACTAATAACGAGATTGTTAACAGGTCAATGTTTGTATTATGCAAAATGACCTCAAAGAAATCGGCCCTCTTTGAGTGAAGTCTTGGATTTGAGTTATCAATTCTAATATATAAAAGATTTTTAAAGTAAATTGTTACTTAAAGAAATTTTTTTTATATAAGAATATACTCACAGAAGAACAACCATCGAGACAAACTCCCCAGTATGCAAACTTCCTGCCGCTCATGACTAGATGGCAGGGGTTGATATGCGTCCGTCCGTCTGTGTCACATACTGCCATCGATGGCTGAGAATTACAGTTCACTGTGCTCACTGTAAGAATTCAAAAACATAAAATAAGTATATCGTTTTATATTTACTTCATTTACTGAATGCATTTCTCATGCAATTCAATGCAAGCTATTCAAAAATGCATGACTTATAGAGTAGTAAAATTATTAATAACGTAGGTACTATTAGTGTAGCTAGTTATGGGCTAATAAACGAGACCATATTTTGCTGTTAGTTTGATATTTATAAATGTTAATAAGAGATCTATAGTATGTTGTTAGGTGAATTGGTAAGAATAACAAAATTTCAAATGCACGACAAGTTAACGTGAAATACAGCTAAGTTACCACAATAATGTTGGGGACACGAAGTCTGCAGTTTAGACAAACATACGGTGTGGCGCGGCACGCATGCGTGTCGCCGGCCACACGAGGCGCGTGCGCAAGCGCCGCCATTGCCGAAGTCGATCTCGCCATCCGATGCGCCCGCGCATCTGTAGGTGCACGCGGTCAATATTCATTACTACATTATACATAATAGGCGTCGGTAGTAACTCACATTTTTTTATTATTTATGTTATGTAGTTATATTATAAATCTAAAATACAAAGAATGTATGATATTCTCATAAATAAATGAAATATAAGCGTTTCAAATCAAGTAGTAGGGGTAATTATCAAATGACAGAAAAAGGATGCACTATCTATGACGCAACCACTATTTAAACGCTGCTGTCCGAAAGAGACAGCGAAACGTCCAAACTAAGCAACCACGCTTTCAATATTTAAAATATTAATTACTCCCTTATTTTGTAACTAATTTTGATACTGTTCACACAAAAAGATTTCTTTGGTTTGCTATTTGCTATCGTGTGTAAAATAATGTAGGTACTAAATCAGACATAGACAAGTTCCGTGTTAAAGGAGTATTCTCAAGATACAAATGACAGAAGAACACATACTTGGCCAGACACGCGTTGGGATAGGGCCGGTGGTGCGCCTGCACGGGCAGGTGGTGCGGCGGGCAGTAGCACGGCAGCGCCGCGCCGCGCCCGCACGCGCGCCGCGCGCACACGCGCTCGCCGCTCCTGCACGCGCACGCGTTGCACTCCATGTAGTACTTCTCCCCTGGGAATATTGACATTTGTTTCATTATGAGTCAATACAGATTTTTCAAATTAAAACAGGTCGTGATTTCCATTTTAAAGATTTTGGAGAGTGTCTAACCCTATACTACCATTGTTCCATTGTACCGAGAACTGTAAATGAATAATTTGATAAGTAATTTATGACAATTATTAGACAACAATCTAAAAAAAATATAAACATGAACTGACTTAATAACTTTTAAACTTTCGCTTTGCATGATATATATATAATATGTAACGGGTATTAACGCGATCATGCATAATGTTTACCTTTTATATGCTTGACGTTTCGACCAGGTTACAGCGGCCGTGGTCACAAGCTGACTGGTGCTGCGATGTCATGTCTCCGTTTGTGAGGCAGAAGAATCTTGATTCACCCTCACTTTTAGCATATGTACCGTCACAAACTACACTCACGGTATCCCTATTACGAATGCTAGCCGACGTGTCCGTATTCTGTGAATTACCTAACTGTGCAAAACAGCGAAGTTGCGTATTATTAATCACGAGATTCCACGTCGCGGATAATTTAAAACCATCTTCCCTATTGAAATTTCTATGTCTTTTGATTTCAATAGCTTCTCGCACTACTCTTGGATAAAAGTGGCGATCGGTGGAGAGGACTTCCGGACGATGAAATTCTATCCAGTGATTAGTACCCGATTCTAGTATATGTTCTGCAATTGCTGATTTGCTAGTCTGCCGGTTTTTCACAGCGGCGATGTGTTCTTTGACCCTTTGAGCAATAGTACGCTTGGTTTGGCCTATGTAAGAACTCCCGCAGCTGCAATTTATTTTGTAGACACCTGGCGTTTGTAAAAGCAAAACGTCCTGGTTACTTTGGCCCCCGGTGTATAAATAGTGTTGATGGAATATTTCTTTAACACCGTTCCGATCTTATCCGTAATTCCCTTTACATAAGGCATATAGGCGGGTTGTCTGTTCACCTCAGGATGCTTGCCTCTTTTAGTCGGCTGCCTCTGTCGTCCATTAACTATATATCCGTTATTATTAAGTATCCCGAACATGATTGAGTTCAGACTCTAAATGCTCGGGGTCACAAAGATCATGAGCTCTGTTTTTTAATGACGTTATAACGGATTGTAAATGACGAGGGTGGTGGTTTGACGTTGCGTGCACCTATCTATCCGTGTGTGTAGGTTTACGGTACACACAGTGTGACAAGGACCCATTCGTTCTCGCGGTGATTTTGACATCAAGAAATGACAACGATCTGTCAGTATCCATTTCATAAGTAAATCTCATTTTTGGGTGAATGGAATTAAGGTGTTGTACATATTGTTCCACGTCCTGTTTAGTACCCTTAACAATGCTGAAGATATCGTCAACATATCTTTTCCACACTCGTATGGTCTTTGGGCCAAGGCTCAATACCTTCTCTTCAAAATGTTCCATCCAGAGATTAGCAAGTACAGGGGCTACTGGACTTCCCATCGCGACGCCATCTATCTGGAGGTAGTGTTGGCCTTGGAAAAGGAAATAATTACCGTCTAAGCAGTGTCGCAGTAACTCAATATAATAGTCCCAATGATAGGTCTTTTATAATTTTAACAAAATGGAGAGAATCTTTTACAAAAGACAGTGTTTTCCCCACAAGTGGCTGCAATACTGATGCGACATGCTTCGCAAGGTCGTAAGTAGGTGATGTGCACACCAACGACGTGCCCCGTTGCGGCCAATCGTAAGTCAAATAGCATCACCTACTTACGACCTAAGCATGTCGCATCAGTATTGCAGCCACTTGTGGGGAAAACACTGTCTTTTGTAAAAGATTCTCTCCATTTTGTTAAAATTATAAAAGACCTATCATTGGGACTATTATATTGAGTTACTGCGACACTGCTTAGACGGTAATTATTTCCTTTTCCAAGGCCAACACTACCTCCAGATAGATGGCGTCGCGATGGGAAGTCCAGTAGCCCCTGTACTTGCTAATCTCTGGATGGAACATTTTGAAGAGAAGGTATTGAGCCTTGGCCCAAAGACCATACGAGTGTGGAAAAGATATGTTGACGATATCTTCAGCATTGTTAAGGGTACTAAACAGGACGTGGAACAATATGTACAACACCTTAATTCCATTCACCCAAAAATGAGATTTACTTATGAAATGGATACTGACAGATCGTTGTCATTTCTTGATGTCAAAATCACCGCGAGAACGAATGGGTCCTTGTCACACTGTGTGTACCGTAAACCTACACACACGGATAGATAGGTGCACGCAACGTCAAACCACCACCCTCGTCATTTACAATCCGTTATAACGTCATTAAAAAACAGAGCTCATGATCTTTGTGACCCCGAGCATTTAGAGTCTGAACTCAATCATGTTCGGGATACTTAATAATAACGGATATATAGTTAATGGACGACAGAGGCAGCCGACTAAAAGAGGCAAGCATCCTGAGGTGAACAGACAACCCGCCTATATGCCTTATGTAAAGGGAATTACGGATAAGATCGGAACGGTGTTAAAGAAATATTCCATCAACACTATTTATACACCGGGGGCCAAAGTAACCAGGACGTTTTGCTTTTACAAACGCCAGGTGTCTACAAAATAAATTGCAGCTGCGGGAGTTCTTACATAGGCCAAACCAAGCGTACTATTGCTCAAAGGGTCAAAGAACACATCGCCGCTGTGAAAAACCGGCAGACTAGCAAATCAGCAATTGCAGAACATATACTAGAATCGGGTACTAATCACTGGATAGAATTTCATCGTCCGGAAGTCCTCTCCACCGATCGCCACTTTTATCCAAGAGTAGTGCGAGAAGCTATTGAAATCAAAAGACATAGAAATTTCAATAGGGAAAATGGTTTTAAATTATCCGCGACGTGGAATCTCGTGATTAATAATACGCAACTTCGCTGTTTTGCACAGTTAGGTAATTCACAGAATACGGACACGTCGGCTAGCATTCGTAATAGGGATACCGTGAGTGTAGTTTGTGACGGTACATATGCTAAAAGTGAGGGTGAATCAAGATTCTTCTGCCTCACAAACGGAGACATGACATCGCAGCACCAGTCAGCTTGTGACCACGGCCGCTGTAACCTGGTCGAAACGTCAAGCATATAAAAGGTAAACATTATGCATGATCGCGTTAATACCCGTTACATATTATATATATGAACTGACTACTAATGGGAAGTAAAAATTCTAAGTCGACCACAAACAGACAAAGCACCGTGAGACAGCATCCAAGTATTTTACAAGCAAAATGGGCAATGAAGTCTTCTTATTTGTTTTACAATGGAAAAATTAGGAGAAAGTAATAGCAATAATATAATATAAATAGCAAAAACCTAAAAAATACACGTACAAAATTTTATAATATATTACACTAGAGGGCACCATATATGTGCTACAAATATCGTTTCGGCTGTTCCACGTAGGTAAAGTCACAAAAGCAACGACAATAAAATAATAATACAAGACATACCTTGCATAACCTCTCGATCATGTAGCTGGCAATTTTCCAACTCAACACACGGCAACGGCTGACAGTCAGTTAGCCCTTTATTACTGCAGCGACATATCTTGAAGCAAGCCTTCTGTAGAGATGATGACATTGGCACTCGCACCCAAGAACCGATAGGCACCATTTGAGTAGCGCTGTCCCCTGTAATAAATAAATATTCTTTTTATATTTACTAATTCTTGCAAAGTGGAAAGTTTTTAAAAACATTCAAACAACAGACACAAACAACGCCTAGACTTGGAACGAATATTAATGCATCAGACAATTTTCTGTAGTGGCAACGCGGCAGTGGCAAGACTACCACTTAAACCCTACACCATTTTTGCACTTATAAAAATCCGAGGTTTTACTACATTACTTTAATAACTTGACATTTAAGATAATATTCTGAGAGGGGCAGACAAGTACGGTTAGAATTCAAACACAAGTAGTGAATAATCTACGACTTACCGAGAGGGCAGCCGTCGACGCAGTAGTACCTCTGACAGGCGCCCCCTCGCAAGCAGTTCCTGTTGACGACGCACAGCTGCGACGAGTTGCACGGAGACCCCGCACATGGCGATGTCACCACTTCCTTTGCTGCCAGTAGCGGTGGTTCAGTGCCTAATAAACAGAATACATATAATTTGGATATGACTGAATCGAAAATAAAATTATACCATCCATTTACAATGCTGAGATTTATTTTTAATACGATACTGGCAATTTTAGTAATACGAACATTGCTATTTATGATTAACAGCATCAAGGAAATAGGGTAAAGAAGCACTACCGACGTCTACGTCTTTCAATCATTCAGTTCGTTAGCGATGGATTCAGGGTTGTTGCCTTACAACAAAAATACCATAAAGATTTTCAACGCAGATAGTTCAAACGATAATGTTTTACAAATATATAACAACAATATAAAAACAGTCACGTGACTAGGGTTTTAGAAGAAGCAAGCCAGGTATTATGTTTTTAACAATAAATTAAGTGTAATCCATCTTGTTCTCTTCTTATATTTTTCTTGCACATCACGGATGAAGTCATAAAAGCAAACTGATGGGATGCTGGTGTTAGTAAGGCAAATGGGGTATTGGTAGGGAACTAATACATACTAGGTGCCATATAGTGCTGCAGAGGCACGCAGGGCGCCGCAGTGGTGGCCGGCGTGAGGCGCGCGCAGAGCGCTCGCGCGGTGAGCGCGGCCGGCGCGCGCGACCACTCCACGCATGACGACACCAGCCGCGCGCACTCGTCCGCGCATAGCAGACTACTGTGACCCTGGAATAAATGGAACGTTATAATTAATGTCAAGTTCTTGATACCAGGTACCTAGTGCGTGTTGTTTTTAGGTTAACGCAATCAAAACGTTTACCGCGTTTAGCTCTCTGATTGGTTAAGAGCTTGGAGCGGGTCAATCGGAGCGCCGAACGTCACAAGCGTGTCGATCGGGTTAACGTAAAATAAACTCGTACTAAGCATTTAGACCCACCTCAAATAAAAAAAACTGAAGTATACGTGGATTCAACTTTTTTAGCTTTAGCTCTGAAGGCATTTACGATAGTTTTATTAAGCGGATATCGTGGACTATCACTAGTTGCAACATAGCTGTAACTAACCTTTGCCGTACATGGCTTGACGTGTAAAGCGCAGGCAACGCTTATCCAAATATCTATTGGACATTGCGTCGAATTCTTCAGCGGTAACTCCATGCCTGATATTAGCAAGACTCTGTAACATATTATATATAACATTATAAACAAAAAAATAGAAGAAAGATCAACTCTTAATCATCAAGAGCCATTTGTTCTGACATTCGTAATCACGACTAATATTATTGTCTAGCTAAAGCTAATCTCTTATTACTAACAAATCTTACCCACTTCCCTTCTGCTCGGCGACTGCTAAATGCGCCTCGAGGTCTGCCTGAGCCGTACAAGATCGAAATAAACTCGTTGGTCTGTTGTTCAGTTGACTGCAGTACGTTAATCCAGCGCAGCCCAGTGAACAGGGTGCATCCACTGAAAGAATGAATATTTCACAATTATTATTCATACTCATGATTCCATAAAACCTTTTTTATACTACCAACCCGCCTAATAGTAAGCAGTTAACCCTGCTTGCCGTGCCCTGTCCAGCTGCTTATTCCTTGTTGGTATTATAAAAAGCTTTTAACCCTTTGAAAGTCTGTTTAATAAAGTGATTAGTACTTTACAGGGAATTAGTATATCTAGATGTGAAAGAACTAAGTATAAAAAATTATAGATTTAGAAAAGCTCTTAAATTATTTTAGACAACAATTTTACTAAGGGGCTCTCTTTATACTCTAGGGGTCCTCGTTGGATACCAGCATAACAGTAATAACACTAGTAACACTATACAGATCAAAGGTTAAAATAACCGCTTACCTTCACGTAAGTCGTAACCTTTCTACTACATCGTACAGATGCGATGTAGCAAAAAGGTATTTAAATACCTTATTATTGGTCAATTATACGATATAAAATAGATTTTATTCGTAAGCTAATGTTAATTATCTTAAATACAAGATAAATTATGTTTGCATATTATTCGTTATCGGCGCTATGTTATCCATGAACATGCATTGACCCTATGTAATGACACAGGGTCAATGGATATACAATTAATATTATACGCATAATAATAAAATCCGTCTAGTCTTAGATACCTATAATAATATCCTCCAGACCGAATTTCGGCCACGACGGCCAGTCCTAAAGGAGACTGGTCAACTACGCAGGAGATATTATAGTGCACAAGTGTGTGCGCAAACACAAGTGCACTCTCTGTTCCCTAACTCTCATGATCCGATCGAATGGTAAACCGACACGACCGGAGAGGGATCAGGCGTAGGGCCATCGGCTTTACGTGCTTTCCGAGGCACCGGGGTGTCTTAAACCACCAACTTCCTAACTCCGGGCTGCTATTGATATTTTAACAGAAAAATCCAATAACTGCTTGTTGGCTTGGCCCGGGATTCGAACCCGAGACCTCATGCATAGCAGTCGCATTCACTATTATTCTGAACCCATCATTATTATATTGTATACCTATAGATTTGTTTAAAGACTACCCCCGGCCTTAGCTATGATTCCTGTATCGCGAGAGACTTCACAAATATTCAAGCAACGGACACAAAGAACATCCAGACTCGTAACAACTATGTATTTGTGGATCACTCAATTTTGCCTCCACAACACTCGGCACAGTGTCAATGGCGCGGCAATTACTTAGTTCACTACGCCATCCATACAGTCAAAAGTCTTAACTATCAGTGTGTTAAAAATCAGTAGGTAGTAACACGGTACATTATTCGACTTATTCTTTTAAGATCACCATTAGCGAAAGTAATTTCTGATATTTTTTACTTTAAAAAAATTTGTATATACTATACCTACATTGATTTTTATTTTTACGCTTCGCATATTGCCTGTCCTGTACAACTGTTCTGTTACATCACAGCATCTAACTTATTTATAAATCTGCCTCAGAAAATATTTATTTAACATTCTCAGAAATCTGCAGCGGCAATTTTAATTTGCTTATCTTTATTAAATGATTCCTATGTTCATTGTCGAAGTAACATTTGCGTTCGATATGATAATATTTACAGAATACGTGTAAGAGAAACAAATGTGTTTAATTTGGGTTTAAGTTCTCTATTTATCGTTTTACGTTGATGGTAACTGTATGACTAAAAGTACCAAAGATCATTATGCCAATTGACATCTCCAGTCACCCTAAAGCAGCCTGACTAGGCAAGTACTTTAAGCCTATACACTATAGTGTATACCTACAGTTTCCTAACTGCTCATAGTCTATATTGTAATGTCATCGAGACGACCAGTGGTATTGTTCCTTGTAATGGCGGTACAACGACTTAAATTGTGTAGGTTCTGTAAGGTGCTAAGAATTCTCGTAGTGTACAATCACCCGAAGGCCATATTAACTGCTTATCAACGGATGGCTGACGACACAGTGAGATCTACTTGGTCGTACGATTACTTTAAAAGAAACCTCTTTGTCCAATAGTAAGTGACACTTAGCCGTGTTTAAAACAAACACAAGCCGTTGATCAGCTGGATCTATTCCAGTCAGATACTCTAATCGGTATGGAGAACGCATCGCAACATCAAAGCGCTAGAAATCCCACATGCATATGGTAATAGGCGCAACGGCAGATATCTAAACACTTAGTACTTACTTCTTTAGAAATTTAAATCTACTTAAGGACATCAAACCATTAGGTTTACTACTTAACCTAGATCGTTTCCAACTGTCAATACTGCTCAGGTGCCGTGACTGCTAATGAAACAGTATTTTTTAAACCAAAGACGTACATACATATAAAAATAGTAGACCCAACTATAGTCTTGTTGGTTGAATTTTATGCATGCAGACTTACGGTCGGTACCAGCAATCAGAAAGACCCATGATAGTCAATATTCAGATCATTAAGCCATGTCAGAAAATCCGTAACACTAAGTTAATTACTAACAAGACAATAAATCAGAAATGCAACCAACACAGGAGAATTTATATCTAAATACATAAGTCACATAAAGACTTACCATCATCCATACATTCAGAAAGCCTTATCTCCTGAGGATCGCCCAAACACTCAGAATAGAACTTTTGCCAGGTGGTTTGCCAGCCAGTGTTGAACGTATCGAAGCATAATCTTCGGCAGTTTATTGTTGCCGCCTAAAACATTACGATGTCATGTAATCACCAAAACAGCCATTGAGCTTTGATCGGCCTTACATGACTAATAGAAGGTTAGCAGTAATTAAGCTATTACTAATATCAATAATTAAGCTCTAATTACTAACTATAGCTTTTTTCTTTCTAACCTTTTGACAGCAGTGCAGTTTTGATATATCATGAGGAATGAGGTCCTTTGGTTCAGGCGGCGTATCTTTTTTCAGGAAACATTGCCAGAAGCCGTCGTGTATTGCGGGCGCTCCACAATCGTCTTCCAAAGCCTCTACTATCTCTTGCAATACGCCCGTGCTTCGAAGAACTCTCTCGCATGTTGGTTGGCATTCTTGTTTGTTTGACTCACGGCAACATGGCAAATCTGACAAAAACATAAAATTTATGGTACTTTAAAATTACGTAATTTGTTTTTATTTTTACGATACATTCTTGGATGTGTGCGTGTGATCATAATTGTATTGATTACGATTATTCTCGGAAAGGAATTGTGAAATTCCTTTATTAAACAGATTATTATATTATAACTATATGAATAAAAATACTTTTATTATGGTCGAACCAGAATCCCCTAAATGTTATATATATCATGAATAATGATATGATAATAATATACTTAGTATAAATTTTCAAATATTACATCCTAACTGTTATAAATACGAATATGTGTGTTTATTACGCTTTCACGACTTACTCGACCGATCGTCATGAAATTTCTTGATACCTACACGTTCTCAGAGGCACAGAAAAGGACATAGGCTACCTTTCATTCAGAAAAGTACTGCTCCTGAGGTATACAAAATTGAAATAGTCCACATTTACGCGAGCATTTAAAGTCGCGGGCAAAATCTAGTTTGATATATGTAAGTATTATTCGTTTATACTCACAACGATATGAATGCAGTTTAATACAATTTGTTATTTCATTTGTTTACATACTCTATAGGATTGGCGACTAAACTTGATTTTAAGAGTCATACTCTTAAAAATCAAACGCAAATGCATAAAGAGTAGTTGGGCTTTATTTAGCGTATTGCCGTTTTAATTTCTGCATATTGCTTATATATGTATAAAAGATTGTACAATTTGTACAACAATAACTCACATTTGAGTGTGTCAGTCGAAACAACTGAGTCGGTGAGGTCTCTGAGACACCTCATCAGATCTGGTGACTCTTCACACGCTTGCAGCGCCGTAGACCTCGCTTGTAGATCCACTCGCGACTGGCCGAGACGCCATAACGCCTTCTGACACTCTTCGTGACATGTCAAAGATTGGGTCTGCGCTGCGGACAGCAGAAGCATATGTTTATAATTAAACAGCCGAGAAGGAATGGCTATATTTGTTTTACAATAATTATTTTATAAGAAACTAAGAATGAGAACAATCGAAAAACAATATAAGAGGTTACAGGCTGCAAGACCTCAAGGTTTAGGCCACGGCGGTTTCCCAGACATCACACGCTACGAAAACAATCTGAAGTCTTCTAAGCAATTTTTTATCATTGACAGTAAAAATAAATGAATACGGATATCATTTCGGAATCCAACTTATGTATCATTGGTTCTAACCCCAAACCTCACACTAATCATAATAACGTTCTCCTAACATCCTTATTACTATAATGCTGATAAGAATCTATCCAGTATTTTTCTAGAATATTTTAATTGATGACTTAAACTACACATAAATTTTCACCATCAAAGTAGCTATGAAGTCTGAAATCTAATTTATTATGATTGAAATTGCAGTTCTTCCCTTTCAAATTACAGTCCATGTAATTTAAAGATGTCAAAGTGGCAATTAACTGGACTGCGATCCCGTCCAACTGACTGCCACTTCCTCCGGGAACGCAAAATGGCAACAGATGGCAGCACTAATCACAAGATTCAAAAAAATAAAATATGTTTTTTTATCTATCACTTTATAAAAAGGAAGCTTCATAATGTTAATTTATAGTTTCCTCTTAAAACTTCTTACTGCACGGCTTTTTAACTGAACATGGTTTCACTAATTAGTTGTCGTGTTTCTTTTTGATTGCTACAAATTGAAATGACATTTGAAATTGTCTGAAAACATTGTCAATTCATAACAAAACAGTAATGTCTTTTAACTTTGTTAAAGTTACGACACCATATATAACTCTCAAGTTATGGATGACATCAAATATGTATCTATGTGTGTCGATATCTACTTAACATGCTTGTAAAATATAGATAATATACTCAAGTTTTCAATATAACTATTTAGTTAGTAGTCATTCGGATGTTTTCTACGCCTATTATTTATATTAATCTCCAATAATAATTGTGCACGACAGTGCTGTAGAAATGGCGACACCTTAATTATAGTAATGTGCATATTGGTCATCACTATAATTTAAATCGTATGAATTTGCGCACTCTACAGGTAATAAGTTGTATTAAAGTTTGATTTTCTTTGTAGACGTCGTTCTAATTGTTTTCATAACCCTCCGTGACACTGTAATTAAGGCACGGAATGTTGTTAATTAGCTGATATAGCTCACTATTGACATGCATTAGTATAAAAGTAACGCAGCGACTAGAGACCAAAAATATTTATTCAGAAATCGAACTATCGAAAGTACTTTTAAATTGTGTAATATAATTATTATATTCATTTTGAAAATGCTATCAGTACATTATAATAGGTATTATCAGTAACAAAGATGATGATATTGTTTTTTAAGTTTATGCGGGAAATAGTTGATCCATCCGTTGCTTAACATAAAAAAAACAATCTGCGTACTCACAACAGCAATGCTGCGCCTCTTCCTGCTTCTGCACACAATCGAAAAAGTCTATTTCGTCGGAGCGGCGGCATGCGCCAGCGCCGATCAGCGCACTTTCGTTGGCGGCCATCGCGCATGCATGCCGGCACGTTGTCAACCGCCCTAACGAACAACACGCTCGGCCCCACCACCCTGAACCTGACACCACTTCTGCTTAAAAGGTAAAAAGGATATTTACAATAATACTAAACCTAACTTAATATTATAAATGCAAATGTGAGTTCGTTTGTTGCCCTTTCACGCCTTAACTACTCGACTGATCATCATGAAATTTTACATACTCATTATCAGGGGAACGGAAAAGGCTATGGGGTGCCTTTTATCCAGAATAAAATATTATTACTAACCTAACCTACACGTACCTACGCTAGCGAAGCTTCTGGCAAAATGTAATGTACAATAATATGAAAACAGTATAGTAACTTGTATAAACACATGTAATTAACCTATTATGTCGCAGCAGCACACCGGCGGCAAGGCACAATAGGTTCTGAATTATGTCTAACATTCCAAGAGCTGACAGGTTAAAGCGCATTTACCAATATAATTCGCGATACGATAAAGGGGAAAATTATTTAGTTACTGCTTCTATTTTGCTACACCAGCAACCAGAGATTTTGCTAAGATAACACTAATTCCTACATTCGTTGTCAGTTTGGTATACAAGCAACCTAACGGATGCTAATTAATTATCATTTTCAATCTATAAACATGACCCCCCAAGACCTGATCAATTAATGTTAATTCTCAAATCCGCACTTATCGATAAACTAAAGTAGTTATCTCATTAATGCTAATTAATCATGAATGCAAATAATAATTATAACCCTAAGCGGGATGACACAATTAATTTCAAGATGATCCGGTTTTATATTACCTAAACCTTTTCATGCGCAACTAAAATCGCTCAGTAATTATATTATTCAATCAATGAGAAGATTTACCAACATTCGACGAATACAATTGATTACGCTTCAAACCAACAGATATTAAATATGCGTTCCACCCTATACACACTTCCATGGTCCAATTTCCATAACATAATAATGTATAATGACCACAATTTAACGACAACTTTTTACAAATTCGATAACAACACCTATGCTCTATTACAAAAGGATCATCAAACCGAAATCAAAGTAAAAAGTTTCTAAGGAATATGTTATATAGATATAAATATTTAGAAATTTTACTTTTCGCCTTAATTTTTCTTTTTATTTTGAACCAAATATTTATAATTAATTATTTAAATCATTTGTTTTTGTATTCAAGAAATAAAATTACCTTGAATGGTCTTGTTCATGCATATCCAAAACTCAATCTGCAACAAAACACAAGTCGACATTACAGTACCTGCATGCATTAGCACAGAGTAATTCATCGATGGCTGTCATTTGTAAAACAGAGTAGAGCTCTTATTTTTCCTTTTCTCATTCACTATTGTTTGAAGTAACTCTATACATCGGTGAGGTGCTTTGTGCGAGAGCAGGAAACTCTAAACCCACCCCAATTACAATACAATGCCGATAGGCGGTTTATTGACGAAAATGAATGAAGATTTATTTCACTGTGCACACTCAATTCACGGGGCCTAAACTGTGATTGTCTGAATGAACGGTGTCGTATAACCGTCTACGATCTCGTACACTTGATGCTTTAACATGTGCCTATTAGTTTATTTAATTTATCTGATTTTGGGTACCATATTTCCGATGACTTTGTTTCAAAGTAATTGGAACATTACATTATGTTATACACTACAAGAAACATCTTGCGTATTACTCGAAGAATCATACATAATTGAATACCGTAATAATATGCTGTAAAGATTTTTGTTAAAAAGTATTTATAAGCATAATGCGAAGAACCTTTTATCCTTTTAACCTTACATTTTGTCTAATAATAGCTCTAATGGAACTTTCATTTTTCCTTTTACTTAAACGAAAATAAATTACTTATTTAGCCATATTTGTCAAGAGAAATTTAAAGAATAAATTATACCTTATACTACTTATTAGACGACAGCGCCTTTTAAGTAAGTATAGACGCTACTGTAGTTATTACAAAAATAAAATTATTATTAAATGGAAAGCATGCGCTATAATCACTTTACGTCTTATTAGGTACGACGGGAATAAAAGGTTTATTATAGAATAATTAATTAAATAAATGCTTTATGGAGAATATTCACTATTCCATAACAAAGAAGTTAATTAAGAATGTACTTACTAGTCGTGGTGTACAAAACCTGTAGATGTTGGGCACCCATTGTTCAAACGTAGACGCGTTTGACGCTATCTCCACCAGTGACATCTGAAACAAACAAATGGACCGTTTCTCTTTTGTTCTTGTTTAATTTCAACTGTCCTTTAAAACCTCATGAATAGATAAAGTCAGATCAAATTTAATAGTGTTCAGCAAGCAGCCATTAACCAACTAGGAATGCGCATTTTGCTAACTTTTCAGTCAGAAATCTATGAATATTATGTTACTTATTTTAAACTTACTATCAAAGAATAATACGCATATGGTATTTATTTTATATGAAGTACTATTATTGTAATCTATAGATATGAAGTTGTTTAGGCACTCAGAATTAAAATCAATGGTTTGTAAGACATTGCATTATATAGAAAAAGATTATTTATAATCTCTATAAAAAGTTTTTTCCAATTATTTAAACAACTGACCAGTGAGGTGGTGATATCATATACATATACCATCCAGTGATCAAATCGCAACACAGGTCGCAATTGGTAGTGCGGTAACCGTTTGAACTGCCACGCCATCGGTGAAGTCGATGTCATGAATAAATATAATAAAGGCCTTCAACCAGAGAATCAATAAAAAATGTGTCATAACTCATAAGAAAATAAAATACAGCTCTATCTCTCTCGTTTATACCATGCGACCATTAGTATGTATATTAATATTAATTTTACTGGCTATAACGCTGAATCGGTCTTAATAAAATTCGCAGTAAATATATCCTAAGTAACTGTATAAATGCGAATGTAAGTTTGTTAGTTTATTACGCTATCATACCTTAACTACTCGACCGATAATCATAAAATTTAGCATACCTACACTTTGACACGGATACGGAAAAAAGTAGGTACTGTTCCCGAGCAAACGAAGCCGTGAGCAAAATCTAGATATCATCGGAAGCAGTATTCAAACTTTTTAGCATTAACACTAACTCAAATTCCAACTTAGAGTCTGCATTAATAAAATCTACCAGCAGTTCGCTTACTCACAGCAAAGCGTTAACCCAGCATCCGCAACGCAGATTCACAACCACATCCTCGTAATTACAACATTGAGAACGAATAACACGAAACAAGACATGTAATAAAAGTTGTGCAACTACTGGGAGCATGTTAACTGGCAATGAACACGTGTTTCTAACGATATTGGGAGGCATAACACCCGCAACCCGTAAGTCCTGCTTAAGTCCCGCACAGATGAACGAGACTTTGCCGACGGGTGACGCTGCTGCTTGTTTTTGCCGACGGGTGACGATGTCCCTTCTCGCCGTCGATGATTGGCGTTATGTTCTCTTGTGTTTTAACTTTAATGTTATCTTTTTTATTTTATTAAGCTTGTTTGAATTACAATTATCAACTAATCATTACAAATTGTTGACGTAATCAAAGTTAAGGGATTAGCAAATACGTCCGATTATTACGCGACACCAGAAGAAATTAGTTATTTTAATAAAACAAATGTGCTTTAAATGCTGATTTATAATTTTTTTAACAAAACAACCTATGACTATCGATAGACTAAGTGTTAATATGCACCTAGTTTTGCAATTTTTTTGCTTACTTTGATTACGAACTAATTGTAATAAACATATGTACGTTAAAATCTCAAACTAAGGTAGTTTTTTATTGACCTATATTTATCTAGTAAGACTTTACATAAGTCATCAATTATTTTGATCCCTAATTGAATAAACTTGTAGAATCTTTATTCTTATACAGATGTGGTGACTGCTTTTCACGACGCGGCAATCATCGACAGTGATGTTAGATGTCGGTAATACAACGGCCACATCTCCTGTCGTCAAAGTGCCGTTCGTCTGTAAAGAGCCTAAGCTCTTAATGACATTAATTGATGTACGAACACTGCTACATGTTGCCCAACACTAACGAATGACAGCCGTACATCCCTTTTAAAATATCCAATTTCATTATCCATTTAGACATGTCCCTCGTTGCTTGAATTAATTAAGAAGTTGGTCGGCTAAATCGTCTACACTTGATAGACTATAGAGTTATTTGGAGTTATGTAGTCCCCTGTGGCAATGTACTCGCTGGTTACATGGTATTTTTTCGATACATCTTTGTTTCAAGTTCTATGATCTCCAAACGACTAAGGATATATAAAAATTATCGCAGTCCAATGCTCGAAAAAAATTTTAAATAAATTGTTTATAATTTGTATTATAGCTTTTTTGTTTACAATTAATTTAAAAGTTGATTTACTTTAGAATTCAATTTAATAAAGCATGTAATTAAAGAGGAGAAGTCTCATAATAATGCCCAAGTCCGATTTCGAACCTAAAAACCAACGTTTAGCTTTACCGTGTTCGCAAAAATATACTACCCATACAGAAAAGAACTATACAACACAAGATATGAATTATTTCCATCACTTTTCATGTTTAATAGCCGAACATCATTATTGCTCTTATAAATATCTTCTAAAGATCTATTAATATGATGTGTGGGCTTAAATAATATAATTTCACATTCCGTGATGCCATTCATCTAAGATTTTTGACACATCAAACAATGTTATTAAAATTATCAAAGGGAAATGTGTCAAAAGAATTGAATCATAATTTATGTGAGTAATCACATTCTATATTCTTGAGATAACGTAATTAAGAACGTAGACGCCAGCTTACGAAATCACAAAATGTGTTGTAGTAAAATAACGAAATACATAAAAACATGAAGTAACTAGATAAATCAAAATATTCGCGAATATTGCCAACGCTGTTTCGGGTAGACACTGTTAATACTAATAATTGCAACACCTAGCAAGTATCACCTGTGGACTACTACTAACATAGACTCAGTTTTCCCCGAAAGAGCAAAGAGAGGTATATTACACCAACGTTTCGCCATCTACGTGTTAAGTTAATTAAAGTCAAATGCCGATCAGAAACATTCTCAGACAAATGGTAAATCTAATATCACTACTTGACTACATACTTACTATATATATACTACTTGATACACTTACTTGATAGTTAATTATGAATATGATCCAAAAAGACAAAAGTGTCCAAACACTTTTGTTTCTGTTGTATCGGTAAGCGGGTCGTGACATGAAATATTCCCCATAATAGTTATATAGGGATTTTACGTGTTTCATCATTTTACTGTAGCATATGCATAAACAAATTTTAGGGTGCACACACACAGTAACTAGGGACGTCGTGGTCCGAAGCTTGAGCGTACAATGCATGTGTGTAAAATTATCCTAGTTAGGATGCCCGATTCCACAGCCCGAGTCGCACAAAATTTGATTGTGTTTTCTGCTAGGAAATGCCCGTCAGCAGTAATGAAGTCATGACCACCAGATAATAATAGGCTCTGTCCCTATTATATGAGTCTTAGTCATAGCTGATGTAACGTACAAAAGATTAAGCGATAAACCTAGGTATATCCTTCAAACCACCTAGATTCTTCTATATTTCTGGAATATACTAGCGTAATGTGTAGGTAGAGTAAAAATCGAAGATTACAATTTTTATGTCGACATGTCTTTCAAATCGTTCGTTTGCCTGTTTTGACTTACACGAACATACATTTTAGGTCACACAGCGATTGACATGAGGCTGATACACGTCTTGTTAAGTCCGTCAGATATTGTAACTGCATTGTTATATATTAAATATAATAACAATCTTGTATATAAAATCACCCAAGAGGAGACCAGAAGTGGCTGGTCTGTCTTAGTATAAGAAGGATTTGGCTACGGTGACCCAAAGAGGGATAGCAGACTTCCCACATCTTTGAAAACTTTATAGAGATATTCTCACTATGTTTCAGTGTAAAAGTAAGCAATTCCTTTCAAGTAAAAAGCGTCAGGCTTTGCGTACACGGAAAGAGTACTTAATCTATTTAAAACCATTTCGCCAACTATGGTTTTGAGGCCTAAATAATAGGGGTGAAAGTATTAAAAATAATAATTGTATAACGTTACACCATATACGAAAATCATAATATTTCCGTGTCACATCACCTATAATCGCTTTCAATCGCTGTTCTTTACGTGCACATACATTATAACAGAGGCGCAACATTTTACGAAGCGATAAGAGTTTAGTGGTATGTACGCGCCCTTAGTGAGATGTAGATAGACGTGGTGGGTCGAGTTATCTCGGCGCGGCGGCGCTAAGGTTATCAGAACAGTTCATTCTGGAGGTGAGCATACATTACATAAACACATACCAACATTGGACGCTGATAAAAACTTGTTTAATTATTTTTCTAATATTGTTGACAACGTCGTAATATGTTACAAGTTCGCAAAAGGTTCAAAGGTGACTCATTGTTTAAAAGTATTTTTTTTATTTTTAGCAAATAGCTCTTGCACTAGGAATAGTTCCTGTGTAGCGCGGACCTTGACAAACATTTAAATAACAAAGAGTAACTAAACTCATAACAACCATTTGTGTTTCGTATATTAGGTATATGAGAAATAGCTATATAGATGCCCAAGAAAGGTGTTATACATCTAAAACATATTGATGTAATTTCTCGTCTGCATGGAAATTGAAACTCATTCCTGTAAACGTCAATAATCTCGTGACTTATACCTGAGATATATGTCCCTGCTTAGCTCCTTTTAAAATAAACAAGGGTGATGTTATGAAACGTTCATTATTTACCCGCAAAGTAACATCCATACAACTTTATTAAAATTTGTAAACTGTAAAATATCTTATCAAAATCTGCTCTATAATATTAGTAAATATACAAAATAAAACCGTAAACTATGGATAAGTGCCATAACAATAATTATTATTCGACCTTATTTTGCAGACGATTCATTATTTAGAATTTAATCGCTTGTGCTGACATCTGTGACTTGTCAGAGTACATAATTTACGATACTTTTCTTCGTGACGAAACGCACCAGCTATTAGTGTTTAAAAATACAACCACGAAGACATAACCATTAAATAGAATAGCGTAGTATGCATAATTTATATCCGACTATTAACACGTCACAATAGAATCAACATAATAATCGAGCATAACGACCTTCTCATAAGGGATAAGCAGAGATGTATTACAGACAAAACTACGTTTAGGGCGTATGAGGTCTAATGTTACTAACGTAAGTATTTCTTGTATTAATAACTTAATGGTTGTACTTACGTCGATATTTTAGATCTAAGGCGACGTCGGGTAACCCAATATTGACGTAAGTACGAATACTAATTAATTATTTATATATATAATGTTGAATGTATTTTCTTACACTAAACTCCAGAATAACTCTTTTTGCTCTGTCAAAGTCGTAACGATGTATACATTAGAGGCGGACATTAGTTTTGACTTACCATGAGTACCATGCTAGTATTTTTAATTTGCTCTTTTACCAAGCAAAGGTCTTGAGTTTGATTCCAAGGCACCTCTGACTTTTATTTGTATTAAATAGTTAATTATTGCGCGCTTTAAAGGTGAAGGAAAACATCGTTAGGCAACCAGCATGTCAGACAGTTCTCCATAATGTTCTCGAAAACATATGAAGTCTGCCAATCCGCACCGGGCCACCAAGACAGACCTATCCCTTCTCGCAACGAGAAGAGGCCCGTGCCTAGCAGTGAAACAATTTACATACAGGGATATTAATATTATTATATTACCAAGCAATATAACATCATAAAAAACATTAAATTCAGGTGCTTACAACAGTAACACACGCATTCATCACTACTTTACGAACTAGACAGACTGATTAAGACGAAAATCATAAATGAAATGTTAAACTGTCGTAATTTCTATGTTCGATTAACCGACCCTCGCTCGCACGTCAAGTGTCAGAACAATGAACATTGTATACAAATCAGTTGATGGTACAACATTAACACAACCCACACCATCTGCAATCACGGTCCGTACTTCAATCGACGAATTAAAAATTAATATACAGACACCACGTTGAATGATAATGCCATGTTTCACTGTAGAAAAACAAATATGCTCATCAATAATCATAATGTGTATCTGTCGTAAAATACGCTGAACAGTATATCTTAATCTACCTTTAAAAACAATGTGATCCACAGATAGGTGTAACGAGTCAGGATGTCATTTGTGTGCACTGTTTAAATGTTTGTACAGGACGTCTCGCTACTCCGGCAAAGATCTTTTATTTTAATAATAAATTATATGAAATGTCCTTATAGATTATGTAAATGCATTCAAAATGTACAGCTTCAATAAAATACTTTGGCACTAACGACGTAAATAAATCTCTCTCTGTGTGTGTATATTTGATCTTAATATATACATAGATGAATTCGAGTCAGGGTGTTATTTGTGTCCATTGTTTAAATGTTAGTAAAACCCCAGTGACACAGAGGTTATCTTGAGTGCGGAAATATCGTTTTAACAAAAAATAATAATGTAATACAGTATTATGCCAAAGAAATATTATATTCTCAGAATTCAGAATAAGTAGCCGTCGTAAAATACGCTTGAAGTACACATTTTATTTTTTAACTAGATGTGCCCGCGTTTTCACTCGCGTTTTCGTTTTCGTTTTCGTTACTGCGCCGGCCCCGTAGCGTGATGTTATATAGCCTATAGCCTTTCTCGATAAATAGGCTATCCACCACTAAAAAATGTTTCAATTCGAATCAGTAGTTCCTGAGATTAGCGTGTTCAACCAAACAAACAAACTCTTCAGCTTTATAATATTAGCATAGATATAAAATATGTAATAATCCTGTGTCGACCTAGTGGTTTAGAACTTCTTCTTCTTCTTCACTTCGCCAGTGCTAATAAACTTAATATTGTAGATGCGATCACCGTAAGTGAAAAAATAATTCACGGTTAGCTCAACCGCGTAGAGAGAATTTTTATTTCCTTTCGCCGCGAATGTCTTGTGTGGGTTCTACATAACATATTAGTATTGACAACCTGTCACATCGCATATAACCAGGCGGAAAGCTATCATCATGGAACAACTCCTAAAAGAGAAGACATTTGCTGTTTTTATAAGCTTTTTATGTACAATCAATAAATAATCATTCTCATCAGTAACCAGAGTGTGTGGAGCTCATAAAATACACTGGTGCCAATCTATCTAGTTTATTGAGGAATTTAAATGATAACTCATTACAATGCTAGTTCGTATGCAATGATCATGTCCTCTTAGCATCTAACGTTGCATAATGTAAACGCCTACAAAAGAGGTTCTTCGTAGTTCCGTGGAACATCATTAGTGAAGGTGGCTTATGAATAGTTATGAACGGGGTGATTTAACACTGATTCCATGGCAATACTTGCAGTAGATTAGTATATGACAATATTGTCATTAAACGTGCCAATCTTAAAAACTACTATCAAATTGTTGACGTTTCCTGTCTCGAAAATGTTACTAGTAACACAAAAGCACCCGTGGGAAGCACGCAAGCCAGAAACTAGGATTCCTACCCGCACCCCATAATAATTTAGTTTGGTATATTTGCATGAACCTGTATTTAAATTATGTGAAAATAATTAATTATGAACCTTTACAAAAAAGCATGAAACCAAAAATCTCTTTACAAAGTTTAATCTACATTCAAATAGAAATACTAACCACGAAATACATTCATATAACTTTCGTTTTACGGTTACAAGCGAATAAAAATTTTAATTAGACTATTTTCAACATTCAATATATTTTATTTGTTCCATAAAATGTACACTGACTGATACTTTACCCCTGACTATAATTATCAAAATATGGCTGTAAAAAGCCCCTGATTATTCATACAGAGATATTTATATAAAACATAATTTGTCAGCCTCGATGGCGTAGTGGTTAGTGTAACCGACTGCCACGCCTGAGGTCACGGGTTCGATACCCGCACAATTCAAACATTTGTGTGCATGAACATGGATGTTTGTCTTTCTATGTATAATATGAATCTATTTACAAAAAAAAGTATATATGTATGTTTATTCATTGTCTAGTATCCATAGTACAAGCTATGCTTAGTTTGGGCTAGACGGTGCTGTGTGTATGTGGTAGAATATTATTATTATTATAATAATGTACATGATAATATGTTGTGTTACAATCACATTAATTAGAAAATTCATCCAAAATGTTATTTCGGTAGTGATTAAATCGTCGTGTCGTCGTGAGTCACGCTGCTCACGGTCTCTGCAGACGAGTTCTGAGCGACAGACATAGTATGAGTGTTGGCAGCTCGCCGCCACACTCCGATATAACTTCCTAATGCGACAGACGCAATTAAACTCGCTAGTACAAAGGTGTTCCAACGATTGTTCTGTTAAAAATAGGATAAATCAAGCCGTAGTTACATCGAAGTAACTATGATTTCCTTGAATTTTAAACATATTTAAACTTAGGGAATAAATATATGAGTAGGGATCATTAGATCTTGTTTTCTAATCTTACGTAGTTTTTAAACATCTGGACTTCTCATTGTTATTGTCTGTTTATTTAAGTTTGCTATCTCAATAATTGCACTTTATTTCCACGTAGAACATAATAACTATTATTATGTTCTACGTGGAAATAAAGTGCAATTATTGAGATAGCAAACTTAGGTATTACACTTATTTAAATCTTGCTCTCTATAGCAGCATTATACATCTTTTTAAAATATTACTCTTGCACGAGTCATCGTTCTGAATATTGCAGAAGACATAATAGACATGGAATCAACGGACAAAAAGACCACCCACATTAATAATAAACATCTAAGGATTTCAAAAGCTAAGCTTTTAAGTAGGATGGTCAAATCACTAAGCCGTAGCCAGAGCAAAAGAAACCAACAGTAAAATTTTGACATATTTTCCGTAGAATATGTGTCAACATTTAACTGTCCGTAGCTAAAACGACTCGTTTCTTAATATAGGAACCGGACCTTAGCCAAAATCAACAGTCAAACCAATTGTATACATTTTCATCATAAAGCAAAACCAAGCAAAACCCTGTGAATACAGGAATTCCATATTTCAACAGGAACCAAAATTATGTTAAGCTTTAGAACCAAAAAAATGTGTTGTTATTCAAACAGCGCGAGCACGCGTGAGTAGTGTGGGTGAATAAAGTGTCGCGGTCGCTAATATGATACGAAGGTGGTCTCCCATGGTATTAACATGGAGACAATCGGATGTGGTTGACATCATTGCGCTGGCATTGACGCCATGACAGTTGACACGTCCTGTCATATACGTGGCCGGAATGTAAGTTTATGCAAGTATTCAATCATCACTTATACACTTCCTGGATAAAGACCTAGCCGTGATTTATTTGATATGCATACTTGTTGTCGATAAGTAGAATTACCAGGCACTAGTGATTAATAATTCGTATTATATTATTGCATGGTGAGGTAGTGTTGCGCTTGGGTAGCAATACGCCGAGAGTTACAGATTTAAAACCGGTGCAACATAAAAAAATTATATGTGTATAAGTAATTGTACTAATAGTAGGTGATCTTTGTGTCCCTTATTTCAATGTCCGCATCCCCGACGCGTCACACGCGTTAAACTTAGATCTGTATTTAAAACCAGAAAGTGTCCGTTCACCTCAAAATATATAATCATAATAATATCAGCCCTATATTAAACTGTCCCATTGCTGGGCACGGGCCTCTTCTCAGTGTGAGAAGGGTTAGGCCATAGTCCACCACGCTGGCTCAGTATTTATTTTATTTTATTTTTATTTTCCAGTGTCCAAAATATATAGTACAGTAAAATACGCAAAGGCTAAACTGTCAAAATATTCAGTAAGTACAAAAATTACTAAGCTCATAATTATATTAACAAATTCTTAGCATTCAAGAAACAAACTTATTCGTTTGTCTGAATAGTTAACTAAATTTAAGCAAGTACCATCTACATCTACTTATAATGTATATTTTAAAGGCATACATGCTTATGTTTTATTTGAAAAACAACCCGAAAGCGCTCAGCATTCACATAAAGTCCGGTAGCATGATTTACATGATCATGATGTGATGCGAGCCGGCGAGGTCTTCGACCTGCACTTGTGACAAATAGCACCATTCAGGGTATCCGCGAAGACAATGAATCTATTAGAATTCGGAGCGCACGCACGGGAACCATTCTGCATATAACAGGGTAATAATAATAGCTCTAATAAAATTTTACTGCTCTCTGGTGCATTATGCGGTGTATTCGCGAATTACCTTGGTCGTTTTCAATTGGTCAACGCCAGTTATCCGGACGCTTTATGTCTTTATGTACTTCCTTCCTCACTCCTTTACGCATAATATTATACTGTTATTGCTTCCCACAAGCGATTAGAAATAATTATACTGGTTCTATTTTACACCAATGATACCTACACATAGCATCACATGAGAGAGCAATCATATTTTAAACTAGACATGTTACTTACATAGGACGTCGATAATTTGCACTTGTGTTGACAATTTAAGTTAATAAGTAGCGCAGTATGGAAAGAGCTTATGTAAAAGAAACAACTATCATTTAATCAATATCGCTTTGAAAGATTTGCAAGAATTTTTGCCAAACATCCACGTTGCGACGTTTTTCACCTTGCGTATGCTAATAACGCATCTGCGTCTTTTCTAGATCCTAACTAATATTATAAATGCAAATGTGAGTTTGTTTATTTGTTTGTTATGCTTTCACGCCCTAACTACTCGACCAATCATCATGAAATTTTGCATTCACGATGATAGGGAAACAGAAAAAGACGTACCTTGTATCCCGAAAAAAGTATTGTTTGTTACCTATCCTAACCTACATTTACGCGAGCGACGCTTCGGGCATAATTTAGTATAATATTTTTAGGTCAGAGGTTTTGGCATGTTACACCTACATTTCGATAGTCATGTTTAAATTATACCTAACATGAGGCGAACCTACAGTCGTCTACCGATGACAGCTACAGTATGAGTGCTACGTGAAGTTCATAAAGTCGGCAATAAAGTTCACGTCAAAATTAGATAAACAAGCCAGTCGTCAATCGTGTACACTGATAAATATTATCATAAGCTGTCTACATACAAAATGCTTACAGGACGTTATTTACCAATAACTTAACGTCCATTAGCAACTAAGCCAAGTAATTGCCACAATTGATTTTTTTAATAGATACTCCATTTACTTGTTCCGGAAAATGGCATAAGCTGTAAAAAAGCTATTCACTACTAATATTACACAAAAGTATGTTTGTTTATACTGGTTAATTAAAATTCAATATGGTAAGTCAAGAGAGGAGAAGATGGATGAGTGACATGTGTATTTTGCACAAAATTTTGAATGGCACTCTAGGTAGTTATCTCACCAGCCAATAACACTGAAAAGATACCAACTTATCTGTGCGTATTCCACAACTATTTCGAATACCCAAAAGCAAAAACAATGTGTCCCATAATAGTCCACTGCTTCGTATATGTCGCCATTATAATGTTATTTGCTCGCATGTTGATGTCTTCTCTGGTGATCAAAATCACTTTCTTAAGTCTTTATATAAGTTAAATTCTGATTAACCTAGCGGTATCCTAATTAAGTTAAATTAACTTATACTTTGCAAAATTTTGCTCTATGAAGTTATATATAATTATAAATGCTGTGTACAGTTCTGTTCGGACTTCAGATGCAAATATTGTTTACTGTAAGATCTATTCTAATAACTATGTGTTTTCTGTAATTGTACCAAATAAATAAATAATCTCTTAAAACAAAAGAACCTATTTAAATAAGTCATTCACTAATGGTAAGCTACACTATCTGATAATAACATAGACAATGTTTTAATGGCAAACCACGCGAGCAAAGCCACTACCGGAAGCTTTTGGTTCAGTACGGAATATAGGAGCCGGGCATCAACAATCGTGTCTTTACATAATTTAAAAAGTATCGTGCAAATCGTCGTAATGGAGCTAATAGTCGGAAAAATTCTAAGTAATACAATTTATTTTTCAAAGGTACGTTCTTAGAACAAAAGCTTCTAAATAAATGTGGTTCATCTAATCAAACTCTTGAGTTGTCGTTTACAATTGTGAAAACATTAAGAAAACTTTTTGAAAGACATCACCCGCATTGAACTTCCTCTTTCTTTTACAAACTTTGAAACAGCATTAAAAAGTACACAACCGCAATCAGTTTTAAACTCAAAATTTAGATTGTGTGAGAATCCAATCCACGTTGGGTTGTGGCACGCTGATAGCAATGAGATAGACATTTAGACATGAAGAGTGAAATGAGTTCATTCAATAAATGAACTCGTCAATCGATGTAAATTGTACTAAAAGGTCTGAACTGTATAAAACATTGTACCGACCAGCCGATCACGCTTATACCCTGAGAACGTCGATAGAGAACGCCACCTGCCTGCTGATATGCATTGCAGATATCATGATTGGCATTCCATTAAACATTTATTTACCACTTCAGAGAAATGTCTTACAATAGTCTTACAACTAAGTTTAAGTTTAACAACGGCATCTGTGAGAGTTTTTATACATTGACTCAGGCCTGTATATTATAAAACGAGTAAGTAGATGTGTTTTACATTCAAATTTTAGCCAACTACATTTTAGACCCCACTAGTAGAAAGCGAGGTTAGTGCTGTTTGCCAGGCACATTTAGAGAATGTCTTCCTACTTAGAAATTTAGGTAGGTATAAAATACAGCGCTTCGTAGATATACATAGGTGGACGTAACAAAATGTATTCTTCATTTAATATTCAGAATGATTTTGAAATCGTGTAATTCCTTTTAACCACGCATTCTACTGGTGATATAGAATTACCCTGACCATATATTTTTTTTAATTAGAATTTATATATTTGGAAAAATTTATGAAATGGTTTCAGATAGTCGTAAGTTAACTACCAGACACAGTGTTAAAATTTTACTAATTTAAAAATAATAACATAATAATAACTGATATCGTCAACAATAAGGCCGTTCTTATTTACGACATTAATTATTGATATGTTATATTATTTTAATTAGTAAAAAATCAAAATTGCTTTGGTTTGTGAAATGGTATCGGATAGTCGTATGTTAACTAACATACGACTATCCGATGCCATTTCACAAAAAAAATGACACATTAATATTTCCAAAAAAATAATTCTAATAAAATAAAAATATGGTCAGAGTTATTCTATACCACCAGTAGAATGCGTGTTTAAAAGGAATTACACGATTTCAAAATTACCCTGTATAGGAAAGTCACAAAATTATGAGTGTTTGTTTTACTTTAGTCACACTGCCGCATTATTCGACCTTATAAGACAACTGCCGCCGTATAAGACCTGCAATTATTTTCAGTATCTTAAAGTACTTATATTACTCGTTAGAAACGCGGAACAAGTAGACTAATTTCACTTGCCTATACTTTATAATATGCAGTATAAATAACTCCAACGCCATTTTAATTGAACATCGACAGATCAATGCAAATAAACGTAGTGAACAGCTAACGACATCTTAAACCACCGCAACACCTAATAAAGATCTCGAGTGCCATTTCGGGGCTAATTAAAACACAAAGGGTTTTCAGTTGACAGAATAAAATGACGCACGCAACGTACATCGAACGACGCCCTAAATAGTTTAGCAACTACCCGCCTGTAATTATTGCCACGGGGAAGCCGACGGCGCGTGGCAACGACTGCTCATGTGCCGCAGGGCTGCCACTAATGCAATTGTGCCGACACGTATGTTTCAATCGCGCCGAGTCCATAATACATCAAAATAATACCAAGAGACTGTCCACTTTTATAGGTCGTATTGTCACAGCCTTTCACGATTTATCAACTGCGTCACGCCACACCGCAACGCACTAAAATAGCGAAACGGGACAAACTCAGACCGTAATCAAAGGACGGAATCAAACGGCACCATCGCAGCTTTGATGTTTCTTTGTAAATTTGTCTTAATGCCATTCCTATTGCTTGATTTACATACCAACCTACACGGTTCCTTTAGAAATAATTGACTTTGAACTGAGTATTTCAAACGCGCCAACTATCAGTGGTTTTCTACTAAGTTTGTTTGTAAACATAATATTTGGAGTAAAGAATTTTCGGACTTCAGAAGAATTCGCCGTTTGTTATTAAAATATCCAAGCAAGGCGAAGTTGTAAAATGTAAAGTAGATGTTATTCGTGAATTGTTATTTTAAAACAGCGGGGACATTTACGACGTTCGAACGTATGTATTTTTCACTAAACTCCTTGTCGTAGATGTAATAAAGTTTGGCTAAAACGTTGAAGACTTCCCGAGAGCGCCGACAGAGCAGTGATTAACGAGCTGGTGACATTCTAGTCTCTTCCTCTCTCCCTCACTCCCCCGTGACGATATCCTCCCAGTCCGAAACAATGAACTTTTTACTCTCATAATTACATTATTTCTTCTCTAACAATCGAGTTTTCTAATTACAATTTGAGCAAATTGACGCTGAATACACCTTTCATTAAAACAAGTTTAATTGCTTTATAGCTGAGAATAACACGAATGAGAAAATGTTATTTCTGTCAGTCATAATAGATGGTTTATTTTGATACAGCCGGTGTGGTATTCATTTTGTGTCTTCATTCCAATAAAATTTTAATTAAATTGTCGTAGGAAATAATTGGCAATGCCGGCGAATTTGTTGTATTCGTGATCATAATTATTCATCCAGTTCAACGTTAATGATTAGTCGAACATAGACGTTGACTATTTTTGTCACGTAAATATATGGGTCTCGATTTTAATAAGATATAACGTATCACCTTCCTCTAGTGACGGTGTCGCGGACGTGGGACGGACGGACGGACAGACATGAAAGGATTTCTGAAGCGTCTATTTTCACCCGCTTTGAACCAACTCGGACACATTTGTTGTTTGTTTTCGCAACCTTCAAGTTGAAGGGGAATGCTGCGACGGATTATGATATTACTTTACAACAAATTTATTTCTTAATTTATCGCATGTCATAATGTATTCTAGTTTAGTAGACGAATTAAAAGCGCTAAATTAAGACTGCAGTCTGTAACTTATTCTGGATATAGTTGGTCTAAGATAGGGCAATAAACATATAGAGCTTCAAAAGGAATCTAATCTACATTACAGACTTTAGATTGTAGAGGTGCCCTAACCAGAATAACGTAACTAGAGTTCGTCACTATGTATACGCCGAAGTCAGCCTTATGGAAGCATAACTAAATGTTTTAGTCTACGTTGGCAAGCCCTTTAGGCTTACATGTAATATCTACTATGCTATACTATATAATCCATATATATATCTTTATATATATAATTCTTCTGTACGTGTGTTGACAGTGAACTCCTCCTAAACGGCTGGACCGATTTGAATGTTTTTTTTTTCGCCTGTACAGTTCGACGTCTGTCAAGACAGATAGTATATATATATATATTACTAACCTAACCTGACCTTCATTTACGTGAGTGAAGTGGCAGCTTCTTCTTATTTGCGGCTTTGTAGGGTCTATAAATGCAATCCAAAAATAAATATTGGCGTAGCTACTAAAAAGTTTTCAAAGAGTAATTTGTTTTAGGATAGTTGCCGGGATAGATACAAAGTACATATTATTTATTTATTGTGACATCTGTTACAAATTATCGGAGAGCGCCAACCAGAATCGTGAATGTCGGGTAAACGCCACTAAAGTTGTTCCTACGTGATCGGCATCCAATAGATTCGGGCCCGACGCGGCATCCCGATCACGCTTAACAAATTCCCGATACGACGGGACCGCACTGTGATTGTCACGGTTGACGATTCCAGTAACGAAACGTCACACACACACGAGTACATACTCCCTACTCACGTATGCACATAGTAACTTAAAGCGGCACTGGCTTCACAACTACGGAATCGGACTTATCTCAAGTCCGAACGGTTATAGATTCCAATGTCTAGCATATATGTATATATAGAGCAATAGTACTAATATAAGTAAAGTATAATATGGTATCTAAGCAAAGTCATAAAAATCTAAACATTTACAAGTTTAATTTTTATGGACATCGTTTCGTTTTTAATAAACTACATATCTAGATTCAAAAGACAAGAGCTTTTTAAGTACAATTATATAAGACTAGTTTATCCCCGTGGTTTCACCCGCATAAGTCCCGTTCCCGTGCGTATTTCGGGATAAAAAGTAGCCTATGTGTGAATCCAGGTCTTTAGCTATCTACGTACCAAGTTTCATCTCAATCGGTCCAGTAGTTTTTGCGTGAAAGAGTAACAAACATCCATACATCCATACAAACTTTCGCGTTTGTAATATTAGTAAGGATGATAAAATCGGTACATGAATGTAAGTTAAAAGTTTAAAGTACCTTTTATCAAATATTGTTGATAATACTGAGTCTATTCAGTACAATCAGCAACCTTTTCATGCACTGATTATTAAACTAAAATAAATATATATAAGTAAGGCAAAACGAAAACGTAAAGCACGAAAGTCGTATTAAAACATTTATTAGCCATTTTATCTCTTCCGGGTGTACCTATTTGCTATTAATCACGTTAACTAAACATATAGAACTCGATCGATGTTTTGCTAGAAAATAAATTAAACTCATATTTACGGCTTATAAATAAATAATAATTTAATATTGTCTTAAGTTTACGCGAATGTTATACATTGAGACTAAGATGGTAGTTGTCCTAATGTTCAGAACATTGGGACAACTACCATCTTAGTCTCCCCGTGAACATGGCTGCTATAAAGCAACCGAAACGTCGGGGCAAAGTGTAAACTTAAATATAAATAGTTTTAAATAAAATTAAATAGCATAGTAAAGTTCAATAATAGTAGGGTTAGAGTTTTCAAAATTATGTAATAAAAGTGTTTAAAGTAAAATAAACAACGCGACAAAATCCGTATAAAGGGTTTATTTTCAATAAATAATAATTATCACATATACTTAAATGTTTCATGTCTACCTAGAAAACAGTAGCTACTTATACTCGGTTATAAAAGAAAGGGACATCGATTCGTAATTATGTTTTGTCTATTATTGGTATTATATCATATTGGTGTTTCTCCTGGGTCCTTTAAGCGGGGCGTGAAAAAGCACCTTCTCAGGCCGTCAAAATAGGGACCTCAACATCGCCTCGGCTGCTATGAGGACGATGTGGAGGCCACTGCTCTTAGACCACACGACTCCTTACCATCAGGCGTAGTGTGGTCATTTTGATGAGCAAAACAAAAAAAAATAATTCGGCCATAATTCATTTAAATTTTAAAGTTATTAAGGTTTAATTGTCTACGTCTATATCCTTTTAATCACATTTATTTTGATTTAGATCTATACAGGTTCATTTACCCATATTTGTCTTTTCAAATAAATTATTACTTACTTAACTATACTCTTTAATTGACGATATCCTAAGCTTGCTACTTTGTTTTCTTTTTTCTTTATTACATATAAATACGTAAATATATTATAATATAAATAGTATATATATCATTTCAATCCGCTCAAAGTTAGCCTGTAAGATATTGCTGATATCTGTTATTATATATTGATATATGTAACCATAGTTACGAAGAATAGTACTACATCAGCAGAACAATGCCGAAATACTACGAGCACGATTCGACTGCTTATGTCAAATGTATGGTTGTGTGCGTGTAGTGTTTTTCATTAATTTAATGTATTTCTAATGCATATTCTATATAAATATTAGAATTCGCCCCTCCTTCTCCGCATAAACTGTGCCAAATTTCATACTCCTCCGTCCACGCAATTTTTATAAAAAGGGGTACAAAGTTATTGCTTCACGTATTAATATATATATTGTAAAAGTTTAATATTTAATATATCAGTTGAGTCTTATTATTTATACTCTGTCTATGGTCTAATCCCTTGACTACATAATTATAATGAAAAACTTATATACATTTTATATTAGTTGAAATGCTTTCAATTGACACGAAACCGTAGTTCTAGGAGAGCCTATGTTCCATCTCCAATATGTATGTCTGGCATAGGCTAATCATGATATAATATTGGTGGAATCATATTTCAAAAAAAAATCTTCTAAGGTTGGGCTCCGACATCTTGGTGACAGCTTTATAATTGTAATAAATTATTTAACCGTTTGAATCCAGTTTTTTCGCGCATCGTCAAAATATTTATGGTGTACAAACAAATTTAAAAACGGCTGTGACAACGCGGGTCTTTCGCTCGCGAATCAAAGGTGCCGCTATCTTTGATCTAGTCGCATGAAACCGACATACGCACACAGCTATTTACAGCTGAAAATATTAATAAAAATGTTTTTACGCGGTTACGATGTAATGTAGGTACGAGGCGGGCTGTAAACAACATCAGTTTCAATGGATATTTAACTAGTTACACGTTGTACAAGATTGCTCGTAGTGTATCTAATAAATACGCTTGTTCACGACTTGAACAAACTATTACAGATGCAGGGTTGTCGATCAGTTTCTTACTTAGATTAAAAGTGGTGTTAAAACTTACATACATTAACAGTCCGTTATTTTCATTCTCAGTTAAAGCGAGCTTTATAATTTTACAATATATATAGTACATGTATTTTATTATACAGGGTGTCCGGTAATTAATGGATAACCTTGAAATGTCTCATAGTAATACTGAAGGCCGTTCAGAAAAAATGAAAAAAATAATAAAAATATTTTTTTAAATATATATTAAAAAGTGCAAGCTATATTAGCATAGCATACTTTTGACTGTCTATCTATTAGCATAATTAGTGTTTAATATTAAAACAACAAAAAACTGATGGAATTCATTCATTTATGGTCGTAGTATACAAGAAAGTTATACATGGTAATTAAAAAAAAAACACATATCTCAGGTAGTAGTTAGGATAGATTTTTTTCATATTTTTTTCTGAACGGCAATCAGTTCCACTATAAGACATTTCCAGGTTATCCATTAATTACTGGATGTCCTGTATATACAGGACAAATAAATGCGACAGCTGTGCGAGAGGTATTTGGTTCGATTTCCGTCGAAATGACTAGAATCTGTCAGTAGCATCACGGTGGCAATAGTTTCGCTCTATATTTCGTGAAACCTAAAACAATTGCTAGCAAAGTATGAGTGTAATACACTACTGCTTACCCCTTAGGAGATATATACGCAGGGCTATGTATAAATGTGTGCCTTGATCTAAAGGTGTTATACCTATGGCAATAATGAATATATATTTGCTACAAAGCTGACCCATGTCTTTAGCTTGATTCACTCTCATCACGTTCTGCATGCGCACTCCGTGGCTCAGATTATGCCTAAGCTAGCCTATCCTCAGAACGTATCTGATTTGTTTAACAAACATTCGCCGAAGCATTCTAATCCCAGCTGCTCCATTCACACTTACCGCTTGCTTCGTTAATCGTTTCGCCTAGTCTTGCCATATAGTCATATTAGCATACCTATTCCTATATACAACACGTTCTTATCAAAACTCTCATTCTAAATGGTCAATAATTTATGTGCGGGTAACCTATAAACTTAATGCATTTACTTGACTGTGTGATAAGACAGACACGTCTAACATAATTTGAGTGAACGGTATGTTTCGTCAGATCGTTCGATGTCGCACTCCGCACACACTCGCTAGATTCATCACTGCCATGCGATAAATTCTACTAAAATTTATGATATTGTTACATCTTACTAACCTCTACAGTTGTTCTCATAACATCATCAACAATACGACAAAAATACGTGAAACAGTCATTTGATATTCCTCTTAATAGTTATATCCTGTAAGACACCGGACGCTATGTCCTCGTAAATTATTTCGTAGGATTACAAAAATAAATGACTTCAGATATGCGGTTTGTTTACTTCAAACCAAAAGATTTCAACGTGCCTATTGCTATTTTAATAACGTTATTTTTCTAACAACGAGATGACACTATTTCAAGATTTAGTTTAGAATGTTTCTATAAATTTCGTTAAGTTCTTTGTAGCTAATAAAATACCTTTCGTTGTCACCAGATAGCGGCGCCATTTACATAAAAGTTTATAGGTTCATAACATTAACGTTGAGTGTGCTCACTGTTTCAGGGAAAAACCCCATGAAATATACTGCATAGCTTTTATAACGACTACTATTTGATGTCATTACCCTGTCCACCCCAAAGCAAAATGGCTGACGCCACCATTAGCCTATTACACTGAATAGCACTGCCCTGTCATCTACCACCAATTACAGACCAACATGTAGTAAACAATAACATTGATGTATCTAAATTACAGACGGGTCGTGTGTAATCATTTTTCTATTCATAGAAAGCACATACTTGTACATCGGTTCAATTAATTCTCAAAGGGCCTACAAGGGGTTAAATACGTTTAATGGTCGGTTTAACGAGGAGCCACTTTATTTAGATTGTCTCCGACTCGACCCCGCTGAGTTGTGACGTTCGAAATCACCGGACGAATTAGGGTTGTGACATTATTATACTATCAGATTACTAATAACGATTACAAATACTAACTAGTAACCGCTCATTAAAAGTATAACTGAAACCATCGCCGTCTCTCTATTCTAACTATAAATAAATGTAATGTTACGTACATTACAGATGTAAATTACATGTGATTTGAGTATCTATTACATTATCTACTCAAGTATCTTAAGTGTACAAGTCATAAAAATAAGTTTATCGAGTACCTACGTTTATGAATGTAAGAAAGTATCGATGGTAGCGCGTAACTTATTCAAACAGTGTCGCGGGGGAGGAAGCGGCCGTCACGCGGTGTTCCCTAACAAGACGGAATTAAATACGAATGTATTAGTCCACCGCGTTCGTCTCTTCTTACGCGTTTTAATATTTAACTTTTATTCACTCGACGCGCTTTCTCGGAACGGACTGCGTTGTGACGCGATTCTTGATTAGGATCGACGGTCGCCCGGTCGCCCTTGCGCGCGGGCGGTTCGAATAATTCCCTTTAGCATAATATTTCAATAACGCAGGAAGACGCACCAGCATGGCAATGTTAAATGATTTCGTTCATGTCAACGTCTTCTTTATTTGTCTTAGATGACGCTACATCAAAGTAACGTATAGATTCTATAAAAGGAATCTAACATTTCAAAGAGTAGCGCGGCCTTTGTGGTGTACGGTACCATTATGTTGAACAAAATATTGAATGACCTCGCCGGGCGGGGATAAAAATATCGACGACCGAAAAGTTTTGGGGAAGCAATAAATCTACTTAATTAGTCGATTTAGCTTTTCACTGAAAACTTTGATTGGAAATCTTTGTGGATACGATTAAGATTTAACGGATGAGGGTGGAGTCCTTAGAGTTGTCGATTCACGAGGACAATTCACACACATAGCGAAACGTGCCTGCCTGTCAGCGGACATGGGAAAATGCGATCGATGCTTTAACATGGAGTACGACAGGACGAAATGCGGTCACACGATCGAGTTAGCTCACCTTGTCGCATACACTGCGACATGTGCCCTCAGCCTTGTCACAGCACGCAGTTATATCTGAAACAAAATTAGAAGCATTAATACAAGAGAATGTTTTATAGCATCGAACATATTTGTATAAACGTGCGCGAGGGATCAGTCGGCTGGAGCACAACAGCTGGTGCCAGACCACAATAAAGTAGCTGTGACAGTTACAGATGACGGTATAAAGCTTTTGATCTATTTCCTCTAACGACCGCTTTTATTCATATCACTGGTTGTTATTGCAACCATTTAGATATTAAGATGAATACCAACTACAAAGTAATGTGTGTTCTTGACCTACGGTTTTTTATTAGTAATGTTAGATTAAAGAGCCATTAGTTTGGCATGGATCATTATTTTATTGCCAGATCAGTGAATTTAATAGTTGTATGATTATATAGATCAAAACCTTTTATCTCTAATATAATCGTTTACTTTACAATAGAAACCTACTTCAAACGATCATTTGTGATGTAAATACACTGTCTATTTTCGTTTTGCTTTTGTTAACCTGATTTTAAAAATATAGCCCATCAGGCTGTCTATGTCTCAACATTCATACATCTTTTTTCGGAATTTTAAGGAGATATTCCAGACCGCGTGCCTGGAATATCTCCTTAAAATTCCATAACACGACGTTTTCATTTTCATTACCTATGATAGAAATTATTTATTATTCACCGAACTTCGAAACTCAAGATTTGGTAGGCCACCGTTTTTCCCACTAGCCTGTAATCGATTGATAACTTCAACAAAATAAACCATAAACTAATTTACATAAACTACGAAAGAAATTACTTTCAATAACACCGGAGAAAGCAGGCGTGTGTTTACAAAGTTGCTTGCGAACCAGTTTAATAAGGCAAACCCCTGGAGTCCGATTTTGTTAGAATCAAATTATAGGAAATATACGAGCTTGGGTAACACTAACACCAAGTAAAATGTTCTAGTTAAGGACGGTCGACAACTCGACACCGGCATACTGCTCTCGAAATCTAAATGTTCAACTAACACAAATATTTGATCAGATAGTAATCAAATTTGATTCGGACGGACGTTTCAACTAGCGACGCTTCCACGTGTTTGTTGACTGTGTTCCATTGATGATCTTTACTTTATCGTATGTAGGTATATGCATTCATTCAATCCTAACTGTCCTAATTGTTTGTTTATTTGTTACAGTCTCACGCCTTTATTATTCGACTGATCATCATGCAATTTCGCGTATACGTTGTCAGTGGTACAGAAAAGTCAAAGTCAAAAATCATTTATTCATTTAGACCACAAAGTAACATTTATGAACGTCAAAATATATAGGTTAGTGAGTTTACTAAGTTACACACTACATTAAGGTTAGTTGCTAGGTTCAGGCAAAGGGCCTATGGCCACTTTTTTAAATCGCCAATTTAATATAATTTCAGTATTTTACAACTCATATCAACAAGGTGTTGCAGCCATTATACAATATACTTTAAAAAACTAAAGATAATATCAATAATAACTTAATAATAAATTAAAGAGATTAAATAATTTGGATCAAGTTATATTTTCAATATAAATCTAAAATAGACAGTAGGATGGCATGATGGCGCATACACTTACACTTTGTGACAATGTAAAGTTGTGGATTTATATTTTTCAATAATAATCAAAATGAGAAGCAGGATACTTGATAACATCACATATAATCACAAAGATCCTCAACATTACTAAGTTGACTTATGAATATAAATACATATCTTTGTATCCTGAATGCAACAAGCAACTAGTTCCATGAGGTTTGACTGAATAATGACATTAATAACCCTTGCGAATGTGCTGTATTTTAACGGTGCTTTTAAATTTAAGCAATGGTAAATTAATTACATTAATAGATAGTTTATTAGAAAAAACGTATACCGAGTCCCGCAAATGTATTGAACTTTATGTAAATGATGATATGGGCCTAGGGGAAAAGAAATTCCTCCCTATCCCTCCGAACCGTATTTAATTTTCTGTACCACTTTTCAGACCGCGAATGATAGCTAGTGCATAAATATAGTTCTACAATAATTATATTGGCTATATATGAAACAAACACAATCTCTTCGTATATATGTATTTCTTTATATACATATTATTTATTATGTACAAACCATTACATTACTTGTACATAGATTAAAGAGAAGACGAGAGTGTGTCACACAGTCGGCCTCGATGGCGTAGTGGTTTGTATAACCGACTGCCACGCCTGAGGTCGCGGGTTCGATTCCCGCACAAGTCAAACATTTGTGTGCATGACCATGGATGTTTGTCTTGGTCTGGGTGTTTCTACATACTACAGAATTCATAAACATTTACGTTTTTGTTTCCAAACCAACTCGACATTATATACTATGGATGTCATAGTATATTCGATATTTCAATTGTACCTAGAACATTGCTGTACTTTCCTATGTACGATATCTACCTATAGCCGATTAAGGAGAAGACAGATTAGCATGATTAAAGTTGTCGCTAAACCGGATAATCGCATCATATTACTCCATAAAGCAAAGGACTGCTATAACCCACATTGCTCACAGGCAGCTTATTACACATTCATCGAACCACTCTACGCAAAATATAGTTGTAAGCTATTAATAATTTCCTCTTCATTCCAGAACCGAGATAAGGATATTTACTGATCGAATTCCAAGTGAGATGCTTCAAAACATGAGAAAAGTTGAATCACCCGCACTCAACGTAACATGCTGTGTGTAGTTTGACGCCGTTTCTAGGACCGTGTCGTTCGAATGTGACGTCACTGTCACATCAACTTCTATTCCAAGTTTAAAACTTTGTTCTCTTTGGATATAAAAAGTATTATATTATGTCTGCTGGCTCTCACGTGCGTAGATTATCCACATTTTTTCTAGTATTCAATTGCCATGGAATTATTAAGTACAGTTTATGCATAACTAAGTTCTTATTGATACTACGGTTTTTGTTTTTCACTTACGCTTTAATTACGCACCCTATATACTACTCGCACGGTTACTAAATAGATTATTTGAATATAAATAAATTTGGCCTCTATTCGAAGCACTTAACTCAAATATAATATCAGAGTTTATACTCACATAATAAAAATTGGAATTACTTCCAAATTGGGAGTTTAGTCACTTGTATCGCAACATTGATATATGCGATAAGTACTTCTCATTCTCAAAATGAATAAATTGAAATCAATTTCAAAGAAAATTCAAAGAGGGTTGCTATACAATGATCATTGCACACCTTTGTGAGATCTTAAAATATAATGTTACTCTTCGTCCTTAATTCTAATATAATTAAATTCCATAAAACACGTCGCTACGTAGAAACATAGATTTATTAACACGTTTAACTAAATACAACTCGGCAATAGAAGTATTAGAAGTCCACAGTAGTAAAGCATAAAACGCTATACTGCAATTGCAACATTTGCATCGCACCGCTTATATTAAAAACAGTTTAGCCATAAATAAAGCAGTTTACTTTCTAGTATTGCAGCGCCAACAAATATATTATTTGCTTACCTTGCGAGCTCACACAAGCTAGAGTAACTGCTGCGAATATGAGGCTGGATTTCCACACGTTACTCTGAAATCTGCTACAGCTTTTAATGGCCTCCATATTTTATTTCGTTACGTAACACATCTGTAAGAGAGAAATACACAATAACATTAGACATCTATTTTAAATAATATTAAGTAACATAGATACATAGTTTCATGCCTATGTCCTTGAAATGGTAGGAAGAGGGATACTGCCCTGACATTTAGCCAAGTATGGCTTTAGGTCTCAGATAACGACACTAACAAACTCGCCTCCTATCGAATATGCACTTGATTTGACGCTATATTAGCGTCAAATGATTAAAAAAGTCGAATAACTGAATCCGCGACATCTAATTCAGCAATCAATAGAGAACAACATATCTTAAGTTCTTAACGAACATTAAAAAGACGACGTCTGTAAGTGAGTCCGTCTTTTTAGGCTTTAGGCTCGAAACAATAATTTTCATAACATTCTGTCTAGTGTAGGTTTAAATCAAATAGTTCAGGTTAACCTCCAATTTTATCTCAAAAGTAAAAAGAAATATCGAATGCGAATTGACATTAAAAAAATATTTATGAAAACGTTAGTAAGAAAATCACAATGTTATCGATTTTCTATATACAAAGCGGCAACTTCATATTTAAACCCCTTATTATATTTTAGTAAAGTTCAGCTTAAAGATAAAAAGTAATCGTATAAATATGTACAACAAATAAAAATCGAGCAGTTTTCTACGTATCATTTACGTACACACAATGAATTCAAAATCAAACGCATAATGTCGCTAACAGATTGAATCATCATGGCGCATCGATAAATCCAGTTGCATCAATAACTCAAGTAATCCTTACAAATGATTTATTAGCCTTCAAGTATCAGTGCTTAGCACGCATACTGATTTATTTTGTTTTTATTACTATAGATGCGTCACCGTTCAATAGGATCAGTGTGTGACTGCGCAATCTGGCGACCGTGTGATCTCGAATTCAACTTCCAGGTCAATAATGCAATAAGTTTTGTGGGTTCGAATCCCACACGGGGCAAAAAATTGCGTAATCCACAAAGGTTGCTTTTTGCATTGTAATTGACTTTCAATTCTATTATAATAATCAATGCTACTGCTTGCCTATTAGTGCCATCGATATTAATGATAAGATAGGTAAAGCTTATTTGGCTCAGAAAAACGTCGATAGTGAGATGATATTCGACCACACGTCATTTCGAACGCAAGTCGCAAGTTTTCCATTGGGATACCGATGCGCCGATTCTATATAATATAAATAATATAATATCAGTCCTGTATATAAACTGTTCCAACCACCATGTTGAACCATTTCTCGGCACGGCCTCGTCTACGTGTGATAAGGGTTAGGTCATAGTCCACCCCACAGACCCAGTGTGGATTGGCAGACTACACATATCTTCGATAACATTATGGAGAACTCTCAGACATGCAGATTTCCTCACAATGGTATCCTTCACCATTAAACCAAGCGATAGTCAACTATATAATACATACATAACTCAAGATTTCTGCATAGCAGTCCAAGTCTCCCAGCAGGTTAACGCTATTTCTATATAATATGTCAATATGATTAGCACCTAGTTACCTACTATAATTGACTTTTTTTCAGTAGCCTCAAAATGTCATACCTAACCTATGACACAACGGCTTTTTAATAATGTCTAGCATTTCAACAATTGACAGATTAATGCAAGTATGTTACTTGAAATGCAAGTGACAAGCGCAGCAAGCTAAACTAAAATTTACATGTCACATATTTAATGTAATAACACTAGCCAAGTGTGAACCGGACACGCGCACCGAGGGTGGCAGTTGAATTCATCAATTTCACCGCCTGAATACCGACCGCATATCCAAATTAGTTTTGTAATCGATATTTGTTGAATTCTTGAAAACTCCGCTACTTAGAAACGTTGTAATCGATCGATTTATGTAAGCTTATATTGACTACACGAATGGTGTGGTATAAGTGGTCGCCTCGTCACTGCCACTAAGCCGATTGTTGTGGGTTCAAAACCCAAAGTAGACAAAAATTGTGTAATCCACAAAGGTTCCAAGACTATCCATTTTCGGAATCTGTGGAATACACAATGTTCATTATGTTCGTTGTCCGAATGTTTGTATATGTCCCCTGCGGCACAAGATATATTCCTAGGGAGTGAGGTGTCTGTTCCTATAAAAATATGTAAATTTCTATCAAATCTCAATTATTTTGACATTTCTTAATAAAATACTCGTAGTTGACTCACATGACCGACGGTCTAGAGGGAAACCGTTAGACTGCCACGCAGAGATCTCGAGTTCGATCCCAAGGCGCGCATCTCTGACTTTTCGAAGTTATGTGCGTATTAGTTAATTATCGCTTGCTTTAACGGTAACGGATAACATCGTAAGGAAACCTGCATGTCTAAGAGTTCTCAATAATGTTGTCAAGATATCTGAAGTCTGCCAATCCGCACTGGGCCAGCATGGTGAACTATAGCCTAACACTTTTCACACTGAGAAAAGGCCCGTGCTGAGCAGCGAGAGAGTTTAATACAGGGCTGATAATATATTGTAGTTGACACAAAAGTATATGAACCGGTTATACCAAGTTAGAAATCCTGGGGTGACTAGCTCGTCTATCTATACGATAGCAAGAAGTACGAAATCAGAAACTGTGCCCGTGTGACATCAGCATAGCCAACGAAAAGTAGATATGTTACATCTCTGTCTAACCTTTGGGGACAAATAGACGTGATGCTTTGTTATGTCTATTACTAAACGAGTGGAGCGTGCCAAACTACAACAACACGTCATTACGCAATTAAGAAGGAAATAAGAAACAATTTGTAAACTATGAAATCATATAACCATTATCTAGCTATATTTCTATGCAATCTGCTACTGATTGAAAGTTTATAAAGTAAAAGTGATATGAATCTGATAATGATATGTGAGCTAGTACCAGTTCAAGCCAACCGGTACTTACTACACGTCTCATACTGCAAGGTTTTAGGGCTTTCATTACCAAACAGTATGAATTCTTCTGTTCATATGGTTAGCAATTCTAAACAAGAGTTTTTCTAGCCTCTCTTATCATCAATGTATAACTAACATTGAGTATCGGCCGTCATACGTGTCGGACTCTCCCGAGACTACGTGCCTGCCGAATAAAACACCACGGTGTGCCAACTCGCTGCTTTGTATGGTGGGTGGGTCGCTGGAACTGAAACTACATCAGTGACCTACCCAGCAGTGCCCAATGGAGAGATGTTGTGTCTGCGGGCGACGACTCCTGGACGACGCCCTGGCACAACAGAGAGCGTCGTTCCGATTCAACGGCTGGCGGGTGGGAGATCCCCGTTCTACGGAAGCACTACCCTTCCCCAAGGATCGTAGTCGGGACCACAAGGTCGCACGCCACGTAAGCCCAGTCTTATACTAGTGACCAGTGAGGTAGTCAGTCTGCAGCTAGTAGCAGTAGAAAACCAATATACACTAATATTATAATGAGAAACATTTAATGTTTCTTTGTTTGTAAGGATCTAACAAAAAAGTTACACAAAATATTTAAAAATTCTTTAACCATAATCACAGAATAAAATTGGCTTTTTTAAAAAAAAAAGAACTGTTACTTATATAACCTAACCTACTTTTACGCAAGTGAAACCGCAGGCGAAAGCTAGCTACTATACATTTTTACAAACAGCAATGTTCTTATGTTAGAAAAGCAATCTGAACATCGTAAGTTTACACTAGGCCATATACATAGCATATGAATGTATACAAAGAATTTTATGAACCGTAACAAAGTGTAAAGTAAACTTTTGATATGGTAGTCGGTGTGTGAGGAGGAGTCGTTAATTTATCACATTACCGCCTTTATCGCCGTGTCGCGGCTAATTAGTGCGTGTGCCCGTTATCATGTACGACACGAGAATGTGTCGCATTTGATTAAATTTAACACAGAACAGACGTATTTGCCGTACATAGCATTGCTTCTGTATTTTGTGCAAGGAATATACAGAGATGAATCAGAATTACATCACGCCAGGTATTGTATATAAAATATGTATACAGGGTGATTTTGAAATCGTGTAATTCCTTTTAACTAAATAAAAATATGGTCAGGGTTATTCTATATCACCAGTAGAATGCGTGGTTAAAAGGAATTACACGATTTCAAAATCAACCTGTATAGTTTCAAATAAAAAGTAAAAATTTGTATTTCAAATAAACTGCAATAAAATGTATACTATCTCTACGCCTATAATGGTTTTTGGAATTGAGAGCTTATGGCCTGTTATTTGAAATCAAATATCAATTATTTCAAATTTCAATAGATTTGCTTCGAAAATGCAGCCAGCGCTAACTAAGTGTTACTCTACGCACAATTATTATTGTAAAATATCGAATTCAATCCCCGGAATATAAAACCGTTATTAGGTATTTCTAACACGAATTCTGGAATATCGGATACACACCAATACCTAATCTGGCCAAACCTTAATCTTGCATACAAGGTATATGAAATATTACGAAGATATATAGGCGATGATAAAAATATATAGAAGTACACTATGGTATGATATTGGTATATACCAGCACCTATAAAGGTACACCGTGCTAATAGGGTGAGTCTTTTACTGTAGGATCGGCTCGATCTAATATCTCATCTATCATTATTTAAGTAGAGTAAAAAGCAGAGGTAGTCCAAAAGATAAGGCTTTGGACTTACGATTCGAGGTCGTAAGTGAACCCACTCTCACCACAAACAATATAGCTTATCTGGGTAGATTAACAAGAATAGTAGTAATTTGTAAAATAAATTGTAGGAATCATTAAAACTACTTTTGATGTCACATTTGACTTCGAGATAAAAACTATTACAGAATAGCACGGCCGGTCATAAAGTCCAACACTCAAAGGTAATCCTAAAGCAAGATCGTGTTAATTTTATATATTTTTTATGTCTAACAAAACAGAGTTGATGCCAATATTTTTATACGTTACCTACATAAAGATTTACTATTGCTTTTCCTTTGAAGTTTGTTAGCCATCTAGAGTCAGCCCATAATACGAAAATAAGTTGGCTCGTCGTTCATATATCAATAACTGAATGAAATGTTCAGCTTGAGTTTCACAAGAAATGGTAGAGAGAAACAGACCGTTACTGCCATCAAAGATCTAACCGGATAGAGGATTCTATTCTAAATTAATTAACACATTCAGATATTATCGAATACTTCTTTGGTGACAAACAAGCATATGCTTGTCACGCTTAAATATTATTAACGTATTGCAAATACTGTAAAAAATGACACAAAGACCATTTGCTATTCTACTAGAAAGAAGGTAGAGGTTGTGAAACTCAACCAGCTCATCTCAATACCTCCTACTTAAAGGGCGAGGATATTGCTGTTTACGGAGCTCATATGCAAGGGTACAAATGCCGCGCTACTGCTAAGATTTTTGTTTTAGATAACTGAATAAAGATATTCCTAACTAAAGAATTAAATCCAGTATCTCACTATCGACAATAAACACGAATAACACCACTATAGAGGCACTAAATCATATTGTTCTGTAAACGTCTACTCGTACGACCTAAATAAATGGACATTAATTAAATAGTCGGCATATCTAAGAATCATATGAGTGTAACAGACGTATAGGAGCATTAGACACAGGCACATGTAGGTCCACAATAACATATGCTCGTTTAATGTGTAGTACGTGCAACATTTGCGTACACAGTCGTCCGCGTCGCTCGAGTTTTCGCACAAATCAAACCGTGCCGCGCGGACCGTGTGAATCTACCATAACTAAAATAAAAATGCTTTATCGCTCTACACGGACCAAACTTATAGCAAACTTTGCCTCTTACGCGCTAAGAGTGTTGTCTACAAGTTTGCCTTCTAAAATGTTATAGTGGCAATAAATAATTCAGAAGGTATTTCAGTGAGTACGGATATGTAGGCTCTACTACTTTATATACACATTAGTGTGAAAAGTTATTTGGCTTGTTTTTGATTTTAGATGTCGGCTCAAATTTTCAGGCTTAGACAAAAATCAAATAATCGTTTTGAGGAGATGTTAATGTCCTTTGTGTTTGTCGTTTAGTAACATTAAATCAAATAGACCACGCTATATTATTTATTCGTAAATAAAAGTAAATCAGAACTTCTCGTATTTGCTTACAAACTATGTTCACAAAATTACCATAACTTAGCGGAAGTTCTTCCCACTCAATAGAGACTAATAAAAAAGAAACCTAATAATAATAAAAAAAGAAAATATTCACAAACTCGACAGAAATTAAGCTTTACGACACAAGCACGGTCATTAACAAAATTTACGGAGTGGAGCATTATGAAAACAAAATTATGATACCGAGCTACGATTTATTTCGGCCAGTAATATAATAAAAGAAAAAGTTTTGTTTTGAGATTCGTGACATCAGATTTTTCCTCTGAGTAATTTAATAAACTGGTTTTGCTTGAAGTACCTCTTTCAGCACAAGCATTCGTCAAATATGTATTTTACTTAGGTATATTAGGGACAAATCGTGTTCAAAAATAAATCTGTTCAATTTTAGAGTGTGAGTAATTTTCAATCATAATGACAACGATAATTTTGCCTCTGTGTAAAATAATTCTTTGGTTGCCCTATAATCATGTATATTATATTATAGTAGAATGTTTATAAGTGTCTCTACATTGAGGTATGCTAGTTGTATTGAGAGATATTCAATACAGTCTAAAATTGTTCTGAGTCTGAGACTCTCTGATAGATGAAATGATATTGAATATCTTTTTCACACGTAGAGAACAATAAAATTGAACATTGATTTAGCTTCCGTACTGTCTTACTTAATAGATAAATGACACGCAAGTCATAAAAATGTATGGCATTGGAATTACAATACAATTTCAATTCCCACATATTCTATGTATTATCCAATTTTTGTAACGCCAAGCTAGAACTCAGTATATGAATCAACCATACACTCCTTAAATAGTCGTATCCTGTTGTAAATTTCAATTAATGTTGGTAACGGTCAATGGGTAAGGCATCGAACTTATAATCGAAGATTGCAGAATCAAATTGCACTCTTTACACTACATTCTAGGCATTAATCTAGCCATAACAAATATATGCATCTCGTGTATAAGACTGAAATAAAAATGTGGCTATTACTAAATATAACAAAATTGTAAAACCTTTATATACCTTAAACCTGTCAAAAACTGCTTAAATGATGATTTAGAATCCTCTAACTATTTATATATATTTTGTAGTGCTCCCAAATATACAGTAGCTGAAAAAGCCGGCTATCTAACTTATAAGTTGGTACCTGTTATACAATATTTAAGACACTGTGTTTGTAAAAATAAATAATTATTATGCTATTTATAGATAATAAATAAAACACTTAATCAGCTTATCTAGAAGTGACAATATGTTTTGCATTGTTATAAATATAATTATTGATAAACTTTACTCTGCACTATCTTTGAACTTATTACTTACTTTATTGCCCAGAATGAAAGTGACTTTTAAATCCTAAATGTATGTAGATGCGTTATGTTATTTAACCATTTAACGATAAAATCAAGAAGATATTTTGTACGCTTGGAACTCAAAATTATATTTAATTGCATTCTATACTAATGTTCAAATAAATTGTGCATGTGACTTTACTTTTGAATTAAATATAAGTATTAATTATTAACCTGCTTCTAAATTATTTTTGTTTTTTAAACCATGTCCAAATTTTGAGTTGTCACTACTCTTAAAACGATTAAATTCAATAATTGAACATAATTATCCAAAAAGTTATTTCAATTTAACTTTGTTTGATGATGTTGTTACATTTGATTGCCTCAATACCGACTCATTAACAAATCTAGGATAAACGCGTATGATCCGATATAAACCTATATTTTCTGAATTACCGGCGCTAATTCAGAAATGTTTGATCTAACAGATGCGCCAATATGATTTATTACGAAAGTTTTGTCACTAAAGATCAAAGCAAAATTTTCCATAGAAAATGACATCTTTCAGACCAAACTTTTCTTTGAAAAATAAGTCGTCTCTATGACGATCACTTAAAAAGGTGCGTTTGTTTTTAATATTTTAATGCTATTAATTTAATTACATATCATGTTAACTGCTTGATTTTCTTTAAACAAGGAGTACCGTAATAAAAAGTTTTAAGTAGGTACCTATTGATGTCAGTGTAGTGACTTGTGTGTTGTTATTTCTAATATCTGCAAGTTATTTTCGTCCCATCTCATTTCACGTGTATTCAAAGCAAAGTCCCGGACATGTCTTATCTTTATTGTGTCTACCTAATCTTGCTCCTGCAGCGTACTAGTTAAGTGACGCATACACAACACTGCACTAATTTACATTAATTTTATAACTCTTATATGTTTACAAAAAGTTTAATCTAGTTTTAGTTTCACTTTCTGTTTTTACACAGTTCACTATTCACGATAATAAAATTCGCGCGCTTTTCGATAAGTCTCTAGTGTAACCTCCCCGACAACCTTTCTCGCGCCAAATTGACGCGTTACTAAATAGACCGGCATAAATTCATTCAACTCCAGCTTCTGCGCTATCTGTCTTTGTCGCTCAGCCGTTTTTGTGTGTACCGCTGTCTCTTTCTTACGCTTCCGCCTGATGAACCCTATTGAGCTCGTTAGTCATTAATTAATTCTGCATAAGAAAATTACTTTTAATTTAAACAGTGCACAGATGTGACCAATTTTGTTCCGTAACAGGACTTGGTAATAAACTGTAACGTGGATTTTTTACTTAAAATGATTTATGGTTTTCTGTGTGTACTTAAACACATTTATGTTTCTTCTTCGTTTTCAAGCAGTTATTTTATAACGAGCAAATAATTGTTATGAAAATATTTATTTAGGTATGTCGATTAAATTAATTGTAGGTATATTATATAATAAAATAATTAAAAATATCTAATAAAATTAAATATTTGTATATTACACATATAAAATATTAAACAAAAAAATAAAGAAACATAATTTTCGACTGCTGCAAGACGTTAATTGTTTTGTACACTCTACATTTCAACCATATTGATTTAGTATATCATTAAAACCTCGTGGAAATAGTTATTATTATAGAGGTTAAAAAATATAGAAATAATTTGCAATTCAAAACTTTGGTTATCTTGATAATTTAAATTAATTTGAATTCTTGGTATATTTTAAAGTCTGAACAAAATATAAAAATAAGTGTAAAACTCGTTAGCGCCGGGCGCTACCTGCTGAAAGTCAAGTGCTACGAACGTGGGACAAACGGACAGAGCTGCTCCACTTGAGTCTGTCAAGTGGCGCCAGACGATACGCTTGTCTTATAATTAAACAAAAGCACGACCGTTTCTTACTAGGCTCCATTTATATTTTAGGTCAAACTAAATTTAAATATCTTTGTGGATAAGCCATATAGTTCGGGATGGACTCTATGTGTGTAATCAGTATGAATCTACTATCTGTGTCTTGGAATATTTGTAAGAGTTGGCTACCATTCCGAGTCAGTAAACGCTAGATCCTAAAATTAAATTCTTTTATGCATAAAATATTAATCAAACTCTTTAGCTAAACGATTATAAAGGTGATAGTTAGGTAACTAAAGAAACGGGGCTTTTAATGTTATTATGTTGTTAAAGTCTTTTAAAAGCTAGCTGTTATTCAAATGTTAATAATTAATTAAAAGATGGTTCTTAATTCTTCCATATGTTTTGAAGGCAACTCGTTCAGGTTGGTTGACGTATATCAGCTGGGGAAATAATCTGCCACAGATAAAACAGAATATTATGAACTGGGAACTGGCAAGATAAGCTGAAGCGTTAATCGTAATATAACTTAGGATAAAATTTTAAGCTGCACAAATAAATGTATTAAAACTGTCTTCTTTTCAAGGGATATAAGTTCGCTTGACCTCCGGTTGTCCTAGATAAGACGATTTAGATCCAACATTGCAAAAGCTCGTTGGCGAATTAGAGGCATTTAGTTTTAAAATATTAGCACGAACATTATTTATCGTGATTCATTCGGCAAACAAGCAGACGTAAACAGCTTCTAAACATTCAGATTCGATACGGTTTTTGTATCTTGTGACATCATGTCCTGGACTAAAACATGGAATACTTTTTATCCCGATGTAGAATGCTATGAGATTCACGCAGGTAAAGCTGCGTGCAGACACTAGTCAGCATACATAATGGCTTTTTACATTCCAACATGCACTAGCAAAGCACTGAAAGAGTACCTGCTTTTGTGAGCTCATCAACAACATACAATTAAAATAAAGAGCGATAAAAGGGATTGTACTGTTAAAATCAATATCAAGCTAGTCTTATTTTGAAACCCGACGAATGTTACTCTTCTGATCCGTTTAGAAACATTTTGGAGAAAAGCCAGGTTAAGAGTACTCTAAACCGACAAGCGTACATGGCAAACGTGATGAGAGTAAATAATGAAAAAGAGATAAATCAGAAAAACCTGGCTTCAAATCAAAATATGGAATCGCCAGGACTTCGGATTTCGATTTGTACGTAGTCGAAAAACAGGCTTCCGTTTATCTGTCACCTATCCTCGTTACTTATGCAAGACTGGTATTATATTACCTACTCTCCCTATATCTCGCATGGTATATAATTAAAATATAGCATATGTTACGCGAGCGGCCTGAGTCCGATCTGTGTAAAAAACCAAGGGTTTTTGAAGGCCTATGTCCAAGAATAGACTTTCTGCTGAGTTGATAATAGTTTGCCTACGTTTTGGCAATAAGTATAACGAGAATCAGATGGTGTTAGAGTCTGTTTAATTTCAGTAAAAGTAAAGCTTATATACTAGTGTGGCGCGTGTGTACATTTGCATACGTGTGCATTTTAACTTATCTTAAGATGTGCTCTATCGGAATACGTGTAATAATGTAATCGCTACAATGGTAATGATATTTTACGCAAGGATAGTTTAGCTTGCCGGAGGGCGCGAGACGACCTCCAGCCACCCTGAGGATTGACCTGGGGGTGGTGGGCTTCGTGGGCCTGCCCGCCACCCGATCAGCACCAGGTCCGAGAGGCGGCGTGCGTGTTTCCACGCGCGCCTCTGTATCGTGTGTCCGTTCCGCCCTCAGGAGGGACAGTAAAATTAGTGGTTGTAAATTTGTGTAGTGGCCTGCCGTTTCATACGACGGGCCGAAATCTCGGCGGTGTCGCGATTGCATGTGAAAGCAATTCGCGCGGCCCCGCCGATTGCGATTATATCGAGGAACACCGTGGTAGGTTTAGTCGGTATTACCGGGATGTCACTCACCATCGTCGGCCTCGATGGCGTAATGGTTAGTGTAACCGACTGCTACGCCTGAGGTCGCGGGTTCGATTCCCGCACAAGTCAAACATTTGTGTGCATGAACATGGATGTTTGTCTTGGTCTGGGTGTTTGTATGTATAATATGTATATATTTACAAAAAAAAAAAAACAAAAAAGTATATATGTATGTTTATCCATTGTCTAGTACCCATAGTACAAGCTCTGCTTAGTTTGGGCTAGATGGTGTTGTGTGTATGTGGTAGAATATTTATTATTTATTATTATTTATCTTTCCCCGGTGAGACCGACATAACCTCTCCGTCGCCCCGCGGAGAGGTAAGCGTCAAAGCAGAACAGCAGGATAAAAAAAAAAGTTAATGTAGCTTACTATTAGCGAAAGAATTTTTAGAATCGGCTCAGTTGTTGCAGAGATGCACTAACTGACAAACGAACAAATTTTACCTCTACATAACATTAAAACATACACTAAAACAGTAAACTCTTGTAAATATTGGACCCTAAAGCTGCATTTACATTAGCGAATGATGTACAAGACAGTTTTTATTGCTCAGATCCAGTATCAATGCATAGGAACACACTTTCATGAATAAATTTCCATGCCAGTCACGCAGACGTATCTCACGGCTTTCCGATAAAGCTCGCACCGAAGACACCGACTACATAAACCTTAGGTACTAGTATTATATCTACTGCATACGAGGACGAATAAAAAGAGCCATTTTATTTTTCCCTTTTTATGTTTTCTAGCAGTTTAATTTGTTATGTTATAGATATGTGGAGTGGAGCCATTATGAGATATTTACGTACATTTTTAAACGTTTGCCGTTTTAGCTATATTGTAGCCGTGTAGCCAAGTAGATTGGTACCAGTCTGTTTCTGAGCATTAACTATTTATTTGTTAAAAGGACATTATATTATAATTTTCTACATATCAAGGCCAAAAGCTAGACGAGTGTCCACTACATAGCACAATCATAGCATTATAGGAACTAATATCTGTTAAAAATGTCTATGCAGGTACTAAGATTTTTATGACAGAAAATCCTAAAAACTTGCTGACCTGGGCATCGAACCCGAGGCCTCATGCAAAGCAGTCACTGCGCCACCGACGCCGGCGATATGGGGTAAAAATAATTCGATAATGAAAAATTCTACTACTGGATATACTGGATGTAAAACGATTATGTTGTGTATCGGGTACTTATTTGACAGTTATTCGTTTGTTCAAAGTCACGTACTTGTATCCTGTCTGCACCAAAACGATATTGAATTTATTGAACGCTTATTATAAACTTTTTACGAATGATTAATGACCTAAACTGGCAACGTAATACAAATAGTTACAAAAAGGTTGTTATATAAATTATCCTTTACTGGTATACCTAGCATTGTTCAGTTTCTATTTCTAAAATATTAATAATGTCCTCCAGACCAAATTTCGGTCATAGCGGTAAATATTAACAGGTACCCTGTCCGATCAATCACATATAATACATAAGAATAGATTTTCTATTGTGTCTATCACGGGAAAGCGGTTAACGGAGACTGGCCATCTGCGCAGTACATATTATATTGCACAAGTGTGTGCGCAAACACAAGTGCGCTCTCTCTTTCTTAACTCTCATAACCCTACGGGATGGCAATCCGGCACGACCGGAGAAAGATCAGGTGCAGGACCAACGGCTTTTGGAGATAAGGAGGTGCCTAACACAGTCAATTTCTTAACTCCGTACCGCTATTGAGGATTTTTATCAGAAAAATCCAATAACTTTTTGCTAGCCCGACCCGGGGTTCGAACTTGAGACGCGAAACTCACGCACAGCAGTCGCATTCACTACGACTGCGCCACGGGGTGTTCTGGTCTAAATCTTCGTTTATAAACGTTTCAGCAGTTAACAGTAAATATGGTTTAAATCACTTAGGTGGCAAACATACTGCCTCCCTATTTCCGTGGTTAAAGGAGACTTGCAATATCACAGGAGTATTAGTAAAGATTGCACACATAAGTAGTTCTTGCAATTTAGTAAAAGTAGATTTAAAGCAATTTGCAAATCTCCATAATTAAATGTCAAATATCACTTTATCACTTGCTGCCGCACTATATAAACACGTGGTAGGTATAAATACCAGTACATAAGGCCCAGGACACTCTCAAAAATATATAAAATATACTTTGGTAGAGTGCTCTATGCGTTTTCCATTTTTTACTCCGCGGATGCTGTAAAGGTTAAATGATGGCCTCGTTATTGCCATTGCACCGAATGTTTTGATTTTGTCACACGGTCACACAAATAAATTGTGTTACCCACAAATTGTTATACGGAGTCTGGTGTACTTTGTGTCCGTTGTTTGAATGTTTGTAAAGTCCCCCGCGACAAATGATTTATTCGTAGCGCAGGCGGTGCCTTTTTTAAATTACTGAATGTGTATAATTAATGCTCCTGCGCAACTCCTCTTTTCCTTAAAAAAGTTACATCGTCACCCTGTTTATTATAAATTAACTGTCATTGTTTGCCGTAGGGAAGATTATAGGCTACATAATAAACTCTAATGAGGGTACAGCCAACAGCTATTTCGTCATTTGTGAATTGTGACTTAAACTGACAAGTAGGTACTTACATACATAAATACTAATTTAATCAAAATTTTATTTTAAAAAGTGTGTGACGAAATTATACAATTATACACACTCATATTTGGTATGGACAAAGGAAAACTGAATGCAACATTGAGTTCTCTGCTGGGGAGCATTAGAATCATAAAGATTTATAAAAAGAAAAAGAAAAGGGCTATTTCCATATAAAAAGAAAATTAATTAGAAAACTTTGCTTTATAATCGGCTTGATATCTAAATAAAAGCATATGTGTAAATGTATCTTAATACAGATACAAGTACTAACTTGCAAATAATTTGTTATTAATATAGACCATCTAAAATTGACTAATATTGATAAAGGGACACTTTAAAAATATTGTAACTATGGTCAGAAAGAACACTTAGAATCGGAATAACTATTCCTGTATTACAGTTTTTGTCGCGTGTTGCAATCAAACCCATAACACCTAGCACATGGATAATATCTAAGTGACCACTTTCACAATTGCGCCATTCATACAGTCATAAATGTAACACAATATACTACCTTTTTAGCAAAAAGATCACGACGCGCCGAACTTTAAACTTTAAATGCAAAGGTAATCATTTTTGTGATGAAACATTATTTTCATCATATACCGCATGGTTGCATTGTTTGCCGAACGCCGGTGTGCATTTCCACGAGACAATAGCCATATTTTCTAAGTTATTTAATATGTAGGCACTACAGCTTTTCAAACATATAGTATTACGAGTAAAATAGCCTACTGTTGCCAAATATCGAGATACGGTACGAATGAGCCAGCTTGTCGAAGCAAGTACAGTCAACGGGATATATATATAATATTAATATACATTTTTTATAAAACAAAAACATTTTTTCTGAACGGCCGTCAGTTCCACTATAAGACATTTCCAGGTTATCCATTAATTACCGGACACCCTGTATATCAATAAATTAGTAACTCTAAAAATTAAAATGTCCAATTATTGTTCAATAGTAATTCACAATTAATAATATTCTATCACATACACAGAACAACATCTAGCCCACACTAAGCAGAGCTTGTACTATGGGTACTAGACAATGGATAAACATACATAATATATACTTTTTTTTTATAAATACATTCATATTATTCATAGAAACACCCAGACCGAAACAAACACCCATGTTTGTGCACACAAAATGTTTGACTTGTGCGGGAATCGAACCCGCGACCTCAGGCGTGGCAGTCGGTTACACTAACCACTACGCCATCGAGTCGTCAAATGAATTACTATTGAACAATAATTAGACATTTAAAATTAAAGTCCTTAAACAGTTACAGCCGTAAAAGATTAGGAATTCTGATTATTATTTTCTATACTATACATTTATATGATGTTTTTGTTTGTTTGTTTGCTTGTACGAGTTTAACTCAAAAATTACACAATCGATTTCAAGAATTCTTTCACCATTAGAAAGCTATATTATCACCGAGTAATTTAGGCAATATTTTTAAAAAGGTAGGTAACGCTTCTTGATAGCATCATTAATTTTTTTTTAAATTAATTATTAACATAATATTGTCTTCTGCTCACGCGACTGATATTCATTGAAATTAGTAGTAGTAACAATTCCTAAATTATGTAATAAAGTGTCAAATAAACAACGCAATAAAATCTGTATATAATAGTTTAATTTCATTTGGTAATGATTAACCTGAACTACGTTTACACGAGCGAAGCCGCAAGCAAAAGCTATTTATGATAAAGCAATTAAAAATCTCACAAATGTTTATTTAGTTATGTCGCTGACTACCACCATCTAATAATAATTATACTGCTATTGCATTTCACAGATTTTCAGATGTTTACAAACCTACTCCTAAATTCCTTCATCCCATCTTTCATTCCTTTTTCCTCTGATAGGCAACGTACAAGTGATGCGCCTGGTAATGCAAACGATTTTAAACTAATAGATATTTCCCGCGGCTTTGCTCGCGATAATGTGGATCCATGTTAAGATAGTTTTTTTAGTAGCCTATATATTATTCTGATGTTTAAACAATAATACTGTCGAGTTTCATCAAAATCCGTTTAGTACTTTTTACATGAAAGAGTAACTCACATCCATCCATCCTCACAAACTTTCACATTTATAATATTAGTAGGTTCATAAGTAGTCAGGTATGCAGAATATCCGTTTGCCGCCTTGGTAGGATTCTGGTACCCATAACACAAGTTAGATCTTACATTGGGTACCAGAGTTCAACAAAAACACTTACTTTATTTATCGTTTATAAAATATTATTGTTTCACCAATTATTATTATTTGTAAGTGTTATTGTAATTTTTTTTGGTAAATTAATTATTATTATTATTATAGTATAAAAAAGTGCTAACCTTATGGAATCATTAAATGTTGCCCCAAAATATTCGTTTAATTAGAACAGCAGTGTTAATTCGTACTAGCCGATAATTAACAGTGTTAGTACTAAATTCGCCATTATCGTTAACTAAAATATGTACACATATCCATGTTGCTAAGAATTCGTGTTACATTCAATTTCTACTTCTAATTTATAGAAACACGGGTAATTACCGCTAATTTCAGGCTGTTACCATCAGGCATTAGTTTTTAAGCGACCGTAAAGGTTTTATACACGCGCAAGAACTTCTATGGAGATACTTACTGTCTTATATACAACATGTCACAGATATAACGCACAACCTCAAACACCCCAAGTAGATTATTAAATCGTAACAATAATATAATCATTAAAATGTTACTTTTATGTACTTAAATATTTTAATTTAACGAATTAGTTCTCCTTATTGTGCGCGGATAGTATGGGTATATTACAATAAATCTAACATTATTGCCTTTATTGCATCAAAAACCTTATTGCCTTGAGTTATTATACATTTTTGTTTATTTCAATTGTTTAATAAATGGGTGACTGGTTTTAGGGATAAAAATTACCTATATTAAAAATTGCTGTAATTGATTCAGTAGCCGATTTTGAACAAACTACTTTCAGGATGTGCGTTTATTATGTTACATTTTGAAAAATCTACTTTCAGGATGTGCGTTCATTATGTTACATTTTGTAAAATCTACTTTCAGGATGTGCGTTTATTATGTTACATTTTGAACAAACTACTTTCAGGATGTGCGTTTATTATGTTACATTTTGAAAAACTACTTTCCGGATGTGCGTTTATTATGTTACATTTTGAAAAACTACTTTCCGGATGTGCGTTTATTATGTTACGTTTTGAACAAACTACTTTCAAGATTTGCGTTTATTATGTTACATTTTGAACAAACTACTTTCAGAATGTGCGTTTATTATGTTACATTTTGAAAAAGCTACTTTCAGGATGTGCGTTTATTATGTTACATGTTGTATAATTAGATTTTGCCTGCAACTTCGCTTGCGTAAATGTAGGTTAGGTTAGTAACAATCCTCTTTTCTGGATGAAAGGTACCCCATGACCTATTCTATACCCCGGACGTGTATGCGAAATTGCATGATAATTGGTCAAGTAGTTAAGGCGCGAAGGTATAACAAACAAATAATCAAAATCACTTTCGCATTTATAATATTAGTTAAGATAAACATTTATTTATTTAAACACATTTATAATATCTTTACAGGATATTCTAAAACGATATTATAAGCTAAATATACATAATCCTTCCTAATATTATAAATTCGAAAGTAACTCTGTCTATCTGTCTGTCTGTCTGTTACCTTTTCACGGCTAAACCACTTAACCGATTTAAATTAAATATGGTACAGATATATGTAGTTTAAAACCTGGAGAAGGACATAGGCTACTTTTTATTGATGTAGGTACCACGGCGGAGCCGCGCGCAAAAGCTAGTATAATATAAATAAGACATAAAATAAAACATCTAGCTAAAACAGGACATCTCTTTGCGTCTATCACATTCTTACTTATGCTACGCTTCTCTCACATGTAGAAAAACGTAACGCATAACCGTAACCCATTTATTTTTCTTTACATAATTTTATTTTTATGCTGTTGTCCATTGTAGTAAATTAAATGTAATCGTACACTGTTACATTACATACATATGTACATGTTTGTTTTACTTAGGGTCGATTTTTCAATCGTCAGATAACTTTATCTGGGGAATATGTTTGACGTTTTGATAGCTTTTGTATAGAAAATATCATCTTCAGATAAAAGTTATCTGACGATTGAAAAAGTCACTTAAACATGTACAAGCAAACATATAGAAATAGTGCAATTGTAATAAATGGCGAAGTGCGGTGCATGCATAAAAACTTTGGACAGTTACAAATAGCAAAGCTCACACGTGTCGGCGTTGCAAGCGAAGCGGGGTGGCGCGCGTTGTTTATTTGTCTACCGTTTGTGACAATCGCGTCCCTCTCGTTCACAATCTCGTTAACGCCATCGACACGTGCACTCTTTATTTTGTTATCACTGTCCAGAATTGTGACAGACGAATTGATTCGATAAATACTGCTCTTCCATTGTTTTAATTGGATTTTTTTTGTTGCTTCTAGGCAGATGGCTTAACGGCCAATCTGATGGTAATTAACCTTTATACTAATAACTACTAAAATGGCGCAACGGTTTAAGTCGGCTCGCCGCTACCAATGCGCCGTGTGTTGTAAAATACAGACATATGGGACAAAAAAGTGTGTGATGCACGATACTTGTGGCAAGTCTGAGTGTCCTTTGTGAACATTTTTATGTCTGTGTGTACCTATCTCAGTATAAGAAAGTCATAAGGCCATAATGAATATCAGTAAGTCAGCAATGTACTGACTGTAGTACTATTTGAATTTTGTCTAAAAAGGAACATGGAGGAATTGAACGGAAAAATAATCACATGTACAAGAGTTTCACGATGTTACAGTTGCCGCCGACAGAATTTGCCACAATCTTCTGTACCTAATTGATGATACCACTCTCCTACAGAAAACCGGCGTAGATTTGCAGAGGCTTACGTAGCTAGCTCTCCCTTTGCATTCCTTCATCGCAACTGTTTTTAGTTACATGTAAACATCCAAATTTCTTTACCCCAGGGTCAGCAACGCGCGAGTAGTACCTCTGTTATTGCGAGCAATCATAATCAACGCTCAAAATTATTATAATAGTAGAGTCTGTGATAGAAGTATATAATTATAATCTGTACTTTATTGAACAACCTTTTTGTCTTTTTTATAGCTATAAGAATAAAAATATAATTGTGAATACCATAGCCATCGCTTAGATTGATGATTGCTTTTATATACCCTCAAGCAAAGACCATTTATCTAGCTTATACAATGTACTGGATTACTATCTGTAGACTGTGCAACCCTACGAACATGGCAACACGCTGTGGTCGCCTGCTGCCTCGCAAAATGATATAGCGGGTAACATGTGCTCTTCCTGGCAGGGTCTTGGACAAATGCTACGTAAGCTTTAGTGCTTCGAACTACTTGGATATCTCGTGACCCCTCTATTAATGAGGATAGTGACTCAGCATAAATAATCAACTATAGTATACTTGAGTATATTATGTACTTTTGCCCGTGACTTTATACGCATACTATTTAGAAGTAAGTACCTATCTATATTTTTTACTTCTACATGTACCAGATTTTAAATTAAATTCTAGCAATACAACTGTGTGAACCACATTTAGTTTGATGTAGTAGTTTTTGCGTGACCGCACGCACGTATAAACTTACAGACAGACAGACAAAAATATTTAATATAATTGTTTTGGCTTCAACAGCTCTTACATTTACTTTTCTTAAAAGTTTCCTATATACTGCCAACCACTAATTATATACTATATGTAGGTATAAATATATAATAACATTGTAACTGGTGGAGTTATAGAGCAGGAGCACTGTAACTCCTAAACACAGACTGGCTAGTAGCCTATCTAGGAGAACAGTACTTAATCAAGTATTATAGTTGTAGATTAAGCATAAAATGCAATTTGCATTACAATCAAACATATAAATACTCGCCCTACTAATAAACACACTACTGATTTGCTGCAGAACTGAGTAGGCACCTACCGCTTTAATTAAACGAAGTAATTGACATTATATTGTCTTATGCTTACGCGAATGTTATACATTGAAATTAAACTACTTTTGTTATTATTTATTTTAAAACACTTTTATTACATAATTTTGGACTCTAACACTACTATTATTGAACTTTACTACAATTTAAGCTATTTAAATTAATTAAAATTACTTATGTATGTTTAAGTTTACATTTTGTTCCGACGCTTCGGTTGCTTTAAAACAGCCATGTTTACGGGGAGACTAAGATGGTAGTTGTTCAATGTTCTGAAGTGTAGTTATTTCAAAGTACCCAAACATAATATGATCTTTGGTGTTTCAATTTACGCAGAATGAGCTCAAAATATCATGAAGTGTAGCGGTGTTTTGCTTCTTCTTGGGTTTGACCATATGAGTTACTGGATCCCAAGTTACATCCCAATCATCTTCTCTATTGAAATTAGGATGATTTTTGATTTCAATAGCCTCGCTAAGCATCCTTGGTAGGAATCGGTGTTCTTTTGTGAGTATCTGTGGTTTGTCAAAACGTAGGTAGTGGTTGCATGTTGTAGTAAAGTTCAATAATAGTAATGTTATAGTCTGAAATTATGTAGTAAAAGTGTTTTAAAATAAACAACGCGACAAAGTCGTTTAATTCCTAAGTAATTAAAAAAAAATTAAAACTAACTTTATAATACATCCCATAATTTGATTTACACCTGACTGATGTCCTTGTATCCTCAAAGAGGTGACGCGGAGGTGCACTTCACACACGTATCGTCAGCCATGTTTTATGGTCTACTTCAAAAGATATGAGCGTTTTGTACCGTTGTGCAAAAATACATGCAAAAATACAACACTATAATTATATGTCAGAAATAAACAACCAAACAACAGTATTCGAAAATAATTATGTAATTCGAATGTATTTTTACGCATTACTTACCTATGCGATCTACCGACTACATTTAATGACAAAAAGCCTAATAACTCTTTATATGAGTCGGCCATCGTCCACTCGCGGTTATAATTTTCAGGATCGGATTAATATCCGATTAATATATAATATATTAATATATTAATATTAATATATTAATATTAATATATATTAAATCCGAGAATAATTTCTCGGATTTTAGGTTTACGATAATAGTAAGTAGTAATAATTACTATTATGACACAGTACTCATCAATTATACATGCATAACATCTAAAATTACTTTTCATAATGATCGATTGCAAGAGTGTAAGAGCAATGTGCTGAACACTGCTTTTTCCCCCTATTACCTCTTTCAATAATAATATACCAAACGAAATATCAAATGATTTCAAATGAGCTCGTGCAAAGCTCCTCATCTCATCGCTAACTCCCTTTTATTATTCGCTCAATGTTTTACATTTCTTCAGGCGTAAGAAGCTTACCCAAATCTTACGATATGACAGAGTAATACTCGTTTATGCAGCATGAATGTACATACATCTGTCATTGTCATTTCAAGTCTGTTACGCCAACGTAGACTTTAGAAACACGTCTACCCTACAGGACTTCGCAGCCAAATACGCTACCGTTGTCTTTCTGTGATGAGTAGGGTTTTGAAAGCACCTTGAGGAGATACAGTACTGCCAACAGAGAGATAGCTGTTTGTCTAGCAAGTAGTCGTTGTTCTTCGCACAGGTAGCATATAGAATATTTTTGCGTCCAATGGATACTTACCTTAACTATTATCAGATAAAAGTAGAAAACTTTATCTAAAAAAGGAACGTTGCAAATAGAAAATCTGTTTAGTATTTTAGAAAGTAAAGCCATTTTTGAGTTTTTTTTTTTTATTGCGTAAGATGACAAACTAGCAGACGGATCGCCTGATGGTAAGCGATTACCGCCGCTCATGGACACCCGCAACCCAAAGGAGTTACAAGTGCATTGCCAGCCCTTTAAAAAGGAATGAAGGAGGGAAAGGACAAAGGAAAAGATAGGAAAAGGATCGGGGTAACTGGGCCTCCGGCTCTCTCACTCACCGATACGAAACGCAACAGTACGGGTACCGTTACTTCACGCCGGTATTCTGTGAGAGGGTAGTACTACCCCGGTCGATCCGGCCCATTCATGCTGAAACCAACGAGGTTTTATATTTTCCTGTAAGTATAGATAAACAAATTCATATAGAGTACCTACTTCGCTGATTACGTTACGTAAACATCCGGACTAATCCGGACGTTCCATTAATAGTACTTTCTTCCTTAACTTTATTTTGTAAGACGGCACACTCACCCTCCCGATTCAATTGCGTGGTGTCATTAGAATATAGCTTATGTTTCTCAGCATTCAAGGAAAGTGTCACTTTCTATCAGTAAAAAGTTTCTATCAGTAAAGGCCTGCAAAAAAGTTTTCTAGAGCAAAAAGCTTTGCAGAGTAGAAGAGCTTTTAGATATTCGTCTAAACTAAGTAAAAGAATCAGTGTAACGTGTACCAGATACGTCGATTATAGAACCAAACAACAGAATAACCCTTAATAGAAACATAAAAATCATAAGAACAGACAGGCATAATCCCATCCCTATTTTGTTCACAATTGAAATACAAAATAAAATCAGAAACATTATAGTACAATGTTACAAGTTTATAACATTTTATACATACAAGGACTTTACTCTAAACGATATATCATTTCCACAGCATTTCCTAGTGCTGTATAAGTTATTTTTATGCAAAAATATACTGCAAACAACGTCGCCTCGCGACAGTGACGAATGAGTCCGACGCACCGCCTCAAATGGTGCAAGCCCGACGCCGCGCTCAATTTCCTATCCCACTCATACCGCGGCGGTTATTTAATCTAATTAACGCCATTCCCGCTCCAAATAAAACTTAGTATCAAAGGCTCAAAGAGCCAAATGTTTACTAAAATAACCACATGAGGGACTATCGGGCTTTTTTGATGTTGACCCAAAATTGGAACGCCGTGTCCTGTGTACTTACATTTGGCTCTTTGAACACCGCAATGTTTCTAGTATATAACACTGGAAATGTGCTTAATATTGCACATGAGAACAACATTTATGTGCTTTTTGTAAATGGTTGTAACAATATTTGAGAAGTCTTAGATTATATAAAATTTAATGTTTCATTTCGTGTCATTAGTGTAAGTACCTGTTACTAAATCCACATAAATGAACGAAGTTTTGCGCCAAAACATTGTTTAAAACTAGATTTGGCAAGAGTATTGAGGTGGAGTTAAGCAAACTAGCTTAAAGCCAAAGCTGCCATTCACTCTAATACTACTTCGTAATGCAATTCCGTTCTGTCATATTGTTTTCAGGCAATGTAACAATAATAATAATAATGATAATAATCATTTTTTTGTAAAACATGAATATACTGTTACAAAAAAATTTAATGTTTATGTTTTGCCATTTAATTGGCGTACAAATATTATACAAGCCGTTACATCTATTTACTATGTACTTAATAAACATTTACTGAAGTTATACAAAGTTAAAGAAGATTTACAATATTATACAACATAAAAAAACTAATTTAATACAAAATAAGGTAAAAAGAACAGTTAACAGAAGCATAAATGTCATAATATTGAGTTGCTTTTAGCTTTAACTGTTTATAAAATCATTTATGTTATAAAAACATTTCTCAATCAATTCTTTCTTTAGTTTTAATTTAAATTGTTCTAGGTTAAGACTCTTTATAGATTTAGGTATTTTATTGTATATTACGGGCGCCAAACATAGAACACTTTTATGCATTAGCGTTGTATTAGATCTAACCACGCATAGTCTGTCGTTATCTCTACGATTGCGAATTACTATATTAGAAAATCGACTGAACAAATGTGGATTCGACTTAACAAAATCAGCTATCTCATAAATTAAAAGAGAGGGCAGTGTTAATATATTGAACTTCATAAAATACGGTCTATAACTGTCTACAATTTTAAGTCCAAACATTGCTCTAACGCACCTTTTATGGGATTTGAATATTATTTCCTTATTAGTGGAGTTACCCCAAAATATTATTCCAAAGCATAATAGAGATCCTACAGTACCGTGGTAAGCCATAAGAAGAGCTTCACAGCTTACTACAGTTGAAATTTGAAATAGAGCATAAGCAGAGGAACTAATTTTTTTGCAAAGTTCCTCAGTATGTGCTTTCCAATTAATATTTTTATTCATAATTAATCCTATAAATTTTGTCATGTCTACTTTGTTTAAGACTGTCCCTTTATAGCTTAAGTCAATGTTTGGAGTAGCTGTACGTTGACTGAACCACATTACTTTAGTTTTTCTAAATTTATTTTTAAATTATTGTTATTCATCCGGTTGATTAATGATTCTATGGTATCGTGTATTTCTCTGCCATAAGAAGACTTATTACTAGACTCGGTAACTACAGTACAGTACCGTTTAGATATGTGTTAATAATGACAACGCCTTTGTTGATAGTCCTTTATATCCGTTGTGACAAAGTATGTAACGTCATCTACGAAGCAGGCCATATGACAAACGCTGAATTAAAAAATAATATATGCCCTACATTTTTTAATTCGGGCATTGCTGCATACATCGGTCTTTGTATTATTTATTACAACTATACCGTTTAAGTTCACTGAACTAAACAAGGACAGCACTACTGAATTTTGACGTAGCTAAATACCAATTTAGGAGCCGGGCACCATATTAGTTGATATTGGGTATGATCTCTGTTTAACCATTTCACTGCTTGGCAAGGGCTTCTCAGTAGTCTCTTACCAAGCTTAGGCCACTACAACACGTGGTGTAACATGGAGACTATGGCTCAACTTAGGCCATAGTCCACACGCTTACCCAGCACGGATTGGCAAACTTCAGATATCTTTGAGAACATTATGAAGAGCACTTAGGAACATGTAGGTTACCTCATAATGTGTCTGATGTTTTTCTTTATCGCGCGCATTAAAACAAGAATCGCTAATTAAATACCTAATACGAACTTATTTTTGAAAAATCAGAGGCACGCCGAGGTTTCGAGTTCTATCACACGATCGTTCGACTGTATGGCAGTCCAACATTCTCCCACTACACTCATCAGAATAACGAATATAATGCCGAAATCTTTCGATATAACTTATCCAAAGATGTATTGATTTTGTACTTTATTGGTATCAACTGACCTGTTCGAGTCCTTGATTCATATTGCACTATTTATCGAAACCTCAAGCTTACTACTATATTTTTCTCTTTAGGATAATCAAGATAACGTCCACTGTTATAACATATTAGACGTTGACTTTCCCAACAACAAACCCACAGGTAACATTACAAAATCTTATTCCATATTCAAATACTGATACAAGTCGTTCATCATAACATGCCACCAATTGTATAATACAAGATAAATTATGCCATTCTAAATTACGTCATCTGGTCAAATGGGCAACCTACCTAACAGAAATATCGATAAACATTTAATTCCTAGAAATTAATTGTGTTGAGACTGAAGTACTTAGGCAGTGAATCGATACGACGGAAAGTTCAAACGATTATTTTGTTGTACGAGCTTCATTCTAGCCCTATTGTATTGTGACGTAATTATAGTCACTATTCGTTGGTAATGTGCCCAGAACACGGAATATGGCGGGCTAAGCTAGCATGTTCCTTGTTCTGTAATCCTGTGGCATATGTAGGTTTGCTCGATTTAGGACGATCAAAAGGCCCCAAACCCAACTCACATAAAACCCAGTAACTCTTTGTACCCGGATTGTACTCGCCTGGCCTCGATGGCGTAGTGGTTAATGTAACCGACTGCCACGCCTTAGGTCGCGGGTTCGATTCCCGCACAAGTCAAACATTTGTGTGCATGAACATGGATGTTTGTCTTGGTCTGGGTGTTTCTATGTATAATATGTATGTATTTACAAAAAAAAAAGTATTATGTATGTTTATCCATTGTCTAGTACCCATAGTACAAGCTCTGCTTAGTTCTGCAACTAAGCAGAGCTTGTATTATGGGTACTATAATACAAGCTCTGCTTAGTTTGGGCTAGATGGTGTTGTGTGTATGTGACAGAATATTATTTATATTATTATTATTATAGTTATTTCGGTTTTATGTGAGTAAAAAAGTAATAGAATAAAATACTTTATTTCGTTATCAACAGGTTTAAACACAAACGTTGTAGAGGCCTTCTTTTAATTTAAGTATATGAATACAAGTGTACCCCACTCTTCCATATTTTTAAAATTTTGACATAGCCATATTAAGATTGTTATATTTACTTTAGTGACAACTAAAGTAAATATAACAATCTTAATGTTTTAATAACAATTAAAAAAATAGTATTTAATCAGGGAAAACATACGAGAATATTAAAAAGATAATATAAAAGTATGTTAGTATGTGTGTGTGCGTGTGTGTGTGGCTGTTGTGTGGATGTGGGTCTGTGTGTGAAAATAATCTTACTCATATACTACTGCATATTTTAAAGGCTGCAGAAGTGCTTCCGTTTCTTTGTAGTTCCTTTAACCAAAAAGTAAGGGTATTTTTGCATTCATAATATGTTTTCTGTAAATAGCAAATTTTTTATTGATTGCATTATAAAGAAAGGAAGCCTGGGTGACAAATTGGTATCTAGCAAATGAAGTTTTCACTCTATTTATAATCACAGTAGCATATTTTCTATATGTTAATACATTTTGGTTGTGCATTTTTAATAAAGCATTCGAAAAATATAGATTTCTTACCGTTAAAAAACATCTGTACTGTAACGATATGCTTTAAAAAACATAGTCTTCAGAAAAGCACGCTGAGAACTTCCAGTTTCTAAAAATATTGCTTTTGTTTTTGATAAATTTTTGTGTACCTACTTCTGATTTACGATAAAAATCTTCTTAAGCACTTGACTTGTATTTCCACAGAGCACGTTCCACGTACTACACGCCGCGCTTCTTCTAGAGACGAAAGTAATAATAAAGCTCTAGCATTGTAAGTTCTACTCTACAGCATGACTGGTTAAAGGAATGACGTATTACAAGAGGGTTTTAAAGTATCGACTGTCGTTCCAAATACAGCCTTGGTCAAAAGTATATATACCCCTATAAAAATTGCATTTTGTAAAAAGTTTTGTATAGAATGAAATGAAACAACTTGTGTACATTTTAAATGATCTTTACTTTAATATAAAATCAATATTTCGTCGGAAACCCTTAGCCGCTAACACAGTAGCTATTCATCTTGGCATAGAGCCTACAAAATTTTTACACTGTTCTTCATTTATGGTAGTCCATTCTTAGCGGAGGCGTATTTTTAGTTCTTCTTTTGTTGTTATTGTGTGGCGCCGAAACTTACGCTTTAGGATTTCCCATAAATGTTCTATAGGATTAAGGTCCGGCGACTGTGCAGGCCATTCCAGGAGCTCAATGTAATTTTCACGAAACTATGACATTGTGCGGGCCGATTTATGGCATGGTGCGTTATCTTCTGGAATTTAACTCCATCCATATAAATGTCACCAAAAAGTGTAAAAACGAAGGCAATAAAGCTGATTCCAAACACATTCATGTATTTTGTAGAGTCCCTTCGGCCCTCATACACAAACATTTCGCTGACTCCTGTATCAGACATGCATACCCAGGTCATCCCGGAACCTGCGCCGTGTTCTACAGTCGGGACCACACACTCTGGCATAAATTCATCTCCCCCACGGCGACGCACGAAGGTAGCATCAGGGGTTCCAAAGACCAAACAAAAACAAAATAAATAGAGATTAACTAATCATGAAAAGACAACAGTATAGCTTTTTAAATTTCAACAATACTTATTTATCCATTTGGACATTCATATTATCTAACTTACTTCAAAGTTTGATTCGTCTGACCACACAATATTTGACCAGTCTTTTTTAGTGATATGTTGGTACTTTAAGGCTCATGCATAGCAAGCCTTTTTATTATTGTCTGAGATCAATGGCTTCTTCCTGGTTTTACACCCTTTGAGACCAGCTTCCTGAAGTATTCGACGAGTCGTTTTGGCAGAAATTGTGTTGTTACTCGCCACTGAGAACTCAGCAGCGAACTCAGAAGACATTTTTGTCCTGTTTTTCAAAGACTCACAAATTTTCGATCTTCACGGTCACTGGTAATACCTTTTCGTCCAGTTCTGGGCATATCGCTGTGCGTACCGGTAGCGGCGAATCGCTTAATGGTAAATTGCACTGCTTGGCGCGACCACTTAACAGTTCTGGATATCTCAACTTGGTATTACCCTTGTTCATGAAAAGGCTGTATTTTCACACGTATTTCAAGAGATAGTTCGGATGTTTTAGGTATTGTGTATCGAAATTAATATAACTGATCACAAAATAATACAAGAAGTGCGCTAGATGACGGTATGTGTACACAACGACGCAAAATAGGAAACTGAATTAAAGATTGGAAATTACTAAACGGATAAAATGCTTCGTATCGGATGTTTTATTAGCCCTAACTGGGTACACTATTGTTTTAAATATCTTTTTAGATGCCACCTAATCCATATTTAAATAAAATGTATTGTTTTCTACTGCAAATATTACGCACGTGAAAAATACATGGGGTGCTCCATACTTTTGGCCAAGGCTGTATGTTATACATACGAAGAGTTGGACTTTAATGTTTGACTTAATTACCCAATACATTGTATTAATTTATTTGGCACTCTTAACAAGTTGTAATCAAAGGGAAACAGATAGAGTATACGGTAGAAAGCTAGAATCTAGCTTTAACTATGTGTGCACAGAATGTTCTAAATAAGAGAATTAGCTGTAGGTACGTTATTGATTAAAGTATAAAGGTAAAACGGATACATACACATCTCTCGCCTCGGCGCCTTATCATATTTGTGTTGTCGTCCAAGCCTCGCAGTGGAGGGTCTACTCGCGAGGATTGGCCACGCGCTAATAACCAGATATCTCCAGTTTGGACATATTATTGCAATATTTATATCACGGCTGTCGTTGTGATTTATGGAAGTTTTCTTTTAATATTTTTATTTGTTACATGAGGGTAAGATATTTCTTTTCTACATATACAAAGATAAAAATAATATGTGCTATAGGAATCTTTTTTTTTTCGGGTTTAAAACTATCTACCATCTTCATGAAAAACTCATGCAAATCAGTTGTTCCGTTGCAGCAAACGCATTGAAAGAAGGTCAAGCAAACACACTTCAGCTTTTAAAATATTCATTTCGATTTTTAAAAGAGACTTGCTATTTTAAAAACAAATGTCATAACCAACTAGATTGAGAGACATTTTCATTTTATTCATGACAATGCATAGCAAAAACAGCAAAGAAAGACCAAGCTACTTGCTTTTACAGAAACAGGAATGGAACCGTTTGAAGAAACAATCCGGCCCTCCGGAAGAACCCTCTAATGAACAGAACGAATACGTGAAATCTTTGATAGAGAAGTCTAACGCATGGACCAGGACATGGCCAGATCACGAACATGTATGTATAAACAAATTGCTTACCTACATATTAAATGTATTTTTATGTATGAATTTAACATGGTATCCTGCAGATACGTCTTAACGTTTAGCAAAGCTGTGTAATACATCTTTGTCACGACTTACCAGCTATGTTTAAGTTCCACCTAATAGGAACGGACCAGAGGACCTATGGAGGTCGACAATAGGCGATGTGAAGACATTATCTCATGGAATGAGGTGGCGAAGTGTATCCATAAAAAGAGACCCACCTTGTGGATCCAATACGTTACCGAGTGGCGTAGTTGCAATAATTGATGCCGTCGTAGCAAAGGCCGCGTGTGGGAAAACGGGGATCTTCTATCTGCAAATAAGGCCATTAAGTTGTGGCAACGCCCTAAAATTTGTGTTGCTTCAGTTACAGTTTCACCGATCCAACCATACCAAAAGCAAGACGAGGCAACTTGTGGAGTTTTATGTATGAAACGAATCAGACTTAGTTGAGAGAGCCTGACATATCTCGTCAAGGCGAGACAAGGAAACCGCCTCTTCTCCCCAGATTATTCTGGAGAGAAAAGGCAGTTATTTAGGCGTATATTTGAGGCAATTCTGGTAAAGTACACCCTCCTGTGCACGCGAGGGTATACTTGACCAAAATTGCCCACCGTATTATTCATCAGGGTCGGATAGCTATGTATGAGCAGGAACGACAAAAGCAGAATGAAGCCGATTTAGCAGCAGCCAAGGCCTCTTCAGGCAAGAAAAATACTAAAACACGTAAACATAATGAGGAAGCTATCAAAGAGGCGAAAGAAAAGATCTTTCGAGAAAGTTGCTATGGTCAAAAGCTCTTGTGGTGAGTAAACGTTTTTCAGGAAAATAAAAATTACCGCCGTTTTTTCTGCCTGCCTATCTCATCATAGTAAATGTTTTGAACAACATCGACAAAATCAAGCAAGTTAAAAACAAATATAGATTAACATCATGTGCTCGAGACTAGTCACACAAAATCAATTCGTAGATAGAAGCAAAATCTAATTTGCAAGGTAGAATTTGTATGAAGTGAACATTGTAAAATTCACTTTCGATTACAATGTTGTGCTTACCTTTAATTTAAAAGCATACGATGATATTATGTATTTTGTGTTATGTTAAGACAATGTTCTGTATGTATTTTAGTTAGTAAGCCTGAACTTAAATAAATAAATATAACCATAGATACTATCGAAATCGCAAATTGGTAGGTTACTCGGCGTTTACACATTACTTACTACATAGTTACGGTGTTAGTACATACAAATCCCATATCTGTAGTCTAATGATCCAAGTACTATATAATGTTGATAGATCAATCATTTTCGCAGCGCCCTCCGTGAATCTAAAGCGCTAGAAGAAAGAGATGTACAATTACAATTTCTAAAAGAATTAAAGCAGAATAAAGAATTACAAACTAAAGAAATTGATCTTTCTTGTACTTTTGCTTTGGATAAACGTGCAGCAGATGAAGAGAAATTTCGAAAATGTAAAGTCACCCAAGCTGCTCAACAAAATAAAGAAATGTAGGTAGAACATAAATTAAATAAAATTATTAAAAATTCATTGAAAGACTTTAGGAAACTTTTAATTATAAATATAGGACAATATTAGAGCATTGTATGCTATAACCTAGGTTAAAATAAAAACACGGGTATATTGACTGGCAAAGTCCATATTTTCCATATGGTCATGGTACAAATTTAGTCAATGGCACAAAAATCGTTGAATTAAACACTTATTGTTTAATCTAAGCAAATGAAAGTAGAACTTGATAGACAAAGATTTGTAATTGATTATTATAAAAGATTTACCAAAGCAGGTGATATAGCAGCACAGCATCTATTACAAGAAAACTAAAAGAAATCTTTAGAAAATGCTCATATAGACTACAATCATGCTATATTTTTTGGGGTTAAATAGTAGTCAATTAAACAGCTAAAACAATAATGATATCGTATAAGTACAGGTTATTAAATTTAGTTGTCTGCTAGGAGGTAAAACGCACCATAACCATTACAGCTTCAGCGCGATTGTATGCGAGAGAATTAAATTCTTTGTGTACGTGTTGGAACGGAGTTAATGATTATCACTGTTAGTTTGACCTGGTATTGGCATCGAGCACATACCGAAGAATTGTAAATATCTTCAGACTTTAATATTAGAAATTAAAAAGGTATCCTCTATAAAGGCAATTCAACAAAATGCCGTACATATATCTAGAACTGAAAATAATCTTGCAACGTAAGTTTTTTAGGGTTCGAGAAATCTCTTATACAACATCTTTGTCCGTCTGTCTGTTATAGGTACAACTTTTAACTCAAGAACTGTAAGAGCTAGAGATTCGCGGTCAACGTCATTTTATTCAGCATAGTCGATATACCACCGAAATGACTATGAGTTTTGACCTCTGACCTCAAGGTCACGTGGCATCACGTGACCTTTGCATATTACTTGACCCATTTTTCGAACTCTAAGATTTACGGCAATACATTGCCGTTTCTCACTTGTGTTTATGTCAACTTATTTTTAGGCATGAAAAACTACAAGCTGAAATAGCTATAACAAAAGTTGCTCAAATACATGAGGATTTAGAAAATACACATCTAACGAAAAAAATGCTGGACCTGGAAGCAGAGGCCGAGGTAACATAGATTCAATGTTTTGATTCGTTCAACAAATTTTCCTAGAAAAAGGGTAAGTACCTATAATACTTATTCTAATAGTATTAAGTACCTACTTACTTACTTATAAAAGTATGTACTTTATAAAATAAAGATAGGGCAATTTACCTACCCTTATTGTTACTATCTACGCATGTTTTGAGTTAAAAGGAGTTTTGATCTTTGATCATGTTCACTGAATATCAGGTATTTGTTTATTAGCGAATGCCAATACCTATTTTAAATGTTGACATGACAGTTGCACAATATTGCCATTCTAAATATAAGGTATGTAGGTAGTTAATAATAATAATAATAGCAAGTCAAGTTACCCACACATGTCCCTCCTATACGACAAACATCTGTCACCCCGGCCTGGCAGTGTAGGATTGAACGGCGTATTGCTGAGGCAAGGACACTCATCGGTAAGCTGATCTGCTTCAGGGCAGGGAACACACGGCCCAGGGTAATGCGCTATGTGGGCCGGACTTTTCTGGGGACTGGTGTCAGTCCTCATGAATACGTATCTCGGGCCACAGAGCGCATTAACTTCCTGAAGCAGAAAGTCTATGCATGGGCAAATCGACTGCGCAGATACAAAAAACGCGTGCACCGGTATGTCATCAACCGCACGTTTCAAAGTGACCAAAGATGGGTTTATAGAACCTGGGAACGACCAGATCAATGTGTGGCCGATGTGGGGCTACCAGATGCTGATGCTACAAATACGTTTTGGAGGAACATCTGGTCGGTACCCGTCGGCCACACTGAGGGGGAATGGATGCGGGAGGTCAAGCGAGCAAGTGAGCTAATTCCAGAAATGGAAAACGTGGTCATTGATAGCCAGGATGTAATTAGTGCGGTCCGATCCTTATCAAATTGGAAATCGCCAGGACCGGACGGACTGCACAATTTCCGGCTGAAATGGCTGCGTAGCTCACATGCTTGTTTGGCTGCTCAATTTCAATCTGCCCTAGAATCTGGATCGTTACCAGATTTTATGACCACGGGAATAACCCACCTACTCCATAAAACAGGTAGTACCAACGAGCCCGGCAATTATAGACCGATAACATGTTTGCCATCGATCTATAAGCTTCTTACATCTATTTTGAGAGCCAAGGTATCTAAACATATTGATACAAATTCAATAATGTCAGCTTCTCAGAATGGATGTAAGAGGGGGGCTCGTGGTACTAAGGAGCTCCTCCTCATTGATATGGCCATTAGCCAACAGGTTCGCCGTAAACAAAGGGATATGGCGGCATGTTGGATAGATTATAAGAAAGCGTATGATTCGGTCCTCATGCATGGCTTTTGAGGGTGTTAGAGTTGTATAAAGTAAATGCAACTCTGCGCACCTTTTTGAAGTCATGCATGGGGCAATGGAAAACGGTTCTTAGCTATCCAGGATGTCGACAGATCCCTGGGAATGGCGAATTGATAAAAATTGAGCGGGGTATATTTCAGGGCGACAGCCTGAGTCCTCTTTGGTTCTGCCTAGCATTGAATCCTCTTAGTACATTACTAGAGGGTTCAGGGCTAGGTTATAGGTTACATAGAGGTGGTGGAGTGATATCCCACTTGTTGTATATGGATGACTTAAAGTTGTTTGCCCACACTAAATTACAGTTGATCGATTTACTTAAAGTAACTGAAACTTTTAGTAAGTCTATCAGTATGGATTTTGGTGTGGACAAATGTGCTGTCATCCATGTAAAGCAAGGCAGGATAGTGGAATCCGAAGGAACACAACTTTCGGATTCCATTAACCTACGATCACTTCTTGTAACCGATACTTACAAGTACTTGGGTATGTCACAGGCGTTAAGTATCAATGAGGCTGACATGAAGCAATCGTTGCAGGAGCGTTTCTTTGGTCGCCTGAAAAAAGTTTCAAATAGTCTTTTATCAGGTGGCAACAAGGTGCGCGCTTGTAACGGTTGGGTCATGTCGGTGCTCATGTACTCCTTTGGCATATTTAAGTGGACTCAGACTGAACTGGATGCCCTGGACCGGCGGGTCCGTACACTCTTGACGGCATACCGTATGCATCACCCACGTTCGTCTGTGATGAGACTGTATATCCCGCGGAAATGTGGAGGCCGAGGCTTTCTGAATGCCAAGGCCCTTCATAACCGCGAGGTATGCAACCTCAGAGAATACTTTCTTCAGGCAGACGTAGGTATGCATTGGGATGTAGTTGCTGTAGACATTGCACTCACCCCGCTCAGTTTGGCTAAAGAGAACTGGCGCAAGCCTGTAGTACTTAGCACTAACGAGCGCAGGGATGTATGGCAGAGCAAGGAGCTTCACGGTAGGTTCTACAAGGCTCTATATGGAGCTGATGTAGATCTGTTAGCCTCTGTGAACTGGCTACGTTTCGGTGACCTCTTTGGGGAAACCGAAGGGTTTGTCTGTGCTATTGCGGACGAAGTTATCAAGACGAATAACTACCGGAGATATATCTTGAGGGATGGTACGGTTGACATTTGTCGGGCGTGCCACCTCCCTGGTGAGTCCCTCAGGCATATAGTTTCCGGTTGTTCTCGTCTTGCTAACGGCGAGTACTTGCACAGATATAACCAAGTAGCCAGGATTATTCACCAGCAACTTGCTCTCAAATACAAACTTGTAGATGTTGAAGTGCCGTACATTTTCGAGAACTGATTCAGCTACATACCTGTAGTATGTAGCTGAATCAGTTCTCGAAAATGGTCATGTCACGTTGTACTGGGATCGAACTATCATCACAGACAGGACTGTTGTGGCCAACAAACCTGACATTGTGGTGATAGATCGATCAGAGCGCCGCGCATTGATTATCGATGTCACCATTCCGCATGACGGCAATCTCGCGAAAGCTGAAAAAGATAAGCAAATTAAATATCTCGATTTGGCTCGCGAGGTTGTCGACATGTGGGATGTTGATTCGGCAATCATTGTGCCGATAGTCATATCTGTCAAATGGTCTAATAGCCAAGAGCCTCGATCACCATCTAAAGAGGCTCGCGTTGGGTGCTTGGATCAAGGGTTTGATGCAGCAGGCAGTGCTTTTAGATACAGCACGCATTGTGAGGAGGTTCCTATCTCTGGAATCCTAACCACCGGCAGCTTGGACCCTGTTCCCGATGCCGGTGGGGTACCATATATTTTATATTTTTAAATGTATTTTTATAGATATATGTATATTTAAAAATGAAAAATATATTGAAAATATTTAAATAAAGAGAATAATAATAATAATATTCTACCACATACACACAACACCGTCTAGCCCAAACTAAGCAGAGCTTGTACTATGGGTGCTAGACAATGGATAAACATACATATATACTTTTTTTTTGTATATACGTACATATTATACATAGAAACACCCAGACCAAGACAAACATCCATGTTCATGCACACAAATGTTTGACTTATGCGGGAATCGAACCCGCGACCTCAGGCGTGGCAGTCGGTTACACTAACCACTACGCCATCGAGGCCGACCCTATCCTTTTCTGTGCCCTTGACATGCAAAATTTCATGATAATCGGTCAAGTAGTTAAGACGTGAGAAACAAACAAACTCACATTCGCATATATAATATTAGTTAATTTGTTTAATATTTAAAATTAAGTAGGTAATTTATGCACAAAAAAATTAACAGGAGAAAGTCAAGCTCTTAGAAAAAGAAGCACTGCAGCAATATCTAGCCGATCGTAAGAAGTCTAAAAAAGAGCACACTAAATGCGAGGCCGAATATCACGCCAAAATAGAACTGTGTCAAAAGGAAAAAGATAAATTAAGCTGCAAAATCAAGCATGTCCTTCAAGACGTAAGGATGGTTTATTAAATCCGCTAAAAGCCTGAAATAATTCTTAGAGATTATTTTAGGATTGTGTCAAATCTCACTTTAAACCTAAGTACTAAGGGGAGTCTAAGATTACTATTGTACACAAAAGCAAACCCAAACAACATAAGCTACGTTGTCGCGACGACAAGAGTTTTTAAAAGGTTAAGAATAGAACCAGCAGTTTCTATTATTTACGCCGAAAGCGCAATATTGGCACCAGCCATGTAACGTGCCAGATATTATAAACATTTATTAAAATCAGACAGTATCTATAAAAACATGTATGTATAGCAACCCACCTCATCGCGTCCTTAGATTCACAAAGGAGCAGATGATTTACCTTGGGCTAAAAAGAACTATGAAACTTTTAAACAACGGCAAGAAGCAGAAAATAGACAATACAAAGACCTCGAAGAAAAGAACAATAAAACAAGGGCAGAAAGGTCTGTTACATATACTATAGTTATCAGTTTTCAGTTCATAATGCTATGATTCTGTCATTTTCGGATGTGTGCCACCTAGCGCTACTAATGAACGGGCAGGTAATTCTGCGATAATTGTTCTTATACGTGTTACAAAAGATAGACATCTTGGGTCACCGGGTAAAACAAAGATATCTTATCATGTCTGGTTTTATCAGAATTTACATCTCTCTACATAATGTTAGTGCGAAGTCGAAGTAACGAAGTAGTGTTTTACCTTTAGATGCCTACATCTGGAATCTTCAAATTCTGGAATCTTATCATACTGGAAAACATCAAATTTGATAAAGTTCTAATCTTGCCAGAATACCTTTACAGTTATGAAACCTAGCATTATAAATTCAATACTGGCGTAAACTTAAACTCCTTTTAAATCTGTCTAACTACTGATCTTGAATACTTTTATTAGCTCTGCTAACCAAGAAAGAGAATTTAAAGAAAAGGAACGTCAGGACTTTGAGAAGAGACTTACAATAGCAGAAACTAATAAAGCAATGGCTGAATATGAAAAACTATCACGATGCCCAAATGCCAACAAATGCGTCTGCGATCGACAAAGCTTATTTGTAAAAAGTCATCATGACTGTATGAAAAAAGAAATAACTAAGTCTGAAGGTACCTATATAAAACACATTTTATGTTTTTAGCCATTTACCACTGCTGATTTCAACAGACATTACTATTGTATCGCTTGTATCCAACACCTTTAAATGGTTTTACTAGACGATATCCTTTCTTCACCGTCAGTTATTTACTTATATAACCAGCCTAGTGGGATTTCACAATGCCGACTACAAGTTCTACTTATTTCAGCTACTTTCATTCATCTACGAATCGTTTCTTTATTCCATACTAATAATTTATAATTAAACATTGAATTAGTAAGTTACTCCCGATGGTTAACGCTCAACTTTCAGCGAGTAGATATTGTAACGAACAACTTGTAAGACTGTGTATAGTTGCCGAAAAGATGCAATATACGTGAAATTCGTAAAATAACAATCACAATATTAGCACTGAATCCCACAGAAAAATCCCTTCCACACTTCGGCCCCTGCAACAAGCTGTCTTTAGAACTAAAGAAACGCATACAAGAGCCTCCTCCCTGGACTGGAGTCAAAGCCACACACGACGACTTCGCGCGTCACGCCGACACCACGCTTAAGGAGTGCAAGTATAAGAATCCCGGGAGGAAAGTTGTTGATGTTAGTATTCTATTTTATCACTTTGTCAGCTAGTAAATCAACACAGTTATTATTGTCGGAACAGTAGAGAGGTGCACTTATGGTCACACCGATCATTTAATTCTTAGCTCGGACAGTGTTAGTTTTAATTAGATTTTTTTTGCAAGAGCACGAAATCTACAAATGTGTCCAAGAGATGATAACTGACTCACCTGTTTTGTATTAAAATCTGCATTTGTAAGTTATGATTTGTACGATACAAAACAGAAGTTAGTGTATTTTAACCCCGTTGCAGATGTTATACAACTGTTTATATAAGTCATCGCCAATCCTAGGAATAATTCATAAGTCGTAGGTTGTGAAATCACAAACATTTAAACAAACAACTATTTGTGGAGCACACCATGTTTTGTCCTGTAGAGATCGAACCCACGACTTATGACGATAGCGATTGCGATGCAACCACATTATTTTTAAAGACGGCTCCCGCATTCGACATCATTTCTGTGTCTCGAGGAATTTCACAAACATTAAAACAACGGACAAAAAGAACACACAGACGCGGAACAACTATTTGCGGAACACAAATGTTCGTCCCGTGTGATCCAACCCGCAGCACTCGGCGCGGCGGCAGTGGCGAGAGAACCGCTTGAATACTCCATCCATGCAGTCATTTACTTACTTTTAATGTCGCTGTTTACCAAGTTAATCATTTCTATATAATTTTAGGAATACGTGAAGACCAATCGACTGACCTCCATAGAAATCCCTCATTACTATTGAAATAAACTACATCTGTGAAAACATTTCAAATATAAAGGATTGAAATAAAAAACAATTTCGACAATCATTATACTACATTTTATTTTATACTACAAACATTACTATTTACAAAAATCGGTCCTTACATCCCAGTGCCATCAATTTCCTGTACTGTATCTTGCCATAATAGTTTGACTACTGAGTATGATATTGAAATTTATACTTTGGATAGTTGAAAACACTGTTATACTTATGTATTAAATAACAAAATAAATAGCTCAAAATCACAATGTACAGCGCCGCCGAATATTTATTTAAGATAACTAGAGATGTTGAAAGGTGCGGCTACTCGACGGCGCATAGTGCATTTCTGTAGTATTTTCCTCGTAAAAATGATTGCAGAAAGGCGAAATATAAATTTTATAATTATTCTAAATTCAACATCGTACGATTGCGTTTGATGTACTAATATTATAAGTATGTACTAGTACATAAAACTCAAGCAAAGACGTTAGGAATATATACTTAGTCATTTAAGTATGTACAACACACAAATTTTCTAATACCACATGACTAAGCAAATTTTGTCATTAATTTTAATATGGAATTATCATTTCCAAAGATTTAATAATTTATTTATCTAGAAATTCGTGTGTTGTGTGTCTAAAGCGATGTTCGTTTAATACGGTGACTGCTTCTGTTTGAGCACGGCCTGCACACATTTGGCCATGGTGGGGGAGGCGCGGCTGATCGTGTCCGTCATGAAGAAGTCTTCTAATTTCTTCAGTTGCACGTCCAATTTACCGGACACTGGCTTTTGCAGGCTCTATTAAATCAAACATTATAATTAAATAATTATAAATGAAGAAAAATATATGTGCTGCTGTTACTGCTACATGTTAATATAATTCGATTTAAAACTACAAAATCAGTAAAATAAGTGATTTTTACCCAAGGTAAGTAAAATATACTTTTCAACATGTTATGTAGTGGTTTGCTTAGTTAATAAACTGTCACTTATTATGGACGGTTAACATTACAACTTGCGGATTGCCGATCCTGTAAAAGGCGTGCAACGCTGCTAAAGTTAAAAATTAGAGTGGTTTCGTAGGCAAGGCAGACCAGTGGGTCACCCTGCTGATAGCACGGCGCTGCCTTAATTAGCTTCAAAGTCAAATCCTTCGCGCCTGCATGCTTCTGAAGATTGGACATATGTATGTATTTTCCTATTCGACTGTCTTATTAAATACTGTGATTTGGAGATAAATGAATAAGTAGTACATAAGTGAGTAGTACCTGAGCAAGCGCGCGCGCCTGTGCGAAGTAGTTGTTGTCCTGCACGTCTCCGTAGGCGACGAGCGCGGGGCTGACCTCGCTCAGGCGCTCGCGCACCTCGTCCAGGTTGTCGTACGGCAGCCGCTCGCCCACTACCTCCGATAGAGCTCTGCCAACGGAAATACATGTAAGTTATATTATTTTTATCTATTATATGATACATCTATATATGTAGGTATATATAAAAATCTCGTGTCACGGTGTTTCTGGTCGCTCTCCTCCGAAACGTCTCGACCAGTTTTTTATATATACTTGGTAGTTATGAGAATAGGTCGTAAAGTATATTTTAATACTGCAACAGATTATAGTGTATCGAATTAATTTATATGGTGGAACAATGTTAGTCGGGTCAGCTAGTACCTATATTCATAAAACACTTAACAATGTCATATCGTTTGTAATGGAATGAATATAAGCGCTTATGGAGTTTTAGCACAGAATAATGTAAAAAGCGTTTATATTTGTATATTTTGATATTTCTTTTTAAAAGGAAATTCTTGCACTAGAAATAATTCATATATTGCTGTGGACATTTCAAACATTCAAAAAATGGACACAAAGAACATCCACACTTGGAACATTTACACTCGTGTTTATCCCGTATTAGATCAACGCTACACTCGACATAGTGGCACGGCCGAAGCGAATACGTAACCAATACGCCATTCGTATCAGTACATTTTTAAAGCAGTACACAAGTATAAACGCAGCTCATACTTAAAGCATATTACTATAACTAGTAGTGAGTATGGTTCGTACTTAAGGTATTGCAAAGACGTATGTTTGAAGCATAGACTTAGAATATTTTCGCTACGCTCAAAGACCAACGAAGTGTTAGAGCGAGAAGTCCAGATTAAGTATAAATTACTGGGGTGGAAAAGAGATAGCCAAATAAGTATCCGTATGTCGTCATTTTTGCGACCAAGCGCCCATTGCAATAGTGTCTTATCCAATAGACTATAAACTGAGAAAAAATAAGGCAAGGCGGAATAAATTTCTCTCATTAATAGTATAAAAGTGCGATAAAATATTATCAATTAGATTTGCTAATATGGTGTCTCGTTCAGTATGAATGTGACGTGGCAGGACGCGATAACCCCCATAAATCCAAGTTTTACAGGTAATTTATGAAAATTTCCATTGCATTGTTGATATTTATATTTTGGCGGTTTTATATTATAAATTGTCAAAGATATCAATTAATTATAGATCTAATTATTTGCTTCACACGTATTACTATAATTCAATGTAGAATAAAGAATAAGAGGAGAATTCGAGTAAATTTTATAAATATTTTTTTACGATAGGGCTTGACCAAAGCTTGACGTCATGAGTATCGATATTTGACAACGTCATCAGCTATTTTTGGTGCCATTAATACAAAGTGAAGTAATGCATACAAGAAGAAAAATATTGTCCTCATTAACGCAAGTAGTATACACTAATTTAACTTAATATTGAAACTATGAAATTATTTAATTTTACACTTTTCATATACTTCACAGTGTGAAGTATAGGGTATAGAGAATGTGTGAAGTTCACACATCCTCTTTACCCAGTTGTTGCTGCTGTTTCAGTAAATTATATATTTATAATCCAGATGATTTTAGGGATAGTCATATGTTTGTTTATCTTACCAAGATGTCTTGACATTTAATATGTTTAAAAATATATAGTTTTGTTGCATAGCCTTAGAAGCTAAATCAATATAATATTATGTGGATTGTATTTGATTGCATATTGTTATTTCGAAATCCCTAAAAATCCTTTATTGCGTGAAATATGGTTACGGATACTGGATAGAGTTAATAGGCTCCACATAAAAATTCTACCATATGTAGTAAACACTTTGATTTAAATTGCTTCATACAAAGGAAACAACGACGTGACCAAACGAAAGGCTCAGTGCCCACTGAATTTGTACCCGTAAGTATGATACCGAGTATATAGTGGTTATTACCAATAGACACTGGTATTACAAATTAAATTATGTTTCGTACAGATCCAATTGAAATCAAGAAGACCCTGTTCTTACATATACAGAGATATTTTACCACCGTCGGTGGCCCTTCAAACCAAGCACTGAGTCCGAGGAAAAAGAAGCTCATGACAAAGTATTGTAAGCTACAGGATAAAATGTCATCAAAAATTACCTGATAAGAAATTAAAAAGCTTAAACAAAAAGATTAAATAAACGTATATTTGATTTCAATGCAGTCGTTAAGGAACACTATAATACTATAGGCTACTTACTACCTAAATAAGACTATCATATTCAGGAAACAGTAAGTAATAAATTAATGTTTCCAATTTATTTATACAGATTGTTCCACTTTCCATTTTGATCGTTGTCAATTCATATGCGAAACTATAGGATTCGCTTGACGTTTAAACTGTTTCCTTTTTAACAATATTATTATTCTTGATCTAATGTGTTTCGAAGGTTTGGGTCTATATGGAGTTCATGATCCAACAATGGCATCCATACATCATTTTGTTTAAAGTTTAAATGTTGCCTTAAATTGAGAAAATCTTGTTTAGCTCAGCCTAATTTTCTTAAGCTCGTTTGTTTTAGATTTTTTATTAGAGAAAGGCAATAAAATAATTATACAATTATTAATGTCTTTTACTTATCTCCTTGCACATTTACAGCATTGCATGTCTTTCTTGTATATGTAATACTAATGACACATAATAAAATTTACATTTAAAACTGATTGCCATTATATTTAAATTATACATTAAATGTTTTAATTTAGGCATTATATACATATTATATTTTATTACTAAATAAGTTAATTATTTTTAGGAATATATGTCATAAGTATCGATATTCGATATTAACGGCAATGGCTATTTTATTACATTAATACAATATAATGTTATGATTAATTATATTTATTTATTACTTTTAAGCCCTTTAGATGATTATTTAATCGAAATGCATGCAAGCGAAGCCGTCAGTAACACTAGTTTATCGACGTAATGATTAAACTGAGCTATGACAACACTATTGCACTCACACATTTGCATTTATTTTTTTGTTACACATTTCATATGACATTGTTTGTCTTGTACATTCTAAGTCTATGGTTTGAAGTATACCTATTCCTATAAGATTATACCGTGTAAGTAATTATAAGGTTTTAAAGATAATAATGACCAGGATTTACTACAAAGTGGTCGTGTTATCATTTAGACTTTACACACACACCTATACTGCCGTAGTAAGGGGAAAAGACGTGACTAACATTATTTTTCGAAATTAAGACATTTTACATATTTGGCATCAGTAAGAGGCATCTGCCAGTGCATTTATTTAAAAAAAACTTGTCGTTGATCCGTCCTTTTTCCATATGATGGCAGTATAGTAACATCACATACCGTATGATCTTCCAGTCCTCCCTGGCCTTGCCAGGCGGCGAGACGGCGACGAGCGTCTGCTGCGCGCGCCCCTCGGCGTTGACGTACGTGGCGCGCTTCTCGGTATACGCGGCGCCCGGCAGCACTATGTCCGCCATCGCTGCGCCCGCGTCTCCGTGGTGCCCTGGCGACAACAAACAGGTTACTATTTATTTATTGTAGCCTCGACAACAATTACCGATACTCCTAGGAGCAACCGCAATATCATTTTTATATAGTTTTCTTTTTTCGTCTACCGCCCTAGGCATAATTCCTGTGTTGCGGGGGCCTTTACAATCATTCGAACAACGGACACCCAGACTCGAAACAACAATAATTTCAGTCCGCTGTGGGATTCAAAGTGACAACACTCAACGCATTAGCAGTGGCGAGGCGACCACTTAAATCACTAGGTCATACATGCAGTCAAATATACATTACTTGACTCTAGCGTCTACTAAAATGACTAATACTCATAGTCATAACAAATTCAGGCCCAGGTCCAATATACAAAAATGGAAAATATGTCAAAATTTTACTGGCCACTTGCTAAAAACACTTGCAGCCTTACTTATAAAAATACCGCTAAACATTGCCTAGCTATCTCTTATCTAAGAAGCTCTCATACCTTTAATCAATGAATAACATTTCTTTACTACCAATTTCAACGATATCTCAGGTGATAGCTCGCAATAACACGATACACAATTTTATTCTTGCAACATTTGACAGTCCGCATAGAGTATAACCAAACTAAATAACTAAATAATGCAATTGCAGTGATACATCATTTATAATATACCATTTTCTAGGTATTAGTGTCTGTGGCGTGGCGACTTTAACTTGTCTTTAACAGATGGTGTGCTGAATTTTTCTTTAGCTAATCCAAATAGATTAATTATTGAAAGAGTATACATATTATCACTTCGCTTAAATACACTGACGGACTCATAAACTGCATCAAAGTTCAGGATTACTTAGGAATTAATATTTTTGATAAGTACTTATGCATACTTTTTAGATTAAACTAAATGAAAATGTCGAGACTGTCCATTAATCATAAAAAGAAAACAAAATTTAAAAATAGAACAACAGTACAGATAAAATAGGCTGAGAAAATAAAATGTATGCAGTCTCAAATTCGTATGTTATTAAAGTTTGAAATTAATTCTTTGTTTTATTTTTTTCATTTGCTATTTTAATTATTGTTAACAATAGTATTGATTATTAGTCTTTTAAACTCAACAAAAGTTTCGTAACCATAAATATGAATACTTCGTCCGAAAAAGCCGCTCAAATTGTGGAATTGGTGCGGAAAGGCTTAGATCAAATCGAACGATTGCTAGAAATTTAAATTTAAACCAGTCTACGGTTTCTAGAGTATACCGAAGGTTTGTAGAGACAGGTTCATATAAAAGGAAACCCGGTACCGGCAGAACTCGAGCAACCACACGTCTTGACGACCGATTTATTGTTTCAACTTCCCTACGAAATCGTTTCCTCACGTCAGTAAACATCAAAACAGAGCTGAATGAAACGCGTGGAGTAAACGTGAGTGCACGAACAATAAGAAGGGGGTTTAAGGAAGCAGCAATCATCCCGTTTAGACCAGCAAATGGGCCAAAGCTGTCATCGACGTGGGGAGAGATATGCTCAAAGTTGCATTGAGGAGCAAGTTCCTTTTGGAGGCGGTTCGTGTATGGGTGGCATGTCGATGATCGGGCGAACGGAATTTGTATTCATCGACATGGTTCGTCAAAACGGTATAAGAGGTGGTTTGACGGCACAACTCTATATAACAGAGGTTTAAGAAGCTCACGTAAAATTTTCGCCTATTAATCCCATGTAAGGTATTACATGGGATTAATAGGCGAAAATTTTACTCTAATACAAGATAATGCCCGACCCCACGCCGCTGCACAAGTTCGGCAATATTGCGAAGAGGTTGGGATACGTACCATGAATTGGCCAGCACGCAGCCCGGATTTTAATCCCATTGAGAATGTTTGGGACAGTTTAAAAAAGCTGTATATGCGAGAAATCCTGTGCCTACAACAGTGGCAGCACTAAGAACAGCGATTTCATTTCAAGATCTTGAGAGACTCTCTAACTATTGCTGCCTTAATAAATTACAGTTAAGTCTAACTAAATGTCACAGCATCACATTTACTAAAAAAATTAATGTTATTACATCCAATTATATCCTAGCTAATACCGTACTTAAAAAAGTTACCTGTCTTCGTGATCCTGGTGTGCATCTTGACGCTAAACTTAATCTAGATGTTCACGTAGAAAATGTAATTAGCAAGGCATACCAAATGTTTGGCTTTGTAATGAGAGCATCCCGAAACTTTCGCCGTCCATCTACTTTTCTGCATCTATATAAGTCCATAATCAGGCCACAAATGGAATACGCAGTACCCATTTGGAATCCGTACTATGCAAAATATAAGGACGCCATTGAAATAGTGCAACGTAAGTTTCTTCGCGCAATGCAGTATAGATGCTTTGGTAAAAAAATATCATACCAACAACTTCTTAAGAAATATGACGTATTGACCTTAGAATCAAGAAGAACTCTTCTTGGTATCATGACCTTATTCAGTGTATGCCGCAACAAGTTTGACTGCCCTGACTTGGTAAATAGATTGTGCTACCTTGTTCCTCGTACAGTGCACGGACGTGAGGTGCGCACCAGACGCCTATTTGCTACTGGTATGTGCAGGACGAATTGTGGCATGCGCTCCCCACTACACTGTTTGGTAGACACTTATAACAGGAACTTTACTGACATTGATATATTACATCTTAATAAGCCTAGATTTAAAAGTAGCATCATTAAAATGTTAAAGGAACGGCAGTAGTGCCAAGAGGCATATATTGGATAAGATTTTTATTAACTTTAATATATGTATCTATATTTTTTTTTTTGTACTTTATTCCGAGCAGGCATAGTTACTATTTTATACTGTTAGTAAAGCACACACTAAATTAATGCTAGTTAACTTACTTGTGTACCATAGCCCGTTATTATAATTACTTACTTAATTAAATTAACCTTTGCTACTCTCAGTTAATACGAATGACAGCGATTGCCTGCTTACAGATTTAATGTTCAGTTTTACAAGTAATCTGTGGAAAATGTAGTGGGTAGTATATTTGTTAAGTTTAATGTTAAGTACTCAATGTATCCTCCTAATATACTACTGTTTGTTTTCCCATGTTCAATAAATAAATAAATGATACTACGCTGTTATGAAGTAAACGAACCAAACTATAGGTTTCAATTTAAATTTGTATAAAATGTTTGAATACTTGGTTAAAATGTTTATTTCAAAGGCGTCTTGAACATTGATGCAGTTTATGAGTCCGTCAGTGTAAAATAACCAGATAACTATAAGAAAATAAATTTGTCGTCTAGTTTGTATGATAGAGACGGTAATAAAAATATCAATATTCGCATATTGGTATAAACAAGTACAGTGTATTTTTAAGTACACATAATTATAATGAACTGCTGCATATTCTAATGAATAATAACAACAATACTGGTGCCAATTCTGTTGTAATTTTCTCTTAGCTAAAATTAGAGAAAAATTCTCTAATTTTAGCTAAGAGATTTCGCGAAGGGCATTCTGCTGTTCCATCGAACTAAATTTACAATTCGTTTAGACAGCACCTAATTCGAGTTTGGCAATCCTAAATTGAATTGAGGCGGTGTTACCCATATTTAAACTACATAAATATAAAGAATGAATGTAAGCGAGTTAATGTAAAAACCCTTTTAAAATAATACTTTTATTTTTGTTAAATGCGTGTAATTGTTTGTGAACACCTCATAAATAATAAACGGTAAGTAAAATTGTATTTTAGTCGTACTAAGTTAAGTAAATACTGCACAACAGAGAATGTATCTGGCAGACTATCATTTTTTTTTTAAATTATGCTATTTGCATTAATTTTGTATTACTTTTTAAGAGTACCTTATCCTCAAATAAGTCGTTAAAAATGACAATTTATTTTAATAAGTACGTAGTTAAAAGTTTTAAAATAAATACTTTTAACCAATTTTTTTATGAACGCATGAAAACGCTGTTCCGTCTTGACGTTTGTTTCTGTGACGTCGCTGAAGCAGTAAACACGTAGATTTTGTATGGAAAAATAGAATAATTTTATTATATTGTTATGATGTTCAATGTATACAGCAATCATCGTTGGTGTATTGTGCCGGAGTGTCAAAACACTAGTATTAAAATGCCAGAAAAGCTGTGGATCCAGTTACCAAAGGATATAAAATTAAGAAATACATGGATACAACCAGAGTATTATTGTTCTGTGGATACAACTGGCGAGGTGAGATCCTAAGTCATTATCAACTAAAAGTCAACTGTATATGTGTGAAGATCACCATTATGTAAGTTTAGATAAACCTAACATCAGTAATAAAGTATTAGTTATATTTATTATTATTTTCTCTATAGGTTATGTTGCTCAAATCATTTTTGTTTCAGTTGGAGAATGACATGGAGAACTCTATATGCAATACTAATTAATGGTTTCAGTCAAAGAATACGCCTAAAACGTCGTACCGTCGAGGTTTGATTGTCAACAGGATAGAAAACACAAAGCCACACCAACCGAACCTCGACCTGCCTTCAAAAAACGACAAAAGTTATCGCTTCTAGAAGAAATATATTCTGTTGACCCTTCAACGTCTTCGTTCAATCAAGGTACAGGTATATTCTACTAATTATCCCTACTTTCATTTACTACCTATGTAATGTTTCTAATTTAGCTAATATTGGGGAAGTACCTATCTAAATATTCTTTATCATTTTATTTTTAGATATACTGATTGAAGAAAACAAGCCTTCATGTCTTGCCTCCTCCTGAAGGGACATTTTATGATAAAGCAGTACAGGCTGTGCCACATCAGGAACATAAAGCTATTCAAGTTCATGTTACACACTACAGAAGTAAAATGGTTCAGATTGGTGTAAATGTGTATCAACAATTGAGTTTACTGTGTCTACAGCAACATCAGAAGATGCACTCGATTATTAACTTAAATTATTAAGGGTCCTGGACTTAGTTATTACTACAGCCTGTGCTTTAGTAAATTTACAAGATGCACTTATCAAATAAAGACTTTTCAAGTACCTTTCCTTTTTCATTACTATCAATTTCCTATTGCTGAATGATGAATGATATAAACTAATAAAGGAAGTAGCAGTTGGAAATAAAGTGAAATAGAATTTCTATTCTATTCTCTTCTACCCATACCTATCACTCCAAAAGAATGTTTCATAGAAACTCAATCACTGTAATCTATAATAATTATGAAAATGTACCAAATTATAATTTTTTAGTAAAGATATTGCATAAAGAAAACAAGAAGTACAACAACATTGGTGTAGGTTAACATTTAATATATTTATTAATCAGTGGCACAAATCACAAAGGGCAGGGTAAATGTTAGTTTCAGTAGGTACTTTTTGTTTGACTCATACTTGGCTTACATTCAATATATTATTATGGTGCCGATTTGTTACTCGTACCTGAGAAGCTTAACTTGTTGGAGACATCGGTTTGAGCCTAATATCAAAATTTATTTTAGCCGGCAATGAAATAGAAGAGCCCATAAAATGAATTACGCAGTAGGTTCTTTAAACCTATTATACTAAGAAATGTAAATAAAATGTAATGTGGCATGCCACTATACATTTACATAAAATACAAGTATTTACAGTATATATAATTTTAAGCACATTGAGTTGTAATCATACAAATTATAAGACTTAAATGATGTTTTATTAAAATGTGTGATAATGCAAGAAATAAAGAAAGCTGTGGGATAATCCTTATAAAATATTATATTTTATGTATTTAATTAAATTTAATAGGTATAATGATTGACATAGAATGCCAGAACCAGTTTTTTTTTAATTAATAGAATTTTAAATAGGACTAGGTATTGTCGCAGGCACTCGTCAATTTCTTCTGCGTTCAGGTGTTGCGGCAATCCAATCCCAAATCCAGGAACAAAAATCCCAAATTAGTTCCGTCCGTGTATCTCCACCTGATCATGTTCTCCATGCTCCGGCATATCTGAGTCTGACATATAGTTTGAAGACTTTCAGATCACCTCTGGTGATCCTTAATCAGGCGTTTCAGGTGATACAAATATGTTTAGTAGGGATATTCCTTCCTTTCAAAGGTCACATGCCTCACTTTTGGTGGCTCCAAGGTTAATGGCATAATTGACAGAACTTTTACGGCTCTTCATATATTTATAAATTCCACTATTTAAGCCTCAGCTACTAAATCTCTAGGAACACTAAACTTCGTATCATGTTTTCAGATGTCATCTAATATTAGTTTGACATTTCTAATTTTAGATCATTTTTGACGTATAAGCCGTACAGCAGAATGCAGAAAGGACTAAATTGAGTAACTAAACCAATTTTAATCCTGTCTCACTAAAATAAGTTTAGATCTGTCACTTTTAGCGATTTCAGAATACGAAATGTTGTTTGACAGGACTTATCTAAATTTTAGAGATTTTTAGCTAAGATAAGAGAATTTTGTGACAACAGAATTGCCACCATTATGCTTTCTTAAAAAGTGCATTTACTAACAACAATAAACAAAATACCAGTGTTCTTCAGTTTCTGATTGTTTTTGTACGATTATATTTTTGCAATGTTTTTCTTATACATACTTCATGCCATGTGAGTTTTGATATTATAATGTAGCTAACATCGAATCATTGTAATTATTTGCAGCTTTACAAATCACAGATGGATACTAATGATAAAAGTATATTAGCAAATTGCTATTAAAATTTAAATCATACAGCATATATTTTCTTTTATGATATGATATCTGATACAATATTCTGCATCGCAAAAATCGTAAAGCGGTTTCAACCATACTTTATAGATCTTCTTTCTAAATTATTTTATATTACGGGGCAAATCACGCAGTGCGAAGAAAACTGCGCTGAACCATTTTTCCTTTAAAAAGCTTTAATCTACGATGTACCACCTATTTAAATTTTACGTAATTAATATTTTCGTAAACGTCAAATCTGTCCCAGCTGAACGGAAAATCTGCCATATTGTCTCTTAGCTTGGTTACAAAGGACCGCCGCTGTTTAGATTTCTGTACTGTTTAGCTATTGATAAACTTACTCTTAGCGCTAACGTTAGTTAAAACTTCATAAAAACTAAAACAAATTATAGATTTTAACATGTTAACTACTCGACTGATCATCATGAAATTTCGCATAAACGTTGTCAGGCATACAGAAAAAAACATAGGCTACCTTTCATACAGGAAAAATCACTGTTCCCGAGAGACAAATTCTACATTAATACAAGCAAAGCCGAGGGCACACTCTGGTAGATTTATACTTCAAAGAAAATTTCTTTTTCTTGTTGCTAACACTAACCTTGGTAAATAACAACAGCATCCTTGGGTAGTTGGTCGCGAGTCACAACTCCGCTATCGGCTCCCAGTAAGTACACCACCTTGGGTCCGTCCTTCAGAACCTTGCCTACTCCCGGCTGGTAGCCGAGGTCTAGGGCCGCCACCTGGGACGCTGTGCGTTGTAGTACATTCAACACCTGGAAATGCAATAGTAATTTTACTGTATATATGTACTAACAATATTTATTTAGTTGAAGCCCAGTATTTTCGTTTTATTATACTTTTATATACAGTGTGTATAATAAACCATGTCCGATTCATTAGATCTTGTTTCTCTCTTAACAAACATGCTAAGAAAAATAATAAAACAGTCTATATCGTCGTAAAACGTCTTCATAATATAATATATAATAATATTCTACTACATACACACAACACCATCTAGCCCAAACTAAGCAGAGCTTGTACTATGGGTACTAGACAATGGATAAACATACATATATACTTCTTTTTTGTAAATACATACATATTATACATAGAAATACCCAGACCAAGACAAACATCCATATTCATGCACACAAATGTCTGACTTGTGCGGGAATCGAACCCGCGACCTCAGGCGTGGCAGTCGGTTACACTAACCACTACGCCATCGAGGCCGACAATATTATTATGTACAGTATTGATCAGCATTTTTATCCTTAAATTACTGAAATTTCGCACAGTTTAGCAACACTCCACTGAACTTAACAAGGACGCGGAGCGTGCCATACTTCTGGCAGCATTTTCTAAGGCGTAAGAAGGTAGGCGCGGTATCGGTAAACCTTTATGAACTTTAGTGATACTAAAGTTCTACTAGGTATTATTATTAATAAGTTGTCGCTATTATCATGGGTAATCTATTAACATATTATTATAAATAAATTAAAATTAATGGGGTAATTTCTTTTAACGATTTTTATGGAAGGATGTCACTTACGTACTCATAATAAGCTACTGTATAACACCTTTAAGGATCGGACAGGGTTTATTATACACACTGTATTTAATACACAGCTAGTCTCGATATGCTAGACTCTTAAATTCCTATTTAAGTCGTCTACTGATGTAATTTTTTCTATCTGGGCTTTATTTTCATCTCACCGACATATCCAGTATATGTCGGTGAGATGAGTACCATTCGCAAAACAGAACAAATCTACAGCGTGACAAAAATTACACATAGTATACCATCGTAAACAAACCCAGCGCAAACCCTTGTGGAACACCGTAGCCTCTCTCCGATAGCCCAGAGTATGCCATGCGATTGAAATGTCGCGGGTTTGAATTTAACCCGACTTTACTCTACGCACTAGGGATGTTGCTTATATTCGCATCCGCATCCGCAATTGCGGGGCTTCCGCATCGATTTGGACATCTACATCCGCATCCGCATTCACAATAATCAACGCGGATATTAATGCGGATACAGATATCGCGTAGGTTACTATAAGAAAGAAATCAGTTGTTCAGTAATACGTGTTTAATTTATGAACCTTTTGCAAAATAGACTTGAACCTGCGAAGGCTAGTGATAGAAGTGATATTAGATACTTTTTATTAAATAAGATGAACAATTTTCATCGACATCCGCATCCGTATCCGCATCCGCGGATGTTAGTATTAAAATATCTGCACCCGCAACTTCCTTGCCACCGACGTACACATCATCACACAAGCATTCTAAATTAGCTGGAGAGGGTTAACAAAAATACTAGTAATTTGTAACCAGAGCTAATAACTTTCACAAAAAAATAGTTTAAAGATAACGCGGATTTCAGTTTTTCTAATATGTATCCAAACAACCTAGGAATGATTAAGTACAGAATTACTAAACATTTTGATTTTTGTGTTTTGAAGCATTATATAAGTTCATTCAAACAATCTTAATTCTTCTAGTACTTGAAATAAAATTTAATATAAACGACGTAATTCTTTTAAATACCTTAAATATAGAAACATTAGTCATTACTGTACCTTCCAGCTCTTGTCCTGCAGTTTGTCCTGCAGTTTGCAAGCGAGTTCCTGTGTGTAGGCCAACAGTGCGGGACCTTCGGGCCCCTTCAGTTGATCAGCGCCGAGTATCACGACGGGACGCTGCGCCGATTCCAGGCGCTTCATAACTTCGTGAGATGATGAGCCGGTGGCCAGGTCTTTTACTATGGATGCTGAGTCGCCTACGTGCTGGAAAGAAAATTAAGTAGGATAATTTCGTCATTGAGCAGAATAATTTGGTCATTGAGCAGGATAATTTGGTCATTGAGTAGGATAATTTGGTCATTGAGTAGGATAATTTGGTCATTGAGTAGGATAATTTGGTCATTGAGCAAGATAATTTGGTCATTGAGCGGGATATCGAGCTTTGATAGTTAGCTAAGTATACTAATGCAATCATCAAAGAGTCTTTTGAATATTTCCTTATATTGATATTGGTTGCCACGCCATATAACACCACAATTTGCAGCAGGTATTCTCGAAGGATTAAGCAGAGGCATACAAAACATAGTATTGTTTTTCTATAAGAAAATCCTCAGTAACTACTCTGTACCTAGTGGACGATAAAATAAACAATAAATACGCCTTTTATGACTTAGAAGCTTTGTGACATGTAACGGCATTGTCTAGAGATATACAGCCATGATGCTTTATATCTTAAGTATAAATGTACTATGTTCGTATTTATGAGTTCGCGTATAGTTCACTTGATACATTGCAAAATTTGCAACCATTAACACTTGATGGTGCGCAAATCGGATAACGTAAATTGAAAGAGCATTACGAGCTAATCTATAGTTACGGATATTATAAAAAAAGTAAGTATTTATCAGTGGCATAGCGTAGTGGCAGCGGCAGGGGCGGCACTTTTAGGGGGCGGCAAAAATTCACAATAAATAATAATGATATCTTATAAATACTTGGACTGCAAAACAACATTAATGACTGTCCTTGGCGAAAAGCTCTTTAGAATAATTGAAACCACAGCTAGACTTCATGATACTTTGAGTTCATTCTGCGTAAATAAAAACACCAAAGATTAAATTATGTTCGGGTACTTTGAAATAACTACACTGGAACATTGAGACAACTACCATCTTAGTCTCCCCGTGACCATGGCTGCTGAAAAGCAACCGAAACGATAAAAATCGATAAAACCGTATATAGTAGTTTAATTTCAATGAAAATTATAGTATTTTAAAAAGAAATTCCAAAAAAAAAAGAGCGCGGCAAAGAAATTGTCCGTCCCGTGCGGCTTACCTCCACGCTACGTCACTGGTATTTACTTGTTGGGATAATCTCTAGCAGTACTGAAGCTACTTTAAAAAGCTACTATAATACTTTAAAATTCTTTTAACTTATACTGTTCGTGAGTAACATAGGCTATTTGTGAATGATAAGAGTAAGCTAAACTCTATATATTTAATTATTCTGTGGGTATTTCATTAAACGCCTCCTGAAAGGCTGCAGTGATTTTTTTAAATTAGATCTTGTGACGCTGCCATCTGTTCAGCATCGAGAAGACAACGTCTGTCGTGTCTGCTAGTTAGCTATTACCTAATGTCGGTACGTTGGCGCGCTGCTATATACGCTGCCCGCGCGTTCGTTCCACTCCGTAGTCAAAGTAAAAGTAACAGCGAGAGAGACGTGTGTCCCACTCCTCCACTACAATACCGTGGCGAGTACGTATCAGACGACATAACAAATAATTCACATACACTACAACTAGTATTACATATTTGCTTACCATGTAATCATAAGTGAGGTCAACTTGAGGTCCGATGAAGGCGACGTCGGTGTCCTTGTGCACGAAGGCCTTGCGGATGCGCGCGTTCAGCAGCGGCGCCTCGAACCTCACGTTCGTGCCGATCAGTAGCACGAAGTCCGCGTCCTCCACGTCTGACAAATACGTTATACAAAGATACTAAATGATTATGCAATAAATTTATATACAGGGTATCTGGTAATTAATGGATGACCTTGAAATGTCTTATAGTAGAACTGATGGCCGTTCAGAAAAAATATGAAAAAGATCTATCCTAACTACTACCTGAGATATCATATTATTTTAAAAAGTCTAAAATTTTTTACCATATTTAACATTCTTGTACACTACGGCCAAAAATGAATGAATTCCATCTGATTTTTGTTGTTTTATTATTAAACACTAATTATGCTTATAGATAGATAGTCGAAAGTATGACTGGATATAGCACTTTTAAAAAGAAATATCAATATTTTTTTTTTTGTTGAATAATACAACATTTATTTTTTAATCAGTTTAAATATCTTGGGTATAAAAAATGCATGAGTGACCAACATTGATTTCAAGTAGATTTTTTAATGGTATTATTTATAATTGATAAAATTCATATGTTGCCATGCCCTACAGGGTCCATATTGTACCTACTGTCATATTGTGCAACACCTTTATATAACATATGGAGTGCAATAAAGATATTGAGTATATAATGGTATATTGCACACATTAAAATATAAGCATATTATAGGGTAAAGAATATGCAATTACAAACATTAAAATTATTAAGCATTTAGATAGTACTCAAATCAAGCACATTATAACTTAATAAAAGTTTAAAATAAAGTAGAAATAGTAAAATAATATTCAACAAACTCACTGGCAATCTTAGTGTTGCACAGGTAAGACGAGCGCAGATCGATACCAGCGCCATCTAGCGGGAAGTTCTGTTCAGTGCAAGTGTTCTCCGATCCCAGCTTGTTAACGAGGTCTTTTAGAGCTACCAGCGATTCTGCATCAGCCATGTCTCCAGCCACGGCCACCAGCTATGTTAAAAAAATAACACAGTAATTTTATTATTCACAATTGCTAAAAGGTCAGTTTTTTTTTTTTAGAGTTCGAAAAATCTCTTATACAACAGCTTTGTCCGTCTGTGTGTCTGTTATACAACTTTCAACTCAAGAACCGTAAGAGCTAGAGATTCGCAGTCAACGCCATTCGACTCAGCATAGTCGATATACTCCGAAATGACTATGACCTTCGACCTCTGACCACAAGGTAACGTGATACCATTTTTTCGAACTCTTAAGATTTACGGCAATTCATTGCCGTTTCTCACTTATTTTATGTTATGGATGTTCTTAGTGTCCGTTATTTGAATGTTTGTAAAGATCCCCGCGACAAAAGATATATTTCTGGTGCAGGAGTTGCAATTTAAAAACAAACACAATTATAATAGCATAAAAGACACTATAATACTTTAATTTTCTTTTCGGAATACATTCGCAAGAGAGGAATTTCCTACATAGCAGCATTATAAAACATGTTAATATTTATTCATCTCTTTGATTTGCATCCAACATGGCGATTAAATTTGCAACATCTGCACCGTTACTTGTAGGAATATGACCATAATATATAATCCATTACACAATTTGTACAAAATTCATTATCACACTGCCTAAAACAATATTCATCACTTTATATTGTTCTATATTGCATACTTATAACCCTAAAATACAAATTTTCCATGTGATCACCACAGATGATAAACAAAAAGTATATTCTAGCTTAGCTTAGCTCACCTTGCTGGGCGGGCAGTCCTTGAGTGCCCTGGCGACGGCAACAATGGCGTCCTCCCACTCGACAGGCGTGAGATTCCCCTCGCTGTCCTTCATCATGGGTGTGACTAGCCGCTGACGCTTCAGACCGTCGCACGCGAACCGTGACTTGTCTGATAACCATTCCTCATTGATCTCCTAGAAGGAGAAGAGGTAATGCGATTTAAATCATACAACATACCGACAGTGTAAAAGTTACTAAGTGATATTTGTTGTAATCGCTTTTTTGAAGGTTGGTAGGAAATAATGCTTTGAACCAAAGAGGTTTTTTTAAGGCAATGTTTTTATTATTTTCAATGAATTACTCATTATCTAAATAATGCACTTGACAATAAATAGGATATCCTTTTAAATCCGGAAAAAAGGGGTAATACTATTACATGATTGTCTGCTATTCAAGGGTTACAGTGCAAGAGCAATGTCGAGATACACCTCCAATTTTTCTCATAGGGAATGTCATCATTATAACCCAATTTTTATATGCTTTAAATAAAGTACAAAAGCAACTACTTTATTTGGCAAAAAGGTTACATAACCGCTATATACGTGCCCTAATTATTTCGGCAACCTTAACTGCCTCCGTGGCGCAGCGGCAGTGAATGCGACTACTGTGCTTGAAGTCAAAGGTTCAAATCCCGGGTCAGACCAACAAAAAATTTAGGTTTTTTGTTAAGAAATCTCAATAGCAGCCCGGAGTTAGGAAGTTGGAGGTGCGCGTAAAGCAGGTCCTGTGCCTGATCTCGCTCCGGTCGTGTCGGATTACGGTCCCGTCGGGTCAAGAGAATGAGCGAACAGAGAGTGCAATTTGCGCTCACGCTTGTGCACTATAATGCCTCCTGCGCAGGTGGCCAGTCTGCGTTAACCCTCTGCGACTGACGTGGGTCAATTTTTACAATTTCACTGGTGTGGTAGTACATGAGACACCATTTCAACATCAAATATTTTTATTTATTTAAATTATGTAGCTATTATATTTATATTTATAAGATTTTTAGCCTATTTTTATGTTTAATAATATTTAAATAAAACAAACAATTTGTATTTTCATAATTAAACAGTGTTTATTGAATTATCACAAATCAGTCTAAGAATCTCTACTTAAACATTAATGACATAGAAAAAATTAAAAAATCAACTTTTTTAAATTTAACATTAGACATCTAAAAAATTAACAATTACAGTAATCAGTCTAGAAAAATGAGATAAATTCGTTGGTTGACTTCAAAATTAGACACTTTCAAAATCACAGCTTTGTTTGACAATTTTCACATAGTGGCTTCGAGCACTGAAGGCAAATTGGCTTCGAACAATCAGAGCAACAATATTTGGTTTGTCTTTTGATTTTTGTTGGACAAATGGAACATAGTTTTCTGCCACTTGGTGGAACAGACCGAACTACCGGTGGTGGAGGGGGTATATCCTTACCTAAAACCCTAGTGATGATCATGCGCAGTTCCCTTGGCAATCTTTCATTGTACACTCGGGCTTTCATATGATTCAGCACTAAATCTCTTGCCATTTTTAGTAAAAAAGTTGCTCTCCTCATTTTTTTATCACTGTCAGCACAACTTTGATACAATACAAAGCTACTTATGCCTGCCATGTCCAGAATTCTTTGAAAGATTGCCATTGACCAACGACGAGATTTACGGCTGCAACAATAAACCGAGCATTTCTTATCCACCTCGTCCACTCCACCTTTAGTATGATTATAGTCTGCAATCATAACTGGTTTTCCTGTATCACTATCTAATTCTTGAATGTGATGAGAAGAAGAAACCAACAACACGGCTTTATTAGGTTTTGGCACATATGATAAAATTGAATAGTCTTTCGTAAAACCATACAACGAACTTTCTATCGGTCTATTTCTGTTCGGCAAGAAACAAGGTGGTATTTCAGCTTTATTTTTTTTCAGAGTGCCCAGGTAAGTCAGTCCTCGTTTCAGCAATATTTCGACTAGTGGTATCGAGCTGAACCAATTGTCAGCAGTAATATTTCGGTTCTATTTTTCGACCACTTTTGCATGTCTTAGAACCGACTGAGTGGGTACTGCCATTTTTTTCTCTTGATCGGTTAAGCCTTTCCCATCGGAATTCTTCCCATGGTATATATACATAAGCATTATAAATATAGTATGTACGAGCATCTACTAATAATAATATTTTGATACCATATTTTGCTGGTTTCTGAGGCATATAAATTATGAACTTGCAACGACCTCTAAATGGCAGTAACATTTCATCAATGCAGAGGTATGGTCCAGGAGTATATTGAGACTGACTGTTTGATATGAACTTATCAAAAATATCGGATATTGGAGCAAGTGTATCATCTTTTAGACGTTCCTCTCTGGTAGTCGAGTCATCAAATCTAAGGCAGTTGATCAAACACGAAAAACGCCATTTGGACATCACGCATTGGAATATTTCACGGCCTGTGCCATCGGTGCTAAATATTGTGCCAAGATCTGCATCGTTACATTTGAATACTGATGAATAGTACATCAAGCCAATGAGCGCTTTCATCTCGATTACATTTGTGTCTCGAAGTTCGGCCTTAGTAGCATTTTTGAACGTAGTACGGTAGAAACTGAGTTTCTGATTGGTAAATCGCACCAGGGATTCTAACATTGTGGGGTCAATCAGCTTAGACCAAAGTTCCGAGCATCCTTCAAAATTAGTTGTTGTAATACGGCCTGGTAATCGAATTATGTTATGAGCTGCAATACGTGATGTCCTAGAACGCTCTTGTTTACTCCAAATGAAGCCGTTTTTACCTGTGTAGTGGTCTTGTGACTTGTCTGAAGATCGTTGGCGTTCAACCACTGGGGCAGGTTCTTGACGCGCTTCTAAATTTAGCTCTGGATCTTCTTCACATGACATGACATCTTCTTCAATGTGTTGAATTTCTGGCTCGAAAGTTGGATCGTCATCTTCATCATCAATGTCGCTAAACTCATGCTCACTTTCCTCTTCCAGCCACTCTATTATTCGATCTTCGTGACTAACAAAACTTCCAGCCGACGTTCTCTTACGATTAGAAGTACCTGGCCGAGGGTTGTTACTTGAGTCAGCCATCTAAAAAAACAAGTTTTTCTTGTAAATTATGTAGGCACAATTTGCTTTCCGTCGCGACTTCAACCGCGTGGACTATACATACTATTTCGCCATATAGCTTATGTAACTCAGTGATAATATAGCATTCTATTAGTGAAATTGGTCCATTAGGTACTTTTTTGAGTTTTCATTACAAACAAAAATACAAATCTGTCGTCTTTATAATATTGGTCTAGAAGTATAGCATTATGTAAAATACGTAAATAAAATCAAATTCCAAAATAACGAAAATTATTACCAAAAAAATACCTTATCGTAAGATAAACTAAAATAATTTACTGATGTGGTAGTTTAGGAGACACTGAAAATATAACCATTTTATTGAGGTGGTAGTATAGTAGAAACTTACCTTAACACTGGTGTGGTAGACTCGTGGACACCTGCCTCCCGCAACGCAAACGTGCGCTCGCTACGACCGCCCCCCGCACACTGACCGACGCGCGAGCTCACGACAGTAAGGTACTGAGAGCGGTGGCGCTCAAATTTGAAAATTAACGGTAATAAACCGAATTTTATATTTCGCGGTGTCTGTTGGACTAACACGTCAGCCGCAGAGGGTTAAGATTGGCCGCCATAATAGAAATTCAGTCTGGAGAACATTTGGCAACCAATTTTAATACTGTTTTACAAAATGGTATTATATGAATACTATTTGCTGTTGCATATAAAATAGTTTAAACAATCAAACATAGTTAACAATTCTTTTAACCAAGTTAAGCAACAACATAAGAAACAGAAAACTAATGTACATCCTATGTTATTTTTTTAGCTACAACCTCCATAAAACGTAATTTGTTCAGATGTAGATCTTACCTCATTGGTTCTTGGGAGAATACGCAGCACCTCGTTCGTTCGCGTGGCAACAACGATGTTGCTACCCAGAGGGTCTAAAACATCTACAGAATCAATCTGTAACAGACGAAAATAAATATTACATTAAATGATATATGTATATTATATGTAGCACCTAAAACAATATTCCCTAACTTAGTAAAGTATGTGTATAATACACATATTAAAACACCAGATAGTTCACCATAGAGTTTAATAACTAAAGATTATTACAATATTGTGTCAAAGGCACTCTACCCCACTAATTAGACAAAAAGTCCACTGGCTTAGTAAAAGTTCTTGATATGATTTGTGACATTAAGTTATATTGTAGCAATATACTTCACCAGAAGTAATTACTTTCTTTCGTAAAAGATAGCGTATGTTAATTAAACATCTACCTAAAACACTCTGAACATCCAGAGATTCGAATTGCAGGCGCGATAGCTATCCTACGTATTAATCTAGGACAGCAATCGCACGTAGAAACAAAGAGATGTCAAGACTAGCAATCCTATTGAGAATTAAAAAAAGCTTTATAATCTGTTACTTGAAATTCTTACTCTAGGGAAACAAAAGTTTAGTTGTTTGAGTTTAGTTGTATGACCTACCCTCCTGGTTTCCCAGGGTCGTGCGGCGAAGCTGTAGGGCTTGGAAGTGAGGGCACCAACAGGGCACAAGTCAATGATGTTGCCAGACAGCTCGGACAGGAACATTTTCTCGACGTAAGTGCCCACCTAAATACAAATGAATGCACTTTACACTTAAATAAATCCAAAGATTCCCGTTTCCTCAATAAATACCAAATACTGTTTATAAAAGATGTGATGTGGTCTATTATATTATATATAAGGCCGTAAAGAGTGATTAGGGCATAGGCACAAAAATAAATATAAATTTTATCATTAAAAATAACAATAATAAAAATGCCACTCAATTTTTATTAATTAAACTGCTTTTCTGAATCTAAATCCCTTTTTTAAGCTAATATAAATCAATGAATTTATTTTCTATGTCTATTAACTCTCATAGAAATAAAATAAAAATAAACTTAGATACCTAGAAGATATATTGATCTTACTTATTTGCAATAATTTTATTATTGATAAAATTCTATTAAAGTTTTCATCCTCCATTCATTGTTACCTGCATCTCAGTTCCTCTGCCAGTAGTACCGAAGTCGTCAACGCCGGCGATCTCGGACGCAAAACGGATACAACGTGTGCAGTGGATGCACCTCGTCATTATGGTCTTGATCAGGGGACCTACGTCTTTGTCCTCCACAGCTCTGAGGTATGTGGCAAAATAAAATAAATATAAACTTGTGACTAAAAGAACAAAATTGAGTTTCTGTTACTTTTATGAAAGCAAATTAACATTAGCCTGCATTTGAGAAACCTAGACTTAAATCAATATAATTAAACCTATTATGTATTTCAACTAGAAACAATACTTGCTCATCTACATGTAAATTACAAAGTGTTGCCAGCTGAATATGTTTACATTTTAGAACAACTTTTATATATCATTTGAACCCAATTTACTATCTGCCTTTAGCTTTAAATAATTGCAGTGGAATTTAGTAGTCATGCTGACATTTTTACTATTAATGAGACTTAAATCATATTTATTGTAGCCAGTTGTAATATAAAGGTTATAATTCAAAATTTATTATAATAAGATTCTGGACATAGACCAGGTTAAGAGCACCTTAAACCAGCGAGCATGTATGAGGAATGTGATGAACGTGAATGAAGCCAGAGAAGTGTATCGGGATTGTAGGCTAGGAAACAGGCTTGAATCTATTTAAATATGTATGTAGATATCTGTTATCTTAATATGCAAATAAATTTTGGGATTATGCAAAACATAACTTACCGTTTGCCAGAGAAATGAATATCAGTAAAGCGGCTCCTGTCGGAACCAAAAGCCATAGACTGATCTTGCAAGTCACATTCACCACCCTGATCACAAATAGGGCAGTCCAAGGGGTGATTCACAAGGAGGAACTCCATCACACCTTCACGGGCCTTCCTTGTCAGGTCTGAATTTGTTTTCACCCTCATACCCTTCATGACAGGCATGGCGCAAGCTGCTGCTGGTTTGGGGGACTTCTCAACCTCTACTAGACACATGCGGCAGTTACCAGCAACTGCAAGTCGCTCATGATAACAGAAACGGGGGATTTCTACTCCAACTTGTGCTGCAGCCTGTTATATAAAGTTAATATGACTAAAATAGGTAATTTTATCTCCTTAATAAAACTAAAGCTGATGTCATTTACACAATACAATCTGGTCCATAAGTATGAAAGTATAAAGTGAATAAAACCAAAAATAATTCACTAGTAACCAATTGCTTAAAATCCAAATAAATGTTTTAAATACATATTTGTTACAATATATTTCATATAATATCCAAGGATATGAAACTAATATAGAAAAACCTATTTAAACTGTAGTCATCTGAGAAACTATTAAATTACTTCAAAGAATTCTTTCTTTGATGGATAATCACACTATCCCTAAATAACACAGACAGTATTAATTATACAGGGTGTCCGGTAATTAATGGATAACCTGGAAATGTCTTATAGTGGAAATGATGGCTGTTCAGAAAAAATATGAAAAAAATCTATCCTAACCACTACCTGAGATATGTGTTTTTTTTCATTACCATGTATAACTTTCTTGTATACTATGACCATAAATGAATGAAATCCATCGGTTTTTTGTTGTTTTGTTATTAAACACTAATTATTCTAATAGATAGACAGTCAAAAGTATGCTATGCTATAATAGCTTGCACTTTTTAATATATATATATTTTTTTAATTTTTATATATATGTTCTTTTTTCATTTTTTCTGAACAGCCTTCAGTTCTACTATAAGACATTTCAAAGTTATCCATTAATTACCGGACATCCTGTGTAAACACACTAAAACAGTAGTACCTGATAAAAAATATATATATTCTACTAGAACTACATTATATATTATTCTTTCTAACATATTATTTCTATCATTATTATAATGATCACAATTTGACAATTAAGATGTTGAAGCCAAAAGAAAAATTATACAAGTCAATTAAAAATCATTTATTCATTAAGTTCACAAAATAACATATTTGAACGCCAAAGTTTATTAGTTGACAAAATAAAACTTACCTGTAGGATGGTAGTGCCAGGTAATACATGTACAGGTTTGTCATCAATGAAGACTTCAACCTTGTCGGGCTGAGCCGGCACCTGTGCAGCATAGGAGCGAGACGCCAGCGGAGCTGCGCGTGCTGGCGAGCTCAGCACGAGCGCCCGGGATAGCGGCTGGCGCAGCATTTTCTGCAGCAAACACCAATACGTACACTACTATTGTCACGCAAAACTTATATCATATCACGAACCTTAGGACACAATACCGACTCTGAAGTACTTTTCAAGATAGTTAAAAGATATTTTAATCAATTAAGACACATAAATTACAACAAATACAAGCAAATCATCTGTTATTATTACATAAGAATGAACCCATAACCTAAATAATTATTAAGATATTTAAAGTTTATATACTTCGGATATAATAAGTATTCGCCTTTTATATGCTAAAATTTGTAGTTATTATATTTTGCGTCGTATTTCCATTTAATTCGTACCTAAAAATGAATGTTTCAAAAATCTTTAGTTAAATGACAGATACAAGAAGTCAAGAACTGTCAATAATTGCTTAGGAGAGTTGCTCACTAGCGAAATTACGCTTCATTATATGATTTTTTTAAATTCCTATTAGTCGATTACAAGATACGAATACAAGAAACGATACCTTAAAGGAAACAGTTATCTGTATAGTATTGCAATCATTCATTCATTCTTTTTCTCTTTCAAGTGATCTCCTTTCTCTTTCCTTCTCGTTCACATTGTGCCGGGGCGTGTGGTTGTTGCAGGAAAAGTAAAGTTTTTATTAAAAAATGGCAGTAGGAGACGTTAAAACCGCACAAGGCCTTAATGACCTGAACACTTACTTGGCTGAAAGAAGTTATGTGTCAGGGTAAGTGATTTGATAAGTTACATTTCAAACCACGTCAACCTGACACAGATTGTAAAATCTCATTATAACCTCAATCTCGAAGGATTTAGATAATTTACGTTCAATATTATACAAAATATGAATTATAGAACATCTTAGTCTTATTACATAGTAATAATATAACCCATGAACTTAATAATAATTACATTGACCTTGTTATCCAGCTGGAATTTATCTTGACGCCATACTTATCGCGTTATCGTTTATTTTTAGTTACACACCTTCTCAAGCCGATGTTCAGGTATTCGATCAAGTCGGCAAAGCCCCCGCAGCTAATTTAGCTCACGCTCTGCGGTGGTACAACCACATCGCCTCCTACACACCCGCTGAGCGCAAATCATGGGCAGCTGGAGTGAGCCCATTGACCGCCGGCGGCAAGCCCACGGCACCCGCACCAGCCGCTAAAGCCGACGATGACGATGATGATGTCGATCTCTTCGGTTCCGGCGATGAGGAAGAGGTCAGTAAATTCAACAATACATCATTATACTTACTAAAACAATTCTATCCGTATAGTAATCATTGTAATGTGTTGTTTTATAGGATGCGGAAGCAGCCAGGGTCCGTGAGGAACGTCTTAAATCCTATGCCGACAAGAAATCAAAGAAGCCAGCTCTTATTGCTAAGTCATCTATCATCCTTGAAGTCAAGCCTTGGGATGATGAGACAGATATGAAGGAAATGGAAAAGCAAGTGCGCACCATTGAAATGGATGGACTCCTCTGGGGTGCTTCCAAACTCGTCCCTGTTGGTTATGGCATCAACAAACTGCAGATCATGTGTGTCATTGAAGACGACAAAGTATCTGTTGACCTTCTCACTGAACAAATCCAGGAATTCGAAGACTTCGTCCAGTCTGTTGATATTGCTGCATTCAACAAAATCTAAGATGTGAAAACAACAATAATATTAAGTTATAATTTTGAATAAAAATCATTCTTTTCCACATTTATGTACTTTTATTACATGTATACAAAAACTATTTACAAAGACAATCTATCACCAATAAAAAGTCAGTCAAATAAACCAGGAGCAACCAATACAATTTATTGTATAAAAAAGATTCATTACATCCAAGTCCATGTCTTTTACAATTAAAAAGCGCAAGTAGCCTATTATCGCAAAATATCTATATTAATTATAATATTATAAATGTGAAAGTTTGTGAGGATGTATGGATGTTTGTTACTCTTTCACGTATAATCTACTGAACGGATTGCGATGAAACTTGGTATGTAGATAGCTGGAGACTTGGATTCACACATAGGCTACTTTTTATCCCGATATTCCCACGGCAACGGGACTTACACGAGTGGAACCGTGGGCAAAATCTAGTAATGAAATACTTCACAAAGCTAAAGAATAACCAAATAACACTTGCACAATATTAAGATTAGGTTTAACGAATCCCTGAAGTGTAAAATGTCATAGGTAGGTCATTACTGTTTGTATTACTAGCAATTGGACTTTCAAAAAGACGAGCTTGGCCAGTGATATAGTAAGTAACAAAAATCGAAAATATTACATATATAATTATTGCAATTTATGTGATCATGTAATAATTAGATGACTATAAGCAAATGTAAGATGTTGACCTGCATTCTCACCATATTTACTACACCGCTTATTTTGAATGTGTGATTCGATGCTAAAACACCTTCAATCCGTGTGTTGTACACACCTTAACCAAAATCAACTTATATAATAATATATGCAAAGATTCTATAACGCACGCCGACAAGCGTCTGCGATCTATAACAATAAGAGGTATGTACCTACAGCACAGGTGCAGCATTATTAACTAGAAATATTTCGTCTCCCTAGCCTATATTATTCCCAAGTAGCTTGGGGTCGGCTTTTCTGGTCTAACCGGATTTGGCTGGATATCAGTTTTTACACGGAGCGGCTGCCACCTGACTTCCGCAACCCGAAGGCTAACGATACCCTAAGACTAGACCAGTTTCAGGATATTATAGAGCACTGACTTCCCAATAACGCCTGCCATAGACGTTCATGGCAGCCGGGACCGACGGCTTAACGTGCTCTCCGAGGCACGGAGCAGGCGATAATTGTCAATCAATACGCACATAATTTCGAAAAGTCATATAACTTCCGAATATCAGATGTGCGCGACGTGGGTTCGAACCCGAGACCCTCTGCATTGCAGTCTGTTGGTATCCCCACTGATTTATATATTAATATTTTGCTAGAATGCAGATCAACACGTATATTTAATTGGAGCGTCGTAAAATTCTAGGTTGTGATTTTATTGTGTACAGTTCAGACTGTCGGTGAAACTATAGTGTTGACGCTACTTTGCCAAGAATGTAATACTTCTCCAGTTCAAAATCAGTGAGTCTCTACTCTAGTATGTAGTACTGAACTAGCCAGAAGAAATGCATTTCAGGTATATTAAGCTGCTACCATTGAAGTGTGGTCTACAGCTACTATAGAGACTGGACCCATGTCACTAAAACTTGAGTATAACAATGGTTGAATGTTATCTTCCAAGAAATATTACTGAATGCTATCTTACTGGCTGTTACAACTTATTTAAAATGACTAGGAGATATTTTGACGGCGTAATAATAATTACTCATTCAACATGTGCTTCTTTAGGAATAGGCGAACTATCGCCAACGTTCGCTTGCAGAAACATGTTAGGAATGTCATTACCAAAGTAGATCTTATTGTTTAGTGCAAGAGCCTCATATTTCTTTAATTCTAAATATTGTCTAGTTAGCAGCAGTTTGTTCGCCTCGGCTTGTTTCGTCAGGTGGTAGTAGTCAGCCTCTGCTTTAGTTTGTTGTTTGGCTTTGTGAATACTGTCTTCGATGAGTTCAATTTTCTGCAATGATTCCTTTTCCATGATTTTTTGGTCATACTGAATCTTCGCAACTTGAGCCTCTTTCTCTGCTTCGATGACAGCCTTGCGTCGTGCTGTTTCTGCTTCCTTTTCTACAACCTGCAAATAGAAAATCACAAACTAAGATCTCTCGCTCTGTCACAAAATCAACTTAGGTACATGAAAGATAATTAAAAAAAATGTGCATTACCTTTTGATGTTGTGCAGCAATGAGTAGCTTGGACTTCTCTGCCTCCATAAGTTCGTAATTCTTGCGGATCGTCTCGGGAATCTTTGGTTTAGTGACACGGACTGCTTGTACCCGCAACCCTGGCGCCATTTCGTTCAGATCTTTTTGTAATGCCTGTAAAAAAATATATATGTTTAAATTCTTCAGTCACGGTGTAACTGCTTCTGAAGTCAATGCCGACTACAATTATATTTTATTCCCAAAGAGTTTTAGCCATTACACTACAACTTGCAATGGCATCATTTAATTTTACTAAATATAAGAAAGACTTCTACTTCTAATAATTGTATATAACCTAAGACGTTAACAATGTATCACATTTTTTTTTAAACTATCTTGCAAATACTTCTTGTTTGGACTAAAAGAACAACCTAACTTGAAACAAAAATTGGAGGGCAGACTATTTTTTTATCAGTGTGGTTATCAAACTTATAAGTTATCAGTCGACGCACTAACAATGGGAATGTAACCACTTAAAACAACTGCAGCATCCGGTATCAGCTTATTGTCGGTGATGTTTCGAAAGAGTATTTACCGTTCGGAGATTCTCGTCGATTTGATCAAAAAGATCAATGTAGACTTCGTGTAGAGTGTGGGCGCTACAAAACTGATTCAGTTCGTGATGTACTTTGTTGAAAATGAGGGTTTTGTCGTAGTCCGCCGTGAAGTTACGCACCATGTCCAATACTGAAATTTATAAACATTAGTGGGTAAAAGAACATCTGCTTCAATAAATTAAACAACACAGAAAAAGCTTAACTAGCGACTCATCACGAAGCTATAATCTACTCAAAACAAATGATTTATGGTTGGTAAAAATAGTTTTGCCAGACGTGCCTTAGATACAGTACCTAGTATAAATCGTGTGCATCAAAATGGCTGGTTGTCTTTACAATTTACCATTGAAGATGTTATTAAATGGCGATCTCATCACTGGACCAACTAAGCTTTAATCTATTCTAAGCTACTGATTTATAGACGTGACTTATATACAGCAATATGAATCGTGTGTATCAGAAAGATGGATGCATTTTGCATTTAGCGTCATAATGATGTTAAATTACCGGATATCTAGTACAATGATATGTTATGCTTACTGCGACACTAATAATGGGCATTTGGACATCATGGTCATGATGCCCATTATTTGTGTATCATGCTTGTATAAGTTTAGTGAGCATTATCAGCTGTAAATGCTTATTATATACATGATACATATACATCATGAAGCTGTGTTGCCTTTTTACCAGTGAAATACTTACCACTGATTGGCTCTAGTTTGTTGACCACTTCGATCCTTTCAAAATAGATCATGACACCACCGCTTGTACCACATGGTACGTTCTTCACCTCATCTGTCTGAAGAGTGGTCTGTCAAACATATTCAGATTGGTTAAGAAATTAGTAGAAGTGGACAGAATTCATTATGTTTTTGAAGCAAGAATTACACATGAAATCAATTACAAATTCAATGGAGTACTTTAGGTATCAAATTTACTATCAATCGTGAATTTGTGATGGCCCCGATTTGGGAAGTGACATTGGGCGTTTTTGTTAGGAAACTCTCAGCATCTGCAGTGATCCTAAAACAGTGCCCGGTAAACAGCAATGGGCTCTCTTTTTATAATTTGCGTAAGCAATTACTGTCACCTGTGTGAAGAACTTGTGGAAGACGGTACAAAGAGATAGAGCCCATAGGGGTGATTGTAGCAGCGATAGCGATAGCTCAGTGGTGAGACCAATAGATTGCAATGCAGAGGATCTCGGGTTCGTACCCTCGTCGCGCACCTCTGACTTTCGGAAGTTATATGATTTTTCGAAATTATGTGCGTATTGATTGACAATTATCGCCTGCTCCGTGCCTCGGAGAGCACGTTAAGCCGTCGGTCCCGGCTGCCATGAACATCTATGGCAGGCGTTATTGGGAAGTCAGTGCCCTATAATATCCTGACACTGGTCTAGCCTTAGGGTATCGTTAGCCTTCGTGTTGCGGAGGTCAGGTGGCAGCCGTTCCGTGTAAAAACTGATATTAAGTCAAATCCGGTTAGACCAGAAAAGCCGACCCCAAGTGACTTGGGAATAATAAAGGCCAGGGAGAAGAGAAGAAGGGGTGATTGGTACTTCGGGGATTATATATGTAAATGTTATGTGTATTGCAGGATTCATCGTTTCTTTCTCTTACTTACACACACACTTATTTTTATATGTACATAGCTGTCTAAGCGACTTACGCTTAAACTTTTATTTGATTTATGGCGCCAAATCAAACGACGACCTCGACTGGCCAATAGACTACGCTGCGCTTATAAATGTTAACTGCTAATGAGTTAATAACAGATAATAATTTATTACAGACCGACAATTTGTTTCACAATTTGTATTCAAATGCATTAACATTCGTCTTATGTACCATAACTATAGGTACAATGTCATAATTATATATTGCGTCACGGTCCTCTTCTCGGTGCGGAAGGGTTAGGCCATCGTCCACCACGCCGCCGGCCCAGTACGGTTTAGCAGACTTCACATATGTTCGTTAACATAATGGAGAACTCTCAGACATGGTGGTTTCCGCACGATGTTTTTCTTCACAATACTCGCAAAACTTCGAAAAGTTGTAAGCCTTTAGATCGAACTCGAGCCCTCTACGTGGCAATCCGACCGCGTCCTACTAGGCTATCTTTTATATAATAGGAACATTAATTTATTGTGTAGCTATGATATTATTAAAAAAACATTTATATACAACTATTTAGATAGTGCTAATATACAATTAGAATTAAATTAGAAAGCAATTTGGACTCTTTCAATCAATTCAAACAAATAGCTGTGCTTCTTATTGAATATACAGATGGTCTGTTTTAAATTAAAACTTTACAAAACGAACAAATATTCTGTTCTATACTTGCTGTTGCAGTTCAGGGGAAAAAAAATATCATGTTACCTGTATTGCTTTATATGATGTCAGCAGTGGTATCATCATGTGGAATCCAGGCTGGCTGGTTACAGGCAGTAATGCCCCACCCTGAATAAAAAGGAAAAGTCACTACTTAATATGTATACAATAATAATAGAGTAACCTATTTATTACAAAAATTATTGCAATACCATCTGTATTGATATTATATAATTACAATGATAAAAACAATTTATATTTATGGTTTTCCTGTGACCACTACTGCTTAGCAGATAAAAAAATTATCTAAATGTAAATATAAATACATAGTATGATGTTGTAGTAATATTACAATAATAATATATAGTGTCACTAAGTGTAACCAAATCATGCACAAAGTATTTATAGTATACATTGAAATTAAACACTTTATACAGATTTTATCATGTTGTTTATTTTACTTTAAACAACACGATAAACAACGCGATAAAAGCGATAAAATCCGTATAAAGTGTTTAATTTCAATGTATAACATTCGCATAAACATAAGACAATATTATATTTATAGTATAATTTACAAACAGATAAAAATAGCATAATTTGGTATTTATCCTTAACCTTGTTTAGTTATTAATTCTATTGTGGTTTCTAAATAACATTCAACATAATATTATGTTGTACTTAGTGATGTATGTGTTACTAAGTAATGGCTCACTATATCCAAAACTTTGCAGAATGTAAAAGATACAAAGTACTATTGTAACAACTGTTAGGGGATTATTTTTCTCTCTTGAGAAAATTGAATTGGCAATACTTGATATATTATGCAAAAATGCCTTTTATTGTAATTTTGATATTACAAGTGATAACACTATCTCTTTTCAACTTTGAACCTAATAACTTTTTATAAGGCAATACAAAAATAATATTTTATAACTAAACTAATAACAATATACTACATGGTTAATGAGTGCCTATATTTGGTTGAATGCTGTCAAGTAAGGATAATCTGTTATCCTTAATCATTACTGGACATATGCGTTTCCAACATTCTGATGTTCGAAAGGCATATGTCCAGCAATGATTTACCTCACATTGAGGAGGAAGAAATTTTTATTCTAGTTGCTTTTATTTCAATGCTTACAGCACCCAATAAAAAATGTAATGTTCATACAGCTACTACAACAACATCAATTATTACAATAAATTTGGACAAATTAAACATTGTGCTGTTGTGTGGTACCCTGGCATTGTTCCAAGTTTACTCACTAGTTTTACTACTACTTTAATTATTATTAGTCTATTTATCCCACTGCAGTGCAAATGCCTACCTACCTTCCTTTGTTTCTGACCAGTATGCTGCAAAGGTCTACTTTAAAAAAAATGCCGGCTCATCCCGCCACCTTTTTCTGGGTTGGTGTTGCTATTTTCTGACCTTTAGAATCCACTGGGTAGTGTTTTTTGAATATTGCTCCTTCAGCATATAACATATGTAACTACTACTAACCAAATTAAAAGATAAAAATAAATGCGCAAGACTAGTGATCATTCACAAGCGTACTAACCCGATAGTATACGCCTACATGACCCTCTTCAACTTTGTGCAATGAAAAGTGCACTGTGACTCCCACTGCCAGTATCACCAATGCTAATACCGACGATTGATCCGCCATAGCCGGACTACATGAACAAAACTGGTTAGATAGTTAATTAGATAATAATAGAAACAGCACATAACAATTGTGATAAATGTTACCTCCACAAATCCAAGTGTACACTCACGATTAGCGGTATGATGAATGAATAATAACTATAATTGGTAAATATAAGACACGATAGCTTAGTTTACGTATTTTTCAAACACTATTTCTAGTGAATGTATGCTGAAATTTTTATTTCATTACAAATTGTTGGGATTTTGATTTCGCACAAATACAGCCATTCTGACACCGATTTGACAGATGACACTAGTATTACAGTTTAGAAATCAGACGCTAATGTTTAAATAACGGATTTATAATAAACAATTTTTTTTATAAAATATAATTTCTTTTTCTAGTTTAGTAATAGTAGTAATTAAAAAGACTCTCTCCACTTGCTTACCTAGAATGAAAACAAACACGATCTTAAAGTTTTTTGGTTAAGTAAGAACAGTTGGACAACACCTTGGATATACTCGTATGTTACGGATGCAAAGTTTCACTTGGGTAAATAAAGTCTATTGCTTCTTTAAATTATTTCAATCGCATAATGCTCTACGCACCACTAAATATGAGTCACGCAGTTTTTAGATGCATTGAAAGTACAGCGACACATCACACACACCAGTGGTCGGCAACCCGCGGCTCGCGAGCCACATGCGGTTCTTTGATTCCTCGGCTGCGGCTCTTCCACGAAATGTTTTGTGCAGGCACCAAATATTACTTATTATCTTGCCTTAAATCTACTATATCAAATTTAAATTTACTGTAAGTTAAACTAAGAGTTATTTGACAAGGGCAAGCCCGAGAATGTACTTTTAATCCTAATTTTTGTCATAATTATGTACCCTGCTAAAGCAAAGCTTGCGCTTTAAATAGATTTCACTTGTGAGTTGTCTATATTTGGCTCTTTTGGACGACAAGGTTGCCGACCACTGACCTAGACTGTTTGGACTTTGAACTATTAGAAGTTGAACGCTGCGAATCGTGCGAGAGAGTGCGTCATATTCTTGTTACGCTCTATCCTTACCATTACATCGACACCACTACGCACTGTCCCTTGCCGGCAATTCTCTATTTTGTATGTAGCGTAGTTATGCGTATATAGGATGTCTAACTTGATGTGTAGCCGTGTGTACCTAGCGGTGAAGTCCAGCTGCACTAGAAACCTGTAGAAATATATAAATTTTAAATAAATTCAATGAATTGGTGACAATTTAACAATGCTATTTTGCAATTTAAGTTTTACCTTTATAATTTTATTCACATCATGCAACAAGTCACGTTACATAGATGATATATACCTAGTTATTCTTCTAATAATTAGTTAGCTATTCTATACCTATATCATAGTACTCTTCTTTTATAAAAATATATTCTTTTATCAATATATAGATTCTTTTATAAATATAGATTGCTACGTCCTACGATGCTGATATATCTCTCTTATCTCATTCACTCTTGATACATTTTTCCATTCGTCATACTCAATCGTATGTCACCTTACATATTTGCCAGTGTGTTTTAGCTTTCACCTATCCTATTTACATTTTACACTTGCATTGCAAATAAGTTGTCATAACTTCTGAACAACTTTCTTCTAACAGCTGTGCAAGATTACTTGCACAATTCTAGGTAAAACGTCTTCTATCATTTCACAATGTCGCCTGTTCTCCTCATTTCACAAAGACTTTCAAAAATGCACCATCAAAAATGCTCATTTGAAAAAAGTCCTCCGTCTCCATGCAGCGAACAGGACCATATGCATTGGATGTAAAACGGAATCTGGGTAGATATAGAGCCGATAATCGCACAAAGTTTGTAAAAATAGCTAGCTAAATGGAAATATGAGATAAAAAGAAAAAAATAATAGGTAGAAAATAGGTACATATATACTGCCGAACATTTTACTTACCGGGTGAAATGCATATGCATATTCCCTGTGCCGTGGAGGACTTTACGAACATTCAAAAAAAGGACACAAAGAACACTCAGATTTGTAAAAACCATAATTATGTGGATCACACAAATTGTGGGGGGAGGGGATCGAACCCACAACACTCGGCTCACTCAGCTACGCCATCCGTACAGTCAATTTTATTTCGGTCCTCCTAAAATAGATGTATTAATTGCGTGGAATAAAACTAATGTATTTCGACAAATTAAACATTTATTATATAGAAGCATATTATACTTATTACAAAACAAACATACATAAAAAGTGTTAAGACATGTTATAACTACTTGAACAAACTTGTGCATGGAATCTCATAATAGTGAAAATAATCTACTTTAGCGGAATTACTATATTCATACTATCATAATAATCATTAATCTATTTTGTTAAATACTAACAGTAATACGTTAATGATATGTTAATTCTGTTTTGTAATAAAAAAACTACACAAAACTACACAGCCAGTAACGATAAAACATCAGGATAGACGTTTAGCTTATCCTAAAAAGAAAATCCCTTTTGGTTAATTTGATGAGTCGTTGGTTTCTAATCCATACTGATAAGTCTTTCCTTCAGCGTGTATGCCATCTAGTACGGTATTCATAGTTCCCTTCAAGGCCCTGTATTCCTCGAGGGCCTTAGCGCAGAGTTCTCCTTCAGGCGAATTACCAGGCTCCAGAAATAGCATTTCCAGAGCTTTCTTCAAATATTTTTCTGCTGCTACCAATTCATCCTATAAATATTATATACTTAATAAGAAATTATCAGTAGTTTTAAAATATTTTTGCACTTAATTGTAAGTTATTCTTACCAAATAGGCAGAGCCAGTAATTTCACGACCATCAAAAAGCTTTTTCGCCAACTGTACCATTGCTGCATGTAATTCGTACAAAGTGATTGCTGAAATGGTATACAATTTTAAATTATGTATTTGTGCAATTTACTTCTACGTTTTAGAAAGTGTAATAATTATTATCTATAAGTATTAGTACCTAAGTTACTATCTATAAGTATTGTACCTAAGTTACTATCTATGATTGGGTTCCAACAATTGGGTTACAACTACATATTTTTTATTATGTATAAAAAAGACAACGCTGCACTAGGAACAACTCCTGTGTCACGGGGGACTCTACAAACATTCAACAACGGACACAAGGAACACTCGGAGCAATAATTTGGGGCTCCCACAAATTTTTGTACCCTGTGGGATTCGAACCCGCAACACTCGGCGTAATGACAGAGACGTGACGACCACTTAAACCACTCCACCATTCGTGCAGTCTAACATCATCCTAGCAAGCGGATCAAAATCAGGCCAGTCTTTAGGAGCTCAGTGACACACATACAGAAAATATTCATATAAAGATTTTTATATTATATGTTAGGTACCTTTAGTTCTGGATATTCCTGGACACAACTTGTCTAACACGGGTAGAAGTTCTTTGCACAATTCGATTTTACGCCTCATAATTTTTTTAGTAGGTCGTGGTTCTCTGTTTATGGTATCCCTTAAAACGCCCGCCAACCGCTGCTTAGCATCAAGTAATAAATAATGGTTAGGTGCGAGAACCATTGATACGTTTTTAATGTATTCCTCTAATTCTCTTTCGTCTTTTTTATCTGGAAAATACCATGCAAAGTTTTTAATAAAACAGATTTCGGTCAAAATATTCGCTACCAGTACCTACGACTTGTCTTTTCTTTTTTGCACACTTTTTCTTCACAACAGACTGATAAATCATGCCAAAAAGTGTTCTCTAAAATATATTTTAGTTTACACGAGTGTGCTACTATAAGGAGACAAAAGTTCACTCACTCTCCTTTCCTTTATTCTCGTAGACCGATAGGTTGGACACGTACAACAGACCAAAGCATATTTTATATTGAAATATAATTCAAATACTAAATAGGTAAGTATATATATTGTTACGTGCTGGGTTCGACGGATAAGAATACAAAACAATATTACCGACTAAAACACGTTTTATTCTAGTACACAATTAACCTTAACACACAACAAACACTATACTACACTTTTTGCTTCAAACTCCGTAGTATTGTCGCTTCCGTTCGCTTCGGTGAACACTTGATCGCTTACGATAGTAAACTGACTCAGCGGTGCGCGTGCGCTCTATTTATACGCGGGTAAAGCGCTTCTGGAGTTTTCCAGAAAACGTCACACACGGCACGCAACAGCGCGATGATTCGAGAATGTGCCAGCGCTTTCTCCACTGAACTCGTACCGACAAATACGTAGTTCCGTAAGATGTCAATAGATGGTGCTGTAATAAATTATTATTAGAAACCGCCGAGTCTTCCCCACAGTGCCGACAGAGGGCACTAGCCATAACACTGCCCCCCTCTTAGACATGTTCGTCCCGAACATTGTTGGATCCGTAGTAGCGTGCCAATCGATCCACATGAACGATCTTTGGTGTACCTAGTGGTCCTTTCTGGATCCGGTAGGTGACGTCATTCATCTTAGTGACTATGCGATAGGGTCCATCCCATTTTGCCTGCAACTTAGGAGATTTTCCTTTGCTACGTACCGGACTATGTAACCACACCAGCGATCCTTCCTTGAAGCCTTTATTGTTCGCCTTCCGATCGTAACGGGTCTTCATTCTCTCTGACATCTGCTGACCGGTCTGTCTAATGTGCTCGTATACATCATTCATCCTGTTGCGCAAATCATTCGCATAGTCTGTTATGCTGCGTGGAGATTCAGGTGGGATGCCGGTGATCAAGTCTGCAGGTAATCGTAGTTCTCTTCCAAAGTTAGCGAAAGCAGGTGTTATTGATGTGCTTTCGTGAACGGCACTACGGTATGACAGGAGAAACGGTTTAATGTGTTTGTCCCAATCCCTTTGTTTGCTTTCTACGACTTTCGCCAGATATCTTTCCAGAGACTGGTTAAATCGTTCAACCATGCCGTCTGATTGCGGATGATAAGCAGTCGTCCTCGTTTTGTGGGTACCCATCACACGACATGTTTCCTTAAATACTTCAGACTCGAAGTTCCGACCTTGGTCACTGTGGATCTCTAAGGGCACCCCGAAACGACAAAAGACTTCATGGACTAGCTTGTCGGCCACCGTAGATGCCTCTTGATTGGGAATTGCGAACACTTCCGGCCACTTTGTGAAGTAATCCATGACCACCAAGAAGTACTTGTTCCCACTTTGGCTTTCAGGAAACGGTCCGGCAACATCTAATGCTATACGTTCCCACGGGGCTCCAACATTGTACACCTTCAATGCACCCCTGCTGCGAGTGTGTGGTCCCTTCACGGCAGCACAACTCGTGCATTTGCGGCACCAGTCCTCAACGCCTTCTCGACAGTGGATCCAATAAAAACGTTCCCGGATCTTAATCAGAGTTCTCTTAACTCCCATGTGACCTCCCGAACTCCCATTATGATAGAGTTGTAAAACTTCCGGTACCTTGAGGTTTGGCACGATCATTTGCAGGTGACACTTGTTACCTCGAGCATTCTCCCATTTACGGCACAGAACTTCATCCTGGATAACCAAGCTTTCCCACTGTGCCCAGTAACTCTTGGTGATAGAGCTCATTGCCGCAACTTCACTCCAGTGACATCTTGAAGCACCTATTTTCTTCCATTTGAGGATGGGTCTTATGTCTTTGTCCTCTTGTTGCGTTCTCTGCAGAGTTTCCTTCCAGTCTTCGCTAAGATTCGTCCTCAACATCCTCACTAGTCCTTCCTGCTTGGCCTCTTGCCTGGCGCAGTGCTTACACTGGTCGGGACACGGTCTCCGCGACAGAGCATCTGCAGTACCATGTGACTTGCCACTGCGATGCTGTATTACGAAGTCGAATTCCTGTAGTTGTTCAATCCATCTTGCTACCTGTCCTTCTGGGTCTTTAAATTGTAGTAGCCATTTCAATGCAGCGTGGTCAGTTCGCAGGTGAAATTTCCGCCCCAACAAATATTTGCTAAACTGCTGCAATGTCTTTACGACAGCTAGAAGTTCCCTTCGCGTGACACAGTAGTTCCTTTCAGGTTTGGATAGGGCTTTGCTGAAATACGCTATTACAACCTCATGCTCTCCTTTACGTTGAGATAACACGCCACCAATGCCGGTGTTACTGGCATCTGTATCTATTACAAATTCATGTTCATTGTCAGGATAGCCTAGAATCGGTGAATTACATAGATGTTCTTTTAGCTTCTGAAATGCGACGTCACAGCCCTCATTCCAGCAGAACTTTATCTTGTCCTCGGTGAGCTTATGCAAAGGCCGGGCGATGTCAGCAAAGTTCCTTACAAACCGTCGATAGTAGGAACACAAACCAAGAAATGCCCTGACTTGTGTCTTATTTTCCGGAACTGGCCAGTCCTTGACAGCAATGATCTTATCCGGGTCCGTTTGGATGCCTTTTTCGGAGACCACGTGTCCTAAGAAGTTCACTTGCCGCTTGAACAATGCGCATTTCTTTGGACTTAACTTCAGGTTGGCTCCTCGAATTTTCGAGAGCACGCGTTCCAGGTTGCGAAGGTGATCCTCAAAGGTGCGTCCTACTATGATAATATCGTCCAAGTAGACCGTCTCCAATCAATCCAGTAAGTACTCATTTCATCAATCTCTCAAAAGTGGCAGGGGCATTACACAATCCAAAGGGCATGACATTAAATTGCCACAATCCTTTGCCTGTTGAGAATGCTGTCTTTTCCTTATCTCGAGGGAGTATCTCGACCTGCCAGTAGCCACTTTTTAGGTCTAGAGTAGAAAACCACTTCATCCCCGTTAGCGTATGAAGAGTGTCGTCAATCCCTGGCAACGGATAACTGTCTTTCTTTGTGATGTCGTTTAGCCGACGATAGTCTACACAAAAGCCCATACTGCCATCCTTCTTCTTCACCAAAACCACTGGTGAACACCATGGCTTATCACACCTTCTTTTACCATACCCTTGATCATAGCGTCAACTTCATGTTCTCGTGCCACTGGCACACGTCTTGGTCGCTGGCGGATCGGTACCTCATTGCCTGTGTTTAAATTGTGTTGAACTAGGGCAGTCTTTTCTATGTCAGCATCACTGGTCGAGAAGATGTCGGCAAACCGATTTAACATCGTCTCAGCCGTTTACATACATAGATTGACGCCTGTTTTCCAGAGGGGTAGGCAGAAACTACGGATTCCTATTTGCTACGATCCTGACACACTTCTCTAGCTTCATTCACTTTCATCACATTCCTCATATACGCCCGTCGGTTCAAGATGCTCTTAACCTGGCCTTTGTCCAAAACGTGCAAGTGCACCGCAAACCAACACACACTGACAGGTATCTTAACGCCTACTCGCATCACCATCCGCGACAATTACAATCCGTTGTAGCATCACTGACGAACAGAGCGTATGACCTCTGTGACCCTGAACACCTAGAAAGTGAGCTCACACATGTTCAGGAGGTACTTAGGCGCAACGGATATAAGGGTAGGATACACCGTCCGAGGAGAAGGGATAGCCAACCTGGGGTCAGCAGAGTGCCGGCATACATGCCGTATATAAAAGGAGTAAAGGACAAAGTTGGAACAGCACTGAAGAAATACTCCATAAAGACTGTATATAGTCCGTTCTCCAAAGTAGTAAGCTATCTACGCACTCCAAAGGATGTTATCCCTTTTCAAACACCTGGCGTCTACAAGGTGGATTGCAGTTGTGGTAGTTCTTACATCGGACAGACCAAACGTACAATCGCTGAAAGGGTCAAGGAACATATCACAGCTGTCAAGAAACGGGTAGTAAACAAGTCCGCTATAGCCGAGCATTTGCTGGAGTCTGGACCAAACCACTGGATCGAATTACATAAACCTCAGGTTTTATCCACCGATCGTCACTATTACTCCAGGATAGTACGTGAAGCGGTTGAAATTAAGAAATATCGTAACTTCAACCGGGAGGATGGATACCGTTTGTCTACATCTTGGAATCCAGTCATCAGCAAATGTAAACGTCGCCGTAGTGACTTAGGTAGCCAGTGTGTAGACGTCGTTAGTGTTGTGTGTCGAAATACCGACAGTGCGAATATAAATAATAGTGACCAAGTGAGGGTAGTTGCCGAAACCCGCACTTCACGAAGGCGCCGCTGAGCTCACATCAGTCAACCCGTGACCACGATCGATGCAAGTCGGTCGAAACGTCGGGTAATCAATAGGTATTAAATACTTTATCGCGAGTAAGACCCGTTGTCTAACATTATATTAAGTTAAGCTCTGTGGTTACGATTTTATCTCGAACCGAGCGAATGGATTTCCAAAAGAACTTTGAGTTGATCCGAAAATCTTCAGATAATCTTCTATCAAACTCGTCTTTCAATTCCTCTTTGCCCCTTTCAATTACATCTTTCACTACCTTATTCATTCTTATAAACTTATTCCTAGCTTCATTCACATCCTCATTCGCTACTTCTTGCATTCTTTCATTGGCTCTGACAGATAGCCAGTCCAACCATGCCTGCTTCTTCACACGTACTAACCCTTGCACCTAGGTATACGTTGTCGCCATACTTTGAAGAGGCCACGTATCCGGCTCATAACCAAAAAATGGTCAGTATGGACAGCAATACCTCTATATACCCGACTGTCTAGGATTTTACATTGTAACGACGTATTTTTTGATTTTACATTTTACGTATGACGCTTGTATATGTCCACACATTTCTTTAACACGCTGCATATGCTAGTACTCCTTTCTTATAAATTGAACAATAAAGAATAGAACACTTGAATGATGTATCTATTCTCTTTAGTATTGTTACGGCTAATGCCCTCTGTCGGCACTGTGGGGAAGAGTCGGCGGTTTCTAATAATAATTTATTACAGCACCATCTATTGACATCTTACGGAACTACGTATTTGTCGGTACGAGTTCAATGGAGAAAGCGCTGGCACATTCTCGAACCATCGCGCTGTTGCGTGCCGTGTGTGACGTTTTCTGGTAAACTCCAGAAGCGCTTTACCCGCGTATAAATAGAGCGCACGCGCACCGCCGAGTGAGTTTACTATCGTAAGCGGTCAAGTGTTCATCGAAGCGAACGGAAGCGACAATACTACGGAGTTTGAAGCAAAAAGTGTAGTATAGTGTTTGTTGTGTGTTAAGGTTAATTGTGTACTAGAATAAAACGTGTTTTAATCGGTAATATTGTTTTGTATTCCTATCCGTCGAACCCAGCACGTAACAGTATTTATTTCTACTTAAAGTAACAAATGTTGCGATGACGTGTTTCGTTTATGACGTTTATAAAATAAATAATTCGTTAGGTATGTACTTACTAATAACACCAAACTTTTCCGTACAACATTTCACTTTGAAACCAATGTCAGAATCAGGGGATGTATTTTTACAATTATTGCAAGTCCACTGCTCTGGGGATGTTTTCGTGATAAAGCCTGTCTTACATTCTCGACATTTAGCAGAGCTCATGTAAGTGCCCATCTCTGTGACATCCAAACATCTCTTGCAAGAACATTTGAAGCACTTGCCGATCAATAAATGCTGCTGGCGTATTGACGTACCCTGAAACGAAACATAGTTATAGCTTACATAATATAGGTAATAAGTGTTATATTAAAGTTGTTTTTTTAATATGACAAGTCCCGCAATAAGAATAACCACTGTTTCACGGGGGATTTTACAAACATTCAAACAACGGACACAAAGAACACCCAGATTCGGAACAACCATTTGTAGATCACACAAAGTTTTGTCTCGTGTGGAGGTCGAACCCACCACACTTGGCGCGATGGCATGGCAGTGGCAATTAATATGAGAGATCTTTATCTCTGTCTGCATGTTTATACAGGCATCACGCAAAAAAATTTGAAGTTGAATTCGTGAAGATCTAACTTAAAATATGGCGCATGTTTTACCTTGATATCATAAAAATATGCTGCCTAAAATCAGGTATTATATAGGGGGCTTTCAAATTCCACACATTTGAAGTAGCGTCCAGAACCTAGTAGTTTACACATAAGTATATTACGTGCATCTACTCTCACATAGGTATACATAACTTCGTCCACGTAGGTAAACTATGGTTCACCCATAAAATTGGGTAATATTTCAATGGTATTTAAAGCATTATCTATGTGACATATTTCCGTTCCGTTCAACTATCTGTAAATCTTATAAAGCTAAGATTTAATTTTAACTTCGACTACTGCTACTAAACACAAAACAGTAAACAGTTTAACATTTAGTGGTTTATGTGTGATACCAGAATAAACAGACTGTTTTAGCCGAAACCCAAAATATCTGCAATGTGCGTTCACAGGTTCGAATAAGTAAAATATATAAAAGGTTTGTTGTTTGAATAACAATGAATAATAAATTAATAATATATTATAAAATAGGTTCCAAACCTTTAACGGATCCGTATAATTGTTATAAAGTATATCTCCTTTTTTTATATCGGTGCTAGCATGGCAAACAAGCACATTATTGTCATTTACAGACATGTATGTATTCCCAACACAGTCGTGGGCCAGAAGTGCAGCCTTCAGGTACACTCCACGTAAGACCTCTGCGCATCCGATAGCTGGAATGGGAGGCCCGCGCACTTCGAAACTATTAATGTCAATCGCTGCACATATCTTCTGAATCAAGTTTTCGTCGGGTACGTTGTCCGTAATACTCAATGATTGAATAAACTGAAACAAGATTTACTTAGATATAGAGGTTAAATAACATTACAATTCTGAACTAAACCTTAGAAATTAGCTAAATCCTCGCCAAAGAAATGAACCGCACAAACTGAAGCTTTTTATTTATTTAGGTAAACGCTAAAACTTGATGGAATATTGAAATTAAACTACTATATACGGATTTTATCGCGTTGTTTATTTATCACTGTATTACAAAATTTTGAAAATATTACTCTACTACTACTATTGATTTTATTTGACTAATTTATAAGCTAATAAAATTATTTAAACTATTAAATCTATTTATTTTTGGTTTACACTTTCCCAGCCATGGTCACGGGGAGTCTCCCCGTGACCATGGCTGCTGAAAAGCACCCGAAACGTCGGGGAAAGTGTAAACCAAAAATAAATAGATTTAATAGTTTAAATAATTTTATTAGCTTATAAATTAGTCAAATAAAATCAATAGTAGTAGTAGAGTAATATTTTCAAAATTTTGTAATACAGTGATAAATAAACAACGCGATAAAATCCGTATATAGTAGTTTAATTTCAATGAATAACATTCGCGTAAACAGAAGACAATATTGATGGAATATCGTATTTTGTGTGTAAATTGTAATATAATAACGAACTGTTATTTTTATAACGACTGGCAAGGGTACCCATCATAATTAAACTAAATAGAAACTAAAAGTCCGTTCAATAGAACGAGCCAAAACGTTCATAGTCACTCAGACGCATATGTGTAGAAAGATTTCTGATCACAGAACATAGAGCTTGCATGCCGCGCGTTTTTTTCGCGCCGCCACCAGTGACCGTGTATTGGTACCTACAGTTCCGCGTTCTCAGTGCTGGTTACATTCGGTCAAAGTATCAGTATTTCACTAGCATGCCTACCGCTTCAATATAAGGCAACCTCTATATGTTACCTACTTACCAGTAAATACTCGTTTTGATTAATATGTCGTGGACGAGTTCACTAGCGCTAATGATGACAATATTATGATGTTCGTATTAGATTGGATATAATAAATAATTATAGGTATGTCCCTGGTCGACTAATTTTGTAAGGGGAGCTGGGCTTTTGGGCTAAGCACAGTCAGCGTCATAAGTAGATAAACATTCTTTAGATTTTGAAGTGCTATATCGTACACAATACCTAATGGTAATTTCTTATCATTAACTGCAGTAACAGTTAAATAATAGTTATTAAAATCATAATTAATACCTAATTACAAAAATACGTCAATTAATAAAATACAGTTACAATGTTGTTAAATGATTAGCTACGAAAGTCATTGACTGTACCGCTACTGTCGGTAATACCCTGGAACTTAATCCAAAGCCAATGTATGCACGCGTCTATGCGTGTTTGTATACGTTTGACGCGTATTAAGCCTACCATTTGTTTCTATTTACTATACATGTTTATTTACCTTCACAGTATTGCCGCAGAATTCCCAAACACTGGTACCTTTCCTTTTCTCGAAATGAGTTTCGAGTTTCATAAACTCCTCCCAAGTTTGCGGCTCGACTCCTTTTTTCATGTATACGCGAAGAGCTAATAAAGATCCTACATTTTGAACCATCGTCATAGGATGTAAGCCGTTGGTCAGCTTTAAACTCCTAAAGAAGTCGCATTCTCTGCTGGTGTGCCACTCTAAAAATAATTATGTTTTGGCAAATAACTCTTTTAAAAATGTGTACCTACATAATAATCGTTTTGCTTTATAAGACCAATCCCTATTCTGGACATTCTGGGTATCATAGATAGGCACCTGAGACTTATATAAAGTGCCTACCTTTTTGTTTTGGACTAAAGCTTGATCCAGTCTATGACCAGTTTAATTAATAACAGGTAAGAGACGACTTTAAATATTGGGACGCAGTCGGCTTCTTATTTGTAGATGGACGCAAATAGCTGCGACACAATTTACAGCAACTACAGCTGTTAGCGTTATATCTAAAAGGATTATTTAATATTTCTCTGGATATTTTAAAGGATAATTAAATTTTAAAAATATTAAGCTAAGTATATTTTAAAATTAAACAACTTTATACGGATTTTAACGCCACCAGTAACTAGAAAATGTTTCAAAATTATGTAATAACAGTGTTTTATAAACAATAAAAAACGCGATAAAATCCGTATAAGGAAAGTTGTTTAATTTCATTGTATAACATTCGCGTAAACGTAAGACAGTATTATATTACCTATATTATTAGGGACTTACGACGCTTAGTTATTAATTTAGTACGTTCATTAAGTAGTCTATCAAAATTAATAGGTAGGTATCGTACCTATTAATTTTGATGGACTACTTAATGAACGCCGAGTTCAATAATACTTAGTAAGCGTTTTCTTTTTCATTTGCAATAATCGGCCGTAACTCTTTAACTACTTACTGGGTGAGCAAAACGGTCGACGTGATACCTACTGCATTATTATTATTGTAAAATTAATTGATATACAAACTTTTGTGAAGTAGATGTTCAGGGCATCCTTCCCCAGGGCAGATGGGCGCTACTGCACAATTCTTACATACGACAAACTTGCTCATTAACGGTAGATAGCAGTTGAAGCAAACTAGAGATGTTTCGCTATTCGGACCCAGCATGAACGGTTCGTCTGACAAGATCGTCTCACCAGCCTTTAGATCCTTCGCAGCTACTAAATACCTAACAAATAGAAAGAGACGTCGATTGTTTATAAAATTGTGTTGTTGAATTAGTATCATCTAATTGAATCAATTAAAATCAACATATGTACATAATTCATTTTTGATCAATTAATTACGATAACATGCAGTCGTGAATTTGTTTTCTCACCCAGCCCGGTTGAAGATGTGCAACCATGGTTTATCTATCATATATAATATATAAATATATTTACATAAGTTAATTCATAAGTTTAAAATGTAAAATGTGTTAGCGAAGGATACAATAAAAAAGAATATAGGTATATACCTACTTATCACGAATAGTTGTTAACAATTTAAATATAACAACTGTTCATACTTTTATTTTATTTCTATCCTTGGTTTATGTATGAATATGTGGTACTGGTATGTAGGTATAAGTGTATATTAACTCGTATCCTAAATTTATTATCAATGTTAAAATTTATTTAATCGATATACTTGATATACCATATATTACAACTGTTATATAAAAATGTTAAAAATCATATTATAAAAATAGGGGTGAAATCAAAGAACATGGAATGCTTTAAAGTTTCCTTTGAAGTCTACCGTTACCGAACTGACATGATGGATAGCGGCATAACTTTGCGGAGTATGCGGTACTTGCTAAACTTTTAATCGCTCCTAATTTTCTAACACTACAGTCACAGACACCAATATATATTGTTGACACACCTGCCGAGTTTCTCAGAGGTCCGCAGTTCGTATCGCGCGGACATAGTGCAAGTTGTATATAAGTTGTAGGTAAAGGTAAAAAGAGTGGCCGGCACCGACACACGTGCGCGTGAAACTGAACGCTCGTATTTATATCTGGTTCCGTTCTATTTATAAATACCGCGAGTATATTCACTCCATGAAATTCAGACTATTGAAATCGAAGCTTTGTTTAGTTTACGTATTGTACTACGAAAATGTTGCCTGCACTAATAAAGTTTTTAAAATAGTAGATTCTAAATAAACATACAAAATATGTGCTCCTGACTATATAATACACCCGGAATAGCAGGTGATAAATTGTTTTATTTTTTATTAGTTGACTTTATGAACTTACTAAATAATAAATTCATAAAGTCAATTAATCAAGTCAAAATACAGTTACCACAGATTACAGATACCTACGTGAGTTACGCTAAGTTCTACTAAACGAAATTTAACGAAACCATTTAGTTTGGATACATATATCTTTGGTTCTGTTAAACCAAGCTACCAAATTTATTGTGAAAACTGCACCATGGTCTGGGTGTTTCTATGTATAATATGTACCTATGTAATTACAAAAAAATAAACGTATATGGTGCAAGTCCAGTAGTAAGAAGGGTTAAGATTGGTAGTAACATGGGCAAAAAGGCTCCTCTGCACCATTGATGGTGTAGGGTCAATGTAGCATACGGTACAACGGACCCATTTGTAGCTTAGAACCAATTACGGCGCTGGTTGTGTATATGTAGGGTATTCCTAAGCATTATGGGGAAGAAAAATAATGAGATACTGACTTAATAAGAAACATTGCATTTTATTATGGCTATGTACAATAATTTCTACCTTATGTCAAAGGTACTCTTATGACTAGTAAAATATTTTATTTACAACAACATTATGTACATTTTTATAAAAAAAAACAATTATAAAAATCTGACAATCACTTCAAATAATGTTCAGTTTTACTCCATTCTAAAAGGGATCATATAAATGTGCATAATTTTACATAACATAATGAATAGTCGCAAATATTATTTACAGCAGTCTTAATGAAATGTTTTAATAATAAATGGCCTAGTTAATTATTATTACTCCTTTAAATTTATTGCTAAATCTTTTATATTACAAAGTTGTCAGTAGTCTGAAAACATCAGGACATAATTCCTACCAACTGACATTCTTACATTGGCACTTAAGACAGCTAACAAGAGTTGCTTAGATAACTGCTATGCACTTCATATTTATGCCTCTTGCCACTTTCCTTATAGGATAGCTTGCATTTCTTCATAGTTTGGTCCATGTCGAAGGTTGAGTCCATGGCACTATTATTCCTTGGTCTTTAAAGAGAATGATCCTCGCATCTCTTGCGACGGCTTAACTTTATTACAAGTTACGTAGCACACTGTCTGAATGATGTTATAAAATAACGGATATATTGATCAGTCCTTTTGAGTGCCTCGGAAATCTGCAATCTACGTGGTATGATGCCAGTTGTTTACACTTTGTCATGGCTGTGTGGGTTGGTATTCACTTCAAGATTTTAATAAATACATTGGTATGATGCAGCTTTCGATTTCTCTATCAGTTTGACAGAATCTCGACTCTCGCATAAAAGATATGATCCAAACAACGAGTGCTAGAATAAAATTCGTGAAGATCGAAATTAACTTAAATCTTCTCAAGTTTAACGTCATGTAATAACGCTTATTGCTATATCACGATTGTCCCTGGAATAAAGAAGAGAGTTAATGTTAAGTGCGTGCGTATGTTTCTAACAAAGCTAATGCGATATGAGAATATAACATCAAAGAACAAATGTTTTCAATCGGATACACTAACTAATATTACGGGTACATGATAATAATTTACGTGAATTAGTTTATTTGTTGAAGAATATCTTATGTCTTGGGGACTATGATGTTTAGTCTATCTCCTAATTTTCGTTTAAAAAGGGCGAAGCGCACAATATTTAAAATTGTAGAAGGCATTCTTTATAGAACTATTTCAGATTGCGTTTCTGTAAATTTCATGATTGATGATGAATTTATGACTACAATATGCTATGAACTTATGACCCTGTCTTGACGTCTGTTATGGGGTATGTTATTACCCTACAAAAGACTTCCGAGACCAAAGGTGAGCAATTACGAATGCTTATAATTGGGCCACTGAAGCAACATACAACAGGCATTTATGGGTATGCCTATCTAAAGAGACACAAGGCAAACTCGATTTTTAAATGGACTATGTAGTTGTTGCGCTTACCTCGTCTAAGACAGATAGTGACGTAGACTGGTGCGAGGCACTAATGATGTCCTGCAGACAGCGCGCGAACTCCTCGATGACGTCACGCATGGGATCGCTGTCGGATTTGGCGCTGTCGTCAGCATCGGCCTCGGCCTCGGCGTCGGCGTCACTGCTCTCGGCCGCGGCCGCCACGAGACACTGGCACACGGCCTCTATTACTTCGGACGTCATAAAGCTGCACGGTTGTCTGGAACAATGATAAAGCATTCTATACAAACGGCGCTTTATATCGACATTGACGATTTCTACGCGGACCCTTATCTAATAACGTAAGATACTAAAGCTCTATACAAAGTGTTAAGTTTTCCAAAATGTATTTGCTTGGATCATTGCAATTTTCCATCTTATGTGTATGTATATCAAAATGTACCAAAATGAAGATTTCCTGTTAGATTTTTAGTTTGACGCTGTAAAACAAGTCACAGCAGCCATTGTTTACAATTTAGCTTATCGTTACAAGACTTTATGGAGTACTCACTTGACTTGTCCGACAGGCGGCGGCCGGAACATGGGGTCGGCGAGCTTGTCCCGCAGGCGCATGGCGTCGCGCCGCCTCTCTAACGTCTCTTCCACGTTACGGCATCCCACACATTTACACATCGACGTGCACGCTATCTTTGCCTGTACAACAATCATTTATATGTCTTATAAACTCAATTAAAACTCTGAAATAATAGCAATTATTTAGAAAGAAACATAGGACCGCACAATTGGCAATAGCGCGTAGGAACGAACTAAAATTTCTAGTGTTACAATTTGAGTTTTTATGGCAGGTCCCAAAAAAACAATATATGTATACAGATAATAAAATAAAATTTGGGTTACCTCATAACATTCGCAGTAGTTCTTGAGACATCCACTCCTTTTACAGTTGCATCCTTTATTATGCCTTCTTATTATTTCTGGACCCCCACTCTTTGCTTTACCAATCTTAGGCCTGCAGGATAAATTGTTAGTTAGAATTTTATTATATAATAATTGTCCTATATATCGTCGTTGTCAAACCAAAATCTGCTATGTGCAGAAACTATACTTTTGAAATATTAAGAAAAGACATTCTCCTGTAAAATTTTATATGAAGGTGTATTTTAAGAACTATATTAAATGAAAGCCATAGATATTATACATACACTTAATTATTTTTTAACCATGGCGAATTAATTATTTATTTACTATTTTGATAATAGCGTAAATTGTGCACATAACAGATTTTAAATGGTCAATTGTTAGGCACATAGCAGGTATTGAATAAAAATATTTGATTTAAATTGGTATTTATTGAGTAATAACTGAAAAAATAAGTTTTAATCGGACTTAAATTTAAGACAATCGTAAAATGGATGGTAATCACGGTCTATAAATGGTTTTAGTTCTTCTAATTGATTGAACGTGGATTGAGTTATTGCCAATGGCCCGTCATATAATGTCGCAGGTTCAGGATACTCTTGGGGAATACGCTTTCGTTGCGGAAGAATTGTATAATCCTGTGGATGACGAAGTTTGAAGTATACTTTACCACTAGAACTATATAAAAATGCTCTGACATCATTGACCGTAGGATCACCCTTCCTTTTACCTGGCCTGATAGACTGATAATTGGTTGCTAATTTTTCATAATCCTTGAAGAAACCATAATGGACAACTTTAATGTCATAGGGTTGTTTAGGCCGCGCTTGACACATTCTTGTAACGTAATCCTGAGGTGCATAAATAGGGGGCTTTATATAATGTTCGATAGTGGAGTGGACACTGTCAACTTCCACCATAGTATGGCCCTTCTCTAAAATTATTTGTTCTACTTCTACGTTAAAAAAATAAGCATAGTTACATAATGCACTTGCTAGAACCTTATTTCTATTTTGGTAGTTACATCCATCACTAATTACCTATCGTGATGTGTTTATAAGTTCTGCAGGTTTTAAGGTAATCAATTAAACAGCTTGTGAATTCGTTGGATGTAACTCCTCCATCAGCTTCATGCCAAAAATAAATAGTGACATCTCCAGTACGAGAACTGTAAATCGTAAAATTATGACACTGTAGTTTTTGTTTATTATAAACAAAAACTACAAGTGCACCAGCAACTGGCACTTTCGGTAGTAAATCCAACCATTCAGATACCGTACCTCGTCTATTCTTAGTGGACATATTAACACTGTGACAATGCACCGTTATGAAAGGGGATTCATTGTCATGTACCATTGCTTTATCTTGTAAATATTTTTCATTGGTAGTCAAAACTAAATCGACAATTTTCTTTCCCCTACTCATTGGACTGTATTCATGCACTTTTAACTTCACAATACGAGTGTACTTAATAAGCTAACACGTCAACTGACTGCTTAGAAGTATATTTTAACTATAAAGGCAGGATTATTAGGTGTAATGAAATTTGAGGGTAAATGTAAATAAACAATAAATTATTATCGCTCTAATATTCTTGCAACGTAAGTGTCAAAAATCAAAGAGTTATTCATATCAACTTATCAAGGCATTGTTATCGTTATATTAAGTATCAACAAGCTTTAATAATGTAGCTGTTTATTTGGACTAAGCACATAGCAGATTATTTCAATACTTTGTAATTGATTGCGGTCAAATAAAATATGCTATGTAGCAGTATGCCACATAGCAGCTTTTATTTGACAAAAATCTAGCTGCAGCACATAGCATATTTTATAAAGAGGTCGTAGATTGTCGTACAGTGCTCATAGGCACTTAGCAGTTTTTTTATACGATAGATAAGGCAGTGAACTATAGGCATAGGTCAAAAAGTAGAAATCTCAGAAAATTGCACATAGCAGATTTTGGTTTGACAACGACGATATATATATATATATATATATATATATATATATGAGATACTAACATACTATTTTATTTTACACATACTGAATTAGAAATATTGCCAATAAAAATAAACAGCAGCGAGTCATTAAATACAGCTCGTACTTTCGATTCTTCACAAACTTGTATTTTTCGTTATATATACAACATGCGTTTATGAATATAATTATACAGGCTGTACCAGAATATGTGAATCAAATTATAACGGGAGATGATTCCTAAAAATTTTAAAATTATGATTTGTGTAATAAATCAATTGAACCGTTTAGTAAGCAGTAATTTATTTGTTTAATATAAGGCACATCAAGATTGTTTACCTTTAGTTAAATACCTAACCAAATGAAGTATAGAATAGTGAAAAGCATACTTATTACTTGTATATATTGTCCCCATTAGGCAACTCAATATTGCACTATAATAAATACCTACTAATTCGTCAAACGATAAACGATTTTTTTTAAACTGCCTTAGGTTTTAAATCGCATTATCAAAATGTAGAGATGTACGTGTAGAGACACATTTTGTGTAGGGACAGACTGCTGACACATTAATTTTATATACAGGGTTTGGACATCCACAACTAGACAAAACAAATACCCCTACGTACGTAAATAAAAAGGTCAAGGTAAAAACATTTAAGAATAACTAACATTATTTTGGTGTATTTTATTATTACTTTTATCTACAGGTGCTTCGTTTATGGCTAATTATTCTTTTATTTTTCTCTATTTTTATTTGTGAAGGATTGACTCATCAAACCACAAACGATTTTTTTTAAACTATCTTAGTTTTGAAATCGCAGCATTATATTGGTGTATTTTTTTTGCACCAAAGAATATCTTGTTTGTTTTTTATTATTATACAAAAATTTTTTTTAGCGCATTTGGAATATCCTTACCTAAGGAATCTCCCGTTACAATTTGATTCACATATTCTGGGACACCCTGTATAGCTACAGGTAAGTTATCAATGCTTGCTGTTACCAAGAAAGAGTCACATCATTCAAATATCAAGTTTTCACAAATTAATTAGCAGGTATTTATTACAGTGCAATATTGAGTTGCCTAATAAGGTATATACAAGATTTGGATGTTTTTACAGATAATTATTGTTTATTATATTGGGAAGCTGTAGGTTCATACCTAAAAGCATTAGGGTTTCTATCCAAACACGCCCTGATAGCCTTTTGCCTGAGCTCCTCATTTTCTAGATTATTGTGACAGTTGTTACAGTTGCAGCGGTTGCAGAACTCCCCGTTGGCGAAGCAGTCGCAGTACAGCTTCAGGCACTGCGACTTCGTGCAGTTGCACGCCTTGCGCGGCCGCAGGCCCAGCTCGCCTGACACCAAGTCTGCAAATTATATTTATACTATATTCAGATTCACGACCTCATCAATAGACGCAAGGAATTTTATAATGCACAAGTAATAAATATTGGTATCTTCAAACAACCAACACAAAGAACATCCGTTACCACTATTTACAGATTTCACAAATTTTTGTCACACTTTGCGTAGTTGCAATGGCGAGGCGACCACTTTTTAACCACTAACCCATTTATACAGGCACTAATTAATACTTTGTAGGTCGTCGCATTGTGTATAAACTGCATTTATTAATATCTGATATTGTAGTAATAGAATTATTTACCAGAGTCTGAAAGTGGTTGCGAATGCTTCGGCGACAAGTACGGTATCGGCACGGTTTCTCCTTCAATATTAACTTGTAAATTAGGATAATCTTGAGACTCAGTCTGAAACAATATTTATCAAATATACTTTTTGTATAGCCATTTAAACTGTAAGAAGAAAATGTCAAATGAACTTTTTATTTTTATCACATTGAATGTACTAAGGCAAAAGGTCAGTTTTATCAAGTGTGTAGAGTGTACATCAGTCACCATTATTATTTGGTATATTCAAGAAGTTGCATTGTATTCTAGAATATATTTTAGAAGTACAATGCAATTTTAATGGACCTCCACCAATTCAAAGTGACTGATATTATTGACTGAAGTAATTAAGGTATACCTTAATTACTTCAGTCAATATCAGTCACTAGTAGTTATATATATATATATATATATATATATATATATATATATATATATATATATATATATATATATATATATATATATATAGTTTACTTAGTAGGTACTAGTATTCTTGTAACCCATCCAGCTAAGCTGGAATGCTTGTGTAAGGAGTGTGTCACGTCGGTAGTGCAGTAGAGATTAAGAAGATAGATTATGAACTTACCATGCGTCGTGAATCTTCACTACTAACTCTTATTTGGCTCTGCTTGCCGTAGTTAGAAGGTATCACTATGAGCGGGTGTTCTTCAGATCTGCTGCTGGTATCGAGTCCGTCCATACTGTTAGGTTCTTCGTCGACTGGAGTCTGTTGACAATTTAAAATTGGTTTGTAAATATTAGACCATCTTAGTCTCCCTGTGAACATGGCTGCTGTAAAGCAACCGAAACGTCGGGGCAAAGTGTAAACTTCAATAGTGTTACACCCAGTGCCATCTCTCGGCATTGTGGGGAAGACTCGGCAGTTCCATCTAATAATTTATTACAGCGCCACCTATTGATGCCTTACGGAACTACGTAGTTGGTCGATACGCAAAGAGTAGAAAGAGCGCTGGCACATTCTCGAATCTACGTACTGTTTACATACCGGGTATGGCCGTTACTAGAAAACTCTAGAAACGCTTTAACCGCTTATAAAAGGGGAAGGCCAGCGCTCGCCGAGTTAGTTTACAATTGTAAGCGATCAAGTATTCATCGAAGCTAACGGAAGCGATAATACCACAGATTTTGAAGCAGTTATAGTGGAATAGTGTTCAAGTAGTGTGTTAAAATAAAACGTGTTTTAGTCGGTAATATTGTTTACATTCTTATCCCTCAAACCGAGCACGTAACAATATAAATAGTTTTAATTAAATTAAATAGCTTAAAATATAGAAGTAAAGATCAATAATAGTAGTCAGCGTTTGCAAAATTATGTAATAAAAGTGTTTTAAAGTAAAATAATCAACGCGACAAAATCCGTATAAAGTGTTTAATTTTAAAAGTCCTGTCATCAAGCGCTCTTTCGTGTCATGGATTCATAAGTAAAAGAATATGAGTGCGAGGGTGTCAGCAATTTATACCGGCGAAAGTAAATAGTACACTATTTACTTCAATATTTTAACTGCTTAATAGTCAGTGATCCACAAAATTAATCGGATAAGAGTACACAAATTCACCGTGGGCAATTTTGTTCTAATCATTAGTTGAATTAGGTTTAAGTTTATTTAAGAATGGGGCAGCGGAAAGAGAAATATTACACAAAAACAAATTAGCATTTTACAATTCTAACTAATATTATAAATGCGAATGTCAGTTTATTACGCGTTCACGCCTTACCTACTGGATCAATCATTTTTGCATACACTGTCAGAGGAACAGAAAAGGACATAGGGTACCTCTCATCTAGAATCTAAAAGCACTTAACCTACATCTACGCGAACGGAGCGGGCAAAATCTACAATGACGGACTCATCATAAACTACATCAAAGTTCAGCAATATTTTCAAATTAATATTTTTGATAAGTATGCAAACTTTTTAGATTAAACTAAAGGAAAATGTCTAGACTGTCCATAAATCATAAAAAAAAAAACAAAATTTGAAAACAACTGCAATAAAAGACAAAATTATAGCCGGGAAAATATAAATTATGCATAGTCTCAATGTCTTTTGTTTCTTTTTCATTTGCGATTTAAATTATTATTACCAATAGTATTGATATTAGTCTTTTAAACTCAAAAGTTTCGTAACCATAAATATGGATACTTCGTCCTAACAAGCCGCTCAAATTGTGGCATTGGTGCGGGAAGACTTGGATCAATGAAAGATTGCTAGAATTTTAAATTTAAACCAGTCTATGGTTTCTAGAGTATACCGAAGGTTTTTAGATACAGGTTCTTACAAAAGGAGACCCGGTACCAGCAGAACTCGAGCAACCACACGTCGTGACGACCGATTTATTGTTTCAACTTCCCAACGAAATCGTTTCCTCACGTCAGTAAATATCAAAACAGAGCTGAATGAAGTGCGTGGAGTAAACGTGAGTAGACGAACAATAAGAAGGCGGCTTAATGAAGCGGCAATCACCCCTTTTAGACCTGCAAATTGTTCAAATCTTAAACGCAGCTCACAGACAAGCTCGTTTAAGATTTGCGCGTGAACATCTTAATTGGACTGAAGAACAATGGGCCTTCATATTGTTTACCGATGAGTGTAGGACATGTTTAAAAGGTGCAGACGGTCGCAGAAGAGTTTATCGTCGGCGTGGGGAGAAATATGCTCAAAGCTGCATTGAGAAGCGTGTTACTTTTGGAGGCGGTTCGTGTATGGTGTGGGCATTTCGATGATCGGGCGAACGGAACTTGTGTTCATCGACATGGTTCGTCAAAACGGTAGAAGAGGTAGTTTAACGGCACAAAGCTGACAGAGGTTATATAACAGAGGTTTTAGAAGCTCACGTGGTGCCTTACATGAGATTAATAGGCGAAAATTTTACTCTAATGCAAGATAATGGCGGCGTGGAGTCGGGCCCCACGCCGCTGCACAAGATCGACAATATTGCGAAAAGGTTGGGATACGTACCATGAATTGGCTAGCACGCAGCCCGGATCTTAATCCCATTGAGCATGTTGGGACAGTTTAAGAAAAGCTGTATATGCGAGAAATCCTGTGCCCTCAACAGTGTCAGCACTAACGCGATTTCACAGGAATGGAACAATATTCTGCAAGACCGTTAAATAACCCTAATCAGATCTATGCGGAACCGATTAGAATGTGTAATAAGGGCTCGCGAAGGCAATACAACTTATTAAAATAAAAAAAAAATTGTAAAACCAATTTTCAATAAACCAACCAAAACCAATTTTTGTTATATTGGTAGTTTCTGTTCAAAAAAATTTAATTGTTCTTTCCAGTATACAAAAATACACACAAGTATATGATACTATGCTGTTATGAAGTTAACGAACCAAACCATAGGTTTAAATTTAAATTTGTATCAAAATTTTAAATACTTGGTTAAAATATTTATTTCAAAGGCGTCTTGAACATTGATGCAGTTTATGAGTCCGTCAGTGTAGTTAAATAACGTTTGCTTTTAGCTACCTGTTGCCGTTCAAACTCGACTTCAACCTCATGCAGCGCGGAGTGGTCGTCGTGTCGCTGGTCGCGCTGGTCGCGCTGGTCGTGCAGCAGCGCGCGCAGCGCCGCCTTGGACTCGTCGTCCGCCACGTACTCGTCGTGCACCACGACGTCACCCTCGAGCTTCACGCGCTCGTCCAACAGCGCCGCGTGCTCCAGCTGTTCGCCCGCCGGGGACAGCGGCGCCAACAGGCTCTGTGATGACCGCACTGACTGTTGGCACAATGTTTGTGGAGTTTCAAAAATGTTGGAAGTAAAAATTAACTCGAATAATTCGTTTAAAATGTATACAAATATATTTTATATTATTTACATATAAAAATGAATCCCTATTTCCCTTGGTCCCGCCACAACTTGAGAACAACTTTACCGATTTCATTCATCTTTTTTTTTATGTTTCCTAATACTTTGTAGACGGTTATTACAGAAAGAATATTTCGCAGAAACTTTCGGCCTATTTGGATCAAATAATTGTATATAGATTATACACGACTGCACAGATGCAGCAATCAATTGGCATGTTATATTTAATTTTTAAAAGACAAATGTCATACTAAATTTTTACTGGAGTAACATTTTCGTTAGCTTTTGGCTAATTCATAAATTAAATTCAAAATATCAATTCAATTTAAAAAAGAATAACTTGGCAATCAATCTTATTTCACAAAAGTTTACCCATTGCCGTGTCAAACCCACAATAGGTAGCGCGATCGTGGTACGAAGTGACTATTCAGAATCACTGCGATATTAATGTCAATCATTGTCAAATATATAAATATAACATAAATACTACTTGTATGATTTAATAGTAGAATACTCTCTTATGTCCTGCAAACATAAAACAGACATCCCAAAAAAAAAAATATGAAGAGTGTATACCATAATGAAAGCCAGTGTTCAAAAAACGCATACTAGTACTACTACTTTCTTTTGTGTCAATATAAAATATTATTAAAGAAAAGTAATTTTCCACTCAAGTTCTTTTTACTTTATCAATTAAAAATATATGCATATAATTATAGAAAAACTTATTCTGAGTAAGACTTATAAAAAAGGCAGTGATGAATGAATTTTTCAGAATGCAACAACTTGAAATCCTGTAAAGAAAACTAGTTTGGTTCCTTACCGTCACAGGTGTCGTGGGTTTGGCGGTGACGGGTGCTATTCGCACCAATTTCTTCTGTGGCTTCGTCGTCACTGCACAAGAAAAACAATCTATATAAACTGCGAAGACAACGACGCATTTGATCCTATATTATAATTCTACTAATGACAACTGACTTTTTAATTTTGAACCATTCCAAAGTTTAATGTTCCATGTCTAACATTTTCAAATTGTACGGTTTCAAATAGAGAAACGTATTTTCGTAATTAGATTTGTCACAATTATTTGAATTGTAGTTTCCATTTTCTAAAATATAAAGTATTTTAGAAAATGAAATGGTCGACTAACGCCAAAGAGTTTGGAATTAATAACAAAGATATTAACCTCTACAGATAAATTTACCAACTTTGTCCTTGGCAGCTATGGAGATATAAATAACTATAGTTTTCAACAATTTAGTATGAAATCAATTAACTACGCTAATAAGTTTAATTTATCTTACTTTTGGGAGTTGCCGCAAGACTTCCGGTCGTTATTAATGGAGGCGGCTCGCCACTAACTAGGTTTTGGCCTGACATATGAATTAAATTACCTGAAATACACATTTTTATATGAGAAATACAAAACGTTTGATGGCAATCTACTAAAATTCAGTATCTACAGAAATATATAATTTACTGTTAGAGATTAAAATAAATTATATTACTTTATGAACACTCCACATATCGAATACCGTCAAACACAGTCGTATACATATCAGTCTAGCTAAAACTTATGAATACAGTCTGATAACGAGTGCACCATAACATTCGTGCAGGAGTTACAAGGCAAAACATAATTAAAAATGCATTATCTGGCCACCGGTGTGCCGCGGCGACTTAACAGGTTAAACTTAATCTTTTTGCAACAAGTACTTTAAAGGATTAATATTATTTTAATTTGAATATAAGTAAAATTTGAGGTTGAGTACAGATATCACGCTATCTCCCTCAGACAGCTGCATTTAAAAAGTGTTTTAGTCACAACTTGTATAGTGTATCCTTTTGCTGTCATTTGATAGTTTATGCCGTTCACTCATTAAAATATGACAAACGTTTAGATCGCAATTTAGTACCACAATAAACACATTGAAGAGAACACTTCTTTTACTGGTGCACCACAATAGCAATCAACTGAACCTTATTACCTAGTAAACATGTTCCAATCGACCCCGATTTCCTAATGATTGCTACGATAGCGGACTCGGCCGCTTGAATAAAGGATGAAAAAAAAGGACTGCATTCCAATAGATATGAATCATCTTGTTTACAAGTAATTAGTGAAGATTTTATTATAAAAGTTATAAAACTCAGTGAACGAAAGTGAATTATAGTATTGCATTCGTTGTATTTTTTTTTGTCTCTGCCTACCCCTCTGGGAAATAGGCGTGAATTTATGTATGTATGTATTTATACGTGAATTTGGTCAAAACAATTTGAAAATGACGTCACCAACCACAGAACAAAGTAAATATATATATCTACGCTGGAAGATGAAGCAAGTATGATACGAAAAGCTCAAACAAACCTTAAGAAATGCCCAAAACAACGTTTAACGGAGTGTTAAGTAAAAGCAAGACTGAAATGCATTGAAGAATACTTACTGGGACACATTCAAACAAGCGCACAGTGGCCTGATGAAGTGTACACCACGGGCACAGCAGGGAGTTTTGCCATATTTTCTCAATGAGGAATATTATATTTACGAAGACATGAATCTGTGTTTACAGAGCGCCTTAGCCGATCTCATGTCTTCAAACGTTATTAGCAACAGAGACAGCAACAGCAATGGAGATACACACCTAGTTCGTACTTTAATTTACCAGGGTTCGGAGACTTCACTGGTGTCTGCAAGAGCGGTAGAACTCTTGCGGTCGAAGATGACATGCATCAACGGTGTAATCTCTGGAGTGGGAGAAGGATCACAAATACCTATCAAACACCGAGTAGATTTCGCAGTTTCATCGCGTTTTAATGCAAATTAAGTATTTCAAGTCAAGGCGTATGTTTTGAAAACTTTGTCTAAAAAATTACCCTCACAAACGATCACGATGAACTGGCTACAACTCCAAACTATACAATTAGCGGACCCTATGTATAACACGCCGGGTAGGATTGACATCTTGCTTGGCGCCGACGTCTACAGCAAAATAATAGATGTTGGCTTAATTAGAATACCCGATGGCATAGTGGCACAAAAAACATGTTTGGGGTGGATACTCTCGGGTCAAAAGAAAAACAAATCATTACGCAATAAAAACAAGATAATCACACTACACGTTGCCAGAATGATTTCAGAAGCTAATAACACACTAAAGAAGTTTTGGGAGATAGAAACAGATTCGTATACTAACAAGGGAAGAAGAATGCGAATCAATATACAAAACTACAACAGTAAGAGACGAAAAGGGTAGGGCATAGTACAATTACCACTGAAACAAACATTAGAAGAAACTATAGAAAGGATAGGAGATACTAAACAAATTACTATTAAGAGATTTCAAGAACTAGAAAACAAATGTCGAAGAAACAGTGAATCTAAAAGACAATACAAGATGGTAATAGACGAATATTTAGAAATGGGACATCTACAGAAATGTGAAAACAAAGATGAACGAGCTAATTACTTACCACATCACGCAGTGATTCGAGTGCAGAAAGACACAACGAAATTGCGGATAGTCTTTGATGCGTCTGTTATGGGTACGGAAGGCCATTCTCTTATGGTACGGGAGGCCATTCTCTTAATGATAATATGTTAGTTAGACCCATTTTACAATCTGATCTACGTAACCTCATAATAAATTGGAAAAAACACAAGATTTGTATCATTGGAGATACTATAAAAATGTATCGAATGACAAAAATAGCTGAAGAACATATAAAGTCACAACACATAGTGTGGCTGTAAAACAACTTATAATACCTAGATTAGAATTATGCGCTGCAGGATTGCTGGTTGATCAAGAGAAGAATGTTGCTGATGTATTGAAGATACCTATGAACAATATTTATGCTTATACAGACTCAATGCTAGTGTTATCATGGTTATGGCAAATATAGTTGCAGACATTCAAAGAAACCTGGAAAATAAAATATAGGGTTACATAAATACATCTGACAACTCGGCAGATGTTACTACCAGGGGGCTTAAAGCAAGAGATTTGGTGAACCTAAAGATGTTGTGGCAAGGTCCCAGCTGGTTAATGAAACGAGAGATCCTCAATTTAAGACCAGATGTTTCTACAACAGACCTTGAAATTAAAGCTTTGTGTCATACCAATATGTACAAGGAAGAGACACCTCTGTGGAAAAGATTTTCAACCTTGTTGCGACTAAAGAGTGTTGGCTTATTGTAGAAGATTTTTACATAGGTATAAGAAATAGAATACAACTAGAAGAATACTTAACAATAGAAGAAATGGAAACAATTTTGGAAACATGCATAAAATATTATCAGAATCTATTCTTCGAAAGAGAAATAGAACAGATAAAGAGAAACGGAAAGGTCAATGCCAAGAGTTCACTCATTACACTGGCGCCATTCTTAGACGAGAAAGGTATATTAAAAGTTGGAGGCAGATTACAAAACGCAATATTGTCTGAAACATCAAAACAACCAATTATAATAATATTGTCTTCTGTTTATGCGAATATTATTCATTGAAATTAAACTAATATATACGGATTTTATGGGATCCAGTAATTTAAATAGTCAAACCCAAGAAGAAACAAACCACAGCTAGACTTCATAATACTTTGAGCTCATTCTGCGTAAATAGAAACACCAATGATTAAATTATGTTTGGGTACTTCGAAATAACTACACTGGAACATTGAGACAACTACCATCTTAGTCTCCCCGTGATCATGGCTGCTGAAAAGCAACCGAAACGTCGGGGAAAGTGTAAACCTAAATATAAATAGTTTAAATAATTTTATTTTTTATAAATTAGTAAAATCCAATAGTAGTAGTAGTGTAAAAGTTTAAAAATTATGAAATACAGTGATAAATAAACAACGCAATAAAATCCGTATATAGTAGTTTAATTTCAACCAATTATAATACCAAAGGATGTTCATATCGGAAAACTTAATCAATAAGCACATATTAAAACTTTGCACGGTGGTATTCAATCATGTTAAACTATCTTTGCAGTAGATCTTGGACCATTAGCATGAAAGCAAGTGTAAAATGTATACGAACATGTAAGATCTGTATTGTGAGCAAAGGGAAGACAAACTATCAAATGATGGGTCAGCTCCCTGCCGAAAGAGTGACGCCTATCCGAACTTTTCGTAACAGCGGAGTGGATTACGCAGGATCTGTAAAAATAAGAACATCGAAAGGTCGAGGTCTCCAGGCCGTGAAAGGCTACATTTGTCTATTCGTGTGCATGTCCACCAAAGCTCTGCATTTAGGAACTGTCACAGACCTTACAGCTCAATGATTCATCGCCGCATTTAGAAGATTTGTAGCTCGAAGAGAACCGTGTCTTCACTTATGGAGCGACAACGGCACCAACTTCGTTGGCGCCGCGAATGAGTTAAAAGCACTATTTGCAAAGGGCCAAGCCAATATTACGAAAGAAATAGCTGAAATTTTAGCCAATGACGGCACAAATTGGCAGTTCATATACCTCCTCGCATGCCTAATTATGGTGGTTTATGGGAAGCTGGGGTACAATCAGCCAAAAGACACCTATCAAGAATAAACCAAGGCACGAAGCTTACTTACAAGGAAATGGCTACATTACTGGCACAAATAGAGGCAACTTTGAACTCACGCCCACTTTGTCAACTTAACGACACGCCTGAGACACTGACACCACTTACGCCTGCGCATTTTTTACTAGGAGAATCGCTTATCAGTGTGCCAGATATCAGTTACAAGGAAAAGAATATAAGATTACTCACAATATGGCAAATGATACAACACATGACCCAAGACTTTTGGCGGCGATGGCAGAATGAATACCTTAATACTATGCAGCAGAAATATAAATGGCAAGTTAAGGTTCCATCGCCAAATATTGGAGACATTGTCATAATAAAAGAGACTGATTTACCACCTAATAAGTGGATATTAGGTCGAGTGAAAGCTGTCCATCCTGGGTCCGACAATATAGAACGTGTTGTTACAGTCCAATGCACAGGAAATCATGAATTAAAGCGGCCACTGTCGAAACTCATATTCCTACTAAAGGACAACACCTGTTAACAAGTGAAGTGAATCTAGAATTGCATGTGTGATTAACAAAGTTCATAAAATTACAATTGAACAAATTGCATTATATACAGTACATTGCTCTAATTTGTTAATGATTATATTATTATTATGTAAAACAGTTTATTTTGGTGGGCGGGATGTTGACGCCATTCACTCATTAAAATATGACAAACGTTTAGATCGCAATTTAGTACCACAATAAACACATTGAAGAGAATATGCCTTTTACTGGTGCCCCACAATAGCAATCAATACTGAACCTTATTACCTAGTAAACAGATATAATTATTCATACTTTAATTATTATTGAGTAAATTTCATTAATTCTTTGTATTTTGGAGTTTACATAATGTAATTATTTGACATAAATAATAAAAGTATGTAAATCAACTATCCTATTAGGATCACAATTTTCTTTATTTTCTATTTTCTTATTGTTATTTTTTTACTTTAGAAGAAGCCAGTATATATAGAGGCTGCCTTTACTTTCTATCAACAGTCGATGACAGACTGTATGAATGAGCTTTATAGCCAAACTGTGATGATATGTACAGCACAATCTATGCTACATACATTACCTTTAGTATCCGTCAAGACGAAGCTCTTGGGCGGCAGCGCCACTTTCGTGGCCACCTTCTGCGGTGCGGGCGTCGGGTTCGTGATCAGTCGGATGTATTGGATCTATAATATAAATAGTAAGTAATATTAATACACCGTGAATTTGTAGTCGTTTTGGAACCGAAACGTGGTAACTTAGGATAATTAGTAGATTCAATAAAAAATAGTAAATTAATTGTACTGTGTTATCACGCGGACCGTTCGTGTCTCAGCGGCGCTCGCGGCGCCCGTCCTCCGGCTTCCTCTCCCCAGCGGCGGCAATTAATGCGTAAATGGATACGCCAATTTCTGCTTCATACTTTACACGGGCTTAGGACCGTCGGAAATACTTTATCTGAACATTACTTTTGGATAAATAACTAACTTTATTTATTATGTAATAAAAATAAACACAGGGTAAACGAACTGTGAGTATTTAGGGCGTATTTAAACAATTGGAGCTATTTACAAAATAATTAACTTACATACGTATGGACAGTTTATTAACAAATTATTTATTTACACTTGCCTGTAACGAAGCAACTGCTCGAAATGGAGTCCGTTACGTTCAATACACAAACGTGCACCTTTTAAGTCATTGTCCTTAAGCTTTCTTAACCTCACTTGGAGGCGGTCTTTCCGTATTAAGTGAGGGTTTACAGCGTTGCGATTATAGCATTGTACAGTCCCACTCGAGTAAACAATGACTCATCTTTTTATTTTATTTTGCGCGTCACAATGACCACACTCCGCCTGATGGTAAACAGTTGTGTGGTCTAAGAGCAGTGGCCTCCACATCGTCCTCATAGCAGCCGAGGCGATGTTGAGGTATCTACTTTGACAGCCTGAGAAGGTGCTTTTTCACGCCCCGCTTAAAGGACCCAGGAATGAAGGAAGAAGGAAACACGTGCCTTGGCAGAGAATTCCAAGCCTTGATCGTCCGGCAGAGATATGTGGACCCAAACTTGTTGGTACGCACTCTAGTCGACTCCACCGTGTAAGGATGACATCTGAGCCCAGCACGCGTTGTTCTGGATAGGAAAGGGGAGGGCGGGTTAAGGTGGAATAACTCTTCGGAGCACTCCCCGTGGTATATTCTGTAGAAACATGCCAATTGAGCAATGTCCCTACGGAGTTGCAGAGGTTGCAGTGAACTCGTAACCTCTGGATCTCCGATGATACGGACAGTCCGCCGCTGTAACCTGTCAAGAGCGTCTTGCAAGTACTGCGCGGAGCCATCCCCATCTGTCCACAGTATGGTCGCGGTGGTATAATTCAACAAACACTGACATGGCGATCCTTGCTGGTGCGTCATTGTTGTTAATTCCGTGAGCCTGACGAAAATGATAAGGGTTATAATCCATTAGTATTTAATGTTTTCCATACAAAGTATTGGCTTACATTAAATTCTCGAGCCGCCATTCTCGTGCTTCGCCGCGGATCCCGCTCGAATATCCTCTTCGATCTCCGGAAGTCATTCAGGCGTCCTCGGCCTTGCGCATGAGTCGGCGTACGGAATTGTCCATGGTCGAGAAGGTGCTAAGTTGCACCAAAGATTGTGGGAGTGGACGGAACTTGAGGACTTTCAATCCCTCGTAGCCGCAGCACATTCAAATGCTTCAGCTGGGAGTACAACCGTCTGGCCTCTTCCAAATTGTAATTGACAGCAGCATACATCCCCTCTCTCTACGACTAGTCCAGTTTATAATAAAGCGTTCTCCTACACCAACCATTAAGTTATATTAGGTGGAGCCGCTGTACCTTCCAGTGCCCGAGAGCACCTTCCGGGACCAGTTATAGACAGGTCTTGTCCCGAAATCTCGACTTCTCTACCCTAACCTCGGAGATCCGGTTCTCGTAAGCGAGCTACCTCGTGCCCTCGTGCCGTGACACTACCTATTCTCCAGATAGGTACCGGAGCAATGAAGCCACTCACCACCCGCAACTCTGGGAGTTGTTAACGAAAACCTCGCTGAAGCCGACGGAGAAGCCGCCTCCCATATCTCCAGTATGGTACCGGAGCTGTGTAAGGCACGCTCACTTCCCGACGTACATCCATACGCCTACCCAAATATACAAGCCGGGTGTGGCCCGAGTCACTCCAGCTATGACTCTTACTTGCTGAGCAGGCAAGGGCCCTAAATGCGTTGCGGCAGTGAAACCACACTGCCACTTCGCTAAAGACAACTTCGTGCCCCGCGCAACCGACTGGTTCGCACTAGCCGCGCCTGAGTCCGACGCTCGAACGCCACGTGCTTGCCGAGCAACGAACATGTCATCCTCAGCGGCTAACCACATACCCCTGCGAGTCTAACACCAATGTCAGGCACCACGCACTCCAATCGGCGCGGTCGATAGAACACGCCTTTCGAGGCGCAGTGGGCTTCCTGACCCCGCAGTACCCTGGTCCAAAGGGGGAGACCCGTAGTTCTTCCCTAACCCTATCTACTCGGGTCCTGAAGATAGGGGTAGCATACAGTTGAAACAAGTACTCAGCGTTAGAATTTTTGTACTGACGTCTCATTTTCACGTGACAATAAACAAATGCAACCTTATGGCGCGCGGGTCACCGCAATACTGATGGGCGGGGGCGGGCTCGAGGCGCGCGTGCGCCAGAGTCGGAAACAGTCGGGAGCGCTCGCCGTGCCTGGGCGCGTGGGGTACATTAAGGTAGTGAGCGCGGATTGGAGGGCGACGCGGGCGCGACAGTTTCTTTGTTGTTATTGGCGAATGTTTTACCGCTTAGTTAGACATGAATGATATCGATCGTAGTGACACGTAGTAATCGTAGTACGTGAAATTGAGTGGCGTTACTACGAGTTCTCATTTATTTTTCGTAAGCGACATTAAATTTAATGTTTATAAATACGTTTTTTTTTTAATAATGACTTTTCGATTATATGGTTGATATAGAGTATAAGATTTTGCGTTCCAAAACGACTACAAATTCACGGTGGATATATAAATAAAATGTTTATTACAGATATTAATACATGATTAATCACTTGCTATCAAATTAGTTATATCTACATCTCAGTATGGTGCAAAATGATCGATCTATTTGTTTTATAGCGAAATTCAATTAGTAAAACTATACCAGCTAAACTCTTTAAATAATGTTTATCAAGTAAACAATCTGCGTATATATTTTATGTGAGACTTTGAACATGATTCAACATTCGTATTAGTATGTCACCGTTACAATAAAAGCATATTGACAAATGTATTTAAATATATGTGCTATATAAAATTTTGTCACACTGAGTGCGTATATTTTTTTATTTATTCTTTCCCAATACAATGTTAGATTTCGTACAAACATTCTCTCGGCAAACTTTTACGTTTGAGGGCAAGATGCGCTAATTTTTCTTAAACCTTACACTGTCATAAAGGTTTTACATACAAACTACATATTATATAGTTTATAAAAAAAGAAAACACAAAAGAGAAACAAGGTATTTCGTAGCTATTATTTCTTAATGACAAGCAGATATTGTTTGTATGTCACCAAGGAAAAAGTCCTTCATCTTTGATTTTAACATACCTTTGCTACATTTAGGAAATTTTCTTTATAATTCTACTTTATTAAATATATTAGGCACAACAAATTTGGAAATTCTTTCGCCGTAATAATTGGTGACCTTTGCATAATATTGTTTTCTGTTTACGCGAATGTTATTCATTAAAATTAAACTACTATATACGGATTTTATCGCGTTGTTTATTTAACACTGTACCTATTACATAATTTTGAAAGCTGTTACACTACTAACTATTGAATTTTACTAATTTATAAGCTAATAAAATTATCGCTAAGCTAATAAAAATCGACGTTATGTTGTAAATATTTTTTTCCTCACTATTCCTTTTCACTAAGATATTACAGTTTTGAACCCAGATATACTGGAACCCTTTGGGTTTTAGTTTATTTCGGACGATCCATAGTAGTAGGCGTTTGTACTTCGGCAAATCCTCATTTATAAATATTTGTTTGTCACTGCCATTACCGTAAACTTATTGTTAGTTAATTTGGTTTCCTTCTTAGCTAACATCCATTTATTTCTAGCACTTTTAGACCGCATAGTGACTAGCACTATTGTAGGTTTTGAACCGTCAGGTTTTTGTTTACCTACCCTATGTGCGTCTTCTATATAATTCGGATTCAAGTTTAGTTTTTGAGCTAGATTTTGGATCACAGTTTTAGTGTCTTTACTGCTATGCATTTCTAGTCCATGAATTTCAATATTTTCTCTTTCTCTTTCAACTCAAGCTCCTGTACGCTCTCTTCCAATATTTTATTATACTTCTCTAAGAAAATATATTTTTGTTCTAACGCCTTAAATTTTATTTAGTGATTCTTTTTTAAATGTTAACAAGTTCTGATACATGTCAGCATAGAATTCCACACTAGTGGTGAGGTCTTCAATATTTTTCTCTGTTCTATAAAGTACCTCTAACTTTTTATTTACTTCTGCTAGTACTTTCTCACCCGATGTTTCACTGATGTTTAATGTTATTGTAGGATCTTGCGCAGGCGTCGTAGGGCTACCTTTGGTTTTTTTGCAGTCATCACAGATTCTAGTTTGTTTTTGTGGAAAACGGCATCACATACACCTTTACAGTATACAATACAGTGTGTATAATAAACCCTGTCCGATCATTACAGGTGTTATACAGTAGCTTATTATGAGTATGTAGGTGTCATCCTATTATAAATATTAATAAAAAAAATACTCCGGTAAATTTAATTTATTTAAAATAATATCTTAAAATAGATTACCCATGGCAACACCGAAATTTATAAATCAGAATATCTAGGTATCACTAAATTTTATAAAGGTTCAACCACGGTAATTATTATAATACAGTATTCCAACTTCATACAAACGGACGAAACGCGAGCTATACCTACGCGCCTCGATCTCGGGGTGCGCTCGGGGCGCAGATAGTCACGGCTGTACCGCAGTGTCGAACGGACGATGTGTTGTTTTTTTAACAATAACCGCGCGATTTTTCTCTGAAAATCAGTTAATCTGACGAGTAGGAAATATTGTGCTGTTTTTGGTTTTAACTGAATTTGTCAATAACGCATCCAGACATAAGTGTTTTTAAATTACCTGGTAACTCTGAAAGGTAAGACTATAAAATAATTTTACTTACTAGTAAATAGGTACACTAGGTACATAATGTGTGTCTTTTTAATGGATAAGTATTTCCTTTTATCTCACGAAAAAAAAGGTGTTTGGATTAATAAATAAAGCCAATAGAGTAACGGAAAGTTATTGAGACGAGTGAAATAGGTAGTTATATGCGGTTCTGAATGAATCATGATACGGTAGGTACCTACCTACTTACGCTTGTGTTAAAACTTCGGTGCATGTGTGTTTTGTTAGTTTGCATAATTCAAAGAAAAGACGTGGTATTTTATTATTAATAATATTTGTTTATTATCTGTGTGTATGAATAATCCTAGAAAAAAATTTTTACCGTCTGTGTGACATTAGATAGTTTTCGAAATTTTCACAAAGTGTTTCTGCTGCTACTATAACAACATATACCACTAAAAACTGGTTTTATTTTCTCGGTATTAACAACAACAGCTAGACTCATATATAATATTTAGATGTTTGAGGGTTGTGATTTTAAAACATTCGTAGTCAGCTGTTCAGCTTTTTAATAATTAATTAATTGGTGACCAAAGAATTTTTGTTTTGAGTTGTTGCGAGTTGTAGGTAGGTACCTAATTTATAGAGACGTTAATAAGCTGAGATAAAAAGTTACTTACTCGTCAGCTGTTTCTTGCATTCTAGTTGAGTAGGTAAGTGTTGGAGTTTCTAAGGATTGGAGTTTTGTAACGCGTAAGGAGAAAGCACATTATTTTTATTCTATAGTAGGATTTTTAAGCTATTGCATAGCTTTTATCGCGGGCTCTGAGCGCGGCGCGGCGCGGTGACCGAATCAAGAAATTCTTAAAACCTAACGAAAAATACCTGACACCACGCAGATCTTTTTCATTTAAAAAAAAAATGTTATGCAATAGCTTTACCGCGGCAGTCTCCGAGAGTGCCATATGTATTTTTTTTTCAGACGTCTTCAATGGTTGCGACTGATCCGGCGAGACGAATTGGAAAACAAACCTAACTTTAGTTCCTACCAAGTTTGTGAAAAACATTTTAATTTGGAGGATGTATTACATTCATCAAGATAAGATAAGATAATATTTATTTGCATAAACATGTGTATACATACAATTTCAGGCATGTAGGATGTTACAAGATAGGTACTTATTGTTCTTACATGTTTGCCACACCGTGGCGTACAAATGTTGTTTAATTTTATAGTAATTAATCATTGACAGAATTAATATAATAATAAAGTAAATATAGTTAAACATGTCTTAAAATCTTAATAAGGACATTAATCGAATTACAAATATGTCAAAAAATAATCATTACAATGTCAAAATAATATAAAGTTTAAAAAATAGAAAACTTTTAAAAAAGAATGCCCTACCATTGTTGATGCTGCCAAGCTTAGCTAGTACTGATCCAGGAGTCTCTCTAAAAGAAGATAAACAAACCCAAACTGCTCCGTTGGTAGGAAATGAAAATAGTACACAGACTGAAAATGCCGATTTGTTTGTAAGACCGATTTGTTATTAAGTCTTAAATCTGACATAAACATGTTTTTTTTATTAAATCTACCTACAAAAAACAACATGCATTTTTATTGAACACTTCCTATTCCATTCACAAAGTATTTTATTTGTTTAAATAAAATAAAAAATATTTACAATCACAAAAATAGATAGAAACTCAAAGTATGCAGATTTAATTAAAATGCTGTAGGTGGGCAGCCCTATCGCATGTTTACGTACCGCACGGCTGTAGGCATTTATTTCAAGGATACGACCGAGTTACAATACTGTATATATATATACTGTGGTTCAACGCCGTCGCAGCACGCCGCGCCGACTCCTTTGAGGAAAGCCGCCAAACGTTAGCCGACGCGCTGTGCGTAGTCTGACTAGACAGAGACCGCTCGAAGACGGCACATTAGGTTAATTCTTTGATATAATCCGATCGCCGCGCGTGCACTATAAAATAGTAATCTACATATTTATTGTACGCATCAGCTGATTTTACTGATATTTATAAATAACTGCAGCATAATGAAAGCTTTCTGTTTATGAGTACTTTTTAAGACGTTACAGAGTATTTTAATTTGGTTTATCATATCTAAGTACATACCTTTCCTTAATAAAAGTATCAACTCGTTATAAGTTCCGTCGGTCGTGCTCCACATGTCCACCACCAATGTCAACACACATGCGGCACCGTTTTCTTAAGGCACTATGAACACTACGCAACACACACATTTTATTTCTTCGAAAGCCGTCAAAATCCGAGCTCGCATTTCTACTTCCGAGTCACAAATTTTAGCATACACGATTTGTTTTACATGTCTGGGGATCGTGGCGTCCACGAGATTGGTCATGCACGTCCTATCCACTTGTTAGGGAACTGGGAATTTAGGTAATTACGCACTGCACCTAAGAAATGAGGCGGCGCGCCATCATTCGGGAACCACATAGATCGATGAAACTTCAACGGTATCTCGTCTACTACTTCGCTAAGTACGTCCCAACTAAACAACAAATAATTTGCACCGTTCATGTTTTCATTAAGAAAATATGGTCCAATAATACGATCACCTAGAATACCGGCCCACACATTAATACATCAACGATGTTGAACGTGTGATTCTTTCATTGCATGTGGATTTTCGAGTGCCCATACCTGTTCATTGTGGCAGTTAAAAATACCCGTTCTCTTGAATGAACACTCGTCGGTAAACAGCACATGTTCCAGAAATCCATCATCCGCTTCGATTTCACATTAACATCCAAGTATAGTACTGACTTCTAGATGCATAATCTGAGGGCAGAAGTGATTGAACTCGCCAGTAGTGGAAAATATACTGTCCATCTTCTGGTAGTACTTTCCACACTCGCATGTGACTGGTGCCGAGCTCACGCGCAGCACAGAGTGTACCGCGCGTGGGGACCGCTGCGAAAAAATCTATCACTTCTTCTGCAATACTATCGCTATTGCGCGCTTTGCCCGCGTCTATGTGATGCGGCTCTTTGCCGCGAACACTGCCTGTTTTGTACACGCGGTTGTGAAGCCGTTGAAAAGCGCGTTCCGACGGGACTGCTAGACCTTGTGGTCTAGAGAACCGTTCCTCGTACTCCTTACGCGCAGCTGCATAATTACACTGGCTCCTACCGAAGCACATCAACATGTAAAAGTATTCAGGGTTTGAATACGTCATATTATCCAACAGGGAAAATATTCAATGGCGGAAGTCTGAATGAAAGTGATTTTAGCACAAGACTGAGTACGAAATCGTTTGCACGTATTTTACCTTAGAAACAATAATAATATCTACGGATTCAAACAAGGATTTACATTTTAATCGATATTTTCGATTAATATGGCCTGTCAAATAGTTCTGGTTTTCATGAGTATGTAACACATGAAAACCAGAACTTTTATGTTATTATGCCAAATACGATATCGATATTCTATGAAACACACAGTTATTATAACCCAAAATCAAACCTTTTAATTTAGGCATAAAGAAGGTAGGCATAGGCGTAGAGGCCAACGCCTATGCCTATTATCGGGGTTCAAACATAGCAACATGGATGTAATAATAATAACACACCCACGCCTATCCCTTCGCGGATACAGGCGTGAGGCTATGTAAATATTATTTTTATTTAATTTTATATCTAAAAAAAACCCTCACAATTACATAAAGTTGAGTTTTGTAAGCAAGATTCTTCATTGTTTTTATTAACAAATAAAGACTTTTATCTTTAAAATTACTTCGATATTTTTATGTGATCGATAGTCACATCACTCGCGCGGTGCTTCTGTGTATAAGGCGGTATGTTTGGCGGTGTCTGCGCTTTTGCTTGACTATCCGCCGATCATGACCTTTGACAAAAGCCGACAGTTTTTAATGAAAAAATAAACACATCAAAGAAGCCGCTTTTTAGTGAAGTGTTGCCAGTCTCTGCGAAATTTCAGGATTTTAAGGGTAAAATTGCTGATCGATACTGGGTTCAAAAATAATATGTTGACGTTTTATTATGATATAGAATTTTTTATTATTTTTCTTGGCATGTTTATCAAGAGCGAAATAAGCTCTTAATTGATCGGACAGGGTTTTGTATACACACTGTAAATATCATCTTTGGTCAAAGACACAAAGAGCTTGCATTTTTTACATTGAACCATTTTAAGTATAACTATACTAATTTAATAATACTATAATAGGCAAGTTTCGTAGGTAACACACACGACCATACGCTGAGGACACCGGACTCATTGTAAATTACTCATTATAGTAATTCACAAATATAATAAATTGAGAATGTGCCGTAGACCAAAAAGCGAGCCAGTACAAATGAAACTTACACCTTTGCCGGGTACATTGATTTGATGTAGCTGCGTCCTCTGTCCTTGCATCACAACATTGCCTTCTTTTGTTATCTGAAATAGGGTCGATACTTTAGTTCTTCAGTTGAGTCATTATAAACATTTCTAAAAATAGTTTACTATAAATTATACATAATTCCTAAAGATAGTAACTTTTGCTGTAAAATTAACAATCACCACTGCAGATGAACAGCTACATCTGTTTCTCTTTTGTATTAGCCTTATAATAAATATCGAACAAAATTCCTATCACGTAAATCTCGTCTTTTCATTATCTGTTCTAAAAACAACAAGAATAGTATTAGGTACTTTAAACTATAATGAATCGATCAATATTTCTGTTAATTTTATTATTACTCGCAGCACGTCTTTGATGGATTGACGAATCAACATCAACAATTAGGTAACGCATTCGAATAAAATTATCAATATGTATTTCCAATAATTTGATTCAGATGGCAATTAATTGATAACCCCGCACATCAGCACCAGCAAATAATTCAGATAGTAAAAATATAAAAATATATTCTGCAATGTATATTCAATGGGTATTCATTTTTCAAGATTGACTTTCGTAATTAAAACTAATACCACTACCGTACAACAACAAAATGGCAGTTGTCTAAAACCTTGAATTGATTTATGCTAAAGAGTAAATCTTATGATAGCCTAGCAATATAATGCTCTGCATATTTTCATACTTATTTTAAACTTGAGTGGCTCGACTTGTTTAGCATCCCGTACCCATGCAATGATGATTCAGCATAAATGCAAAATATGTGAATGAAGAAGTGATTTTGTGAGGAGCTACTTGATATTTTTGAGGTCCACTAATATTTATTTACATACTATTTACATATCGCAATAAATATTTAATATTATACCTGTGCTGTCTTAGGCGGCGCAGTTGTTTTTAATATAACGTTTTGGCTGGGATTTGCAGTGATAACAACTTTTTTGGTAGTAGTAGCACCTAGAACAGTCACAATATTACTTATATTATAAATATATTTATAACTTATTATAACATTATTTTCGCTTAATCTGATACCTTGAGACACAGCAGGTAACAATTTCGGCGTAGGTGATTGTATTGATATTATTTGCTTTTTGAATTTTATGCCTTGTTTTGTTGGTGATGTTAGTAACACCTGCAACATAAAATTTAAAGTTGTTGTTACAGTGAATAACATTGATCTATGGCCGAAATTTAGCGGTTATTCAGCCAAAATTCGGTTACTTTAGTGGAACACTGGCAATAGAAAAAAATATAAATCTAGTCAATCAATTACTGACCCACTGATAAATAAAATAGATTTTGAAGAATCAGGTGCTAAATGATATGATAGATCAAGCGATGTTTAGTTAGTTAAATGATATGAGAGAGTGAGTACATGAATATAAGAACAATATATGTATTAATGTATTATGATATATTGATCCCTCCATACTGCCCCAATTTATTGTCAATAAACTTGATGGTTATGATGAGGAACGTGGGATTGTCATAAATGCAAGGCCTTTCGGGACGCGTTACGTCTAGCCGCAGCGACGTTAGCTAAATACATAAGGCCATATTTATATGGGTCAATTAATACTTAAACAGTCAGAACAAACGTGATTCTTAGGCTATCAGACAAAGCCTGATGTAGAGCCTTAGACGTGGGAGATATCCGATAATCTGATTTACTATTTAGTCTTTTTATGGCGAAAAGAGTTAAATAAGAGTGATACATAGCATGGAAGTAATTATCCATTAATCAACAGCAAATCTAAACAAATAACTTGAAGCTAGCCAACCAACAATATAAATACCACAAAGTTTACAATGTCTTTTGATAAGTGCAGTGTACTACAGGGCAGCATTTTAAGCCCATTATTGTTGCATTTATATATTAACAATATTTCCAGTATTACCAGTAATGAATGTACAAATATTATAGGTTGTCGACTCAAGTATTATAAAAAGCAATAATAAAACTGATCTAGAAAATACAATTAATAAGACAGAAAAATATGACAAGCGGGCTTAACAATGACAGCTTACAAGTAAAAATAGACATATAAAAATTCCTACTACCACTAACTAACCCTATACACATTAAAAATATAGATATAAATTTGATCATATTTAGTTTCTAGGGTTATCTATTGATGAATACTGTAGTTGGAAACAGCATATTGATATGCTATGCATAAATTTACATAAATTTGTATTTGCTCTGAATCATATGTGGACAGATAACCACAACAAGCGCCATGTTGTGCTTATTATAGATATTTTCCTTCTTTACTTGAGGAATAAATGTGTTCACGTGTTCGCTAGGCATTAGATAACTATAGTATACTAGTTGACCCGCGCAACTTCGTCTGCGTCACATAAGAGAATTTTCCTGGTTTTGACACCATTTTTAGATGATGCTTCGCTGGTCAATGCGTAATGTTATATTATAGCCTTCCTCAATTAATGGGCTATTCCACATAAAATAATTTTTCAGTTTGGACCAGTAGTTCCTGAGATTAGCGCGTTCAACCAAACAAACAAACTCTTCAGCTTTATAATATTACGTATAGATAATAACAAGAGTTACACCTTTATTTAAAGAGTATGATATATTAATACGACCGTCCTTATATATCGACAAAATATGTTTCTTCATGAGATTATAATTAATTATCTGGATATATTTACCTTGGTCCCTGCTATGTTGACGGGTACAGTTTTTTGTTGCATCACGTATCTAGTCTGTGGGGTTGTACTCGCTCCCGGCACCAGCTTCGTGATGACCGCCGGTTGGTTCGACGGATCAATGCTGGTTTGGGATCCTGTCAACAAAAATAATTTCGAAATAAAAATTTAACCAGCCTATATAGAAATGATAAAAATAATTTTGTGGTTAATGTAATTATTCTTCATATATATACTTCTTTAGTATGAATGTACTGAACTCTTCCTAAGCCACAGGACTAATGTTGATAAAATTTTGTTAAAGTGGCTCTCAAAATGGTTTAGATTCATAATTGTTGAGGCTACGATCGTCTTACTAGCCATCGTTCGGTCAGGACATTGTCTGCCGGGTCCTATAATGTTAATATTTATGCTAGGCTATTCTGGCAAAATTGGCTGGATCAAGAGCTTCATAGTAAGCAATAACATAGACCACTAAATATTAAAATTCTGTTTATTACACATAAATCAGAAATCAGAATCATTTATTTGTTAAACATAGGTAAATATTAAGGTGTTACATTTGTTTTAGTACTTCTATGTTTTGTCTTTAGGACATACAAACATTTGATAAATAAAATAAAATTGTTAGTGATATTAAATTAATTGAATAATTTTGAAACATCATCGTAAAATACAATTTAAATTGTGAGTAACATTGAATTAATTATTATAATCATAAAAATCATTAAGAAACATAATAGAAAATAACATTAAATTAATCATTAGAATTACAATTTATCATTTAAAAAATCGTCCAATGTATAATAACATTTGTCAATCAAAAATTTATTTAATTTGTTTTTAAAAATTGTGGTCGGCATGCTTTTGGTTTCATTCGGTATTTTATTATATATCCTTGACGCAATACTAAAAAAACTCTTCTGCATCAAGGACGTTTTGCATTTAACATGAGACAATTGATTAAGGTATTGAGCACGCATTGGATTCTTCCTTACAGTAGATAATTTCGTAAACAATTCAGGATTATTTTTTACAAATAGTGCAATCTCTAATATGTATAATGATGGGAATGTTAATATCTTTAAGGATCTAAAATAAGATTTACAGCTTTCAATTGTTTTAAGACCACACATTGATCTGATACAACGTTTTTGCATTTTAAATACAAGCTCTCTGTCAGTGGACCGTCCCCAAAAAATAATACCGTAACGTAGAACTGAGGCTACTAAACCATGATAAGGCTTCAATAATGTCTCAGTATTTACTTTTTTTGAAAGCTGAAAAAGTGCGTATGCCGATTTACTTAATCGCCTACACACTTCCTCAATTTGGGGTTTCCACGTTAACTTGTTATCAATAGTAATGCCTAAGAATTTACCGCTATTTACTTCTTCTATGTTAACATCTTTATATGTAACTGTAATACTTTCATTTTCACGGCGCTGATGGAAATGCATAGCTTTAGTTTTTGTTAAATTTATAACTAGATTATTATGACAAAGCCAATTTATAATTTTAGTTAGGGAATTATTGATATCATTTTGATAGCAGTTAAAGTCAGAACATTCTATAATGGCTGTGCTGTCATCTGCAAATAAGATCATTTTATGACTCAACACTTTTGACAGATCGTTAATATATATTAGAAAGAGTAGTGGCCCGAGCACGCTGCCTTGAGGTACACCAAATTTTGTTTGTCTAAGTCCAGAAGTATATTTTATTTCTAATTTATTCTTAGGGCATATTCTAGCGATTTCTGTACATTGATATCTATTACTAAGATATGATTTTATGAGTTGGAGGATGTTTCCTCTGACACCATAACCATGCAACTTTTTCAAGAGTATATTATGATTTACGTAATCAAAGGCTTTGGTCATATCGGTATATATCGCACATACTGGGTTACGTTTATCCATAGATGTCATGACACTTAATAGGAGATCATATATTGCCATGTTAATATTTTATTAACATACATACATAGATTCACGCCTGTTTGCCAGAGGGGTAGACAGAGACTACGCATTTCCATTTGTTACGTCCCTGACACACTTCTCTGGCTTCATTCACTTTCATCACATTCCTCATACAAGCTCGCCAGTTTAAGGTGCTCTTAACCTGGCCTTTGCCCAGAACGTCTTCAATCTGATCGAGAAACGTTCGCCTAGGTCTTTCCCTTCCGACTGTTCTATTCACACTAGCCTTATAAACTTTCTTAGTCAGTCTTTTCTCGTCCATTTTTCTACATGCCCAAACCAGCTTAATATACCCTTTCCTATTCTTGTCACTATATCCCCTTTCATGCCGCGTCTCTCTCTAATCATGCTATTCCTTATTCTATCTTTCAGAGTCCCACTATATATGTTTCTCAGCGTTCTCATTTTTGCAGCATTTATTCTACTCTCATGCTTCTTTTGCCATACCCAACTTTCACTACCATACATAAGTGTAGGGATTAATAGTCCTCTATGAACAGCCAAACGTACCATTTTGTATACATTTCGACTGTTCATAAAAGCGCGTAGAGCGCCATTCACTTAATTGCCAGCAATCGTTCTCCTTTCAATATCTCCCTCATGTTTACCAATCCTTGTAAACAAAGTACCCAAATATACAAACTCTTTCACTTGCTCTTTATTACACAGGATTTCACAATCAGTTGCATTGAAATGTGGGTACGTAACACGCAAAGCTTTTAGAAAGAGATTTCGATACGGGAGCCAATATAAATTTATATACTAAGCAATCTTAGTCACTAAGATTGAATAATTTATTGCGTTTAGATCATATTTGGCATGAAACAATAACAACAATAAATGTCTAGCTTTTTTAAAAAGATGGACTTATAACAAGAAGTGTAATAACATTATGTAATGATTGCATAATTTTTAAAATGGAAATCTTACCTTGTACTATTATTTTGCCTAATATTGGTTTTTGCAAATTTGTGCCACCAAGTTGTTTAGTAGAAAACAATTGAGCCTGAAACATAACAAATAAATAATGTTAATAATATTGCAGTTTCCATAATATGTTTAGTATGTATTGTATGATAATATTGTGCTTTAGCACCATCAAGAGACATAGATATAAATAATATTTTTGTTGCTTAGTCATTGTAGTTTTTTATGTTTTTGGATGGTATCTGACCACCTAAAACACAAATTGGGGTAAAATTTATAGTTCAGAACGAAATCGCTTACATTGGCTTGTCAGGCACAGATATGTTTAAATACGTAATCTAATAAATTATACATATAGTAAAGTTTACTTAAAGCAGTCGAAGATAAACTATATAATTCAGCCAGTGACAAAACTTTTTGGCTGATATATCTCAACCTAGCACTGCAGTATTGTTTTGTATAATTATATATTTTGCAGGACCCATAACTTGATATAATTATGTGTATATTTATATAATTCGTAACGCGATCATGCATAATGTCTACCCTTTGATGCTTTTGACATTTCGACCAGGTTACACAAACCATGATTACAAGCAGTCTGCTTTTGACGACGGCCGGCGTTAATACCCATTACGAATTATATATCTATATATATATCAAGCGAAACAAAAGTTTAAAAGTTATATTACAAATATATGTTATGAAAATTTAGCTTAAGCTAATTTATGCAGTATGTTAATGATGAAAACTACAAACCACTTCACTTCATTAGTCTGTAACTATATCAATGAGGTTCTGATGACATGATGGACTGTGGTAGGGTTAAGATATTTATTTACCTGATCAGAATTTGCTCTTACATATTGCATTGTTGACATCCCTGAGCCAGATGTGACTAACTTAATTTTTTGACCGCTACTGGCTGGTACCATCACTAACTGCTTCCCAATTTGTGCTAAAATAGGAAATATATTTTTAAGTATAGTACTTAATGGAAAATAATAAGAATTGAGACATTTTGAACATAGCAGAAACTTTCTCACTATCTATTAAAATTAAGCATATGTGTTACAATGTGTAAAACTTTGTCTCATTCTTGCTCATGCATTAACAATACCCTATCAGATAGTGATAAGGCCCCTGAACAATAAAATGTTAGGCTATTTTTATCATCAACTTGCCTCGAATACTTCACTTTGAATGTTTTAGTATTATGATTACTTTGTATATAATCGTAATTATGTACTTACTCAAAACTGCATTTCCAGTCTTGCTGCCACTTTGAATGACGCCAGTGAGCGCCATTTTCTTTACTAAACTCGAGGTTTTATTGGCTACTAATGTGACGGGTTTAGGTGCTATCGCATATTGTTTGCCAGGCGCGAACGACGGCTTGCATACTGCAGGAGCTAGTTTAGGAGGCTTCGGCGCGATAGCTATTTGGCGGGGCAAGCTGCCTGCAGCAGGTGAATCTTTCTTAATTGTGCGAGGTGGTGCTACCGCAGCCTGGAAAATAAAGTGTTCAAATATTACTATACCATTAATTTATTTATGTCACTATTTACTGACTGTAATAACCTATGAAGTATGTTTTATAAGCACACAATGCTTAATCCTTTAAAATAGATTTGCTGGGCTGCCTGTGCAAAGGGGTGATCAGTTCTTACTGATCACATACCCTGTACTGTCAAGTTTTTGTTTTCTCCAAGGTGTTTGCATATCTATGTATATTACAAAAAAATAAAAATTCATTTGTTTCTCTCAAAAGGTGCACACTTAATTTTAAACACCAATAGGTAATCTAATGCAAATACAAATTATAGTATAAACTACTGAGATAATTATAATAATTATTGAATTTATTACAATCATTGTTGTTATAATATAAGCACATAATTATGGCTTCAATGCCAAGAAATTATAAGTTACATCATTTCTTTATTAACATATTTTATTTCTCAACATTATATTTATTTATAAACTCACACTGGAGAACATTTATTATGTAAATGAGAATATTGTAAGAATTTTATATGTATTGATATATTAGCATTTACCTTGACTTGAATATATTTAGTTTGTAAAGGCACTTCTTGAGCTACACTTTGTGACATTGTCTCCGGATCAAACTGTAGATCTATCATAGAGTCTGACTGTGATGTCAGAATGTTTAGTTGCTGTAATAAAGAAAGATAAATATAAAGACACTGAAAGTTGATAATAACCATAACAAAATTTTGATAATTTTCTTAAATTGCGTCTTTACTTATATGGAAAATTTATGTATGCTATAGTAACTCGTGTCTGTTTGTTAGTTATGTTTTAAAAGCAATATTATTAAAAATAATATAATTAAGAACTTAGTATGGAATTTGCTTAAATCCTTAGGAAGGACATATTGTACTTTAAAGATAATTTATAATTTAAAAATTATGGGTCACAGCTCATCATGCATGGTAGAGGTGTAAATATCCATATACTAGGAGTTTATTTGTGTATGTTTTTGGTTAATGCCCCAGAATTCAGTACTGCTGTTGTGTTTGTTGTTCCATTTAACTAATTATTAAGTAGCTAAAGGTAGCATCACAAGCTTTTATATTTATGTGCCCATTATAGTGTTACTAATAATAAATAGATTAAGGAGATATGCAACAAACCCATACAACTTCGGCCACGCTTAGACAAAAATAAAACTGTATATTTTACGAAGAACTATTAGTATATTATCGCCTTGTGAAATTTTCATCACGCTATCTAGTCGGGTTTCAGATATATAAGGCATCCAAAATGAATTTTTAATTATAGTAATAATTATACTTGTTTCTGTCTAAAAACCTGGAATAAGTTTATATAGGTGGTTTACAGAACTCACCAGAATAAAACTAGTTACTTTTCTAAGCTCAGGTAGCAGTGCTCGCTCTGCAAAGTCAGCGCACATCATATAACTACAATTACTATTAATTTAATGTCATAATGCGTAGAATCAAAGTCCGAGAATGCCGAGACTGGACAGATCCATCCTCAATCCAGCCAACGCGTCACATTCACATGGTGCGATATGGACTCGTCCTGTTCACCACAGGCTCTGCAGATCAGATTGTGTGCCAATCTCAATCTGCACAGGAAATCGTTGGTGCCAAAATGGCCAGTGAACGCTTCTGTGAGCAGGCGTCTTTGGCCTATGTTATTTATTATAACAACGGTCAAAGGCAACGGGTACACATTGACTTTGAACGTTGTTATAATAAATTGATACTATTATATCCATTTTTACCCCGCAGATCACTAACTAGTGTATTGTGTGTTAGTACAAACTTAATTTAATAACGTTTTTATGAAAATAATAATACTTCACAATAATTTTACTTTTAATAAAAATAAATTATTTTCTTCAATACGTGCGATGTCGTGTCTAGCCACAATAGCTTTCTGCATCAATAAATTGATAAATAAAATGAAATCTTTTTACCGTTAGGTACGGTTAAAAAAAAGTGATGGGGATAAATAAAAATATTATGAAACGTTTCTACAATATAATTATATTCTTGTCCGCTAGGGCCGTAATTTGCATACCTCCTTTTATTGATAAGAAAAATTTTTGATTGTGAATTTTTTGTCCATGCCATTTAAATGTTATTTTATAGGTTATTAAAGGTAGTTTATTTCATATATTTTTTTTTTATTTTATTTTATTTATAGCCTTTTTCAGACATAAGTTTTTTTTTGTATTATATATAGGTTTGTTTTTATTCTGTGTGCCCTTTGGCAAAGGCCTCCTCCAACACTTTCCAATCTTCTCTCTCCCGCGCCAGTCTAGTCCAGGTTTTGCCAGCTGTTTTAACCACATTATCTTCCCATCTTCTGAATGGTTTCCCCTTTTTTCTCTTTCCCTCTCTTGGGTACCACAATGTTACTACTTTGTTCCATTTCTCTTCTCCTCTAATTACATGGCCAGCCCATTTCCACTTTAGTGTTATTAATTTCAACACCACAAAATAATTATATAATTATAAAAGGCAAAAAATAAAAATGTTTTCTGTCATGCTAGTTACCAAGTTGGCAGTGTATTGTGCTTACTGATGATAATGTAAATAAAAATATGTAAACTACATACATTTGCATCTACTGTCCCGCTGGCTTCGTGAGTAACTTCATCTTGATTGGAATATTCTTGTAATGTAAACTGCTCACCCATGAAATCTGAAACTATATAAAGATCAGCTTAATATTCTTTTAGACTGACAGCAAAAAGTATTTGTCTATCTGAAAGTATAGTACAATTTATATTTATTTTAGTATTTACCTTCGAAGTTGTTTAGGAGCACAAGCTTACTACTAGAATGTAAAAGTCTAAGCCTAAGTCAAGCTGGTTAACAATGAGTTATAAGAGAATACCAATGTGGTCAAGGTATTAAGGTTGTCATTTGTAATAAAAGAACAACAAAATTACCAATAATCTCTTCATTTCCTGTATCCATTAAAATGGGCTGTTCCTCAATGTGTTCAAATTCCATTGGCATATCACCTTCATGGCCAGATTCCAAAGTGATGTCCTCTTGGCTCACTACTACATCTGAATGGTCAAAGTCCATCTGGAATGTAAAGAAGAAAATTTATAGTTAAATTAATTAATCTATTTGCATAGTAAATGTATTAGGAATGTGTTTGTTTTGACAAACACCAATATATATATATAGTAACTACCTATGCTTTGCAGTGTAACATGTATTAAATAAGTAAATAAATAAATAAATGAGGTAGTTCCCTTAGAAACTACTCATGTATTTGAGCATGCTAATCTCAATAGCATGTTCAAATACCTATACTGAGTATTCAGTTTCGTTTCTGTTTGTATTAGTATAAATTATTTAAAGATGCCATCTCCTGCTTCAAACATAACCTGTGATATGAAAATACAATTGTACTGCATATTGTAAGTTAAATGTCCCATGTGGGGATTTAACTTTCAATATACAGCACAACAGAGCAATGCTGAGGTGCTAGAATACTTTATCACCAATGGAGAGTTTTGTAAATTAAATATATGCAAGCATTAGTCATCACTGATAAAACCATATCTATTCAATATTTAATGCACTGCAACAATAATTTCAATAAAGTAAACACCTTCACAATAAAAAACAAACTTTACTAAAATATGCTCCTACAATTTACATATAATATATATGATAATCTCACAAAATATAGAAAAATAGCTGTTTTATAATATAATTATTTTGAAAACCTATTAAAGATTTCAGTGTGTATACATTTACTTGTTTTCCCAATAAATTCTGCATTTAAATAATGTACATGAATTTTTACACACTACACATACTATCTTGATACAACTTGTGTAAATTATATGGATATATAACTTTCATACAAGCCTCTTATACTATAAATAATAATTTATTTTCATGTCACCTCTTTCTAACATGATGAAATCAATTTAATTCTTCAGAGGTACTATAGAAAATAAATATAGAATAATGAAAAGATGAATGTCAAAGAATAGAAATATTAATGCAATAGTGTCAAAGTTAAAAATATGTCTTAAACTACTATAACTGAACTATTTATCAAGTTTTATAATATCAACAAAAGAACATTACAGTTTTATTCAGTTTAATAGCTACAAACCTATATATTATAAAGTTTAATTATCAGCACTTTAAGAGTTGTTTTACAGAATAGAATTCATATTATTATTATATTTTGTAAATAGGAATCTGAGATTATACACATATTCATACAACAATCAGTAAACAATACAATTTATAATAACACTACATCAACTAATATATGTTTAAGATAAATTTCGATCATGGATTTATTTTAATAGATACTGTACCTGTTTTCTATGGGTTTTAGATTATAATTTAAATTCATTTAAGTATTTCAAGATATCAAAATGAACTACTTACACTTCCCATGGCACTCTCCAAGTTTAGAGAATCGTCCAAATTATGATCCATTGTGGAGTTAGTACTTTCTACTTTTTACACGTTAATTTGCGACTATAGTCAATAACACCAAAGCACTACACAGTAACAAAATCAAAAACATTTTTGAGTTCAAAAGAGGCCGCCATTTTATAAGTTGTCAAATTCCTCCGACAAGCCCCCGAAGTCTCTTCTGTCGCCACGGTTGAAAACAAATCCACACAAACAAAAAACAATAATATATGGCTAATTTCTACCATATAGCTTTATACCATCACTTAAACACTGAATAAGTCCAACATTCTTCAGTTTGTAATGCATAAAATGTTAAAATAACAAATAATTTGCTAATAAAATGCATTAAAAGTGAATAAAATTCTAATGGCGCTTCTTTCAATTTTTTGATGTCACATGTAGCCATCATCAGAAAAATAACAGAGGATTCAGAGGAAAGTTATTAAGTCGATTATAATTTTCCTTATCGATATTATATTATTTGTTGAGGTGGCAGAGCAGGTAATAATATTTCAATTGATGTTAATTATTATTATCTGTTCAGCATAAAAAGTTAAGTGCTTAAAAGTTAAACTAAAAATAAAATATTAAATTAATAATAATATAATATACTATACTACCACATACACACAACACCATCTAGCCCAAACTAAGCAGAGTTTGTACTATGGGTACTAGATAATGGATGAACATACATATTTTTTTTTTTTTGTCAATACTTACATATTATACATAGAAACACCCAGACCAAGACAAACATCCATGTTCATGCACACAAAATGTTTGACTTGTGCGGGAATCGAACCCGCGACCTTAGGCGTGCAGTCGGTTACACTAACCACTACGCCACCGAGACCGACTGTGGAGTCGAATTAACCACCACCATTACCGTTACTCCTCCACGTCAGGACAGTCATATAATATGACAGAGAAGTCTACAATCTCAAAAAATTATTTAGTTTGTGGCGTTTGTATATACGCACAGGCAACATATGAGTTTATGAAGAACCTGGAATCGAACAGAGCGTCATACGCCTAGACGCGCTGATGACATCCTTTTTATTATAGTATTTATACGCTGCCACGCCGCACGCATATACGCATAAGGATTTCCAAGAATCACTTCGTAAATGTTAGAATTTTGTTTACTTGTCGCCGATTGGCGCAAATGAATATTGTGCACATTAGTGCGAGCGTTACTTGTAAGAACAATAAATGGAATATAAGAAGGCTTAAAAATTGTAAATATAATCTCAGTTGAATCAGTCTACGTGTTTCACTATAACCCTAACGGTTACCGGCTACGGACCTGGGTTATGCCCACCAGCTAATAATGCGTTAAAAGTTACTATCATTTTAGGAGAGTTGTGGATTTTCCATAATAAATCGTACCTAATGATTACATCTTATCTAGTAGTATTATAAATGTGGTTTGTTTGTTTGTAAGTTACGCTTTTACGCCTCAACTACTTGACCGATCATCATGAAACTTCGAATACACTTTGTCGGGGGTACAGAAAAAGACATAGGGTACATTTCATCCAGAAAAAGTACTGTTCCCGAGTGATTTCGCGAACGAAGCCGCGGGCAAAATATAGTAATAAATCAAAGAACTCAGTTTTATCAACTTGACTGTCACGTGGGTGTATCTCTAATTAAGTTTACATTTAAACAGAGAGGAAATACAGCACTTATTCCTAAAACTACTGATTATATATCAATAATTATTTAAAATATACAAATTTACTTTATTTTAAGAGTAGTAGTTTCAAAACATTTTATTTCGAGAAATAATAATTAAATTATCGATTAATTAATGATAGACTAAAATTAGGAATTGATAATGATAATAATAGTTTATCAAATCACTAAATTAATTTATAAGTTGATAGTGAGCGATATCACAATTACAAATATATAAGAAGAACATCACAATGTAATGCAAAAGGCACGAGGTCTCTATTTTACTGTGCATGGTCCTTTGTGAATAAATTAGTGGCACTGGAAATGCGTCTACTTTTCGAATTAGCCTATATGACTATTTGCGATAATAAAGCCGCATGTTTCAATATTTTGTAACGAAAATCTTAATTATTATAAAAAAGTTGTATGATGTAATAGTTTATTGAGTAATTATATGATTACTATTTTTAAACTGTCCCACTGCTGGGCACTCTCAAATCGCTACTCGAATAGAGGACTAGGCCAAAGTCGACCACGCTAGCCTAGAAATAAAGAAATGAGGAAGACTGACGATCGGCTACGATAACTGTTTACCATCAGGAAGAACATGGGCTTGTTTGCCACCTATTTGATTAAAGACAACCGGCGATATTGTAGTTTTCTTGAAATTGCATCTGCGGTGCCAAGAACTATAGTCATATTCATGAGGTTACCAATTACCGTTAGGAGAGCTGCTAGCTCTTGTATGCAACCAGCAGCAATAGGAATAAATATTGCTGTAAACTTGAATAGAGTACTGGGTTAAGGCATTCAACAGCACCGAAATACTTAACAAATCGACTAAATGGCGATTTATTTAATTTAAAGGTAAAGACCGCGAATATGACATTTATTTGACATACAAAACAGTCAACAGATGAATGACAAAAAGACGTCAAAGAGAAATGAGTTGTATTGTACCTATTTCATTCATTTGTATTTCAATGTGAATTGTGATTTTTATTTCATATAGAATTTATTTCGTCTTGCGGTTACTTTAAGAGATTAAAAATGCCTTTGAATTTACAAGGCGTCCGGCAGTATTTGAGTGAGCTTAGAAATTCTGGAGGGTTGCATAAAGATCAAGCCGAAAAGTAAGAACGTTATGAATCGATGTTTACTTATTGTACAATCATTATTTTTATTTGAATAGCTAAGTTAAATCCCCATAAATTTTATAAAATTGTAGGTACCGCAATGTTCTTATGGAGATTTTGAAAAGTCCGGAGACTGAGCTCGCAGAATCTCTCAAAGCTTTTGTGGAAGCAAGTATGTATTTTATGTATACTTCTTGTAAATTTTGTTTACCACTAAACCTTGTATAAGTGTGCTTATTTAATTTAAAAAACAGCTTTTTAAAGAACAGATAGCGCTTTTATTTTTCAAAGAGCTAGGTGTTTTTTTTATGACAAGCAGATGTGATGTTTAAATTAATGATAATGAAATTTCAGTTGTAAATGAGAATGTGAGCCTGGTAATATCTCGACAACTGCTGACTGATGTGAGCACTCACCTTGCTCTGTTGGCAGACCATGTCTCACAGGAAGTTTCACACTTTGCATTAGATGTTATACAACCAAGGGTCATTTCATTTGAAGAACAGGTAATTACGATAATAATAGTTATTTATATTATCTCAGTATTGTAAGATATACATATTGAGGGGACAATGTTAAATGAAAAGCTTTTTCTATTGTGTTTTTCTAGCAATCAGGAGGTTGTAATCAGTTATTTTTATAATCAAGATGATATTGGATTCATTTGGCTTTAGTTAATATTTTTGTGCATCTATGTGTGCGTGTGTTAGTAAAAGCAGAAGACTTCAATTTATGAACACCTATCTGAATTTTTTTAATATCTTCAGTAGTTTTGTGTTTGTTTAGACACAATAGTTTTATTATTGTTTATATGATTAAGTTTAAAGGTTCAATTGTTTTGAATCTCAGGTGGCAAGTATTAGACAACATTTGGCCGATATCTATGAGAGGAATCAAAACTGGAAAGAAGCTGCAAATGTCTTGGTTGGAATACCATTGGAAACAGGACAAAAGTATGAAGAAAATACCTAACCTAAACTTTCTGAAGAATTGATATGAAATAGTCACAAGTGGTGTACAGATCTATTTAATTATATTCATAATCATGCTAGGATTCTATGCTAGAAGTTCATGCTAGAATTTCTAGATATTCTGAAAAAACAATATTCATTTTTTTATAATGAACATTTTAGACAGTGTTTTGATAAATCTCTGAATTTCAATTTGCTATAATCCATCTTCTACTTCATTAACTTGATTGCACTACCCACTTCTAGTTACAGATGTTGGATGCATCTAACCATGTATATTAGTTATTTATATACTATTCATTCATTCATTAGAATGAAATTAAATTCAATTTTCACATAATAAATCTAATCGACTAGCGCCCCACTCCAACTTCCTACTGCCTGAATTAAACATAGTATATAGCCTATTTAGAATAATATACCTTTTAAAATATAGTGAAAGTATTTTTCGAATAGCTGCAGTGGTGCCAGAGATTATACTCCTTACACAAATTTACAAAATATGTACTTTCTTTTTATAATATAGAGTAGCAATCTGTGTTTATACTGTATACTCTATTTCTCTGGGACTGTAACTTGTTTTGAGAGTCAAATAAATAAATATTGGTATACATAGATATATCAGTTAATATGAACACATATTTTAACACTTACAGACAGTACTCTGTGGATTACAAGCTGGAAACATATCTGAAGATAGCAAGGCTGTACTTGGAGGTGGATGATCCAGTGCAGGCAGAGGCATTTGTGAACAGAGCATCCTTGCTACAGGCCGAGACCACTAATGAACAACTACAGATCTACTACAAAGTGTGTTATGCCAGAGTGTTGGATTATAGGAGGTATGGCTATTATATGAAATAAAGTAATTGTTATGTTAAACTTAGTATACCTCTGAAAAGGTTAACCAAACATTTATTGCAATAGACAAAGACCTGGCTTGTAGTTTTAGGCAACAAAATGTTTATAAAATATATGGTGTTTTTTTAACACTGGCACCACTATTGCCCCTAGTCACAGCAATCACATATTGCATCTGCAGTTTGAGAACTATGTATATGTCTTATAACAAGAAGGTCAGATGCATAATATTAGACCTGAGATTTTTCAACAAAAAATCCTGTTGACTGTAGTTCATCTGGGTAGAGGACCAGCTTCCTCACATTCAAACATAAGCTGTGACTGTAGCTACATAGGTGTGCTTAATTTGCCACCCTGGTCTTGCTTGTAAATGATAATAATAACCTATCACATAATCCTATATCTGTTTCCTTAATTCAATATTAAACAACAGGTCTTCAGCACATTGTTACTTAAGTATTTAAAGCAATAAGGCGTATTTATTCATTGTTTTGACCAATTTCCATTGATAGTGAGGTTGACAACACAGATACTGGTGTGAGCTCAGGGGTGTAAAGTTTTGTTATTTATAAGAATATGATTAGTTGCACAAAAAGCAAGGTATTGAAGCTGCAGAAATATGTATTTATTTTCATTGTTATTCAGGAAATTCATAGAAGCAGCTCAGAGGTACAATGAGCTGTCATACCGCAACATTATACATGAAGACGAAAGAATGACATGTCTTAGAAACGCTCTCATCTGCACTGTCCTGGCATCCGCTGGTAATTATTTTTTCTACATTTTTAAATACAAATTCTGCAGTAGTAATTTGCTACAGGTCACCCTGGGTTTAATAATCATTATGGCACTCTCTAAAGTCCTTTGTTCGTGAGGAGTACATTAAAGTACACATTTAAATAATTTCCACAGGTTGTATGTATCATGTAAAGAACCAACTCAAGCCACACGCGCAAATGCGCGTTGTTTGAATTCCATAAGTGAGTTAACCATATTTATGGTTAACTCACCTATGTAACCCGCGCATCTATAGGTGGTGGAGATACCCATGGAATTCGCAGCGTGCATTGTGTTGAAGCCTTACACCAATAGTATGCCACACTGGCCCGATATTTTAACAAGCTTATATGTTTCTATAAATTTTTTGTTCTGCTGCCACCACGCGTCTTAATACTTATCACTTATAGTATTACTTACAATTCTCATTAGTTTATGTTTATCTTTTTTAGGTCAGCAGCGATCCAGAATGCTAGCAACTCTGTTCAAAGACGAAAGATGCCAACAATTACCTGCATACTCAATATTAGAGAAAATGTACCTGGATCGCATTATTAGACGTTCAGAATTACACGAATTCGAGGCACTCATGCAAACTCATCAGAAGGTTGTATGTTCAAACATTTTCTTATTTTTGTAGTTTTAATACTTAGCTTTAATTTTCAAAATGGAAACACTATACCGTAGCTTTGCTTGTTGTTTGTATCTATTAGTAAAAAGAATAACAAAAATAGTGCCATATTTTTTTCATATTAGCCAGATACCAGAATTATTTACAACACAGCTTATGGTATATTGTTACTGTTGCCTATAAGTGCTCACCAGACTATGGGTATCATTTGCACATGTGCAAAAATGCACACATGCTGCATGATTGTGACGTGTTGCCAGCACGGGAGACAAAATTTACATAAGCCTCACTGTAAACAGCAAATTGTCTTCTTAAGTAACCTGAGACGCTACTGCCTGTAGGAATACAAAACAAGGTTATTTGGATTGATGTGGGAGCGAAATTTAGCATCCTTGAGTGGGCACCAATCTCTCCAGAATAGTCTGGCATGTATGATTTCCATTCAAAATTCTAGGGCTATATAAGCCGTTGCTGTTCAAGAGCCGGGCATAATCTTAGGTACGCCAATTGTTATTTCGGTTCTATCTTCTACAGTAAAAACAGTACTTACTTTTTAAAAAGTACAGGCAAATCCCAGATAGATATGGAAATTTAACGAAATCGTTAAAAGTGCAGATGCACTGTGTACTATATACCACACACATACATTTTTGTTACTAGTATTACAAATTATTTTCTGGTTGTTGTTTTAAATATGTTATGAGACACTGGGTGTTGTTCTATGCTACTGGTGCTATACAACTATGTATAAATATTTTTACTTTTTAGGCCACTACATCTGATGGCTCCACAATCCTGGACCGCGCTGTTTTTGAACATAACCTGCTCTCTGCTAGTAAACTGTACAATAACATAACATTCGAAGAGTTGGGTGCATTGCTCGAGACACCGCCGACCAAAGCGGAGAGGATTGCCAGCCACATGATCAGTGAAGGACGAATGAACGGATACATTGACCAGATCAGCTCCGTCGTGCACTTTGAAAGTATGTAATGTTTCTCCAGTATTCCTAAAACTATTTCTTGCAGATAAACTGCTAAAGGATAGATTGATTTAAAATTGGGTATCGAATCCACGACCTCTCGATCGTGAGTCCTAAGACACTGAAACACTCCTGCATTTTCAGGACACTCCACAATCCTTGTTATCTAACGTAGTTTCAGTCTTTCTGATGATTAAATAAAATATTAACTGTTTATTTTGCTTCTTCCTCTTCTATCTGATACTCCAGGATCAACGAATTAGGTGTACTCAATACATTGACTATTTGTAGATCCAGCAGAATGGGTAACAAATTCTCTGTGGCTATGATGTTACTTTTGCTGTAATACGATCGAGAACTGTTCCTGTTAGAGTTTAAGTTTATTGATTGTTTATTTAACATAAGTAGGGGAGATGGGCCTAAAGCGGGCACCGTGCCTAAAGCGGGCACTCTCGATAATATTACCATTTTAAAAAAGCGCGCGCTCTAACCACGTGACAGTAATCCCCGCGGCCCGCACACCTCGCGTCATTCGTCGAGTTCACCTGCGAGCACGCCATTACGAGTTGCGATATACAAATATTTTAAGTGGGTTTTTGAAAAATATTGCGAGGTATGTATGATGTGTTCTCACTTTTTTGATGTTTACAATGCTATAATCAATACGTTTTAGTTATTAACTGGTTATCTGGCTGTAAACCGGTTAAACTAAATGCCACGTGTTTAAACATTTTGAGGTTAAAATTTGTTTGGATATTACAAGTGTCGAAAAAGGCAAAGCGGGCAGGGTAAAGTGGACACGTGCCCGCTTTACCCATCCCAATAAATTAAATTTAAACTGCCTCCGTGGCGCAGCGGTAGTGAATGCGATTGCTGTGCATGAGGTCTCGGGATCGAATCCCGGGTTGGGTCAACAAACAGTTATTGGGTTTTTAGTTAAAAAATCTCAGTAGCAGCCCGGAGTTAGGAAGTTGACGGTGTAAAACACCTCTGTGCCTTGGAAAGTACGTAAAGCCGTTGGTCCTGCGCTTGATCTCTCTTCGGTCGTGTCGGATTACCGTCCCATCGGATCATGAGAGTTAGGGAACAGAGAGTGCACTTGTGTTTGCACACACTCTTGTGCACTATAATATCTCCTGCGTAGTTGACCAGTCTCCGTTAAGACTAGCCGCCGTGGCCGAAATCGGTCTGGAGGATATTATTATTATATATTATATTATAATATAAATTGCTATAGTTCTTTTTATTATTCTTTTTAGATGGTAAATAATTATAAAAGAAAAACTTCGCAAGCCTCATGGACCCCCTCAACCATGCGGCAAGCTCTGCTAGAAGTGCAAGAATTAGGGAGACCTGTCAAAAACGTAGCAACAAAATTTGGGATCCCAAGAACGACGCTGCAAAGGCATCTTAAATCGGGGTCGTGTGAAGTAAAACTAGGAAGATATATTACTGTCTTTTCTGCGGGTCAAGAAACTGAGCTTTTGGAATATGTTTTTCATATGGACAGTTTGTTTTACGGGTTGTCAAAACAAGAGTTCTTGGAACTTGTTTATAATTATGCCCAAATGAATAAAATACCACACCCTTTTAAAAATGGTGCTGCTGGTTCAGATTGGTACAAAGGTTTTGTTAAACGTCATCCAGAGCTAACTTTAAGAAAACCAGAGCCGACATCTATTGCCCGAGCAAGAGGGTTTAACAAACCCCAAGTCTATCGATTTTTCGATTTATTAGAGGAGCAAATTGAAAAGCATAAAGTTGATGCTACTCGTTTATACAATATGGACGAGACAGGCGTCCAAACATCATCGAATAAACCGCCAAGGGTCCTGACAAAATCTGGAAAGCGACAAGTTGGTCTCATAGCTAGCACCGAAAGAGGAAGAACAACCACAGTTATATGCTGCTGTAATGCTGCTGGATCATTCATACCCCCATTCATGATATTCGCGAGGAAAAGAATGGTTCCACGCCTTCTTGATGGAGCTCCACCCAGTACCCAAGGCACTTGTTCCGATAATGGCTGGATCAATGGTCCAGTATTTATGGAATGGCTGAGGTTCTTTGTAGAGACCGTCAGACCAACCTCAGAAAAAAAAGTTATTCTTGTTCTCGATAATCACGAGTCCCATAAATACTTACCAGCATTGGAATATGCATCACAAAATAATGTTATATTTGTGTCTTTGGCTCCACATACGACACATCGTATGCAGCCTTTAGATTACTGCGTATATGGGCCACTTAAAATTTATTTCGAGCAGGCTGTGGCCGTTTTCCAAAAGGCGCATGCTGGACGGATAATTAATCAAAATGACGTAGCTAAATTGTTTTCAGATGCTTATGTAAAAGCAGCAACTACAAACAATGCTATAAACGGATTTAAAACGACTGGTCTGCTCCCAACAAACCGGTTTATTTTTGATGACGCTGATTTTCTGCCAGCTTCTGTTACAGAAAATCCATTAAATCCGACTGAATCTGCACAACAAATAGAAGCATCTTTGCCACTTGAAGAAGCTAATAGAACAACACCATCACCGTCGATGCTGGTTGATATAGTAAGCACCCACAATTTATTTCCATCTGAAAATATAGAGAACGACCACGTGACTCCTCTACCACCTCTAAATAGTGCAACACAAAATCTTTTAACAATGCCCCCGCAAATTGGCTCAGAAAGTTATGCGGATAATCCAAACAAACAAGTTGATCGACATGATTTTGGCACAGTTATTGTGCCTACAATAGTCATTCAGAATTCCAAAGAGAATGGTCTGGCGTCATCCCTATCAGAAGAAAAGGACCCTGAGAGAACGCCATCTCCATGGGAGCTTGAAAAAATTTGTCAGAACAGACATAATCAGGCTGAGGCTGTGCCAGAATTTAACCTTGCTGATTTCAATCGAATGGCAACAGATGAGTCAATAATCTCAGTTACTTCCTGCATGGAAAATATGAATTCGTCTACAGATAACCTTGCTGTTCCTAGCTGCAGTATACACGTAAGTCCTATGGTAATAAGACCAGTTCCCAAGGTTGCTCCAAATAAAACCATCCGACGCAGAAGAGTACAAAAAGCTGAGATATTAACTAGCACACCGATCAAAGACGAGCAAAGACTTAAAATGGACAAAAAAAGAAAAGGAAACCAAAAAGAAAATGTACAAAAACGTGTTAAAACCGTTAAAAAAAATATAAATGCAGAACTGTCTACGGGAAAAACAAAATCCAAGAAAATGAAGCAGAAACCAAAGAGAAAAACGACGAATGCTAGGCCTACTGCCCAATATCTTTGTTTTGAATGCCATGAGCCATATGTGGACCCGCCCGTCGAAGACTGGATAAAATGCGATGATTGCGACGCGTGGGCTCATGAATCTTGCACTGCATATCCTGGAATTGGGTCATTTTATTGTGACATGTGTCAGGAAATTTAATAATAGGATTGTAGGTAGATAACAGATAGATCTCTATAATTTGTTTTATATTCATGAGAAGTTAACTTTTATTTCCATTTGTGATAATATAATTATTTCAGTAGAACAATATTATTTTTAATTTTATTTTTGTTAAGTAGGTAGTATGGATATATACTCATTATGTAACTGAAAAGTCTGATTAGATTAAGAACAGTTAATGATTAAATAGTTAAAATGAATGAATGATTATTGCTGTTAATTTTGTTGAAATACAAAACTTGATCAAGGTTGTTTGTTTCCTTTGTTCCTTAAACTGGTGGCAGAGTATGGCTGTCCCTTTTCTAATGATTTTGTAATATATAGATAAAATTTACCCATGCCCGCTTTACCTCAACCCATGCCCGTTTTGCCCTAAACAAGTGCCCGCTTTAGGCTCCCCCCTTGGGCAAAGCGGGCATTCGTAGAGGTTTCGTAATTTGCTTATAAGTAATATTTTTTTCGGTTTTTGATAAATCAAACTATGCTCCATTCAAAAGCGTCTAGTAACGGATCTTTTGGAGAAAAAAGAATAATGTAGCTAAGTTATAAACCGATTTTTCTTCAACTTTCCCTTAAGGTGCCCGCTTTGGGCCCATCTCCCCTATGTGTGGCTCTAGTGTTACCCGCGCTGGTCTCTGCGTCGTAGGTTCGACTCTTCGCTACTCTGATTTGTACATCTCTATACGAATCAGTTCAGTCATCTCTCCCTTTTCTGCTATTTGCTGCTCAACTTTTATAAAATAAGATGCTTTATTTAATCAAAATGCCTTCATGGGTCCGTTTTTTGTGGTCGGCTGCTTGAAAGTTGTTAGCATGCGTCGATTTCTGCTCCTGCAGTAGAGATTGTTGATTCTTTTTTTCTTTTCCATTGATAGCATTATAGCCGATCAATCTTGTTAAAAGTTTATTCACCTTTGACTAGATAATAATATCGACATATTTATCATGTTTATTGATCTTCATCATACCTACTACTTGAGAACGATGGAAGTACCGTCGTCGGATTATTACGACCGAAACGTCTTAACAAAAAAGACTGCGAAGCTAAAATAATTCATATGACGTCCAGAATGCGTAGTATTACAGTTTATTTGTTAATGGTTAAAGATGTGTGAATAAGTAGTTATAGTAAAATAATTTAGCAGTCTATTTTAATATTGGAGGAAAACTCTTAAAGTTTACTAACGTGTTAAACACTTAAATATTGTTATTTCACAAAATAAAATAAATATATAATTTAATTGCGATAACTATCGCCACCTCAGCCGCAACATGTCTTGGTTATCTATTACTATTATCATACCCACACAGAATTTGTCTATGCATAGTAGAAGGCGCTGGCACTTGTGATACAATGTATACCATATAAGTATTAGTACAGGTGCTAATGTTTCACCTTTTATTGTTCTTTCTTTGATCCTTTTATTGTTTTTTCTTTGATCTGTAGACTGTATTATGATGTGATGATTTCTTAAGCCTTTTATGAGTGTATATAAATTTATTATTATTATAATGACAATGGCAGGCAAAGTTTACTCACTACCGACCAAATATCGCAGGTGGCACCACCACCGGCAAAATATGGTAACAAAATAAAAATCATGTTTTGTATAATCAATCAAAGTCGCTTCAAATATACACTACATTCTTCAGATAATAATATCGTATGATGCGTACGCGCATTGATAAAATTCGTAACGTTTTATTTTTACATCTCATTGACTCAACCTGTACTAAATTTTAAATACTTGGAGCTCTTCACTAAATAAAATATATAAGTTTTATGGCATTTGTACCAGCGCTTCTATTTAAGAAAAAGACGTCCGTCATCCAATGTATCCGTGACATAGAGGCTTCGAAATAAAAACATTAAAATTCAGCAAACATATACGATACACTCAAGACTTGGAACAACTGTCATCGAATTATACTTTTAGGGTTCCTTACCCGGTATTTATATTACCGCTATAACAACAAACTATATGTTTAAGTTCTCGCTATTTTTGAAACCTTGGGCTGCCAGTAGCAGCACTTTTTCTTTAGGTACCTCAAGATATGCTGCGAATTAGTATATGCATACAGGTCGTGGCAGGATGTCTTGACGGTTTGCGGGTAGGCCTTATTCAGGGTCTGTTTGATATTTATATAATTATACTATATGGCTGTATGAAAGTCTTGAAGAATGCTGGGTTAGATTACAAGGATAGGAAGATAATTTTTGAACTTTACAAGGATCAGGAGGCCTATGATAGCAGTAGGAGAAGAAAGGGAAAGAGCAAAGATCAGACAAGGCGTACGGCAGGCATGTCCACTATCTCCAATGAAATTATAGAAGAAGAACAAGGGCAAGTAAAGATTAATGGGCAAAATATACATTTTATAAGATACGCAGATGTCATAGCTGCTTTAGCAGAAAGTAGAGAACAGCTAAAAATTTTACTAAACCGAATGGACGAGGTTTTTATACAAATTGGATTTAAAATAAATAGTTCGAAAACCAAAACAATGATCATATCTAAATTTCCTTCTATCAATATTGAACCCATAAAACTAAATAACTTTCAAATAGACAATGTTAATAAGTTTAGATACCTGGGAACATTAATAACCAGTGACTCCAATGTACTACAGATTTAGTGGTAAGAATAGGAATGGTGGAAGGAGCATTTAACTCCAAAAACAGCTACTCACGACCAAAAATATTTCAACTAAGACCAAGAAACGATTAATTAAATCTCATACCTGGAGTATAGCACTGTATGGCTCAGAGACATGGACATTAACACAAAGGGAAAGAGAGAGATTAGAAGCGTTTGAAATGTGATGTTGGAGTACGATGGAAAGAATAAGTTGGACTGAAAGAAAAACAAATGAAGCAGTTCTAAATATGGTAAAGGAAAAGAGACATATTCTAAAAACAACAGAAGAAGGAAAATGTTGTTCCACTTGATACATGACACCTTTATAAGGAGGAAGAGGAATGCCAAGGAGGACGTTCTTAGATCAAGTGGAAGAAAAGGTAAAAGTTACGTCGTATCAAGAAGTCAAAGCGCTGGCTGAAGATAGGACATTATGGAAGAGATTCCACCGACAAGAGCTTTGCTCTTAAATTGAAGAAAGGTTATATGTCAAGCTCCCTTTCCGTAATATAGAAAATACACGGTAGAATGCTCAATTGACACCGCGATCTTTGATTTTTAAACCTATTTTCTGATTTAGTCTCTCTAATAAAACTCAACAGACAATTTGGCACCTTCTCTAAGATTGCTTATTTCTTTTTCAGCTCGTGAGATCCTTCCTCAATGGGACAAACAAATCCAAAGCCTGTGTTACCAAGTGAACAGCTTAATAGAAAAGATAGCAGCGGCCGAACCAGAGTGGATGGCTAAGCTTATGGAGGAAGAAATGATTCAATAGTACCACTTAGTCATGTAATCATAAAATATTTGCATTATTAAAACGTTTAATACTTATTGCAGTTATTTATTTACATTCGTCTAGTCTTCTATATCATCTTTGTTTATTTATATAATACTAGCTTTTGCTCGCGGCTTCGCTCCCGTAAAAGTAGGTTAGGTTAAATTAGTAACAGTACTTTTTTTAAATATAATATATAATAGCCTCGGTGATAACATAGCTTTCAAATGGGCCCCAGTTTGGGCGGACCACCTGACGGCCCGGAACATTCCGGCGCTTCGTGCGCCACAGCGCGCCATGGCCGTCAGGTTGATTAGAGGATACCGCACGATCTCATTCGAGGCTGCGAGCCTCCTCGTCGGATCAATGCCATGGAACCTGGAAGCGGCGCTTCTGGCGTCGCTCTACCGTTGGGGCCAGGAAGCGGTAGCTCGGGGCGAAGGATCTCCTCTTTCCGCTCTAGAGGCGGCACGGTCCGAGCTCCGCCAGGTCCTGGTAGACGAATGGAAGGTACGACTTGTGCACCCCAGTGCCGGGCACGTCACGATCGTGGCGGTAAGTCCCGTTTTTGAGTGGCTGGTGAGACAGCATGGCGCCCTCACCTTCCGGCTGACACAGGTAATGACTGGCCACGGTTGTTTTGGCCAGTTCCTATGTCGCATAGACCGGCAGGTGACGCCCGGATGTCATCACTGCGGCGACTGCCGCGATATTGTTGTGGACACGGCGCTGCACACTTTGACGGATTGCCCCGCCTGGGCATCGCAGCGCCGTGAGTTGATCGCGGCAGTCGGTATGATCGCCCTCTCGCTCCCGGCCGTGGTTCAATCTATGGTCCGGAGCGAGAGGTCGTGGAACGCCGTCGCCTCCTTCAATGAGGAAGTCATGTCCATCAAGGAGACGGGAGTGGGAGCTCTTAAATCCTCTCCCCAACCGCAGAACTGGGCGCCGCAGGGCGCGTGATGACCTCCAGCCACCCTAAGGTTTGACCTGGAGGTAGTGGGTTGCGTCGCCACCCGATCACCGCCAGGTCCGAGAGGCAGTGTGCGTGTTCCCACGCGTGCCTCCGAGTCGTGTTTTTTTTGTCCCCCCACGTGAGGACAGTAGAAGAAGTAATATGTAGTGGCCTGCCGTTTTACACGGCGGGGCCGAAACCTCGGCGGGGTCGCGATTGCATGTGAAAGCGATTCGCGCGGCCCCGCCGTCTATGGTTATGTCTAGGAACACCGTGGTAGGTTTAGTCGGTATTATCGGGGTATCTTTCCCCCGGTGAGCCCGACATAACCTCGCCGTGGCCCCGCGGAGAGATATGCGTAAAAACATGACCCATGTAAAAAAAAAGGTTTCATATGGTGAAAGAATTTTTTAAATCGGTTTACTAGTTTTTGAGTAACCTTACAAACAAATAAAAAAATCAAATCTTATCTTTATATATATAAATCTTCTGTGCGTGTGTTTGTAATTAGGTATACTCCTAAACGGCTGGACTGATTTTGATGAAATTTGTGTGTTCAGGTGGATTCGAGAATGGTTTAGACTTGGTATTTTTAAATTTTTTTTCGTTTGTACTGGACGACGTCTGTCGGGACAGCTAGTATTAGTATAGAATTGTATTTAACGTCGTCATTGGCGAATAGTTATGACTTATTATGAGTCACTTATACTATGTCGACTTTTGTTTATTTATTTATTTGGACAACCAATAGTTGTTACATTAGTGCTTATACATTAAAAATTTACACAGTATTAAGAATAAATGCACAACATTTTAAGGTGTCACACCATGCACCATATTATAGCGTTAATAAGATAATTATTAAAATACCAAAAAATATAAAAATAAAAAACCAAGCAATATACCAAACATTAAAACATCAATTCAAAACAAAAGAAGGGCACAATATGAATAATCAAGTAAACAGAAAATATAGGCAAGAAGAAAAAGAACAAAACCACTAGGCATTATAAACATTTTAAATATTTTAAACATGAGCACCTTCAGCCCCTCAACAAACTTAACACAACTTTTTTGAATTTTGACAGTGTGTCAGCAAAAATATCAACTTCTCCGCAAATTGTGTTGTATGTTTTTGATATTCGGGAAATAGCTGAAAACATCTTTAAGTTAGTCCTCGCATATGGACGATAAAATAGCCCAGATTTGAGAACAGCTTGTCTAGGCACACGGCTAGGAACCCGTAAGGAGATAGTTTTCAGAAGTGGTGGGCAGTGGAACTCATATCTAACCAATTTGTAGAGAAAAGTCAAATCAAGTAGCTGTCTGCGGGTTAACAAACTGTCCATCCTAAAATGCCTCAATTTGTCAACATATGATGTTAACTGTGTGTGCAATCTATACGAAAAAGCTAGGTGTCTTAAAAATCTTTTTTGAATGCGTTCAATTCTGAGTTGATGGACGCTGTATTGTGGTGACCAGACGACGCTGCAATATTCAAGGTTACTCCGTACATAACTATTGTAAACTGATATCTTAGTGGCTGGGTTGCGAAAAAATTTAGTGTTTCGTATGATAAAACCCAGCATTCTGGATGATTTATTGATGATGTTTTCTATGTGGGGTATAAATGTTAATTTGGTGTCGAAGAGTACACCCAAATCTCTCATCTCAGCTCTTTCTTGTAATACTGTAACTACCTATATAATATTGCGTGTTAATAATATTGCGATTGCGTGTAAACGTGATTACGTAGCATTTATTAGTATTAAAATCCATTTTGTTTTCGGCACGCCAGCTAGCTAAAACGTTAAGGTCGCCCTGAAGTAGACGGCAATCTAGTGAGCTTGAAATTGGTTTACATATTTTGAGATCGTCGGCAAATAAGAAAGCACTACTGTTTTTTACGCAAGTTAATATATTATTTATGAATACGTTGAATAGCCAGGGACCTAAATGAGAACCTTGGGGAACTCCTGAGCTGACTGCGTATGTATCAGATTGGAAGCCCTTTACCACAACATATTGCGTTCGATCCGATAAATATGACTTAAACCATTCCAGAAGCGAGCCACATATACCATAAGATTCCAACTTTACTATTAATCGCTTATGGCAAACTCAATCAAACGCCTTCGAAAAATCCATATAGATAGCAGTAATCTGTGTACCTACATCTACTGCGTTCACCAACTCATTGTGATATGTGACTAGATTCGTGCAAGTAGAACGGCACTGAGTAAACCCGTGTTGTTCATCTACAAATATCTGGCTAGTGTGACTTTTCAAGTAAGGATAGATAAGCGCTTCAAAGGACTTGGCAAAAACGCATAGTATTGAAATAGGCCTATAATTAGAGATTGCATCTTTATTGCCGCTCTTATAAACGGGCACAACTTTGGCGGCCTTCCACATAGTCGGAAATACACCAGAAGTAATAGATTTGTTTATTATCAGAAACAGAGGCAGACTCAAGGACGCGGCACATCTTGAAATGAACTTCGGCCTTTCGCTTAAGTCGTCCAACGATCATAATAATATGTGCTAGTCGTCTGTCGACTCAGTTCGCGATCGAAGTCGACCAAGTTCAAGGTAAGACGAAGACGACTGTCGCTTCTGTGTAGGTAAGCAACGCTATAACCAAGTCCCGTCTTCGGCACGCCGAAGTCGTCTGCCAAATTCTGTAGACGACCAAATAGTAAATGTGGGTTTTAGTTGCAAATCGGGTTAAGTTTTGCGAATATTTTTGATCTTTTCAAGATCGCTTTTACATGTATCACGTGATTTTAGGAGAAAGCAAGCAAGCTCTAAAAGCCGCAAACTATAGTGGCATGTACATAAGTTTGGTTAGTAAAACTCGATATTGTAGAGATAAGGTGTCTTATATCAGAATAGCATTCTAAGTATTTTATAAATTAGCTTCAAAGGATACATACACTTACGAAACTATAATATTTAGTACCTATCGTTCGTGTTGCCTCGTCGCCATACGTGTGGTAGGTACCGCGGTAGAGCATGCTACATTATAGTACCACATTCGCCTATTATTTATCGATACAATATAATTCCGATTAAATACAATTTTTAATTTCACTTTTTACTTGCAACTTCATGGAAATTGTTTATCGTACCAAAATAGTGGCAGTCATTTTGGTACCGTGATATAGCAACATACCGTTACTTACTGTCACTGGTGAAGCTGAAACAAAATTAATAAGAAGGCAATTTATTTGGTCGCACGCTTTTTACCGTTTGAAAATCAGCACTGTGGTCTTGAACTTACTAATACGACATGCCTATTTATTGTTAATGGTTATACCGCCAGATAACAATAACCGCGCCAATTTAGGCACGGATCTGTTAAAATTATTATTTACATTTCTATATGCGATACATATGGTCCAAGAGAAGTGATAGATAGATAACTCATCGTACGTGTATGCTAAACGGCTATTGCGGTAGATATTATTCTTCCTGTAGTTAGATAGGTACTTTTAGATGTATACCTAAATATTATTTTCGATACATAGCTTTTACGTTTAGCTGCGACATACATTTAAACAAATATGAAGAGAGAATTATAAAAATAAAATATTTATTCAAATGAAGTAAAAACACAACAAAAATATAAATGTCGTTCCTATCAGTTTCAATAACCACACTTATTAAAAAGTATTAGAACACAAGGATGGCAGAAAACATAGTGAAAGCATACAGTCTAGGTAGGTCTAATAAAACAAATAAGTACTGATTCCAACGAACTATTCGCTTTTATTTCCATTCAATCAATAGGATAATACACCATAGGTGCTTATTTACAAGATATTGGCGTATGTGACGTTACTTGGATTCATTATATTTAGCAAAATAGGGATGCTCATAACGCCGCGTGCTAATACATAATACATGACAACTCTAATTATAACATTTCGAGGAAATAAGCGCCTCCGCCATCTTGAGACGGCTGGCGGCGCGAACTCGCATATTTGCGACAAAGACGAAGTATTTAGGTATACGACAATTACATTGTAGCGTTTTGAACGCTTCGAATACACGATACAGAGAACACTTGAAGATACTGTTTAATAAGTTGATTTATTTTACGCTTCCTTTCTGTTATTGTTATATAACAGTTAATGTGGCATTATGTATTATCTACATGACTAAAAGCCGGTGCACCTCCGAGGATTTAGGGCTCCAGCTCAAGGGCAAGGCCGACTTTGTGTCCACCAGCGTTGAAGTTCTGGGCGTCGATGGCAGCCGATAGCGTCAGAACAACGCCTGCGAAAACAAATAACATTATGTAATCAAAATCTCGACTCTTGCGCCTAACGTGAATACTTTTAAAGATAACAATGAGATAACGCAGTCACACTTAGAAAACAGAATAATGATTGATCATATGATGTGACATCACATAATAGCACTACAACTATTGTTTGTTTAAACTATTATTCAATTTAGAATAGTTGAATTGAAATATGTAATACTACATAAGTAATAAAATAAGGTTACATATTGTTTACTATAGTAGAACATCAAGTTATTTTTTTAGGACATTAATTTACATAGAAACTAGTCAATTTTTTTTTAATTTTGAGTAACATTATTTAAACCTCTCTAATCAAGCCTTAATGCTCTTCGAGAGTTCAAGACAGTGTTTACGAATCGAATCTGTCACCAGACAACAACTTGAGAGCAACTTCAGAACCTTAACCATACAAGCTGTGGTTGAATATAGTTGTTACTCACCCTTGCGCAGTTTCTGTTGGTATCCAAGACCAACAATAGATTTGTTGTTAACCTTGGCGTGGAGCGAAGCATCGCCCTCCAGCGCGAACTTGAGACCCATACCAAATAGTGTGTCGGATGATCCTGAAGTCCATTTCATGCTGATACCGCAGTCAATGTTGTCATTCACCTTCTGGTAGATGCTACCACCGAAATCTGAGCCATTGTCACTAAAATCAAACACAGAATTAAAATAGTAGAACAAAATAGAAATTATATAGTTCTTATGTGTTTGATAGAACAATATATTTTTTAATTTATATAGTACACCTATTATGCAAAGTATTTAGCAGAATAATAATTACACAAAAGAGTTATAATTTAAATTTTATAAATTAACATTGTGTGTAACTGTTTCCATCTTAGTATTCTAGAATAAGGAACAATAGGCCATACATTAGAAAGACTGTTATGCAACTTTGCTAGATTTAACTGGTCATCAACTGGTTTGCTTAACAATCATGACATCCTTGCTATACCTCAACTAGGCCACGTGTTATGCAACCATATAAAATCAATAACTATGACTCATGGCTGTATTTATCAAATGCCCACTTGAAGACCTAAATTGATCTAGCATTGTTGTATTGATTTTCATACATACTTGAATTCTATGTTGCACTATTACTATCTAGAAGACTGTGAAACTCACACAGAGCTTCACTTAGAAGTTATTATTGGATTAAAATGCATGAATCAGAAGATTGGGTAATAATGTAATCGAAAAATCATATTTTCAGGAGAGAAATCCATTAACACTTTTGAGAATTTTAAATGGATGTTAAATAAGAAAATGTATTTTTGTACTCCTGGAAATACTACTATTGCCATAGGTATATGATGTTTCCATAGTTACAATAGTTTATTACAAAATTTATCCTGTAATTTGCAACTTACACATTGGTGTGAAGGTTGAAGTCTTTGGTATGGTAGCCAAATGCAAAGTTGTTCTTGGTGAACTTGGTCTTCTGTGAATCAAACTGTGAGTGGATACCAGCGAGCCAGCCCTGGTGCCTTACCACAGCAGCTACATCAACAATAGGTCCAGCACGATCCAAGTCCAAGTTGCTGTTTATAGCGACAGTGTCATTGGCGTATGAGGTCTTCAGTTTACCAGACTTAGCCCTGAAATATAACAAAATGTTATTATTAAGAAATTTCTTTTCTACTAGTAATATATTGAGAATCGTGTAGTAGATTATTACCCAGTGGTTGGTGCAAAGCTTCCCTCAAGTGTCACTTTAAGTCCAGCGGCAATTGTGTCCTGGATGGTAATGTCAGTGGCAAGTGTGTTGTCTGTGTTCCATTTCTCAGTGAATGACAGGCCATAGTCCTTCTTTACTGCATATTTGGATGAAAGGCTGCCGAAAACCTACAATGATAACATGAGACACATTATGTGATGCATTGTTATCTGCAATTGTAGGCTAGGACATGTAGAAGGCTATAAAAACTAAGACAAGTGTGAAAATGACCACTGCTAATGAGCAAATTATTTATTTTTACATAACAAATTACTTACTGTGCTATGTATTAATTAATGAACCAAGATTTTACTAAATATAATGTATGTTTTTTATTTGAAATATTGCATTACAACTGTGGATAGTCTTATTACAATAATAGTGAAATGTTTTTAAATACTTTACTCATTCAGTTAGCAGTCATTTTACCTTAGTTACCTTTCCACTTTCGTGGTTGGAGAGGATACTACTGTTGAATTCCACACCAGCTTCACTCTTGGTCTTGAGGTCAAGTTTGAATACTCCGAAATGGTAGCCTTTAGCGAAGACATCATTGGCCTTCTTTCCCAGGTCGGCATAGTATGGTGGGGGAACCATTGTCTAAAAAACATAAATGCACATACTATTTAGATTCATTTTAGTAATCGGTCAATAACCTCAAACCTCTGCAGAATTCCAAATCTAACAATATCAGTTGTAGAGACTTTATCAAATTCACCTCAAGGTGGAGCTTAACTCATAATAAATTCGCGAAATTATAATCAGTGCCAGCTGTGTCAGGGTCGAAATCGGCTTACTGACTTATTTACAAGCCATTGCTAGTAAAGGTATTACATAACATCAATGCATTATATTATAACTAAGGCTATTCATTATAAAATGTCCTTTAACTATAATAGATGTGGAAATGGAATGTAACTACGATATCTGCCTTGATAAGACCGTAAACTTGACCTTCGTGAAAAGCGCCGAAGATGGATCTCCAATATAGAAATCACATGCGTCAATTAGCCAGTATCCCCTGCTGACGTTATAGCCCAGAGTATACCTAAACCGTCTTACACTAAAGAGAAAACAATACAACTACTGTTACATCACTGATGTAAAACTTTTTTAATAGATTAGGATAGGGACAAATCTTAAAAATTGCAAAATGACGTCGATACTTCTTCCCCTTTACAACCGGCTCGGCCCGTAAATTGTAACCTAAATTTGAAGAGACGATGTATCCTAATCGTATACTCTAAGCTTAAATTAACATTTAACACTTGAATACTTACTGCTGTCTAAAATATTTCCACAAATTTAAACTATTTAACTGTGAATTCTAGGCAATTTGCCGAGAATAAGACCTCCTCCTAACACTACCACACCACAAGACAATTTCATTCAATTCAGTTTTGTCAAACTGCCTAAAGGGAGCGCTGATACCGGAACTGTCGTTATTGATATTTAGGCTTAAAATACTTTTTTTTAAAATACAATTTTTTTAAGTTTTATATTACTTTAAATAATTGGTATAAAATGCACAACAATTTTTCATTTGTGTATTATTAACCTAAGTCGTGCAACGTTGTAAATTTCAATAATAATATTAGTACTTGACTACTTCTAACCCAAGTGACGTACAAAAGGCAGAGGACATAGTACATAAGCCAAAGTCCTTGGAAGAGGTTAATAATATATGCAAAACTTATTTCAATTCATTTTTACATATTAATTAAGTAAAAGACATAAAATGTAATAATAATTTTACAGAAAGAATTTTAGTAAACTTGTAGTCACTATCCATATTTATGGCTATCTATGATTACGAAGAGAAATTCGCGGGCTTTTCAAAATAATCTAACATCATGAATATGCAAGAAAAGAGTCGATTGGCAAGAAATGTATACCTTCTACCTATCCTTTTACGTAGAAAATGCAGCTTTTTGAGCCACACAAACTGTTAAAGGTTGGACACGTCGCAACATGCACTTTTAATTAATGTTTAGCATATTATAGTAATTGTAGATTTGTTTTTATTTGTACAGATTCGATTCTTTTTCATGTTATTAAACCTATGTACTCGTTAATTGTTACTCTAAGAAGTATAATTTTAAAAAGTTGCCATTCCAATCGATCCCCATAAAAGTCCCCTCCTTTACTTGACATACTGAATCTCAATCTGATTCTTAACTTCACATATTGTGTCAATAAAACATCATAAACAAGAAAGGTCATCTCTTTTTAAATTTATTAGGACATAATTGAGTGATTTCACTCAGGTAAAGCCTTTTTTTAAAATACCGCCTGATGATGTGACTTGATGTTTCGAGGACAGACAACAGAATGTACAGTCAGCGAACAGTCAGCGGGCAGCAGTAATAGAAAGAACACTCTAAATAAAGAAGATCTACAAGGAAGAATCCTCCTAGCTTTTATTCTCCACCAACCCAGCACACAAATGCGCCTGTACGGCACACCTTTTAAAGTATTCCTCAACATTGTGTGTAGGTACCTATTTAACTCTTTCAGTGTAGACAGTACTTAGAAATTTCTTAATGAAGAAATTATTTTAATATGTATTTTTATACAATTCCTTCCTATGTTCGGCACTCTTGTTTTGCAAGTCTGGGTCGCACTTGCAAACCAAGTTATGCTCTATATCAACGACCGGCTCTGTTACGACCGTAACAGAGCCGCGTTACAATTTTGCGTTTTTCATTACAAATTTCAATGACAACATACTATATATCATATATTTTTAGTTTCTACGCATCATAAATCAGGAGAAATATAAAACGTACAATAACAAGACATAAAATGTAACATTAAAATATAGGTCGTACTGCTTACCCCTAAGTAATTTGCACTATGAATTCTATACAGACGAATAAATCAGATAAAATCAAAAGAAACATGAATCTTATGAAAACAAACATAAACCTATATAAACAGGCGCATCTAATAGAATATGAGAGTATAATCCATATATACTAAGTTAACATGTACTACACTAACACTATACTAACGCGTAAATATGTACTGTCTTATCAGTTCACTATTCACTTAGTTCACTATGATTCACTGTCTATTTACTTGTCCCGCATATCACTCCCGCCGTGCGACTGAGTCGCATTAAGTTCCGGTGAGGGCACGTCGTCCGTAGACAGGGGCAGGGTCACCAGCTACCTCACCGGCCGGCGCAGGACACCCCTCTTCGTCTTCACGTCCACCGTTCGCACGATGTTGTCGGGGCCAGGATATACTGCGATGACTCGCCCTCGTATTCACACGTTCCGAGGCAGGTTCAGGTCGATGATCTGGACGAGGTCGTTCACCTTCACTGGTTGGCTTCGTCCGTGGGACTCCCGCCTTGGACTTCTTCGGTGGGGTGGCGCTCGTGCAGGGTTGCTGTGAGCGTAGTTTTGACGGAGCGTACCATACGCTCCCAAACGCCGCCCATGAATGGAGCTCCAAGTGGGATGTAACGCCAGGAGATGGTTCTCTCACTGCATCTTCTGCTGTCGCCACGTCGATTGGTTGTTGAAGTTCCTTGTCGGCAGCCTTTAAGTTGGTGCCGTTGTCCGACCAGATTTCAGTCGGGCAGCCGCGTCGCGCGATTATTCGTCTGACCGCCATCACTGTAGAGTCGGCGCTGAACGACCCGGCGATTTCTAGGTGAATTGCTCGCGTCGTGAGACATGTGAAGATGGCCACATATCTCTTCTGTCGGGTCCGCCTGATGGTCACGGAGAGAGGTCCGAAGTAGTCGACCCTGGTGAAGGTGAAGGGTCGCTTATGGTGTGCTAAGCGATATGCTGGCAGGTCTCTAGTTCTGGGATGCGGCGGCATCTGAGTCTTCATGCGGCAGAAGAGGCATTGTCGAAGAATTGCGCGTGTGATAGGGCGCAATCTCAATAGCCAGTATTGCTGTCGACTGTTGCCTCCACGCCGGCGTGATGGAACTGCCGGTGTATTGCTTGTATCCACAACTTCACTGTGGGATGATCTCCGTTGACTACTAGCGGGTTCTTGACATCTTCTTGTAGGTCTTGACCGCTCGGATACGGCCCCGAAGCTGGAGTGAGCCGTTGATTGATTCGACGCTAAGCTAGTGAAGATAGCTTTCTTTGGCGATCGGCTTCCCACTGTTCAGGTTTTCTATATCTTCCGGGAAGGCTTCTTCTTGCGAAGACCAAATCAGTAGTTCCTTTGCTCTCTTGAGGAGGCTGAGACTGAAAGCAACTTGAGTGAAGATTTCTTCGACGGCATGGGCACCTGCTGTCGGCTTTTTCCTCTTCCAGGAGGGAGCCGCTTCCTTGTTTTCTTCGTTCGTCGGTAATTCACCTTCTGGTTAGGGGCTCTGCAGAGTTCGATGAACTGCAGAATACGCGCTGTCGAATACCGGAGGCGGTCCCAATTGGAGAACTTTGCTGGATTGCTGGATCAGGCAGACCCTCTGCTAGCTTTAGGCTTCTCTTAAGGCGGCTGGCACATCTCGTGTTGCGTCGTCGGCTGCGTTCTGCTTCGTTAGAACACAGAGCCAGTCGTTGACTTTGGAACTTTCTTCTGTTGCTGCGAGACGATGAGCCACGTAGGATTTATACGAGCGCGACCCTGTCCTTATTCAGGTGAGTACTGTCATGCTATCTGTCCAGAACACTCTTCGGTCAGGCTTCAGTTCGTGCTCTTCGATGACTGTCTCGGCGAGCCTTGTCTTTGGGATGGAGGTCAACTTCAACGGTGCCACTTGCGCCTTGGCCATGATGATAGTTATGCCGACTTTGCCGTCCGGTGTTACGGTTCTCCAGAAGACGGCCGCAGAGTAGGCCGATTCGCTGGCGTCGCTGAATACGTGATGTTCTAGGGAGGAGGCGTCGCTGTAGTGTAGATATCGCCGCGGGATTGCCACGTCGTAGAGACTTTTCAAGCGTTCCATTCACGACTGCCATTGTTCCGCCAAGTCTTTATTGATTCGGTCGTTCCACGCTGTTCCTCGACGCCAAACTTCCTGGAGTAGCTGTTTCGTCCTGATCGTAACAGGCGAGGCGAAACCTAATGGGTCAAAGAGCGACGTAACAATTCTCAAGGCTTCTCTCTTCATTGGCTGCTTCTCTTCTTTTAGCGTTGTAGGAATTCTGGCTAAATTGAGGTTGAATGTCAACTCGTCTGAGTTCTGTTCATCTAGAAGATATCCAGATAAAACCCAGTACTCGTTCTGTTTGCTCTTCAGTCTTGTATAGTTTCAGGTCTTCTGTGCGGTGTTCTTCTTCCAGTGCTTCTAGGAGTGATGCTGAGTTTGACTTCCACTGCTTCAGTTCGAAGAGGCCAGCTTCTAGCTCTTGTGCACTTCGCGCACACTCATTGTTATTCTTACTGCATCTTCCAGGCTTCTGAATCTTCTATCGAGGTAGTCGTTGATGTCGACGTGACGACGCGTAGCGATTGGAGCAGGTCTCGACCTTTGAACAGCATGTCATTGAGCGCTACTCCCTTGGTCTTGGCTGCGGCGTCATGCACGACTCGTAGCTTGTCCGGCTTCATTGGGTTGTTGACCACGAAGTGAGGCAGGTACCACGTCTTCTGTGGAGTCTACTGTGCCGGCGCAGGCTCGGCGTAAACTTTTCTATAAGGGTGTCCATCTCCTCAACGTATCTTCTTTTTAGGGCTGGATCACGGTCGATCTTTTTTTTACTGTTGAAGAGCCACTTTAGGGAATTTTCATAGTTGTCTGGAAACTTAACGTCTTCTTTCTTCCAGAGAAGGCCGGTCTGGTATCTGGTATCTTCGATTTTTTCTGTCTTCTGTTCTAGTGTTCCGAAGTGCCTTTTCTTCTGGATCGGTTTTCGGTCTTTTCGGGTTTATGCAGAGGGCGTCCATCTCAAAGTATCTCTTCATTAAATCCTCGAGGTCATCTTCAGCTTCTTCTTTCACATGCGACATGAAGTCAATCTTCTAGCCGAAGGATTTTGTTTGGCTTCCATGAAGAACTCACCCCAGCGGCGTGAGAGATGCCACCGGGTGGTTCTTGCCTCCTTTCCTGGTCTCTTTGGTGAGTAGAAGGTGCTAATTGTCTTGACCGATGAGAATTTGCAGCTTTGCGTTGGGGTACAAGAGGTGTTCCTTGATGTCCGATAGATGCGGGCACACTAGTTCTCGCGGAACCCGTTGAGACGAGACTTGTAAGCTCTTCACTGTTCTTGCTTGAATCTGCTCTTCTCTGTCGTTGATCTCTTTTAGCCCGATGGTTATCCTTCTTGATGCCAATTCCGCCGTCTTCAGGTCGTTGATGGTTTCTTTTTTCAGCGGGTGTCGACGTGTATGTTGTCGACGTAACTGTTGACCCGTCATCCAACAGTGCGAAGGTGTTGACGGCTCCTTTTGTTTTCTTCACCTGGACCGGCAGGATCTTCAGATAGGATTGCTTCTTCATTGTCCATGTTGAGTTGATTACTTCTGTTGCCTCGTCGTTTTCTGTCTTCTCAGCCTTTTCGGTTTTCTTCGAATAGTGAAGCATCTTGTGGTGCGTATATTTGCTGCTGTGGTGTCCACACGGCTTCGTTCGGCAGTTCTGAGTCTTGCTCCTATATCGCAGGCATCTGAAGCAGAGGCTTCGCAGCATCCTATTTGGGGTTGGCATTGATGTGATGTGTTTCTTTGCACACGAAGCACTTCAGTCTTCTCAGTCACGTTGGTGACCCGCTGCGTCTTCTTTTAAGGTGCGGTTGTCGATTGTGTGGCTACATATTCAGGCAGCGTGTAGCGCCCGCTTAGCTCAGCTTCTCTCTTGAAGAATCTTTTTAATTTGATGAGGCAGGGGTCTTCTCTCGGCTGTGTGGCTGAGAAGTCGTAGTAGCGGTACCGCAGAGTCGGCGTCAGCTTATCCACCAACATCTTCGCCAGTTCCGGGTTGTACATATAATTGAAATAACCCAACGACTTCAGAGTTTTTACGAGGTTGGAGACTTTCGTGGCGAATATGCAGATATCTCCCGGGGACTCGGGGAGGCGCGGCAAACCTCGAAGAGTTTCCATTTATATCATGGCAATTGACTCTGATCTTCCGAATCTGAATTACAATGTCTTCATCACTTCTGTTGGGTGCGCATTTGTGAACAGCCCTTCTACAGCTTCCTTGGCCTTGCCTTTCAAATTCCTCCGGTGTCTGTCTGTATTCTCGACGGCGCTGAACAGTGCTTCTGTTTCATAGTAGGCGGCGCAAATCAAATCAAATCAAAATAAATTTATTCAAGTTAGGTTACATGGTAACACTTATGAATGTCAAAGTTACACGTAATTTTTCCTTTGAATTTACATTTACTGCCACGTTCAGCAAAGCAAGGGTGTAGGGCTCATGAGAAGAACAGGCAAGAAACTCATAGCCACTCTTTTTAATCGCCAAGTGTACAATAATATTTCGTTTACAGATCATAACTGAAAGGTGCTGCAACCCTTTCTCCATGAACTATTACTCAACGTACTCAAGCATTTGATAAAATTTGATGGTAGCCTCTAAAGCAGCAGTATGGTAAATAGGAGCATCCACTTACATGTACATAAATAATCAAGACAAGACATGATTGTAGTCCGTAGTTTAATCTAACTGTTTAAATAAAATGTAGTAAGTAAATTATCGAATTCCACGAAACCAAGGTCGACCAGTCACCACAAGTAGCACCCGTTCACGAGTACGACGCAAGGACCAGCCATCGCCTCCTTCACCATATTGAAGGGAAGGGAACGACCCGGTCCATGACGCCACCACAAGCAATGACATTTGAGTGAGCATGACGGTCCTTGGCATGCGAACTCAGAATAAGACTCAAAAGAAAGCTTAACGGAACTGTCCATAATCACAAGTTGTCTTCATTGCACATTCTTCTAACAACAATGTAAATTCTAGCTTAAACAAGGTGTAACATTACAAAAAAATATAGGATGTCCGGTAATTAATGGATAACCTTGAAATGTCTTATAGTAGAACCGAAGGCCGTTCAGAAAAAAAAGAAAAAGAAATTAAAGTGGAAAATATATATTAAAAAGTGCAAGCTACATTAGCATAGCATACTTTTGACTGTCTATCTATTAGCATAATTAGTGTTTAATAATAAAACAACAAAAAACCGGTGGATTTCATTCATTTATGGTCGTAGTATACAAGAAAGTTATACATGGTAAAAAAAACACATATCTCAGGTAGTAGTTAGGATAGATTTTTTTCATATTTTTTCTGAACGGCCATCAGTTCCATTATAAGACATTTCCAGGTTATCCATTAATTACCGGACACCCTATATACCTAAATAAAAAACAAAAAACATAAGAGTTAGTATTTGTCATTTAAATAATCATCTATATTATAATATGCTTTAGAAATTAAGCAAGTTTTAATTTTAACTTTAAATGTATTCTCTGGTAATTCTAGAATAAAATATTATTATAGGTAATTCTAGAATAAAATAGTCGCGAAAGGGTAGCCACTCCTGATGTGACCCATTGAAGAACGCAGGTGGAATGTAGATGACGGCGGCGGGCGGCTTCATCAGCTGTTTCGGTTTCGCATCCCCAGTAAGCGACGTCACGGCGAAAGGGATGATGGAGAGGGCGGCGGCGCTGGCGGGGTGCGAGGTGCGGGGCGCGTTGGCGGCCGAGACGTAGGTCGCGACGGTCGAGGCGGTGGCGGCGGAAGTCACGGTGGTTAAATCAGTCGTCGCGGAGTTGAAGGTCTGTACGGAATTCTCCGTGACAGTCGTCGCTGTCTGTGTCGATTCGAATGTGGCTTCCGTGCTGGTGCCGGTCGCAGACGTCCCTGGAGTGGTCTCGGACGACGATGGCTTCTGTTCGTTCATCGGCTTGCGGCTCCTACCCTTGGAGCGTGTAACGGGTATGACGTCAGCTAATTTCTTGACCGATGATCTTGAACACTTGCACTGGATATAATCTTCAAGGTTTACTGTAGTACTATAATCTTCAGGCAGTATTCCCCACAGTACATCCGGCTCGAAGGACCATTAAATGTGCCGTACAGGCGCTTTTGTGTACGGTGTTGGTGGTGAATAAAAGCTAGGAGGATTCTTCCTTGTAGATCTTTTTTATTTGGAGTGTTCTTCTTATTACTGCTGCCTGCTGACTGTTCGCCGACTGTTCGGTGACTGTACAGTGTGTACCGATACCGCGACCCGACCCTTCTTTTATACCAGATTTGCTAACAAAATGTAGGCCCTGTGATTTGTCAGCCAATCAGAGCGCAGATTTTTGACCAATGAGTACAAATTCGGAATCGATGCAGAGAGCTTAAAACGAATTTTTACCATAGCAGGAGACGCTTGACAGCTTAAGTATATCAAATCTTTACCTCAACGAGAGCTGCGTTACAATTTTGCGTTTTTTATTACTTTCAATGATAACATACTATAAATTATATGTTTTTAGTTTCTACGCATCATAAACTATACAGGAAAAATATAAAACATACAATAACAAGACATAAAATGTTACATCAAAACATAGATCGTACTGCTTACCCCTAAGTACTTTGCACTACGAATTCTATACAGACGAATAAATCAGATAAGATCAAAACAAACATGAATCTTATGAAAACAAACATAAAACTATATAAATAGGCAAATCTAATAGAATATGAGAGTATAATCCATATATACTAACATGTAAACACTATACTAACGCGTAAATACTATGTACTGTCTTATCAGTTCACTATTCACTTAGTTCACTATGATTCACTGTCTATTTACTTGTCCCGCACAATAGGGTACACTTGTCCAGTCAATGGGGATCTATGAACTCCTCGTTGGCACGCAAGCGTTGACAATCGAACAAAGCCAGCCTTCATATAATGTTCTAAACTGACGTCACTACAGTACTGCCAGTCGTACTGCTACGTCAATGAGTGTCGCTTATTTGCGTAGTAATAGTTATATATTTTAGCTACCTTTATATATTGCGTTACCAAATTGTGACTGTGACTGTATAATAGAAACCTGTTTCCAAGTTAAAGATTATAGGTACTTACTTCGTAATCAATGTTATCTTCATTACTATGTCGACCCCAAAAAAAATTCGAAATATTTGTAAACCTTCCTTCGCATGATGATTCCGATGTTTCGTTTGTTGATTGCTCCGTCTGTATCAAGTCAGTCTTATCAGTTTCTATTTTATGTTTGCAAGGACTCTCATGTTTTTTTTCGATCTTATCTTTGCAGCGTCTAGGGGTTACCTCTATTATTTCCTCGCAATCTTCATCATCTTTCTACAGACAAAAGGGATAATACAGTTCATTAAAATCTACTACGTAAGTAGGTAAATTCAGAATTGAAAAAAAACACCTACTTTAACAAATTTCCAGGCGCTATACCTACTATAATGATATAATTTTAAGTTTATTAGCAACTTGAAAAATTGTAAATGAACTTACGTTTAGAAAACTTGGCTTGACTGTATCCCATAATGACGCACTCACAGAAGGAAATATATTGTGCCGCCGACAATTAAAAATACTATCGTTTAGGAAATCAAATAAACTCTCTAAAATTGGCATACCTAATTATGAAAAATAATTTAATTACTAAAATATGTTTACGAAAATGTTGTGACAAGCGTGTACACCTAGATTAGTAAGAATTTTTAAATATATAGAATCTCATAGGCATAATACAATCTTCAGTTACGGTTTCTTTAATTGACTGAAACTAGTTCTTAGCTTTTGCCATTTGACCGCAAGCCATTGAAGTATTTCTGAATCGGCTATCAGGTCGGCCAATTTAGAAATCTATAATAATTCTTCGTGTGAGTTTGCCGAATACGAAGAATTAGTTTTATTGTTTTAATTTATGACTGGCCATCTCCCCACGAGTTTTGATTAGTGCTTGACTTCCGTGGCTTGTCGCGGGATGTTATGATATCCTTTATCCTTCAACAATAAAAGACCTAATTATTCAATGCAAAAATATTATTCTGATAGGGCTGGAAGTTCTAGATAATACTGCCTGCATCCATTAGAACAGTTAGTACAAATATTTTAAATAAAACTAATAAGGGACGTATCCCTTGCAATTAAAGAAGCTCGGATTTTAAGGGTAGCCATGCTGTTAAGCACCTACTTATTAGCCTGCAATAAGCCTCTATTGCAGAAGTGGTCAATTCTAGCAGTACCATAATCCGTTACTTAATAAAAAATCTAGATGTGCCCGCGGTTTCACCCGCGTTTATTGTTACTGTGCCGTCCCCGTGGGTCGTAGCGTGATGTTATATAGCCTATAGCCTTCCTCGATAAATAGGCTATCAAACACTAAAATATTTTTTCAATTCGAAACAGTAGTTCCTGAGATTAGCGCGTTCAACCAAACAAACAAACAAACTCTTCAGCTTTATAATATTAGTATAGATGAATTATGATGGCTTCTGCTAGAATTCCCACAATTTAATTTCTTGTTAACCTCTCCAATCAGGTTCACCTCGGTAGTTCAGTCGGCGAGATTCGAACAACGACCTGTTAACAGCAAGTCCAATAAGTCATCCATAGGTCTACTGCCGCCTTTTATACCTATTCCATGAAGAAACTCAGCAGACAGCATATGTATGTAATAGTGGATATCTAATACTTTAATAAACATCATAATATTCATAATCCATGGTACATAACACATAACAAATACTTACGGTAATGCGTAAGTATTTGTCGACTGTAATTTATAGATACACTTATATGGTTTGATTGCACATCTATAAAGTTAGTATTTATAGTCTGCTAACGTTCGCACTCAACCGTACGAAGGGTGCGAGACAAGATGGACTAGGGAAGTTTATGTAGGCGATCATCGACACTCATTAATATACTGCATGGTTTACCATTAGATATACCTAGCTACAGTACCTACTTAGATATAAGTCAGCACGTACGCATAGAAAGAATACTTACATATGTGTTATAGCTACCTACATAAGTATTTTAAATTAATTAAACTTATGGGTCAATGATTTAAGTCACAAGTGAAAACCTCGCCTTGTGAATTCGATGCATGTATTCTATATAATACGAGTATGTAGATTTGTGTTATTTCTGTCTCTTGATTGTAAAGTTCGCGACACAGTAAATCCCTACTAATATTATAAATGCGAAAGTAACTCTGTCTGTTTGTCTGTCTGTCTGTCTGTTACGCTTTCATGACTAAACCACTGAACCGCTTTTGATAAAATTTGATATAAAGATAGACTAGACCTTGTGAAAGGACATAGGCTACCTTTTGTTGTAAAAAAAGGCATAAAGGGGTTGAAATAAGGGATGAAAGTTTATATGGGAATTGGTCATTATCGCACTTAAGCCACAACTGATTTTGATGAAATTTTGTACTGACATAGACTAGACGTTGGGAAAGGATATGGGCTACGTTTTGTTGTAAAAGGACATGAAGGGGTTGAAATAAGGGATGAAAATATGTATGGGAATTCCTCATTATCGCGCCTAAACCTCAACCGATTTTGATGAAATTTGGTACAGAGATAGACTAGACCTTAGGAAAGGATATAGGCTACCTTTTGTTATAAAAAAAGGACATGAAGGGGTTGAAATAAGGGATGAAAATTTGTATAGGAATTCACCATTATCGCACTTACACCACAACCGATTTTGATGAAATTTAGTACAAAAATAGACTAGACCTTGGGAAAGGACATAGGCTACCCTTTTTTGTAAAAAAGGGCATGCAGGATTTGAAATAAGAGACGAAATATGGTATTAGAATTTCTCGTTATCGCGCTTATACCACACATTTTGATGAAATTAGGTACATAATATATGTAGATGGACTAGACATTGGGAAAATAAACTGGTTACCTTTTATTGTAAAAGAGGGCAAGAAGGAGTTGAAATAAGTGATGAAAGTTTGTATGGGAATTCGTCATTATCGAAAATAAAACCATGAGGCTTTGTATTTAGGCACTTGATAAGAAGTAAATAAGTAAATATTTGTTAAAGCTTTTTTGAAATTTCGACCTACATGGGTATGAAGTAGGATATGAAAGTTCGTATGGAAGCTCATACAAATCGGTTTATTTTTACAATACGTATATTTATCGCAAACATTGTATAATTAGTAAAACATCCAACAAGTCTTAATTATACACGTCGCGCGAGCGCGCCATACACAATGAAGGATGCGCCGGCGGCGGTGGAGCAGCGCGGCGTTTGTATCATTAGCAAAAGAGGTGAGCGCGGAAAAATGTTCCAGCAATGTAAGCCGTTGGTTTGGGATGAATGTATCATGCCCCACAAAAGAGCAACCGAAGCACCATATCGCACCATGAAAGATATGCCGGTTATTACTAAAGGTACACCAGCAGATGAAATGAATGCCAGTTTTAAGGCGTCTGTATTATGGATACCTACACGTAAAAAAGTTTTGTCTAACTACAAATATGCGAGTAAGTACAACTACACAACGATTCTCACTCAGGGCAATATACGGCTGCTCTTCTAAAAGTCGGAGAACATTGTATGCTTACAGACAGTAACAGCTTGATAACACTAAGACGTGAATTCTCTCAAATTGTCGATAACACTGATTTAAATAATATGTCTATCCAGATCTGCAAATATCTATGGGCAATCGAGAATGGTTGTGTGTCGATTTGACCAACAAATGAGATAGTAGGCCATATAAACTAACAAATTATATCAAATGTTAAGGGAGATGTTGTCGTGTACCTCTCAATAGACAATGTTATGGACACTGAACAAGTGATACCTATAGAGTATCTTAACTCTTTAGAATTATCGGGACTGCCTGCCTATAAGTTAAGTCTGAAAGTTGGTATTCCAGTCCCGTTAATGAGAAATCTTGCCGGACAAAAGTTATGTACCTAATGGCAAATGGAGAAAATGCGCAAACTAAGAAATTTAAACTGGCACCATTCTGCACCGTTTACCAGGCGGAACTGCTGGCTCTATCTGAAGCCACAAAATTGGCTCTACGAAATGCGGCATCCAGTTGCAATATATATTGCGATTCAAGGTCTGCCCTTGAAACAGTAGTGCGAGTCACTTCCCTCCACCCACTCGCGGAAAAAGCCCGTAATAACATATGTGCCTTAAAAGCACAAGGTAAAATAATGAGATTATTTTGGATAAAGGCCCACGCGGATTTGGAGGGAAATGAGAGAGCAGACGAACTTGCCAAGGATGCCGCACTGAATAGGAAAACCAGGCCCGATTATGACAGGTGCCCGATTTCATTCGTCAAGCGACAGATCCGTATGGATTCGCTTGACGAATGGAATCAGAGATATCGGAACGGAGAGACCGCCTCGGTAACTAAAACATTCTTCCCGGACGCAGTAGACGCTCATAAAATAATACGGAGCATAAACCTTGATCCAGTGCTGGTGCAAATTTTCACAGGGCATGGTGGATTCTCCGAGTACTTACACCGTTTTAAGTGCAAGGAGAGTCCATCATGCATCTGTGATGCAAATAAAGAAGAAACTGTTGAGCACATTCTTACTGAATGCCCAGTATTTGATAGAATCAGGATTGATACAGAGATACAAACAGAAATGAAAATGACAATGGAAAATATACGAATAATGTTAAAAGATAAAAAGCTTAAAATTATACTATTTAAATACTGTAAAACAATTATAAATAAAGTAATATTAAGGAACAAATAAATGTGCATATTTATAAGTAGATATTATTAGAACTATACAAGTTAGATATAAATAATAGAGTAAGAAAAGTGTTATACATATATATTTGTATAATATATAGAATATAGCATTAATGAAGACTAGATATAATAATGTAATTAGCTTTAAGAAAATTGTAATAATAATAAATTTTTGTAATAAATAAAACGGTAAAAAAGATCTCTGACCGCCATGTCAGAGGAATGTGCGCAACACCCTGTGATGACGGGTGCATTATAAAAAAAAAAAAAAAAAAATGGAGAAAATGTTTTAATTCCCCGTATTCCGATAATTCCGACCAATTTGCCATTTCAGTTCATAAGAGTGCAGATTCCCCTAAAATCAGCATTTACGATAATAATAAACAAAATTGTTTTTCATGGGCAACTCTATAATAATAATAATAAGATAAAATGGAAATAACAGATACACATATATATATATACACAAAGTGTAGGATTAGATCATAGTAAAATAACGGAAGAATTTAAGATAAAATATATTGATAGGTTAAATTAAATATTAAAGACAGAGTTATCAGGTAGAAATACAATAAAAGCAATTAACACATACGCAGTTCCTGTCTTAACCTACTCATTTGGTAGTATTAAATGGTCAGCTACAGATTTAGATCGGCTAAATAGAGTAACACGAACACCATGTAATAAACACCTTATACACCATATACACTCAGCTACAGAAAGATTCAATCTTAAAAGAAAATTAGGAGGCAGAGGACTAGTTTATATAAAAAACTTACATAATAAACAGATACACGACATTCGCACATATATGCATAATAAAGCCACTGATAGTCACATTCACAACTCTCTCACATACATTCTCACATCAGGTACACCATTAAAACTAAATGATAACAATTTTAATATTCTACAAGACCACATAACAGATGACCAGAAAATTACAAGCTGGAAACAAAAATCTTTACATGGAAAATACCCTCACCAGTTACAACAGGAATATATAGATAAAGAAGCATCAAACGCGTGGCTGTATAGAGGAAACATATATAAAGAAACAGAAGGATTTATAGTCGCAATCCAAGACATGGTGCCGCATGCGGTGACAAACGTAGTTTTGGTAGATCTTTCTTTGCCCGTAGGTAACAAAGAATTGTTTGTCCCCGCCTGCAGCACCATAAAGTTTAACTTATATAAATATACATATGTAGTTATTTTATTATTTGATAAAGTAAGCTTACAAAACAATGCATTAGTCAATCGAATTTTATTAGATATTGTGATACTTATTTTTCTCTTTTCAGTTCATTACTTTTAAGCAGTCGGGTTTTTTGTTTTTATAATAATAATTTTATTTCAGACTTTTTGGTTTTATAATATAACATAGTTTTATTTTAATATATAACTAGGTACAGGCAATGTCATTCCCAACTTGAATACATTCTTGCTAGAAAATGATACATCGGGCGTCCCGATATATAATTGGTACGCTTTTTGACTATTTGTGTTAGAACAGTAATATAAACGTGATATGATATATATATTTTTGAAATGGTCTTTTTACGATCTTTCATTTGATATCCATATTGCTATTTTAGAAAAATAAAAAAACAAGGCCAATATTTTGCGGGCGCCATTTTGAAAATTTATATAGCCTATGTCACTACCACAATTCTGATGAATTCAACAACACCTCATATGTCAAAAACCGTCCAGCCGTTTGGGCTGCATGGCGTGCCAAATATACATATATACATACATATTTTTTTTTTTTTTTTTCCTTTATTTGGGTAAACAAACAGTGACAACAATACATATTATAGGCAAGAAATAGTGTTTATAAGGTGCTGACAATTGTGTCACCAACACCGTTTACCGCAGCTTACATATAATAATATTTCAAGCGTTAAACAAAGATGATAAAAAACTATACTAGGAGCTTCATAATATCACATTTAAAGGTGCTAGGACGAATCGCCGCAATATCTACGGAGTTGAAATTGACATTATAAGAATTAACTATACGGTATAGTGGAGAACGTTTACCTGCATTAGTACGACAGCGGGCTGTAGCAAATAGCTTACAGGGGTTACGGCAATGCGTCCTAGTATATCAATATATATAACAAACATATATATATATCCTATAACAAATCTGATTAACTAGAGACGGGCAATCATATCTATTATTACATATGTCGTAGAGCAACATCGATTCTAGTAGTTTTCGTCTATTTTCAAGTGTTAACATATTATATTTCTCTAGAAGTTGTTCGTATGGTAGGTAATTATGGAAACATTTGTATTGCATAGTACGCATAATTTTTTTCTGAACGGACTCCAGTCCTTGCTTGTATTTTTCATAAAAAGGATTCCAAATTGGCACAGCATATTCCAACTGGGACCTTACCAAGGCTTTGTAAAGATGGAGAAAAGTAGTTGGCCTAGTAAATTTTGAGGAAGATCTCATAATAAAACCGTACATTTTGAACGCCTTAGTTATTATAGTATCGATATGCAGATCTAAGTGTAGCTTACTATCTAATGTGACGCCAAGATCTCTTATTGACTGAACAGTGTCTATTTGCACATCACACATTTTATATTTAAAATTAAATATTTGTACCTTTTTAGTGAAAGTCATCGCTTTGCATTTATTTATGTTTAAATCTAATTTATTTTTCACGCAGTAAGTCGAGAAACGATTAAGATCACCTTGAAAACTAACATGATCGCTAGCATTGTTAATGGTTTGATATATTTTTAGGTCATCTGCGTAGAGCAAAAAATTACAGAATCTAAAGCAATCAGAAATGTCGTTGATAAATATAGCAAATAATAAAGGGCCCAAAATTGAGCCCTGCGGTACGCCAGAGCTTACAGGCACAAATTGTGATTCATAACCATTTAATACGACCCTTTGAGTTCGATTACTTATGTATGATTTAAACCAACGCCATAAATTTCCACGTATGCCATTGAAGGCAAGCTTATCTAAAAGGATCCTATGGTCTACTCTGTCGAAAGCTTTCCGAAAGTCTGTGTATATGCAGTCTGTTTGTTTGTTATTATCCATATTTTCAAAAAGGTTACTTGTATAAATTAATAAGTTGGTGCTAGTGGATCTCCGTTTCACAAAACCGTGCTGTTGAGGTATAATAATAGTGTGTATTGATGGATATATAATATTATGCACGAGTCTTTCAAAAAGCTTCGACAGACCAGGTAAAATCGAAATAGGCCGATAATTCTCAACTTGAGACTTGTCACCTCCTTTGAATACCGGTACAATACGGGCTGATTTCCAGACGTTTGGATAATTACCATCTTGTAAGCACAGGTTGTACACATATTGTAGGGGTTGACATATTACGTCAGCAGTCGACTTGAGAAAGAAGGGAGAAATATTATCTAAGCCGGACCCCTTTGTAACATCCATGGCCTGTAATTCCTTATAAACCGCTTCTTTTGTTATTTTTATGTTGCTTATAATAAGGTCAGACTTGAGATTAATATCAGGTATGTTATTGATATTATAGTCGTCTGTAACATCAGAAGGTTGGAAAACAGATTCGAAAAATGAGGAGAAGAAATGACATATGTCTTCTGGATTGTCCGCTGTTGAATTTTTATATGCAACATTACTAGGTATATCAGGTCTAGTTTTAAGATTATTTACATATGTCCAAAAATGTTTAACATTATTTTTAATACCATCTTCAACAGAGTTTATATATTTTTTATAACACTTCTGTGATTCCGTTCTAAATCTGTCTCTAAACATTGTGAAGACTCGGTAATCGGACATGTTACGGTATTTCTTCCATTTAATCCAAGTTTTATTTTTATTCTTAAATATGTGAATGAGAGCTGGCGTGAACCATTTTGGAAATTTAGATGGTTTAATAACTTTCATTGGTACATGTTTTTTTATTATTGAAAATATATTTTCATAAAACACAGAGACCACACTTTCTGAGTTTAATTTGAAAAATAGATTTTCCCAATCAATATTCAATATTGCACTATTTATTACTGAATAATCTGCCTTTTTGAAGTCAAATTCAGTTCTAGATTTAGTAGCAAGAGGGGTGAAATTAACATCCACAGGTAAGAGCGTACAAAAAGGAGGATGGTTTACGTCCGGTGGCACAAGAGGTACTGACGCGATAGTTGACTTACAATCAAGTATGTTACTAATAAATAGGTCCAAAATTTTACCATTAATGTTACTATGCTTATTGGTTTGATAACCATTAGAAAGACTAATAAAATTAATTAAATATTTATTTGATAAGCAGTAGTTACTACGCATTATTGGTTCCAAGTGTGTGCCGTGGTCACGCCATTCAATAGTCGGTAAATTATAATCACCAACTACAATAAATTTATTTACATCGATGCATAGAATAACAGAAGTTAATTGGTCAAAGTGCTGTGAGTAAATATCCGAATTCAAATTTGGTGGTATATATGCCGCGCTAACAACAAAGACATAATCGCGCGTGCGTATTTCAATAAGGACGTGGTCTACCAAGGCCGAGGGCGGCGCAGGCGCAGGCGCAGGGCGGCAGGACGGCGGCGCATGGCTACTGGCGGGCACCGATGTAAGCAGGCGAGGTCTCGCATCGAGCTCGCGTCGCACCGCCACCAGCACGCCACCGCCGTCTCGCCGCCCGCTCGCCAGGCGGTCCCGGTCGCAACGAAACACTTTATACCTTGTATCTATAAATTCAGTATCACTGATATCACCGTGCAGCCAACTCTCGGTTAGGATAATTACATCATAGCTATGTGCCAGAATATTCATATAGAGTGTGTGCAACTTAGTCCTCAGGCCGCGACAATTCTGATAATACACTGACAAATTGTAATTATCCATATTTCCATGTTGAATAATAAAACAATTTTAACATAGGTGTAGCGATACGACAACGACAACAATAGTCCACATCGAATCCACCAATACATGGAATATATGATATAAATATATTATAATATGTGTCAATACAATTCTCAATACAATTCTCCATCCGTACAAAGCCGCAACTCACTAAACACAAACGGTAGGTACTTACAATTGCATCGAAATGTATCCATTCACAGAGTGTAATATAAATAAAAAGCAACATTTCAAAAAACAGTAACCGCAACACATTTACCCAGTATTCTTAAGAAGCGTTATCTTTGCTATTATGTATATTATGGTATTTTATGATTTTTAAATTTATTAAAGTAATAGAAAAGTTAATAAGACTCCGACCAAAAACATATTTGTTCAAATAAACATAACCTAAGTCCGTTCCCATAACTAAATTATAACACATTACTTTTACAAACAAAGCTAGTATTATAGGATTGATTTTATACTTACATACAGTTCTTATTTTATTCTTATAAATATACTTATGTCCGTACCAGACACAATGATAACCAGTTCCATCAACGCGTTTTATTAAGTTTATAATTCAGTTGCGCGCGGGCGCTTGTTATCGTTGGACGCGCATTCCGTGTGATTTTAATCCGGTTCCGCGTCGCTTTGTTAGACCGTGCGCATGATTCATTATATAAATATGTTCATTAATAATGGCTAGCAGCGAACTTGAATATGAACAATCAATTGAGATAGTGAATGAGCAGAATTGCATAGAGGATTATAGTGAGGTTATGAGTTATAATATTGATAGTGAGGTTATGAGTAGTAATATTAATAGTGAGGTTATGGAGATGTCAGAAGAGTTAGTAGAAAGCAGCAAGGATAGTGAGGTAATGAGGTCAAGTAAAAGAAACAGACAAATAGACCAGGATGAAATGTGGACAAACATTACACGAAGAGGTAAACGGTTTGCCCGAACTAGTTGTGATGAGATAAGAATACCCGAGGATAAAATTGAGATAAGCATAACATCTTCGGAAAAATTACCGAAACAATTTGGATTAGCAAAATTATTGAAAACAGAGAAGATTACTGATATTACAAATATAAAATATATTAACGCTTATAAGTTATTAATTCAGTTCAGTCGGGAGGAAAGCGCAAATAAGGCTATTGAGTCGAAATGTTTCAAGGATAAAGGTTTTAAATGTCAGAAAACATTGGAAATTAGAGAAACTTTTGGCGTTATTAAAAACATAGACTTAGAAACGTCAGAGGACGAAATACGTGAAGGCCTTAGCTGTGAAACTGCGATTATTGCTATAAAAAGGTTAAAACGCCGAAACACAAGTAGCGGTCAGTGGGAACCTGGTGAAGCTGTCAGGTTAAGCTTTAAAGGATCATCATTACCTTCATACGTGTACATTTTTGATAGCAGAATAAAAGTACATCCATATCAATACCCGGTTACGCAATGTTCGCGTTGTTGGAGATATGGACATACAATTAAAGTGTGCTCATCAATTAAGGAGATATGCCCAAAATGTGGCAGCGCCCACGCTAATCATAAGCACATGGCGTTATCACGTACATGCCCAATTTACTTAAAAGAAAAGAGACTAAGAGAACTGATGGCAGAATTTAACTGTACATACAAAAGAGCTTTAACATTGTACGTGCCACCAGAGCCGGAATATGTAGGGGACCCCGCAGAAGAAGGTCAGCTAACGCGAGTAGAGTGCCATCAAGAGGGCAATCAAGAAGTATACTCAGAAACAGTATCTGTAACGAAGGGTACTTACGCTGAGACATTAAAAAAGGCGGTAGATTTAAAATCCAAAGTACAAAAGAAGACTATGTTGAGTAAAAATTCAGGGAGAACACAAGAAGATAAAGGGCACAAATCTAACTCAAATAGTAAAGAAAAAACAGAAACTAGGATAAACTGGGCAGCATATCTGGACAATGAATCTGATTCACCGACTCAAGTACAGACAGAAACAACAGATGACGTAGATAAAAAGACAAAGGGTTGGAACTTGCTATGGAATAAACTAAAGGAAAAAATTTGGGATAGTAAGAATAGTTTCGAGAACAAAATATTAGATTGCGTAAAACTTATTTTTGAATGGGTCACATCTTATATGATGGAGTATATTATAGATTTGCCTTTCTTATCTAATATAAAAAAATGGATAACGTCAGACCCCAACATTTAAAAATCAATATTCTTCAATGGAATGCTCAGAGTCTACGACCAAAGATGAGGGAGTTTGAAGCTTTGCTAAATCAGGAAAAAATTCACATAGCCATCTTGAGCGAAACGTGGTTTGACCCAGATGGTATAGTCAGACTAAGTGGATACAATATATTCAGAGCAGATCGTGACGATGGTTATGGAGGTACAGCAATATTTGTCCATCATTCTATTAAGGCTATGCATTGTGACGTAAAGATCGCAAACTCTCAAATACAAGTGCTACACGCCAAATTAAATAACTGCAACTACCTAGAAAATATAATTTCTATTTATTGCCCTTCGTCAGTGCGTACGTGTAAAAGTGATTGGGATGAAATTTTTTCGATAGCTCAACAAAAAGCCCTTATTGTGGGTGATTTTAACGGCCACCACTCTAACTGGTCTTCTAGAACTGATGTAAGAGGTAACCAGATTTTTGATTCTATGATGGACAACAACTTATTTACTCTAAACGATATGACGCATACGCGTTTAAAAATTGTCGATCTGAATATACAAAAATCTTCTCCAGATATATCAATGGCTACTACAGACCTGGCTTTAAAATTAAAATGGTGTGTCATGAACGAAAATTTAGGTAGCGATCATATGGTAATCAAAATTTGCTTTAATGATAATAGAATAGATACTATGAAAAGACGACGTATCTTTAAAAGAGCTGATTGGCACGGTTACACTAAAAAAATAGAATCGGATTTGCAGAAATTAGAGCTTCCCTCGGATCATCAAGCGGCGTATAATAAATTCATAGATATCCTGAACTCTGCAGCGGACCAATATATTCCCGTGTCCAGAAGGAGTGACAACCCTCTTCAACCAAACAGATTCATACCGAAACCATACTGGAATCAAGATTTGTCACATATTGTCGCACAGAGACGTCTTGCTTTGGCTACTTTTAGAAGTAATCCCACCCCACAAAATCTTGAGATCTTACAAAGAAAAGTGAGGGAAGCACAGAAGCTAATACGACAAGCTAAACATAAATCTTTTCAGGAATTTTGCAAAGGCATAGATGGTGTTACATCTTCGAGAGATATGTGGAAACGTATGAAGTGGGTCAAAGGTTACAAATCACCCGCATTAATAGTTGACAAAAATCAAGCCGAAAGTTTGCTGCAAAGTTTGGCTCCAGATTATGTAACTCCAGCTACTCCTATATTTACCTCTTGTAATAATGTACTGTCCGGACCCGTTTCGGTACAGGAAGTGATCAACTCAATTAAAAAGACCGATTCAGCCCCAGGTTATGATAACATATCATATTCAATGATATATCATCTGCCATTCTTGGGTAAACATATCTTGACATCAATTTATAATACATGTCTGATATCGGGTTTCGTCCCGGAGCAGTGGCAAAAAGTAAAAATTATTCCTATACCGAAACCAGGGGGCGGCTCAGGGTCAAGTGCGGGAGTCAGACCTATTGCATTAATATCGTGCATCTGTAAATTATTCCACACTATATTAACACGCAGACTTGAATGGTTTCTAGAGAAAAATTGTATATTATCTCATGATACCACGGGTTTTAGAAGATCTAAGTCATGTTATGAGAGCCTGTCTCGGTTGGTTGCACGAGTTGCATCAGGTTTTTCGAAAAGTGTGCCAACTGTTGGATGTTTCATAGACATCGAAAATGCTTACAATAACATAAACTTGACATCTCTTTTAAATATTTTGGATAGCTTAGGAGTAGGAGTTGTTATTTGCAATTATCTTTGGCGGTATCTCCATCGACGACAGTTAATACTTGAATTACATGATAGTAGCACAATATGTCGAATTACTGGTATAGGCATCGCTCAAGGAGATCCTTTATCCCCTTTACTGTTTAATGCGGCCACAGTCAATGTTTGTAGAAGCATAAATAATGTCTATATTTCACAATACGCTGATGACTTTGTTCTGTACGATACGCAAAATAGATTACCCGATTCTATATCCAACATACAAACTGCAATATATTGTTTCCAACATGTTATGACAGATTTAGGCCTAAACATTTCCCATAAAAAAACAAAGGTTTTTAGTAGGGGGAGAAAAAGACAGTGCATAGATCTAATTATTAATAACTGCCGTATTGAACAAGTTGAATGTGTTAAGTACCTTGGCATGTGGTTGGACCGTTCTTTAAAATGGGGTAAACATATAAACGAGATCAGGCAAAAAGTCTGTCGCATTTTAAATATTTTCAAAATTCTAGCTGGAGCTAAATGGGGCGTACATCCTTCACAACTACGAAGATTATACATAGCTGTAATTCGAAGCAGGATTGATTATGGTTGTTTCCTGTATGGTAACTGTGCAAATAGTCATCTTATCAAGCTTGACAGAGTTCAGAATCAAGCAATGAGAACCATAGGAGGTTTTATTAGAAGCACACCTATCCACGTAATGGAGAGCGAGCTATGCCTCCAACCCTTATTTATTAGAAGGCTTTTTCTGGGTGGTAAATTTTATTTGAGATCAAAATCGGTTGATAATAATATTCTTATTAGTATCTTAGAGGAGCTGTCCAACCAATGCCAAGGCAACTACTGGCGCACTAAAAGACTGCCCTTGTTAGTAGAAATTCATAGAGATTATTCAGAATTGCCTCTGTATTCTAACCCGATATTGCACATTTATTTATTAGACACCTGGATTACAAACATAGATTTAAGGAAGGTTGTTTGTACTGAAATAGTAGGTTTAAATTGCGCCAAAAGACTATATAATGTAACGGATCTCAATAGTACTTGTGTAAAAATGATAAATGATAAGTTTAGTCGACACTATAAAATATTTACAGATGGGTCCAAAGTCGGCCCAGATATAGGAGCTGCTTTTTTTGATCCTCAACTTAACACTAAAGTAAAATTCAGAATTAATTCTAATATTTCTATAATGCATTGTGAACTCATAGCGATTTCGGAAGCATTGCTATACATATTGACTGTAAATCATCAAAACTTTGTTATTTTTTCGGACTCAAAGAGCAGTCTCCAACATTTGGCTCGGGTTCGAGGACATCCGATAGCTATATCTATTTTAGAGTCGATTAGTAAAATTCAGGCCTTAAATAAAACTATCACTATACAGTGGATACCTTCTCACATCGGAATCATGGGTAACGAAGAAGCAGATGTAGCAGCTCCACAAGCATCTTACGAAGGTATAGAGTTTCCATGTATACCGTTATACTCAGAATGGCTTAGTCATGTCAAAAAAGTGTGCAGAGAACAGTGGCATGAATATTTTAACGAAAGATCAAAGTCAAAAGGAATTTGGTATAAAACCTTACAAGCTGAACCACTTCGTTCCCCATGGTTCGAATCGCAAGTCAGAGGAGAGATAGATCGGCGACATGTAGTAGCTTTGTTAAGGATGCGTTCTGGTCACATCCCATGCAACAAGTTTAAATTCCTAATGGGTATAAGTAGCTCCCCCAATTGTGAGGTGTGTGGGGTTATTGATGACATATACCATGTGTTGATGGAATGTGACCGGAATATACATGAAAGACAAACGGTGTTGTCTGGAGGATTTGAAGTTGGGGCATGTAATAGCATCTTGGCCTCTCCGTTGTCAGAAGCGGCCAAGATGTTGTGCTGTGCGTTATTTATATTGGATCAGCAGTATAGGACAGTAATGTAGTAAATACCCATATGTAAGATTTTTGTTATGGGGGCGACATTATCACTAAGTGACAAAGCTCCTTAATCTTTAGAAAAAAAAAAAAAAAAAAAAAAGTTTATAATTATTAGTAATACCTTTATGCCGAGTGGTTCGTTACAGATCAACACATATAACATGATTACGTATTGTTTATTTGATTTTTGAGATGTCCAGGGATGATCTGACGGCGAGAGCAGGCGATGTATCCGTTTTGCGAACCAGGACAGTTCCGTGTTTGATCCAGACATACTTGTAATCCTTTGTCCTGGCGGCCTCCCGGCACTGACGAAAAAGTAACTTGTTGTTGAGCGTAAGGTGTTCATTTACGTAAATACTGGTCGGGGGTCCAGAAATAGACAAATTAGTTGTGTTCAAGCCTTTAGTAGCACGGCATGCAGCAATCACGTTGTCACGGAGCATTCTATTGCTGAATTTAACGATGATATTTTTAGGGCGACGGTCCTTTTGATCAGCATGGGGAACGCGATGCACGGCGACAATGTCAGATACTTGTATTGGTTGTTTTATTGTGTTACCTAAACATTCCAGCAAGCTAATAAGGTTTTCCCCACGGCGGTCCGGAATGCCAGACACCTCGATGTTACACTGTCTGGCTTGTTGCTCCATGGATAGTATTTTTTGGTCTAGTGATTGAATATGCGCTGCAGTGGCGGTGGCTTGTGAAACATTATCTTCAATTTTTGTCAACCGGCATTCAAAGTCATCCTGCCTATCTAGGGCAAAACGGAGACTCTTTTCCATCTCATTAACAGATTTTTGTAGGCTACTGTAGTCGGCTGTGAGCCGCATCATGTTTGTTTTTATAGAACTTAACTCCTCAGTTATCCCCGACAGTTCCCGGGGAATGGCTGCACTAATCTCAGTTGCTATACTTTTAGTGATACATTCAGTGATTTTACTGTTCCAAATTGACATCTGCTTCTCAAATCTATTTTCAACGCTCGAAAAACATTACCCTCCTTCTGACGCAGCCGGGTAAAAACAAAGAACTATCAAAAATATATAATAAAAGACCCTACAGTAGTATCAGATAGGTGCAGGTTATGTAACACAAATCAAGAAACGATAGACCACATTACAGGAGGGTACCCCTTTTTAGCGAACAAACAATATACAGAAAGACACAATAATGTTGTAAAACAAATTCATTCACTCTTAGCTATAAAATATAAACAAGAAGAAAAACGGAACCATATTATAAATATAAACCAAAAAAACGTACTAAACAATGAATATGCTAAACTTTACTAGGATCGAGACATTATAACAGACAAAACAACTACAAATAATAGACCAGACATCACCCTTACACTTAAACAAGAAAAAATCACATACCTAATAGATATATCAATACCAAACTCTGAAAATATTAGAAAAAAATACACGGAGAAAATTCAAAAATATATACCATTAGCAGACGAAATAAGACAAATGTGGAATCAACATACAGTTAAAATTATCCCAATCATAAATTCATCTACAGGACTCATTCCAAAGTCACTACATACATCACTAAAAGAATTAGACTCACGTAAAAATTCATATGCAACGTGTCTCAAAATTCAACGATAAGCGGGCACCAAAAGGTGGACCAAAATAAAAATAAGCATAGGTACATTTTCTGAACAACAACCATATTTCGCAAATTGTTAGTGTTGATAGTAATCACTTTTACTATGTATCCAAAAGGTTTTTTGTTGCAAGTTCTTAGAATTTGAATAAGACATAATCATAATCTCTCGCATAATCTCTCTAACTTATTTTATGGACTACGGACATGTCTCATTCAAATTTGTAGCTAGTTTGCCTAGAATATTATACCACTTTGGAATCGAAGTTAGTTGCGCCAATTTTTAAAAATATTTGCCATAGTAGTGTCAATACTTTTTTTTTCACCACGATGTGTGAAAGTGAACTGAAAGTCAAAATCTTACATAATTTAAGAAAACAACATCATTTTGGTTGATTTTTGTGTAAAAGCTACAGGCATTTTGGAATTTTTAATGATTGTGATGGATGGTAGTGCTACTTATGTTGCCAATACAAATAAAAACACATTAGTATTTGTAAAATTGTAGCAATGGTACTTAAAAATATAATAAAGAGTGTCCATTTTTTAAGAATTTCGCCTTTCGTTTCATAGTGAAAAAAAGAATCAAGTTAGTATTTTTCTTTTTTTCCTCGCGTAGTCAGTAGATCCATCTTTTAGTTCCCGCTTATCGTTGAATTTTGAGACACGATGTATAAAACTACAGAAATCCGTTATCATCAATACTTGCTCTAAAGTCCGGCGATTTCTAACATCCACTACTCAGACACCGACAACAATACTCAATGAACCGAATCCGTTCATTGAATATTACGGGTCTGTTATGTTATGCCCGTGACAGTACAGAACAGACCTGTTTGTGGTAAGCGGTTCATACCCACCAGCATCAAAGCTGAGAATTGAAATATTTTATAACCCACAATAATAATAATAATAAGTTCAGTTCTCGAAAATGGTCGTGCTACTTTGTATTGGGATCGGTCTATCATCACTGATAGGACAATTATAGCGAACAAGCCTGATATTGTACTGATAGACCGATTGGAGCGCCGAGCAATGATCATCGATGTCACAATTCCGCATGACGAGATTCTTGTGAAAGCTGAAAAAGAGAAAGAGTTGAAATACCTGGACCTAGCTCACGAGATTGTCGACATGTGGACTCGGCGATCATTGTGCCAATAGTCATTATCGTCAATGGTTTAATACCTAAGAGCCTCGACCACCGCCTGCAGAAGCTTGCGTTAGATGGCTGGATCAAGTCCTTGGTCCAAAAGGCAGTACTGTTACTTCTTTTTTTTTTATTTAGTTCCAATTTACAATGTCGGCCTCGATGGCGTAGTGGTTAGTGTAACCGACTGCTACGCCTGAGGTTGCGGGTTCGATTCCCGCACAAGTCAAACATTTTGTGTGCATGAACATGGATGTTTGTCTTGGTCTGGGTGTTTCTATGTATAATATGTATGTATTTACAAAAAAAAAGTATATATGTATGTTTATCCATTGTCTAGTACCCATAGTACAAGCTCTGCTTAGTTTGGGCTAGATGGTGTTGTGTGTATGTTGTAGAATATTATTATTATTATTATTAATGTTAGATTTCGTACAAAAATTCTCTCGCCAAACTTTTACGTTTGAGGGCGAGAGCCCGCTCTTTTTTTTGTTTTTTAATCCTTACCCTGCCATAGATACTTACAAAATATGTACTTGCATTAATTAAACTATGTAATAGTTATTACAAACTACATATGATATGAACTATATTCTTAAAAAAATCAAAAGAAAGAAGAGAAACAAGGTATTTCGCAGCAATTATTTGTTAATGACAAGCAGACATTGTTTGTATGTCACCAAGGAACAAGTCCTTCAGTTTTGATTTTAACATACCTTTGCTACATTTCGGAAATTTTCTTATTAATTATACTTTATTAAATATATTAGGCACAACAAATTTGGACATTCTTTAGCCGTAATAATTGGTGACCTTTGGTTGGACGAGTTTTTTCTCTCTTACACGTTTAGTGTTATATTTATTGCTTACAAATAAATTAAAGTCTTCACTAAAGTAATCTTGCAATGCAATTAAATAACAATTATTTTTATCTACTGGCAGAATCTTACATATGGGTAATAACTTATCATAATTTTTGTTACAGTTGTCCTTAACATTTTTGGTAACCAAGTACTTAATTAATCTTATTTGCAAATGTTTGATATCTTCTCTGCCACAAAGGCATCTTATATCTAACAAATATACATATTACAGAATATAAGCTGATCCTTTGTGGGAGACTGGTATCTGAACTAGAAAACCCTGTCACGCAGATTACCAGGCCCCCTCATAAAATTTTTATGTATAACGTAACTCTATGTGGCGTGCTCACGAGTATCAAACCCGCGAAATCTTTGTTTTAGCAAAGAGTGGAAACAAATAACTTAATTTATAAAAATGTATTAAAATAAGCTATTTGCAGTATAATACACTTAATATATGAAAGCATTTATAAGGGTATTATTTGCTAAATACGTTTCTTAAAAATTATAAATGCTGCCCAAAGTAACTATTCCACGCGGACGAAGTCGCGGGCAAAAGCTAGTTGTTAATATTAGTGCGGCATTAAAACAATTTCTGCACAGCAGTTTGGTACATTTTTGAATACATATCCAGATATTTATTTAAAAATGGTATTTATATCTGCAATATGTACCGGTGAAATCCATAACATTAAGTTTTATTCACGCAGTAGTAAAGTGAATGACCTAGATCACCTTTCCGTACCGCATATCTTTGGACAAAATATCTTATTGGCATTGCTCCATACTACACATCTGCGGGTTTGAATAATCGTTTTTAACCACAGCTTGTTGTTCGATGCACGTTCACATTCACTTTCAAGCCAACGTCTTTAAAACATGACACATTTTATTTAGGACTACTTCCCAAAGTTTAGTTAAGCCTGTTTACCCAATATCGTTTTAAAAGACAATTTCGCACAATCTGTCTACTCAACAACAAACAATAAAACGGAGGATGCTATAGCTAGACATGTCTCTTCGTCATGGGAGTATCAAACCGACTCGGCGCAATGGCTCTAGCTATACGACGTAAACTGCTGCGCTATCGATGCAGTGACTGTATTACTGCATCGATAGTGCAGCAGTGTATAGCTTGAGAAACACTGTTCTATGGCTGCTAACAAAGTTCAACAGTGTTAGTTGCCACATGTCTATAGAATGAGTCGTTACTAGAGTATACAATCCCGAGCATGTTTTTCAATGGGATTACGCATCAAAAATCGCGTAATCCCGGGGTCCCGGGGTTATCCGAAGATTAGACTATGACATAATGTAATAACCACATTGTGGTTTCTTATTGGGCTAATTTCTTAAAAATATTTTTAATATCGTTGCACAACACAAATCACAATATACTAAGAAAAGAAAATAGACAACACAAAAAAACTATACTCTTACAAGAAATCAAAAATAATTTCCTAAATACAATCGTAGAAATATCAAAGTATCCAATGATTGACTTCCAAGCACTATACTCTTACAAGAAATCAAAAATAATTTCCTAAATACAATCGTAGAAATATCAAAGTATCCAATGATTGACTTCCAAGCCTGCTCCGTAGTTTATTGCCAAGATAAGCAGCAGCTGAAAACGCTCGCTCAGGTTCTACGCTGGGTGGAGGAATAGACAATAGATACTTATATGCCATTTCTAAGTGACATCCACGAACTCCTCCATTTTCGAACAGGCTCATTTCATGTCTAATATTATTTGCCAACCCCGATTCATTTTGTACTTGTACTTCAGGATCTGGCGATTTCATACTCTTATTAATTTCCAGCTGTAACTTTTCCTTTAATGTCAATTGGGGTTGGGAGGTTTCTGGCCTTAGCTCATCATCTGTTTATGATCCTGACCTTTCTTCTTCTACCGTGTCATCTCAGGTATTAGTATTAAGTCTTTTAACAATACTCTTTATTTGCTTCCTCACTAAAGCCTGTGTAAGAACTGAAAATAAGTCATGCCATTCCAAATCCGATAATAACAGATTTTCATAATCTTTTCGTGGATTTTGTAAATAATTCAAGACACCAGTTAAATCATCACATTCGTCGTTGCTTTATAAGTTCCACTAAGGATAGTTTTATTTTTTTTGCAATTGCTGAGTTTTTGCTAGACAGTTGTTTTATAAGAAATTTAAAAGTGGCTTCAGCTGTGTATATATTAGCATCTCGCCGACAGATTGCTTCTACGGTCAATTTAATTGGAGTCAGCACATCAACAATTTTATTTACCAATTCAAAATCAATTTACAGTCCAAAAGAAGTGACAGCTCTTTTCCATGTTCAATTTTCACATATTTTTGAAGTACTGTTTCATTTTTCAATGGTGATCTTTTGAAATACACTACAACTTTGCGTATTTTCTTTATCAGCTCATTAATGTTTTCATCTTGTGTTAATTCTGGTACGTGTTCTCGCACTTTTCGCGCAAGATCATTTTGTGATATTAAGATTAAACCTGATTCTGGACAGTCTAAGTCTTCTAAATGGTCATCATCATGGCTGTCGTCCATATAATCAACAGCCACAGCTGGTTCATTTATAGTATCATCTGAAACTCTCAATTGACACCATGTGCGAGACACAGTTCTTTTGTTGTTCAGTGCATACAAGCCGTCCCACCTTTATCATAACATTCGGTCCATCGGTTACAATAGCCACGATGTCAGTTTCCAGGGAGATATCAAATTTACTTATACGCTCTTTCAATATACGAAGACAATTTTCAGCTGTCGTACTTCTATAAATAGGAACAAGTCCTAAGTTTCAAAATTTTTATATGAATGAACGTTGATAGCCATGTATCGTTTATTGGACGTTGAAGTCCACTCGTCGAAAGATAGACTAAATCTTTCACCTGCACTTTTTAAACGTTACTTGCTTTCTGATTTTTCACTGTAATTCATAACAAATTTTCGAATGATGACGGCTGACTTTGGTAAAGTCTTGTATTTTGCTAAGAGTAATTTTCTCAAATCATCTGAGGTTATGAATACACTGAATGGAAATCTATCTAATGCAATCATTCTTGCCAAAACATCCTCCAGACTATCGTCGGCACTTTTAGTAAAATAATCATCTAACTTTTACTTGGCTGGCGGCGGTGTTGTGTTCAGATTTTCAGAATCTTGACTTGTTGAAGCTGATATAACCTTGACGTTATGTTTTGATGACAAATACGTATGAAATCCCTTAGTCGATCCACCCAAAGTCTTGAGAATGGCTGGGCATCGCTTACATTTAGTACTATTCCCGTCCCGTTCCCGTTTATTCTATTCTATTCTATACATAATATTGTCTTCTATTTACGCGAATGTTATTCATTGAAATTAAACTACTATATACTGATTTTATCGCGTTGTTTATTTAGCACTGTATTACAAAATTTTGAAAATATTACACTACTACTACTATTGATTTTATTTTACTAATTTATAAGCTAATAAAATTATTTAAACTATTAAATCTATTTATTTTTGGTTTACACTTTCCCCGACGTTTCGGTTGCTTTCCAGCAGCCATGGTCACGAGGAGACTAAGATGGTAGTTGTCTCAATGTTCCAGTGTAGTTATTTCAAAGTACCCGAACATAATTTAATCATGGGTGTTTCTATTTACGCAGAATGAGCTCAAAGTATCATGCAGTCTAGCTGTGGTTTGTTTCTTCTTGAGTTTGACTATTTGAAGTACTGGATCCCAAGCTGGTGGTACATTCCAACCATCTTCTTTATTGAAATTGTGATGTTTTTTGATTTCAATAGCCTCGCGAAGCATTCTTGGTAGGAATCGGTGTTCTTTAGCGAGAATCTGTGGTTTGTCAAATCTCCAAATACTCATTCATCTCGCTTGGAGTATTCCAAGCGACATGAATCCTTGGTATACATGGTGTATACCAAGGACTTTGAATGATATTTTGTCAACATAGTGTACTGGCACTTATTACCTATAGGCATCCTATAGGTAATCGATGACGGTAAGACGAATACGATTTTATGAAGTGTTCAGTGGTTGCGATAACGATTAAACAACTTTAATAAGCCAGTCGAGTCAGTATTAACTCATCTAATTTTTTCTTCCCTAGCCTTTATTATTCCCAAGTCACTTGGGTCGGCTTTTCTAGTCTAACCGGATTTGACTGGATATCAGTTTTACACGGAGCGGCTGCCACCTGACCTCTGCTACCCGAAGGCTAAGGATACTCTAAGGCTAGACCAGTGTCAGAATATTATAGGGCATTGACTTCCCAATAACGACTGCCATAAATGTTCATGGCAGCCGGGACCGACGGCTTAACGTGCTCTCCGAGGCACGGAGCAGGCAATAATTATTGTCAATCAATACGCACATAATTTTGAAAAATCATATAACTTCAAGTCAGAGGTGCGCGACGTGGGTTTGAACCAGAGACTCTCGGCATTGCAGTCTGTTGGTCTCCCCACTGAGCTATCGCTGCTATTAATATACATAATATTAACTCATCTAATTTACTACATAAAAATGTGTTTCAGCATTATCGGCATAGCTGGGCGTTCCGTTCGCATTTTATTAGAGTGACATGGACGCCAACAACTGTTATTTTTAGTAGTGGACGTAGTCACTTAATATGTATAAATATAGAAGACAATAGATATTACTGAATGTAAACTTATATCGTATCATATGGAAACGTTTCGAAAGTTCGAGCCGGCCCAATTCTCGAATGGTCCGAAGCTTATTATAGACGCTAATCTTGTTCAGTCGGCAAACGTTTTCAGACGCTTTTATACTCTACCCGACAAACTCGAAGAGTGCTAGTCTTTATGTGTTCGACAGTATAACATTGCGATGGCAGACGACGTTTGTTATTATGATATCAAACAAAGCGACAAGTACGGCAGATATTTAACCGCAAACAAGGACTTATTGAGTGGTGAATTAATATTTAAGGACACACCCTTCGTTGTTGGCCCTAAACCAGGCAAGTGTTTAACTATTCAAGCTTTTGTTTATTTTCATCTTGAAACTTATTTAAGATTGATCTAGTACCTATGTTATGTATTAAATTCGTACCAATTTATAACAATTTCTTTTTTAATTCCGTTTATTAAACATTTGCAAATAATAGTAGCTACTGATACACATCGAAATAATAATATGTACTAGTCTAGTTCTACTTGGAAACTCGCACACGTCTACTTTCTCGACTTGGAACATTTATGTAAGTACATAATAGTGAAATTAATGAAATATTATAAAATAACGTTAAATCATTTTCGTTTGAATATCAAAAAGCTGAATTCAACTTAGGATTGACGCAATAATTACTGATACTTTGGTTCTACCAAGTTTTATTCATTTCTTGTCCTTATCTACACCAAAATAATAAATTTACTTTACATATTTAGTAGTATTTACATAAAAAGAAGTCAAATTAGGAGGATAACTTGAGGAAGTTATAGGTACCTACTTACATAAAAATCAATAATATTTTTATTTATCTCATATAAAGAATTTGTTATTTTTGTATATTTCGGTATCGTCATAAACATACCTAATTTAAATAGATAATTGATACGACAATAGATAACTGAAACTGATACTGACTGAACCTTTAAATAGATAACTGCAAGATAAACAATCATATTATGTGATCGTGTCCCCAACTCCCTTCGGGGTTATCCCTATATATTTTACGTAGTAGAGCTTATTTACTTATTAGATTTCCCTAGGGAACGTGGGTTACATAAATCTATAGTCTTTATTTAAGCTTTACGTAAGATTACGCTAACCATCTCCATTAGTTGCTTTGCTCTGTTAAATAATTATTTATAGTAGGTTAACAGGCAATTTTTCTTTATAAATAGGTACTTTATTATTGTTTAGTTAATTACTGCTCACTTTTAAAACGGCGAAGGAAAACAACGTGAGGGAATCTGTGTATCTGAGAGATTATCGAAGATATGTGAAGACTGCCAACCCGTATTGGCGGACTATAGCCTAATCCTTCCCACACTAAGAAGAGGCCCTTACCCAGCAGTGACAATCCATATACAGAGCCGATATTATTATATTTTATTATAAGATTACAACTATTTTAATTAGTACTTATTTGTCTTTATGCGCTTAGTATATAAATATTATAATAAATGACATACTTAGATATAAAGTCCTAGATAGGTATATTAGAATTGGAACTTGGCGATCATGTGGAGTTTTCGGCACCGACCGTGTTATCGATTTTATTGCCATTCGAACATTGACGTTTACAACGGGGGAGAAGGTGGGCCGTGCCCACCCCAGAACTGCCCACCTCTTGATGTTAGGGTTCTAGTAGAAATTATAGAGTTTTTAAGCAGGCCATCGTTATTAAGGAACCGTGCCCGGTTGCCTTCATTAGTAAATAAATCCAGATATTCCATGCATTCAAAATTTAAATTAATTTAAAATATAGGTACATAGGTTTCTAGGGCAGACTTTCTTAGGGTTCAATAAAAAAAAATATTCTACCTCACAGTTTAGTATCCTCCCAAAAATAAATAAAGTCCGTAAGTGTGTCCAGAGAGATACCTGGCCTAAGGTCGAATGTAATTTCCGATCCGATTCTCCTAACGGAGAGAGTTCTCTGCTCCAGTATTAGGAATAATTCAAATTAAATTTAATGGTAGGACTGGCATGATGAATACACCCAACTTATTGCCGTATTTTATATCCAGACACTCCGCCGCTATGCCTTGGGTGCTACTGCCCGATAGAGAACAAGTTATGTTCTCGGTGCGGCTGGCCTGTCTGCAGTGAGGAGTGTGAGAAGTCCGCGCCTCACGTCGCCGAGTGCGCCGTCTTCGCCGCTGTGAAGGTGCGATACCAACCTGCGGAAGACTGGACAGCTAGTTCACCGCAACTCGATTGTATTACACCGCTAAGGTAAATAATATAGACTTTATAACTACATATATATGTTTATCCTCACATCATTTCATGCAAGTCGATACATAAGCTTGTAACGTTACCGAGGTAAATAGCCAGAGTGGTAGTGACCACTCTGACTGGATCGTGGATCCCGTAGTCGTACCATTCGTCAGAGGTCTCGAGTTCGAACCCAAGGCGCTCTGACTTTTTGAAGTTATATGCATATTAAATAGTTCATTGTCGCTCGCTTAAACGGTGCAGGAAAACATCGTGAGGAAACCTGCATGTCTGAGAGTTCTCTATAATGTTCTCGAAGATATGTGAAGTCTGCCAACCCGCACTAGGCCAGCGTGGTAGACTACGGCCTAATCCTTCTCACAATGAGAAGAGGCCTGTGCCCAGCAGTGGGACAGTTTAATACAGGGCTGATATTATTTATATATAGATATCAGAAAATTTACCAAAAGCTAAGGTATAAAAACAGATGAAGTCACTACTCAGCTAATAAGTATATGCGATAGTCAAATATGATTTATCCATATCTATTGTTTTTAATTTAATAGTAGTTATGTAGTAATTTGATTTAGTATTAAAATGAATATGTCTATTACCATTGTCCTACATTTTAGTATGCCCAATTAGCACACAATAGAACATATATAGGTATGCCATGATGCTATCGCACACTACTTTAGATAATAATGGAGTTAAAAAAACGTTTTCAAGATTTAGACATTCAATTATGTACCTATTATTTAATACTGATTTAAGATACCTAGGCTTAAAGTAGGTAATCTAAAGCTGTTTACTACCTAGGCTATACTTTAACCTTCACGATATTAAAAACAAATTGACCAGACTTTGTTTGCTGAGATACATATTTGCTAGAACAATAATCACGAATAAAATATTTCGTTCGTTTGATACAGAATACTTTTGGCAAAAGAGACGGATCCTGAACGATGGGAGCGGGAGGTAGATGTTATGGAGGAGCACACGGCCACGCGCCAACAGCGCCCCACATGGGGCGCGGACCAGGTCAACATCGCTGACTTCCTCATCGACCACTGCAAGTTAGGAAACAGGTTCGACAAGGAGCTGGTGCAGAAAGTCTGTGGTATACTCGAGGTACGTAAATAGTGTTCATTACATTAAATTGTTTAATCTTTATTATAACTACCCGAACAAGTGCCCAAGAACGAATAAAAGTAGAAAATTTGCAAGATGAAATATTGAAAGACGGGTTTAACAATAAATTGAGGGAAAGATTTGAAAGATTTAGTGACATTGATGATATAGAAGAATTATGGCAGTCATTTAAGTATGAAGCGGTTGTTGTAAAGTCAGAAGTGTGCGGTGTGAGCAAATGGAGGAAAATGATAAAATCTAAGAATGCGTGGTGGGATAAAGATGTGCAAGGGGTAGTACGTGAGAAGAAGCACGCATGGTTGGACTGGCTATCTGTCAGAGCCAATTAAATAATACAAGAAGCAACGAATTAGGATGTAAATAAAGCTAGGAATAAGTTTATAAGAATGAAGAAGATAGTGAAAGATGTGATTAAAAGGAAAAAAGAGGAAATGAAAGACGAGTTTGATAGAAGATCTGAAGATTTCCGGACTAACGCAAAGTTTTTCTGGAAATCCATTCGCTCGGTTCGAGGTAAATCCCAAATCACAGAGCTGAAATCGATCAGAGATAAGAATGGAAGTTTACTGAATGAAGAAAAGAGCGTACTGAATCGATGGAAGGAATATTTTGAAAGTTTATTTGAAAGAAAGGAATGGCAAGGGCAAAGTTTCGAAATGAATGATAATGATAGGAATGATGAAAGCCCTATTAGTATAGATGAAATAATGAAAGCATTGAAAAGCATGAAATTAGAAAAGGCTGGTGGTTATGATAGGATTACAGTCGAAATGCTGACAGCTGGACAGGGTCTCATAGTAAATCAGTTGTGCCGCCTTTTTAACTTGTGCTGGAATACCGGCCGTGTACCTAGTGATTGATGCAAGGCCGTCATAGTACCTTTACATAAGGGAAACGGCTCACAGCAAGATTGCAAAAGCTATAGAGGCATTAGCTTGCTTAGCGTCGTCGGTAAATTGTATGCGAAATTGTTAATTGAAAGGATTGTGAAAGTAACCTACGAGAAAATATGGGATGCACAAACGGGATTTCGAAAGGGTATGGGATGTACAGATCAAGTCTTTTCCTTACGGAGCATAGCCGAGAAAGTTTTGGCCAAAGGTCAAAAGGTCTATTGCGCATTCGTGGATCTGGAAAAGGCTTATGATAAAGTGGTGAGGAATGAACTTTGGTCGGTTTTGTCCATGTATGGAGTGAATAGCAACCTCACACGAGCTCTGAAATCTCTTTATGAAGATTCCAGAGCTTGTGTTAGGATAAATGGGACTTACACAGAATGGTTTAATATCGAAAAAGGTGTTAGACAAGGATGTGTAGCGTCACCCTGGCTGTTTAACCTATACATAGACAATTGTTTGAAAGATTTAAAAGATTGTGAATGGGGATTAAGAATGAATGAGTTACTTGTCAAATGTCTACTTTATGCCGACGATCAAGTAATACTTGCGTCATCGGCGGAAGAGTTACAGGCGATGGTAACTATTATGCATGGTGCTTTTGATGGTAAAGGAATGAAAATGAATGTAAGCAAGACGAAAGTAATGGTATTTGAAAGGGAGGAGTGCATGACGATCTGCAATATTATGATTGATGGATAACAAGTGGAGCAAGTGAAAGAGTTTGTATATTTGGGAACTTTGTTTACAAGGGATGGTACACATGAGGGAGATATTGAAAGAAGAACTATAGAGTATTTATTATATTTTTGATATAATGTCAATCATTCCATAAAATGCATGGCATTCATAAATTAATTCCTAAAATTGATGAACCTTGAGTTGGTGAATATTTTATTAACTCTGCTAAAACCCGTGTGCCTAATATAACCTTAAATTGTGTTATGAACTTAATTAAAACAGGTAGGTACCCAATTACTGTGTCATTATACTCATTATATACTTTACCACGCATTAACTTCAATCTCAACAATTAGATGAATTATTATATGTATTTCTAATATTGATATCCATGGTCCAGATACCTACTTATTAATATTCTAAACAGGTAAGCTATATCTGCAGTTGTAACTCTAAATAACCTATTCATTTACGTATAGGTGAATTCGGTGGAAGTCCCTTCGAAAGGATTCAGCGTCAGAGCTCTTTACCCGCGGCTGGCCATTACGGCGCACAGCTGTGTACCCAACATTGTACACACCATCATACAAAACGATTACCAGTAAGCATCCTATTTTATCACTATAGATATAACCCTATAACCTAAAACAGCGATTCCTAAAGTGGGTTCCGCGGAACCTAGGGGTTCCGTAGAAAAGTCACCCGGGTTCCGCGGAATTATTTATATTTGGCTGTTAAATAATACCACAATTTTTCAGTCAACTTTGCTCCCAACGTATCTTTGTGGAACAGGTTTTTCAGCTTATACTTATACATACAACAAATTCAGGTCGAGATAGGATGCTTCCCCGGATATGCGCATACAATATAAGACATAATACCGAACTATAAAGCAATTATTGATAAAACAGTGAAACAATTTCATTATTTACAATAAAAGTTAATGTAAAGAAAGAGTGTTTCACTTATAAAATACTAGCTTATGCGCGCGTCTCCGCCCGCATAGTACCTACATCAATAGAATTTATAATATTAAGTAAGGAAGTAAGGATTTATAATAAAAGTTTTTGTTCTTATTTCATTTACAGTGTCTTTGATTTGTAATCATTTGATATGGGGTTCCATTAACTAAAAGGTATTTGGTGAGAGGTCCGTTATCTTAAAAGTTTAGGAACCCCTAACCTAGAAGCATGAAATTTGTCAAGAAGCAAGGTCACACAAGACTAGGGTCGGATGTTGTGGCGTAAAATAAAAGAGGATCATATCCGACTGAGGCGTATGGGACTGCAAAAGGCTGATTGACCAATCATTATACACAATATATTATAAGAGGTTTTACGAGAAGAATAAGATAAATGATTAAAGCTGCGGTTTTGTGATATTACAAACTTACATTTGCAGTCAGTTGGTGATTAGGTATGGGAGAATGTGCCTTTTAACTGCAAAATTAAGATTTTTAATTTGCCGTAGTTATATTTTCCGCCTCGCGTTAAAACAGAATTTCTTTTAGTAGTTTCTGAGTACCTATAGCTATTGTGGGTGTGTTGGGTGGCGTGTGGGTCAGATCGCCACACGGGGCAAGACGTCGGAGTCGGTCTTCTTTGTGTCCGTTGTTTGATTTTTTGTAAATCGACACAGGGCTAGTGCGAGCGTTGTTTTTTATAGACAAAAACAAAATTGTTACAATAGAATTTTGCATTTACCTACAGGGTTCACGTCAGAGCAGCTGTCCCTATAAAGGCGGGTGACACACTGCATCTGTGTTACACGTACGCATTGTCACCCACCTTGCTGCGAAGAGACTTCTTGCTGGAGTCCAAGTTCTTCGAGTGCGATTGTCCGCGCTGCGCAGATCCTACCGAATTAGGGACGCATCTCAGCACACTCAAGTGCAATAAGTGTGATAATGGTGTTATACTGTCTGCCAATCCATTGGGTAAGTATTCTATTGACGTTCGCTTTTTCCAAGCATAGCTACCTTATCTGATGGATTCGATTGCCGAGTCATGCAAGATTATTAGAATTATATGTACTGTTTGGAAATTGACAGTATTAAAATTTACGCGGTACAGTAGGCAGAATCTTTGACTGTTAAGACTAAAAACAAGAATGTGTATATACTTGATTTCCTATTATTACAGTGTCATAAAATATGTAATTTTTCCTGCCATTATGTGACTGCTGTGCATGAGATCTCGTTTTCGCTTGCCGAGTCAGGCAGAGTAATGTAGAGCCAATAAGCTTCTAACTCTACACGCCCTAACTCTACAAGGCCTAACTTCACAAATTCTACACCTTAGTCAAAATATGTGGCATGGCCGTTTGTTGGTTGGGGGATAAAAACTACAAGATTTATATTTTTTTGTTGTTTGTGTACTAATACTAGCTAGCGTACATACCAAATTTTAGCTTTCTAGTACATTAGGAAATACCCTAAGAATTTCGATGATCATCAGTGAGTGAGTGACGAAATCAGGTTTTATTAGATATCAATAAAATCTAAAGTATAAGAGCTATGCAATTAAAACTTTATATGTTTAATAAGTCCGCTATTGACAACATATCCCGAGAATTTTGTTTATCTCGTATAATCCAAATCCAAGTTAAAAAAAATGACGAAGCGCTTCGAGAAAAGGTAGGTAGTGCCGTTGCGCTTTGCTCGGCTCGTCTTGGCAGATATAACTGTCTTCATTCTGACGGTCAAGAAAGTAGCAGCACGTGTTTTATAAGTGTGGCCGATAGAGAACAATAGGTTCGCCCTCTGTTACGTGGAACCTGAAGGCTGAAACCATACTTTGTTTAATATACCTTTGCCTACTTTCGGCGACATAGGCATGAGAGAAGCGCGACTACTGACAACTATTGCATTGCTTTATAATAAGTACCTGCTTATCTTTTAGTTGTAAAATCCCATAACAAAATATTAAAATGCAAAGATTTGAGCAACAGCGACAGATTTTAAATATTGTTGACCACGGACGTTATTAGAAGTACCTAAACAACAGAGAAGTTTTTATTACTGTCATCTTTTCTAATGTGTTTGACTGTCATCAACATCACAGTGTGACACACTTAATCTTGCGGATGTATTGTTGGTTAAGAGCGGACTGCCTTGACCCCATTGCCTTTTTAATAAGCCTATATTTTTAACGATCATCGTAACATATTTCAAAACGTTTCTTCTAATTATGATATTAGGATTATAATTTTAGTCAGTATTTTAATACATGTACCTATTAAACGTAGTAGTGCTCCGGTTTAACATTTCTTCAATTTTTCGCGTTACTGTTGGTACATGTACTAAGCGGCTCGGCTATACCCAACTATGTTGATATTAAAAACTTAATCCAGCTGTTTTACTGAGATTTATCAGAAAAGTAATTGGCAGTGACCAAGCGCTTTTTCTATTTTTCGTGTTTCGAATCGCAAGCTAAAGCTGGACCCCGAACCGATAATTTAATTATAAAAAATAGACTATGTTTTATACATTGTTTTGTATTTTTGCATTATTTGATTATTGCTTTAAGTATTATTTATTATTACGGTTTCCTCGCTATTGATAACATATAACTATGTCATTATTAACGATACTGTGTGTGTGAGAGACAAACCCGCAATACTCGATGCATCAGATAGTATATGTAGGTACCTACCTACCTAATCAACATAGTCAATATTTAAACTTAAGCCAAGTTTACAACATAGGTGCAGTATTGGTCTCACTAAGTCCAGGGAAACGTACAGCGTAGGTACGGTAGTATAAAAAGCAATGAATGAACCTACGGAAGCGAGCACACGCCGTTGCAAGCAGGAGGTGCTTTTGCATGATATCTCTAACTGCTACTCGTTTATTTGTTTAAAGATAACGAAGCATCCTGGACATGCAATGATAAGAACTGCGGGTTCAAGACTACATCCAGCGCAATGCGCAAGATGTTAGCGGTGGTACAGGCTGAAATCGAGCAGTTGGACGCTTTGGAGCCAGGCCCCGCTGCCATTGAACAGAGAGAGGCTACGATAAACAAGGTAACTAGTCTTCGTCCGCCACTACATTGAGATGAGCAGTAGGGACCCAGAACAGAAAAGGCCAGCGGCGAAAGTAGATATAAATAGAGTTCTCAAGTATAAAAGCAATTGCATTCCAATTATATTCTAAAACAATAGTGCGCGAGGCGATACCTAGTTATACTTACTATCTACCTATACCTATATACGATACTGCATGATTGAAGGCTAGGACACATCATACAAACTCTTGTAATGATGTAGTTAGTGTTGTTAATATACTTATACCTATGAATAAAATTCTAATGCGATTGCGCACATTACTATTTAAGTGTACCTGCCTCCTAGTAATGCTTTAGTATGGCCGGTCTAAAAGTTATTACCTACAGCATACTATACTATTACAATACCCTACTACGTAAGAGGGGTATAGAGGGGCCTTCTATGTGACTCTGGAGATGTAAATAGTCTGTAAGGCCTCATTAGGAGCACCTAATGAGGCCTTACTGGATAAGAGCCGCATTAAAAAAAATACATAGAAAAAGTAGAATACATGAAGCATTAACCGTATCACTCTCAAAGTCATACAAAATCTTTCGTTTTTACATAGCCACAACAAAAATCCAACATCAAAACAATATCTATTATTAACAAACTTTCTCGCTCGCGTATAGATCACTAGATACCTACTACTCCGCTAAGGCACGAAGAGTTTTATATTGAACGACATGGGCGGGAAACGAAATAAATATGCAGATAGTACTATAAATTAACATCCTTTTTTATTTCAGTACAAATCAGTATTTCACCCTCGTCATTCATTGCTTCTATCAGTGAAACACTCACTGGCACAGTTGTATGGACGCGTAGAGGGATATAACATCGACGAATTGCCGGATCTAATGCTGGAGAGGAAAGCGGAATTTTGCCGGCTAGTTCTTAAGACATTAGACGTTATTACGCCTGGTGAAACTCGAATGAGAGGTGATTATGTGAACTTGTATATTATAAATAAGAAAGAATTCTTAGCTACAATTTGGTACAAAACATTTATTATCACTATCTAAATAACAATGCACCAAGCAGCGAGCTCGATGATCATTCAGATTAAATATTTGTATTTTTATATGTAATAAAGACAACCCACGCCAACTCAACGTCACAGGGCTACCTATACCTACATTACTCTTAGTGCGGGGCACTAGGAATAATTTCTGTGTCGAGGAAAACTTTACAAATGTTTACAAACATTTAACAACGCACACAAAGAACAACCAGGCAAGTTTTTGTTTCGTGTGGGAATCGAACCCAGTGGCTGTGGCGAGACGACCACTAAAACCACCACGTCATCCATAAAGTCAAGTAAAGTCCACGATATCCATGCAGTCAAGTCCACGTCAAAAAGCAAAAGCGTGGTCTCGGAGCCAACGTAGCTTGGCTTCGAGACCACGCTTTTTTCATCCTTTAATACCTACATACATCGTTTTTGTGATCATAAGCAAATATGAATGAAATAATCAGTAAGCAGTTCACATAATATAAATTAGGATGAATCTAGCTACATAATTAACAACATAAATAAGAAAAACGGTATTTTTATAAGATTCATTAGCGTGTAGTCGTGACCGTGCTTGCTGGACACATTTTGCTTTGTCAACTCATGAATACATGACTGTGGCGGTCAAAAGGTTAATAAATCTTACACTATCCCAGTTATGACTTGTCTTTGTGTGTCGTATGTAGTAGGTACACACTTTCAAATTAATAATGTATGTTTGTATCGTCACTCTGTGACTTATCCATAATAATTATATTTTCTTCCATTTAACATTTTGCAAAATTATATAAATAACTAGCTGTCCCGACAGATGTTCTACTGTACAGGCGAACAAAATAAAATAAAAAAAACAAATCTAAACCACCCTCGAATCCACTTGAACACACACAAAAAAATTCATTCAAATCGGTCCAGGCGTTTAGGAGGAGTTCACTGTCAACAAACGTACAGAAGAATTATATATATAAAGATTCGATGTCGTAATTATTACTTGCGTGACGTTATTGATTGAAATAGTGTAATAATGTACGCCTAATGGTTTTCTTCAAGGTATGATGCTGTATGAGCTACACGCACCACTTATGTTCCTGGCAAGGAACGAGTTCGGGCTTGGTCTCATCACTAAAGAGAAATTGAAGGAAAAATTACAGGAGCCTATTCAATGTTTAGCTGACGCTGCGCGAATACTGACGCGGGAGGATCCGCAAAGTCCAGAAGGCATCACAGGACAGATTGCACAACAGTGTATGGAACAATTGAAAGCTAGTCTTGAATGCTTATAAAAATATAAAAAGAAAAGTCTTTTTACGTTCTATTAACAATATAGAACTTTTTGAGTAGATCCAACATAACTAAAACATCTGGTCGTAGGAAACACATAATATTAATTTGTTAACCTATGTTATTTTGTAATGTAGACTGATTTATTTTGTTGAGTACTCTGAGGTAGAGCTAATTTTAGCAAAAATCTATTAAAAGACAAATTAATAATGATCTCCCAAACATGCTCTCAAAACTACAGATTTGACTGTTTTCACTAATAAATAAAAAAATATTAACATTATTTTTGTTTTATTCCAATACAATACATGATTTTATTTACACAAAGTATATGTATTATTAGAATCGTATTTTCTTGGGTTTTTTATTGGTTTCTGTTGGTACAAACTTATTTGTCTGCTGGCCTACATCCTCAATATTTTCACCACTGTCCAAAGTCTGAAGTTTTACAGAAGATCCTTCTTTTTTATCCATGACCTGTAAATAATAAGTTTAAAATAAATAAAGGCTAAATACTACAATAGAACATATTTTTCAATTTTCAAATTCATTTATGAAGAGCACTCTACAAAATATTAGGGGTAAACTACTAAAGGGCAACTCAGGAAGATGTGTTTCTGTAGTGAGTAGCCATTCCTTAGCTGGCTTACAGCTCATTGCACTTACTTGCAGTGCAGGCAGGCACTGCTGTCACTGCAGGGGCTTCTTATTGATTCATGCATTATGGCAATACCTACTTATTACTTCATATAATATCAATTCTCGAAGATAAAGTTAAAAAGTATTGTTTTAAGTTGTGTTATTTAAGTGATTTCTAATAGAACTTTTATTTGCATTGAAAATGTAATATATGCTAAAGAACTATATACTTACTGTTGGGCAGTCTTTCCTTAAATGTGTAACATCACCACAAAGTTTACAGTTGCCTCCATTAGGGTACAGACCCTTAGGATTGTCTGGACATTGTCTTGCAATATGACCCTGAAACAATAATTTAACAACAGTTCTTTAATCACACATCCATTAATACATACTTACTTTTAGACCCAAGGATTTTTGTATCAAAATCTTGCAAATGCCATCATGTGCACAATACAAGTTTAAAGTTATATCTTTCTTTAAGTTTAAAGCAAGATTGGTAGAAAATAGAATATTGTAACAAATCTGTGAAGTTATTATAATTATTGTGGCACTGACTCTGGGTAAGAATAAGGGAAATAAACTGCTATGATCAAATTTTCTTTTCTAAAATATATTTGTTGTAATCAAAGTGTATCAGTGTAAGATATGGGTATTTCTTTATATAATAGAGTAATATATAATATAAAAGTTGCATGAAGATTGTAATAGAATAAAAACTCATTATAATTCCTGCAATCATATCTTAACTTACTGTAAACAGAAACCTAATGCCAAAAAAAAACATATGCAAAGATTTGTACTTACCGGCTCTTTACAAATAAAGCATGTTGCAAATCTAAACTCTTTATCCTTCTGAACTTTACATTCAAACTGCCTGTGTTCAGTAGACCCACATTTGAAACAAACTCCATCTGCTCCATCTGCCCCTGGAATCTTAGACTTTAACTCAGGACAATCAGAGAGAACATGACCACCTTTTCTACAGTTGTAGCACACATCTCTTTTAACTCTTGCTAATGCCTTTTCAGCTCTCCTTCTTTCTAACTTTATTGTTCTTTGCACCTCACTCTTTGGTATTCCTTTCTTTATCATACTATCCTTTAACTCTTGAAGCCTGTCAGCATCTTTTTTCATTACAGGGAATCCATCAAACCTTACCAATTCTATATCTTTGCCATTTATGATAAGTTGGAAACTGCGGTCATTCACCTCTTTCCTGCGCACTGGTTTCCCATCCACAAGTTTTTTATTTTTTTTCTTCTTTTGTTGATTGTTGTTAAACTTTTTCTCACTGTCATTGTAATTATTGTGTTCTGTTACACTTTGTGTGTTCTCAGTTTGAAGATTTGATGGAGTCTCATTGGGCTGAATATTTTGTTGCTTTTGCTTTTTCTTTTTGTTTTTCTGTTTTTTTTGAACCTGCTCAGTTATTTCTGTTATTTGAGTATCATTCTGTGTTAAAGTACCTGTGTTAATTTTCTTTTTCGACTTCTTAACTGCATTTTCAGAACTGCTTACTTCTTTATAAACTGCATCATTTTCCGCAGGCTGGTGTTCATTCTGCTCTGTTAAATTTTTGGCCTTGCTTTTCTTATTTTTCTTTTTAGGTTTTACAGGTGGCTCAACACTGTCAGAAGCTGTTTTATTTTTCTTTTCATTCTCTGGAAAATCGCACCATGTAGCTGCTCTCTTTTGAACTTTACGATCCTTTAGAAAATTCTCGTAATTTTCAATACGTTTCTCTTCTGCCTACGACATAAAACAAAAATGAGAAAGAGTATAGGCTCAAGTCGCTATTAATATTATTGAATACGCATAAGCTAAAAAAGTCGTATCACGTCCAGATACCTGTATAATACACTTTATACAATTTACATCGTTAATAACCTTAAATACCCTTACCTCCTTCCTGTTTTTAGAATCGTCACTGTCTTTCTTAGCTTGTAACAACTGTTCCTTCATAACCTCCCATGGCGTACCGTCCTCAGGAGTCCGTTCGTTTGAGGCTTTTGATCCTCTTGCCCTAGCAAATCTAGTCATTACGTACAGTATTCAAAATATATAGTTTTATGTATTAATTTTTACAGTATACAGTACACACGTGCAGTAACAGCAAGACAGCACCAAGAGTCACTGACATAAGACATTGACACATGACACTGACAGAGAATGTGCCACCGTCAAATTGGGTGCGTTCCACTTGGCGTTCACGAATCACGACGCCCAAGACGCTCCTTTAGCCGTTCCACATGACGACTACGATCGTTAGACGTTATGTGTGCGGCGAAAACGTCACTCATGACGTCATTACTCACGCCCACGCAACGCTCACGACGACCCATCTCCTATCAGGTCGTCGTGAGCGTTGCGAAATTTGGCGCCATTTTCAATATAAAGTTGGTAACAAAGATGGCGACAATGAAAATTATTATATCTGGCCAGACTTAGGTACAAATTGTAACCTTTTAAAACTCTTTAAGCATTCGACTTTTTTTTTCTAATTCACTCAATTTACATCAAAGCTCAAGCTTACACTCGGGTTGGCTTTAGAAACGGGCCGATCGAAACAGGGGTTGGTGCTGGTTGAAATATATTGGGGGTTGGTTTTCCAACCCCCCGGAACCATTCCCACCCCGCGCACTCGCGTAGTTTTTTTATTATGCGTTTTTATAAACACGTGAAATGGAACGGCTTTTTGATGACACCAACGTAATTTGTTTCGTCTTTTTTTGATAAAATGTGATACAAAGATCGATTTTTAATTATTTATATATGTAACAAAACATTTATTGTAAAATGATCATTTTATTTCACCAAATTTGGTAAAAGATATTATTTTTACGTGAAATGAAACGTAACTTTTGTCGCGCCAGAAAAAAATACTATTTTAAATACCTACTTTCACTTTCTTTACAAAGTTAAAGTGCTCTTAAAAATTGATCACTGAATTGACCCGCTCCTTAGCCTACCCCGACTCTCCCCAGTACTTTATGCCCTACCCCTAGAGTGGTTATAAAAAGCCGGAGGCGCGGAGCTGCGTAGGCGAGTGCGGATGCTTGCGCTTTGTTACGCAATGGCGAAGAGGCTGCACTTCCCACAGCGTCGTAGACGTCCCAGTTTGTAAGTTGCTTCCAAAACAACTCATTTTATGCAAGACACTAATATAAAATGGCACAATTTTGAGGTTAAGTATGAATAATTTAAAATTTTATTTTCTCGGCAACTAAACATTTGCGCGCAAAGGGGGTAATTGGGGGGAGTTCAGAAGGCGCCCCCCCTTCTTCCTCAAACACCCACAACCCTTAATTAAATCGGCCCGTTTCTAAAGCAATCCCAAACACTCCATTATCCGTTCCACTTGAGTTTACAATTGTAACGCTCGGAAGCAAGTGGAACGGGGAAAACCGTGGTCGTGAGCATGAGCGTCGTGAGCGCCAAGTGGAACGCACCCATTGTGTGAGGTTTTTCTACAATATCTTTGGATTTTCCTATACCCTGCCGCACTGTGGGCTGGATTTCGGCTTTCATAGACATCCGATCAGAAATCTCGAAAGCGGTGACTTTTATGCCTGCATATGTTTCGGAAGATGAAATACATACTCCAAAATTGTATCATTATATTACAGACTTAAAAACGTCGCACTGAGAAATTTTTATTCAAATATTTGTATGGAGCTGACTTAATAAAAATATATATCTCCGGTCTCGCACAATTGTTTTTCAGTGAGTCAATCTTTGAATTATTTGGATTTTTTTGATATATTGCATAATAAGAACAGAGGAGCGAAACCCTTTTTCTTAAATAATCAATTTTTTTTTTGTATTTTGTCAAAAGTTAAACTTTATTCCAGCTTGGCATCTATAAATAGCCATAATAGATCACGAAAATATATGAATATATAATGAAAACATATTTAAGTAACAATTACTGAAAATTATTTTAAATAAAAGAATTATAATTTTATGTAATAATAATTATTAATACTTAATATTGTTAACGAGCGTATCTCGCCAACAAGCTGTATAGCTTGGCGAGGAAATTTGAATGTGTACTTTTGTATTACAAGTGAATAAATATCTAAAAAAAAAAAAAAAAAAAATGCCAGTTTGGTATTTATAAATAGCTGGAATAAAATAAAATTTTAGATACAAAACACAAAAAATGGATTTGTTTAAAAAATCTGTGTGTTTTCATTATACAGGATGTCGTATAATATGTATCTTATCTACGGTGAGTGCCGTTGTAATGCCTCTGCCGCAGTTAGATTGTACCGTGAGTGGTACCCGAATGTGGAGCGGTACCCAAAGTATCGTGTCTTCTAAAATGTGCACGTATCATACTCGGAAGGACGATTGCTGACAAATCGTCGTTCAAAAGAGATGCTTATATAAACTTACACAACTTACATGGTTGGCACATGGAAAACCCGCATTTGATGCGTGAGGACCGATCCCAGTACCAATTTAAAGTCAACATGTGGACAGGAATTTTAAATGGTTAAATAATTGGACCATTTGAGCTGACTGAAAATTTAAATGGCGCCGCCTGTTGCATTTTCTCCAAAATGATTTGCCGACATTGTTAGAAGATGTACCACTCAACATCTACAGAGAAATGAAGTATCAACAAGATGGTTGCCCAGCTTATTATGCCCGGTCTGTACGAGAATATTTAAACGAAGAATATCGATACAGATGGATCGGACGCCCTGGAACAATTTTATGGCCCCCTCGTTCCCCAGACCTGAATACAGTGGATTTTTTTTTACTGAGGATGCATTAAATAAAAAGTCTACTCAAAACCAATAAAAAATCTATTAGAATTGCGCCAAAAAATTGATGCAGCGTCAGAAGAAATAAATGCGAGTAGATGTGCACGACTGGTGACGAGGTCATTTCTGAGGCAATGCAGAGCTTGTATTCGTGCCTGAGGGAAACAATTTGAGCATCTATTTTAGTTTTAGGAGGATATTAAAGTGTTACGATAATTGATTGTTTTATTTTGATAAAGTTTGCCATGATTGATGACATTTGCCTTCGCAAAAAATACGAAGTACCACTTTCATTGGCAAGAAAAGTGGCAAGTGTTGTACCCTTTTGAAATCAAGACGAAATGGGCCATCTTTTGAAATAACTTGCCAAGGGTAATGTGGTACATTTTTTTCCAACATGGAGTGTCAAAGTTATCTGACAATAATTTTGTAAACCATAACTCGTCAAAACTTAATTTATTTTACATAATTAACAATATTTATTACTTTGATTTGTGATTGCGATTAATAGCACTGTTATATGAGATTACATTATTAAAAAATCACTGTAAAATTGTGATCACAGTACTTAAAAATGCGACCACGGGTGTCAAATTTTCAACTTTTTCGAAAAATGTCTATTATCACTTGACTAAGTGACATGGATTTATTTTCTTACTTTTTCATAACTGGTATACCTTGGCCTCTCGCCCGGTACCAGGTTATCGGAGTTTCGGGACATTCTGTATATTCATATATTTTCGTGATCTATTATGGCTATTTATTTATTTATGCTATGCCAAGCTCGAATAAAGTTAAACTTTTGATAAAATACAAAGAAAAATTAATTATTAAAAAAAAAAGGGTTTCGTACGCCTTTTAATACAATATATCAAAAAATTCCAAATAATTCAAAAATTGACTCCCTGAAATATAATTAGGGCCAATTGTGCGAGACCGGAGATAGGTATATATTTTTATTCTGTCAGCTCCATACAAATTTTTGAACAAAAATTTCTCAGTGCGCCGTTTATAAATCTGTAATATAATTATATATAATTATACAATTTTGGAGTATGTATTTAGTCTTCTGAAACATATGCAGGCATAAAAGTCACCGCTTTCGAGATTACTGATCGGAGGTCTATGAAAGCCAAAATCCAGCCCACAATGTGCCATAGGTACTAGTTTAGTATAACCGAGATTCTTAGTATAACCGAGTCGGTTACGTGAGCCGGCTAGAGTGTTAAAAACTGACAAGGAAATACAAATTCCTGGCTACGAGTTGAATTAAATAATCTCGATTCTGGCGATATTTCAATACCTATATAATAATATCAGCCTTATATTGAACTGCCCTACGGCTGGGCACAGGCTTCTTCTAAGTGTGAGAACGGTTAGGCCATAGTCCATCACGTTGGCCCAGTGTGGGTCGGCTAACTTCACATATCTTCGAGAACATAACTCAACAGAACTCTCAGACATGCAGGTTTCCTCACGATGTTTTTCTCCACCGCTAAAGCGAGTGACAATCATTAGATTGTCACTCGCTTAACTGTGTATTAACAAACTTCAAAAAGTTAGAGGTGCGCGCCTTGGGATCGAACTCGAGATCTCTGAGCTGCTAGGCAGACCATCGGTCTCCCACTAGGTTATCGCTTACGCTTCAATACTGTTAGATTATAATTATAATTAAGTAAGTTTCTAACAAATAAAAGATTTTGATAACTTAAATAACGTTATTTATATTGTTTTTCACTATCGGTCCCTCACTGCTGAGGATCGCTAGCACCTGTACCCAAAGACATCATATTTAAATAAGGAATATTATTGGAGCTACCTCATACATTTTGCGATCGTTTAGATTGCTGAATGCCACATTACTGTTTACCAATAGCAGACCACTTTTTCTGTTAGTACTATACTTTTCAAACTAATAAAAGTGTAAAGGAACATACTGTTTTAGTTAATATTATGTGTTATAATGTAGTAATAACGGCTTTTAGTGCTTTAATATTAATAAAACTAATAATAATCCTGGCAAGAATAATTTTATTATTTCCACAAGTTCGGTTCATGAAGGAACGGTGAAAGGAGATGTTTCATTTTCGGCTATGAAATGTACTGTAAGCCAAAAATTAGCATAAAATACCAGAATTCGGGGAAAAATATTATTTCCTGAATTTTAGTCGAATTACGTTTGCGCTTAAAAATAATATTTTTTATATTATTGCCATTATATTCAATATGGCGGTGGTTCTCGGTCATATAATTTTGTATGCGTTCATAGATTATATCGAAAACTGTACGAAAGTACTATAATTATAATAATGAAAATAATATATAAATATATATGTTAACAATAAATATGTTTTAGAGTATCATTTATTCATTTCAACTATCATACACATGTTTTCAACAAACAAATAACATAAAAAATATATTTTTATAATATAATACTGATTTTGCAGGATGCACTCCGAAACGAAACATTTTGTTTATGTTTGACATTATCTGTCAATGTCATATTGACTGATAATAAATATTCGGCCTCGATGGCGTAGTGGTTAGTGTAACCGACTGCCACGCCTGAGGTCGCTGGTTCGATTCCCGCACAAGACAAATATTTGTGTGCATGAACACGGATGTTTGTCTTGGTCTGGGTGTTTCTATGTATAATATGTATGTATTTACAAAAAAAAGTATATATGTATGTTTATCCATTGTCTAGTATCCATAGTACAAGCTCTGCTTAGTTTGGGCTAGATAGTGTTGTGTGTATGTGGTAGAATATTATTATTATTATTATTGCTGAATTGGTGTTTCTTATTACACTTTCCTGAATCCATACGTTTTCCTTTCATTTTTACAAGAATTATCAATTCTTTGGTGAATATTAAGAGTTCTTTTACTTCTGACAATTCTAGCATTCTAGGTTATGTATTAATGTCATCTACCAATTTGTCATAGATAGTCCGCACGACAAACGACAAACATTTTATATTTTATTTTTCGCAACGATAATACTAGAAATTAATAAAGAATTGCTTAACTAAATGTATTTAGGGGTACATTTCCCAGGTTTCCTGAGGATGTACAAGTTATAGCCGTAGTCCTATACAAAAGCGAAACATCTCCTTTATAGTGTAAAGCGCTCGGTTCGTTTATGTGTGTGAAACGGTTCACGCAATAAACAATTAGCGTTTGGCGCTGCAATTAACGCATCGTTTAAGGCAAAAGCGTAGTAATTGCTATAGATGTAATAAAATAGTATGCAGCAATCACAAAGTGCTTAACGCACTGAATGACGCATAAAGGAACCGAGTGCTTTTAGCTGGTACCTTACGTTTACTTAAGTATATGTGGTTTAATTCCCGAGTCAGCTCATTTACCGTTTTATATAACTATTAATTGATTTACAAATCAAATTTGTTATGTAAAACAACTGAACAATGTTTAGCTGGATCCATTGCCCGTAGGTATAAAGCAAAACAGTGCGAGAATAGGCAGCTTATCTCAAGTCAGCTATAACTACAAGAGTTTAGTTATTTATTTTGTGTGTATTACTTGTTGGCCTCATATAGCCTTGACAACTTTATGCGAACTCTGTGGGTAAGCGCAGAAGGTTCCCAACCCGTAGGTAAGACTTTAGTGTAGGGAAATGTGTATTTATAGGGCGTATAATAAATAGCTCTACAATTCTTGTCTATGTATTACTTGCCATCTGACATTTATATTAGTATATTCTGTGGTCTTACTCTATAGTGTTTATGTTTTTATTCTCTTTGCTCTGTGGTATAACCTCAAAAATAATTGTGAGGTTATCTTAAGGTAAACATTTCTAAGTAAAATGTAATTATTTTAGTTGTTCTATTAATATTACAGATCTAACTAATAATAAGTTATAAAAATTAAAAAAATAATACAGTAAGAAGTTATATAATATCTACACAGGAAGTTTTAATTAAATTGTAATAAATAAGTCTTAGTAAATCGTTAGTAAATAAAATAAATAATAAATAAAAAAGGTTGTAATAAAAAAATCTGGTTGTCTACAAAATAAGGTCCTGTTTTAGTACTAGTTTTAGATTGATAGATAGATTGTATGTGCTAATTGATCGCGAGTGATATCATTGTAATGTTGGTTGTTTGTTAAAGTTTTAAGTTACCAATGAACTATGAAGCCTAGAACGTTTCTATATGATTATAGACAGTGTGATAGTTTTAACTTCACCCTTGATTCCTCTGTCTTTTTTTATTACAAAGGATATCCCATTAATAATAAAATTATTATCATCTTATAAATCTTTTAAAAACGGACACATCGATTATGTACCCAGACTCGAAAGAATAATAATTTGTGGTTTGTGGCGTACCACAGATTTTTTTGTCCTGTTTGGGGATCGAACCCTCAACAGTCAATACTTAGTGCTGTTTAGTGGCTTAGTGACCATTATAATATAAAGCATTGCATTAGTTGCATTTACAATGTTCGCCAAGAACAATTGAATTTAGGTAGGTAAATGAAGTCTGCAAAAGTTCTGTTAGTCATTTACTTCTTTCACAATATCCAATAGTTCCTTTCTTTAAGTATTCTTTATTATTTAACGTGTGGCCAAGCACCATATACCAACCTATATTCGACCTTATCAGTCAGGCAGCTAGAGACTAGGCATGGGCCTTTTTGTATTACTACAATGACGAAAAATGTAAAGATATAAGTACCTAGTAGGATCTATTATCCAACCAAGAATGTTATTCATTAAATTATAATAAAGAACAGTACAGTAATATTTTTAAAAGCTTTATTAAGTAATAAAACATTAAATTATAGTGCTTAGAGCTTACAAAATATAATACCTAATACAAAACGACCTTGACGTAGAATATAACAATTAAATTGTGCTTATTATTTGCAAATCAGTATATGACAATAAATTAACGACTTATATTTTATTTACGATCGATAGTAAAATGTGGTCTTGCAATTTAAAATGGAATGGTTTTTGCATCGGTAAAGTTTTAAAAAGTCTCATTCTGTAATCGTACCTAGTATTTACTTTTAACTTAAATATTATATACCTAGATCTTTGCACCTCATTCTATCAAACGTTCATCCTAAAAATTCTAGGATATGCCAGGTCTGTCGAATTGCTAATTCTAGACATAAGTTCCATTATCTAGAGATAAACTTCAATTTAGCGATAACATTTCGATGTATTAAACCTCTACCCTGATAATATTATTTATAACTACAAGACATTTTAAATATGACATCGTCGTCCGTAAAAAGCGTTATTTAAAAACAATATTATTAAATCCATCTATACTATCAACATTGTTAATGTCATGTACTCTCTTATAGCATCCTTTAAATTATAAATTAAATATAAATTATTAGAATAATAAAGATATTTTCATAATATAAATCATCAACTTAAATAATTGCTATAGCTGCACCTTTCGCTGCGTCGCCACCTGATGTAAATTCTAATGGCAAGCTGTAATACTGTTCCACAGCCCTTTGTAACACAGGATTTCTCGATAATCCAGAACCATTACCAACAATTCTCCTTACTTGTGCATTGCGCAATACATCTTTAGGCATCATAGTATGCAAATTATCTATCAAACTATCACAAAGAGATTTAAATACACTGCCTAGTTGTATATTTGAGAGATCGATATTTTCTACTGAAGCCTTAGCTGTTGGTGTATGCCGTTCACCTAATAAATGAGGGACAATTTTCATGGAAGACGTTGTTTGCGCTTCTAAACCTAAATTAATCAGTTTCTCCCAGACTTTGGCTTGCGGAGTGGGGAAGCCCAACTCAAGCATCCATTGTTGAAGCATTTTGACAAAAGTAGCAAGAACGTTACCGCCATTTAAAGATGCAGCCACTGCTAAATACGTATTATCAAAATATGGTAGGTGTTCTATAGTTTTACATCCCATATCAGTAATACTATTCACTACAAAAGCAAGTTGTGCAGATGTAGATATATTTAAAACGGCATCTTGTTGACTTTCAAGAGTAGCTCTTATCGAACATTGAAGGTCACCCATGGCTACGCTTACCGGTGTACCCTCGGGTATCCCATTCCAGGACATGCCTAGACAGCCAGCGAGCTCGCCACTTTTTGCAACAACAGGCAAAAGATTTGTAGGAAAATCAACACTTTCAAGAATCTCAAGGTTCCATTCATTATTTTCTGTGTTGAAGTAGCCCCAACTAGCAGCATTTTGATCTGACATTATGGGTGTTGTTAAATCACAAAGCATAGTTACAATAAAATCTTGGACTGTGCCTGAAAATTCGAACTGTTTCAGTTTTTCTGGCTTGTGTTTAACCATCCATAAAAGTGTCGCACAGCCATATCCTGAGTAACAATTTAGATGTGAGTCTGGCCTTGGCAATGAATCTAAAAAATCTGGTTTACATCTTGTATCTTGCCAGGTATATAGTGCCGACATATTTTCTCTTTTAGCTTCAAATCTCATCACTATGCCTTCTTTCTCAATTTTTTCCCAGGCACTGTAACAATATCAACAATATTTAACGTAAATTAAGGTTAATCATATCTAATAAATTAAGTTTGCAGAATAATATATAACATAAGTGTATCCTAATTATAATAAAATATAGAGAGACCGTCGCTTTCTTCGCCAAATTTGTATGAATAATTGAGAGAAACGAACTAATCTATTTTAATGTTTAGTTATTGAGACTAACGTATCAATCTTAACATCTTAAACTTTACGATTTTTAACCATAATAAATATAAAATACGTACCCTTTTCGCCATAGTAGAACACCGTGCATCTGTCCACAAACCCCAATTTTAATGACATGCCGCAATAAATCTCTCGGTAGACGGGAAATGCAGTAATGAACAGCTGATACTATTTTTGGAACATCTTGCTTGTTCCCTTCGATACCCTGGTCACTTGGTATATTTGCCGCAGTATCCTTATTCTGCTTCGCCACTATTTCCTTTGTTATTGGATCATAAACACATACTTTCACTGAAGTCGTCCCAATATCCATACCCAAAATATAACTCTTCTCAGACATTTTGCGCTTAAAATAAATTGAAAACTAAACGTGAGCAAAAAACACACTAGTTCTATCAATGACACGACACGACCCGCGAGGCAATTTGTTTCGATTGCCGGTCACTGCGGCCAGCAGCACGAGAAGTGGGTGGCGGGAGGTCTAGTCTGGTGGCAATGCGCCCGCATCGACTCTGTGTAGTTATTACGTAAAGGTAGTGTTTGTATTTCTTATCTCATCGAGTGGCCGCTCTGTTTATCAGACACTTCAACGATTCACTGACTTACAATTAATAAATAACTTGAGTTGATATTAGGTTTAGTATAACAAGTCTAAATTCTTTCTATTCTGGGATTATTAATGTAAATATTTGTTCACGAGTAATTGATTCTGTTAAAAACTAATGTTTATTTATTGTTTTAGCAGATGTAAATATCGTGTATCGTGACGAAATATGTCGAAAATATTCAGTGTTAACAGGAATCGGTTAAAAATGTGTACCTGGTGTGTCACATGTCTGTCATGTATCAAATTAATTGTGAGAGACATTTTGGTTGGCTTTAATGTTTTTATACAAATAATGTTCACTGCAAATTTCGACAAATATACATTTGAGTAGCGGACTTATCGCGTGACCTATTAGTCGCGTGAGATGTTATTATATTCATTCCGTTTGCCACCTTTAATATTCTGCTATAAGTGGCATAATTAAATACTTATAAATTAAGTTTGAATGTTTATTAAATAATGTACCTAAGTGGCATGTGACAGACAGACTGTTACTTGCACTTCAACACATAGAAACAATTACTTAAATAAAAGTAATACTATAAACTCGTATCTGAGATGGCGATGACGTAGCAAAATATGTGTTTTTTATTTATCAAGTTTACAATTGAATTACACAATCGTCGTAACAAGATAGTCATAACTTCTTCCACGACCGAATTAGGCAAATATTGTGTACTTAGGAATACAATTTTTACGTATAATAATAAATAAATACATAAGTGTTAGTGAAATGTAATGTAAAACTAGTAGTATTGATCTTATCAGGAAGATTACATATTACCCAACTAATAATAACTGCTCACATTTTGTATCCAAGAACAGTTAAGAACAATATGATCGGTGTCATTCTAAATGCAATAGCTAGAAATGCATCCTCTACAAAAGTTATAAGATGTTAATATGCAGACATTATTACACCTACCTACTTTCGTAAAATGATTAGTACTACATAAATATTTTTAGATAAAGTATGGAGTTTGTACCTACTATTGATTTTAATAGTTTTACATATTTAATTATAAACAATATCTCGACTCATAGCTTTGATAATCAATATTCTAATGGTTCAGTTACCGACATAGACAGCCAATATTACATAGGGCTTCAAGTACTAAACGCTGTTTACATGCAATCACGAACGTGATAAGAATCGTAATACATCAGTCAAGAGAAATATATTCCTACGCTCGTTTATATACTATAGGAACTATAATTTATGTGCATGTAACAATTTCTTTATGTTTCAGAATTATGGGGAAGAGAAGTAAATCGTCTACCTGCAGCGACTTGAAGACGAATAAGAAAGTAAAAATTAAGCATAAAATAGAAGATAATCTTGACGACAAAAAGTCTGAACCTGTTCACTTAAATACACATAAAGTAAAAAATGAACAGAATAAAAATAAAAAAGTAGTAGAGGTATCAAACAATGAACCTATAGAAATTACTACTGCTTCTCAGAATAAGCAGAAAAACAAAAAACATAGTAAGTTGCATGTAAATAAACAGGATCCAGAAGAAGTAGAAGTATTCAATGAACATTTAGAAATTGCACTTGAGCGTAACTTAGAATTGGCAGAAGCAAGTACATCGTCTGCGAGCAAAAAAGGTAAAGCTAATAAGAAAAATAAAGCTAACGTAAACAAAGATCCACAAACAAATAATAAAATTATATTCACTGACGATGAGCCCGTTGAAGTTAAAGATCAAACAAATAATCGTCAAAAAACGAACAACAAACACTTAACACAAGAAGAAGACGTGAAGGACGAAGATATTGATAAGTTCTGTGAAGAAATCACAGAGGAAGATAATGTACAATACGAAAATTGGGTCAAATTAATAGAAGCTCAACTAAGCAGTAATAAAAAGAAACCCAAATGATTTTGTGTGATTTTATTTGAAGCGAAACCCTGCTGTTCGGTATTATTTATGTACATATACCATTTCAATTCGCGCTATAAAATTCGATGTGGCGATCGAATATGTGCATACCTAACGATACTTAAGTTTTATGGGCACATTAAATTTAATTAATTTCTGAGAAAATGTTGGGTATAAAAGTCAAAGTCAAGTTGTGGTTACTAAACCATGATTCCAATAATATCATGATGCCTGTTTCATTAAATGTACGCTACGTAAAAATAAACCAAGCGTAAAATATTAGATAATTCTTGTCAACAATATAGGTAGTTTGGTCATCTCATAAAATTATACGTCGTCCATAAATACAGAACAAAATAAGGAAGTAACCCATTATAGAACCCCTCGTTTGTTACTGTCTTAAATTGTGATTTGCAAGCTTTACGACAGTAGGCTACCAGCGTCCCGTGTAGTAACATATTTTTATTGGTGTTTATGCTTTTGAATTGATGTTTCTATTCAATCTACCAAATGAATTTGGTTATACAACACCCAGCTGGCTTATAACAATATAAGTTGGAGGTCGCTAGAATTGACGCCCGTGTTCGACCATACACTAAATATCATATCCTCGCAGATAAGTACTCACAGGATGGCCCTTATCCTTGATTTATTTGCTCTAGTTTATTCTATGTCAGTGATGTCAAAGACATAATAGCTTATGTCCTAGAGCCTTAGTTCCCAAAGTGGTCCAGGTGGACCCCCGGGGGTCCACGGGAGACTCGACGGGGGTCTACGTTGGCGTGACAAAAAATGGGAGTTCACAATTCGTAAGTGGGAGTCCACGAAAATTTATATGCTTTCGATAATGAAGAACTAAAATGTTGGCTTGACTTCACCTATTAATGTATGCAGATAATATTTGAGGAATACCACTCGCAGAAGAATCGAGAATTTCTTCAAAAAAAAAATAGTCCGCCCGTAGAGAATTTATCAAATTTTTTAAAACTTTTTCCGAATATACCGATTTTACTTGGCGGATTAAATTTCTAGCTGGAAAAAAGTCTGTGTACCTCTGTCCTAGAGGATTGCAAGACGCAAAAACCTTGTAGAATGTCTCTCTCTAGATCGTTAACTAGGCAAGTCAAATAATTAAAAATTGTTTTGTTATCCACTTTGAACAAAGGTATTGTTTTAGAATACAATGTCACAGGTATAATTATAACATACGTATGAGATAAATCCAAATTCATTTATCATGTATTTATTTACGTAGATACCTACTGTCTTTGACTTACAACTCGGTATAAGCTGTCTTCTACAGAATTTATGTTTGTAAAAATAAAAGAGTATAGAGGAGAAGCACAATTCAAGATGCACCGTACATTTGTATGAAAATTTCGTTTTTATTTCCTTTTCGAACGTTCCGTAGTGGTCGCTTGACTTTTTATGAAATTATAATATCTACTCTGTATATTAACTGGCAAAGGCAAAGCAGAGGAAAGTTTCGCGCGTCGCCACTCGCCAGTTTCATGTCTTATCTATGGCCAATTCGTAAGTTGGTATCGTCGCGGCTAGACGTATGATGCTCCGTTCGATCACCTTCGCGCGTCGCTTGATTTCAACGCGGCTAGACGTATGATGCTCCGTTCGATTCCAGGTTTCTCGTAAACTTATATGTTGCCTGTGCGTATATACATATACATACGCCACATCACTCCCGCCTAAGCGAAGCGTACGTTTTGTTTCACCGCGCGGCCGGATCTGGTGACGTAGGAATTTCGCGGTGAAGGTGATGAAGCTGTCCACATTGGTGTGGGTGATGTGTCCGGGACTGGCGTGTTTGTTGTTGTTGTGTTTTCTGGTGAGTCTTCCTTTGAGTAGAAGGTCATCAGGGCCGGGCTGACGGTTGAATCTTCACTTAGGGCGGTGCGAAGTCCTAGTAATACTGTAGGTAATTCATTGATCCATCTGTTATCGGTTGCTCTTGCCATCAATTTCATATACTTGTTTTACTTTTTTACCTCCTTTGTCAATAAATTTCAAAATGTTCCTGCTTAGTGAAAGTGCTTCATGAAAGTAATCTACTGTTTAAATTTGATGTACCTAAGTAGCTTTAGCTGTTTAAGCTCACCGATAATAAATTAGACGGGACATGTATTTTATTATTATTTATTTCAATAATTGTTAAAGGTACTTTGCCAAGTATTATGACTTTACTGTTTCAACGTGCTCGACTAGGTATTATTCTCACACAGACTAAAGACATAAAGTAGTTAGTACATAGTATCGAGAACGCCGCCGCCGGAGGCTTAGTCAATCCATCAGTCCCCTTCTTATTCTTGCAAGGCATTCTAGTTGCTACGCATGAGTGTAGTCCTAACATGTTATTATATCAATGCCTCTGATCACCAACAACAATAATTAAGGGTTTACATATACCGTACGGAATTAATTATTAACATTCAAACAAAACAGATACAAAGGACGCTCAGACCCGGTCTTCTTCTTCTTCTTCCTTTCGAGTCAATGCTCTTGTCCACTTTTGCGGTCAAATGGTCTTGGCCCAGAAAGTGGCCACCGCTATGGCGGCAACACTGCTGCAGCGTGTGCACTACGGTGCCAGACGGGGCCGGCGAATTCACCAGCTGAGTAGCAGAGCATTATGCTCGTCGTACGAAGGACATGTGATGACGCTCCCCAATGGGTTGAGATGAGACGATGTAATTAGTTGTTACGTGAGGCCACTTCCATTTTGGTTTAATGGCAGTGGTGTTTGTATTTTTGCCCAGGTATCTTGGTGTGAGTGCATGCTGGACTTGGGCTCCTTCCCATGTAATGTTAAGGGTTCGGCCAGCGTGGTGGTTACGGATGTGAAATACATATGTTTCAGTCTTCGACGGGTTCGGTTTCAGACTGTTTTCACGGTAGTAGACACCAAGGGAATCAAGTCCAGCTGATAAAATATCCTCAGCCTCTTCAAACTTTGAACAGGGTGGGTGCCAGGACACTTCCCTGGGGAAGCCCATTACTTTGCTTGCGCCATCTACTTTTATTTTCTCCCAGGTGTACTTGGAAGCGACGGTTTCTAAATAGGTTAGCAAGTATTCGTACAATACCTGTATCTTCGACCAGATTGCTATCTTAGCGGAATGATCAACAAAAACCACGCCAGTGACTTTCTTGTTTTCATAACCGTCCTCTATGGATTGGGTTAGCTTTACCACCTGGCTAGTGCAAGACTTACTAGGTCTGAACCCAGCTTGTTTGGGGATTAGCTTGTGCTCGATGGCAGATGGAAGCCGATCAAATCAATTTTTGGGTCAGATGATGGTTTACCTGGCTTAAGCAAGGCGATAACTTTTGCTTTCGTCCACTGCTCGGGTATGTTTGTGGATGTGAGGCAATTGTTGAACATTGCAAGTAGCCAGGATACTGCAATTGAGCCTAGGTATTTTAGTTGTTCGACCGTAATATTGTCAAAGCCGGTTGCTTTACCATTAGTAAGTCCCTGTAGTTATACCTACGATTATATCCGTGAGGGTGAAGGGGCTACACAATGTACCTGAGTGGGAACTTAGCGGTACATTTTTTGCAGTTTAGGCAGGCTTTGTGTGGATTTGCCGTTAAGTAGTAGTTGGTACGCTATTTGGTTTGATGTTACTTGTCCCGGGTTTGTTGGCTAGTGGGGGTCTCCAGTAAGCTTTTGGAAAGTAGATCACGCTTTTTTACTATTGTGAGTCAAGTTCAGGTTAGTCACTGTTGCGATCCACTTTTGGTTGGCGTTGTTCCCTGATTGCAGTTAACAGACTTGTACCGCTAGATATTGTTTTTTCTGAGAAGAGATCTAATTCGTACAGTTTGTTATATTCCTTGAGAAGGCTGGTGGATTCAGGATTCAGTCCTGGTATATAGGATGTTCGGCAGCCTCTCGGGATGTTCCGTCGCTACATGACTTGCAGAATTTTGACAAATTCGTCATAGTTCTGAGGTGTCGGTTCTACATGGGATAGTACTGTATCAATGTCTTTCGTCTTTGTGGATTTTCGGCGATTAGAGACATTTCAGCTAACTGAGGCCGCTGCTGATTAGTGTCGCGATGGGTCTCTTGGATACACATATCATGGCATCTTGTGGTTTTATTAAGTTTCATGAAAATTTCTGATTTCTTCGAAGAGAAATCTTTATATATATAATATATATAGAAATATTTCTGGAGATAACCACCAAAACAGGGCATTCGGTGTTTTGCCTGTCGTTATGGCTTTGGGAAGCCCTTTCCGTATTGGCAGCTCTTCTAGGTGTTGTTGTGTTTGGCCTTGAAAAGAGCCTTTGATCGTGACCGTTTGGGGGAGTCATTGTATTGAAAGAAATGGCCAAACTAGACACTGCGTTACCGTGACTAGCTGTTTCCAGGGTGCGCCGCGCAATTTTTTGTGCCGAATTCGCCACGTGGTCGAACCTACAGCTAGCAGCACAGTGACAGAGGCATGGCGATCACTTAAGCCACTACGCCATCCGCGCAGTCATGATAAGATTATACGATTAAAGATAACAGGCAATGTATTCTCTCATGCTGGCTGGATTGCTCGTAAATATACACGCCCACTAGGCACTAGGCATTGTTTCGTAGTCAAGCTTTGATTAATTTATCATGATTTATTTATTTATTTAGTTTTAAGAAAGCTTACAGACTAATAAAAAGATAGTTACAGAGGAAAAATAGTTGCTAATTACAAGCTTCCACTTATAAGTAAAAATTTATGCTAGCAATAAAGATTGGTGTTGTCTAATAATACGATCAATGTAGTAAAGAAAACAAAAAAAGTAAAAACTAGTGTGCATAGTCGTGCAATGTAATCTCAGTGGGTAACTGTTTTATTTAATTAATTAACTGTTTAAGCAAAATGTTCATTAGTCAACATTTTCTAAATATGTCGTGTGCTGGTATTGAATAGATCGATCTCTAAGTGTGAAGGTAGATTATTAAAAGCTATTACACTGCATAGGTATGCAGAAAGCGTTCCACCTGTAGTTTGTTGTGACTAAGGATGCATGTAAAAGTGGATGTTGCCTGAATCTATGTTGATCCGTTCGAATAAGTAATTTACTCAGCAGTTCAGGACAATCGATCGAAACGTTAACAATATTAGCCAATAGACATAATAAAATATATCATTGATATTGTGCCTTACTTCCAAAGGCAAAAAATGGTACCGCTTGCATCGGCGATCGTAGTCCACCGAATATTGTTTCGCTTTGAAGTCCAAATATCGCATACATTTTTTTTTAATAGACTCAATACGTGATTTATAGATCTCGTACTGGGGCTCCATATTTGGGACGCGTACTCGAGGTGACTGCGCACTTAAGAACAGTAAAGTACCTTAATGGGTTTGAAAGAATGAAAAGTGAAACAGGTTCTAGTAATAAAACCCAAAGTTTTGGATGCTTTGCTGACTACCATGTCGGCAAACAGAAGTCTGCCGTCGTGAAATACGCCAAGGTCTCTAATGGTCTTTGTTGTCTTTATAATTTGACCGTCTAATTTGTATCTTGTGCTGATCGAAGATGTTGATCTAGAAAAAGTAATTTGAAAACATTTGGATATATTTAGGTGTAATTTGTTTAATTGATAATACGTAACGTTACTAAAATATTGTATTAATTTACTAACACATATTTATACGTTGCCAAAAGTCTGTTAATGACATGGACTCTAAAATTCAAAGTTATATCAAACGATTAGATTGATAAGGGTTGATACGAAAATTTGGGTCCGGCCGTTAGGGTCCCATTCCGGTACGCCCCCGGCCGGAATGCACCCACAGTGAAAAATTTGTTATTCCGCTACGTCCCTGGCCGAGACGCTCCTATTGTCAAACAACCGGAGAAGACACTTGAGCAACTACTGTTGAAACAAAAGTGTTTTCCTGTCATGTATTAGCTTATTAAGAATTAGTAAGATTAGTTATTAAGTATACTCTTTAAAATATGTTCAGAAAATGCAATCTAAATTATATTAAAATATTTTCGTTTCCAAAGTTAACACCGCACGTAAAACAGTGAAAGAGATGCACGCCTATTGTGTAGACTTACGGATAAGTGAATCACAATTTTTAAACATATTTTAAAGGGTATATTTTAAAACTAATCTTACAAATTCTAAAGCTAATACACGATAGTAAAAACACTTTTGTTTTCAACAGTACTTGCTCAAGTGTCTTCTCCGTTTGTTTTACAATGGGAGCGTCTCGGCCGGGAGCATAGCGAAATAACAATTTTTTCACTATGGATGCGTTCCGGCCGGGGGCGTACCGGAATGGGATCCTAATGCCCGGACCCGAAAATTTAAGACCAGTTTTATCAAATCAATATACCTACAACATTCGAAATTACCGCTTTGACATTGTGACGTAGTATCGAAAAGAAGTCACGTAATGGAAGAAAACATTGTTTTTAAATCATATAAGACGCATGTGGTCCCATAGATTTATTTACATTTCTAACGAAATGTTCTCTTAGTTTCTAGTTGTAGTTTATAAGATTCGAGTCATAACTTATGGTTTTTAAGACCTAATATCTCTTTCCGTCCTACTCGCTGTCCATAAACTATTAATTCGATGACTAAGCGCGTTCGTAAGCATTTAAATGCGCCAATGCCTATTTATTTTTGACGAATTCTACCTTAATTTCGGGCCATTGTAATATATATTTGAAGCTGGAGTCTGTGATCACAAAAAGAGCAATGTTTTCTCTGGGAATAATTTTAAACTTTGTATACAAAAAGGTATATTATAATAAAACCTAATATATCAATGACAAACGATTATTTAGTTGCGTTACAACAATGCGTTGCATGCTTTCAGACAATATTAAAACAACGGGACTAATAAGATTTTGGTGTGGTGTTTCTATAACTTACATAATGTAGTCGAATAATAAAGACGAAAATATCTGTTACGTTAATATTTAGTTGGCAATGATCGTATGTATTCTGTGGTCAGTGTTGATACTTGATATAATATTTTTGATTTGACAGTTGTCTGACATTGAAAGACGTTGTGGTGACGGGATTTAGAGAAATTCAATTTTAAAGCACATTTCTCTTTAGATACCGGTAAAATAACGGCATAGTGCTACGGTAAATAGTAATCGTTGTAAGTGAAAATGTACCTTGGTGAATAATATATCTAAACAATTTTCATAAAAATTTGCCATTTATTAGTAACAAATTATTGTTTTTAATGGATAAGAATAAGAAAACTGAAGATATGGACATCCCAACAGTCGAAGGCAATCTCTTAGAGCAGCCCAAAGAGAAAACTGTACCAGCTCGAAATCCTCTCATGAAAGTGCGAACTTATGTGCTTGCGTTACGACCGTGGTCGCTCAGTGCAAGTTTGTTGCCGACTTTACTCGGAGCCGCGCTTGCGTACCGTCTACCAGGTGATAACGGCTTCAGTTGGTGCACCTTGTTCCTCACTTTGTGTACAATAATTCCAGTCCATGGTGCAGGCAATGTAGTCAATACTTACTTCGATTTTGTCAAAGGAATAGACAACCGAAAATCTGATGACAGAACTCTCGTGGATCATATATTGAGCATTGACGAAGTAGTTTCTCTTGGTGCTATACTGTATCTTGCTGGGTGCGCATCATTTGTACCCCTAGTAATATTATCTCCTGCTCGCATGGAACATTTGGCTCTTGTATATTTTGGTGGATTGTCTTCATCATTTTTGTACACTGGTGGCATTGGTTTAAAGTATATAGCCCTTGGTGACATATTAGTTTTAGTTATATTTGGTCCAGTTTCTGTTGTGTTTGCATTTTTGGCACAGACCGGTAGAGTTGACTGGCCTATCATTTACTATGCAATCCCTCTCGCATTAAATACAGAGGCTATTTTACACAGTAATAACACAAGAGATTTGGAGGCAGACAGTAAAGCAGAGATTGTCACATTGGCAATTTTGATTGGAAGGACTGCTTCATATCTGTTATATGCATTTTTATTATTTACTCCATATATAATGTTTGTGGTGGCTTCAGTGCGCTGTTCTTTCTGGTTTTTATTACCTATGTTAACATTACCTAGGGCATTTGAAATAGAAAGGAGGTTCAGAAGCCCTGAAGCAATGAGATATGTGCCAAGGCAAACAGCAAGACTAAATTTCTATTTTGGTATGTTGTATATGATCTCTTGTTTGTTTGCTTCTCGTCTGCCATTCCTACTGCGGTGAAATCAATTACTAACTAAAGCAAGAGTTAAATGTTTTATGAGCTTATGAATGAATAAAAATGTACAACAGTAGCTTTTTTCAGATCAATATGATTTTATTTATATTAACTTCCTGCACAATGCCGTACTGGGGTGGATTTAATGCTTAGGTGTTATTACTATTTTATTGTAATGTAGGATTGACCAATACTGTAAGAATATGGGAATTAAATATGTATGCAATAAATAATCTTAACAACACTTGTTTTTGAACCAACCAATTTATGATAGATAAATGAGAAAATTTATACTTAAATACAAATATGTTACATGGATTATCCCTAGTGGAGATCCCTTGAGGGAATTGTTATGGTTAAGTAAATTTAAATTGAAGCCTTGTTGATATGTTTTGCAGGGTTAATGTTGTAGAAAAGAATTGTATCCCAATTTTAAGTTTGAATTAGTCAATATGTTTGAGAATAAGAAAAAGTTCAAGAATTTTTCCTTGTTCCTTTGTTATGAACAACCATATCATATAACTATATGTAGATAAATATGCCATTGTCATATCGGTAATGTATGAATTATGTTGTTGACAATGAGACCAAGCTATACAAATGTAAAATCTTCATGTTGAGAATACCAAATAGGCATACATTAACCCATTTAATGTATAAACATTAGGCTGAACCTGGCTTCCAACAATTGCCTTGCATATTGTACAGAATAAATAAAATGTAGTAATAATGAATAGTGTTGTGCTGTAACTCTACTATATTATAAAATAAACTACCTCTTAATGGTTGAGATACAGATCTTTTATTGAGATTTTAAAGTAAATTATTATTGTAATACTTTTGTAATTATACAATGAAATCTCTTTATTGTGAATTGACAATAATTTATTTTAGTTAGATAAATAATAAAATTTAGTCAAATATAATTTATCATGAAATGAATATGTTGTTTTGTTATTGTGTCGATAAAAACAATGATTACCATTTATTTAAATTTATTGATATAATCAACGTAGGAGACCTCTATAATATAGAATCTTCATAATATAATGATAAATTACAAGTCAAATTATCATACAAGTGAGACCATGTAATTTTAGAAATGGATTTCATTCAGGAATGCCTGTTCTAAGAACTACATTGAATATATTGGCAGTGACTGGAGAATGATATAGTTGAGATAAAAGTAAGAGACATACTATACTTCAGATACAGTGACACTGCATTGTGCTGCTTTACTACCTGGAGCTCTACAGGATCAGAGCTCTTGTCACAGGTGCTATGTGGTAATTGATATGCTTCACAGTAGTGTCACTGCTGGTCACATTATAATACTATACTATTAGTGAGATTATGCTAATGATATTATAGTGAGTGCTATTCCCTAATTCTCAAGTGAAAATCCATTTCATATTTCATACCATAACTAAAGTTATAAAGGAACAAATCACAATGTATTAAATGATAATACAAAAATCATGTTTGCTAACAAAGACTAAACATAATATCACTAAAATGAATAGTAATCAAATCCATAATATAATTAAATACATTTTCTAATTTCCATTTTACACAAAAATAAGAAGTCTTCAACATTCCATACAATTCCTATAAGTTTATATATTTATATCCTAATGTATAACCATTAGTTAAACTAATGTAGGACTATCCATTCTAAAATCGAAATTACTTGCACACAGTTGACGTAACAGTTATTTCCTATAAAATGCACAAAGATGTTCAGTATACAATACATGCTTCACACTAAATACTCTATGTTGTGCTCGTGTTCCATGTTCTTACAAATTTGGGGTCGATACAAAAGCACCTAGATATCTTACTTAGGAAATGTCATGTTGGTTCTCATCTTAGATTTTAGGCCTTTATATCTACATGTGATGTTAGTTCTTTAAACATACGTATTTAGCGTTCCACAACGCCAAACTTTACATGTTACAGATGTTAATTTAAATCAATATTAGTATACAATTATGTCCAAATTAGTGATGAGATATTCGAAAATCATGTGCACGTTAAAGCTTTATAAAGTTGCCGAATTGATTTTTGTGTGACGAAGTTTGAGCTTAACTTGCCCTAAAACTTATTAAACATGAAAGTGAGGTTAAAATTACATAATGTATTGGTTCAATCATGTCATAGAGATTTAATATAATACTAATGGAAGAATTTTGTGACAATGTTAGCGTTACGTTGTTTATATTCAATATTAATTTACCAATTAAATTAACACCTGTATGTAAATTGAAAATGGTACGTTCGGTCGGAACGTTAGATCAGCACGTAGTTTCAACTTGGCGAAACATTCGCACGAAATAACATACATGTAATAATCTCACATTCATGCACTCGGACAATAGTCCATCAAAGGCGGAAAAATCCGTCCGGTAGTCTTTATATATGGGTTACGTTATATACATCAGACTTTATTGTTGGCTTCTAACGATTACGACGTCGGCGCTTTCTTCTCGCGCTGCCATTGGATGATTTTTTCTTTTAGCTCAGTTGCTGAAAAGTAACAATTTTTATGTAATTGGTATTCTTATACATTAATACATAAACTAATAGGTTGCGTACGTATGCTTATGTATTAGAAAAAGTGGGAACGTAAGTAGTCATTGACTAATATGTACTACATACTAGAGCAGAAAACCCACTAGCTGATTTGTAACACGCAACAAAGCGCATGCTCAGACTAGGTGGTTAGAGGCATCTCTTTTAGTCTGAGCAATACATGCAAAATCAATTAAGCACTACCTACTACTAATATTATATAGAAGAAAGATTTGATTTTTTGTTTGTTTGTAAGGATTTAACTCAAAAACATCTCAACGGATTTTAAAATTCTTTTGCCATTAGAAAGCTATATTATCACTGAGTAACATAGGCCATATTTTATTTAACAAAATGGACTGTTACTAACATAGCCTAACCTACTTTTACGCGAGCGAAGCCGCGAGCAAAAGCTAGTAATACATATTATTATGATGGCACCTTGCATTACGGTTCCAGTAAGCGCATAACGCTCAGACTAAGTTTAGCATAAGAGAGCATGCTGAAACAATTGAGGAGTCGCCTCTATTACGTATCTATCTATCAACTCAGTGGTAGTAAGAATATCTCGGGTTGCATTTGTGCGCCTGTATTTAAATAGCGGTTACGTCACTTAGTTGTACCGTACGTTCGTTTACTCTCTACCAGATTTGCAAAGAATTTATCTCATTTACTTATTTAAGAAGAAGACAATTTTGGTATCTTATAAATTAAATGACAAATAAAGGGTTGGTACATTACCTGGACGTAATTGATCCTCTGAAAGAGGTTGTCTGTTGAACGGATCAGTTGCGCTGTTCAATAAGTGACGCAGAATGACAGATCTGTCCATTATCTGGAAAATAAGAATACAGAATGAAGAAACAAGTAGGCTAACCAATTTAACCTTTGCTCATGTTAATGCCGCTCTAATGACACAAATAAGTGTGTATTGCTTCAACTCACCTTCCCAGAAGGCAATAGAACTGGGTCTGTCATAAGTGTGTCCATGAGCGGGTCTCTGAACTCTTCCGGCGCATCGGCAAATTCGTCGCTCTTTTGTTGATTTGACACTAAATAAAACAAAACAATTTTTATAAATAAAACAAGTCATACATCACTACGTCATTCTGATGGACTTGTAGTTTAAATTCAGCGCAAGGTACATTAATTAACCATTTTAAAAATACAAATCTAGTAGTCGTATCTTTTGCTAGATTTTAGTATATAAAATTTTGTAACTGCCTCTTTAATCATCAAATAGTAGGCAGCGTTTTTCTTTGATTGCTTAGCTGAGGTCGACTATATCAGACAAAACCTTAGAATCATATTTGATGGAATTACTTTAACATTAAATAAATGTTATTTTTATTTCGCAATATAGTTGCTACTTAGTACACTACTACTACTTACATTGATTGAAAAATATCATCTTGCTGTGCTATAAGCTACATCAATCATTATACAGTCCTTGTTTGTATCGTAATATATAAGGGCAATCGGCGAAGATCCGAAGACAGTGGTTGCATATTAAAAAATCAAAACTTTCTCGAGCAAATTTCAAAAGAACAATAAACGAAAGAACAAAATTTAAATGACCAAAGGTTTTATTTAGAAAAATTTTAGAATCCCAATGTATGTGACATCAAATGAACGACTGATCAAAATTTGCTAGATGTAATTTTAAAATATCAAATCAAAACTAATCAAATTTTATAATACCGCTTCCGAGTCGGCATCGTACGGATGGAAGCGGCAGGTTGTGTTAGGTTCTCTTTTAAGAAATAGGAAATAGGAGCCCTGCTTCGCGGGGCTCCGTCCAAAACACCCATTAGTTCTACCATAGAACTGAGGAATAGAACAAGTGGAAGTTGTGAACGTAGGTTATTTCACGTTAGTTCTTTTAATTTTATATATTATATATTATTTCGTCCATTCGGGGTTTCATCCTTTCGGGCATTTGGACATCGGTATTTGATGTTTTGATATAACGGCTATCGGCATTTAAAACTTTCGTTGTTTTGGAGGTCGGTATTTCAGTCCTAGTTATTATGATATTTCGGTATTGTAATACGTACCCAATTTCATTATCTAAGTTCTACCCGCATTAGCATAACGCCTATATTATTTGTATTAGCAAACCGATCATGTTGTGCAAAGGCTTTCTGTATCAGACAGGCGCTATTCGCTAATATTAATATTATTTTTACCTTTTTCAGTTAATCTATTAGATAATTAATAATTTATCCAGTGACCCATTTTGACCTTTAAACGATTTGGTCAATAGTGTAATAAATAATATAAACATTGATATTCCAGACTTTGGTCACCTAAACTTTTGATCAAATGACCATCGTTATTTTAAACTTTGTTGATTTGTACGTTGTTCTTTTGAAATTTTGCTCAGAAAAGTTTTGATTTTCTAATATGCAACCAAGACAGTTGAGGTGATTCGATTACTTAAAGAAAATGCCTTAGCTTTATATTAGATTAAAGCTTAGTTTATAACGTAAAACGAAGTATTTATCATAAGTACATAATTATCTTCCGTAACCTTCAGTTTAGCACTAAACTGAACTGTTGTTAAATGTTATTAATGATTGATACTAGGTAACGGTGTTACTCCATAATTATGCATGCTGTGACATCTTAAAATGTTGTGCATCTAGTTATTATTTATGGTCTTATTTAGTTATGAAAAATAATGTTACAACTACTGGATGTCCAAATAAATAAATACTAACCGACAATTTGATATGCGTTATCTGCGAGCGTCTTGAAACGCTCAATTTCCGTGGGAGTCTTTATGCAGGACTTAGCGAGCCGTATTGATGCCTCCTCGAACAATTCTTTGCGGAATGATCTCTGGAAATACAGTAAAGAAGGTATAAATATTTATGATATGAATTGTAAAAATACTGCTGTAACAGTTTCTTGCTAACATATGGAAATGTTAATAAAAATACTTTGTATGTCGAAAATAATTAACTATATTACTTATTTATTGTAGCATTTACGCTTTTTATTGCCAGTCCTACAACTAATAAGTAAAAGTTATCCGAATGATAAATCGCATGCTGTCTCACTCACGTTAGCTTAAATAAGAGAGATGGCGAGACTTTTATCTTATAGATAAATGGTATTTGGCAGTGGTGGGACAAGCCCTTAATGTTCGTAAATTACTCGATACATATAAGACATAATTCTTTTTTTTAATAAATTTATCTAAAAGGTAAGCCGGTAATTCGCCATTGTGCAATCATTTAATATCAAGGTTTAATAATTTAAATAAGTATTGAGAATACGATCCGAATCCATAATCGCCCGTATAAAGACAGTGGGATTCAATTATCGAAGTAGTGTAGTATTTTCTATGCATGTCATGTCCAATCAATAGCCAAATTTTGATTCATGTTGACTATGACTCGAAAGTGTGAAATGAGTGATGTATTACCTCATCAGCAGCGAGTGCGGCGTGGAACTGCGGCGAGTCGAGGTGCAGGTAGATGTCCACTAGCTGGCTCAACAGGCGCCGCGGCTCCCACCCGTACTTCTCTGGTCGACGAACCTGCGAACACATCAATATTGTAACATTTATTGCTACTGTAGGTACATACATGTTAACATTTTGGGAGTAGGTATCTATTATTTTGTTATAGAATTCAACTGCAGTTGCTAGTTCTATCTTGTAACTTATTATTCCGGCTACATTAATCAAAGGGATTAAATATAATGACCATCAAAAATACTAATTGCACAACAAAATATGCTTACTAAAATATATCATAACCAACATCTATACACCGCAAATCACTGCATTCCGTCTCGGTAGGGTTAGGTTATGTTAGGTTCCTTCTTAAACCCACAAAAAAATCATCGACTTAGTTTAATCTCTTTAAATATATTTTGGTGTGCAATTAGTATTTTTGGTAAGCATATTTTGCTGTGCAATTAGTATTTTTATGCTGTGCAGTTAAATACTAGCCTTAATCAAATCTTTATCGCTGTACTGTCACAATACAGCGATAGAGAATTGTCGTTTTATACATAGGTATAATAACATTGTAACTGGTCGATGTCTGTACCTAGGATATATAATAAGAAAAATAATGTAAGTGGTCTTTATAGGAGCTATAGAAGCCAAAACAATAGATTTAGATTTTTTGTCTCTCTGTCTGTATGTTTGTACACGCATCGCGCGGAAACTAGGTATACTGGGTGTAAGGGACGTCGTACCGCAAACTTTAGCAAGACATATTTCTATAGGTACTTATCTCGACGCAAACTTCTATTACTTAACCATAAAAACGCAAGTTTAAGATTTTATATTGATTAATATTATTACGCGGTACACATGGGACCGTACTACCAACACGACGCACCGTAGCGGGAATGACGTCTGCGCTCCGCGTACGCAGCAACAACTGATCGGTTTAAGGCGCTGACAACAGGCAAAACGGCTTATCTTTAACCAAATTTTTGCTTTGTATATACGATTTAAGATACCGATGATATATTTATACTTTTCTTGAACGTATTTCCGACCACATAGTAGTCTTCAAAACATATTTGCGATAAAAAATATCGATAAAAAGTAATGTTAAACTGAGATCTTAAACAGACTTTTCATCAAAGATATCTGTAATAATTTACAACGTATATAATAAAATTTATTACAGACATGTGTCATTTAATAATTCTAAATTTTATTTTATTTATTATTAAACAAATGTATAAGTAATTAAACAGATTTATATTACATAACAGACTACATACGCCGTGTCATCGCGTTTCCCTTTCTTTCCTATGCTGTCCGACAGTAGCGCGTAAGTGCGTTGCTAGACAGACCTGTGTCGCTCTGCTCCGCAATACTTTGTTAAAATATATAACATAGTGAGAAAGCATAACATAGTCAGCAAGTAATAATAATAAATATATTGTAATACTTATCATAAAAAGGTAGGTACAGTCCTTAAAATATAGCTTGATCTCTGTGACAGTTGTCACTAACTAACGCTTACGACGTAGCCCGTATTTTTATCGATAAAACTCTTTATTTTTAAATAGTTATTTTAGAATTGAAAACAATCTATGAAAATCTTATTTTAAAACGTAGCTGTGTGTGTAATTGAAAACAAATATTGAAAGTTTTATAAAGGTACTGTATTGGTTTTACTTCTTTTATAAATATTTAATAAGGATCGATTATCGATTTACATACCTTTATCGATTGTCACATCTCTATCTTATTCTCAATCCAGTATGACCTTGTACGTGCGTAAGCATCATATTTTTATAAAATGATTACTAGGTATTTTAGAACTTACGAGGTACATTTTAGGTGTGAATTTTTATATTTATAATGTATTGCACTTCATTTGTGATTGAACTGGAACGTAAAGAATGAAAATATAGGTGATACAAAAAAAATTGTAAACATGACGCTTGTACAAAGTTACTTCGTCGGTTTCGTAGCCATCTGTCACAGAGATCAAGCTATATTTTAAGGACTGTAGGTAGGTATTAGATTCGTAGTAAATAGGCACGCGTTTCTATGGCAACATACAGAAATGCCGAAGACTCTCAAACAGCAACAAATAAATTCATTTGATAGAAGTATGTAGTACATTTTCATATTGTTATATAAGCTCAGCAATAATTTACATTGACCTATCACAGAATTAGAACTAGGCAGATAAAAAGTCATGATGAATTATGATCATGTCATGGCTTAATATAAAAATCGACTTTAACTATAATACTTTATCTTAGCACAGATTTAAGAGCCGAACGTTTATACGTTACATTGTAATTATCTTTGGTTCTCAAAGGTGTATGCCCATAGGTGGCTCAGCAATGCACAAGATATTTATTAATATTAATAATCCTCATTTATTTAATTATAATTATTTATATTAATGTTAAACTATGTCAAGTTTGAAACAATAAGAATTAATACTATGCAGTTATATTGTTTCGGCAACAGTGCAGCCATTTAATACAAGGAAATACAAGTACAGTGCTGCCACTAAACACTCAATTATTGTACCGATTATAATTTTCGATAAATAATAATCGATATTGTTCAAATACTCTATCGATGTCTATAGTATAAAATTGCAAACGTAAAAGTGCCATTATATTCAAAACAATGATTTATATTTATTTATGACCGTCGTTCAATTTAACGCTTGGTAGACTAATAAGTGAGTTTAGATGTTTTCCAGTTTTCACAGTTTGGTAGTTTAACTTACTTTCTTAAAATCTAAGTAAACCTTCATCATAAACTGCCATGTCATCCACGTAATACCGGTTGAAGTCGTATATAAATACTTGCAGCATACTATATGTCACGGAGATATATCGTGTATAATCAATGTTGATTCAGCATCAGTTTTCAACTTATCCATGCGCGGATAGTATGGGTATATTAAAATATGATACATTTTCGTTTATTTCAGCTGTTTAATAAATGGGTGACTATAATTTACTTCGTTTTAATTATTTTAGGGATAAAAATTACCTATATTAAAAATTGCTGGAATTGATTCAGTAGCCGATTTTGAACAAACTACTTTCAGGTTGTGCGTTTATTATGTTACATGTTGTATATTCTAGCAAATTGTTAAATTTAAAGTAGGCTAAATATATAATTTAGTTCATACACTGAAAACTCTAGCTTAATTTTAACTCTTTTTCTTTCTCTCCGTGTGCAGTAATACAATAAAAGTTATTTGCATATCTAGCATATCATCTGGCTCATCAAGCTACAAGCTCAAAAGTTTAAATGGCGAAACCTTTTCCAAGAGTTAACGTGATTTAGACCACATGTTAACATCTACGAATATACAACTGCTAAATCCTATATCTGCAATGAATTAGAAAGCATCAGCGACTTTTCTGTCAAATTCCATCAAGAAATTGCGTTACCAAAAATTCATAAAGCCAGGAAACTCAAAGGGCCTTGGTAAATTTCAACGTGGTATAGTGGTACTGGAATCATTGGATGAAATCGAGGCTAACTATGCTAATCTTGAGACTGAGTTGAAGTGGGCAATTGTGATAATGGCAGAGGAGTGATTAGGTGGGACAAAAGTTACCTGGAAGCCTATGAATAGGTGCTGAAAGAGCATATGAACAATTTTTTTAATTTTTGGTTCTGTTTTCTCTCCGCTTACGGTAGTACAGTAAAAGTTGTATAGATATTTGGCATATCATCTGGTTCATCAGGCTAAAAGCTCATCATTCTCTGATGTTATGTTATGAAATTATTCATACAATCCACGAAACACTGAAACATTATGGCACACAACCAGAAAAGTGTGCCCACGAAGTATTAATACGTATTAAAAATTGCAGGACGTAATTATCCCAGGCTAAGAACAATGCTTAGTTCTTGTTCCTAGATCCAAGGTGACTTTTCTTTTGTTTTTAAAGTAACGACGTGTTTGTGCTATCAATTCGGTAAGACACACTTAGCGAACGGTCATGTCGTTAGTTCCCGCGCCGCAATTCAAATACGATTACGCAAATACGTAGTCCAAAAAATATTTAAGTGGTGAAACATTATCTTATATATAAAATTCTCGTGTCACAATGTTCGTTCCCGTACTCCTCCGAAACGGCTTGACCGATTCTCATGAAATTTTGTGAGCATATTGAGTAGGTCTGAGAATCGGCCAACATCTATTTTTCATACCCCTTAGTGATAAGGATTGTCTACACCAAAAATTTTTTTTAAATCTTTTGGTCTAAACATTTTTTTATGGCAAAGCAACGTTTGCCGGGACAGCTAGTAGGTACCTATATATAACCTAATAACATTTAGGTACACGGAGAAAAATTATAGTGATAATTAATTTTAAAAATAGTATAATTTGTAATATTTAAACGCTATTGGAGTATTTTAAAAATTCATAATCTTCTTCTTAGCGTATCGTTACCAAACACTTTTACTAAAATAATTGTACTTTTTGTTGAATTATTAAACTGTAATTTTTGTTGAATTATTAAGACTCGTTTTCGCCGTGTATATAATATTGCTTTTTTATTTTTGTGAACCAGACAACAATATTAGGGCCAAATATGCCGCCCTAGGCTCCTTACTCAGCCTGCTGGTAAATCCGCCATCGCTCATAATGTTCTGTACTTCTAAATATAATACTTACTAAATATCCTTAAAATAATAATTTATAATAAAAGTTAAAAGTGTTTTATTCATGTTGTATAATTGAGTACTAGTTTCTTTTACCAGAACAATACAAATAAAATAATAAAGCGTCGCTCTTTATGGTATAAGCGGAGCGCATTCCAAACCAAAAAGAATTATTGTAGTTCCATGGGCGTTGTGTGCGCGCGGCAAAGAATATTAGAAAGGTACACACGGCAGTCAGCACGCGTCGCTGTGCGCCGCGTGGCACGCCGATACACTTATTTAAATTAATGTATCTCCTTTGTGCTAATCATTTTATTTGGTTGTCCAAGTATGACAGGGTACGAAAATGGTAGAAAAAGGAAATGATGACTTTTTTCATTTCCTTCCATTTTTCAGTCAGTTTTAAAGTTACAGTTTCTCTTGTTTTCGGAAGTGCTCTGCTCACACCCAGTATAATAATATCCATAAAATATTATTCAAATTACTTTTAGATTCCAACAAAAATAAAATCATATTTCATACAAAATATTTTTATCTTATCTAATTTATTTAAGCTCTGTGTAGAAATGTTTTGAAAGTATCGCCACCTGCTAGATACATTTCATCAACTTCTTAAATGGATAGTCCTAATAGTTCACAACAATTTCCGTAATAATTTGCGGTCCTACGTTGTCCAAAATATGATTGTGGACGTGGCTTAATATGCAAATGCTCAAGGTCATTTTATTTATTTATTTATTCATTCGATCTAACAAGCTAACAGATGTAACACCCAAAACGCTTACAAGATAACTCGTTCAAAAATTAAGTTGAACGTAAACTAAACATGCTCTTCACATATACATATTTATAAAATATCAAAAAGTCATAGATTATAAATAATAATAACAATAAATTAATAAATTACAATAATGAATTAAAAATATTAAAAACAAAATGTAAAATGTCAGCCCTCTAAATTATAATATGTCATTTAAAATTATACGAAATTTATTATACAAATGTTCTAATCCATTAGGCATTGATTACTATTAGGCAATTTTCTAATTTCGTCATTGCGCCTTTTGTTTGAGCATCACACAACTCTCGATGATAGACTTACTTCCTCTCACTGTTATTCAAAAATTTTTACGGCAAAAATATATTTTAGTCTTCCAACTACTTTAATAAGGCTTCTTCATCAAAGTAACTTCAGTTGTCGACTATATAGGTACTTTTTAATTCTAAAATGGTAATAACTTTTTTTATCTAAATTATTGTTTTCTTTAGCTTCTGTTCCCAAAATAAATATTTTGTTTGTTTATGTGTACTTATACGAAATTAAATCCCGACTTACGCGAATTCGAGTAAAGCGGTTATCGCTCAGTTCCACCTATAGCGTAAGTTCAGGGCAAACAGCGACACATCAACCTAGACTGTTTGGACTTTGAACTATTAGAAGTTGAACGCTGCGAATCGTGCGAGAGAGTGCGTTAAATTTTTTTATGCTTTATCCTTACCATTACAACGACACCACTATGCACTGTCCCTTTCCGAATATTCTCTATTTTGTATGTAGCGTAGTTATGCGTATATAGGGTATCTAACTTGATGTGTAGCCGTGTGTACCTACTTACAAATTCCACGGGTACGAAGTCGCCGGAAAAGCACATACAGTACATAACAAAACATTAAAATGTGATTATTTACCTTAAGATTTTTACACTTGGGCCCGCAGAGCTGTTGTAGGTTAAAGTTAAGCATGGATGCAAGCCTGTCGACTAGCTCCGCGCGGAGGAATGGCTCTTTGATTTCAACCGTCAAGTATTCCAACATGTCAACCGTTTCCCTGTAAAAATGTACAAAACGAAATCTTAAATTAATCTAAACCTTTTTTAATCACTTTCGAAAGTCGAAAGGATGACAATCCGCCATATGTCACATCACAAAGTTTCTCAATAGTAAAGTCGTAATAGTAATGTTATAATCAGTGGATATGCGTAATGGTAGTCAAAAAGTTTCTCAAAATAGTAATGTCGAGATTCGATCGAGTGATATAATTGTATTCGAACACGATCCCTCCTGCGCCTCGTGGATGCGCTTCAGGTACTGCGACACAAGCACTACTGAGACGTTACCTGGCGAGCGTGAGGTAGGAGCGACACTGGCGCTCGTCCTGCGCGAGTGCGCGCGCGCGCGCGTCGCCCGTCGAGCCGCTGGCGCCCGCGCCGCCCTCCTGCGCCTCGTGGATGCGCTTCAGGTACTGCGACACAAGCACTACTGAGACGTTACCTGGCGAGCGTGAGGTAGGAGCGACACTGGCGCTCGTCCTGCGCGAGTGCGCGCGCGCGCGCGTCGCCCGTCGAGCCGCTGGCGCCCGCGCCGCCCTCCTGCGCCTCGTGGATGCGCTTCAGGTACTGCGACACAAGCACTACTGAGACGTTACCTGGCGAGCGTGAGGTAGGAGCGACACTGGCGCTCGTCCTGCGCGAGTGCGCGCGCGCGCGCGTCGCCCGTCGAGCCGCTGGCGCCCGCGCCGCCCTCCTGCGCCTCGTGGATGCGCTTCAGGTACTGCGACACAAGCACTACTGAGACGTTACCTGGCGAGCGTGAGGTAGGAGCGACACTGGCGCTCGTCCTGCGCGAGTGCGCGCGCGCGCGCGTCGCCCGTCGAGCCGCTGGCGCCCGCGCCGCCCTCCTGCGCCTCGTGGATGCGCTTCAGGTACTGCGACACAAGCACTACTGAGACGTTACCTGGCGAGCGTGAGGTAGGAGCGACACTGGCGCTCGTCCTGCGCGAGTGCGCGCGCGCGCGCGTCGCCCGTCGAGCCGCTGGCGCCCGCGCCGCCCTCCTGCGCCTCGTGGATGCGCTTCAGGTACTGCGACACAAGCACTACTGAGACGTTACCTGGCGAGCGTGAGGTAGGAGCGACACTGGCGCTCGTCCTGCGCGAGTGCGCGCGCGCGCGCGTCGCCCGTCGAGCCGCTGGCGCCCGCGCCGCCCTCCTGCGCCTCGTGGATGCGCTTCAGGTACTGCGACACAAGCACTACTGAGACGTTACCTGGCGAGCGTGAGGTAGGAGCGACACTGGCGCTCGTCCTGCGCGAGTGCGCGCGCGCGCGCGTCGCCCGTCGAGCCGCTGGCGCCCGCGCCGCCCTCCTGCGCCTCGTGGATGCGCTTCAGGTACTGCGACACAAGCACTACTGAGACGTTACCTGGCGAGCGTGAGGTAGGAGCGACACTGGCGCTCGTCCTGCGCGAGTGCGCGCGCGCGCGCGTCGCCCGTCGAGCCGCTGGCGCCCGCGCCGCCCTCCTGCGCCTCGTGGATGCGCTTCAGGTACTGCGACACAAGCACTACTGAGACGTTACCTGGCGAGCGTGAGGTAGGAGCGACACTGGCGCTCGTCCTGCGCGAGTGCGCGCGCGCGCGCGTCGCCCGTCGAGCCGCTGGCGCCCGCGCCGCCCTCCTGCGCCTCGTGGATGCGCTTCAGGTACTGCGACACAAGCACTACTGAGACGTTACCTGGCGAGCGTGAGGTAGGAGCGACACTGGCGCTCGTCCTGCGCGAGTGCGCGCGCGCGCGCGTCGCCCGTCGAGCCGCTGGCGCCCGCGCCGCCCTCCTGCGCCTCGTGGATGCGCTTCAGGTACTGCGACACAAGCACTACTGAGACGTTACCTGGCGAGCGTGAGGTAGGAGCGACACTGGCGCTCGTCCTGCGCGAGTGCGCGCGCGCGCGCGTCGCCCGTCGAGCCGCTGGCGCCCGCGCCGCCCTCCTGCGCCTCGTGGATGCGCTTCAGGTACTGCGACACAAGCACTACTGAGACGTTACCTGGCGAGCGTGAGGTAGGAGCGACACTGGCGCTCGTCCTGCGCGAGTGCGCGCGCGCGCGCGTCGCCCGTCGAGCCGCTGGCGCCCGCGCCGCCCTCCTGCGCCTCGTGGATGCGCTTCAGGTACTGCGACACAAGCACTACTGAGACGTTACCTGGCGAGCGTGAGGTAGGAGCGACACTGGCGCTCGTCCTGCGCGAGTGCGCGCGCGCGCGCGTCGCCCGTCGAGCCGCTGGCGCCCGCGCCGCCCTCCTGCGCCTCGTGGATGCGCTTCAGGTACTGCGACACAAGCACTACTGAGACGTTACCTGGCGAGCGTGAGGTAGGAGCGACACTGGCGCTCGTCCTGCGCGAGTGCGCGCGCGCGCGCGTCGCCCGTCGAGCCGCTGGCGCCCGCGCCGCCCTCCTGCGCCTCGTGGATGCGCTTCAGGTACTGCGACACAAGCACTACTGAGACGTTACCTGGCGAGCGTGAGGTAGGAGCGACACTGGCGCTCGTCCTGCGCGAGTGCGCGCGCGCGCGCGTCGCCCGTCGAGCCGCTGGCGCCCGCGCCGCCCTCCTGCGCCTCGTGGATGCGCTTCAGGTACTGCGACACAAGCACTACTGAGACGTTACCTGGCGAGCGTGAGGTAGGAGCGACACTGGCGCTCGTCCTGCGCGAGTGCGCGCGCGCGCGCGTCGCCCGTCGAGCCGCTGGCGCCCGCGCCGCCCTCCTGCGCCTCGTGGATGCGCTTCAGGTACTGCGACACAAGCACTACTGAGACGTTACCTGGCGAGCGTGAGGTAGGAGCGACACTGGCGCTCGTCCTGCGCGAGTGCGCGCGCGCGCGCGTCGCCCGTCGAGCCGCTGGCGCCCGCGCCGCCCTCCTGCGCCTCGTGGATGCGCTTCAGGTACTGCGACACAAGCACTACTGAGACGTTACCTGGCGAGCGTGAGGTAGGAGCGACACTGGCGCTCGTCCTGCGCGAGTGCGCGCGCGCGCGCGTCGCCCGTCGAGCCGCTGGCGCCCGCGCCGCCCTCCTGCGCCTCGTGGATGCGCTTCAGGTACTGCGACACAAGCACTACTGAGACGTTACCTGGCGAGCGTGAGGTAGGAGCGACACTGGCGCTCGTCCTGCGCGAGTGCGCGCGCGCGCGCGTCGCCCGTCGAGCCGCTGGCGCCCGCGCCGCCCTCCTGCGCCTCGTGGATGCGCTTCAGGTACTGCGACACATAAACATCAGTGAGCTGGTATTTACATTATATGCACGCACAGATGGCGTACTGTTTTAATTGGTTACCTAGCCACTGCGCCGCGTCGAGCGCAACTTCGAATGTCACACGGGACAAAAATTTATTTGATCCACAAATAAGTAACATGTTCCAACACTGGATCTTCTTTGTGTCCGTTGTTTTAATGTTTGTTAAGACCTTCGCGACACAGAATTAATTCCTAGTGCAGGAATTATCTTTCATAAATAACAAAAACAGTACAGAAGTACATGTTATCTATACCAATTTCCCAAAGGCGTTTGAAGAGGTAGAAAATAGACATTCTAAAAAAAATTGGCTCACGCAGGTACCTATTTGTGGCTCGCTACTTAGATGGTGTGAATTCTACCTCACGAACAGATTACAGCTCGTGAAAATCAGAGGCTACAAATTTGTAGCTAGAGTGGTCCCGCCTGTAGTACCCCAGGGCTCACACCTAGGACCCCGCTTCTTCTTAGTATGTCAATGACCTATATTCTGCCATAACATCTAGTTACCAAATATTCACAGACGATCTTAAGTTATACAGAACTATCTCTAATCATAATGACATGAATTCACTCCAAAGTCAGTTTGGAGTATAAAAGCAACTAACCATTGGTGCTCTTTAAATGGAATGACGATTAATACAACTATATGCTATATTCAATTCACACGAAATCCTACGCCTGCCACTAATTACATTGCCGATATTTCAATGAATGAAGTCTTGAAACATAAGAAAATTGGGTGATGTGGTTGATACAAAATTGGACTTACGCGAATATATAGACAGTATCGTAAGCAAAGGAGCGCGCTTAGTTGGTTTTGATATACGTTAAACGAAGTTCTTTTACGATCATGAAAACCCAATTCTTCTTTTCAACTATTGTGTATTTATTTATTTCATTTAGGTCCTTCACAGCTGACAATTTATATTAATAAAATTATAATTAAGACAGTACGCCAATTACAAAAACTAATTATTACAAGCAAGAGTAAACATTTAAATCTATATGTAATTTCAACCGATTATTCCGTTGGCCCATATTATATCATAATGTTGTCGTGTCTGAGTGTGACGGTGTATGAGGCTGTGTATGGATGAATGAGGGTGTGTACTCGTGTGTATACCAGTGAGTATGTCAGTGAGTGCACTTGTATATTTTTACCTGCATGCATTTTTTTATTTTTTTTATTTTTGCTATTTGTCACTGTTGTTAGACAGAGTCTTTAATATTTTATTTTTATAAGAGTTGCGAGATGTGTTAAATGGATCCAGTGAAGAGAAGTTATTATTATAAATGCTAGGAATGCGACTGAATGGCGACATTTTTAAATACTTAGTTGAAACAATTGGAATCGAGAATAGTTGCGTTTGTCTGGTGCGCTTAGAAGGAACGTTAAAGCCGATTATTTGTAGCAGTTCCGGACAATCAAATTTACAGTGAAGTACATCATACAAAAACAACATATCTGTGACTTGTCGTCTATCTTCCAGAGTCATAATATTATGATACCCGCACGATTACTCGTATGATTTATTTACTAATTTAACTTTATAATTTAAATGCTTGATGAATTTATGTTGAATTTTTTCAATATTCTGTATGTGTACCTTAAAGAATGGTCGCCAAATAATAGATTCAAATTCTAGGATGCTCCTTACAAAACTAAAATAAAGAATTTTTAGACATTGTGAATCTTTGAATGATTTACTGTTGCGTATTACAAATCCCAGAGATTTATACGCTTTGCTAACCATCTGTTCTATATGTGAGTTAAAAGTAAATTTGCTGTCCAAAATCACACCTAAATCTCGCACTTCTGCGGTTCTAGATATTTCTTCATTGCTTATGCGATAATCATAAACAATAGGGCGTTTTTCTTAGTAAACGTTATTGTCATACACTTCTGGGTGTTTATACTAATTTTATTATTGCGATAGTAAGTTGTTAGTCGGTCTAAATCAGATTGCAGTAGCTAGCAATCCGCAATGGTGTCGATTCTGCGAAATATTTTCTTATCATCAGCATATAGGAGATGTTTTGAGTATTGAAAGTTATCTGCTATATCAAAAAGATACATATTGTACAGTAGTGGAGATAACAAGGATCCTTGGGGCACCCCGGAAGTGCCCTCCACAAAGTCTGATCTGTAACCACCCAAGACTACAGCTTGGCGCCTATTTCGGATGTAAGATTGCAACCAGCGTAACAAGTTACTTTTTATTCCTACAGCATTTAATTTTGATAGTAAGATATTATAATTAACGCAATCAAATGCTTTTTCATAATCCGTATAAATTACATCTATTTGAGCGTCGCTCATATGTGAGATTATGTAGTTACTGAGCTCTAAAAGGTTAGTATTAACATTACGGCGTTTGACAAATCCATGCTGTGAAGACGGTATGTAGTGCTGCGAAGCAATGTAAATATGCTCATACACAAGCCGTTCCAACATTTTACCAAAATTATTTAATAATGAAACTGCTCTATAATTGGTAACATCCAATAACAGAAGAAAAGAAGAATAGGGTATGTATAAGAGAAATAGGCTAATAATTTTAAATAATAATAATAAATAATTTAATTATTCACAAGAATACGCAATTTATTTTTAACTTGTTAGTGCATTTTTTGTCTGTTCGAAGTCAGTTTTCTTCTTTGTAAAAATTTTTGTTTCAATGTACTCTAATTCAAATAAATACTAATTCAAAGAACGAACAGATGCACCAATGTGCATCTGTTCGTTTTTTAAATTAGTATTTAACTGAAAAATGTTACATTCCTTGATTAGTTACAAATTCAAAATTTAGATTTAGATTGTGATGAACATACGGACGCTTTTTTTTAACATAGCATGTAGTGTACACTTCAAGAAGCCGCAGAATAAATAAAAAGCAGTGAAATATTTACGAAAATTTGCTTTGCATTGTTGTTATTATATCTTGACAATATTGGCTTGAAATTAAGAAAATATTATTTTAATTGTAGTTTTAATACCTTTTCTTTTGGCGTATTTATATGTTACATATTGATTACCATAATTCTCTCAAGAATTAAGATTCCTTGGAAATCTGTATATTAAGATCACGAAAATATAAAAACGGTTGCTGGCGCTCCCGAGGCATACACTTCTGTCTAAACACGGACAAAGCAAACATGGCAGCAATCAGCAGACAACATTTGTTAATTTTTATTTACATAATTGAAAACTAATTATTTATTTAGAGGTAATTGAACTAGATAGTCAAAGATGGCAAACGGCGTATACGTAAAATTTTGATCTATCCACTTATATCTATGCTATTGATTACCTTATTAAATCACACTACAGGTACACTAATTTATAGATGTAATTAGTAAACTGAGCCACGACAACACTATTGCACTCACACATGCATATATTTTTAGTAACATATTTCATCTCTCATTGTTTTGCACATAAATTTATGATTTATGAGTTCATAAATTGGTTTTTACCCTTGAACAACGCATTTTCTCTATTATTTATAAATTAACTAGTATTGTATTATACTTATAAATCTTTCAAAATCAATGAACATAGCATCATTATTCGCAGCGTAATTTAAAAGAACTAGACGGACATATAGATAGGCAGATGCGGATAGCGACTGTATGCTTTGACACAGCCGACTCTCGTCTAGTATGATATTACGACAAAGGACGATAAGTGGCTTCAAAATTACTTAAAAAATAAAAGTAAAAATAACAACTTACCGTGAGGCACTCGTCAAGTAGGAATGTAGTATCGTTCATCAACATGTTGATGAATTTGACAAACTGACGGCCTGAGCGTGACTCCTTTACTATGGCCTGTCGATAAAACAATATATTTATTAATGATGATTACACCAACATCGCGATGACAAATTGATGCTCTTGCGATGAGCCGCTTCGGTAAACATATAACCGCGCAGCCTTATATCAATTACAGTCATAACATCACTGTTTCTAGTAGGTTGTCGCTGGTATCAGTAATTAATTTAAACCAATATGAAAATTTACCCATTCCATTAGTACCCATTAAGGCTTCTACATGTAGAATAAAAATATGAATAATAGTAAGTTAAAACGATTTTAAAATAAAAAGAAGAGCCTTGTAACGAAAGTTTTGGATTGCCATGCAGATATCTCTATAGTTCGATCTTACGGAACGCGCGTCTAATTTTTAAAGTTACGTGCGTTTTAAATATTTTATTATAACTTATTCTACCGGCAAAGAAAACACGAATATGTCTAGCTGAAACTGTACGTCAGAGTACGCCATAAAGATCTCAGAAATGTGTGACGTTTGCACTCCGTATTACACTCTAACCGTTATCACGCTGTGAGGAGGTTTGTGCCCAGCTGTAGTATAGTTCAGAGTTGATTATGGCATTACGAAGAGAATAAATGGTGAAGAACGTGAATTCTAAAATTAAATGTCTACACAAAAATTTATTAATAGGCGGCAAAACGCATGTCAAGTGCTAGGATTGGCTGACTGCATTAACAAGAGCCAATCAAATCTCTAGACATGATTTTGATTTTGTCACGTTGTTGATTAATCTTGCAGAAAGCTAATGTTATTCTTTAATAGTCAATTTAGGTAAGCCATATATATAAAAAACTAGATGTGCCCGTGGTCTCACTAGCGTTTATGATTACTGCGCCGGCCCCATGGTTCGTAGCGTGATGTTATATAGCCTATAGCCTTCCTCGATAAATGAGCTATCCAACACTAAAATAAGTTTTCAATTCGGTCCAGTAGTTTCTAAGATTAGTGCGTTCAACCAAACAAACAAACAAACTCTTCAGCTTTATAATACTAGTATAGATTTGTCAAGCGATTAAAATAAAAAAGTATGTCTATATACATTTTCAAGTTGTAAATCTCACCTGTTTATGAATCGGTCGCTCCCACATGCCTTTCAATATGATACTGATATGGAATCGGATCGTGAACTTGTCGTAGAACTCTGTACTCTGTCCAGTTGTTTCTATATCTGTGTAGAACTTCATTAGGGCACTGGGCAGAGCGGTCTGTGACATCGGATGGTCCATGAATTTCTCGTATACATTTTTCAGTTTCAGTGGCACGGATAAGTTAATGACGAAGAGCACCTCCACGATCTTGGCGACGAGGTACGGATTCTTGAAAAGACGGGAGTTGCATATTGCGGATAGAAGCCAGGTTATAATCGGATCCTCTATGTAGTCTGCGACGATTTGTGGCACATATCTGCAATTGACAAATATATTTAGTCAGTGAGGTTGACTTGATTGACTGACTTGACGTGATTGCGTGAGGAACTAAGACGAGGAGGAAATATCCTTGCAAATATGCGATGTCCATTTCTTAACCAATCGGCAGCAAAGGAGGCGCGGTAAGAGTAATAGTCTGCAGAATAGCACGTGAGTGCACTGCAGTCTCAAGTGTATCAGATACTTACTGCACAGCAAAGAGCATGAACTCTGCGATGTCCTCGACGTACCACTCGGGCGTGGCGGCGAAGGCGGCGCGCGCGGGCGCGGCGTTGAGTTGCGCCGTCAGCAGCGCGCACACGCTCGAGTAGAACTGCAGTCTCAAGTGTATCAGATACTTACTGCACAGCAAAGAGCATGAACTCTGCGATGTCCTCGACGTACCACTCGGGCGTGGCGGCGAAGGCGGCGCGCGCGGGCGCGGCGTTGAGTTGCGCCGTCAGCAGCGCGCACACGCTCGAGTAGAACTGCAGTCTCAAGTGTATCAGATACTTACTGCACAGCAAAGAGCATGAACTCTGCGATGTCCTCGACGTACCACTCGGGCGTGGCGGCGAAGGCGGCGCGCGCGGGCGCGGCGTTGAGTTGCGCCGTCAGCAGCGCGCACACGCTCGAGTAGAACTGCAGGCTGCGCCGCATCAGTTCGCCTTCCAGTAGACCCGTCTCTGCGCATTGCTTCGACCTGCACAAGTGCATGTGTCATTATATTAACTGTTCAATGCAGCAGAAAAAACAACAGTTTCTTCACTTTGAACTACGGTGGAAAATCAAGAAAAGCCAACCGTGCTTACAGGGTGATCCTTCGATCTCCGAGAAGTTGGGATTGTCCAACATTGAGAATTCGTAGTGATATGTTTATTTTATTTTATTACATGGAAAACTTACAGCTATACGATACAAGTAATAAAAAAAATAACTACATAAATTATTCCAATGACAAGTTTTCACAAACAGCTAAAAATAAATAAAATCACTTTTATATAGATATTCTAAAACAACACAAATCAAATTAAATTAAACAAACATATTAAAGATATTTGTTAGCAAAGAACTTATCACACAATGTTTTCTTTAATGTGGTAACTTTGGTGTTAAAAAGATCGATGTCTGCATTCCGGCATGTCACGTTGTACGTACGACATGACCTCATTAAGTAGAAATTCTGTCTATAATTTGTGCTTACAAACGGTACATGTAGCAGGTTTGAGTTGCGCAATAATGCAATTTGCTCACCAACTCTGTTACATTAATCGAACCATTAACTACACTAAATAAAAACGCAAGGTCAGCAATTCTGCGTCGTTCATGCAATGGTAGTAAATGGAACTTTCTGCAGCGACTTGTGTAATTTGTAAGTAACACTGGGAACGATATTGAATGTACCTTGTGATTTTTTCCTGAATGTTTTTGATTCGGTTTACGTATATATCATATTGCGGATTCCACACTTGAGAGGCGTATTCAAGGTGGCTACGGACCAAGGAACAGTATAGGATTTTTATAGTTTTTATGCTTTTAAAGTCCGATGACATTCGACACACGAATCCAAGGGCTTTTGCAGCTTTTGAGACAATATCATCAATGTGAATTTCGAAGGTGTTTGGAGTCAAATGTTACTCCTAAGTCTTTAATGTAGTTGACTCTAGTTACATGTGTGTTTTTAAATCTATAATTGAACGTAATTGGGTTAGGTTTCCGTGTGTAAGAGCATACGTAGCACTTGGACACGTTTATGTCGAGGTAATTAAGACTACAGTATGCTTCAAAGCGTTCTAGATCCTCTTGAAGAAAACGCGTGTCTTCAATACTTTTTATTTGTCGTGTAATCTTAAGGTCGTCAGTGTACAACAATATTTTAGAGTAATTAAAGCAGGAAATTATATCATTAATGAAAATATTGAACAAAAGGGGTCCCAATAATGATCCCTGGGCAACACCGGATGGGACCAGAAATGGTCTCGAAGCGTATCCACTCAGCACTACAGTTTGACACCCGTTTTCAACGTATGACTTGAACCATCTGTACAGGTTTCCCCTTATTCCCATATGATACAGCTTACCCAACAGCGTTTTATGATGTATTCTGTCGCAACACTTACTGTAGTCTGTCTGTATTATATCTACTTGGATGCGTTGTGCCATAGCATCTGTCAGGAGATCACTGCAAAGTACAAGGTTTGTCGTGGTGGACCGTCCAGTCAAGAAACCATGCTGATATTTGCCAAAGTCAAGTTTAATTGCAGAGTACAACTGCTTATGTATAATTTTTCTAGAATATTGCGAGTATACATAATTTAGATATTGGTCTATAGTTTTCTATCTTATTCTTAGCTCATTTCTTATGTAGGTGTTATGTATACCATCTTCCATATATCGGGTACAAAACCTTCTTTAATAGAGCGTTGAAATAATAAGGTGACAGCAGTAGTAAAACTGTCTGCACAGATCTTTATAAAAATTGGCGGTATATTATCTGGGCCTGCAGTCTTATTCAGATCAACTTGTTTGAGCAACATTTGAACCTCGTTTTCGTTTATTTCAATACTATTTAAATGAGAGTAGGAATGATTCTGATCGCGGGAATCTTGAATGTTACATGGAGCATGTGATGATGCTGGTAGAAGATTTGACTCAAAATAATGACCGAACATGTTACATATGTCATCACCGTCACTTGAGGAGACGTTTACCAGAGACATCAGTGCGGGGTACGAGTTAGATTGTTTCCTCGACTTAACATAACTCCAAAAAGCTCTCGGGTTTTTATATATATCCAATTCGATTTTCGCTAGAGAGAATCAGAGGAATGCAACGGATGTATGACCGGGCTCGACGAATTAACCTTAGCCGTAACTCGTTACGAAAACCCTAAACATGTGGGGTCTTACAATAACTCGAGTCGTCCCATATTTGTAAATCGTATGCGGGATATATTATATGCTGAAATGCGTGTTGTATCTCGATTGCCGTATGTTTGATACAGGACGGAAAATATGGGAGAGTTAAATAAAGTTTATCGCTTGCAGGTGATTGCCTCGGTATCTACTAGTGCTGTTCTTTAAAAACAAGGTTGTCAACCTTTAAGCACTAGGTCAGTGCATTTGAAATCTATATAATCGGAAGGTGTCTCTGGCACAGCGGTGAGTTAGGTCACGGCGTCAGGTTTATGTCAACAGATTCGTGTAGTACTTAACTGGTCAGTAAATGGCCAGTAAATGTACTCTTTATTTACAGAATCGATTGATTATTTCCTTGAATTTACTCTACTCTCTGACTGACTGTTCCAGTCAACTAGCGGAATTTAAGTGAGAATTTAATACGTTTAAAGCTATGAGGGCTAAACCTTAATGCCGGCTATGTTGAACTAGGAACGATTCACAGCACGCCCATATGAGGTACTTTGGCCCGGTACTGGAAAGGTGATGGCGCTTTGACGAGCACTTCAGCCGTCTTACTCCGAGGTTTCTTGGTGCTGCGTCCGCTCTTGGGCGACTCTTGCCGAATTTGGGCGTCAGCCCAGCTCAGCGTCGGTTGTAGGCGGCTCTACGCGGGGGTTGTCCGGCCGATGGCGCTTTACGGCGCACCGGTGTGGGTGGACTCCCTGACCCAGTGAAGGACTATCTTGCGGAGACCGCAGAGAGCCATGGCGGTCAGGATCATACGCGGATACAGCACGGTGTCTGCTGACGCAGCCTGTGCATTGGCCGGAACTCCCCCGTGGGACTTGGAAGCGGAAGTGCTTAACGAAGCATTTAAAGTCATGTCGTCGGTATAGGAGGAGATGGGTGTTCGTCCCCTCCCGAAGATGATAACTGCTGCACGAAACCGAGCCTGCCAAGGCTTACTTTTAAAATGGAAGGCGCGGCTGGATGTGCCCTTAGGCGGATTCAGCACCGTTAAGGCCCTCCAGCCAGTGTTGGCGTGGTGGGCAGCGCGGCATGGGATCCTTTCCTTCCGACTGGTGCAGGTATTGTCAGGGCACGGTTGCTTTGGCAAGTACCTGCACACGGTCGCTAGGTGGGAACCGAGTCCCATCTGCCACCACTGCGATAGTACTGAGGCCACGACGCAGCACACGCTCGAGGTATGTCTTGCCTAGGCGGTGTAGCGCCATGAACTCGTCGACTTTGTGGCCTGCGATCTCTCGCTGCCGGTCTTTATCAAAGCCATGGGCGACAGCGAGATGAACTGGATAGCGGTCGCATCTTTCTGCGATGACGTTATTTCGCGGATGGAGGCGGCGGAGCGGATCCGTGAGGAAAGTGTTCTTGCGGATCAGAGCCACCGCCGGCTGCCCGGGTGACGCAGGCGCGCTCATATAAACACTGACATAATTGGAAACCTATGGTGTCTGACCCCCAGTTTGGCGCTCTGACTCAATAGGGTAAGTAAAAGATTTGCTTTATATAGTTGCACCAATGCTAGATAATGCCATATTGATCTGATTATAAATCAATGCACTGGAACCATAAAATATCAGTCAGCTAACTGACCTGTGTAGTCTCTTGATTTGCCGACGCCAACGACGAAGCAACTCGCGGTTGCGCAACGCCGAAAAACTGTTGCGCCACTGCGGCTCAGCAGCCATCAACTCTTCGATCACTTTTTGTAGGTCACGGAACGCTCTAAAAAACAGAAAGGTACCGTCTTAAAAATATCAAAGTTAAATTTATATTAATACAGGTAAACGGCGATGAGCATTTACCTAAACCTAAACAAAATTAAACTGCTTTTAGTTCAATAACACACAATATACAGACAAAGAAAATACAAATTTAAAAATATCTGTGCCCTCTGTGGGCGAAATGTGTTCGGACGTTCTTAACTTGTAACACCTTGATTGTATACCATGGCTCAAGTGAATAAAGTTTCCATTATATTCTAAGATATCGATACTATAAGCACATTACATTTTTTTTGGCATTTTTGATACACATACATCTTGTATAGACCCTAGTCTTAAGATATGTACATAACTGAATAAATGACTACGATTAGGTAATATAGCCACCAAGCCCCGTTATGAATGGATTTATATCCGACCCGTATAACAAATGTCCCGTTTCGATAAAAGAAACGTCCTACGTCAATAATTACGAAACCGAGGCGAGAATCAAAACATAAACGCCAAATTGAATGAAATATTTATTACACAATCACGCCATGACGAAACATAATAAAAAGGATATAAAGGAAATATCATGGTATGAATTTGGTATGGACATTTTGTAATAAATTATGTAATTTTTTTAAATATGTAGTGGCTGCGCTGACACATCAAGTTGTATTGTGTGAAGTTCTTACAACTTGTCACGCCAGTCGTCTCCCCGCAATTGTGTGGCGTTATTATGTAGTTTATTTAATATATAATTGGTACCAGATAATATATTAAATAAACTACATAATAACGCCACCTAACTCAGTGATTGCGGGGAGACGACTGGCGTGACAAGTTGTAAGAACTTCACACGATACAATTTGATGTGTCAGCGCAGCCACTACAATAAACACATTGTATGCACAAGAAATAATTGTCCTTAGACTGTACCTACCGTCCGTAATCCGTTTCTATACTTAAAACAAATTCATTGTCAAATTTATTTCATAACCTATTGTATGATAAATATAAATTAATAAGTAATTACTTTAAAAGCTTTGGTAAAGATTAAAATGGAGGAAGTTATGAATTATTATCTATTTGTCTACAAGAATTTTTTATGCGGAACTCGAGACTCAAACTGGAAGCAGGTAAAGATTAACATGGGTCTTACCGAATGCGCCGTTGGTGAGTGTGGAGAGCAGGTATAAGCGCCACATGGTGCATATGTAGTGTCAAGAACCAGCACACTGTCTGGAATTTCGCCTCAGGCCATTTGTGGTTCGAATCCTTATCTAAATTGAATAAAAATATATAACTAAGATATAATACTTCTGTCCTGATGCCATCTAACTTGGGCTAGACACAGTGTTCAAATGTCATTAGAGACGCTGATCTGTCGATAGAGCCAATTGGTTTGTATCTCTTTTCGTATCGATCTATTCTATCTATTAACTGCACAGATAGCGAATAGTTTAAATAGTATCTGCTATCGCGTTGATTTTCGCTGTTTCGATTCCCATAGCCAAAAACAAATCACTGGCTTGTTAATATTTTCTTAACAAAAAGTAACACAGCTTGGCGAAGGAGTATTTATGATTTGAATATGTATGTTTAAAAAGTAGAGTACATAAATATCTAAAGATCAGTCTGTGTGGAGATCTTTAGGGTATATGTCCAGCAGTGGACGTCTTTCGGCTGAGCTGAAGATGATCACATAAATATCGATACCATATTTTGTGACGCAAATTGGTAGATGCATGTCCAGCATTGGACAGCTATAGATTGAATTTAGTCAGATGTAGACTTACTAAGCGAATCGAGCCAGTCCTGCGCCTCCTGCGCGGTGAAGTAGAGCCGCGTCTCGTCGCGCACGTTGACCCACGAGTCGGGCTGGAAGGTGTACAGTGGGTACACCCGCTCCAACTTGATGCGCACCGACAGCAGCTGCAGCACCGAGCACACGTTCAACATGAACCCATCGCCTGCAACAACACATGGACTTTAGAAAAGAGAATATTGACATCACTGAGTTTTCTAACAACTATATTATAGAAGGCTGAAACTAGCAGTACTAGATTTTTACTTTACAGTACTTTTTCCTGGATGAAAGGTACCCTATGTCCTTTTCTGTTCCCCTGACAACGTGTATGCTAAATATCATGATGATCAGTAGAGTAGCTGAGGCATGAAAGCGAAACAAACAAACTCACATTCTCATTTATAATATTACTTAGAATATACACATTTCACCAGTTCTCTCTCTCTCTCCCTCTCTCTCTCTCATTTCACTCTTTTAAAAATAATATGCTGTTTGTCTGGAAACGTCTTTTGGACCTATAGTGTATGTTCGCGCTTATGTTTGGGAATATACATTGGATTGGCATGGGGAGGTAGATTGAGCGCCTAAATACGAATACTGGCTCGTGCTTGGCTCAAATATTATTTTGATGTTCCTGTCATATATTAAATTCTCAAAAACAATACGAAGTGTAGAAATCTGCCCGGTGGATGGTCAAGAAGATCGGCTCTTATTACGTGTCCGGCTAACATAGCATAGCAAAATGTGGGTATAATTGCAATATATCTAACCTTCACTCTTTTAGGGAGTATAGGCATCATTTATATATCTATGTATTCTGTCAATAAGGCCATTAGCCGATTGACGTCTTAATGTTATAGGTAGATACATTACGATTCTTTATGTTATATCAGTTATGTAGTAGATAACACATGCTACAACAAGTAAATTTCAGGCATAATGAGTACACTTTCGTTTCTATCGTAAACTGGATTTTGGTGTCACCGATCGTAACAGAGCGAGCGTCAAGGTTTAGAGGTGTACCTATGTATGTACCTGACACAAATATAACAATAATAATTCGCGCTTTGTTTGCGACGGATATCTGTTTGTCTCGACTGAGTGAAAACATTCCAAACATAAATATTTACAGTTAACCGTCAACAAGTGCGACTTAATGATCCGATGGTGGATCTTGAAAAGTAAATTATTTGGATCGATGCCAATACAAATTCGTCTAATAGACAAACGCGGGTGAGCGACATTTGAACGAAATATGTGCTCTATTTTCGCCAGTGATTACTCGCAGGGTCCTACGACGCACAATGCTAACACTCCAATATATTATAGTTGTCAGAGCACCGATAAACGGTCCGTAACGTCTTTATCAATTAGTTTATAAGGAGACTAAACAGACTCGCTATCGACCGACTCTTGGCATCGAATTCTAAATAAAATCCAAAATAATTTGTAATGGCATAGCTGCATGCAGTTCGTGTAACAATTTACAAAAATACACAAATTAATTTACCTACCACAATGTACGGAATTTGTTCATTATGTGCGGTATTTCCGTTCATCGCAGCATTTGTTTAACAACTAGTCGCTTAAAACATTATGTACATAATTCAATGAATGTTTGGTAATGTCACCGAAAGAAACGATTATATATATACGGGAGGGAGTCTCGTGCCTCAGAAACTGTTTATGTTTATAAATAACAAAAGCGAAAATATTTACGCGGAGAGCCAGTATACTGCAGAATTAACTTGTACCTATTATAAATTGGTAGATAATAACACAAAGGAATCGTCGAATTCACTGAATGAATAATGATTTAAGTGGTCACCGCGCTGCTGTCGAAGCGCCGACGAATGTTGCGGACGTGCAATTCTCGCGTGGGACTACATTGATCACATCTACATAATAATATAGTTGTCTCGACTTTTGGAGTCCGTTGATTTATATTTGTTAAGATTGCGGTAAATATCTCAATTTTAAATATTGAATAAAATGTTATGATATATTGAATCTGAGATACAGAGATATTTATACTACTATGCTTGCTTTTATAGCAAAATTTCAAATATAAATTGCAACCAATCTAAATGTTCGTTTCATAAAACGTTTGTTTTGTATATGCAATTTGCTGTTACGTACAAAATATCGTACAAAATTAAACATAGGCACCTGCCCTATTATACCCCTCATGCGAGATTTAAGTGAAGGCTTCCTAAATGTTATTTTAATTGGTATCGATATTCTGAAACACCCTCACGTATGATTAAAATAGAACAGAAGTAATATGTGTAAAAGTACATGATTTATTAGATCTTTTGTTACTTATAGGTACAATAACTTTACTCCAAACATTTTCATATCGCAAGATTTAATAATATTAAGAATTTTTCCATATCGCTTTATTTTATGTCGAAAATACTTACATTAGGCAATGAAGTTTATTATCCAGTCACAATATAATATTGCCCTCGATAAATTATTACTTAACTTAAAAACAAAATAAGATTTGAGATTTACGCCACTTATTTCCGTGTTAAAATACGACTATAGGGTGCACTCGATATTCAACTTTAACTTCGGCATGTCTTAGCGTTTATGTAGCTCACATTGCCATGATTGACAGGGTGCACGAGTCGAGCAACGATTATTTTAGACAGTTTGGTCTTAAAAATAATTCACTGATTAACTTGCGTGTAGTAGGCTATTAAACTTATCTTCAAACGAATTTAAAACACTGGTCACCAGATGCATATGCACGTAAGCTTTACTATATACAAGGACCATTAGCAATTGTGAATTTCGTCACCTGTATTGACTGAATATCAGTTTTTACACAGAGCGGCTGCCACCTGACCTCCGCAACCCGAAGACTAATGTTACCCTAAGGCTAGACCAGTGTTAGGATATTATAGGGCACTGACTTCCCAATAACGCCTGCCATAGATGTTCATGGCAGCCGGGACCGACGGCTTAACGTGCTCTCTGAGGCACGGAGCAGGCGATAATTGTCAATCAATACGCACATAATTTCGAAAAGTCATATAACTTCCGAAAGTCAGAGATGCGCGACGTGGGTTCGAACCCGAGACCCTCTTCATTGCAGTCTGTTGGTCATACTTTTGGGGGAGTTATTAGCCCAATAATGGGACAGTACAGCTTTACGGGGCAAAAGCAATATGATATACAAGTTTGCAATCTCACCGGCTAGAGATCTCTCGTCAGTTTGCAGTTGCGCTCTCCGTTCATTCCTCTGGAGCAGCGCGGCGAAGTAGTTGAGCAGCGGCTCCCTCGCGTCGGGGCACAGCAGGATGTTGTGGCAGATGTTGTGTAACGTGTTGCGGCTCGCCTCCACCTCGCGTTGTAGAGCGAACGCTAGGCTACGGTCGCCCGACCCCGTCGCGAATAAACGTTCCGCTAGACGGGGATTCTCCTCCGCGAATAATGATATCTGTTTGACAAATATTTCAGTGTGACTTAATAACGCATCTTTTACGAACCAATCGCTACATGAACAATGAATCGAAACAAGACTTTAACTATAAATAAATCAACTTACAGCAAAGAAAGGTCCGAGGAAGCTGACGCGAGCGATTTCCCGTCCAGGCGCTGTGGTGACGGGGTCAGGGCACAGGCTGGGCAGGCGCGCTATCAGCTCGGCCAGCGGGCGGCGCGCGTGGCGCGGGCCGGCGCGCAGCTCGCACAGCGCCCGCAGCGCGCGCAGCGCCGCGCAGCTGCCGCCGCCGCCGCCGCCGCACGCGCCGCGCGCGCCCAGCGGCGACACGGCTCGCCGCATCTCCTCGCGGATGCCCATCACCAGCGGCACGAACACCTACCCACAACGTACGTAACGCTAATTGAACACTGAAGATACCTTAACTTATGTATAGGAAACATAGCATACGAGGACCATCGCCCTCGTCGTAATGCATAATAAATTTATCAAAATCCAACCCACCTCCTCAAAAACTTCCTTTTCCGTGTATGTAGCGAGCAGGAGCTCCGGAATAAGTCCAGTGGGCGGGGATACCACCAGCACGTAAGGAAGTAGGGAGGACTTCCTACACTTCTCCAGATCGAACTTGCCCTGAAGCACTAGCACTAAATGATTCACTAGTAAAGTTCTTAAACTTTGAAGCAGATCACTAAGCGGAGGCTCCGAACTTTTCTTCGGGTAATCTCGTTCGTATGTGTTGATGTTTGTGTAGAACCGAACTATGTAGCTGACTGCTAGACCTTGAGTGGGAATCGTCTTGGGTAGTGGCAGTGATGGTGTGGGACAATCTGCTTTGTCAGATTCTGTCTCTGAACCGGCTGGTCCACTCGTCAACATATCATCACCATCCTCGCTTGGCCTCTTTGTGGTTTCAGTAATGGCAATTAATTTCTGATTTAGCGGGTCTGAGCCGTCCGCAATTTGTGTGATAACATCCATCAAGGCTTCTGACGCTAGTTCTTCTAAGCTTAGTTTAGGGTTGTCAAGTAGAGATGCTGCAACCGATGGCACGAAAATTCCTCCTAAAATACACAGATTTTATTGGTACACATTTGGTAGTGTTTAAAATCAACGATCTTACTGAGGAAATACAGTATGTAAACGATCGATTTGATGACAATTCTTAACCATTATCCATTCCATGGGGCTCTATTTATAACTTCATGCGTCAATTAACACAAGCAAATTATTATAATAGCGATCATAGGGTGTGAAACGATAGGCTGTGGTCCATATCAGCAGGTAGATGGGGTCCAAGGCACTAATCAAAATGTAGTGACCCATCACTGTGATAAATATGCGTTAATGCGTTAGTCAAGTATAGTTCAACCTTATTTCATCACCAGCACATTTTAAACCAAAGTTTAGTGGAAGCTATCATCATGTATCAAGAAAATAAGTACATTTTGCAAATAGCAGCTAAAGTTTAACATCGTCATTCAGTAAGTTTTAAATATTTTTCTAATATATAACAATACTCGCACTATGAATTATTACTGTGTCAAGGGGGACTTCACAAACATTAAAACAAAGAATAACCAGCCTCAGAATAATATTTGTGGATTACACATTTTTTGTCTCATGTGGGGATTGAGCTACAACATGCAGCGCAGTGGCAGTGGCAATGCGAACACTTAACCCACTATGCCACCTGTGCAGTCAAATATGACTGTATAAAACACTTTTTGAAGCCTATTATATGTCTTTTGTTATGTTAACAAAAGTAAACAAATATAAGATAATCCAAACACTGAAGGTTGTCACATTTATTATTTATTGGGTAAATTTGAGACACCATCTTATCAAACACCAAACCACATGTGTTTCATAATATTAATATTATAGTTGTACATGATTGTGATACTCTATTCATTAATCATTATCAAATGAATACACTACTTATTAATTAACAGCTAAAATGCATATGATTAAAATTTTCCAACAAGAAGTTTCATAGAATCTAATTGGCAATATTACATTAAAATGCCAAAACATATCAGATACTGAAATAAAGACAGTTATCTGATTATGGCATTAAGGTTTGCCTCTGGTGGGTATTTGCAAATAAATTAGTTATTGGTTATGGACAATGGCTTGTACATGTAATGTGTGATGCAGTTATGTAATCATCATCACACTAACTGCAATACTGTGAAAGTGTGAAGTTTTATATAATAGTAAACATTGTTGAAATACACAATATTTAATAAAGCAGATGAAGGTAATTGTAAAATTTAACAAGAATATCATATTGCAAATGCATTGTGTTCAAATAAAAGGACAAACCTGCACTGTCTTCTGACCATGACACTTGTAATATCTTTGCAACAATGTTTCTGAGTTGTTCTTCACTCAGTTCTGTGCAACTGACTGTTCGTGACCGATGTATCTTGCGCGCTGGTGATGCTATTGTATCACTGTCGTCCACCTATGACACAACAACAACATCAATATATATAATAGTTTACAAATTCTATAAACACTCCTATTCCTATAGCCAATATAACTTTCTTTTGTTCATTCAATTACAAATTTGAAAACATGTACTAATAATTTATTCAAGGGCACAATGAAAGAAAATATGATTGTATATTATAACAAACAATTATTTACAAATTTATAACAGCTTTAGCAGAGCCATAATATCAATTACATAAATAAATCTATGAATTTTAACATGTAGCATCTGAAGTATGAAGTCTGTGTAGAATATAACAGTCATTGTGTCTTTGTTTATAGTAAATCAAAGAATGACAAGACAATATTAGTCTAGTAAATTTTGAAAATCTGTGTTAATTTAATCATTATAAAAGATGGCCTTACAGTAACAAAAATAAATAGTTTAAAGTTATATACTGTATATCTCTCCATCTTCCTGTTTGTCATACTAAATTAAGTAATTGTATTATTAGTACCAACCTCCATTGGTTCTTGTTGTTGTTCTGATTGTGAATTCCTCTCTGAAACATCATCAACATCCATGGATAGTGACCGTCGCGAACAACTTGGTGATGCATTACTTGGTCGTGGCCTCACTGGTGATGGTTCAGCAAACTGTGCCGGGGATATTGATCTCGATGTACTATCTTCTCTTGTAGACGCTCCTTCTGAACCTCCTACTGTTGATTGTGGTAAGCTAGACACCCGCACTGAGCCACAACTTAATAAAGTATCTTCACCCATGGAGTCAAAGCTGTTATACTGTCTGGTTTGTGACAAATCTGTCATTTTTGTATCAGGCATTTCATCTAGTAGATTATTATCTGCTTTTTCTGTCACAATTAACCCATCTGCTGGTATTTTTGTTTCATCTGTTTCACTGTTATTGACATCATCTGAATAATTTGGTTCACTGTTTGTGTTGGCAACATCGGGTGTGGAGGGTTCTGTGGAGCCACGAGGAATTGGCGCGGGGGAAAATCTAGGATGAGAGGATGTCTGCACGTCGGGCGACGGCATCGAGGCCCCTGGTGTGACAGGGGGACTGGCTGGCGACGGCGCTGAGCCTGCGCCACTGAGCGCTGCGAGCCGCGCCAGGCGACGCCTCCGTATCTGTAAACGAACAGCATGAAGTCCTGCAGCACGTGCATGAACCCTATACGCGCCACACGCGCCAACGTCAAACACCAACGCTTTGTTTTGTTACGAAATTAGATTGGCCATACGCATTACGCCAAGGTTCGTTTACAAAACAAATTGCCTACTTACCTCTTCTTGACTCAGCTCACTCATGATGAAAGATTAAAACTTTGCACTTTGAATAATCTTGTTGAAACCACTATTCCTTTGAATTTAGTTTCAAAAATTTGGATAAGAAAGAAGAGCAAGCCACACAACGGCGAGTCAGTCACCTCGCTCAGCTGTTTGACGTTTGTGGTTGGTAGAATGACGAGAAAGTATTGAAAATACACGCGTCATCCTTGTCCGAACTCTAGGCTCAACAAAGCTTAATATCTAGCATCTCTTTCAATGAATGGCTTTTCTGCATGAGTGAAAGAGATGGGACACAGCAGAAGTTATATCGATACATATGTATACTGCATAAAGACCTACATGTTTATTATGTGTTAATAAATTATGTTCGTACTCATGATTAAAAAAAAAATATGTATATTTTAAAAATTAAAGGTAAATTTGACTATTAAAGAATAATCATAAGTAAAATACAAAGTTATCAAAGCATATAATATTCTTGTTAGAAATTAAACGCTCTGTATCAGTGTTTGCGAATCTCAAAACGCAATATCGGCAGAGTTTTTCAAAAATCGGTAGGACAAACAAAAAAAACCATTACAGAATTTAAGGTTTTGTTCAAGACAAATAATGTTAGCTCAGTTTTATACATAAATAATGCAATTATATTTATCACCGTTAAATAAAAAAGGAAAATCTAGTATTGCACCATCAAATAAAAGTATCTACATATTAAATTGTAAATTCAGCACAGTGCGAAAATGATTTCTAACGAACTATAGGCTGTCTTATTATGCCATTAAACTTAAGCTCCGAGTGGTGAGCATAGGTAAGTAGTTATTTTAATTTGCCAGCATTTAATTGAGGAGTGTGTTTTTAATAGTTCTTCTATAAACTTCAGCGTGTTGAAGTTATGTTTCCTAGATTATTACATCACATAAATCAAAAAGAAACATATAAAGGAGAACTTTGCTATGGAGTTCTCCAAGGCAACTAGGCAACATTCGGAGTGACTGTGAGAATTAGGCATTACGAGGGCTTGTCCCACTACCACTAAATAGCATTTATCTATAAGATAAAAGTCTCGCCATCTCTCTTCTTTAACCTAACAAGAGTGGGACTGCATGCGATTTATCTTTGGATAACTTTAACTTGTTTGTTGTGGGACTGGCCACGAATGTTTCTTGCATAGACAAAAGGAATCCAGCTTCTAAAATAATTTAAGTGAACACCAAATTTCCTGTAGAGGCCGGGACTAAAGACCCTTTCGCCCTGCCCAAAATTCTGCCATGACCAAATTGCCCCATAGGAAAATTTATGAAGAGTCCCATGTCTTCTTTTGTGAAAGGCGAGCTATAAAAGTTACTATGTAACAATATATTCTTATTTATAACTCTAACATTGGGCATTTCTAATAAAATCATTATACGGGCAATTCGGTAGATATACCAAAAAAGAAATAGGAAATAGAACAAATTAGTTCTAAAACATGATTAGGATGCTAATGTGAATGAGCAAAATCGTAGTTGTAACTCGTAAATCACAAACAATTCAAAAATATTTATAGGTATATTCTTGAGGGTAGTTTAGTGGATATCTAAAAAGATAGAATTAAATCGTAATTAAATAACATTGATTTTTACAGCGCAATGTTAAACAAATTAAATGTTTTTTCATGAAACATTTCCGGACGAAAGATATGTGGTCAATGGCCGCATGTATTGTTAATTTGTTTACGTTTGGATTGTTATAAAATTGCAATAATACTATTTGCATTTTCTTGTGAATAGCGGCATAGCATATAATAATCCCGTGTTTATGTCGAGTGTTAATGTTGAGGATATTATACTGATTTAATAATGTGAACTATATTTCAAATCAGTCAAGAATGTAATTCTTATGTTATAAATATCTATTATTTTATTTATAAGATTGATATCGTGATTCGTTATTCTACAAAATGACGAGTTTCCAAGTGTCTGAACTGGTTTCGGGTCTAAAGTCTCGCCATGCGGAGACAAGACATAAAGCCATTCGAGAGTTATTGCAATTCACAAAAACGGATCTTCGCGAAATGTCTCCGGAATGTTTGGCTCAAGTGCTAGATGATTTTAACCAACAGATACATGCACTAACATCCAGCTATGATAACAACGAGAAAAAGGCGGGGATTCTGACCATAGGTGTGTATTTTAGAGGTTATATTACTTGACTGTCCCAAATAATCTTGACCAATTTGATATTCCGTATATTGGTTCATTTCTATATAGATAAGTCAAATTTAAAAGTCTAAGAGCTCGGCAATACAAACAACATCTTAAAGTAATACACATAACACAATATCAAGTTATTTCATTATTTTAAAGAATATTAAGTTTATTATTAAAAGTATTAATGTATTTAAATCCATTGATTTCAGTATGTTTGATTGGTGGAGATACCGATACATCGAAAGCACGAAATGTCCGGTATGCTTACTACCTAAGAAATGTATTCCCTTCATCCGATGTTACTGTTTTGGAACTTGGAGCTAAAACTATGGGAAAACTGGCTGTCACACTTGGCATAAAGAGAGTAGAATATGTGGAATACGAAATAAAAAGAGCCTATGAATGGTTGGCAGAGGAAAGAAATGAAGGGAAAAGACTTTCAGCTGTCTTAATATTAAGAGAGCTTGCTATTTCAATGCCCTCTTATTTCTTTCAACATATAAATGGTTTCTTCAACCACATTATGATTGCACTCCGAGACCCAAAAGAGCAGATAAGAGAAGCTGCAGCTAAGGCACTGAGAGCTGCTTTAGTAGTTACGGCCCAAAGAGAAAATCCAGAGCAGAGTAATAAAGCTCATTGGTACATTCAATGTTATGAACAAGCTATGATATCATTTAGTGATCAAACTGGCAGGGAAAGAGGCTTGAGTAGAGATGACCATGTTCATGGTGCACTATTAATACTAAATGAACTCCTGAAATGTTCAAATGCTGCTTGGGAGAAGAAATACACAAATTTGATGCAGAAACTCGACTCAGAGCAAGACTTGTCAGATGAAATGACCCCGCTGAGCTCAAAAGTCCAAAACTCTTGGCAAGCTCAACAGTTTGCTGATGATAAAATACAACATGCTAATGTATATGAGTCTGGCATTTGTAAAAAGCTGATAATAGAAACATATGAGAAAATATGTTCAGGTAAGTTTACATAATGGAATTAATATTTGATATGTATAATTTGGGTGGCCAAAAGACTCAGTAAGTCATGTGGCATAAGTGTGTGCTTATGTTTGCAGCCTATCCAAATTGAGCAATGTTATTGGATTTCATTTTGACAATTCCTAATACTAGCACAGAGTCTCAAAATATGTCCAGTAGATGGTAGTAGTCTTTGCATAGGTCTTAAAACATGGTTGGATAAATATGTTACTATATGTATTAGGATATTGGGTATATTACATCTCTGCTTAGCTACCTTTTTGGTGATGGTATTGTCTATAAAGATGAATAATGGTATGTTTAGTATGGTTTTAAATATTAATATGTCTGATGCTCAGTAAACTTGAATTATTGTTTGTATGTGCATCTTTACAATGTTAGTGTAAACAATTGTCTTTGTAAATGAAAAATAAGGCACTTATAACTGTGACTCTACCAACATACTGTATTTGTAAATAGTAATAATTGTACTTGCAATGAAGATACAACTTAAACATTCATATTATTGAACCTGCAAGATACCTGTTGCTTGCACTATTGTGCAGAAATTTACCACCAAGTATAATTAAATAATTATACTTGGTGGTAAATTTCAATCAGCCTAACTGTTGATTTCAATTAAATATCTGTACTCAACATTTTTTATTTATTAAGGTTTTACAAATTGTGATTTCAATAATAGTGGGCTTTTCGTATGAGCAGACTGGCCCAAACTTATTAGAAATGTTATTAGAATCCAAGTATGGGCTGATTAACTAGATTAATAACTTATTATGACTTGGGGAAAATTTGTATTTATATTTCTGTGTTATAATTGTTTTACATTTTCCTGTTTAAGCAAGTCATATTTTAATTAACCTCAGCAAACATTGACAAATTTGCTTATTTCAATGTGATCAATTATAAAATATAAATAATAATAAAAGCCTTTATTTCAGAAGGTACATAGTTTGCAATATAAATCACAACCCTATCTGTATGCCTTTTGTAGGCAAAGGCCTCTCCCAATTATTTCCACTTATTCCTATCCCCTGCTATTGCTGTCCAATTTCTACCAGCTACAGCCTGTATTTCATCTGCCCATTTTCTAAGAAGCCTGCCTCGTTTTCTTTTCCTGTGTCCTGTAAACCAGGACATTATTGTTTTGGATCATTTTTCTGTTCCTCTAATTGTGTGACCTGCCCATTTCCACTTGAGCTTTCCGATTGTTACTGTAACATCCTTCGTCCTTGTTTGTTTCTTTATAGTTAATGTTTTAACTCTATCAGATAGTCTCACTCCCATCATACTTCTTTCCATCGCATTCTGTCTGACAAGTTTTGAGTTATTTAATGCGGCTTTTGTTTGTTACCCAGGTTTGACAGCCATATGTGAGTACTGGCAGTATACAGGTGTCAAAAAGATTTCTCTTAATGGCCATGATTATTTGTTTGTTCTTCACAATTTCCTTCAGGCTCCAGTATTGTCGCCATGTGTTTCCTATTCGTCTGTCTATTTCTTTTAAGGTTACATCTTGCGGTGAGATTGTTTGACCAAGATAAACATTTCGCTTACATATTCGATTACCTTGTTATTGATGTACATATATAGGTTCCTGCATTCCATTTGTCATGGCTTTGGTTTTTTGGATGGATTATAAAATATACAAAAAGATTATTATTTTGTAGCTGAAATTTTAACCTACTGAGTCATATGTCTAATATTTACCAGTGGGTTCAGAATCAGAATATACAGATATGGTATCTAATAATGTCTATTAGAACTGATACTTAATAGAATAAGGACTTCCGATGCCTTGCCTGCCAAAGACTTGTTACACTGTGACAATTAGAACAAGTATTTAACTAGGTAGCATATGAATTTCATAATAATATAAGTCATGTTATGAATGAGTGCTGATCTGTAATGAACAAGAATAATAAAGAGATAAACAACAAATGAAATGTTTCTGTTTCCAGATGTAATGGCTCAACAGATATCGAGAGCTAACAATGTCCACCAAATGCTTCTGCTGATGATTCCAAGGCTGGCTGCATTTAACCGGGAAGCATTCACCAAGAAACACCTCAAGTGCACTATTAATCATTTGATAACCTTCTTACGTGGACGCGAAAAGGAGAAAGCCATGGCATTCACCACATTAGGCCTTATTTGTGTAGCGGTAGAGAATGATGTCCAACAGTATTTGGGCAGAATTATAGAAATTATCAAATTGACTTTACCTCTTAATAACACACCCAAAAAACGTAATGGCTCTGATACTCCTTTATTTAATTGTGTTACTTTGTTAGGTTTTGCCATGAAAGAAGATGTTGCTAATGAAGTCAAAGAATTGTTGGATCCAATGTGTGCGACCGGCTTAAGCCCACAACTCACTACATGCTTTAAAGAACTTAGTCAAAATTTGCCTTCTCTAAAGAAAGAAATAACAGACCGACTTCTAAATATGTTATCATTAATATTGCGAAAGAAACCATACGCTGGTGGCGGAGCATATGCTAGTTTTATGGCTGGCAATAAACAGATGTTGGACGAGAATCAAATAGTTCATATGTTCACTACAGCTATGTTGGTGGAACCTCACGATGCTGCTAAGTTGGTCTTGGCCTTACGAACATTAGGCTCATTTGACTTCGAATGGAATAACACATTAATGTCTTTTATAAGAAGATGCACAGATCATTATCTACTAAGTGAACAACATGACGTGAGAATAGAAGCTGTTAAAACTGCCTCAAAATTATTGGTTAAAGCTGTCGAAAGATGTGCTCAAACAAATTCCCGTACTTTAAACGTAATAGTTGACGAATCTCTCGGCAAATTACTGTCCGTGGGTCGATCCGATTTCGATCACGAAGTTCGATATAGAGTGCTCGAAATTTTCACTAATCCAGTCTTTGATAGATACTTGGCTGTAGAAGAACATCTCAATTGCCTATTTGTTGCGATCAATGATTCTAACAATGACGTGAGTGAATTAGCTCTGTGTATAGTTGGCCGGCTAAGCAACCTGAACCCTAGTTATACTATACCAACTTTACGACAACTATTTGTACAAGTTTTAATGGAGCTACAACATTCTGAGTCGACGCGTAATAAAGAACAAGCCCTAAGAATGGTAAACAATATAATTTCTCATGCCCCGCGGATTACACGCCAATTTGTTGACACCATACTCAATGTTCTAGTGCCGAAGTTAAAAGATGAGTCCAATAATCCCAGCATGGTCTCTACGATTTTGAAAGCGATCGGCGATCTCGCTGAAGTGAATGGGGGTGGGAGTGCTCTCAATCAATGGTTACCACAACTTATGTCCATACAGATCGAGATTCTTTCGGATCCTAACCAGCTTGAAAAGCGGAGCGTAGCTCTTTGGTCGTTTGGTCAAGTGGTGAGTGCGACTGGTCACGTGGTAACACCTTATATGGAATACCCGCATCTGATGGATATGCTCCTCAACTTTTTGAAAATAGAACAACAAACAAGAGAGAGAAGGGAAACTATACGTGTACTTGGATTGTTAGGGGCTCTTGATCCGTACAAGCACAAAGTGAATCAAGGCCTAATCGATTTCCAAACTGTGTCTACTTTGATTCCTGTTACGGATGCTTCGGCCAATGAGAGTTTAGATTCGAATATAAGTGACATGGTGGTGAATATGTCGCCCCTTATACTTGACGAATTTTATCCTGCCATCGTCCTTACATCACTGATGAAAATGCTCCGCGATCCAATGTTAACGCAGCATCACACAAGCGTCGTACACTCAGTGACGTTTATTTTCCAAACGCTAGGCATCAAATGCGTGCCGTATATATCGCGAGTGACCCCAAATCTTTTATATGTGATACGTACAACAGATAATAGCAACTTCCGTGAGTTTTTGCTGACTCAATTGGCGCAATTAATTTCCGTAGTTAAAATACACATACGGAATTACTTAGAGGATATATTTGATATAATTAAGGAGTACTGGACACCTAACAGTCAGTTACAGTCCACCCTCATAATGCTCGTGGAACACATCACTGTTGCCATTGGAACAGAGTTCAAAGTTTACCTAAGGAAAATACTACCGAATATTTTAAGAGTTCTCAAGTATGATGCCAGCAAAGATAAAATATTAACAGAAAAATTGTTGCTAGCTATACAGAAATTTGAAAATAATTTGGACGATGTGTTGCTTTCGATTGTGCCTGCTATAACAGATCTTTTCGATGGCAGGCATATACCTATGTCTATTTCGAAGCTAGCAATGGAGACTATCGAACACTTGTCCATGTATTTGTACTTCAGGCCATACTCGGCTGTTATAATACAGGCCCTTGCAAAAGTTTTGGATAACAATCCAGTGTTAAGACCGACAGCTATGAATACTCTGTGTGCGTTAATCGTTCAACTTGGCCGCGAGTATATCGACTACATACCATCAGTGGATAGAATATTGTTGAAGCATAAGATACAATGTCCTAATTACATAGTATTGGTGACGAGATTGCAAGCCATCTCTACTTTAGCATCAGATGATGATTATTTAGATGAAACTCGATTACGATTGAGGAACCAAAAGACTGATGTGAGTATATATAATACGTTTTACTTTTTTGTTAGATGCCTAGGAATTATTTCTGTGTCGCGGGGGACTTGACTAACATTCAAACAACGGACAAAAAAACACCGAGACTTGGAACAAACTGTGGATCACATTGATTGATGATGATTGATTTGTGTATTTTAATTTTGTTATGCAGGTTGGCCTAAGTGACATGCAGTCTATCCCAAAGTTAACTTTGAATGTGTACAACTTGAGGAAATGTTGGTCAGTCAATAACGTCATTTCTAAAGAGGATTGGACGGAATGGCTGCGGCGGCTGAGTATTGGCTTTTTGACTGAGTCTAATAGTCCAGCTATCAGGTGAGTGAATCAATGCTTTAGTATTATGTAGCAGCGATAGCCTAGTGGGAGACCATTGAACTACCACGTAGAGGTCTCGAGTTCGATCTCAAGGCGCGCACCTCTGACATTTCGATGCTATGTATACATTAAATAGTTAATTATCATTTGCTTTAACGGTGAAGGAAAACAACGTGAGGCAACTTGCATATCCGAGAGTTCTCCATAATGTTATCGAAGATATGTGAAGTCTGCCCACCCGCATTGTGCCAGTGTGATAGATGCTATATGTGGCTATGGCGTAAATCTTCTCACATTAAGAAGAGGCCTGTGGCCAGCGGTGGGACAGTTTATATTCAGGGTTGATATTATTATATAGCACTTACTACTTCAACGTATCATTTTTCTGCAGTGTTTGATTAAAGTCACGGTATTTAAATGGCATAAGATATGGCATTATTTACGTATTACAGAGCCTGTTCTTCCCTCGCACAAAACTACCCGCAACTAGCGAGTGAACTATTTAACGCAGCACTAATGTCCTGTTGGACGGAGCTCGACGACGGATCTCGCAAGGAACTTGTGGCGGCTCTCGAACATGCGCTGACTGTGCCCGACACTCCTGAAGTGGCGCTTGCCGTACTAAACCTGGCCGAGTTCCTCGAACATTGTGAGAAGGGTGCACTACCAATACCGATCAAATTACTCGGCGATACTGCAATCAACTGCAGAGCTTATGCTAAAGCTTTGTATTATAAGGTAAGACTTTTCCTAAATAGGTATGTATAAGAAGGATCGTAAGGTCATGTCACTCCAACACAAAAGGAGAATCCTTTGACCAGGCTGAGTGAACTTGCCTGGCGGGCTGCAGATACTTGTATATATAATTACTTGCTCGGTAAACATCGTTTGCGTGGTGCAAGCATTTATGGCGAAAGCGTGTATTGTGTATAGCGACATCTCTTGTCAATCTTTGAAACTTCTCGCTACATTTTTCATAATGTTTTATTTTATTGAATCGTGTCTAATAAGTAATAATCCTGAATTTTATAGGAACAAGAGTACAAAAGAAACCCATGTAAGCAAGTCATTGAGTCTCTAATACATATAAACAACAAACTGCAAAGAACAGAGGCGAGTAACGGATTACTAGAGAAAGTGATTACGCAGAAGAAAAATGGCGACACTTCTCTAAATGTACATGTAAGGTGGTACGAGAAACTTCATAATTGGGACCAAGCTTTAGACCTTTACAATAAGAAGTTAGAGACTGAACCGCAAGATGAAGACTCTCGGTTAGGAATGATGAGATGTTTAGAGGCTTTGGGTGAATGGAGAAAGCTCTATAATATCACATCAGAACAATGGGACAATATGTCGGCCGATATTAAGAAGAAGTCTGCGAAAATCGCCGCCGCGGCTTCCTGGGGCCTGCAAGAATGGGATTCTATGCGCAAATATGTGGGATGCATATCTGAAGAATCTCAGGAAGGCGCATTTTATAGAGCTATACTAGCTATCCATGAAGGGCAATGGTCGGATTCAAGGCACTACATCGATTCAACTAGGAACTTGTTGGACGTCGAACTAACGGCTGTAGTCGGTGAAAGCTATCAAAGAGCTTATGGCGCCCTTGTTAATGCGCAACTGCTGACTGAATTGGAAGAAGTGGTCACCTATAAATTAGTTGAAGAGAGGAGGAACCCGATACGTAAATGTTGGTGGATGCGTTTGCAAGGAGGTCAGCGATTAGTTGAGGATTGGAGAAAAATGTTACAGATACGTAGTTTAGTCATGTCTCCGCGAGAAGATTTCCAGACGTGGCTTAAATTTGCGTCATTATGCAGGAAAACGGGAGCTATCAACCAAGCGCATAAAATAGTTCTTTCCATATTGGGCTGTGATCCTATTAGCAACCCCGACGTGTTACTTCGCATGCAAGATCCCAGAATCGTGCTAGCTTATAGCAAGAACTTGTGGGATGCTGGTAACAAACGATACGCATATGATGTTCTCCAAAGGTTTGTGGACAACTCTGAGCCAGACAATGATGAACATTGTAGACTGTTAGCACGTTGTCACCTCAAGTTAGGATCCTGGTGTGAGTCACTCCAAGAAATAAACGAGTTATCTATACCTGAGATACTAAGGAACTACGCAGCTGCAACGATCCTAGCGCCAGATTGGTACAAAGCGTGCCACGCATGGGCATGTATGAATTTTGAAACAGTTCTGTTTTACAAGCAACAAGATAATATATCTGAGAGCAGTCTTGCTGGTGGTTCGGGAGAGAAAAAGGTTTCGAGAGCAGACTTTATCAATACTCATACAATACCGGCTATTGAAGGATTCTTTAAATCTATCAGTCTGTCTAATGGCAGCGCGTTGCAGGACACGTTAAGGCTCCTGACGTTGTGGTTCGACCACGGCCATCACCCTGCTATATACGATGCTCTATTTGAAGGTATAAGGCAAATAGACGTCAAAATATGGCTGCAAGTGATTCCGCAGCTTATAGCGAGAATAGATTCTCCTCGAAGTTTAGTGGCTAAACTGGTACATATACTGTTGATAGACATTGGGAAACTACATCCACAAGCTTTGGTGTACCCTTTGACTGTGGCGACAAAGTCATCGTTTGTAACACGTAAGAATGCTGCGAATTACATCTTGAAGACAATGTGTGCGCACTCGCAGAACCTTGTGAATGAAGCCGCTGTTATATCTGAAGAACTTATTAAAGTTGCCATTTTGTGGCACGATCAAGTGTTCATTGCACTAGACGAGGCTTCCAGGTAAACCAAAGACTACTAATTTTATGTTAACAAATAGACATTAATTATTTTTACTACATATTTAATCCTTTTCAGATTGTATTTCAGTGAAAAAGATTATAGAGGCATGTTTAAAACTCTAGACAAAATGCATGCGATGTTGGACAGGCCGCCAGAAACGTTAAAAGAGGTTTCCTTCCATCAAATGTACGGAAGAGATCTACAGGAAGCACGACGTTGGTGTGACCTTTATAAAGTAAGATATTTATGAAAACATTTAGTATTCAGTAGCTCTACCATGAAAATGTCTATCCGAAACTTTGGACCGAACAAAACAAACTTACAATGAAACTTCTTCGGATTTCTTTCTTTCAAAATTACATAACTCAGTTGCTCGGAGTGCTTCATGAAACTATTTTGGACAATCAAAGATTACGTACCGAAATACAGGACGAATTTGGGCATAAATGTGTTTAACGGTACGAGCAGTAAGCCCGAAACTTAGGAACTTTTGTTTCATGGTAGGCCTGATAGTACGACATTAAAACCGTCAGTTTAATTAAGTGGTCACGTCATAAGTAAGAGCACTATCGTTCAATAATTACTCGTCAAGAGTACGTTCTTCTGTAGAATGTTTATTTGAAACTGGTTTGATTGATTTTGATTATCTATTGCACGGATTATACTTGAAATGTTTTTCAGAAGTAAATATTGAGCATCAACGCTATTTAAGGTCTTATGCTTATTTTTTCCTGGCAGGAGTCTGGTGAAGATCGTTTCTTGAACGAGGCGTGGGATCTATACTACCACGTAGTTCGTCGCATCGCGTCCCAGTTCCGTTCGCTGACGTCACTTGAGCTGCAGTACGTCAGCAAGCGACTGCACACGTGTAAAGATTACGAGCTCGCCGTACCCGGCTCGTACGTGCCTAACGAGAAAGTCATCAGGATATCGCACATACAAAGTCATTTACAGGTTAGTACTGTTCCGCAATCATAAAAATCTTCTTGACGAATCGATTATTCAACAAGCTATCTCCGTCGAATTCAGTCTGGTTGTCTTTACGTGCTTACAAAACAGTTGCAGTACCGAAGGCAGCTTGATTAAGGCATAGCTTACATAAAGACGACTTAGGCTTACCTTGAACTTGGTCTATTTCGATAGCAAACTGAGTCGTCAGACGACATGGCGTTTATACTGAGTCGTAAGGTTGACGGCTTGGACTGTCCGCGGAATTTGTCTTATTGACCTAATATAAGTTAGCCATTAGTTTAATTATTCCAATGAACACACTGGTCTCTATTGCTAACAGTATAGCATTTCCTCGAGTAGCCTACTCATTGCAAGAACATAATTTAAAAGTTTTTGATTGTGGTCTTCTGTAGACTGAATGACCAATATGTGGTAAATTATTTAAATGTAGATTGTGATTGATTGACAAAAGAGCTCTTCAATTTTTTCAATTCTTAATGTATTATGCCTATTTTATGTATGTACTTGTCCTTGCTTTTACAACTTACTAAGATAACATGCGCATTTTTCTGCTTAATAGGTTATCAAATCGAAACAGCGTCCACGTCGTCTCACAATCCAAGGTTCAGACGGCAAACAATACATGTTCCTACTGAAAGGCCACGAAGATTTGCGTCAAGACGAACGTGTCATGCAGCTGTTCGGCTTGGTCAACACTCTCTTACAAGCCGATACTAACACATATAGACATGATCTAGCTATCCAACGATACGCCGTCATACCTCTCTCTCCAAACTCTGGACTGATAGGCTGGGTCCCTCAGTGTGATACATTGTACAATTTGATCAGCGATTATAGAGACAAGAAGTCTAATAAAATGGCCTTAAATACAGAACAGCAAATCATGTTGCGGATGGCGTCTGATTACCAGAAGTTGATGTTAAAGCATAAGGTGAGTTCTTACTTATCTAATACGTATATGAAAGTACATATATGTTTATTGCTTACAAAAGCACTAGACAAGTATTTTTCGTAGTATAAGAAATTAATAAAAAGTCTTTTAAGGAGTCTTGGGTCTATTGCTGATATAAACTAAAACGATATTATATTTATGATAAATAAATTTTCTCGCCAGAAATCGAACTCGTTGATTTCGGAAAAGTATATTATTTTCTTATGTTTTATACTCGTACACCTACAACTCTTCATATAAAAAATATGTCACTATCCAATAAGACATTACTACAAAACAAGAGTGCGTGTAAAGAAATACTAGTTATCACGTACTTATATAGCCTCAAACAACTGTATCTCCGAGGATAGTAGAGGTGCACAATTTGCCAGGCATTTTTAGCCCCACACAATAAAAGACTAATATGACAGGCAATCATAATTTCAAAAAAAGACAGTGCAGCATGAGTTTGGAACTCTCAGCATCGGCTGCAAACTTACGTGACTTTTTTTTACTACTACTTTTATCTTCTTTAGGTGGAAGTCTTTGAATACACTCTATCACAAACTCCTGGCAATGACTTAGCGAGACTGCTCTGGTTGAAGAGTCCGTCAGCAGAAGCTTGGTTTGAGCGCCGCACCAACTACACGCGTTCTTTAGCCGTCATGAGTATGGTCGGGTACATCCTCGGCCTCGGTGACAGACATCCTTCAAACATTATGCTTCATAGAGTGACTGGAAAAGTTCTTCATATAGATTTTGGAGATTGCTTTGAAGTAACTCAAACAAGAGATAAGTTCCCGGAGAAAATACCATTCAGATTGACGAGGATGCTCATTAATGCTATGGAGGTAAGTTTTTATAGACCAACATTTATGTTATCTATGTATGTATTGTTTTCGTTGCTTAATTGACAACTCCTGTTCTATGGATAATACATGTATCGCGGGCGACTTTAATATAATTCAAAAAGACACCCACACTCGAAAAGACAATACCTGGTACGCACACTTTTCTCGTGTGTATCAAGAAGTGTTTAGGCGTCCACTTAAATCTCTAAGACATACGTGCAGTTAATGAAGATCTTAATGGTAGGCAAACTAATTGGGATTTATTTACTTTTTAAATTGTCTGTGGACGTATATGTCTAATTCGTTTGTCCCAAGTTTGTAAGAAATAAGTATTTTTCGCTAGCATAAGAGAGCAAGGTCAGTGATTATACTGTTGATAATACAACACTTTCTTTAAGGGAAGAGAATCCTTTAAAGGTTTTTCTTCTGATCCGTGGCTAGTTAGACCTCGTTATACTTGCGGTTTGTTACATCTGATTCCTACCTGTTATTAATTCTGATAAGGTGACTGATATGAAATTACGTTCTAGAATTTATTGGCGATATTGTTGACACGAACTTTTGCCTAATTGTACCTAATATTGATTCGTTATCATTACAACGGTGCAATCATCGTTTAAATAATAAATAACAATTAACCTTCTTATGTACTGATAAACTTAAGATAATGATTGATTAATCTAAAACCCCTTAAATAGTGATCTATATTGCAGGATATTTTATCTATATCCCTATCGTTCTTATCCTGCGATAACATTTAAATTACTTATCCTTATGAGTTATGTTAAGTTATAAACAAATAATATTGTTATGTATTATGTTTACATAATATATGTAATTCGGCACGCACTTTAAAAATTGACATTATACTATTTAGACAAATTGTATCGCGGTTTATTTGAAACACTACATTTAGATCATTTTGAAACTATTACGGCCACTCCTACAACTAACAAGTAAAAGTTATCCGAAAGATAAATCGCATGCTGTCTCACTCATGTTAGGTTAAAGAAGAGAGATGGCGAGACTTTTATCTTATAGATAAATGCTATCTGGAGGAAACCTCAACCTCCCCGCGACCAAGGCTGTATAACATTCGCGTAAACGTAGGACAATCGTATAATTTTTGAAACAAAGTGTTTTTTGTATTTGGTTCCTGGTAAATCCTTTAAATATACTGATCTTTCATACATTTTGCAATAGATGTCGCAATTTCGTATGTAATTTGGCAGTAGCAGTTCCTATAACTACACCTAGATACATAATTATTCACCATATTTTTTATATACTGCATAATCATTTTATTAGATAAAAAAGCAAAAACATTTTACAATTCTTAAAGTGAGTAGTTTATACTGATTCAAAATATTTCTACATGAATAGCAACCGATTAGTTATTGACTTATTTCTGTTCAACCATTGAGATGTATTTAAAAAAATAGCTACTTGTTTATTACATTCAAGGATCGGTACACAATTTACAAACGTTGCTCATCTTGGCGATTACTGTAATTGTCATAGGATTGCTTCATATTGTCGGCTTAGTCGTGTCGCTAATTAAACTCTATAAGCCTTGACATAATAAACAAACCAATTGTAGTTTATGTATAGGAGGTCTACTCTGCCTTTCCATAGGTAAATCGATAGACCATTTTCGTTTTCATTCAATTTCATACATTAGTCAACAGTTTTTTTAGAAATCTTGTTTTGACGTATAATAGATCTACGTTCCAAATAAATCATGATGTTAGTGCTTAACAGGTTACATTTTCGTAGAGTCTAATGATAGCTACTTGTATAATTATTAAATATAAATTAATTTCGTTTCAAAGATAATTTTATAATTCTAGTTTTTAATTTGCTCAGCTTAAACTATTTTACGTTCACTTTTTAATATTTATTTTATATACTTTTAGACATGAATTATTTCAATTCTATTTCATACTCTAAAACATGGCTTTGGTGTCTATTTCTCTGTCTTTAATTGTCAGACTTATCTTATGATTTACTCTGATAATTAACAGTCGTACTACTATATATATTACTTCTCCCCTCCTGAATGGTTACGGAAGAAATATTTTATATTGCCTTGCATCTTAATAGATGCATGGCAATATAAAATATTTTTAATGCTTTCTGGATCAATATAATTATTGATCCAGAAAGCATAAAAATGCAAACAGTTAAATACGAAATCCACTGTCTTGTATTTAATATACGTTGGTAGTAGGCACATATGAAGGCTTATAATGTAAAAGCTTAAAACTTTGTTTCAATATTCGAATGAACTTTGTTTAAGTAACATTTCAACAAAACACGCAGTACACCTCCTAACATTATTTGGCGGCGACAAATGATCTTCAGTTCTAATTAATTGAGCCAATCTTCTACTTTATTATTTAATCTTTCGTTGGTTTATGTATTTGTTTTGCACTACAGCTCAATGTTGTTTCGCTTGTTGCTCTCACGCACATATTATACCGCAGTCTGGCTGAAGCTTCATCAGTTTATTAATGATCGCACTACAACGATTATGCCAGCAGCGAGCTACTTGATTTCTGGCGCTGAAATTGTCTACTTCCATGATGTTGATAGCGGACAGTATGTTATGGACGTCTTTAATAAATTGTGTTTCTACTTTTTATACAGCTAGGGTATAAAAGGAGAAGAATGAGAAGCTTGCGACGTGCCTGGTAAAATAAAATAATTATAATATAAGACATAAAGATTACTATAGGCTAAAATCAATCGTAGCCGACTCTAAGGCAAAGTAATTCGAGAAAAATATTTATCTCCCAAGAAATGGGAGAGTTGTGGCAATCTTACTTTTTTATATTTACTTAGGCATATAGAAAATAGATTTAGTAGTATTATCCATTTGGATATTTCAATTCATCGTAACTTATTTTTTTGTAGTTGCTTTCTAAATCATCGATCTTAACTAATTATTTAAAAATATTTCAAATTCAATTAACTGCATGGTTTAAGTGGTTGCTTCACTATTGCCGCTGCGCAGAGTGTTGTGGGTTCGACCCCCACCGGGTACAAAAATTTGTGTGATAAACAAATAATTGTTCCGAATCTGGGTGTTCTTTGTGCCCGTTGTATAATTGCTTGTGAAGTCCACTGCGACACAGAAATTACTTCTGGTTCGGAATTGATCTTCACACAGAAGTAAAATAAAAAGAAATAACTTAGCCGGGCGAAACGCAATACATTATAGTGTTACATTTCTTCCGCCAGTTGCTTGTGTTGTTCTCCTACTCATACCATTCCTGTAAAAGTTTGTGAAGATGTTTGTTACCATTCTCAGTTTTTATGACTTGTACATAATATTATATCACTTTTTATTCTAATGTTTTGTCATAGTATTGAGGCGGGTGAAGCTTACCTATTCTATCATGAGTGTATTTGCCTGCACTATGTATAATTTCTGGGTCGGGGACTTAACAAATATTCAAACAACTAATAACATGTCTACGTAGAGGTACTTTCCCGAATTACAATTATGAGGTATTTAATAATAATCAAATAGTTATAAATAATAAATAAGATGCACTCCAATAAAGTACTCCTAAGAGGTGAAATAATTTCTAATGAAATTGATACTTCAAATCAAAACTCTTAAACTGCTAATATTATTTAGGATCTGCGTACATTGGGACTGTAGGTATTCGTGGTGGAAACGGTCCTTCTTCATTCACATATTCTTCTTTTTGTTCTTTTCGTGTGGTTAGTGGCCAACCTGTTGTCGAGAGTTGTTCCGTAGGCCTCTGACACGGCTTAACGACTGCTGTCAATTTAGCAACAACCGGGACCGACTTTTTACGTGCCCTCCGAAGCACGGAGATGCTCAGATGAAATACCACTAAGCGGTCACCCATCTATAGTCTGACCTCACCCAACGTTACTTAACCTCGCTAGTCGTTTATTCATCAGTGAGTGCAACTGGCTACTATCTCAATGTGAACAAAGATCTCATGGTTTGCTGATGAAAGCACACAATTATTATATTTATTGATAATATTTTGCAATTATTATATTAGTGACATTTATGGGACTCGTGCGTTGGCGCCACTGTTTTTAACTGACGTCATCCCGCAACATCACAATTTGTTTAGTAGTTTTTGCAACATGTGGGAACAAATAGACAGACAAAATTCTCTAAACCATTGTTTTAAGTTCATATGCCTTTGAATTATTGACCAATATTTTAATTTTTATAAATAATTCCAATTATATTTTGTCTTCGGTTTCGACAGTGTTTCCTTTTTTGGAAGAAAGGTCCTTTTTTGTACTCCTAACAACGTGTATGCGAAATTTCATGATGATCGGTCGAGTAGTTAAGACGTGAAAACGTAACAAACATTCTCACATTCGCATCTATAATATTAGTTAGGGCGACTCAGCAGTTAAGGTAAATTGAGATATCCGAATATGTCAAGTGATCGCTACTTATTTACTGTTTATAAATATTTTGTCAGTGACAATGCATCTTCTACTCATAGGTATCATAAATGTTTGCGAAGATGTTATTATTATTTTTATAAAGAGACAGTTCCCGCACTAATAATAAATCATGTGTCGCGGAGGACTTTACAAACATTCAAACAAAGGACACAAAGAACTCTCAGACTCGGCACAACCATTTGTGGATCACACAAAGTTTTGTCCCGTGTGGGATTCGAACCCACAACACTCGGCGAGGTGACCACTTAAATCACTATGCCATCCGTGCATTCATACCTATGTGTTACTTCATCACACGTAAATTGTTGGATGAAGCTCGTTCTGAATAATTATTTCATGTAATAAGCTTATTCTTTATCCAAGAACGCACTATGTAGTCTTTTGTTCTACATTTAACATTTATTAACCACTGAGTCTTCTACGAAGAGGTTAATGAAAACACTATGTGGGTCTGTGTGTCTGTCTGTTAGTGACAGGCATAGCTCTGGATCCACTGGACCGATTGACTTGTAACTTGGTGTGCAGATACCTTAGGGTCATCCCTCGGTCGAGTTTGAATATGGCCCCTGTGGGTCAAAAGACCCTCGAGATATAGGGGTCATAAGGTCATAAGGTCAGAGGATATCCACCAACAGAGTGATTTGGGATACCAAGAGAGAGACTTTTGCCCAGCAGTGGGACATTACAAAAAGCGGATGGAAAAAGTCACATGAAGACGAAGAAGTTGAATCCTGGTATTTTACACCTATCTCGTTCTTTATCCAAGAACGCATTATGTACCTAGTCTTTTGTTCTTCATTTATTTTTAAAGAGGTACCTCCCTTATTATTGGCTTTTCTGTGTGGCGTGGGACTTTACAACTAATCAAACATTTATTAACATCCGTAAACATACTATTATAGGTACTTTCCCGAATAACAATTATGTGCTATAAAATAAGTATTGAATAGTTAAAAATAAGATGCACTTCAATAAAGTACTCCTTAGAAGCGAAACAATTTCCAGGGAAATCGATAACTACTAATCCAAATCTCATATATCGTCAGTGTAGTAACAATTTATACTAATATTAAAGCTAAAGCTAAAGAGCTTAAGCTAAAGAGTTTGTTTGGATGAACGCGCTAATCTCAGGAACTACTGGTTCGAATTGAAAAATTCTCTTTCAGCGTTGGATGGCCCATTTATCGAGGAAGGCTATAGGCTATATAACATCACGCTACGACCAATAGGAGAGGAGCATCATGAAAAATGTTGCAAAAACGGGTAAAACTCTCTTATATAAAGCAGACGAAGTTGCGCGGGTCAGCTAGTATCAAGTATCTACCAAACTATGATGTTACAAGACGTGGAAACATGGTTTAATACTACAGAATAATAAAAAAAAAAAAACTAAGTTTAATACTACAGATTTTAACAATTGAATAAAAAAGTTACTTATACTTAAAAATAGTAGGGAGTGCTTCTGATGGTGATGATGATTTCAATCATATATTTCAGTATAGGTACATTCATGTAAATAGAATATGTAATAAACTACAAATCGCTAAAATGTTAGTTATTGGATATTGATAGTTCTCCGTAGATATATTATTTAATATGTACATTAGGTATAGGTACATTAGCACTTTATTTGTCGAGTCGAAGATGTCCTCATTCTCATTCTACATTTACAAATATTCTCTATATAAAAAAACACGTTGATCTGATTCTGCGTTAAAAAGGGCAGAGCAACAAACTCACTTTAATTTGCATTAATAAAATTAGTAGTCGTTTTGTGTCATATCGATTCAAACATACAGACAGTCAACAATTCTAAAAACCATCTTTTTGTGTTAGAGACTAAACTCAAAATTATCGATCTCAATTAACTAGAATAAATATAAAAAATTAAATATTTTCAATTTCTAAAGTCGGCCTCCTTTTGACTTTATAATAATACTAGCATTTGTCCGTGGCTTCCGCCGCCTGAACTATGGCTCGCTAGCCATTACATTTACGTGGATTCCACTATGTACCATATCACCCGTTCTACAAAGGTAATTTCTATTTATTTATTTAGGCTTACCTACTAAGTAAATACATACAGAACTTTAACCTACAGTCCAATTTTTACACCTGTGAGCTCGCATATATCTAGATTAAATGTGCAGCAATGTGTCTACCCGTAAGTTCTGCCGTGATCACGTTAAATGTGTTCGATTTTAAGTTGAGCGTGATGCTACTAATCACATCTGCATCAAATTCCCTTTACAAACACCGAGAGGCGACAGACAGAAAGCTAAAAAGTATCGCTTTATGATCAAAACTCGTTAAGTGTTAGATTTTTATGCGATCACGATTAGCTTGTATACTATAGCTTATATACTTATACTTATGTATTTAAATGTCTGTGTCCCACGATTTCATTCGTTTTAAAGCCTAAGGACTGTAACGTGATATTAGATAACCTCCTCCTTTCCTCAATAAATGGGTTATACAAGACTAAAAGATTTTTCATATCTGACTGGTAAATCTAGAGATTAGCGCATTTTAATATTAGTATAGATGTACAGACAGCCGAGCCTCTACAGTATATTTGTTACAGTTATACATATATATAGTAAGTATAGACAAATTCCATTAAAACGCTATCATTTAGACATTTGGAGCGGTGATTAAAAAGTAGCATACATTCTACACGACTTGTAGACGCAGTTTGCTAAACAAACGCCTTGCACTCTATTCAGGCCCCTTTTATGACTTATTAAACCATACGAAGCCGACGACGTCCATTTAAGTAGAGTTCAAAGGCTTGACCTTGGTTAAAGTTATGGTACGTGTTGCTCAATGTGTGCTGGTTTGTCATTAAAATTAAACCGAATATAATGGTATTGTGGACGAATGTAGTGTCTTTTCTTTTATTAAATACTTAAGGGACTTTCCTCGAATTTAATATAGTAGGTATATAGCCTATCTGGAGTACATCTAAAATACCGCACATAATTTGCATTGCACAAAATGTAATTAAGGTATAATAATAATTAAGGTATAGGCATAATTAAGGTCCCGGGAAAATCCCGTAAAACAGTGCACGTACCCGAAACACGTTATTATTTGTAGACCACACATTTTGTTTTCCAATGCGTACACTCTCCACATTAGTAGTGACTGTTTAAACGTCTGCGCCATCTTTGTTGTCAAGTCCTCTATAAAGTGTCTACCTTTAGTCAAGTGTGGCTTGAATACGATGGGAAATATTGTAGTATAAAATATCACGAAATATCACCAGAGCGTGGTGGTAAAAGCGATTAAAGAACTCCTCTCTCCTTAACTTGGACTACAATACTTAACATTGACATATTTCCATATATAGACTTACGTCTATAAAATGTATATCCTTGAAAGCAGAAGGTTATTGTTACACCTACATTTTACCAGCTAGGTTTTGAGGTATATTTTTAGGTATAATCGTAAATGTTTTCATTACAAGAAAAGACTTGTATTTTCATGTAATGGACTCATTTTCAGTCATCGTACTTCAGGAAAATCATGACGTAAGCTAATACCACAGGATTGTTTTTACTTTCAGCCGAATTTGGAACATGGCTGCATATAAAAAAGAAATGCAGCGTTAGGATTTAGTTTATGAAAATATTGTAGAAGCTGTATATAATAATATTATATTTTGTAGGTGACCGGCATCGAAGGTTCGTACCGCTTCACATGCGAGTCGGTGATGCACGTGCTACACAAGCACCGGGATAGCGTGATGGCCGTGCTCGAGGCGTTCGTCTACGACCCGCTGCTCAACTGGCGCCTCGTCGACAACGAACATCGCTCGCTCACCGAGTCCTCCTTCTCGTCAGACATCGACTCTTCCTACACACTCCCGAGTCGAAGTCGGAACCATCTGCATTACGAATCTCTAGAAATACCACCAGAAGCTAATCTAAACAAGCGTGCGTTATCGATATTGAATAGAATAAGAGATAAGTTGACTGGAAGAGATTTCCCTAACGTGGAGGCTGTGGTGAGCGTGCCCAAACAGGTGGATCTGCTGATCAAACAAGCGACGAACAATGAGAATCTGTGTCAGTGTTATATTGGCTGGTGCCCTTACTGGTAACTATGTGAGTTGAACTATACATATTCTGGAGTGGCTTTGCGCGATTGTTAGAAAAATATTACAATTATTCCAACGTGTCGATCATTTGAAGTTATATCGAGGTACCTTTTGCAATATGAACAAATCAATCTTGCTTAATTTACAAAAATATTCTTTCGCTTTATCATCGACTTAAAAGAAGGAAAGTATGCAATTAAGCCGTATGTTATTTGTTAATTAATTACATTTTATGTAAGCACGTTACCTTATATCTCCATATGCCTCGAAATTTTTGTTTGAAATAGGCTATTTCGGTTGACAGCGGCAGTAGATAGGCGCTGCGCGCGATTCCATTCGAATTATCGAGTGTGTATGTAATAATCGTCATTCGAATATACAATTGTAAATAAATACGATTCGTTTTTGTAATAATCGCGCCGTTAAACTGCAGTTAAAGATTGCTGAATAGTGCTTTTGTTCTTTACTCTTCGCCACACGCGCAAGCGAGAGGCCCGGGAAAGACTGACAGATTAAAAAGAGAAAGAGAGAGATCATTTGTGGAAGGATTCAGCAGTCTTCTTACATTTAGGAAGAGTATTTATAAGTTTACGTATTATTTGAAAACGCTAAAAGCGTAATTAACTCGCCATTAAATGTAAATACTGATACATCAGGTGTAAACGAAGATGTTTCGTTACGAACGACGCTCTGTATCTATTTGCACCACACCTAATGTAAAAACGTAGTCACGTAAATAAGACTAAATATTTATTTTATGTTTATGATATAAGTATTTATTAAGATATATTAAATTATAAGTTTGTTATGATATAAAATGTTTATGTTGATAATTATGAGTTAGTATTATATAATTTGTGCACAGTCAGGCGCGATTATCTAACCTCTCGTATCGCTCGCTGTTACGTACATAATATTCTGAAACAATAGTGACTTCTTACATAACTACACATTTATACTATAGCTTTATGATCTACTCGACACTGCAGTATTCTATTATGTTTACCACCGAATCATGATTCAAAAGGCATGTGTACGCCTGTCGACAACTACGGGTATTAAAGTATAAATATACGTTCGCTCTTTGTTTCTAAGTACTTGAATAAGATTGGACTCCAGGACTCTACGCAGCCAAATGTATTAAATGCTGTCGAGCTGTACTGCCGCAATTTACTCGCTCCTGCTTCTACAATATATATATATATACAACGTGTAACAAAAAGATGTATTTATATTTTAGGACCGTCATTCATATCTGAAAGATAACCTACGAGCTCTATCCCAGAATCAAAACAAATTATATAACTAGATTTTGCCGCGTTTACCCTCGCGTAAATGTAGGTTACGTTAGATTAGTAATAGTACTATTTCTGGGTAAAGGATGTCCTATTCTGTAAACCTGACAACGTGTATGCGAAATTTCATGATGATCGGTTAAGTAGTAACGCATGAAAGCGTAACAAACAAACAAACTGACGTTCGCATTTATAATATTAGTTAGGAGTAGGATTTTATGTCAATTTCGAACATTTAATTTATTTGTTATTGAAACATCGAAAAGAAACGCATTACATCAATATTAAAATTGCGCCTAAATATTTTCGGGTTCACTGAAGTCACCTAGTCAGCTGTTAGTTTTGTTTAAGTATCAACTAGAATGTGTAGATAAAGGCGATAAAACAGAAAATGTTATATCTTAGAGAGAATAATGTAGACATACGCATTTATTTATGCATTTTTTGCATTGTACAGCGGCAATATTACGTGACGCTTAAATATGACCACACCTTTTTGATACACGCTGTATATTTATACATGTTGATGCATACGGTGAAGTCAAGTCCAACCCTTAAACAAGATAAGTTTGCAGATATTTTGTAAAATCACGATTTCATTTTCGTGTTGCTAAATGTTTTAAGAGAGATTGATATTGTATAAATGAAAATTATGAATGCTCCAGACTGCCTATATGCTTTGGCCTGCGTTTATCACAAGCCATTTACTGCACGATTTGACACTTACAATTACAATTTACCGATATTATATTAAAATCGACTAAGTGTACAAAACTATAAATTCAAATATTCAATTCTAATTATGACACATCAATTAAATTATAATGCAGGAAGAATATTATTCATAAACTAGCTGTTACTGTGAATTTTACAATAAAGTGTTTCTTCAGTTCGCTGACATTTTTAGAGTGAGTAGCCTAAGTAATTACTCCTTATAACATTAGCTATCTGCCAGTGAAAGTCCCGTCAAAATCGGTCCAGCCGTTTTAGAGATTAGGTGGAACAGACAGACAGACAAATAATTAAAACAATGTTTTTTTTATATTAAATACCGTTTCATGTGCATTAAGTAAAAAAAAGATAAGTATAAAGTTAATATTTTGACTTTACAAACAGACACTTAGATTTTATATATTGGTATTGATGAATATGCTAATTCATTAATCGTGTGCTGTATTTCTGCGGATTCACACGCTTATGATTTTACGAATCGGATTTCAGTAGCGTCCAAAACATATGACGTCAAAACTGAATGCGATGCTCTTTTGTTTTTCCCGACTTAATCAAATAAAAGTATTGACGGTTCGTTCTAAAATTGTGTTTGTAACAATTTTTTGTAACAATTTTTTGTTACGTAGTCATAATTGAGCAATATCATGCAGTTATGCGGTTTTGGGTCTAAATGATTATAGCGTTATGTAATATATTGAAGATCTAACATCGTAATATAGTATCTATATATATAGTATCGTAACAATGATACACTTATGTACTTGCCGTCTATCGGACTCATTTCATACATGTTATTTCTACTAAGGGTTTCCTAAATGAAAACCAGCTAGAAAATTTTCCAATTCAGGAATCGTAACTAGGTCATAATCGGCCGAGAATAAAAGCGCAATCGTATGTGACAAGACCAATAAGTATAGCAGTTACCTATTTAGTAGTTTCACTATATTGTATCCTAGCTGCCCTGCGGTTTTACTTACGTCTATGATTACTGCTCCGCTCCCACGGCTCGTAGCGTGATGTTATATTGCCTATGTTACTTTTGGATATAGTGGCTTTCTAATAGTGAAATAATGTTTAAAATCAGTTCAGTAGTTACAGAGTTTATCGATTACAAACAAACAAGAAAATATATATCCTCTTCAGAATATTAGCATTTGAAATTTGTTTATTTTTATCGCAAATTTGACACTTAGTCGGTTTTACTAGCAAATCAAACATGAACAAGCGCGAAATAAAACTTTTCATATGTGTATCACGCTCATGTCAAATAATTGTCGGTATGTACTATTTACTCAATGCAAAAACTCGCAATAGTTGTATTGTAAATATGTTTAGTAGTATTAAGATGTTCACGTTTAAAGCGTTGCCATAACGCTGTGTATATTGGACCCCCATACATATAAGTATTTGTAAATACAATACGCAATAAAACTGTTAAAGCTTATTATAAAAGTTTTATTTAGACCTTAATATAATGTTGTATATAATTATTGCTCACTTCATTACACAGGACTAATTTAAAGATCTTATTATAAAAAGCGAACTTAATTTTAAAGTTTAATCAGCGATAGAAGTTAATACTTGATGAGTCAAAGTTATAAATATTTTTTATTTATTTATTCAATAATGTATATATTAAAGTATACCGTAACTACTACTTCTGAATACATTATAATGATCATTATGTAACTTTGTATTTTAGTACGATTAAGAATCGCGCAACCATTGACCGACTTTATTTCGCTGATTGTAACATGTTTTGTGTGACACTAGTAATTACTGAAAAAAGGCGAACTATGATATTATATTTCAAAACGAAGCATTGATAGAGAGTCAAACATTTTTGTCACACTACAAATTAAATTACATATAGCCAGCAACTTTAAGCTTAGTACAACAAAAGGTGAACGATTTAGTGTAAGTTTACGTATATTTTTACTTTTAAGTAAGACTTTTTTACGTAGTTACTTTTTATAAATAGAAAGCAGATTATCGAACTTTGTATGCTGTACAAGCACGGCAAGTTGGATATTGAGTTTCCGCGCTGTATATATTATCTTTAATGTAAATTGTCTTTCTTATAGCTAATATATGCCAACGGTAATAGTTCTGATAAGCTTGTACAAAGCACTTTGTCCAAAGCGGGTTTACTGAGGAATATTTCAATGTCTCCATTTGAACTGCGGAATTCACTCAACGTTTGCCTGCAGACACCACAAGGCGCCGTGAAATTCTGTTGATGCGCGATTACAGCCACCGCCTTGAAGTTTAAGGAGCCATCGGACACTGCCTTCCCTATGGCAGTACGTTCGGCGCACATACAAGGCGTCATTGTTGAGTTCTCTATGTTGCATCCTGTGTAAACTTTTCCATTATCTTCTGTTAGTATAGCACTTCCAACCGCGAAGCTGGAATAAGGGCAATACGCTTTTTTTCTTACTTCCGTGGCAGATCTCAACAGGTTTTGTACTTGTTCACCTGTAAATTAATACAAATTGATTAATCCTCATGTACATCTTGGTTACCTAACTTTATCGTTTAAAACCCTGCTGATAAAGGGTGATTAAATAATATTTTATTTATTGCGATTACGAATAACTATCCGCTTATTAAATTGAAACGTTACATAAGTGATGGATTTATTTTAATGACTCAGGCAATAGAGGGAAACTTTACGAACATTCACTAAAGAGGCACTTAACGCGTAGTCCTAAAATTCTATGCGTCTCACAAATGTTTGTTCCATGCGAGAATCGAACCTGCGAGATCTTTTGTATTACACTAAAACCAAGGCACTATTCGCGTGGTAAAGAATTTTGGAATTTGTGTATGTGTCTGTATTTGTATTTACCATAAATATAAATCTATAGGTATCTACCTAATCACTTTATGCAAGGGACCATTTTAGCAATGACATTCATCGACTACAAACGCTTTCATTTTGCACAATGCATATGCAATTTAAAAACTAGGGCAACGTTTTATGCTGTTTATATTTTATTGATTTGCAATTGTAGGCAGTTGTGTAATATTGCCAATAATTACCGACAACTGCATAAGGAAAATCTAAAAGTCCGTAGCTGTGCGCCTTGATACACGTTGAAAATCTATCAAATAATATAGGTAAATGCATAACTCTGTTTATTTTGTAGCCTATTTTCATATTGTAATAGAATAAATATCGACCATGATTCATGAACGAAGATAGCTTTAACTGAGATGAAAGAAACCAGATAAAAGCAAAATTAAAGTAAAGTATTTAGGTACATTGCCTTGCAACACGCGGGCGCAGATCCGGACGAATGTCAGATTTTTATAAATCCTTTAATTTTAAGTACTGTTAGGTTTATTTATGTGGCAATAATTACCTATATTTACCTTATAAATATTTTATGGCTTTCAAGTTATAAGTAAGTATGTCAATGTGAAGGGCAACGAGTAAACCGGGCCTACCTAGCTATACCTAATTATTTATTATGGTCGTTATATACGTACCTATCTATTGCATTTAGAATCCCGGTCATTAGATTTATTATTAGACAGAGTCATGCAAAAATAGCTTACGAAGAAAACAGCTTACTAAGAATCGTAGTTTGTCAGTCTCAAAAGAAAATTAATAAAACCTAAACATCGTAATAATTCCCATGCAAATTATAGAATACAATTATAATGAAGATAAAATATTTAAATAAAATAAAACACTTACCTAATGAACTAAATTCGACAACTTTGAATTTATCCATAACCATGTTCGCGTGGTAAAAAGTATGAAGTAACGAAAGGAGCGTCCAGTGCTTACTGCGGTCACCGGCCAACTGATTAAGTCAAACGATCGTTGATTAGATAGTGTATTATGATTGAAGATCTCTTGTGGCAAACAGCGCGCGTGGTGTTTCTGCTTTAAATGACTGGCGCGCACTGGAAACAGTAACTTTCCTCACGCACAAGAAAGAGTACCTAGGTATTGCGCTTGTGCTGCACTTTATACGATTTATACGGCTAGTTTAAATCTGCTGATTGTTTTCAGTTGACTGCGTTTTTTTAATTAACACGTGCTGTGTATACAGTATGTGCTAATTACCTACAATTCGCTCTGCAATAGATATATATTTTGACATTCGATTCGAAATGTCTAGACCACGGCCTTCGATGTTTACGAGTGAAGTTCAATGCGTTTATAGGGAAAACACATTTAATACTCATTACAGCTCAACAGTATATTCATATGACTGTTTTGATTTTATGAATATTCATAAATCTTAATACAGGGTTATTGTATGTTTAGTAGGTACCAACTGGAAGTAAATACAGCTACTAGAACTATAGGGCATGTTGTGGTAAATATTATACGAGTTAACTACGTAAATGTTAATTTTCTTCGTGTCCATAGTGTAGGCAAGGGCATGTTCAAAAATAAAGTTGATCTTGCTATTTACACAAGACTGCATTTCTACAAGTCAAGCTATCGGTGTTTAAATACGAATGAGCCGGCTCTCAATCTTTTCTTTTATCCATTCTTATTTTCTTTCCTCTAGAATCGGCGTCGTTCGAGTTATACCCTGATTTTACTTATTATTAGGTAGGAATATTGCCAAGTCATATAGCAGTCGGGACAAACTATCTAAGTATACTTTAGAGCCTACATGTACCTACCTATGTAAAAGAAACGATCGCTAAAAGTGTAGGTACCGGGGACTAGAAGATTTCTGCGTGGATACGATTCCATGAACTAGTGAAGCGTATTATCTATATCTAATTATATTTTGTGACAAGCGCAAACTAAGAAGGGTGTGCTATACCTATTAGCATACTTTTCTCAATTAGCTATGGGTATTAGGAAATCCATTTGATTGACAACATCTATTGAGAAAATTATACCTATTATAAACCAATAAAAAATTGCGACTATTTGGCAATTAGACCATTATGTACGTGGCGCTCTACACACATCAATTGTTGGAGGAAGTAGCTTGAAGCGCCATCTGACGATTAGAACGCAATCAGAATATTGCATAATGTTTATGTAAATTCTTCTTACGACTTAAAATAGGTAGGTAGGTATGTCGGTCATTGTGCGTGCAACACAAACGATTTCAATTGCGTACAAATCTTACGGACATTATTTGTCGCAATCATCTGGAATATTCCGGATGATAAAGATGGAGGTACTCTAAGCGCTATACATAGTAGGTATAACTTTCTAGGGAGGTACTGAGTTTAAGTGCGTGGTGTGTCAAGCTGTTCTCGCCATCAAAATATAAGTACTCTAGTTGAACTAGATGTGTAGTAAATTATAAAAAAAAGTTGATTCTCGAAGATGCTAAATCAACTTTAATATCTGTATGTACCAACTGAGATACATTTGCCTACAATTACTTAATTTTATTTTATTTACCTTATTGTACCTACCTAGGTACCTACTTAATTATACGCTGTTGGTAGAGTGTGGCTTTCGTAAGAAAACTTTAATTGGTTTGAAGAATAAATACCTATTACCTAATCATTATCTCATTAACATTTTACAGAAGTGGGGCACAGCGATATTTCCCGTGGGATTTTGTTTAGATTGGTGCAACCACATAGGGGTTAACCTTTACACACAGGCGCAACGCGAGAGTGTTTTCACAGCTTTGGAAGTGTTCCTAAGGCACGGTAAACGCTAATCAAAACTATGGCTGTGTAGCTACACACTTTCATAGCTATGAAAGGGTAAACAAAAGTGTGTTACGCCCATATTTCGCTGTCGATGTTTAGTAGGTAGATCGACCTACCTAGTAGATTTTTACTGGTAAAGTTAACCAACCATTCATAATTTTTGATGAGCCATCACACAGGTAGTCCGATAAGATCGGTCAGCGACAAAATATCTCGTACATAAGATAGAGCGACCGAAATTAACCATAGGCATTTAGTTGTTTCCCAATGAGATATAAGTAAATGAACGGCAATGATAGTGATCGTAAACATAACAAGTAGCTATATAGAGGGTTAGGTAGGTACTAAAGAAACTTATAAGGAAGCAAAACTGTGTGTTAGTTATGCTCGCACTAATTCAACATTGCAGCATACTGGAAAGCAATCATTAATATCTCTCAATTCGGTAGTAACCAAGAACAGAAAATATTAAAATATCAGCGGACTTTTTAAACATATTATCTAGCCTTAATTTAAAATATGCATTTAAAGAACCCACACGTATAATTAGCAGTAGGTACATGCCTTGGCAACTTTATATATAATGTTTCAAAATGCAAATCTAGAATACTTGAATTGGTACTATCTGACCATACAGCACAATTGCTAACATGCCCAGTTAAGACCAGTATTATTGCTTACAAGTATTGGTATCTCAAAAACGAGGTCCCCAAGAAGATAATATTATAAAGTTTCAAGATTGCATAAACTCACTGAATTTTACAGAATGTTTTAAGAGTAACGATCCCGTTAAATCATTTTATGATTTCCATGACACATTTAATTTGTTCTACCGTTTATGCTTTCTTATAGTTAAACTCATAATAAGTGTACAAAATCGACAAAAATGGATCTCAAATGGTGTTAGGTTATGCTGCCGACGCAAAAGACGTATTTTATGCAGTACCTAAAAAAGTAGAGATAATTTTAATACCTTATTCTTAAGACTTAAACATATAATCAGGCTAACAAAAAAGTCCAAAATGAGCATTATATACGAACTGCTAGCAATACATGTAAAGCCACTTGGACGCTCATTAATAATGCAAAATTCGCTGATCCTAAGGAGGCAATACGTAGCATTAAAATTAACGGTACAAACATTATTAAGTAAGGACCCATTAATGATAGCCAAATCGTTTGATAATTTTTTTATTGATCAGTTCCAGAAATGTAATCAAGTCAGCAACAATACCATGCCAGTACAAATATCAAACTCAATATTTTAGAATCCTACTTCACCTAAAAAAATAAACTCAATAATAACAAATTTAAAAAATACCAATAGTACTGGATACTTAGAGCATTAAATGCTCTAAGCTGTAGGTACATGTATGAGTGTTATTTGTCAGATCAAACTTAACGATGTATGAAAATTATAAATGCTAACGCCACAATTTGAAAGTTCACTGTCCTCAACACAAAAGTGCATTGAAGACAAAAAGTGTATTCTGCATGGCGTCACGTGTTTATAATCAGTCACCTACCTAAACTGATATTAAAAAGTATGAGCATCAAAGTAAGTTAAACAATTACTCGTAGAAAAAGCCTATTACAGTGTTAACGAATTTATAAATGACATGCAATCTAATAATGAGAAATAACTTAATGTATTAATTAATTTATTGAGATGACATTTTAATTTTAATTATTGATTGACATTTATATTCTTAATTGACTTGTATGGTACAAGTCAATTAATGAATAACATTTATAATTTATAACTTTTAACATTTATAATTTTTAATGGAGTTATTATTTTCGGTAATTAATTTATTAATTATAAATTATTATTAGTAGTGCACAATCAGTAAAGACAAATACCTGTAAAATTGCATGCCTTGAGGCGGATTATGGAGAGACCAATTTATTTGTATGTTATCTGAATTACCCATTTTCGCAATAAATGAGTTTAAGTTTGAGAAAGAGCATTGCCACCAGTGCCACGCGGCGGGATCGGCGCCTGTACACCGTAGTAGCGGCGCAAGGACGTCGCAGCAGTCGCGTAGCTAATGATAGAATCGAGCATACTATCTAAGACCCCCGGTGTCCACTTATAACGTTATAAGTGATATTCTATAAACTGTCGGAATTGAGATACCATCCTTAGCAGATTTCGGCAATACTTACAAGTCAAGAGTTTGTATATCAATCTTATTATATAAAAAAAACATACAACTAATGCTAGTTAGGAATACTCGTATTTTTTTATTTTGTGTTGTTTCTCAGTAGGTACTATTTGTCAGGATTAAGTTGTTATAGATTAACATTTTACAAGATGGTTGCTGCGGCTGTGTTTTAAAAAAGTAAATTCACAAAAAAATATTAATGGTAGGTACGTATATAGGACTAGAAACTGCCTCTGTGAGAATCAAATAATATAGGTAGTGGCCACGATCCTATCGATATTGTACCTATTTCTAAGGCTGTCAATGTACTTTTCCACCTTTTACCGCTGTCCATTTATCAATTTCACATAAGTAAATGTTCCAGTATGATTATTCTTTAGGTACATCGTGGGATATTCGAATAAAAGAATTTCATGTAAAAACTGGTCACTGTTTATTCACTATTGTTTACAGCGATTACGACGCGACACCGTACGAGAGAGTGCTCCACAACATTCATCCCTTTTTTGAAAAATAAAATTGCCATTTTATTCTAAAAACATATACAGAAATAAAAGAAATAATAACATGTGATAAATTGATAATACATCATCATAATTATAAGTTACAACATAACAATTCCATAATCTAACTAATTAAAGGCATAAGTATCCCATTATCATAAAAACATTCTAAACCTGGCAGGCAAGACTGCCATATTGTTACACGTTATCAAATGTTTTGACATCGTCTACATATAATAAATTAGAAACTAAATGTAAATAAACATTCAATATGATTTCAAAGAGTCATTCATAACTATAAGAGTGAACAAAAACACTACTTGAGTAGACTAGAGATGTTACGACAATTCAACAAAAAATTGTTTATCGATTTGAAAGAGTCATTTCATTCATAAGCAGAAACAAAAAAAATCACTTAAATCGACAAAAATTGTTTATTGAGCTCGCCCAAAGACAAACAATTATAAGTACCAGTAAGTATACGCGTAACTGTGCTCAATAAAGCGATAAAACTATGTAAAATAATGTAAACGTATAAAAGTATATAAAGTAAATGTATGCTTATGTCGCAACCTACTTATGAATAATATAAACCTGTTGTCACACTGCTTAGCCACAGTACATATATATACAGTAACCTATCTTCATACAAACGGTCGGAACTCGAGTCATACCTACGCGCCTCGGCGTTGGTATGCGCTCGACACGCAACCAGTCGCAAATGCGCCGTGGTTACGACCGGACGGTGTGTTGTTTTTTAAACAGTAACCGCGCGATTATTTTAACAAAAATAAGTATAAGTATAGCGTAACAGTGTTACTCTTGGGAATTTTTTTCCCAATGAGTAACACTGTTACTCGATGGGAATTTTTTTGTCCCAACGAGTAACACCCTAATTATTGGTGTTACTGGATGGGAATAAAAAGTTGCAACGAGTAACAGTGTTCCAAAGACGATGTCTTCAAACAATTTAAAGTGTGCCTGAATTATTGTGATTAATTCGCTAGTCTACATATACAGGTAAATTACCTATAGTATTTTGCGTATGTGGTATACCTAAGTATAGTTAATCGATATTTTACTTTTACTCGTGCATAAGTTGTGATGCATGCAATGTTGTAACAATCCACACAAAAGCAACCTGCAATATTTTTGGTACAGCTTGTTGCATGAGTATGTGTGATTAAGTTATATTTTTGATTGTGATATTTTAATACCTAGACTGTTTAACGAAAATTTTATATTATTATTTTGTTTTCATATAGGTATAAGTTATATTTTTGATTGTGATATTTTAATAACTAGTCTGTTTAATGAAAATGTTTTTATTATTATTCTGTTTTTATATAGATATTTAACTATTTTTACAATATACATATGACTCATTCTATATTATATTATATTTTAATTTTATTCCTACCATGTTTATGTATCATGTTGGTTACATAATTTTGATTGTGATATTTTAATTAAGTAGTTTTAGTTCAATTAGGTATTCAAAACTTAGTACAAAATTTTATCAATAAGTGATTTAACTCCCTGTTTTAGTGCCAAAACGATTTTCTAAATTTTATTAAATCTGTTACTATATTGTAAAATGACTTTTCTTTTAAGACCTTAAGCCACTTACCAGGAAACAACTATTGCTCATGGGACATTCTATGAATTTAAAGAACATCTTTATAACGCAACATTAAAATTGTACCTGTTCCACCGTCTCTTAACGTCACGACATATTTGAAGATTTTGGTACTAGAATTACATAACATTCTAGGAGATATTTCTAGCTCCAGACATAAAATCATCTCTTACAATATTATGCAGGCCTAGTAATAACTGAACTTAAGTCGAACCATCTGCTTGAAAGCGTGAATACCAATGAACAAATCTACTAAAAAAATCTCCTATAATTTTATATAGTCTTGGTACATCTTCAAATCTATCATATAGAAAACTGTGATTAACCTATAACCAATTAATTATAATAATACTAATAGATTCATACATATTATGATGAAATAATGTATAAAAAAATAGTGTTACTCGATGGGATACTTTACCCGCGCCTTTTCCCAACGAGTAACACTGTTACTCGATTAAACTTTTTATTCCCATCCAGTAACACCAATACTTAAGGTGTTACTCGTTGGGACAAAAAAATTCCGATCGAGTAACAGGTGTTACTCGTTGGGAAAAAAAATCCCAACGAGTAACACTGTTACACGTTTGGGTGTTACTGGATGGGAATAAACCACTGTTACACGTTTGGGTGTTACTGGATGGGAATAAACCCTATTTAATATGACAAGTAGAATATATTGTGCTGTTTTTGGTTGCATGAATTCCTCAAATTACTAGTTCCGATTACAATCAGGTAGATATGCCAGAAAAAAATGCGCTTTTTTATATTTGTGGGTATCTTCTTAAGCGTTGTTTGGAGAAACATGATGACTGTCACGCTTTGAATTTGTATGTGAAGCCCGCTCAAAGAAGCCACAATTTCAGCTCAGACAGTCGGTATTTAAGGTACCGGGACTACAGTAAGATTAATTCGCAAACTTTTTTAATTGTACCCAACGATGATTTCGTGGAATATATAGAAAAAATGGAAGAAATATTTCGAACTTCTTTTAAAACTAAACATATAAATTGTAAAGTAGCTTCAGGTATCTATAACCAAGTAAAAGATATTCCCTTTTCTCCTCCTTGTCCATATTTCCAAAAACAATTTTTAATTAAGCTTTATATTCGAATAAAAAAGATTTAAGACTTAATAACAAATCGGTCTTATAAATTTGCGACTGAAAAATATTTGCGCCTCGAATGAGATGTACGGAATGCTTTATTATTATATTTTAAAGTATAAAAAATCCGTCCGGATTTTTTATACTTTAAAATAGTATAAAAAATCCGTCCGGATTTTTTATACTTTAAAATATAATAATAAAGCATTCCGTACATCTCATTCGAGGCGCAAATATTTTTCAGTCGCAAATTTATAAGACCGATTTGTTATTAAGTCTTAAATCTAACATAAACATGTGTAAATGCGGACGGTCACAAAGAACTTATATTATCTTTTTAATGCACGTTTCAACGGTTAGAATATGAATGCCTTAAAATATTCTAACCGCCGGTATTTATACAAACATTTGACCTAATTTAATACTAAAATCACAAACTCAATAGATAATATTAAACATTGTTTATCTTAATTATTCTGATGATTATTTACATACAATTATTATTTAATAATATATAATTATGTAACATTAAGGATTTATTACACCGGAAGCAGAGGCGGCGGTGTGACAAAATTATGCCTAACCCAAAATCAGTAAGAATCTAATAGCTTTTATTATTCGACATAGTGTAAGAAAAAGTACAGAGATCAGTAACAATACGTACTATTTATTAATCGCGCCGGAAGCTGACAAGCGGAAGGCGCCAAGCAAATAAATATAATTAAGTATAAAGAAATATGAGATAACTATTTAGATACTTGATTATAAAATTATTAAATTATAAAACGATAATAGGTTTAAATGTACATATAGTGGTTGAGATGTACCCAAACTAGTAGTATATGTGAGGCCGGAAGTGTTACTTGATAACATTCGGCCATCCTGTGTATGCCGTGTCTCACGGTGATCAGCGCTGCCATCGGCGCCTGGTATGTCGCTGGTGTACGGTACCTGGAATTAAGATGCTTAAGCCGTAATTAAGTCTTGTATTATCTAATCTATACAAATTTTATTTATCCTAGATTACACACAGCTTTTATTTGTCCTACTTCACACAGATTGCATATGTCCTAATTCATATAGTCTTCATTTGTTAATAAACACAGCCATTTTTTTTTTCGTCACACAGCTTTTTTTTACTTACTATATCACACAGCTTTTATTTGTACTATATCACACAGCTTTTATTTGTTCCACATCACACAGCTTTTATTTGTTCCACATCACACAGCTTTTATTTGTTCCACATCACACAGCTTTTATTTGTTCTACATCAAATTCAAATTCATTTATTCACAAGAAATGTGGTTACATAATGGTGGTAGGGTAATAACAATCTCCTCACATTCTACCATAACAATGGTGTGTGAATAAGTCAGTCTTAATAAATAGATAGTTAATTAATTAGGTACATCATTATAAGTTAATTATTCTATATCAGTTCTATAATTCATGAATGGTAATAATTGATAGCAAATAAATATAAGTCATATATGAATGTCTAAAAATTGGAATAAAATGTAGTTTGAATTAAATTAATATACATTATAATTTGAATAATATTATGTAATTGCATTATTTTCTTTATATGTCATAAATTCTTTTAAGTTGTAGAAACATTTTTCTGCAAGCCACGTTGTGATTCTTTTTTTTTTAAACGTCGTAATAGGTAGTTCTTTGAATTTGTCTGGTAACTTATTATAAACCTCTATAGCTTTAACATATATATTTTTATAGATGTCTAATCTACACCTAGGGCGAAGAAGTTTAAATTTGTTCCTACAATTTCTGCCAGGTGTTTCTGAAAACCTATTGAAATACTGTGGATGCAGTTTCACAAAAATACATAATTCTCTAATGTACATGCAAACCAGTGGCAGAATATTGAACTGTTTGAATAGCGGCTTGCAACTGTCTGTAAACCAGGCACCACAGATCGCTCTCACGCATTTCTTCTGCACTCGAAATGCTTTTTCTATCTCAACTGAGTTACCCCATAGTAAGAGGCCATACGAGAGTATCGACGAGACGTATCCGTGGTATGCAGTCAGAGCTGCTTCCGTCGACACTGTTTGACGTAAACGTTTGATGACAAATACGAACCGTTCAAGTTTGTTGCAAACAGATTCTACATGTACCTTCCAGTTGCAGTGTTTATCAAGCATCAATCCTAGAAATTTCGCAGTGTCTACCTCTTGTATTCTATTGTTTTTGTAATTTATATTTAAATCAATTTGTTGCATTCTGTAATTTTGGAATTGTAGTAATTGCGTCTTATTTAGATTGATTTTTAGATTGTTATTACTTAGCCATCTAATTGTCTTATTAAGCGTTAAATTTATATCATTCTCGTATGAGTTTTTATTTTCGCACTTGATAATTAGTGTTGTGTCATCCGCAAGATCATTAATATATATTAAGAATAAAAATGGTCCCAAAACGCTGCCCTGCGGAACGCCGACACTATTTAATTTGTAATTAGATCTACATGTAACTTTTTTATTATTTTCCATTTTAGATATTTCTACACACTGATATCGATCGTTCAAGTAGCTCTTTATCCAGTCATTAGCTACACCTCTAAATCCGTATTTTTCTAATTTATAAAGCAGCAATTTATGGTCAACAAAATCGAAAGCTTTACTCATGTCTAAAAATAAAGCCGTTACAGGTGTCCTCTCATTAATAGACTCAGTAATTATTCTAATCAAATTGAAACAAGCTAATGATGTGCTGCTGTTGTTACGAAACCCAAATTGTTCCTCTTTCAGTATTTTTTGTTTTACTGTAAAGTCATATAATCTCCTTAACATGGCTTTTTCAAAAATTTTTGAGATGACTGGTATAAGACTAACCGGACGATAGTTTGTAATATCTAAAGTATCTCCTTTTTTATATAAAGGTTTAATTATAGACTTTTTAAGGCTCGTAGGAAAAATGCCTTCATGGAAAGACATATTTATTATATAGCTCAATGGCTCGCATATATATGGTGCACAAAGTTTTATCATTTTTGTATTAAGTCCATCAACACCTACAGAGTTTGTATTCTTTAGATTAATAATTAATCTAAATATCTCTATTGAATCTGTGGGAGTTAAAAAAAATGAATTAAAATTAAATTTATCAATACCTATAGTTTCATTTATGTCATCAATGTTATATGTAAAGTTGTTTTCATTCGTCAATTTAATATAAAACGTATTAAATAAATTACTTATGTCATTTGCGGATGTATATACTTTATTATTATGTAATATTTTATCAATTTCTGTACATGTGTTAATTTCTCCAATGTTCTCATTTATAACATCCCATACGGCCTTACATTTGTTTCTTTTTTTGTTGATATATTTGTGGTTTGCTAACTGTCTGGACTTGTGTACCTATACAGCGGTGAAGTATTTTAAAGTATTTTTTTTGTATGCTCATATATTTTTCTTTTTTTCGGCACTTACTTGTTTGCTTTTTAGATAGAGTATTCTTTTTTTTACGCAACACTTTTTTTAACCTCTTGTTAGCCATGTACTTTGAACAATTTTATTTGTTTTCTTCATTTTAAATGTAGGAAAACATAAAATAAAAATCAATGAAAATATATGGTGAAATTCTTGGAATGCCTCATCTGCATTGGTTTGCTCATATACTTGTGAGAAAGAGAGTGATGATATATAATAGGAAAATTTATCAATATTTTGTTTACTGAAATCTTTAACATACTCATACCAGCTACGCTTATGGCGTTTTATATTGGTCTTTACTATTAAAGTTTGCCCGGTTTCATGGTCTGATAGTCCTAAGTGGTGAATGGTCGCTTTAGCTTGTCTTACATTACTTGCAAAAATATCAAGACATGCTTGTTGTCTAGTTGGCACCTTGATATGTATTTCTATGTTAAAAATTTTTAACAAGTTTATTAGTTCCAAGCAACTTTTATTAGGCTTGATCATATCTAAGTTCCAATCACCGCATAAAAGAATTTTTTTTTGTTTTTTGAATTTGTTTTTTCACACAGCTTTTATTATTATCTCACACAGCTTTTATTATCACATATCGCCCAAGTTTTATTTATTCTAAGTTATGCGGCCTCTATCATAATGTATTTCGATTCTATTTTACCAGATACTTAATAGAAAGGACGAATGGACATTTTGTACAACAGTTTATTTCTTAATACAATATTGTCTACGTGAACATTCACGTGGGACGTTCCTAAAGAGGTCGAATATGCCTCTCCGAAACCTCTCATCGTAACTACGGAAGGCTCAATTTTTTTTTTATTTTAACTTGTCAACATGTGACACATATAGAGTATTTAATTTGCTGCCCGTATCTATGTATGCAGTGAGACTACAATCATTAATTACCACTACCTTCTTGTACAAATCTACGTAAATGTTGTATGTTGTAAAGAAAACATTACTGACCTTTTTATGTGAAGAGCTGGACGCATACCAGCAGCTGGCAGAGACGTGGCCCGGGCGACGGCACACCTAACAGCGCGGCACCTTGCAGTCCTTTGCTTCATAGCCTTCTCTTCGGCAGGCGTAACATTTTTTCGGTCCAAAGTCGGTCCCTGTAATTGGTGCAACGGCGCCCTCTCTTCGCCACGTGGTAGTCGGCCGCGGATGGCTGGCTTAAACTTGTTTGTAGTTTTCGAGTGACGACAAATACCCGTAGTATAGTTGCTGCGGTGTATTGCATTGGAAAGCCATTGCATTGGATCCAGTAGATCCACGAAGTTAGTAGAACGGGGAAACGCAGTCTCTAAAGCGTCTTTCCACCCCTTCCATGTGAGATCATAGTCGTCCAGATCATCATAGCAGTCTCTAGCCGACCTGCGAAGCCGTATCTGCATGATGAACTGTCGGTCTTTGTTGTTCCATCCATATACGTCGCCCAACAGGTCGATCTTGTGCAGCTATCCCTTGACGTTGCTAAATTTTTCATCCGGCTGAAACGTTGGTATAACCTCCGCATCGGTTCGAGTGACACGCCGCTTTTTCCATCGTTTATGTTTCTCCACGGTCCCTTCGTCATCGGAAGACAAAAAAGTCGATGATTCGTCACTATCGGGTGCAGTATTCTTGCAGCGCCTTCTTTTCTTGGTACCAAGTCCGTCGATGTATGGGCCTGACATAATCCCACTTCTGAAGTGTAAATGCGGACGGTCAGGGTGGCGGCGGCAATGAAGACAAGTCGTACGGAAAAGAACTTATATTATCTTGTTAATGCACGTTTCAACGGTTAGAATATGAATGCCCTAAAATATTCTAACCGCCGGTATTTATACAAACATTTGACCTAATTTAATACTAAATTCACAAACTCAATAGATAATATTAAACATTGTTTATCTTAATTATTCTGATGATTATTTACATACAATTATTATTTAATAATACATAATTATGTAACATTAAGGATTTATTACACCGGAAGCAGAGGCGGCGGTGTGACAAAATTATGCCTAACCCAAAATCAGTAAGAATCTAATAGCTTTTATTATTCGACATAGTGTAAGAAAAAGTACAGAGATCAGTAACAATACGTACTATTTATTAATCGCGCTGGAAGCTGACAAGCGGAAGGCGCCAAGCAAATCAATATAATTAAGTATAAAGAAATATGAGATAACTATTTAGATACTTGATTATAAAATTATTAAATTATAAAACGATAATAGGTTTTAATGTACATATAGTGGTTAAGATGTACCCGAACTAGTAGTATATGTGAGGCCGGAAGTGTTACTTGATAACACATGTTTTTTTTTATTAAATCTACCTACAAAAAACAACATGCATTTTTATTGAACACTTCCTATTCCATTCACAAAGTATTTTATTTGTTTAAATAAAATAAAAAATATTTACAATCACAAAAATAGATAGAAACTCAAAGCAGGCAGATTTAATTAAAATGCTGTAGGTGGGCAGCCCTATCGCATGTTTACGTACCGCACGGCTGTAGGCATTTATTTCAAGGATACGGCCGAGTTGCAATACTGTATATATATATACCTACTGTGGCTTAGCGATGTAAGGCTATGCTATATCTCTTATTTTGTTGTATTACGATAATTGTTAGCGATGCGAAAACAATATAGCTAAGCTGATTATTACATTAGCTTTCAGTGTACAAAATCTTACGTTAAAATCTTACTGACTGTTTTACAATTCTGCCGGATCGTGCAATGCGACTCGCCGGTGGACGCCTGTGGGTTCGATTCCCAACTCGGTTTCATCACTTGACTTTACATGATTTGAACAGTCTGTACCCTCGTTAGCAAGTGTTTCTTTGTCACTTAATATGTATGCGGGTTTCAAGCGATCTATGGATATAAGAGATGTTCTACCGGGCAATTGAATTACGTAAACTTTTCATCTTTTTTGTAAAACGCGGTACGGGCCGTCGTAAGGAGGCTTCAAAGGTTTACGTACTGTGTCGTCCCGAACTAACACATATTCACATTTTGATAAAACTGGGTGCACAAAACTCGGTCGCGTGTTGCTATGCGGTTCTGGAATGGGTTTCATGGTCTGTATATTTTGGCGTATTTGTTCTAATAAGCTATGAGGTTCTAGAAAACCTACCTGTGTAGCGTCGTAGAAGTCGCCGGAAAGACGCAATGTACGACCATATGTTAATTCTGCCGCTGAGACACCAGTATCGCTACGACATGCCGCGCGCAGACCTAACAGAACTGTCGGCAATTCTTCCACCCATGACTTTTCACACAAACGTGCCATGAGAGCGGCCTTTAGGGTTCTGTGCCAACGCCAAGTTTGAGACTGATGATGAAAGGAAGTATAGAGTAGCGACACGGACTCTCTGTCTGTCTGTTTAACAAATTATCGTTAGAACTAAAAATCATTGAGTGTTAACATATTTAAAACTAAACTGAAGACATTATTACTTGAAAAGGCTTATTATACTATTGACGAATTCTGTGATGATATATAATATTGTAATGTAATTGAATGTTATATAATATTTTAAATTTATTCCTTAATATTCAATTTCAATTCTGACATGAGTCCTCTAAATCAGAGTCCAACATTGACGCACTAATAACATCGACAAATTCAATGTTCTCTTTGTCTACACCTGAATCGTCACTAATGAGAAGAGGTCTCATATCATCAGTGACAGCTGTTTTGCGAGACTTTCTAAGCACAGGTCTTATGCTCGAAAGATAGAGATCTGATGATACAAGGAGACCATTGAAAATGTCTTTGTTTGTCGCTTTACGACAACATTTGCGCGAATGGTGTTATCGGATTTGTTTGAAATCTTTGTTTCTGGCTTCCGTTGCCACTTCAGATAATTTGCCAATGGGCATAATATTGAAGTGTTTGATAACTTTAGCACCATGCAGTAAAATTTTGTGGACACTCGAAGGCATGTAATACCAGCTATAGAGCTCCACGTACATTTCTGCAGTAAGGCGTGCAAAGTTTGCAAACGCGTCAGTATTTATAGGCTCCCCACTGGCTACTACACGCAAAAGCGTTGAAAATCTTCGGATCAAACCGGAATCCAATCCTGCGATAGCTGCAGTATTCCTATCATTTGTAGTTCCCGAACCTATAACAAAACAAAAATACTTGATTTTGTGCAGAAAAGAGGTACTTACACATGAATAACGTTTCTTGAAAAAAATTTAGATTTAAGAGCTATCGATTTATGACTGTTATTTTATCTCACCTTGTTTGACGATGTCTACTAGGAGGCCCATTTCATCACGAAACTTCTGCTGTATGATTTGTTTTCTACTCTTTAATGACTCCTTACTGCTTGCTTCTCTGGCTTGCCATGTTTTAAACTCCAGTCTATATGAAATATGGAGTAGGCACTCCATACACCTGATTCAAGCATGAAGAGTAGACAAACCAAACTTGTATATTTCTGTTGAAATCGATTTTCTGGAAAAAGTGCTTAAATTAATAAAAAGTATATAATATTATATTGCAGTAGTGACATTAATTTATTAAATTATTGAAAACTCACTCTGAGATCTTCTCCAACTTATTCCTTTCCGAAGGAGTAGCTTTACATATATCACAAGTCTGCGATGAGGTATTTGATAGCTGAGAAGTGATTTTGCCATCTATCATGGTCATAAGCATCGAGTGCAAACGAATCGAAAATCGAAATCGAAAATCGAGTGTAACAGCATGGCTTTCCATAATATATGGCTTGCAGTGATGCAATCTCAGCCTCAATCAGAGCCTGCTCTTCTACGATGTTTAACTTGTTTTCGCTAATAAATTTAAAATATATTGGTCTGCAGAACATTGTGGAAGACGGTTTTGGATTCTCCCATACCTTTTCTTCGCCACAAACTAAACGCAGAGGGACAAAAGAACACATAAAAATACTGGAATCGTCTTCGTCTACCATAGTTTGCTTATACAAACTTTGCCCTGAAGCACCATCGAAACCCCACTTGCATATAAGTTTCAACTCTTTGCCATCCTGTGATGATTCCACTCGTAGGAATTTTCCAAGCCTAGCCACAGTTTTGACCAAAATTGCTTGGAGCTTTACTTTTACTTCTCTTTCCGTGATGTGTATGGTATCTTTTGGAGGGTAGCAGTCCTTCTTCGCCTCAAGGATGGCAGTATAAGAAGGATACAGTGATATTCCTTCTCCTTTTGCACAAGATCTTAATGTTATATACTGCCACTTCGAAAGCTTCAAAATGAGGAAAAAATACCTAAAGATTTATCAGAGGAATATATAGGCTTAGTTTTCTTTGGCTTTAACAATTCCTTTATCCTTGTAGCCTCTTCGGCATGCTCCAAGACCAGTCTAATTATGTCTGCTACATCCTTGTTTTGTGCTTTTAAACCAGTTGCATGAGCAAGGCTTTCAGTGATATGCGTTAGGAGCTCTTCCACTCTCCTTCTCTTCTGTAGTGGGCTGTTGAATTGTTTTTGCTTTGTGAATGGTTTTCTCGGATTCACAACTGATGTTAATGTACCAACACTGCACGTCTCCTCCGGTCTGTAGAATGTTGATGCACCCACATTTACACCAAAGTCAGAGCTGGAACATGGTTGCTGCTCTATTGACACTAAAGAAGGGGTCATCTTTTCCCTCATGACCTCAGGCCATTTTATATTCTATTGCAGCCATGTCTCATATTTTTTTATGAATGTACGTCTCGTGCGATTACACGAGAACCATTTGTTCCTCAACGAACATACGTAAGTTTGACAGAATTGTTTCAATTCCTTCTTTTCATTTTCTGACAAATCAATAGTATTCTCAAAAGCTTCAAATAATACACCAGGCTGTGAAAAACAAATGTTGTTTGCCACAAACATGAAAATATCCAAATTGGTACCAAAACCTTCCATCATAACACAATAATAAATAGAAAGTAATAAGTTAGCGCGCACAAGTGCTGAGGGCTACTGATAGAGTTAAGCTCAAACGTCCTATTTTTATACAACTATATACTGTTAAGTGCTGGGTTCGACGGATAAGAATATAAAACAATATTACCGACTAAACACGTTTTATTCTGTCACACAATTAAGTTTAAAACACAACAAACACTATACTACACTTTTCCACTGTAACTGCTTCAAACTTCGTAGTAGTTTCGCTTCTGTTCGCTTCGATGAACACTTGACCGCTTACGATTGTAAACTGACTCGGCGGTGCGCGTGCGCTCTATTTATACGCGGGTAAAGCGTTTCTGGGGTTTTCTAGAAAAGCCATACCCGGCACGCAACAGCGTGCATAAATCGTTGGAAGGTTTGGGCTGCATTACGCAATCCGAATGTCATCCGTGGAAATTCATAAAGGCCAAATGGCGTTATTATCGCGGTTTTTTCGATATCATTTGGTGCAGTTTCGATAAAATGATAGGCCCTATTAATGTAGATTTTTGAAAATATGTTCTTATCAGCTAAAATGTAACTAAAGTCCTGTATGCGAGGGATTTGGTAACTGTCGGGCTTGGTAATTCATTTAATCTAGCGCGCGCGAAAACCGTTGGCCTTCTCGTTTCTATACAATGTTGTACGGTTGATTTGGGTAGAGTTTCCAGGAATGACATCGGTTTGGCAATATTGGGAAATTTTGACAACAAACTATGATAGGGATGATCTACGCTCACTGACACAGACGGTACTGTGGTACTGACTGTACAGACGGTTCAGTCATATTCACAATAGAAGCTAAAACATTTAAATCAATTACCTGATCGGTGAGCTTTTGTGCGCTGACGTCAACCAGAAGCTTGTGATGGCTCAAAAAATCAGCGCCTAGTATGGGCTGTCTAGTCTAACGTCGGCAATCACGAAATCCCATCGATACGGTCTGCGTAAATTTAGATTTAATCCTAAAGACTTTACCCCATAAGTTCTTATTTCGGTTCCGTTGGCTGCGAAAAGTTTGTATTCACTGCACTCGCGATTGTAATTCTTTCTATTCACCGGTAAAACGGATACGTTTGCGCCTGTGTCTATCAATATAGTCCGGTGTATCTTATCTTATCTTATCTTGATCCGGGGGCCAGTCATTGTAGACCGGCGACACTTCGACCCAGTGGGATCTTTTGTGTCGACCCCGAGGTTTATCCCTGAGCTATCTCCCTATGAATGTACTGCATCAGTCGCAGCGTACACTTCAGAGGGAGAAGCCTGAAGTCTTCAGGGTTCGGATATGCCAATCCCATCAGACCCATCCTTAGTCCGGCCAACGCGTCACATTCACACAGTAGGTGTGATATGGACTCGTCCTGTTCACCACAGGCTCTGCAGATCGAATTGTTTGACAATCTCAATCTGCACAGGAAGTCGTTGGTGCCAAAATGACCAGTAAACGCTCCTGTGAGTAGGCGCATTTGGTCCTTGTTGTACCCGCAGAACTTCCGGGTAAAGCCCGTGGCTCTGTTTGCAATGAATTTCTTGGAGTGTTCCAGACCCCTAAGGGCCATCCACTCCAGCCTGTGTTAATCATTGCCATGTGCATTCAAAGCTGCCTTGACGGTACTCTCAGAGAGACCTACGAATGACTCGGGGCCCACAAATAGTTGCTCCGAGCCTTTTTTGGCTAATACATCAGCCTCCTCATTACACTGCACCCCTGCATGCTCCGGAACCCACACCATCCTGACTGTGTTTTTCCTGCCAAGTTTGTTAAGGGCTTTAACACAGTTCAGGACCAGTGCTGAGTCCACCCTACAGGAGTTCAGAGCCTTAAGAGCAGCTCGACTGTCACTGAGAATATAAACAATCTTGTCAGTGACATTGTTGTTAATATTCTCCTGCGCACAGGCAATTATAGCATAGGTTTCCGCCTAAAAGACCGTTGCATATTTGCCCATGCTTTGGTTCACCTTGCAGTCGTTGGCATAAATACCAGCGCATGATCCTGTTTCCATTTTGGAACCATCGGTGTACCAGATGAGACAACCCTTGTCAGGGGATCGTGGACCTCGTCTCCATTCGTCCCTTGTGGGGACCTTTATTTTAAAATTATTTTTGAATATGTGCATTGGTTGCATTTTGTCACATCCCATGCTCATAATCTCTTTAAGATCCTTCGAGATCTCCAGTTTTGTGTGTCGAGTTACTGGCATGTTGACGCTCCACAGCCCATGTATAGATAGTCTATGTAGCGCCTTCATCGCCTCTAACTCCACAACAATGTGTAGCGGCGTTAGGTCCAGCAGGATCTCTAACGCAGCCGTTGGCGTAGTAGCGAACGCCCCTGTTATAGCCATGCAGGCTAATCGCTGCATCTTCGACAGCGCTTTCCTGCACGTTGCTAGTTTGGTTCTTGGCCACCAGACAACGCTTCCATATGTGATTATGGGTCTTATCATCATCGTGTATAGCCACTTGATGACCTTGGGCTTCAGGCCCCAGGTCTTCCCATAAGTAGAACGAATCATACCGAAGACCCGTTGGGCCTTCATTATGGCTTTGTCTACATGAGGCTTCCACGTTAGCTTGTTATCTAAGGTCATGCCTAGATACTTCACCTCCGTGGACCATTGTAGCTGTGTACCATACATGGATAGAGTCCTCAAGCCAGTCAGATCTCTCATCCTAGTAAACGGCACGACAGTAGTTTTTCCTGGGTTGATCGATAAATGGTTACTACTGCACCATTTTTCTACCATACTCAGGGCCCTCTGCATGAGACTGGATACTGTGCTCGGAAGTTTTCCATTGACAAGTATCACCAAGTCATCCGCATATCCGACCGTTAAGTACGGACCTTTGTTGAGTTGTTCTAAGAGTGAATTAACCACCAAGCACCATAAGAGTGGTGAGAGTACTCCACCCTGAGGGCAGTCCGGTGTAAGTACTTGTCCATGATGCGTAGGCGGCGACAAGGAGAGATGGCACACAGAGCTCCGCCGTTGTCTGCGCCTCACCTAGTTTTCCTGGTTCTTTGGTGCCTTCCATGTGCAGGGTTCCGTGCATTTCCTTGCCCTGGCGCGAAATCTGTTGTGGTAGTAGCAAAGGCAGTTATAGCTCTCTGGGGTCCGTCGCGGTACCGAAGGGTCGCGGCTGCGAGCACGGGATCCTGATCGCGATCGATTGTTGTTCCATCGGGGCCGATAGAGCGCTCTTCCTCGTTCCAGTTGTTCGATCTTCCGAGTCAACTTCGCGATCTCAGCCATTATGGTTTTAGACGCTGTTGTGGGAGGTGCGGTGGTCATTTTGATGAATTTGTCATGTCTCATCTGACATGTCTTCACGGTTTTGCCAAAAATGTTCAAGCTAACTTGTTTAAGGTAACTAAAATGTTCGCGGGTCGGGTCACCACTTTAGGTACTCCGTGGGATATTCGAATGAAAGAAGTTCATGTAAAAACTGGTCACTGTTTATTCATTATTGTTTACAGCGATTACGACGCGACAGCGTACGAGAGAGTGCTCTGTATAATAACGTTGCATTCACTTAAATAGGTTATACAATATACTTGTGAGCGTGGCTTGTGTGACTACGCTCACCCCTACAATTCATTAAATGTATGACCATATAAACATTTGATTTAGTACAGCCATTACATTACTTGTTTACTTTGTACGCTCAGTGATCCAAGTGTGTCCTGGCCGCCGATACGAGAGATCGGCCACGTTCTTTGGTCTTTGATCGATTCCTGCTAGTCGTTGGCTTGAAGATCTTGTAAATCCGCTTAGACAGTACCACTCCAGCGATGCGGGCCGGCCGACAGGACGGTGCTCTGTCGGCTGGCTCAGATAGGCTCTGTTAGCTCTGCGATCTTCTCTTGTACCTACTTGATCGAGCCAACGAAGCTAGTCCATTACATTAGTAACATGCAAATAGCTTAGGTTATGTGTCCATTATTAGGAACTAATCTTAGCAAATAATAATTATAATACTATTACAGCTAGTGCCATCTCTCGGCACTGCGAGGAAGCACCCGGCCTTCTAATAAAACTTATTACAGCGCCATCTATCGACGTCTTACTGAACTACGTAGCTTGACAGTACGCGAATAGTAGAGAGAGCGCTAGAACTTTCTCGTACTGTTTTGAGGTACATACCGGGTACATGGCGCCTCAAGAAAATTCCAGAAACGCTTTTAGTCACATATAAAAGGCCAGGCAAGCGCACACCAAGGCAGTTTATAATCGTAAGCGGTCAAGTTCATCGAAGCGAACGGAAGCGAGAATACCACAGTGTTTGAAACAGTTAGAGTGGAAAAGTGTTTAAGTAGTGTGTGTTGTGTATTAAATTTAGCTAGAATAAAACGTGTTTAAGTCGATAACATTGTTTAAATTCTTATCCCTCGAACCCATACGTAACAATAATATAGAAGAGGATTTTATAAATTTAGCTTGCTTACATTAGTTATTAAAAATTGAACATAACTTAAAAAGATTGCGTTAAAAACAATGCAGGCCAACTATATCCCGCCAATCAGTTAGGATTTGTGGCTACCTATCCCATTGTAGGTACATATATGTAGATATAATACTTAAGTAATAAACTGAAATCTAATTTGGATATGATATGTACACACGGCTATACACGGTGCACTAGCGCGTGCGGCGACGCCCGCGGCCCGTTTAACGTGAATGAGACAAAATAACAAAAATATAACGTACTCTCTCGCTCGATTCGCAGCGTTCAACTTCTAATAGTTCAAAGTTCAAACAGTCTAGGTTGATGAGTCGCTGTGTGTACAATCATAAAGTTATTTCTTATGTAAAGTTTATTTCATGGATCATTGCGGCGAATTGTGATATTAGCAAGTGTATGATAGTCTGTAGATGTCGATACAATATAGACAACCGCAACTGGGAGGTGAGCTACATTTTATCGACTGTGATGCGGAGGAATTCTATGACAGGCGTCATAGAATACCGCTGCATTTCTAATTCACATTATACATTTTCTAACAAACATTAAAAAACTAAAACTAGGATTCCCTCTACCTAATAGGTAGAGGGTTTTAGTATTTCCTTTTTATTTGTTTTATAATATTTTAGGTATAAGTTAGTTTTTAGAATTGTTTAAATTGGTAATATTTATGAAATAAATAAAACAATTATCAAATCTTATGTAGATACAAAGACATACGACGTCTGTCTATCCTCTAAGAGGTAGGCAGACATGTACTACAATGAATTTATCAATTACAGTATTATATTGTTATTGTTAAACTGAGTACTTTGTTGGTGCTGGTTATATATATAATAGTTGTTTTAGATGTAATGTACGGACAACGCATTGAAATAAAAAGATCGATATATCAAACTATCGATACTGCTACGAATAGAGTATTGGCTCTTAATTCGCGAAAGTATCAAGAGTTTTTGGGGAAGATAGACTTGAAAGCATTAGCCACAGTAAAGAAAACCGAATAACGTGAATATGTAAAAATTACTAGGTAAATTAAAAGTCGAACTTTTAAAATCGTCCTGCGTTATCAGCAGATTGGAAACTGAACTCGTACATTCTCAAGCTGTAACGTAAATTCTTCAAATGCTAAACATTAGATATAGATAAATAAAAATACTCGGATAACAACAAAACGTTTATTCAGTGAAAAACAATGTTTAATCTAGTTTATGACATAATTAACGTAGCTTATTTACAACTGGTATGTTTTATCTTTTCATTAGTCATGAAAGACGATGTTATCACAACGGAGGCACAATTTCGTATTCCTAATAGAAAAACACTGCAATTTCAGGTCCAACCACATTCTAGCTAATAGTTGTCCATACAGTCTGTTAACGTCTGTCAACTTAGTGATAGATGGTACCGGCTAGTTAAGCGGTCAGGTGGTACGGGGTACAATCGTCAGCAGACTAAATGAATTAGATTTTGGTCGATTGTGGTACAACTATAGGTAGCATGACGCCGGGTCACATAGCTCGGCGCTGTGTATACCCTTCCCGCTCATGATAATCGCGAAATGTAATGAGTGTGAGCAAGAGCTCATTCTGTGAGTATACCATTATATAAACCATACTACTCGAATATAAAATAAAAAGTATCATCCTTACTATTAAATCCCATATACTAATCCAAGTATTCTTGTGCTAAACGTAATTAAAATCTATGACTAAATGCTGCAGTGCAGATGCAATAAATGCTTTACATTACAGTGTTACAACAATATACAAGTACTTACATATTTTAACCATATTGTTATGTTTATTAGTTTACATTTAGGGTTATAGGGGATACAGATTCTTCGATGCTCTGGATAACATATTATGACTATAGACACTAAAAGATTTCAGTATTTTTAGCCTATTTATTATTATACTAGCAACCCGTCCCGGCTTCGCACGGGTCGTAACTGATACACCTAAACCTTTCTCATAAATCACTCTGTCTATTGGTGAAAACCTTGTGAAAATCCGTTTAGTAGTTATTAACTTTATAGCGAACAGACAGACAGACAGACGCGGCGGGGCATTTCGTTTTAAAATGATAGTAGTGATTAACCTATTGAGCGGCACACCGGCGGCCAGACACAATAGGTTTTTAATTATGTTTGGTAAGACTTGATACTGGTTAATACGTCTTTGCCACATTAGGCTACATAACATCGACATAATGTCTAAAGTCCTGTTCACGCTTACGGCAGTTGCGTGTATATATGTTCGGAATCTGAGTAGGTACTAGAGAAAAATAGAAAAGAAGCATACATAAATCACGTGGCGCATATTTGACAATTTTCTAAGTCAACAAACACTATTTATCAGACAATCGCTATTCCAAACATACTTCTTTTACCGAACGGAAAATGTAGGTACTAATAGGTCTATTATATTTTTTTGCCATCTAGCACCGCAATTTTCACCAGTCGCGCCCCCACTTTTACTTTTACTTTCTCTGTCTTGTTGTTTTTTTACCCGCCTTGCACCGTAATTTTCTTACCCGTTTTGCCTCACAATTTCTTACCTGTCTTACCCCACAATTTTATTACTTGCCTTGCCATGTAATTTAAATACCCATCTCGCACCGTAATTTTCTAGCCCGTCTTGCCTCATAATTTTCTTATCGTCCTTACCCCGCAACCTCTCACGACTGTGCCATTGCAATCGTTAGCAGAATATGCGTGTTAGCTTTTAAAACAGTAGTTGCACTCTCGGTGACTTAGTTAAGTCACAGTCACGTGATCTATGTATGTTTTAAGGCATATAATAACAGAGAGACGCGTTAAAATAGCTAACATAGAATAAGTTCCAACTAACGTCAGAGGCTGTATAATCACCAGAAAGGACACCAACCAACATAGCACTGGCACAAATTCTCATTGCTAGTCGCCTGTTGTATGAGTAGGTCCACTTGTTTCTGTACAGAAACTATCTCATCGATATGAGGAAAGTCTCGGCCAGTCAGCTTGTCCCTCACCCTGTTCACGATAGCTAGCGCACGTTTGTTGAGATTAGTCTCCGCCGGTTGATCCAAGGCATCGTTCAGCCCTATATGTATCCTAGTCCGGCTCGGCAGCGGAGAGGCGGCGGGCGGGGCTGCGGGGGCGGCGGGGGCGGCGGGCGCGGAGGTCGCGGAGGTCGCGCAGAGGTCGGCGTCGGCGCGCGAGCGGCGGCCGGCGTCCACGAGCCGCCAGTTCAGCAGCGGGTCGTACACGAACGCTTCCAGCACGGCCATCACGCTGTCCTTGTGTCGGTGGAGCACTTCCATCACGGACTCGCAGGTACGACGATATGTACCTTCGATGCCGGTTACCTGAAGAATAAATTAAATACATACATACGCAGATTCTAGATATCCTCATAAGATGGACGGAGGTATTACATGCATATTTTTTATCCCATGTGATAGGGATCGAGCCTATTTCAACCTTTTGGGCGTAATTTTTAAACAGGAAAAATCACGATATGTTCCCTTCCCGACATTCGAACTGAGGACTCACTGGTTGATTGACCCAACATCATGGACTATTTATTGGCTTAGCATGTATGCATAAAAATGAATTGCATACTGATACAATTTAAAAGCATTCTACAAGAAAACTAACTCAAAAAGCTGGAGTGTACCTATTGCATAAACTAACGAGATATATTTTGTAATGACGATATTTTGATTGCTTTGACATCGTTGTGAAATTGTCTGCCGGTATCCCGAGACACAACTACATAATTATTTTAAACCAGTAAATTTTGTATATAGGTACATATATCTTACCTCCATAGCATTGATAAGCATCCGCGTCAATCTGAAAGGTATTTTCTCCGGAAACTTGTCTCTGGTGACGGCCACTTCGAAGCAGTCACCGAAGTCGATATGTAGGAACTTGCCGGTCACTCTGTCCAACATGATGTTTGAAGGATGTCTGTCTCCAAGGCCGAGGATGTACCCGACCATACTCATGACGGCCAACGAACGCGTGTAGTTGGTGCGGCGCTCGAACCAAACCTCAGAAGACGGGCTCTTAAGCCAGAGAAGCTTGGCTAAGTCGTCCCCAGCTGTATGTTCGAGGGCGTGCTCGAATACTTCCACCTGTAGAAATATTTGAAATAGTAATCGGGTGTTTGATAGCGGCAACAGGCTTATTGCTCAGTTTCTATATTCCACATTCGTAATTAAACCTATTGCTTTATAGATAACAGAAATTTAACTTGCTAATATAATATAATCCATCTTAAAAGCATATGTCGGCGCAGCTGCATGATGAAGCTAATCGGTAGCACATAAGTTCCAACGCACACCGTTCAGTGGACATCGTAGTTTATGGTTATGAAAACTATGAAAAAATTCCATAGCTTTTCTCCATCATTGAAGGCCGAGACTTATCAAACACAAAAGCAGTAGCACTCTCTAACCTAACAGCATGGGACAATTATATCGTTCCTTGCTGAAGTAAGAAATAACATAAAAACAAACCTTCTGCATCAACATTAGCTTATCCAAATCTGACGCCATTCTCTGCATGATCCTGTGTTCAATATTCAGCAAGCACTTCCTCTTCTCTCTATAGTCTCTTATGAGCGAGTGTAGAGTATCACAGTGGGGCACCCATCCTATGAGCCCCGAGTTGGTCGACAGAGGAATGACGGCATATCTTTGGATCGCTAAATCTCTTCGGAAAGTATCGGGGTCGGCGATAAGCAGAGTGTTGACTAGACCGAATAGTTGCATGACGCGTTCGTCTTGGCGAAGGTCTTCGTGACCCTTGAGTAAGAAGATGTAGTCTTTGCCGTTGGAGCCGCGGATGGATAGCCGGCGGGGACGCTGCTTGGAGGTGATAACCTGAGTGGTGAAATAGATTAAAATAGGTTAAATTATATACATAGCCTCACTTGGGAATATCCCAAAGGGGTTGGCAGAGTTATTAGATAAACATTTTCGCAGCAATAGTTTTGGGTACTACATAATAAGTGCTGTCTAATGGGACTGTTGTACACTCCGTGCTGCTACTGACAATTCCTTGGCAGAATTACCCAATACCAGTTTGCCTGACGGATAGTAAATTTAAACCAGGACCTTATTTATGTACGGCAGATGTTTTAGCTGAAAACGTAGACTGTGACATGGTTGTTTGGATGATAACGAATCTTGTCACCCAAAAAAAAAACATAAATATATTAACTTATTACATAAGGTGATTCATTCACATTATTTTCACACACTATACTACTTCTACGGCCTCAGAATAGTTAGGCACGGAAACAAAGTACTATTAGTTGATACGGTCAATGTTACTGGGTCACAGGGCAACTGATAACTAGCATATCAATAGACTATTTGCTATCTTGTGTTCAAACATCAATTAAATTCAACTTGAAGTGATTAGTTTCATTTTAATTTATAAACACGCACTACATTACGAGAACTGACTGTCAGGGTCGTGTAACTGCTCGATGCTCATGGCGTGCGCGTGAGCTCACGTACATACATAGGCACTTATATGGACAAAAGCTATCCCTCGGGAATATTTAATTGTATATTAAATTTATATTTATAAATTTAATATTTTTTATATTTATATTTGTAAACAAACAAACTCACATTCGCATTTATAATATTAGTTAGGAGTAACGATTATAAAAAAGAAAACGTCTCCAATAGCTTAGACAGTCTTGAACATTCACATTTCTCCAGGGGTGTTAAAATTCATCATAGTACTGGAAAAGCTTACCGGGCCATATCATTCCAGACTTCATGGTGCTAAGAACACCTTACAGTAAATCCCAGTAACTGCGCCAGACGGGTAATTTTACCCGAGATCTCATAAATAGTAGCAGTAAATGTAAAGTGCATAAATTTGAGCCACTTGTAATTATTCACTGAGCACCCATTGTAGCAGCTCACGAAAGAATTAACAAATTATCTTAATTTATAATTATTTTCTCTTCCTTTTATTAATGAACTATCTGTCTTCGTCTGCGTCACATAAGAGAATTTGCCCCGTTTTAGCAACATTTTTCATTGATTTGCAATTTGTGTTTTTCCTGTCAATTGTGAAACTCTAAAGCTATATGCTTGTGTTAAGAGTGGACACGTTATAAGGTCGTCACGTCACTGCCGGTAACATTGTTCCCAAACAGTATCACCCATTACCTAGTATGTAATTCTTTTATATTGTGTCTATCCAAAAGCATACCTAGTATATAAATGAGTTGTAAAATACTGAAAATATAATTGAATGGCGATTTAAGAGTGAATTGGCTCTCATAGGCTTGAGAAAGGTCAACTTTTTGGCTGTACCTACTAATATAAATGTAAATTTAGTAAACTCAAGGGTCAAAGGGGCCCCTTTTTAGCCCTTTGATGTTTATAAATGTTACTTTCTGATTGAAATGGATAAGGTCCTGTCTCACCACCTCCAAATAGCATTTATCTTTGACTTAAATGAATAAGGTCCTGTCTCACCACCTTCAAATGGCATTTATCTTTAAGGTAAAAGTCTCGCTATCTCTCTTTATTAGCCTAGCAAGAGTGAGACAGCATACGATTTATCTTTCGGATAACTTTTACTTGATAGTGGTGAAAATGACCGTGAATTATTTTTGACTTTTTGACATACATATAGTGAATGTATTTCTTAACAAGAATACTTTGTACCTGTAAACTGCTTTGTATATGAGCTATCCTGATGAGGTCCTGGTCCGGCACGTACGAGCCGGGCACGGCGAGCTCCAAGTCTCTGCAGTGCAGGAGGCGCGGGCTTACGTACTGCAGTTCAAGTGACGTTAGCTGAGGTAGCTGACGGCTGATGCGGCGGAACACGTGGTAGTATAGATCCCATGCCTGGTTCAGATCACGGACCAGGCCAGATTCCTGTTTTAAGAAAATATTATTAATTTTTATTTAAGAGTAGTACTAGGGATGCCTGTATTGAGTCGGATTTTAGAAATATTTAAATGACACGCAGTATACCCAAACCTGGAACGACTATTAATGGAGCATAAATGTATGTCCCATGCTACCAAACTTATATCATTTGGTGCAGCATATTGTCTATGTTGCCATTTACGCTACTGCGCTATTCAAGCAGTCACATACATTTTCGTTAAACATATTATTGTTATATTCGATTTCAGTTGTATGGCTACAAAAGTAGAAGTTAAAAAATTAGATAGAAAAACTAAAAAGCTTAAATCTGCCGTCCGCTAACTAAAAAGACGTTAACATGCCATCTCATAATAATATTATCTAACATATTTTTAGTTAGTGGACTTTAGTACAAATTTAAAATGTTTTGAAAATCGTAACATAAAGAATTATATTTTATTTTTATCATATAAGAGAGCCTAGTGCGACTTTGTTTTACGTTAACGCGATCGACACGTTTATGACGTTCGGTGCTGCGATTGGCCCGCATAAAGCTCTTAACAAATCCGAGAGCCAAACGCGGTAAACGTTGGGTTGCATTTGCTTAAAAACAACTCAAACTAGGCACCCTAAATTCGGCAACTTGAACGATATTCGTCAAAGTAATTATACGTAGGCTTTTTCAATTTTAAAATCTTACCTTGTAACGATTACACCATTCCTGCGCTTCATTCAGATCTCTACCATAGGCTTGGCTAAACGACACCTCTTTCATCGTCTGCGGTCCTCTCTCTAACATCGCGTGCAACGGCTCCAGCGTTCTAAACATGGCGTTTACGTCGTTCTCACTGAAATATAGCCTGGATGCCTCTTCTAAAGCTTCGTGCCATTGCTCATGCCACAATATAGCCACGCGAATGAGTTCCTCCGATATCATAGCTGCTTGGTTCACCAAATTACTAGAATGTGTGCACATGGACTTCAAAATCTGGTTAGCAGCATTCTTACGGGCTATGAACGAGGATTTAGAAGCTACTGTTAACGGATATACGAGGGCTTGAGGGTGAGACTTCCCTATGTCTATCAGTAGAGAATGGATCAACTTGCCGACTAACGCTCTTGGCGTGTCAATTCTAGCGATCAGTTGCGGTATCACTTGCAGCCAAACGTTGATTTCAATAGTCCTGATGCCTTCAACTAGTGCCTCGTGCACCGCAGGGTAATGTCCATAGTCAAACCACAAAGTCAACAGCCTCAGAGTGTCCTGCAGGGAACTGCCGTGAGACAGCTTAATAGACTTGAAGAATCCTTCCACTGCTGGTACTGTATGTTGCTGGATGCATTCCGGTGGAGGCCGTTTTTCGGCCGGATTACCATTACTGCTATTAGTATCTTTGTGCTTGTAGAACAGCACTGTTTCAAAGTTCATATAGGCCCATGCATGCCAAGCTTTGTACCAGTCAGAAGACAATTCTGTAGCAGCTTCATAATTACGTAATATCTTGGGAATCGAGAGCTCGTTTATGCCCAAAAGAGATTCACACCAGGATCCCAGTTTTAAGTGACACCGCGCTAGTAGCCTACAATGTTCAGCATCGCCATTCTCAGTTGAATCCACGTATCTTTGGAGCTGATCATACGCCAACTGTTTGTCACCAGCTACCCACAAATGTTTGGCATACGCTAATGTCAGTCGCGGCTCGTGGTTAGGCAGTGGCATGTCCCGATTTTTGCTAGGATCAGTTCCCAGCAACATAACCAACGTCTTATGGGCCTGGCGTGGAGCCCCGCTCTTTCTACACAGCGAAGCAAACTTAAGCCAAGTAGCCATATCTTCTTGTGGTGTTAGCACTAAGCTCCTGACTTGTAGTATTCTACGCCAGTCTTCTACCAATCTTTGGCCACCCTGAAGTCTCGTCCACCAAGCTTGTCGTATAGATTCCCTCCTTTCCAAAACTGATTTGTAAGTAATGACTTCCTCTAATTCTGCCAATAGCTGAGCGTTAACTAGCGCACCGTAAGCTCTTTGGTAACTCTCGCCCGCCACGGCTGTCAGCTCAGAATCTAGCAAAGACCGCGCTTGGTCAATGAATAGTCTCGACGAATCAAATTCACCATTGTGAATGTTAAGAACAGCTCTATAGAACGCACCGTCCTGCGTGTTTTCTGGCAGGAAGTTGACATACTTGGCCATCGAGTCCCATTCGTTTAAACCCCATGCTGCAGCGGCGGCTAACCTGGCCGCCTTATATTTCTCTTCGTTGGACATCTTTACCCATTTTTTGGAAACAGTATTATAAAGTTCCACCCATTCGCCTAACGCTTCGAAACAGCGTAATTCTCCAAGATAAGCGTCCATATCGGCTGCATCGACGGTTAACTTTTCGCCATACAAGTCGAGCGCTTTTTCCCAATTGTGGAGTTTCTCGTACCATCTGATTTGAACTTTCAAGTTTGCGTCACCGGCCTCGCGTTGGGCCATAACTCTTTCTAACAAACCTTCGGCTGCCTCTTTCTGTTGCAACTTGTTATTAATATGGATCAACGCTTCCACCACTTGAGAAGTGGCACCATTGCGGAATTCTTCTTCCTAGAATCAGAAACATCTCAACATTAAAAAAGAAAGACCAGTATACTTAACTCTTAAACAAGAATAAATATACCTTGTAATGTAAAGCCTTGGCGTAAGCTCTGCAATGCATAGCCCTTTCTCCTAACAAATGCGTAGATATAGGTAGAGTGCCACCCTCGCAATGTTCCATGAACTCGGCTAGATTGAGGACTGTATGCGCTAGTTCTGGTGCATCGGGCGCAGTCAGCGCTTGCTCCAGTGCGTTGGAGAGTTCCGTCCTCCAAGTGTTGTCGAGCTCCGTCCAGCACGATACGAAGGCAGCATTGAATAAGTCCCGCAGAAGTTGCGAATAGTTGTGAGCTAATGCTAGACACGCCCTGTTAAAAAAATAGTAATTAAGTATAACAAATGGCATTATTATGAGTTTAATGGCTTATTTACACTCTATTAATAGACTAAGTCGCCTAATCCACAAGGCATTATATAATAAGCTCTACTAAGCCTATTACAGTTAAGCTGGAACCAAATTATATACTATTTAAACGAGAAGGGTTGCAGGTTGTTAGACTTCTAGAGTCTTCAACAGTATTCAATTAATGGTAATTAGCATACATTTTATCTTAAACAAACCTGCTTGTCTGATATTATATTATAAGTATATAAATAAGTTAGTACCCGTTCTATTGTGGCTTTCTGTGCTTATTAACGTTCAAATGAGGATTCTTAAAAATAATAGAAATCTATGTTAACATTAATTTTTGCATATACATTTTCAACAAAATATCAATCATACCTCGCCTTCATTCTCATTTGGCATTATACCTTCAACACTACCGAAGCTGCTTCATACATATAATACATCGGGCTCACCTAAGGGCAGGACTGTGCGACTCAGTTAATAGCCCAATGCTGAGTCGCCTCAGCCACTCGAGCCAGTCGTCCTTCGATACTCGTGAGCTAACCGTCCACGCTAGCTTCAGATTATGAGCGTTCACGCATAACTTGCGGATCGACTGGGACGTGTCACACGCAGTCAATATACGTGCCTAGAACATTCATACACACATTATTGTTAAACATTGTAGAACAAGTAAAGGTTGGTAACGAAGTTGAGATTGCGCTCAACGAACGAACCGTCGTATAACCAACGTTACCTAGACATGGCTATTGAATGACCGTAGAACAGATTTGAATAAAACTTGGCACACATGGACTTCATTCTATCTATGTCCTGGATTAATAAATAGGATCGATTTTATTTCGTATACACGTTCACGTGGGATTTACGTGTGCAGGATGGTTTGGAATATATTAGGAAATGTGACGAATAGTTCTAACGGCTATGAGACTGGACTATTGAGACACGCAGTAATGTATGACCAATAAGCATTTATGTATACAAGTTTATGAATATGATAAACCTATTTGCATAATTCAAAAACACTATTTTACATATATATGGTAAATAAAAATGGCTGACTGTAATTAGGATTAAATTACCTCTTGATTATTATTATTCCTTGGTCTTCGCCTCGTACTCTGCAAGAACTCATCCATTGCCAATGTTTGGCTTGATTGCATTCTCGATAGCAGTAATTCGTAATTCTGATGCTGAATCTTATGTTTAGTAACCACTTTCTGCACTAGAGGTATAAAATCGGTAAATTTGCGTCCGAGTTGGACAATCAAAGCGCATATCGTGTCCATTGCTGTCGGACGTAAAGCAGCACACGTATCCAAACTTCTAACTAAAGGATGAATAATTCTAGAGACGAGCTCACTGTAGTTCAAAGAGTCGGAGAGGTAATCAACAGTCTCCATCGCCACTTTGGCCACATTTATCGGACAATCCGATGCGTCAAACAACTTCACAATCGATGGTATCACTAAATGCATATAATCATCTAAATTGTCCTCGAATTTTTGTAAAGCGAATAGCAGTTTCTCAGTAACCGCCCTATCCTTGCCAGTGTCGTGTGCGAGAACCCTTAAAATCTGCGGCATTAGTTGTGGTAAATACACTTTGAACTCAGATCCAAGAGCTACAGCGATGTATTCGACCAACAAAATTAATGTCGTCTGAAACGGGCTGTTCGGCGTCCAAAACTCTCTGATCAGATCAAATATCTTGTCTAAATAGTTACGAATGTGCTGTTTGACAATAGCGATAAGTCTAGCTAGTTGTGTGAAGAGAAATTCTCTAAAATTATTATTGTCAGTAGCTCTCGCCACATATAGAAGACTAGGAGTCACGCGGGATATATATGGCACGCATTTGATTCCTAAAGATTGAAAGATGAATGTCACAGCTTGAACCACGCTAGTATGATGTTGCTGGAGTGTAGGGTCTCGTAAAATCCTCATCAGTGTTGATATAACTATGGCTGGGTAGTATTCGTCGAGGACAGGCGATGACATATTGACTAACATCTCACTGGTCGTCATATCAAAGTTATTCTCTTCAGCTTTACTATCGGCCACAGGGACCAAACTGGAATCAGGCTGTTCTCCAATAAGTCCTCTCGTTATCTTATGTTTATAAGGATCCAATGCACCTAGTAAACCCAAAACACGAATTGTTTCCCTTCTGTCTTTTGGTTGCTGTTCAGTCTTAAGAAAGTTGAGTAAAACATCCATTAGATTAGGATATTCGGTGTAAGGCGTAACAACATATCCTGTTGCGCTAATAAGTTGACCGAACGCCCACAAAGCAACGCTTCGCTTTTCCGTCGCACTCGCATCAGACAAAAGTTCAAGAAGTATGCTCAGTAGTTCTGACAACCACTTCTTCAATCCACTATTGTCACCGTGGACATCGGCTAAATCTCCAACAGCTTTCAATACACTGATAACTACACCAGGATTAGAATCCGACTCTCTTAATTTTGGTACCAAAACATTGAGAATTGTCTCCATATATGGTTTTACCAATTTTGGTGCATGCAGTATAAGATTGTCCAACATTCTGGCTGCCTGTTCCTTATTTCTACTCATGCCCGAATGTTCCAACTCTGTTAAGAACTGTATCAAAGTCTTTCTGAGCCCAGGCATAACGTAAGCCGGGTTTACGACACTCAAACGGCCAACAGTGCATATCGCTAATTCTCGGATAGCTAAATGTTCGTCATTCATGGCCATAAAGAGAAAACTTAGATTCTCAATTTGAGCCAAGTGGATGTCGAATATATTATTTAAAGATTCTAGAACCCAGTAACGAACTTCGTAATCTGGGTCAGTTACTGTCACAACCAAAAGTTTGCCAATTACTTCTGCAGTCAAAAGAGTAAGAGTTCTTGAAGGTGTATTTATGGTTCTAGCAGTAGAATCAGCCAATAACTTAGCAGCAGTTTTAACGGCCTCCAATCTAACCTCTTGTTGCTCACTTTGTAAAAAGTGATCGGCGCATCGCCTGACAAATGTAAGTAAACTATGCTGGCCTTCAAAGTTAAATGTGCCTAATGTCCTTAAAGCCAGTACAATGCTTGCCGTGTCCTGGGGTTCTATAACTAAACTCATATTACTCATCTGCTGTTCTAAGCTCCTTGGCACTCCAGGATGTAAGAATGGTTTATTTCTCAGCACAAGAGATAGCATATTTAAAAGGCCTTCTGATATCTCAGCTCTTAGAGTAGGTAGGTAGAAACTTAATTCTCTAAGACAGATAGTCAATGATGGACTGAGGCCTGTAGCAAACATGGCATCTAGTATTTCTTTGATATCTGTGACAACAAGATCCTTAACAGCACTGCCTAGTAATGTGATGCAGGCAAATATAGAAGGATCAATCCATACTCGTTTTTTAGTTTGGGTATCCCTAACAGGGAGTGCTTGTTTAATGACATCCATTATACTTGGGATATAGTTTTTTAAATCATATTCTAAAGCAGCGGCCATGAGTCCTAATGTTGTGAATGCCATATTTCTATCTTTCTCTCTGCTTCGCAAGGAAGACAGCAAATAGTTCATTGTGGAATTAAGATATTTCTTTAAGAAAAATTCCTTATTAAAAGCTGCCAGTCTTGGAATAATTATAAGAAGGATTTGTGGTACTCCCTGGGTTTTGAGTATCCTCTGGGACATTACATCTGAAAGTGATACATTGATATGTATAAAATTAAATTATTAATTAAATTTTTAGCCTAGTTAACATTTTTACATACTTTCAGCAGAATAAACAATACCCTATAGAACATGATAATTAACTTAATGCTTACCAACTATATACAATGATAGCAAATTTAATAACAGCATGGCATCAGGATTTATGCTGTTAGTAAGGAAAATGAACACAGAAGCCAGATTTTGTAAGATTTTACAATAACTATAACAACTCACTATTGTATTATAAGTACATTAATCTGAGCAAAATGAAAAGAACTTGCATCCCATCAATAAATTAATCAAGACACATTGCCCAGCCCAGCCGTGTTTGTTCACAAACAATTACCTAATATCAAAAATAAAAATCCATCTAACTAAGTAATTCAAGAGCTTCAGTAGATTACACATAATACTAATTTTATAAATGCTATAGTGACCTGTGTATATGTGACTGTTATGTCTTAATAGCTATTTAGCTCAACTGATTTTGATAAAATATAGACATAGGCTAATAATTGACTGAAAATAGGTAGTTGGATGTATTAGATAGAAGTAATTTTGTATTTCAAGGCAAATGAAATATATGTATTTTTGTATTAATGTGATAAACTATCAATAACATACTAGAAATATATTAATTCATAATTGCTTACCTTTGCAAATCTTCTCAAATTTTTCAGTCAGTAAATTTCGACATACTTCTGATTCATATATAGGAACTGGGTATGTCACATTTTCAGTCTTGAAACCATCACAGAGATACCCTCTCTTCACTGATGGGCTATGGAGTTTAGTACTAATAAAGATTATATCATCAGATACTGTTATATCCTTCTGTGTATCCAAACTTTGCATTAAGTGACTATATTTTTTCTCCCACACAGCATTTGAACACCTTAGTAACTCATTCAAGATAAGTAGGCCTCCATGCACTCTATCCTCTTTGGTCATACCTTTTTCTTTCATAGGAACTTCTTCAAAAGATGACATTGCTTCTTCATAGCATTGCATGTACCATTGTGGTTTGGCAGTAGACTGTTTAGCAGTTTCTCTCTGTGCTGTGACCACTAAGCCTGCTCTTAATGCTTTAGCAGCAGCTTCTCGAATTTGTGGTTTAGGATCTTTCAGTGCCACCAAGATATGATCGAAGAAACCTGATATCTGTTGATAGAAGTATGTAGGCATAGCTATAGCCAGTTCTTTGAGCAGTAATACTGCCGAGTGCCGTCTACCTTCATTGCGTTCTTCGGATAGCCACTCGAATGCTCTTTTAACTTCGAATTCAACATATTCAGCACGCTTTACGCCAGATACAGCCAACCGACCAACAGTTTTAGCGGCCAGTTCCATAACACCGACATCAGATGAAGGTAGCAGGTTGCGTAAGTAATTAGCGAATCTAGTAATTCGAGTTTTTGTCGTATCGCAGTCTCCGCCGATAAGACATACTGAAATTATAAATGATTGAAAATTGCTTTTCTTGGAATGATTGTGATACTTACTTACTTATTTAGATAGAATCAATTAGGTACCTATAGCTAATACTCCGCCTTTCTTTTCGTGTACATCGTTGCTAGATACCATTTCAAATATTTGATGGTTGAACTCATCCAGGAATTGGGTGAGTTCCTCCTGAGGAACTTCTCGTAACTCCGTCTTCGCATAGTGATAAAGCTCACGGGCCGTCTTAATTTGTACATCCACATTTCGGGACTTAAGCCCCGCTACAAACAGTCCTACTTGATTGGACATAACTCCTTCTTTTATTTCATCGCGCACATGTGATGAAATACGCGTAAGTTATCACGCGATTTATTTTTACAAGATATAAATAAACAAAGTGTGCAAAATACTCCACACTGCTCGGAAACGATTTTGTTCTACCATAGACTGTGAGGTTTGTTAATTCTTTTTGTCAATTGTTATGTCAATAAGGATGTTATTATAGTAATTTACGGTTTTTAATCTACAATAGCAAATAAAAATGATTATTTAGATTATTTATAACGAGTAAACTTCAATTCATCATATTTCTGATGACATTGTAACCCTAAAATCGTTAATTTTCGTGAAATACAAGTATGTATTTAATTTCGGATCAGTTACTAGTACTTGTTTATCAAGTGAGCACTCAGGTTTATAAAGTAAAAGATGCTCTATGGTTACATGGCCGATATTTCATTCATTTGGAGCTTCCTTTTCTTTCTGTCGTTTATGGATATCTATATACGGGCGGTCATCGTTGAAGATTTCCGTATAAAATATTAAATGAAGGTGCTATAAGCGTTGATTTTATGAAAAAGCTGTAGGTTATAAATTGTTAAATAATGATCTTACTCGAGATCAATAATAGAATTATAGAAGATACACTAACAGTTAAATATAAAAATGCACTGGCGCGGTGAGTACGTTACGCTTAGAAAGTGTTCTGTTTTTTCATAATTGTGATGTGTTTAATGAGCTTGAACTCCATATACAAGAGTTTCACAGTGCTTGAAACCGTTGAAGTTATCTACGAGGGGGTTGAATCCTGGGCATAACCCCTTTTCGGGTAATTTGACAAGTGTCAAATTCCTGGGGTGGGCCCACGTTGGCCGCTGCATCAATGCAGATTCATGTAAATGTATAGAAATAATCCATCTAGTGATTTAGGTGGTATTATGTCACGTAGTGAGAATGACGCGATAGTGCATATCTCAGCATGGATGAGTCATATCAGTTGTTTATTGGTGCCCACTTGTGTGCGTGCGGAAACGTCCCAATAGTGTTTTTGGATTCCAGTGGTGGTAAACAATGTAATGAATCTGATATGTGCTACTGATATCCACTTGCTGTAGCAAAGAATTGATGCCAACTAATTCTGTGACATTCACCCAGGATGTGAGTAATTTTAGTGTTGATTTGTCATGCCACAACAATTTATTTGTGTTGTGTTGTTTTCAGCTTAAAGCCAGAGTCAATAGATGTGCAAGTTGCAGATTTTGATGGAGTACTCTTTCATATATCCAATGTGAATGGAGATAAAACCAAAGTTAGGGTGAGTACTGAAAAACAACTTAGCAATATTAGCCTGGGATTACCTGTGTCATTCATCAAACCTTATTATTAAGGTAACAATATAATACTGTCCGCAGCCATCAGATATATTTGTGAAAATAATAATTATATGCATAACATCAGCTCAAGAATTTTCTTATAGTAATGGGTCTATTACTATGAGAAACCTGTTTATATGGAAATTCCAATAGTGTCTATAAGATTATATAATATTCATTAACATGTTTTAAGGACATGTCAAATCAGCTCGAATCTAAAATAACATTTTAGATCCATATCACTAACTGACATGATATAGTGTATCAATAATGTAACTGGTATAACTGTGTTGTAGGTTAGTATATCATTGAAGTTCTACAAGCAGTTAGAGGAACATGGCGCAGATGAACTCCTCAAAAGAGTGTATGGACCCCTCCTTACTACTGCAGAGTCAGGTAAATCATTAATTTCAATGTCTATTTTGCTCCAACATCTCTCATGATTATTAAATTGAGTGAATGTTCTACATATTTAAGTTATTAATAATTGAAAGATTAATGTCTTAATTATGGCTTACTTCAATATATGTTATATTTAGTTTGTGTAATTAATCTTATACCTCCATATAAATAAATATATAAGTTGCTTTGCAGAGTTGTAGGAATGTATGTAGATGTATACCTGTGGATCAATCTTGCTAAGTCAGGTCATATATTTTTTTCTTTTAACATAACATAATGTTTATGCTATTTCAGTAAGTTGCACTGAAATTTAAAAGTCAATTCATGTTATTAAAGTGAATAGTTTTAAGATTTAAATTTAATATTATTGATTTAAATTTAAAGTGAAATAAAGCAATAATTAATAGAAAGTATTCATGTTATAAACATTGGTGTCCATAAAAGAAGGTAGTGAGTGTCCACCAAATAATTGTCTGGTGCCTACCCCAGGATGATAGCATTCAACTCATAATTCTAGGGTTGAATATAGGCCATGACTGGTTAAATATTGGGCTATCCCAGAAAAATAATCTTTGAAATACCATATTATAATAATACACCTTTCAATCAAGATGGAATATTGTAGTGTAATATGATAGACTGAGCAATGCACAATTTCCGATCTACTGCACAAAAACTTGCTATTCTGGTGTTGCATAAAAATGAAAGCGAGCATGTGAAGCCTGTTCTTATTCATTGCATAATTATCTGTGTTCAGTGGAGCAGCCATTGTTAGTAGATATACTTTATTGCATTAATAAACAACTATAACGGGAACATAATGGCAGGTTTCCTCAAATTATTTATGGGTAAGCTAACCTGCTTATACATCAATAATTTAAGGAATAAATAATGTTAATCACTTCCTTATTTTTGTGAGCATTGAACATAAGTTATGTATATAGAAATATGACCATGTTCACTGTTTTCCTTGTCATTATTGCACTGTATATGGCTATATAACAACATACCTTAAATGTTTTTCAATTCCTTCTATCTTGTCTGCTACATTAGTAGTTTGTGTATGATGCTATGACCAGGTATCAAGTTTTAAAAGATAGTTCTATAAATAAGTTATCAGTTATTGAAAATCCAGACATAAATTTAATAATAATAAATTTACTGTCTGAGCTGAGTGTTAGGCAGCAGATTAGAGCTAAATTCTATTTAAAATCTCTAAACTATTAGCCAATGTCCAGATCCTGTGGTGTATACTATTGCATTGTGTGGATTCCATCTAATTGACCCTTTAAACAAACAAAAGTAAAAAGCAATGAAGGTAGCAGAAGGTTATTCTAGTTCCAATATGTTTTAAAATGTTGTATTGTATATTATACTAATATAACATATACTATAATTGTATGTATTTTCCTTAACCACAAAGTCGTTTGCTTTGGTTTTCAAAAGGCACAAGCTAATTAGCTTGTGCCTTTTGAAAACCAAACCCCTTTGGGCAATTGCCCAAAGGGGTTAAAGACTAGGCATTCTCACTTGCTAAAAGCCTGGCATACCTCTCTTGCTTTATTCAGTTTCATATTCTTCTCATAGTGCTCCATACTATAACGATTTAAACTGCGTACACATTTATACTGCCGCCCTCTATAACCCGAAAAACATATGTGGTCGACGGATGTTTTTACTAGAAGCTGAGCTTATGGCCCATAGGCAAGGAGTCGTACCAAATTACGTTATATCACGCATTTTTCTTAAATTTCCGAATAGAAAGGAAAGCCTATACGTTTTTCCTGACAAGGACATCGAATGTCTTACGATCGGCTCGAGCGTAAGCGCAATCATACCACAACCTATCCGGCCGGCAAACTTACCAAGGGACCACTGATGCAATGTAGTAATTAGAATTTGATAACCCATAGCATACTGTACTTATGTACACATTAAATACATATTAAAAATAGCTCTAATGTGTATTTGTAACATAGTCTATTTTTATTAACAATTAACAATGTAAGGTAAAAACCCATCGCAACAATATTGTTTCAATAAATGTTTATCTAAAGATCGATAAAAAACGCTGAAAATATGGTTACCATATGTTTCTATGTGGCAAGCATTACATTTACTGGTCCTTGCTATATTACAACAAATATATAAATATATACAAACATAAGCCATAAAATAATATGAATGTTATCACCTGGTCTTTGAACCTATTTGTGTCTAGGTCACAATGATCTCATCTCAGACGAAGGCTTTTGAATAATAATAGGTAAACTTTATAAAGTTCTTGAAACTAGGATTATTATGAATCCTTGTTGGCATTTGTTGCCTGTGATAGTATAATCTGGCTACCTTCAAGACGCGAGTGAATAAGTTCTTTGTATGGCAAGCATATTTTTTGCCATTGATAACGCCAAATGCAATAATTTGCGTTTTGATATTCCCAATGTCATACAAACTGAAGTGCAAGGAAAGAGGGAGGGAGGAGACTAACTGACTTTGTGATACGTGTTGTCATAATGCCCGCACTCAGATTGCAACAAAATATAAACATGTATTTTAAACACCTACACATACCAAACATATTTGATAAGATTGAAGTGCTGGCGAGTTCGAAATACGAAAGTGATAAGATATTTGTAGCTTATCTTAACAACTGTTTTAGGTTTTAAATGGAATTATTATTGTTGCGTAAAGTACAAGTTAAGAATATGTTATTATAAACGTACATTTTGGATTCTAACTTAATATTATAAATGCGAATGTGAGTTTGTTACCCTTTACTGCCTTAACTACTAGACATCATCATGACGATTATCATTCTCATACACGTTGTCAGAGGTAAAAAGTACATTAAGGTACCGTTCTTCCTTAAAAAAGTATGGTTCCCTATAAAAAGTTACTCTTTATATGCACGGGCTTGGTGGCCTATTCCTGTCAAATCATTTAATTTTATTAAATTATTATAACAAATCTGCTGCTAAACAATTCATGTAACTTTCTCTATTCAAGAAAGGGCTATGTCCACCTTCCATACAAACTTCGGCCTAAAGTGAACATTCCTGCAATATACATAAAATCATAGTCTACTAAAGCACCAATTTAATAGACATAGCAAAGGTTTAAAAAAAAGTCCGGGATTTTAAGATATTTTTATTTTATTTTTGTGTAAAAAACATTAATTGTCGTCATGGCTATCCATATCATAAACAATTAATACATGATCCAAAAATGTAGCAGGTGCATATATGTTGCTTTGGTGTCTAGCCCAACCTAAATACCATAAAATGGTCATGACATGGGAGCAACAACCCACCGTCCGCCTACCAACAATGCAATTACAGCAATAGCTTACTATTGCATTGCGTCCTGTTTCTTTATTATTTATCATTACATAAACAAAATATATCTTACGGCTAATGTGCCGACTTTGTATTTTGGCCCTTACTAATGTGGCGTTATCTGCATTCGGCATTTCTTCCAGTAGGTTGTTGCCCCTGTCTCTGCTTATCTCTATTGAATAGGTACCATTAAACCTTATATGTTCACCATAATAGGAACGGGCTTGTTTCAACTGATATGTTCCACAAGCAATCAGGATAAGGTCATCATAGCTGAGGTGGGGAAAATGAGGTGTACTACGGTTTGCACTAATATTTTCAAAATGTGCCCTCACTCTATTTAAACGTCTTTCATTGACGAAGTCAGCCAGATCATTATTAACGTACATATTTTCATTGATTATTTCAAGGATCTGTGCTGCATCATGTCTATCAGTGACATGAAGGTGAAACTTATTAATTAGGGAGGCTGCTATGGAAAAATCTATCATTACATGCTGTGAAGCAGTGTTAAAAAATGTTTGGCGAAATATTTTAAATTGTTGTTTAAAAATGCCATTAACTACCTCCACTACCCAACGGCATATTGTCACTGTCCTTGTTTTATTTGCTTCTATTGTCGACAGTTGGGTTTCACCTTGGTCTAAAGTTGAAGGCACATAAACACGGTAGCCACACTCTTCTAATAATGGAATCGAATCTCTAAAACCCCTATCCAGGATAAAAACATCTCCAGGTTGGAAGTAGCGTCTCATAGGATCATTCTCAGAATTAAATTCATTTTGAACAATTTGAGCATCAGATGTAGTGGCTGGATAGGGGCCTAAAACATCTATAATGTACCCATCAGAACACACAATTAAAAAAGGTTTAATAAGGTTCCTATATTTGTGTAGAGAATAAGTTTGCTTTTGGTATAGGTAATTTGAGCTTTTTTGAACATATACATATGTGCCATCTGCTATGACTATGGGACTATTATCAGTCCCACCAAAAAGACCCCTTGGAATCAAAAGGTTTCTTTGTGCTATTTCCTCTCTTGATATGTGTCTGAGCCCCAGGTTCTCTGGCACAAAATCTTGATGCAAAAGTTCCCTTGCCATGCCCATTAAGCGTTCCAATGTAGTGCGTGGTGTTTGTAGCAATGAAGCGATACGCTGATCACTATCTCCTGTTCTCAATTTGAGAAGATATGCAGCTAGGGCAAAGGCTCCTCTGTGTTTATTGGAAAGGTGTGGAACATCTTCCAGAATTTGTCTAAATTGTTCCTTAGTGAAACCCAACCAATATGACACTAAATGGTCAGGCATTACCTCAATATGTTCAAAGTCCAACTCTGTCGTCATATTATCTTTTAAAAGTGAAGCAAAGTCTTCAATTTGGTTGGCATTGAATGTTTGGATAGGATTCTCCAAAACATCCAACAAGAGGTGCCAAGAATTACTATGTAAATGATAGCGGCATATTCTACAATTACTTGGCACATAATAATTGTAGTCACAAAACAACCTTACTCGCAGAGATGTAGGCACCATGAGTCTCTCGTGCAGTTCGGGAAAAAGCAGCAACTTTGTGTATCAGGTGCTCTAGCATAATTAGGTAGATGTATTTGACCTTCTTGATTTGCCTGTGCTGGAATATCTGGCTGTTCTTCAGATGTATTTTGCGACACAGCTGAAGCATCATGAAGATTGCTCTGAGCTGAGGTTGATGCTTCGGAGAAATGTACTGCTGCCCTATCACTTCGTTGCCAACAAGGATGGCATATACAATCTGTTGATCTTAGCTGTAACAAACATTATGAAAGGTTACTGATATATCTGAAACAAGTGCATAGAACATTTCATTATATGTTATTGTTTACACCAGATTTCTTCTTCAAAACTATTAAGGTCTGGATTATTGATTTATAGAAAATATTCTCTGAGGCAATTTGTTATGCTCAGTGTAGCATAACTGTACAATTTAATGTTTATGTCATTATAACATTGGCATGTTTTCTATGCCTGGATGAACAAGATATTTAATATTTAATTATATTTGTGATACACTCTTTGGAATTATCAGGTATATAAATCCATAATCTAGCGTTACATTACTACTTATTACCAGTAATAATTATTATTAGTATATATAGTTATATAATAAAGCTCCTTATTTAAGAGTCACATACCAACCCTATTCTCAATGAACAAATGATTAGTAATTACCTTGGAAAATGAAATGATCTATTAAACTGTTAAACACTTACTTGACGTGGTAATATCCACTCTGCAATAACATTTCTAATACGCCTCTCTCGGTCAGTGTCAACTCTTAACGCATGGGATCTTAAACGCAGAAGTGAGCGGCCACAGCTAACACATACATGTTGATGTCCAACTGTATTAGAAACATTCGAAGAATTCCTTATTTCGCTTGTAGCAAGAGTCCAACAAGAATGACAAATTATGCTGTCACTTGATGCCTGCAAAATATAAAAACATTTGTGATTACATGAAAGATATCGTACCTACATAATATATGTAATAATACATATGTTGTCTGTAGAATAATGTGAAACTCACTTGTCTTGGGCTGATCCATTGTTGTATAACAGAGTGAATATTACGACTTTCTAAAGTATGCCGTCTCATTCGCGTTATATCTAAACCACAATTAATACAGCGAGACGAATCACTTGAAACTGAGATATTGCGAGAAGCAGATTCAAAATCCATGTTTCGGTTGCCAAAGTCGTCGTGAGAAGCGGAATCGGTATCCGTGACCAAAGAGCCGGGGTCGTCATGCAAAGCGGGTGCGGAGTCCATAACAAAGCTGGGGTCGTCATTTGAATTTGAAGCGGGTTCGGGGTCCATTGATAAGGCTTGTCGTTAGAAAAAATATTATCGCAAAGAAAGAAATCACCAAACACAGCGGCGCAAGCGTCGGTAGGTAGGTAATGGCAGGATTGTCAGGAAAACGAAAAATGTTGCCAGATTTAAATCTCCCTTTTATATCGAGGCTCGTTTAATCGAATAAAGTAGATATATTTTAACTAACAAAATATTTTTGGTAACTCACACTGACTTATGGATAAAAATAATAATGAATTACTGTTATAAAAACATGTATCTATAATGTACGTTTTACGTTTGCAATCTTATACTATAAACATCGTTTGAGTATTTGAAGTGAATACACCTGATCATAATATTATAGCGATTACTATTTATTGAAAATCATAATCGATTTAATAATTGAGTATTTGATTATTTAGTGGCAACACTGTTCTTACATTCCCTTGTTTAAAAATGGCAGCGCGGTTGTCGAAAATAATAACTTTAAATAATTAATTCTGATTACTCCGAACTTCATATCGTTCAACATTGATATCAAAATTCCTTTTGAAATCAGAGAAGAAGTTTAATATTAATGAACATCTTGTCTACTGCTGAGCCGCCGATGGACATTTCCCTTTGCTTTCTAGTTCATATCGAGTTATACTTGTCTCTACTACGCACAACAATAATTTAATTTAATATGTAAAACAAATACGAGCTGTCGTCGTCTAACTGTCACAAAACTTTGAACTTTGTATTGATTACTCATGAAGTGGCACACCCATGATAGAATGAATTAAACTAGTCTCTTGGGCGCAAAAAACTGCTTGCCACTACTACTGTGGATGACAAATTACTACAAGTATTTTGTGAAACAACATTGATAGTATATGATTACGTAATATCGAAATGAGTTTAGACTGTACGGATATTGGCATAGTGATCGCCCTACCACTGTCATTGCGTCGAGTGTTGTGGGTTCCAACCCCCCATATGGGACAAACATTTGTGAGACCCGATCCCTGTCCGTTGTTTGTATGTTTGTCCACTGCGACATCGACAAAGGAATGATTTAAAAAAAAAATATTTGTTATATCATAATGAAACAGTATATGTAATATATGTACGTACGAGTTGTGGCTTCTATCTCCGACTTAGATTTTTCTTTCTTTAATGCTTCGGGTAAAACATTGCTGTATGTTAGCACATGTAATATAAATGCCATTTCTGGAATTAAACTGTGATTACAATACCTGATATTAAGTAATAAAGCATCATGTAAAACTGTATTTTATTCTTACTTTGGTATTAAACCAATAACATCATTTATTTTTACCTTTAATGAAACAATGTTTACAAGTACAGCAGTCTAGAGTAATAAGAATGAATGATACTACTGCTACTAGAAGGCTAATATGAAAAAGAATTTCTATAACTCGATGAATCTGACTTCGAATCGGATACCAGCTCATCAACATTAGAAATATCGACGGCAGGGGTCGTGTTAGGTATACTTATATAAAAACGTTCTCAATAATTAATGATTGCATGTTGTGTTTCGCCAGGCTACAACATCTCGTTACTCCTCGACCTGGAGAATATTCCGGACGACTGGGAGGACGTAGTGAAGAAGGTCGGGCTACTCAAGAGGAACTGCTTCGCGTCCGTGTTCGAGCGGTACTTCCGACTGCAGGAAGATGGGGATGTCAGCCATAAGCGCGCCGTCATCAACTATAGACAGGATGAAACACTGTTAGTATACGCATTTCATTCTGCTATTATCTGACTAGTAGTTCGGCCCGAGTCTTCGTAGCCCAAAATACATTTGAGCCCACCACACACAGACAGATTTGACACGACATGATTTTGTTGTATTGATTGAATTAGTATATCACATTATACACAAGAACCTAAAATGTTCGATTACATTAAATTAAATGTTGTCACACATACATACATCCATGTCTGGTAGTCTTCATTTTTATTAATAGATTTAATAAAATTAATTGAATGCCACGAGTTGAATACCCAATAATTATTTCCTTTAAATATGTAACATACTACCAAGATATTCATTATTGTTTAAAGGATGCATGAAATACCAAAAATATGATAAGAAGAATGGTCTGTGCATTCAAAATCTATTTATAGCGCGTAGACAGGATACTACCATACTAAACGAATTGATTGCATCATAGAGAGTCCGAAAAAGGACATAGTATCGTATTGTATAGAGATATAAAACTGACCGTGTTACAAAGTATAGCTTATTAAAGTAAGTTCTACTTTCGATCGATCGTGAAACTATAACAGGATTTGTAATAAATTTTGTTATGGCACGCAAGGTCTACGGATGAGCGCTGACCACTAGCTTTGATTATTATAACCAAAGAGGATAAATATTGCTTCTAGAATTTAGACTTTATGGACACGCGAATAATGTTCCTTTTTCAAAATTAATCAATACCTAATATTTTCACCTATTAGTAACTGATGTTTGTCTGTATTGAACGCCTATGAATAATGCTCTTAAGCTGTCATCTATGTACAAATTTATAGGCTGTAAATCGCTCAGTAATACTTCTAACCAATAGTTTTAAAACATATATGACTGGCCGTAAATAATAAATGCACAACTATAATAATTCGTTTAAAATCTCGTGTTGTAAGTAGTTAACAAATGTCCGATTTTATAGCAGGCAATAAGGTCGTTACCGTTTACTGTAATTATCCTGTTCAAACTAAGTGCCACCCACTTGAACTGGCTTGTATTAATAGTTCAGTATTGTAGAATAAACAATTAGACGCGGCCGCTTATCTAGTCGTTATAGTCTGACGAATAATGTCGACATTTAAATTGTATTGTAATTTACGTGGCTGACTTACAGACTACGTTAATTATTACGATTATGGATAATAATAATATTTTTTTATTTTCAAACTCAATAGTTTCAAATATTGTGAAAAGGTATATTAAAATTACAAGTACAAAATGATTAAACTAGTAGAAAGGTCACCCATCTCTGTACTAGTTAAGAACTGTATCACAGGTGACGGGGCCTTCCAAAACAATAAATCCAGTAAAGTAACGCAAGGAACAGACTTAAGAAATATTCAAGTATACTGCTATATATATAATTTTTATCCTATTAAGACTAAAGGCACACCAATACAGTCCGCCTGATGATAACCGGCCACCTTTGTCTATGTTTGCTTGCAATACCAGATGTTTCACTCGCTCGCTACCGCCCTTAGCAAAAAGTAATATAAAATGGGATGAAAGCTAAGAATTGAAACAGTGGAACAGTATTACTACAATAATATCTGTTTGTGACACAATGGCGATCCTTACTAGCCAGCTCATTAGTATTGAAAGATAATAGCCTGGAAGATAAAATACTCGAAGATAATATCTCTGTTACACCAAATGTTATGACCATATTTTGCCGATTATATTTTAGGGCTCATGTAACGGGGCGAGGCTATTACGAGCTATATACCGGACAAACATAGAAATCCTTTTACGATGCCCAATTTTAGATCGAATTTCACCACCTTCTGTCACGTTAGAAATGAGGCAATATCATATAAAATAACAATATATATGTAGTATAAGATTATATCATCATCACACGTGATGTTTGTCCTAATAGTAGCGAGTACTTCTCCCCCAAATGACCTATAAATTAGCGCCGGCTCGGCTCGTTTATGCATCCTAACAGATATTATAAATGTGTAGTGTGTTTGCAGCGCAGTTGTTTATGTGAAAAAATATCGAAACTAACAACACTGAAGGAATAGATTGGAAAATAAGCTATATTGTGTTTTGATAAAAAGAGTCGGACAAAAATTTGATTAAGCTAATAATACAGATTGAAAATGCAACATGGTTCGTAAAATACACCTTTTTCGATAAACTATAGGGACCACGGTCTGAACAGCGACAGATAATAATATAATAGTACTAGGTACTAAATATCCAAAAAAAATTAACTGTCCTTCTCAGGAATCTTGTAAAAGTCTAAGGCGATTTAAATTGTTTTTAACTCTTTCGAACAAATTTCGAAACACTATTCTTATTATAAACTTATAACAGCCAGTTATTATGCGATCATCGAAGGTCGTGAGTTTTCAACCTCTATGCAGGGCACTACTGGAGTAAAAAGATAAGGATAAAGGAGCAACAAGAGTACAATCAATTTCGGAGCCAAAGCCTAGTATTAAATATAATATTGGTGTTCCAGATACGTGGAGGCGCAGGAAGACCGCGTGACGGTGGTGTTCTCGACGGTGTTCCGGCACGAGGACGACATGGTCATCGGCAAAGTGTTCATGCAGGAGCTCAAGGAGGGCCGGAGAGCATCGCACACCGCGCCACAGGTTAACCTCACCTCTTTCTATTAAGAACTAATTTTTTTATACTACTAAAGTGGCAATCATGCATACCTGATGGTAAGGGTTCACCATAGGCTATGGACGCCTGCAACACCAGAGGCATTACTTGCGCGTTGCTGACCCTGTAAAAACCTTTTAACAACCTTTTTTGAAGAACCCCATACTGTAGTCTTGTAGTAAAACCTCGGCAGGGAGTTCATTCCACAACCTGAGCGTTCGCAGGAGAAAATTCGTTGAGAACCGCTTAATGCGACACTTATTAGGATTCTGTCCGCGTAAATCCAACCCGGTCAACAGTCTAACCTTAGCATATCAAATTAATGATGATATTTCAGGGTTAGACTCAATCAGCAATTGAATGCTATGCTGATATAGCGAGTGTTCTAACATAGCGTAACTGCGTGATTATTAAAACTAGTAATAAAAACGACTATCTACCCACTACTTTAAAAATTCATTTTGAAACACTTCCCTGTAATAAAATATCTATCTATTCACAAACTAGTATGTTTTAAATTATAATTGTAATCATGATCTAGATACAACATTGTATTAAAAATTTCAAAAGCAAATAGTACTTTCAACATAATTGTTTATACCATACAAGCTATTAACTACCTAAACAGCCGTTTGTTTACGAAATGTTTACATGAAATTTGGCTCCTTTTAGTAATAGGTAGTCAATCCAATTACATTAAAGTAAATTATGGCACTTAAATCATTCTGCACACTGAACAACACATAAATTTCCACCGCCTCTGTTTGTCGACCGCTACAAAGATAGGACAATAAATTAGGTTACTTGACGGGCCGAGTGGTAATCATACTATGATGTCGACTAATTTAACAGGTGGCCGACCTTGACACGGCGTCCTACGATTTGAGTGCATCAACGGTGTGGGGAATGAAGTGGTCTATCTAAATATGAATACATACGTTGAATGCGTTTTCGATCTCCGCAAGTTATTTAGGTGTCTCTAATTTCCATATTTGTTGTGTCCATGATTGTACGCGATCAGTTATTTTGAAGACCGAGAAGAGCGAAGACATTTAAATATGGCGCACTTTGCTCCATACTAAATATACTTACTATGATTTTTCACGTAACTAACTACCTAATAATATCAGCCCTATTAGACTGTCCCATTACTGGTTACGGGCCTTTTCTGTGTGAGAAGGGTTAGGCCATAGTCTACCATGCTGGCGCACGTCGTGGAAATGTGACAAATAGATTGAATGCTTGCGCATTTATAATATTAATGTCCATTACTTATCAGTGAAAGATATTTTTAAATGCTAATTAATTGTTGCGTTATAATTATTTTTTGCAAATCACCTACTAAAATGTGTTGTATTGATTTGCCCAGGTTTTGTTTTCACACAAGGAACCACCCTTAGAACTAATGGATACAGATGCGAGAGTAGGCGATAATATCAGTTATGTTACATTTGGTAAGTGCTCATCCATATATTTGCAAATCATGTATTTAGCATCCTTACAATAGTTATATTATCCTAACAATATAATATATTAGTGTTAGCATATTACGATACGATATGATTTTTGTGTGACTCAGATCCACTAACGAGGAGATAATAAAAAGCACATGTGCAATTATAGCCACTTCACCAAGTCTCTTGATGGATCCAGACTAAAAATGTTTGCTTAACTTCTAGAAGCCTTGCCTAGATTAGCATAATTAAATCTAAGTACCGCCAACAACTTAAGTAGTTGTACATTGTAAATATTGCAAAGATAAAAATTGGTATATTTTCTGTTGGTCTCAACTATGATTTAGTAAACTTTCTTTAAAACTAACTACTTGGAACTACTTGGAAATTGAGAATTATCATTAGTTTGCACTAGGCATGGAATATTTCATAAGTAGCATGTGAAAAATCATATGAAATGATTTTTCATAAGTAGCGCATGCTACTTTCGTTCACAATGGCTGCTAAAATCGTATCATATGAAATCACGTTGTCACGGGAACCGAAATCACAGACACAGCTAGCGAGAATGAAACCACGCGAAGCCGCGAAGTAGCGTATTTAGATCCAGGCGTGCCAAAAAGAGATAGCTATATTTTGTTGATTCATCGATAAATTGTGCATCGACGATTTGCTGGCCGCGCGTTGGGCTCGCTTATTACTTTTATTCAATTCAAGAGAAAATTTCACATTTTTTGCCACGACTATTTTTATATAGGTGCTTTTTGCATTGTCAGTCCCAAGCCAGGTCAAAGTATGAGGGAAAGTTCATTGTCAAAAGATAAAACTTACAACATTACGTGTAGCACCTAAATACTATCTCCGTTCTACTAATCACATAACAAAATCGCACTATTCATTAATTTTCATTTCAATGAATAACATTCGCGTAAACAGAAGACAATATTAAGCATTTGTAAATTTGCTATTTTGTAACACTGGAATTAAAAATCATTAACTGTGACAGTTCCCACCTGAAATCACTGTAAAAAAAAAAACATTTCATCAAATGAAAATGAATTAAATGTAGCAATCATTTCCATGCCTAGTTTGCACCATAAATAAAACAATTAGAAATTTTGCAAATATCGATCATTTGATGTACAACAGAACAGGTATTTAAACGCGCGTGCGTGTCGTGTTGCAGTGTTATTCCCGCGGCACACGTGCTCGGCGGCGCGCGACAACACGATCGACCTGCTGCACATGTTCCGCGACTACCTGCACTACCACATCAAGTGCTCCAAGGTGTACGTGCACTCGCGCATGCGCGCCAAGGCCGGCGACCTGCTCAAGGTGCTCAACCGCGCGCGCCCGCAGAACAACGCGCGCCCCACCGAGCGGAAGACTATCACGTACGTACACTACCACTACTACTACTGCTCAAGGTGCTCAACCGCGCGCGCCCGCAGAACAACGCGCGCCCCACCGAGCGGAAGACTATCACGTACGTACACTACCACTACTACTACTGCTCAAGGTGCTCAACCGCGCGCGCCCGCAGAACAACGCGCGCCCCACCGAGCGGAAGACTATCACGTACGTACACTACCACTACTACTACTGCTCAAGGTGCTCAACCGCGCGCGCCCGCAGAACAACGCGCGCCCCACCGAGCGGAAGACTATCACGTACGTACACTACCACTACTACTACTGCTCAAGGTGCTCAACCGCGCGCGCCCGCAGAACAACGCGCGCCCCACCGAGCGGAAGACTATCACGTACGTACACTACCACTACTACTACTGCTCAAGGTGCTCAACCGCGCGCGCCCGCAGAACAACGCGCGCCCCACCGAGCGGAAGACTATCACGTACGTACACTACCACTACTACTACTGCTCAAGGTGCTCAACCGCGCGCGCCCGCAGAACAACGCGCGCCCCACCGAGCGGAAGACTATCACGTACGTACACTACCACTACTACTACTGCTCAAGGTGCTCAACCGCGCGCGCCCGCAGAACAACGCGCGCCCCACCGAGCGGAAGACTATCACGTACGTACACTACCACTACTACTACTGCTCAAGGTGCTCAACCGCGCGCGCCCGCAGAACAACGCGCGCCCCACCGAGCGGAAGACTATCACGTACGTACACTACCACTACTACTACTGCTCAAGGTGCTCAACCGCGCGCGCCCGCAGAACAACGCGCGCCCCACCGAGCGGAAGACTATCACGTACGTACACTACCACTACTACTACTGCTCAAGGTGCTCAACCGCGCGCGCCCGCAGAACAACGCGCGCCCCACCGAGCGGAAGACTATCACGTACGTACACTACCACTACTACTACTGCTCAAGGTGCTCAACCGCGCGCGCCCGCAGAACAACGCGCGCCCCACCGAGCGGAAGACTATCACGTACGTACACTACCACTACTACTACTGCTCAAGGTGCTCAACCGCGCGCGCCCGCAGAACAACGCGCGCCCCACCGAGCGGAAGACTATCACGTACGTACACTACCACTACTACTACTGCTCAAGGTGCTCAACCGCGCGCGCCCGCAGAACAACGCGCGCCCCACCGAGCGGAAGACTATCACGTACGTACACTACCACTACTACTACTGCTCAAGGTGCTCAACCGCGCGCGCCCGCAGAACAACGCGCGCCCCACCGAGCGGAAGACTATCACGTACGTACACTACCACTACTACTACTGCTCAAGGTGCTCAACCGCGCGCGCCCGCAGAACAACGCGCGCCCTACCGAGCGGAAGACTATCACGTACGTACACTACCACTACTTTTTATTCATTTACTGGTGAAAAACTACTGACATACATTTATACTTGTACCCGTGTGCAGATAATACGTCTGTATGCAGCTGCCAAACGAATAGGGTTATTCTATATAAAGTTATAATTTGTAAACAATTGGACGCATCTGGAATCTGAATCAATCGTAATAAAATATATTTTCTTAATTTGAAAACTAAATAATTTTGCTATTATATACATATAATCTGTAACTATGGGAGGCATTAAGTCTATATGTCGCCGCTTATATTTACATTTATAAAAATATCAATTGCTCTAAAAGACATGTTTGCAGTCAAATTAATCTACTACCGTTTAAATAAATGTCACAAAGAAAGTTAAGACCGTGCAAGTGCCTTTCAGTTTGCAAGGGTGTTTTTCCGGTAATGGCAACACTGAAAGCCAGCTGTCAATATAATATCTGTCAGTGACACTACGCTTTGTGATATAAAATATCCCATGGAAGCAAAATAATTAATCCCGCCACTAGCAGCTGACTAATATGCTACAATAAAGTATTTATTATTATGTAATTAACCTGTATTTGGTATTTGCACAGGGGGAGAACGTTTGTGAGGCGAGATTGAGTGTTGCGTGCCGGCGGGCAGTAGGCGCCGAGCTTCCCTGTTACGAGCTACCTGTAACGCCGCCACTCCGGTAACATCTCCCACAACTACCAACTAACCCTCCAGACAAATAGAATAAGGGAGAGCAATAATGTTAGTCAGTAAACCACCTACAGAGCACTCACGTTGTTTATTTAATCGTTGAGTGGATCACACGATACTCAGAGATATTATTTGAGTGGACGCGTTATCCAACTCGAGACGACAATGTGCGTATTTCATATACGAGTTAAAATAAAATGTCACGTTAATTTATTTATTACCACACCATGTTTGTGTTCCATTCAATCGTCACAAAGTACTTACCCTTACCATCATCGTCGATAATCATTTGTATAGTAAAAATTGCCAAATAGACACAATTATGCTCAATGTATTTCGTGCCGGACGTTTTATACTAGCAGAAGGAAATGTGCACATTGTAATTATCATAAATATTTATTGTCAACTCTTCAGCATAGTGTTAAAGTCAATAAATAATGTTGCCGTAGTACTTGTTGATAACAAAAATATGCTTTATTATAACGAGAGTTCTATTTATAGCGGTGGCACTGCGACATCCACGACTTGGGTTCCTAAATGTTTAGTATACACCCTCATACAATGTTACGCGTTAGTTAAACGTAGTGGCCATCCAGAGTGAACTTTTCTTGTAGCTTACGTAATTTTGTTGTAAGTTACGCAATTACCAATCCTCATGTAGGGTAAAGTGTATTATAAAAGTTAGCCTATACTTACTGTTTCGGGTACAGACTTGTAAAAATGTATATCACTCAAATGTCGAGACAGGTAACATGCACAAAACTCGTACGAATTATATTCAATTATTCATTTACGCCGCCCCTCTATTTAGTTAATACGCTACGCAATATATACGAACAATAATTTTAATAAGAGTTTCACCCTTACGTTTTAGGTAGGTCCGATTCAATTATAATGTAAGTGAAAGTGTATAGTATTTCTCAATAGATTGTTCCATAGTGAAGGAGAACTCGATGAATAAATGATAATGGCCTTATTTATGACGTTGAGTTCGTTCTCTGTTCGTGGAGCCGGCGCCGTCGCGCTCGGTTCGATAGAGTCGCTAGTTTAGATCACGATACACTATGTATCTACGTTTAAGTGCAATTCGATTGATTCACCACATTCTTTGATTCCAAAACGCATTTTTAGTTGTAGACAGAGAATAAAAACTCTATAAAATACATTCTAGCAAAAATTTATTTCAAGTTTTCATAGTATTTTAATATTAGGTTCGTCCTGTAGCTAAAACACTTCTCATTCGACGCCAGTACGTCTTGTGCTGTGTCAAATTGCACCAACAAACTATGAATTGCTCAAACGATCGCGAACACCAAGGAGCTAAAAGTATCGGAATATTAGAGTAATCGATAAATGTAAGAAGTGCGAGCGCGTACCGCGTACTCGCATACTCGGCGCGGAGTAGTCGCGTGTCATGTGTGTCACGTGAGTCACGCGCGTCACGTGTGTCACGCGCGTCACGTGTGTCACGCGCGTCACGTGTGTCACGCGCCTCACGTGTAGTGTATACATAGGTACGGTCATGCCCGTGTGTTGGATGAGATTGTGCTAAAGTTATATTGAGTCATGGACTGAGAGGTTAGGCTATCTAAAGAGTGTCGAGTCAGTGGGTTTACAATAAAATTTTAATATAATTCCCTAAGTCAAATAAATGGCAAGTTAGTGACATTAAGCCTGAGTTTATCATGACAGGTTCTCAAAGCCACAATGGGATATATGGATAAGATGGAACGTAATACAAGTATGTAGAACGATTTAACTATTTAATGAAAAAACTTAGCTAACTTGAATTTATGTAATTTTTATTTGCAAGATGTATTATTTATGTATTATAAAGTGTAAGTTAAATGTTGCTTTAAAGTTATTGCTTACATTGAACATTGTTTTTACTGTCAGTTTTAATGCGAGATTATGTAAACAGCGCAGAATACCGAAGTTATTTGTGAATATGTAATTATTCTTGTGATTTAAAATCCGTTTATACTGTATTTTTTATTTTCTAGATTAAAGAAAACTTACTGCATTTTAAACTATATTTTATTTATTAATCTAAACATCAACATCCTTTATAATATGATCATTGCTTAACACCAATATAAAGTTATCAAAGCATTTACTAAACATTAAAATATGTATAATTACGAAATGTAAGTAGAACCCATTATGATTCTCATTAGAAATCCATTTTGTTCACTGATGACGGTGTGGGAGAAGTAGGTGACTTCGGTTGATTAAGTTTGGACAGCGTCGCCACCTTGGACGCAAACTTGACGAAGCTGAGCCCCGATACCTGTGGTTCTGGCTTCTGACCACTCTCAGGTTGGAACGATGCATCTAATGAACCTGCAATAAAAATAATAATTTTATTATATGATCCTGGCCGAGGCAGGCGATGCATAGAATATATTTGCCCGTTATCTGTCTGTATTTAAACTAAATACTGGTCAGATTAAATTTAAAAAGAATATCTTTATGCTTCCTTTTTGGATCACAAATCTTAAAATACCCTATAAAGTTCAACCTGATTCCATGTACAACTATTATGGTATTTACACAAGTTAATGATAGGACACTTGAATGAAACGGTGTTGCATAGGACTGCTTTGCATGTATCCGGTTCGATTCCCGGAATGTTAATGTTATTGGGTTTTTTTATATGAGAAGCTTTCAGTGGCAAGGGATCTGGAACCGTGCTCGGTAGACGGCTATAGGCTTGCATCTACTATGTAGGACCGAAAACCATGGTTAATACGGCGATATATAGATGTAATTCGCCCTTTGGGATATAGAATTACTAAACATTGTGACACAGATGGCATTAATTGATGAAAACAGTAATTGCAGTTTCTTATATAGCAAACTACCTTGTCTCAATAACAGCAGAGAAACCCTTTCTCGTTATTACGAAAAAATATAAATTTAAATAAATATAGAACAAATCAGAAATCGGAATATTTATTTGCTAAAATACTGTGACAAATGCTGTTACAAAGAAATACATTCAAGATTCAAGTATTTTGACCAGAATTCTCCCTAGCCTTGATTATTCCCAAGTCACTTGGAGTCCGCTTTTCTGGTCTAACGGGATTTGACTGGATATCAGTTTTTATACGGAGCGGCTGCCACCTGACCTTCGCAACACGAAGGCTAACGATACCTTAAGGCTAGACCAGTGTCAGGATATTATATGGCACTGACTTTCCAGTAACGACTGCCTTAGATGTTCATGGCAGCCGGAACCGACGGCTTAACATGCTATCCGAGGCACGGAGCAGGCGATAATTGTCAATCAATACGCACATAATCTCCAAAAGTCATATAACTTCCTAAAGTCAGAGGTGCGCGACGTGGGTTCGGACTCGAGACCCTCTGCATTGCAGTATGTTGGTCTCCCCACTGAGCTATCGCTGCTTGACCAGAATATAGCATCCAAATATTAATTATATAAAATTAAAACAAGTAATTAGGTCAAAATCAAACAATATTAAATAATTAGATTGGATGTCAGGAGAAAGTTATAATAATAGTATCAAGAATAGTCATAATCATTATAAAATAAAATAAATTACATCACAACAGTTGATACTGGGTAAAAATTTTACTTAATACTAGAGAATAGACATTAAAATAAATTAAATTAAATACATAGTTACTGTGTAATTATGTAATTTGTCATTTAAATATAATCTGCCAGAGTGTAGTAACATTTGTTTATAAAAAGTTTTTCTTAAAATATTAAACGCTGCTTCTTTAACTGTTTTGGGCAAATTATTATATATTACAGATGCCATATGAAAAAAGCTTTTATGCATCAATGCAGTATTAGTTTTACCCACACAAAGTCTATGTACGTCTCGTTGTCGTCTATTATATAGATCTGAAGCCAACATAAATAAATCTGGATTGCGTTTAACAAATATAATTTATGCCTAAGAAAGTATGGACGACAGCTATCTGTATTTTCAATGCAAACATGGCTCTAACACATCTCTTCTGCATCTTGAAAACTATATCCCTATTTGTTGAATTTCCCCAGAAAATTATTCCATAACTTTATACAGAAACGACCAGACCATGGTATGCAGTTATAACGCGATTTATATTGGTTATTTGTGCCAGTTCATGTAGCGCGTAAACGGACCTACTGACTCTTTTACAGAGCGCATCAATATGTGGCTTCCATGTGAGTTTACTGTCAATAGTTAGCCCAAGGAAACTTGTTGTTTGGGTTTCACGCACCGGTTGACTTGCATGATGAATATTTAGGCTACTTAATGGGCTAGCCTGTTGACTAAAAGACATAAAGGTGGTTTCGCCAATATTAATACGTAAGTTATTTGCATCTAACCATTTTATGACATCTTATAATGTGTTATTTACTTCTCGTTCGTAAGTATTACTATTATTGCATTTTATTTATTATTACATTTGCAACTGTGATATGCAGATAGCTGCATAGAGAGTCATTGGATTTGACGTGGCTTTCGGCAGATCGTTATTGTATAGAATGAATAGGAGTGGCCCCAGGATACTTCCCTGTGGCACACCATACATTATTTGTCATTGTTTGGAGATATACATTTTCCTTTTTAGTTCTTACATCAACTTTACTTAGCTTAGTATATTGTACGCGGTTCTTGAGATATATTTGGAGGAATTTTAGAATATTGCCTCTTATACCATACCTCTCAAGCTTGGTTAACAATAGTTCATGGTCCACATAGTCAAACGCTTGCGTCATATCCATGAATATTGCGCATACCGGTGTGCGTTGGACAATTACAAATTCAAACAAATCGTGAATTGCCATATTTATTGACTTATTTCGCCTGAATTCCTTTTATTCTTTCACTAAAACTGCTTGCTTCATTAAAAAGTTACTATATAAGAGCCTTATAAAATAAATTAACACTTAGTATCTATTTTATCTTAAATTTGTACTAAATGAATGTTAAATAATAAATCCAGGAAATAAAATTTCGGCGTCTATATAGTGTTGCCTACTAGCAACTGATTTCTTCGGAACAGATTTGTATATAGTATTATAGAATTAAAGAGAGAGCTCATAACTACAATAACAATGATTTATACTAAAAACAAAATCACATACAGAACTTTCGACAGTAGTCCACTTGTTGGTAAAATAATAGCCGCGCTTGGGCTTCAGCAATGTTAGTAATATTCTTTATAACTTAAACTTTTTGAACAAAATACTTTTTCGTTTTGATAATGCTACGGTATGTAGTTCATCCCAGAGCCTGCATTTTGCCTATGTATGTATATACCTACGTTATTATCGCTGTAAGTATAATATGTTGGTTTGGAATGTGTCCAGATAGTCCTAGTACCCACACCCTGTTACCAGTAAATAATATCAATACACATAATCTCTTGACACCGATACCAATAGTGTTCAAGGACTGAGACATTGTGTGCATGAGAACACACAATGTCTTTTCTGCTTGTAGACAGAAAGTTATTAGTATATGAGTAACAAAAAGTACATATAAACTAGCGAACTGGTAACAGAAAAATAATAGTTAAAAGAAACTAAAAAACACGCTTTATTAAAAAACCAAACTAAAAAGTAGAAAATAATTACTAGCATTCTAAGATATTTTGATAACCCTCACCCCACGCTTTTTTACATTAAGATTATTAAATTATTTTCCACTTTTTAGTTTGGTTTTTTTAATAAAGCGTCTTTTTTAGTTTTGTTAAACTATTATTTTATTATTTTAATTTTTCTCTAAATTATTATGTTGTCATCGGACCTCGATAAGCGTGCAAAGTTTCAAATCAATCCGTCGGTTTGAAAGGGATGAAAATCACGTTCAAAGTTTCCGTTACATAGTGGTCGCTGATTCATAGATACATAAACACATAGATTCATATGTACATACCAAGCTAATAAAAGCGTGTTAAAAAAGTGGTGGCGACGAAGTTCTTTGTGTCGGTTGTTTGATTATTTTGTCTTTAATGCCTGGGCTCTTGCTTAAAGAATACATTCTATATCGCAGGTGACATGACAAACAGTTAAACAAGAGGCACAAAGAACATCCAGAATCGGAACAATCATTTGTGGATCACACAAATTATTGACCTATGTTGGAATCTAATCCACAACATTCAGCGAACTGGTTGTATCGAGACAACACTTTAAACCACTACACCATTGCCCCGCAACACAGGAAATGAGAGTAGTGAGATAGCGATTAAAAAAAACCAGCTGTAACTGCTACGTAAAATGCTTTCCACTAGAACCGTCTAGTGAAATCCATGTTCTGTTACTTGGACCGCGTTCTTTAGGACCGCCTAGAGAACATGCTCCAAACAGAACATTGATCTCAATAAAAAAAACAAAACGGCTTTCTTCAGCAATTGACATTACTAAGTGAGAGATGAACACTGTCTTTCGTATACTACCTAATAGACATTTGACGCATAATATGAAAAACGCAAATCTAGTCAAAAGGCGCAGTATTATGTGGATTCTATCTAAGTATATATACATACAGTCATGTCATACATGTGGCACTATATTCCCCTAGGTGTAGGTAGAGGTGGAGAAATGGGATTTCATCACAACCACATTTTGCCGAGCTTTAGGTTCCTATGTAATAGATGGCGAAGCAATAGCCGTCTACCAGGTATCGACCTGGATTCCGGACCTAGGCCTGCTATTGAAAATTGATGTCCAGAAAAACCCAATAGCACTTTGGTCGACACGGAAACCTAATCCGGGACCTGCATAGCAGTCGCATTCACTGCCGGTGCGCAATCGGAGCAGCAACATTATTACCTACTTATGATTAATTTAAATCTGATGATATACAAGATGGCATATGATGCCTTCTTTGAAGTTAAAGCTGGCACAAGAGTATTAAAATTAAAAGATTATAGATATTTTTATAAAGTACCAAATCAAACATTTTAAAAAAAAGAAAGCACTTCTTTTCTTTAAAACGTTATAACCACGATAGGAAATAATATGATGCATGTGTCGTGGGGGCTTCACGAACACTAAACAGCATAAACAAAGTATACCTACCTAGACTCACAACAAATGAATGCACGAAAGGCGTAGTCGTTTATGAGTCGCAAGAATCATACCTAGTACGGGAGTAAGCTATTTTTCTAATTTGGATATTCGAACCTATAATGCTTGACGCTTTCAGAGGTACATTCCCTATTTAGCTGACTAAGCCATGCCAGTAGACATAATTTTTTCTTAATTACGCCGCTTGTTTGAGACGTTTATCGAACTAACATAAATGTTATTGGGATTAATAAAATAGTATGAAATTATGATGCTGTATTATTGTTACGTACCTACCTACTGGATCATTACCATTTTGAGAAAAACTTGGCAGTTTAGTTTAATGATAAGCACGTAGGTACACCAGCACATAATAACGAAGACAAGATACATACTTATACTATTACAAAAAATCACGATTTTAACGAGTTAAATCTCACTATAAAATTCACCTTTGAATCACCCGTGAATATATGAGACTTTCGAAAGTAGCCATGGTAATATTAGATCTTTCTATTTTTCTCTTACCACAGGTATTTTCTAACATATTATATTAGGAAAATACTTGGCTGGATATGGAAAATACTTCTGGGAATTGGGAGTCTCATACGGAGAGAGATCCAACGTGAAGAGGCCCTTCGAGAGTTTTAGATCTTACTATTATTAATAATAATAATGTCCTCCAGACCGATTTTCGATCACGGCGGCCAATCTTAACGGAGACTGGCTATCTGCGCAGGAGATATTATAGTGCACAAGTATGTGCGCAAACACAAGTGCACTCCCTGTTCCCTTACCCTCATGATCCGATGGGACGGATAATCCGACACGACCGGAAAGAGATCAGGCGCAGGACCAACGGCTTTACGTGCTTTCCGAGGCACGGGGGTGTCTAACACCGCCAACTTCCTAACTCCGGGCTCGTATTGAGATTTCTTACCAGAAAAATCCAATACCTTTATGTTGGCCCGACCCGGGATTCGAACCCGAGACCTCATGCACAGCAGTCGCATTCACTACCGCTGCGCCACAGAGGCAGTATTATTATTAGACTACCAAAGAAAAGATATTACAATATTCTTCAATATAATATACCTACCTACATAAATGTTATGTGAGTCTGCATTTGATTCCTGATACTTATTGTAGAGTTTACTTTTTGTTATTAATTAATTTTCAATGTATTCTTGTTTTGTTTTTTAGGAACAAACATACATTTGATACTTATACTTGTTGCTCAAAAGGCTATCTCATATATAGCAGCGGATCCTGGGGAATGGCTAAGAGGCTCAAGCCTCTGACAATAGCATTTGAGTCCACCCCTGCCAAATCCTGAATTAAACTTGATATTATAGCTACTTTCTTAGTAGGTACTTACATTACCTACAGATCAATCTCCTCAGCTCCTCTCAAACTGAAATACTGAATCCGATACAGCTACTGTATATATGGGAATGAATCAAGCTAGAGATGTGGACATATCAGGATATACCCACATCTCTAGCTTGAATCATTCACATCAGTGTTTATGTAATGCTTACATCGACGGTTTAAGGTTCCTAATCTGGCCTTCCTCCGTAACTAGAGAGATTCAGAAACTTTCATTTAGCTAGTTTTATCATACATCGTACATCAATTTTACCTCTAGGTCGGTGACGTCGACAGAATAGGACAGGATCGGAGAGTCAAGTAAGTGTATCCTGGGCCGGCTGATAGAACTACGACTGGTCGGTCGTAACAGATATCGCTGGAGCGGTACTATGGAAGTGGATCCACGAAAGCTTCAAGCCAACGAATGGCGAGCAACAATCAAAGAACGATTAGCGTTCTTTTGTATCATAGGTCAAGTCTGTTTGTGTCAATATAATATATGAAGTGCGTTAATCAAACTGCATCAAATAAATATTTGTCATCTACTCCAATTCGATATCAGTTCAGCACTTGCTTAAAATAAGTTAACTCGTTGTACGTGTTACGACTAGATAAAATTACGTTAAATTCACTATGGCCATTATCAGAAGTTCACTTTGTTATACCTGTTTAATTAAAATTAATATTATAGGAACATAAATTTGGAAAATCAATCTTACTTTGTTGTGGTGACATGATGGAACTGGGTTGTGATCCCTGCTGGTTGTCTCCCTCCATGTCGTGATTGGTTTTCTCGTGAAGCAGATCCAGTGCTGGCGTTTTATGAATAATTATGATAAATTTATCAAACTACCTGTTCATAATCTTATCTGTAGATTTTAAAACAAATAAAACTGACGTGATGTTTGTAGATGAATTCAGATGTTTCGGTGCAAGTACTATTAATAGGTTTAAGTATATTAAGTTATCAAAATAGCCCGAAAGTGCGGGCATTAGTAAGAAATAATATCATTACTATGAAAAATTTAAAAGAAATCGTCTTTAGATTACGGATGATTTTATTTGGTTTTAAATTTTTTACAGCAAGTAGCTTATTAGAGATACCCGGAGGCATAATTTATTAATTAGAGTAGGTACCTATAGAATTTGGCAAATTTAGCTTATAGCCCTTATGTCCATAGGTGGTCAAAGTAGCAAGGTAGCTACTGACGCTACCTTGACCACCTGTATAGTTGTACCTGTATAGCTAAAATGGGATTATATTGTACTTACTGTAAAATTCTTTATTTTAAAGACGACAAACACGATAACTTACAAGGGAAAGTGTGATGAGTTTGTGTTAAAAATTAGATGATGAAAACAAAGTTAAGTAGATAAATTGTACCTAGGTAGGTACTTATCTTCTAAAATAAGGGCGTCAAGCAAAATTTGATGTGAATATGAGTCATCATAAAAAATACAAATAATTACCATCTTTTAGAGACATTGCATCCATTTTAGCATCCTGTATAGTCTCCAATTCAGCGCGAAACTTGGTGGTGATTTTTCTCCTTTGATAGTCCGCTTCAATCTGCTGTTTAGTACGGGGTATGCGAAAACGAAAACAGCAACATACCATAACAACTGCAACAGTGCAACGTAAACACTATATCTACACACTATTTAGGAAATAGACTTTCATCGTAAATATTTAAGTTAATATTATTATTACTTTATTATATTTAGTTTCTTATTATTTATATTCTTAAGCAGATATAACAGGTGTAACATTCATATATTAGGTAAAATATAATAATAGCTATGATGCACATCTGTGCATCAGCTTTATTAACTTACTTAGGGAAGCAATACTCGCCACACAAAGCAGCATAATTTGCCAAACTCTTAGATCACTGCCAGCCACTGTAGTCTCCAGCCACTGAGGTTCTTCAGAGTTTTTAATAATGTCCATAACAGGATCCATCGTAACAGAATCAAAAAAGATTATCGAGATTCTAAAATATTGCAACTTTACTTGAAAGTGGCGCAGAAGTAACAAGAACGCGTCCGATAATATTTCGATGGAACTAGAAACTACCTAATTGTTTCAATTCTAAGGAGTGGCTACACGCCGCACCTAAATATCACCCCTGGGCACTCCTATTCCATTATAAGTGCCAACTCTGTTAATTGTTAAGATTCAGTAGGCGTTAATACCTATGTACGCTATAGTAAGTAAGATAAAATAAACGGCGTAATTATTTATTAGAGTAAAACTGATTATAAAAATAATAATAAAATGTCCTACAAATTTTAAATGTCCCGCTCATACAATACTAGAGAGGGACCACCTCTAGTCTTTTGTATGAGCGGGATCTTATGTCAATGTTGCTGTTTACTTTACATACAAACGTTCAGTATCTACATTTAACCACCAGTAGGTATCTGTAGATTTGATTTAATTTTGTAATTTTATTGTAATGTAAAGTGCAAATTATATATAACAAATAATTTTGCTAACTATAATAATTAAACAACCGAAGAAATTCAAAATCTATACTACATCGTAAATCTGGGTAACTTTGTATGTATTTACTTTGAGAATTGTATGAAACAGTTTGAATCAATATTTTTGTTTTAAATGGATTAAACCACAGTGGAATGTCTAACCAAACATAGAGCAACCATAAGAGGATAGTACATTGATTGCCCTGCATTTACCAAAGGTTTATAAGACCACACTTGGAGGAGTTATTTCTCCAGTATTGTATTTTAGTTTATGCAGTTATTCATCCGCTGAGATCACAGAACAATAGTACTCTTACGAGGCTGAGATATAGCAGTTATATAGCTTCCCCTTTTGCAAAGTTAGACGTCGTTCATATGATGCATTTGGTGTTGCGAGCGTTCATTGACAGTTACCGGTTTCGGTGGGCCATACTATGCTTATTCGTTACCTTATAGGTTACAAAGTTAAGCTGCAATGTAACCCGATACAATATAAGCTAATAAATAAATGCAGTAGTATTATTGTGCTTTTATCATTACATTTTGCTTTATTCAACAAAAAATACAAAATATGTTATTTGATATAAATTAAACTTTCGATTGATGAATAATAGTACTTTTACTAATTTTATGAATGAAAACCATCGTGGTTTAGTAACTATTTTTTAGATTGACAACATTTAGTTCGTTTTTCTCTTTCGTTTGATGACTGTTTCACTTTCCCGCAGAAAATAGGGTGTCGAATCTGTCCTATAACCTCCGTTATATTTATTACTATTTTAAAGATCGAAGATGAATCTTTTATGATAATTGTGGATTAATTCATGTAAAGGTTGTTCTAAGTGATGTTGTGTAAGATCGTTTGTGTTCTTGCGATCACTCTGTAGCGTTTTAAAAAATTAAACATGGCCTCGAACCGAGGAATTCAGATCGGATCCGCGTGGTTTCAACGGAAGCTGAACTTGAGGCCGCAGCACCGGGGCGTGCACCTCGTTACCGAGGAGATCCTCAAGCAGGTGCCGGAGCTCTCGCAGTTCGCTGTCGGCCTCTGCCATATCCAGAGTGAGTATCCGTCAGGCCAGCATTCTTGTCTTGCCGCCGATGCTGCATCACTGCCGACTGTCATATTTACCTCACCTGTTTTATCGCGCGATCGCCTAATTAATATAAAGTGAAGTGGTATTGTCAAGTGTTGTGAAAGTCCGACAACGTGATACACGCGCGGTAGCCAGCTGATCAATGGGTGTTGTTTCCAGTAATGCACACATCGGCGAGTCTCGCACTCAACGAGAGCTGGGACCCCGACGTTAGAGACGATATGGAGATGATGCTCAACAAAATAGTGCCAGAGGGTCTCCCGTACCGCCACTCGTGCGAAGGACCTGACGATATGGTGAGTGTTTGTTGTGCTAATCACATAAAACATATTCGTATGTGACATTGGCAGCATTGCAGCATTTGTTATTCAATTTGAAAATAGTACATGTATTCCAACTTCATTTGTTTATGTGTAGTTTGAAAGGATAATGTTACATATTATTGTTATTCAATTATACTTATTCATTGCTGCATAATTGATGGCATTTGTGAAATTGTAACTTAGTTACATTTACTATTATATATACAGAGTGCATTTCCTATATGTGGTTTGTTTATTTTATGAAACATTGTCATGCTTGTAGGTTAGAATACCATTATTTCTTAATCATCATAATTTTATATCTGTATTTATTACTTCTGACATATCCAATGCTATATTTTACTTCTTACATAGTATGTTTATAGTATCAATTACTGCATAAGTGTTATGTGTTCTAATTAGATCTCTACTAAGAGTGTCATTTGTGCCACACTACAGTAACCTTGGTATGTCTCATTAAAAGATAATAGAGGTCATAACATTTCAACACATACTTTTGTTTACATAAGATAATCATTTTATTTTAATAATAAAATAACATACTAGGTTTAACATAAGATAGAAACAACAGGCATAAATTTGATAAATTCAAAATTTATGTAGTATATACAAATTCTATTTCGTCTTATGTTCAGGTATTTGTATAAATAGGGTGATTTTGGTTATAAAGCCTGTATTAGATATAAACCTCTTTAACAGTTTTAGACTAAGTCAATATTAGGCTTGACAAACTTGGTTGATTATGAACTAAATATGTAATGTTATTGTTGCGCAGCCTGCCCATGTGAAGGCCTGTTTCTTGGGCTCTTCACTCACCATCCCCATCACAGACGGCAAGCTGAACCTGGGCACCTGGCAAGGGGTTTGGCTCTGTGAACATAGGAATCATGCTGGCAGCCGGAAGGTGATTGTTTGTTTTACATTTATTCTTATCACCAGTTGACAAGTTTCAATATTCTAAAAGACAATATTGTCTGATAATTTAAGACATAGTTAGTCTGAAGTAATATTTAAGATATAATATTATTATTAGTACTTACTTAGTACTGAATTTATGTATATTATGTATTTCACACAAGCCATTATGAAATTAAAAAATTATTATACATAATTATTATAAGTTGAACGTGTAACACTTTTAAGTCTTCACTACATTGTATGTCTAGAAATTGTTGAGACCGGTAATAAAAAGAATGTTCATAATGGTAGTGTGATATGTTACTATACATTTCCTAAAGTTCAGTGCCTCTGAGTACACATTTACTTCGCAACTATGGTAGCTAATTCTGCCTCCGTTGCACATGCAGTAAGTACGTATTTGACATAAACTTATATTTACTGCTTAGAAATATAGCATAAGCACAGACCGTGTTACTCATTCAATGCTATAAATCCAGACAAACTTTGAAGTCGACTTAAGGAATTTGTCCTATGATAAACCTTTTTTGGAATGATGACTTTGTCTAACGAGTGTTGTATGTGTGATGCAGGTGGTAGTGACGCTGTCGGGCTGTCCGCGCGACTCACCGCTGTCACCGGTGTCGGCCGCCTCGTGTTCCAGTTAGGAGAGGGGGGGGGGCGCGACCCCCCATACGCATTCGCACTCGCGCCCCTCCTCCAAAAGCACGCGGAGGTAAACTCCGCGCCGACACCTTTTATATCCCGCACCTAACATAGACGTTAGTTCTTACTCTTATCTTCGAGCGACAATATGTACATAAGATTAATATTTTGTAACGCCTCGCGCGACGGGCCGCGCGCGCCGGGCCGGGCCCGCCGCACATGTAATATAGCGTTTATAGGAATTGAGACGCGCCGCGGCGCCGCGCGACCCGCCGCCCGAACACTGAAACCCTATTGATGTTACGTTCAGTCAAAGTGAATACTGAACCCGTTGAACTTGTACATAAGGTTTACGTGCGATGGTTTTAAAGTATAAAGTAATTGTTGTTTTGTTATTGCAACTTGTCGATATATTGTACATAGATGACGCGTGGACGTTGACGCATGACATTCCGCTTCGTAGGTTCGGTTCGTCGATGAAAGGGTTCATGTGGCACCAACTTTTACCATTATTAATCATATACTACGTTAGGACAAAGTATGAGATAAGGAGTAATGATTTGAATGGATCGAATATTTTTCACTACTGCACTCGTTCAATTTTTTCAACGTACACCGGGAGACACGTATATTTTTTAACATGGCAGCACGTTAGATATTTTGATGGATTCGGACACTCATTTTACCACACCAATTTTGTATGTAATTGCACTGGTTAACGGTCAGTTCGTGTAAGTTTTAAGAGCTGAAGTAGGTTTATATAGTTAAGTACTTTGTACGTGTACAATAGCTCCCTTCTCTCTCCGTGTTAGGCTAGACTTTATTAACGATTAGTACGTGGAACATGTCCATAGCTTTAATTGTGTCACACCCGTTGTATCAACGGGTCCTTCGCGGGATGACAATGAGCTAACATTTGGTACCACTAGTTTGTAGTTGTATATCATTACTCTTAAGATCATGTAAGTGCCTCGGATTTAGGGGGTGGTCATGAGTTAATCGCAGACTTGATTCCGAGAGAGGTACGTGTGGGTGGACTGGACCGTGCTGGTGTCACGCGCGTGCGCATCGCGCACTCACACGCTCCCAACCTGAGTTTCCGTTCATCTGTTGTCGCAACATCACACAGTACACACACCATACACACCGCGCAACGATTCCCTCATTACGGAATGTACTACGTAATAGGTTAATACGATTTCATTTCGCGATGTTTATAAAGGCGTATGTGTATAGTTGTATGTCTTCCTATGTAAGTTCCATCACATAAGAACAAAATCAGCGTAACGTGTCGGAGTAATGTAACTGGTGTATGTGAACGGTATTAGGGTATACAAACATCACCTTTATATCCGGCCACATCTATATACATTAGATATGTAATGAAATTATTCCGATAGAGGCTCCAAATGAATCCAAATTTGAGCATAGTCATATTATACATAGTTATCAGGTGGAGTAATCAGTAGCGGGTGTTTTATATGATACGAGTGCTAGTGGAAATTACACAATGTAATTCATTCACTAATGTTACAGGGTTGAGAACCTTGTCGTTTACAGGAATTTATTATATTCATTCCATGTTCGACATTCCATCAATAGCGGAAGTCGCTAGGCGCGCTCGCCGGTTGCGTTCGGCTTTAGATGTCCCATCGAGATCGCTTGTGTGGCACAATTTTACACTTGAAACTTAGTTAGGAGTTAATAAATTATAAATAGTAGGGTACGGTGGCGTTAAGTAAACACGAAGCGTTGTTGACGGCGGTCCGAGGTCGTGAGTCGTGACGAGACACGCGACTCGACCGGCCGACGCCGACGCCGCCGCCGCCGTCTGACCCGCGCACCACGCATTTTATACCGCATTGTACAAAGTGTAGATGTCTCACATTCGTGGTACGGCTCATCTCATGGACGACATAGACACTTCACTTAGGGAGCTTGTTGTACCTTCATATTCGGGCTTTTGATAGATTCACCTTTAACTTTACTATTTTTTAAGTTTTTTTAAATCATATAGTGATAGGTAATGTTTTGGAATTATCTAAACAGCTTTATAAAGCTTAATTATGCTTCGAATGAATATATTGTTTATTAATTATCGATATAACTACTTTGTCTATTGCATGATCAATGTACTATGTAACATTTAATCGTTTTGCGTATCTGATTGTTTGTTTTTACTGCTTATATATATGATTATTTATAGCTTGGTATAACTTGTTTTGGATAGTATCCAGGGGTGTGTGCAAAGGGATGGCTTAAGTGCTTTTTAACACATAATTAATTAAGGAAGTGTAAATATTTTTTGCATTAATATAGTGTACATGTACATTTACTCGTGTACATACATTCATAATGTAAAAATGTTCAAGTGCTACTCGTGTATGGGTGTTCTGTATGCCACTGCCATGAAGATTTGCCTATTCGTTATATTATTGGTTTACATGTTCGATTTAAAGTTTTCTTTATTAATATCGTAATATAAAATGAATAAAGTACATACGATAACTTATTGATAGTAAACCGATATCCTATTAAGTAGATAAGTTTCTAAAAAGACATGAGAAGCGACTGGTTCGCGTAGTATTAATGACATTCCTTTTTGTTTATCGTTGAGCATTACCGTGCCGCGCCGGCTGCCGGCCTCGTCCAATGTCACCAATGTCGTTCTGTCAAGTAGGTTAGCGACGTCCCGTCATAGACTGTTCACCAACAACGAATGTGTCTAGTGTTACCTCGTAGTGGACTCCACTCCCAGTTATAAGTTCACAGTGCGTGCAACAATAATAATCGCGGTTATGAGACAGTGTTAGCCTAAGTTAAGGACTCGTGTATCCGTTGTTCAGTTATGTCATGTAATGATGTATTGTATTCGGTTCCACTCGGTATTAATGTAACAATTACAGTTCTGTGTAAACGCACCAAGATTTATCTACATTATTTACGTATTTAGCAAATCAGTAAGCATCATTCATTTGTTACATTAATGTTAAACTGCACATAGGAAAATGAGGTTGTAATCAGAATTAATAAAAATATTCAAATTGGATGACAAATAATTTGTGTGTATATTATTTAAGATCAATAATAAATATTATATCAATATTATGATTGTACAGTTGATTCACGTTTTTCTTAGAGGATCCTCGCCAGTTGTATATTGTTGGTTTTATGCGCTCACTTGTATGTGACGTTGGGATATCTGTCACGATAACATTTGATTGTATCATATAACTTGTACAATATAAATATATAGATCCACGATTATGAAAGAGATTAAATATTTGCAAAAGTTAATATTGTATGAGTTTTATTTCATTTTCATATAAACACCTCGTACATTTCAGTCGTCCTATGATTAATTCCTATGTAATAACAACTTATTCTATTTGTTAATTAGCTATGACCTACATCTATGTTATTTGGTATCAGTAGTTTAAGTGGACGTCGTCTCTGCGCTGGCGATCCTGTGCGGTCCGGGCCCGGCGTCTGGAAACACAATGCAGTTTCATTTCATTAGCTATCACTATTTACAAGGAATTGGGTTTCGAATATATGTAGGGAAGTAAATAAAACTTTTCTATCAAACGCAGTTAAGTAACAAACTGTGTTGATATAATAAAACGGAATGTTTGGCTACGAGTTGGGCACAGGCCTGTGTATTAAATTAATTCAAGACATCGCTTTACGCTGTTCTTTCTTGCTAACTTTCTAGGTTTTTAGTTCAAGTATTTTAAGTTAGGTATAGTGTATACGATTTGTTAAACGTATTCACAAAGCTAACCGCAAAACGGTACGAGTGGATTGACGTCAATATCGTATTTAATGCCCTCCTTGGACGGTGTATCTTACCCTTGCATCCATTGCGCCTATTTGCCTCCTGTTATATGTAATGGGACAGTAAGTCAAGCGGTTGAAATGAAGAAATATCGCAAATTCAACCGGGAGAATGGTCTTTGTTTTAGAATGTGTGATTATAATGAATTTGTATTTGGAATCCAGTCAACAGCAAATGTGAAAGTCGACTCAGTTTGCTAGTATGTAGACATCTTTAGTGTTGTGTCAAAGTACTGACAGTGCAAATATACCTAAATATAAATTGGCAAGTGAGGGTAGTTGTTGAAACCCGCGCTTACGAAGGCGCCGCTGAGCTTACACCAGCCTACCCGTGAACATGATCGATGCAAGTCGGTTGAAACGTTGGGAAATAAATAGGTATTTATTTACCAACGCGATTAAGAGTCGTCTCATTATTATAATTATTAAGTGCGTGTGCAAATCGCGAAAGTATAAAATCATTTGTCTCTATAGCAAATTTGATGCAAATCGGTTCAGTGGTTTAGTCGTGAAAGTGTAACAAATAATTACTTTTGAAATAAATTATACTAGTGGAGATGAGACTTTAATATAAGATCGCTTACCTTCAATCATTGGTACAGCAGTGGAATTTTTACTCATACTATTGATAGTCTTCTCGAGTCCGGCAGCCATCTCTTGGAACTTGAGGGTGGTGACCGACAGCTGACCAAGCAGGTAATTTACGTTCTCTCCTAATTTGAATATTTGTGTCGTGATGGCGCCCACCTGGGACCAAACAATTGTTTTAATTACAATGACGTATGTTTATACAAGCGATATGGGAGCGTTTCCATTTGGCAAATACTTTGCTGGGTGATCTTGAATCGATCCGATGGTCTAGCTTACCACACTAAACGATGTTTTTAGTTAAACACTTATCGGTTAATGTTATTAGTCAACTTAATGACTTATCAGGATAAAATATGTGCAATATAGTTTTCTTGATAACAAATTATTAAAATGGTAAACAAACATATGTAGATCCCTCTAGTCGTTACGAAATTACAGAAGCCTATGAACACTTGCAACGCTTGAGTAATCTAAAGCTTAGATTTTTATCTCTGTACTGCTAGTGCAAGATCCAGAATATGAATCGGTTGGTTTAAATATAAACGCAATGCTGCAATTTAATTACTGATAAATTATTGCCAGTATAAGTAAACTGGCAATAAATTACCAGTATGTATTTGTAAATCACCTGTATGTAGTCAACATACAGGGATTAAAATAAATAACTTGCTAATCAAAGTTATAGCCGAGTATCGTGAAGTTAGTGGACACGTTCCGCTCAATAATTCACTGTGTGCCTTTAATTAATTGTCTAATGGAAATGTTGCCCTTAGGGCAGGTGATGGACTTACTTCGGTTTTCAGGCGAGTCATAGTGCCCGTACTGTTATTAACGTATTCCTCCGTGTTTGCCTGTGAACATGAATATTTTTAATTAGTTATGTGACATTTCACTGAAACAGAACAATTACATAAATGGCATTAAACGTGTAATAACAATGTGTATTACGTTTACCTAATGACAGTTATGTAATTGTGGTCAGTTTTCTACAGATCTATAGCTTAGGTACCTACATTTACCTTGAATAAATACTAGTACCTACATGAAGTACATGTTTAGTAGGTATGTATAGCTTTGTCATGTTCTCGCGCGTGCAATGACAACGCTTTGAAAGATAATGGTAAGGTCTATGCCATTGTTATCTTGGACGGTAATACTACACTTTATCGCTTACGAAAAAGTACCTAGGTAGAACTTTCGTGTTTTAAATCCTGTACACTGCTGCAGTGGTGTCGTTGGAACGAGGCAAACAGCACTAAAAGTTGCGCCTTAAGATTATCATAAATAAAGTTTAAGTTATGCGTTCACATATTCTAATACGGAGTGCAGTAGGTAGAGGCCTATCATGAAATGTAAGTAAATAAGGTGTTTCGGACCATTTATTCTTGCTATTTGCACCACATTTAAGTGGAAAATTATCTCAAATTATACATGTAACGTTTAGATAGTCCTTAACTTTACCATGTAGAGGTCCGACCAATGAAGCAATGTTTCTGTGTGTGTTTGACAGGACATAATCAAAAGAAACTCCATAGTAGGCATAGGTACCTATTAATATTTTGTTTGACCTGAAGTTTCGGCTAGACATGTTTATGGCAAGCATCCAGGGTTCTGTAATACCAAAAAACTGAATTATGTGCTAGTTTTGCTCATGTGGTTGACCTTTACTTACCGAGAGTTTGACCAGAGTATCTTGACTGCTCATGATCTGTGCATGCATGATGCCAATCTGTCGCCACACACGTGTCATCTCAGATTCGAACGTGGTGCTCAGTTCGGACAGTGCGATTGTTTGGTTGTTCGTTATGGCTCTCTCGAGGCTTTCCAATCTAAATAGAAAGAAGAAAGGGATATAAAATATAAAGCTGTTGATGTAGGTAGGTATTGTGGTTTTATCTTTTGTGACACGAACTCACAATTCCATTATGTACTTACAATATAATTCATAAGTTCATTAAAAAAATATGCGAGTTAATGTATGCCTAATAAAATTGTTCTTTCGCCTAATTTCAAACCGCCAGATTTCTAGCCAGCCACGGTTTCACTCATGGTTATAATTATTGTTTAGCTTAGCTCCCATGGATTGAAGCATAATATTAATTAGGTATATATACTACATTACTACCTCACTTTAAATAGTGAAATAATTATTCAAATCGGTTCACAAGTTTCATAGTTAGTAAATTTCAAACAATAAAATAGTTATCCCAATTTCTACTTTATAATATAAGTAGGTACCTATAAATAATATAGATGTAGGTACTGACCTCATGTCGACCGTCTTGTTGGTGTTTCTGTGCTGTCCTTTAATGACTTCGCCCAACTGAAGAATGATCTGTGTTACGACATGCTCGAGGCGTTTCTTGGTGGCTAGCACGTTGTCCGATGTGGCCTGTATCAGTTGATCACTCTTCGACAGCATTTGCACCTGCGAAAACCAAATAAAATATTAAACTACGTAATTGCTGAATAAACTTATCGACGATTATTCAGAAATTGTTTAAACCATGACTATAGTTAAGTTAAAGTTTCTTCATTTATAGTGTAGAACAAATATTGAACATCAAATCACAAATTTATAAATGAAGTTATAGATAGGTTTTTGCATGTGTACCTACATATTCTACTAAGGTGGCACACAAGCATAGGTACATACGGGTGGACAATCCGATGCGCGTTTGCATCACCAGTTCTATGATATGCGCGTTGCCATCCCATGAAAAAAGGGAGTCGCTGTGCTACCAAAACCCTGGAAACCTACATGTTGCAAGAACGCAAGACAAGGTTGTTTGGTTGCAATCTTCTGTAGCTCGGAATTACTATCCCAGTTGAATTGTATAATCCCAAGTCATATCTCTATATGATATACTATCTTTTGCCCGTAGATTCGCTCGCGTAAAAGAAGGTTAGGTTAGGTATTTCAGTTCTTTTAAAAATCAAATATAGTCTATATTACTCGGCGAAAATATAGCTATCTAATGGAGACATATTAAAAAAAAAGGTTGTTCTAATTTCTGACTTAAATTATTACAAACAAACAAACAATTAATCAAATCTCTTTATAATATTAGGTATATAGTATAGACATAGATTTCGCTGTGATCTACCTTTCATGCCCTACTAACTACAGGCTTAAACTCACTCCTGTAGGGCGGAGCTACATACATCTCTGGTTCGGCTGCCTCGGTAGATCAATTCTAGTCAAGTCTAGAATCGAATATGTTGTTAAACGTAACATAATAGTAAAATTAGGGTACCTGCAGATGCATATAAAAACCTCTACTCTACATAAAATATAGCAGATAAAGTACCTCAGCGTGTAACGCTTCATAGCTTAACGAAATATGTTCTGTCATGGTATTACTCTGTGTCAAACTTCTCTGAATGTCTTCGTTGGTCGCCGCCAAACGGTCACTCATCTCGTGCAACTTCGACACTACCTTGCTCACGCCTGAAATACACCACCATAATAAAAATATGCTGAAAACATTCTGAGCTATTTGGACAAATAAGGTTGTAGTTTGATAACTACTCAGTAACTGTTCTTGGTTATCTTTGCTGTGACTAAATGTCGTCTCTTAAAACACTGTTAATACGTGCGCGAGATCAAGACTCGTGTACCTATAGTTCTGTCACGTTCTCGGGTAGACAACGTTTTGAAGAGACAGTGGCTCAAGCTGAATCATCCTAATGGCTTATTTTATAGTTGAGCTTAAAAAATAAGCAAAAGCTTATTTCATATCCGCAAGGCGAGAGAATCGAACTCACGACAACTTTATAATTGTTATGGCCAGTCCTACAACTAACAAGTAAAAGTTATCCGAAAGATAAATCGCATGCTGCCTCACTCTTGGTAGGTTAAGGAAGAGAGATGGCGAGACTTTTATGTTATAGATAAATGCTATTTCGAGGTTGTAGGACAAGCCCTTAATCATTTAAATTATCATAGTAGCAATCACTTTGATAATTTAATAACCGAATAAATTCATATGTAAAATTAGTTTCTATTTAATTTGAAATTTCACGGTTAGAATCGGTGTCAATATCCATTTTAGTAATCGGATTATGGCGCATTTCACGAACTGGAAACTATCTGACTAGCTCTGGGAATTGGTTGTCATTGTATCGGGCTAAACGTATTTCCATAATTAATGTATTACATTTGTAGCTATATTAATTTATAAGTGAAATAAAATATAGCAGTAAAGTTAATTAGTGGGTAGGTATATCTAGTGAAAGATCGTTAAAATTGTTTAAGAGAGAGTTGAGAACAGCAAATAAATAAACTCGAATACCTCGTTGATCGTGTGGCGTAAGCTTACACTTACATTTAAGATACCACGAAATTCCGAATTCAGTTTGATCGGGCAATCTGTTATTGGGGTTTTTCAGATAGGAAATTCTGAGTCTGAAATGTGCCAAGTGTCTTTATGAGACCTGGAACCATAGCTAAGAGAACCGTCGATGTTATGAAGCTCTGTCTACCCCTTTGACACAGACATGAGTATGAATGCATACAGTAGTTAAACTTACCAGTTTTATCGTTTATTAGTATGGTGTCCGAAGCATTGGCAACAGCCTCGATAGTCTGGTTGGTTGAGCGGTTGAGGTCTGCAAGCCGTGGCAAGTCCTTCCACATGCTCTCAGCGTCAGACAGTAAGTGCTGAATCTTCTTTATGTCCTTCTCTTGGCGTTCCATCACTGAAAAATATATATATAGATATATTATAGCTTTTGTATCTTAGGTATATTTAGGCAAACACAGACTACGGCTTAGACTTCATGGTCACTCAATATGAGGGGTATCATATGCGCGAAATAGTGGTCTCTGGTCTCTCTCAGTAAAAATGCGAAATTGGTAGGGCTATCAAGTGAAATCAGTATATTTGGACCAAAAATCTGTAAATTCGGTAAAAGTCAATACATTTAATTAAATCTCTTTATTTTTAGCGGGCTGAACTTTCTTTTTAGATAGTACCGACTAAACCTCTCATGGTGTTCCTAAGCGAGCTATAACTATACTGGGTACCTTTACTTTCCTAAATCAACGGAAATCCCCTAAAAAGGTAAGTTTTGGACACAATGGTAGGTATTTCCGATCGACATTTAAGCAGTAGGGAATCCCCGTAAAAATACAAAAGCAGGCATGCGAACTGAGATTGTTGTAAATCGGTAAAAAAGGCGGGCGAAATGCCTTACATTAACAAAATTGTAGAAAAGTCGTTCCATTTCGGTAGGACAAGCGCCAAATCGGTAGAAATATACACAAATCAGTGCGAGACCTCTGCCGCGAAAGCTCGCCAAACTTGCTATCTAACCTTGCTGCTAAGCTCTAGCGCAAAAGACAGAAACTATATTTCCCTTTTGATAAGCACTGGGTTACTGCGCACGCCAGGGTTACAACATAAATTTATTTGACTGCGATCTTCTGGAAGGTGGCAGTTATTTCTTACCCTGCCAAATTTAAGTTCGTATGCTACTATGCTCTGGCTCTTTTAAAATAAGATAAGAACTTTAATTATTATTATGGGTTGCGTAGGCACCTACCTACCTGCCTATATTAAAGACTTAATGATACACCTGGCGAAAACTTTATTGAAGGCTTTTAGGCATAGGTATCATCTACAGAATGTTAATAAATCGATTGCTAATCGGACGCAACTGATGTAGTAAAAAAATGTCTCAAAAACCAGTAGTACCTACTGGTTTTTGGGAGTGCAGAATACCAACGCAAACAATTGTGTTCAATATCTCAAAAAGTGATGTTACCTTCGCTCATCTTGTTGTGCCACGCCTCGTCGGCTGCGGCCACCTCGTTCAGTGGCACGAAGTCTGTCTGCACTGCGTTGCCGGTGCCATTGTATTCGTTCAGCTTCAGCTCATACTTCATCAGTAACTTTTCAGCCTCCGAAATGTGCTTTTCGAACGGATTCGCGTCTGACGCTACTTCTAGACACATGGCTCTTAACGAATCCTAAGAGGTGATAAGATTGACTTTAGATTATTTTCATGTGGATAGTACGTACTTTATTCTTTTTTAAGTCATTACAAGCAATTTGTTTTGCATCTTCTGGTAGGTACTCTTGTTTAAGTACTCATCCAGGTACGCTAAGGTTCACAACAATTGTAAAATCGTAATCCCTTACGAATTGAGCTTATGACCTATAATAAATTAATCTATGTTTTTGTGTTTGATTAAACGGATAAAGCTGCTGCTTTTTCGTTAAGTATTAGTGCGGCTTAAATTGTGATCTCGAATCAAGTATGAGTTAAAACATAAATTCACAAATAGATGTGCCGAAATGGAGTATTTTAATATGTTGTTGCTTAAAAATCTGGTATGTTTTCTAGGACACAATGAACTTTACAGACGTTATCATATCCTGCTGCGAGAATTGTGCTGGGTAAACAAAAGTTGAACATTAAAAGTATACCTACATAGGTAGTCCTGCTTATTCTCAGTGTACATACATAATATAGTCAATCACAATTATTTTGTTAAGTTTCTAAATAAAACGAAATTGGAACAGAATGGTCAAAATAAAAGTCACGAATAATTTCTAATCTCGTCGACTCACCGGATTTAAACTACTCTTCAGGTGTCTTATTTCCTTGCTGACTGCATCTATTTTAGCGTCGGTTGCGTCCAATCTCCTTTGTAAGTCACCGTTCACCGTCAAGCTGTTGTCTAGTTCAGCGGGCGCTTTCGGCGCGGCTGTCAATGTTGCAAGACTTTTTTGAATATTTCCTAAAGCATCATTTATCTTGTTTTGTGACGCCTTTTCACGATCTTCTTTCTGAAATCCAAATTCCTTTATCCACAAATAGCCACAGTTATATAGTTGTGTACCTATTAATGTTTTTATCTTTTAACTACACATTAGACTGTCTCGATGTGGCTGGTGGAGGGTATAAAGACCATGGTGTCTCAGTACCGCCGCCCCCGTGTGAAACAAAAAAACAAAAACCTACTAGATAATGGCAAGAAATTGTCAGAAGTTGCTAGGTGTGAGGAAGTTAGCGACGTTTCATCTTAGTGCCTAGGAAGCACGTAATATTCTGCGCCTGATCTCTCTTCTGGCGTGCTGTCCAGACAGTCTAATACTTAAGCTAAAAGAATAAAATTGCACCTGGTCGAAAAGCGACAAATCTTTTAAATTCCTTTGTAAGATCCAGAGGCTAACATGATAGTAAGTGATGGCTCATGGACAAAGGCACAGTTTAAGTTTATCTTCACACCACATCTCTAGCTAGGCATTCTTACACATCCTTGGACATAGCTGCCTAATCGCTGTCGGTAAAATTATAACCGGCTAGAGAGATATAAAAAAGCTTCTTATACTTATAATTAAATATTCCATATATAAACACCAACCTGAAGAAGTATAGTTTCGACGTTGGATAGCCTTTCATCCAGCCTCGATATCATGCCCTTCAATGGCTCTAATGCTCTGTGTTTCTTGTCTAGATTATTCAGCATCTTTTTGAGCGTCTCACCGAGAGCTTTCTCTCTCAGTTCGTGCCTCTCTAACTTCTCTTCTGACGATCTTACCATGTAGACTAATGACATTATTGCGTCTCTGATGTCTTCGTGTCTAAAATATTATTAATAACAATAAGTAATAATAAATTACTATTGTAAGTATTATACATAGGTATGTATATAAATATATACCGCGAAAACGAAACACAATCACAAATTGTGTTTGTAGTCGCGGACTCGCTGGGGCGAGACTAAGAAAGGGATAAAAAGAATTAAGATAGATTAAAGCGAAAAGTGCATAAGTATGCATGTGGCCACTGACCAATGTGATAGTAGCACTCTCTTTAAACTTTAATTTGTAGAACGAAAAGCCATAGTGCTAGGGCAATCGCAGTAGATCATCGTACACACACGTATTTAATAGATACATATGATCGCTGGAAATGTACCGCGCTTGATGCGGTGTCGTGTGCTACTATAATAGTATGACGCGAATTCTAACATTTGCCAGGGCATAAGATTAGGTAGAACATGTAGAAAAACTTTAAGTCTCTCTGCTGCTATAACAACTACAGTTTGTCCATAAGATTGGAGTTCAACATGATTTGAACAGCACGTTTTTTGTAGGCAGTCAAGTGGCCTGATCTGGTATAAGGAAGATATGACAGCAGTAGGCGCTCCACCTTAGCATAATATCATAAAATTAGTTAACAAAGCCTTCCACTTAGTAACGAGAAGCAATTATGCTGATTACCTTACTACTTACTACCCTACTTTAACCTAGTACCGTTTACTACTAGGTACATAAGTAGGTACCTAATCAATATTTTACGTACAAATCGATTTTGGTAATTGGGACAAAATTAGCTATTGACCTACTGCAGTCCTGATGAAAACTTTAGTAGTGGTAACTAATATTGCCTTTGTCGATATAATGCATCTTATTTCTACATTAATATATGTCATTGCATCGAATAGAAATCGTGAATGTTTATTGCATACTTTAAATAATTAGCTGCAGATAGTTACTATAAAACATAAATATCGTAAAGGAATGGCCATTATGGAATCACTTCTGTATAATTACCCTCTTGATTAGCATGCCAATGTGGAATATTGCAATTACTTATTCAATGTTTTCTATATCCTACTAACACAAGAAATGTTAAGTTTCTAAAGATGTTTGGGTGTTTGTCACTCAAACATGGGTAAACCGTTCAACGATTTTGCTATAATGCATGCAGCAGATATAGATTTGAGATTTTTAGAATGCCGTGGCCAAAAAGAAGTATAATTATATATTGAAGGAAAGAGGTACCTACTATTGAGTACTGAATATAAGCCGAGGTTACATTAATTTACAAATTCGTGGGTAGTTTTACATTGTTAAGGGTTAGCAATAGGAAATTATGTTATGGGATTTAGCTTTCAATTTCCGTCCGGTTGTTGTAAAATGTTTATTCTATTTAAATGTGGATTCAATATTGGTGTATTGAGGTTTGCAATGTGGTACTCTTTGCTTTGCAAACAAAATTTATAAGAGCTCTAAGTCGTACAATCGTATAAGTACTGTTTTGAAACTTTGGTTTCACAGTAAAATTATTCAAGACGATGCGAATAAGTCTTGTATAAAAGTATTTCTGCAGATGAGTCCGAAATATCGCATTCTAGTCGGATAAGGTTTTCCTGTGCAGCAATCCTAACAGCTCTACCACTCGATATTTACCAATGCACCGAGCATTTCCAGTCAGATAGGTATGTAGACGGTACAAACATTTTTGTGATCCGCAAGTGGTTGTTATGACACCTGGAGGCTTGTCACGTGCATGGAAAATAGGTATATAATCGTAGTGTTTACAGCTTAGGTCCATTTTTTAATGTTAACGAACTCCAGTTTATTGATCCTGATCAAACAACAGATATAACCTAAATTTAGAGTTAATAAAATTTTATGTTCAAGGCGTAGGCGTAATTTTGTCGATATATTCGTAGCTATTTGTGAAATGTTGTCTACTGTCCTTGTTTAAACACTAACAACAGTTAGGTAGACAGTTATAAGATTTAGTGATCATGTAAATCACTAGAGCCGTTTAAAGTCAAGCTAAAATATGTTAGGTAGTGGTCTATCTCATTTACCATTCGCCAACCTTTGCTGGTCTCAATATTTTTTGTATTCTCATGTTTATTTTTAAAAAAGACAGCTCTCGCTCTGGGATTAACCGCGGGGGACTTAACAAACGTTCAAACTACGGACATAAAGAACACCCAGACTCGAAACAACCTTTTTGCAGATTACACAAATTTTTGTTCCGTGTGGGATTCGAACCCATAACACTCCGCGCAGTGGCAGAGGGGAGACAACCACTCATCCGTGAAGTCAAATATAAGAGAGCGAATTTTCTAGCGGGTTCAAGAAGTCTATCATGAGATTTCATAACTCTTAACATAATTTGACACGTTTGACACTTACCAGTTTATCCTATATATTTTAGAAAGCGTAAACGTCAACAAATGTATCCAAATGTCTGTAAAACCTCGTGTTGATACAACGTATCGAATAGCATCAGGTGCTATGAAAACTGAACATTGTTGTCTGTCCCTGAATCTTATTAGTGCCCGTTCTGAGTGCACGCTTGCGTAATTAAACGAGAACAATGCAGATTCAAAATAAATTTATACTTTACATAGGTATCTACCATATGTAGTATATAGTACCAGATATCAACAATCGTTGACAGGTGACATACTCGTATGTACCGGCTAATAAAGCGATTTGGAAGTACTTACTTAGGCCGCCATCGCCCGCACGTTTATAGTAATGCCATCGTTATCAAATGGAATTAAAAAGTTTTTGATTGTGATAATATAAAATAAATAAGTAACTCTCTGTATGTTACATTTTCATAACCCAATTGTTAGAACGATTTCGATGAAATTCGATAGACAAATTGATAGCTCAGCTACTTTTCACCTTGTCATATAAGAAAAAAAAGCACTTACATAAAACGATAAACTTAGATAAACAAAGTCGCGGTTAAACAGCTAGTAAATAAGAGTTGTAATGGTTAAGTTCTTTGTCACCCATCAGACGAGTTGTCGCGGCTATTTCGAGACAGGTAACCGTACTCCTAAAATACAACGAAATGCAGAAACCAGAACTGGTGCAGTGTATTATTAATAGCTCTCAAGTTCTAGTTACTAAACTGCACCGTACAATAATGCAATCCAGCTGGGAATACAATATGCACTTTGATATATCAAACAGTTTGCGCTTATGGGACTCTGTGAACTCCCCACTGTTAGCCACCTACCTACTTTTGTATAGGTACTAAGAATACTTATTAGCTACCTTTAGGTATTCGTCTAGTTGTATGTATAACGACAATTTAACCAATTTTATGCAGCTTTTCAACAACTGGTGAGAGAATGAACTACGTGCACAATTGCATTCGATTAATTACATACATATACTTATTCGAATATAAATGTGAATTTATATACAGTGTAGGTGAACTTATCTTTTATCGGTCTTGGTGACACAAGTCTTTAGCTTTGTATTGAGACCACCACAACCATAACCACAACCTCGGTAAAAAATTACCGTCCTTGACCATGCAAACTAGGTACGGCGTCGCGCGCGACTGTATTCGAATATAATTCGAATACAAATACGTGAATCATTCGCATGTGCGGATTTGATTACTGGCGCCTTTATGGTACGATCTTTAGCAGACTAATGGTTTCGCTAGACTATGCAAGGTACCTATTCCTAACATAAAACCTAACTTTTCTAATGACGCAGACGTAATGCAATAATTGTTATTGCATGTATGCGAACAGATAGGTAGCCTTAAGGGGAAACTGAAATTAAGAAGAAAATTAATAAATCTTTTACAGAAATTGCTTAGTTTATAGACGGTATACATATATTTAGTTAACTTTTTTTAAAAGACATCTCCCGTAATGGGCTTTCCTGTGTCGCGGGGGACTTTACAAACATTCAAACAACGGACACAAAGAACACCCAGACTCGGGATAACCATTTGTAGATAACACAAATTTGTGTCCCGTGCGGGGATCGAACCCACAACACTCAGCGCGGCGGCGCGCGGCGGTGGCTCGGCGACTACTTAATCACTACGTCAGTCATCTGTGCAGTCATGTTTTGTGTAGTGTCATGTTTATTGTTAGTAATTACTAACCTAATTTTAAGATGCATATTAGAACAAAATATAATTATTAGTAGAACAAAATTTATTTAATTAGTTACGGAACATGATTTCAGTGACATAGCGTTTATTAAATTGTACAACATCGTAAAGAGATTAATGCTTGCTCGGCGACCAACTAATAAAATATTTAAATTGAGTGGCCTATTTATAGAACATCAATCAGTACTTAAATAGAAGCAGTTTTATGTGCTTTTTGTAGGGCTCGGTTAATGAAGATTTGTGGGCTTTCATACATTTATCTTATGATGCACTCCACCAGATAGTCGTATTTAATATTTGGAGATTTATGACTGGCGCTTAACCACACAAAGTGGACGAGTTTCAAAGGAAATGAAGTCCTCATTCTTGTGTTTATAAAATCGCTTTGTGCGTGGTTAGATTCTACATGGTTATTAAAATCGTTAATATGTTTGAAGTTTTATCGTCCTTTAATAAGCCAGCCCTCAAAATTATAATTACGATTTTCATATTTAGGTAATTATTTACTTAAGTTTCGAAATGCATGTGTGTATAATAACGATAGTTTCGTGGCAAGTCGTCGTCAAACAATTAGTTCCGATCACAAAATGTCGAAGTATGTATGCACATAACACACAGCTCGTAAACAGTTTCGCGTTTGTTTACTTTACATTTTGACGAGCTAATTTTATAATATAACGATCAATAAAAATTTGCAAATACTCCCGTTACAATGACCTGCTGTAGAATTTTATTACCTACCTTTAAAAATACTTTTCGTTTACCCTTACCATCTCACAGATGCCACAGAGACATTTGGTTAATTATTTGAAACCGTTGAACTTGTTAGAAAACATTTCTTGTGGCATTAACCAAGTGCCACAATTATTTTGGCGTACACACCTGTGGGGCCAGTTTTAAAGAATTCGGAAAGACTGCATTGCGACTCCCTTTTGTGTGTATCTGCATTCAATACGCTAACATTTGACGCATTGTGGTGCCACAAATAGAAAAAGGCCACCTTTAAAATACCTACTTACGCAATGGTGTACTTACGTAATGTCCCGGCAGTGTGTGTGTGGAGCCCACAGCAGTAAAGCGATGGCGACCCACCATAGTCTCTGGGGACAAGAGGCAACTTTAATAACTTGAATATTAACGAATGCCTAAACTAAGTCGTGACTTCGTGAGCTACGATGAGCTCACATTGTATGGTGTTTTATTCATATGTGATACGATCGGCCAACTCGTGTGATTTATAATGATATCTTCGTAGATTTACGACGTAAAAGGAATCGATGATAAATGATTTACTATCAGTTTAACTACAGCGATTGATTTACATGAGCAAGCTTTTAAAATAGGCTAGAATAACATTCTCAAGTTGATATAAATAAATAAACAAAAAGGCATAATCTATTTAAATCGCCAGTTTACTGTTTAATGTGGGCACATCAAACAGTATAATCACACTTCAAATTATTAAGGTTTTCTAAACGAAAGAAGTTGCGAGCAAAATCTTGTTTATAAATATTAATATAACAATTTTATTAATATGCGAGTAACCGTGCCTGTTTACATTTTTATAGCTAAGCCATTCAATCGATAATGATAAAGCTTTGCGTCAAAACATAAAACTTAAGATATGTACTTAACATAGGTACCTATGTTCAACAGCTAGTAGTTGTTTATATTTTATTTAAACTTTATGCACAATAAATTACATCGGTGGACTTAATGCAACATGCATTATCTACTAGTGGATGACTTAGTTAGGTGATGCTGAGATAAAAAGTATGTGCATATATATTAGCATGCTATATACATACACTTACATATTATACAAAACATATACTAAACAATATCACATTAGTAACGATATATTACATACTATATACATATCAATAAACATATTATATAATGTAAATAAAATATATACATACGTATTATATTATTGATGAGATAACTATTTTATCAGACTCAGACATGAAATCAGACTTACGACCTAAGCTTATAATTGTTTAAAGAGGACACCTGCCTGGTTTTGGAATAGGTTTTCCTTTTAAAACAGATTTTAACGCATATAAAACAATAAATTAGTCGTAAAGCTGTTCTCAACTTTAGTTCGATCTTATACAGCTGCGGGTCTAAGAAGTTAAAAGTTCGCTTTCACCTGTAATAGGAATGAGTTAAGCACAGCGTTAAGTTTTAAATTAAATTATCGTCGCTGCATAATGTTGGCTATAAATATTAGTAAGCCATAATGTTTTATTACTTGACAAATCTTTGTGGTACCGTTTACAGTTTGCGTTATTTATTAATGCCCAACCTATGACGCTTATCTCGTTTATTTTGTAATGTTAGTAGGTTTTGATGACATATTTACCGAATTATTAATTAAATCGCGCTTATTTATATATTAATACGTGAAGCAAAAACTTTGTAGGTAACCCTTTTTACGAAAATTGCGCGGACGGAGGAGTATGAAATTTGGCAGTTTAAGTGTACATGCAGGAGTGGCGATTCCTAATATTTTTATAAAATATGCATTAAAGATACATTAAATTAATGAAAAAACACTACACGCACACAACCATGCATTTGACACACGCAGTCGAATCGCGGTTCGGTCGTAGTATTTCGGCGTTGTTCGTCTGACGTCGTAGGTACAATTCTTTGTAACTATGGTTACCTATACCTTATTTATATGTAATAAAGAAAAAAGAAAACAAAGTAGCTAGCTTTGGAATATTGTCAATGAAAGAGTATAGTCAATTAAATAATAATTTGTTTGAAAAAGCTAGATAAATTTAACCTGTATAGCCTTGGCGAAATCTAAATTAAATGTGATTATAAGGGTAAAGTTATAGACAGTAAAACCTTAATAAAGATCAAACTTAAAATTTAAGTCCTTTATGGTCGAATTGTGACCACTAGGCGGCCGCTAGTATGTTTATATTACATGCTAACAGTTAAGATTTATAGAATCTACATTTCGAATGTCTGCTTAATTATAGCTCAGCATTAATTATTTCTTCTAACTATAAACATATTAACATCAATGTAGGTACCAATATACATTACACACAGACACTTCAATTTTATATATAATAAATACAATTTCTGTTTGTAATGTAAAAATAAGTGTCGTGAAGTTAGTGTCTGTTTGTAATGTAAAAATAACAGCTTTTTACAAAATGCATATGAAAGTATATAAGGGACTCATATCAAAAATATATTTTAAAATTTGTGTCTGTCTGTCTGTTCCGGCTAATATCTATAACGGCTGGACCGATTTTGACGGGACTATGACTGGCAGATAGCGGATGTTATAAGGTGTAACGTGGGCTACTTTTGTTTTGGAAAAATTTGGCAACCGCGAAATCATTCTTTGCGGACGAAGTCGCTGGTAACAGCTAATATTAGATATACCTAAGTAGTACCTACCTACCTACTAAACCTACCTAAAAAAATACCCACTAACGCCGTTTTTCGGTTTTTATTATAGGCGCTTAATAACGCTAGACAGAGCCTTGCATAAGTCGGAGTGCAGATGACATATGTAGATATTTTTGTTAATTACGTGGGTTTTCTATTACTAACAACAGCTAAAATAAGCAATCAAACATGATTACTACTAACTTAGTCCTTAAATTCTGCAAAGCTTGTTTTAACTTTAGGATTAGATTGAAGTCCGTAATTCGTAGTGGATTAAAGGTTTATCTTGCTCTACTTTAATTTGGGATTTCACTAAAATTCCGTATTAACACCCTACAGAAGATCACAGTCAAACAAAATTGTGCAGTGTTTCTGTAGAAGATGATGTGCTGTTAGCAGGATGTGATGTCTGACCCTAGCTATAGCCAAATAGAGAATCCACTTTTAAAATTTGACATTGCGTGATTAAGGCATCTCTGGAGTTGTATGGACCTGGTTTTATGTGGTTAACTAAAATACTACTGAAACCGCTTAAAACTTGGCAGACCATTTGCTTGTTTGCCACTTTAGTAATTTAAGAAGGGTGATCGATCGCGATTTCAATCCCTTAACGAACTCCATACCGAAGCATCTCGTTATTTATACAAGTTACAATACAAGTTACATTAAACGCATGCATGTCAGTGCAGATAGCAAAATTAAGGGCTTGAAAACTTCGGAGGATCAGAAGACGGAGAAGAGCCCACAACTTCCGTAGCATTGTCAACGCTGGTAATAACTTACTTTGTAAATACGAGACTCTTTTATAAAAGCAGAAATCTTGTTTACCTAGGTAAGTAATCCAAACTAAAGTTTGCTAAAAGCTAGCTTGCTGGTGCGCATACGCTACGTAGCAGCACAAGTAGTAATATTTTTATGAGATACCCTGCTTTATGCAATAGATATATTTATACCCCAATAAACCCAGTAAGACTTTGCGCAACACTATAATCAAACCATAAGCCTCACGATTACCAGTTGGCGTAAGCGCCAACATCAATGTTTCAGGATCATTGGATCACCTATAGAAAATCCAGTTATTCAAATTTTAGGTTAAGGATACGAAAAGATCTAAGAACTCAATAAAGTTAGCGTATCGGCATTTAGATTTAGTGTCTAATAGGTATAATTGAGCGTAAAGCGGTCACGGTAGTGTGACCCTTAGCGTGATGTCACGTTTATCTCGCCCACCGACATTGCGGCGGTTCGACGAGTGTTTACATAGTTAAAACATTTTATCTATGAGCTGTCTGCTAGATTACATTAAATAAATCTGTGTAAATACACTTGAACTTTTGTTTGATCGCGTATGTTAAATAAATATGAAAAAAAGGGTAGTTCAGTGGTTCTCAATCAGTTTTTATAAGATAAGAAATAAAGAAATGATCTAAGATGGAGTTGTTGATATTTTTTGTTGTACTTGGAATTGTTTAACTCCTAACACCCATAATAGAAATAATTCCTTGGCGCGGAGAACTTGACAAAAATCTAAACAACAGACACAAAGAATACTTAGACTCTGAACTATTTTTGGATCACGCTTTTCGAGAAGATCGAACGCACAACACTCGATACAGTGACATTAGACGGCCACTTAAACCACAACGCCAGGCGTGCCCGTTCATGTGTTTTGTGTTTATTTTATGTTTTGTTATTATAGATTTAATTACTTTAAGTTCAAAAGACTGAAGTAGCCCTTTAAGAGATCTCACTTCACCTTGGTTGTCAATTAGCGACGCGCATACTTCACCGATAGTATAATTATTCATAGAAGGTTGGGTAGATATATGTATAAGCGTTGCATTGCGGTATGACTGCATGGTTACCATCTGGTAGCTAGAGCCATAAGATAAAGCTTAATTGAACTGCTTCATATATTATTTATATATTTATTAAGCTTTATGCAGAATATAAAGCAATAAAATAAACTTACATAGGCAGATTTAACAGACATTTAACTACAGAGATACATAAACTAGGTACATATAGCGTCTTATTTTATAAGATTGTATATATATTTTTTTAGACTCAGTGATAGCTCTGTGGGGAGACTAACAGACTGCAATGCAGAGGGTCTCGGGTTCGAACCCACGTCACGCAACTCCCACTTTCGAAAGTTGTATGACTTTTCGAAATTATGTGCGTATTGATTGACAATTGTCACCTGCTCCGTGCCTCGGCGAGCACGTTAAGCCGTCGGTCCCGGCTGCCATGAACGTCTATGGCAGTCGTTATTGGGACGTCAGTGCCCTATAATATCCTGACACTGGTCTAGCCTTAGGGTATAGTGGTGTCGATGTAATGGTAAGGATTCGGATAGAGCGTCGCACCCCGTTCAGCGTTAATGAGGCAAAATTACAAAAATATAACGCACACTCTCGCACGATTCGCAGCGTTCAACTTCTAATAGTTCAAAGTCCAAACAGTCTAGATTATGTGTTGCTGTGTGTACTATGGGTACTAGGCAATAGATAAACATACATATATACTTTTTTTTTTAGTAAATACATTCATATTATAGGGGAAAGACTCCTATATCGTACCACTTAATTTTGCAAGAGATTTAAAATAAAACTAAAAAAGATATTGTAATTATTTTTTATTAATTAATTACTTTTGTTAATCAATTACAACATGATATAAAAATATTCAAAAAAGGCTAGCCTAATATGTTTTTTTTTAAATGTAGGTTTCGGTACGATTCAAAGACCGGTATGATAAATTGTATCACATGGTTCCTAAATCGTACTTAGGGATAAAATGAGTCTAAATTGAATGTTTTAAAGCACCAAGTGAAAAACAAACTTAACAGTAATTATTGTCCTGGTCATCCACAAGCTTTTCTAATTTATCAAAAAAGTCCATTACATTTTCTTTATTGAAACCCTTTGCTCTATTAGTAGAGGAAGATTACGGTTGTCTCGCAGTTAAATCTGGATGACGTTGTTTGAATTTGTAGAACCAGCTTTTCCTACCATTTGTTTTTCTTGGTTAAAGATATGCTGTATATTTTTCGGCTACGACGTACATCGGATATTGTCAAACCGAACATGCCGCTCTCCATTTTTCGGAAACACTGTAGGTCTTTCTTTATATGTATCAGCATCGTTAGAAAATTTGTTTTGCCTCAACAAGTGTCTATTTAATGTTGGCTTTGGAATATTATATCGTCTAGAAAACTCATTTAGGCCCAGTTCATTAGACTTCAAAAATTTAATGCCTTTTCTAAAACTTCTTGTTTCCAAGAGTAATATTTTCTTTTTTGTCTAGGTTCGTTCATCTACAAAACAAAAAACACGTAGTATTGATTTAAAAGTAGGTGCAATATCTATGCAACCGAGCCTTTATGAACATATTTCCAAAACAACAACATGGAATAAAATAAACGCATGCTCTGATAGCAGTTTGTTCAGAATCGACTACGGGATCGAATTAGGTAATTTATATCAATTTAGGAAAATAAAATGCTCGATTTAGGTACATTTTGCCACCTAAAAATAATTAAAACAAACTAAAGTAGGTACTAGGTTTGTAAATCGTACTGGTACGTTTTACAAAACTTGAATCGATACGATTTGCCAAACTACCAACATTTTAAAATTATTAATTTTAATTTTATAACTTATAAAATTTTCGATGATATTTTTCTTTTAGTATGAAGGACATTAACATAGATGCATTATTAAATAACAAGGAATTATTAAAACCTTACCTTTAATATGCCAGAGTTAGGTTATCCGAATGAAAAATAGCTTCAAGCACAACAAAAAAATATTTTTTATGTTTATTGGCCAACCGGTAACAAGAGCAAATCGACAAGATGACCGTGTCTGTGATATGTTGCCAGGGTTACAAGAATGTTACGAAAACGAAAAAAAAATTGCGTTTAGTATGATTTTCCATGTGGTACGATTTAACAGCCGGTACAATTTGTCATACTCTCCCCTACTTAGAAACACCCAGACCAAGACAAACATCCATGTACATGCACACAAATGTTTGAATTGTGCAGGAATTGAACCTGCGATCTCAGGCGTAGCAGTCGGTTACACTGACCACTACGCTATCGAGGCCGACAAAAGTTAAAATGTTAAGTAAAAATTATGTTTATAACGCTACGATTGGCTATTAATATATAGATTCTAATAGACAGAAAATTATGAGACAGTAAGAGAGAAAACTCTAGGCGAATGTTCTCTGACAAGATTATAGGCTGGATCGGATAATAGCGGTTTGTGTTGGTGAAGAAACTGATGAGCAAAGCAAAGTGGATATATGAAGGTGGAATTTTTACAAATGGAATTCTATAGGTAGATTCTGATTACCTCTTTGGTAAACATGTGTATTTAATTATGTTTTCTTTGTCTACTTATTTGTCATATATGCAACCAATCAATTTAAGTCGATTCATCGCATTCGACTAAATAAATTATGATGTTCTTATCTTCAAGTTTTCCAGGTTCAGCCCTGCTCACTACCATCGGATGGTGGGCAGGCCTCATTAATGTAAACCTGACCTGAAGCTGATCGCAGGTTCAGGTTTTAGAGGCGGCCTCTCAGTCGTTTTGTCTTCGTTCCACCACTAGGGGACAAATAGGCCATAACGAAGATTGTGTTTTTGGGTTTGCATAGTGGTCTGTCGTTTCATATAGCGGGTCGAAATCTCGGCGGTGTCGCGATTCGCACGTGTGAACGATTCGCGCGGCCCCGCCCACTCTGATAACGCCGAGGAATACCGTGATGGGTTTAGTCGGTCAGGACGTCATCTACCCCCGGTTGAGTCCGACATAACGTATGGGTCAATGCATTACCACAGAATAAAAAAAGATACTTACATTAATGAATGAAACTAGTAGGCCACACTTGGCTAGCATGGTGGTAGCTAAGGCCTACCAATATTAATAATTTGAAATTAACATTGATTCTAATCTTGAAAGCGTTCTTATTTTAAAAAGCTGATAAATACCTTCTTATAAATCACGACACTCAGATCTTATATCGAACGCTCTTACTTAAACAAACCCACAGGAAAAAACGAAAACCAAACATGTAACTGGATTAAACATTTCGTCAAAACTTAAAGCGGCAAGTTTCTATTTTTGAGATCTTTGAGTTTCTGTAATCACCTGGCTGTACGTAGACATTTAGCCCTAAAGAGAAATCATTGATAAGTAAAGACGTTTTACATGTAGGTAATTCTATGCGAAAGCTCTACCAACGAAAACATTGCTATAAATTTATTACCAAAATACTAAAATTGGTTAGTTGTCAACTGTACCTAAGTCAGTCATTGCATTGTATAGTCATGCAATACAAAGGTTTGCCGTGCAGGCACAATAGAAAAAGTATTATATTGCGGTCATCAGTAAGTGCAGTGGCGTCTAGACTCTCGAATAAACACACGGATATGCGAAACACGTAGGTTCCTATTAGTCATGGATTTTTCGTCAACACTCTACAGATTTCATTATAAAATACCAGCAGAGTAGCCTAATAGTCGAGCCTAGACATTGTGTTGTTTGTGTATACATTGGATAGTTATATCTAGTGTAAAAGAAAGTTAACCAAAAATCCATATATTTTTACCGATACCTGCTTAGTCATAATTCTGAGAAGTCGTGGGAGTTCAAACATGGGACCGTAATCCTCGTCGATATGGAAGTGTGAAGGCGACATTCACTTTCTAGCGGTTTCATGACAATCTCTTCGCTAAACTGTTACGTTAAAACCACTCGATAACTAAGTAGTCAACATTCAGTTTGGCCGCTCAATGTATCGCTTGGGCCGTGAAAACGAACACAGTTATAGGTATATATCATTAAATAGGTACATATTTAATTACACTTTTTGTTAAAAAAGTTTAGGTAACAATTTCGTTGTTTATTTTGTAATGGTGATAGATACCACAATATTCTTTATCTCTTACGACTGAAATTAATAAATCAATCAAATCCAAAATTATTATATTTATGGCCAGCCCACAACTAACAAGTAAAAGTTATCCGAAAGATAAATCGCATGCTGTCTCACTCTTGTTAGGTTAATGAAGAGAGATAGCGAGACTTCTATCTTATAGATAAATGTTATTTGGAGGTGGTGGGACAAGTCCTTAAGATGAAAATTTATTCTGATAGGAAATAAATTTTTAATACGAAGATTTTGGATTAAATAGATTATTAATTTTGACCGTTAATCTGCGATTTAGTTTTATCCATTTTAACATGTTTATTAATTTGTTACCCACACCTTCGCTCGTCTCTTTCTAAGTAACTATGTCCTCTCCCAAGTGTAGCCACTATGCTATTGCCATAACAAATATAATAAAAAACGGCTATGTGGTTTAGTCGTGTCTTTAGATTCTAATGTCCAGCCTTATTTGATCTTTTTCACGCAACTAACTCTATATTCCTGTACCATCTAAGGCACTAGTGGAGCTTTTTCCGTTTCAGGATATTCAGACACTGAGTCAGATTTAAAGTAAGTTACTGTCACTAGAACCTCTTCAAGTTGTGGACGTAGCATTTATATACAGACATCCGTTGCGTGAAAGCCGGTCAACATTCGCTTAGTATAAGAGTGTCAATTGGATAACGCTGATGTAGGTAGTCGTAGCGTGAATGACCAAACCTCCCCTGTGAACATGTAGCATGTTGTCTAAATAAAAATGATTGAAGCCAAGATGTCTTTGTCACTAATTTCGTCGTCATCATATTTGACTTGGTTACATACCCATACCTATACGGTGATAGATCTCTACTTCGGGAATGAATAAGACGTTCGAGAAATTTTTATATACGCATAATTCTTTAAAAAAGTAACTTGGGATTCACATACCGACGCAATGTATTTCCATGTATCGCAACGAGCTTCTGAAAAAGAAGTCGAATAAAGCAAAAGCAAACAGGCCAGGCAAGGGCCATTAGTTTTATGAGGATATAGTGATTTTTTTAAATGTTTTCTCTGCCCTTAAGCACATCTGCTTCATTCAACAGTACCTATACTTTATCTATATCAAATTGTAGCAAGTGCAATTGACATTAATTTGTAGTCTCTGTCAACTCGTCCGGGAAGCGGACGTGGTACTAGCATCTAACAAGTAAGTACATTCTCGTAATAATTAATGAGTTCGTTTTAATTATGCATACGGAATGAATCTTGGACTTAGAAATACAGATTACATCGAGATTAACCTTTAAAGCTTGCTTTAAAAATTGCACATCAATTCAACTATTCAATTCAATTCAGATCAACTATTGCAATCTGGAGCGAATAATTTTACGAATGTTTTACTTATTTTTGTGTGCTTTATAAGTATTCCACGATTGTAAATATGACTTGTAAATAGGAACGATTGGTGCTTTTTCGGTTTACGTAGTAATATTTGTGATGTTTGAATGTTCTCTGTAAAAATATCGACGCTAATGCATTTCTTGAATAGTTCCATATGGTGCTAATAAGTGTTGCGGATAGTGGCGGTGGTCTGGTTGAGATCTAACGGAGATTTCAATCATCCAATTATCTATGATCAATGAAACTCTTCATGTCTTGAAATAACTGTTAGTGAATTGATCCATGTCGTTTTTAGCAGACGTTTGGGTGTGATCAAGTTAAGCTGTTCAATTATAAGTATAGTACAAATATAATAGCAAATTTGTTTGATTAGTTTAAGCTATGATTGTTAGGATTCATTTACAATCTTGATCCTATATCTTAGTTATCATACATCTATAGTAAGTTATTCTTAGGTTCTTGGTAATAAATTAATTTAATTATAAAACTTAATAGACTCTGTTTAATAGACTATGTCTGGTTTTAAAATGTTATACCTATTTAATATATGTTGTTAGGTAATTATACCTGACAACAATACGTGAGGCTTGATTATTATGAGTCGCACGCTTACCATACCCGATCCGGAGTCAACCAGGGATCAGTACTGGGACCTCTTCTGTTTATATTAATGATTAATGATCTGCCTACAGTGGCCCGAAATGCGGAATGCCTCTTATATGCTGATGACTTAAAGTTATTTTTTAAAATCAAATATTAAGCCGATTGCGCTGCTCTGCAATCAGATGTTGACTCTGTATGCAGGTGGAGCTTCGAAAACAAAATGGAATTCAATACCACGAAATGTTTCGTGATGACTTTTGGCCGAATGCGTCACCCATTCAATTATACGTATAAATTAAACCATAATGTTATCACGAGAACTGATTCTATGAAAGATTTGGGAGTCACATTAGACCAAAAGCTCAACTTTCATGAGCATATTTCATCGGTTGCTAAGGAATCTTTTAGTCGCCTCGGATTCGTTTTGAGAAACTGTCGTGAATTCCACAGCACCCATGTTATTAATATTAAACTCGTTTTCTATGCATTAATCCGCAGTAAATTTGAGTCCAGCGCGGTTGTGTGGAATCCGTATCAAACGCAGTATGGCCTTATGTTGGAAAAAGTCCAGAAAGCTTTTTTAAGATTTATTTATAAGAAATTGTATGGTTATTGGTCTGTATACTATAAAGTTGTTGTTGGATTGTTTAGGATTTATCTCATGAGAGACGAGGCGATCATACGATAAGATGGTTGGAACTTGCATTTTAAAGGGTATGATCGAGGCACCGATTCTTCACGACAAATGTTGCAGATTGTTTGTACCTAACAACTATTGTCGTGGTAGAAAGCACCGATTGCTGGCGGTTCCAGCGTGCCGTACTGTAGTACGCTGTAACTCACCCATACCTCAGTCACTAAACGCTCCCTTGGGCTTTGACCCAGAAGTAGATATTCTTGCGGATGAATGGAAAGTATTAGTATTAGAATTTATGAGGTACTGTGAGCATAATGCATGAATACTAAATTTTAAATTTATATTATATTATCAAATAAATAATGATTATAGTGTAATTGGCGCAAGTCGTTCTATTTGATGTTAATAAATAAATAAACAGGTACATCGTTTATACTAATTTATCTAATTTAAATTTTATATATATATTTAATTAATTATCTTATTTAAATTTATACGCCACGTAATTGTTGTATTGTAATATTATGCAACTAAACACCATTATTATCGGGTCGTAATATATCCATTGTGACTATTTGAGTCATTTTTCAGCAGACGATTGCTTCGTCAATATTGAAGCAATGTTGAAGTTTACCCTCAGTACCATTGATCGATACAGCTTCTTGATAATCTGACATATGTATTTCTTGTAGTTGTCCATTATATGGGCTTTTGCTCTGAACCTAAGCAAACTATGAGCACTAGTTCTATTCGTTTCTCAGTAAGTGATTAAAACAATATCATTAATCAGAGGTCGGGTCATTAATAATAACACTCACGAGACTATATCATATAGTTTTCTGAATGATGCCTATCAAAAATGATCTCAACAATATGATGGCTATCAAATTTTACGTAGGTACAGTCGCTGACCGAAAAGATCGATCGCTCCGCGAGATTGGGCACCATCACCGTGATCAAGTGTTTGGATGGATGAACATATTAAATACGTAGAGCCAAGCCTTAGAGCGGAATCTGATATTTAGTTGGATTAGATTATACTTGAAGAATTAGCGCTTGCAAATAACATGCTTGGGAAGTAGATTAAGATTTCAATGTGTCTGTGGCCGTTAAACGTTTTCTTAAACAGATTTCCATAAGACCAATAAGTAAATATATTATCAACTATTTATAGATACACCTATTTTCTAATACACACATAATATAAACATTAAATAATAATAACAGCCCTGTATATAAACTGTTCCACTACTGGGCTTGGGTTTCTACTCAGTGTGAGAAGGGTCAGGCCATAGTCCATCACGCTAGCCCAGTACGGGTTGGCAGACTTCAAATATTTTTGAATACATTATGGTGAAATCCCAGACATGCAGACTTCCTCATGATCTTTTCTTTCGACGTTAAAGCAAGCGATAATTACCTAACTGATAAGTACATAACTCCGAAAATTAATAGGTGCGTGCCTCTGAATCGAACTAGAAAGCTTTGCGTAGCAGTCCAATGGTCTTCCAATAGACAATCGCTACTTTTATTGCTACATAAAATATTTATACGACAATATTAAGGACTTTCAATTTATTACATTGGAACTACACGTATCTACGTGTGGTTACGACTATTATGCGCCAATTTAATCTAATGCGATCTATTTAAAAAGCATAGTAAACTTAAATTAAAGTCTATTTAAATCCTCGAAATGTTAAATTTATTTTACAATAATTAATAATATTAAAATTAAAAATATAATAAATTAAATCTACCTACTGCAGACTTGAATGTGACAATTCTTGAGCATCTTCAATATAGGTATGCAATAAAGTCGCATTAGACATAACTAGAGAATGTTATAACTGGCTGATATCAAAGTATCGCGTGACATAACCTGCATTGGAAACAGGTCTAGTCTTCATTAATGTCATCGCTCTGAAGAATATCTACTTAGAAGCGATCTGTTGCCGGCTGATCGACTACCAACTAGTTACAATTGTAACCCAGTTCCTTAAAGAATAATGAGTTCTTATACCTGCTGTAGGTGAACAAATGTACCAAGTTATGTTATGTGCCGCTCTAGGGTTACCAAATTAGTACACCGTAATATCTAGAAATAAACAAAACGTAGGTGTTTAGTATGAATTACACTGCGCATCGTGTTGATGGTCTTTATTGCGAGCGATGTTGTCATTCCGATTGTTTAAATACAGGCGTGCCCGATAAGCTTTTTTGTTGTTACATCATGATTTAAAGCAAAAGGAAACCTCTCAAATAATTAGTGTTAATTTGACCTTTTTGAAAAGATTTCATAGAGTTTTAGAGCCCAACGTTGGCAATGATTCAGTAATGGTACGAAGAAGACAGCGCGTTCTAGAAAAAATGTTGATCAGAATACATCTTAATGCCGGCGATTATCCTTATCTGCCATACACAAAATGGTTACATTTCTTCTGCTTTAAAAAAGTAATACGGTTAATGAATTTCGTCATGTAAGTAAGAAAGACTTCTCTCACATAATTAATTCGCTTTCCCTTTTCGCAAGATTTGGCAACGGTTATTGGTAGATTTAATGTATTTCAAGCGATCATAGGTTGCGATGACAACCTACCATTAGGTGAATCTGTTTATTTGCTACCTTCTTATAAAAATACCGTATTATTAGGTTATCGTCTAAGAACTCGTCTAAAGGTCAACCTTATGCCCAGTTGAAGAGTGTTGGCATTGAAGTATAGAATAACATAGCTATGTGTAGTATTTGCACATTTCACGTCGAACTGTTTCAGCTAAGTAGTGTGTCAGGCAGAGAGCACATTAACGGTTGTAACAATTATCTAGGTAACTGGTTACATAATTATACATTTCCATAGTTAATAACTGGATATTGCCATACGTAAAATAAACACAGTATCTTGCTATATTTTATGATATTGATACTGCATTTATTGTATTTGCATGTGATGTGTTGAATGTGTGGCTTAATGGTTAGCTGTTGGCAATCATTTGGTGTTGGTACAAATGACCACCTTCTTACAGATAAAAGGTCAGTTAATAATACTTATAACTGGCTAGCTGAACCGCGCAACTTCGTCTGCTTCACATAAGAGAATTTTCCCCGTTTTTACAACATTTTTAATTGTTCCTATTGGTCGTAGCGTGGCGTTATGTAACCTATATATATAGCCTTCCTCGATAAATAGGCTATCCAACACTAAAGAATTTTTCAATTTGAAGCAGTAGTTCCTGAGATTAGTGCGTTCAACCAACCAAACAAACATACTCTTCAGCATTATAATATTATTATTGTCGGTTTTTCCGTCCTTTGCTTAATACCTTTTATGGTTTCTTATGGAAAAGACAAAACCTTTATTTCAATTAGTAACGTGCGAGTAATACGGAATACCCCTGGGTCCTGCATAATTGCAAGTGGTCATAGACTACGGTAACTGGTCTCCATCGGGCAGGTGTATATTAGTTTGTCACTCTGGTAGTCTGTACTGATAGCACAAAGAGGAAAGATGTTGATTGTATTTTTGCTCAAAAACTGAAGGACCGATTTAAAAAAATCTTTTTCCATTAAGCTTCTTTATCATATAGTTACGTGGCGAAACAGCACGGGACAGCTGCTGCCAGCTAGTATATATAAAAAGCATCACCATATGCAGCAGCAGATATGGATATATCTACATAGGTACAAATATTTCATATTCATAATAATTATACTCAATTATTAATGCATTCTAAAGGGCTTGTCTTAGTTTATAGATGGGTGATACCTAAACAACAGATAATATAATACTATACTAGTACCTAAACTAAGATGACACTGAGGCAATTTCTCGATATAATCTGTACTTATTTTATGTGCCTGTATTACATTTATGCACATAAATTCTTATTGTTAAGCAAGTGTACCGAGCTATGTACAACACAAACTACCATATTAACGGGTTTATTTTATATACATAAGTAAATACCTACATTATCTAAAATAGATAAGTATAATAAAATAATTTATATTCATGCATACACCCTATGTGACTTAACTTGAACTTGTTAACGTCAAAGTGGTATTGAGTATTTATTTACAGAAATACCTATTAACTTTTTGTTGGCCCGACCGATTCAAACCCGAATTATATGCATAGCAGTCGCATAAACTTCCAGTAACATTTATAAATATCGATGCCCTATGTGCACCTAGGAAATAATCAGAAGAATGAGCGGAAACGAATGCCTGCGCACGTAGGTAGGTACTATTTTGAATAGCATGTACCTACATTACTCCTTATGATTCGACTTCCAGGGAAAGTTATAATTAACGCTCAGAACTCTAAATGGATACCGGATAGGTACGATATCAACCTAATATGCAAAACAGTTCTGCTAAAAGCACGATAATACAAAGCATTACTATTCGTTACTATCTATGCGTTTATATTCCCATGAGGTATCAAATAGCAGTGAGAAATACCGCGAAATGACCTCAGCTACAGATAAAATCACACTAGTCAACACATTCATTGAATATTATCTATGAAGTAAATATTGTTTAGCATTAACTTGACCTAATAAGTGTACAATAAATATTCCATATCTGTCAATTACAATTCAATGAATACAATCAACGCGCCGCCTCGATAGAACCTGCTGTGGACATAAAGATTAGGGCCAGCTTGGGCCAGCTGTTGCAAGCTTACGACCAAATTAAATTACACGAGACCTTTGATAGCGAGATGTTAGTTCGTTATGGGGGCTCAAAATATTTCGGCCATAGATCTTCAATCACGATGCAACTGCGGGATGTTGTAACCGGCCAATAAAATACTCATTTTTCATCGTTTAAGTGCACCTTAATGTGTGGTGTGTGGCAATTGAAGGCAACTAGTGAAAGTTATAGATACCCATTGATCTTGTATATTGATACTTGCTACACTTGAGTTTGACATCAATATTGCGTTTGCTTTAATTTGAGGGACGCGTAATCAAAGGGCTTGGTATAACTACGAAGTTTTGTAAAATGATATTACATCGTAACATGAAAACACACAAAATAAAAAACAGATAAAGTTTGCAACTCGGCTGTGTATTTCGGCCATAGTAGGTAATTTTGTTATTATGGCAATTTTGTTGATCAAAACAGAAGTCAAGATTACAGAAGCATTGACTGCTTGATAGGTCAGAATACCGGAAACATTTTGCAAGGAGATGGATGACAGTCGAATTTTAGATGGAAATAGACCTATGTGAAATTATCAGCCAGGTTTTCAATCATAGATATCAACATTCAGCTGGCTGATAAAATAAAGAATAAGTGCTCTTTAGGCAATAATTACTATTTGTTGATGATGCAGGTAACTTCCATAACTTGTAAAGATATATAAAATCTGCTTAAGTAGGAGGTACCTACTTGAGCCGGTTTGCAAGGTTTATTACCATTGATCGCTTAACATTATCTACTAGTTTAGTAATTATTAACAACTTAACTCGCCGGTAATTCTCTGGGATGGCCAGAGAGAGCTCAACCACAGCACCAGTAATGGCAAATCCGATTTTCACCAGAGCCTGTAGCCAACATCACATATTGCCGTCTACTACCTTATTTATTATGCCATATTTTTCAAATCAAATATTTTATGCGATATGCGTATAATTATTTGTTTCGTCCAAATAATGCCTAAAATAGCAGTAGGTACTACATTTAATGTAAGTAAGGAGCTATTGACATTTGTTAACAAACGACTGTGTATAGTGTATAGATGTATATGTATATACATATAAAATCTTATGCCTATATATCCGAAGGAATAGGTAGAGACACACAAACATTTTGCTAGCAATGGTTTTAGATCCCGCGTATACCGAGCACATTTTCAAATTACGTGTTGTTTCCGAGAATTTCATGACAGCAATACCCAATTTCAGTTCGGCCGACGCTGGAATTGAGCCCAAGTCGTCATGAACAGTTGTTGCATCATTACCGCTGCGCCACCGAGGCAGTTTAATGATTGTTTATAATCTTGTACCTACCTAAATTTTATTCTAAAATCGCGATGACGTCAGATTTTGTGATTTTCATAATCCACCTGTTATTGGTTTAGTCTTGTAGGTACTGTTTTAAGATACCTTCTTAAGCCGGCTAGGTGTACTTAAGTTTAACCTGTTTATGCAATCTATACTAATATACAGGGTGTCCGGTAATTAATGGATAACCTTGAAATGTCTTATAGTAGAAAGGATCGGCCAATCAGAAAAATGAAAAAAAATAATTAAAAATATTTTTTTATTAAAAAGTGCAAGTTATGTAGCATAGCATACTTTTGACTGTCTATCTATTAGCATAATTAGTGTTTAATAATAAAACAACAAAAAACCGATGGATTTCATTAATTTATGGTCGTAGTATACAAGAAAGTTATACCTACATCATTTTTTGTCTGAACGGCCATCAGTTCCACTATATGATATTTCCAGGTTATCCATTAATTACTGGACACCCTGTATAATATTATAAAGCTGAAGAGTTTGTTTCTTTGGTTGAATGCGCTAATCTCAGGAACTACTGGTTTGAATTGAAAAATTCTTTTAGTGTTGGATAGCTCATTTATCGAGGAAGGCTATAAGCTATATAACATCACGCTACGATCAATAGGAACGGAGCAGCAATGAAAAATGTTGCAAATACGTGAAAAATTCTCCTATGTGAAGCAGACTAAGTTGCGTGGGTCAGCTAGTCTCTAATAAAACATTTACATACGACTGACAATAAGAGCAAAGTGCTCACAGTGTTGTGAATTTCTTATCTTAGAGTTATCTAGATTTGACTATTACTCAGATATCCTATTGTCTCTCCACTGTTTAGTTATAACTTATTTTCTGAGTCATTGTCCATATTATGTGTGTTCTGATAACGCTCAGTACCTACTTTATTCATTTTGTTTCACGCTTTCTTTGTTTTTGTTATAAATGTCGATGTTCTTATGATGACCGGTATACCTAATTTATAATTCTAACTCGAACTCTTTTACTTCCGGAAATTGTGTTGGTGTATTTACTTATTTTTACTTTAATATTCACTGTATAAAATTACTAGGTACCATTAGTTATTTAAATATTTTCACCGTCTTAAGTAGTTGTCAACTATTTACAGTTTTTAGCTATTATAAAACAACATTTATTAACACGTTTTCAATGCATAGCTATTTATTAAAACATATATTACTACTAGCATTTGCACGGAGTTTCGCTGCCGTAGTTCTAAAGATATTCTGCAGAGGGACCATGCATTTCATTTTTTTTTCTCGTCGCAATGACCACTCTCCGCCTGACGGTAAGCAGTCGTGTGGTCTAAGAGCAGTGGCCTCCACATCGTCCTCATAGCAGCCAAGGCGATGTTGAGGTCTGTACTTTGACGGCCTGAGAAGGTGCTTTTTCACGCCCCGCTTAAAGGACCCAGGATTGAAGGAAGAAGGAAACACGTGCCTTGGCAGAGAATTCCAAGCCTTGATCGTCCGGCAGAGATATGAGGACCCAAACTTGTTGGTACGCACTCTAGTCGACTCCTCCGTGTAAGGATGGCATCTGAACCCAGCACGCGTTGTTCTGGATAGGAAAGGGGAGGGCGGGTTAAGGTGGAATTACTCTTCGGAGCACTCCCCGTGGTATATTTTGTAGAAACATGCCAATTGAGCAATGTCCCTACTAATTCGGAAGCGGAGTTTTTTTATTTGGTTTGTCGGAATCGGAACCGAACTCGGAATCGGAATCGGAGGCGGAGACAAAAGAGAGATATGTTAAGGATAGGTCTAAGAAAATAAAATTACACACATTATCCATCAGTTCTATTATTATTAGTTCAAAAAATAATACAGGGAGGTTATACCTGGGTGTTGAAAATAAAAACAATCGAATTTAAAATCTTTAACATTACTAGTGACTAGTGAAATTAAGTAATAACTGAAAAATCCGTGCGAATAATTGGCATTAATTAAAATAAAAATGATTAGGGGAACCTGTTGCACCTTGGACAGCTTTTACATTTCTAATTTTAATTGCTATTTGACGTACTGTTCACAAACTATATTATAGGCGCGGGAGTAGAGGTTCCCTGCGTGACAAGTATAAACCTGTCTGTACGCGCTGATCGCTGGGCACCGCCCGCCACCGCGCTGCTATGCATCGACCTCCGATATAACTTCCGATTTAAATTTAGCGGAACCGAAATCGGAATCGAAGGTGCAAAATCAATCGAAAGTTCCGAACTTTCGGAATCGGAATCGAACCTCCGTAACATCTCTAATCTTTACATACATTTCTGTCCATTTCTATTATTATTGGCTTTGCTAACTGAGTTAGAGGACTGACTCCTCCATATAATCTCTCTACTTTATTTTCGGTTCAGTTTTAAATCTCAGACTTTCTAATTAATAGACGTCTCGCTACGAGAGGCAGAGTTAGCAGGTGTCTCATATTTTCGAAAACATTATGCAGGTTTTCTTACTATGTTTCCCTTAACAATTAAAGTGAGTGAAAATTAACGTATTATACTTATACATAGCGTCAGCCTCTGCAAGTAAACTTTACCGGTGATATCTAACCATTTCTTATTTTAAAAAACTTCTCAAGAAGCGTCTAAGACAAACGTTAGGTACACAAGGTTTTAGTCTCAAGCCAACCCAGTATTAAGTTTTTTAGTATAGTTAATTAAGCGGAATTAACAGTAGCTTTTAAGTATACTTACATTATAAGCCTACACCTCGTTATTACCTTACATAGTCATAGCTGGAAGTTGCGTCTCTATACGTACCTACATACATATATGTACACGGTATGTACATGAGGTAGTACTCTTTGGCTATTGATCCTTGCGCCTGTATAAATGTCTTACAGTTATAGAATTTAGCGTAGAAAATCACAAAGACGGTCTCGCAATGATAGTGAATGTGACTGCTGACGTGAGGTGTCGCGTCCGATTTTTAGATGAGGTAAAATGTTATTATGTTTTTATGAAGAAATTCTCAGTAACAGCGCGTCTGGGAATGTGCCCGGTAAATGGCAATAGATTCACTCCGTACCTATTATATTGTAGATGCTACCAAACCTGAGAATTGTGGGTGTACCACCAATAGGTACCTAGTAAAGAGTTGTATAGTCATGATATAACATACATATAAAATCAATTCCATCTTTTATTCTACATGGCCCGTTGGCGAGGTCCTTAGTACCAGCACAACGTCTCCACATGTACCCCGTGGACGGCAATACGCTGTCTAAATAATATGACACTAATAATTGCTGGCAAAATGTGGGTTCTGCCTATACTTTCGAGAACATACAGTCATGAGTTTATAATAACTGATACCTAAGCCCTATCCCGTATAGGTAGATAGACCGCTAGATATATGGTGTTAATGCAGTGTATTTTCTGTCTGTTTAAGTGTTCGTAAAGAGGCTACTAAACGATTTGGATTCTTGAGTCGGGCAGTGTGTTCTAATAATACATAGCCCCATTGTCCGTACCAAATTGAACTGTCGGTCAAAAAAGCTACATTTAATTATTGTGTCTGATTTTGTTACTAATTAAATATAGCCAAAAATGGCGAATAGGTACAACAACCCTTTGTCAAGATATCGGTAGAGTGCATTTATAAATGTTATGTAAATTATGCTTATGTAACTGTTAACTAGGTGGGTCACCGACTAATATTTTTAGTGCGACATTCCTGCTGGTCAGTAGGTACGTAATCCTAATTTAAAGTAATCGTGAGACAAAGCGAAAGGAGTTTAAAGCTTGAACCTTGGCCGGAATCCAGGCAAGTCATGCAGACGGACAAAGGCATGGCGCGTGTTACTCATTACATTAGTTAGGTTAGTTCGAAGCGCGACAGATTCACCGCAGTGCTAACGGCTTTTGTATCTAATTAGTGCAACATTGTGAACATTTCTCTGTACGCAGACATGTGTAGTAACTAGTAACTAGATGCGTATGAGTCACTAAGAGCTGCAAGTAATAAGGGTCAAAGCGCGTGTAGGATTCTAATAAGTTGTTAGCGTAATTCAGTTCAAGTAAGATTAAATCATATCCAAAGAAAGCTTTTGCCTAGATATATAGTCTTGGCAATAGATTTAATTATTTCATAGATCGGTCCTTATGTTAAATACAAAAGTAAAGGGAATAAGACACCGGAAAGTTACTTACTTATTAATTGTTACTTACACGTTATTCAGGATTTGTAAAAACATTTTACTATTGTTTTAAATTTCTGTTGATATGAAGATACCTATCTAGAAAATTATGAAACCTCAGGGTTAATAGAAGTTATCATGTATATATACCATATTTTTTTAATCTATTATTTGGTTTTTTATCTTGGAAAACTTAACGATTTAGTTGTAGATTTTTTTACGGCTTTATCTGTATCCCTACAGTTATTCGTACGTACTTCATACATTAAAGGCCTATCTATCTGGCTGTGATGTGACATGGATGAAGAAAACGTTATTACAGAAATAATAATATCATATTAGTTTCAATAATCACCTTCGCCAAACAAGTAAGTAAGTAGATGGTAATACGCGACGCGTGCGCGTAGGTAATGCCGCCGCCGCGGCGAAGGTGCGAAAAGCATTCGTTAATGCAACAACTTGGGGCAATAAACTTTGGTATTGATGGCCAATGGCTACTGGACAATCATGTCAAGTGGGTAAATCTTTACCAACTTGTTTGTTATCAAACATTATATAAATATAAACAAACTAGGTCACTAGTTTGTATTTCTTTTTCTATTGTAACGAACTGATAAAAGGTTAACAAACAATTATTTGATAAGACGAGTAGAGGGTATTAATTTCTGAAATAATTGATTATGTTTTTAAGCTTTAATGGTTTTGTCGTAATATATCGGTAATGTTAATATAGATACAATATTTTAGATAGTTTTATCTCCAAACCGAATGTTTTACTTATTTTTAGTTTAGTTAATTAATTCTGTTTTAAGCTCTTATATTTTTATCTTTGACCTTACGTAATATACCTACCGTGCCTATTAACAGTAAGTATTTAATACTGTAAGGATATTAATTGTCTATATTACATGTCCTAATAGAAATAATTAAAATGATAATGCCAGTTTTATAAATTTTACATAATTTTATTTATAGTTATTCTAAATAATTTTATGATTGCATTGTATCTAAAATATAGTCTAAGAGCTATTAATGTTTAGTATAAATAAAAGAGTTAAACTATAACTGAGATCTATCATAGACCTATGACATTATTATAGAATCTCATATAAATTATCATCGTGTGCGACATGTTCGCGTAAGTAGTAATTATAAACCCATCTTGAGCTAGCAGCACCTTAATCAAATGAGACAAAAAGTGTAATTACTCACCGGACTATATATCGCCATGTCGCCCTTTTAATTCTAAATAAAACTAGATAGCACTCTTTGTTCGTTTTATTGTTGAACCGAGACGTGCGCGGAGATGTGTCTGAGTAAGTGCGAGTGTGCAAGTGCGCTGCGTTCGCGCGCGCTGTCCGCTACGAACTGACGATGAACTTTGTAGAGGTGCGCCGGCGCGCCGCGCGCGCAGTAGCGCGGCCCGCGCCCGCGCCATCGACGCATGCGCTTGTTTATAATGACTTATTGACGTATATTTCGATCAACATTCCAGGGGATGAGAGCCACGTATTTTTGGACTCTATCGGTCAATCAACGCGGCATTTGTTAATCCCATATAAACCGTTTACAAGTGCTCTAACAAAGTTATTTTCGGACAAAGCCTCGTTGTTCTTTAAACTTAATCGCTTCAGGGTGAGACCATCGCAAACACCTTTTTAATATCCTAGGACGTTGCTCTTTTAATTTCGGTTAGGTAAACACGATGTGTTGACGCCAGGCGCTATCTTTGGAGATTAATGAATCGTAATACATATCTCACCTTAATTAGGTAGTCGCAACAAATATTTACTTAATATGAACTGTTGCATTTGTTTTGTCTTCTAGTATCTTAAACACAGCATCATTATTGTATTTCGCAGGCAGGAATAGGCAGTGGCTCAGAAACTCCACATATCATAGGTTGTTTAGGCCCTACGAAACACTGGACATATTGCCAGACCCCTTCTAAGAGTTTTCTGACAGAAATGTACCTAAGCAATCATGTTGCCGCTGTTAGATCAAGAAGGCAAAAATAATTTTTTGGTGCTATTTTCAGGATTATTTAGTAAAGGTGCGGTAGGCCACGGCAGGATCCTCGTTTAAACCTGACATTTCCTTCGAACTGCAGCAGCACGGTTCTGAAAGTTCATTCTAGACCCACACCAGGGACAGCTTACTATTGCCTTACAGAAAATCCCAGCCTTTTGTTGAATTGCTGCAGTGATGTAGAGCAGCGGTCGGCAACCTTATAGCAGCCACGTGCCACATAGTGACAAAATTAAATAGAGGCGGGTCGGACATGTTCATAACTTTGTATGCCTTTATCGTTTATGTTAAAAATGCAAAAAAGCAACCACAAATGTTGAAAAATATTTTGTGGGCCAGTGCCGGCTTTCGCGCCTGGAGTTGATTTCAGTTTTGGTGCGATATTAAAATAATTCCAAATTTTAAGACCTTATTTGCAAAACAATTGCGGGCCGCGATTTGCCGACCGCTGATGTAGAGCTTTCAGGCACCTTTAAGCTAGCAGATACTATGTTTTCAGTATATCCGCAGGTGGTAGGTAAGCTTTGTCTCATTGCGTTGGTAGCACAAGGACTTCGTTTTTTGTGTCCAGTAAAGTCTGGTTTTAAGGGAAGATGGTAATGCTAACCATTAGGCAGATCATATACTACCTAATAGTTACAACAAATTTGGTTTTAAAATGTAACGGAAACGAAAATTAACGATTTAAATATAATGTCTAAGAAATTGAGAAATGATAACAGCTACATTATAAGTAAACAGAGATAAAGCAGGGTCAATCGTCGCAATAATACAGCAAGGTCACTTCACATATTTATTGATTTTTCCTTATATTTCTATGTACAATTCTCTTATGTCTACTAACGCACCCGGCCGTTCTGAACGTCTTACCGCACTCTTCACAAGTAAACGGTCTTTCGTCCGTATGTGTTCTATTGTGCACCCTTAGAATATCTAACGTATTAAACCTTTTCCCGCACGTTTCACAACCATATTTTCTTTCGTTCGCATGATAAACAAAATGTCTTCTATACTGCGCTAATATATGAAAAGTTTTCCCACATACCTCGCAAGTTTTTTTCGGCGTGGGATCATGGATGGCTTTATGTATGAGCAAACCACTTTTGAATTTGAATTTTTTATCGCACACATCACACGAATAAGCTTTGTCAGTAGTATGTGTGTCTAAATGGTTCATTAGATTCCTCGTGTGTTTGCCACAAACCTCACAAATTTTCCAATAATGGTATTTGAGTTTACGTGGCTTTTTAGTTTTAACCATAACTTTGCTTTTTTTAGGTTTATTGTCTTGTTTCTTGCCAGTATCACTGGTGTCCGGTTCAAAGGATATGTCATTGTCAGCTATGTCATCTGAGTCGTGTATATCATGTTCTTCTTTCGTGTGGTCGTGCATGACGTCATCCTCGTGTTTAGACGTCACCTCTACTTTAATGTCTCTTGTGGCGTCACGGAACTGTTTATCGACGTCTTGACATTTCCGCCTGAACTTGTACGCGTTTTGAAGCTCCTCGTGACAGTTTAAACATATCTGTGTTGGTAAATTGTCGAATCGGTCCACCTAAAAGAGATTGATGTACTTATTATTCAAAGTCTTATAAACAATTTTCGATCATGTTTTTTCGATCAGGACGATTTTTATTTTTATTTTATAACAGTATTCGATTGGGTATTCCTGTTACAAAATTCTGCATAAACACCCAGAGTCTTGTAATGTGCCCGGTGAATAACAATCTATTACGTGAGAACAAAAATTTTGCTGCCGACCACTTTGGGGATGTGCGTGAGTTGGAGTTGCAACGTATGTTAAAATAATAGTTCGTTGCGCTTGTTTACAATGAGAAACATATATCAAAAGATCGAACTGAACTTAGATTATTTTTAAGTAACATAGGACGGGAACATACTTAAAGTTGACATGGAATGTAACTTCTTAAATAAGTATAGGTCTTAATATAGATGGATAGAAAATATTGTATCGTACATCAATAAGAAATTATCATAAAGTCGGAGCAACGTATAAGTAGGTATAAAGGGCGGCCTTATCTGTAGCGACTGTAAGCATTTCTTAACAGGCAACCTTAACCTTAATACAGACGTTTGTGGATAGGACGCTCTATGTTGTTAAGAAATTAACTTGTGACAAAAGGATAGAAAACTAAAACTTGTAATGTCATTTTAAAAATTAATCTTCGTATTTTTGTTTACAAAAAGACGAATCGCATAAAAGCTATGGCTTTTATATACTTCATGCTTACGCCAGATTCTTTTATTTTTTTGTGAATGAGAAACACGACGACTCTCGACGCGCCGATTCTACCAATAGAATCAGCGGGGAAAGAAGATCGTGTCGTGTTCGACTCTAGTCTGGCATTGTAAGGATATATGGGAGGAGTATTATAAGTAGGAGGTCGATTGCGCAGTGATTGCTGAAAAAGCATTACTTTCTTTTATATTATATTGTATTATGAAGTATGTTGGTAAAACAAAACACGATACGTCCTGACGAACAGTTTATTATTAAATTATAGTACGTGTATAAAATCTTCAGCTACTTGGTTATTATTTATTCAAAACAACATTTAAAAATTTGGCAGAGTTATCAAAATGCTTCTGTTTACAATCTGGCAACCCTGTTGGATTGTTCGGGAAAGATCTTTTATAATAATTATTTTGAATTAAAAATGCACGTTACTCAATTTACGTTAATGCACTAACTCATAGAAATAAATTATACAATTAAAACAGTGACATATGATTTTAATTTGTCTGACACCGCGCTGTCGTGAATTACAGGGTTAATATAAACACGCTAACTAAAGCATACGCGAAAATTGCATCCGATTGTATCGACGGTAATGTAAGACAGTGCTCTGCTTATACGACCACGCAAAAATAATTAAATTATTCGAATAACATTGCATACGTTGCTAAACGGATATAAGCAAATTTTAGAGATTTTGAGAGATAGACTTGAATTTAACATAGCGTGCTTTCATCAACTTATCACGAGAGCCGTGGAACACGTACTTTCTTAATAAAATTTATGGATCGATCAATAGGTGAAACTAAATTTTGGATGAAAAAAGATGGAAGTAGATAGCTTCTCTTCTATGTAACATTATTTATTTTATTAATTAAAGTAATTTATCTTCAACGGCGTTCCTTATAATATTCCATAAAATAACATTCTTATTTCTGTTTATAATGTATATTATTACTATAGATCGGATAATTGGATGTACCTATATTTACCTAAAGTTCAGTTGTTAGCTATTATGGAAACCGCTTTTTATCGACAAAATCTTTGTATGTACAATATAAATAAATATTTTGTAAGATTTCCTTAATATGTTAGCCGAAAATTAGGTAAATATTCATCCGACTACCCGATCTCTAATTATTATTACTGAGAAAATCTAAAATCTCATATTTTCCTTACAATTCGTAGGTAGACAACGTTTTAATAGATAACAATCTACAATTCAATTTAATTGCCAACTTGTTTTATTAGAAACATTTATCAACACTTTGCTGGACACTTCACGGTCATATTCATAATATCATATTTAAAATCATCACTATTTATTCACATATAAATTGTCTAATTTATATGGGGATCTGTCTAGATTGCATCACAACGAAATTTGTAAAAGCGCATAAACAAACCACCTACCGGCCTCGAACACTAAGTTGTGTGCAAGCTACCATTCCAGACAACGTGTTTAGCAACCTCTAATCTACCCGAATCGAGAACTTTGCTTCATAGAAACGGCAATTCAAGCTACTTATACACTACACAATACTATAGTAGATACACTAGACGTCTACTCAACATATCAACATAAGGCGAGAACATCAAATGCAGTATTACCTGAACGCCCCCTATAATTTTCAACTTGTACGCCACATCTAATCCATCGTCATCTCTGTGTTCGAATATATCGACACACGCTTGTAAGTTGGAACACGCCCGACACTGCTCACTGTTTCCAAGCTCAAACTTTGGCTCCACATCGAACTGCAATCGTTTCTTCAGATCCATTAGTTTGATATCATCCTCATAGTCGTCATCATGGCCTACGTCATCGAAATGGTCGTGGGAATCGATGGATTCATCTTCCTTTTGCTTTTTGATCATATGTTTCTCTCGCACTTCAGAATACCGATTTAGAGCCTCGAAATATGGCCATTGCTCGTTCAGTATACCTTTGTTCGCGAATTTCTGTTTCCACTGAAAAATAAATCTGAATTGTATGCACGTTACCTACGTAAAGGAGTTATCGTACGCTATGATTTTATCTTCCTTGAACCTAACAATAAAACTATTGCAATTAGATATCTGTTGCGTGTGGCAAAGATTTGCAATACCATTATCACTACCAGTTCGAAAACAAGATTTTCCTCTACTGCCTCTGTTCTGCGGCGTTTAATTATCGTTTTCTCACAATAACCGATCTAGCAGTTTTCCGTACTATAGGTAGACAATTTGATAAAAGCTCCATACAAATAATAGCAAATTTTTTGCTATAGGAAAGCCATGCATGCCACATTTAACCTCGCTGAGGGCAATTTTGCATAAGATTCCATCCGGTTTTTTTTTTGCTCTTTAATATGACTACACTCCGCCTGATGGTAAGCGATCATATGGTCTAAGAGCAGTGGCCTCCAAACCATCCTCATAGCAGCTGAGGTCCCTACTTTGACGGCCTCAGGTGCTTTTTCACGCCCCGCTTAAAAGACCCGGGATTGAAGGACGAAGGAAACGCGAGGCTTGGCAGAGAATTCCATGCCCTGATCGTTCGGCAGAGGTATGAGGTCCCAAGCTTGTTGGTGCGCGCTCTAATCGACTCTACCGTGTAAGGATGGCATTTGAGCCAAGCACGCGTTGTTCTGGATAGGAAAAGGGAGGGCGGGATAAGGTGGAATAACTCTTCAGAGCAATTCCCGTGGTATCCTGCGGTTGATCGCGTTTAGCTTTAGCTTTTGGAAGACTGGAGTTTAGACCTACATCGCTGTAAACCTACTAACCTGTAACCTACAAGCTTTAGTCGCTATCGGAAATAGGAACCTTATTGCCGCACCGATGCAAAGACTAGATCGCCTGCCTTAAGTACGGATAATATGGCGTTTTACAAATAATATACAGTACTCATACATTTATATTGTCGAGCAACTTACCCTAAAAGTTTTCAATAGATGCGTCCATATCTCTGACAAGTCTAACAAACTATGGTCTAGTGGCAGGCCTATAGCTCTTAGTCTCTTCTCCACCTCTCTGTATCAATAAATATTTAGATATGGTTAAGTATATGAAGTTGATTATTGTTTAATAGCGAATATTATACTTTCAGTAGTGAACTTGATGAGAATAATATTTACTTTGATACAAGTCATTTTCCTTAAAGTATGAATTAAGCAAACGACCCACTGTCCACCTGATGGTAAGTGGGTACCGTAGCCTATAGCTATTAGCCTAGCCTGCCTGACAGCAGGACCACAACACAAAGTTATTTAGTAGCGATATTTCCAGAGCAAAGGTACTTAACTAGTCTAGTTGAGAGCCAGATTTTACTCAAGTGGAGAGCTTGAACGAAATTATAGTTGAAGTGAAGATGCCTCTGTGCCCTTTTAAAGGTCTGTACCGTTAGTTATGCATATGAAATACCGATGCTCTTGAAAATAATTTGAATGTCGCTTTTACTTGAATGCATACAAATGGTCTGGTTATACGCCTGCATACGAATGTTTAGGTGATTTAAATGCATATGATTCACAATCGATATTTTAAATTGTCGATCTAGTATGATATTGCACGTGCATTTGCACAAGCATTATAAACATATATTATTTGAAAATCATGGAGTAATGACGAATAAATGGACATTCAAATATGGGAATGTTTAATTGGCGATTTATTGTTCGATAACGATTACTATCGTTCATTATAAACCTGAATTTTAACTTAATAATATAATGATGGGTTTAATGTTACTTACCGCCATCCACGACTCTGGTCCTTCAAAGATTTAAATACATTTTCTAAATCTGTTCTTGCGCTTATCAAATTAAATACCCATTCTTCTTGCCCTGCACATTGAGAATAATAAGTACAATTAAGCATTATCAAATAGAATTAGAAATGAAAATCGAAGATGTAGCTAAGCAAAGACGTGTCTAAGCGAATTAGTTTCACCTCTATTCATTTAAAAATATCAAAATATGTTGTCATATTAAATATATCGTGTTTATTAAAAATTGAGGGATTTTGAGTTCTTACTATAAACTTATTACAAAAGCTACATAAATCCGTATTCACTAATACCACTATGGTCCACAAGAACGGCTCAGGCTCTACATAATTATATGTAAAATATATACACAGGCAACAGGTGTTTGTCAGCTATTGCCAGTATATATCTTGCAATATTGCATATTTATTGGCAGAATGGCTAAATTGGTAATAGTATTTATATAATAATGGGCAAGTTATATTTAAATAATATTATGTGTACTTACAGCCAACAAGAGGATTTAAACTTAAATTAGATTCTCCCAAGTATATTTCGAACAGATTGTAGTACACCCAAGACGTGTTGTTCGTCGCCTTGGCCTTTTGATATTCCTGATAACAATTATAAAATCTATTAATTTGAACATTTTCAAAATGTAGAGATCTTATAGCGTGTGTCTCATCTGTGTATATACTATTACAATATCACGCGTGCAATGAAGAAAGTGAGAAAGGGCGAGGGTCCCTTCCTCTCTGTCTTCCTGTCTCTTTTGTCAACTATCCCTTATCCATGCCTTGTGCATGCACGGCAAGGCTATAGGTAAAATATTGGTCACGGTTACGTTTCTCATGACAATCGTAACTTAGACCAATATTTTCCCTAATGTGGCTAAAGTTGCATAGCAAAAATGAGGTAACGATAAATGCAGGGATTTTTGACCTATCCATTTCTACCTTTATAGCGCCGGCGAAAGATGTTTAGCAAAACCTTCCTAGCATTTTGTTTTAAGGCATGCAGAAAGAATGCATATCAGTATATGTATGTGTTTTGTATGTAATAATACTTACTGCGAATGTAGCCGCCCATTTCCTCCCTAGTTCTCTTGAAGATAATGTTTTTGGAAACCCATATTCTTCTATCATGATCTTGGATAGTTCACTAAACAAAATGATAATATGTTTGTTAGTAGCAGTGCATTAACACCATACACTTTAGGTTTATCCACATTTGATTTTCTTGCTTCAATTCGATTGTATTTAATCGATTATTTTGGCTTTGATCCAATGGCGAGAGGGGTGTAAACATACACAACTGCCGAAAACTTTGGCCAAACCAGATTAGATCCCCAGTTGGATAAAGTGCTACCAGGATCTGATGGAAGTCTATAATGGCTTATTTTTATACAGCGGATTTTATACAAGATATGCTATATGCAAATATGAGGTCATATTATAATTATTAAATCGATTAATTATTTCTACGGTAACAACCGCGTATTGCTTTCGTAAACTTTAATGCTTAAAGCTTATTAGTCGGCAAAAAAGTTGCTAATAATTACTTACAAGAGAACTCATAGCATAGACAAATCCAATAAATAATCCATTGGGCCTAGATCCTTCTGAGTCAGTAAATCGCTGCAGTTGAATGCGTTTACACTTACACCATTGGTTTGCAAGGCAGTATGTATAAGGAAGAATACGCAAATTACGCAACACAAAATCTTCCAATTCTCGAACCTCTAACGTAACGCATGTCTTGACTTCCCCTCCCGTCACATAGTAAGACCGTAACGTTTGGGTGAACCAGCTGTTGCGTCACATAATTAACGTAAGCGCCCTAATTAATATAGTATATCTTACTTCCAAGCCCATTTCTTCTGTTTAAACAACCAGTCATTCTGCAGTCTGATCTGTATGAACGTCTCGGTGATATCTTTAGACCCTGCAACAATCAATCATGTCACTTTGCGAACATTAACTATTGTAATGTTGAACGACTATTAAACATGTCAATCTCGGCTAGACGACCCAATTTGTTTGATTGCTTTGAATTAGGTCGTCTTGTGGTATCATATTCTATGTATGATTACTTCTTAATGAGGACGAGACGGGATCTAGGTAACGTCATTTGTTTATTTGATTTATTAGTTGTTGCACGTGGGTTTGTCCGTGTCGTGTAAAACAGCGCCATGAGATTAACTTTCTTTTTTCCAATACGTCTGCAGAAATCTTCATTTACGCATCAGGGATGTTGCGGATGAGGATATTTTAACATCCGCGGATGCGGATGCAGATACGAATATTTAAAGGCTAACATCCGCAGATGCGGATGTCCAAATCGTTGCGGAATCTTCGCAACTGCGGATGCGGATGTTGATGAAAATTGTGCATCTTATTTAATAAAAAGTATCTAATATCACCTCTGCAGGTTCAAGCCTGTTTTGCAAAGTTTCATAAATGTAGAAATACCATTTTCTAGTACCTATTTCGTGATTCTCATCTTCACTTGAAGAATCATCGCGCCATTTATCGCCTCACTCCTATTCTTTCTTGTCGCAACCAGTGCTATATCTGGATCTGCATTAACATCCGCGTTGATTATTGCGGATGCGGATGCAGATGCAGATGTCCAAATCGATGCGGCAGCTCCGCAATTACGGATACGGATGCGAATATTCACAACATCCCCGGTACGCATAGCGCAGGATGTTACTGCTTGCCACAAGAGATGGCGCTGTACTCAAAGCTGCACTACTCCATATGAATTGAACTAGCGTCTGAATCGCGCCAATGAAGTTTACATGATAAGTTACTGTTTTGTAACATACAAGTATCTGACAATTATTGTTGGATCTCAGCCTGTCAGGCACGATGACTAAGCCTAGTAGGCGGCATCTCCCTTTGTGACAGAGGTACGTTATTCGTCCCTTTGTGCCTTTAGTTTTGTACTGAAAAAAGGACCAGTGTTGGACGATTTAACAACCTTTGTACAAATTAACACCCAGACTCGGCATAACTATACGTGAAATACAACTTTTTTGTACCGTGTGTAGACCAAACTTGCGTGAATTAGTAATAGCTATGTCTGTCGATTGGTTACAAATTTCACGTAAAGATAACTTACAATGGAATTCACTTTCGATTTCATTTTTGCTGTTCTTATTCTTTAAATATCGAGGATTATCTCTGAGGCAGCTGGCGAACACGTTAGCGGGCTCTGTCTCCAACCTCGTCAAGTACTCAGGGTCGAACTTCTGATGGTAAGTGAACATCGCTTCATACAGCGGCCATTCTATGTTATCAGTGCCTTTCCTTATCTTCTGCCGATGTTTCCTCTAGAACAGAAGTGAAAAAGTTAACATGGACTATATAAGTGAATCACAATAACATGGCCAACTATTTTCTACAATAGGTCTAAATCTGATTTAAAAAATAAATGTTGCTCTCCGGATCGTGCGCCGAATGAGGTGAGTTTACCCGGATCAAAAAATTGTGTGATCCACAAATAATTGTTTCAAGTGTGGTTGTACACACAGCGACTCATCAACTTAGACTGTTTGGACTTTGAACTATTAGAAGTTGAACGCTGCGAATCGTGCGAGAGAGTACGTTATATTTTTGTTATTTTGTCTCATTTACGCTGAACGGGCCGCGGGCGTCGCCGCACGCGCTAGTGCAACGTGATGGGTGGTCTACACCACTATGCACTGTCCCTTTCCGACAATTCTCTATTTTGAATGTAGCGTAGTTATGCGTATATAGGGTGTCTAGCTTGATGTATAGCCGTGTGTACGAGCTTGCTGATATTCGAAAATCTACTACCAACAGCTGACAAATTAACTAATATGTTTGTAAATATTTGTTTTCGTGCTTTAAATACTTACATTAAAAGTCATTCTAATATGATGCCACAACCCTTGTACGTCTTGTATACAGCAGTCAGTGGGCAGATCCTGACATCGCAGTGCTCTTTCCACCGTCCTGCAATACGCCAAAAATAGAGTAACTGTAACTGTGCCAGAAAGTTATTTGGAAACGTAAAAACAAAGTAGTACGCATTATTGCAGTCAATTGATATTCGAATAACAACAACTTTTCATGTAAATGTGTGTTCATATTTCAGATAACTAGTATTGTCAATACATTCGAAATTCGAATATAATTCGAATGAAATTGTGCACATCGCTGTAACAAATGACACTTATGTGGTTCTTATTTTGCATTGGGCAATAATTTATGTGATCTACCATTAATTTTGCCGAGGCTTGGTGTCTATGGTGCCTGTTGTTTCTAATTTTGTAAATCCATCCACCGAGTGGTTAGTGTCACCGACTGCTACGCCTGAGGTCGCGGGTTCGATTCCCGCACAAGTCAAACATTTGTGTGCTTCATGCACTGGATGTTTGTCTTGGTCTGGGTGTTTCTATGTATAATATGTATGTATTTGCAAAAAAAAATGTATATATGTATGTATGTTTATCCATTGTCTAGTACCCATAGTACAAGCTCTGCTTAGTTTGGGCTAGATGGTGTAGTGTATGTGGTAGAAATAGAAATAGAATATTTATAACATCCACATTTCGCCAGTTGTAGCTTTAAGTCTTACGTAAGCCGAGGGCGAGCCTTTTGCCACCTATCTACCATCGAGACTATCGTGACAAAATCCAATACCACTACCGCCAGATGCACTGCAATCGCATTGACTGCAGTTGTGCCACCGAGATCGTCTTCATTAATACAGTGTATATGATCTTGTTACCTCCACGTAGTTAAAATATCGAGTTTCTTTTCCTTAGCTTCTGAAATGCATATGATTAATTTCAGTCGCCATTCGTCGTTCCCTGAAACAAGTGTTAAATATCATACATATTATTTTACTAATGCTTCTAGTGCTTATTGAGAGATGGCTTGGTGCACGGAAAGTGCATTATGAGATTTTAAATATAACTCATCAATAACCCGAATACCAGACTTAAAGCATCATAATAAAATAGGATAATTCAGAGATAGTGCTATGGAGGAACAGGGTGTGATGTCCCTCTATCACAAAGGGAGGATACTCCATCCAGGCTGGGTGCACATGCCTAGCGGGCTACGGCCCGACGGTTGATGACGAGAACTTGTATATAATTATAATTATTTAATAGTAGCTCATATTTAATTTCACTTGTGAGATTCAGGATTGTATGGAGTGTTATTGTGATATGATAGTGTGTTATTGTGTACAACGCCATCTCTTATTGTGTGTCGTAACTTCTTCGCCTGTGCCACTGATGACTAAAACTTCTAGATTAATATCTTGACTAACGCTCAGAGTCTAGACCTTAGACACAACACCTTGTCTTTCCATTACCATTTGTCTTGTGACACAAATTAAAAAGACATTGTTTCTCTCTACCTGCTCAATAACTTAATTGAAGATGTAATCAATCTTATTACCTTTGCATGGAAAACATACATTGACAATTATAAAAATATACTAAGACAGGTTTCATGTCATTTTGGAATACAATAAGAATGTACTCTATTTCATAGAACATTGGGTTTATTGACAACTTTACGCAAAGAACAAGTATTTATTTATTTATTTATTAAGGTTTACTCACAGCACATACATACATGTTACAATAAAATATTTTAGAATTAGTACATATAATCTCATGCATATGGCTATTATGAGTTAACACAACATTGTCATATATACTTCTTATTAAATTATTTCTAAAGAGATGTACTTAGGGATTTCAAAACTTTCGATTTAAATTTTGCTCTGCTATCATGAAATATGTCCACTTCGGGTAGAGTGTGAATGGCTGAGTTACGGTCTCTACAAATTCTCACTAATGGAGAATTTCAGCCAACGTTAGTGGAGGTGTAGGGCAGTTCTAATATTCTCGTTATTGGATATCGGGGGACACTCAGAGATACATGTGTAAGCAAATTACAATCGATTAGTCCATTAACTAACTTATATAAGAACATAGCCCCATAAGTTATACGACGCTCACGTAGGGATGATATTTTGAAAGTACTAAGACTTTGGTTCTAACTACTGCGAGGTGATAACCCATTGTTGTATATGCTAAATGTCTAGTAAAAGCGCGCTGTAATTTTTCTATCCGTTGAGAATTAACGGCATACCACGGATTCCATACTACACAAGCATATTCCAGCCGGCTACGCACTAGGGAGTTATAAAGTGCTATTTTAGCCTGGGTGGACAGAATACTTTTGGTGGTACACTTGATAAAACCTAACATTTGAGCACACTTTATTGCTGTGCTATCGATATGAGCTCTAATATTCAATTGGCTGTCTATGATGACACCTAGATCACGAAACTCATTAGTCCTGGCTAAATCAGTACCATCAATGTAGTATGAATGAATTACGGACTGCTTTTTCCTGGTAAATTTGATTTGGTAACATTTACTAATATTTAACCACATACAGTTTTTTGTACACCAATCATGAATTCTGTTTATGTCGCTCTGTAGTTTGGCAGCATCGTCGGAAGATGTTACTCTTTTATAAATTTTTAAGTCATCTGCGAACATCAGATGTTTACTGTGTTTTATCTGAGAAGAAATGTCGTTGATGAATACAGAGAACAGGTCAGGTGAGATGTGCGAACCTTGTGGAACACCTGAAGTCGCGCAATAGGACTGAGATTCACATCCATTCACTGCTACAATCTGTGATCTACCTTCAAGATAAGATTTAAACCATTTCAAGAGTAATCCATGCACACCGACCCCAGCAAGCTTCGACAATAGCAGTGACTGACTGAGTTTGTTGAATGCGCTGCTGAAATCCGTGTACACGGCATTCACCTCTAACCTATTATCTAATGCACGGGATACATGTGACACGAACTCAACTAAGTTGGTTTCCACTGTGTGGCCTCTTTTGAATCCGTGTTGGCAAGGAGCATCAAGTGTATGCATTATACTCAAAATAAAATTTGTTTTGATTACAATAGATAGCATTAGATATATATAATAGGATGATAGCCCATTTGCTGTCTATGGGCATTATTTTAAATTCCCATGTTACTATTGAGAATTTCCTAACTGGTTGACAAAATAACCAATTATCCAACCATAGCTTCTAGCCTGAATACCTTTTAAGATCAAGAGTAAATGTAAAGGTACTGTACCATACAGTCATTATTTTAATAAAGATATGTTTAACCAATTATATTAGGAGTAACAGGTGGAGTCTTATTGGGAACATATACTTACATGATTCATATTTGTCTAGTATTTTGCTTTTACCCAAATGTTTATCAAATATTTTAAAATATTTCCAGCTTTTATTGTTTGTTTTCTTTGCTATTTTATACATCTGAAACAGGAACAGAATAAAAATCATTGCACATACTGTTTCATATTCTTAATGTAAATATAAGATTGAATACTGTGTATATTTCAGTATACATGCACTGTAAATGCTAACAGTAACTGTACATTTTATAATACAGTTAAAAAGTTTCCCACAACTACAATAACAAGATTATAATTATTCTGTATTTTTTTATTAAATTGTAATTATAAAGTATCTGGAAATGTGGAGTAAAACACCAACATGTTTAATTGTAAATAGCATCTAAATATACCTAAATGTTTACAATATTCTAAAAGTTTAGTACTGGTATTTTTAATATTATGTTTTTATTTACATATATTGCAGAGCATATTATATTACATAGTTTATTGTTTATCAATAATTATTGGCTCATCATTTCTGTGAAACATGGGTCTTTAGATAAATTAGTAACATACCTAATATTTATTTATTTATCCAAAAGTACAATATGTATAAATCAATAATCAAATCAATATGTTAAACAATTTTCATTGTCTACTCTTAGTCAATGAAAATTGTTTAACATAATTACTATTTAATATAAACTTACATCATAATTGTAAGACCACTTCTTTCTAACATGATCAACAGTCATCTCTCTGGGGAATCCATTCTCCAGTAACACTTTGTGAAATTCTCTGTGTAACAACAATATATCAATAATTAATATATATATTACTCTATATTTGTTGGTATCAAGTACTTGCTGCTACTTGGAAATGATTTAATATTTCTTTATTACAATTAGAAGAAAATTACTCACCCCCAAGGTTGCTTTTTAGCCTTAAATATCCAGTCATTTTCAAATCGAAGTTCAAATACTCTTTTATTTAGCTCAGACGTCCCTAAATCAATAAAGTTATTGTAATTAATTAGATAATGTCTTCTAGGGATATGTTTACATGTCTAATAACTTACACACGAAAGTTTTATCCTCCATAATCAAAAAAATAGATGTATGAAATAATTGGTGTGAATATTTGTATCTCAAATACTATATTCTATAATTATAAAGAAATATAGATATCATTTTTAGAACAATAAATACAGAAACATGACAAGTTGGCCAATTGTTTGGTAATTTTATTTTGACATTGACAAATTGACAACTAACCATAGCTGCTTACAATATATTATATTTCCCACAGGTATCATATGGAAATCGACTAATACAGTTTGAAAGAAATAAAGAAAAATATTTTTATTTTCTTATTATTGATAAATTAAGACCACACTCGAGACACATAGCGACGCATCAACCTAGACTGTTTGGACTTTGAATTATTAGAAGTTAAACGCTGCGAATCGTGCGAGAGAGTGCGTTATATTTTTGTTACGTTCTATCTTTACCATTATAATAATAATAATAATATATGTTTTATTTTCTCTCAAAGGTACATACATATGAATACATTCGTTACAAGATGAATTTATCCTTTGAGAGAGCTGGAGTCTGTACTAGATTCAAGACCTGTATGACAAATCTCCAGGCCCTCTCCCTATTATATAGACATTACTAACAATATTTAATGTGGCTAAGGTTGTATGAACAATGTACTGATAACTATAGTTAAGAAAATCAGATATTTAAGTACCAAAATATAGAAACAAAAAAGGCGGCATGCAGATGGTGTTTAAAAGTGTGTGTGTGTGTGTGTGTGTGTGTGTGTGTGTGTGTGTGTGTGTGTGTGTAAGTGCCGGTGTTTATGTCAATGTATGTTGTATTTTTTATTCTATATATGTATATATATATATATTTTTTTTTTTTCTCTATTTTGTATATTGTGTATTTATGCGTATATAAGGTGTCTAACTTGATGTGTAGCCGTGTGTACAAATTATAATGTAACGACGAGGCGTCCTAACTTTTCCTGTCTGATTTAAAAAGTCGTTAAATTAAGGCTATGGTTGGCAGCAATCACATAGTAATTCTGGGGCACACTTACAATATATCTAATATAATATAATATAATATTCTACCACATACACACAACACCATCTAGCCCAAACTAAGCAGAGCTTGTACTATGGGTACTAGACAATGGATAAACATACATATATACTTTTTTTTTTTTTTTGTAAATACATACATATTATACATAGAAACACCCAGACCAAGACAAACATCCATGTTCATGCACACAAATATTTGTCTTGTGCGGGAATCGAACCCGCGACCACAGGCGTGGCAGTCGGTTACACTAACCACTACGCCATCGAGGCCGACAATCTATATATTAATACGTGAAGCAAAAACGTTGTACCCCTTTTTACGAAAATTGCGCGGACGGAGGAGTATGAAATTTGGCACAGTTAAAGTTTATATGGAGAAGGAGTGACGAATCCTAATATTTATATAAAATATGCATTAGAAATACATTAAATTAATGAAAAAACACTACACGCACACAACCAAGTATTTGACACACGCAGTCAAAGCGCGTAACTATGGTTACATATATCAATTATAATGACATATATCAGCAATATCTTACAGGCAAACTTTGGTCGAATTTCGAGCACTAGGCGACCGCTAGTTAGGGTACATGCCTGTTTTTAGGTTTGCTGTATTTTCTCTTATTTAGCTCACCAAATATTCTCTCTACAAACTCACCTAAGCAATTTGTACGCTTAATTTAAACCAGTGAAGTAAAATAATGGTTTACCCAATATTTAGCCATCAAAATGATTTAGGACATTCATGATACAAACTTTTGACCGACAGTCGGCCTTGATGGCTTGGTTAGTGTAATTGACTGCCATGACGCGGGTTCGATTCCCGCACAAGTCAAACATTTTGTGTGCATGAACATGGATGTTTGTCTTGGTCTGGGTTTTTTATATGTATAATATATACCTATGTATTTACAAAAAAGAAAGTATATATTATGTATGTTTATCCATTGTCTAGTACCCAAAGTATAAGTTCTGCTTAGTTTGGGCTAGATAGTGTTGTGTGAATGTGACAGAATATTATTCTTATGTTTCTCTTATCACAGGTATTTTCTAACATATAAGAAAATATTGTCCCTTTTGGTCTTATTATTATTATATTATTAATCAAACGACGGACACAAAGAACACTTAGGACTAGACTCGGCACAACTATTTGTAGATCACCCGTACCTTATATCGTGTCGAGTCGAAACCACAACTCACCACTTAAACCACTACGCCAACCGTGCAGTCTCATGAAAAATATTGAGGACAATATCAATGGGATGTGAGGTTGAGCATACTAAATGGTTTTAAATAAGTACTTATAATAGGGTCTTACAGATAATTATATTATATAACCTCTTGGGGTGGAGCAGCCAAATCCATTTTTCCGCCCCTAGAGCTCGCTCTTTTGAGCTCGCTCAAAGAGCTGTTCATAAGGTAGCCACACGTCGCCCATTCTTGTTTCCCACACATCAGCTTTACACCGCTTGCAAGGTACAAGCATTCGTCAATTATTTATTATGCACACTATACTTAAACAACACACTGAAGTTCGGTTTACCCCGGTCTTAGATAAGAGAGGAAAAGACTTAGTTTGTACAAAGTCTCAAACTAGACACGCATTTGTCAATAAATTCTACGTATTCTTAGGACCGTACATACAGGGTGTCCGGTAATTAATGGATAACCTTGAAATGTCTTATAGTAGAACAGAAGGCCGTTCAGAAAAAAAATAACAATTTATATATATTAAAAAGTGCAAGCGATATTAGCATAGCATAATTTTGACTGTCTATCTATTAGCATAATTAGTGTTTAATAATAAAACAACAAAAAACCGATGGATTTCATTCATTTATAATATCATATTCTATCACATACACACAACACCAGCTAGCCCAAACTAACCAGAGCTTGTACTATGGGTACTAGACAATGAATAAACATACATGTTTACTTTTTTTTTTGTAAATGCATACAATATATTATACATAGAAACACCCAGACCAAGACAAACATCCATGTTCATGCACACAAATGTTTGACTTGTGCGGGAATCGAACCCGCGACCTCAGACGTGGCTGCCGGTTACACTAACCACTACGCCATCGAGGTATTTATGGTCGTAGTATACAAGAAAGTTATACATGGTAATTAAAAAAAAACACATATCTCAGGTAGTAGTTAGGATAGATTTCTTTTCATATTTTTTCTGAACGGTCATCAGTTCCACTATAAGACATTTCCAGGTTATCCATTAATTACCGGACATCCTGTATATAACAAGTTAAATAAAATATCAAATATATATAATATTAGTTATAAAAAATGTAGTATCATGTTAATGGAATATCTAGGAAATTTAAATTATACGGACACAGAAAAACTGCTAGAAGTCTTAAAATGATATTGCAAGTTTAGGTACTCCGTGGGATATGTGAATGGAAGAAGTTCATGTAAAACTGGGTACTGTTTATTCACAATTGTTTACTAAGATTACGACGTGACAGCGTACGAGAGAGTACTCCTGGTAATAACGTTGCATTCAGTTATATAGGTTATACAATATACTTGTGTGCGTGGCTTGTGTGACTACGCTCACCCCTATAAAAGTAAATTTATTTATTTATTCTCACATATTAAATTTTCATACATTTAAAGTTGTATATTACTTCCTAAACACCTTTAATCGTAGATATAAGTATAAGGTATAAGACTGTAAATATTTGTATTAATAATGCGTTAGTGTAAAATAAAATTGTCAAGAGATGTCCTAAAACACAGGTTTATCCTAGTTCAGGCACATAACCTTTTGCAATTCATTTATTTGAATACACTTTTATTTTTTTACCTGGCGGAATGCATTGACGCATACCCCTCCGCAGGGGCGGGCGGAGGGATTATGTCGGACTAGCCGGGATAAAAGAAAATATGGAATAAGAAGAATAATGTACCTCCCGGAATACCGACTAAACCTACCACGGTGTTCCTCGACAAAACCGCTATCGACGGGGCTGCGCGAATCACTTTCGCATGCGGTCGCGACCTCGCCGAGGTTTCGGCCCGCCGAATGAAACGACAGGCCACTACGCGAAGAGACCTACCCAAAGGATTCACTCTCTATTATACCCTACTGTCCCCCCTCTAGAGGGGAGACGGACTCGACACAGAGGCACGCGTGGGCACACGCACGCCGCCTCTTAGACCTGGTGCTGAACGGATGGCGGGCAGGCCCACAAAGCCCACCACCCCCAGGTCAAACCTCAGGGTGGCTGGAGGTCATCTCGCGCCCTCCGGCGCCCGGCTCTGCGGTTGGGTTGGTTGGGTCTGGGTTTAAACGCTCCCTCTCCCACTCCGTCGCCTCCTTGATGGAAATCACTTCCTCACAAAAAGAGGCGACGGCATTCCACGACCTCTCACTCCGGACCATAGACTGAACTACGGCCGGGAGCGAGAGAGCAACCGATCCGACTGCCGCGATCAACTCACGGCGCTGCGATGCCCAGGCCGGGCAAACCGCCAAAGTGTGCAGCGCCGTGTCCTCAACAACGTCGCGGCAGTCACCGCAGTGGTGACAACCGAGCGTCTCTTGCCGGCGTATACGACACAAGAACTGGCCAAAACAACCGTGGCCAGTCATTACCTGTGTCAGCCGGAAGGTGAGGGCGCCATGCCGCCTCTCCAGCCACTCCTCAAACACGGAACTTACCGCCACGATCGTGGCGTGCCCGATACACTATAAATTAACATAGTTTAAGAATTAATTTTAATTTAAGTTTAAAATATTTAAGGATCACTTGGCGACCGCTAGTTATTATTATATTAATTATGTCCCTACAGAGGCGATAAAATTCAAAATAAATTTAATTAATTATAATTAACATGGACGTGATTAAACTGTGAGACGTAGTTTTTACTCTCTACTTTACACGCGCTTGGTTATAATAAATTTATATTACATTGTTACTTCGCGATCAAAGGTGAAGTGTTTAAGTATTGTCAACCCTAATAAAAATATGTTTTATTAAATATGAATTTGACATCTTACTCGCCTAATTATTACTATGCACATCTCTAGTATGTTATTTTGATTCTGCGATTTGTTCTATAATTTTCACGTGGTTTTACACATTTCGGCATGTTTTATAAAAATATTGTATTTTTGAATTAAATTGGCGATAATGCATCGAATTGCGTCTGCTCGAAATTTGTACCAAAGCTCTTTTCACGGCATTTCGTTGCCATCGAGCAATTCAGTCAGGAGTTCTTCAATTACTAATATAAAATGTTCTTTTTGTCGAAGAGTTTTACTAAGCCGCATTGGTACAGGTAATTTTATAATACGTTATTACAAATACTCTTTTGTGTTATTGAAATTGCCTGTTAATAGAATTCACATTTCGGCGTTTAGGTTACCTAGTTGCATAACCATATAACATACAAATTTTCATCTTTCTAGAATACTTTTTTACATCAAGACACCAGTCTACGAAAACGGCTAACTTACTTAATTCAACGAGGAAAAAGAAGCATAAAACGTTTAAGAAATATGGAGAGTTACTTGAAGGTTTGTTTTGTTTATAATCAAATTCTTTCTTTAGAAACTGCCTGATGTAAACAAACTAAATATTTTCTTTTAGTTGGTGATCAAGCTATGACAGAAACTAAAGTTTCTATAAGCAAATTGCGAGCAGTGCACCTCTCAAAGTTGGCCTCAAGTTCAGTTTCTCTGGGTCAACTCCATCAGCTAACTACTAAGCCACTCAAAAGTTCTAGAGTTGTTGAGGTAGATCCAGAGTTACTACAAAGTGTTAAAGATAAAATTTTGAAGAAAGCTTCCTCTGTTAATAATTATTGTACATCAGCTTCAAGTAATTCATTGAAGTCAGGAATAGTATTAGAAGATGATAAATGTGCATTAATATATACTAGTCATGCTTTATCAAATATAGAAGACAAATTGAAGACTAAGCAATATATAGATATGGTGAAAGAAAGTTATTATAATTTTAGAAAAGCCACTATTTATGATCAAAGATTGCAAGACCTTAGATATGCAATAAATGAAGGAGTGACACAGGAGTTTAATTTAAATGAAGTGAAATCAAACACCAAGGATCCCCTGAATGAAGAGGACTATTTCCGTCCCTTACCAAAAGGCCCTCATGCTGTGTTCAGGGAGCTTTTTGTGGATAATCAATTAGATAGCTATGATCAGGAACTTATGAGTCATATAACTAATATTCAGTAAGTATATACATGCTACTATACTCTAGATTCAGATAATACAAGAACTTAGGAGTCAGCCATTATTTTTAAATATATGTATTTTTACTACTTGTTAGTCTCATGCCATAACTTTGTGCTTATGACTGAATGCAAGGTCTTCAGTTTTGTGTAATTCAGGTTTTTATATTTAATTTTCATTAGCTGTATAAAGTTTTGGATAGTGCCCAATTGTCGGTTTATCTGCTATTGCGAGAGAATACATTATAAACTATTTTATGTTTTTCGGCATAAAATAGTTCAAGTTATAAACATATCAAATTCCATCAAAATCAATTCGAAAATCTGGATACATCTTATCTTTCACATTTGTAACAAAAGTAGGATAACATTATACTCTTTAACTGATAAATTGGCTTTTTTCCAAGTGTTGATTGCTTTTGCCAAACACATTACTGATGTCATGTTATTTAATAATTAAATAACGCTGTTGCCAATGCACACCATTTATTCTATCAATTGGACTTAAATATACCTCAAGAAATTGTTACTAACCAAACTGCATGGTATAAAACCATATTATGACCTGATTATTTTTGTATTTTTATTCACATTACCGTTTTTATTAATTTTTGCATATGGTTTTATTACTGTATGGCATTAATTTATTCACTTATATTTCCTGCCGATAAAAATAATATTTTGTTTCTCATAAACCCCATGGGAATACAAACTGGGATAAAAATATACATATAGTATATATGCCAAATTTTATTGAAATCCATTGGACAGTGATTGAGTTATAAACTTCCAAATGTTTTTTATAAAGTATCATTATTTAGTTATAATACTAGTAAACATGTAGAGAATAATAATCTGCTGTCCACTAACTAAAATTACCCTAAGCATTCCATATTATCTTTTTAGGTAGTGGAATTTATAGGCATTTTTCTGTGTTGTACTGTATTCATAGATACAAATAATAGGCATACAGCTTAACCTTAATCATATATAAATTTAAGTATAATGCATAAAATATTATATAAAATTAATGCAAGTTATATATTTTCAGGGCTCAAGGTTTAACACATCCAGCTATTGAAGATATTTATGGTGACTCTGCCTTGCACAATGAAATTGTGGAGACTAGGGAGGATCTGGACTTAGAGTCATTAGAGCCTCTACCTGCTAAAGCATTGAAGATCAAAAAGGCGTAAGTTATTATTTTATGAAATGAAACAGAATAGTACTTGATTTTAGACTTTCGCGATTTGTACACAACTTACAATAGGTATTTATTACCTTTAAGTACTTAATCGCGAGTAAGAGCTGTTTTCTTGTATGTAAGTAAGTAAGAATTGTACTCATAACTCAAGTACATAATAGGAGAAACGAAGCTAGAAGGACTAGCTATGTTTGTATTGTAAATAAACTTGTCTATCATAACAATTCATTTTCAGAAATCATGTATTTTCCTACTAGAAATGTAAAATCTGTGCATTATGTAAAATAAGTATAAGCATATGTTCTATCTTTAGTCAATAGATTGAGACCATGATGAATATGCAATTAATATTTGCTCATTCTCATGTTTTCTCATCAATGTAGTTTAACTTTGAAACTGCATAAACATATCTTGTTTATTGTATAATACAATTAGGTACATAGAATATTGAGAAACAATATAATGACTTATACCATGATTAACATAGTTAATGGGCGCTATGTAAAATTTATTGAACAGAGCAGTAGCATTTATTAGGATAGCACAGTTATTTAAATTTTACTTCCTCACTGCACCAAGTCACAATGTCGATCCCCCTAACAACTTATGCAACACAAACTAATTTAAATTAAATATTCTGACATGTAGGAAACAGGCAATACGAGAGAAGTATAAGGCAAAGCGGGAAAAGAGGCGAGCCAAACAAGAATTGAGTATGAAGCAAGACATCAGAGAATTGGAAAGGCGAGGCAAGCAGGAGGCCTTGCATCGAGTGCTCACTGCGCACTTGCAGCTACTCTGCTCACTCAACATGATTCAAGAGGTGACTAACATATTAATGTTTCAATTCAAAGTGGTAATTTATGAAAGACATTTTGGCTAATAGTAGTGAAGTACAAAACTACAGGGCATGGAACAAAAAAGGCTTTTTATTAAAGACATCTTTATCCTAGTATGAACTAGATTTTGCCGTCCGTTCCGTTCGCGAAAATGTAGGTTATGTTAATTTTCAATCCCTCAGGAACAGTACTTTTTCTGGAAGAAAGTTACCTTATGTCCTTTTCTGTAACCCTGACAACATGTATGCGAAAGGTCATGATGATCGGGCGAGTAGTTAAGGCGCAAAAACGTAACATAAACATATTCAAATTTGCAATTATAATATAAGTTAGGATTATATACCAATTAAGTGTGCCAACAACTATTCAGAAGATTACAAAAATGGCTCTTATATAGTGCATATTGCGCTCGCCACCGCCGTTCTGCATTTGACTCGAAAATTACTTTTAATTTCGTATCTAGTGCAGTTTATCGTGTCCTGTGAGGACATATTATATATTTTTAACTAAACGCATACGTTTCAACACGCGCGCCACTACTAGCCATGACAGAGGTCGAACGTTCTTACTACATATTTGAATTACAGCGTGCGTTTTCAACGAAACAAACAACTAAGAATTTAGAGTGAAGGCATGGCAATAACGGTTCACTATGTAGGCAGACGACACCGTATTTCGCCTATTTGCGTTAATTAGTAGGTACTTCAAAAATAACCAAACAGTATGTAGGTCATGTTTATTCGAGTTACCATTTCTCGCATTACGAAAACTAACAAGTTTTTACTGACACTCTAAGTTTGAGAATATTTTATATCTCTACTAATTGTTGTCGCTGACCTCGTCTGCGTAAAGTTTAGTGAACCGTACAATAATCAATTTGAATGGCTTCTTTTTGTAAAAGATTATATCGGTGATTTAATGGCTTAGACTTATATTTGACTGCGATTGTGTAGTCCGATAAATGAAATGAATTGAAGTCCGATTGCCGGGTCAGGGAAATTTGTCATTGAGTTTAAAATCACATTTAATTTTTTTATTTATCGAACATCGGATAATATGTAGGATATGCCTCTGCTTACTAATTCAGAGATTTACTGTATTTAATATAGGTGACACCTGTTAGTCTATATAATTATCAAATTCTTCATAAAACAATCTAATATCGATTCGAATTCTACTGCAAGAAAACTATATGCCGATATGCAGATTATCGAGTTCACTTTATGTTGAACGGCCAGCATAGTACAGAAGATGCTCAAAAAGATTGGCCGCAACAAATTGAAAGACTTATCCAGACCTCATTCGAAAGAATCGAATCAGTTATTCGAATAACAATTAGACATTTGAACAATTTTCGGTGAAAATCGCACATCGTTGTTGACTGATAGATTTACATCCGATTATGAAAAAATAAAGGCGTGGTGCTAAGTTTTAAAACCCAGTCTCTTATATCTCTCACTAACCTACTTATTATAGTAAATCCGATTTATCTCAGCTGTTATCAAACATGTTACTGACCGCGTCTGATAAAAAGACGGAACACCTGATAACATATTAAGTGTATGTTTATATTTACCTATATTTAGATAATCTGATCCCATATTTGCGCATTATTGCGTCCTAGTTTATGCTATGCTGCGCAATATGAGCTGTTATCTATACTAATATTATAAAGCTGAAGAGTTTGTTTGTTTGCTTGAACGCGCTAATCTCAGGAACTACTGGACCGAATTGAAATATTATTTTTGTGTTGGCTAGCCTATTTATCGAGGAAGGTTATAGGCTATATAACGTCACGCTATAATCCACGGGAGCGGCGCAGTAATCATAAACGCGAGTGAAATCGCGGGCACATCTAGTTATTGATATTTCTCACGTGGTTAGACATGCTATTCCATATTTACATTATAAATGCGAAATTAACTCGTCTGTCTTAATGAAATTTAGTAAAGACTAGATGTTGCCCGTGGCTTTGCATGTGTAATGTAGGTTAGGTTATGTTAAATTAGTAACAGTACTTTTTCTGGATGATAGGTGCCCTATACCCTTTTCTGTTACCTTGATAACGTGTATGCAAAATTTCATGATGATTGGTCGAGTAGCGTAACAAACTTACATTCGCATTTATAATGTTAGTTAGGATATAGTTTGAATTTAGAGGTTGGGCATACTTTTCCATAGTCCTAATTGCTGTGCAAAATTAAAGACAAAACTATATATTCCTCACTTGTTGACGCCTTTCTAAAATAAAACATTTCAATAGTTTTTGTATTCTATTTTGATTTTTGATATCTTGTTTCAGGCACATCAAGTATTGCAGTATTATAGACACAGGGGCTCGAGGGTTGTGAATCATCCGAAAGTTAACGATGTCAAAGTCTACAACACACTCTTGCACGGATACGCTAAATCTGTGAGTATTAACTTTTCATTTTTGCTGAAGTATGAGAGGCATGCTAGAATAGCTAATATGTGTAGTTTTAAGCGCTACGTTTATTTATGCGATAAACGGCGCGTAAGACGCACGTAGCAAACGCGTTCCATCCGCGTCTGCGTCTATAATATATACGAATAAGAATGTAAATAATATTACCGACTAAAACACGTTTTATTCTAACACACTGCTTTAACTGCTTCAAACTCCGTAGTATTTTCGCTTCCGTTCGCTTCGATGAATATTTGACCGCTTACGATTGTAAACTGACTCGGCGAGCGCTGGCCTTCCCCTTTTATAAGCGATTAAAGCGTTTCCGGAGTTTTCTTGAAACGTCATATCCGGTACGTAACAGTACGAAGATTCGAGAATGTGCCAGCGTTCTCTCTACTGTTCTCGTACCGACGAAGTAATTCCGTAAGACGTCAATATATGACGCTGTAATAAATTATTAGACGGAACTGCCGAGTCTTCCCCACAACGCCAAGAGATGGCACTGGGTGTAACAATATTTTGCTATAAATCCGACATATTTTCATATCACACTGTAACAGCTCAAATTATTTTCTAATTATAAGAACCTAGTTCTGTATTTTTACCTTTGGATACTGAGGTATTAATATGTGTATACTTAAGTTTTAGGGTGGCTTTTAATAACCTCATATATGATTTGTTTTAGGGTTCCCTGGAAAACACTAAAAATGTACTGTCGTGCATGACCGAAGATAACATAGAAAAGAACGCACAAACATACGCGGCTGTGTTTGAATCTATAGAGAGAAGTAATATCGACGACAAGGAAGCTTTACTATATCATTATAAAGAAGAAATGAATAACAAGGTATGTAATAAGTATCTATGGTAATACAGGGAGTATTGCTGTCATTTGTAGTATGCAGATGATATAAGCAGCGTTATAAATACGTTATTTTAAACGAAGACATCAGCTACTATGTGTGCTTTAAAATAGTTTATTATTATACATGTGTAACTAGCAGCTTATTGGACACAAACAACATCCTGGGTCTGTGAAATCGCGTTCCGTTCCTCTTTTACTCTGCGAGTACCTATATCTCCAATGTATGATTTTTTTTATTAGTGCAGCACCGTTTTAGCAAGAACATTTTAGCAAATGTATTGAAAGAAATGCGTACTCAATTTGCGTCATGAGCTATATGAACTCATGGTAGAGTTTCAGTACTTTATATATGTTCTTCCTATTCCAATTCTTACTCTTATGCTGGTGTTGATGCCTGTTACTTGCTATTTAAGCAATTTTTAAACTGCTTTCATAGAATGTCATTATCAAGTGTATATTTCGGCATACGCATAACCTAACTAGCCTAGCAAACAAATTCTAATGGTTTATTGATTTTCCAGAACATAACACTAAACGATTTACTAGACAAAACAAAGTTCCTGTACGACCAGCGGGAGGTAGTCCTTCAAGCGGTACAGAGGATAGATCCGACATTCGAGCCGCAGTACACCCCGCCGGTCCTTGACTACAACTGTCGGTTGCTCGACAGCCTGACTCTCGACAATGTGGAGAACAGGCAGGGGCTCATGACGTCACCGGCCGGGGACCTGGTGTCTCTAGAAGAAATGATACAGAAGGGAAAAGAACAGATACAAACTGAAATCAAAGGAGATGTGGAAATTGAGAATATTAGTGTGTTAGATGATCAGTCGCCTACTGTTGTGTTCTGTGTAAGTACCTATATTTTATACTCCGGATTATTTGAGTATATAAACTGTAGTGATGCCTTTATAACTTAATAGTCGAGAAAAGGGAGATGCTAGATTACAGGGGCTACAAGGTCCGTGTCCTATCTAAAAATTGCATTGCGTTTTTGTTCCAAACTTCTTATACATGTAGTGTTATCGTGTCAGTAAAATTCTGTTTTTAATTTCAATCATGTTATATGTATTAAGATTCTTTTTATAAACATTTCCTATGCCAAGGTAAAATTTACAATGCTATAGGTATATGATTTGTGATGCAACTAGTTTTTGTTACTGGCGTGTTGTAGGTTCTACCTTCTATGTCTACAGAAATTTTGATCATAATATTTCCAATACTTTGGTTCTATTGTACAGAGGAAGAAGCTTCAAGAGACAGAGAGGTCGTGGCGCGGCGTGGTCCGCGAGGCGTTCGTGCGCAACCTCGGCACGCTCAGGTCGCAGAGCTGCGCCTCGCACTCCGCCATCACTCTCTACCCGTACCTCAGGGTTCTAGAGGTACGTACTCACTACAACTGCTCGTTCTGAGTCCGGCTGTTCTTTGTGTCCGTTGTTTGAATGTTTGTAAACTCCTCCGCGACACAGGAAATATTCCTATAATAAAGTACCCTGTCTTGTGTTGTGTGATATTTCATGATGATCGGTCGAGTAGTTAAGGCGTGAAAACTTAACAAACAATCAAACAAATTCACATTTGCATTTTTATATTAGTTAGGATTATTTGTTTGGGCCCTAGATTCGTAACAGTTCGCATGAAAATTCTAGAATATATTTCGATTTGGCAATGATTATGTAAAAAAATGGACAATCGCCTAACCCTTCTCACTGAGAAGAGACTCGTGGCCATCAGCGGTAAAGTTTTAAATAGAGCCGATATTATTATAATGACTCTCTAAAACATAATAGGGTATAACCATTTTGACTATACATCTTCTGTCTTTAACAGGTTGATCAATTCGTCGATTTAATAATGGGTGAGATCAGCAAACTGGTAGACGGCAGTGAAACGTACAGTCCTACGCTTAAACTACTGCAGAGAGATTTGGGGACGCAAGTTTATCACAAGTAAGTTCGCGAACTATATATATAGGTATATAATCACACCTATATTTATCGCGCGTAGGAACCGGCGTTGTATTAGATCAGCGACCACACAGCCCCTAGACGCCTAATAACAGGCGAGCGATGTCTGTCAACACATATGACTTGAAGATCTAATGTAGGTCGCCACTCGACAATTTCGAATTAGTAGTGACCACTTCTAGGAGCCGTAAACACTTCCGCATCAGTCAATTATGAATTGGTAAAATAAATATTATATTGGCCCCTGGTACAATACGTTTATGTGGTAACAACAGCCAGACTTCGAGTTACCCGAAAAATGGCATAACATTTCATCGGTAAGTTAGTAGTTACATAATCATAATTAGATTTATCTTCTGATTTTAGTTATCGGAGTTCATTTTATACTGGTTATATTTGTAGGTGAAAAATGCAACAGCACAAATTTTGTCGCGCGCGTTGATGTCTTTGGTGTTTTGTCTCTTTCTTTTAGACGTATTTTTTTCTCTATCTCTTTTCCTCTATAATGTGGTAAACATAACTAGTGATGCACCATATTCTATGACCAAATATGTTATCGGTAGAACTAAAAACCTACATATTATTTTTACAAAAAGAAACATTGAAGAAAGAAGCAGTTTCATTGGCGAGGAACTCTTGCCTAATATAAGTAACCATCAATTCCACTCTGAAGTTACTAATCATGTAGTGGATTTGTCAATGAGTGTTATGCACAAATATATTTCCACAAGGCTAGCGTTTCTTACAAAGTCTGCTCAGCTGAAACACATTGTTGGGAGAATATATACAAAGTTAATACATTTCAACAATGATTAGTACCTATAGTGGTGATTTGTATTGTACAAAAGATAGGGTAATTTTAATTCTCTCCGAAAATTTCTCTCTCACGGAAAGAAGGCCTCTGTTCCAGCAGTGGAAATATTATGGACCGATTTAGTTTGAATTAAGTTTTTTTTCTATTGATTTCGTTATTTTACTAATATTTAATATTATGGATCAACCTTTGAAAAACTATGTTATCTTTTAGAATTTTATATTTTGTTTTTAGTTTTGAATTTTATTTTATTACTGTGTAATTAATAATAAAAAAGCTAACATTAATTAAAAAATATTACGTACATAACAATTTAAAAAAATATCGATATCGTCATGGTTTTATTTAAACCTGTCCCATCCCTAGTTCGGCGAAATGACCTTTGTAGGGACCAATTAGAGCACAGTACCCCGTTCCTCATACCTCAGTTAGTTGCCAGAATTGTTTTGATGTATTAGATTAAGCATTAGGCGTCTAGTGGCTGTGTGGTCGCTGTATTAGATATACATACATTTCGCCAGCACGATTTATACACCACGAAATAAGAGCGTGTCTTGTGGCGTGTAATGTAGGGTATTTCCATTAAACAATCTCACTACAGAACACTAATTTACATTATAGCCTGTGATATCTACTAACAGCGTTGAATTTTCATAGTTTAGTTTAAGTTAGCAGTGGTGGAAAAGGGTACGATAAAACAAAACAGCGTGCGTGTAACACGAGCTAGGGATGCGAGTGTGGAGTCTGCGCGGTTTATGCATATACATTACCGACATGAGAAAGTGATAAGTCTTCAAGTGCCTTATTAGGCAGTCTTAAAGCGCTTTAGTATGCGATGCCGGTATGGTGCCTTAAGGCACTAAACCGGCATTGCTTTGTCCGCGACTTGCATAACGTTTTTCTTTATTTTTACGTGGGGTAATGCAGTGACGCATAGGTACTCTTCCGCGTGGGCGGGCGCAGAGCCAATGTCGGACTCACCGGGGCAAAGAAAGATGGTGACTAGCGACATCCCGGTAATACCGACTAACTACTATGGTGTTCCTCGACAAAACCGCAATCGACGTGGCCGCGGGAATCACTTTCACATGCAATCGCGACCCCGCCGAGCGACGTGCATAACGTGCAGTAACTTAGTAAACTCGCTCAGCTATATATTTTGACGTCCATAAGTGTTATTCAATGACCTCAATGAATAAATGATTTTTTAATTTTGGATGTCTGAAATAATACTAAAGGTTTTCCACACAGATTGATTTTGGGCTGCCCGCATCCAACTCTTCCCGTATTGAACGTCCTATCTTCATAAAAATGTATACTTATACCATACTTGCATTAAATCAAATACTTAAATTAAAGTATCTTGGTCTGGGTGTTTCTATGTATTATATGTACGTATCTACAAAAAAAATGGTATATATGTATGTTTATCCATTATCTAGTACCCATAGTACAAGCTCTGCTTAGTTTGGGCTAGATGGTGTTGTGTGTATGTGGTAGAATATTATTATTATTATAGTTACTAAACCATTTGTTGATAGGTACCAAATAGAACAGTACCGCACGAACGGCACGCTAGAGAAGATCGAGCGTATCTACGAGAAGTACTGCCGCTGGTACGTGCAGCGACACTCGGTGGACGGCTCCGGCCTCCCCTACAACGGCCGCCAGGCGTGGCAGGCGCTCGTCCATCTTAACAGAGAAGGATCTAGCTTGGTATGTCCATATATAAATACATCGTACCGCTATGTTCTTTCCTGCAACTTAGTACGCGTTTAGTCATCCCGCGATTTAATTTATGTTGTTTATATTGTGTATCCTAAGTTTGATCAATAGAATGAAATTAAACCAATCATATGATTGGTTTAATTAATTTTTCAAGCTACAAAATTATAAGAAAACTGCATAAAATGTCGTTCAGTCGTTTCTGCATGATACACAAACTAACAGATAGACAAACGAACTTTCTAAAAAGCATGATTGTGACGCCTCAAAATATTCAATTCCAGCTATTTTTCTCCAAGTATAAAACTGTAGGTACATTGCAACTATGTCACCTCAGTGTTTTAGACGTAGGTACTTACAACCTCGATTAATTAGTGTATGTACTGAATTATTATTTAATTTTTTTACTTAGTCATACCTACATATTTCCGTTATGTCATGTCACTGTATTGACCATGTCTCTATAAATATATGTGTTTGCTCACACATGCTTAATATTGTATTATAAATACTCTCTTGATGATCAAATGAACAAGCATTCTGAACGCGCAAACGTAGTTAATACTACAAAACCGTCGAATGCAGCACACAGAATGTTCTTACAGTTTAATAATAGTATACATTACTAATCAGGCGCGATTACTAACGATAACATTCGATAGAAACAATCATTCGAAAAAAAATGATTCTGCGAATCATTCGAGTTGTTCGTTTTTAGAGTTCGAAAATACTCTTATACAACAACAGCTTTGTCCGTCTGTCTGTTATACAACTTTCAACAACTCAAGAACCGTAAGAGCTAGAGACTCGCGGTCAACGCCATTCGACTCAGCATAGTCGATATACCTCGAAATGACTATCTGACCTCTGACCTCAAGGTCAAGTGATACAATTTTTTCGAACTTTTAAGATTTATGGCAATTCATTGCCGTTTCTCACTTGTTAATCAGTCGAATAGGTATATCATACAATAGGACCTGCCAGATAGACTCACACACGAATGAGTTGTGTAATTTAGGCCTAGGTTTTACGCAGCCGAAGAAACAGGAAAACGTAATACTTTTTTTTAAATGGTTTGGAAGGATACTTATTAATTTAAAAAAGTTGATATTTGGTAATAATTATTGACTTTAATTTTGTTTGTAGGATGTGGAGGAAACGCCGTGGCCGATGGAGATGAGGCAGAACGTCGGCAAGTTCCTGTATAATATAATCATCAACGACGTTAAAATTGATGTCAACATGTTCAAGCCGAAAGCGAAGGAGTAAGTATTTTAAATATTTGCGATAAAATTGTTTTAATAAGGAATAACATTGGTAGTTATAACAAACACCCCGTTCCAGGTACACATAATGAAGCAGAAATGGGTTATAGTTAATATTACGGCATATAAAATGTCACAAACCTTTAAAAAAAAATCCTTCAAGTTATTCGTAAGACGATCTATTTGATATTATACGATGTCTTTTGTGCGCTTGCCTGACACGTCTGTAAGCCCGCGTCACCTTTTCTTTGAGGCGCCCCGCGCCCCCTCGCAGTCGGCCGCGCAGCGTGCGGCCAACCATGTCTGTATTCATTATGCGTACATCTAAACATAAAACTGCCGATACTGACTTGGGGTCTACACAAGTCTGTCTTTGTGTATCCAGTGCTAAGACCTGCTAGGAATTGTTGCGCAGTGGAATAGCTATCTTCTAACCCGATCAAGCAACAACAGTGGATGTACTCAGCCACGATACATGGCGTTATAATTACAAATATATAAAATATGGGGTTAGAATACCGACCTTACAATGTCCTTCAGTCGCCGGGCAGTAATCAATTTGGGTTAGCACAATTGAACGATAAAGCGGATTCGAATTAGAGTCAATAGATTACCCCTACCGAGAACAACATCATCGCAGGCGGGTCAGCGGCTCAGCGGCTCAGCACGCCGGCACACATCACACGTGCTCACAAGTCCACAATCTTCAATAATTGTTTATAATGTATAATATTGTCTTCTGTTTACGCGAATGTTATTCATTGAAATTAAATTCATTTAAACGGATTTTATCGCGTTGTTTATTTAACACTGTATTTAATAATTTAGAAATTTTTACACTACTACTACTATTGATCTTTACTAATTTTTAAGCTAATAAAATTATTAAAGCTATTTATATTTAAGTTTACACTTTCCCCGACGTTTCGGTTGCTTTTCAGCAGCCATGGTTACGGGGAGACTAAGATGGTAGTTGTCTCAATGTTCCAGTGTAGTTATTTCAAAGTACCCGAACATAAATTAATCATTGGTGTTTCTATTTACGCAGAATGATCAATTTTTACCATCCGTTAAGTGCCAATTACCTTTCCAAGATGCAGGGGTCTATAAAATAGATTGTGCATAAACGAACACATAGCTGATGTAAAACACCAACGCTCGGTGAAGTCTGCTGTGTGTGAACATGTACAACAGGGGACCAAGCACTACCCGAGATTTGACAAACCACAGATTCTCGCTATAGAACACCGAATCCTATCAAGGATGCTTCGCGAAGCTATTAAAATCAAAAAACATCCTAATTTCAATAGAGAAGATGGTTGGAATGTATCACTAGCTTGGGATCCAGTAATTCAAATAGTCAAACCCAAGAAGAAGCAAACCACAGCTAGATTTCATGATACTTTGAGCTCATTCTGCGTAAATAGAAACACCAATGATTAAATTGTATTCGGGTACTTTAAAATAACTACACTGGAACATTGACACAACTACCATCTTAGTCTTCCCTTGACCATGGCTGCTAAAAAGCAACCGAAACATCGGGAAAAGTGTAAACTTAAATATAAATAGTTATAATAATTTTATTAGCTTAAAAATTAGTAAACTTCAGTAGTAGTAGTAGTGTAATAGTCTCTAAATTATGTAATACAGTATTAAATAAACAACGCGATAAAATCCGTAGAAATGAGTTTAATTTCAATGTTTATAATGCACCCAATAGACACGGCAATATTGCGTGTAGTGATTATAACAACAATAACCAATTTCCTAAGAATTAACCAAAATGAGGCGTAATTATTCCAAGAGTGTTCCAAACAAGATTTTAAAGTTACAAGTGTCATTTTTGACTTTTCGTTATACTTTATGATTTCCGCGTTGTAGACAACGGAAATTGCGACTAAATGGTTGCCAGTGGCAAAATTACGTCTTGGACGGAACACTTTGACTGGTATCGGCATTTTTATGATGCCATTTACTTGTAAATTGTCAAAACAACGGTCTTCGGCAAAAATTCTCTTTAATGGATTATGCTAATATTAAACTATCTTTCTTAAGCAGTGGTATGTTTGTAGGAAGAAGTTGCCGGCCGTATACAAGGTGCACCGGCCGTGGGGCCGCGTGGTGCGGCTGGAGCTCAAACCGCACCCCGCGCTCGCGCGCTTGTGGGCCGGCGCCGCCGCGCGCGCACTGCGCATGCGCGCCGCGCTCACGCCCACGCGCGCGCCGCCCGCGCCCTGGGCGCGCAGCGACAAGGGCGCCTACCTGCTCACGCCCACGCCGCTCATCAGGTAACTATACGTGTACAAGTGCGCTGCGCATGCGCGCCGCGCTCACGCCCACGCGCGCGCCGCCCGCGCCCTGGGCGCGCAGCGACAAGGGCGCCTACCTGCTCACGCCCACGCCGCTCATCAGGTAACTATACGTGTACAAGTGCGCTGCGCATGCGCGCCGCGCTCACGCCCACGCGCGCGCCGCCCGCGCCCTGGGCGCGCAGCGACAAGGGCGCCTACCTGCTCACGCCCACGCCGCTCATCAGGTAACTATACGTGTACAAGTGCGCTGCGCATGCGCGCCGCGCTCACGCCCACGCGCGCGCCGCCCGCGCCCTGGGCGCGCAGCGACAAGGGCGCCTACCTGCTCACGCCCACGCCGCTCATCAGGTAACTATACGTGTACAAGTGCGCTGCGCATGCGCGCCGCGCTCACGCCCACGCGCGCGCCGCCCGCGCCCTGGGCGCGCAGCGACAAGGGCGCCTACCTGCTCACGCCCACGCCGCTCATCAGGTAACTATACGTGTACAAGTGCGCTGCGCATGCGCGCCGCGCTCACGCCCACGCGCGCGCCGCCCGCGCCCTGGGCGCGCAGCGACAAGGGCGCCTACCTGCTCACGCCCACGCCGCTCATCAGGTAACTATACGTGTACAAGTGCGCTGCGCATGCGCGCCGCGCTCACGCCCACGCGCGCGCCGCCCGCGCCCTGGGCGCGCAGCGACAAGGGCGCCTACCTGCTCACGCCCACGCCGCTCATCAGGTAACTATACGTGTACAAGTGCGCTGCGCATGCGCGCCGCGCTCACGCCCACGCGCGCGCCGCCCGCGCCCTGGGCGCGCAGCGACAAGGGCGCCTACCTGCTCACGCCCACGCCGCTCATCAGGTAACTATACGTGTACAAGTGCGCTGCGCATGCGCGCCGCGCTCACGCCCACGCCGCTCATCAGGTAACTATACGTGTACAAGTGCGCTGGCCGTGAATTGAAACCGCACTTGCGACTAGAAGTGGTGCCTTAACAAACCGAATACTTGTATTTCGATACACCAATGCAGTGCTACAAACTCTAAACTTGCGCAACACATTATTTCAACCAACTTCCTAATAACCACTTTTACCTCCTAAAAAGGATGCCGTTCTTCGTGTCGAGCCAGTGGAAACGCCTCGATTCAGCGCCGGCGGAGAACATGTACCCCGTGCTCGACAGTCTTAATCAACTCGGCGAGGTGCCGTGGGTCATCAACGAGCCTATACTTGACCTGCAGATACAATTATTTAGGTTAGTTTTCAAATTAAAAAATTCTTATATATATATATATATATATAAAACGTTATTTATAATAAAACTACGTCAGTTTGTAAAGAAAGCAAACTAAATTCTATTACTAGTTTGCGACGTAACTTCTTAGTAATGTCATTGAATGTCATTTACACTAATGTCTTGTTCTTCTGAAGTTTAAGCAAGGATTAATATTATATGTTTTACATGGTGGTACACAACTTATTGTGCAATAAAAAATATATTAATATAGGTACGAAATTCTGTGCCTATAACATGTATACAAGCCTTCGAAAGAGACTGGCAGTGTCTTCGAACAGAGTAGTTTGGAAGTCCAAGGGAGAGGCTATCGACCGCTTTATAAAAACAGGCTGCGGCAATAAATGAGTTTTTTATTAACTTTTTTACAGGAAGGGTGGCAACAAAAAGTTAGATATACCGCCACCGTCGTCAGCGCTAGACACGTCGCAGTTCTTGAGCGGCGCGGGCGTGGACGCCGCGGACACGTTCAAGCGCCGCGTCGCCGTCAACCGCGCGCGCGCCGAGATGCACTCGCTGTGGTGCGACTCGCTCTACAAGCTGTCGCTCGCCAACCATTACAGGTGAGCCAACGTTTAAACATAATACATTAATAATTGACGGCATGTAATTGTTCCGTACGCTTCGCCAGGATTAGGCCTACCACATTCAGATAGCGAAAGCGGAGCGGCACCGGTGGTAGATATCTAGTATTGATCGAATTAGTAAGTAGTTAACACACACGATCGGACTGTGTGTATAATGTAGTGATGCGACTTAAGTCCAATTTAAGAGAGTTACTCGAACCATTTTAAGATTTCACTCGAATATTACTCGAGTGTCGAGTCACTCGGGTAGCTAGTTATCTACTCACTCGAACACTTGTTAAATTTAAGTCACCTTATGCCATGTCGAACTTTAGATTATGATACCACAAAAAACTTATAGCAAACATTGTTTTCGTGTGTTATAAGCTTTTTTGTGGTATCATAATCTAAATTTTCACACAGCCGATATTTTTTAGACTCGCGTACGTAACTCGAGTCACTCGAGTCACTCGGGTAAAGTTGGAATAGAGTCGTATCACTAGTATAAAGTTTCATATTAAACCGCCACCACCGCGGTACCGCTCCGCTACCGCTATCTGTGTGCGGTGAGCTTCAACCCATTCGCTGTCCCGGGATAGACACAATAGAAAATCTATCGTTACGTATTATATGCGATTCATCGGACAGGGAACCCGTTAATGCTAGATAGTTGCCACCAGACAGTCGATATTCTGGCTGCCGCACAACCTGGACTTCCGCGGGCGCGTGTACGCGTGCGGGCCGCACGTGTCGGCGCTGGGCGCCGACGCGCAGCGCGCGCTGCTGCGCTTCGCGCGGCGCCTGGCGCTCGGCGCGCGCGGCCTCCAGTGGCTCAAGCTGCACGCCGTCAACCTTACTGGCACCATGAAGAAGAGTACTCTTGATGAGAGGTAACGTTTATGAATTGTCCTATTTATTGCATTGTGATCTGTTAAAATGGATGCAAGGAAATGGCCAGTTTGCGGGCGGGATAGAAAAAGGTGGTGCGGTAAACTGACAATTGCTTCAGGATACTAAGTAAGCTGGTGCGTGAAGGTAGGAAGTGTGTGAGTGTATTAAAATTAAATTGCTCGAAGAATTGAGAAGTCTGCAAGTAAGATAGAAAGTGAAATGTCACGAGTGATTGGGAGGTAATCGATCGAGATAAAGTGGAAAGTGTGCAAAAAGAATAAGGAATGAGCTGAATCGCGAAGGTAGAAATTATGCCATCGGAATAAGGAATGAAACGGTGCAAAATCAATACTGACTAATGGTAATACGCGCCCGGCTATAAATATATGCACCGCCTTAAATCAGATTTTTTGCTGCTATATACATCATTGATTGTTAACTGTAGGTTAGCATACGCGGACAGTATAATGGACAAGATCCTGGACTCCGCAGACAAGCCGCTGGACGGTGAAGGGTGGTGGATGCAGTCTGAAGAGCCGTGGCAGACGCTCGCCTGCTGTATGGAGATAGCTAACGCTGTCAGATCGCCCAATCCAGAAGGTATGTATATTTCAGGACTCTTAATTTTTTTAGTGTCTTCTCAGTTAAGTAACGGCTTGAATGTGCCAGTTTAATCTAAAATTTCATTAGCGAGATATGTGTGATGCCTTTCGTCAGCCGAAATATTCCACCGGGCCAAAGCGTTAAATAACATACGTATGCAGAGGAATAGGGCGTAGTCCTTCCAACATAAAGGGTGGATGTCTGGCGGACCGTGGAGGGCCGACGGTTGATGTCGGTTATTCGAGTTCCCAACTCTTTGCGTAAGCGAAATTTACACAATGAGTTACTACTCTTTGCGTAAACTTTGCTTGCACGATTCAAAAGTAAACAGCGCCATCTCTTGTCATATGTCGTAACTACTTGGTCTGTGAACTTTTTAATGTCACCACATCGTTATATTGAGTACCTTGATATAATTCACTGTTATTAAACATAAGTTTACAATGTGCAGAGTACCTGTGCGGGTTCCCGGTACACCAGGATGGGTCGTGCAACGGCCTACAGCACTACGCGGCGCTTGGCGGGGACGCGGCCGGCGCCGCCGCCGTCAACCTCGCGCCACTAGAGCGGCCGCAGGACGTGTACAGCGCCGTGGCACAGCTCGTACGTATCTATACCACATATACAACCTCGCGCCACTAGAGCGGCCGCAGGACGTGTACAGCGCCGTGGCACAGCTCGTACGTATCTATACCACATATACAACCTCGCGCCACTAGAGCGGCCGCAGGACGTGTACAGCGCCGTGGCACAGCTCGTACGTATCTATACCACATATACAACCTCGCGCCACTAGAGCGGCCGCAGGACGTGTACAGCGCCGTGGCACAGCTCGTACGTATCTATACCACATATACAACCTCGCGCCACTAGAGCGGCCGCAGGACGTGTACAGCGCCGTGGCACAGCTCGTACGTATCTATACCACATATACAACCTCGCGCCACTAGAGCGGCCGCAGGACGTGTACAGCGCCGTGGCACAGCTCGTACGTATCTATACCACATATACAACCTCGCGCCACTAGAGCGGCCGCAGGACGTGTACAGCGCCGTGGCACAGCTCGTACGTATCTATACCACATATACAACCTCGCGCCACTAGAGCGGCCGCAGGACGTGTACAGCGCCGTGGCACAGCTCGTACGTATCTATACCACATATACAACCTCGCGCCACTAGAGCGGCCGCAGGACGTGTACAGCGCCGTGGCACAGCTCGTACGTATCTATACCACATATACAACCTCGCGCCACTAGAGCGGCCGCAGGACGTGTACAGCGCCGTGGCACAGCTCCTACGTATCTATACCACATATACAACCTCGCGCCACTAGAGCGGCCGCAGGACGTGTACAGCGCCGTGGCACAGCTCGTACGTATCTATACCACATATACAACCTCGCGCCACTAGAGCGGCCGCAGGACGTGTACAGCGCCGTGGCACAGCTCGTACGTATCTATACCACATATACAACCTCGCGCCACTAGAGCGGCCGCAGGACGTGTACAGCGCCGTGGCACAGCTCGTACGTATCTATACCACATATACAACCTCGCGCCACTAGAGCGGCCGCAGGACGTGTACAGCGCCGTGGCACAGCTCGTACGTATCTATACCACATATACAACCTCGCGCCACTAGAGCGGCCGCAGGACGTGTACAGCGCCGTGGCACAGCTCGTACGTATCTATACCACATATACAACCTCGCGCCACTAGAGCGGCCGCAGGACGTGTACAGCGCCGTGGCACAGCTCGTACGTATCTATACCACATATACAACCTCGCGCCACTAGAGCGGCCGCAGGACGTGTACAGCGCCGTGGCACAGCTCGTACGTATCTATACCACATATACAACCTCGCGCCACTAGAGCGGCCGCAGGACGTGTACAGCGCCGTGGCACAGCTCGTACGTATCTATACCACATATACAACCTCGCGCCACTAGAGCGGCCGCAGGACGTGTACAGCGCCGTGGCACAGCTCGTACGTATCTATACCACATATACAACCTCGCGCCACTAGAGCGGCCGCAGGACGTGTACAGCGCCGTGGCACAGCTCGTACGTATCTATACCACATATACAACCTCGCGCCACTAGAGCGGCCGCAGGACGTGTACAGCGCCGTGGCACAGCTCGTACGTATCTATACCACATATACAACCTCGCGCCACTAGAGCGGCCGCAGGACGTGTACAGCGCCGTGGCACAGCTCGTACGTATCTATACCACATATACAACCTCGCGCCACTAGAGCGGCCGCAGGACGTGTACAGCGCCGTGGCACAGCTCGTACGTATCTATACCACATATACAACCTCGCGCCACTAGAGCGGCCGCAGGACGTGTACAGCGCCGTGGCACAGCTCGTACGTATCTATACCACATATACAACCTCGCGCCACTAGAGCGGCCGCAGGACGTGTACAGCGCCGTGGCACAGCTCGTACGTATCTATACCACATATACAACCTCGCGCCACTAGAGCGGCCGCAGGACGTGTACAGCGCCGTGGCACAGCTCGTACGTATCTATACCACATATACAACCTCGCGCCACTAGAGCGGCCGCAGGACGTGTACAGCGCCGTGGCACAGCTCGTACGTATCTATACCACATATACAACCTCGCGCCACTAGAGCGGCCGCAGGACGTGTACAGCGCCGTGGCACAGCTCGTACGTATCTATACCACATATACAACCTCGCGCCACTAGAGCGGCCGCAGGACGTGTACAGCGCCGTGGCACAGCTCGTACGTATCTATACCACATATACAACCTCGCGCCACTAGAGCGGCCGCAGGACGTGTACAGCGCCGTGGCACAGCTCGTACGTATCTATACCACATATACAACCTCGCGCCACTAGAGCGGCCGCAGGACGTGTACAGCGCCGTGGCACAGCTCGTACGTATCTATACCACATATACAACCTCGCGCCACTAGAGCGGCCGCAGGACGTGTACAGCGCCGTGGCACAGCTCGTACGTATCTATACCACATATACAACCTCGCGCCACTAGAGCGGCCGCAGGACGTGTACAGCGCCGTGGCACAGCTCGTACGTATCTATACCACATATACAACCTCGCGCCACTAGAGCGGCCGCAGGACGTGTACAGCGCCGTGGCACAGCTCGTACGTATCTATACCACATATACAACCTCGCGCCACTAGAGCGGCCGCAGGACGTGTACAGCGCCGTGGCACAGCTCGTACGTATCTATACCACATATACAACCTCGCGCCACTAGAGCGGCCGCAGGACGTGTACAGCGCCGTGGCACAGCTCGTACGTATCTATACCACATATACAACCTCGCGCCACTAGAGCGGCCGCAGGACGTGTACAGCGCCGTGGCACAGCTCGTACGTATCTATACCACATATACAACCTCGCGCCACTAGAGCGGCCGCAGGACGTGTACAGCGCCGTGGCACAGCTCGTACGTATCTATACCACATATACAACCTCGCGCCACTAGAGCGGCCGCAGGACGTGTACAGCGCCGTGGCACAGCTCGTACGTATCTATACCACATATACAACCTCGCGCCACTAGAGCGGCCGCAGGACGTGTACAGCGCCGTGGCACAGCTCGTACGTATCTATACCACATATACAACCTCGCGCCACTAGAGCGGCCGCAGGACGTGTACAGCGCCGTGGCACAGCTCGTACGTATCTATACCACATATACAACCTCGCGCCACTAGAGCGGCCGCAGGACGTGTACAGCGCCGTGGCACAGCTCGTACGTATCTATACCACATATACAACCTCGCGCCACTAGAGCGGCCGCAGGACGTGTACAGCGCCGTGGCACAGCTCGTACGTATCTATACCACATATACAACCTCGCGCCACTAGAGCGGCCGCAGGACGTGTACAGCGCCGTGGCACAGCTCGTACGTATCTATACCACATATACAACCTCGCGCCACTAGAGCGGCCGCAGGACGTGTACAGCGCCGTGGCACAGCTCGTACGTATCTATACCACATATACAACCTCGCGCCACTAGAGCGGCCGCAGGACGTGTACAGCGCCGTGGCACAGCTCGTACGTATCTATACCACATATACAACCTCGCGCCACTAGAGCGGCCGCAGGACGTGTACAGCGCCGTGGCACAGCTCGTACGTATCTATACCACATATACAACCTCGCGCCACTAGAGCGGCCGCAGGACGTGTACAGCGCCGTGGCACAGCTCGTACGTATCTATACCACATATACAACCTCGCGCCACTAGAGCGGCCGCAGGACGTGTACAGCGCCGTGGCACAGCTCGTACGTATCTATACCACATATACAACCTCGCGCCACTAGAGCGGCCGCAGGACGTGTACAGCGCCGTGGCACAGCTCGTACGTATCTATACCACATATACAACCTCGCGCCACTAGAGCGGCCGCAGGACGTGTACAGCGCCGTGGCACAGCTCGTACGTATCTATACCACATATACAACCTCGCGCCACTAGAGCGGCCGCAGGACGTGTACAGCGCCGTGGCACAGCTCGTACGTATCTATACCACATATACAACCTCGCGCCACTAGAGCGGCCGCAGGACGTGTACAGCGCCGTGGCACAGCTCGTACGTATCTATACCACATATACAACCTCGCGCCACTAGAGCGGCCGCAGGACGTGTACAGCGCCGTGGCACAGCTCGTACGTATCTATACCACATATACAACCTCGCGCCACTAGAGCGGCCGCAGGACGTGTACAGCGCCGTGGCACAGCTCGTACGTATCTATACCACATATACAACCTCGCGCCACTAGAGCGGCCGCAGGACGTGTACAGCGCCGTGGCACAGCTCGTACGTATCTATACCACATATACAACCTCGCGCCACTAGAGCGGCCGCAGGACGTGTACAGCGCCGTGGCACAGCTCGTACGTATCTATACCACATATACAACCTCGCGCCACTAGAGCGGCCGCAGGACGTGTACAGCGCCGTGGCACAGCTCGTACGTATCTATACCACATATACAACCTCGCGCCACTAGAGCGGCCGCAGGACGTGTACAGCGCCGTGGCACAGCTCGTACGTATCTATACCACATATACAACCTCGCGCCACTAGAGCGGCCGCAGGACGTGTACAGCGCCGTGGCACAGCTCGTACGTATCTATACCACATATACAACCTCGCGCCACTAGAGCGGCCGCAGGACGTGTACAGCGCCGTGGCACAGCTCGTACGTATCTATACCACATATACAACCTCGCGCCACTAGAGCGGCCGCAGGACGTGTACAGCGCCGTGGCACAGCTCGTACGTATCTATACCACATATACAACCTCGCGCCACTAGAGCGGCCGCAGGACGTGTACAGCGCCGTGGCACAGCTCGTACGTATCTATACCACATATACAACCTCGCGCCACTAGAGCGGCCGCAGGACGTGTACAGCGCCGTGGCACAGCTCGTACGTATCTATACCACATATACAACCTCGCGCCACTAGAGCGGCCGCAGGACGTGTACAGCGCCGTGGCACAGCTCGTACGTATCTATACCACATATACAACCTCGCGCCACTAGAGCGGCCGCAGGACGTGTACAGCGCCGTGGCACAGCTCGTACGTATCTATACCACATATACAACCTCGCGCCACTAGAGCGGCCGCAGGACGTGTACAGCGCCGTGGCACAGCTCGTACGTATCTATACCACATATACAACCTCGCGCCACTAGAGCGGCCGCAGGACGTGTACAGCGCCGTGGCACAGCTCGTACGTATCTATACCACATATACAACCTCGCGCCACTAGAGCGGCCGCAGGACGTGTACAGCGCCGTGGCACAGCTCGTACGTATCTATACCACATATACAACCTCGCGCCACTAGAGCGGCCGCAGGACGTGTACAGCGCCGTGGCACAGCTCGTACGTATCTATACCACATATACAACCTCGCGCCACTAGAGCGGCCGCAGGACGTGTACAGCGCCGTGGCACAGCTCGTACGTATCTATACCACATATACAACCTCGCGCCACTAGAGCGGCCGCAGGACGTGTACAGCGCCGTGGCACAGCTCGTACGTATCTATACCACATATACAACCTCGCGCCACTAGAGCGGCCGCAGGACGTGTACAGCGCCGTGGCACAGCTCGTACGTATCTATACCACATATACAACCTCGCGCCACTAGAGCGGCCGCAGGACGTGTACAGCGCCGTGGCACAGCTCGTACGTATCTATACCACATATACAACCTCGCGCCACTAGAGCGGCCGCAGGACGTGTACAGCGCCGTGGCACAGCTCGTACGTATCTATACCACATATACAACCTCGCGCCACTAGAGCGGCCGCAGGACGTGTACAGCGCCGTGGCACAGCTCGTACGTATCTATACCACATATACAACCTCGCGCCACTAGAGCGGCCGCAGGACGTGTACAGCGCCGTGGCACAGCTCGTACGTATCTATACCACATATACAACCTCGCGCCACTAGAGCGGCCGCAGGACGTGTACAGCGCCGTGGCACAGCTCGTACGTATCTATACCACATATACAACCTCGCGCCACTAGAGCGGCCGCAGGACGTGTACAGCGCCGTGGCACAGCTCGTACGTATCTATACCACATATACAACCTCGCGCCACTAGAGCGGCCGCAGGACGTGTACAGCGCCGTGGCACAGCTCGTACGTATCTATACCACATATACAACCTCGCGCCACTAGAGCGGCCGCAGGACGTGTACAGCGCCGTGGCACAGCTCGTACGTATCTATACCACATATACAACCTCGCGCCACTAGAGCGGCCGCAGGACGTGTACAGCGCCGTGGCACAGCTCGTACGTATCTATACCACATATACAACCTCGCGCCACTAGAGCGGCCGCAGGACGTGTACAGCGCCGTGGCACAGCTCGTACGTATCTATACCACATATACAACCTCGCGCCACTAGAGCGGCCGCAGGACGTGTACAGCGCCGTGGCACAGCTCGTACGTATCTATACCACATATACAACCTCGCGCCACTAGAGCGGCCGCAGGACGTGTACAGCGCCGTGGCACAGCTCGTACGTATCTATACCACATATACAACCTCGCGCCACTAGAGCGGCCGCAGGACGTGTACAGCGCCGTGGCACAGCTCGTACGTATCTATACCACATATACAACCTCGCGCCACTAGAGCGGCCGCAGGACGTGTACAGCGCCGTGGCACAGCTCGTACGTATCTATACCACATATACAACCTCGCGCCACTAGAGCGGCCGCAGGACGTGTACAGCGCCGTGGCACAGCTCGTACGTATCTATACCACATATACAACCTCGCGCCACTAGAGCGGCCGCAGGACGTGTACAGCGCCGTGGCACAGCTCGTACGTATCTATACCACATATACAACCTCGCGCCACTAGAGCGGCCGCAGGACGTGTACAGCGCCGTGGCACAGCTCGTACGTATCTATACCACATATACAACCTCGCGCCACTAGAGCGGCCGCAGGACGTGTACAGCGCCGTGGCACAGCTCGTACGTATCTATACCACATATACAACCTCGCGCCACTAGAGCGGCCGCAGGACGTGTACAGCGCCGTGGCACAGCTCGTACGTATCTATACCACATATACAACCTCGCGCCACTAGAGCGGCCGCAGGACGTGTACAGCGCCGTGGCACAGCTCGTACGTATCTATACCACATATACAACCTCGCGCCACTAGAGCGGCCGCAGGACGTGTACAGCGCCGTGGCACAGCTCGTACGTATCTATACCACATATACAACCTCGCGCCACTAGAGCGGCCGCAGGACGTGTACAGCGCCGTGGCACAGCTCGTACGTATCTATACCACATATACAACCTCGCGCCACTAGAGCGGCCGCAGGACGTGTACAGCGCCGTGGCACAGCTCGTACGTATCTATACCACATATACAACCTCGCGCCACTAGAGCGGCCGCAGGACGTGTACAGCGCCGTGGCACAGCTCGTACGTATCTATACCACATATACAACCTCGCGCCACTAGAGCGGCCGCAGGACGTGTACAGCGCCGTGGCACAGCTCGTACGTATCTATACCACATATACAACCTCGCGCCACTAGAGCGGCCGCAGGACGTGTACAGCGCCGTGGCACAGCTCGTACGTATCTATACCACATATACAACCTCGCGCCACTAGAGCGGCCGCAGGACGTGTACAGCGCCGTGGCACAGCTCGTACGTATCTATACCACATATACAACCTCGCGCCACTAGAGCGGCCGCAGGACGTGTACAGCGCCGTGGCACAGCTCGTACGTATCTATACCACATATACAACCTCGCGCCACTAGAGCGGCCGCAGGACGTGTACAGCGCCGTGGCACAGCTCGTACGTATCTATACCACATATACAACCTCGCGCCACTAGAGCGGCCGCAGGACGTGTACAGCGCCGTGGCACAGCTCGTACGTATCTATACCACATATACAACCTCGCGCCACTAGAGCGGCCGCAGGACGTGTACAGCGCCGTGGCACAGCTCGTACGTATCTATACCACATATACAACCTCGCGCCACTAGAGCGGCCGCAGGACGTGTACAGCGCCGTGGCACAGCTCGTACGTATCTATACCACATATACAACCTCGCGCCACTAGAGCGGCCGCAGGACGTGTACAGCGCCGTGGCACAGCTCGTACGTATCTATACCACATATACAACCTCGCGCCACTAGAGCGGCCGCAGGACGTGTACAGCGCCGTGGCACAGCTCGTACGTATCTATACCACATATACAACCTCGCGCCACTAGAGCGGCCGCAGGACGTGTACAGCGCCGTGGCACAGCTCGTACGTATCTATACCACATATACAACCTCGCGCCACTAGAGCGGCCGCAGGACGTGTACAGCGCCGTGGCACAGCTCGTACGTATCTATACCACATATACAACCTCGCGCCACTAGAGCGGCCGCAGGACGTGTACAGCGCCGTGGCACAGCTCGTACGTATCTATACCACATATACAACCTCGCGCCACTAGAGCGGCCGCAGGACGTGTACAGCGCCGTGGCACAGCTCGTACGTATCTATACCACATATACAACCTCGCGCCACTAGAGCGGCCGCAGGACGTGTACAGCGCCGTGGCACAGCTCGTACGTATCTATACCACATATACAACCTCGCGCCACTAGAGCGGCCGCAGGACGTGTACAGCGCCGTGGCACAGCTCGTACGTATCTATACCACATATACAACCTCGCGCCACTAGAGCGGCCGCAGGACGTGTACAGCGCCGTGGCACAGCTCGTACGTATCTATACCACATATACAACCTCGCGCCACTAGAGCGGCCGCAGGACGTGTACAGCGCCGTGGCACAGCTCGTACGTATCTATACCACATATACAACCTCGCGCCACTAGAGCGGCCGCAGGACGTGTACAGCGCCGTGGCACAGCTCGTACGTATCTATACCACATATACAACCTCGCGCCACTAGAGCGGCCGCAGGACGTGTACAGCGCCGTGGCACAGCTCGTACGTATCTATACCACATATACAACCTCGCGCCACTAGAGCGGCCGCAGGACGTGTACAGCGCCGTGGCACAGCTCGTACGTATCTATACCACATATACAACCTCGCGCCACTAGAGCGGCCGCAGGACGTGTACAGCGCCGTGGCACAGCTCGTACGTATCTATACCACATATACAACCTCGCGCCACTAGAGCGGCCGCAGGACGTGTACAGCGCCGTGGCACAGCTCGTACGTATCTATACCACATATACAACCTCGCGCCACTAGAGCGGCCGCAGGACGTGTACAGCGCCGTGGCACAGCTCGTACGTATCTATACCACATATACAACCTCGCGCCACTAGAGCGGCCGCAGGACGTGTACAGCGCCGTGGCACAGCTCGTACGTATCTATACCACATATACAACCTCGCGCCACTAGAGCGGCCGCAGGACGTGTACAGCGCCGTGGCACAGCTCGTACGTATCTATACCACATATACAACCTCGCGCCACTAGAGCGGCCGCAGGACGTGTACAGCGCCGTGGCACAGCTCGTACGTATCTATACCACATATACAACCTCGCGCCACTAGAGCGGCCGCAGGACGTGTACAGCGCCGTGGCACAGCTCGTACGTATCTATACCACATATACAACCTCGCGCCACTAGAGCGGCCGCAGGACGTGTACAGCGCCGTGGCACAGCTCGTACGTATCTATACCACATATACAACCTCGCGCCACTAGAGCGGCCGCAGGACGTGTACAGCGCCGTGGCACAGCTCGTACGTATCTATACCACATATACAACCTCGCGCCACTAGAGCGGCCGCAGGACGTGTACAGCGCCGTGGCACAGCTCGTACGTATCTATACCACATATACAACCTCTGGCCACTAGAGCGACCGCAGGACGTGTACAGCGCCGTGGCACAGCTCGTACGTATCTATACCACATATACAACCTCTGGCCACTAGAGCGACCGCAGGACGTGTACAGCGCCGTGGCACAGCTCGTACGTATCTATACCACATATACAACCTTTACGACGTGTACAGCGTGAAGAGGGTTAGGCAGGTACACCACGCTCGCCCAATGTGGGTTGGCAGACTTTAAATATTTTTAAAAATATAATGGAGAACTCTAAGAAGTGCAGGGCGAGGTCCGTAGCAGTCCAACGGTCCTCACTAGGCTATCACTGTTTCGTATAATACAAAGTCAATATTATTATTTCCAACCAGGTGGAGGAAATGCGAGTGCGTGACGCGGCCGCAGGAGTCCCTGCCGCTATCATATTGGAGAACTTTGTGAGACGGAAGGTGATCAAGCAAACCGTCATGACTACCGTATATGGAGTCACCAAGTTTGGCGCCAGACTGCAGATCGCCAAACAATTGAAAGGTAAGTAGATGAATAACAAAATTGTTTTTTGTTTTGAGAGTGTTTACCTCGACGGCTACTAAAGTATGGAATAAAAAACTAAAACTGGCTGATCAGAATATTGTTTTTTACTTGGGGGATTTCTTTGACGCTTGCCTCTCAGCGGGGTGACGGAGAGGTTATATCGGGCTCACCGGGGAACAGATACCCCGGTAATACCGACTTAACCTACCACGGTGATCCTCAATATACCTAACCACAGACGGCGAGGCCGCGCGAATCGCTTTCACATGCAATCGCGACCCCGCCGTGTGAAACGGCAGGCCACCGGCCACTGCACAAAAAATACTTCTTCCACCGTCCCCCTGCGGGGAGGGGGGCACAAAGACACGACACAGAGGCGCACGTGGGAACACGCACGCCGCCCCACGGACCTGGTACTGATCGGTTGGCGAGCAAGCGCACGCAGCCCACCACCCCCAGGTCAAACCTCAGGGTGGCTGGAGGTCATCTCGCGCCCTCCAGCGTCCGGTTCTGCGATTGGTGAGAGGGTTTAAGCGCTCCCTCTCCCACTCCATTTTACTCGCGGTTCTGTCACTTAAATGTAGGTTATGTATATTTTCTATTCCCAGGATCAGTACCTTTTTCAAATGAACGTGTATGCGAAATTTTATAATTATTGCTTGAGTAGTTGTCATAAAATCGTAACAAAAAAAAAGCTCGCATTCGCATTTATAATATTAGTTAGGATAGCATTTTAGCATGACTTGATTGCAATTTAATGTATATCGTAACAAAAAAAAGCTCGCATTCGCATTTATAATATTAGTTAGGATAGCATTTTAGCATGACTTGATTGCAATTTAATGTATAGATAATAATACTATCGTTGCTGTCAATATTTCACTGAACCAAGAAGTTAAACAACTTTGACTTACCTGTGCAGACATAGACGAGTTTCCGAAGGAGCACGTGTGGTCTTGCTCGCAGTACCTGACGGCGAAGACCTTCGACAGTCTGCGCGAGATGTTCACCTCCACCAAGCTCATACAGGACTGGTTCACCGACTGCGCTAAGTAAGAATTACTTTTAATAACAATGTAATAATGCTGTCTCTAGTTTTGAATAATTAAAAGGAAGATTTGAGTGCACTATTGATCGAGATGTGTGCTATTGGGACCTAAATGGTTCGTCGCATGTGGTTATTTCTTTTGCTTAATTTATTTATTGTGAGCTTAGAAAGAAAAAAGAACATAAAAGTTATATATAAATAAATGTGACCTAATTTAAGGCAGCTCGTATATTTTGTTCCTGTTGCTCACACTTCGTTTATTTTGTTTAGTTATTCTGATTTTATCATAAACAATCAAGTATTTTTGTATTTGATTTGGAACTAGCGATTCGTGCAATCGCATTCGAATGATATTCGAATACAGTCGTGTTATGGTTAAGGACGGACAGCATTCGCCCGCAAGTATCGTTGTTATTACTGTTGTGGTGTGTGTGGTGCGCAGGCAGATCTCGTGCGTGTGCGGCGAGAGCGTGGAGTGGCAGACGCCGCTGGGCCTGCCCGTCGTGCAGCCCTACTACCGCCGCGCCGCGCCCGCGCACCTGCGCGCGCCCATCGACCTGCACACGTTCGTACACAGCACATACTAGTTATTTCATTTTGTCGCTTTATCTTGACGCCAGAACTATAATAACAACCGCTAAACTATTTCGCTTCCGAGACCTCGAACTAATGTGAATGTAGTCACAGTCTCTATATAGAAAAATTATATAATGATATTCGCGGTAATTTTCACAAGTTCGTTAGCCTCAGCAAGGAGGGAAATACATAAACTTCAAATTTGTAATTATTTTTATTTTTGATGAAGCTTCTTAAAAGCTTCTCATTTTCTTTGTATATTTTTATTTTTGTTATTTTAGTGTATATTATTTCCAAAATGTGTATTTAACTGCAGAATATATGTGAATGCTGTGCTCATTATTCTAGAGGGCTTACAATGTAATGATTTGTTTATAGCTTTTTATTCAGTTTTCTTAAGAATATTTCAGTTTGAGAGCCAAATAAAAAAAAGAACATACTTATTAGACGTTGCGTTAGGTCTGAGTTGTTAGGAGATGAAATGTATGCAACGACAACCAAGGGCTGCCCTCAGGGTGGAGTACTCTCACCACTCTTATGGTGCTTGGTAGTCAATTCACCAACTCAACAAAGGTTCGTACTTAACGGTCGGATATGCGGATGACTTGGTGATACTCGCCAATGGAAAGTTCCCGAGTACGGTATCTAGTCTCATGCAGAAGGCCCTGATTATGGTGGAAAAATGGTGCAGTAGCAATCATTTATCGATCAACCCCTGGTGGCCAAGAACTAAACTAGCTGCATGCAGGACCGCGCTGTCGAAGGTGCAGCGATTGGCCTGCATGGCTATTACAGGGGCGTTCCCGACTACGCCAACGGCAGCGTTAGAGGTCCTGCTGGATCTAACGCCGCTACACATTGTTATGGAGTCAGAGGCGATAAAGGCGCTACACAGACTATCTGTGCATGGGCTGTGGAGCGTCAACATGCCGGTAACTCGACACACAAAATTGGAGATTTCAAAGGATCTCAAAAGGTTTTTGAGCATGGAGTGCGACAAACATATGACATATGCAACGGTCTTTCAAGCGGAAACCTATGCTTTAACTGCCTGTGCTCAGGAGAATATCAACAGTAATGTCACTGACAGGACTGTGTATATTATCAGTGACAGTCAAGCTGCTCTCAAGGCTCTGGACTCGTGTAGGGTGGACTCCAGACTGGTCCTGAACTGTGTTAAGGCCCTAAACAAACTTGGCAGAAAGAACACAGTCAGACTGGTGTGGGTTTCGGGGCATGCAGGGGTGCAGGGCAATGAGGAGGCTGATGAATTAGCCAGAAAGGGCTCGGAGCAACTGTTTGTGGGCCCCGAGCCATTCGTGGGACTCTCTGAGAGCACCGTCAAGGCAGCTTTGAATGCATATGGCAATGATAAACACAGGCTAGAGTGGATGGCCCTTAGGGGTCTGGAACACTCCAAGAAATTCATTGCAAATAGAGCCACAGGCTTCACCCGGAAGTTCTGCGGGTATAACAAGAGCCAAAAACTCCTACTCACAGGAGCGTTCACTGGCCATTTTGGCACCAACGACTTCCTGTGCAGATTGAGATTGGCACACAATTCGATCTGCAGAGCCTGTGGTGAACAGGACGAGTCCATATCGCACCTACTATGTGAATGTGACGCATTGGCTGGATTGAGAATGGGTCTGATGGGATTGGCATATCCAAACCCTGAGGACTTCAGGCTTCTCCCTCTGAAGTGTACGCTACGACTGATGCAGTACATTCATAGGGAGATAGCTAAGGGATAAATCTTGGGGCCGACACAAAAGATCCCAATGGGTCAAAGAGTCGCCGGTCTGTACTGACTGGCCCCCACATATAAGATAAGATAGACGTTGCAACATATATTTTGAATAACAACGTCAGACCTTGAATACACTTCTTACAGTTTAATATACTTCTGTAGGCGTAAGTAATAGATTTTACGAAATATAAAGATTCTTTGTAATTAAAGTAGGTACACTTAAATTTTCATACGACGTCTTTCGGGACCATCATATACTCGTATAATTTAAAAGGCAAGTCGAAATGATTTCAGTCCTCCCAAGTTTACTGATCGATAGAATTGGTGGGCTAACTATAGCATGCAGCGTTTCTAGTATACGGTGGTCACGAGGATGCCCCGCTCGTTGTGAAGTGTACGTGACGTACGTTTGATTCGGTACGGATCAGCCTTCGCCGCCCGATGCGCCAGCGGCGGCTCGAATCCACAAGGATACTTTACTCACGGTTCCGCTTCCTTTTGCGAGATGACGTCCTTTTAGAAGGAAGCAACCGCCACCCACTTCCGTCACACACTCACTGTTGACCATAGCTTTGATCACGGCTGACAGCGAAAGCTCTTATTCCTCAACGTCCTGGAGTTCACGGCGCTACACCGCCCAAGCAGGACTTTGCTCAAGCGTGTACTGCGCCGTGTCCTCCTCACACTCGCAGTGGTGGCAGATGGGACTCGGTTCCCTCCTAGCGAACTTGTGCAGGTACTTACAAAGCAACCGTTCCCCAACAATACCTGCACTAGTCGGAAAAAAGGGTCCCATGTTGCCGCCCTGCCCACCGCTCCAACTCCGGCTGCAGGGCCCCAACAGTTCTAAAACCGGCCAAGAGAGCATCCAGGCGCGCCTTGCACTTTAAAATGCATAAATCATGCCTTGATGCGCTCGATCACGCGCGCATGTTATGACTGCCGGGAGGGGACGAGAACCCGGCGAGCACTTCAGCCTCAAAAGCCCACGTGGGTGTACCGGCCAACGCACAAGCTGCGTCGGCCGACACCGTGCGTTAGCCACGTATGACCCTGACCGCTGTGGCCACCGCAAGAGAGTCCTGCACTGAGCGGTCAGGGAATCCGCCCAGGTACGGACCAGCCTAGGCGCTTGAGGCCTGGCCCGCTGCCACTGACGCTAAACACTTTTGTAATTGCCTATTAGATTGCCAATAATAAAATAGTGGAACAAACAACTATTTTTTTAATTTAATCCATCTATAAAATAAACTAGTTCGATTGAGTATTGAAATAAATAAAATGTTATGTACCCAGGCGGCCATGCACGATGAAGCAGCGCAACGCGTTCCCGCCGAACTTCATCCACTCGCTGGACTCGTCGCACATGATGTTGACGGGACTGCACTGCGAGGCGCGCGGCGTCACCTTCGTGTCCGTGCACGACTGCTACTGGACGCACCCGCGCGCCGTCGACACTATGAACAAGGTCAGACACCACATCCGTGTGCTTTACTTCATCCACTCGCTGGACTCGTCGCCTTCGTGTCCGTGCACGACTGCTACTGGACGCACCCGCGCGCCGTCGACACTATGAACAAGGTCAGACACCACATCCGTGTGCTTTACTTCATCCACTCGCTGGACTCGTCGCCTTCGTGTCCGTGCACGACTGCTACTGGACGCACCCGCGCGCCGTCGACACTATGAACAAGGTCAGACACCACATCCGTGTGCTTTACTTCATCCACTCGCTGGACTCGTCGCCTTCGTGTCCGTGCACGACTGCTACTGGACGCACCCGCGCGCCGTCGACACTATGAACAAGGTCAGACACCACATCCGTGTGCTTTACTTCATCCACTCGCTGGACTCGTCGCCTTCGTGTCCGTGCACGACTGCTACTGGACGCACCCGCGCGCCGTCGACACTATGAACAAGGTCAGACACCACATCCGTGTGCTTTACTTCATCCACTCGCTGGACTCGTCGCCTTCGTGTCCGTGCACGACTGCTACTGGACGCACCCGCGCGCCGTCGACACTATGAACAAGGTCAGACACCACATCCGTGTGCTTTACTTCATCCACTCGCTGGACTCGTCGCCTTCGTGTCCGTGCACGACTGCTACTGGACGCACCCGCGCGCCGTCGACACTATGAACAAGGTCAGACACCACATCCGTGTGCTTTACTTCATCCACTCGCTGGACTCGTCGCCTTCGTGTCCGTGCACGACTGCTACTGGACGCACCCGCGCGCCGTCGACACTATGAACAAGGTCAGACACCACATCCGTGTGCTTTACTTCATCCACTCGCTGGACTCGTCGCCTTCGTGTCCGTGCACGACTGCTACTGGACGCACCCGCGCGCCGTCGACACTATGAACAAGGTCAGACACCACATCCGTGTGCTTTACTTCATCCACTCGCTGGACTCGTCGCCTTCGTGTCCGTGCACGACTGCTACTGGACGCACCCGCGCGCCGTCGACACTATGAACAAGGTCAGACACCACATCCGTGTGCTTTACTTCATCCACTCGCTGGACTCGTCGCCTTCGTGTCCGTGCACGACTGCTACTGGACGCACCCGCGCGCCGTCGACACTATGAACAAGGTCAGACACCACATCCGTGTGCTTTACTTCATCCACTCGCTGGACTCGTCGCCTTCGTGTCCGTGCACGACTGCTACTGGACGCACCCGCGCGCCGTCGACACTATGAACAAGGTCAGACACCACATCCGTGTGCTTTACTTCATCCACTCGCTGGACTCGTCGCCTTCGTGTCCGTGCACGACTGCTACTGGACGCACCCGCGCGCCGTCGACACTATGAACAAGGTCAGACACCACATCCGTGTGCTTTACTTCATCCACTCGCTGGACTCGTCGCCTTCGTGTCCGTGCACGACTGCTACTGGACGCACCCGCGCGCCGTCGACACTATGAACAAGGTCAGACACCACATCCGTGTGCTTTACTTCATCCACTCGCTGGACTCGTCGCCTTCGTGTCCGTGCACGACTGCTACTGGACGCACCCGCGCGCCGTCGACACTATGAACAAGGTCAGACACCACATCCGTGTGCTTTACTTCATCCACTCGCTGGACTCGTCGCCTTCGTGTCCGTGCACGACTGCTACTGGACGCACCCGCGCGCCGTCGACACTATGAACAAGGTCAGACACCACATCCGTGTGCTTTACTTCATCCACTCGCTGGACTCGTCGCCTTCGTGTCCGTGCACGACTGCTACTGGACGCACCCGCGCGCCGTCGACACTATGAACAAGGTCAGACACCACATCCGTGTGCTTTACTTCATCCACTCGCTGGACTCGTCGCCTTCGTGTCCGTGCACGACTGCTACTGGACGCACCCGCGCGCCGTCGACACTATGAACAAGGTCAGACACCACATCCGTGTGCTTTACTTCATCCACTCGTTGGACTCGCCGCAAATACACACACGTGAGTGGGCAAACAAGTTGCCTATTTCCCACTCTATTTCGCTTAAAATAGTTTCATACCAGTGACTTCTCTATTGTCACTCAGTTTGATCTCAAATCAACTATACACGTGAGAATCAGATAATTAGATAATTATACAATTTAATAATACACAGATTTCACAAAACACAGTCGTTCTTATTTATGATGCAACTTTCGGCGACGTACGCGTAAACGTTATATCTGTTTATTTATGATTGTCGCGTCTGCAGTGGCATGTGCTAGTGACACGAGCCCAAGTGAATTTTTTTGTGTTGTTTATTTTAAAACACTATAATAACATATTTGTAAATACATATATGTATAATAAAATACGTATAAAGTAGTTTAATTTCAATAGCATGGGTAAAGGGTTATAGGTAAAAGGGTTATTATATTATTATGTTAAGTAATTATTATCAATAATTTCATAAAATCAAGAATTATCCCCAACTTACGGACATTTAATATCTCTCTCTACTCACTGTGATAAAAAAGTAGCTAAAATGTAGAAGATACATTTCAGCATTTAACCTTCGCCGTTTATATGGCTTGTGGCTTTATTTCGAACGATTGATTTTCAGATTTGCCGTGAACAATTTGTTGCTCTACACTCGCAGCCTATTCTAGAAGATTTATCAGCATTTATGGTGAAACGATATAGCTATGACGAAAGGTGAGCCATTTTAAACTTATATTAATAACTTGTCTATAGTGGCAGTAAAACTAGTTCTGAATGAAGACACATTTATTCTACTCTTTCCAAGTGAAATATGACTTCAATTAAGTATTTATATTTACGTAATTATAAGTTAAATTTGTAAATGTAAAGTCAATTAACAAAAGCCTTAACAGAAGTGTTTCCAAACATACATACATACATACATAAATTCATACATACATAAATTCACGCCTGTTTCCCAGAGGGGTAGGCAGAGACTACGGATTTCCATTTGCTACGATCCCGACACACTTCTCTGGCTTCATTCACTTTCATAACATTCCTCATACACGCTCGCCGGTTTAAGGTGCTCTTAACCTGGCCTTTATCCAGAACGTCTCCGATCTGATCAAGAAACGTTCGCCTAGGTCTTCCCCTTGCGACTGTTCCATTCACACTAGCCTTATAAACTTTCTTAGTCAGTCTGTTCTCGTCCATTCTTTCTACATGCCCAAACCAACTTAACATACCCTTTTCTATTCTCGTCACTATATCCACTTTTATGCCGCTTCTCTCTCTAATCACACTATTCCTTATTCTATCTTTCAGAGTCACACCACATATATTTCTCAGCGCTCTCATTTCTACAGCATTTATTCTGCTCTCATGCTTCTTTTGCCATACCCAACTTTCACTACCATGCATAAGTGTAGGTCCTCAATGAACAGCCAATGTTTCCAAACAACCAATATAATACTGTATATTACAATAGGGTAGATGACAATAAAAAATATATTATATGTGTCAAATTGTTACATTACCCAAACTCTAAAATACAAATATTTTTTGACATCTACTTTAAAGTAAATAAGGTACAAGTGTTTCAAATCTGGTAGTGGGCGTCGTAATTGTTAAATGACAGGAAAAGGAAACACGATGCAAACTGTGACGTAACCGCTATTTAAATAAATCTGTCTGAGAGAGATAGAGAGATATTCCCGCTACACTACCTTTTCTTATTTTTATTTTATTTTATTTTATTCAGCAGGTATAAAAACAGATAACAGATAAGCATATTTCAAATTAAAGTCTTAATAGTACACAATGAGTAAATCTGACATCCAGTTACATTTGTACACATCATTTGCAATATACAGTACATACGTGTAAGTTTACATTAGCTTAAATTTTTAAATAACTAACACAAGAACATAAAAAAAAGAAATAATAATAAATAAAAATAAAGATATACAAGATTGGGTACACTTAAAGTCACGGTTTGTTATAGTTCAATAGAAAAGATTTAAATGTGCCGAATTTAACGACAAAAATATCTGTTTGAGAGCAGATGGAATTATAGATTTTACACATTCTGTACAGTGGGTTATTGTGAGATACATTGTTGTTGCTTGTAGGAACACTAAACAATTGTGGAATACGCACAGATCGCGTTGGTATTTTGAAGAAGGTTACCTCCATCGAACAATTTACGATTTTATGTAAGGTGCACAAGTCGCATATCCATCTTCTACTAACTAAAGTTGTCAAGGATTTTTTTTTATTGCGGTCTATATGTGCCTATGTATATCTCGCCTAAGCCCATATTTTGTGCACAGAGCTCTCACAAATTGTTTCTGTATGGCCTCTATCCGATCTATATGTATATTATAAATTGGAGACCATACAGGTGAACAGTATTCTACAATACTTCTAACCAAAGAGCAATATAAAACTATTAGGGACTTAGTCTGTTTAAATGGCTTTGCGGTTCAGAGCATAAAGGATAACTTACGATTAGCCTTACTGCATATATAGTCATAGTGAGGTCTAAAAGATAAAGCGCAGTCAAACAACACCCCCAAGTCGCGAACCTTTGTAACTCTCTCAATAATAGTATTTTTAATGGAATTAAATTACAATATATTTTTTTTATTTTTGGTAAACGTAATGACCTGACACTTTTTTGAATTTAGCGACATGAAATTGCTGTCACACCAGTTCACGATCGTATCCATATCTGCCTGAAGCAGTTCGCAGTCACGTTGATTGGATATATCCATGTTTGAAATATTATTTAATTCCTTATTTTGCAACTTATTTGAATAGGTACTATGTGCACAAAAATATTTCTTTTGATTGCTATTTACGATTGTGTTTAAAATAATGTTCACATCAAATATAGCTACTACGTTATTCTTACAGTCTCTATATCCTTCTTTTCGATTTTTAAATATATCTATAAATAATTAATTTCTCTCTTCAGTGAATTAGAAGACAAGAGCATGGGAGCAGCCAACAAGAAGCGCGTGAACAACCTACTACAGAAGGTGCCCAGCAAAGGAGACTTCGATCTGAACAGCGTTCTCAAATCCGTATACTTCTTCAGTTAAAGGCTAACGATTGTGAGAACGTTATTTTGAATAAATTCGAATACGATCGTGTTTACGAAGCACTTACAATTAGAAGCAAGGATTGAGCCCAATCAGATGTACGACGCCACTTGTGTCTATAGGATACAGATTATTTATTACGTGAGTGAAGCTCAGATAAACTGAGTACACTAAATCTGCATTACGTGAGTTTAGGCACGTGCAGCTGACTGAGATCAAGCCCTCAAATAGTTAGCTTGCAAGGAATATAAATGAATGTATCAATAATTACGGTATGCACGGTTCCTCAACAATTGCCATTAAATAATATAAGCGATACACGTCTGGCAGGCATTAAACAGTAAAGTCAGAAATATGTATTTTTTTTAATATAAGCTCGAATGTGATTTTTATTAATTACTTATATTTCTATATTTCAATACTTGAAGCTACCTAAAGATCAAGATGTAGATAGATGTCGCGTACAGTCTATCGAAAGATTTGACGTGTAATTTGTATTGAATTTACTTCTAATAATAATCGGTGTTGGAAATAAAACGCGGGGGACTTTAGTATATTTGTAAAAACGACAGTATAACTTTTAAATGAAAACGATGTTTTCGTGTGTAGAGCTACTATCTAAAGAGTTAGGCCCGGCGCACATTGGCAGCACGGCACGGCAGGGATTCTTTGGCATCCCTACATGTAAGCGCACACTGGCGGTAAATATGCCGTGACATCCCTAAGGATGTCACGGCATAGTTACCTAAGTATGCCGCAACGTCCTTAAAGCATACCGAAGCGTCTTTAGGCATGCCGTGGCGGCATGAACGACGCGAAGCTAATGAAGCTACGCCCGGGGCCGCGGGGTACGGGTGGTACGGGCGGTACGGCGGTACGGGCGGTACGGGCGGGCGGCTTGCCGCGGTATCCCGAAGACTGCCAAAGCGTTCCGAGAGATGCCGACACGGCATGCCTTAGCATACCGCGGTATTGTTTTTTGTACTTACGACTTTAACATTGAAATTTCACTTTTATTTCCATACGATTAGGTTATACTTTTATTCGTCGCCTAAAAATACCTTGCCATGCCGTGCTGCCAATGGGCGCCGAGCCTAAGAGTTGGCGAGTAAAATTGCATCAATCCATGGTGCCTTATCCTGATGTTATTACACAATGCTCAATGAATATTGTCTTTCGCACTGACACCTGTGACTTAACTATTGAGCTACGTGCTCAACCACTCACGAGAGACTATTCTAGTACGATACGGTACAGTACATGCATCGACCTTTGATTGGAGAATTGTATGCTTCAGATTAAGAAGGAAGGACGTGTGAATAGGATTGCCCCTTTTAGTTGAGAAAGAACTAGTTGACGACTTTAGCGAAGAAACAAAAGGATATCTGCGAATATTCCATATTATTATGTATCAAGAGACTAGTGAGAGACTGAAGTGAACATTTGATGCTTGTTGAATGCCTTTTGTAATTTTCTATGAACGTTACGACTGTAACATTGTGTGTAGGATTCATAGCCGATTTTATATTTTAAAACCATTTCTTTAGTTATGAAAAGACAAAATGCTGTAGATAACGTACAGAATGCTTATCGATTCTTATCGATATCCATACATTAGTTATCATCAGCAACGATTAGTAGAATATAAAGCTCCATTTGTAACTTGAACGTTTTGCTTTTGAAATATAAAAACGGATGACCAATGTACATTCTTATTTCTACTTCCATAGGTTTACTGACGGGGTCTAATTTGTATTGTCACAATAACATGAAATTAATGTTTATAAGTTTACGACTAGCCATTTGTATGTGAATCTTATGCATTAACATCTCATAAAAATTCTTGCTAGTGCCTATTGAAGCTACAGTCAATATTTATTAGTTTTGCATGCAAAAGACTAGATTAGTTTTCTGAATAGAAGCAATAACTTATGCTTACTCTTGTAGAGTACAAAATAATATAAACTCCTAACAAAATGGTTTGTTTGTGGAGACCACAAATGGTTTCGTCCAATGTATTAAATAGTAAGTAGTCCACCAAATGTCACAAGATTGAAATCTACTTAATGATTTTGTGTCTTGTATTGTTATCCAGTTGGATATGCGCAATTCTACAATATACTGTGATTGTTAATGTTGAATAAATTAAGATGAAATGTATTAATGTAGTAATGTTTCATTCTAATACCCTTATTTCCAGATTCTAAAATCATCCTCTCGTGTTACTCGAAAGGTCTCAGGGGAAAAATCTGATATGGAATTACGGTCAACTCAGACTGAGCAAAAATCCTCGACCACTAATAAATGTAAATTAAATAAACCTTATTCCATTAAAATAGAGCTTAAAGTCGTATCCAAGAAGTATAATCTACTCGTAGTCTAGCAGGACGACAAGAGAGAGTGAGGCGAGATATTGCACGAACATAAGCGAGCTACAAGCTCCCGCACGAATATTTGTGAGGCTTATCGAGCACACGCGCGACTGTACAAGCAGACGTGCGTGTTAAACTGGCGGCAAAGAACATGTTTGAGCATTTTCGCTGTTCAATCTGAGTTGAGCTTTAGGCAAAAAAGAACAATAAAAAGTTGATGGAGTTAGAAAAATAGCACTACCGGTCACTGAGTAACAAGAGTCCTGATCAATAAATGCCGGTAGAATGTTTCACTGCGTGAAGTTTTGTCCTGACCGACGCAAGATTGGCATAAAATACTACTACAGACAGGATTTAGACAATACGTCGTGTAATCAGCCGCAAATATAGATTAGATATGTAATTAACCGCAGCCCAAAAACTTACGATTTGTCCAAAACCATTCGGATAAATAAGAACCGATGCTGATAAATGTCATTCAGGCCTAACGGTCAGTAAAAATGACCTAAATGAACACAATTATTCAAATATATACGTCGGTTATACAAGGGTTATCTCTTTAGTGATTTGACAACCCTGGTCTACCTCCAAACAGGACGTTGATGGCTGCTTGCAGATATAAAGGAAATACTAATATAAGTGGCGAACATCCTAATTTTTTAATGCGAATGTAGGTACCTAAGTAAGTTTGTTTATTTGTTGGTTTGTTTCTTTCGCTTTTACGCCTCAACTACTTGACCGATCATCATGAAACGTCGCATATACGTTGTCAGGGGTACAGAAAAGGACATAAGGTTCACCAAGAATAAAGGTACTGTTCCCAAGTGATAATAATTTATTAACTAAATGTATATTAATGCGAATGCAAGATATATAGGCAAGATATAGTAAGTATATGAAGGTTTCAGGCACATTTCATGTTGTGTCTATGCGTTAGAATATAAATATATTATATTATTTTCAGCCAGCTTGGTTACAAGGAATATTCAACCCTTTGACCGCAATGATCAATCAAGTCAACCTGAGCACAAGCTCCGCGCCACATTTTGCTATATTTTCTTGCATGATACCGTACCTACTAATATGACACGTATTTTAAATATTATAATACCGAATTTATTTCGATTTTAAAAGAACTGCTCGTGTACCGTCCTTGTAGTAATTCCTCGCAGGGCTTTACAAACGTCGGACACAAAAACACTAAGACTAGGAACAACTTTTGTTGATCACACAAATTTTAGAGTCCCGTGTGGGTATCAAAACTACAACAATCAGCGCAGTAGCAATTGCGAGGCGAACACTTGAACCACAACGCCATTTGTGCAGTCAAATCATAGTTTGATCGTGTTTATTGATATTTTGATAAAATATTTACGAAGAACGTAACACAAGCAAACTAATGTCGCCTAGGAATTGTAGTTCTATTAAAATTCCACTTCAACATTATAATGTAGGTACGACTTAGAATTTTAACGCAAATAGTTGACGCTGTAAAAATATTTGCATGACGTTAAGAGTAAAACGGCCGATAACGAGATTATAATTTTTAAATTTTAACGCACGGTTGGGCCAATTATATAAATGGCTTCCAGCACTATTTTTAGATATAGTAGTAATAATAGCTAATCTACACACGTAAAACATCTACAGATATATCTATAATATTAATATGTAAGGATATAATATACTGTTTGATAGGTTAACATTTAAAGTGACATCTGTTAATGAGTAGCGTAACTAATTCTATCAAAACCCTAAGTGTAATGATTTTCATATAAATTTTTATTGATTTTGAAATGAGTAATATATATAATAATTAATTTTTACTAAAACTTGAACAATTTATATTTTTATTACTACTTACAAATTCAAAGATATTAGTGTTTATTACTTTTCAGAATTGTGTCGATTGAATGAGCACTTAAATAATTAATTATTTAAAAACGTGCTAGCTTTATTGTTCGTTTTGTGTTTTACAAATTCATATATATATATATATATTTATTATATATATATATAGATTTATTTAAATATATATATATATATATATATATATATATATATATATATATATATATATATATATATATATATATTTAAATAAATCGAGACATATGACAAAATTTAATTCACGTTTGGTTTATTTATTTATTTATTTATTTATTTGGACAACTAACAAAACATACACTGATATAAAATTAACAAACATGATTTAAAAATTGCATGCTAAGTGTTGTTTCACTTATAAGTTGCCACGGCATGGTAAGGGACTGTTTAAATTAAGGTAATTAAATTAAACTTAAAATTAACAAAATATTTTACATGAAGGCAAGAAAAACAAAGTAAATTTACTTGCAAAAGAAATATGGTTATGTCAGTCGTATAAAAACACATAGAACATGATCGAGATAACAGGACATAGTGATGCACTTTACTTCTTACACACAGAAAGATTAAATGATGCCGAAACTTGGCTTTTAAATTTAGGTAAACTGTTTGAAAATATATCAATTTCAATTTGATTATTTTTGGCGAGCTTATTATACTCACTCAGTAATCTGCTGATAGTAGCGTTTTGACCCAAATTGGTTTTAGATGTTTTAATCGAAAAAGGAGTGTATTTACTTGCACGAGGTAACTTCGATGGCGCATATATATTTAACTTCTCAACGAGAGTGGGACAGTCCAACTCACCGTTAACTAATTTATACAGTAAAATCTGATCCAATAAGCGTCTTCGATCCAACAAACTATGGAGACCAAAATGCTTCAACCGACTTTCATATGTTGGTAGCAGTTTTGCCATGTTACACTGGTACGACAGGTGCCAGAGAAAACGCTTTTGGACCCTCTCAATGCGCTTAACATGGATCTCATAGTGGGGTGACCAGACCTGAGCACAATATTCTAGACCAGATCGAACTAAGGTTGAGAAAAGTCTTATCTTAGTCTGTGGCTTTTTAAAATCTTTGGAATTTCTAACGATAAAGCCAAGCATTTGAAAAGCTTTAGTAGTTATCCTGTCGATGTGAGTGTGGAATCTAATTTTGCAATCCAAATCAACCCCCAAATCTTTAATTGTGGCCACTTCTTCTAATGTTTTATTATGGATTGTATAGGTTTGCGAATTTATGCCAACACTACGAGAGAAGCGTATATATTTACATTTGTTGATGTTCAGTGCCAAGCCGTTTTTCTCACACCAGTCAACCAAGCGGTTTAAGTCTTCTTGCAGAAGAAAGGCGTCGTGCTTATTTTTTATTTGTTTTGCAAGTTTGAGATCGTCGGCGTATAGGAAGCATTTGCTGTGTTTAAAAAGTGGTACAATATCATTAACAAATATGTTAAACAAAATTGGCCCAAGAACTGATCCTTGGGGAACTCCTGATGGGGTTAAAAATGACTGGGACGAGTATCCATTGACAACTACCCTGGAAATCCGATTGCTTAGATACGAGGAAAACCAATTTAGCAAATTACCTGTTATACCAAAAGTAGAAAGTTTGTAAATAAGGATATTGTGGTCCACTGTGTCGAAGGCCTTACTTATATCGGTGTAAATGGTGTCAACTGGAATATTGGAATCAACTGAATCAGTCAGAAAGGTCACAAATGAAATGAGGTTAGTTGTTGTTGATCGAGCTTTGCAGAAACCAAACTGGTGTGGTGAAATCAATTGTTTTATATGCCAGGTAATTGTGGGTGTTATTAATACTTCAAAGAGTTTACCGAAGACAGGCAATATAGAAATTGGCCTATAGTTATTTATGGACGCAGTATCTCCTGATTTGGGAATAGGTACAACCCTAGATTCCTTCCACGCGATAGGAAAGTGTCCAGATTCTATTGACCTGTTGTAAATTAATGAGAGTGGTAAAGAGAGCGCATCACGGCATTCCGCTGCAAAAAGAGTTGGTATACCATCAGAGCCAGTACCTTTACTTCGATCTAAATGCTTGAGGGCTGTTATAACGGTATTTTGTGAAAAGGACAACCCTGGCAAACAATTTGTAAGTAAAGAGTTAGGGGATGTGAGGTCGTGATAGTGCCCTGTAGTAGAAGAGGGTGCCTTATAAACGGACGCAAAAAAGGATGCAAAGAGATTGCAAATATCTGAACCATTACAAGCGCGTCTGTCATCTAGATGCATTGATGACGGGTACGTACTTTTGTTCTGACGCTTATTTTTTAGGTGACTCCAGAACAGTTTCGGATTTTTAGACAAAGAGTCTTCTATGTTATTAATGTAGTTCTTGTAACACGATTCAATCAGCGATGAACATCGTCTTTTCAGTAATGAGAAACTCAGTTTATCCAAAGGATTTTTATATTGACGGTACCTTTTACGAACCTTATATTTCTCATTTAACAAGTTTATAAGTTCTTTAGTAAACCATTTGGGATACTTCTGATTGGTCTTTTTACTTAAAGGTACGTGTTTTGCAATTGCCTCTCTAATAACCCTATACAACAAATCAACCATATCATCAACGTTGTTCAAGACTGAGAATTCATCAGCCCAAGAAATAGAGTTGAGTTCGCTTATAATTTTATTAAAATCTGCTCTGTGAAAATTAAACTTGTCGCTAGGAATCTGGGGTGAGAGACTTGGAGTACTACTATACGATAAGACAAATTCTAAAGGCGGGTGGTACAGGTCAATATTGCTAAGTACGTACTTACTTACTTGCATGTGGTAAATTTTTTCAGTCGAAAGTACTAGGTCTAAAACTTTTCCTTGGTTATTCAGGATTGTATTGTGTTGTTTTAAATTATTAAGGGCTAAAAAGTCTAGTAATTTGTTCCCAAGTGGGCCAGGTATGGATGCCGGTAAGGACCCGCTATTTGTATTGTTGGGCCATGCTATCGAGCTTAGATTAAAATCTCCTAGTATAAGTGTGTTATTGTGTGATTCTAAAATTCGATTGGTATTGTTAATAAAATGTTCGAGAATGTGTTTTTGAACCGGAGGGGGTATGTAAACCGCACATATGTATAAATTATCTAGGGATTTCCGGTTTTTACCCCTATCTAACTCCACCCAAAGATCTTCGCAACCGCTTTCGAACTGGGTTAGTCTCCTCGATTTAAAACGCTTAGATATGGCAATTAAAACACCACCACCCGATTTCTTGTTGTGAAATTCACTGGTCTCTCGATCACGTCTATATGTGACATAACGATCATCAAACAGTTCTGAATTGAATAGGGTATGGTTTAGCCATGTTTCACACAGTACAATTACATCATAATCGCAACATAAAACATTTTTATATAAGTCTAAAGTTTTAGTACGTAAACCTCTAACGTTTTGAAAATATATACTTAAAGATGAGAATTCTGACAAAAATATATACTCAGATTAAAGATTAAATATTTAGTACAAAAAATCTACAGATTGCACAGTCTTTCTAAGGTTGCTGCGTTGCGAACATAGATGTATTCAGAAGTATCCGTTCTACGCATATATATACGGCCGCTGCGCACCCAGACATGCTTGTAGTTTAGTTCTCTGGCTTTGAGTCGTGCTGCAGCATGAAGCGACTTGTTCTCGGGCGATAAATTTTCGGTAACATATATTGCCGACTTCTTATTTTCACTTAGTCCCAAATGACTTGAGTTCAGTTTGTCATTAGGGTGTTGCTTGTTGTATTTTACAGTAGCCGCTAAAAGCGTATCGCGCAGACGAGGACTGCTCAGTGTAACCAAAATAGCACGGGGACGTGGGCTACCAGGATCCTTCTTAGCAATTCTACTACAGTAGGAAATGTCTGCATCATTTAAGGGGCAAGCTACCACTTTACCCAGTTGTTTTACGACCGTGACTATGTTTTCTGTCTTGTGTTCAGGTAAGCATTGAATTTCAAGATTTGATGAACGCATCAGTTGATCCAATTGAATACAGCGCGCGGAAATAGCCATGAGATCATTTTTGAGAGACTCATTTTCATTCTTTATGCGATCGATGTCACCTTTGTACGCTTTTATTTCAGCATTTAGCTTCTCGAAATGGCTGTTCATGAAAGTAATCGACTCGCTAAAATTTCTGATATCGTCTTTCATTTCACGCAACTGATCGTTAATATCACTCTTGAAATCGGCAATGCAATCAGTAATACAGGCCCGTAATTCTTCTTTTATAATACAGCGAAGATCTGAACGTGATAAACAACAGGATGAACAGCCAGTATTCGCATCCTTGGTGCCGCGAAGCTCAGTAGTCCCGCGCTTAGCCACGTTAACGTTAGAACGCGAGCTTGGAGATAACATCGGCCGGACTGGCGTGTTTGAGTTATCACTCTTAGGAGCCTTACTGCGACAGGTCGGACAGGACCACTTCGATTTAGTATCAGTAGAGAGGTTTTTAAACTCTTTATTGGATATGCCGACACAAAGTGTGTGATAATACAGCAAACACAATCGGCATTTTAAACATTCATGGTCTTCAATAGTCGATTTACATGCCGAACAAAGCATTTTTGTTATTTGTGTAGCCGTTTATGTTTTATAAAACAGAAATGTAGGTGCTTCTAGTATTAAGTTGCGGTAACTCACTTGTTAGAATTCTGGGCGAACGAAGTGTAGTGGTGCGACAAGAACGAATTATTTCGAAGCGCAGCTCCTCTCTTTCCCGCGAGGTGAGGAGGGGCCTACCTCAGCAAGCACGGCCGCTGCGAGGTGCGCAGGCGACGTATTTATTTACAAATACGACTCGTCACTCCAATACCGAGCTTATGACCCGATATGTATACAGGTTAATACTGCGTAAAAACTTTGGTAATAATTTAGCAAAAATTTAAACGACGCCTTTCAAAGTGTGTGGTTTGAGTGAGTATAAGAAAGTATTTGTAATTTTTTTTATACGGCAGTAGGCGATTGATATCTAAAAATAACAACTTTACAAATGTTTTACTAAAAGCTAGTATACAAATCTTACATGTATCTTTCACGGATTTATAGATCAGGGCGGTCTTAGGTGCCAACTGAGTGAGCATACATTAACTGATATATCTCACGTTTTACCTTTTTACAAATTGTAAGATTGATTTTACAATTGTTTTTACACTTTTACTAAATTACTAGCATATATTATTAATTTTATTTAGGGTGATCACTCAATCCACACGCACGTCCGTATTTTATTACCATTTTATTTGGCACGCTGCATGCACTGCTGCTTGGTATTTGCGCTAAATTATTTTGTATGAGTTGAGCTGGTGCAGAGAAGGAGCTTGCTGCATCTCGTTTTAAGCGGTTTCTCGGCGCAATCTCATCAGCTTTCGCTGCATCAAGCGAATGAGAAAGTATACTTGCTGATTTAAAAATGGAGTGTTCATGTTCGCTAGTAATAGTTATGATAGAACTTCTACACGGCTTCGATACTTTTTGAGTACACTGCCAATAGAACTTGTTATTATTACATGAATTTACATTATATTGATAACCATTTAATAGCAATATGTCCATTCCGCGCACTGATTTTTCTATTATCAAGTCACATTCTCGAATTGTTTTATCGTCCGACATGATTAGTCACTGTTATGAAGTGAATTAAACTCAATAATAAATATTCGAAACGCAGTGACCTCCTGTTGCACTGTCTAACATTTTATTTTCTAAGTACCTACCTACCCACCGTTTCCGTATGTTTTAGACTAAGGCACCACCACAAAGCGCCTACCTGATATTGAATATTGATAATTAAATAAAAAGATTCCTCGGGCTAACTTGGTTCGATGAATTGTAGTAAGGAAAAACGTACTTATAATTAAAAGTGTTTAGGTGAAACGTAGCACCGAAGAAACGTATGGTCAAAGACAAAAGTGGAGTAGCATCGTAAAGTACACATTCGCATACTGATCCGAGTGAATATGTGTGATGTTTTAACGCAAACAATGAAACATTATTCAATGTAATGATAGTAGGTGATGTTCGTCATGCGCGTGTGTGCAAACGAGTTCTTGTATATATAACTATGATAACTACTATCCCTTATATTCAACAACAGTATCCGCATTTTCAGTTAATGCTTAATTTTGCCTAACGTATCGCAGGTTTTGATAGCGAAGCGGTCAATGAGTCTTCTCACTTTATCACTAAAATATAATAGCGATGGTTCAAATCCTGGGTTCCTCTACCTGCACTTTTTGTTTTTTTATTACTGAAATTTGCAAATAATGAATCTAAACATCATTTTTGTCTACCTATTACGCTAGAGTGATAAAAAACACAAAAAGTGTTTATCAGGAATAAAACTAAAAATTAAATCATTTAATTATTATAATAATTATTATTTATCAGAATTAGTTTAATACTAAAAAATCACTTTTTGTTGTTATTTTTAATAAATAAATAAATAATGCAAATTATAATTAAGGAAAACAAAATTTTATTCAATTTATAACAATAATATTTCATTATAAAAACAATGTCAAAATATGATTACTTACTGAAAATGAACTTTAATTAAATTTTCCGTAAATGTTTCAATACTATATAATAAAAAAACATCTTTAGTCTTTACTGTTTATATTCATTTTACTTACAAATAATCTATCTGCTAGCTGTGAAAACTTTTTTGGCTTCTTTTTTGTATCAAATCTGTCTATAATACTAATTTAGCTGTAAGTTTTCATAAAATTGTAAAATAAAATAAATATTTTACAATTATAATGACGATTGAGGTTATACCTAGCTTAATTATTCTTTTTCACAAGAAAAAGAAGATTGAAACTTAACCTCAATTCTATCTGTTCTAACATCGTCAACCAGCACGTCACCTATTTGTAACAACTTTGTTTAATATTTAGTGTGAACAATGGATTGTTCATAATACAGCTCAAGAGACGTCTATGCATGGAGGTCACAATATTAGCACACATAGTTCGCAACGGTCTCGTCGTCGGTATGAAACCCTTAGATTCATAAGCATTCACCATTCATCTTCGCTGAGTTTGGTTAATAAGAAGCGGTCTTCTACTTCTCGTCCGACATTTTAAGCTCCCTTTTTCTTCAAATCGTTTCACCCAACGACTTACAGGATTTCTCTGAAATAAAATCAAAAATCTTATGACATAATCGTAGATAGCGATTCCATAACAGCGAAATCGTAAATCACAATACCATAACATAAGTTTAAAATAATAACTTACTCTTAGAGTTTAGTCCAGTTTCATCGGCAATTTAAGATATATTAAGTCCATAATTATGCCATATATTTGCCCTGCATTTAATATTTATATTAGTTTGAATTTTAAATGTAGACTTTCAATCAAAATATTAATAAAATTATTGCAATAATAATGACACAAACGCTCGTAACAAAGATCACCAACCAACAACATCACATAATTCTATTCAATTGAGAAATTATTATATTTTTTAAATCCACTCTCATCTTTTGAATAACTGCAGTTTAAATAAGTCTTAAAGTAACAAGTCATCGATATTTCTAATTTAAGAAAAAATGCAAGTAGGTTATCACTTTCTGGGGATCGAACCAACAAGCGATACATTTGAGATCGTACTATTACCAACGTAACTACAACGTCAATAACTTGTTTATTCGAAATTAATACTCACAATCATAAATTAGAACAGGCGAGCCTAGCCCCCGTTATGTTTTGGCAAGTAACTTGCAGTACAACTCGCACTTGTTTTCTTCAGTTCTTTGGTCTTTTAGATCTCTATTTAAAGTATTAAATGTATCGTTCACCTGCTTGCTAGCTTCATTGATGAGATATTCAGAACATTTTGCTCGTCGACGCGGGTGCTGTGGTGGAAATGACTGATGGCTAGTTGAAGCTATTGGAGATTGCGGCATTGAAGATTCTTCATTCGTACTTGACTCTTCTTCAATTTCAACAGCTTGTGAATTGTTTCCCTGAAATGCAAATAGAATATAAATAAGTAGCTTTTGCCCACGACTTCACCCGCGTAGACTTCAGTTATCACAGTAAAGTACCCTATGTGTTAATCCAGTGTTTGATCTATCTACCTCCCAAATTTTATTCAAATACGTTTAGCCGTTTAGGCGTAAAAGAGGAACAAACATCCATACATCCATAGGTACATACAAACTTTCGCGTTTATAATATTAGTAAAGAAAGGATTTATTATTAGAATATTATATAATTTTAAATATTTTTTATGTTTGTTTCAGATCCCGTCTAGTGCCCAGAAGTGGCTAGATATAGAAAAAGGATTTAGAACAAAATTTCCTCACTGCGTTGGAGCAATTGACGTCAAACACATAGTTTTACAATGCCCGGTCGGATCTGCATCTGAATGTTATAACTACAAAAATACATTCAGAATTGTTCTCTTGGCATTAGTTGACACAGTAATTATCGTTTTATTTTCTCTGACATTGGAAGCCAGGGACGAATCAGCGATGGCGGAGTGTTTAGGAATTCTTTGTTGTGGCAAAGTTTGCTCAAATAATCTTAAATTGCCATTACAGTCTCCACTTCCAGGTTCAGATAAAAATGTGTCTTATGTATTTATAGCAGATGGCGCATTTGCTCTAGATACTCATATAATGAAACCATACCCAGGCAATCACGCTACTGGCTCGCAAAAACGAATTTTAACCAGCGATTAACAAGCGCACGTGTAATATATATAATAGATAATGTTTTTGGGATATCGCCGCCAAAATTTTGAATTTTCTGAAAACCTATATTATTAGATCCTAACAAAGCATCAGTAATAACAATGACATGCATTTTACTGCACAACTTCCTTAGGAGTGAAACATCTAGTACATTATTTATATAGTAGTATAGTATATTACATGTACAGTGGATAATTTTGATGATAATGGGATTTTGGTCCAATCTGGTTCTTGGAGAAATGACGTTTACAATGACGGTGCCCTGCAGCGTCTGGGTCAAATACCACACAGAGCAACATTAAATGCAACTCAGATAAGAGAAGAGTTTATTTCATATTTCTGTATGAACTGATATATCCAATAGATTTAAATAATTCCGTCAAAATAAACTAAAATACCTACGTAATTTAACAAAAAAATGTATTTTATTTTACATACTTGTCTCTCCGTGTTTATTGTAGGCAAACATTCATTGATGTCACCCAAAAAGCTTTTCATCAGTTCGTATAAAAATCATATGGGTTTATAAATATCATTTATACCGGCACCGGATTTAATTGAAGCTTTTTCTTCCTCAGGTTCCCTCTAAAAGTTAACATTAATGAAATTTTTTTGTTCTTTCACTCCTGTATACATACAATACAAAATAAATTATTGCACTCCACAAGAAGTAAAAACAAGTTACAGTTAGGTACAAACCTATATTTAATTCTCTGCTTATCCGATCCACACGTCATTTACTTTATTTTTATCTTTGTGATAGGGATTTTTTGGATTCCAAATGATTGGTTCCATTTAATAAAGTTCCATAAAACTAATGCACAAATCGTAACTCCACTCCGCCGCCATGATAAAAACACGTGCGTCCTTACTCTGCAGCAGTCGACAACAAAGTGTTAGTTATTGTGTTAATCACAATATTTATAATAATCGAAATTTAAAATTGCACAGCGTAATCAACGTTTTAATCACAATAATTTACTTATTCTCTACAAAAAATGTCACTGATCAACATATATGTTTACCTAATTAAAAAGAATATATTGTGATTTATAAATATATGTCTCCCAAGTGACGTGTAAATGTTTTATTTCTCTCGTTTTAATGTGCATTTAATAATAAAATACATCATCTATTTAACACCACTTGTGAAAAATTTATTCACATCACTATACAGAGTGATTTTGAAATCTTGTAATTCCTTTTAACCACGCATTCTACTGGTGATATAGAATAACCCTGACCATATTTTTATTTAATTAGATATATTTTTTTTGAAAAATTATTATACCGTTTTTTTCGTGAAATGGTGTCAGATAGTCATATGTTAACCAACCGAGGCAATTTTAATTTTTTACTAATTAAAATAAAAAACATATTAATAATTAATGTCGTAAATAATAACGGGCGGTCCTTTTTATTGCCCCTTATTATTTACGACATCAGTTATTGTTATGTTATTATTGTTAAATTAGTAAAATATTAAGATTGTGTCAGGTGGTTAAAATATGACTATTTGAAATCATTTCATGAAAAAAATCTGTACTCTAATTTTGCCGAAACCATTATTCTAATTAAGAAAAAATATGGTCAGGGTTATTCTATATCACCAGTAGAATGCGTGGTTAAAAGGAATTACACGATTTCAAAATCACCCTGTATATTCAGTTCTAGCATCGCTACTACTGGGGACATATCAATTTATTTTTCCATCTGTCACCGCTGGTGGCAACTGGGAATAAAATGAGTGGCCACTCCCAATTGCCACCCTTGGTGGCGCCACCACTGGTGGCAAATGGGATTTTTTTCGGAAAAAAATCCCATTTGTCACCAGTGGTGGCGTCGACGGTGGGGGCAAATGGGGATAACCCGTAACAATAACATTCGGTTTAAAAATTATATAGTTTATTTGTAGTACAAAAATTCTAATGTACGTTACATGGTCACGTAACAAATATTACAACAATTTATGACTAGCAACATTGCTTCTAGGGAGCTGACACCAACCGCACAAGTGTGTTCACTACCTAACGCTAAGTGAATGTTAACATTATTAGGGCACATTCAACGATGTAAACGGATGTGCAGAACTCGCTGCTATATCGCTTCATCAAAACTCGGATTATTGGCAGATATAAAGACGTTAATCCAACCAATGTGGACATTCGAAAATGTCGAGATGTTCCATGCACAATGGTGGGCACAAGGAACGTTTTTGCCTAATCCTTCTCACACTGAGAAGAGGCCCGGTTCCAGCAGTGCGACAGTTTAATACAGGGCTGATATTATATAATTATTTTTATGTAAATAGTTGGAGATGGAGGTAGCCTCCGTCTAACATTCAGTTTCAGTCAACATTCAGTACAGGACACTATTTTGACAATTCTCATACATTGAACGGGCTATTAGTATATATACCACAAGTACATGTTCTGAACGGTAAGACTAAGCGTTTCTATTTTCCAGTTTTTATAACATTAAAGAGGTACAACAATAAACGTGACTATAAACAATAGTAAACATAGTTTGGCGGGTGCGCAGTCTACGATATTTCTAAATGCGGCATATCCTACTAATAAAAATGATTCCTCAATTATATCTGTGCTCGAGTGTTACCTTCTGTATTTTTATAATAATTTCCATCTTAGCTAGCTTATCTAAGCTTCATAAACTCTATACAATTTAAGCACCTAGCACGATAGTTATAATATATCAAGTGCTAAGATTTCTATTACAAAAAAATATGCGTTCTACTTCTTATAATATAGTATCTTAATTTATTTTAAATCCTAAAATGGGGCACAAGTATGTTATATATTAACAATTCACAGCAGTTTTCGTTGTCTTTACTCACGGTGAACGTAAGTAATATAATAAGTAATCTTCCAAAGCATTCATGCACTTTAAAAGAATCCGGCCTAACGGTTATGTACGTTAGTATGCTCTCAGACAATTGTAAAATAAACATGAAATATATATTTTCATGGGATCTGTTAGTATGGAGATGTTTTTGATTTGATGATCTAGGTAATCTTAGAGTAGTGATATGTGCTAGTTAGGTATTCTAAAATTATTCAGACCTTACTAACTAATGACCCAGGTGCAATAGGCGGAGACATGAAAGAAATTTCGATAATGCTACCGTGGTATCAAGTAGTTTGTAAACGAGACCTAATTTTGTCAAATCAAAGTAATTTATTTAAAATAACGATTCAAGGAGAACTTGCAAAATATTATAGACGTTAATTCTACATTCATCAAATACTTTGAATCATCAATTACATCAATTACATTGAAGAGGTTACAAATACCAATAAATGTGGCAACTTTTAACTATACTATCTAAATAGATTGATAGCTGTGCCATAAACTCGTACATATAAATAAACATCAGATTTTTTTTAGTATGGACGTATTTATAACTAACAACGTTTTGAGAGTGTGGTAATATTTAACATACAATATGAATTTAATAAGAAGAACAAGACTGGCACCGTGGCCATTCAGCAGTGGTCTACTGGTGCCTATGTTTGTGGAACACTCGCACGTTGACGCTGGTGTGTGGCCGCGCCGTCTGGTCGGCGGACTCGCTCGAACCGCTCGTTGTGGTTCGCTGACTTAGATCTGACGACCTGAAGGCAATTCAATGTATTCCATGAGCGAGAAAGTCTATTATTTAAATAATTTTATTGCTAGAAACTGTTCCAATATTTCAACAAGTCAAACAGTGACCAGTTGTCAAACCAACTACTATTACTACTAGCTAGGTGAAAGTGACCTATACTTATATATTGTGCAAAAGGTGTTAGAATCTACCTACATCCCACTGTGGGTCTTTCGCAGGCCTTTGGCCATGGCCCTGATCTGTTATGGATTACCAGTCGTCCCCAACAATAAGAAAGGAGAGACAAGTTGGACAAAACACACAACGTCGTTCCTGCTTAATCCTGGCCTACCCGCTCAGACTTGGAGCCGGTGACTTTGCTGATTTTGTTGTGATCGTTACAAACAACAAGGCAGCCAAATAACGTTGAGATTGTCTTTCTGCGATAAGTGAGGTTTCCAGAGTTTCTTATAGAGGTGCTGTGGATTTTGGCACGCTCTGGTAGATTCCATTTTTAAAGAGTGGAGCGGTACGCCAGGTTTTGTAAGCATAAATAAAAATACCCCTTACTAATAAGTGAGTCGTATGCTATATTGCTACATACATGAGCGGACCCTATTATTAAAAGAAAATATCCGTGCCTGGCGTGAAGACGTTGATATCTCGACATACATTCGCGCTTCTTTAGTCCGTGTTCTTTCAGGGGGGAAAATCCAATTTAATTAATTCATAACTTTTTGAGTTATAACTTACATTCGGTAATACCTGGATATCTTGGTATTGAATGTACATTATTTAACATAAAGATATATCGAATTAACGCACCACCTATATTCTGTTAACAGATTGATATATCGACATATCAACATTTGTCCGCTCATGAAAAAAAATACTGCTACCAATATATTGATATGTTGGTTTATCAATTTATCCTCGCTAACAAAACAAATACGAAACAAGATATCTCAAATTGTACAATCTGTAGATTGCTGTTTCAGTAAATTATATGTTGATATTTTTAGATATTATGTTACTTTATAACAATATGCCAAGGATGAAACGCATTATTTGTGATTATAATGGTACTTGCTATAATACTAGCACTAGCACTTTGGTTATAATAAAGTGTGTGAACCCCATTTAATTGTTCTATAACAAAACGTGAAATACTTATTATAGAGGCTGTGCTGTGAATTCATTAATATCCTACAAATAAATGTTTGATAGAACAAAGCCATAATTATCTCCTAGATATAGTCCTCCTAGATATTGTTTACTCTATAAGGATTATTTTAGATCGCCGGGTGATTTTTAAGTAAAACGACGTGTAGTTATTACGAACGTTTATTTGCAACTGCTAAATCATTAGACATCATTCGATACAGTGGACTGTAAATAGATATATGCATATACATATAGTATGTAGGTGGTTCATACCACACAAAACTCTAATCCATTTAGACATTCCGCCCGCCAAAGAATATAGTTCTTTAACTACATTTTAACAAAATCATTTAACTCATAGACCTATATTATGTACTTATGCGTAAACATAATACATATTAGCTGTAAAAAAAAAGAAAAAAACTTGTGACATTTTTACTTCACACAAAATCTTAACATAAATAACAATTGAATAACAGAATAACCTATGTATGTAGGTCTTCCTGATTTGCAAGATGTAAACACTTTGCATTTTGAATAACATTGATGTCTAACATGATAATTTTATATGTACATACATAGCTCAACTAAACGATGCAGATAAATAATGTGTTTGGGTAACTCATTAAGTACCTGTATATAGTATATAACATAAATACAATGTTTAAAGGTTCTTTAACAGGTAGGTAATTTACATGAATAAAAATACAATTATCTACTTATAATAGGCTACGTTAGAATTTTTACAGTATAATAGGTATGATTAAAAACAAAGCTTATTTAGTTAAAATACAAATTTTGCTCACTGGACGCTTCAATTCTCCGGTTTTACACTTCACAGATACAACTCGAGTTACATTATCTGGTCCAGGGTATTTGTTGACTATCTTACCAAGTAACCATTTAGCTGGAGGTAAATAATTTTCCTTTATAACAACAATATCGCCTATTTCTGGTTCATTACGTTTAGTGTTCCATTTATATCGTTGATTTAAATTAACTAGGTATTCTTTATACCACCTATGCCAAAAATCTGTAACAATCTTTTGCGTCAATCGCCATCTATCCAAACCAACTACATTAGAGTTATTAATATAATCTTCATCTGCAATATTTAACAAGGATTCACCTACCAAAAAGTGACCTGGTGTCAAGGGTAGAGGGTCATTTGGATCATCGCTTAACAAAGAAATCGGCCTCGAATTTAAACACGCCTCCACTTGCGCCAGAACAGTTGACATTTCCTCGTAGGTAAGTGTACTATTTCCTACTACCTTTTTTAAATGGGTCTTAGTGCTGCGCACCGATGATTCCCATAAACCGCCAAAATTCGGTGAGTGGGGAGGAATATAGTGCCATGTGGTTCTTTCTAAAGAAAGTAACTCTGCTATTTCTCCCGGAAGAGAAGATCGGGTACTATTAAACATTTCTCGCATTTGTTTATTGGCGCCAACAAAGTTAGTGCCATTGTCACTGTATAAATCCTGACAATGACCCCTGCGAGCAGTGAATCGCCTAAAGGCGGCAATAAAACCTTTAGCCGTCATATCAGTCACGGCTTCTAAATGGACTGCTCGTGTCACCATGCATACGAAGATGCAAATATAGCTTTTGTAGGACTTAGCTCCTCGACCTGGTGAAAATCTGATAAAAACAGGGCCACAGTAATCCACGCCAGTAGACTTGAATGGTTTACTGGGCTTTACCCTTGCCTCTGGAAGCAAACCCATAAGAGGAGTAGTCTGTTTCGTGGAATATCTTAAACAAATAGTGCATTCTCTAAAATATTTTTTAACTCGCTCTTTAGCACGTAATATCCAGTATTTGGATCTTAGAAAGTTTAACATAGCCTGTGGACCACCGTGCAATGTTTTTTCATGAGCATGCGCAATTAAAACTTTGGTAAAATGATGTTTACCAGGCATAATTATCGGATGTCTTGTATCGTAACTTGCGTCCGATTGTGCTATGCGTCCACTGACTCTTAGTATCCCTTTTTGGTCCACAAAGGGACAAAGAGATCGTAATTTACTCTTTTTAGGTACACATTCTCGAATCTTTAACTGTTTTATTTCAAATGAAAACTCGCGCTCTTGTACTTGTTTAATGCATGATAATAATGTTTCGCTCATTTCTCTTGGTGTAATAAATTTAGGTAGTTTAGGTCTGTTATCTTTCTTTAATTTAAAATTCAAAACTCGTCTACAATATGATACAATTTTTAATAATTTATTTAATGATGAATATTTTGACCACAAATATTCCTCATCCACATCAGATATAACAGTTAAAGATTGGATCCGTTCCTCTTCATGTGTGTCTTCAATAAGTTTGTTATCTATAGGTATTGTAGTTTCTGACAACCACTGTGGTCCTCTCCACCACAATATATGCTCACTCAACTCATTGGGCTGCAGACCACGCGAAGCACAATCCGCAGGGTTTGTCTCCGATGAGACATGGCTCCACTGGTTACAGTCCATAATACTTAATATAGTGGACACTCTGTTACTAACGAATGTTACCCATCGACTTGAGCCTCCTTTTAGCCATGCTAACACTATGGTGGAATCGGTCCATCCATAGAGATGTTCCTTGGGTATCTCTAGAACTTGTGATACCTCACTAATAAGCTTGGCCGCTAAGGCAGCGCCACATAATTCAAGTCGGGGAATGGAAATCTCCTTTACAATTGGGGCAACTCGAGTTTTTGCGGTCAGTAAATGTACATGCACTCTATTTAAACTATCAATGACTCGTATATAAACTACTGCCGCAAAAGCTGATTTTGAAGAATCTGAAAACACGTGTAACTCTCTCTTGCAATCTCGTGTAAAATTTATCCATCTAGGTATCTTAACATTTTGTAAATCTATTAGCTCTTGTCTGTATTTTAGCCACTCACAAAGCAATTCATCCTTCAAACACTCATCCCACTCAAGACCTGATTTCCACAATTTCTGAATTATAATCTTAGCATTAACTACCACTGGGGCAATCCAACCTAAAGGGTCATATAATCTCGCGACTTCAGATAATACTTTTCTTTTAGTAACTAAATCTTTAGGTTCAGGTAAGTTTAACACGTATTCAAAATTATCATTCTTTCTATTCCAACTCAATCCTAACACTTTAATTAAATCATTGAATTTTATAGGTTGTCTTTCACCCAACTCAGTCTTACCAATCTGCTCTAAAAACTCCTCATTGTTACTATTCCATTTTTGTAACTCAAAACCACCACTTCTCATTAACTCATTCATCTCCTCGTAAATTTGTATTGTCTCATTAACCGTATCAGCTCCCGCCATTAAATCATCCATATAATAGCATTGTTTTGTTATCCTCGCAGCTAATGGATACCTTTTCTTTTCTAACTCGGCTAGTCTATGCAATACTTTGACAGCTAAATATGGCGCGCATGCTGTACCAAATGTTAAACGTAACAGTTTGTAACGTTGTATGGGCTCCGATGGATTAAACCTCCAGACGATTCTCTGGAAATCGGTGTCCTCATATGCCACCCTCACCATCCGATACATTTTGGCAATATCGGCTACGATACAGATTTTATCATGCCGCCATCTCATCAGTATATGTCTCAAATCTTGTTGTAACCTTGGTCCAACAAGAAGTTCATCGTTTAGTGACACACTATTGTCACCTTTGCTCGAAGCGTCAAAAACGACTCTCACTTTTGATGTATCTTTATCTTCTCTCACCACAGCATGGTGAGGAAGATAGACAGCCTTACGGCTCTGTAATTCACTCTCAGAAACCACTCTCATATGATTCATGGTCAAGTACTCACTCATAACTTTATTATATTCTTCTCTCAATTTTAAATCTTTCGATAGCTTTCTCTCCAAATATTCTAACCTCTTTATGGCTCTCTGTTCTGTATTACCATATTGACATTTAGGATCATTCGTTGCAAAAGGTAATTTCACTATAAATCTACCTTCATTATCTCTCACTGTAGTTGAATCAAACAAATTCTCACATACTTTCTCCCTATCAGTCATATCCTTCTTTATTAAATTAGGCTCATCTTCCATCTCCCAAAACTTCTTAAGTAACTCATCCTCTTTCATATGTATATGCATGCTAATAAGATTACCTTTTACTAATGCTCGAGGTCCTTTTGAAATTCTTCCTGACAAAATCCATCCAAACAACGTATTTTGGGCTATTACATTACAATCAGGATGCTTCATAATACCATCAAGTAATATTTCACTATAAACCTCTGCACCTAGCAAAATATCAATCTTACCTGGCACAGCGTATGTAGGATCAGCTAAAGGAAGATTGTCCATTTTCACCCATTTGGGAGTGGTCAAATTGGTTGAAGGAAGTAGTGACGTTAAAGAATGCAACACATAAGCGTTAACTATGATGTAACTAGCAGGATTATAACGTGATTCCAAGCGAAGTGAAACCGTGTGTTTAATTCTCATACGACCATCTCCTAGCCCTGACACCCAGCCACTTACTGCTTTACGTACAAGACCTAATAATTGCACAGTAGACTCAGATACAAAAGATGCCTGTGACCCTTGGTCAATTAAAGCACGAATAAAATACTTAAAACCATTAGAACGGAATACCTTAATTTTAGCCGTCGCAAGTAGCACGCTGTTGGGTTGTAGCTCCTCTCTAGAAAATGTAGCAGTAATGTTTGTGTCACCTCGTGATGTACTCGCTCTCTCATGTTGTGGTTCACTCGTTGACACTGCAGTTGCCTGCTCCTTACTACTGGTTGGCTCCTGGTTATCCCTCTCGAAGTGTAACATCGTGTGATGTCTCCTTCCACATTTTTTACAACTAAATGCTTGACGACACTTAACGACCGCATGTGTCGGGGATAAGCAATTAAAGCATAATTTAGTTGTTTGTACAAACTCCTGTCTTTCCTTAGGTGTTATAAGGCTAAACCGCTTACACTGGTTGAGATAATGGTTTTCGTGGCACATCGGGCACTCTTGTTTACTCTTAGATTTGTCCTCTTTCTCTTTATCCTTCTCTACTGACGCATGAAACGATTTTGATTTAGCCGCAGGCTTAGCTTGTTGTGTGTCACGTTTTCCGTTCGTATCTATCATCTCTAAGGATCGAAATCTATACTCTAAATAATCTCTCAATTGTATCCAAGTAGGCAACTCATCACAGCTCATACTTAAATGCTGCTCCCACTGTTTGATAGATTCCGTATCCAATTTTGAAACAACTAAGTAAACGACAATTGCGTCCCAGGTCTCAGTCTTAATGCCCAAATTCTCCAAAGATTTAAGACAGGTAGACGTTGTATCTAATAAACTTCTAATTGCATTAGCTGACTCGTTTAGAATTTTCTTTGTGGCAAATAAAGACCTCATAACAGCATTGCAGTTATAACGCTTGTTATTGTAACGCCGAACTAACTGCTTCCAAGCTTCCTCATAATTGGATTCAGTCGTTGAAAAATTACTCAGCAGATTTAACGCTTCTCCACTCAAATTGCACTTAAGGTAATGCAGTTTCTGTACCGATGAAATACTCTTATTATTGTGTATTAATGAGGAAAACATGTCGAAAAAGGTTTGCCACTCTTCGTACTTACCCCCAAAAGTAGGTAATTGTATGCGGGGTAGTTTTACATCACTGCAATTGTTGTTCGCGTTAATGGTAACTTCTGGGTTACGTAACTCGGTAACTGGAGGCAAAAACTGTTGCAAAGCTTCTCGTAAATTCGATTTATACTGCATATATAACTCTTCAAAAATCTCATATTTTCCTTCTGTAAAATATGCTTCCTTCTTACTTTTTGCTTTAACAACAATCTCCTTGTGTCCGTCTTTAAAATCTTTAAATAGTTGTTCTAACACCTCCAATCTCGTTTCTATATACTGACGTTTAATTCTTTCCTTCGAAGTTTTCTTAAAATTCCTCTCAGCTTTTATCAAATTCTCGAACATCTCATCTTGTAACGAAAAAAGTGCCTCCATTGTGGTAACAAAACACGTGGTAATCTCAGCAACTAATACTCCGGCCGGTCACTTATTTTAGGTAACAAGTGGCACAATAACAGTTTGTTAACTTTTATTTGTTTTAACACTCACTCAATGTACTGTTATTATGATTTACACCGAAAATCACATACACGTAGTAAACAAGAAGTAGTTCATAACGAATTTATTTAACAGTAATAAGTGTAATAACTCGTTAGTTAAAACTGTCTTATAATTTTTACATTAGGTAAACAAGTCGTCGGACGACACCTCACACTCAGGTAATAAAATCTTTTGTTCTCACGGGTCGGCCTCGCTCGATACTCATTAACACTATCCGGTTCGATTATGGACCAAATGTTTACTCTATAAGGATTATTTTAGATCGCCGGGTGATTTTTAAGTAAAACGACGTGTAGTTATTACGAACGTTTATTTGCAACTGCTAAATCATTAGACATCATTCGATACAGTGGACTGTAAATAGATATATGCATATACATATAGTATGTAGGTGGTTCATACCACACAAAACTCTAATCCATTTAGACATAGTCCTCCTAGATATTGTTTTTGTAATATAGATTTTCAGTTAGTAATATAGGAATTCCAACACAAATTGAAATACATATAATCGCATATATTGAGCTATCCAGTTATGGTCGCCTAGTATCGATTATATTAACTATGATATAATTATGTAAGTACTGCGTTCAAAATGAAATATCTTTATATTAAATTAAATCTATAAAATGTAATATAAACAAAGCTGACACCAAACCTTCGTAAACAAATTCAAAGATTTTTTTACGTAGTTTAGTTGATTGTTTAGTTGTTGTTGCTCGCACCTAATTTTATGATATTAGTATTAGTTATGGAAGGAGTTTCATACTCAATGGTTTATGGAACAATGCGCGGCACCATACATGCCAAAATTAAAATAGCGCGAGAAATGACAGATGTAATGTAATTTCATCGTGAAAACTGCTCGAACGAACCGAAAAATCTACGTCGAATCCTGTTTCTCTGAAATACTATGCCAAATAATTCCATGACCTGAACCTCCCTTTTAAGCAACCCCTTGAAAGATACGTGCAATACATGCGATGTTTACCATGCTAAAATTAAAGTAGCAGATGCAGGTTGCAAAATTATCTTAAAAGCAGAATTAGTTGACCATCACAGTCAATCTGAAAAAGCCTATAATGAAAAACGTTTTGATAAAGACGTTATAAAAAAAGATTCTACAATTAGAGCATTTGCATTTGACCTCCAACAATTCCTGCCAACGCCTTATTTAAAAACTTCGGTCTCCTCTTACAAACGACAGCTTTGGTCATTTAACTAAACCATTCATGACCTAGGAAACAACTCAAGTAAATGTTGTATTAGGGATGAGACCATAGGAGGTCAAGAAGCGAATCAAATTGCATAATGTTTATTTCAATTTTGCCAAAGATTACCACCCGATTTGAAGGAGATAATTTTCTACTCCGAAAAATGCGGAGGACAAAATAAAAATAGCATCGTGGCCATGATGTTTATGTTTTCACTTAATAACCACCCTACTTTGAAATAATCACATATTTCTCATAAGTGGACATGCTCACATGGACACTCAGACCACGCAATTATAAAAAAAGCGAAAAAAGAATGCAAATGAAGATTAATCATTATAAAGATAGGTTGCAGTTACTGAGGATATGCAAAACAAAAAATCACTTTAATGTTGTCGTAATGACTAAAAGATATTGCCGATTTTTCAGAAATAAAATCCAAGAGAGCGCCAATTTTTGTAAAGAAGAATGATGCATCCAATCAAAGATTTCTCTAGCAACCAATTAAATCCAGAAGATCCATTAAATATTTTTTCTTTCGGCACTAATTGGCAGTGCCTCCTTTAAAATTTCCTTCAATCTAAAAGTTATATTACCAGTCCACGGTGTTCCTCGACATAACCGCAATCGGCAGGGCCGCGCCTCCATCTGCCTACCATATTTAGAGAGATATTTTATCCCTACTTGTCTACATTACCGTAGACGAAGAACATACAACTGAGAGACGCACCTAGGGACCGTAGATGCCGCCTCTCGGATCTGGAGCTGATCGGATGGCGGGCAGGCCCACGAAGTCCACGACCCTCAGGTAAAACCGCATGGTGGGTGTAGGTCGTCCCACGCCCTCCGGTTCCCGGTTCTGCGATTGGGGAGAGGGTTTCCTTCATAGAAATAACTTCCTCGTAGAAGGAGGTGACGACGTTCTAACACGCACGGGGTCAGATAGCCGGGGGCGAGAGGGCAACCATTCCAACTGCTGTGACCAACTCACGGTGCTGCGAAGCCCAGGCGGAGCAATCCGTCAACGTGTGCAGCGCCGTGTCTACAAAAACATCGCGGCAGTTGTCATCTCTGTGGTGACAACAGGGCGTCTCTTGTCGACCTATGCGACGCAGGAACCGTGGCCAGTCATTACCTGTGTCAGCCGGAAGGTAAGCGCGCCATGCCGCCTCTCCAGCCACTCCTCAAAAACGGGACCTACCGCTCCGATTGTGGCGTGCCTGATGAACCCAGCTCCTCTAACCCCATGTAAGACCCCAACACGGGTGTAGGAGAGATCGAAAATAATCAAAATAATCCTTAAATCATTAATTAATTACCGTTTATTTGGTATGTTTTTCTTACAAAATTGGTAAATATCTCTGATAATAAAAAAACTGGTTTAATTTAAGCGTAGGTATTTCTTATTATTATTCAAAAGATCACACAAATTTATCCTTAAATCAATTCAGACATACAAGTTTGACATATTATGACAAATCATACCTCGATTTGTCATAATATGTCAAACTTTAAAATTGCTGCCCTGTAAAATCGCTATTTTGGACATGTCAACATATTCACGCCGGCCACGGATATAATCGGAAGCTATCATCCAGCGTGGATCATTGCTTTCAATGCTAGCTAACAAAAGTAAAATTGTTGAGGAAAGTGTTTCAGTATTATGACTTACGAAGGCGTCAGAGTGTCAACGTCCATATTCTGCAAGCAGATCCATTGCGGTGTAAGGGTTTCATCGTTTTTGGCACAGTCCAACGATCCATTAAACAGCAGCAAGTCATCTATCAAAACCTAAAAAGACAGCGAAATAGTCAACAGCTACTATTATAACTCACATAATAAAATTATCGTTATTTCTACAGATACATAGATCAGCTTTATGTCCTAGAAACTTGCTTCATTATGTCCTTGCCACATGCAAGGCGGTAACTTTCTCCCAGGGGTTGCGCTTTGTTTGCTCGTCTGCCACCACTAGCAAAGCAATGGCAAAATCTAGTAATTAAATGTAAAGGGAAAATTATAAGTTTAGTGAATGGATCCTTACTCCAAATTCCTTGACGCCCCGCGTCGGCGTCTTCCCATAGTTCCATATCTTCAAACCGTACACGGAAACTGGAACGTCGAATACAAAGAATACCCTGCAAGAATAAAATAACTTCGTAAGGTTTTTGGATGGAGCACTGTTCACCTAATTACTATCAATACATGGCAAGTAGCAGACATCTTCAAAAGAAAACTTAATGACGTTTTCCTATGATAGTTGAGGTTCCAGAATTAAAAGTGTTATTGTAATTTATTTTTATTTGTCGATGAGCTTGTCGGTCTATGATCATGAGTGTTGCATGTGTGTAGAGCGCACCTGTTGAGCGTGTTGGGCAGCACGGGCGCGAGCCACGAGGGTATATATATATGGGAATAGTCCCAGTTGTTACCACTGGCTTTGTCACCACTGAGGATAAATGGGAAAAATAATCCCAACTATCGCCAGTGGGGACGTATAACACATACTTTCCCGGTCTATTCCCAGTTGTTACCACTGGCTTTGTCACCACTAAGGATAAATGGGAAAAATAATCCCAGCTATCGCCAGTGGGGACGTATAACACATACTTTCCCAGTTATAGCAACTGGCTTTCTCACCAGTGGTGACAAATGAGAAAAAACATCCCAACTATTGCCAGTTGGGATGTACGACACAAGTATGGTCGCAAATGTCGTCTACCAAGAATGACATATACAAAATAAAAGTCGAGTGATCAATTCTATATTATTATTAATTGTAATTTTAAATCACAGTTGCACAACAATAAGGTAATGTAATGTAATCAACAAATGTCACCACCATATAGTAAACATGGAAAATCAGTATATGTAAATTTAATTCCAATATGTTATACAGTATTATTAATACTATATATTCTAAAGGCATTGTAAATATGCCTTTGCTACACTGGGCCAAAAAAAAATGTTTCTATAGTTTAGGATAGTAGAGTAGTCTCGTTTCCACATTTTACAAATGTACCCGTGGTCTTGTGCTAATTAATTGACAGCATTTCATTTTTGCAACATCCGCATATTTATTATACTAGATGAAAATAGATTTAAAAAAACACTCATATAATTACTTTTTCCGAAATACGACTGTTTTCATTCATGAATTCCTCTTTGAATTTTGATTTATTTTAAAAAGACAAAGATTTTTGTTTTAGACAAGTTCTAATTTTCAAATGTTGTCAATTAGAGATGACGTTCCTCATTCTCAATACGTGCCTTAAATATGTCGGAGCAAAGTGTGACTGCATCGAGATCTCCTGAATCTGACTCATTGGTCTATATAAAACGAAGACATGGGGTAATATTACTTCATGAAGGATATCAGTATCACACTAAACGAAAACATAAAAGTGGTTTGCCTGTGTGGGAATGTACCAAACGAGCTACATGTACATATTTTAAGAATAAAAGTTAGTATCCATATAAAATGTATTTGGACACATTGGAACTAACTCGATTTATGGGATTTAAAATTCCTTTCTTTTTGTAATTTACCTTTTTCTTCTCAGGCTGATAGTATAATAGACAAGAAACTTCATACGAGTACCCCCGATTTTGCCAAAAATTAAATTGATGAAGCACTTTACAAATGTAAAAGAGACCTGACTACATCAGAATTTCCAAGCGTTCCTTCGACGTACAACTCGATGGTGGCAAAACTACAAGATTCTGGAGTTTCATTGGTAGGTAAAATATCGAATTTTACCAGTGTTAAATCGTCGCTATACAGACACCGTAATACCGCAGCTAATGTAGCTAAATTACAATTTAAAATCGTGGAAGAGGTTGAAGTTCCCCCTAAGTTTGAAAAGTTTTTGCTAGCAGATTACTCATGCTACAATAATAGAATATTGTTATTTGCCTCCGAGCAAGCAAGACGAACAATTTGTGAAATCAAAGACTTTTACGGTGATGGCACTTTTAAAAGTTGTCCAGTGCCGTTTGCTGAGCTGTACACTATTCATGGAGACTTAGGGAGTACTGTCAACCATACCAACATTGTTCCACTTGTATACGCTCTTATGAGTAGTAGGAATACACAATTGTATATGATTTTATTTAGTTTGATGAAATCAGTATTGCCAGGATAGAACCCACGAAAATTTAAAGTCGACTATGAGAGGGCTGCAATAAAAGCTGTCATCGAAATATTTCCAACTATAGAGGTGAAAGGTTGTTTCTATCATTATAACAGAGCCATATGGGCCAAAAGCCGTGAGTTGGGAATTACTCATTCGCAAGATCAAAGAATTGTAAGGATGGTAGCGCTTAGTGCCGTTCTTCCATTATTACCACTTAACGAAATCATGAATGGATAGCAATATATAATCCGCAACGCCAATGATGATCCTAAAACAGTTAAATTTATTCAGTACACGGAAAGACAATGGCTTCGAGAAGATTTCTTGCAAATATGGTGTGCATACGGAGAACAACACTGAACTACCAACTCTCTTGAAGCATGGCATTTCAAATTAAATCGGGCTGTAAGCAAAAAATCCCCAAACCTAATGCACTTTCTTAATATTCTACATGAAGATTCGACTTTTTGCAAACATCGCATCCGCGACGTTTCTAACAGTTATCATACCGGGCTTACTAAAAAGCGTTTAAAGAAGTCCATACTTACCGACGAATTTATCCAAGAAACACAATTACAGCTTGAAATGGGAGACATTTCGGTAGGCCATTGTTTAGAGATCTTAAGACATTAATAAATATGGAAATTTATAATATGGAAAGATTAACAAAAGATGTGAATTATTTTTCTATATTGTATTTTCAAGCCATTTTTTTTATTTTGACTGTTTTATTCGTCTTGATTTTCTATATGGTAGTGACATTTGTTGATTACATTACATTACCTTATTGTTGTGCAACTGTGATTTAAAATTACAATTAATAATAATATAGAATTGATCACTCGACTTTTATTTTGTATATGTCATTCTTGGTAGACGACATTTGCGACCATACTTGTGTCGTACATCCCAACTGGCAATAGTTGGGATGTTTTTTTTCTCATTTGTCGCCACTGGTGAGAAAGCCAGTTGCTATCTGGGAAAGTATGTGTTATACGTCCCCACTGGCGATAGTTGGGATTATTTTTTTGCCATTTATCCTCAGTGGTGACAAAGCCAGTGGTAACAACTGGGAATAGACCGGGAAAGTATGTGTTATACGTCCCCACTGGCGAAAGTTGGGATTATTTTTCCCATTTATCCTCAGTGGTGACATAGCCAGTGGTAACAACTGGGAATAGACCGCCACGAGTGCGCGGCGTCTCCGACGCGCGTGTTGTGTCCGTCGATGAGCTTGTCGGTCTATGATCATGAGTGTTGCATGTGTGTAGAGCGCACCTGTTGAGCGTGTTGGGCAGCACGGGCGCGAGCCACGAGTGCGCGGCGTCGCCGACGCGCGCGTTGTGTCCGTCGATGAGCTTGTCGGTCTATGATCATGAGTGTTGCATGTGTGTAGAGCGCACCTGTTGAGCGTGTTGGGCAGCACGGGCGCGAGCCACGAGTGCGCGGCGTCGCCGACGCGCGCGTTGTGTCGGTCGATGAGCTTGTCGGTCTATGATCATGAGTGTTGCATGTGTGTAGAGCGCACCTGTTGAGCGTGTTGGGCAGCACGGGCGCGAGCCACGAGTGTGCGGCGTCGCCGACGCGCGCGTTGTGTCCGTCGATGAGCTTGTCGGTCTATGATCATGAGTGTTGCATGTGTGTAGAGCGCACCTGTTGAGCGTGTTGGGCAGCACGGGCGCGAGCCACGAGTGCGCGGCGTCGCCGACGCGCGCGTTGTGTCCGTCGATGAGCTTGTCGGTCTATGATCATGAGTGTTGCATGTGTGTAGAGCGCACCTGTTGAGCGTGTTGGGCAGCACGGGCGCGAGCCACGAGTGCGCGGCGTCGCCGACGCGCGCGTTGTGTCCGTCGATGAGCTTGTCGGTCTATGATCATGAGTGTTGCATGTGTGTAGAGCGCACCTGTTGAGCGTGTTGGGCAGCACGGGCGCGAGCCACGAGTGCGCGGCGTCGCCGACGCGCGCGTTGTGTCCGTCGATGAGCTTGTCGGTCTATGATCATGAGTGTTGCATGTGTGTAGAGCGCACCTGTTGAGCGTGTTGGGCAGCACGGGCGCGAGCCACGAGTGCGCGGCGTCGCCGACGCGCGCGTTGTGTCCGTCGATGAGCTTGTCGGTCTATGATCATGAGTGTTGCATGTGTGTAGAGCGCACCTGTTGAGCGTGTTGGGCAGCACGGGCGCGAGCCACGAGTGCGCGGCGTCGCCGACGCGCGCGTTGTGTCCGTCGATGAGCTTGTCGGTCTATGATCATGAGTGTTGCATGTGTGTAGAGCGCACCTGTTGAGCGTGTTGGGCAGCACGGGCGCGAGCCACGAGTGCGCGGCGTCGCCGACGCGCGCGTTGTGTCCGTCGATGAGCTTGTCGGTCTATGATCATGAGTGTTGCATGTGTGTAGAGCGCACCTGTTGAGCGTGTTGGGCAGCACGGGCGCGAGCCACGAGTGCGCGGCGTCGCCGACGCGCGCGTTGTGTCCGTCGATGAGCTTGTCGGTCTATGATCATGAGTGTTGCATGTGTGTAGAGCGCACCTGTTGAGCGTGTTGGGCAGCACGGGCGCGAGCCACGAGTGCGCGGCGTCGCCGACGCGCGCGTTGTGTCCGTCGATGAGCTTGTCGGTCTATGATCATGAGTGTTGCATGTGTGTAGAGCGCACCTGTTGAGCGTGTTGGGCAGCACAGGCGCGAGCCACGAGTGCGCGGCGTCGCCGACGCGCGCGTTGTGTCCGTCGATGAGTTTGTCAGGTGTGCGCACGTCCTGCGCACGCACATCCAACACGTTTACGCTTGCAGGATGCGCGCATACGTCTAACAAAATACGATATCAGTCAGTAAATTGTGGTGTGTTGATGATAATAGCTTCGTTTTAATAGGAATAAAGTTTAATAAAATATATACGTGATTTGTCAATTCACCACCAAATCCAAAATCTAGAATCTCTTCTAGATTTGGCGAAGTGGCTGATAAAAAAAGAAAATAAAAATGTTTATTGACACAAAATACATTTATCGGATTTAATATGTTTAACGCTGTACGAGATGTATTACACCAAACATGCTGAAACTGTGTTCCAAACTAGGCTAATGGCTGTATGTTGGAAACCAGTGTTTAGTCGTGGATTGAGACACAAAAATGGCTTAAGACGTGAATGTCACTGCAAAAACAGTTTACATTATAGTACATTATTTTATAAGGTATGTATTGTGTGGACGTGTGTGTATGCGTGTATGCGAGTGTAGTGTGAGTGTTATTGTGTAAGTAAGTGTGTATGGAGTATGTTTGATTGCGTGTTGTGTACTTATCAGGGAAAATTGGTGTAATTATGCGATATGTATGAGTAGATTCTCAGTCAATTGATAATCTAGTTGTTGTAATCACGTATACAGCTGCACAAGTACAAAGAATGAATAGTAATAAATATCCACTAAACTTACTTGTCTCTGTCAGCGGTATTATATTCCCATGAGGGTCATACAGCTCAACACCAGTCAAGCCTACATAGTAGGGGTCACCCCATGTCGAGAATATGTTCAGCTGTAGCACGAAACCGGTGGGCGCGCCCATGTCCAAGTTCGTCCCGTACACCAGGCAGTCCATGCGGAAACTGTCCGAGTCTTCGGCGTCTTCCAGTCTGCAAGAACAAAATCGACAAAGTCGCACTGTGAAGGCAGTGTGGGTAGAATAATAATGATATGAAAAACGAGAAGAAATTTCTTGAAGTACTACAAAATTAGAATTTTGTCGCTAAAGATATCAACAGACGGAAGTAATCCATACCTTTAATTACAGAATGATTCGGATAATTTAACCTGTCAATTGTTGGAATGCTAGTCAAAATGGCAAACCTATTGTGTCTGGCCACCAGTGTGCCGCTGCCACTCAAGAGGTTACGTAATAATTAACTGGTATCGTAAGATTCCGTTGAATAGATACCTGTCGTCGATGGCCCGCAGCTGTAGCTGCTGCACGTAGTCGTAGCAGGTGTCGCCGGGCGCGCGGCGCAGCAGCAGCGGGCGGTAGTGCAGCGACGCGCCGTCCAGGCTCAGCCGCGCGTGCTTCGCGCCGATGTACGACAGCTCCATGTTCGCGTTGTAGTTCCACATATATACATACCTGTCGTCGATGGCCCGCAGCTGTAGCTGCTGCACGTAGTCGTAGCAGGTGTCGCCGGGCGCGCGGCGCAGCAGCAGCGGGCGGTAGTGCAGCGACGCGCCGTCCAGGCTCAGCCGCGCGTGCTTCGCGCCGATGTACGACAGCTCCATGTTCGCGTTGTAGTTCCACATATATACATACCTGTCGTCGATGGCCCGCAGCTGTAGCTGCTGCACGTAGTCGTAGCAGGTGTCGCCGGGCGCGCGGCGCAGCAGCAGCGGGCGGTAGTGCAGCGACGCGCCGTCCAGGCTCAGCCGCGCGTGCTTCGCGCCGATGTACGACAGCTCCATGTTCGCGTTGTAGTTCCACATATATACATACCTGTCGTCGATGGCCCGCAGCTGTAGCTGCTGCACGTAGTCGTAGCAGGTGTCGCCGGGCGCGCGGCGCAGCAGCAGCGGGCGGTAGTGCAGCGACGCGCCGTCCAGGCTCAGCCGCGCGTGCTTCGCGCCGATGTACGACAGCTCCATGTTCGCGTTGTAGTTCCACATATATACATACCTGTCGTCGATGGCCCGCAGCTGTAGCTGCTGCACGTAGTCGTAGCAGGTGTCGCCGGGCGCGCGGCGCAGCAGCAGCGGGCGGTAGTGCAGCGACGCGCCGTCCAGGCTCAGCCGCGCGTGCTTCGCGCCGATGTACGACAGCTCCATGTTCGCGTTGTAGTTCCACATATATACATACCTGTCGTCGATGGCCCGCAGCTGTAGCTGCTGCACGTAGTCGTAGCAGGTGTCGCCGGGCGCGCGGCGCAGCAGCAGCGGGCGGTAGTGCAGCGACGCGCCGTCCAGGCTCAGCCGCGCGTGCTTCGCGCCGATGTACGACAGCTCCGTGTTCGCGTTGTAGTTCCACATATATACATACCTGTCGTCGATGGCCCGCAGCTGTAGCTGCTGCACGTAGTCGTAGCAGGTGTCGCCGGGCGCGCGGCGCAGCAGCAGCGGGCGGTAGTGCAGCGACGCGCCGTCCAGGCTCAGCCGCGCGTGCTTCGCGCCGATGTACGACAGCTCCATGTTCGCGTTGTAGTTCCACATATATACATACCTGTCGTCGATGGCCCGCAGCTGTAGCTGCTGCACGTAGTCGTAGCAGGTGTCGCCGGGCGCGCGGCGCAGCAGCAGCGGGCGGTAGTGCAGCGACGCGCCGTCCAGGCTCAGCCGCGCGTGCTTCGCGCCGATGTACGACAGCTCCATGTTCGCGTTGTAGTTCCACATATATACATACCTGTCGTCGATGGCCCGCAGCTGTAGCTGCTGCACGTAGTCGTAGCAGGTGTCGCCGGGCGCGCGGCGCAGCAGCAGCGGGCGGTAGTGCAGCGACGCGCCGTCCAGGCTCAGCCGCGCGTGCTTCGCGCCGATGTACGACAGCTCCATGTTCGCGTTGTAGTTCCACATATATACATACCTGTCGTCGATGGCCCGCAGCTGTAGCTGCTGCACGTAGTCGTAGCAGGTGTCGCCGGGCGCGCGGCGCAGCAGCAGCGGGCGGTAGTGCAGCGACGCGCCGTCCAGGCTCAGCCGCGCGTGCTTCGCGCCGATGTACGACAGCTCCATGTTCGCGTTGTAGTTCCACATATATGATGTAGGGATCGAGTTTAAATAAAACACGAGCTTAGACGATACAATACTGATCTATTTCATGATCTACAGTCAATATATATTCGGTTTGGTTACATAGTTATACATAGGTACATAATACATAGGCGATAGGCATATTACACATCACACCTCCCTCCTTAAAGAAAAATAAAATGAAGTATATAGTTTATTTTATTTTTAAAATTACAAAATCAAAACGATTAAATACAGTAAGTGATTATAACACTCGTTAATAATGTCATAGGATACATGTGACATTCAGCGCCGTGCGATAACAAGGTGTAAAGTTTCATAGCAAGCATTCATTTAAACATAAACAAAATTAAACACAGACAATTAATTAAGTGGGTTACATGTAATCATTCATTAAGTATAAACAATTTTGTACGGTTCTTATGAACAATGTCAGGTTTACCGTCCTTTAATATTTCTACATTTGGTGAAACATCTTTCATAACAATATAAGGACCTAAATATATATCAGACAATTTATTACCTGCTTCATTGCGAATCAAGATCCAATCACCCTTTTTATACATAATTGGCTTAGAATTTTTATCGTATCTTTCTTTGCGTGTTAATTTCGTTTGAATTAAATTTTCTCTGGCTTCTTTTAAAGCTACTTGTAGGCGATATTTTAATTCCAAAGGATAGCTGTCGTAATTATAAAGAGGTTCAACTGTTTTAGTTAAGTTGCTGGGTAAATTACACTTTTTGCCAAAAACTAATTCGAAAGGTGTATATTTGGTGTGCGTGTGAACTGTAGTGTTGTAACTAAAAGACCAATAAGGCAGCCAACTACTCCAAGTTTCGGGGTGACTATTTGTGTGTATACGTAAAAAGGCACCCAGATTTTTATGTGAATTTTCAAGTGCGCCTATGGTCTCGTGGTGGTAGGCAGTAGAATTTAATTTGTTTATGTGAAGAAGTTTACATACCTCCAGTATTGTCGCGGACATGAACTCGGCTCCTCTGTCGGTGGCTATTTCTCTGGGCACTCCATAACGCAGTATGAAGTTGTTTACAAAACTGCTGGCTATTTATTTGCTGGTTTTGGTAACTAATGGATAACATTCTACATATTTGGTTAATTCACATTGGAGCGTTAAAATATACGAAAAATTATTATTGTCTTTATCTAAAGGTCCTACAATATCTAAATATAGCTTTTCGAAGGCAGAGTGAGCTGTGGTTGTAATTGACATAGGTTCTTTAACGGGGACTGAGTATTTTTGTTTTTGGCATTGTTCACATCTACTAACAAATTTAATGACATCGCGCTCGAGACCTGCCCAAAAATAATATTTTTTAATATTGTTGACCATTCTTCTGATGCCCGCGTGGCCACTCGTAGGCAACAGATGAAAGTCATTGAGAATAACTCGTCTTTCGTCTTTGTCATCTATTCTTTCGATATCTTTCAAGATACACAATCGGGGACCGGTCCAACAACTCATATTCTTTATAGTTCGTGCTAATTCATCAATAAACGTACCGTTCATCTTACTCTTTATAAAATACACTTCATTTATACATAATTCCTTACAAAACTTTGTCAACTCCCTCGCAAATGCGTCTGGGGCAATATGCGATCGGGTAGCGAGCTTGATATATATTATCATATCATTCGGTACATAACACAATAATCCACTACTATTCTCAACCTTACATTCTTTCTTTAATCTATTTAATTCTGTATTGTTTATAAATCTTAGTTCAACAGACTTCTTCGGTTTGCTATGAGTTTCCACAACGTTCGGCTGATCAGACCTCTCGTCAGTAGAAACTATAGTATCCGAAGCGTCTTGTTCACGACTTAACATTCTTCTTTGTGCACGCGTCATAACGTTCATCGTACTTTCATGCATATCCCGTAGATCCCTAGATGTTAAGATAACCCGAGACAACGCGTCTGCAGCTGCGTTGGCCGAGCCTCTAATAAATTCCACGCTAAAATCGTACTCCTCTAACAGCATTCTAAATTTTAATAACCTGCTCGAAGGTTCCTTTATATTAAACAAGTATACTAGTGGTTTATGATCAGTCAAAATTTTAAATTTACGACCATAAAGGTAAGGCCTAAAATGCTTTACAGCCCAGAAAATGGCAAGAAGTTCCTTTTCTATTGTCGGGTAATGTTTTTCCGCTTTATTTAAAACCCTGCTAGCATAAGCCACTGGTTTTCCATTTTGGTTAGCTAAAATAGCTCCTATTGCCAATCCTGATGCATCTGTTTGAAGAACAAACACATTATCATCCGAAAAATTTGGATACTCTAGTACAGGAGGGGAAACTAATTTTTCTTTTAACAAATCAAATGATTTTTGGCAATTTTCAGACCATATAAATTGACTATTCTTTTTAGATAAATTATTCAACGGTTGCGCAATGGCAGCAAAGTTCTTAATAAATTTACGGTAATAATTGGCGAAAGCTACAAAGCGTGTTACCTCGTCTGAATTACGTGGAGTGGGGTAGTTTTTCACAATGTCTAATTTTTGTGGGTCGGGTAAAACACCCTGTGAGGATATGACGTGGCCTAAATATAAAATCTCTTTCCTCAGGAAATCACACTTAACTGGATTTAGTTTAAGTTTAGTTTTACGCAACCTTTCGAAAACATCTACTAAATTTTTCACTGCTGAATTTAAGCTTTTCCCGAAAACGATTAAATCGTCCAAATAAATAAGGCATTTGTCATAAGTTAACCCAACCATAGCCATGTTCATCATTCTTGAGAATGAATTAGGACTAGTTTTTAGCCCCATAGGCATTCGGGTCATCTGGTATTGTCCCGAACAGAATGCAGTATATTTTCTACTATTTTTATCGAGGTTGACGTTATAAAATCCCTGATGTAAATCCAAATGTGTAAAGTAAACGCATCCTGAAAGAGAATCAAGAATGTCTGTAATGTTTGGCAAAGGGAATTTATCATCTTTAATACAGTTATTAAGTTTCCTATAATCTATAACTAACCGCCATTTCTTTTCGCCGGTAGGGTCATGTCTTTTAGGTACTAAAAGTACAGGGCTGGACCACTCGCTTTGACATGGCTCAATTATTTTTTGTGATAGCATGTCGTCGATTTGTTTTTTAATTTCTGTCTTTTGAGAGAAAGGCAATCGGTAAGGCTTAACATATACTGTATCTACATTGTCTTTTAATTTTATTTCATGATTGTATATAGGTGTGGTAGATAAAGTGTCACCCGGTAAATAAAATATATCTGAATATTTAGCGCAAATGTTTCGAATAGCACTTTGCTCTTCGACGTTTAAATGTTTTAAATTAAGCTGAGGTAATAAAGCCTTCACACGGTCGGCGTTACGTAAACAACTCTCAAATGCACAGATATTATAATCGCTTAACTTTTGTATAGTGGGTTTAATTTCATCTATGGTAAGCGAATTTTCAGTTGTGTTCAGAATTCTAACTGGAATTTTGCCATTTACGGGTAATCCTAAACTACTAGCCATAAAGATGCCTTTACGCAACTCAGTCGCACAAACTACGCACTCTTCTGTCAAGCTGGTTTCTACATAGTGTATAGACTCTGATCTCGCCGGTATATTAAAAGATTGCAACTCTTGTCTATTTAAACGTAAATATATTTTATTATTCGAAGAGGTGTATAAAGACAATTGTTTACATTCTAAATCAATACATGATTTAAATTTGTTTAGAAAATCATATCCAATTATGCCATCCGCCTTACATGGCAGGGATTTAAAAACATAAAACTTATGACTGAAATAATATCCCTGTGTCTCTAACGTTAGATAAACAAATCCAATTGCATCAACTTTGCCTCCGATACCGTTTATAGTTGTACTCCATTTATGTATTGGAATATTTTGTTCTAGAATCTTACTATAGGGAACGGCTGAAATTGAAGCTCCAGTGTCAATTAACCATAAATATTTTGTGCTATTTATAGACAACGTCGTAACTAGCGAGTTATCATAAGAGAAAACAAATTTACTTTCAGGGACGAAAAAACTGCTGAACATTTTCGTCTGCTGAATTATCGCTATTATTACTGGTAATCACTCGTACATTTTGGCTTTTTGGGACGCCTCTCTTATTATTGGAATTATTAGAAAAATTACGATGGTACTGACCTTGAAATCCTCGCCCCGAACGGTTCCCTCGTAAAGGCTGGTTCCAATTCCGCATACCTCCGCGCTGGTGATGGTGACCTCCCGTGCCGCGTTGGTAGCTGGTAGAATAATAATTACCTCTTGGGGCCGAATGGAATCCTCTCTGGTTACCTCTGAAATGTCTTATATGTTGTCCATTAGACCTCCGCATTGACAGAATATCTGACGAAGTGTTTGCGAATGATTCAGTCTCCTCATCCACCGCTGCCTGTATGGCATCATTTATGAGTTAAAATTCCTTGCAGCTATAATTGTGCTCAGCCTACGATTTCGCAGCCCTTCAGAGAAACGCTTGATGGCGAGCTTTTCATTGACGCGTTTTAAAGCATCGTAAGAGTCGGCGTGTCCTTCGGCCTGCGAAATCGTAAGGTCGACGAACAAACTCGATAATTCCTGACCAAAATCCGAAATTGAGTTTTCATTTTGTTTTATAGAATGTAATTTACTCTGTAAGGCAGTGGACGACTTTTTGGCAACAAGTGTAATTTCATATCCTTCAACAATTCAGAAACCTTTGTATATTTGACAGCCAACTGCAGTTTAGCACGCTGTGATAGTCTGCTTTTTAAAACAAATTCTATCAAGTTTCTTTTCTGATCATCGTCTAGAACGGAATTATAATACTCTATACCATCTATTAATTGTCTCGTTACTGTTTCTTGATCATTCATGATAGGCAATAAGCCAAGGGCTACCTTCAAATCAAATTTCGCCATTTTTGAACGGTCGGTTAACTGACAGCTTTTACACAAATTAGAAATTTCAGAGTACAATTTCTTAAACTTATCGCAATAACTATCAAACCTCTCTATCTCTGCTAAATCCTTAAACTTCTTAACTCTCGAAATTTCATTTAGATAATTATTAAATTGATCATACAAAATAACAGCTTCATTTAATTTCTTGCTACAAACACTCTCTTGTCTCCTACTTGGGCCGATTTTAATTAAATATTTTCTTATTTTTATTAATTCATCGCACAATTCGTTAATAAAATCTGCCATTAAATGTAATACTTATTATATCATTATCAGACCCATTACAATACATAATCAAAATACATAACCGCTAAGAACTTTCTGTAAATAACATGGAGCTTTTATATCACTAAATTGATACACTGATTACATTTAAACAACGCATACATACCAAACATTTCGGTTCCTGACACTGTCACTATAGCATATTACCTACTTAGGGTCTCGAGTTGCAGTTCGATACCGCGGTACTGACCGATTTTTACGATTTAGCACTTATTTCATATTTATTATACGCACTTTATACGCAACTACACGCACTATTATAACCGTTATTATACGCACTGACAGCACTCATAGATATATACGCACTGACCGCACTGATGGGTACGCACTTTTCCGACGCTTTGTGTCACCTAAATATCTCATACGCTATTACACGATATCATTGTGTACCTGCTTACGCTGCTGGCCGCGAAGAATACTCGCATATCTCCTTAGCACCAAGTCGTTGACGTGGCTCTCTACAATCTTTTTGTGGCACCTTCTGTAGAGCCTGTATGCGATAAAGAGGCCTCCTAGCCCCAACAACAGGGCAATTACCAGTAGGATAACGTTACTGGTACTTGCGTGGTATAAAAGCTGATCTGTCTGCGACGAATTTTGACCACTACCAGTCGCAGCCTGAGATATAACCACCTGCTCCTTCAAGTTACTCTGTGGGTTGCCCATTGTTGCAAATTTTCGTCACCCCGTGAACAATTCGTACGTATCGAAACGACAGTCCAGAACAATCTCTTTTCAAATGCATAATTATTGTTCAATGTTCATGCTACACGTGGGGACAAAGTTCACTTTCCTATTTCGGCACGATATCGAATTGCGCGCGCGAGGCTGGCCCCTGTGGCAGGGTCGCCATATGATGTAGGGATCGAGTTTAAATAAAACACGAGCTTAGACGATACAATACTGATCTATTTCATGATCTACAGTCAATATATATTCGGTTTGGTTACATAGTTATACATAGGTACATAATACATAGGCGATAGGCATATTACACATCACACATATATACATACCTGTCGTCGATGGCCCGCAGCTGTAGCTGCTGCACGTAGTCGTAGCAGGTGTCGCCGGGCGCGCGGCGCAGCAGCAGCGGGCGGTAGTGCAGCGACGCGCCGTCCAGGCTCAGCCGCGCGTGCTTCGCGCCGATGTACGACAGCTCCATGTTCGCGTTGTAGTTCCACATATATACATACCTGTCGTCGATGGCCCGCAGCTGTAGCTGCTGCACGTAGTCGTAGCAGGTGTCGCCGGGCGCGCGGCGCAGCAGCAGCGGGCGGTAGTGCAGCGACGCGCCGTCCAGGCTCAGCCGCGCGTGCTTCGCGCCGATGTACGACAGCTCCATGTTCGCGTTGTAGTTCCACATATATACATACCTGTCGTCGATGGCCCGCAGCTGTAGCTGCTGCACGTAGTCGTAGCAGGTGTCGCCGGGCGCGCGGCGCAGCAGCAGCGGGCGGTAGTGCAGCGACGCGCCGTCCAGGCTCAGCCGCGCGTGCTTCGCGCCGATGTACGACAGCTCCATGTTCGCGTTGTAGTTCCACATATATACATACCTGTCGTCGATGGCCCGCAGCTGTAGCTGCTGCACGTAGTCGTAGCAGGTGTCGCCGGGCGCGCGGCGCAGCAGCAGCGGGCGGTAGTGCAGCGACGCGCCGTCCAGGCTCAGCCGCGCGTGCTTCGCGCCGATGTACGACAGCTCCATGTTCGCGTTGTAGTTCCACATATATACATACCTGTCGTCGATGGCCCGCAGCTGTAGCTGCTGCACGTAGTCGTAGCAGGTGTCGCCGGGCGCGCGGCGCAGCAGCAGCGGGCGGTAGTGCAGCGACGCGCCGTCCAGGCTCAGCCGCGCGTGCTTCGCGCCGATGTACGACAGCTCCATGTTCGCGTTGTAGTTCCACATATATACATACCTGTCGTCGATGGCCCGCAGCTGTAGCTGCTGCACGTAGTCGTAGCAGGTGTCGCCGGGCGCGCGGCGCAGCAGCAGCGGGCGGTAGTGCAGCGACGCGCCGTCCAGGCTCAGCCGCGCGTGCTTCGCGCCGATGTACGACAGCTCCATGTTCGCGTTGTAGTTCCACATATATACATACCTGTCGTCGATGGCCCGCAGCTGTAGCTGCTGCACGTAGTCGTAGCAGGTGTCGCCGGGCGCGCGGCGCAGCAGCAGCGGGCGGTAGTGCAGCGACGCGCCGTCCAGGCTCAGCCGCGCGTGCTTCGCGCCGATGTACGACAGCTCCATGTTCGCGTTGTAGTTCCACATATATACATACCTGTCGTCGATGGCCCGCAGCTGTAGCTGCTGCACGTAGTCGTAGCAGGTGTCGCCGGGCGCGCGGCGCAGCAGCAGCGGGCGGTAGTGCAGCGACGCGCCGTCCAGGCTCAGCCGCGCGTGCTTCGCGCCGATGTACGACAGCTCCATGTTCGCGTTGTAGTTCCACATATATACATACCTGTCGTCGATGGCCCGCAGCTGTAGCTGCTGCACGTAGTCGTAGCAGGTGTCGCCGGGCGCGCGGCGCAGCAGCAGCGGGCGGTAGTGCAGCGACGCGCCGTCCAGGCTCAGCCGCGCGTGCTTCGCGCCGATGTACGACAGCTCCATGTTCGCGTTGTAGTTCCACATATATACATACCTGTCGTCGATGGCCCGCAGCTGTAGCTGCTGCACGTAGTCGTAGCAGGTGTCGCCGGGCGCGCGGCGCAGCAGCAGCGGGCGGTAGTGCAGCGACGCGCCGTCCAGGCTCAGCCGCGCGTGCTTCGCGCCGATGTACGACAGCTCCATGTTCGCGTTGTAGTTCCACATATATACATACCTGTCGTCGATGGCCCGCAGCTGTAGCTGCTGCACGTAGTCGTAGCAGGTGTCGCCGGGCGCGCGGCGCAGCAGCAGCGGGCGGTAGTGCAGCGACGCGCCGTCCAGGCTCAGCCGCGCGTGCTTCGCGCCGATGTACGACAGCTCCGTGTTCGCGTTGTAGTTCCACATATATACATACCTGTCGTCGATGGCCCGCAGCTGTAGCTGCTGCACGTAGTCGTAGCAGGTGTCGCCGGGCGCGCGGCGCAGCAGCAGCGGGCGGTAGTGCAGCGACGCGCCGTCCATGCTCAGCCGCGCGTGCTTCGCGCCGATGTACGACAGCTCCATGTTCGCGTTGTAGTTCCACATATATACATACCTGTCGTCGATGGCCCGCAGCTGTAGCTGCTGCACGTAGTCGTAGCAGGTGTCGCCGGGCGCGCGGCGCAGCAGCAGCGGGCGGTAGTGCAGCGACGCGCCGTCCAGGCTCAGCCGCGCGTGCTTCGCGCCGATGTACGACAGCTCCATGTTCGCGTTGTAGTTCCACATATATACATACCTGTCGTCGATGGCCCGCAGCTGTAGCTGCTGCACGTAGTCGTAGCAGGTGTCGCCGGGCGCGCGGCGCAGCAGCAGCGGGCGGTAGTGCAGCGACGCGCCGTCCAGGCTCAGCCGCGCGTGCTTCGCGCCGATGTACGACAGCTCCATGTTCGCGTTGTAGTTCCACATATATACATACCTGTCGTCGATGGCCCGCAGCTGTAGCTGCTGCACGTAGTCGTAGCAGGTGTCGCCGGGCGCGCGGCGCAGCAGCAGCGGGCGGTAGTGCAGCGACGCGCCGTCCAGGCTCAGCCGCGCGTGCTTCGCGCCGATGTACGACAGCTCCATGTTCGCGTTGTAGTTCCACATATATACATACCTGTCGTCGATGGCCCGCAGCTGTAGCTGCTGCACGTAGTCGTAGCAGGTGTCGCCGGGCGCGCGGCGCAGCAGCAGCGGGCGGTAGTGCAGCGACGCGCCGTCCAGGCTCAGCCGCGCGTGCTTCGCGCCGATGTACGACAGCTCCATGTTCGCGTTGTAGTTCCACATATATACATACCTGTCGTCGATGGCCCGCAGCTGTAGCTGCTGCACGTAGTCGTAGCAGGTGTCGCCGGGCGCGCGGCGCAGCAGCAGCGGGCGGTAGTGCAGCGACGCGCCGTCCAGGCTCAGCCGCGCGTGCTTCGCGCCGATGTACGACAGCTCCATGTTCGCGTTGTAGTTCCACATATATACATACCTGTCGTCGATGGCCCGCAGCTGTAGCTGCTGCACGTAGTCGTAGCAGGTGTCGCCGGGCGCGCGGCGCAGCAGCAGCGGGCGGTAGTGCAGCGACGCGCCGTCCAGGCTCAGCCGCGCGTGCTTCGCGCCGATGTACGACAGCTCCATGTTCGCGTTGTAGTTCCACATATATACATACCTGTCGTCGATGGCCCGCAGCTGTAGCTGCTGCACGTAGTCGTAGCAGGTGTCGCCGGGCGCGCGGCGCAGCAGCAGCGGGCGGTAGTGCAGCGACGCGCCGTCCAGGCTCAGCCGCGCGTGCTTCGCGCCGATGTACGACAGCTCCATGTTCGCGTTGTAGTTCCACATATATACATACCTGTCGTCGATGGCCCGCAGCTGTAGCTGCTGCACGTAGTCGTAGCAGGTGTCGCCGGGCGCGCGGCGCAGCAGCAGCGGGCGGTAGTGCAGCGACGCGCCGTCCAGGCTCAGCCGCGCGTGCTTCGCGCCGATGTACGACAGCTCCATGTTCGCGTTGTAGTTCCACATATATACATACCTGTCGTCGATGGCCCGCAGCTGTAGCTGCTGCACGTAGTCGTAGCAGGTGTCGCCGGGCGCGCGGCGCAGCAGCAGCGGGCGGTAGTGCAGCGACGCGCCGTCCAGGCTCAGCCGCGCGTGCTTCGCGCCGATGTACGACAGCTCCATGTTCGCGTTGTAGTTCCACATATATACATACCTGTCGTCGATGGCCCGCAGCTGTAGCTGCTGCACGTAGTCGTAGCAGGTGTCGCCGGGCGCGCGGCGCAGCAGCAGCGGGCGGTAGTGCAGCGACGCGCCGTCCAGGCTCAGCCGCGCGTGCTTCGCGCCGATGTACGACAGCTCCATGTTCGCGTTGTAGTTCCACATATATACATACCTGTCGTCGATGGCCCGCAGCTGTAGCTGCTGCACGTAGTCGTAGCAGGTGTCGCCGGGCGCGCGGCGCAGCAGCAGCGGGCGGTAGTGCAGCGACGCGCCGTCCAGGCTCAGCCGCGCGTGCTTCGCGCCGATGTACGACAGCTCCATGTTCGCGTTGTAGTTCCACATATATACATACCTGTCGTCGATGGCCCGCAGCTGTAGCTGCTGCACGTAGTCGTAGCAGGTGTCGCCGGGCGCGCGGCGCAGCAGCAGCGGGCGGTAGTGCAGCGACGCGCCGTCCAGGCTCAGCCGCGCGTGCTTCGCGCCGATGTACGACAGCTCCATGTTCGCGTTGTAGTTCCACATATATACATACCTGTCGTCGATGGCCCGCAGCTGTAGCTGCTGCACGTAGTCGTAGCAGGTGTCGCCGGGCGCGCGGCGCAGCAGCAGCGGGCGGTAGTGCAGCGACGCGCCGTCCAGGCTCAGCCGCGCGTGCTTCGCGCCGATGTACGACAGCTCCATGTTCGCGTTGTAGTTCCACATATATACATACCTGTCGTCGATGGCCCGCAGCTGTAGCTGCTGCACGTAGTCGTAGCAGGTGTCGCCGGGCGCGCGGCGCAGCAGCAGCGGGCGGTAGTGCAGCGACGCGCCGTCCAGGCTCAGCCGCGCGTGCTTCGCGCCGATGTACGACAGCTCCATGTTCGCGTTGTAGTTCCACATATATACATACCTGTCGTCGATGGCCCGCAGCTGTAGCTGCTGCACGTAGTCGTAGCAGGTGTCGCCGGGCGCGCGGCGCAGCAGCAGCGGGCGGTAGTGCAGCGACGCGCCGTCCAGGCTCAGCCGCGCGTGCTTCGCGCCGATGTACGACAGCTCCATGTTCGCGTTGTAGTTCCACATATATACATACCTGTCGTCGATGGCCCGCAGCTGTAGCTGCTGCACGTAGTCGTAGCAGGTGTCGCCGGGCGCGCGGCGCAGCAGCAGCGGGCGGTAGTGCAGCGACGCGCCGTCCAGGCTCAGCCGCGCGTGCTTCGCGCCGATGTACGACAGCTCCATGTTCGCGTTGTAGTTCCACATATATACATACCTGTCGTCGATGGCCCGCAGCTGTAGCTGCTGCACGTAGTCGTAGCAGGTGTCGCCGGGCGCGCGGCGCAGCAGCAGCGGGCGGTAGTGCAGCGACGCGCCGTCCAGGCTCAGCCGCGCGTGCTTCGCGCCGATGTACGACAGCTCCATGTTCGCGTTGTAGTTCCACATATATACATACCTGTCGTCGATGGCCCGCAGCTGTAGCTGCTGCACGTAGTCGTAGCAGGTGTCGCCGGGCGCGCGGCGCAGCAGCAGCGGGCGGTAGTGCAGCGACGCGCCGTCCAGGCTCAGCCGCGCGTGCTTCGCGCCGATGTACGACAGCTCCATGTTCGCGTTGTAGTTCCACATATATACATACCTGTCGTCGATGGCCCGCAGCTGTAGCTGCTGCACGTAGTCGTAGCAGGTGTCGCCGGGCGCGCGGCGCAGCAGCAGCGGGCGGTAGTGCAGCGACGCGCCGTCCAGGCTCAGCCGCGCGTGCTTCGCGCCGATGTACGACAGCTCCATGTTCGCGTTGTAGTTCCACATATATACATACCTGTCGTCGATGGCCCGCAGCTGTAGCTGCTGCACGTAGTCGTAGCAGGTGTCGCCGGGCGCGCGGCGCAGCAGCAGCGGGCGGTAGTGCAGCGACGCGCCGTCCAGGCTCAGCCGCGCGTGCTTCGCGCCGATGTACGACAGCTCCATGTTCGCGTTGTAGTTCCACATATATACATACCTGTCGTCGATGGCCCGCAGCTGTAGCTGCTGCACGTAGTCGTAGCAGGTGTCGCCGGGCGCGCGGCGCAGCAGCAGCGGGCGGTAGTGCAGCGACGCGCCGTCCAGGCTCAGCCGCGCGTGCTTCGCGCCGATGTACGACAGCTCCATGTTCGCGTTGTAGTTCCACATATATACATACCTGTCGTCGATGGCCCGCAGCTGTAGCTGCTGCACGTAGTCGTAGCAGGTGTCGCCGGGCGCGCGGCGCAGCAGCAGCGGGCGGTAGTGCAGCGACGCGCCGTCCAGGCTCAGCCGCGCGTGCTTCGCGCCGATGTACGACAGCTCCATGTTCGCGTTGTAGTTCCACATATATACATACCTGTCGTCGATGGCCCGCAGCTGTAGCTGCTGCACGTAGTCGTAGCAGGTGTCGCCGGGCGCGCGGCGCAGCAGCAGCGGGCGGTAGTGCAGCGACGCGCCGTCCAGGCTCAGCCGCGCGTGCTTCGCGCCGATGTACGACAGCTCCATGTTCGCGTTGTAGTTCCACATATATACATACCTGTCGTCGATGGCCCGCAGCTGTAGCTGCTGCACGTAGTCGTAGCAGGTGTCGCCGGGCGCGCGGCGCAGCAGCAGCGGGCGGTAGTGCAGCGACGCGCCGTCCAGGCTCAGCCGCGCGTGCTTCGCGCCGATGTACGACAGCTCCATGTTCGCGTTGTAGTTCCACATATATACATACCTGTCGTCGATGGCCCGCAGCTGTAGCTGCTGCACGTAGTCGTAGCAGGTGTCGCCGGGCGCGCGGCGCAGCAGCAGCGGGCGGTAGTGCAGCGACGCGCCGTCCAGGCTCAGCCGCGCGTGCTTCGCGCCGATGTACGACAGCTCCATGTTCGCGTTGTAGTTCCACATATATACATACCTGTCGTCGATGGCCCGCAGCTGTAGCTGCTGCACGTAGTCGTAGCAGGTGTCGCCGGGCGCGCGGCGCAGCAGCAGCGGGCGGTAGTGCAGCGACGCGCCGTCCAGGCTCAGCCGCGCGTGCTTCGCGCCGATGTACGACAGCTCCATGTTCGCGTTGTAGTTCCACATATATACATACCTGTCGTCGATGGCCCGCAGCTGTAGCTGCTGCACGTAGTCGTAGCAGGTGTCGCCGGGCGCGCGGCGCAGCAGCAGCGGGCGGTAGTGCAGCGACGCGCCGTCCAGGCTCAGCCGCGCGTGCTTCGCGCCGATGTACGACAGCTCCATGTTCGCGTTGTAGTTCCACATATATACATACCTGTCGTCGATGGCCCGCAGCTGTAGCTGCTGCACGTAGTCGTAGCAGGTGTCGCCGGGCGCGCGGCGCAGCAGCAGCGGGCGGTAGTGCAGCGACGCGCCGTCCAGGCTCAGCCGCGCGTGCTTCGCGCCGATGTACGACAGCTCCATGTTCGCGTTGTAGTTCCACATATATACATACCTGTCGTCGATGGCCCGCAGCTGTAGCTGCTGCACGTAGTCGTAGCAGGTGTCGCCGGGCGCGCGGCGCAGCAGCAGCGGGCGGTAGTGCAGCGACGCGCCGTCCAGGCTCAGCCGCGCGTGCTTCGCGCCGATGTACGACAGCTCCATGTTCGCGTTGTAGTTCCACATATATACATACCTGTCGTCGATGGCCCGCAGCTGTAGCTGCTGCACGTAGTCGTAGCAGGTGTCGCCGGGCGCGCGGCGCAGCAGCAGCGGGCGGTAGTGCAGCGACGCGCCGTCCAGGCTCAGCCGCGCGTGCTTCGCGCCGATGTACGACAGCTCCATGTTCGCGTTGTAGTTCCACATATATACATACCTGTCGTCGATGGCCCGCAGCTGTAGCTGCTGCACGTAGTCGTAGCAGGTGTCGCCGGGCGCGCGGCGCAGCAGCAGCGGGCGGTAGTGCAGCGACGCGCCGTCCAGGCTCAGCCGCGCGTGCTTCGCGCCGATGTACGACAGCTCCATGTTCGCGTTGTAGTTCCACATATATACATACCTGTCGTCGATGGCCCGCAGCTGTAGCTGCTGCACGTAGTCGTAGCAGGTGTCGCCGGGCGCGCGGCGCAGCAGCAGCGGGCGGTAGTGCAGCGACGCGCCGTCCAGGCTCAGCCGCGCGTGCTTCGCGCCGATGTACGACAGTTCCATGTTCGCGTTGTAATTCCACAACCGGATGCCTGAATGATGTGTTTACTTATTTACTTGAATGAAAAAGGGCCTAATAAGGCCAATAGGTTCAGGATCGGCATTAACCAAGAAATCCACTAATCGATCGACCTTTATTGTAACTGAACAATTCTAGCAGCTCTCCTCTTATTCATATACTTAGTCTACCCATAAGTACAGTTACAATTAAAAAATTAAAAACCGGACAAGTGCGAATCGGACTCGCCCACCGACGGTTCCGTACAAATTTGTAGGTAAGTAGTAGACCGAGTTTATACTCAAAGCTCTATAGAAGCTTCCCAATTAGTCAGTAGAGTATAATGTGGCCATTATCTGACTTTAGTGATGGTATGGTGGGCTGTTAGCTATCAAGGAGTGAGCCATATTTTTGTAAAAAAAGTGTTAAAACATAGGCACTAGTGTATCAAGATACGATTCTTGCAAAGGTGGTAAAGCGTCTTAACAACATCATTTTCCATAACCAAGAATTGTGCTTTCAGCAAGGCTCAGGACCGGGTCATAAAGCTCAATCCACCGAAGCGTGGATGAAAACGAACGTTTTGGACTTCATCAGAGCTGAAGACTGGCCGTCATCTAGTCCCGATCTTAATCCGCTTGATTATGATTTATGGTCAGTTTTAGAAAGTATGACATGCTATAAACGCTATGATAATTTGGACGCCCTAAAACAATCCATCCAGATTGGCAATGAAGAATTTTCCCATGGAAAGAGTGCCTGTTTCTAACTGTATGATAACTGGCCTCAACGTTTAAAGGACTGTATTAAAGCCATTGAGATAATTTTGATCGAGCTTCATATATTTTTTATTATTATAATTACCTAATGTATAAACTAAGACACATAACAGTAATAAATGATTTAGGCAATATAAACCAAAAAATTTCTTTGTAACAATATTTATGGCAAGACAAGTTCGGGCTTATAGTCACATATATACCTAATATATGTGACCATAATCCCGAACTTTTATATTGAAAACAGCAACACTCTTGCCTTCTAGACCAGTCCAGGAACTAATCTGGGAGGCAAGGTATCTCTATGTTTTTAGAACTGCCTTGCTTAATGGTTAAAACCTGGTTTGAAGCATGCTAAGAAAAGTTTTAAAATATTTCACTTACTGAAGTGGCAACATGCAACATTTTGTGAAAATGAACTAGTCTCAACTACTTCTATTAAAAATGCAAAAGTAATAAAATTCTAAAGAATAGCTAAGTAAATATGTAACTTACTGGTTATCTCGGTAGGCTCCAACAACTCCATAACGATATGACAGAACTTATTGCCAGTCGAGAAGTTAGAGCACCACATGTCTTCGAAATTGGTCGTAATGTTGCATCCGTTAAAAAGTGTCTTGCACTCCACAAGACTGTTGTGGTCCGGCGCCTGCTCCTCAGAGATGAAGGAGGTGTACGCGTACGCGCGGTGGACCTTTATCACTTCATTGTAGCAGAGTAGTTCTATGCCTGGAGATAAAAAGCAAACAGCTGTAAAGAGGATGTTGCAAATGAAGTTGAGCAGAGTTCCCAAATTGTATTATGCCTTAGCTCAGTTATTTTAATGTTTTGCCATCATCACCCATGACAAGCTTTTAACTCTCCTAATGCATGTTGGGAAAAATATGTTTCAATGTCTACAAAAATATACGTAGGACGCGTGGTCCGAGTGGAGTGAGTTCGTGTTAGACAATAGCAATACTTGATTGATTGTAAACCATGGGACAACGCTGCGATCCGGTACTTTATTTTCCAGATGCCGGCTCGCGACTCATCATATGGGAAAAGCTGAAGGCCCTCCTTCAATTACAATAAATAAAAAAACATCAAGCATTCTCCCGATGGCATGCGCACTCCCAATTTAAACTGTTTTAGTTTACTTATTAACCTCTGAGTCTTCTTCGAAGAGGTTAATGAAAACACTATGTGGGTCTATGTGTCTGTCTGTTACTGACAGTTTGTTAGTGACAGGCATAGCTCCGGAATCACTGGACCGATCGACTATAAGATAATTGTAACTTGGTGTACAGACAACTTGGAGGTCATCCCTCGGTCGATTTTGAATATGGGCCCTGTGGGTCAAAAGACCACCGAGATATAAGGGTCACAAGGTCATAAGGTCAGGGGATATCCACCAACAGAGTGATTTGGAAGTCCAAAGGAGAGGCTTTTGCCCAGCAGTGGGACATTACAAAAAACTGATGAAAAGAATAAAATAAAGAAGGTCACATGAAGACAAAGAGGTTGAATCCTGGGTTTTTACACCCATCTCGTTAAAGATAAGGTATTTTAGTTTACTTGTTAAATCTAGGTTTTGTTTATGGTTTTGGTTATGTTAATTAAATACTGAATCTGTTTATTCTCACAAAGTAGTGCTTTTAACAGTACAGTTACGTTTTGATCGTGTTGATTATTAAAATCTAGAGGCGTATTCTCATAAAGGTTTGGTAATGCATAATACGCGAGAACTGAACAGCGCGCTAAACAAACCTATGCGTATATTACCTTGAATGTATTAAAACATATTATTAGTTATGGCACACTTGCTAAAAGTTTCTTAAGATTGGTAATTCCTCACCTGTAAGTCCAATCAAATGCGTCTGGCCCCAGTTCGACATAAGTGTCAGCTTGACTTTCTTCGCGATGTACTTTATCTCCTTCTCTTCAACGTTTAGTGCCTCCAGCAAGGCCGTAGGGCTAATGTTGTGGTTGCTATCGTTGGCGGTGGGCGGCCTCTTGTCGATTATGTTCGAGTAATCGTTCATGGGCTCATTGTCCCTAAGTAACGCTTGGAAGTGCTTGTCGTTCAACATTATAGCTTCAAGGATTGCTGAGTCTTTGGTGAAGAGGATTGTCTAGAAACATAGAGTTTGAAGGTGGTGATATTATAATAGTTAAGGCAAGGAACCTTCTCCCATCTCTCCGATAGATTGCCATTACAACGATAGCAACAGAAATAGGTTGACAATGCAGAATTCTTTTGTTCGTGGACAACAGTCGTGTTCAACTTGCAGTAAAAATATGCTTGGACACGTAACTTAGCTTTACGCGAAATATCTGCAAAACAGAAATCTACCGGTATTTCAGTGGGATTACTTACATTTTATACCAAAGAAATTAATACTTACATCACCAAAGGAAGGCAGGGGTCCTTTCAATTCGCCAGTGGACCTCGCAATCTCGCCGTGGAAAATCACCTGGTCATCCAATTTAATCTGAACCAACCTGACACCACGAGTTGAATAAATACGAGATTTGTTGTAATTCTGTAAATAATAAGGTTTCATCAATATATTTTTATAAATATATACCTATATATCTATCTCATATGTATATTTATATACATATTTATTGCTGCTTTCATAGATTCCTGGCAAATATATGTAGTAAGTATATGTATAGAAATGACGTACACACGGCTACACATTAAGTTAGACACCCTATATACGCATAACTATGCTACATACAAAATAGAGAATTGTCGGAAAGGGACAGTGCATAGTGGTGTCGATGTAATGGTAAGCGTTACAAAAACATAACGCACTGTCTCGCACGATTCGCAGCGTTCATCTTCTGATAGTTCAAAGACCAAACAGTCTAGGTTGATGTGTCATTGTGTGTATGTATACATACGTACGTAGTTACGATATCATAGCAGTTACTGTGTACTTTGAAAGATGAAAGTTTTTTTGCCTTGTGCATTACAGTTACTCCAGGGATAGGATTACAACCATAATCTTATAACCAAAATATCTATTTAATTAATTAAATTTCGGGTTTGTGTGCATGAACATGGATGTTTGTCTCGGTCCGGGTGTTTATTTGTGTAATATGTATGTATTTACAAAAAATAGTATATATGTATGTTTATCCATTGTCTAGTACCCATAGTACCAGCTCTGCTTAGTTTGGGCTAGGTGGTGTTGTGCGTATGTGATAGAATACTATTATTAGATATTAAATAAAGCAACTCAGACAATCAGTTGGTCTAATTCAGCCACTTGGTCCACATAACCTTCGTTTTCGGCACTATGTCCAGAAGCTACAGAAACTGACCCATATTCTCAGCAAAGCAAGTTTAAGGGATCCAGCGAGCAACACGGTGAGCGCGATCGGGCTGCCGCGCGGCGCCGGCGCGCTCCACGTGTGTCGCTCGTCGCGCGTGCGCACCACGCCGTCCACCACGTTCTCTACGCGCCCATGCTTCGACTGGTCACCCGTGTCTGAATCTGTCCATACCTGAACAATACCCAAAATAAACCTCAAATAAGCAGTGTGTAAAGTGTGCTTACATGTTAGAACTCAGGTAGGGTGCTAATTAGTTAATTGATTAGGGTTATGGAATAATTTCTATAATTTTTTCTCGTCGATCTTCTAAGATAGGCAGCCGCTTTATTTATATGTTAACGTTTACGTTTTATAATATCATCACTGGCCCGAGTCCCCTGAGTTTGTTTTGTGCCCTTTTATAATTGACACTTACTGTATGAAAAACAACTATATTCATCAGTTTTTGTTTACTATTCCATAGAAAATTATGGTACCCATATTTCTAAAGACGTCTCCCGCATTAGGTATTTTAAATTATTATTCAATACACTATTTTCTTCGAAGACTTAAAGGCTTACATAAGATCGATCAATGTAAACTAATCTTCTGAAAAATAATTGAATTCTCAAAAACTCACCTTTTTGACACTAACGGCAGCACCATTGGAATCAAACAGCTCAATACCATTCAAGCCAACTAGATATTTGTCTCCCCAATTAGAAAATATTTTTAGTTCTACCAATCTTCCTTCAGGTAATTCTGGTATAATGAATTCGTTTTTAGTTTTCCCTTTTTGTGTACTTTTCGTGGGCACTGAACTTAAAGATGCTGGCTTCTTCGTCGGATTAACGGTCCCAGGTTTTTTTACTGATGAACTGTTTTGATGAAAATTTGTTGTGCCCTCTTTTAAAAGTAACTTTTTACGATTTTTGTTCTCTGGTGGTCCTAAAATGAAAACACAAATCTAAACAATTTTTGTTAAAATTGTACATTGTCAGTCAAGAGAAAATAGATTTTCAAACAAAAGAACTCAAATAATGACGAGTAAGATTAAGACGTTTAAGTAATATCTTTGCCGTAATCAGCTGCGTTTGTGATTGAGCCGTATTTTTTTTTATTGGAATAGTCTCAATAATCACTGCTCACATTTAAAAGTCGCGGAAAGAAAGTTCTTCATGCTTTAATTTTTTCACCCGTCATATATCGAGGAATTGTAAAACATAGTTCACCAAGAGATCGCAGCCTAATAATCTTGTGTTGACTTCAAAAGGCATTTTGTTGTCGACATAGTCACCTATTATCCTATGCAAGGCAGCATAGCATTCTTATTTTACAAATCTACCTTCCTATTAAATTTTGGTTAGAACTGTTATAGTCTTCCAATAGAACTTAAACTTATCTTGTCATGGTCCTATGGCTGCATCAACGGTATAAGCAGATTTTCAAATTTTCACTTGTCGAGAGATCAACCTGAACAGTGCAATGCAAGTTGCTTACTTGGACCGATGATGACGTCATGAAAATCATCGTCTACCCCGTTGTTTAATCGCCTGTGCCTGGGTGTGACGTAATGTGGCAGCAAATCTGATAAAAAGTCATTTGAAGCTCCGTTCGACGAATCTCCCCAATCTAATTTACCCCTGACATTGTATATCCGTCGACCGTTTTGTGGGTAGCCTAAAAAATAAAACAATGATAAAAATAATAATAGCCGTCACGCTACTTGGTAATTATACGAAAGGGTTATAAAATTAGGGTACGTATATCAGACCGGCCAAACAAGGAATTACGGAAGTGATTTTAGTTCGTTTATTTTTAGCACCAACTATTCAAATTATTTAATTAAATTGAATTACAGACGCCTTATCAAGCTATGTACCTACATAATTATAATTTGTCCCTATCAACCTACTTCGACTAATTTGTTTGTATTCTTTACCTTTTAACGTGTTACTTAGCACTTTAGGTATGTGTTCATTTTATGGCTTTGTTCCACTCAGGTTGAGTATTTCCGGGTGGTTATTATTTAAAATATGTAGGTTCGCGAATTAATACTTTTTTTAAATCAGGCTCGTCTGTTTTTATTTGGGAACTATAATACCTTTTTACATATTAGGAATGCTTCTAATAATTTTGTACTTTTATAAGTAACTGGTACTCATAATTGTCGTAATATTAAATAGGTACAAACTTCAAAAATATATTTAAAGCACGCCATCAGTAAAGATGTGAACGCAACGAACGTACGATTGAAATCCTACTTTACATATTCGCATCCGCCTCATTTCTCATACATATAAATCTAGCATATGCTGCAATACATTTTTCTAGTAAACCCGCATACAGTATCCTCGGTATTAGCAATGTACTAAAGTAAACCCAGGCCCAGGACGTGGGTCCCTTACACCGAGTGCGAAGGACTAACCATACAATACAAAAAATAATTTAATATAATATACCTTTATTTGTACGTAACGTTCCAGCAGAGTGCGCCACTGTTGGCATTTGTGGTTTCGTCAAAAAGTCCATACTTGTATCTAAAGAAGTTCTCCGATTTGTTCTTGAATTAAAATAAAGAAGATTTATTAAAACAAGCTTGGCACGAGGCAACTTAAGGAAGCAAGCCATTACATTAAAAAAAAATTAAGTACCTAGTTATACAGAATCTTACCTTCGTGTATCTAATTTTGTATTTTCAAATTTAAATTTAGTTTCCTCCAGACTAGGAGGTGAATCAGTACTGTTAGTTTGAATATGCGTTTCTTTCATCTCCCTAAAAATAATGAAGCATGTATAAGTCACGTAGAACATAAAATAAATAATTCGCCAGGTTTTAACAAAGCCACTACTGGCCCAGCCTTGACACGGAAGTAAAGAGTGCATTGTACCTAAGTAACTACTTACTAGGAAATTCCATATTGACGTCTTACCATTATGTAGGTGAACTAAATACCTACCTACGTTCATAAATCATTCCACAAGATATTAGAATATAAAATTAGACTTACTTGGTAATGTTTTCGAGCCAGTAAGGAAGATCTCTGTCCTTACTTGTGTAGTCGAGCTCATTTTGTTGATGTGCCATCCTTGAGCCATGAGATTTTCGTTATCTATGTACAGAAGATAAGAAACCGCTGGCTTCTATACTCATTATATCACTCACTTTCTATTATAATAATTGGAATTGAGATATTTAATATTTGCTAAATTTAAGAAACGATTATATAAATAATTAAAGCTTTTTATAACAATTATTTCTAATTTAATCTTCATTCACACTTGTCCCTTTTGAAAAATATTTTTGCCGCTGTTTGTTTGACCTTGGTTGTCATGGTTACCGAAGGAAAAGAAAGAGAAAACAAAATGTAACAAAGAGAAAACCATAGACTTTCCAAAATATTTTCGGTATGCTCAATCTTTACGTACATTCTAAGTCTATGGAGTAAACATTATAAAGTTGTTTATAGGAGAACTGAATTATTAGGCTATACTTTTCGTTATAACTATTGTACTAAGTAATAATAAAATTATAACGTTTATCAAACGTTATAATTTTATTATTACTTGCAAACCCAGTGAAGACTATAAATAATATAAATACATTATTGAATCTGTTTACTCCGGTTCTTGTAGGAATATTATTTTAGAATGCGACTAATTGAGCGTAATCTACGTTACTATAATGCGTCAATGCGAATTATTTCCTTTATAACATACAAATTGATGTTACTAGAAAATTGCAGTCACCATGTATTTTTTATGGAGATCGTGTCGACTCTACAACTTAGTGGAACTAATTAAAACAGATTTTATATGTTTTAATAATAATGTATTGTTGTCTATTAATCAGAACGGCCTATAATAATGCCTAGCTGTTTTGTGATGCTTGTAATATTGTATTTCAACTTGTCGCTTGGGCCAAAGTTTGCTTATTTTACGATACGCTTGAAATTGAATAAAATATCTAAATAAAATTTCATGATATTTTCTATTTATAAACGTCAAAATAGATGTCAGTAACGTCCGCGTGAATCTCAAAATGATAGGAATGTGTGCGTATTGTATCGGTGGCAGCTTGTAACCTATTGCCGGCTCATAAAACGAGTATTAGACTTCAAAAAATCTGTATTAACTAACTGGTAGTGAATTAGTAACTAAAATGTGTGACGAAGAACAGAAAAAGCTAGAAGAACGCACAACACGTGCAGAAAAAGAAGCAAATGCAATCGAAGAAGAGTTAAATAGGATCTCTAAGGGTGATCTCAGTTTTATTGGTGATCCAAATTTGAACAAGCTGCTAACAGAGAATGAGAAACTCAAAAATCAACTAGAACATCTGCAAAATGCTATAAAGGTTGAAAGTTCTAATTCTAATATGTCACTCATTAAAAAAGAGCCAAAGAAACTTCCCACGTTGATTACTGATCTTAGCTCTATAGAAGGTAACATATGTGTACTTGATGAGTTGAAAAATGTGTTTGAAGTGGCCATTCAATCAGCGTACCCTGACTTGGAGGATCCACCTGTAGTCATCAGCCTGTCTGGTAATAATCCTAAATTTGGAGACTACCAGTGCAACTCTGCTATGGCTATCTCTCAACTACTGAAAGCTAAGAATGTTAAATCCAACCCTAGGGAAGTAGCCAATAACATTCTAAACAAGACTCCATCATCTCCTTTCATTGAAAGGATTGAAGTAGCAGGTGCAGGCTTTTTAAATATATACCTAAACAAAGCTATGGTTGAGCATATTATTAATTGCCTACTGCGCTCAGGTATTAAAGCACCAGAAGTGAAGCAGCAGAGAGTTGTTGTAGACTTTTCATCTCCTAATATTGCTAAAGAGATGCATGTGGGACATTTAAGATCTACTATTATTGGTGACAGTATTTGCCGTCTGCTGGAGTTCTTAAATCATGATGTTGTTCGAGTGAACCACTTAGGTGACTGGGGCACGCAGTTTGGAATGTTGATCGCTCATCTACAAGATACCTTCCCTGACTATAAGAATACTTCACCCCCTATAGCTGACTTGCAAGCATTCTACAAGGAATCAAAGGCACGGTTTGATACAGATGAAGAATTCAAGAAACGAGCTTATCAGTGTGTAGTGCAATTGCAGTCATATCAGCCAGATTATATTGCTGCCTGGAAACTGATATGTGAAGTGTCTCGAAAAGAGTTCCAGAAAATATATGAGCGTCTAGATATCACACTTATTGATAGAGGAGAGTCCTTCTATCATGATAGGATGCCTATTGTAGTTCAACAGATGAAGGATGCTGGATTTTTGGAAGAGGATAATGGCAGGCTAATTATGTGGGCTGATCCTGACAAAAGAGACAATTTAATACCTATGACTGTAGTCAAATCTGATGGTGGGTACACCTATGATACCTCTGACTTAGCGACAATCAAACACAGAGTTGAAGAAGAAAAGGCTGAGAGGTTTATTTATGTTGTTGATAACGGACAAGCAACTCATTTTCTGGTATTGGATGGATGTGCTCGTCGGGCTGGTATTCTTAAAGACGGACAGCATATTGAATTTGTTGGTTTTGGTGTAGTATTAGGTGAGGATAAGAAGAAATTCAAGACTAGGTCTGGTGATACAGTTAAATTAAGTGGTTTGCTTGACGAAGGCATTACCAGGGCACATAGTAAGCTTATTGAGAAGGGACGAGACAAAGTTTTGACGCCAGAAGAATTAACTTTGGCAAAAGAAGCTGTTGCATATGGATGTATCAAATATGCAGATCTGTCACACAACAGATTAAATGACTATGTATTTTCTTTTGATAAAATGTTGGATGATAAGGGCAACACAGCAGTTTACTTACTATATGCTTTGACTCGAATCCGTTCCATAGCAAGAACCGCACAGGTCTCGCAAGACAAATTAAAGGAAGAGTTTGACAAAAATGGCTTCAAATTTGGACATGAAGCAGAATGGAAACTTGGTAAAGTGCTTCTCAGGTTCCCAGAGGTTATACTTAAAGTAGCTGGTGACCTATTCTTGCACACATTATGTGAATACTTGTATGAAATTTCATCAGTTTTTACCGAGTTTTACGATAAATGCTATTGTGTTGAGAAAGATAAAGATGGGAATGTTGTCACCATTAACTACTCCAGGATAATGCTATGTGAAGTCACTGCCACTGTAATGGCGAAATGCTTTGATATCTTAGGTATTAAAACTGTGTCAAAAATGTAAACACTCAAAGTGCAATATGATGCAGTAAAAATCTAACTTCTAAAAGTCTTACAATTAGTTTTTATTCATATCACATTTTAGTGACTATAGTAATTTATATTATGTGTGTAAGCTTTCAATCTTAAATACCGAGAAATAAACTTTTGTATTTTTATTGTACCATAACAACCTTGAATTATTATTATTAATTTAACCCTGTCCAATTACTTACTAATTTCCTGAATACATATTATTATGCTAATGTTATTACATCCATATTTCAAGCAAGCTATGGTCATAGGTTTCACTTAATGGAGGCAAGCCTAGCACAGTTCGAGAATCCGTTCTGTTTCTGACAATTACTTGACAGAGCAACCCAATTACACTTTGCCTGACGTAAAATTTTAGGTCATGCAAAGCAGTCTCATTCAGTACCCTGGGATAACAAAATTCTATATAGATATAAGATAACAGTACTACTTAGATACCAAAATTATTTATCTGCAGTCTTTCCGTTATTTCTTTAAGAATGCTTCGTTGGTTTTAACCAAACTCAGTCACTAAGTAGTTACTTATTATATCAGCTATAGTCACAATTAGAATTAAACTGCCAGGCATCTGCCTGCAATACCTATTTAAGTAAGTATATACCTATAGAATATCTTAAGGCTAATTTTATTCGGTAACAAGATAAATTATACATCATGTAAGTACTGTTAAATAGTCTGTATCGGACTTGCTATAAGAAATCAGAAATTCTAGGCACGCACGGCGTGCAGTTTTTTTTTAAGTGATGAGCGCGTCACAGTTAATATTCCTAGTGTGAGATGTCACACTCTAGGAATAATTCCTGTGACGCGGGACACTTACAACGGTCACATTTGTGGATCACACAATTTTTTGTCCCGTGTGGGGATCACTCTAGGAATAATTCCTGTGACGCGGGACACTTACAACGGTCACATTTGTGGATCACACAATTTTTTGTCCCGTGTGGGGATCGAACCCACAACACTCAGCGCGGCGGGAATGGCGAGACGACCCATTAAACCATTACGCCATCCGTGCAGTCAAATACGAAAGAAAAGCTTCGCTATCTTTGCGCTCTTTTCATTACTTCGTTGTCTATCATCGAGTGATACTGTAAAGTAGGTACATACACTTCATTCGGTGATTCGGCCACAAGCGCCGCAACCGCATGCAGTCGTACATCATTATGTTAAAATGTACACGATATGTTTCTGAAATCGTACTAGCTATCATAATAACAAGGTCATAGGTGTTTTGCACCGAAACTACCGCTTCGATCCGGCTTCTTCGGCAATCCTTACATATGTGGGCGCTAATTTAAAATATATTCTATGTTCCTTTTAAATGATTTTAATAACAAAAAACTAGGTGAAGCTACACTACATCTAAAACAACACAATAATTTAGTTTTGTACATAACTATACAGAGAAAGCGGAAAAGGAAGGAACACAAAAATGAATTAGGTATGTCTGATCAGTCTGATCACAAATGCTTGTGGTATATGCGGAAATCCAACTCGCTACACTTGACATACAGAAGGCCCCTGCGCCATACAGATAGATACAGCATAATATAAGACACCTAAAGTAAGTCATCATGACTTATTTTAGGTGTTTATTAATTCTGCATGAGCGCTTCCCTATAATTTTCTTACACCTGAAAACGAATAAACATCTGAAGAAACTTTTTATCGCTCGATGTGACATTGCCAGAATTAGCACAAGTTGGTATTAAATAATAAGAGATAAAAATGTTTGTAAAACTTTTATTTATTGAGTTCCCAAAAACCTCTACAAAACTATACCAGGGTCCGATATCAAAGGTAACATTCATGAAATTACACTATTTTTATTTATTAGAAAAATTATATTGAATAATCACTGGGCATTACTTTAATATTATGTATCTGATGCATGTATAATCTTACCACCTACAACAATACACTTTACGTCACAGTAACATCGTACAGACAACAAGTTATGTTATCCGGCATTCATAATGGCCAACCATTAGAAAAAAATAACACGATTACACCTGCTTCAAAGGGATGAACAGTGGTGTAACACTATCCGTTAACACTTGCCGTCTACTGTAAATGTATCTATATCTGAACCTTTGAAAAGTCTTGGCAGGGCTTTCCAATTTCCATACAGTTATTAGTTCATCGAAATTTTCGCTAGAGGCGCTTTTACAATCTGTGAAAAGACCTCCTGCTCAAATATTGGTTAGACTCTGTCAGCAGTTCCAGATTACAAGCTAAAACAAAATTTCTTGAAAGAAAAAATCAGTAATTACTCGCCCGAAAATCTAACTATGCAATTACCACACCACTGTGCAACGAGGCAGTCGTAAATAATAACTATAAACGATAGCCTACGTTCAATCTAATTAATATCAATAAATCGATTGAATGCATTTAATTCAAAGTATATGAACCTTATATGTATATAATAATAATTCTGCATTTCGAATTTGCCATTATGAATACCAAATAAAACACTATTTTCGCACAAGCGTCAATTACTATACCTATTATTCTCAAGGTTGCATGATATACAATGGCAATCACATTTAAAAAAAGAACATTGATTATATTGTTGTTAAATGTCAAATAAAATTACAAACGTTTTTATATATATGAATGTATAGTCAATGACCCCCGTGCGAAAAGCAATTATAACATAATGAATATTTCCACTAACATTACATTAAAATTCTAGTACCTTTATACTGACGTCACAAATCCGGGATAAGTTAATACATGAGCACAAGATTCGAACGGTGGGAGATTAACATTTATATTGTGTAAAATACCAATAGTAGCAGCAATTCATATTTTCGTTTATTAAAGTATATATAAACAAACTCCTTTGTTGTGCTTAAAAAAATGTAGTCGCTATTCAATTGACAATTTAAATTTAGGATATCTTTCTGTTGAACCAGTTGCAGGTTCAAATGCCAAGTTAGAAACAGATAGCAGTATATGGAATTTATGAGATATAGGTACGCTGTAATCAAGTCTGTCTAAAATAGTGGCTCCACTTTTGGACAACAAGTGCTTGTAGTTATATACGTCAATGTTTCCACTGATCTAATTTTTGTTACGTAAATATAATTATATACGCTTAAAACGTTTCCTTAAAATATAAATATGTGATTAAATTTATCTATACCAGTTACACAACGCCTGGTTGTCTTATTCATGAAGAACTTCGAGCATTCCTCAAATGATCACATTCAATCATTTATCGTCGAGTAAATGATTTGATGTGATCTTACATCATAGTAGTTCTTCGAAAAAGTTTTATACATAGAGGGCTTTGCGACTCAAGATGGTTGGAAAATTAAAAACGATACGCCAAGGGAAGACGGTCGCTTGGAAAGTTACATTATTTCCTCAAGTATACAAAGGGTAAGGAATGTTAATTTGGTTTAGAAGACCTACCAATGGCATCTCTTTGGAAGACTTGAGACACTTGGTCGCCTCAGCGAGATCCACTCACGGGCGATAATAAACCTTTTTACAATGATAATAGGAGCGAATACAGCATGTATTTGGCTAGATAACAAGCGACAAGTATTTTGAATGGTACTGTCGCTTTCACAATTAAAATCTATATAATTATAACTACAGAAAATTGTCTCCATCGTACGTATTTTAATAATAGGACCCTAATAACATCCGAGACACTATTATTATAGTTAAAACACAATCTGTCGCTACCCATCCCTACTTACGAATACTTTGCACTTTAGAGGAATTTCCTACTATGATATTTTACTAGGTATCTATCGATACAATCACTACCAGATACCGATTTTTCCAAAAAACAAAAACAACTTTCACTAATTTTAAAATAACTTTTGATTTCAGTGAATAATCGATTGGAATAATTACGTTAAATGAATTTTATAATTTTATTTAGTTTTGTGCATTCATGTAATCTTTATTACCCTGTGACAACCTTGACTAACCGGTTTTCATGATTTTATGTGCAACCAATATACAAAAAAACATACGTGTCATACGTCGCGTAACACTGCCACTAGCTTAACATCTATGATTAAAATGTTTAGCGTCAAACCGACGACGAAACAGATATTGTTTTACGATATTTAGATCTACTGCACGCGACAGTATGTAGGTACACTGCTATAAAATTAATTTACTTTTACTACATTTACATTATATGTTTGTAGCAAATACAATGACTAGAAATTGGTATAAAATCAACATGTTAGTAGCACTTGATTCATGTGACATACAGACATAACGACGTACTTAATCCACGCATCGTCTATAATTCTCTATTATCTTCTATTGACGCAAACAGAGGGATAAAATACGTTTTTAAAAATTACGATATTTTTAGCATTTATAAATACGTTAGCTGCTAACAGTATCGTAAGAGTATTTCCAATAGTATAAATAGGTGAAAGGTCTAAAGGTGTGAACACTGTCCGGGTACACTTGCGGGCGCGCGACAGCGCCTCGTCCCAGTTTTCAAACATTCGATTGTTTAGTATCGTAATAATGCGAGTACTGCGAACAATGGCCGGCTCGCGCTCACGCCGGTGGGTGCCATCGTGATATCGATAAAAGAACCATGACACATCACTATCGACAGACGTTCGCAACTTTAATTATCACTATGAGTATCAACGGTGTGTCGTGTACCGGTCTACGGTTAATCGAGATTCTAGTGAAACGTTTGGAAGTCTGGCAAAATATTACCTAGTCACACGATTGAGCAATCCTTAAAAAATCTAAATTGGGACATATAAATAAATAGTTTAATATTGAAATAAATATTAATTTGATGTTAAAACTTTAAAATCCTATTCATATACATACGAGATGGTATATACATTCAACTAGCTACTCTATAACGAACTAATGCTAAGGAAAAGTCACATTGAGGTGTATAAAAGATTTCACTGAAAAACTGGATTCCATATAAGTAGGTATAATAAGTTAATAGGTAAGTATATAAATGTTTCTAAAAACCCTCAATAAGATTATTTTAATAGTTACTCTAAAAAGGGTTGGATTGGTCTCGAGATTCTGAGATACGACTACAAACCCTATGTATAGTACAATAAGTTCAACAATATTTTACAAAATATACACACATTTACCATTATTTTGTAGTTAGTTTGGCCGAACGTGGTTCATGCTGCTAATCGATATACATCTAATAAATATCTATAGTAATTGCGTCAGAGAACCGATCAACGAGTGAACACGCGCCACGCCGCGCACTCAACACAAAGTCATATCTAACCGAGCACAGATATAACGTTTACTGGCTAACACTAAACAAATTGAATTTGCCCTTTCCAATTCGGCGAAGCGTTTACCACTTTCGTGATAGGACAACACTGCTAGCTGAAATAATGTACACAAACAGATCAATGTAAAGCACTTAAAACTTCCCGAAGCCTCAATTATATTACGTGGGTGCCCACAATGTTGCCGTAGCTTCTATTACACCAGTTGATTGTAGGTAGTGAAACGATAAACTGCCTTTGCAATTTCCTGTCGAAACGATAGATCGATCAGTCAATCAACCGTAAAGGGTAAACCTATATACAACGATGTACCAACTGGCTTATATAAGAACAGCTCGTAGGGCTTCCAACCGTCAATTGAAGCATGTAATCCTTTCATTATAAACACCCGTTTATATAACCTTGATATGACAATAATATTGATTGCAATACGGTGCGTGGAGAGCCCGGAACCTCACGTCAATGTATACCATGGGGCATTACATCCACAACCCGACCGACTTGAGCAGTCTTTAAGAGTACGATAATCTACGTGCATACGAATTACATTGGCGACATCACGTCCAGCCGGGCCCTGTTATGGAAATCCTATCGTGAACAACTGCAGCGATGAACTTCGACAACACAAAATAAATATTCAGATATCGATTCATATCATTCCATCAACAAATGTAGCAGTATAATGAAACATTCGCCGAGTGGAATATATGGAACGTGGCTTAATGTTTCGTGACGCGATGACCAAAAACGCCATCATGCGAGAAATCGATTAAGATCTACTAAAATATACAGGGCCGGCAGTTTTTAAATGTCGCTTACGGCCTGGGTTGTTAGACAAACAGGTATACGTGTTCGTTAGTTCCGGTCAACAGCATACAACATACTTTACTCTAAACGAACTACACTAAAAGATTCACACAAACATTACGGAGTAAGTGACTTACAAAGCCACAATGATCGCAGCTGCACTGAGCCGATCGCCGGCTGAATTATTTAATCTGCGGCCTTGTTGTCGAGTTAGGATACAAAAATAGCTTTAGAGAGCTCTAGTTATGGAGATTCAATAGGTTAAACGGGCAGTCTTCAATGTGATTTGAGTTCTGGGAAGAGATGTCGCAGTATGGCTAGGTAGTGTACCGTGGCGGCGAGGGCGACGAATATATGCCATATGGCGTGCGCGAAGGGAATGCGCCCGTCTGATTTGAAGAAGAATACTCCGATCAGGTACAAGATGCCTCCCAGCTTCAGGTCGTACATCGCCGGAAACTGGTGCTGGAAAGTAAAAAGAAAGTAACGTTAGACAAAATATATTTATTCATACAACTGAAATGGCAAAGAAGTATACGATCCACTCGATGAAAAATTAATTGTTTTGAGAACAACTCAAGGGACCGTGAGCATTAGTCACCTAGCTCTTAGCCTAGAAAATTCTTTAGGAAGCCGTCACAACAAAAAGTAAAACAGTAAATGGATATCTTAATTGACCATAACAATCGAATTTAATTGTCTGTCTGAACATGCGAGGATAGCACCTATGCATTGAAGGTTACGATCCACATAATAAATTAAAACCACGACTGTGAAAAAGTATGTATATAAAGCAATGGGCTTACCAAACATCGTGTTTTATTATACTATACGGCGGGTAATAAAAATTATTTGTCGTGTCTGATGATAAGCCGTTACGATACGCCATGAAAGCCAAGAGCATGCAAAGACAAACAGGCTATTTGTTCCCTTGTTACCAGCATAATGCCTCCTTTTCTTGGGGAGTTTTTAAAATTTACTAAGGGAGCAGAACATAATATATGGTGTTATATGTGGCTTTTGACAAAAATTGTTATAGGTTCACCAGTCGACTGAGTTACTTCATTTTTACGTGTTTGTAAGCTCTACCACAATTGAATGTATAACATTCGCGTAAACGTAAGACAATATTATCTACCACATATGTATTTAAAGAAACTTTGTTCAATTCGCTCTTTATTTCATTTAGGCAGTCGAAATATCGTGTTCCAGATTTCTAACAAAAAATGTACTTATAACCCCATTTTACCTCCCTCGTACTTAAGACAGGTTTGATTATTTTCGTGAACAATTATTCGTAGCCCCGGCCCGGCTCTACGATACATTTGTAGAGAAAAGCCAGTACTAAGAGATAGCAATTGAATATAATGGTATACCTAGTAGTTAAATCCTCAAAGCAATCAAAACCATTTTATAAGCTTATCACATCCAATACACAGTCCAGCAAATATATATTATTGGCTCTCCTTGACACATTTTCCTTTTACTTTCGTAGGTAATCGGCGGGTCTTGACCACTCGATCGACGGGGTGGTCGATTGAGTTCTTGACCAACCCTTTTGCGAAAGATCGAACCATTATTTCGTAATGTCTGCCAGAATCTATACATTGTAGAGTTGAGTTAGTGGAATACTGAAGATTATGGCTTCCTAATCTAATAACTGAATCCACTCCTAGTTCTGGATATCATGACTCACGAGAATCTATTCTACTTTTTTCTACCACAAACTAACTCCAATCTAAAACTCTTAATAAATTAATTGATCGATTAATTTACTGCACGGACAGTGCACTAGTTAACTGCTAAGGGGCCGCGTGTTACGAGTCTAGAGCTGGACAAAAATTCAAGTTATCGACAGTTTTTCCAAGCGTCGATGTTTCAAGTCCGATTTTACGACGTTTCCAAAGTCCAAAGTAAAAATACAACCAAGGACATAAAAACAATTTCATTCTTTATCAAAATCACAATACACACAGCAGTTTGCATTTAAAATTAACACTTGAGCTTTTCAGTCATCAACTTTCATTATTTCGTCAGTTATCTCACCAGCAGTACATATTGGCAGTAATTATTATGAGAAGTAAATACCACGAAGTATGTTTATCTTGAACATTTCGGAACCTGCTCATAAGTTAGCCGGCTGGCAATATTTTTATAGCTAAAACTTAAAGGAACGTGGCAATGAGCAACATTTCCATAATTAAAGAAACACTACGTAAATATTTGACACCCGACCTAGCATTTCGTCATGCGATTACTATTAAACATTTCAAATACTCTTCTATCCTATGAGGTGCAACACATGTATGGTATGTTATTTTACATACCTAATAAACTACCATGAAAATAAATATATATACAGGATGTCCGGTAATTAATGGATAACTTGGAAATGTCTTACAGTGGAACGGACGGCAGTTCAGAAAAAAAAAGAAAAAGTCTATACCTGAGATATGTTTTTTTTTTAATTACCATGTATAACTTTCTTGTATACTACGACCATAAAGGAATGAAATCCATCGGTATTTTGTTGTTTTATTATTAAACACTAATTATGCTAATAGATAGACAGTCAAAAATATGTTATGCTAATATAGCTTGCACTTTTTAATATATATAATATAATAATATAAATATATATAATGTCATATATATATATATATATATATATATATATAAATATATATATTTTTTTTTTTTTTTCTGAACGGCATTCTACTATATGACATTGCAAGGTTTTCCATTAATTACCGGACAAAATTGTATTAAAGAAAAAGCCCGTGCGTGCAATTCCGCCAATGAAAGCTAGTTATTAGGGGAGACTGGGGACACTTGATCCCTAGGGAGACTTGATCAGTTGTCAATAAATCTGTAATCACACGTTATCTTTATTTTAAATACTGGCAATACTGTTGCATTCAGTCATTGTCTATGACTGAATGTGAATTTGACAGTTCAAAAGCGATAACGTCAGAGCGGTGGTGCCATTTTGTTTTCGGCAGGTGAAAATATTTGGCTGTAAGTATTTAAATCATTATTTATAGTTATTATTAATTATAAATTAGTAATCACATTCTAAAGAATACGAAATTGGTTAGTTGAAGTTTGTGTTGGTGGGTTTTCTTTTTAATTACCGCTTTATTACATTAACGAAAATTTATTTTTTGAAAAAATCAGTTCCGGTTACACTTGATCACCGCGAGCGCGGGTAGATTTGATCCAGATGATCAAGTGTCCCCCATGTTTGGTTAGAGATATTTTTATTTGTTTTAGTTGGAAGGAAAATGCCAAGAACGTACAAACCTAAAGAGGGCGCTAAGAAACGCATACCTACCCATAGACAAAGAAAAACTCGAATTAGCGGTTAAAGAGATTTTGAAAGGAAATACTATCAAAGGAACCGCAAAACTTTATGGTGTCCCTTTGATGACACTAAAAAGATACGCTAGGAAACAACAAAAACAGCCTGATATTAAAATTTCCTATGAACCTGACTATAAACAATCCAGAGTTTTTACTGAAGAAGAAGAGGCTGAGTTGGCTAAATACTGTGAAAAGGCAAGCAAACTTCACCATGGCTTGAACTCAAGTAGCGTGCGGAGGTTGGCGTTCCAATTTGCTGTAGAAAATAATAAACCTGCTGACAAAATAAGTAAATGGACTAATAATGTGGCTTCATCTGATTGGTTTTATGGGTTCATGCGTAGAAATCCTCAATTATCATTACGGGTGCCCGAGCAACCAGCCTTAGTAGATCAACAAGTTTTAACCGTCATAATATTGCGAAATTTTTCGAAAATTTACGTTCTCTTCTTGATCGATATAATTTTGGTCCAGAAGCAACGTGGAATGTCGACGAAACTGGTCTAACCACAGTACATAAGCCAAAAAAGGTTGTGGCTACTAAAGGTGTGAAACAAGTTGGTAAAATGACGTCAGGTGAGCGTGGTGAACTGGTAACTGCTTGTTGTGCAATTAATGCGATGGGTAATCACATTCCACCATACATGATATTCCCACGCAAAAATTGGCAAGATCGTATGCTGAAAGGTGCACCGACAGGCACAGATGGAAACACGTTCCCCTCGGGATGGATGACGGCTGAAAATTTTGTGAATTTCTTAAAACATTTTAAGAAATACAGTAAATGTTCATTGGACTTTCCATCACTGATTATTATGGATAACCACGATAGTCATATTAGTATTGACTCATTGGATTTTGCCAAAAAGAATGGTATCCATCTATTAACAATACCTCCCCACACCTCGCATAAGACACAACCCTTAGACAGGACTGTATATGGACCACTCAAGGCCTACTTTAACAATGCTTGCGACAACTGGATGCTCCAGAATCCTGGTAAAGTTATTTCAATATATGACATATCGGAGTTGCTCGGGCATGCTTTTCCAAGGGCATTCACACCTCAAAATATTCAAAGCGGATTTCGAGTGACAGGAATCTTCCCATTCAATAATGAGATATTTAGTGATGATGAGTTTCTCTCCTCTTATGTGACGGACAGACCTTTCACAGATGAACCTGAAGCTAATTTAGAGAGTGCAGTTCATTTAATGAATGAAAGCGAGCGTGGCAGTGCGGTTCTGGCATCAAAATCACCACCACCCTCTATGTCGGTTTCGGGACACGAAATTTTTTCATCTTGTTCACCACAATCTTCGACATCATTTGCACCAGATAACATTGAAATAATACCTGGACCGTCGTCACCATCTCTACTAGAAGATCTCAGTAACTCTATAGAACCTTTGAGAGTCGCACTTGAAGTAACCCCTGTAAAGACCCAGAGAGATGTTCCTCGTAGTCCAGAAGCAGATATTGAGATGAATGTTTCGTCGGAGCTGTCAACATCTAAGAAACATCTGCACAAGTTTAAAACCCCAGAGCAAATACAACCATTCCCAAAAGCTGGGTATCGGAAGCCTACACAGAAGGGACGTAAGAGGGGATCGACAAAAATACTGACGGATACTCCAGAAAAAAACCAAATAGAGGAAGAAATATTGCTGGGAAAGAAGAAAAAACCACAGAAGAAATTCAACAAAGCAAAAACTACTAAAGTGAAACGCAATTTAAAGGCGTTTGAACCATCTTCAGACGAGGAAGAATATGAAATACCACCATCGCCGGAGTCTACGTACGATGTATCTGAAGACGAAGACCATTTCAGTTCATCATCTTGTGAATCTGAAAATGAAAACTCCATGCCGCCTGAAACTAACGACTGGGTAGTCGTAAACCTCATCTCTATGAAAAATTTAATACATCAATATGTTGGTCAAATTCAGTCTGTTACAGACACTGGTTATATTGTTAAATTTGCAAAAAAGATTGATGATTCCAAATTTAGGTGGCCTGTAAATAATGATATTTCAGAGATAGCTAGGTACCAAGTCGTTGAAAAAATAAGACCACCAGAATTTAAGGCAAATAGCAAACGAGTGATCTCATTTACTTTTAAGAAATCTTTACGTAAATTTAATATAAAAGGTTAGATTGGCACTTGTTGAAAAGACTGGAAGAAGTTCTTATACCTAATTACTATTATTTTTTATTCGATTTTGTTGTTTAGAGTCTTTACGGTTTTCAATTATTAAGATAAATATAAAAATAAGTGAAGATTATTATGTTACCAAAAAATATGCTAAATGTTTATTGTTAAGACATGTTAATTTGCTAAATGTTTATTTATCTCTAGTCCCTAAGAGACTAAAGATACTTTTCAGAGACTGATTTAATTCTAAAAAGGTTTTATAATTTGCAATTATTGTGATGAATATAAAAATAAGAGAGGATTATGTATCTAGTTACTAAAAAGATAATTTTCAGAGGCTGATTGTAGGTATTCTTTATAGACTAAATAGTTGCAATCATTGTGATAATAAATATAAGATAAACACTTTTAGTTAAGTAAGAAAAGTTCGTAATGTTGATTTTTGTTGTTTATATGGTTAAATAAACAATTTTTACATTGTAATATGCTTTTATATTATTTTTTTTATAATGATATAGGTACACTTGTTCCCCCATAATCAAGTCTACCCCATACAAGGATCAAGTCTCCCAGCATAGGGGACATTTGATCCTTTTGAGTGTCGTGGTAAAACTATAAAAAAAAGAAAGAATTATTAAATAATTCCATAATCTGATAAAGCACAAAGTTAGATGAATAGTTTTTCTATGTAGTCACCAAAAAATATTCTGAAAAACATTATCACAGACTTAGATGTGAATAAAAAATTAAAATGGGGATCAAGTGTCCCCAGTCTCCAATAATAATGAGTAACTACACACTACAACTAGGTAACTTTTTTTAAAACTTTAGACGGTACTACAAAATCCTGACGAATGACTAACCTATTGACCCTTCATGATCTTAAACTTATTGTATAAAGTTGACCCATAAATTAAAACGTTAATCAACTCGATTACATACTTAATAGTATGTAATTAAGAACTCTATAGAATGTAAATTACTATTCGTTATACCTAAATACATAATTAAGTAGCTTTATTTAGCTCTAATAAAGTTAAAATGTATTCTGTAGCGCTGGCTGTCGTAAGTCCCTGTTGGGAACGAGGCCGGTTTAATCTAACCACGTTTCAATTTCCCGCCCGGTTTAGCAATAAGCTGTCCTCAATTACAAAATGTAATTTAGAAATTGCAGAAAAATGCGGTATTGTTTGCTCTAGAAAACCATTAGGTAGGTATAAAATAGTCACCAATCAATCACCCAATGAAATATTAATTTATGGACTGAGTACATTGTAACCGTCTATGAAAACTCATATTAGTTTTAAAATATTTATTTCACTTCTTTAGCATCTCATATAAAAATAATTGCGTTAAATCACTCAATTATTTTATAACCGTTTAATCAGGATTTTTCGTTCAGTAGGCAACAAAAAAGTTTTAATGAATCAGAAACAAAAATCTTCCGTGTTTTTATTTTTACACGAGACGCCATCAGGAAGAGATCCTTGACCAAGAAAAACTAAGAAACTTTGTGTTTACTAAATTATTAAAATTAATTGGCGTGTCGTTATCAAAGTCCTAAAGAAAACTATTGAAAATTACAAGGTATACAGTCTGACTACAGTGCATTATCCAACCTCGTAACCGGCATGAGTTCACTGAGATGTTTTCCTATCAGGTTGAGTGCGTACTGTTTATAGTCAGGACTGCCTTTAAGGCATTGATGCAAGAGAAAAGCTTCAGGATTGTCAGTCTGCAAAGCTTTAGCTTTAGGTGATTCGAACATAAACCAAGGACATTCATAGACAATGTTTAGTAGTTCTACAAACTTCTTGAGAAAGGTGATTAGAACATGTGACATAGTACAACGCCAGACAAAATGGAATGTTCGCTGAGTACGCGATATAATGGGCTAAAAGCAGAAGAATCACTCGTAGTTGGAAAAGGGACACTGGCACAACGCCAGATAAAAAACTTGACAGCAGAACTAGTCCTAAAATACTATAAATGATGTCTGTAACATAACGATAATATACGAACAAGATAGTATTGTCCGAAAAACAACATTTACATATATAATGTAATTTTAGCACGCATTCTGATCGTATTATAAAACTAAGTTTTTATTTCTGTAATAATGCGTACTGTCGGAAACATTAAAACTCTCATATATTAGATGATGAACTTGATGCTTATGTTAAGATTTGAAATATCTTTTGTTTGTCTATAGGACATAATCCACTTGTCGGTAGATTGAGTCTTACCACACATTTTGATTAGCTTATCAACTTTGCTACTGAAATTGCGTTGATAAATTTTATAGTTATACTAGCTTTTTGCTTGCGGTTTCGCTCGCGTGTAAGAAGGTTAGGTTATATTATGTTATTAACAGTACTTTTTTAAAATAAATGGGAGAGAGAGAGAGATAATAGAGCATTTTAATGGTGAAAGAATTTTTTAAATAGGTTTAGTAGTTCTTGAATTAGATACTTACAAACAAACAAACAAAAAATTAAATCTTTCTTCTTTAAAATATTGTATAGATATGCTGTGAGAATTCTGAGGTGTCCCCATGGTATACCTGCACGTGCCTCACACTATACATAATAACTGACGATTTGCAATAAGCATAGCCACTGATTATTGAAGGAACTTAAAAAAATGCATGCTTTCTTTTAGGTATTGTTAGTTAGCTTTAAATTCGAAATAAAAAGGATCAGAAACGATTTCCTATTTCGGAGTTAAATGGGGGTAAAATCAAATAATTGACTGTCAAAATCTTCGTAAACAAATATTGTACTTTTACTTACATCGGTTTATATTTTCATTTATTGTATCGCAATGCTGTATAAATAACTTATCACGTAGTAAACCATAATATCGTTTCGCGTTTTTAATTATCTCTACCCACTTCAGTAGCTTTAAAATTGATTGCTTTTTAATGGAATTTTTACATAGGAGTAGCAATAAAATATTTATGGTACTTTCAACTTTATTTCACGAATTAATTTTATAAAGCAAGAGTTTGTTTGTTTGTTTGCTTGAACGCGCTAATCTCAGGAACGACTGTTTCGAATTGAAGAAATATTTTAGTGTTAGATAGCCCATTAATCGAGGAAGGCTATAAGCTATGTAACATCACGCTACGACCAATAGGAGCAGTGCAGTAATGAAAAATGTTGCAAGAACGGGAATAATTCTCTTATGTAGTTCTCATTGTAAGTAAACTGTACAGTTTTTATGAGAAATAAATTCTTTAAACCTTATGTGAAGCAGACGAAGTTGCGCGAGTCAGCTAGTAAATCATAAAATCATTAATACTTATGACACACAGTTGCTAAAAGCCAAATGCACGCTGGCTTCTCTGTACTCTGTAGTATACGACCTTTATGGCCAATCTCACAACTAACAAGTAAAAGTTATCCGAAAGATAAATCGCATGCTGTCTCACTTTTGTTAGCTTCGGGCACGCCACAATAGTTTTTGAAGAGTGGCTGGAGAGGCGGCATTGCGCCCTCATCTTCCGGCTGACACACGGTAATGACTGGCCACGGTTGTTTTGGCCAGTTACAGTGTCGTATAGGCCAGCAGGAGATGTCCGGATGTGCGGCGACTGCCGCGATGTTGTTGTGGACACGGCACTGCATATTTTGGCGTATTGCCCCGCCTGGGCATCGCAGTGCCGTGAGTTGATCACGGCAGTCGGCAGTCCCGGCCGTGGTTTAATCTATGGTTCGGAGCGAGAGGTCGTGGAACACCGTCGCCTCCTTCTGTAAGGAAGTCATGTCCATCAAGGAGGCGGCGAAGCGGGAGAGGGAGCGCTTAAATCCTCTCTCCAACCGCAGAATCGAGCGCCGAAGGGCGCGAGATGACCTCCAGCCACCCTGAGGTTTGACCTGGGGGCGGTGGGCTGCGTGGGTCTGCTCGCCACCCGATCAGCACCAGGTCCGAGAGGCGGCGTGCGTGTTCCCAAGCGCGCCTCAGAGTCGTGTTTTTGTCCCCCCACAAGGGGACAGTAGAGGAAGTGTGTTATGTAGTGGCCTGCCGTTTCACACGGCGCGGGCGGCCGAAATCTCGGCGGGGTCGCGATTGCATGTGAAAGCGATTCGCGCGGCCCCGCCGTCTATGGTTAGGTCGAGGAACACCGTGGTAGATTTAGTCGGTATTACCGGGGTATCCTTCCTCCGGTGAGCCCGACATAACCTCTCCGTCACCCCGCGGAGAGGTATGCGTCAAAGCATTCCCCACGTAAAAAAACAACTCTTGTAAGGTTAAAGAAGAGAGAGTGCGAGATTTTTATCTTATAGATAAATGCCATTTAGAGGTGGTGCGACAAGTCCTTACTCTTTTGTTTATGAACCACTTATTTTGATTCAATGCTTGTTTATAACAATTTTAGAACGGTAAAGTGAAAATGGAGGATATGGTAATAAACTTGTTGGTACTGTAGTACGGTAAGATAGTTGCACGCCTGTCTTCCGAAGGGATAGGATCAGTAAGTTATGGATTTCCGCTTTATGATTGACATCTACTCTCATAACATCATTCATGCATGGACGTTCAGTTTAGAGAGCTTTTGCGGTTCGATCAGAGAACTTTCTAAACTAAATAATTAGAGAGATATCATTCAACAACATAAAATAAGTAACAATATAATAATTATGCAATACGATATAACAATAATTTTATTCACCGTGAAGTTTTTTGAAGCGGGTATATTGCGTATATCCGTCCTATTTTTACACTTTATAAGCTGTTTTAAATAAATAATGTTAAGCCGTACACCTGCTTTTATAATCTGATCTTTAATTGTATCAAATTATTTATATAGAATTACTTATGGTTTACCAGACCTTTTCTTTATTTGGGTTCCAGAGAGAAACGACCTACTGCTTACACTTAACTAATTGGTCGAATAAACGAGCCAAGGCGAACGACATTTATTTGAAGACCGTTTTAAGCAAGAAAACGGCAAATTATGTAGTTAGCTCCGCGAAGGAAGTTTGTTTAAACGGTGGAATTACAGTTAAGTATTCCATTCGCTATGCATTACTATTTGCAACTCAGGTTTAATATTGGATAATCGAAATGTTGTTGTGACAACTTCATCATAAATTTCATACATCCAGTATGTATGATGCCTATATCTTTGGGGAAGCCACTGTAGAGGTATACGCTATGCACTCATATTTGACTAGCTGTGATTTATCCTTCTACACATTACTTTAGTTCAGTAGTCAAAAATACAATTGCGTTTTTATTATATTTATGTGTTAAAGTAAATTATATTCCTAGATTTAAACGAAGAATCTGGTCATCTACCAGAATCTTTCTTACAAAACTACATAACACATGTGATAGACAATAGCATAGCAACAACGTACGGCATTTCATCCTTATAATATTAGTAGTTTATAATAACTAGCGGTCACCTAATGGTCAAATTTCGACCAAAATAAGTTATAGGTAACCATAGTTACAAAGAATTGTACGACGTCAGACGAAAAATGTCGAAATACTACGAACGCGATTCGACTGCGTGTTTCAAATGCATGGTTGTGTGCGTGTAGTGTTTTTCATTAATTTAATGTATTTCTAATACATATTTTATAAAAATATTAGGATTCGCCCCTCCTTCTCCATATAAACTTTAACTGTGCCAAATTTCATTCTCCTCCGTCGGCGCAATTTTCATAAAAAGGAGTACAAAGTTTTTGCTTTTCGTATTAATATATAGATAGTATGAGCATGTTTATAAACAGTCACATTGCAAACGCGGTCTTTCTCTTACACAGATTCACGCCAGCCAAGTGCGGATTGACAGACTTCGCATACACGCCGGTATATCATCGAAAGGGTAGCCAGACCTGTATCATTAGCATTACACACACATGCCAGCTGTATTTATATTCCCCATAATAGGTAGTGAAATTACTGTCATCTAACAGGCATATTTTAGACTCCGTGCTGCTACTGCGAATTGCTTAACAGAAAATACCAATAATAGATACCTACTATGCCCGACTAGACAAACAAAATCTGGACTAAATGATTAATGGAAAATATTAGGGCACTTTTGCTATGGGTACTAAAAAGGCAGACTTCGCACATCTTAAAAACTTGTAGATATGTTTCCTCACGACGTTTTTGGATGAGTTATAACTTTGAAAAGCCATAGCAATATACAACATGTAACATAATAAATGCACATCCTGATAGCAGTTTGATCAAAATCGGCTACTGAATCAATTCCAGCAATTTTGAATATAAGTATTTCTTTATCCCTAAAATAATTAAAACTAAGTAAATTATAGTCACCCATTTATTAAACAGCTGAAATAAAAGAAAATGTATCATAATTCAAAGCAATAAGGTTTTTGATGCAATTAAGGCAATAATGTTAGATTTATTGTAATATACCCATACTATCCGCGCACAATAATGAGAACTAATTCGTTAAATTAAAATATTTAAGTACATAAAAGTAACATTTTAATGATTATATTATTATAACGATTTAATAATCTAATTGGGGTGTTTGAGGTTGTGCGTTATATCTGTGACATGTTGTATAGTTTTTACCCCCCTAAAATTTACTTATTTAATAGTGAAGTATTTTATTTCTAACTCTATTTTCATATTTTTAAATGTACCTATTTATAAACATAATTTAATATGCCTTATACGTTTTCCATGCGTATGCACGTAGCAGAACCACATTTATTATATTTATGTTATAATGTTACCAACTGAAAACCAGCGCTGGTGCACTCATTTTGGGTGCCCAGCTAATGCTGGTGACCCTTTCCGGTTTACACATTTTGTTTTAATATGTATAAATATTTTTTGTTTTATTTTATTTTCAACAAATTGTGTGGGCTCTGTACGAAATAAACATGATTTCTTTCTATCTTTCTAGTAAGCGGCTTGTCAGTCCGAGTGAAAGTACCTGAATTGAAAGTCAAGAGATCTATCCACTAGTTTATTACTACTGCTAGAAGTTCTTCTGATGTACAGAGTTCCAAGCAACTCTATAATAATATTTTACAAGCTGCAAATATCAAATGTTTTAATTGGTTAATCTCAGGAACTTCCAAGGCTCAAATTTAAAAGGAAATAAAATAAACCTCTTTGACCTCATGAGGTCTCAGGTTCGATAGCCGGATTGGGCATGATTGTTATTGAGTTTTTCTGCTTAGAAATTCTTAGTACTGTCGTAAGATTTTGAAATCGTGCCCAGCAAAAGCCTCGTCTCCTATGCCGTATGCAGTCTAAAGCCATTAGGCTTAATAATGCGAGAGATGTCAGAAATAAGAGATTATACAACCCTACGTACCTTTTAGGAGATACAGGCTTGATAACAAAACATGTTTTAAATAAAAAGAGCATTTACCATACACGTAATTTAACATCTGAGAAACCGAGACGCACTTAGTATGCGTCTAGGTTTCTAGTTAGAGAAATACTACTTAGAAATAAAACATTACTATTTCGCCATATAAACATTTAAGTCGTCAACAAGGTTGAACAACGCAAAACGTACTTGATAACCGGTTAATGCAATAAAAACGAGCCGACATTCATCGTTATCATTCATCTTATAAGAAAATGAGACGCGTGTATAAATTATACGCGAATTAAGTATTAAGTAAACATCATCGATTTGAATCACACTACTAATAGCTTTTAATTTTGTATTGACTGCCTCAGTGGCGAAACGGTGTATGTCGCATTCACCGTTTCGCCATGCGCCGCGAATGCTGTGCGTGAGGTCTCGAGTTCGACTCCCAAATCGGGCAAGTGTTATCAAGAAGTTCAGAACTGTCTTCGGTAGACAACAATAAGCTCGCCTTATGTGGGATCTAAAAACACTTCTGTCTATCTCTTCTCTAAAGGCGTGTGATTTTGCATGTAGTATTGTATTTAATTTTTATTTAATTGAAACTCTTCTTTCTTATTTTAAATTGTTACCTCCCATATGGTCCATAATTTGAACACGTCTAAGCCTTACTAAGAACCTTGTGCACTGTAAAACGTAATTTGATTTGATTTAAATCATACATTGATTTAGTTTATAAAAAGAAAATTCCCGCGTTAGAAAATGACTGTGATGCGAGAGACTTTAAAAACATTCAAATAACTGATATTAAGAACATTAGAGCGGTTACGAGTATCAGAAACTCCTTTAAATAATTGAATTGTAACGATCTATTCGACTCGTTAGATCTGTAGCATAACTATGAGCTTATATAGTGAGAGTCTTGGTTCGATTACCAGATCCATCAGTGCCCTTTGGATCATGATTTTGGTAGATGACAAAATACCAAAATCAGCTTGCGAAATGTGCATGTAATAAACCTCTGCCCACCCCTTTGGACATTATTATATGTATAGGCGTTAATCTATATAATATGCACTTATGTAAATTATTCTGACGTACTATAATTGACCTTAATGCTGGAGAACAGTTGATCACGCAATGTCTTACCAGCTACGATAATTACCTGTGTAATGATAGTTCTACGCAACCTATTATAATTCTCAACGGATTCATATTTATGTCTCCACGAAGGATAGTTACCTATATTATATTATACCTATGTTCCCCCAGCTGTGTACAATCACGGAGAAGACTGCTACCTCTATTAGGCACTATTCCAGAACCCATGAGAAGGACAAAAAATTTCTAGTCGTCATAACATAATATCACTTTGCCTGATCAGGGATATATAGGTAACAACATTAAGGACATAATTTTATGCTATTAATATAGCTAACGGGTTTATATAGCATAAAGTTTATATACACAAAACGCAAACGGGGTTAGAACTCGCCTTTGTCATAGCTAGACGTTTGCAACACCATAGCTACAATCTAGATGGAAATACTGTAGATACTACTAATGCAAGGAAGCAACGATCACACTGGTTTCCCGCTGACATTGCGATTTAAATTGAAAGGGTACTCGAAGCAAGACATAAGAACGCACTACCGGCATAGCCAGATAGCAGAAGTAGCAAAAACTACAAAGAATTCCGCGCTCGAGCAAATATGTTTAATTCAGTCCTTTAGGCGCTACAAAACAAATTAAGACAATAATGCTCGAATCAAAGCGAGAAATGTTTATTGCTGCTATAGATATCTTATTGAGCAAAAAAGGACATAGACTTCACTTTGTACAGGCCCTTCACTAGCTTAATCTGACACTGACAGATAAGACAGGATACTTGTTGCTTGGCGTTCGGTATAGTGAAGGTTTTCCTGACTCAGTCGCCTCCAAATCTCCAGATTAAGCAGCATCCCAAATTCGCGAGAACCTTTCTAATCTTTACATAAGATATACGTGGTCTTAATTTAATATTAGCTCAAATACTACACTGAATAGTATTAGCATGACTCGTCGCGATTAAAATGAGCGATTCAGTAGGTTGTGAGCTGAGTAATTCCATTCATTTGACATTTATACTACTCACAATAATCGGGAGACAGTCAATGATCGCATTCCAGTACAAACGACTGCAAATAAAAGACGTTAATAGCAATATTTATCTTCCAGATATATTAGTATATAGTAGTAAGTAGTTCTAGACTTCGTGATAAAAACCTCTTAAATGCCAGTTATTCTAAATGTTTAGAAATACCATTTGAATGTGTGTTATTCAATCACGGGTAAACCGCTTAACGTATTTGAATGTAACTTAGCGCACAGATCATGGATTGCCATCCATGATATGATCTATATCATTGAACATTAATCCACGACATCTCCATGAAATACATGGTTTGACAAAGTAGACATTTTCCAAGTGCGTTTTGAGAAGTTGTGAATATGCGTTGTTGGCATTCAGCGAAATGCCCGTTATGTGTCGTGTTGATATTTAAAGTAGAATACATTCTGCACCAGAACGCTAAACTAAAAAGAAGGCGCCCCCCTATGCTAGCACAAGAGCCAATGTCCACTAGTGACTGTGCAAGTGACAGTGAAAGTTTTATCACAGAGCATTGTGCAATTTTATAAATCTACCACGTGTGCCCACTATACACATTATTTGATTTGATAAACCTTTATTTAATATTTTTATTATAGGTTTCAGGAGGCAAACACGCTTACGGGCTGCTTGATGATAAGCGATTACGGCAGCTTATAAACGCTTAAAATACTAATTAGTCTATCGAGATGACGGCCGGTAAACCTGGATTAAGCGTGGTACTATTATGCGTAAAGCCTACTAATATATACTAGTAATATAATATTAATCGATATTAGTCTGGCTGCCATTAATTAAAAATACATTATGTATGCTTCAAATACGTAGAAACGTCAATATTAGTCACAAAAAAGATATACAAACACAAAAATATACTAATACCTATCTCATCGAGTAACGGCTGAATATTTACCGAGCAAAGGTCGAAAATGTCTTGTTTCTAAGGCGACATTATTTACGAAGAGGTTTGCATGTCACTCATACATTCTAGAAAAGATAAAATGTCCACACAATAGTGAATACGTGTCAACTTGTTGAACATGTACTTAACTGACTTCTGATCTAGGCATGAACGGGTTTTTGAAAACATCATTGTTAAATGGCCCCATTTTATAACAAATGTAGAGCCACCTGGCTATATTTTTATTATTTGTACTATAGTAACTTAGGATCTGTTACATTTTATACCTGCCAAGCATTATTGTTTAACGGCAACGTTCAACAAAAGCAAAGCAAAATAAAACATTGAAGTAAAAAGTTAACTATAAACATTATTGTTAATACCTATGTATATGTTTTTATGTCCCAGGGACTTCAGGCGACTAGGAAATTCCGTCTTTCTTTAATAAATTAGTACTTGTTGTAGGTGTCTGTCTTAATAGGTAGGTATATCTATGTTGGATCCACTCTTTAGGTATCATAACCTTATTTGTTCCTTTTCCATAGTACTCAGTGCTAGTAGACAGTATTATAGTAAATAATTAGCAATTAGTCGATCATAAACATAAGTTAGTAAAGTACACTTATATTTATGGTCAATCATGGGGATGACGATAAAGAACGATATTCTTGGACACTAATATTTTTATTAACTAAAGAAAAAATGTATCTATCTTTTTATTATAAAAAGCAACTTGCTAAATTATTATCATTTAATATACATATGTAGCGAGTCAGGTACCAGTAGGGTAGTAAAGATTTTAGGACATAGAAGTATTACTACTACAAATTTTCATATTGACACTTGTAGTAGTTTAAACTGTTAGATGAGACAAAGGATAGGCAGACACACAGTATTAGACTAATTCATCAGAATATTCAGGGTCTATCCGGCAAGGAGTTAGAATTAGATTTATTTTTTAAACAACATAACATTCAAATATGTTGCTTAACGGAACATTGGTTAAAACCTAATCAATTAATATTTAATAACGAATATTATTCAATTGTAAGTGCGTTTGTAAGAAAGAATTCTATACATGGTGGCTCTCTAGTATATGTTTGTAACAATCTAAACTGTAAAGAACGTAAAGATATAGTATAAATCTTTCCATCGAGCGCACTGTTGAATTATTCTGTTTGGAATTAGAGTAACATGTCATAGTTTGTGTGTACCGACCACCGCAGAGTGACTTTAGTGTATTTGAAACCGTAATAGAGGATATTTTAAAACGCTTGAGTTTTAGTAATAGGCATATAGTAGTGTGTGGTGATTTTAATGTTAATTTACTTGAGCAGTCAGCTCTCTCTTTGGGACTTATTAGTTTATTTGGATCATTTAATTTAAAGCATTTATTTTTTTAACCCACTAGGATCACTTCACATCTATCTGCTTAGATAATGTATTTTGCGACTGACTGCCAATTTCTTAATAGGGCCATATTGAGTGAACTAACATCTGACCACTGTGGGCAAAAGGTAGTATTTCCTGTGAGTACAATTCATAAAGAGAATAAGGTCACGTGTAGACCGATGACAAATTATCGCTTAAAGGAATTTAACGATAATAAGTGCCAAAGTTGTCAATATGGACCTTTCTCTGAATAATCCAGACGAACTATATGAGTCTTTACTTAAAATAATTACATAAGATATTAGTAGCTCTTTACTTTTGTTCAAAAAACACCTGTATTGTTACCTGACTGATAGCATTGATTAAGCCTATTTTATTTTATTTTATATTGAATAATAATTATTATTTTTTGTAATTTCATTATTTATATATCATTATGTGCATTTCTTTATTTGTATTTGATTATTTGTATGTCATTATTTGTATATCGCTATTTGTATTTCATTATTTGTAATTCATTATTTAAATTAATTATTAGTAATTTACTATTTGTAACTTTGACAAATTTCGCCAACTGTATGTACGTTTCTACTTTGCGTGCTGTGGCCTTCTGTAAGTGAGGGTGCACATTTATTATATTACTTAACACTTTTGTATTTGGCTTTAAGTTGTGTGTATCTTTGTAGATGGTCCAATAAATAAATAAATAAATAAAAATAAATAAATAAATTAAGTTTTGTGATTGGGCAACATCTGGGATATATAGAAGTAGAGCAAAACTGTACGAATAATATGGTATGAAACAACACTATTTCGATCCAAATTTTATTCAATATGTCAAAAGTTATTCAAATTTATTTAAAAAGACTTGTGCCACTGCCAAGTCCCTTTACCTAAAAACTAAAATTCAAAATTCTAATGATAAAATTGAAACTACCTGGAACATTATTAACAATGAAACAGGTCGCAGCAAGGTGCGTGATAATAAATTGGAACTGAATGGAAATAATAATATAATAATAATATAATATAAAAATAATAAGCGTAATTTCAAATAATTTGGACGTAGCCGATACATTCAATAACTACTTCGCAATAATACTTTTAAATACAACTTAGGTCCTTAACCGTTAGGTCTTGCCCAGCTCGAGCAGAATACTTGGTTAGGAGAAGCGTGGAAGAGTGCAAGACACAATTTAGTTTTGAATGTGTACACCCGTATGATATAATAAAAGTATTTCAGACGCTCAATTCGAAACCATCAGCCGACTTTTGGGTATTTCTGTAAAATTTTTTGCAAGTATTATTGTTAATATAGCGCCACACCTAGCCGCAATATTCAACGGATGCATTGATGTGGGCATTTTTCCAAATTTAATGAAATGTAGTAAAATAATACCTTCATTTAAAAATGGATGCAAAAGTGACCCTAGTAATTTTAGACCAATTTCAATATTACCTGCTATTAGTAAAATATTTGAGAAGATTATATTACAGCAATTAGAAAGCCACTTTAGTATAAACAATTTATTTCATGCAGATCAATATGGTTTTAGGAAGAGCCGTTCTACGATAGATGCGGGTGTTACGCTTTTAGTTATATATTCAGTGCCTGGGAAAATTCGCAAGATGTCATTGGCGTATTCTGTGATCTCTCTAAAGTCTTTGACTGCGTTGACCAACATACGCTGTTGCGAAAACTCAGGCATTATGGCATCAGAGATACTGCACTTAACTTAGTTCGTTCCTACCTAAGCGATAGACTACAACACGTTGATATCAACGAAAGTAGATCTTCTGGATTACCAGTCACGATGGGCGTGCCACAGGGCTAAATTTTAGGACCCTTTCTGTTTTTAGTGTACGTGAATAATTTGCCGTTCTTCGTGTAGGCTTTGTGTGACATTGTTTTATTTGCAGATGACACATCTTATTTTTAAAGTAGACAGAAGAGCAACAAATTTAAATACTATTAATGATTCGCTCGCGCACATCCTGGACTGGTTTACTTCGAATAATTTACTACTAAACTCTAAAAAAACAAAATGTATCAAGTTATATTATTGCGGGGCAAGGCAGCTGATTCAATTTTTATTCTTCAAAAGCGTGTAGTACATAGCATTTATAATTTAGGATCACGAGTTTCCCTGAAAGATCGATTTAAAGAAATATGCACACTTACTGTTGCGTCGCAATATATAATTGCTAACATTATGTTTATTAAAAATAATATTCACTTATATAATAAGAATAGTGATATCCATAACGTAAACAGGCCCATATCATCGTTTACATAAAGTTCACAATACATTTGCGGGACTCGGTATACGTTTTTTAATAAACTACCTATAAATATAATTAATTTACCATTGCTTAAATTTAAAAGCGCCGTTAAAATACAACTTGTTCGGAAGGGTTATTATTCAGTCAACGACTACTTAAAAGACAAAAACTCATGGAACTAGTTGCTTGTTGCATACAGGATTCAAAGATCTGTATTATTTATAAGTATTCAGTCAATTTAGTAATATAGAGGTACCTCGTGTTTATTTGTGATGTTAACAAGTAACTTGTTTCTTAATCTGATTATTATTGAAGAATATAAATCCACAACCGCATTTAGTCACGGACTGCCTTTGCATAGTCACAAAGTGTAAATGTATGCGGCATCATGCCACGCTACTGTCTATTTTAGATTTATATTAAAACATATACCTTAGCCCAAATTATTTCATCTCTATAATATTATCAAATTATTAATGGCATAATGGCTGCAACACCTTGTTAATCTGAGTTGTAAAATACTGAAATTATATTTAATTGGCGATTTAAAAGAGTGGCCATGAGTTTCTTGCAGGTTTCTTCTCATAGGCTCAACCTTTTGCCTGAACCTAACAACTAACCTAAATGTAGCTTCAGTAACTTAGTAAACTCACTAACCTATATATTTTGACGTTCATAAGTGTTACTTTGTAACCTAAATGAATAAATGATTTTTGACATTGACTTGACTTTGACTTTGACGCGGCTTTTGATTCTCAGGCCTGTATTAGTGATTTTCGACTCCTAATAACAGCTTGGAGTCTGGTAAAGTGAATGACAATGGGCTTGTCACTTTTAACTTGGAACCTAAAACAGCTGGCGAAGTTTGGGTAATCAATCTACAATTACGGGCTTTTATAGGCAGGTGTCTTTTAATGGAGCGAATAATTCTCCCTAGTAAGAAAAATGTAGATGGATGGTCTTTTTGTATCACCCTTTTCAAAGCCGGCGAGTATTACGTATCTGATACCCCTCCACGGGACAAATATTCGCGTGAGCCACAAATCTAGCCAAGTTCGGATGATACTGATTCGGATGATGTTTACTTTCGCTGTTTGTAAAGTTTTCGTCTTTTCCCTAGCTATTAATTAACCCCACATGGTGGTGGTATGACCAATCTAAATTTTTTATCCGTTTTTGGTCCAGCTTCTGCATCGGTTACTTAGTTTTCATTTCTTTTAGGAATAAATTCGTCCGTCTATTTTAATTCATCACAACGTAGAAATCAATGCTAATACTTAAGTTGTGTGAAATAGTGTACTACAACTGCTTGCAGGGCATCAACTGACGATACTTTAAAAACGGAGTAGGTAATGGTGCTGCCATGCCAGTGTAAAGAACAAAGATTACACTGGTTCCCTAAAATCATATTTTGTATGCCGCACGGTTCACAAAGATTATCACAACAGACGAAATACATCTATACCGCCAATACATATATTGAGAATTTGTAAAATTTCTGTTTTGCATAGAGACTGAACCCGCTAACGCTCGCATTAACATTGGCATGATGACTATTTAAATCCACAGTGCCATTCGCGCAACACAGTCTATAAATTACTGTAAACAGATATAAATAGCGTCAGAGTAAACGTAACCGCTATTAAAACGAGTATACTAAACAAACTATAACCCGCTATAAAAAGTCTTATTACACAATCGCACGGCACTGCAATCAACTAATGCCAAGTACAGACAAAGCGAGCGAAGGCGAACGAAATGTACCGAGCGTTCGCGAACGTGTGTTTGTGACAATATAGCGACAGCGAACGCATACAAAGGGTTCGACGCTACGGTTCGACTGTCGTCCGTCGCGTATCGGTACAACAATGACTATATGAGGAAGCTACAACGAAGGAATAATAGCAAAAATCCTTCGCTATTACTCGGCAACGTTTGCTTGCTATATCTTATGTAGGCAATATTTGGATAAATTAAACTTACTATATCCATACGTAAAGGTTAATGTCCTACGAAAACTCGGGCATACGACTACTGACCTGAACCAGATACAGTCGATTTCAAGTCGACGAAACGGATATTAAAGAAACGCAATTAACCAACGTATTGTTTTTCGTTTATGTGAAGGTTACACATTAAAACTAAAACTACATTACCTACCACGAATTTTAACACGGTTTCTTTGTTTAACCATTTTTATATTGCCTAAGTGGCAAACGAACCTAAAAAGCTTATGCTAAGTGGTTGTTTATATATGCACGCTTGCAGCACCAAGGCACGGAAAATAAATGTATTAGGTCACCAAGGTATCTCAACTCTTTGGCGCATTGCCGAACCTTAAAAAGGATTTCAACCACAATCAAATTACTGATAAAATTACTGGTCTGGTACTGTTGACAATTCTGGGTTTCTTTTATTCGTCTATCGGCGTTCGGACGCCGGCGTCTTAACATAATACTTTTTAACACGCTTTTATTAGGTAGCTTGATAGGTATGTATCTATGTAACGAAATCTTTGAACGTGATTTTCACCCCTTTCAAACCGACGGATTGATTTGAAACTTTGCACACTTATCGAGGACCTATGACAATACAATAATTAAGACAAATAGAAAAGAAGTAAAATAAATAAGTTAAAAAAAATATATATAATAAAGCGTGTTTTTTGTTTTTAATATAATTATGTCTCGCTGGTTATGGTTCAGAAATGGTGGGTGTGGTTTGGTAACCTCACTACAGGAACACAAAGATCGACGATCTTATATACGGTAAAGATAATTCAACAAACGGGTTTCTCTAGTTTGGGTGAAATGCCAAGTTTAAGTGAGAATTACGCTGTACCATATCTCGCTTCAGATATTCACTAAGCCTGGTTCATGCGTACCGTCACTTTATAATTAGTTGCTATTCTAATCAGTAAACTGTGTGTCACTCAGTGCCGGTCGCCCGGTTAGTGTTTCAATTGAATCAGTAAGATCTATCAACTACATGAACCTGTTACGCCTTAGATTTAAGTGAAGCTTCTGTAAACATCATTGTAAAGGCAAATTCCGACTGTGAGCGTTTTGTTGTAATGTAAAAAATTATATTTTTAGCACCACATTATAATAGTCCTATTTTCGCTTTTGTAACAGAGTACACAAATATTCAACTAATGCCTGTATATCCCCGGAAGTAAAAGCAGACGTACATATGTTACACACACATGTCAGCACTCATTTTAGATTTACGTATATTGCAGGCATGTTTCCGTGTTGCTATTGAGAATACCCAAAGCGAAAACCCATATAAACAACATAAAATTTGGGCTGGTCTTTGTAATAAACCCAATGCGATGCCTAAGGGCCCAATAGGCTATATGTTAATATATTCCTCCTTATTTGTATCTGGGATGGTGGGTCTTGCAACTCTTCAACTTAGCGAGAATTTAACCACATACTACATTACTATCTGTTACTGCTTAATAAGGTGGACAATCCATTGGTACGTGAATGTATACATTTATACGTGCCTAACCAGTACATTCGTGGTATTGGACATCGGTACCGGCGACTCCTTGCATGCCCACCTACATGGCGCTCTCCGCAGGCCGCTAATAGTCCCACGGCTAGAGCGATTAACCTCATAAATAAATTACTTAAAAATATTCTAGATATGGACATATTCTTCGATAGCCATAACGTTATAATTAAAAATATATATGCTCATTTAAATATTGTTAAATGATAAAGTAAATACTATTAGGCAGAAAAATTGTGTATGTATAAAAATAATTTGTTATTTGTAGTTTAATTGTATAATGTTCCTTTGTGTTTTTGTTTTTTGTTTTGTGGTAAAGCTAGACGTTATTATTGTATTTATTTTTAATAAAATGTGTAAACTTACACTAGCACATAAGCGACTTGGTATGTACAATACTGTGGGCTTATGTTGTTGTTGAATAAATAAATAATAAATTAGTCAAGCTATAGCACTATAAATACTCAAGGTATTTAATCATCTGTTATTCATCATCATTCGGTTTAGCAAGAGACCATAAATCATGTGACGCTAATTAGAAACTAGGGTGTCGGTGACGTCAAATATCACTTAAAACATAGCAAGACTGTCAACATTCACTGGCTTACTAACATGTCAAAACACAGATACGAATCGCGTGATTTATGATCAATCTTTGTACCTACTCGTCCCGAATCGAATCCGAACAAATTCCACATACATGCTCCAAGTGACTATCCACCTTAATGTGACGTCACAATCACAACACAAGCAAGCGTGCGCACACATACGCAAGTGCAATAAAGCGTAACTAAGCAGCCGTACAAACAGTTGGGCCTTTATCACACGTGATATTTTCAGCACTGCAACTGCTGGTTGATAAATGTCACGTTTATTCATATGCCGCCCGGTCTGCTGACCGCTGCGATAAGAGATCACAGTTTCATGGTCATTTATCGGGTGGAAAATGACCCAGGTTATACCTATAGATTTTCTATATCTAACCGTACGGCATCCGCATTAGGTCATTCTTAATATAGATTTTATTAGAAGATGTCTTTCAGATATGTTATCGTTTTAAATCTGAACGGCTGGACCGTATGTACGATCGATCGATCTCAAGCCGAGAGCAGATATATAGGCGGGACCTAATTCCAAGCGCGGCAAAGCAATCCGAACTAATTTTATAATATTGAAAGCTTACTTTCTTATTTTGTTCTTTCGTATCGTCAAACACTACAACAAAAGCACGTGCTTTTATCTGAATGATGAGAAGCATAAGCTACATGAAAAAGTTGTGCTAAATGATAATGATGTCATTAAAATCTCATTTGAGGCCAACGTACCAATATGGTTCGAAATTGCGGGCGAAATAATTAAGAAATATTCTAACTAATATTACAAATGCAAATGTGTGGTTGGTTGTTTATCATGAAATTTTACATACACGTTGTCAGGGGCACAGAGAAGCACATAGAATACCTTTCATCTAGGAAAAAAATCTGTTCCCGAGGGATTGAAAATTTACCTATATTTATGCGAGCGAAGCCGCTGACATAATCTAGTAAATAATAATTTCAAATTTGTCGAACATCTGACTTGTTCGAATCCTTATAGGCAGTCTACGTGATACCAACTATCCAAACCAAAGCCAACTCAACCATGGACAATGAAATGTTGGACAGCCAAATATAAGGTGCCTAAAGTGTTGTCTACGATATACATATATCAAGCATCCAACCAAGATCATCCTGGTTGTGGCAACTGGTTGGTCAGATTGCGTTAAGACAAATTATCATTTTAAACAATTAATACCATCATTAGCAAGTTTACAAGTTAGAAAGACGTAGGTACATAATATAATAATTGTTATAAGCATATGGTCTACCTAAAGAGTTTGTGCTCTCTGACAAGCGGCTTAATTTTCTAGCACACCACTCAATCACACATCAGTTTAGTATACATATACGAAAAGAATATATATCACATGCATTAGGGATGAGAAGATTTTACAAGCTAAAACAATTGCAGGGCAGAAAATATAAAATGCATATAAGCAGTGAACGTACATTAGACGTGACAATGATGGCCGCCGGTCCCAGCCCCATGACTAGATACAGCAGCAGCTCCAACATCTTGTATCTCTCGTGGAATATCTGCTGGTACGTGATGCCGAGCACGGCGAGCAGCCAGATCACCCACCGAAGCTCCCGAAGCATCCAGCAAGACAGCGTGCCGACAGTCAGCCAAGGGAAGTAGGAACTTGCGATGAATATGTAAATCATTGCTCGGTCGCATCGGTGTAGGAAGTGCTTCATTTTACTGTGAAAATTAGTACGCTGTTAGCTCATACATTTTAATAAATATATTATTAGTAAGATAAAGATTATGTTATATAACACCTTCAACTCCTGTAAATCACTACAACTCAGACTCTGCTATCAACACAGCAAATAATCAACTAGCAGAGGATAATTACTTTAATATTACGAAGCGTCATAAGAGAAATTTTGACGATTTTAATGAGCAACCCCCGGCCTCCTACAATGACATAAAGTCACTATTTGATGCCAAATTCGAAGCGCTAAACAATGTACTAACCACGTTAGCAATACAAAACCAGGCCATTCAGAAATCCATGGAGACTATGACCACCAACCATGAACATATCCTCACAAAAGTAACCACTCTTGAGCACGAAAACTCAGAAACTAAAAAGCTAATAAAAGAGTTGCAGCACAAAATCAATATACTGGAAAAAGCGAAATGTAACCACACTTTTGAGCTCAGAAACGTTCCTGTACAAAAGGAGGAAGGCAAAGAGACCCTAATCAACATCGTGCAAAATCTATCTATATCCCTGGACCAGTCTAACCCGATAGCAAAAACAGAGATCCGTGACATTTACCGAAATAAAAGCGGTACGATAGTAGCCGACCTCTCAACAGTCACTCGCAAGGATACCCTCATCTCAAGCTTCAAAAACTTCAATAAAGAGAGACTTTGCAACAAAGAACCAACATATAATACACAACACCTTAACCTCACTGGGAATCAACAACAAATATATATCTCAGAAATGCTAACAAGTAAGGCCAAGCGTTTGTTTTACTTAGCGAGACAAAATGTCAAAAATAAAACCATAGCCAGAGCGTGGACTTCATACGGAAATGTATATGTGAAGAAGGAAGAGGGAGCACAAACGATCCGAATTAATGAAGAGGCTGACCTTGAAAAATTGATGTGACTAGACGTATTAAGGCACTATCAATACATAACTAAAACCATGCCTTTAGATACCTTACTTACCCTAACACAATATATTGTATTTTCTCTTAATATTTTGTACCTTTTATATTCTTATTTTGTATGTCTTTTAAGATTACGTGATTTAATTTTAAGAGTAAAACATAAAAACAATTATACCCTCGCTAATAAAATCTACTTTATAAGATTAATAATGCATGAATTATATAAAAGATTCTTATTCAGTTACGATTACTTTCCAATTACTCGCCTGAGCAATAATAACACAAACAAAACACAACACAAACAAAATGTACATCTTCACTCACTCAATAATTCAAATATACACTCACATACCAACAGCCACACAACTCACAAATATCACATCTTCTCCGCTATTCCACAAAATTTAATATCTACTCGTAAAACACACAACAACATTCTTCAGTACACTAAATTACTTAAACATAACAAACAGTTATATAGCGAGTATTATACATCGGGATCACAGATAGGCGCCTGTCAAAATACTAACACATTGTGTCCGCTGTCGCCTCTTAGCAACAGCGACATGAACACTAATAGGCACTACTAAGTTAATATGATTCAAAATATAGAAGAAATAGGTGCCGATCTGGACTCCCTAAAAATCGCTCGCTCAATAAACTGTGATGTGGAAGACATCACTAAACACATAAAATCCAACAATCATAGCTACAACATTATATCACAGAACATACGCAGTATTAACTGTAACTATGACAACTTCACAACACTATTACAAAGAACTAAAACAGTCTGGGACACAATGATCCTATCAGAATGTTGGCTTCCGAAAGCAAAAGGGATTAAGAATATCACCGGCTACAACTCATCATCAACCACAAGACACAATTCCCAAAATGAAGGTGTTGTTATCTATCACAAAAAACACCTAGCGGCATCTACAGAAGAACCAGAAATGGACGATGCAAATTGCCTCATTCTCAAGATAAAATCCCACACCTGTATCATTGGTATCTACCGCCCACCCCGTTACCATGACATCACTAACTTCTTAAACTCACTCGATAACCTACTAAACAAACTAAATAACTTTAAAAATTTAATTTTATGCGGAGATATCAACATAGATATATACCCAGAGAGCTCTAGCAGACGTGCACATGACTATCTGAACCTACTTGCCAGTCATGGGATGCTACCTGCCCACACATTGCCCACTCATAGCCGGACATGCTTAGACCACTACATAATAAGAACAAAACTCAAAGCAACCTGCTGTGTCATGAACAGCTCTATCACAGACCATGACTGTGTTGCACTCAGTCTAGACCTTAAGTCTAAAATAAACATGCCAAATACCCCATTAACAAAGCTCAACCTAGAAGCTCTAGACATCGCGATCTCAGCCATTAATCTAGAATCAATCTATAACACCACAAATACCAATGATGCCGCCCAATATCTGACCTCACAGTTATCCAAGGCCATTTCAAACAACACAACGACTATTAAGCCACCCAAAAGGAAACTAATCAAAAAACCCTGGATTACAAACGGTCTACTACGATGTCTAAAAAACAGAGATAACCTTCACAAAAAAACAAAAAAAGATCCTAATAATGACATTCTTGCAACCACCTACAAAAGATATAGATCATTCTGCACATCTATACTGAAAAAAACAAAAAGGGCATACGAAAGACAAGAGATTGAAAAAGCAAAAAAGAACCCTAAACAGCTGTGGAATTTAATAAAATCTATAAGTGGCCGTAAAAGGACAGACGATCATACAATGGCATTACTAGAAACTGGTAGTGAACTGCAGAACATCAACCAAATCAACAGATACTTCGCAAACACCGGCAAGAGACTAGCCGAGAACATAACTCAAAAAAGAGTGGGAAATAACTTGCCTATCAACCAGCACCAACTAACAACGCCCATAAACTCTTTCGTTATGACCCAAACAACCGAAGACGAAGTAAAAAGATTAATAGATAACATGAAAGACAAACGCTCTGCAGATATCTACGGTATATCCAACCAGATAATCAAGCGATATAGCAGCATGCTAGCCAGCCCAATCACCCACATATGCAACCTGGCTATCACAAGCGGTACCTTCCCTGACGTATTCAAAACAGGCTTGATAAAACCAATACACAAGGGAAGTGATAAAACATGTATAGATAATTATAGGCCGATCTCGTTATTACCCGTCCTTTCGAAGATATTAGAGAGAATAATGAACACACGGCTCATAACATATCTAGAGTCTAAGAAAATACTCGCCCCTACACAATACGGCTTCAGAAAAGGAACATCTACCTCTTCGGCAGTACTTGACCTTGTTCATGCCATAACCACCACCCTGGACTCCAAGAAGAAATCCCTAGTTATTTTTCTAGACCTAGCAAGGGCATTTGACTCTGTCTCGATTACCAACCTCCTCCTGAAACTAGAGCGAGTTGGAGTGAGAGGACTCCCACTGGACTTATGCAAGGACTACCTAGAAAATAGAAAACAGCGGGTAAAAATTGATACCTGGACCAGCGATGCTGCCAACGTTACCTACGGCGTCCCACAAGGGGGAGTACTCAGTGCCACCATGTTCCTGATCTATATAAATGATCTGTGTCAGATGAAACTGAAGGAAGGTAAAATCTTTACTTACGCAGACGATACAGCACTATTCTTCAGTGGAGATACCTGGGCGCAGACTTACAGCAATGCCCAAAAAGGAATAGACACGGTAAATAACTGGCTGAAAGACAACCTACTGACACTAAACACCACCAAAACGAAATATATTCCCTTTGGTATAAAAAACACCTATCTGCCAGGACAGGAGCACTCAATCACAGCCCATACGTGCACCATCGCCCAACCAACTGACATGTGCCACTGTCCCGCTCTAACAAGAGCTGAAACGATAAAGTATCTTGGTGTCATCTTAGACAATACACTCACTTTTAAACTACACATTGAGACCATGGCAACAAGACTACGCAAACTGATTTTCCTAATGAAATCGCTAAGACATATTGCCGATCGTAAAACCATTAAGACCATATACCTTGCCCTATGTCACTCCATCATAGAATACTGCATAGTGGTATGGGGAGGTACTGCCAAGAGTCATCTGATCGTTGCAGAGAGAGCACAAAGAGCTCTTCTAAAAGTGGCAGCGAAACTGCCATATCGACACCCCACTCTAAAAGTGTACCAACTATGGGAAGTCCTAAGTGTTAGGAGAACTTTCATCCTCAGAGCAACCCTGCTTAAACACTCCCAAACACCGTTTGCAACAGACACCATTATGGACAAGAGAAGAATGGGTTATGTTGCTAAACAGCAACGACACAATACTGCCTTCTCACAACATTTCATGACCTATCTAGGACCATTCCTCTATAATAAATTAAATAACAAATTAAAAATTTACCCACTAAACTCCCACAATTGCAAAAAAGCACTTCTGAAATTCCTCCTCCCTCTAGATTATGAAACAACTGAAAACCTCTTACGTCCCCTGAAATAAACAAACAAGAATCAATTTGCCGGTAGCCACCCTGAATCTTCCACCTTGAATCTTCCACTAATCACACTACACATCACTCATATGCACTCACACCTACACACTTACACACACACACGCTCATGGACACACACACACATAAATAAATTGCTCTCCACTTTATAGTAAAAACATAATATTTGTTAATTTTTAAACCTAGAAATTTAAATATAAGTATTATAACACATATAGCATCTAACTAATGACAATAAAAAAAAAAACTAAGCACTTAAAATGTGACACGCACGCAACCTGCAACTTGATGGGCCTGGTGACCAGTAGCACAGATATTATATATCTATTTCTGGCACCAGTCCTTCACAAATTGCATAATAAGTAACCATCTTGTCATAGATCTATCTAGTTTTTAAGATGCCTGCTGTGAAGGAAAATAAAGACTTTTTATTTTTTTTTTTTTTTTTTTTTTATATTAAGCAGATCGGATTATTGTTAAGTTGTATATGCATCATTGAAGATAAGGATATTTACGAATATTTATAATATAATAATAATAATATCGGGCCTGTATTGCTGGGCATAGGCCTCTACTTAGTGTGGGAAGGATAAGGCCATTGTACACCACTGCGGATTGGCAGACATCGAGAACATTATGGAGTACCTACCTACTCCCAAAAAAGGAGGTATTCACACATTGTTTTCACCGTAAAAGCGAACGATAATTAACTATTTAATATGCACAAAGCTTCGAAAAGTCAGATGCGCGCTTCAGGATCTAACTCGAGACCTCTGCGTAGCAGTCCGGTCTCCCACTAGGCTATCACTGCTATACGAATATCTATTTAAGTATACGAGCGGTCGCCAAGTGTTCGAAATTCGCCCATAATTTATTTAAATTTTAAATTTGATCGTTTTTAGAGTTTTATTATGTATCTATAACTATACCCTTATTCACATTTCATTTAGTCACTTACTCCACATACATAATATGTATGTAACCATAGTTACGAAGCATTCTACGAAGTCAACCGAACAATGCCGAAATACTACGAACGCGATTCGACTGCTTGTGTCAAATGTATGGTTGTGTGCGTGTAGTGTTTTCCCATTAATCTAATGTATTTGTAATGCATATTTTATAAAAATATTAGGATTCGCTCCTCCTCCATATAAACTTTAACTGTGCCAAATTTCATACTTCTCCGATCGGGCAATTTTCGTAAAAAGCGGTACAAAGTTTTTGCTTCACGTATTAATATATAGATAAATTTTCCCTATAATAAATAACCTGTAAGTATAACGCCGAAAAATAACATATTTAAAATAGGAAAGCGAAGGTTGCTTCATAGATATTCACAATTTATTGGCTGTGTACTCCGGGCGTGGATACTCCAACTTTAAATATTTATCTTATTAAGGAATTATATGTATAACAATTAGAAATATGTATGTATGTCGCGACACCAATGTCCATCTTTAAAGGACTTCGGTACTGACAATTTTTTTTCTATTGCAATAGTTGGGGTGGGTAATACAGAGTGCCTGATGGATTTAGTTCTTTTACAATAATGTTATTAAGATGAAGCGCCGCCAAGTGACGTCTAATTTGATTCTGTAATATGAGACGGTGGTATGATCTCTAAAACCTTATAGATGATCGTTGTGCTTGTTGCCTTTAAAGCTCTTATGCCAAAGCGGTCATTCATCGCACAGAATGTTTGAAAACTAATATTTTTCATTCATATACCTACTTCCTACTAATATTATAAACTAAATGTGCCCGCGGTTTCACCCGCGTTTATGATTACTGTGCCGCCCCCGTGGGTCGTAGCGTGATGTTATAGCCTTCCTCGATAAATGAGCTATCAAAAACTAAAATAATTTTTCAATTCGGACCAAGTAGTTCCTAAGATTAGCGCGTTCAACCAAACAAACTATTCAGCTTTATAATCTTAGTATAGATGTGAAAATTTATGAGGATAGATGGATGGATGGTTGTTACTCTTTCACGCAAAAACTACTGAACGGATTTTGATAAAATTTTTAGTATTATTCCATATACAACAGAATACAGCCTACCTAAAAATCTATCTTAACATACATCTACATTAACGCGAGCGAAGCCGTGGACAATATCTAGTTATTATATACGCAACAAAGTACACATGGTGTGGATAATGCTACAAATATGCTATTACATAGAACCTAATTTGTATGTACTGTTTGTTACAGCAATTATTATAAACACCTGGCATTCCTAAGATTCTAAGTTATTATTACATGTATCAATTCGATTCTAGAACTAACTACGTTTAAACAATAATCATTGTTCCAAAGGATATTATTCACGTGAAACAGAAAAATCTTGTATACTGTATTGTTAAGGTTCTAATTACCCTTTTGCTACATCTATTCATAAATAATATACTGATTGTTTTTAACTCGGTAGCGTAGCGGCGATGAATGCTACTTTTGTTCAAGATATCTAGGACGACGTGATTTCCAGGACGGCCAAATTGTTACTCTTTAATGAGTTAATCCGTGTCCACCTTTTATCCATATCAAGATGTATGCATATCAATATAATGTTATTAATTTTATGGATAATACATACATATACAACAGTAATAATTAATGTTTTGCATACAATGGTATAACGTTTCTTAATAATATATAGTAAGTAATAATATTTATAAATGAAAGCAAGTTTCTAATATACGCTGCTTTATTAACTGACTTCTGCCCGCCCGCTTGCCTACACGGGCGGTCTAAATCCCTCAGAAACGCATATCGGTATAAAAGTATCCAAAGACATGTCCTATCATGTACCAAATTTCATCCACACCGACCCACAGTTTATGCAGGTTTGAGTAACAAACATCAAAACGTCTTCATAAGCTTTTACATTTATAATATAAGTATGATACTAATATATTTATATAATTTACGGGGCAACTTAGTACATAATGGAGGCAATTTCGTACGATATAACGACCTGCGGTTATAGCAGCAAACCTTGAAAGACTTAAGGTGATTATGACAACCATGCTTAAAACCTAGCCTATGATTAGTTTCTTTATTATGTTATCCGATATACTGTAATGACGTTGGTAATGTTATAGGTAATGTTTTCTTGTAGTTTTATTAAATACCAACATGACTTACTAGTTATCTTTAGGTATATAATTCTTCTTTACGTGTGTATGTCACTGCTGTGTATGCAACATTTCCTAAACGACTAGATCGATTTTGATTATTTTTTTGTGCTTGCTTAAACGAAAAATATCGTAGAACCCGCACGTAGCGCCAACCGGTACGCTGCGTTTGCGTTCTAGGGTATTTTTCATTCGAGCAGGACAACGTAAGTAGGGTATGCTTCCTAGCGTACCTCACGTTGCGTAATTATATATTATCGGTTTCGTTTAGTAAGTACCTACAGCAATATATCAATAAGGTTTGTCTAAGATATTTTATCTAGTACTGTCGCAGTATGAAAATTTGTTTGGTAAAAGAAAATAGGCTTATAGCCTGTTTATTAGACCTAAACAAAATTAATGAATGTGGTTGCTATACACCTCTAGCTTAAGGTTCAGAAAGATATAAAGTGTAAAAGAGTACATGCTCCTTCCGCATTATCTTCATTTCATAAGATACACAGACATTTCTAATTAAAACTCGCTCATTCAACAGCTTCAACATTCAAATATTGACTAGCATTCATTAATACCTATTCAAAGCTTGCCGCGAATAAATGAGTTTAATATGAGAGAACATTATTAAAATTTAATATGAATACGTCATACAGGTCTCGCAAACTAGGAGCACAAGTACCTCTTGTTTATCATTATTTATAAATTCTTCTGTACGTATATATGTATGTAGGTATGTCACTAAATTCCACATATGCGTCTGAACCGATATTGAAAAAGAATTTGAGTGGCTCCCTGAACAACGTTATCTATTAATTATATAATAATACTTATACTAACTAATATTGTAAATGTGAATATAAGTTTGTTTGTTTGTTTTTTACTTCATCGTCCCCCCTCTGACATATATTTGTAACTTGAGCATTGGCACTGGCATATTTCCCGAACCTTTCAAAAAAGCTCTTATCCATCCAATTTATAAATCTGGGGACCGGAACTATATCGGAAATTATAGACCTATATCAGTTCTCCCGGCAATGTCAAAGATTCTTGAAAAAATCATTAACCTTAGATTAGTATCCTATTTAGAATCTCACAACCTGTCAACTGCTAACCAGTTCGGCTTTAGAAAAAAATTATCTACAGATGATGCTGTTCACGGCTTGGTTGAACTTATTGTTGGAAAACTAGATGTAGGTCAGAAATGTGTAGCCTTGTTCCTAGATCTCAAAAACGCTTTCGATGTGGTTTCGGTTCCTATTCTTGTGAAGAAGCTGGAGTCACTTGGAATAAGAGGAACTCAGCTATCTTTATTCCAAAGTTACTTAACTGGCAGGTCGCAGTTGGTTAGGATTGGTTCTTATGCCAGTGCTGAAATGCCCATAACATACGGCGTACCCCAAGGCAGTATTCTTGGTCCCAGTTTGTTTCTAGTCTACATTAATGAACTGCTGAAATGCACATAACATACGGCGTGCCCCAAGGCAGTATTCTTGGCCCCAGTTTGTTTCTAGTCTACATTAATGAACTATGTAATCTGCTACTTGACCATGGTACAGTTTTTTCATACGCGGATGATACTGCACTAGTTTTTTCTTCAGACACCTGGTTGGATACTTATGGTTTTGCTCAAAAGGGATTCGATGTGGTTAGTAAGTGGCTTACTGATAATTTGTTCACGATAAATATAAATAAAACAAAAGTAATACATTTTTATATACGCGTTCCAATCAAATTAGACAGTTCGCTACAAATTACCGCAACTGTACCAAACAGTGCAATAGGTAACAGTTCTTATTGTATTGAAAAAGTATATTCGATAAAGTATCTTGGTATAGTCATCGACAATAACTTAAACTTTAAAGACCACATTGAGTATTTTTCAAGTAGAACACGTAAAGTTATTTATATATTTAGAGAACTGCGACAATCAGCTGATCCTCAAATAATGAAAATCGTCTATCAATCATTATGTCAATCTATTCTAAACTACTGCGTCACCACATGGGGCGGTGCGGCTAAAACAAACATTATACTCCTTGAGCGCGCCCAAAGAGCGGTGCTTAAAGTATGCTGTTTGAAGCCTCGCTTGTTTCCTACAACTAGGCTCTATGAATACTGCCAAGTTCCTACTGTCAGGCAACTATTTGTACAAGCTACAATTCTTAGGCAACATGCAGTAACCCATTACATGCGAAGAAGTACCCGCCGCAAAAATCCTATTGTTACGTCATCACAAATTAGAACATCGTTTAATCGTAAATTCTTTATATTTCTCGGTCCCTACATATATAAAAAAATTAATAAATTTCTGTGTATCTAACCCCTAAACACTTATCAATGCAACATTACTGTTCTAGAATGGCTTCTAAAGCTATCTTATAATGAAACTGAAGATCTCTTGACGGTTCTGGAGTAATCTTTTGCGCTCACTATCACTGACACACACACACACACACACACACACATACACACACGCACACACAACACACGCATACTCACACACTTATACACACCCACTTAGTTCAACATATTCAAAATGTTAACATGATCTTTTTAGGTTGTATTATATTTTTTTTTTGTTTTACCTTTTAGTTTACATTCTTATGTTTTGTTTCGTATATGTTTGTATAACCTGGCTCCGTGCGGAGACCTGGTGACCTGTAATACAGGTAATTTTATACCTACCACAGGCACCAGCGATCCTCTACCGAAATACTTTTGTTAATGTTTTTATATTGCTACTCTGTGTGTATCTCGGTTTTGGTGAGAAATAAACGATTTATTATTATTTATTACTTTTTCACGCCCTAACTACTCGACCAAACATCATGAAATTTTTCATATATTTTGTCACGGGTACAGAAAAGGACATACGGTACCTTTCTTTCAGATAAAAGTACGTTTCACTCACACTGCTCCGGTGAATACACAAAAAGACAACATGAGAATAAACACGGTAACCACAGCCTGTGGATGCTAATAAGCATACCTATTCTAAAGCATTCATATCGTATGCACATAAGAGACAAAGTTATACACTCTGTGATGGATCTCTCACAGACAAACGAGACAAAACTATAAACTCTCTGATGTATCTCTGAGAGACGGTGATACTGTCTCAGGTGTTCCAGTTAGTGCAATTACGTCATTGGATAAATTATATAAGTCGCAGCACTGTCAGCACAAGTTACATAAATTACATAGTCTTGTTACTAGGCGCTCTGGTAAACGAATGCACTGCCATCTTTTCAAGACCCAATTGTAAGAGTTTCTTGAAGAAAGTGTCGTTCTATCCCTGTTTTATTCGCTTAGTAAGACAAAGATAGCATTACACTTGTTAGAAGAAACTTGCCACGTGTAAAAGGCTTTAGGGTAGAATTCCTCGTTTAGTCTTGCTGCAAGTTTAGACAGATATGCAGCAATTTTCTTATGAACTTCGAAATATGAAACTCGCACAAAGCGCGCTTGTTAATTCTTTGACGATGATGGTACCGGCGACTTGAGTATCATAAAGTTATTTTCCGTTTTTAAGTATCATGTTCTCTGTTTGTTCTTATTTAAGACTAGGTTTTCCCTGCAGTTTCGCTCGCTTAAATGTAGGGTAGGTTGGTGACAGTGTTTTTTCTGGATGAAAGGTACTCTATGTCCTTTTATATGGCCCTAGCAACGTGTATGAAAAATTTCATGATGATCGGTTGAGTAGTTAAGGCGTGAAAGCGTAACAAATAAACTCATATTCTTATTTAAATATTAATTAGTATTAGGATAGTTAGGATATCTCCATACAAATGTAAGTAAAATTAATTTAGACGTTTTGTAGTAACTTTAAAACGTGTATGAAAATGACAGATATTACTTTTTAATTTTTTTTATACTGATGAATACTTCAAAGTGGTAAATTGTATTTTCATATAAAGAGAATATCTGGACCTAGAGAAACTATTCTTAAAATCACTGATAGATAGATTAGCTATCCTTAAAACAAGCTATGTTTAATAACATACAAGGCAAGCGAAGCTGTGTACGGAAGCTAGTCATATTAATATGAAAGTATAATACCGTCGAGACGCTCTCTATATCAATATCATGTTTTATTCATAATTAATTTATCGGTACACAAAGCAGCGAATCTGGAATATATTCTGTCGAAACAATGGTCCAATGATTACTTTGTGTAATCTACCTACCCTAATTCAGTGTTCATTCACACAGTAACCAATCGACCCGTATTATCACAATCAGCTTTGTAAACAGGCTCAACATAAATATAACATCACGCCTGCATGCTAAGAAGGGGCAGACAGAACTCTGTTTACTATGATTGAGATCACATGTATTTGGAGCGAGGCAATTGACTCCCGAGGACACATGTCCCAAATCGCTGCCTACTGAAAATTACACCTAACTAAAAATTCAATGACACTTTGTTCGAGGCGAGAATCGAAGGCGACACTTCCCCCAAACATAATGCAAATTTATGTACCTAAACTATGGTAATCCAATTTCGTACTACGAAGACTTGTTTCATACCCACATCTTGCGTGTTATGACTTTAAAAGTAATATAAGAGCGAGAGGCTGTTGCCGTTCAGACGCAGCTTCAGACTCCGTACTGCTACCGAGAAGGGCCGAAATAAGCTCGAGTGCCATTTAGTCTGACCTAGGAATCTAAGCGAAGACTTTATGACACGGTGACAGTCAATTAGAGACCTAGAGAACAATACAACATTAGTCACGCTCAAATCGTTACCATTATACTGTAAATCAAACAAAATATGCTCGTATCGGTCATTGAACTTAAGGTCTTACGATTGGCACTGGTCCAATAAGATTAACGTTTAATGTATACAACGAATGGCCTACGGGCACCGGGGCCTACGGCTTATAGCCGCACATACTAAAATTGTTACTGCTAATAATAGACCGACTATCTATGACTACTAGCGGCCGCCTAGTGGTCAAAATTCGACCATAATTGATTTAAATTTTAAGTGTGATCGTTATTAAGATTTTATTGTCTATTACTTTACCCTTATAATCACATTTCACTTAGATTTCACCAAGGCTAAAATTTACCTATCTTTTTCAAATAAATTATTATTTACTTGACTATACTCCTATACTTATCCTATAGTCGTAAGATTGCTATTTTGTTTTTCTTTTTCTTAATTACATATTTTATACCTAAATAAGGTATAGATAACCATAGTTACAAAGAATTGTACGACATCAGATGAACAACGCCGAAATACTACGAACGCGATTCGACTGCGTGTGTCAAATGCATGGTTGTGTGCGTATCGTGTTTTTTCATTAATTTAATGTATTTTTAATGCATATTTTATAAAAATATTTGGATTCCCCATTCCTTCTCCATATAAACTTTAACTGTGCCAAATGTCGTACTCCACCGTCCGCGCAATTTTCGTAAAAAGGGGTACAAAGTTTTTGCTTCACGTATTAATATATAGATATAACACGTGACCGATAGAAAATTGCCTAAGTTACCTATTAGAACGGCCTTTAACTTGCCTAAATAATTTATTTCCATACTGGAAACTGTTTACGTAAATCGAGAAGTGTTTCTCTACTTATAAAAGCAATGTACAATGTAATAAAGAGAATGCCAATGACGCTTATTGTGTTTCGAATATACATAACAAAATTATCCTTTATATTATTTAGACGGGTAGTTTGGCCTTATTTTCGATCTCGCTACGCACATCAGCGAATGATAAACTGAGGCTTGTAGACAGTGAAGTGCGGATTTGTATGATTGGCTTTTCGGAATACTAAATAAGATCGATCATTTTTATCCTGCAATATTCGAAAGGAATTGGCTGAAGTCGCGTGTTACATATTCTAGCATAAAGAATACCTCTAATCAAAACATTAAAGGTGTATTTCCCAAGTACAGTATCGCAGTCACCGATGGGAGACAATAAGAAATAAAATCGGCACATTTCTTCCGAAAAATTATATTAATAGCCCACCAGATCTATCGGAAGTTTGGGCTATAAGCATAGTCAGATCTATTGATCTGAGATAGCCATTGCTAACCTGACCGGCCCTGTTGAGTACAAGATAACCACTGCTGTAAATTCGTGATAGTTAATTCATTAATTAAAGTTAATCCTAAACTTAAAATATCACCTTTATCTCTATAAATCGGCGGTGTGACTATGTCAAAAGGCATTTCATTTACTACAGTATACAGATAATCAATATCAATTGAGTTTTTAAGATATTTTAAATGGAATATTAATAGAAGTTAACGCTATCATCCCAACACCGAATAAAACATTATCCAATGATAGTACATCGACTTCCTCACTTATTTCGCACTTCCCGCCACACGGTCCTAGCAACAAGCCCACGCGAAACACTAATTTACCGCACGCATCTCTCAATAACCTAAACGTGTCATAACGAACAACTTCCTGAGGCCGACCTTGTCGTACGCAAACACGAAGCCTTAGACCAACTTACATAAAGACCTATTTATACACACCCTTTATGAAACAATAGTTTACCTATTTGTATTTAACTTGATTAACCGTTTACCTTGGATTTGGTTTTAGGTGTAGCGCAGTGTTGCCTCCAGTTATTTGTATGTGTGACTAAAGTAACACATAACCTTAAATAGAGGATATAAAAACTTGAGCCTTGAACACGTAAACTAGATTTTGAGTCTAGACAATAAGTCTACAGACTAACGCTTATAAATTTTTAAAAGAATAGATCTAATGTATTGTATTACTCCTCCATTTCGCTAGCTATGTTTTACGTTCCTCGCAATGGGCCTATGCAATTTACTCGACTGAGATTCTGTGTTTTGAATCGCTTCACAGACTATGCCAAAACCATTTTGCACGAGTGATCAATCTAGGGACGTCGTAATTATCTGCAAACATAAGCGCTTGTGTGACGGGAGCAACGAGGCAATCGACAAGCCAGACTACGGGGGTTAGTATCGCAGTCCCCAGTTAATAGTCATAGTCATGTAGATTGTAGGGCTGTTTTGTGTCTAGGTCTTGAACTGCCTCCATGACGCAGCGGTAGTGAATGCGACTGCTGTGCATGAGGTCTCGGGTTCGAATCCCGGGTCGGGTCAACAAAAACTTATTGAATTTTTCTGTTAAGAAATCTCAATGGTAGTTAATTGGCGTTAGACACCCCCATGCCTCGGAAAGCACGTAAAGCCGTTGGTCCTGCGCCTGATCTCTCTCCGGTCGTGTCGGATTATTCGTCCCATCAGATCATGAGAATTAGAGAACAGAGAGTGCACTTGTGTTTGCGCACACATTTGTGCACTATAATATCTCCTGCGCCGATGGCCAGTCTCCGTTAAGATTGGCCGCCGTAACCGAAATTCGGTCAGGAGGACATTATTATTATTATTAGGCCTTGATCCGTACATATCACGATTAGAAAAGACAGGGGGTATACAGAAAATACGGTTGCAGGTTTACCTAGACATTACAAATAATATAAACTCGGAACTAAACATCCTTGTAGAGGCTACGGATGTCTGCAGTTTCACCAGTGATCTAGAGGTTCATCACGATATTTATTTAGCTGGGTACTACATGCAAGTAATCTTAGTTGGATAACAAAACATCGCATCACCGATTTCGTGTACAATAAGTGATTAATGATAAGTTTTATTTTTCATCGAACTACCAGAGATTAAATTGATAGATAAACAAGAACACTCACGTGAAAGTAATTACGCGTCTACGTCGATATACATATCAATATTATGTAAGTGTAAGGTCTAGGTTCAACCATTAGTCATCATGGAATGCAGATAACAGGAGATTGCGGAGTTGTTAGATCATGCTCATATCATGCGACGACATGATAGCACAAAGAGAGTCGATAGAAACATAATGTATATTCTTGATGTCTTTTATACAGGCAAGGTGGCTAACGAGCATGCGACATTCCCGATAGTAAGTCTTATGTGTACCTATGGACGCTGCCAACACTAAGAGTATCATGATTCTCAAGTGCCTGACCTCTCTAGTCGCCCTACTTCAGTTTAAACAAGGATCCTGATGCTCTGGCTGTCATAGACCTCTGCCTACCCTTCAAAGATACACAGAGGTGAACTGTATGTATGATATTTCGATATGGGTATTACTCACAGCACGCATATTAATAGTTCTCTACATCAAAGTTTAAAGTGTCTTCCGAACATTGAAGAACTAATTAAAATGTACGGATAGATACGACAATGTTCAAGAAATAATATAGACCTATATAGTCATATATTGCATGTTTAAAATGCTTAAGTAACTCTGCTGTGTAAAGAAAATAAATAAATAAAGTATAAAAATTAAATATAGGTAAATAAAAATAATCATAATAATAACTAATATCATAAATGCGAATGTGAGTTTGTTTGTTTGTTATACTTTTACGCCTTAACTACTCGACCGATTATCATGACATTTAGAAAAGGACATAGGGTAGTTACCTTTCATCCAGAAAATAGTAAAGCTGCAAATTTTTTAAATTTTTTTACGTGGGTGAATGCTTTGACGCTTAACTCTCTGCGGGGCGACGGAGAGGTTATGTCGGGCCCACCGGGGAAAAGATACCCCGGTAATACCGACTAAACTTACTACGGTGTTTCTCGACATAACCATAGACGGCGAGGCCGCGTGAATCGCTTTCACATGCAATCGCGACCCCGCCGTGGTTTCGGCCCGCCGCCGTGTGAAACGACAGGCCACTACATAAGCCACTACACAAAAATACTTTCTCCACCGTCTTGTAGAGGACAAAGACACGACACAGAGACACGTGGGAACACGCACGCCGCCTCTCGGATCTGGTGCTGATCGGGTGGCGAGCAGACCCACACAGCCCACCACCCCCAGTTCAAACCTCAGGGTGGCTGGAGATCATCTCGCGCCCTCCGGTACCCTGTTCTGCGGTTGAGAGCGTTTAAGCGCTCCCTCTCCCGCCCCGCCGTCTCCTTGATGGAAATCACTTCCTCACAGAAGGAGGCGACAGAGTTCCACAATCTCTCACTCCGGACCATAGACTGAACCACGGCCGGGAGCGAGAGGGCGGCAACCAGTCCGACTGCTGCGATCAACTCACGGCGTTGCGATGCCCAGGCGGGGCATACTAACCTAACCTTAACCTACATTTACACGGGCGTAGCAGCGGGCAAAATCTAGTTGTAGAATATCATTTTATGTGGAAAATGTATGAAACATATTTTAATCATACTCAAAATATGATATGTGAATGCAATAAAAGCCCATGTCCATTAATTCCATTGAAAAGAGTTATTGCTGGGCTTCTGTCCACTCTAATCTATTAATTGAAACTGTTGTACGTAATAGATGTTAATGGTGCACGTGTAGTAAAGTTATGTGGTGTACTAATTATTTTTATAAAATTTAATTAACGTCTTGGTAGTACAGCGGCATTGAATACAATTACTCGCTGTGCTCCATAAAAGTTTTTAGATTCGACACCGAGGTTAGATTGAGTGTAGTCGTATTTTTTTGGAAATGTCGCAGTAGAAGAACTCTCTGGACTTGTGCCCAGCAGAAATCAATGGCATGGCTCTCTATTATGTGGCAACTAAATGCATACCTGGCAAAATGTAGGTTTGTAACTATATATGTATATAAAGTAGGGATAATTGGATTACCAATAAAAAATCCCGCTTACTGCTAATCCATTATATTTATTCGATATTTTATAAGAAAATTCGTTTTACGTCCTGGCCGTAGTATTAGTAATAATACATTTTTCTATTTATCTACAAACATACTTTGCTCTCCAAAGAAAGTTAGCTAACACAAACTGCAATCTTTTGCCCGAGAACTAATACAAATTGCTTTTATAAAGAAAAATGTAGCTAAAAATACAGTAGCAATTTTCTAAAGACTTTTGATTAAAACTGCGAGCGCAGCGTACTAATATAATACCAATAAAGTTATGATAGTAAAACATAAAACGATACATTATCTATAGGGGTTACGATCCACTTTCATCTCAAAAGCTATCAACACGAAATATTAATACTTGTTACGATTCTTTTATCACTAATAACCGGTATCAAGGGGCAGACTTACAATAAAGTAACCTCACAACTTTATGTCAACGTCATAAACAGAAATGGCATGGCATACCCATGTTTTAGACGAAATACAATTTTTCTACGCTTAACCTATTGATTCCGGGAGGTCCATTATCATCGCTTTAACATCTTTCTTTTACCCCGGTGAGGCCAACATAACCCCTCCGACCGCTCCCGCGGAGGCGCGGGATCCATGCCACCACGCGAAATCGAGGTGCAGCAATGCACACTACGTCAGATCCTGCTGGCGGACTGGAGAGCACGAATAGTGCAATCAAGTGCAGGGCACGCCGCGATAACGGCGGTAAGATCCATCATGGAGGAGTGGCTAGAGAGACGACATGATGCCCATCCGCTGACACAGGTGCTCTAGGGGTACGGGTGCTTCGGGAAGTAACTATGTCGTATCGGAAGAGAAGAGACGTCCCCGTACCACACCTGGGTAGCCGCCGCCTCCTACTGCGAGGTAGTAATGTTCGCTAAGGAGGTGGCGGAAAGGGAAAGAGAGGCGAACACCAGCCTCCCGGCACGCAGTCGACGCACCGGGCGCCGAAGGGCGCTAAACGATCTCCCCTAAGAACGCTGGCCTGAGACGGCAGACTAGGGCAGTCTGACGTCCGTGCAGCGCGCTCCGCGCGCTCCTCTTAACGAAGTTTAACTAAAAATGTGACGAGACCGCCACGACCAAGTGGCGGCCCAAATCTGCCGGAGCTGCAGGATGAATGCGCGAGTGATCCCTGCACCCCGGCCACAGATCGCGAGATGGAAAAACAAAAACAAAGGATATTTTAACATTTGAAATATTTGTAAAGTAAGCAAACATGCGATATCTGCATTTTGTCAAATGATTAGTAAAGTAATATGTTTGCGAAATTATGTTAGTGAAATGATTAGTTTTTATAATATTATTTTTTAAATGATCATTTGTCATTCGTTTTCTTTTTCAATCATTAGTGAAACCGCAGCGGCGGCCAGAGACAATAGATTTTAATTTTGTTTGGTATTCTAAGGCTTGACGGAATAAGAGGCTTCCAGTGGTCACTGTAACATGTGGCTGCGGTAGTTTCAACTAAAGGTCGGTCAGTACACAAGATTTGCCTAATGGTTAGTAATTACCATGGACGATTAACACCAGTAATAATGCCGATTGTACAAAAATGTCCGTGCTCATTGATAAACTTCATGCTGCAGCCTTTTCGGTTATAAACTTAAGGAAGAGATTCATTGTACTTAGGGCTAGTTAAGCTCTAAGTTGTGAGGATTGACATACGACAGTAAAAGTGACGCCATCGTCTCTTACAAACTTTAAAAACAGCCGAGCAGATTTATTTGCCACGACGCTATCAAACATTTCCTAAGAGAAAACCCAACTAAACTTTGTCCAGCTGGGCAACAAAACCCCGGCACCTCACGATTGAACATTACACAAGTTCCCATATACACTACTAAACAAATTAAGCAATCATATCATATCACTTAAACGGTTATCAAAGGCCATCAAGCTTATAACAATACATGAAAGATTTCACAAGTCAAAAGAGACAGGGTTAAAACACATAATTACGTCCGGACAAACATTATTATCAAATAAAATGCCATTATAAATGAGGACGTCGTATTACTACACCATCCAAACATATCATTACTCATAGATACGAGTATGATTGTCGAACATATCGTTTACTGAGTAATATGTGGTATCATTTAATTCAAATTACTCGGCCATATCATTCAGTACATACGTCAGACATCGGAAAAATGAAATTGGCCGTGTTTCTTTTACAAACGTTCAAACAACAGGCAGACGTTATCACAGACTCGAAATAGCTACTTGTGGTTTACACTAATTTTGTCCCGTCGGGGCGGATCTCCCAGATAGTACTGATGAAAGAGTGTCCATCAGTACTATCTGCGAGGTCCTCCCGTGGGCTCTCTCTCAATGTGAGATGGGTTAGACCATAGTCCACTAGTTTTAAGTAATGACACATCTACGAGATCACTATGGAGAACGCCCAGATGTACTATGTCGAAGACGTTTCGTTTACCTACAGCTGGTGATTTACTAGCTCCACTTTTAAGGATCGCAACGTGATGTTATTATAGCTAAAATTCTTCAATTTTTGAAAGCTTACTGGTAATTCCAAACAGCGCGTATAAACAAACCATCAACCTTTTAAGGTTTATAATATTAGTATAAACTATTTATTAAGCAAATAATATTAAAAATACAGTGGATGTACTGCTGTGACACGTTTTTTTCATAACGTACATCAATTGCATAATGCTGCTAAAAAAAATAAGAAAATGTATTCCGGCATTGTAGCCAATATTTCTGTTTCGTTATACATTTGGTATATGCCTCACGCTTTCTTTGTAGGACAAAAAGGCGAGCCTGGCTGATCTAATCGGAGTAAAAGTTTGTCGGAGGCCAAACTAGTAGTGGCCTATATAAGGGACAAGAAAAGTTTATATGGGGTTTTCGAATCGAACAATATACGCAAGATGGAAGTGAACCTTAATTTACGAAAGCAAACACTTGCGGCTTCTGTCTTTATATGTTTTTTTAAAGATTGGACATTCAATTGAACAGATCTTTTTAATTTAAAAATTATTATGAACCATTTTAGGTTGCTTGGTTTGTATTAATTAAACTATTTAATGATAACCAAATGTAGCTCTCTTGTGATATTTTATAAACTAAAACTTCGCACTAGTCGTTTTTATCGCTATTGGATTTGTCTAGTAAATATTTTTATAGTTTAGCTCGCATCGTATATGTTCTACAGAAAACCTCGTATCATTCGAGTTTTATAAACTAGACACAACGAGCACGGCAACGAATACCGAACGTAACAGCCAAAACGTTTGATAAAATGACTGAGCTTTTTTAATTCTAATATCGATGAACCTATATCACCCAGAAAAAATATTTAACAATTTTCAACCTTTAAATCAAGACGCCTACTGGATTGGGCAATAAAGTGCAGTCTACCGAGGAACTATGTAACCACATTTGGCAAGTTTACAGCGGCACTATATTGTTCCTTCACAGGTGTGTGTTGTCGATAGCGCTTACACAATGGCAGTTTAATGCATCCATAAATTTAGAAACGAAATATATTAAACAACAGCCTCACTTCTCTTTTGAGTACCTTACAACGTAAAGAAAATGCAGTATAAAATGCATCTTGTTTATGTTTTAAATGTTAACAATGTTACTAATGATTTCAGTTGTATATCACTATTATTCTCCGTTACTTTACGATCGTATTTATATGATACTAGCTGACCCGCGCAACTTCGTCTGCTTCATATAAGATAAGAGAATTTATCCCGTTTTTGCAACATTTTTCATTACTGCTACGCTCCAATTGGTCGTAGCATGATGTTATATAGCCTATAGCCTTCTTCGATAAATCGGCTATCCAACACTAAAATAATTTTTCAATCCGAACCAGTAGTTCCTGAGATTAGCGCGTTCAAGCAAACAAACTCTTCAGCTTTATAATATTAGTATAGATTTATATCGCAGTTGTTCTGTATCTGGCTAATATAATATCTTTTTTTAGGAATAGAACTGCTGACCAACGCGCTACCTGTGATTTTGCAAGTTTCCTCAAATACGGACACCGGTTAAACTACATAGAAATATAAAATGTGCAAAACCGGTAACATTAATGTGATCATAAGCGGCTGTATGTAGTTTCATACACGCGTAGCACGGTTCCCACAGTGTTATGTGAGCCATTTACAACATGACGTTAAATCTGCATGTCTTCGAAAGATTGGGTATCACACTCAAATTTCGCTAGTTTTGTTTAATCACACAATAGCAATAGTCTTTAGTGTTCTATAAAACGTAGTTCAAGATACCCGTGCTAAATATTTCTAGATGTTCTCATAACTCTTTACCTAGAAACTCGATAGGTCGACAGTACGATTTTCTTTGTTTTTTTTATTTCCTCGCCAAAATTACCACACTCCACCTGACGGTAAGCAGTCGTGTGGTCTAAGAGCAGAGGCCTCCACACCGTCCTCATAGCAGCCGAGGCGATGTTGAGGTCTCTACTTTGACGGCCTAAGAAGGTGCTTTTTCACGCCCCGCTTAAAGGACTCAGGATTGAAGGAAGAAGGGAACACGTGCCTTGGAATTCCATGCCTTGATCGTTCGGCAGAGATATGAGGAACTTTTTTCGCTTGCCTGTGCGATGTCATAGGTATTATACGAAGAAACGAACTGTGAAGAAGTAACAAAGTTCTTTAAAAGTTACATAAACAAAAGTCAACTCGTAAGAAATATCAGGTTGCCTTTTATCAATCTAGAGACCCGGTCGTCTCAGATAATGAAAAGCTTCATGTTATGTAACGGTGTTTAATAACTCCCTTTTGTACCGGCTAAGCCCGGTCGCATATCTCTTTGAGATGTCCCCGAGTAGGTTGCTCAACCCTTTTGCTCTGATGATTTCTCTCGCTCAGTGGAGCTATAAAGGCCACGTGCTACCAACATTTTTCATTTAAAACATTGTAACAAATTTTGAGGAAGGTTTCAACTAAATCATTATTGTTTGTAAAGAAAGTAGAAAGCGCTGCGCTAGAGCTTCTTTGTACGAAGCGTGGTACAACAGAATTCAATAACGAAGCGTCTTTGAACAAACAATAAAGGAACAAGCAACTACTAAATAATTTACAGAAGCAGTTCAGAGGCGTGTGAAATGGAAATAATTTCATGTAATTGCAACACGTACCTACTTGCTAATGAAGTATTTTATGCTGTTGTTAGTAATAATTAATTGACTAATTATGTGAAAATTCCATCTAAAATAAATAATTACCTGTTACTACCTAAGTTTTAACAAGGCATTTGCATTTAATAATAGACAATTTGCGTAGTTGACAACGAAACTACGATAAGGTAGCACATAGGCACTTGCATTTTCAAATTTCGAATAATAGATTTTTTTTTTTATGTCAGTCGTTGTTCCAGACATCGGTGAACCAGCTTCTAAAAAGTAGGTTACTCATGTTATATGGCGTAACATAGAGTATTTGACACTTTATATATAACATAGAGTATTTTACACTTATAAGTCATTGTTGACGAGATTGTCATTGTTACCCACCAAGAGTCGCCACACAAAATATTCCAAGTAACCAAATAAGTTTTATTACGTACATTTACATATATTCGTAATGTGCCACTAAATAGGTTATATTACCTGTCCAAAATAACTATCTTCCCTATTCTGTTAGTAACAAACGCTTGTGATAATTAAAACAATCAATAGTGAATAGGCTACTTCACGAATGTGATTGACTGAAAACTTAGTGCACATACCTATATGTAATTAAAATTTGTGTAATTAAGGTTAAATATCTTCGACTTTCGCCCAACATAGTTCATCAGAATAATCAACCTGATAGAGTAGGTCACATAATTGAAACAATATTTAATTACGTAGTAAGTAGGTAATGCTCTTTATACAAAGCCTCCATCATTCTATATTTACTTTTTCAAATAGAATGATCTATACGTACTTACTAAAGATACTAGTGGCCGTATTTTCCCTTAGAAACATATCAACTGTTAAAATAAATATACGACTTTTCGAAATGATCGCACCTTTCTGCGATACGATGTACCTATAGATTATCAAATTGCTCAGTGAGGTTACCAAAGCAGTCAACAGTGGACCGTAAACTAGACAACACCGCGTTTAAGGCGCACACAAATGTCAGAACATAAAAATCCTACCTTTAATAGCACATAAACATACCCATGTTTACTATCAGACATTAATTCTTTATCATCATTATTGTGCGCTGAAGTCTATGTTATAAAAGATTTCAGTATTCCCAAAGTCCCTACTTCGCTAATGTCGGAATAAGGTTCAGACCTGCCCTCGGAACTAACGATACCCCCAGCGGAGATCTACCTAATTCTTCAAGATTATTAATTAGCACCTAGCAACGTAGACGGCGAAATGTCCGTAGGGTTTAATGTCTGTGAAAATAGGTAACACAGAACAGACACGTGTATGTTGCCTGAGAATATAGTGTACAGAAAGTATTATTCAGAAAATGTTTTCTGCAAGGAATGTTTTGCTCACAAAACAAATATTAGAGGTCAGTCGTGGACGTCTGTGTTTAAGGGACACTAACGAACCAGAGCCCAGTAATCATTGTTTAGTTCCTTTTGTCGCCCGCCGTGCTGTCGAATAATAGAAGACTAGGGTATGAAATGACTTTTAGGGGTGAGCCCGAAATATGTTTCTGCTTTCTACCTTATGTCAAGACCCAACTAGTTTTGTAAATATTGTGTTTACCTTAATTATTATCGCATAAGCAGCATTTGTAATAAAAACCATACTACTTAATTTTGCCTAAATAATTTAACCATATTACGTGTTAATGCATTATGCAATATGCAAAAGCACACGCCCTTTCCAGATTATTTTATTGGAAGTTATGATCCATACTAATAACTATCCTAGATTCATCTAATTTGTGTTACGTTTTTACGGTGGATATGAAGACTATAATTTGAAGCTTAATGCGACTTTTTAATAAACGTGAAGAGAATGGCGGGTAGTCAAATAAAACCAAACAACAATCTAATGTATGTGTTTATACTGTATCTATTATAATTAAAATGAGAAGCTTATGTTACTTACAGCTCTTATGTAAGGTCGTATCGGTCTGCGCCACATTTGCAGGCCTCATTTAACCAGAAATACCGAGTACGATCTAAGCTCTTAAGTAGGTATGTAAAATACATGTCCGTTTTTCAAATGAAGACATCTCAGAATGTGAAATATTAAGCGTTAGACTAACATATTTACCAAGTGCAGATTGACAGATTTCACACGCCACCAAGAACGTCATGAAGAACATTCATAGATTCAGACTGCACTACAATTTGAAATTCTCATTCGATGTCAAAGCCAGCGATAATTAACTAGCTATTAATATGCAAAACCATCAAACTTTGCGGTGCGTGACGTGGATCCAAATTCCAAAATTCCGACTCGGTAGTTCAATGGGCTTCCCTCTGGGCTATCGTTCCTATCCAAATATACGATATACGACGTAAGTCATGTGGATCACAATACCTGTATATCTCTTGTTCGGAATTAGACGAATCATGGCTTAGATTTTAAGTTGAACTTCGAACTACTAAACTATAAGAATTACATCAAAATCCGCTCATGATGTTGCATGTTGGAACAAACAAACTACGGGCGGTAAACATTAGGATTGCGATCTAGAAGTTTTGAGTTTTTAATCACTTGCACATGCACTACTGAATCCACTGCTGACACAAGCATTGTAGGCATTGTAGCTTAGCTGGAAGGATTAGCAAGGATACTTGTTTTGTATCCCAGATTACAATTAATATTTAAAATCAAACCGACTTAAATTATATTGATTATTCTAAATAGACAACCCCAATTAGTTTTCAAAAATATATGCTGTGTAAAGCCTTATTAGACTTTTACAATTATATAGTTTTAGTCCAAACCTTCATGATTTTCTTATCGCACTCGACAAAATGCGTAGGTAATGACCATTAATTAAAATTTCTATATATTCAAAAAGCTCATATCGACTGCCTATAATTTTACACTATTTCCGTGAGACCTTGGCTCCATTATTTTCAGTTCACGTGAGACTATTAAATAAATGTGCTTTAATAAAACATAAAATGTTATCGTAAAAAGATTTTGTTGGAGTAAAATGCTGAGCGATGGTTATTCCACTTAGGACTTGGGAATAAACTGTTCTTTTTTTAGCACATTTCGTTTCTTAACTTAATAACGTCTGGCGTCAATATCATAACCCGGATAGTCGCAATAAGCCGTCCCCCTTTGTTCCAAATACGTAGAGGTGTTCAAGAAAATATATTGAAACAATAAACGACGCTAACCGATAGACAAGATAGATTATGTACGCAATTTTTTTATGTACATGCTGACTCTGGCTGTAGCTATGTTTTCCAATTGCAAAAACTATGTTTCTTATAAAAAGGTATATAAAAGGTACTTAGGTATTCACGGTGGTCCTTCTGATTTTACTGAACAACATGTTAGTAATGAGTATAGTATACCGAAACGTCCATGCTTGCGGTGATCGTGATAGCAATCAGATGCCGCAAATTAGATAGATACGGTAGCCCAGCTTAATATAACGTGTTAATAAGTGGCACTCACACTTCGTAGCGTGGTAGCGTGCATCCAGTGATTTTAGTGATTGCTTGCTTAAGAGACGCCCAAAGAGTGCCATTGCTGGAAACAACGTGATCAATTTGCACCTCACATTAAATTCACTGATCGAAAATGAACATAAATATGAGCATTGTTTATAAACAGTCCCACCGTAGGTCATGGGGTTATTCTCAGAATGCAACGTCATAGTTACGTGGTAGGCCATCGTGCTAGGCATTTGCGTGTCGGTAGAGATCTTTGCGGACTTTTTAAATGAAGTTCGTAGTTCACTATTAACGATTTTTAGAGAAAGAAAACATATTTCTTCTGCAGCTTCGATTAACTTGAAGGCACATATTCACTAGGCTTTGTGACGAAGCACATGAAGAGCGGAAAAACTGTCTCGAGTCTAAAAATAGATATCTCCATCTACTTCATAGCCCCATTTTGTATTGTGTCGACTGCTTCGTGAAACTAGCTCATTCTTTAAAAATTCAAGCCGTAATAAGGTTTTCTTTTTAGCTTTTTAAACAAGCCTTGTGAATAGGATCGTTTGTAATTCGGCATAAAAAGATTTCAAATAACTTAAACAAAGCGGTTTCTTGAATATTTCTAAAACATAATTTGGACTCAATACCAATAATGTATGCATACTCGTCGTGAGACTATTCAGCCTAAAACCTAAAACGGCCCGTCTAATTAACCCACAATTACCGTAATTAGTTACAAAGTTCAGGGGTTTGTTGTTCAGAACTTTCTTTAATAAATAAATACCACGGCTTCACTGATTACCGGCGAGGGAATTTGTAAAATGCGAACGTTCCGAAGAATTTCTTGCAGCGCAATGTGACCTTGCTCCCATTAATGCTATAACATCCCTCTGCTAAAGCCTTCGAGTAATTTATAGTTCAATAAAATGGAAAGTGGACGTGTGTACCGATCGAGGAAGACCATTAGAATAACAAGATATTTATTACGGCTCCACGAAGAACAATAGTTGAATTAAGTGGTAACTACAATGTACGTACGGCTACCGAGGCCCTTGACCTTACAAGGACAATTTAAAATAATAACTCGTCTTTTACATTATTGTTTTGTGATTTTCCTTGTATGATAAATTGATATCACCGAATATCAAAACTAATTTAAAAGGCTTAAACTGTTAAATAAAAATTGCCCTGATGAAAGCTTACAATTTAAATACAAATAAATTCCGAACGAAAAGAGACAGAAATAATGTTTCCAGATAAATGTGAGAGGAGTTCAAATTACAAAATATACTTTTAGCTAAGGAGTAAGCACAGCTTTGCCTAGAATTAGTTTCAATATTGAAGCAAGAGTTTAATCACATGAAGCAAGAAATCAAAACCAAACTAATTTGGCAGGTATCAAGCAGCACTGAATAATTAGTTGGTTTGCAATACCCATGTCATGAAAGTCATTGCTAACGTCGAGTTATGAACGCAAGACAAAAAAGTGTTATCCGCAGATATTTCTAGTTTGAATGTTTGCTAACCCACATTTACTAGTACGCTGTACAGTTGACGTGGCATACTGGACTTCTACCAACGGTGGTCCGCACCGCATATAATCAGAATGGTTTTACCGCATACAACAATAATTTACGTAGTTGTCATATAATTTAATAATTTCTTATTTATCCTGCCATGCAGTCCAGCCGTATTCTCTGACTAAGTTCGCCTAATTACTTGGTAAATTACAGTCGTAATTGCTTTTCTTAAAAGTACCAACATATCAAGCAGAATAAGTTCTTTTTTATATTGCATGTTCTTTTATCTTGCGAAACCTGATGAACATATTTTTGAGTCTCCAAATTTCCTGCCACATTATCCCTCGTACAAGTAAAGGGAGCTTGAAGAATATTAGGTTGCTTATAATCGAGGTCAGTCGTATATTAGGAGGGTAATAGATGAGGGTGATAGGGCGTGGGTCACATTGTTGAGATATGTATCGCAGTCAAGCTGTTGCCAACCGATCGTGGAGCCATGTGGTAACGCTGTATCGCTACTTAAAATCTCAGCGAACGAATAAACTTTGAACTAAGTTCATAACTCCAAATATTACTTTTAACACAAGTTATCGAATTTCGTTTCGGATTAGCCGTTATACGCGGTCAATCGATCGCAAATTGTCTAGGGATTCCCATTGAGAAAGTCCTAAGATATCCAGGGTCTTAACGGGCCTATTAGTTGTGTATCATTCAATTTATTGACTTTCAAAGTATTTGAGATTGCCTTCGGGAGCTATTATTAAAAACAAACTCAACAATATCTTATAAAATACTTTTCAAAAGAAACTTGGAATTCGAGTATATTATACTTAAAATATTTAAGAACATCTGTCGCATAATATCTATTTGTCTAAAATACTAAAGTATGAAGACGTAAATATCCTTATCTTGGCATTTCGCATTAGCCTACGTGCGTAATATTTTTCATAGGCATAATATAGTGGCTATTAGAGACAATATATTAATAACTTTTATTTACTTACGTGTCAGATCGGCAACAGCACACTGAATGAAAGGTGGTAGAGACCGCAAAGAGTAGGCACAGGGCTAGTCCGTAAACGACGGCAGCGATCGCTTGAGGGGCATTGACGCTGCGTGTGAGCAGCTCTCGAGCTCCCAGCGAAGCAGGAGCAACGCACAACGCGTGTGTACACACGTTTGCTACATTCTCCACCTTACAACAAAGAAACATAATACATTACATAAAAATATTGATATAGCTATTAGTACCTTATCCGACAACCCTAACAAAGGTCAATACGTGACATATCAAGCACTGAACTATATACAGTAGGTACTGGATTTAGTTTCAACGCATTATAAGTATATACCACAATAATTATTCATAACATAACTTTATACAATGCAAGTTACAGCGACTTCATAACAAGAAATTCCATTCAACTTACGACACGAAGAAATAAAATGTATGAAATAAAATAACATCAGTTTCTGTTATTGTTAAATAAGAAAACTCTACGTTATAAAGAGACGGCGCACAACTTTGACTAAACTCTAAATTGGATTTTTCAGTTCAGCACAACGTGATTGCAATAGCCAAGTTTTTATATCAATTGAAACATTTTGAATACATACAAACTAGACTTTCATAGATAATGGCGGTTAAGAACCTTTTTATAAACTTTATACTTAATTTTATATTTCACTAATATTCGATTTGATTTATTCCTAAGTCGTAGTGTTATTAGATTCTACCGTTAGGAATTATGTAGTAGTAGCACGGAGTCTGGAAATATGCACAATAAAAGACAATAGGCTCGCCCTCTATTATGTGGGACTTGAAAGATTAGCTGAATAAATGTGGGTGTAATAGTGGGTGCAATTGCTTTTAGCTCGACTGCAATGCAAACTTTTAATATTTTCCATTAAACATTTACGTCCTAACTAATTGCTTCTTTCCTTTACAACGTATAAATACTAACTAATAGGTATTATAAATGCGAATGTGAGTTTGTTACGCTGTCACGCCTTATCTACTCGACCGATCATCATGACATTTTGCATTCACGTTGTCAGGGGTACAGATAAGAACATAGGACTTTCACCCAGGACTGTTCATCCAAATCCTTAGTTCCCAAAGTGGTCCAGGTGGACCCCCAGGGGTCCACAAGAGACTCGACAGGGGTCTACGTTGGCATGACAAAAAAATGGGAGTCCACGAAAATTTATTTGCTTTCGATACTGAAGAACTAAAATGTTGGCTTGATTTCGCCTATCAATGTAGGCAGATAATATTTTAAGAAGCTCAGCGACTGTTACTTGTTTAAAGCCCATGACAAAAAAAGTCTGGTAACCTCTGATCTAAATGAACGCTAGCGAAACCGCGGCCAAAATCTGAGAAAATATAATTATCATTATCACATAATTATAATTTTTGGAAAGCTAATTTAGAAACATGCACAATTAGACGGCTATACGTGAACAGTACAAGATTGGTTTTCATATTATTGTAGTATCATACATCTTCGAATAACAAAAGATCCCCGAGACATAACGTACACTCCAATAACATTGGAAAATATCGACAGCTGTCAACCATTCAGCGAGGGAGTCCTTACACCTTCACGAGTTTCATCAAAATTACTCGCCGATGTAAGGCTCTCATCTGAGACAGATGGTGATCTATGTATTTATTAAAATGATTAACGATATTGAAGATACTAAAATAAAATAGTCTTAGACAGATTGTGTACTACATATTTATTTAAACAATATGACGACACTGAAACGAGATGGTAGAAACAGTTCCAACTAATATTATTATTTATTACTAATATCTTGTTGTCCGAATATCGAAACAGTTTAATTGTAAAAGGATAACGAAATTAATTTCAATGTATAACATTCGCGTAAACATAAGACAATATTAGGATAACGAAGTTGCAATCCTATGTAGAACACAATCTGTCTAACATTGATGGTGTTAGACAGAAGTATATTATAACCACATTTTGTCAGGTGTATTAAGATCCTATGTGAAGTGAGAAAATTAACGTTTAGAGATTCTCAAGATATAAAACTGATATCAATACAATTCGGCATAATAAAGATAAAAGAATAATATTTATTTTCATTTCTATAATCTTAAGTAGTATTAATTTGGATTACTTTATCTTGGTAGTTGGTATTATTTTATTAATTTCGTTTTTTGATTAGATTGATCATTTATATCACTAACGATTAGGTTATTTCATTTTATAGAGTTTGACTGCTATCGTAGATACGATACGACGACTATTACAATTGCCTGATCTGGTAGAGAATTGAGATTTAGTAAGCAAATACTGGCTAGTATGTTTTTAATATTATTTGTAGGTATATGTGCACATTTAGTATGTAATTTTAAAATTCTACACTAAGTTTTTTGTATTGAATAAATGACTAATGACTAATAATGACTAAAGTGTTTGTGTTTTACCAACCACCGCCTATAGCATTATGCCGCAGAGATTTTATGGTTCAATTTGAAAAACGGCGACATTCAGCTCTGAGGTAGGTATATTTTTTAATATTATTCTACATTCTATTATTCTACATACATAGGTACATCGTACATGTAATGTATTCTGCATGTCTACTACAAAAAATATACCTATGTCTACTAGTTTCTATGAGAAACATAATTAGCTACAAACTGTTATATATGTATAGGAGCACCAAACCTTTCGAGGAGATGCAGGCTCTGTATTATAATCTCATAATTAAATTGAGTAAGTCTCCAGATTCAGCGCGTCAGTTTGAAGGATGCGCGCCAGTACCTAATAATCTGTTTACTCGGAACTAGCTCCAAGTTCGTTTATTAAATAAAACTGTGTTAAAACTCTCACGTCCTTCTTTAAATAAAACTCCAAATGAGCGTAAGCAAAACGCAAAGGACGCGAACTCGAATGTTTCGCAGAAACAATTATTCCAAGAGAAATATTATGTGAGTTTGTGAAGTGCGGATAGTTTCTAAACAACTTTTATTTTGTACTAAGTTTTAGGAACTTACTTTTATCTTTTGTATGTCAATTGAAAATATAATTGAAAAAGAAAGAGAAAACAATAAGATAGAGTGGCAGTGGCAAAAGATCTGATGTTGCTCTGGAAATACCGTCTCTCTCGTATATAAGACAATAAAAAATACATAAAATAACCACTATGCCAAAATGGCTAATAATAAATATAAAAAAAATATTGAGAATACATCTCACATTAAATCATAATGACATAATTATATCCAATAATTATTTTATTGTCTTGATAGACTCCATGACAGCTAAATACAATCCAAAGAATTCAAAAACGAAAATATCACAAGAGAGTACAGGTTATGATAGCATAACAACTAAGCAATTAAAAGGCAGTTAAAATCTTATACATTTAACCTTTATATTGAAAACTGTATTTGTACATTGATAATTTTTGTATTAAGCCTTTGTTTAAAATGTGGAAAATTTAAGCCTATTTCTCCAATCCATCAATCTCGAAAGTGTACAATATATACACACATTAATTACATATGACATCAATTACTGCAAAATCTGCATTTAATTTTGTAACAGAACATTTGCATACCACAAGAGGTAATTGAATGAACAGAACCAACTGTAACATTTTACTGTAATCTTATAATACCTATATATATTCAGAGCAAATAAATTTATATTCTATTTTATTCAATCAAGCGTAATTCCCTGAACGAATTTAAATTAAACCTGGCACGTAGTTATTCCAGGTCCTGGATTAACAAATATATTATGATACTCTTTATCCAGATAATGTGTCCCGGCGGAACATATTGAAGCTGCCAGCCAGCAAAGCTAGTTACAAAGAAAACTATCTTGCTTGTAAGGGCTACAGCAGACATTAGCAGACTTTTAGCATCGGCGATCGGCGATTTTGCGACTGTATCGATCGATGCTGCATCGTGTTGTGGCGACTCTCTGCGTTCGATCGCAGTATCAAAATCGCGCGTTTTAGAGATTCTATCGATGCTGTATCGCGATTTCGCGACTTCTTGCGTTCGGATGCTTCGGTATCGGGATCGCGCGTTTTGGCGACTGCCCCGATACTCGATCGGGCCAACTGTAGTGTTGCTGGTCGATAGTCGGCTATCGATAGTTTGCCGATTTGCAATGGTATTGTTTACAAATAATAAATTTCAAAATAACCTCTTTCTTTATTCTTTTAAAACTGTAGTAGTAACACAGATCGGCAGCAATATAAAAAATATACTGGTTAATGGAATGGTCTTCGTTTAAGTATATGGAATTATAAATCAAACATCGCCTCCCTAAACCACTTCAACACCTCTCAATTTTTTCTGAGCCCCTCTAGGCCTCTAGCGCCCAGGAGTGGGCGTTGTCGCCCACTTTAAGAAAGACTGGTTTACAATGGTAACAGTGTATACTGCATGACATCGAGTACAAGGAGTCGCTCAGGTAACCAGCACAGGAAAAAAAATACAACCAGTACACAAGCACCCTACAATGTGCGAAAACAGGCGCACGCACACAAATACGCACACTTACACGGTTCTCAGACTATCTCGAACGCCGGCCACTTGTGAGTGCACGCTCGTTGGCGTAACAATTACATATGTATACATCGTGCCGCTACCATGCCGATATTAATTGAAGTCAGATGTAGGGCTAGTGGTCAGTAAACATAAAATATATTAATAGGACAATCGAAATTTTTTTTTTAATAAATCGTCGCGCTTAGCTTTTTCCGCTGGCTTCTAAGGCTACAGGAGATACCTACATTACCTACAGACGTGTACCGACACATTGGTAAGCTTTTTAAATGAATCTATTGCAAAAAGTGATACTGATATGGGCATTTCACTCAATTTTAAATCGCTCCAGAATTGATGATTTTCAGGTTACGTAGGAACTTTTTGTTTTGCTTTCGTTACGTACGTTTTGTTTACTGACCACTAGACCCATGTATTAAATTAATGTCGGTATGGTAGCGATACATAGTACCTATAAATACCTACATAATTTTAATACGTGATTGAGATGTAACACTTAGATATTTAAGTCGTAGAATGATTTGATAAACCGAATCTACGCGAAAATCCTAGAGATTTTGCGAAAACACGGATAATTAGGTAAAGGTGATTACATTTTTTAAATCTTACTGAAAGAACTTTTGCGAAAACGCGAGTCGCCTTAGTAACAATAACTAATGATTATTTTCGCAATCTTACTAAGGCGACTCGCGTTTTTGCAAAAGTTGTTGTGTTATTTCAGTAAGATTGAAAACTATTATTATCACCATTGCCTAATTATCCGTGTTTTTGCAAAATCCCTAGATTTCTTGCGAAAATCAGTTACTTATCATCATCCTATGACATAGGTAGGTATGTATTATAAAATTTACAAATAATAGTTAACCGCAGCTATTATAATTGCTGTATATTTGGTTGTATCAATACAACTCTTAATAAAAACAGCGTAAGTGTTTTAGGTTACCTACTAGTGAAGAAAGGTAAGAACATTGAAAACATTCATAATTATATATTTTAATCATATTAACGTAGTAAAACTAGTAATAGAGAACTTGCTCTGTACAGAATTCTACTGCAGATATTGGACTTTATTAAGTTTTAATTACTCTACAAAAAGCAAATCTATACTCCATTTGGTTAGGTATTTAACTAAAGGTCAAACAATCTTGATGTGTCTTTTTTAGCTTTTTACCTAAAAACTCAGTTTTAAAATAAAATGCTGCTAAAGATCAATGTAAATACAACAATAATGATTACTAAATCAATTGAACCGTTAGTTTAAGCAGTAGTTTATTTGTTTAATATGTGTGAGTGTAAAAAGTCACATCAAGAAACCTAACCAACTGGAGTATATATCTGACGATAATTTTGAAGCTATTATAATAATAATACAATTTTCGCTTCATCAGTAAATCAAGCAGCAGTGCAGCTTCATTAGAATCCATCGTAAGGCTGTAGCTTCGTCAAAATCTAGTGCAACACTGAGTCGTGTTTCGCAGACGCCAAATCGATGCGACCGGCATCCGAATGTATGCGGAGTGTAGCGTTCAGTCGCTGTGTCGAGCTTCCTAAAGGCGACTCAATCGCGACGGCTGGCGTTTTTAAGTATGCGGTGTGGAATGTTTGGACGCTGCATTTAGCTTCTAAAAAGCAACTAAGTCGCAGATCGCCTGTGCTAAAAGTAGTATGTCTGCTGTAGCCCTACTGATTTTTTGGATATTTTGCAAATTCTTCAGCCACTTTCGACGTGTGGTCATTTAAAACGAAATAATATGTTAAGCAATACGATAACAAGGATCAATGATTGTAACTCATTCGTCGTTAGCAACGAAGACCAGATGTTATTAGAATCAACACTTGGTACTGAAGATGCCAGTCATGAAGATTTGTTTATTTATCGTAATTGCTGAGGAGCAAGCAATCACCTGGTCTCAAGCACCACTCATAGATATCGACAATGCCAAGAGTAGAGCCAAACCACTGTCGCAACATGTGACATCTCTATTTAGGTGCACTTGTGATTAGTTTTAATAAGTACCTATGTCAGTGTTGTTTTAGTGTGACAATGCCGATGCAATTTCTTTTTCGTGAAATAAAATGCCTTTTATTTCAATTTAGTACACGCATTAGAGAATAAAGCACTGCTATTAGACTAAGGATAATTTAAGGGAAAACATTAGGTACAAAAATAAATTAGCCATTAGAGCTTAGAGGCGGCATTCTTAGCGGATGAAGCTACAGTATTTGCCTATTGCTAAGAATATGTAGGCATTTTAAGTAGGTACTTAACTATGGCTATATTACGATGAAAAGGAACGAGTTAATTAACAGAACAAGCTCGTAAAATTAAATGTACATTGCTACTTGTGCTCCCTTCAGTGAAATAACTTTTTATTTTATCCTTTTTATAAACTGAAGACCGAGATGTGTTCGCTCTCAATTTACTCTGCAACGTTATGAAAGCTTTCATACATCAATAACTAAGTTATCAGAAGGGTAACATTGTAGTACAAATTTTTAATTAAATACACGTTCTACCTAAGTTACTCTGAAATGAAGGTGGGCACAAAGTAGCTTTACCAATATTATGATATTAAACTACGAGTAGATACATACATCTCGCAATTATTGATTTATAGTCATTGGTTTTCATGCACTCTGTTGTTGATTGATAAATGCGCGTAAGGGTTTTATCAGACCAGTATGTAATGACATCCAACCACACGCTCACCACTACAATTAACATTTATTGTGGAGTACTGTGCTATTTTCGGCTGTAAATAAATGCAGATGCACTTAAGGGAACCCTCTCACAGAATATCGACGAGGGAAAGCAGTATTCCTACTGTTGTGTTTCGTTCGGTGAGTGAGAGTGCCGGAGGCTCAATCACCCTCTTTCCCCCTTCCCGCTCCTTCTCCTTCCCACTTCCTTTTTCTCTTCTTCTTTCCCTAAGTGTGGTTCGGAGTTGGTGCGGGGTTCGAGGCTAGCGAAGTGTGATGCCTGAAAGGTCATCGGCCAACGGGGGGCCGGTGCGGGGTACAGGGAGAGGGGTGGGAATGGTTTCCATCGGCCACCTGCCGGTTAGTAGGGGACCCGAACCTGGGTACATCCTGTCCCATCAACCAGCGAAAACCCGTCACGTAGTCGTCGTGCCGGATTGGGAGACCGGAGTAGACCCGGCGGCTATGTGCAGGGGGGCACTGGAGGCTCTTCCGTGATTCGTATCGGCTTCTTGCATAACTCGTGGGCCTACCTCGCACTAAGACTTTGCTCTTTCTTTGGGCACAGCCTCGACCTCAAACCATGCATCAATCCTTATCTCCTCTCTGATAAATTATAAAAACCATGAAAGGTAAGAAAAAGAGCAAATTTTCATGACTTCGAGAATTTCTTGCATCCTACCCATGGAAACGCCTTTACTTCTCATCCAGGGATCCTGGCACTTGTGCTGACTGCATTTATTATTCATCCCTTCTGCCAAAATACCTGTGGGCGGCCGCAGCCCCTGGTTCAGTAACGCCAGCAAGGATGCTGCACACCAGAAGCAGTCAGCCTACTTAGCCTGGAATAGGGCTAGGAAGTGTCGGGATCCTGATGTCGAGGAGAGAAAGCGAGAATTTAATGCCACTTCTAGATCCAGCAAGAAGGCTATTGCCAAGGCTAAGGCGGAACATGTTGCCAGAATTGGCGAGCGCCTTGGAAGATATCCTTCAGGGAGTCGTGCTTTTTGGGCGCTCAAAAGTTTCTAAGATATAGTTTTAAGCTTATTCGACACCATATAAAAGCTTAGGTACATAGATTAATAACAAAGTTAGCAGAATCGAAACATAGGACTATTTTAATTACCTAATTAAATTTTCCATCTACGTAATTCGCGATGAAAACAGCAAGATAATAATAATAATAATATTGTCTTGTCTCGATGTCGTTGGGCATCCATAATTTTTATATATTTAAATGTGTTTTTTTATAATTATATATTTAAAAATGTAATTTTTATTGATAATTACCGAATAAATGTGAATAATAATAATAATATTCTACCAAATACACACAACACTATCTAGCCCAAACTAAGCAGAGCTTGTACTATGGTATATGATAGTATGTTAATATGATCTCAAACTAATACGAGACTACACATAGGTATTGAAGCGATTGCACATATTTTATTTATATTCGGTGGCACACATTCAAAAGGGCGCATGAATGTGGGCTAACAGGTGCGTTAAGGAATATCAGCCGAGTGTGCAGTAATACCTGCCTACGTAAGTACTAATAGCTAGTATTAACATTTACTGTGGCATTCTGTGCATATTTCCAACTGTAAATATTACAATGTGTGGGAATGAAACAAGGGCTATGAGATTTTCGTTTATCTTTTTTTTTTAATAGAATGTATTTTATAAAAATTATCACAATTCAATAAATAAGTAATCTCCAGAAGTCTTACTTCATCGAGTTTAGAAAATAATACAAATTTTAACTACGATATGCCTGATATACACTTATAATTAAGTGGTCGTGCATATTATACTTGATATTAAGTGGTTTTCATGCGTCATTTTCATGATGTGATAATACAAATGTAGGGGATTTAACCAAGAAAGTGAGCAGTAATATCCACCTACGCACTCCTCGATTCAATTGATATTTAGTAAACAGGTTTGTGCCAATTGTCAACACTAAATATCAGATATATATCAGTTTTTATTCCGAGTCTCTATTAAAAGAGTAATGCAGGTTGAAAACTTAATTTGTAGAACAAATTAATCAAATTGTTCAGAGTAATTTGAAGCTGCAGTATCTAAACGGATATTCCAAAATTGCAAATGACAGCTTATCGATATCAATGCGCTGCGACGTGTAACAATTCCCAACACAAGCAGTTAGCTCAGCTCAAAGTGTTAACAAGAGCACTGAAATTATAATATATTAAATTGAAACAAAAATGGAAAACCATATTACAAAAAACTAACTTCTATCTAGAACTTGGTTCGAGACTTAATGAAGTAGCCGATGTGCTTCCTACTCGTCCAGCAGTTTATTAATGAACACGCAAAAAAAAATAGACCAATTTACTTTGGTGTTTATAATATGAATATCCTTTTTCATTATGGAGCGCAGAAAACGCCTGCCATGAACAATGAGCAATGATTGATTGGTTTACCTAGGCCTATGACTTTGCAGTCCAAAGCCAAACCCATTAGACTATCACATCACATGACTTATGTACTATTTCTAGAAGCCATACAAGCCCCGTTTGTTCAAGCTTATAGCCGGTCATGCCCTAATCGGATCTACATGTGACCTTCTAATATTTCTAATATCAACCGAGCCGCCTACAATGTTAGCCCTCCCACGCGATTCATTACTGTTATCCTATTGATATCGCGGAAAATTTTCGCTCGTCGGAGGGGCCTTTGCACGGAGACAGCTATTTTTATTGATAACCTTTATACCGTGTGTTATATTGAGTGCGACGATGAGAAACTAGTGATTAATCTTTAAGTCAGCGGATATTATAAGACTTGGATGTAAGTAGGACTGATGGATTTTGTAGAAGGGAGTGTATTTTTGTTGCCACGTGTGCTGTTTGAAGCCGCTGGTGCAGCGCCGTATGTTTGATTCTATAGGATTAGAATGTCATTCACAAATAGCTCCAAGTGTACTTTTACGTACAAACGTACCTACGTATCCTACAAGAATATACAGGCGTGTATATCTTTAAAGGAGTAGGCAGAAATGTAAGTCTTCTATATACATATCTGTATATACGATATATACTTTGTATACTATATGTGCATATTGAGCATTTCACAATAATAAGAAAATCATTTTGCTAAACCCAAGCATCGTAGCCAGGGCCTCACCATTGTATCGATATTCTCGTAGCAGTAGTTTGTGGTTCGGCCATCACCAAACTAGTGCTACGAGAATATCGAGACAATAACAATAAGGTTAAGCCGAAAACATTATAGATAAGGTCGCAAACTCTAAACCTGAAAGACCGAAAACTTTCGTCGTAGCAGTGCAGTAGCAAAGTGACCGCTTTAATCACTGCGCCATTCATGCAATCAATTCAGTTCTAATTTGAGTTAAAAGATCCAAAATCACCTTCAAATTTTAACGTGTTCTAAAATATTTCTTTTCTCGAAGAACACCCACAAAAACTTGGTTAGCCGGCGGATTTTTGTTTCTAAACTGAAATTGCGGTCGCGTGTGACTTGTTGTGTTACTTTTTACGACGTCTCTTTATTATCCTGACAACGTCGTGAAATTTCATACCTCAGGAACATTTTATTCGTCCAACCGTACTTAAAATGATTGAAGAAAATGCCGAGTTACCGGCAGTTTTCTTCCTGACAAATAAAATGAATATGTATAGGTTAACATATACATATGTAGGTACGTATACGTGTAATATAAGATCTCGTGTGGGTTTCCTGAGTCGGGCAAAGACATTCTCAATATTATATTATAATAATATCAGCCCTGTATATAGAATGTCCTACTGCTGGGCACGAGCCTCTTCTCAATGTGAGAAGGGTTAAGCCATAGTCGACCAGGTTATCCCAGTGCGGGGTAGCAGAAGTCACATATCTCTCAAGTACATTATGGAGAATTCTTTTATATGCAGGTCCGGGTCGGGCCATCAAAAAGTTATTCTATTAAAAGATCTCAATAGCAGCCCGGAGTTAGGAACTTGGCGGTGTTAGACACCCCCGTGCCACGGAAAGCACATAAGCCAGTCTCCGTTAAGATTGGCCGCCATGACCGAAATTCGGTCTGGAGGACATTATTATTATTATTATAATACATATGGGTGCCTGTACTAGGTTAAACCTGTGCCACAGGCGTATTTCTCTCTATGTTTTCCTTCACTGTTTAAAGTGATAGAACAGTTGTGTGTGTATTTAGTACACACACAACAGTAAGAAGTCAAAGTGACGCACACATAAGAGTCACCGTTGTATAGTAGACTAACCACTGTCTGCGACTGGGCTATCGCTGCTATATTGCTACTGCTAACTCTCAGTAGCAGCACGAAATCTAATAATATTACCGGTATATTACAAAAAGGTTTGTAAAGCTAGGCAATAAAGGGATTATCTCTAAGACAGGTAACTTTTGTAATGTAGGTATATATAATATATATGTAATACCTGTCTTTCTCGACAGATAAGCGTTATCGTATTAATTAATTCGCGGATGAGTATGAGATAAGATAAGAATAATCTCTATTATACTCTAAATGAACTAAGTCCAATACGGTAGCTGCATGTGACTGATGTACAAAGGACGGCCTTGTCGCAATTTCTCACAGACAACCTTTGGAGGGTACAGAACGACTTTAGTACAAAATATAAGAACATTATTTGCGCAAAATAATTAACAAAAGAGAAGTTGGGCTCAGAAGCAGATGGTAATATCAGCTGGATTTTCTAATAAAAATGGATCCTTAGCGCCCTGAGATAGAGAGAGGATGCAATGGAGCGTTTCGGGCTCATAATAAAACAAACAATTCTCTTAATAAATCTAAGGATTTCACCTAAACTAGAGCTGCCCGATTCGAGACGTACCTGCAGTCTATAAAAGACTGCATTCAAACAAATTTTGTGTTACTGCACTGTATACTTTTCTGGCTTATTAGAGGCGTATCTGCTGCGCTGGCAGTACAGCGACTCCATTTTGAAATCTCAATATGCTTATGCTAGTTTTACTCCCAGTGTTGCCACTATCTAACCGCTTACCATTAAAAAATTAAACGAAACTATTAATTCATGCATAGAATGCAGGCATAAAAATATAACCAAATTAAGCTTTCTTTAGAAGCGAAGCAAACAGATGTGCGGCGTGAAAATGCCATATTCTTTAGCCTGTGTAATTGTTTGATGCCCCTTAAACGTCCACGGATGCATGCCGAATATGTATGAGTTGCCTAAACTAGTTTTAAGGTCAACTTGTGGTCGAATGCTTACTTTCCACCAGGTATTTTAAGGTACCAGCTGTGCACAGGTAATAATTTTTCACCCGTTTTGCCAAATACTCATTACACTTTTGTTTTAGTAATCTTTAGAAGAATGTAAAAAATGTCCTTAGCTAGACTATGACTTTATCTTACGATTACATGATCGCTGTTTATTGCTTTGTATTCTGACTTATCAGCATCTCCATTTGTTTACAAGTTTTTATTTAACACACTAACAATTAAGCATCTATGGTCACGACATCATCTCCATACATCGTGACTAGAGACGCAAAAAAATATAAGCGTGAAGAAGCGGCAAATTGTAAATAAAAAGTTGTAAACAAAACAAACCACACTGAAAACCGTAAAAAGTAATCTAACTTCAATTCACAAAGTTAGGAAGCTAAATTACGTAGGCAGCAACGATTGTATGACTTCTTCCACCTGAACGAAATAAAACAACATGGAATTGATAAAAGAAACAATCAATATACCGAAATGTACGTTATTATTTATGATTAAACCGCGGCTACGGCCGTTGTAATAATAAATCGTGTACAACATCCTTACGTCGCGTGACTGCGGACGTGTACATAACGATTGCACGTTGGTACATCATATCAGCGGGACAGATACTAATACAGTTAATTTTGTATGTAAACATGTCTTACGATCTATTTATACGCTGACTTTTAGAATTCCGTCATACACGTCAACGGAACCCTCGTGAGGTATTGCGAGTCGTTTATCTGCGTCGCTGTCGCTACTGTTTTTCTAAGGAAATGTTGGACGAAGAACGGAAGATTTTTGTAATCTAGAATTTAGAAAAGCTTATTTTTAGATTCTGTAACTTTAAGACCTCTTGAAAATTAGATTGACAATATTTGTTCCTAGCACAGAGATATCTATAAATATCTTTATATATATAAATCTTCTGTGCGTGTGGTTGTAATTAAACTCCTCCTTCTTTGTGTGTGTTCAAGTGGATTCGAGAATAGTTTAGATTTGGTTTTTATTAATTATTTTTTTATTTTCGTGTGTACAGGACAACTAAATCGGTAAAGGTCAGATGTCTACCGAACCGAATAAGATTAGAAGCGCGGCTTTATTTCCCTGTTGCACTCTTTAGAACGAGTTTTGTACCACAAGCCCACGTATTAGAACAAGGGCCTCCAAGCAGTAGTCAGACTGGTGATGCTTGTAGGTTGGTGATAGCTCGAGAGGCCTTTAGCATTGTTCGTGTAAACCTGGTCCAGACCCTGTTTCCTGTAGTCTATTCTGACTCTTCCTGCGAGTAATATTGATGTTGCTCATGTTGGCAGACTTCAGTAATCAAATCCTAGTATATATAACAACAAGCTAATTGAGCAGACCTGAAAGGATTAGAACACCAAAAATGTCTTTACGTGGCAATGACACGACAAATGGATACGTGATAAACAAATTATTATAAATTATGCTTCTAGTATAACTGTGTACCTGTGAAAAGTAAGCCAACAATCTGTTGCTATATATGTCATGCAACATGGCAACAAATGGTTATAACCGACCATCGCGCAGAGGAAACATGTACAGCTATCTAAATCTCTACAGACACATCGTAATTTCCGTTGCCTAGATTGAATTACTTGACAATGGAGACGAGAGGTATTCATATCCATTGAAACTTCGTACTGGACTCATAATATAGTCTTTTACATCGCAAATAATATCATACATGTATACACACAGGGGCGTCGACTTCATAAAATATTGGTGGAGATGGTCTTTATAAGATTGAAACTTTACTTCTTAATATATACCCCAGAGGCACGGATGCATAGTTACACGCTTATATCCCCGAAGAGGTAAGCAGATGTGTAATACACCCACATTTAGACACCTATAGTTTTAGGTTACAGCATACACCCACATAATAGGGACCAGGCCTATTGCTGTTTACCGGGCACAGTTCCACACTATGTGCTGCTACAAAGATATTCTTGGAAGAACTGCTCAACCTACGTGTAAGCCAGAGAAAAGTGAAGAATAACCATAAAGCAGTAACTACATTTTCATAACACCACACAAGCAAAACCACGAGCAGCTTTCAACTTGTAAGAATATATAGGAACATACATAAAGGTGTTCTAGTATATCATATTAACGCGATATGAAGCGTAACGATCCACTTAATTTAGTATGTAAACAATGTTATACGACCTACGTAAATACGTTCTGTTCGACTGTTTACTCTGTATTCCCATTTTTCCCGCGTAAACTACGGATACCGGACCGAATAATTGAAATCATTACAGTATAGATAATATATGTATACCTACGTTTCATATCATACAAAATTAATGTTTGAATATGTACTTACATAATCATCAGTGATACTTATCTATATGAAATTTTGTGTTAGGAAAGGTATTATTATTTTATTTATATTATTTTGTTGTTCTGTTGTTTTGTAAACGAGAAATTTCAAACACACAGTGGCATAGACATGGTTACAAAGCAACTTGTGGGAGTTGAGCATTGCACGAATGTTTTTTAACTAATTATTACTATGCTTAAATCGCCTGGGACTAACTAGCTTCTTGCGGTCAATTATTAGTAGTAGCTACGCTGTCAGTGCAAAGATCACTGTTCCTTGTAAATCACAGTACCATCAACAACTTCAAAGGCGAATGGACGCTTCGTCAGTCAGTCAAAACAAATGATCCATAGTGATACAGATGCATGTTCGTAACAAACGCATTGTTTGATGATGACTGGTTAGAAAAGCGAATGCGTCTGGGTCAGCCCGTTGTACAGGCACACTATTGTAAGATAATGCTCTAATACTGATTGCGATCTGTTCAAAGTAATATAGCCTTGTTAAATATTTGTCATCCTGATTTAAGCAGTATCTCTGAGACTGCCAAAGCCGTTTAGCTGACGGATAATTAAGTAAACGACGTTAGGGTACTTTTGCGAATTTACTTCACACTTCAAGACCACTAAGTAACACTATTCAGCAGTTATGGTTCCAAGAAGACCCATGACCATAGCTGCTGAAAAGTGAACGTTTTGGTGAATGTTTTATATAAAATTTTGTAATCAAAATCAGCAACGATAAAAGCCGTGTAAAGTGGTTTTAATGAGTAGGTAATATTTTCGTATTCGTTTGACAACGACATGGAATCTGCATCTGAAAATTCTAATTCCCGCCGGAAACGTAATATCCGTACCGATCTCTGATCGGAATTGATAAATGGTTCCAAATGTATCATGAACATATGTTAATATAACGTTTCATATCCCCTTAGAAATCTCCATCGAAGCACTGCTTGAATTAGAGTATCACGGCAATTTGCTGATTATGATATATACGCGTATAGATTAGAACGTATACGTATTAGTACTGCTTATGAATCCTAACTAATATTATAAATACGAATATTATAAATACGAATGTGACTTTGTGTGTTTGTTACGCTTTCACGCTTACTATACTTGACTGATCATCACGAAATTTCGCATACACGTTGTCTGCAGTACGTCGTTTCCAGAACGAAAGACATGCAGTTCCTACGTGCTTATACTGTTATTACGTTTGCTGATGAGGAACTAGTGGATATTCTGTCAGGTACTCACAACTTATGTTTGAAGTGACAGACACAAGGGGATTAGGTTGGTGTTTATATCTGCCTCCACAATCATAGATTATCTACATCAATCTATCTATAATAATTGCCAAATGCTGTTGCAGATGAGATTTTGATAACAATGTTTTTGCAAGCGATGGTGGTGTTGCTCAGACCCCAATGTACAAGCACAATTAATCAATAGACTATTTAATATAATTTGTATAAACATGCTAGCTTTTTCTACACTGACATAAAAAGTGCAATATTCACTGATAGCTATAAAATTTAAATTCATAACATTTTAGAATTGCATTTGTTTACTCATTTAATCACAATTTGTATTACATTACCACCAGAAGGAATTTGAACAACTAATCATGACACCATGATTTAATCATATGAAAGGTCAAAATATCATGGCATAATGATGCTTGCTATGTCAAAAGTTAATTAATGTATTATGAAGATGATTATTATGACAATCATATATGCAATACTAGAGGAACTAAATATACTTCTAGGATTGCAGTCCTTGATTTATCCTTAAGTCATTTGGTTATTAGATATAGGTTCAACAGCTATATTAACAATGTATAATTTAAGTTAATAATTATTATTTCCTACTGCATACTAATAAAACGGTCAGTTAGACTAATGTAATTCAATGCTTAAAATATAATTAAATTAAAATGCATATTCAATGGGTTTTTTTATATAAATATCATATGAAGAGTTTTTTAGTCCATGTAATAATTTAACTAATGTGTATAATTTTGTTGTATTGTGTCTTTATTTATTTGATGCCTAGTTTGGAAAAGAGGACCAGTACTGTTTGTAAACATAAAACAACACTATTTTGTAATTACTTTGTTGTTAACTGATTTTTTGATAAAATAAACAAAAAAATGTTGTTATTATTTTTTTGTATGTTTGTGGATAATCTTAGTACATGAACAATACTTGTTGTTATTACATTTTGTGAATACAGGTACATACAATCACTGAACATGAATAATATGTAATTATTTAAATATAATTGATGATAAATAGATGTCCTTTTATTTATTCCATTTAATATTTTGTATACATATAATTATCTTGAGACCATAAAAAGACTATAACATTAAAAAAAATATATAACATAATTTGTTTCCTATTTTAGAATAGATAAGTAATATACAATTTTTTGAACAAACCTAATTTACTGATTATAAATAATTAAATAAGTATGTTATAATATTTTAATAGGAGTGCGAAAAAATTTAATTTTGTCTTTTACTGACTCCCTACTTAATGCTAAGCGGAAATAGTTGAAATAAAAATATTCTCTATTCATAAATTCTTTCTATTTATAGCCAAAGCCTACTCACCGTCGTCGGGACATAAGCCCTGTTCGAAGAGGCCTTCTCATTCATCCACTTCACAGTCTTGAGCTTATCCCACGGAAGATCATAGTGGAAATAAATTTTACTTTCATTGAACTTAGATTTAAATTTCATTATTATCACAGAAAATAAGCTTATAACGTCACCCATTTATACGTTATATCTGAATGGGAGCTGAATATTAAATGGTCATGAGACCAACGACTGTAAGCTTAATCTTATAATGATGTTAACATTCATGTTAGTAATTCAATTTACATTTTTCTGGTTAAAAACACATTGTCAATATTTGATGTTCAACAACCACCTCGGTCGATGCGATATGACAGAATAAAATTAATGACATTGACAAGATGACACCAATGTCAGAACAAGCTATATGTCACTCAATGTCAAGCCTCACGAATGAATGAAAATGAATGAATGAACGCGAGCATTGGACATTAACACATAATATATATATACACCCACAGAGTACTTTGACTGTACCCATAGATAATATACTATTTAGTATATAGGGTAATTGTACCTATAGTTGTTATAAACTAAGATAATATGACCTGCATCAAGTCAAGGCTGTATACACGAATTAATAAGTACTAACTATACCTGTATATGTGTATAATCCATCTTACTAACGTACAAATAAGTAATTTTTTTAAATTCCATTCGTTCAATTTATTCACACAGACTGCTCACAACACTATACCGGTAGATTTAGTTATCAATATTCAATACTCACATCAATATCAACAATCATGACTATTTTAAGTTAAGATAAGGCAGATAATTCGACAACTCACGGATCAGTAGTGATATTGGCATATTGTTATCTTATGTTTTATTCGTGGATCCAGTTATTAATCTGTGCGATGCAAATTCAGAAACTTAGGTATCATAATATCAGGATATGGGTTCATACCCTATAGGCTCTAAGTTAAAATCAGAATACTAATTAAATAGGTATTTACATTGTAGATTATTTATTTACAAACTTACAATTAAGTAAGTATTACCCAGCTGCTTTTAATTTTGTATGAAATTGTTTATTCAACTTTAGTGTAGGTATAGTAGTACATATGTAGATGGAGTATATTGTATAACATGATTCCTTTTTAAACATAGAAGTACCTATAGGAGGTCCTTTGCTAAGGTGGATGCATTCATTATTTAACCACCCTTAGGCATTATAGATCTTTAAAGCAACACTTTAATATATTTAGCTTTAGTTGCAATAAAACCACCCTATTTACCACCTTGATTGACATAAAGGCAATGTAAGCAATTACCTGCAGACATAATCTATATTAATGGGTCTTACACATATGAAAAATAAATGTGATGAACAATCTTCCACACAAAGTCCTAAATAGTCTCTTTATTTTAATGTGGCCCCGACATACCTATATAGTCCTATTTAATAAAATAATAAAACACATGACATAATACTTATATTTAAATACTTAATTATTTTATACAAGCTCATAAAACATTGCTATTGAACATCTAAAAATTACTTTCAAATAACTGAAGTAATCTTTTTATTTCAGCTATTCTTGCGGCCTGTGCCTGCACAGGTATCATTGCTTGCGATACTTCTTCACCCTTGGCCAGAATTGTATACATGCTCTTTATATTATTATCCATTGCATCGCATGTTTTTCCAACTGCATCTTTATAAACATCCATATTCTCAGCAGTTAAAGATGAATTGGAATGCAATATACTTGACAAATTTTCTATAAGATTATCAACTGACTGGGCAATCCTCTGTGCTTCATATTCCAGGTCATGTAAAACAGTTATGTCTATTTGCCCAATTTGTGGTGCTAAGATTTGTCTATAAAGTTTTCCTGATGGGGTGCTGGACCGTGATGCACTGGAACTGCCAAAAACAGGAGTTTCACCTCTTTTTGTTATAGGACTAGATAATTTAATTTTAAATTCAAGGTCATCAGCAACATAATGGGTCATATCTCCTTCATACCTAACATGCCCATCCATGTCTAATGGAAGCTTTTCTTGTTTGCGGTTCTCTGAGGGTAAATCGTAAGGTCTTGATGGTCCAGGAATTCTCTCCTGTCCCTCCACTTGTCCTTGGTCAGAATGGAATGATATTTCACTATATGATGCAGTCATTCTTGCTGATATTTCTTCATCTACATCAATATCACCTCGTTGTTTATTTGAGCTATCATATAATAAATCTTTTTGCTCTCCTAAGGGAGATATCTGCTCTGGATTTTCTGACATTGTTTATACCCTAAAATAAAAAAAAGTGTCATAGTTTATAAATTCGATTTATTTTGTTATTGATTGATAACTAAAGTGTTATTGTTAAGGATAACACCTATAAGTAGGTAACTCTATTTTTTAATAAGGTGTAGCTTCATTAGATCAATTAACTTACCTTTTAAATACTTATAGTTATTGATTTAGGCACCAGATACCATCAAACAATATCATGAAATTGTTTTGGTGTAACAACCATAGATTACAATACTGTTCAATACTGTTGTAGCAACTGTCACAAAATCCCGAAAAACAATTAAATCTTGAATGGATCAATGAATGAATGACTTACGAACCAAGTCGGATCCTTAGCGCAGAATACATAATATTAGGTTCCCGTATAGAGCACAGATTACAATACTATAGTATAGAGCAGCAAGTCCGTAAGTTATGAGCAGAAGAATTATGTATTATTAAAATGGGCACTATTAGAACGAGGCGCTAGTTTTAACATGAGTAGTTAATGTTTTAAACATATCTAAGTTTTAGCATTATAACGCAAGATAGTTGGAAAATAAAATTAGAGGTCAGGTCCAGCTATAATTTGTTCGTTTTAATTAGAATGATTTTTAGAGCGGCATATTACTAAAACACATTAATTGTATAAATACTGGCTCGGTGCAGACTATTAACTAACTACTATTAAGTACCTAACTTAATTCTAATTTCGCCGGTGTAAGAATATGTAGGTATAGGTAGTGGGATTTCTGCATAGAGAGTTCGTACTACCAGCCATTCTCTAAAATTAAATAACACTTCTATCGAAAGAGCACGAATGACTTTCAGTAATGTTATATTTTTTCTGTTACTAAAATGTAATGAACTTAAGAACAGACTATTAATATAAACAATATAATTTATTTTCTGTTTTGGACGGTACCTACTTCCTATTGATGTCCAGGTATAAAGAAAACGTTTTTAAGCATTCGTATCAATAAATTACGTAAAGCGTTTCTCTATGAGGTTAAACAGTAACAACGCACCGCAATGCTAATACTGTGTATATCCTCGATATTTTGAAAAATGACAAATTTGCGGGAATTTTTGACAGTTGTCAATAAAAACATCGTGAGTTGTGGATTTCATTTTGTATCAGTTATTTCATTGATTTTTCAAGACTTTCGTTAATGAAATAGTGTATTATTTTGTGCAAAAGTGTATTAGAGAAAACGGTGCGTGCGATCGGTGAGTTAACTATCATAAAAGTCGCTGAGAACAGAACTACATTGTTCGTTTAACATGGCGCTGTGTAACGACATGTGCGAGCGATAACGCTCGTCCATTGTCGTGTTAGTTTCTGTTTTGAGTGTTAAACAGTCGTGTTTGTTAATGATTTACGAGTTGACTGTGTTTGTTAGATCGTACGTTTGTTACATAACGGATTTTCGGGCTTGTATGTAAAGTTACGCCACAGCTACTGCAATGGTGAAAACCCGTCGCAGTAATGGAGAGAACGGGGAGGTTGACGATGGGAATTACGCTATGAACGACGTGGGCAGCGTCTCTGACGAGAAGGCGGAAAAGGTGACATCCTATGTGCCTTTAGTTTGTTGTGCAATGGTTTGGTACTTAGGCTTTGTATAGTAGTACACTTTGTACACCAACTTCCTGTCTGTTTCGTTGTAGGTACATAATTGTCACGAGTGCACGTCGATGCATGCGCTTTTAGTGCTTATTGTTAAAAATATATTGTTATTATGAATAAAACTCGAGATGTATTTGTGTCTACAGTAATTTTACATTTATAAACTGGTCAAACAGGCTTATCACAAGTCCTATTGGAGTCAAACAGATATCTGAGCTCATGAACAGTAATGATGTCAGCTGTGCTATATACTGTCAACATATACTCTTGAGTTTTGAATGAACAACTTATAATATATACCTATTTAGTATTGGCGTACTCTGTGTGAATAGTGATGCAATATTTATGTATTATTTCATTTCAATAGGTTAGTTTAAACTACTTTAAGTTTAGGTACCACTAAAATTCTGTTATACTTGCATATTTAGGAATCTATATATTCTTTGTGTACGTACAGCATATATGTACACTATAAGCACAATTCTGTACACACATTTACTGCTGTATATGTATGGGTAAATTATACAACACACAGTTAAAAGTATACATTTCCAAGGTTCTAATTTACATAAGATGTGGATATAGCTGGTCCACGGCAATTAGTTTAAAATCAATTTTTTATTCTATATCTTGTTATTAATTGCAATGAATCACATCATTTTAATGTACTTTATTAAATAACATCACTATTAAATACCCAATAAGGCACATTTTCCTGAAATTCCTTATAAAGTCTAAATAAGTCTCTATCCTGGCCTGTCCCCTAGCCAGTTTCAGTTTCAACTTGCAGACAAAACATATGTTCTTTGTATTAGTTGCTAAATAAAGTATGCTTAGCACAAATTAAAAAAAAATTACCTTAATATTATAAAGGAAAAATACAATAGTTGTATATTAAAAGAATATTACCCTCAACTTTTTGCCGCTTTTTTATGTCTCTCTGGCAAATGTCATTCTGCTACTACAACCAAAAATAAAAGTTGTTGCGACATGACAGTGTGGTGTACTGGTTTCGCAAGGTGTGTGTCCCTTTACTGGTTAGTTGTAAAAGTTATATTATCCACTTAATTTATTTGCATTTACTACTCTAATTTAATAATATTGTAATAGTTAAAATGTGACATATAATTAACCGAAAAATGTCTTATGTCAATTAAAACAGTTTCATTTTTCATGGAAACGTCTCTAGTCTGCCAAGATAACTACCAGGGGAGAGACTTGCTGACCAGGGGAGATAATATGCATGATAAGATGCTTGAGCAAACTGACTCAGATATAGCTAACTTTTACCAATATCAGTTTTAAATTACTAGAATTTTTCAATTTGGACTAGTAGTTCCTGAGATTAGCGCGTTCAACCAAACAAACAAACAAACTCTTCAGCTTTATAATATTAGTATAGATTGTCTAACATGGTTACAGATATGCACCACTCTTTCTGCTTTTAAGATTAAAAGACAAATTTTACAATAAAGAAAGCTGTGATTCATATGGACTTCAGTGAGAATTACTTTACTAAATACGCAGAAGAGATTCAGGCATTCCATTTTGGAGGTTCTCGTTAACAGATAAGTCTGCATCGGTTGTAACTTACACAAAAGAAGAGGCATCAGGTGAAGTAAAGATTACAATGACATGCTATTGTTCAATGTCACAAAACTTGTTACATTCACCTTCAGCTATATAGGCACACTTACAGCAATAATTTTGAACAGCTTGCCACCCGAAGTAGATTCCACTTCCATTTTTGAGGTGATGGACCCGTAACACAATATCGCAACAAATACATGTTTCACTTTCTTGTCACTCATTAAACAGAATTCTATTCAACCCTTATTAAGTAGGAGGGCTTCTGATGGTGTCGGTGCTGTTTGCAAGAGATCAACAGACCGATTGGTGGCTAGGGGCAAGGATAAAGTATCCCTGAGCAATTTGTCAGATGAACTTCAAAAAACTGTCCTAGTATTAATGTTTTGTTATTGACAACCAAAATATCCTACAGAAAGACGCTTTGCTTGCTAGTGCTAAAGAAATATAAAGACTTTTTCCTTTAATTTGCATGTCCATCAGGTGACATGGAACATTAACATAGAAAATTCAAAATGACGTCTTTAAACTGCTTTTGTAATGAAGATATAAATTGCGATCATTTCAAAATTGGTGTCATGACATACTTGTCTAATAAAATATCTCGTCTCCAAGTCGAGGATGTTTACGGACCGGAGTCAGAGTTCGAGACCGAGCAAGAGAATTCATCTGAGAGTGAAAATATCATTACACCAAAATGTGGCAAGCATAAGATAGAGGATGAACAACAGCGGTCGACATCCAAAAATACATTCACGAATGGCGACATAATTCTAGCCATACTACTATTAAAAAAAATAGTACCGTTATGTGGCTATGTGGGTTTGAAAGATAACGAGTACAGGTAATTTTCTGTAAAAAAGGGGACAAAACTGGGCAATTATTTATAGTTGATGAACAAGATATTTAATTCATCTCAGAAGATCAGATTGTCCAGACACTCCCTACGCCAAATCTTATTTTGAATATTTTTTCGGTTTGAAAAAGCTTAAGCATGTTATTTTTTATCATGGAGGCGTGAATTGATGTATTTTTTTAATTTTATGGTTTGAGTAAAACTGGTTTATTTAATGACGTATAGGCATAGGTATAGCTAACTATACCTATGCCATACGTCATATTAGTATGAAAAGTATCGTGATTATTACCTAAAAAGGCGCTAGTCTACTTAATTAGTATTAAAAAATAAATATTATTGGTTGAAGATATGAAGGCATATTAAGTTAAAGTAAGTTTTCGTAAATAAAACTAATTTTGTTTTAAATTTAAGAAATGGCTGTAATTTGATATATTCTGATTCTAATTCTGATTATAATTATAAATTTAGTACAATGTTTAATAAAAGTAGATTTTAGTGAAATTGATTACGATAAATTCATTATTTTATTGTGTCAAAGTCTCTCCCCTGGTCAAATATGTATCTACCCTGATCTTGATGTCTCTACCCTGCCCGATGTATTTACCTTGGCCTTCGAAAAAGTAACAAAATATGTATAACGTGACTTGCAAGAAAAGGTACATAAATGGGACAAACCATAATATAAGTGATAAATGCAAAATCTCCAACTTTTCTCTTTGGACTTATCCTCTATAGGCTTTAAACCTCTTATCGTAGAATTACCTATATAATCCCACATACAATGCCACCAGTAACAGCAGTCAGCAGTTGGCTTAAATAGTTGTGTATGAGACCTACAAAATTATGACAGTCAGAAGCCTCAGAGAAAGTTGGGCTGTTATGAAACTCATGATTAAGCTAACTTCAGTAAGCTGGCATACAAATGAGCTTAGTCAGTTATGTCATACCTTCACTTGGTATCTTAACATTTTTCTTAGGTGTTTCTAATAACCGCTGGACTGCCTAGTGCCAATTATATTAAAAAGAAGTCATAAAAGATAATAACAGTGTCAGTAATATGCATAATTATATGGACAGGTGTCTTCATGGCCATATGTTATTAACATCAATTAAAATAATGCACTTTTACATAGCATTTATTTAAAAAGCGATCCATAAATTTCTTTAGTATATAATAAAGCCATGTTAGTTTTAATGTGAGAACTGCAGACATAACTTGCTTAAACAAAGAGTCCTACTTCACTTGTTAGAACTACTTTATTTAATGTATACAGACTGGTTCAGAAACCTATATCCACAAGCATCTGTTTAAAATTATACTAAACTTAATATAGTATATAAGTGTATATTAGTAGTATAAAAAGAAGTTAAAACATTGTTATTTTACTTTAAAACTGCAAAATAGTGACATATAAATTACAATACTACCATATACATTTTTATCTAAAATCTGGCCGAAATATTCCATCCTCTGGAATGTCAATTTATCTGTACTGTGTGTAGTATTGGTATGTTGCCTTACCACATTTATTAAGTCTTCATAGAATGTTGTGTTAATATTTTATTATGACACTAGCAGCTACATGTATTTGGTGTTCGCATGGGTGTATGCGGTTGAAGTATCTGTAAATCTGATATCATAGTTCATATTTATGTGCAATATATTGTTTATAATGATACTTTTGTGTACATGTATAATGATAGTCCTTTATCTTTGTTGTGTCATTTCATTTGTTATCAATTGTAGAACACGTAACAATGGGCTTCAAATGTTGAAATGTCACATTTTCAGCCTTAATATCTGCTATGATAGTTCTTTGGATCATAAGTATGATCTTATTATTTTGAGCAAAATAACGATGGAAAGCACTTTTTAAGTTTGCGAACTTTACACAATTAACCAAAGTATTTTTACAAATTTTATTGATTATTATTATTAAATCCCATAAACTAACTATATTCCTAAATAATTAGTCCTTATTTGGTCATAGCAGACATTTGTATCAATTAAAACAGACAGGCATAGTTCATGATATTTATTACATAAATTGTACTTCATAATTTTAGGCATCTAATTGGACACCACGGGAGTTGAGAAGTAGCCAGTATAAAGTTACAAGGAAAATACAACGCTGGCCTACTAAATGTAAGTATTCCTCCTACAACATTCTTAAACTTCCTTTGATTTGACTTGTGTTAGCCATGCATGTCAGTGTTTCAATGGATATGTATCTCATGTTTGTTTAACGTCTCATCTGTGTCATGCACTAGACAATGCAAAATGTCACATGTATATTAATAACATAATAAGTACCTAATTGGATACAATGAGATGCAGTGAGCATTTGTGTGAGGTTGACCCTATGTAAATTAGACCGAGAATTAATCCTTTACCCTGCATATCATTTCAATATATAGGCTTTTGATCTATATCAAAAAGGCTATTGTGGGTTTAAACATATGATTTCGTTAGATCAATATAAGCAGGCCATTTTCTTGTGGAGCTCACCCACTTTATGCTGTGTTATTGTTATATACCCAAATGTCTTAGGGTCAGGTTCTAGTCCTAACTTACTTTAACTGAATTAGGCTGAATATCAGTTTTGCAATGAAGCGACTCTCATTTGATCTCTGCAGTAATAACAATATGCTAAGATAGAACTGTTGTCATAATATTTCAGGGGACTGACTCCGATTTCGATTGTCATAGATATTCATGACAAACAGGGCTAAATATAGAAGAAAACCAACAACTTTATAAAAATGCTCGCCCATCTCTAAGTATGACGGTGGCAACGCTACGTTAGAACCTTCGTGAATGCGGATCGATTTGTGCTAATAAAATATATAATATCCTCGATGGCGTAGTGGTTAGTGTAACCGACTGCTACGCCTAAGGTCGCGGGTTCGATTCCCGCACAGGTCAAACATTTGTGTGCATGAACATGGATGTTTGTCTTGGTCTGGGTGTTTCTATGTATAAAATGTATGTATTTACAAAAAAAAGTATATATGTATGTTTATCCATTGTCTAGTATCCATAGTACAAGCTCTGCTTAGTTTGGGCTAGATGGTGTTGTGTGTATGTTGTAGAATATTATTATTATTATTAATAACGGCGACTTTAGGATACAATGTCAGTTCAATAAAGGCGTCACTTGGTTACTTGAATAGTATATTATATATTATAATATTTTATGCAAGGGCATGCTGGATGACTTGACATAATGACGAATTCAAAGTAAAAACAAAACACGAAAGTAAAGATTATCAACAGGTTTCATGTCCAATGAATCACATAAGAGAATAATTTTTTATTGAGTCTGTCACTAGACAATGAAAGGATATAAGTAGTTATATATTATCCATATGTGATATAGCTAAAGCAATTTGTATATTGAAAGTGTTTGTTAGTGGATGTTAGGTCTAGTAACAATTAGGCGAGCGAATACACGAATCCTATAATTGTCTTGTAATTCGTAACCTATGTTATCTTTACAGATAGCCGCCGCCTTCGGACCATCAAGATGCCCCGAATTATGTTCCCAGAAAGTGACACTGAACCTGAAAAGTATTCTAGACGGTAATATTTTAATATACAACTTTGGATTTCTCTATTGCTTGACAAATATAATATCAATTAATATCTGAAGTTCGCACTTGATTGAAGTGTGAAGCTACGTAAGTCTAGATCTCAAGAGTTTCGATAAAGGTAGTTATTAAAATATATTTTCGGTGTCATAGCAAGGCATAAGCAAAATTCCTGCCACTTTTACATGCGCCGAGACCGAAATTTTTGACATCAATCACTAATGTTTGATTGAAGTGGTCGTCCGGCCGCTAAAACAAGCCTGTGCTGGCAGCAGGGCACTGGTCTTTGCCTTGCACTGTTAAAGCAGCCTCTTTAAGAATCGTGGAATTTCTATTCACTGTAGAAACATTTCCTCTAAGTATCAATAAATATGCGTAAGCCCAACCTGACTTGAATGCACGAATGGCGTAGTGCTTTATGTGCCACTGCGCAGTGTTGTGGGTTCGAATGCCACACGGGACAAAAAATATTGTTCCGTGTCTGGATGTTCTTTGTGTCTGTTGTTCAATGTTTGTAAAGTCTCCCGCGCGACACAGGAATTATTTCTACTGTGGGAGTTGTTTTAAATAAGGAAAAAGAATACATACATATATACATACATAAATTTACGCCTGTTTCCCAGAGGGGTAGGCAGAGACTACGGATTTCATTTGCTACGATCCTGACACACTTCTCTGGCTTTATTCACTTTCATAACATTCCTCATACACGCTCGCCGGTTTAAGGTGCTCTTAACCTGGCCTTTATCCAGAACGTCTCCTATCTGATTAAGAAACGTTCGCCTAGGTCTTCCCCTTGCGACTGTTCCATTCACACTAGCCTTATAAACTTTCTTAGTCAGTCTGTTCTCGTCCATTCTAAAAAAAAAGAAAACTCCGCTAATATTTCCTTTACGTTTAGCTCAAGACAAGTTCGAGTGTTCTTCGCCGATGACAATGACTCTACAAATAGGAGCGTCAAGTTACAGCGTCGTCGCGCGCCTAAGAAGAACTATATGGAAGATAGCGAGGATAAACCCATACAAGAAAGTAAGTGACGCCAACATATTTCGGTTACATTGGATGATAGACATTGTCTCATTCTAATATGTTTACATACATACATAGACTTAGACGCCTATTTCCATTTTTTCGATTCGGTGAAAGGTTAACTAAAATCTTTTACCGAATCTCTAAAGTAGCATTTTTATGTGATGGCTAGGTTTACATCTGCTGAAAGGCTATTCCTAGGCGTTTGAAAATCGAACTCATGTCAAGTGATTTGATTGGCTGTTGCAAAGTTAGTCAGGTAATAAAACAGTTGACATGCATTTGATTGTCTGTTGATTTTTTTGTGTCGATTTACCTATTAGAAACTGATGGTAAGTGATGTGATTATTTAATTATGCAATATTTGATACAGTTTGCTGTTGTTTAGTAATTTGAGTTGAGAGTCTACTTATAATAACTGTCTCATTTATCAAAACTTGTTCTACTATTAGAGAAAGGTGGGTTAGGTAGGTTCGACTGCGTTCTGCAGTACAAGATTGGGATAATGTACATACCTTCGAGTACCAAATAAAAACTTGGCGTAAATCAAGAATTCTCCATTCTTGATATATGCCTATCTTTTAATAACAACAAGCGATAAATAGAGACTTAAGAATCTGAATCTTTTAAAAATATCACGCTCTGTGATTGTCATGCATACATAATCTCACTCCTATATCCATTACAATCACCCACATTTCGGCAGTTGTAGTTCTAGATCGCACGTAATATTGGGCGAGCTTATTACCGTTTACCGGACACAGCTTTAGACTCCGTGTTGGTATTGAGAATTACTTGAACCCAATAACTGTGCTCTCCAATCAAACCCGAGACCTTATGTGCGGCAGCCGCGAACCTGCTGCGCTATCGAGGCATAAAATCGCTATCACTACATATAAAAAAGTATATATGTATGTCTGCCTACTCCCCTGGGAAAAAGGCGTGAATCTATGTATGTATGAATATAAGTATGTTTATCCATTGTCTAGTACCTACCCATTGTACACGCTCTGCTTAGTTTGGGCTAGATGGTGTTGCGTCTATGTGATAGAATAGAATAGAATATATATTATGTATAAAACAAAGTCCGCCGTCGCGTCTGTTCGCGATAAACTCAAAAGCGACTGAATGGATTTTCATGCGGTTTTCACCAATAGATAGAGTGATTCATGAGGAAGATTTAGGTGTATAATTTGTTAAGGTTTTGTGTAAATTAGTTGAATTATCATGATAATTGCTGAAAATGTCGGCAAAGGTCAAGCCGTCTGGGAGCTTTCATCGAACGCAGCCCTTTGGCTGCGTTCGATGAAAGCTCCCAGACGGCTCCCATATATCTCAAAGGAAAGCCTTTGAGATATATCAAAACATACCTGTTGGAAGCCGAGGCGGGTCGCTAGTTAACACTATAAACTTTAACAAGATTATTGTATGGTATCATTCAGATGTACGCCGCAGCTGTCGCAAGCGTAAGCTCCTTCATCACAACTTCAACGAGAGCTGGATCACTAACGAGCTGAAGGTGAAAGGCTACCCGGACCTTTATGGCTTCCCCGGCTCTAGCTCCTCAGACGAATCCACTTCGGCTGATGAGGCCAGAGATAATAGCAAGAAAATGGTAAGAGAACATTTTAACAACATTGTTATTAAACTTAACTTTGTTTTTAAAAAACAGCTTACGCAATAGGAATGAATCCTGCGTTGGGCACTTTACAAACATTCAAACAACAGACACAAAGAACACGCATACTTGGAATCATTATTTGCGGATAACACATTTTTTTGTCCAGTGTCAGCATCGAACCCACAGCACTCGACGTAATGACAATATCATGGCAAACACTTGAATCATCCGCCATCTGTGCAGACAATAGAATTAGTAATTATAGTCTAGAGCATAGGTTCTCAGACTTTTTTTCTCATAGACCACTTTCAAAGTTTAGCTGGTTCAAGTGGACCTACTGCAGCTAGAAATTTAATCCGCCAAGTAAAATCGGTATATTCGGACCAAAATGTTAAATAGGTTATAAATTAAAAAATTTGATCAACTCTCAACGGCCTCACCTTTTTATTTTAGAAATTCTCGGGTCTTCAGCGATTCCTCAAAATATTAGTCAAGGCAACATTTTAGTTCTTCACTATCGAAAGCAAATTTTCGTGGACCCCGCTTACGAATTAAGAACTCCCATTTTTTTTTTGTCACGGCAACGTAGTCCTCCGTCGAGCCTTCCGTGGATCCCTGGGAGTCCACCTGGACCACTTTGGGAACTAAGGGTCTAGAGAGTTAAGAGTAACAGATATATTGCCCAGATGGCATAGTAGTTTAAGTGGCCTGCCAATGCGCCGAGTCTTGTGGATTCGATCCATAGAGGATAAAAAATTGTGTAGTCCATAAATAAGTTGTTCCAGGTCTGGTTGTTTATTCAGACAACAAATTCGGACTCGACAGGCAACTGTCGAGTCCCCTCGACACAGGAAATGTTCCTTGCGGGAGTTAGTGGTACTTATTAGATTAATAATATTACGTGTGTAGCGACGCGGTTAAAACTATAATGGGCTGCTTTGCCCATGACTCAGTGCCTCCGTTTGGTCTGTATGTATTCCACCTAACCACGAAAATCAAAGTGAACTTAAAATTACATAAAATGTGATATCATAACTTTAATATGATGTGTCTTTATTTGCTGAATTGATTGATGGTCAGTGCAGGCAGGTCGCTTAACGCTGATCTTAATTAAGCGGCAAGAAGGTATAAGAAAATCAAGTCTATGAGAAAAAGCGAAAACAAGAGATATCACTCACAGTGATACAGCTTCCTGATATTATAGCCCTGCAGAAACTTCCAGCGAGACTTCTTTTTTTACAATGAGCTGGGTTTCCAGGCACTTGAACAAGGCGCTGTGCTGTTAACAGTATGACTTTTGCCCTTGCGTTTGCAGCACAACTTATTATCGCATGTGTTTCGGGAAAAGCACGTCGAACACAAGGAAGATAGAATCTCCCTGTTGATACAACACCGCCATCTTAAGATGTTCTGTTTAGCGCGTGTCATTCTAATCTCGGCGTCTGCTAACAGGATAGCATCGGCTACGTCGCATGTGACTTCATCTGCTTATTTATAGTTGACAATTTTTTTAATTTTTGTTCGATAGACCCGTAATCACGCCCCTACCAACACGGATGAAGACACTCAACTGTCTCGACAGAGACGAACATCAGCTAGATTTAACAAGTCAAAGGTCAATGTAAGTTTTATTTTATTGAACTTTAATCACATTTGATATATACCTACTGCACGAAGTGCAGTGTTTTGTGGGCTAAATCCCCAACTTGACAAATATTTGTTTAACATATTATTATATTATATATATTTGGTCGAAATCTGAGTGTTGTAAGTCCATTGTTGGAATCTTTGTAGACTTAACTTATTTTAAAGATTTTTGACATAGTAGTCCTGTTTGTCATCTATTCGATAATTAAGTGCGGAAAATTTAATTTAGCCAACTAACAGCCTTTCTTATAAATATATCGCTACTTTAAAATGCTATTACATTTTAGGATCACACCGAATCAGATTCAGATGACGACAACAACCAAACCGTCATTGAGAAGAAGTCAGCAGACAATAAGAAAGAAGAAGTGAAAATGGAGACAGAAGATGCCGCCAAAGAAAATGAGAAAGAAGTTAAAACAGAAAGAGAACAGCCTGTGCAGGGACAGGATAGTGAAAGGTTTGTAAATCATTACTTACATTATAAATGCGAATGTGAGTTTGTTTGTTTAGTTGTTCATACCTTAACTACTCAACTTATCATCATGAAATTTCGTATTACACTTTGGCAGAACAGGACATATCATATGATATTGTTACGTGCTGGGTTCGACGAATAAGAATGTAAACAATATTACCGACTAAAACACGTTTTATTCTAACACACAATTAAATTTAAAACACAACAAACACTATACTACACTTTACCAACTATAACTGCTTCAAACTCCGTAGTATTTTCGCTTCCGTTCGCTCCGATGAATACCTGACCGCTTACGCTTACTGACTCGGCGAGCGCTGGCCTTCCCCTTTTATTCGCGGTTAAAGCGTTTCTAGAGTATTCTAGTAACGCCATACCCTGTGTGTAAACAGTACGAAGATTCGAGAATGTGCCAGCGTTCTCTCTACTGTTCGTGTATCGGCGAACTACGTAGTTCCGTACAACCTCAATAGGTGGCGCTGTAATAAATTATTAAACGGAACTGCCGAGTCAATATATCTTTCATCCAAAAAAAGTACTTTTATATATGTATAGATGGATATCATTTCCTACAGATTTCGGCCTTGATCCAATCTCAATGGATGCTAGACATCTGCGCTGAAGATATTATAGTACAGTCGGCAATAAAATTGCTTTACCACCCTTAGAGTAAATGTCGTTTGCATATCACAAAACAATAATGTCTATTTTTGCTTGCAAGAGACATCAGTACAGTAACAGTTGTCATCAACGCGCGACGTCAGAGACGTAGAACTATTTATCAGTTAAAATAAAGTCAATCACTACATATTATAAAACAAAGTGCTGCGCCGCGTCTGTTTGTGTCGTTTTTCACGATAAACTCCAAAACAACGAATTGATTTTAATGCGATTTTCACCAATAAACAGAGTTATTCACGATTAAAATATGGGAATAATTGTGAAAATGTCGGCAATAGTCAAGCTGCCTAGGAGCTTCATACCTAAAAGCTCTACTACCTTTTTTGGATAGTCCATTTTTATCGAGGATATAATATAACACCACGGTATAATCAATGGGAGCGGAGTAAGGACAGCTAGTTATAAATAGGTGGTGTGCAAAAAAGGACGATGAATAAGAATTTAATAATAATTTATTAACAAACTATATTTATAAAATTAAAATAACTAAATAAAAATTCCTCTTCGTAGATATTAACATAAAATGTGATAAATTATTAAGTTTCGTTATACGTCAATTAGTAACTTGTATTTTCGTCATTTGATTAAATTATTGCCAACAATCGGTTTCACATTGATCCCATAAGTCGCTCACAAATATCTGCACCCCACATAGCCTCCCAAATCTCTCTGCAATGACTCCCAATTGCTTCTTTAGTTCTCTCATTGCGATGTGTCCATTTTGGCACCATAAATCTCCAAATATTTTCGATTGGGTTTAAGTCTGGAGATTATGAAAGCCATGGTATCAGTCGAGAGCATTGGTGTTGACGGAACCACTCGCGAGTAACAGCAGCAGTGTGTAACCGACAGTTGTCTTATAAGAAGTGAAGTTCGGCAATATCATCTTCTGGGTAAACGTTGGAAACAGTTGGTAACATGACGTTTTCTAGAGTGTCAACATAATTTTGCGCAGTTGAAGGTAATGCGAATAATTCACCGACACCATCAGCCGACATTCAGCCCCAAACGTTTGCACTGATTCTACCAGACTCCGTGTCCGGTACTCTATGATTTTCATCATATCTTGTATTGTCATATCGCCAGAGATTTAATCGACCGTGCTGATTAGATTTGAATATCTTTTCATCGATAAATATTGTAGTTGACCAACCAAAATCTAAAATCTCTGGCAAAAGGCAAGCGAGCTGCTTTATGGGCATCAGTTAAATGAACTGTTTTAGCGTATCGTCTGTAGTGCAACCCTATGCTATTCAGATGACGTCTAACAGTCTCAGTATTCACGTCGTATTCTACGGCAAAATGAGATGTTGATGTAAAACCATTTTCTTCAAATGCACGTCTCATTTCTTCCCTTTGCGCTCTCGTTACTGTAGGTCGTCGACCACTACGCCTGTGACTTTGGAGACTGCCCTCTTCACCCTCTCGATTAATCCAGAACCGTATAGTATATCGTGATATATTCAAATCTCTGGAAATTTGACTTATATTGTATCCTGCTCTGTGTAATGTACCTAATAATTTCTGCCCTTTCGACAATATTTAAATTACGTGACATTTTCAGTTTTCTGATATGACAATTCAGTAATGTCACAAGCAACAAGTTGAGTTTAGGTTTTTATTATTTTTGTGGGTTTCACGTATAAACTCCACAGTGTAATATAGTGAAATTTGTATAGTGTTAGTAGAATTTATTATTTATTGTTTTGATAAGAAAGGTTAAAATAGATTGCACTTTTAATCTAAGCATTGATTGGATTACGGTCAACCAATTACGTCAATATTACATATATTATGATGAACATTAATAAAATGAGTCTTATTGAATTTTAATATTGATGGATTTTTTGTTAAAATTGGTAACTAGCAGAGATATGGTCGACTATTTACAAGTGTGTGCGCAAACACACGTGCGCTTTCTATTCCCTGAGTCATAGTCCGATGGGTCTGCAATCCCATACAATCGCAGAGTGTCAAGGCTTAGTACCAATGGCTTTACACACACGGATAAATCGGTCCCAAATTCCTAACTTACTTTTATTTTAAAATTCCCCGCCGTTTCACCTGCGTAAGTCCCGTTCCCGTGGTATATTGGGATAAAAGTAGTCTATGTGTGAATCCAGGTCTCCAGCTATCTACATACCAAGTTTCATCGCAATCGGTTCAGTAGTTTTTTCGTGAAAGAGTAACAAACATCCATACATCCTCACAAACTTTCACATTTATAATATTAGTAAGGATTAGGTTTTGCCCGCGATTTCGCTCGCGTCACTGCAGATTGTAGATAGTATTTGTCAATAAATTTCTATGCTTCGAGAATAGCACTTTTCCCTGGATGAAAGGCTTTTACCCTATGTCTTTTTTATAAACCTCACAACGTCAGTACGAAATTCATGATGATCGGTCGAGTAATTAAGGCGTGAAAGCGTAACAAACATGCAAAATCCTCGCATTCGCATTTATTATATTAGTTAGGATATCAATTTAATAGTGTTATCTTTATCCATAGTAACCAAGCTCCTACAAGAACAAGAAGGACGAGGCGAGGCAAGCCGAAAAAGGATGACAGCCAACAAGAAACAGGTAAACATAACAGATAAACCTTCTTGTTAAAATATAATTCCAATATTTTTTTCTTTCTATGCCACTTATTTCCTAAAATGTCAAATCTGTCATTGTTTGTTTATTATGTAAATTGTTTGTTATTATTTTTGTAACGTCTGTTACGTGTTCTTAAATTATGTGTTACGTGTATATTATTTAGAAAATATTTAAATAAGATATGATAGCTTGTATATTGGTAATTTTGCTTATAAACTTGTGAACTGTGCGTTTTGAGTCTAACTTCAAACACTTACTTTCTTCTTACAATTTCTTCGCCTTGTTTTTGCAGTTGCGCTCTATAAAATAATTGTCATCCCTTTGTTTCATTATGTTAGCGTGCGATCGCGAGTTCTTAGTTTAATATTGCTAGTTATTGTAGGTATACATATAATTATTCCAAGATAAATTTCATGCTAATAATACACTCGGGGCTATTTAATGATTTATTACTATATGGATATCTCCTAGGATATTATCGGCAAGAATTCATTAATCTTATAAAAACATATTTGACTAGATTTTGTCCGCCGGTATGCTCGCGTAATTGTACTATGTAAATCTTGCGGAAACAGTACTTTTATAAGTGATAAAATTTACCTTATAATCCTTTCTGTACCTCTAATAGCGCGTATGCGAACTTTCACGATGATCAGTCAGTCAGCGGGATTTGAGAGGTTAAGGCGTGAAAGCGTAACAAACTAACAAACTCACATTCGCATTTATAATATTAAGTAAGGATTTTATTTGCTAGCGGAATAAATCCAATCAAGTATATATATTTCAAATAAAGTAACTTTATAAGCGTGTGGTGTGTTCGTGCCGGCAGAGTCGTCGTCGTCGGAGTCAGGCAGCGATATCACGCTGAGCCGGGCGCCGCGCCGCTCCAAGCGCACGCGCCAGCCCAAGCCCGCCTTCGTGCAGATCGCGCCCGGGGAGACGCGCTCCCGGGGGAGAGGTCACCACTCATACTACTATCTCCGTTAAACTCTTACATTATATCACGCTGAGCCGGGCGCCGCGCCGCTCCAAGCGCACGCGCCAGCCCAAGCCCGCCTTCGTGCAGATCGCGCCCGGGGAGACGCGCTCCCGGGGGAGAGGTCACCACTCATACTACTATCTCCGTTAAACTCTTACATTATATCACGCTGAGCCGGGCGCCGCGCCGCTCCAAGCGCACGCGCCAGCCCAAGCCCGCCTTCGTGCAGATCGCGCCCGGGGAGACGCGCTCCCGGGGGAGAGGTCACCACTCATACTACTATCTCCGTTAAACTCTTACATTATATCACGCTGAGCCGGGCGCCGCGCCGCTCCAAGCGCACGCGCCAGCCCAAGCCCGCCTTCGTGCAGATCGCGCCCGGGGAGACGCGCTCCCGGGGGAGAGGTCACCACTCATACTACTATCTCCGTTAAACTCTTACATTATATCACGCTGAGCCGGGCGCCGCGCCGCTCCAAGCGCACGCGCCAGCCCAAGCCCGCCTTCGTGCAGATCGCGCCCGGGGAGACGCGCTCCCGGGGGAGAGGTCACCACTCATACTACTATCTCCGTTAAACTCTTACATTATATCACGCTGAGCCGGGCGCCGCGCCGCTCCAAGCGCACGCGCCAGCCCAAGCCCGCCTTCGTGCAGATCGCGCCCGGGGAGACGCGCTCCCGGGGGAGAGGTCACCACTCATACTACTATCTCCGTTAAACTCTTACATTATATCACGCTGAGCCGGGCGCCGCGCCGCTCCAAGCGCACGCGCCAGCCCAAGCCCGCCTTCGTGCAGATCGCGCCCGGGGAGACGCGCTCCCGGGGGAGAGGTCACCACTCATACTACTATCTCCGTTAAACTCTTACATTATATCACGCTGAGCCGGGCGCCGCGCCGCTCCAAGCGCACGCGCCAGCCCAAGCCCGCCTTCGTGCAGATCGCGCCCGGGGAGACGCGCTCCCGGGGGAGAGGTCACCACTCATACTACTATCTCCGTTAAACTCTTACATTATATCACGCTGAGCCGGGCGCCGCGCCGCTCCAAGCGCACGCGCCAGCCCAAGCCCGCCTTCGTGCAGATCGCGCCCGGGGAGACGCGCTCCCGGGGGAGAGGTCACCACTCATACTACTATCTCCGTTAAACTCTTACATTATATCACGCTGAGCCGGGCGCCGCGCCGCTCCAAGCGCACGCGCCAGCCCAAGCCCGCCTTCGTGCAGATCGCGCCCGGGGAGACGCGCTCCCGGGGGAGAGGTCACCACTCATACTACTATCTCCGTTAAACTCTTACATTATATCACGCTGAGCCGGGCGCCGCGCCGCTCCAAGCGCACGCGCCAGCCCAAGCCCGCCTTCGTGCAGATCGCGCCCGGGGAGACGCGCTCCCGGGGGAGAGGTCACCACTCATACTACTATCTCCGTTAAACTCTTACATTATATCACGCTGAGCCGGGCGCCGCGCCGCTCCAAGCGCACGCGCCAGCCCAAGCCCGCCTTCGTGCAGATCGCGCCCGGGGAGACGCGCTCCCGGGGGAGAGGTCACCACTCATACTACTATCTCCGTTAAACTCTTACATTATATCACGCTGAGCCGGGCGCCGCGCCGCTCCAAGCGCACGCGCCAGCCCAAGCCCGCCTTCGTGCAGATCGCGCCCGGGGAGACGCGCTATCTATACCTCTATACTAATATTATAAAGAGAAGATTTGTATTTTTGTTTGTAATGAATACCTGCACTAAAAAACTGTCTGTTTGTAATGTCAAAATAACAGCTTTTTACTCAATGCATATAAAAGTATATACCTACGGTACATCTATAAAACAATCAATTTTTAAAATCTTTGTCTATCTGTCTGTTCCGGCTAATCTGTGAAACCGATTGACTGGACGCTAAAACGATTTTGATGGGACTTTCACTGGCAGATAGCTGATGTTATAAAGAGTTAGGCTATTTTTATATAAGATTCTTTTTTCGTTAATTTTCACGCGGATAAGTAGCACGTTACAGCAAGCTTACAATTTAAAAAATCCACTTGGACGCAAATTTATAGCGAAGTAACATACGCTATAGGAGTATAACATCACACTACGATCCACGGGAGAGAAGCAATAATCATAATCATAAGCAAAGGCACATACAGAGGAAAGCTAGTTGTAGATAATTTTGTGGTAAAGGGTCAAGAAATATGATATGTTGAAATATATGCTAAACCACAGTCGAGTTATCAAAAATATTTCCGTGGTGTGGCACATATCTATTTATTGGTATAGTTTCACATGTGAAGCTTATTATTAGGTATATAAAACACTTACTACTTGCTGTTGTACACTTAATAAACTCGTACAACTAATTTAATAATTATGCACATCATTGTTTTTCAATATTGTTACTAGGCAATGTTAAAAAATTTATGTTCTGACCAGAGTCGACTAGATCAATAATTTCTGCCAAATATGTCTTCTTTCTAGGTTGTGATAATGTCACCAGTTTTATTTTCATTGCCAGCTTCGTTAAGTAACCAAGCAAGGGACGCCTAATTTTACAGTGTAATGTATCTTAAACTCAACAATAATATGCAAAAGCCTCATTGCATTCTGATGTTTTATGATGCATAATTTTAATACGTCTATTTGCCGCCCTAGTAGAATTTTCGACTCTAGTTCATTGTCTTGCCTAACATACAATATTTCCTTTGCAGCTAAAACTTTTACCATCAGAAAGAAGCCATACTGTTTGCGAGAGAGAAAACCGAAAATACTGCGTAGAAAGACAATTAGATGTAAGTTCAAAGTCTTTTAATATAAAGTTGATTTTTGTTTGGAGGACATAGATATTGTTTTATGAAGACGCTGGTTAGGCTTGTGGAGATATGTATTTTTACTAACTCATGCTCTTTTTTTTAATTTTATCCAAATACATAATTGGCTCATATCTTTACGTGCTAAAACTCGGTTACACTTACAGCAAAACTTTTTAATCGGTTTCTGCTAAGTTGACCTTTATGCTTTAGAAAGTGAGACGTCTGCGTAGAAGACAAAGGTATAATACCCACAGTTGAGTTAACCTATTGAATCGCAACGGCACACCGGTGGCCAGACACAATAGGTTTTTAATTATGTCTGGCATTCTAAGACTTGACAGATTAAATGGTTTCCAGTCCTATAGTCTTTCAAATGAAGCCTTTAATTCTATTTCTAGGATTGATTTTCCTTTAATCTAAATGTTGTTGTTATTCCCAGCGCAATCACCGTCCAGTAGCACTAGTAGCAGCACATCTAGTTCCGACACGGAAGAGGATCTTAATGTTTCTATGAAAAATAAAACTAAGGGCAGGTTAGTCAAGAAAATGTTTTAATTTGTGTTGGTTAGCTTTATTCTGTTTTATTGTAATAAATTAGTGTTGTATCACTGGGGCAGTATGGCATTAAGCGCAATAACTATTGTCGATCATAAGTGGTCGAGTTCAATTACCAGATGTGAGATAGAGATTAAATGGATTATTAAGAAGAAAGTATGAATAACTATACTGTAGGAAAGAGATTCTCAGCTTCACTATTTCAGTTATGACTGAATAGTATCTGAGCAATCTGTGCTCTTAAAATTAATCGGAACTGAAGGCATCTAACCGTCAGGTTTTAAACTTATTTAAACCAAAATGAATTTAAATGTATTGTGCTTCACAATGTACACTGTTTGTAGTATAGGCTTGTTTAGACAAAAAATAATATAGAAAATCATATATAATTAAAAAAGCGGGTTACAAACCTAAAACAAGTACTTAACGAAAAAATTAAAAAATACTTACCACGATTTACGTTCCTGAACTTAATGTCCGAAATCAGCAATACATACACACTAGATATATATAAATAGCCAGCGCTATACAATGCAAGAAGGGAGATGCACTTACGAAGGCACGTACACAGCGATTTCGGATTGCCATAAATTTCAATTAGTCCGGTTTCAGCCTCGGTCACTATAAGCATGCGTCTATGCGAGTGCTTCGGTTTCGGCTCGTATTGACCCGGATATCAGTTTCTATATAATGTGTCTCCCGAACTCTCTAACATCATAATAGACTTATCAATAAACTACATATTTTTAAAATCAACATTTTACATTTATAGACAAAAGTCGAAGTCGATGGACGACAAGAAGACGGACAGAGCACTGAGAGACATACAACCAGTTGAAGTCGATGGTAGTGTTAGATTTACTTCGGTGAGTACACATTTCACTTGTTTGAATGCCGAGCTCCAGTAGTGTTGCTGGGGAATTTAACTAGTAGTTCAATCGAAACTACTTCGATGTTACTATTATATTTTATAGGCAATTATTAGATAAATGTATTCGACGAGCAAGTGTTTTGCCGGCGAGTTAGCCCTGAGTTGGTTTGCAGATGAAGCCCGCGACACTGGAGTCGAGAACTCTGTCCCACGGTTCGATGTGAAATCAAGAACAAGCTACATTAAACGATATATTTAAAAATATACATGAATGATTTCCGTAATCTATATACCATGCTTCTGCCGCGGGTTCGTAAACAGGTACAGGATTAAAAAGTATCCTACGTATTAATCCCGGAGATGATCTATAGGTATGTGCGAATGTATCATTCAAATCAGTTCTACAGTTTACGCTTGATTGAATAACAAATATGGACACATCTCCACATACAAAATATTAGTACGATATTAAAATCGTAAAGATTAATTAATCTTTTCGCAGGTCGGTGGTCTGGAAGAACATATCAAATGTCTCCGCGAGATGGTCCTCTTTCCTCTCATGTATCCGGATCTATTCAAAAAGTTCAAAACACGACCAGCTAAAGGCGTTTTATTCCATGGCCCGCCCGGTACTGGCAAGACACTGCTAGCCAGAGCTTTGGCTAATGAATGCACTTTAGTGGGAGGAAGGAAAGTGGCGTTCTTTATGAGAAAGGGTGCGGATTGCTTGAAGAAATGGGTTGGCGAAAGTGAGAGGCATTTGAAGTTATTATTTCAACAGGTAAGACTTGCTATTTATTGTTTACATTCTCGGAAGTCTAAGAGACTATCTATATATTCTATGGATTCATAAGTATTTTACAAAAATTATTGCATAGTTTAAGTAAAAAAGAAGTGCACAATAATCAATAAGTTATTTTGTGAATAAGGTAAATTGTTCTGGTCCGAAATGTAATCCTTGAGTAACGCCCCAAGTGTATCCGTATGTATAATATGATGTATATTGATTGAAAGTATTGTAAATTTATATTCATTGAAGACATTGAAACAGGTAAATAATAATTAGGTTGTTAAAAAAATACTTATCTAAGTACTAAACTAAGTAGATATAGGTGCTTAATGAAATCAGGGATATGTGAAACTGTGTCAAAGGTCTCATCTGATTTTATATTTTAAATAACTCAAGAATATAAAAATAGAAAGGCGAGTTACGAGTCCATAGTACTTAAAATCATAAACTTAAAAGATAATGATAAATAAATGATCTTTTAAAAAAGTTCGCTTTAGGTTTTTGTGAAATTATCACACTTATCCAGAGGAAACTACTATGATTGTTTTTTACAGGCCAACAAAATGAAGCCATCTATAATTTTCTTTGATGAAATCGATGCGCTAGCTCCGGTGCGAAGCGTGCGACAAGAACAAGTGCATACGAGTGTGGTTGGTACACTCCTCGCCGAGATGGACGGCTTGTGTGATAGGTTTGTGTATATTATTCTTTATGATCCTTATAAATAAGTATATAGATAAAATCCGTATATAGTAGTTTAATTTCAATGAATAACAGGTAGGTGTTATAAGTGGACTTTGTTTCTAATAATTTTTGCATACACCTATAAAAGTAATTGAAACGCGATTTTTTGATTTCTTGTTTATAAGTGATAATTAATTATTACATATTTACTTACCTAAACTTTGAGAAAGCATGTAACTAGAGTGGATAATACCACCTCTAAAATGCCGGAATACCGATTTTAATATTAGGATTTAAAATCATTAATTATTATTGGATTTTATAGAAATTCTAGCTGCGCCCGCAGCTTAGCCCATTTTTATTTATACTAGTAGTTAAAAATCGCGCGGCTTGCTGCCGCCCCTGTTCATTATGCCACCCGGGGCCATGGTGCTTTCTGCCCCCCTCCCCACGATTATGAATTGAATATGTATAGAGATTGGATAATCGTGTGCATATTTACCTAAAGTTAATTCTCGGCTAACATGGAAGCGGCATTTGAGAATATTTTTACAAAACATTAAATCCCAAGATTTCGAGATTGCTTAACTAGTCGAATATGTATTTAAGTTACATTACATTTTGACTTTTAATTCAAGTATGGTGTGTATGTAGGGTGTGAAAAAAGGGTAGTGTGGTAAATAAAAAAAACCTAAATTAATGTCAATATTTTTATTCAATTCAGTACTATTTATTTATGGGAAATGTCTCTTTTAATATTTTAACAGCTAGTAACATATAAGCTACGCTATCGCTACAAAACATTACAACGTCCTGCACTTTATTGTTGAATTGGTCCCCCCATAAGTTTTTTAGACACTGACATACAAACTCTGACTAAGTATGACCGTTAACCACATCTAAAGTTTTGCAGTTTAACAGGTAAGTTCATCTCGATGAGTTTTAATTTGATGGTTTCACTAAAAAATGTACCACATTTCGTCCCAGGAAGTCAGTAATTTCGTCTACTGAAATCCATATCTTATTGTTTTGTAAGTCATTGTGAATAACTTTAATTTTATCTTCATAAACATTACCCAAGTATTTCTTAACAGAGACTCACTTGGAATGGTTCTATCTTCGTATTTACATAAGAATTTGTCAAAAAATAAACATGAATATGGGGTTTGTCAACATTTGGCCACGGAATGTTGCACATAATTAGAAAATTAATCAGGTCAAAATAAAATTTATTTGATGCTTCTGTTTTTATTACTCTATGTCTTTTTGTTTACAAATGCACATTCAAAACAGTTCTCTTCGCTTTTAAATTCGTTTCACATTTTGTACAGGTTATAGTTCCACTTGCTGGATCGTAAAACATCTCTGGATAATTTCATACCCAGGATCAGTCTTGGGTATGAAATTATCCAGAGATGTTTTTTCAGATATTTTTCAGATTCAACCAAAAGAGAAGACATAGCTCAGGCTATGTCTTCTCTTTTGGTTGAATCTGCCATTACGGTAATGAATAAAGCCTGTGAAATAAAAAAGATCATATTTTGATCGTTTAAAAAGATGAGTCGAAATACAGAAAGAGAAACTACTTTTGATACAAAATTGTAAATAGTGATGCAATAGTCAAAGTCAAAGATCATTTATTCATTTAGGTCACAAAGTAACACTTATGAACGTCAAAATATATGGGTTAGTGAGTTTACTAAGTTACTGAAGCTACATTTAGGTTAGTTGCTAGGTTCAGGCAAAGGGTTGAGCCTATGAGAAGAAACCTGCAAGAAACTCACGGCCACTCTTTTAAATCGCCAATTAAATATAATTTCAGTATTTTATAACTCAGATTAACAAGGTGTTGCAGCCATTATGCCATATACTACTGACTATAAAAAAACTAAAGATAAAAACAATAATAACTTAATAATATCATAGAGATTAAATCATTTGGGCTAAGGTATATGTTTTAATATAAATCTAAAATAGGCAGTAGGATGGCATGATGGCGCATACACTTACACTTTGTGACAATGCAAAGGCAGTCCGTGACTAAATGCGGTTGTGCATTTATATTCTTCAATAATAATCAAATTAAGAAACAAGTTACTTGTTAACATCACAAATAATCACGAGGTACCTCTACATTACTAAATTGACTTAAAAGTAATATAGATCTTTAAATCCTGTATGCAACAAGCAACTAGTTCCATGAGTTTTTGTCATTTAAGTAGTCGTTGACTGAATAATAACCCTTCCGAATAAGTTGTATTTTAACGGCGCTTTTAAATTTAGGTAATGGTAAATTTATTATATTAATGGTAGTTTATTAAAAAAACGTCAAATACTAACAGCCAACTAAGTAAGTAACTAAAGTAACTAATACACTGCAAAGTTTGAACAATAGTACTCAATGCAACAGCCGCCCAATCAGAGAGTACATCATGTTACTACCTGTCAAAATAGCCGTTCCTTAGGTGCATTTGACTAGTATAGTCAAATACAATATAAAAAAATTGTATAGTACAAGCTATAATAAGATTTTGGGATGTGTGACACCTGGTATTTCTGTTCTCACTAACACATAATCAAAATCAGTTTCATTACTTATGTACAGCTTTATATAAATAATATAAACATATACTTAAATGACTTTGTAAAAAGAATCTTACCTTAATAAGAAATAGGTCCAAGTCACTAAGTAGGTAAATCCGGAGTTCGTCGCACAAAGTCGTCATTTCAAGTAAAACAAAAATCCAAATCACAGTGCAAATTTGAAACCGTTTTTAAATAGCCAAGTAGTTCAAGAAATCACAAATAAACTTGAAAAATACACCCGAACGCATAGCAAGCATCATAACGCGGTGAACAATCAATGTGAAGCAATCGTGTACAACATTTTCTCCGATAAATTCAATTCCCTGTCAAAGTAATCTGGCGCTAATTATTCACATTTAAGAACTAGTTTTTATTGTATTATTTATTGTGAGTTATTACGTTAAAGTTCGTGAGATACAACTGCAAGCGGCATTCGTCAGCGGGGGGCCTTCTCTCCCCCGGCGCAGAGGCAGTTCTTTATAATTGCTCTCTCTGTCTCGCATAGTTCGAGTGCGTTTGCACTGGATAGCAAAATGTTAAAGTGTGCTGCGTGTTCGAACGCTATTGAAGAAGAAGAATATATAAAATGTTGTCGTTGTAACCGACATTATCACTGTTTATGCGTGTACTCAAGCGAAAACGAAGAGGCGATTACGACGGAGTGTAAAAATAATTAGTGGTGTCCCTTATGCCTCAGCAAGCAACCTAAGGCCGCTAATTTGAGTGCACCCATACGCCTATCCACTCCAACCGGCCTGGCTGAGGTTACATTTAATGTAATACGTTGCAAGCAACATACGAAATGTAGTGATCAAATTATGGCACCTTCCGATGACTCGTCAATCTACATTACTCGCGCGGGCCTTGCAGAAATTTTAAAAGAAGAAATGCGATGTGCTAAGGAGTGTATGGCGGAGCTCAAATATCAATGAATAGTCAGTTTCGTGAATTGTTTGAGAGTATAAATTAATTTAGGCAATGGGGAAAGTGTAGACTTAAATATAAATAGATTTAGTAATTTAATTAGCTTAAATTAGTAAAGTTTAATAGTAGTATAATAGTGTAACAGTTTCTAAATTATGTAATAAAGTGTTAAATAAACAACGCGATAAAATCCGTATATAGCAGTTTAATTTCAATGAATAACATTCGCGTAATCAGAAGACAATATTATGAGAACCAGTATTATTCTTGACTCAAGCTAAAAGAAAACTAAAAATAATCCGTTAGTTTAACTTTTGTGATACATTAACCGCATAACTTTATTGGGACACTTAGAATATAAGTGGGTTGAAATTTAATTTTTAAATAATTGCACTTTAATCAATATTTCTTTTTTATTTAAATTAATGTGTAGCTTATCGTAGTTCTTCCAGATAGCACACAATGTCGATAAATCCTACACAGACTGCTAAAACTGTACTTCTTAGGAGTCAAGGGCTTACTCAACGGAAGGTCGTTAAAACTTTAAATGTACCTCATATAACTTAAAGATACTCGATGAAAAGGTACACTAAGACCGATTTTTACATGAAAAGATCAGGAAGCGGCGGATTTAGATATTCTTCAGTGCGCAATCATTGATTTATTGGGTGGGAAATTTTGAAAATCGGTCTTTCACTGCGGTGAACATACAGGCAGCATCATTAAACAGCAAAATGAGTCGATGTAAATGAGCGTGCAGTCAGAAGAAGAATGGAGCAAGTAGACCTGCATGCTAAAAAACCAGCTCGAGCTTCACACACGAGGAACACTCCGGACAACATCGCGTAGCTCGACTTTGATTTGCCGAAAAATAGTCAATTTCATCACATGAGCAATGGAGTAAATTTCTGTGTACGATTGAATGCAGAATAGCCTTCAGAGCTTTAAAAAGCAGTGAGTGTGTGCAGAAAAAGCATGGTCAGCGATTTCTGCCAACAAACCGTTAATTTCCATAGAGATTCTTTCATAGTTTGGGCAGGATAAGTTCAGATGCTCGTACAGAGTTAGTGAGGGCTGAGGGTTAACTAATTCCAGTTTAATACACTGAAGAGATCCTCCAAAAACATGTTTAGCATATCAGGTGTTCATCAAAAGCGAGAAATCACTTTTATTTCAAGATAATACCCGACGACACATAGCTCGTTCTATTGATAAGTACATTAGGGAGGTCAAAATGCGGAAATTTTAGTAGTCAGTAAGAAGTACTGGAATAAATACTACTAAGTATGTCTGAAATATGCTTAACAGGAATTTTAGACTAAATGCCAGCTCGCCGCAGGACCTCTATGAGTTAAAAATCGTATTGGAAGCTTTTAATCTTTACCTAGGAAGAAATTCTTCAAGTAGAGATTTAAAAATATGTCTAATCGCATGCAGGGTATTATCAGGCTCAGAGGTAAAAGTATTGGTAATTAACTTAAGATTTTTCTTATTATTTTTTAAAAAATAACGATAAATGTGTAATCTAATTTTTACCATGAATGACTGCTATTGTAATTTGTATAAAATTATCAAATTCTATTAAAAATAAATGGTTCCTTTAGTAAAAAATAAAACGAATAAGTACCTATGTTGGTACTCAGATAATTTAAAAAGATTGTTACAAGAGAAAAATAAATTTTGTAAGCGATATAATAAATATAAAAATCCTTTAGACGACATCGCGTTCAATTCAATTAAAAAAGATGTCTAGCCCTAACGGCGCTATGTTATAATAGATATATCTCATCAATAGAAACTGCTATTAAATCTAATCCTAAATACTTTTGGGCGTTTATTAAGCAAAAGCGACGCAATTGTAGTAATTATCCTGCTTCTATGCGGTACCATGAAGAGACAGCTAATACAGGATCTGATATATGTAACACGCTTGCAAAATATTTTACGTCTATATACGAATCTTCCGCCGTATCCTCGGATCACCATAGTAATTGTTCTACGGAAGTCTACACTGAGACCTCAAACACATTGTGTACGGTACTATTCTCAACTGAAACAATTAAAAGAGCTTTGATAGCCTTAGATCTGCATAAAGTTACAGGGTACGACGGTATACCCTCGGTGTTTGTAGTGAAATGTGCCAATGAGCTGTCTCTCCCTCTAAGCATAATTTACAACAAATCTTTAGCTACAGGCATTTTTCCCACAATATGGAAAGAAGTGTTAATAGTTCCGATTCATAAATCCGGAGAATTCACCCTGGCTAATAATTACAGATTCATATCCATACTGCCCGTTTTTGGTATATTGTTTGAGTCAGTTATGTCTCCTTTCATAACTTCTCTCATTACACAGAACCTTACGCCTTTTCAATATGATTTTGTCAAGGCGCGCTCCACTACTACAAACCTCTTATATTTTGTATCTGATTTGATAGAATTGACCGACGCTCAGGTGCCTGCTGACGTCATTTACACTGATTTCAGCAAGGTATTCGATCTCGTGGATCACCAAATTCTAAAACAAAAGTTGTACCGCAATAGCATAGCTGGAAACTTACTGAATTGGTGTACCTCGTACCTAAATAATCGAATTTCACGAGTCGTTTGTGAGGGTCACATTTCAGTGCCTTTTAACATTCCTTCAGGAGTTCCGCAAGGCTCCCATCTAGGTCCAATCTTTTTTAACATATTCATTAATGACATAGTGTCGTGTTTCAAATATTCTTAAGTTTAAATATGTTTATATGTATCTTAGGGCTATTAAATCTAATATCGACTGTTCGTTGCTGCAAGACGATATAAACAGGCTGGCTCAGTGGTGCGTGCTAAACAAAATGTCGTTAAATATAGAAGAATGTAATTACATTCGATTCACAAGAAATGTTAAATTAACATCAGCATCTATACAATTAATAATACACGTTTAAGGGAGGTAGAAGAGATTCGTGATCTTGGCATTGTTATAGATAACCAATTGCGCTTTAACCTCTTGTATGTCGTGTGAACACCAAGTGTACATAACCGCCAAGGCCTTCCTTTCATTTTTTTAATCAGACGCTCGACAGGTTAACACGCATATTAATAAATTTGCTACCAAATGCTTTAAGCTATTATTAGGCTTTGTATTGCGTAAGTGTAAAAAAATTAAAATGTTTTCACGAAAACCACGCTTTTTAATACCTTTGTCAGGCCCGGGCTTGAATATTGTAGTCACGTGTGGTCACCTCATTATGAAGTGCATGTCAAAAGACTTGAGAGGGATCAGTAGAGATTTATGTATCATTTATCATATCACTGTAATAAGAGCAAGGTGCTCAAAACCTACGAAGACCGCCTGACATTTTTCAAACTATCTAGTCTTAAAGTTCGCATATACCTACTTGACCGAGTGTTTTTATTTAAGCTTGTGAACAGCGTCCTAGACTGCCTTCAACTCCTAGAACGGATTACATTTTACACACCGCTGAAATTGTCCCGGGGATCTAGGTACTCCGTCTTTGTACCTAAAAAAGCTAGAAGCAATCTGGGTCACTATTCACCAATGAGTAGGTTTCAGTCTCAGTATAACACTTTTACTAAATCTAATAATTGTTGTATTAATAATTTTGGACAAAACATAAATAAATTTAAAAGGCCACGATTCTTATACAGCTTACATCAATGTAAAAACAATAATAAATTATATTCTCTAAAGTAATTAATTAAAAACCAGCATAATTTCTTTTTGTTTAACTTATGATATAGTATAGTATTATTGTTTTGCTATATTTAAGTATATGTTTATAATGTATTTCTAACTGTATAATATGCATACCGTGGCAACCTTTAAGTAAGGTAGCACTAAACACTAGCCATAAGAACATGTTACAGTGTATACCTTGTTGGTTGTCCGAATTAAATAAATAAACAAATAGCAAGCATAGCGACGAATGTAGTAAATCAGTTTTAATGTCGGATAGCTACTTGCGCACAAGCAGGTAAAATTTGCTTTCTCACTCGCACACTTACAAAACGCTTACATTCCTTGATTTGCTATCTCCTTCACACATCTTAATAAGTATTGAATGAAAGAGATAGTAAACTATACCATATTTTGTTGTGAAACAAAAGATATTTTGAAACAATAGAAACCGCCACAAATATATTATGTATTTAACGCATTACAGCCGGCGGGCATAAGCCAGGTCCCTAGCTGGTAACCGTTAGGGTTATATTGAAATACGTAGACTGATTCAACTGAGAATGTATTTATAATTTTTAAGCCTTCTTATATACCATTTATTGTTCATGCAAGTAACGCTAGCACTAATGTGTACAATAATCATTTACACCAATCAGCGACAAGTAAACAAAAATTCTAACATTAACGAGGGAGTCCTTGGAAATCCTTATGCGTGTATGCGTGCGGCGCGGCGGAACCTACGCGTTTGTGCGTGCGTTTAAAAATAGTGCCACGTATAAAAACAGAGGTAAGCTTCGCGCTTCGCCAGTTCGTAAGTTGGTATCGTCGCCAGTTCGTAAGTTGGTATCGTCGCGGCTAGACGTATGATGCTCCGTTCGATTTCAGGTTCCTTATAAACTAAACTACATTTGTGTTGTTTGTGCGTATATACATACGCCACATCACTCCCTCCTAAGCGAAACGTACGTTTTGTTTCACTGCGTGGTTCTGGTGACGTAGGCATTTCGCGGTGAAGGTGATGAAGCTGTCCGCATTGGTGTGTTTTCTGGCGAGTCTTCCTCGTTGAGTAGATGGGCTGGCTTCAATCTGTCGATTGAAATTACTGCGATGCGAAGCGGAAGTTGCAGTGTGAAGTGTTTGTCGTCGGTGCTGCGTACTTGATATGGTCCGTCGTATGGTGGTACGAGAGGTTTGCGCACAGACACATGCGTACATGTCCAGAGGTCTTTGTATATGAATGTGTTTGACCTTGACGCTCGCCATGTTGATGTTGGTGAAAATGACGACATTGTTTCAGTCAGCTGACGGACAAATTCAACATTTTCAATGTTCGGCTTGGTAGGTGCGAAGAAATTAGATGGGACGCGTGGCGTTGTTCCGTATGTCATCAGGGCCGGGCTGACGGTTGAGTCTTCACGTAGGGTGGTGCGAAGTCCTAGTAATACTGTGCGTAATTCATTGATCCATCTATTATCGGTTGCAATTGCCATTAGAGATCGACGCCGATTTTTCCATTAACTTGCGGATGAAATGCTGTAGTACGTATTCGAGAGACGCCTATTTTCTTAATTAAAGCTTGAAATAAAGACGATTCGCACTGTCTCCTTTGGTCTTTAGTAAGTCGCAGGGGAAATCCAAATCGCGATATCCATCCCTCGTACACGGTCTTCGCGACCGTTTCGGCGGTGACGTCACGAGTAGGTATTACCTCTGGCCAGTTAGTGCAGCGTTCAATCATAGTAACTAAGTATCTATAGTCATCTGATGGCGGGAGGAGCCCAACTGTCCACGTACAGGTGTTCAAAACGGGATGTTTGTTGAAACTCGCCGAGCGCGCTAATGTCGTCTCGATGAACTTTTGCTCGTTGACAGCTGATGCACGCCTTGGCTCATATACCTGTATCTTTGTTTATAGATGGCCAGAAACTTTGTTGTCACTATTTTTCTTGTTGTACGAACGCCGGGGTGACTTAGTTCGTGTTGTGCTTTGAAGGCTGCGATACGATAAGGCAATGATAGGTATGGTTGAATGTTCGCTGTCGATGTTTCGCACCAAATAGGCCGTTTGATTCCCGGTAGGTTTACGCGGGAAAACTTCAGTCTGAGGTTATTCATGCAATCACGTAGCTTAGCGTCGCTTTCTTGTTCTTGAGATAGCTTATCGTAGTCCATCATTGCTTTGAGTAGTTTGATTTCCGCAATACGTGATAACGCGTCAGTGGCTTCGTTCTTATCACCGTGAATGTATTTGATGTTAGTGCAGAATTGACTGTAATGCAGTTGCTCTCGACGCGGGATGTCGCTGCTACTCGGCGTTCTCGTTAGTGCGTCAATGTTTTGAGATCCGTACATACGGTGAGTTCGTTGCCCTCTTTCAGTCGGCGTAGGTTACAGCTGTATACATTGCTATAAGTTCGCGATCGTATACACTGTATCTTCTCTGCGTCTCGCTCATTGGTTTTGAGTAAAAAGCGAGTGGTTTCCACACGTTGTCTATTTTATGTTATAGGACTGCGCCGAGGTTGTAGGACTGCGGCGAGGTTTCACCGTAGCCACGCTTCGGCACGAATGGGCCAGCTCGACCGGAGTGATACGACGGCCTCACAGAAAACCGGCGTCAAATAGCGCTTGCGTTGTGTTTCGTCGAGTGAGTGAGAGAACCGAAGGCCCAACCCTCGTCCCTCCTGGGGGTTGAGGACAAATTTAAAAGGCTGGCAACGCGCATGTGACTCCTCAGATGTTGCGGGTGTCCATGGGCGGCGGTAATCGCTTACCATCAGACGATCCGTCTGCTCGTTTGCCTATTATACAATAAGAAAAGAAAAAAAAGGCTAGTGTTAGAAGCGTCGGTGAGTAAGCATAACGGAGTGTTAGGTATCGGGTGCGATAATATTTTATTTATTTATTTATTCGCACACTTATCTATCTTTACAGGTGGCTCTAATACGACAGACAAGTTATAACACTATAACATTATGAACACATTCCAAAGTTTGTTAATGTATTCTTATGATAAAATATAATAAATTAATAACAATTAACATAATATATACATACATGTCTACCCTGTTATGCACAACTTAGAGATAACAATATGCGGCCCTTGTGAATTCACTCAGTGTACAGTTAAATATATCTATGTGTTGCGACAACATATTAAGCGCCCGCAGCGTGCGCGTGATATATAGTATAGAATATATATATAGTATAGTAGCCTCTAGTATGCTTTGTCGGCATTGCTCGAAGGCTTTTCCAGCTTCATGTGTCCATTGTATAGGTGTTTTGTCGTTTTTCTTGCTATTGTTTAGTAAATTTTGCTATTCGGCTTGATGGGGTCGGCAGCTACGGTAGAAGTTGATCATGCCTAAAAATCTTTTTAACTCTTGCACTGTAGTTGGTTTGGGAAACGTAAGTATGGCTTGAATGCGTTCTTCTGTGGGTTTGATTCCGTCCGGTGTAACTTCATAGCCGAGGAACTACATCTTGCCTTTGCCGAACTCATATTTATCGATATCTTTAGAGTGACGCCGTAGTTGTCGAGTCGTTCGAGAACTTGTTGTAAGTGACGCTTGTGATCCTCTGGGTTTTCTGAGTGCACTAGTAAATCATCGACGAAACAGAATATGTTGTCGTCGAGCCCTCGTAGTACTTCGTGCATGAAACGTTGAAATGTTTGGCCGGAATTGCGTAAGCCAAACATCATACAGTTGAACTCGAGGAGGCCAAAGAGGTTTATTATGGCCGTCTTCGCAGCATTTTATTTTTCAATAGGTATCCAGAAGTACGCCATTTTGAGATCTAGTTTTGTAAATATGTTTTTCCCATGTAGCTGGTACGTAAAATCTTGAATTCTCGGAATAGGGTAGCGATCGGATACTGTAACGGCGTTCAATTTTCTATAGTCGCAACACACGCGTAGCGAACCATCCTTTTTCTTAACGACGTGAATCGTGCTGGCTCATGGACTGTTTGACGGTTCACAGATTCCCACCTCCGTCATCTTCTCAAATTCAAGCTTCGCAGCTTTGTATTTATCGGGCGGCAGAGGGCGCGGCCTTGAATAGATTGGTTGGCCTGTTGTTTCTATGCGACGAGTTACGTTGTGCTTAGTTGGAGTTTTGAGTGACATGGGTACGTCGGGATATTCTATCAAGATGTCGTGATAGGGGTGATGGTGGCTAATAACGTATACGGCTTCCTCGGTGCTATGTATTTTGATGGTGGGAACGCTGAGGTCGGTAATGCGGTCGATGAGTTTTCTTTGATGTAGATTGACAAGTAATTTGTGCTTCGCTAAGAATCTGCGCTTAGTATTGCTGTTTTCACGTCGGCCACGGTAAAAGTCCATTTGTGTCTTCTACGTAGACCTAGGTTGAGTTCGAGTGTGCGCTCGCTGTAGGTACGTATCTCGGTACCGTACGCAGCAAACAGTTTGTAGGTACTTTCAGTCGGCTTCACGTGTTTCTTATTTCTTGCGGCTAATACGGTTATGTCGGCACCCTTGTCGACTAAAAACCTCTCTTTTGTTAAAATCGATAACGTAGAGGCGGTAGCTTGGTTCGCTAACATCGACGTTCGCTATAGTCGATTTATTTTCTAGTTTTGCTGCTTCTTTTTGCGCACGGTGATTTGCATCTACGGACTTCATCTCCATAGCGCAGGTGGTAATAGCACAGCCAGTCAGGATCGCCGGGTTTGCGGTTTGAGCGGGAACGGTATCTCGAGTTCGATCGCGATCGGTTATTGCTATGCGGACGAGTGGCGCCATAGTGATACGACGCACGTTGTTGATTGGTTCGAATCTCGGCGATTTCCAGCGTAAGTTTTTCTATTTGTTTATATAATATGTCGAACTGTAGATTTTCTATAGTTGGGTGAGTTGGGCAATTTAGACACGACGGGCTTGATGTGTGCGCCGGCGTAGAGGTTGTAGTGTGGACTGCGGTGACTGTTGCGGGTTCGAAATGTTTAACCATTTTGTCGGCCATCACGGCTAAACATTCTAGTGACGATTCGGTGTTCACGGAGAGAACGGCGTGGACTTGTGTAGGCAATTGGTTGAGCCACATAACTTTTAGAGCTTCTTCGGTTAGTAATATACCGCTCAAATCGCGCATCTTACGTAGTAACTGGCTAGGTTTCATGTCGCCGAGTTCTAGACCGCTGTGTAATTTTTGTAGCTGACGATGGTCTGATTCTTGATACGTCGATATCATTCTGTTCTTTAGCGTAATATACTTGTTGGTCGATGGCGGGTTCAATATGATGTCGCCGATTTGTTCGAGGTCGCTACAGCCTAGTAACGGGACGACGAGGTTGAATTTCTGTTCTTCTCCCATCTTGCTGGCGGCGACGGCGGCTTCAAACTGTGCGAACCACAGTCGTGGGTTTTGACGCCAGAATGGTGGTAGACGTGCGGCAGTGAGATTGTAGCGATATCACCATGGAAGGGGGTTGTTATTTGCTTGTCGATGCATTCTTCAGCATTTTCTTGTGCCATGACGATAAGGTAGCATATTCGTATGTTCTAGATTTGGCCTAAAACCAACAGATATTGGGTGTTGGTTCAGTGAACCGATATTACAAAAGCACTTAGAACGATGAGAGGTCAGGGGTCACCAATTTAACGCATTACGCATAAGCCAGGTCCGTAGCTGGTAACTGTTAGGGTTATATTGAAACACGTAGACTGATTCAACTGAGAATGTACTTATAATTTCTAAGCCTTCTTATATCCCATTTATTGTTCATGCAAGTAACGCTAGCACTAATGTGTACAATAATCATTTAAACCAATCTGCGACAAGTAAACAAAAATTCAAACATTTACGAGGGAGTTCTTGGAAATCCTTATGCGTGTGTGCGTGCGGCGCGGCGGTCCTTACGCATGTGTGCGTACGTATAAAAATGATACCACGTATAAAAACAGAGGAAAGCATCGCGCGTCACCAGTTCGTAAGTTGGTATCGTCGCGGCTAGATGTATGATGCTCCGTTTGATCGCCTTCGCGCGTCGCTTGGTTTCGGCGCGGCTAGACGTATGATGCTCCGTTCGATTCCAGGTTCCTCATAAACTAAACTACATTTGTTTTGTTTGTGCGTATATACATACGCCACATGTACAACAAAACGTATGTAGATACCTACATACATACGTATTTGAAGCATAAGTTTAAATTTACCTAATATTTACTTTAAAAAGAAAACAAAAGAGCAGCGGTAGCTCAGTGGGGAGACCAACAGACTGCAATGCAGAGGGTCTCGAGTTCGAACCCACGTCGCGCACCTCTGACTTTCGAAAAGTTATATGATTTTTCGAAATTATGTGCGTATTGATTGACAATTATCGCCTGCTCCGTGCCTCGGAGAGCACGTTAAGCCGTTGGTCCCGGCTACCATGAACATCTATGGCAGTTGTTATTGGTGAAAGTCGACACAAAAGATCCCAATAGGTCGAAGTGTCGCCGGTCTGTACTGACTGGGCCTCACACAAGATAAGATAAGATACTTTAAAAAAGCCAACTTAGTTTTATTTTACGTAATTAAAACAAAACATTTTATTTGACACAACTTGAGTACGGAACTCTAAAAATGAAATAATATTTTTCAAATCAATAATTTGTACCTAACTATGTTTCTATAAAATCAATAATTCATGATTTTATTTATTTTTTAGTTTAGAGGTGGTATTACCACTCTATGTTGCTTCCTCAAAGTTTAGGTATATATGCACTGGAATATCCGATCTCTGCTTATAACTGTTGAAACTTGTAGGTTTTAAATGTGTTGTCATTTGAAATTTAGAAGAAATTTTCAGTATTCTAAATCTGAAAATTATACATTTTAGTAAACTTCTTCATTTCTTAAAACTACGATTTGGTATTGCAAGGATTCATTATAGATTCTCCTATATCAGGTGTCCGAAACTTTGCAATATTTACCCTATTGAGTCGCAGCGGCACACCGGGTGGACCCGGTACCCGGACACAATAAGTTTTCAATTATATCTAGCATACCTAGCATGAACAGGTTAAGTAGAAGAAACATGACCATAAACAAGAGTTTCAGACACAATGGAACAAGCACAACCAACAATCATTCTTTCATAAATAATAATAATAATAGTTCTTTATTACCAACATTAACAATTTACAAAGCACTTTAGGTATTACAATACCGTACAATATTTAAATTAAATCACCAGTAGTTTGATACTCTGGCACCCAAGCTAAGATTAAACATGTGTACGAGTGTTATAGTTATGTAAGATGTCCAAATATCACTTATTACTTAGCGTGTCGATTACTCAGTGTAAAGGGATGATATATAAAATGTGATATTGCACAGTAGGTATATACATATATTCCCCTACGTGCGCCTGCGGTTCGGTGTGACAAACGACTGACTGCCTGGCTGTACTAACTAGCAAACTCGATGCAATAACACAAAGTCAGCATTTATACTGTGTCCCTTCACAAGTGCATTGTGTGTCTCCAGGGGCGAGGTTGTAATAATCGGCGCGACGAACCGCCTGGACGCGGTGGACCCGGCGCTGCGGCGCGCGGGGCGCTTCGACCGCGAGCTGCACTTCGCGCCGCCGCACGCCGCCGCGCGCCGGGACATCCTGCACATCTACACGCACGCCTGGCTGCCGCCGCCCGCGCCCGACACGCTCGACTATATCGCTGAGCTCACCGGCGGGTATGGAGGTACGCAAGGCTTATATATATTTTTGTATTTTATTTTGCTCGTCAAAATGACCACACTCCGCCTGATGGTAAGCAGTCGTGTGGTCTAAGAGCAGTGGCCTCCACACCGTCCTCATAGCAGCCGAGGCGATGTTGAGGTCTCTACTTTGACGGCCTGGGAAGGTGCTTTTGCACGCCCCGCTTAAAGGACCCAGGATTAAAGGAAGAATATTATTAAATTAATATTTGACGTAGTAGTGTCAATACTTTTTCACCACGATGAGTGAAAGTGAACTAAAAGTCAAAATCTTACATAATTTAAGAAAATAACATCATTTTGGTTGATTTTTGGGTAAAAGCTACAGGCATTCTGGAATTTTTAATGATTGTGATGAATGTTAGTGCTACTTAAGTTGCAAATACAAAGAAAAACAAACACAAGTTTTTGTAAAATTGTAGCAATGGTACTTAAAAATATAATAAAGGTAGTCCATTTTTTAAGAAATTCGCTTATTTTTTCCTGATGTAGAAATAAAACCGAGACAGATTTTTGTTAATTTTTCTCGGATTGTCATAAGTAGGTCCGGTCCACTTTTTGGTGCCCGCTTATCGTTGAATTTTGGAACACGTTGTATACGAATGTATATATCAAGCGAGTACAGTTCTTATAGTAAATTATGTTTATGACCCGGTGTCTATTTGGTAAATTTAGTAAATCAATGTGTGAGCTGACACGGTGAGTCTCACAAATTGCGGGCAAATTTGAGACCTTGTTAAATTATGATTAGATCCCACATATAACCTAACTTTAATATATTTTCTAGGCTCGGACTTAAAAGCTTTGTGTTCTGAAGCGGTATTGAAGGCGCTGAGAAGAGTCTACCCACAAGTGTACGAGAGCGAACACGCACTAGTTATCGATACTAAAAACGTAAGTTATTTATGAACTCACAATTAGAGAGTGAATATTAACTATTTAGATAGACCTTCTTTTCTTAATCATCACAAAGACAGGAAAGAGCTACACTGACGCGAACGGCAAATTTTTGAGAGCTGCGGTATCTGTTTCGCTGTCTCGTAAACAGACTAGCATTGGGTTTTGCCTTAGCAATTTCTATTGTATTGCTCTGGCCAGATGCAACCCTAAGGGTATATCTCTGGCGGCCCCAGTCTGGATAGCTCACCAAGGCAAGCCAGAGTACGGAGTCCTGCCTAACAACCAAATATAACAAGCAGGCTTATTAAATTTGGTTGTTAGGAAACAAGAATTTTTTCACCATAGTATTTAGGTTAAACTTTGCGTTAAAACCATTTTAAGGCTTATGATTTATAAATAAATCTTGTTCGCATATGTTTTAGGTGGAAGTAACCAGAAATGATCTCTTAGAAGCGATGCATTCTCTAGTGGCCGCGGGCGCACGTACAAGTCCGTTGGCAGCTAAGCGATTAGAAGCACACTGTATACCATTGCTGCAAGCGCAAGTACAGAGTGCCGCGACCGTGATGCAGCATGTGTTCCCACTTAGTATCAATACTGATAAGAGGTAAGAAAATAAGTAGGTAATTAGTTGTACTATCAGCAACAGTGAACAAATTTGCAAAAGTATTTTATTTAATTAAACCCTGAGAACTATTTTATGTATTTCTGAACTGTGATTAAATGAACTATCTTTAAACTATATATAAGGCTATAAAATTTGTTATCAATCTAAACGATAGAGGCAATCGAAATCATACGTGTGTGTATCGATTTATGTTGCTAACATAGTCTTTACTATTTGTAATTTCAGTCGAAAGTGCAATGTGAAAGGAACAATTTGTTAACTGCATTGGATATATTACAAGATCGGTTAAACTTGCAAATGAATTGTGTGTTGTTACATTTCTCGACTACTTGGCAAAGCGATCACTTCCCCAAAACGCCTACGTGAAGTATAATTAGTTTTAAAGTAATGCTGGCAACGTTATGGACAGGAACAGTCACACTGTGAATCTCAAATAGAGGGTAGTGACAACAGGGTACACTTCATAATATTGTCTTATGTTTACGCGAATGTTATACATTGAAATTAAACACTTTATACGGATTTTATCGCGTTGTTTATTTTACTTTAAACACTGTTATTACATAATTTTGAAAACTCTAACACTACTATTATTGAATTTTACTACTATTTAAGCTATATATTTTCTAATTAAAACTATTTATATTTAAGTTTACACTTTGCCCCGACGTTTCGGTTGCTTTACAGCAGTTATGTTCACGGGGAGACTAAGATGGTAGTTGTCCCAACGTTCTGAAGTGTAGCTAGTTATTTTAAAGTACCCGAACATAATTTAATCTTTGGTGTTCCTATTTACGCAGAATGAGCTCAAAGTATCATGAAGTCTAGCTGTGTTTTGCTTCTTCTTGGGTTTGACTATTTGAATGACTGGATCCCAAGCTGGTGGTACATTCCAACCATCCTCTCTATTGAAATTAGGATGTTTTTTAATTTCAATAGCCTCGCGAAGCATCCTTGGTAGGAATCGGTGTTCTTTTGCGAGTATATGTGGTTTGTCAAATCGTAGGTAGTGATTGGTCCCCTGTTGCAGTAGTGGTTGGCATAGGCACCCGCTTAAAAGAACATATAGCTGATGTTAAACACCAACGCTCGTTGAAGTCTGCTGTGTGTGAACATGTGCAACAGGGGACCAACCACTACCTACGATTTGACAAACCACATATACTCGCAAAAGAACACCGATTCCTACCAAGGATGCTTCGCGAGGCTATTGAAATTAAAAAACATCCTAATTTCAATAGAGAGGATGGTTGGAATGTACCACCAGCTTGGGATCCAGTCATTCAAATAGTCAAACCCAAGAAGAAGCAAAACACAGCTAGACTTCATGATACTTTGAGCTCATTCTGCGTAAATAGGAACACCAAAGATTAAATTATGTTCGGGTACTTTAAAATAACTAGCTACACTCCAGAACGTTGGGACAACTACCATCTTAGTCTCCCCGTGAACATGGCTGCTGTAAAGCAACCGAAACGTCGGGGCAAAGTGTAAACTTAAATATAAATAGTTTTAATTAGAAAATATATAGCTTAAATAGTAGTAAAATTCAATAATAGTAGTGTTAGAGTTTTCAAAATTATGTAATAACAGTGTTTAAAGTAAAATAAACAACGCGATAAAATCCGTATAAAGTGTTTAATTTCAAGGGTACACTTCACTTGCCTTAAAAACGTTTTACGCATAAATATAGACTGCCGTCGTTAAGGCGAAGAGGAAAAGATATGTGGCAACTCCGCACAGACGAAGAATTTCGGACTACATCCAACAGATGGCACTGTACACAATAAGCGCTTAAAATCACGTTCCCCATACAATCCTGCATGGCACAAGTGAAGTTTACAAAACGATTAAGTATATAAACAAGTTCCTGACTTCAATAATTGCCTAAGCCTGGTCGGAGGATCCTCCCTTTGTGTTGGAGGGACATCAGTCCATGTTCCTCCACGGATAGTTCTTACCCTGCATTAGAGCTCGTAGTAAACAAATAAGTAATTAAATATACGCAGTTGTTTGTACAGGCTGGGCGACCCGTCTCTGTCCCAGAGCACGCTACTCATCACGGGCGAGTGCGCGGAGACGCACATCGCGCCGGCGCTCCTGGCGCAGTTGGAGCACTGCTCTGTGAAGGAGCTCAGCATGTCCACGCTACACTCCGCGCACACCTTCACACAGGAACAGGCGCTTATATCGGTCAGTTACTTAACAAGAAACAACCAATTATTTTATAACGATTTCCTAAAGTCGGTAATTGAATTGGGGTAACAAGTGATACTTGTTTTTTGGTTTTGATTTATTAAGGGCCATAGGACCATGCTACTTTGAGAAGCGGCCATTTTGCAACTATATCGATACTGCATTGCGTTTGCACGACTCCCTGTGTTCAGTCTTAGTATCAGAATGGCGTATTTTAGCGTATGTGTTCACTGTTTGTTTGCACGTAGAACGATATAGTAATAAAACATGTACGCAAGTGAAAGCATTAATTGTTTTATAGGATTTAAGGTATTTGGTTTTATTTTCGGCGCAAATAGAAAAACATCTTGCTTACAATTCCAACGAAGCCCTAAGGTTTTTGTTGGCTCTGCGTTGTTAAAGTCCATAGCCTTCTTATTCAGGCTGTCCCGGACTAATATCGTTCAGCAATTCTGTGCAGTTGGAGGCCCATTTTTCTAAATTAAAACCACCTGAACTTAAAATATCTGATAGTTGTTTTTGTAAGAGCTTTGCTGAGGTTATACCATTGGCTCCGTGAAGTAGATCGTCCATGTAAAACGATTACCGTAACGCGGTGATAGCTTCACTTCTCGGATGTTGTCCTTGCTCATCCCTTGCTAATTGCTGCAGTGTCATCATGGCTAAAAACGGAGCAGCATTTGTGCCATAGGTGACGGTGGTCAACTGATATTCCTTTATTGCATGTTTAGGTGAATTCCTCCATATAATTTTTTGCAGCTTTTGATCTTTTCCAGCCACCCAAATCTGTCAAAACATTTTCTCAATATCAGCAGTGAAGGCATACTGATACTGACGCCATTTTAAAATAAGGGATTGAAGATCTTTTTGTAAATGCTATGATATTGTTACGGCTAATGCCCTCTGTCGGCAATGTGGGAAAGAGTCGGCGGTTTCTAATAATAATTTATTACAGCACTATCTATTGACATCTTACGGAACTACGTATTTGTCGGTACGAGTTCAGTGGAGAAAGCGCTGGCACATTCTCGAACTATCGCGCTGTTGCGTGCCGTGTGTGACGTTTTCTGGAAAACTCCAGAAGCGCTTTACCCGCGTATAAATAGAGCGCACGCGCATCGCCGAGTCAGTTTTACTATCGTAAGCGATCAAGTGTTCATCGAAGCGAACGGAAGCGAAAATACTACGGAGTTTGAAGCAGTTACAGTGGAAAAGTGTAGTATAGTGTTTGTAGTGTTTTAAATTTAATTGTGTGATAGAATAAAACGTTTTAGTCGGTAATATTGTTTTGTATTTTTATCCGTCGAACCCAGCACGTAACAATATCATTCAAGTTTGACCCACTTGACGTTTTTGACGATGCGTTAAACAACACGTAATTTTGTAGTTGCAGAGTCAGCTCGTAAAACACAATGGTGCGGTAAATAATAATTGTGTATTATGTTATTTGATGCAGGTTTCATATGACCGAGTGCAATGTACACATCTATAAAAAAAATCTGAAAAACTGCCTCCGTGGCGCAGCGGTAGTGAATGCGACTGCTGTGCATGAGGTCTCGGGTTCGAATCCCGGGTCGGGCCAACAACAAGTTATTGGGTTTTTCTGTTAAGAAATCTCAATACAAGTCCGGAGTTAGGAAGTTGGCGGTGTTAGATACCCCCGTGCCTCAGAAAGCACGTAAAGCCGTTGGTCCTGCGCGTGATCTCTCTCCGGTCGTGTCAGATTATTCGTCCCATCGGATCATGAGAGTTAGGGAACAGAGAGTGCACTTGTGTTTGCGCACACACTTGTGCACTATAATATCTCCTGCGCCGATGGCCATTCACCGTTAAGATTGGCCGCCGTGACCGAAATTCGGTCAGGAGGACATTATAAAAAACATGTAATCTTTTGATTGATTGATGAAACTGGGCAATAGCTATTGATTTAGATGATCCCAACTGCTTTTCGTATTCTTACTTGAGAGGGAGGCGTACTTCATACCGGCCGTCTTGCTTACGTACCGTTGTATTTTAAAGAAAATAACGTATTGCTTATCGTCCGCCGATAAATCCGCATCCTTCGTGATGTCTTCTATTTGCAAGAAGCGTTGGATGTCGTCCATATCGCTTACGATTACGTAACATTGGCGACTCTGTGACATCACGATGCTGCCGCATACTATCCACCCTGGATGAGTTTGTTGCGCGATTGGCATAGATGTACTGCTAACCTTGCGAAGATCGTCTAAAATAATTACAGGGAAGACGTCCGATCCTAAAACTATGTCAACAGGACGGCTAATATTAAAATCGTTATCCGCTAGTTGTAAGTCTTGCAAATGTGGCCAATTCTGCTCGATGATTGTGATAGTCAAAGTCATCTGAGAACACTGATCTACTAAAGCACGCATTTTATGATAAGTGCTGTATCGATCTTGAATATTGATAATAGCTGTCGTAATGAGTACTTGAGATGAGGCTTGGTTCCGCGAAACATACGAATTACCGCGGGGTGTTTCAGAATTCTGAGAGGGCTTGCTTTTTACAGAGTTTGGTGAACTCGCGTAAACTACGTGCATAATGGTATTGTGTTGTCCATTGCATTCACGGCACGTTTTGCTTGAAATTCATAGGTCGCTGGTTCAAAGATGGCTCGAAGGACCATAAATGTATGGGTTACGTACACTTCTTGATAAGTGATAGAAATGAAAGATAATATTAATAATTGCACTATTTTATTGATCACTGAAATAATACGACAATCTTGATAATTATGCTAAATTATGATAAATGATTGATATGTTAATGAGTACACGATACGCTTGCTGAAAGTGAACTGATTTATTGATAGTTACAAAACGTTGGACGTAAAATGCTGACCGCGGCAAATGTACAGTCGTTGGCCCGTACAAAACAAAATAACGAAGTTTCGAAAGAATTAGGTAATTACATACATATACAGGCTGGCCAAAAAGTCGTGGATCAAACGCAACTACGGGTTAGATGGGGTCATCAGCTGCAAAAAGTTGTTCTACGGGAGGTCCTTAAGGTCAACCCTTGCAGAGTTATAATTTATTTTGTGTTTTTATGAGAAAATTGTCATTTCTAACTAATTCTTATTAAAATTTGAAAATATCTACATCCTGTATCTTTTTTATAATTGTCACTAGATTGGTACAGATGAGTTCTTGCGTTAGACATGCTATTTATGGTTGTTTATTAGGTGTGTTGAAGATAATATTCAGTTTTACGATTTTTTTTTCTCAAATCATAACTTTTTATTTACTTCGGACCCACTGTGAAAAAGAAAAGTACTGAAAAGTGACCCTGTATTACAAGTTTTGACGCATTTAATAAGGATTCTGAAAAGGTATTACACGTGGCCATGAGTGGCTCTAATATCTTTCTAGGACGAAAAAACAAAACAACGATTGTGAAATAATTGTTTTATTAAACCAAAACATTTTACAATAAATGCTCAAAATTGCCTCTGACCATAATACATAATCTGCACCGTCTAATAAAATTTCTACGTAACCTACGGAATGCACCTCTCTTGTCAGTAACTTGTGCCCTAGCAAATTCGAGCTTTTGTCGTAGTTCTTGTTCACTTTTCGGTAGAGTATTTCTTTTTCACAGTCCGGTCCGAAGTAAATAAAAAGTTATGACTTGAGAAAAAAATACTGTAATATTGAATATTATCTTCAACACACCTAATAAATAACCATAAATAACATGTCTAACGCAAGGACTCATCAGTACCAATCTAGTGAAAATTATAAAAAAGATGCAGGATGTAGATTTTTTGGAATTTTAATAAGACTTAGTTAAAATCAGTTAATTTTCTCATAAAAACACAAAATAAATTATAACTCTGCAGGGGTTGACCTTAAGGACCTCCCGTAGAACAACTTTTTGCAGCTGATGACCCCATCTAACCCCTCGTTGCATTTGATCCATGACTTTTTAGCCATCCTGTATATTTTTTCTAACTGAATCTCGTGGTCAATATGTTAGCGTTATTTTCTGCTATAAGTATAAGTAATGTGCGTACCGCAGGTGTTCTCAGAGTGCCGGCGCGCAGATCGCGGCTGTGTGCTGTTCGTGCGCGATGTGCGCGGTGTGTGGGCGGCGCTGGGCGGCGCGGCGGGCGCGGGCGCGGCGCTGCTCCGCCAGCTCGTGCGCACGCGCGCGCACGGAGACAGCACGCTGCTGATGGCCACATCCGACTGCCATCACGACCAGCTGCCCAATGAGGTACCTACCATATAGAACTACTGTTCGTGCGCGGCGGGCGCGGGCGCGGCGCTGCTCCGCCAGCTCGTGCGCACGCGCGCGCACGGAGACAGCACGCTGCTGATGGCCACATCCGACTGCCATCACGACCAGCTGCCCAATGAGGTACCTACCATATAGAACTACTGTTCGTGCGCGGCATGCAAAATCACCACTACTGATGGAATAATTTAAATAATATTTATAGTGTTGCTGCTCATAGTAGCAAATCACTATGAAAATATAAAAATATATTTATGTAATTTTCTGTATACTCAGCTACAAGAAATGTTCCCGGTATACAAAGAGTGCGTGTACCGCGTCCGCGAGCCGAGCGCGTCGGAGGTGATTAACTTCCTGAAGCCCGTGCTCGCCGAGGCGCTGCTGGACCCGCCGCCGCCTGACAACAACGAGCCGCCGCCGCCGCTACCTAGAGGTATGGACGATTTTGTACTAAGTTTTTGTTTATAAGTTACCAGTAGACCCAAAAGACGCTGTCCTGCCTGAACGTAGTCATGCCAGCGCTACCTACCGGGTCTAGTTGTGAATCTAAAACATTCAGAGAACCACACAAACACACACAAAATAAAAATTCAATTTCTGTTCCGTCGTTTAGTATGAGTTCTGTAACATACACACGTACTATCGACTTAAGTGACGGATGATCACTCCTGAGGTTAAAATCGCATAGCAGGCCACAACTACGACCTTTTTGTTTGAGTTTTTTTTAAGGGCGGAATCATTTAAAGTCATCACGTGTAAGCGAAATTTTTTCTAAAATGGTCAACCCTCGCTCAAGTCGATAGTACAAATGAATTGTATATATAAAGATTTAACGGAATCTTGAGATGAAGTCTAAGAGGACACTGTATTATAATAGTAATTCGATCATTGCACGGTACAGCGTATATGCAGTTGAATATTATTTAAGTTTGAAATTGAAATTGAAGGTATTGCCTCAATATTTTAAAAGAAACAATGGAAATGCATTTTATGCTAGTATACAAAATAAATATATAATTATCAGTGGCATAAATTTATCATATTAAAATAAAACAACGATGCAATAATTATTGCGTAATGCCAGAAGCTGTCTTAAGTGCAGCAATATGCTGCAGTATGTTAATACTGTTATATATTATATTCTAATTTGATGTCATTGTTAGTTTTGGTTTAAGTACTTGTTTGTGTAAGCGATGTGCTAAAATAATGTGATACAACGAATTCTTGACTGCATGATATATTTATGTACTTGCTAGCTCCCCCTCCACCACCGCCGCGGGAGACAGCAGAAGAAGTGACCCGTCGCAAACGCAAGGAGGACTACAAGTTACGTGAATTACGGATATTCCTTCGAGACATCTGTCGCAAGCTCGCCTCTAACCGACGATTCTATAAATTCACGAAGCCTGTGGATTTGGAAGAGGTAATTTGTATATACTGATTAACTAAGATTGGGATTAGACGTGCAGACGATTTTACTCGGCGCTGGTAACAACAAGCCCTGCATACATAGTAAGGTTTTGGTTGTATACACGATTTACATAACAATAATGATTTTTTTGAATTCTGATTTTAATTAATAGACTAGGCCCTCTGATCTCCTCTTTAAATATTTTACCTGCTATAGCTTTAATTTGTAAGTAATAGGGGCGAGTCTATGGGCGTCTACCAGGCATAGTTTAAGACTCCAGGTTGCACTTAATTTTCTTAACAGAAAAACCAAAAAGAAAATAATACTTTGGCCAACCGAAAAATCAAGCCCATAGACCTCATGTATAGTTGAATAGTTCACTCTAATCAGATATGGTTTTATAGTAATTTTATATTTCCATTAATTATATTTTTGTTGTAGAATCTCCATATTTAAGTAAAACTAACAAAAAGATGCATTCTTTATTTAAATATGAATTTAATACTTGTAAATATTCAAGCGATTTGGCTGTTTTTGTCGATAAAGAGATACAGGGCGTCACACAAGTAACTTATCAACATTTTCATTTCAATTTTTAGGTGACCGATTACCTAGACATAGTAAAACAGCCAATGGACTTAGAAACCATGATGACTAAAGTGGACATGCACAAGTACAACTGCGCTAAGGAGTTCCTCGATGACATCGATCTTATATGCGCAAACGCACTGGAATATAACCCGGATAGGTGAGCGTGACTTCATTGTTCATGCGAACTGATAATATTGATGATTAGTTATACTAAATCTTGATATGAAAACATAGAATACTATAACTTGAGACAATCGTATGACTTAATTAATCTTGTAATGATTATCAGGACGACAATGTATTATAATCCTATACTATACATAAGCCCATACAGGAGGGAATATCACTAAGGAATATGCTTAAGTATATTACACCTAACAACTATGTTTTAAGTATGTCGCCATTCACGGGGCACATTATTAGACGCTGTGTTTCTACTCAGAATTTCTAACAGTGAAACTTAATAACTCGACCCTCGTGATCAACCGCAAATATAAGTCTAATCTTGTAACACCGGACTAACCTAGTGATCTTAATCACTTACATGCTACTACTGAAAATTTCTTAATGAAAAGACTCAATAATACTGTCCAACCCAGAGTTCGAACCCGAGGTGTCATGTACAGTAATAGTGTATGCTGCATCAGTGAGGCAGTAATAATCAAGTCAATATTGTGCTTCTAGCAATAGCACAATATACCATAACCTATATAAAAAAATAATATATTACGTAATGACAAATGCAAAATGTCGTCGTAGATAATTGTAGTATTCAATGTCTTTGTTAAAACAGAACCAAATTTTGCTATCCAGTTATTTGACTGTGGTGTATAACTTGAGTTATCTATTCAAGTACTGTTAAATTACTTATATTTTACATTTCTCTGTATATTTCTTTGATCCCCTAATTTCATGTAACCTATTCACCATTTATTTTAACACATGTTTATTTTCTTTCACATTCCCGGTGCCAATCAAAGGGCTAGAGGGATGTATAGGTATGAATGAAATAAACGCTTTATTAATAAAATAGTACATTAATATAATAGCATACATTATTATACACATTAATAACTACATTATTATTGCTAATTATTACTATAAATTATATTTACATCCTCTAACCTTTTGTCCGTTTAAAACTCGGACTTTTTGCATGTAGTTTTTAGCATGTTTTTTAGAGTATAATTATTATAAAAATGTATATTATATTAGTAAGATTTATATAATAATAATAATAATATCGTTTATTTATTATATAATACATATGACATAATTTATATTGATAGTGCAGATTTTGCTACACCTTTATAGTTATGCATAGTGATGCTAAAGTTACGGTCATATGGCCTTCTGCGTAACAAGCAAGTATTAACTTCAGTAAGATTGATAAATCCAATTATCTTCAATAGTGTTTTCCAAGGCTCTTGATAACAGTTAGCGTTAAAATACACTTATAGGTAAATATTTTCCACCAGGAAAGCAATATATTTTGTCTGAGATAAAATTATAACAACTTTTCAATCTTACCCAATTACGCTATTATACTCGATATCCTTTCTACCTTTTGTGTCCATCAATAACGTATTTACCAGAAATACTATGGGATTGTATTGCCTTATCCTTAGCAGTAGTATCGATAATATACCTATATAGAAATTAAGTATATTTTCATACATACATAGATTCACGCCTGTTTCCCAGAGGGGTAAGCAGAGACTACGGATTCTCATTTGCTACGATCCTGACACATTTCTCTGGCTTCATTCAATGCCATCACATTCCTCGTACATGCTCGTCGGTTTAAGGTGCTTTTAACCTGGCCTTTGTCCAGAACGCCTCCGATCTGATCGAGAAACGTTCGCCTAGGTCTTCCTCTTGCAACTGTTCCATTCACACTAGCCTTATAAACTTTCTTAGTCAGTCTTTTCTCGTCCATTCTTTCTACATGCCCAAACCAGCTTAGCATACCCTTTTCTATTCTTGTCACTATATCCACTTTTATGCCGCATCTCTCTCTAATCACACTATTCCTTATTCTATCTTTCAGAGTCACATATGCTTTTTAGCGCTCTCATTTCTACAGCACTTATTCTGCTCTCATGCTTCTTTTGCCATACCCAACTTTCACTTCCATACATAAGTGTGGGCACTAATAGTTCCATATGAACAGCCAAACGTGCCTTTTCGTATACATTTCGACTGTTCATAAAAGCGCGTAGAGCGCCATTCACTTTATTGCCAGCAATCATTCTCCTTTCAATATCTCCCTCATATTTACCATCCCTTCTAAACAAAGTACCCAAATATACGAACTCTTTCACTTGCTCCACTTTTTCTCCATCAATCATAATATTACACATCGTCACGCACTCCTTATTTTCAAATACCATTACTTTCGTTTTGCTTACATTTATTTTCATTCCTTTACTCTCATACATTTTATATTTAATTAATAGTAGCTTTCGCTAAGGATGCTGTTGGAAAATATATGCAAATAAATGAACAATACATTTGATTTGAAATAGAGATACCTTTAAGGAGTATTCGTGTATCATGAAGGCTGTATATCTTTTTAGACTGAGGTTTATCATACGTTTTGCTTTTGTTTAGTTGACACGAAACTCATGTTACATGATTATCACCCATATTTATTTAAGTAATTGTATCGAAGCGTATTAGTATAATAAATACTACACTGCAGACGCTTTAAGTTGCGTATCGAATAAGTTCGCGAACTAGTACCCATTTCACACTAATCCTCGCTATGGCGAATATTTGTACAAACAAAGATAACATTTAAATAGTTTAACAGCAATGGGAAAGTACTGGCACGCGAGCATAATAGATACTCAACTTTAGAAAAATAAAAAAATGACACAAACAGCTAACCTATAACTTTAAATACAAATTTGGATCCAGGACGTCATCAGACAAACAGATACGTCACGAGGCGTGCTCGCTTCTAGACCACGCGCATGCGCTGATCGACGTGGAGATGGACAGCGACTTCGAGCTTGAGTGTCAGGAGATAGCAAAGCGTCGACGCGAGGAGGGCAATATGGCCGATAACGATCTACCAGACTTTATTTATACAGCTTCTAATTTACGTAAGTAATATTATTAACGTTTCACCTATGTTGAAGATCACTGCTACAGTGGCTCTTAGCCAGATGTTATTATTAGGTTCCTCAAGAATTTGACTAGCAAATGCAAAAAGTATTTTCAAATACGACTGGTAGTTTCAGAGATAAGCGCGTTTAAACAAACTCTTTAGCTCCTTCAGATATGTGAATGGCTTAAAAATGGTTTAGGTATTGAAAAGATGTGTGGCTTTAGTAGATGCTAAAAGCAGTTATACAGGGTGTCCGGTAATTAATGGATAACCTTGAAATGTCTTATCCTGTATATACAATACTGCTTTTTCGAAAAATAAAATATGATTATCAAATCAAGTGGTTATGTATGAAATGATGCCCTTTCCATAAGGCAAGGGCATCATTTATACATTAAACATGCATTTCTATTTCTATTTATGCTTCATAGTTTTCTACTTACTGTCATAAATGATAACAAATTATACCTGTTTTCACCTGGCAACCGCCTGTTGTATATTTTACAGTATATAATTTTCTACCTAATTGTATGTAGAATTAACAAAAAATGTTTGGTCACTTAAAAATGTACTTAGTAGTGAGTAAATACAAACTTATTACATTTTTTGTAATTAAAAATTTTACGCCTGTAATGTGCAGCATATTCATAAATCATTATTTTATGTCGAGTATCATAGGAAACATACATATATGGAAATTGCGACAAATTTTTGTTCCGCAATTCAACCTGCAGCATAAGTTTGTGATGTGTAGAATTTCATAAATCGTTGTTTTATATTGAGTTTCATTTTAAATACTTATACAGACTGTTCGCTTAGACGAGGGACATATTGAAGGAGAGTACTCAGTATTCGATTTTCGTTCCAAATATGTAATAAACATATAACCTTATTTTTTATGAACACCAAGCACGCGAACCAAAACTTGCAAATAAACGATAGGTACTATCGACATGAGCGTCGGGTGACCATTTCAGAAAAAAATTATCTTACACATGTTGACCAGTTGAGTTTGTATCGCCTTAGAATCAGTAAATAAATGTAAAGTGTAAAAAACTCAAACAAAAAAAGGGCCGTGTCACGGGTGTTGGCCTGATGCAATTTTAACCTTAGGAGTAGAATAACAATAGCGTCACACTGATTGCCGAAAACACCCTCCCCGCGTGCACACCGCGCCTCGCACCGCCGTCCTGGCGCCGACGCGGCGACGGCGATGCGCCAACAGGACATACTCCCGCGCAACCCGCAGTCTGCACGAGTGCATTGCTACTTCCGCATTTCTGTTAGCGCGCTTCCGTATTTCGCGTCGATCCCGTGTGTATCGCGTATTTTGTGTAAACATTTGTGATAAGTTGATAACAGTAGAATCAGTTTTAAACATGACGACTTATCAGTATTCCAATTAAAAATACTGGGATATGGTTCGTGTCTATGCACTATCCAATGATAGTGTTCGGGGAGCAGTCAACTTGTACCGCGAGATGTTTTCCAACCGCCAGACTCCTTCGTACAACCTGATGTTGGGCATCAATCACGGATTGCGAACATTCGGACAATTCACCGTGCCGACGCATGCCCAAGGTCATGGAAGAGAGCCACACCCAGTTCATCTCCAAGAATATCTTGTATGTTCTTGTATTGTTCAAGTGTATCTTGGAATACTCTGAGCGTCACCCGCAGGAGAGTACTCGAAGTGCAGCAAGGCGGTTTGGAGTATCAAACTCAACCGTGTGGAAGCTACTCCATGAAAAAGGAATGCACCCATATCATTTTCGCCCTGTTCAAGAACTGGGGGCTAATGATTACCAGCCGCGAATTAATTTTTGCCAGTGGTTTTTATCAAATTTAAATAACAACATTTAGTTTACGGATGAAGCCACTTTTACAAAAATGGGCGTATTTAATATTCACAATGAACATTGGTGGAGCAGTGAAAACCCATATGTGACGCGACAGGACGCTTATCAACATAGGTTTAGTGTTAATGTGTGGGCAGGCATTTTGAACAATTGTTTGCTAGGCCCTTATTTTATCGAGGGAAGACTAGACAGCTTGTGTTATTTAAACATTTTAAAATAGTGTTGTGGACGAAATGCTGGACGATGTGCCCCTCAGTGCTCACCGCAACCTGTATTATCAACATGACGGAGCGCCCGCGCATTATCAGGTACGAGTACGTGAGTACCTAAACGCTCACTTTGGTGATAAGTGGACAGGTCGCGGAGGGCCTGTACCGTAGCCGCCTCGCTCTCCTGATCTCACCCCGTTAGATTTTTACTTATGGGGTGAAGTGAAGAGATTAGTGTACGTAACGGAATACTCGAACAGGGAGGAGTTGAAAGCGCGTATCACTAGTGCATTTAATAGTGTCCGAACTGATTCATTTGTACTCAATCGCGTTTAAGACAATATGCGGAAACGGGCTGAACTGTGCATCGCGCGGGAAGGTGCTCATTTTGAACAACGATTTTGTAAATAGTAAATTATCAATTAAGTTAATCGTTGTAAATAGGTGTGATTCCTTTTTTAAATACGCCAGAAATACTTATGTATTACTTAGAGCCTATTAACATCGTAAAGTTAATATTCGAAATTAGTATTTACAATAATTGCAAATAGCCAGGATCGAAGTATGAAGGGAAAAAGAATCATGCTTAAAGAGAAAATGACCTTTGAAGTAATAGGTAGTTAACGCTAGCCGCTAGCGCTAGAGTGTCCAACTTTACTGACTTTAGAGAATTTTCACGAATTGTTTGGTAGTTTATTTCTTTTTTATTTAACCGTATTTTATTTTGGAATACTTTTATTAGATTCGTGTATTCCTAAACTACAGCTGATTTCAATATGTCCTTCGTTTAACCGAACATACTGTATATACTTACGTACGTAAATCAGCAGTCAGTTCTTTTACTATAACTATCTATTCTATGTTTCAGATCATTCCATGATCGACTCAATAGCAAGTGATAAGTCGCCGAGAACTCCTCAGAACGGTGATAAGAGTGATCCACATTCAGCTAAACGTAAGCGCAGACGAATGAATGCGTGGTCTAAAGGTTTAGTCGTCAAGCGGCCCAGAACTTCAAGGGTAAGTTTGCCTTCAGTATTGTACAAGTAAACCTTATTTGGTATAATGGGTTGTAATTGTTATTTGTCTAATAGTAGAAGAGTACCTTGACATTGGGGAGCTAATTTTAGTAAAGGGTTAGTCATAGCATGGATGCATATCATACATCCAGGGCATGGTAGCATACTTAATTCTCTCTAATGTGTTTATAATGAACACCAAGGGCAATTTATACTGAAAATTACACGCCATGTCTCCAGTTCGCCAGAAAGTTGGGAATAATTAAAAAAATAAGCTATTTGTGTGATTCTGTACACGAACAGGTCACTAAGTCTTGTTAGTAGAATGACTTGAAAGGCGCTGAAATTACACTATTTTTTACGGATATTACTTAATTTGGAAATTTTAAACTAGTGTTGTTAACACTTACTAGATCCTTACTAATATTATAAACGCGAAAGTTTGTATGGAGATATGGATGTTTGTTACTCTTTCTCTAAACTCTAACTTGGTATGTAGATAGCTGAAGACCTGAATTCACACAAAGGCTTTTTATCCCGATATTCCCACGGGAATGGGACTTACGCGTGTGAAACCGCGGGGAAAATTAGTTATTTAAGTTACTCAAAGTATAAAAAGCTTTCAGATATAATTATAATTTTACACTTTTCCTAACGTTTGGGTTGTTGTTCAGCAGCCATTCATGGGGAGACTAAGATGTTGGATTTTTCAATGTCTTGCAGTGTAGTTATTTCAAAATACTTCAACATAATTTAATTGTTAGGTGCTTTAGTAAAGTATACATATATTGAATATCCAAATTGCATGTTCCACAGAACTTTAAAGACTCGAGTATGCCGATCACGGACGAGGAATCTAAGGAGAACAAGCCGATAACATCGACGCCGCTACCAAACGGCGACGTGACGTCATCGTCGGGGTCGGACGACGACGCGCCGCTGCGCCGGCCGCAGGACTCGGCCGACACCTCCGTGTTCAACATCACCGCGCAAACTGTCGTTAACAACCATGTGTTGGAGAGGTAAGTCTTGTGACGTGACGTCATCGTCGGGGTCGGACGACGACGCGCCGCTGCGCCGGCCGCAGGACTCGGCCGACACCTCCGTGTTCAACATCACCGCGCAAACTGTCGTTAACAACCATGTGTTGGAGAGGTAAGTCTTGTGACGTGACGTCATCGTCGGGGTCGGACGACGACGCGCCGCTGCGCCGGCCGCAGGACTCGGCCGACACCTCCGTGTTCAACATCACCGCGCAAACTGTCGTTAACAACCATGTGTTGGAGAGGTAAGTCTTGTGACGTGACGTCATCGTCGGGGTCGGACGACGACGCGCCGCTGCGCCGGCCGCAGGACTCGGCCGACACCTCCGTGTTCAACATCACCGCGCAAACTGTCGTTAACAACCATGTGTTGGAGAGGTAAGTCTTGTGACGTGACGTCATCGTCGGGGTCGGACGACGACGCGCCGCTGCGCCGGCCGCAGGACTCGGCCGACACCTCCGTGTTCAACATCACCGCGCAAACTGTCGTTAACAACCATGTGTTGGAGAGGTAAGTCTTGTGACGTGACGTCATCGTCGGGGTCGGACGACGACGCGCCGCTGCGCCGGCCGCAGGACTCGGCCGACACCTCCGTGTTCAACATCACCGCGCAAACTGTCGTTAACAACCATGTGTTGGAGAGGTAAGTCTTGTGACGTGACGTCATCGTCGGGGTCGGACGACGACGCGCCGCTGCGCCGGCCGCAGGACTCGGCCGACACCTCCGTGTTCAACATCACCGCGCAAACTGTCGTTAACAACCATGTGTTGGAGAGGTAAGTCTTGTGACGTGACGTCATCGTCGGGGTCGGACGACGACGCGCCGCTGCGCCGGCCGCAGGACTCGGCCGACACCTCCGTGTTCAACATCACCGCGCAAACTGTCGTTAACAACCATGTGTTGGAGAGGTAAGTCTTGTGACGTGACGTCATCGTCGGGGTCGGACGACGACGCGCCGCTGCGCCGGCCGCAGGACTCGGCCGACACCTCCGTGTTCAACATCACCGCGCAAACTGTCGTTAACAACCATGTGTTGGAGAGGTAAGTCTTGTGACGTGACGTCATCGTCGGGGTCGGACGACGACGCGCCGCTGCGCCGGCCGCAGGACTCGACCGACACCTCCGTGTTCAACATCACCGCGCAAACTGTCGTTAACAACCATGTTTTGGAGAGGTAAGTCTTGTGACGTGACGTCATCGTCGACCTCGACGCGATAAGTCTCTGTTTAATAGCTAAGCGCTCAGTGTCTGTTACACTTAGTTGTAATTTCGTCTGCCACGACCAATTTACTCGAAAAAGAAGGGTGCACTGCGCTTTTATTTGTGTTGCATTAATGTATGTTCTGTAAAAATATAGGGGTAATAAGTTTTATATATTTGAAGATGGAGACCTGGGTTTCCTAAACGTAGAATCAAAAACTTTAAAATATCTTCCATGAGCGCTATTAGCTCTCGGATCACAACATAAGGTTTGTACTTCTTCAAATGATTGATGCTAGTTTAAGCAAGGATGCTGTACTCAACTATTTTAAAAATGGTCATTGCCTATCTAACTTTCTATAAAAGTGCAGAAATACATATTTAATCAAATTAATTTTAATTGTTTACAGTCCGACGAAGTCGACGGAAAAGACGCCATCAAAGACATCACCAAAGAAGAGGAATTCGGGGCATGACGTTTCGACTGGAGGTACGTATTTATACCTTTTGTTGTATCTTATATTATTTTTATTTGCATGAAAATAGCTGCTTTTCTATTCTAGTATGAGAGAGGGAGATATGTATTAATAGGGTATTACACCCATTTCTGAAGTGTCTCAATTAGATTCTATAGTGCTAAAGAAGCACTAAAACTCACAAATTTTTTATTCAATCGGTATGTGCCATAAATAAGGATTAAAATTTTGCATTTTCAAATTTCGCGCGTAATTTGACGAAAATGCTGGACGCAGTGGAAGCCTTATTGCTCTGTGGTCATGACGTCAGTTGGCTGTGTAAACAAATGCAGTGATATTTTGTATGTTATGTTAGTTGTTTATATTTTCAAAATGAGTTATTATTCTACTTATCGTTGGTGTGCTATTTCTGAATGCAGTAATAAAAATAATAAAATGTCTATAGAGATTAAAGGTCCGCTCATCAGTTGACAATTCTTAGTTTACACAGCCGTATGACGTCATAACATGGCGATTACTATTAGGATGCGTTCCACTTAGCGTTCACGACGCCAAATAAGCTCATTTAGTAGTTCCACATGACGACTACGATCGTTGTGGTCGCGGCGAAAACGTCACTCATGACGTCATTACTCACGCTCACGCAAAGCTCACGACGACCCATGCTGAGAGGTGGATCGTCGAGAGCGTTGCGAAATTTGGCGCCATTTAAAAAATATAAAGTTGGTAACAAAGGTGGCGACAATGATAATTATTTTATTTAATGCGATTTTGATGAAACTATGAATACTTAAATAAGTAAACATTTTAATCTACATATTAATCTACATTTTTTTTAAATTACTTTTTAATTCTTCGTCAGAATAACGATTAATTACATTATCTTACGTGGTGTAAGTTTCCGTTTTTCACGATCATGATTTTGTTTAATGGTATTCCACTCTTCATCTGAACTGGATGAACTAGTACTTTCTAAAGCATTATTACGACGCTCTACCAAATATCCAAGTGTCGCCGTAAAAGACATTTTGAATATATTTGAATGTAAATTAATTAAATACTGCACAAAATTATGAAATACTAGGTTTTGCCCGCGGCTTCGCTCGCCTTAGTGTAGGTTTATGTTAAAATAGATTTTTAGTAGCCTAAATGTTATTCCAATGAATAAACAATAATACTGTAAATTTTCATCAAAAACCGTTCAGTATTTGAAATTTGTCGTTGCGTGAAAGACAAACGTCCATCCATCCTCACAAACTGTTACATTTATAATATTAGTAGAATATTATGTATATATTTTTAATATAAATCCTATTAACCAATTACTTTAAGAGTTTATTGGTTAGACTTACAAATTGTAACCTCTTTAAGCATTCGACTTTTTTTTCTAATTAACTCAATTTACATCAACGCTCAAAACACTCCATTATCCGTTCCACTTTACTTTACAATTGTAACGCTCGGAAGCAAGTGGAACGGGAAAAACCGTGGTCGTGAGCGCTAAGTGGAACGCACCCTTAATGGTGTTATGAAACAGACTAAAAAAACTGAAAAATAGGAATTGAATTTTAAAATTTATGAAAAATTAATTTTAAAATTCAATTCAATTTTTGCTTTATGAACTAAAACTAACGTTCTCCGACTGCTTTTTGTTTAAGCTATCACAATAATATATTTTCAGACTTTTTCTCATATAGAGTAAAATACCCTATTAGGTTTGGCTGAGTATACATTTTTACGACACTATTTCAGTTAGATTGTCTCAACACGAAAGAGTACGGTACGGTGTCTTTCCATATACAATGAATTTATACGGTGAAACCATACACTATTGTCATCTAAGCATTTTACTTCACTTTATAATTTTATATTCATTAACCAATTCAGTACTCGATTAGCGGTCATCGCGCGTGCTCCCTCGCTCCTTTGTATTTAACTTGGTCCGGTTAATAAATTCGTTTTTTTTATCTTAAAACAGACTTATCTTTAGCTAACCCCGAACTTTCTACATGGTCCTTCGAGCTACCAAAAAAAAAATCCCAGCAAGACGTGTTGGTATACCCACTAAAAAACCTGGGGTGTTCCCTCTCTCACCCAGTGGAGGAGGCCAGTTGGGAGCTTAAAAGATTCATCCATAGCAGGCCCTCCGTGTGGGTGCCGGCCGGGTCAATCGGACCCGACCACCTCTCGTCCCCAGGGGAGAGCCTGACCGCTCTCCCCTTTCGACGTTAGAAGGCGCGCGGGAACACCACGCGCGCCCTCTTGGGGCTTTTAATTTACGGGTGGCAGGGTCCCCTGAGGCCCTGTCACCCGGAGCCCTTAGGTGGGGGGCAGAAGAGCGACATAAGCGCGTCTCCTGCGCCCCCTCCTCCGGCGGCGGACATCAGGGGCGTAAGGTTCTTCCTCACGCCCCCGCCCCGCCGCCTCCTTCTGCGAGAATGTCATCTTGCAGAAGGAGCTCATTGCGCCCCAGCACCTGTCGTCGCCGACCATCTTGGATACGACGATCGGCAACGAGAGGTCGGGGCCAATCACGGCATCCAGGGCACAGCGCTCCGCGGCCCACGCCGGGCGCTCCCTCCAGCGTGTGCTGCGCCTTCTCCCAGTCACACTCCTCACAATGGTGACACCTGGTTGTCGGCTCCCTACCGGCTATCTTGCATAGGTACTCTCCGAAACACCCGTGTCTGGAGAGCACCTGAGTAAGTCGGTAGGTGAGCGGTCCGCGCCGTCTGTCCGTCCACTCCTTTAGCACCGGACGAACAGCCTCGACGGTCCTCACCCCGTAGCGGGGCTGGGCCAGTCTCTCATCCCATTTCGCCACAGTCGAGCCTGGGACCTTCGCGTCTCCACCGCCCTGTGCGTGGGTTCCTTGCCATGGAGCCGGAGATCCGCGCGCCAGCAATACACTGACGCTTGGACCTCCGCCTCCAAATCCCAGGGCGGCGACGCCGCCAAAACGCACGCCGCCTCATAGGAGACGGTGCGGTACGCCCGCGACACCCTGATCACCATCGCCCTCTGAGGTCTCCTTAGGAGGGCGACGTTTCGGCGATCGAGGGCGCCAGCCCAAATGGGCGCTCCGTAAAGGGCCATCGACCGCACCACCCCCAAATAGAGGCGGCGGCAGACGACACTCGGACCCCCGATATTCGGCAGCAGAGAGCTAAGCGCTCCCGCCGCCGACATAGCCGGAAGGCCAGGCGACTAAAATGGACGCGAAAGTTCCAGCGGCCGTCGAGGTGGAGCCCCAAGTATTTCATACTCGGCTCCACCCCGATGCGGACCTCTCCAACGATGATGTGGGCATCTGGTGGCGGCGCCCGCCGGGGCTCATGAAATAACAGGGCCTCGGACTTTTCCAGCGCCACCTCCAGTCCCAACATCCTAATCCTGCCGACAACCAGGGCCACTCCAGCCATGGCAAGACGGACAGCTGCCCCGTAATCCTCTCCCCGGGCCGTAACCAGTCGAGCGGGACCTCGCGAGTTTTGGTATTCGTATTTCCTTGGTGAATAACGCATATTGGTGAACTTGTGAGTGCCTCGTTTAGAACTAAGCGTATCGGATTGCAGTTACACGTGTCTACTGTGAACAGTTTCGTAATCGTGAGACTAGCAAAGTGTTTAGGTACCAATCCCTAGCAGCAAAGGGTGAAGTTCTAGACCAACCACTAGCAGTTTTTTCGAACATTCACGGCGGTGGAACGTTAGCAGAGTAATATCAGCGTCTCGAACTCGAGACAACCAGCATCAACAGCAGCAGCACTGGGTGTATATCAGCAGCGCTCAGTATCTACAGCAGTAGACACCAGTATCCAGGCATAGCAGAGCTTCGCTATTCAAAGTGCGTCATCAGCGAATCGGCAGTAGCCGAAAACCAGAGTTGTACAAGTAAGATCTTTCCTTTTATTTCCGTAATCTAAACCAGCAGCAGAATGGAGGATCTCTACGAACAACAACTCGAACTGAGCGACTTGATTAGGAAAGTATCGGTAAACATTAAGAAAGATAGCGCCGAAAGAAAATCAGATGATTATTTTAAGAGACGTTTAGAGTTGTTAGAGAGGTATTGGTCGGGTTTTCAGAATAATCATATAGCTATTTCTCAGTATGGTGTTAAAGAGCACGCATATTTTACGAATTCCGAGCATGGAAGTGTGAGTAAGGTCTATACAGCAAACAAATCCTTTATCAATGAGCAGCGCTTGCTGTTGTCTAGCAAACAAACGCCTCTAAAGATCGTTAGGAGTACTCAAGCAAAAAAGTAGGAGCATCAGCAAGCAGATTTAGATAAACCGGGACCATCGGGTAGCAAACAAACAACCAAATCGAACATTCTACGAACAATGGAGACGAAAGGCTCTACCAGCAATTTAGATGACATGATACGTAAGTAAGCATCAAATTTCAAAGCGTTTAAGAGAACAGTGATTTTCATGAATCTCGACTCCATGTCCGAAGAATGGGAGATGGAGGATGCTTTGAAAACATTACAAGAGCGCTGGTCGCAAATTGATACTCTTCACTGGGAGTTGGATAGTGAAATAGGTGGAGAGGATGATGAACGAACGGACGATGATTACGAAGAACCAGCATGAGCGATCATATTTAGAAAATTATCAATAAAAAGCTTTGGAGTATATCACACTGGGAGCACTCTACACCAAAAGCGGATATACCTGTTTTTTCAGGCAGTTATCAACACTGGACTTCGTTCAAGGACCTCTTTACCGAAACTATACATAATAACCCTCTACCTTATCGTCGGCTCAAAAAATGCAGTTTGTAAAGGGTAAGTAAGAGTAAGGGGTGAAGCTGAAAGACTGATCCAGCATCTCCCCATAAGTTCCGATAACTATAATACCTGTTGGGAGATATTGAACCATCTTTACAATAATAAAAAGCTTATTTTCACGTCCATCATTAATACTTTATTAGGTTGGCCTAGTACACAGCAACAAACACTATGCCATATCAAAAAACCGTATGACGTAGCATTAGAAAGCCTGTATGCCATACGGAACTTAGGGTTTGATATCAGCACGAGAAGCTTGATAGTGAAACATATGGCGATTATATCGATTCCCTAAAAAATTCAAGAGAACTACCAGTATTGCAAGAATTTTTAGACTACTTGGAGAGCAAGTTTACTAGCATGATAACTTCTCGTAGAAAGCAAGATCAAATAGCACCGAAATCTTATAACCATACATCCCAGGACGTTCCCGAAAATCAGAAAATTAGGCGATACAACGCTTCATTCGCTAACAAATTCATCAAACCGCAATCGAACCCAAAAGCCTTACACGTGTCCACGATCAAATGTCCATTGTGCAATCAACAACATGCTCTATTTAATTGCGCAAAATTTTTAAAGATGCCTAATGATATTAAATCCACCATTAAATCCATCGGACCAGAATCAGACAGAAATACATGTGCCTATAACAGCACACGTGTCACATAATAAACCGAATACGAATGAAGTTTTGTTGGCTACTGCCTTGGTAAAAGTTTCAGCTATCGACGGATCCTATCACGTTTTAAGAGCCCTCATAGACCCAGGGTCGCAAGTTTCTCTGATAAGAGAAAGCGCGACGAAGAAATTGGGATTAAAAAGATCGAAATTCCACGGCTTAATATTTGGTGTAGAAGTGGAAAACAATTGTAACGGTGTGACTACACTACAGTGTTCTTCAACGTATAATGACTTTTCGTTTGTCACGGACGTACTTATCATGAACAACATACTCAAAGATATTCCTCATAAGTCCTTTGACACATCGAAGTGCTCCTATATTGAAAATATTAAATTAGCGGTCCATACTTTCACGTTAGCCGTCAAGTGGATTTATTATTAAGCGCCCAGGTTAATGGAATGATATTGTTAGGAGGTTTGATAAAAGGTGAAAGCTTATCGCAACCCGTGTTGCAAGAAACCCAGCTTGGTTGGATCATATACGGAGGTGGCGAAATGTCGTCATTTCAATTTAATGTAGTCCTAAATAATATCCAAAATATACAACAGTTTTGGGAGATCGAGGATATAAGCGAAACGTCAATCTTATCCGTGGAAGATCAGCAATGCGTTATACTTACTTTTATGAATCAACTACAAAACGTCGTGAAGATGGGCGATATGAGGTCAAACTGCCATTAAAACCTGACATCGATGAAAAGCTCATCTAAACAAATAGCGATAGCGCAGTTCAAAAGTACGGAGCCTAAATTTAGTAAACAGCCTATTTTATCAGATCAATACAAGGCATTTATCAGTGAGTACATAGGCTTAGGACATATGGTGCTTAGTTACAGCGATCATAACAATGAAGCGCGCTCGTGTTACTTACCGCACCATTGTGTGCAACGGGCAGAATCAGCAACTACCAAGCTGCGCGAAGTATTCAACGCGTCAGCAAAGATGTCTAGCTGATATAGTGTAAATGACCTGTCGTACAAAGGGCCGAATTTACAACAGGACTTACAAGAACTTATATTGAAGTGGCGTAAATATCATTATGCATATACATCTGACATTGAAAAAATGTACAGAAAGATAATGGTAAATAAAGCAGATCAACAATACCAGCGGATCATCTGGAGGCATGCACCGGATCAAGCATTACAAACGTACAATCTCGCCACAGTAACGTATGGAACAAAAGCAGCCCTGTTCGTAGCCATGATAACTCTCAAACGCTTGGTTGCGGATGAGCGCACTCGATATCCTGATGCTGCTAAGGCTTTGGAAGAGTCATTTTACATGGATGACCTGGTCCATGGATTACACTCCATAGATCAAGGTAGAGCACTTATCGATGAACTGAATAAATTGTTGAGAACTGTTAGTTTTACGCTAAGAAAATGGTCTGCCAATCATCCGGATCTTCTCCAAAATATTGAGCACCACAACAGCATTGGCGAAATAATTTTTAATTTCAAATCCGAAAGTATATCCAAAACGTTAAGTCTATAATGGAACTCTTGCAATGACAAGTTTACTTTCAGTTTTGTTTTATCTGATCCGAAAGCTAAAATGACTAAACGACTACTTTTATCGGAAATCCCTAAGGTATTTGATCCCCTCGGATGGTTGTCACCGCTAACTACTAAATTAAAACTAATATTTCAGCAGCTTTGGTTCAACAAAATGCATTGTGATGAAGAAGTCTCTCAAAGTATCAAAAAAGAATGGGTTGCAATAAATGCTGTTATGGAAGCTGTAAATCAATGCGAGATACCGCGCTGGATAGGATATCAACCTAATAACATAAATGAATGCAAGGTTATTGTGACGCCTCTACGCAAGCTTATGCTGCGGTTATTTACGCGCGAATACGGCAAGGCAAAGAAACATCTGTAGTACTAGTCGTTGCCAAAGCTCGACTAGTACCTATCTCTAAGAGCGTATCCCTGCCGAGATTAGAGTTAAATGGAGCACATTTGTTAGCAAAGTTAATGATTATTCATTAACTTTGCTTATATTATTATTGCTTATAGTATTCATTAACCTTATGGATATTAATTGCTTTAGCGAATTAGATATTCGAAAATATGGGTGGACTGACTCAATGGTAGTCTTAGGATGGCTACAAGGGGAGCCCAGCCGATGGAAACCCTTTGTTGCAAATAGAACTAAAATTATTAGAGATATAATGAAACCAAGCTGCTGGAGATATGTTACGTCGGAGGATAACCCAGCAGATCCTGCTAGCAGAGGCATATCTGCCTCACAATTGAAAAACCATACGCTGTAGTGGCAAGGACCACAATCATTAAAATCATTTGATGAGAAACTAAACACCAAAACTATTAATAGTACTGATCAAGAAGTAATAAAACGAAGAAAAAAAGAAGCCAGAGAAGTGTGTCAGGATCGTAGCAAATGGAAATCCGTAGTCTCTGCCTACCCCTCTGGGAAACAGGCGTGAATTTATGTATGTATGTATGTATCAAGAAGTAAGGGCTAATTTCAAACCAATTAACATAAACTCTATCCAAAATAGCAAAGAAACCATCTTATTACAGCTTTTGCTTAAATTTAGTTCAATCGATAAAGTTATTAGAATCTTAGCTTGGATTTTACGAGCGTTTAAAACAGTACACTTTGTAAAGTGTGCAACCACGGCAGATCAGAATATTGTCTTGCCCAGTTTTCTAACATTACATGAATTAAGGTAAGCAAAATTATTTATTACAAAATACATACAAAGAACAGAGATTTCAGACGGAATATTTTCGTTAAGAAAAGATAGTAAATTAAACAAAAAAGTAATTTATTAAAATTAAATCCCTTTCTTGATAAGGAGGGAATTTTAAGTTGGAGGGCGCTTGAGCAATACAAATATGAGCATGGAGATGAAACATCCTGCCATATTGCCTCATATCAGTCGACTTACAATTCTGTTAATCCAACAAGCTCCTCAGCTTACTTTCCATGTTGGTCCAAGGCTAACTTTATTTTATTTCAGACAGAGTTATTGGATAATTAGTGGGAATATAGCCGTAAGAAAGATAAGAAACATGAGCCTAGATTACAGCACCATCTAATGGGGGAGCTACCCCAAGCTAGAAGCAACCCTGCCCCGCCATTCTGTCATACTTGGGGGAGTGGATTATACAGGTTATGTAGATGTAAAATGTAATAAGGGACGGGGAATCAAGACAATTAAAGGATATATCGCTTTGTTTATTTGTATGGCGACTAAAGCTGTACACTTAGAGCTCGTATCCGATTTACGTAGTTCGGCGTTTTTAGCAGCTTTACGTCAAATGGCGGCACGGAGAGGAGCGCCACGACATATTTACGATAACGGCATGAATTTCGTAGGAGCAAATAGGGTGCTTCAAGAAAGTTATCATGATTTCCGAAGTATTTATGACAGCAAGTCTTTTGCGGAACTTGCTGATCTAAATATAGAATGGCATTTTAATGCCCCTTCCTGGCCAAGTGTTGGTGGCTTATAGGAGCGGGCTGTAAGAAGCTTAAAGCACCACCTCAAACGAGTTATAGGCAATCAAAAATTTGGGACCCTTCGGGGAATGCAGCATGATACTAACTTAGGTGGAGGTTTGTCTAAACTCCAGACCTTTATGCGCTTTATCAGAGTACATCGAAGATTTAAACATTCTTACCCCAGCCCATTTCTTATCCGGAAGATGCGGAACCGGTATCATTGAAACGCGCGAAGATGCTCGGACTAGATGGTATTTATTAGCCAAGTTGCTAAATGATAACTGGAAGAAATGGAAACAAGAATATCTTACTCAACTACCCATAAGAAGCAAATGGCGTAGAACTGAGCAGAACATTAACATCGGTGATTTAGTGACTATCCACGACGACAACCTGCCTCCTGCTAAATGGATGATGGGTAGAGTAATTGAGACTCATTCAGGTCTAGACGGATTGGTTCGTATCGTAACATTAAAAACAAAAGGTGGAATCATCAAGCGGCCTATTGTTAAACTTTCAGTCTTGCCGATTGAGCCTGCGGCAAGTAGTACGGAGGATAGCAATAATATTCAACAAAATAATAATAACCAGGAACCCGAACCCGGCCGCATAATGAACAAGAAGCCCACGTCTAAATTTGCATCTTTAGCAATATCACTTGTATATTTCCTTTCGTTATTGACGAACTCACACGCAGCATTCAATATATCAGTTTTACCTAGCAACAACTCTCTTTATTTTCAGTCGATATCGATAACATGCAAGTTATCCGAGATAATTGGAACTTAATTGTCTATTACGACATGCGCTCGTATTGGGAAGGAAATACTGCTGCAATAAAGATTTTCGATTATTTAGAAAGACTCTGCTCATTCCTGAGTGACAAAAGTCATTTTGGTTTGATAACGCTACAATTAAATCATGACTACAAGGAATTGTTGCACTATAATGAACTTATGCTGAACCAACACTTAGGCGCGCGCACGAGGCAGCGTCGCGGTCTCGTTAATGGTATCGGTTACATGGCCAACAGTCTGTTCGGCATATTAGACAAACGATTCGCGGCAAAGTACGCACTAGATATAAAACTTGTAAAACAAAACGAGCAACATCTCGCTAACTTGTTAAGAAATCAGACCTCTGTCATTGAGGCGGAATACAATGTATTAAAGAGAACCGAACAAACTATTCAAATACAGCACAAAACTATAAATAAACACATAAACCAATTACACAATGCTGTTCTTAATATCAAGCAAAAAGTTGAAAACTTAGATAGAACGCAGGATTTTACCTTGTCCGCAGTAACGGCTATCAGTTTAGTTACAAATCTGAAAAGAATCCAGGATACCCTGTTGGATACTATCATTGATGTTTGCCATGGCAAATTCAACACTCTCCAGCTTACACCAGATCAATTACTGTAAGTTCATTTCTGGCCAATTGACATAGGATATTACCTTACCTGTAGATAGTATACAATCCGATCTAAGACATATTTATAATATGCTAAAAATAAAGCGAGAATGATGAAGGACTACTTTATATTTGAAATTACTTTGCCACTGACCAGCAGAGACTGCTACAAAATTTACAAGATTTTACCCGTGCCTCAACAAGTTCAAAATAATATGATTAGCGTACTACCAACTGCAGAGTATTTTGCTATTAACTTAAGAAAATACGCTTTCTTCAGCATGTCATTTTTGGACCTTCAGTTATGTCTGCATAACGATCACTCGTACATGTGCCTAATAAACAAACCAATTAACCACTTATCCATTGATGAAAAATTTTGCACACTAGACAATAACGGTGAACAATGCATTGTAACTAAATCGCTTTGCCAAGACATATGGCTTGAATCAAATAATCCATCGAGGTATTTCTATTTTTGTTGCAACACACATGCTTTAAGGATTATATGTCAAGATCAAGTTGCATTTAAACAGGTGACTGGTGCTGGTATTATTGACCTAGATTCCAAATGTATAGATTCCAAGAGTAAAGATTTTACTCTATATTCTCATGCCAAATTAACCAATACGATTCAACCTAACTCTGGAATTCCAATCCCTCAGATAGCAGAATTAAACCACATTGTTAACATATCGTTATCTCACTACTCAGAATATGATGATCCATTGAATAGCACATTAGTTAATCTGGAAAAACGAATAGAACAGCTGAAATCTGCCAATACTCCCTCCTTAGATTACACTCTGTCGACGCATGATATTCATCAGTATGTTGTTTGTTACGGCTTGCTGGGTGTGGCAGTTTTGATAGCGGTATACATTTTATGGAGAAGAAGACAAGTAGTTGCTTCGGTGGATATTTCGCAAAGTGTGGCAAATAGTGTAGTGTTTTCGCGAAAGCTGAGTACGGCTGAGCTGAGAGAATTACCTGGTGCGGCAAATAACTCTAAAACGGACAGAGCTATCTCACCTATAGTGAAAAATGACGATTTAAATTAGAAGATGTGTGAATTTTGTATCTTTTTAGCCCGGGAGCAAGTACGGTGAAACCATACACTATTGTCAACTAAGCATTTTACTTCAGTTTATAATTTTATATTCATTAACCAATTCAGTACTCGATTAGCGGTCATCGCGCATGCTCCCTCGCTCTTTTGTATTTTAACTTGGTCCGATTAATAAATTCGTTATTTTTATCTTAAAACAGACTTATCTTTAGCTAACTCCGAACCTTCTACAGAACTTGATAGCCGAGAACAACGATTTTACGTACGTTTTTGTCATGTAGGATTGTGACATTTTGTAGATGATGGTTAATTAGTTAATATTGTGGATTCATCATCACTGCTTCAAATATTCACTATACCAAATAAACAGGATGCCGACGATATTCCTGGTATTATGGTACATAAGGGTGTAAAAATGATACATTAAATTATTGCCATAATTGTATCGCTAAAAAACGTGAGATAATTGAATTATTATTCACCACAATCGAGTGTTAATAAGATTTGCATCTAATTGTTTATCGACTCGATGCATCGTACCTGTGGTTTTTGACCACATGCTAGTTACCGTACGATTGGCACGAATGATTAGTAAAAGTGCTTCTACTTTATCTACCACCCAACTTATATAAAACAATTATTTTGTTGCAGATGCCGAGAAAGTACTGATAAACAAGACTGAGTTAGATAACATTATATATAAAAACGCGAAATCGCTGCGGAGCATCGGGCTCGAAGCCCTGCTGGCCCTGCACGCGCAGCTCACGCACGCGGTGCGCACGCACGCCGCGCGGGCCGAGCGCGCGCGCCTGCTGCTCGAGCTGCAGCACGTCGTGGCGCGCTACGTGCAGCACAGGAAGTGAGCGCCAGCCACACAACCAACTTGTTGTCAAATTGTTACGTTTGAACATTTCATGTACGAACCGAGTTACTTTTTCGACCCTGTTTGTTATATTTGAAACTGAATCTTCGATGGAATTCTTTTTTTTGGTACGTGTTGCTAGGATCTCGATTTTGTCCAAACGTATACGCGTATGTGTTTAGGAAGTGAACTAGAGGTAGAATAATACGAGTTGTATCCACTGTGGGCGAGAGCTCACAAATTGTTAGGTATGTTCTTGTATGGGACGGCACGCGACATTTAAAAAGCCCGTTAGGAAATGTTCCGAGCTTCTGAGTATTCGGGTAGTGAGACATTTTTTTATTATGTATGTGTTGTTGTTCTTGAAGGGTGATAATTCTGACTCTTTTTTTAAATTAGAGTGTTTATGTATAGGTGGCATGCTGCCTTATCGACACAAATTAGACAGGCAGAGATGGTCAGCTCAATATTGAAAACTAATACAGCAATTAATATTCACTCAACTCGAACCTCACTCGCGGTAAGCACGTATAAGTGAGTGCGTCTGTTTTAACCCATTCTTATATATCAGCCATCTATACCTTTCTAATTTGTGGTATCGATATTAAAACTTTAAAAGCGTTCGTGTCATTCAATATGTGGTTGTGTCTGTACATAGTAAATGTGTGCGTTTTATAATGACGTAAATAAATTTTTATCTGCGTGTGTGGATATATTTTTACGCGTACAACAATGCCATCTATAATTTGAATGCTCTAACTTTTGGCACAAATTTGATAGATATAGATAGATTTAATGCTAGGCAATACCATTAATTAGTGCGACAAAATCTGTTTAAGGCTTATTGCTAGGCGGTTACCAATAATGAATGCTATTAAATCCGTTTACGTTTAAATTCAATGACGATTCGATGTTCGTGTCGACGTAAGATGATACAACGCAGTAATTCATATTCGGCCAATCCAGAAACGATAGGAGTACTTCCTTCGTCGTTTGTGTAACTTCGGCCTCCTGCTATCTTTCTCGGACGACGCTGAGGTGGTATTAGTAATCGAACACCCTTTGCGTCAGTCACTTAAGCTCAACGGCCCAATTGTAAAGCTAAACGCAGACAACGCACGTTAGTTGAACATGGCGTTTACTAACTAATATTTGGTCGCCTTGATTCGAAATTGCTATAATGCATACGCCTCACGTATATATATGACTACGTCTGATTGCGCAACTTGGCATTCTGTATCTACCTAATTTGTGTCAATAAGCAGCCAATAGCACAATTTAGTTGTGCTATCAACGTCCTAGCTCATCAATATCCGGTATCTATATTCCATAAACAAATGTTTTTGGGTGCTCCAATGCTGCAATGGTTTAAGTAGACATATCGCCTTTACTATAGTGCCGACAGATATAGGTTCAATCTTCTTACGAGACAAGTATGCGGTCTATAGATAGTAGTTCTGAGTTTGAGTGTTTTGTTATAAACTGCTTAGGAACAGACTCACAGCCGTAGCCTCTAGTGCAGGCGTTTTCTATTACAAAAGAAATATATATATATATATATATATATAATGCAAACTGCTTGTGACCACGACCAGTGCAATTTGGTCAAAACGTCGTGCAATCCGTACCTTAAGCACTAATGTGTACAATTGGCTATCGTTCTTGTGCTCACCAGGCGGCGCTACTAGCAAGTAAGCTCCTGTCAATACTGTCACAGCTACTGTCAAAAGCCGTATTTGTTGGTAACAATTGTTGGTTGCTATGGTTACTGTTGAAGTGACTATAGAGTATGATGTCTAGAGACCTTACTATGTACTAGCACCTCTAGCGGTGAATTCAAGCGCGACAACCATCATTGCATTCCAATGTATTGTCAACGCTCGTAAATTCGTGTTAATAGATCTTTAACAAGAGGTATTATCATATAATATCTATTTATCTGTCTGTTTAGTATCATTATTGAGTTTCGATTACTAATAGTAACTTGAACTATTCGTTTGTGGAATATAGCAGCCGGGCTAAATAAATGTGCCGTTCAAAAATGGCCTAATATATTTCTTTAATTTGGGGTATGTCGACTGTATTTCTAGTAAGGGTTGTTTCATTTATTACTTAAGACAATTTGGAAGAAAAATAGATTTAAACGCTAAATTTTAAATAGGTGTGTGAGCAAGTTTGTTACCATATCAATTTCTCTTATAAAGGAGCGGCGTATGCCTAGTAAGCTGACCATTCAACTGCCACTAAGAGATCACGAGCTCAATGCTGACCTTATGTGTATATTTAATAGTTCATTATAACACGCTTAAACAGTAAATACCCCAAACCACACAGCAAATGAAACTTGCATATCTCAGGGTTCTTTATTATAAGTGAGGTTCGCCGACTCACTGGGAAAGCGTTGTGATCTATGCACTAATACTTCATACGAGAAGACTACCTGTACACATTAGTGAAACCTATAATAACAGGACTGGTAGTATTACAGTATTATTGCAAAGACAGATAGTGGTTCAAGTCATCTTACGTAATAATCGAACAGCCCCTAATTAGTGTAGCTTTAGAACAAATTTTTGTAATAAAAGCTTACTCCACCCAATCATATCTAATTATGACTAGTTATAAAAAACGTAAGTTGTGGTCCATACGGTTGGACAAAAAATAACGATCACTGCCTATACCTGGCTAGCGATAATTTTACCGAATAAGACCGGTTATTACCGAATAAATGTGGTTGATAAGTAGCCGATTAACTGTTAACCATTCCTAATCAGCCAAATTGTGAGTGAGATTACCGATATATTATGTTTGGTTGTAATGCCATTGGTTGTTTACCACGAATTAGTTACATCGTCACTGTAAGACGAATAAATATTGACTAATTTTATATACAAGAAATTTATAAAGTACGAGCTAGCATTCACAATGCAGCAACGCCTTATTTATTTGTGTTTAATATTTTAGGGGATTCTCACGATGATAAAACAAAGGTATAAAAAATATATAAAAAGTAGGTATATTAAATTTTTTGTTAGTATAATTTAACTTTTCACCAACAGATGGCGTTGTTCGCAATCCAGGACTAACTTATTAATTTTCAAACAACTGAATATAATAACGAATTAGTTAATAAATCGATGTTAAGTTATCCATTGGCATTACAACCTGACGCCTAGGTTAGGTTTAAACCTTAAAACTATAACGCCGTGGTCTGTGATATGTACAGGAGGTTTATATTGCATGTAAATAGTACATCAGCTTCGAACACGTAGTCCTATTTAATTGAATTCAATTATAGAATACTGTAATATTGACAGGTAATGTTTTTTTAAATACGAATGTAAGGCAAAGGTACTCCAGCATTTCTTACTCTTACATTATGAGCATGTTTCAGATGTAAATATGGCGCTGAAGTCACATTATCTTTTATTCACATTTAAAATTTTATTTTATTTTTATAACGATTAAATAGGACCTGTGTACAAATTCCCGAATGTTAAACATTATTGATAATAAATAAATCATAGTTCGTTAGATCCAAAATTATAAAGCAATTTGGCTTTTTAGGCGTGAAAACTAAATTATGCACTGAATTGCGTGTTAAATTTTACCAAATAAGCTGAACTAATATTGCTTACATAGAATAAGGTTGTACTAACAATAAAGTTTAGGTAATCTTTTTTCATTCACGTTTGCTAATTTTTAATTTAAATTATTTGTGACGTCGTTGGGAATGCGTACATTCGGATTAAGTAATATGCGGTGATGCGGTTAAAGAGTTGTTTAGTTAAGGAAAGGACCGGAGGTATATTGATAACAGTTACAAAATACACGTCAATGAGAATGACGCGAATATGCGCCACACTGACACATTCCGCGTCATCTTTGCAACAACATAAGACTTTCAAAATTGGAATGTATTCATTTGTCATGTACTAATGGCTTAATTAACTAAACAACCAGTTAATGTAAAGGAATTTAATGTATGTTGACAGCAGTTGTTTGATGTGTACACTCATTTGCTTATAGGTTCGACACAAAGGCGTCTCAAATATATTTACGCAATTAAAACCACGTAATTAGTGCGTGGATTAAAATTGTGACTAATTACGAAAGAACAATTGAATATGATTAAAACTTTCATTGCTTAGGACATTATAAGTATATATTGTTGTCGACGCAGGTCGAATTCTTTTATGAAATCAAATCTATGAAGTAAATTGATTCATTAAGCTCATATAGAATATCAAAGTAATACTGTAAACTTACATAATATTAGTATTATAACATTTAAATTGAGAACGTATTCAAATTCAAATGTTTGATTTTACGCATCGACAATTATTATACTTGGGTCTATGATACCTATCATTGTCTTCCCACAAAAGAAAATAGATTTTCTTGTCGTCACAAGATGGTTGCCACCATCCTCGAAAAAGCGCGGACATGCCTATATTATTGCTTTGTTACTGAAATGAAATTCGTGATTATGAATATACATGAATTATTTGTGTCGAATGGCTGTACTATAACGAATATTATGTCAATTACAATAAATATTAAAATAAAGTGTGCACGTCAGCAACCGCCATCATACGTCGAAATATTTTATAGGAAAGTTTTGACTTAATATTAAATAAAAGTTCGTTGAATGTATTGGAGTAGAGATAAAACTGCCATGCTCTGGATCGAATCGGGTATAAATTAAATTTATTTTTCTGTATGTTAATTATACTATGTGTTAAAACAGTAGTTCAGATTTTTATTATAGTTTACTACAAAATACATGTTTTATTATATTTGAGACATTATTTTAAAGCAGTGAATCCCAATCTGCAATAAATATTGCTTGGTTAGATCGTGCCAGCCTTCATTACCATACCATAACAAGGCAGACACGAATGACTAATATTTTTAACAGAATCTTGGTGATATTAATACCCCACTTCTACATAAAGGAAAGAAAAGATATGAAATTTAATTAAATTATGAAATAATTACTTGTATTTTTACAATGAAGTGGTGTCTCTTTAAATAATCAATTGATTATTATTGTGAGATATATTAGTGTACGAATAATTCATTTGCTTTTCGATACGTGACTGTCACATACTTAGACGTTTGCTTACAACCTTTCAAGCAATTAGGTAATACTATAGCAGTTTTACTTCACCGTTGAAATTATAATTTAGACAGTCAGGTCAACATTTAAAATTACTTATAATACAATTTTACTAGTCTAATAAATCTGTTTTTCTAGTACGTGAACGTTTATACGAACAAAAGAGTGACACAAAATATAAAATTGGGAACCACTGTTTTAGCGTTATTTATTTAAGACATTATTAACTATATAAAATAGTAACTACTGTTTTAAACTGTAACGAATTTTGAAAATCTTCTCTCTTGTAATATATACCAAAGTATAAAGACGTCATTTTAAAATATCTTTGCAGTGCGGTAGACATAGATTAAGAGAGAACGTTTAAATATTATAGTATTAATATACCGCACTGCTTCGGTATGCTAAAATTACTTACTGAGTATTATTATTTTCTTGGTAGTTATAGGATCTAAGAGGAAAACAAAAAACAAAAAAAGTAATGAAAAAAAAATGATTTTTAGTTAAATTACGAAGACAGTTTAAACTCTGGCGAAACTGTGTAGAGATAGTTTAAACTCTCTTGTATAGTTTAAACTGATATTACGGGACTTAAACCTATCTTCAAATCTTCTGAGAAAACTCTAAATTATCCCCAAAAACTGTATTAAAATAATCCCAAAAATGGTATATATTACAAGTACTAAGACTAGTGTATTTATATTCTTTTATATAAGTACTTAATATAATTCATGTAACTTACTAGTATTTCTGTAATGTGTATATAATAAATATTTATCAAAGTTCGAATATTATTGATACAAAGCCGTGTGATATTGATGGAATAAACGCAACATATAGCCGATATGTTCAATACATAGTTACCTTAAAACCTGATCAAGCCTACCCCTGACGTTTAGAAATAATTCTGGTACTTAACTGACAATTGAGTTCCAAGTTTATCAGTCTACTAATATACATAAGCTTTCGCTTCCAATTTGAGCCACAACAGTCTTTAGCTTTCTGCATCAAGTCTGTCCTAGACATCCATATGAAGTCGACAATTATAATAATGATTTGCATTAGACAATTTTCTATTATAAACAACTATAAAAGCTTACATTTAAATTGGTTCTACTCATGTCTTTGATGAAAGCTGGAGATTATCCGCTGAAGACACTGTTTTAAAAATATTCTCGGTATTATATTTCAATTAGTAAAATACTTTTTATAAAAGCTGGCAATAGACCTAGTAATGTAGCCAGAGTAAACAAGTATTTGATCAAATACTTGTTTACTTAAACGTAAAATATGTTGACATCATGTCGAACTTAAGATCTTTGTCATTACTTAGCAGAATTATTTTTAAATGTCATGTTAAGTCCTCAGGCCTATTATAGCAGGGGTATTATAGGAGAAAAATAGATTAGGTCAGATTTCAATTGTTTTGTCACACCCATAACTCCAGAATGTTTATCATTTGTCACGTTTCTAAAATTGTAATACCTCGTGCTGGGCCTAACAAACTCCATTTACTTATATGCAATGTTTAAATTTAAAATTTGATGTCAATTTAAAAGGTGTAAGTAAATGGCGCGAATTTCTGTTTAACCCATGATTATTGTTTTGTTTTTCTACATTGGCATGATGAATTGTGTTTGACTTTAATGAAGAGTTATTTTATACTAAATATATCATTGACAAGTTATATACCCGTGTAACAGCCAGAACACGTGATGTGGCATCTTAGGCATCCATTGCACCATTGCGCAGTTTATATTTTAGTGTAAATTTAATTTAAGTGCTGATAATTTACTCGAATAACTGACATTTTTATTTATTTTATAATAAGGATCACGGGTTAAACATGAATTTGATAATTAATTACAATAGATAGAACTGTTTATAAAATTGTGACCAGACATTGTCAAAACTGTATTGCCTAACAACTGTAGAAAGAGAACGAAATACGTTGAGTATGTGTGAGTGAGGTGGAAAGAGAATATAATGCGATCTTTCTATAGTTGTGGGGTAGGTATAAAACTATGCTTGCATTTGCTCAATGTGGACTATCTACGATAATTAGTAAGATCACAGTATCCACCGTTCGACTAGTGTATAATTTTGTATTTATAAAATCATATTTAATGAAACTGAAAATAAAAGGGTATGATTTCATGTGATATCTAAAGGTGTGTTATTATTTGTGTTTATTTCCCGCCATTTAGTGTTTGAAGTCTTTAAGAAGTCATAAAGCTGTTCGAATTTTGAAATAAGAATAAATTGATTTTTGGAAAGCGTAGTCTGTGGTCTATTCTTTCTAACACGGATAGGAGGTCCATGTCCAGCAGTAACATCGTTTATTTAAAAGTAATTGCTTACAAATCGAAATGATAAAGCAGAAATCTCAAAAATAAAAGCACGGTACATGTTTATACAGATTTTCAGAACAGAGTAAGTGGACTATAGCCTAACCTTTCTCACACTGAGAAGAGGCCCATGCCCTGTAGTGGCATCGTTTATTTTTATAGGACTGATAATATTATAAAGTAGTAAGTAATTAGGAAGGTACTTACGAAGCGAAATGATAAAGCAGAAATTTCAAAAATATACGCTCTAGACATGTTTATACAATAATTTCAGAACAGCTACGTTCTAGCTAGAGGATGGCTGGTTCAAGAATATTTTATACCGAGAGTGCAGTAAGAATGTTACGAGTGTGAATTATTCAAAAGGATATGCCACAATCTAACCTTTTGAAGTTTGCCGCGAGCTGTCGGATAGAGCGCACGCATAACGGTACTTGGTGCTAATGTAGGTATTTTAAAATACCTTTCATTGTATTTTTACGTGGCAAAGCATGAAATGGATAAAATGCTATAGACAATCTAAGACATACCCGATTCCAGAAAAGTATTAGTATTATTACATTCGCTTACTCCGGATTTTGCTGCTAGTTCGGGATCATTATTTATGTCAAAAAATAATAAGTTAGAGTCAGTATTTTCTACTCAAGAATTTGGAAGTGTTTAAAAAAAAAAGATACAGCTCCAGGAGATGATAGCATTTCTTATACAATGTTATAGGTACTACTTACGTGATGTAGCCAAACAACATTTACTTGATATAGGTACCTATTTAATAATATTACACATTAAAATAATTCCTATCCCGAAAGTCAACAATAATTATAATTCACAAGTTAAGTTAAGACCTATATCCCTTATATCGTGTATATGTAAGACATCTGATGCCTTATAATTAGAGTGGTTTACTGAGTCAGAAAATTCTATCATATTCCACTGTCGGGTTTAAGAAGTCTCAATCCTATTTAGATGCATTAACTCTAGTGCCTTACCTATATTTAGTTATATATATTTAGTTATTATATATATAGTTAGCAGAGAGTAGTTGGAGAGAGCACGTGACACATTTGCATCGTCTATATGTGTCTTTAATTAGAAGCCGTATGGATTAAGGATGTCTTATTTATGATAGCAGTGCTAAAAGTCACATTTCTAAATTGGATAAGATACAAAACCAGGCTTTGAGAGTTATCGGTGGATTTATTTAAAGCTCACCAATATATGTCATGGAGAGCGAATTGAATATCGCACCACTGTTTGTTAGGAGGCAATACCTGAACTACAAATATTTTTGGAAAATTCTTTCTTGGTTTAATAATACTTCAGTTGGTTTAATACAAGTGTGGCAACTCCGCACAGACGAAGAAGTTCAGCCTACATTTAACAGATGGTAATACAATCGCACTTCACATGACGTCATACTATTCAGCATCGCACAAGTGAAGTTTACACAGCGACTAAGTACTATATACAAGCGCCCGACATCAACCGTCGGGCCGCGGCCCGCCAGGCACGATCAACCAGCCTGGTCGGAAGATCCTCGCTTTGTGTTGGAGGGACTTCACACCCTGTTCCTCCACATTGGTGACCCCGACGTGATCATCCAGATCAGCAGCAGCAACCATTGCCATCATCTTCACTTCTCTCACACAGCACTTCTCCAGATGAGCAGTAATCAAGTCGCAGCCAGCCAGCCTCTTCGGCCTCAACAGGGACCACCATACGTCTGCAGCGGACGCGCAGACTGGTCTTCCCTACGGCCACACCAGCATCAAGGCTCAACCCACTGCACACACGGTCAACGCAAGCAGGGTACTTCATTCGCCGTCAACGCAGCAGCTAGCCACGACGCAGCAACTACGCAGCATCAACCCCGACTCACTGGGGCACACGCACCGCTCATCGCACATAGACCCGACTCACTGAGGTCTAGCGACACATAGTTCCGACTCACTGGAACTAGCGGCATACAGTTCCGACTCACTGGAACTAGCGGCATACAGTTCCGACTCATTGGAACTAGCGGCATCCTTCACTGCCACTGGCAACGCTCTTCAGCAGCATCGACAGCTTCTCATCAACCTGATCGACCTTCGGTCTTGCGGGGAATACTCTGGTGACTCCGCACAGACGAAGAAGTTCAGCCTACATTTAACAGATGGTGATACAATCGAACTTCACATGACGTCAGACTATTCTGCATCGCACAAGTGAAGTTTACAAAGCGACTGAGTATATATACAAGCTCCCGACATCAACCGTCGGGCCGCGGCCCGCCAGGCACGATCAACCAGCCTGGTCGGAGGATCCTCCCTTTGTGTTGGAGGGATATCACACCTTGTTCCTCCACACAAGAATTGCATTTTTTATGTAGTACCTATATGATATTGGCAAAATAAAAAGAAGCCATTACTTGCCCAAACATTCGAGGACGTTAAAGATATACAGCCTTGGCCAAAAGTATGGAGCACCCCTATAAAAACTGCATTTTGTAAAAAGTTTTGTATGGAATGAAATGAAACAACTTGTGTACATTTAAATGATCTTTACTTTGATATAAAATCAATATTTCGTCGGCCACCCTTAGCCGCTAACACAGTAGCTATTCATCTTAGCATAGAGCCTACAAGATTTTTAAATTGTTCTTCAGTTATGGTATTCCATTCTTGGCGGAGGCGTATTTTTAGTTCTTCTTTTGTTGTTATTGTGTGGCGCCGGACGTTACGCTTTAGGATTCCCTATATATGTTCTATAGGATTAATGTCCGGCGACTGTGCAGGCCATTCCAGGAGCTCAATGGAATTTTCACGAAACTATGACGTTGTGTGGGCTGAAATATGGCATGGTGCGTTATCTTCTAGAATTTAACTTCATCCATATTAATGTCACCAAAAAGTGTAAAAACGAAGGCAATAAAGCTGATTCCAAACACATTCATGTATTTTGTAGAGTCCCTTAGGCCCTCATACACAAACATTTCGCTGACTCCTGTATCAGACATGCCGACCCAGGTCATCCCGGAACCTGCGCCGTGTTCTACAGTCGGGACCACACACTCAGGCATAAATTCTTCTCCCCCACGGCGACGCACGAAGGTAGCACCAGGGGTTCCAAAGACGAAACAAAAACAAAATAATAGAGTAATCTCTATTATTTTGTTTTTGTTTCACTAATCATGAAAAGACAACAGTATAGCTTTTTAAATTTAAACAATACTTATTTATCCATTTGGACATTCATATTATCTAACTTACTTCAAAGTTTGATTCGTCTGACCACACAATATTTGACCAGTCTTTTTTAGTGTAATGTTGATATTTTAAGGCCCATGCATAGCAAGCCTTTTTATTATTGTCTGAGATCAATGGCTTCTTCCTGGTTTTACTTTACACCCTTTGAGACCAGCTTCCTGAAGTATTCGACGAATCGTTTTGGCAGAAATTGTGTTGTTACTCGCCACTGAGAACTCAGCAGCGAACTCAGAAGACATTTTTGTCCTGTTTTTCAAAGACTCTCACAAATTTTAGATCTTCACGGTCACTGGTAATACCTTTTCGTCCAGTTCTGGGCATATCGCTGTGCGTACCGGTAGCGGCGAATCGCTCAATGGTAAATTGCACCGCTTGGCGCGACCACTTAACAGTTCTGGATATCTCAACTTGGTATTACCCTTGTTCATGAGAAGGTTGTATTTTCACACGTGTTTCAAGAGATAGTTCGGATGTTTTAGGTATTGTCTATCGAAATTAATATAACTGAACACAAAATAATACAAGAAGTGCGCTAGATGACGGTATGTGTACACAACGATGCAAAATAGTAAACTGAATTAAAGATTGGGAATTACTAAACGGATAAGATGCTTTGTATCGGATGTTTTATTAGCCCTAACTGGGTACACTATTATTTTAAATATCTTTTTAGATGCCACCTAATCCATATTTAAATAAAATGTTTTGTTTTCTACTGCAAATATTACGCACCTGAAAAATACATGAGGTGCTCCATACTTTTGGCCAAGGCTGTATATCTACTTATATAAAAGATAAATATTACTTCTTTTAACATTTTACAAATGTTTAACTTCGATAGATGGATTTCAGCTATCGACTTTAATGATATTATTAAGATTGACCTAGAATGTGTAAAATTACTTAAAAGCTATTACGCACCCTGTGTCTTACTTAACCAATGTCTTAGGGTAACTGAATACAAATTATAATAGTTGGCACTGCATTTATTCTGATGGGTTGGGATGGATCAAAGAGTACTCAGGGTTTAGGAGTTGGGACTTTAGACCAAATTCGTGCATATAAAGTTGGTTTTAAAGTCAGTGCAAAAGTATCGATTCTGACGCTGCAACTTGCGGCAATATTTCAAGCCTTATCCTACGCTAACTCAGAAAATCTGAGTAGGATTGTTATCTTTTCAGACAGCAAAAGTGCATTGCAACTCTTGGCTTGATGCGCCTCTGGTTTCAGAGGTGCATCATCACAGTGAAGGCCATGTCTATTAGGTAGGTACCTACATGGGATTTAAAATATGACTAGCAAAATAAAGATACAATAACCCAGCTGTTTATGCCTTCGGGGCTAACACAAGCCCTATACCGCCAATATGTTTTCTTTTAACAGTACCTAAATTAAGTGTAATCTATCATTCTTATGTTTATATGTCATGATTGTGAATGAGCTCACCAAATCCAAAACGCTAGATTTAGATTGGGAGTTGAAGGTTATTTTAGTATGACTAGTCCAGCTTATGGGCTTATATGAGAGTACTGCCATAGGTACTATGTATGATACTTACCTATTAAACTGCAGTCGACCGCATGTATGACTGCAATTCTCGAAATTGCGACATTTCTTTAGGTACATTTTTATATCCAACCATTTCTTTACATTTAGAACCAGGTGCCATTCCATAGCTCCATTAAAGGGATTATGGAACCTTTTGTAGGTTTTCAGTATCTACGGAGTAAATACAAACATCTAGTAGGTACACAGATTATCTCATTGCGATAGATGTGTATATCACACGATTTCTGATAGGCCGAACAACACAAAAAAATGCTGACTGGTTAGTCTTTTAGAAATCAGGTTTTTGTAATGTGAATTGGAGAATGTCGACCTAGGGACAGATTCAAACAAATTTCGACATTTATAACCATATACTTATATACAAATAATATTGTTTTTATTCAAGAAAATAAATCTTTGTTGCTTTCCTACGATGAGTTGTTCCCAGAATTCCTTGAAAAGGCGTTGGTTTGTGAGTAGGTCAAAACACCACATACAGACCAGTAACTATTGTTTTTGCTGGCAGCAACGTGAATCATGTTTCGTAAGGTCGAAAATGCGCTGTTGATACCTCTGGTGTTGCTAACCTCTTACCATCTATAGGTACTGACGGACGAATATTTTCTTACCACCGGAAAAAACCTTTCGTTTGCAATGTTATAGTATTCTGTGCAAAGTGCTGTTTAAGTTCTTGAACCTCATTGCAGTTAGGAAACGAATTCTGTTAAAATAGATCTAATATGTCGACGTTATGTAAAGAAAGTATACCTAATGTACAAAAATAAAACGACAAATTGGTATTTCATATTTTTATTTTTTACACTTTACGTCAGTGACCGTAAACGAATTTTACTACATCGCTCCATCATTTCAATTACACGTTAGAATGATACTAGAACATAAATATTTTTTCGTATTTTATTTAAGATCAAATAGATAATCTTTTTTACACCCTAATGTAACGATATCATTTAATTTAATTTGTCATTATATTAAGCAAAATACAACAAATTAAATTACAAAAAAAAACTTACAACTAATTATACTCTTTATCGGAGAGAACAATTATCTAAAAGCTAAAAATCATTGCAATTACAATTTATAAATACTCGTAACAAAAATGGAAGGAACTAAATATTTTGAATTTTTACTAAATTAATACAATCACAATTATGTTTATCAACTAAAAGTAAGTACTCCATGTCGTACAATATATTATCTATTAATTGTTTACGTTATTACATTTGGCTCCTGAAGTCACCTATGCTTAATGAGAACGGTGCTGAAAAGCTGAACGTAGAATATAAGGACGTGCCTAGCGGCGTAGAGAAGCCGGCATAAACGAATTTACTATATAACGAAGTGATTAAAGCAAAAGGTAAACCACAGAACCGTATAGGATCGAAATCAACTTTATAAAACACTCTTATCATAACCATTTCGTCATTCGCAGGACCTACACATTAACAAATAACAAAACTTAATTACAAAAAAAAAAACGTTTCAATTAAAAACTTTAACAAAATCACTCTAATACTGCTGAATTTGTACGAATTAGGTAAATATTGAACGTAATCTATGGTCACAAGTCACTACACAAGCTCAGAGAGAGAGAACATCGGAACAGTAAAACAACGCGAATGTTCAGAACGTGAAATTATTTGATTATAATTTTTGGCACATGTATTTACGTTTCATACAGACAATTGTTTATTTAATCAATACATGACCTTATTTTTATTATCTACACGTGAATCCGTTACATATAAATACAAAAGTGCGCGGTTTTTGCATGTCTTTAATGTTGCCAGCGTAAAAGGAACGAGAAAAAAGCAATATAAAATCTGTTAAAACTATTACAATATTTTAATCATATTTAATCGTTTAATATATAAAATCCCTGTAATGATAATATTGTAATTATGAAGTGACACTATGTGTTACTACTGTATGTAGGTATGAGGATTCAACTGCGGCTGTACTGTTTGTGTAATGTACAATATTTTTTATAAAATAGAGTCGTAAATAGTGTTCAGTCTTCTGTTGAGAGATTTTCATGTGTCGACGACTATAGTTAATTAATTTGGATCATAACGTTTTCGAGAAACATCGATGTTTAAATGAATGAAACTGTTCATATAACATAAATACTGTTAGATTTGGGTATAGCGTATAAAGAAAACGATATTTTCAACAGATATAAGTACTTCATTATTATACAAATTATATTTACAACAGGTAAAATGATGTATCTAACTAAACACACGGTATCTCTAGTGATCACTGTATACATTTATCTAAAGCCAGATAGTATTGAACCTTTTATACTAACTTTCATTATTTACTAAAATCTTGAAAGCTCCTTTTTATTTGAACATTGAGTGCAGATACATTATTTGTCTAATCATGGCGCGCACTGTCGTTTTATTTGAGAATGTATCATTAATTTCATACAAGGGCCTTGAAACTGGCAATTATCAGAGAGTTGTGTAAATGTAGTACCAATAAGTAGATGGTCATTAAGAATATTCTTAATAACTGCAGTTATGCCCTAGTTTAATTATTTTGAAAAAGGAATGTAATATATTGAAAGAATTGCTTATCTTGCGCCAGTTAGTGTTGCTACCTGGATAATCTGTATTTTGTGACGTTTTCATACGTTTGGTGTGTGTGTGTGTGTATGTGTGTGTGACTAGTGCGTCGCGGACCTCCTGTGACGTGCTGCGTCCCCTCACTCGGGCCAGCTCACTGATTCACATCACTAACACTACAACAATTACAAATACACTACTATTTACCATTTTAGACACATATAATGTCCCCTTATTTACTGGTTAATTCAAAAATTTATATCCCATTAATTTTTTTATCAATAACTATTTACATTTAAAAATTGTTTATCATCGAATTATAAACTATTATTACGAAATATTTTACAAACTTTGGTGAGATGCAGAAGTGAATTCGCACGTATAACGTATTATATCTACACATTAGGTTCACTATAATCGACAAATCAATGCAATTTATTTAATAAAAATCGTAAGAAATTATAGTACATTATCTAAAAATATGGAATGTAACGGAATGTTAACAATAATGAAATTCGGAATGTCTTAACGATAACAATCACAACACCTTTCATACTTATTGCACTCCTTCAAAATAAATTATCGCCTATCACTTAATACGCGACATTAATATACATTTACAATATTAACACATCTTTTAAATATAAATTTAACTAATCTTAATGTGGACGTCGCCGGTCGCGATCCCCGGAGATTTCACAAATACATCCTAATACAAACGTACTTTACCGTAAAACTGAAACCTTTCTAGTGTATTCATAGTAAGTTCCAATCGAGTATTGCACATTTCAAACAATAGCAATTATACACGGCTCTTTAGCTACCGTTCAAGTTATTTAAGCGAGTTTTAGGTTCCAATCGAAATATTACACTACGTGGCCTTCCCGCCAGATCTTCAGTAAGTCTCGCGATATCTACATAATATACAAAGTAACAAACAATAGTTTATATCGCAGCAATACGACAAATGTCGTCACCCGTTTACGGTTCGCGTTCAATCATTTGTCATATTTCTGCGACTTACACCCATTTGCATACAACGAGTTGTCTCACCGTCGCGCCGTGGCGTGACTCTCGAACTCGTTCTAGCTCCTATATAGTACCGAGCGCATCGACTCGAAGCTCTGCTAGAGACCGACCACAGGATATGAAATTAATTTCTAAAACACGTAATTAAGACTCTTTACGACTTATTAATACACTAACTAAATTCCAGTTTTAGTCCTTCAACAAATATAATGAGCGAACTTCATAAGTGACGCCGGATTGTCGTTTGAGAGCGACAGCTCCGTGCAGTCGGAAGTCGCTCGTAAATAAATACACTTAATGTTTGTCTAACAGTTAAAGGTACAGTGCATATCGAAGACGTATGACGATGGAAGGGGCAGGACGCCGGTCGCCTAGTCCTGTCCGTTGTGGTGCAGCAGCGTGCGCGTGTCGGGTGGGTGCGGCGGGTGCGAGGGCGCGCGGTACGAGTCGCCTTCCTCGTCAGCCGAGTTCTCCTTTGATCTGTCGCTCTTACAATCTTCCTCTTTCGTGACTCCTGACAGCGAGTCCAGAGCCATCGGCATCGACTGGTACAGTTCCCTAGCTTTTTCGTTGGGCGGGAGTAAATGCAGCATATTCAGCGGCATCGGAAACCCTGGAGGGAACTCTGGGTAGAACCCTTGCTGGAATGGATTGAACATGGGATTCGAGGCGATGTCTGGCTCGGAACTCGCCGGTCTTTGGCTCGCATTCTGGTGCTCGTCTTTCTCGTGGTGTTTGCTTGAAGGTTGATTGTTGTTGTTGTTGCCAGAGTTGAGATTCAGCACGTCCAGCGGACCGCCGATACAGTCTTTCCTTAGCTGCTCTAGCTTTAGGCTTTTGCCGTACTTGCCGCGCACGTACATCAGCAGTGAGTTGTAGGGGATCCCGAAGATCCGGGATGCTTGGCTCGTCGTCATTTTCTTGTTCCACACGTGTTGCAGCGCCTCCGTCAGCTCGGCGTTCGTCCACGAGCGAGGCGGCCCGCCGCGCGGCGCGCTGTGCTGACCCTTCGGTCGCCCTGCGAAAGACAGATACCATTACTAATGCGGTCGGAGGTCTCGTGTCAGACGAACAGACTGTTTAGCTAACTAATTACACAGGGAAACAACCGCGAGCGCGGAGTTGTGTGATTTACGATCGGCGAAGTGCAAGCTCACCGGCACGACATGTGCCGTGTGCCGAGCGCCGTGCGCCACCGCGACGGTATTACGCGAATGCACCATTATCTAATAAGCATGTTTCGGCGGAGCAATAACTGTACTGAGCGGTATTCCGAGCGAGCGAAATGAGCGGGTTGCGGCGACATTTTGTTGGCGGCGATTTGTCATTAATTCGATGCGAGCACGCGACTATTACGGCGGTTTGTCAAAAAGAAACGCGGACATGCATACGCCGGCGACGTCGCCCCTAACTTTATAGTTTTATAATTTCAACGGAGCACGTTAACTCGATTCCGATCAGATAATTCGAGGAACATTTTGGAACGTCGGAGCAATGATATTTTATTATGGAAATTAGTTTTTCTTTTAATAGTCGTCGCGGGTCACGCGAGCTCGGTTGAAAATTAAAAAAGGATGTTTTCCATTTGTAGCTCGTTAGCGATGAGGGAGGAGAGTGTGGCGACAGTGGCGCAGCGGACGTGTGCCTGTCGCATCGATCGGGACCATTGTCCGCCCGCGCCCGCGCCGCGCTCGGGCGACGCTACCGGAGCCGCGCTCGCCACAGCTGGGAGCGCATTCAAAGCATACGTTAGACTCGCCGTCTGTTCCCCTATGAGATACGCTATCAGATCGTCTTAATAAACATTTGCTCGGAAACAATGGGCGTTTAACATTCGCGCGGCGCGATTGCGGGACCACTCGATGTGTGATGAGGATGCGAACATGCAGTTTGTGCATTATTGCGCCGCGGAGCATTGTTGTGGCACGGGCGCGCTCCTACTGTTCCTGATACGAGTAAAGTAGCACTTGTTCCATTGTTACAGATAAGTTGAACATGTGAGCCGTTTGAACGTTTCCCTATCTACAAATAAGTTTCAGTTAAGTTGTACTTGAAAGTTTGCGGTCGTAGCTTGTTGATGGAGTTCGACATCTTGTTGAAACCTAATTTTCTAAAAGCTTAATTATGCGTTAGCAGAGCAAAACGGCGTTAAGTGTTCGTATGAACTATTTTATAGAGTGATAACGAAATCGCTTTAATAGACGTCTGATTTCCAGACATTTTATCAAAATTCCATGCCTTTATCTTGCAAAATATCATTTGCCTAAATTCATGTGTCTGGTAGGACGGTAGGTATAGACAAGCTTAACCATTGATACAGGGCTCTTTAGTTAACTGATCCCGCTTGAACTGGACCCGCGGGATCAGTTGACATAATGTATATTTCGAATTGGTCAACTGATCCCGTTACATAATTTTATAATTTGTACAAACACGGAGAAAAGTGTTATACATTAATAATATTAATATGACCAAGACGTTAATTACTACGAAGCCGAGACACATCGCACTCATGTCAAGTACATTACAAGGTCAAACAGTCCTATTGTGAGAATACGAATACCTGGATTCAGCCAATCACAGTTTAAAAATCTTATCAGTACCTGCGGGAAGCGATAAGCGCATGTGGGATTTATTGTTTCATTTGTCATTTGTTATCCTTGGTTAAATAGAGTTCTGCGTAATTTAAAAGCGGGTCCAGTTGACAAAAGATAAATAATAAAATAAATGAACTAATCAACTCATCCTGCGGGATTGAGCAAAAGTCATTGCGCTGTTTCTTCTTGTTCATTCGATTGCCATAGAAAAGATTTTTGGTAAAAGTGTCATGATCATCGTTATCACTAGGAATAGCTGAAGTCCACTGCTGAACTGGGACTACCACCTAAGCTTCCTACTAACTTCAATCTTCACTTCTACAAGTGTCCATAAGCTACGATAACAGGTCTCAACATCACATCATCATCAATCAGCGGATAGCAGAATTGATTATCATCACGCTCATCGCTCTGGATTGAATCTGTTTGCCAAGTCAAATGAAAACCGATTTCTGTTTACCGTAGAGGTAGGCAAACATCACAGACTATGCATGAACCTATGTATATATAGAATATAAAAATCCGGGGCAGGCAGAGATCACAGGTTCTCCATGTAGGTCCTATGTATAAATTGTATTCTAGCTTTTGCCCGCGGCTTCGCTCGCGTATAAGGAGGTTAGGTTAGATTATTGTTACTAACAGTACTTTTTTTTAATATAGCTTACTATACTCGTGGTTAATACCTATAATATAGCTGTCTAATAGTGAAAGAAATTTTCAAAATCGGTTGATTAGTTTTTTAATTGAAATTCTTCTAAAAAAATTATTAAACAAAAATCTAATCTTGCCTCTTTATAATGTTAGTATAGATATAAATATAAAAACGAGCAATAATAACTTACATTTCTTTTTAACGTTGGAGAATAGCTGCGCGTCAAGCGGCGGCGCGCGGTGCTCTACGTCCATGAGAGGGTACATCTTGTGCTCCATGCCCGGCGGGAACAGCCCCAAGGGCGAGTCCATCCCGAACACTGTTGACAATATTATTACATTGTTAATAAAATATATGACGAAAAATTAACATGGTTGAAATGATTTGTTTTAACTTATAAGAAACCTTAATTTAAAAAAAAAGACTGAATACGTAATGCGGTTGACTTTAGTTCAAATAGTTTTTTTATATATGGGGTAGTCATCTCCCGCACGAGGAAATATTTCTGGCGGGAAAGTTTTCAAAAATTCAAATAACGAACACCCAGATTACAAACATTTTTGAGCCGCGAGACGATGCCACTGTTAAAACTATTACGCCATTTGTATAGTTTAATTTAGAGTGATAAATAAAAAAGGGACAATTACTTTGATAATAATACAATGGATTATTTTAATTATCTGTTTCGTTTGTTTGATGTCATAAGCGAAAAGAACATGTCCATGTGATCACAAGAACCCGTGATCGATTTTACCGGGCAATTCCAAGCAGCGTTAGATCCGTACTGAACGACAATACAACTTAAACTTTAACGAAATGTTAGCGCGATATATTTCTGCCTTACCCTTAATGGATAATATGCGTGATAAAAGTTAAAAACATCATTCTCATATTTAAGAAAATAAACATTTAATTTGATAATCTTTGAGAAAGGTAAAGTATAACCCACTAATTTAATTTAGGTAAATCTAAACATAGCTAAAGCTAGAAAGATAAATGTTATAATTACAAACCGCTTAATTTTCATTTGCTATTTATTCATTCATACATTGGTTAGATAAGATAGATTAACATACTCTACAAACAACTGCATTTAATGGCTGTGAAAAATATTATTAATCGATACAACGTTATATATTAAGCAACATATTGATTGAATAGCATAAATATTTAATATAATGCTATGAATAATTTATGCAGCAGATAACGTGAAAGTATCGTTCGTTGAAGGCTCGTTGTAAAAACTGTTCGTAGCCGTTGAGTTTCGCTACTCAACCCTAGATGGCGTTAGCAGTACCGTTGTGTAAACACTAGTCGCTGCACTGATCCTTTATAACAGGTACATAATTATGTTATTTGAATTCTAAGGTCAGAAATGTATTGTAAATAAAGTGTGTAAGTTTAAGATTAAAGTATGATTTCTATTTCAAAAGTATTGTAGGTACTTTCATCTATTTTGTAGCTCTTTTCATTTATTAACCTATTTCTAAATTTAAGGAAACCGTGGAGGTTTTTCTTGATTTAAAGTTATATTACATAGGTAACTACTATGTCTTCTGAGGTTGAAGTTACTTAAACTTTTATATAAGACATAATATGACCTGTGTTCAATAACGATTCCGAAGCGAGATTTATCTTCCAAAAGAAACATACACGAAAATAAAAAAGACAATACTTCATATTGTAGACTTGCGTGCTATGAATTTTGTAAGCATCTAAAGTCTGTAAGTAGAAACCCTTTGATTTAAATAATCTAATATACAAGTTTAATTTTATGCAATAAATATAATTATGAAGCGACGAGGAAATACGAACAATAACTTTATTAGCTATCGACTAATTTATATACTATATATTAATTAGTCGATAGCTACATAAATAATTAATTTTCCAACTCTTCTGCGAATTATCTGCAATATCTTCAGATATAACAACATCCGTCTAATTATTTTACCGCGCCATTTTGGAGTGAACCATAGACTATAACAAGTAGAGAAGAATGTAAATAGTGCCCGTCTAGGTGTCGTCGTCCGCTAATCGGATGCGACAAATCGATACTCGCTGCTTTATTGGAGAGAGAGTATCGCGAGCGAACCTTTTGTTCCAGCAGTACAACGTTTTATGTCCAGCTTTATATTGTACGTTAGATAGGATATATTTATGGTACCATCTTTTCTCAGGTTTGTCGAAAATAATACTAAGTGGAGTCTATAAAATTAGGAAAATACAAAAGCTCAGTAACTTTTTAAAAATCGTGTGCTTTTTATCAGCCTTATACAGCTTTAGAAAATATACAGTATTAAAACTACTACTTTTAGTAGGTACTAGCTGATATAACTTGGGTCCTTTTAAGGTTACCTCTGTCGGTCCCTTGGGTTTAAGCTAATTTTATATTGTTTTATTACGTGAAGCTCGACGGTGTAGCCGTGATAACATGGCATACAGAGACGTTTATGTAATAGTCGCATTTATCATATTAAAATGGGTCAGATCATCTCTTAGAGGAGTTTACCTTAGAATGGGAGGATTAACAACTCGAACATCCCAGTTAAGAGCCAGTCTTTAAATAACTTTTACTATAGTTTCTTTAAGAATTCATTTATAATTAACTATACCTATATTTTATATATAGGTACTCTAAATGGTTTGAAATTTCTAAACAACAGTTGGTTGTTTTGTCATATTATGATGTTCTTTCAGTAACTGATGTGCATATTGAATTCTAATAATATTTTAATACAGTTAATGAAAACGCGATACCTATTTTGTATATTTTGTGTTGTTAACACATTCGAATATAATTTTACATATCGTTAAGCGTAGGTACCTTGTTTTAATATTTGTTAAAGTTACCCATTAGATACAGAGATTATCCCTAGAACAAGCGTTGGCTTTGCAAAGATATTACATGATGAAAACGTATATTATAAGCGTAGAGATCATATTCAAATTCATAATAGACTTACACTTTCAAAGTTATTGATGCGAGGGCTCGATATCGGTCGGACGGTTTCTTGTAAGACATCTTCTGTTTCTATCTATGTATTTATACAATGCGTGCAGATTTATTCAGTGAATAGCTAGCTGGTATCATCTTCTGTACTAATATTACGTGATATACATAATTACATATTACAGAATGTTACGTTGGAATATCTCTGAAGGAGTAAGCAGCCGTGTAGACCTACATTTAGGGACCTATTTTTCAGGTATCACGTAACAATGTTAGAAAATGTACTGAAAAGAAAACGCAATAACACTGCTCGACTAGAAAATCGAGTTAGTATCGGCAGTCGATTCTTTTTTATTTTGGTACTAGAAATTTTGGTAGCAAAGTACTAATATTTTCGCTTGATTAAACTAAACTCAATGCTTGTGTTAAGAGTAGGTTAAAGACAAGCGCGACTATCAAATTCACGACCTCTCAATCAAAAGTCTAGTGAATTAGAAAAGTACATATTCATTAAAAACACCTTTACTTAACACATTTAAATCAGTACTTTGCTTTTATAGCTTTCAACGGCAGATATAAACCTATAGTTATCATGTAAAGGTAATGACATTCACAGGAGAAGAAGGTCTTCATTCAACCTACGCAAGTGAATCAAATCGATATTTTAACAGTACAGAAATAAAATCCACAATTTAAATTCCAACAAATTAAGTTGCTCACACAACTATCTTCATTCAATTAAATCGATTATAAACATTAATAACATCACATTGATAATCGAAATGAACATCATTAGTTACCATTCTGTCAAATGAAAATGTAATCTGGGAGTTTATAATCTTCAAAGCTTTCGTCGCAAATTTACGTTGCCATGTTTTTACATACATCTAATCATTAAGCGGAAACATTGATGAACTAATCGAAATGTATGTATATGTATATTTGAGCTACGCGTGATTGGAAGGCAGGTCTTTTCTTGGCCTAAAGAATCAGCTTTGCCATTTACTCTTCAAGGCTTGGAAAGCCAGACAGTAGTTAAAACCCTAATCTGTCCGGCCGCCGGCGTACCGCTGCGACTCAGATACTACGATAAAACTACTATACTCAGATAAAACGTGGCAATACTGCCAGTATTCTGGGCATGTTACTAGTTGACAGCGATCATGACAAATTTTCCGACGCATTAACCAGTTATGTTGTAAATATTGTCATTCAATTATTATTATTATGATTTGGATGTTCTCTCTCTGTGTGTGTTGTTTGAATGTTTGTCGGAATTGAAATTAAACTACTATATACGGATTTTATCGCGTTGTTTATTTATCACCGTATTACATAATTTTGAAACTGTTACACTACTACTACTATTGAATTTAACTAATTTATAAGCTAATACAATTATTTGAACTATTAAAACTATTTATATTTAAGTTTACACTTTCCCCGACGTTTCGGTTGCTTTTCAGCAGCCATGGACACGGTAGAAACATAGTACAAAAATGGTCAGGTAGAGCCGTGGTCGCACCTACTGTAGGTATACATACTATGATTATGTGGGTGCCAGGAACATTTCCATTAAACAGACAGGGTAGTGCGACCACGGCTCTACCTTGACCATATTTGTACCTATGCATTTCTATCTTAATTGTTTTCATGTTTCGTCCTTTTAGACCCCTTTTACATAATTGGGTTATAGTTTTCTGAACTCTATTTTTTATTGTCTTTTTTTATTATACCTACGTGTAAATAATTTAATTATTTTTCTGTAGTTATAATTAATAATGTTAATAAATCTAAAAATTTGCATAACATATCGCCTACAGGTCTATACTCCATGCTGCATCTGAGAATTTCTAAACAGGAAACCAACCAACCAAAATAATGAACTCAACGCTGCTGTCAGACATATCGCTGCGGAAAGCGACTAGTTATAATAAAAGCTCATACTAGAGTTTCTGAGTAAGCTTTTGAACTATAAGCAACTTTCTTCACAGTTACATATAACTGCTAATTTAAGCTATAATCCCATGTTATCTGCTGTATTACCGCGCTAAATGTTTGTGCCTCTAATTAGCTAAACTGTGGAGCCGTACATTAATGCGATATGTGAGTACACAAGTAGATGACCAGGTTTTATTGGCACTATAATAGGTGTGTACCGTCAGAATGTACATGTGGAACGGATGATAAGGACAATCCCTATATTGCGAGTTTTTAAGAAAGTAAATAACGGATATCGAACTTTTTGGTACATTTTTGTGGAGCTGTATGATATCTTTTCTGTAGCTGCTTGACTAAAAATAGACAAATATATTTGTTTTGATATTAACAAAGATTTTATTTGGGAGGTTGTTCTTCCACACCCACCTTTAATCTCTACACACGACAAAATCTTTGAACCGTCAAAGTTTGGTCAAGTAATGTTATCGGGTATTTTCGTTCAAGAAGTTCCCAGTGGAAACCGGAAATCTGGTAATGTGCGTAGATGGTAGTAGGCTTGCCATCTATACGTATATGTAAACGTGGAACCTTAGAATATAACTTACAAAAAATGGATGTAATACACCACAATTTCTAGTAACGGGGCTTTCTTTGATCAAAATAATATATTAGCATTGATGAAGTTATTAATGCAGACAAAAACTAAAGAACAAATTAAACGCTGATTCTACATAAATATCATCGCGATATCGTAATTAAACATTAAAAATAGTTAAACGTATATTTGCGTTGTGTTAAATTAATTAAGATTTCCGCACGCAGTGTCTTTGTAACGTCGGGGTACTTTTACTTGTTACTGACGGTACTAACGAACCGTTAATATACGTCACTAGTTAGAGCAGTGCGATCCAGTCCACGACTCGTTATTTTGCATAATTACCGACAATCAATAAGGCCACATTCGTATCGGGTAGAAGCTTAAAAATAAACTCAGCTTCAACGCATAACATGATGTAGAAAGTCGATTTTATGCGCTTTATTGCTTCTGTATAGTTTATTAGCGTATAAAATGAGTATCCTAATATACTTAATTACGTTTTATTACCTTTGTAATGAGTTTACAACGTTATGTTAATTAAGCAGTTTGTTAAATTTGGAGGTTAACTACACTCGAAGGTGCCGAAGATTCTCTACTGTCTTCCAAAGCAAAAATTTAAAAGACTGTGATCATAGATGCGCCCTTATCATACTAAGATTGTACTAAAACGTATCCACACTAAGAAAAGTTAGCTTTTACATTACGTTTACATGATAGGGAACGATAGTGAGCAATTTTCAATATGAGTGAGCGTGATGACACTATATTTACATGATGTTTTCAGATGTTTCTTTTTCGATATCACATATATAAGTAAGTACTTATATCTAGAAACGGATGCATCCTTTTCAGTATAAAATAATGACTTAATGGACTCTACTCTTTATTATATTATTGTCTTTGTCTGGTAAGGGCACGCTTTCTTTCACTTGTTGCATAAACCAGTTCTAAGTTTTCCCCTCCCACATTTTCCTTCTATAATTATTTCTTCTTTGTATTTATGAATAGCGTCTGAAAATAGCTCCAATTCAAGGCCTGTGTGTAATCTGTCGAATAACTTTTAATTTTAGAACATAATATAAAAATGAAGTATTTGTTGTTTATGACATTATCTAGATATAATTTAGAGTAAGCTGTTATAAAAGTTCCTTTATTAATCCAGTGTAGTAGAAGATAAAGTTCATTTTTTAATATGTTATGTGGCTTAAGTCTTAGGATAAATTTAAGTTCACGTTTTGTATTCTTTTTAATACATAAAGCGTGTCAAGTTACAGAAAATAAACTAGTATTTTATAATCAGTAGGACTCATTTTCATAGAATTCGGAAAATAAGTTTTCTATAGTGCCATCCTTTTTCTATCGGTCAGTCTTATTCTTTGGAGCTATCGCTGAATTTTGTACTAACTTACAATTGTATGAACAAAACATGGAACGACAGTTTCCACCATTAATAAAGCATAAAAAAACACCTACAGCTTCAAGACCATGCTATAAGAAAAATATCCCAATGATTGGCAGTATATCTATAAAAGATCTTATAATTAAAACATTGCAACAGGCTGAATACTGTATAACTAATTAAAGGTTCTTATTAATTAATTGTTATGGAACCCTAATAAACGAAGACAAATCTAGATCTAAATGTAACTACACAAGTACACGGGCACTTTTAATTGGCTACTTTTTATAATTTACGCGTCCGAGTTCAATATAAACTCTTAGAGTGGGGTATAATTCTTCCACTTTATCGATTAATAACTATAGATTGTACTAGGTATTGTTTTATATATTTATGGTCTCCGTACAAGGTTAGTTTCTTAGAAAACATGTACAGTCACACTGTCAAGTAGGCACCTGGAGGACATTATGTATATTTATAAAAACGTTGTACATTTTCGGCAGTTATTGCAGATTGTATATCAGAATCGTACCTATTCGTCGAGGTAACACACAAAAAAGCCGTTTAACTTAGTAAGCGATTGCAACAACGGTTCGTAAAATATTTTTTCTGTCATCATATTTTGTGATTATGACGTCTTTAACATCAGTTCAAATTCTATTTTACGGCTATATCTCATTTAAAATATAATCCGAAATAAATTCTATTATCGAGTTAAGCGAAATATCGATTTTGAAATAAGATCAACTTAACGCGAAAGTTGCAATTTTAAACCAATTTAACGTCAAATTTAAAAATAAACTTGTTAAGTATAGCATTATTTGCCTACATTGTGGAGTAATCGGTATAAAGTTCTAGATTCTAGAAACTAAGTTTTCGTACTCTGCAGTAGGTACCGCCATTTTAAGTATGATTATATTACGTCACAATTTCTAGCAGAATAGCGTAAACCTTGCGGTCAATTAGTCGTAGCGCAGTCGGCTCGCTTGACGCTTTCTAATTCCGGTCGCTCGGACCCCTTCAGAGAGCTATTCGACCATAAACAATGATTTACGAAACACACCCGCTAACCAGACACTCGCAATACGTTAGCACTACGATTCGATACGACAGTTTTTCCTCAAATTTTCACAACGTCATTTTAAACAGATTGTCGCAACACACCGGCGGTTATACCTACAAAGTTTTAACGAGACTATTAGTCCGATTTAAATCGAAACACCCGAGAAAGTTAGCCGACAACAAAGTTTACGATCGATCGACGTTTGGCCCATATGCAACACGCGTCGAAATCGAAAGCGCTCACAAACTTAGTTCGCAACTCGGCTCAACCCTTTTGCGGCCATGTGTACACAACTTGTCAAACTTCACCCCGTTCATTCAGACTAAAGTTGACGCACCCTCTCGCTCGCGCGGGGACCACGCACATGTGTTGTTTCGTTTCATTCGTCTCACATGCGTGCGTTTCCCGGTTATCCGGCGGGTTGCGGAAGGCTCAGGTGCGCTGAGAGCGGCGCAGACAGGGGATGCTCGCGGCCGGGGTCGGGTTATAGCCACGTGACATGTTGTTTACGAGAAGGGTTCCATTCACGGCGCTTCCGCGGGCTCACACGTGCGCGGGGGCGGCGCGCGACAAGCGAGATGTGTGGGAGTCACCGCGTGTTGTCCGCGGTCAGGCACTGTCAGGCGGGCGCGGGCCCGCGTGCTCGCCGTTTATTTTGCAACGAGATTTACAACTATAACAGTAAATTAACTTTATCGAGCGGGCCCGAATCTAGGTCGTATGGAATCAGCATTAATTATCGCTTTAATCTAATACCGATGTCGACTGTACGTACAATAGATCACATGATAGATAGCCGCTCACGCCAAGGATACGAAAGCAATAATATCGCGGGACGAGAAACGCCATAACTATTATAGAACATGCCGCAACTGGGTTAATCTATTGTTTCAGTGAAATATACGGTGTAATCGATGTGAGGCACAATTACGCTGGAAAGAAGTCTAGGTCGCTCATGATGGGTAGCGCCTATCCTTGCATTGTTCGACAAGATCGCGTGTCCAGTGTAAGTCCCCATTACATAAATAATATGGGGTGTAAATACCGGCGAGTGCTCATAAAGGCAACTTAATATTTATAAGACTGGTAGACCTTGAGCTCAGCTTGATTATCACTGATAAAACAATGGCCGCTTACTTGTAACACTTATTTTATGTAATCTCGTGTATTATAAAAAGGAATTGGTGCACTTTGTACAAAAATTCATGTACATTTGTTCATGTGTGAATCCTAATTAAGTTAGTTTCACAATGACAGAACGGTTTCCAAACGGCGCGAATGCCGAATGGCTCGAATGGTGCGCAATAGATGTTATAACAAGAACACATTAGTGGGATCACACACGCTCACACGCGCCGACTGACGCCTGGGAGAGTTCATACAAAATACAAATGAATTACGGCCACTAACGCGATAATTTCGTAAGCTCACTCATCCAATTTTGCTTTTAGCTATTGAAATGTATTTTCGTTAACTTTCCACTGGTTGCGCGTCCCGTGTGAAGTTGTAGGAGGCCCCGCTTTCTATTGTTTCCGAACGAGCTTCCAAAATGAGTCGCTCATTGTCTATGCGCGGAGTACCTACCATAGACGAGGCTTTAATACCAGACATCACATTTTTCTATGCTCCATTTGTAGACCACACCGCGTTCACACTCCAATATGAAATTGCCCATTGTGCGGGTGAATTCGGCCCAGTCATCTAATTAGATGTGTAATTATTGATTTTGATGGGAAGTCAATTCATTAATTATTTTGTTGTTGATTTGTTATTATCATTATTAGACGAGTTAGAGAGGCTTAATGTACATAATAGATAATATCAAAGCTGTTTATATCAATTATATCTGTCCTACTTTTGGGTAAGAACATCATCGCAGATTGAGAGAAGGGACTAAAGCCGCAGTAGATTGACCGCCTTCTGACTTTTGATAACATCATGGATAACTTTCAGTCATTGTAGTATGTATTTTCCTTACAATTATTTCCTAAAAAGCAAGTAGTAATTAACATATTACGGGCAGTACCCCAAAACTCTTAGCTTGGCAGTCTAATTGTTTACCTACTATATTGCCAAACAGTAGCACCGTACTTCTATACTACCGAAATATTACATTGTCTTTATATGTTTATATGCAACCATTCTGATAATAAAAAAAGTTCTTATAGGTCGTTCCGAGATGCAAGCCATCATGATTTACTTAGAGCAGCTTTTTTAAAGAGTTATAAAATGCACTTGTTTAAATGCAATTTAGGTTTACGGCAGGCCATGAATAAATAATGTGGTTAACAGCTAAATCTTAATACACTTTCACCGTACGTTACGTTTAGTGCACTATAACTTTCAGTCCTTTCAAGTTATGTCTTATATCTACCCGTTATTACCCACTATATACTTATATACGCCAAGTTATTACAGTTTTCTTGTGAGATAGCTTTAATACGGATTTCTACTTGCTGCCACGATATATATATTTTTTGCGACGAAGTGTAGGTAATTGTTTTCTTTGTAACGTTATTCGTAAACACGTTGTCTATTAAACTATTGACGGTACACCGGTGGCTAGACACAATACATTTTTAATAATTATGTCTTGTATTCTAAGATTTGAGGGTTTTTTTATTAATAACTGAGACCTGAACATAGCTATTTAATTGTTGTTAAAGTAGGTACAACATATCTACTTAACCTATCAGGGTTAGTATGCGTGATGGTTAGTTTTATTTTAATATAAAAAGTGATTGAAAATATTAACATGAATCAATCAGAGGGTTAATTTTCTTTGAGGTTATGCTTTTATGAATCATAGTCATAAACATGATTGTTCAATTATAAGTATAAGGCACAAGTAATTCGTCATACAGCCTTCACTAGCTCGTTTTATTTTTCTGACACAGATTAAGTATAACAATTACTTGTTGTTTACAATGAGATTGGCGATGTAATTATTAAATTATTTGTCTGAGATTCGAAGTGTGTTTCCCACAATATACTCTGCGGTCACTGTTCGCTTCCGTTGCGTATGTAATCTATCATGTGGAATGATATCCAAAACGATTGCGGTCTTAAAATCGATTCAGTGGTTCAAACGATACGAGTAAATAAAAATCGATATACGCTTTATAATCGAGTGTTAGCGACTTTCTCTGGGAACAAAAAAATGCATTGTAATTTATATAAAATTAGTTTGTTGCGTAATGTTAAAATTAGATATTAATAGAATGTACGTGAGTTTTTTATATAAGCATTATCAACGGAAAATTAATACTCAATCTGTTTTGTTTGCTGGCAAGCTTTTTTAACATTTAGTAGGACAATTTTGTGCTCCTGATTAGTTTACAATGAGGTTAGATGGAATGGTTTGTGGTTTTATTTTAAATCGATTTTGCGGATCGTATTTGACAATAGCTGAATAATCTGCAGTTTATTAATTTTAATAAAAGCGCTATTTGCCAACAACAGTTGTTAAATCGTGAATAATTGTTTGTTCTATTACGGAGACTGTCTGGGTCATATAGGTGTTTATGAAAGTTAATAAAACTGACATCGTTTTTTACCACTATTGTTAGACTATGTGAATGAAAGTGTCATCGACAAGCTCATTATTTGGTTCAGCAGTTATTAAGTTTCAAAGAATTCCCGGTCAAGTTCGAATACTAGTTTTGTTCACGACTTCGTCCGTGTCGACTACAGTTCGCCTGCAAAATATTTATATAAATCAGATAGACACAAATCTTAACATTATTAAAAATTTAAATTCTAGAAATAGTCGAGAGCTTATTCGATTTTCAAAACTATCACGATGGTAGCGATATAGCCTTGTTGCAGTCTTATTATTCTACAGGCTAAATGGTAAAAGACTGGACATATTAAAGGAGATTCAGTAAATGACTTCGGACTCGAATACCTATCTAAAAAAATAGTTACTTAAAATTTGACCTAGTTATCCAACAAAAACTTAAGGTGCGTACACTCTTGCGCATATACCAAAGCTAAACAAAACCTGCGCCCCCGCACCCGCACCCCACACTCTCCCGAATTTGCACCTCCGCCCGTCCTTTTCTTATTCAAAGGTCATTAGCCTCGGTAGCAGCTCTGTGCGACGCGCACAGTGTCCACATTTTATGGATATATCATACAAACTTTCATAAAGGTTTAAACAGTCACATTGTATAGACACAAACATATTAAAAAAAAACGAATTCTAATTTCAAATAGGTACCTACGTATACAAGTCGAAGTCGTAAAAAATAGTGTTTGAATTAATTTGTTATCTGTCGAACTAACGTGTAGGTATTTAACTGCAATTATAGCTTCAATCATGTTTACAGATTGAAGTAAGAAATATTGCAAAGCTTTGTATATGCGTGGTTTCTACAGTACCTGTCAATCACTGATATAATATAGAACGAAAGAGAATACAGTAGAAAGATATGTCAAAAGAAAATAGACGATAAAATATAGAAATATTAACCTAGTGAAAATGTGTTTCCATCTACCATCCAAATGATGGTCAAAAGAACAATGTTCGGAGGAGGCGGCGCAGCAGTAATGTATGTAACTGCTGTATAGGATTTCGGCTTCTATTACCAGGTAATGCAGTGTTACCTATAGTTTTTGTTTGACAATAAATTCTCATTAGCAGCTCCGTCAGTCTGGAATTGTGTCTGTTAGAAAGCCTGTTATACACCTTTGCTTTCTCCTTTGGGGATATAGGAGTGACACATGGATGGTACGGAGCAGTATAGTGGCGAAAAATTACATAATCATAATGAATTACATGACCAATTTCACTAACATTAACATAGAACACCCAGACACAGAACAACACTTGGTGTATTCTCGAAAATTCCTTTTGTCATCGATTGCAACATTCGCTTTATTTATAAGTGATCATTTAAACGACCAAGTGCGTCATTCGTACAACAAAAACATTGATTTTGTATAAAAAACATAGGCTATCAATTGTCAATAAAGAGATGTAGAACTAACTAGTGGCGCTTCACACGATTCAATCAAGATAAACCCACTATCTCCCAATCTGTTCGTATGTAATTTTCATTATAAAGTGCCAAATTAATTCTTTTACAAAGCAAACGTTACATAAATTATGTTAGCGCAATGGAAAGTGAAGTGCAATTATAAATTAAAGTAGCTTTTGTTGTGTTAATAACGCAGCGCAATAATGTTAATACAATAGAGTGAATGTGTTATATTGACTACATTTTGTGAACGCAAAACTACCTATGTGTATAGGAAAAATATTTTGCTTATTTATTTCATTGCTTAGAAACTAATTGTGCGTTAATTGTGGTAATTATTTACATTTAATTGTGACGTATTTATTAGATAATGATGTGATACATTTTGCACGTCATATTAAAGCATCAGACAAACAAAACACAATAGCAAAGAACAGCGGAATACGACTGTAGGGCTCGGTAATTGACGCACTCACACAAGGACACTTGCGTACATTGAGTTAATGTGTACTTACTACAAAGTCTACAAATTAAAGGAGTCAACTAGATTATTTGTAACGCACGCTATAGTGCATAACTGTCTAACACACTTAAGCGAGTTTAAGTGCGAGATTTTAATATTTAAAACATGTCATCACGCTTCTGCTTAATTCATATATAGGTCTAAACGTGCAGTTAGAGGGAATACATTCTAACGCGTGTTACAATTAACAAACAATTTATTTCAGATGTCCTTTCTAGTACGTTGCGTTTAGATAAGTTTCTGTCTGATCGCGTGTATGTGTGAGTGCGCTGTTAGGATAATTAAGTTATATCCACATTTTGCCGTTCAGTTGTATAGGCAAGATCTTATTGCCGTCTTCTTATCCACAGTCCATGCTGCTTTGGAAAATTTATTTCCAGAAAACAACCTTATACTTTGTTATTTATGAATTAATAACGATGTTTAATACTAGGTTATTGCGCACGCGCCTTTAAAGCGACCGAAGCCACAACATAGTCAATGAAATCATTTTTAAAGTTATTAAATTCCGTTTAAGATTTAAATTAACGGTTTTGAAGTTAATAAAATGTAAGAAATATAAAATGTAATGGTTTCCTTTGAGGTAAAACATTTTGATTTCAATGAATTCAATGAAGGCGCCTGAGACGTTTTGCTCTTGCTCCGATAAGGTAGCATGTATATAATGACAGTTTATTGATATTGGACGGATAGAAAAAGTTTAGATTGATTTCAAAATTGCTATTTACAAGTGCGGTTGACCGCGCAAATGATTTGTTACTACTCGGGGTTACCAGATCTAGATATAAATACACCTTGTTTAACCTAGTAAAAACATTTTTGAATATGATTAACATTACAATTGAGATATTTTTCACTACTTGAGAAATGCAACATTTCTTCTGTTCTTTTAAATTATTGCGTACATGAGACTGGTATGTCAGAAAAGGATTTTACCTTTTAAAATCTGGTCATATTTTACCATCTCGTCGGCTGACCTATTTCTGTTAACTGTCGTTGAGACCTCTAGGAAGTCTAGGACACGCTACTTTTCCCTAAGATTTCTTGTGTGTAGGTACTTATTTGATAGAAGTGTTGCTACAGGTGGAATCGGTCTAACTTACATCTGTTCAGCCACGTGTTGGGACACGTGCGAATAATTACGTATGTATATCCTATTTATTTATATTGATATCAATATAATTGTAATATTAAATATCATATATCCGCAAATATTACCATAAATAAATAAAATTATAATAATTGACAGTAAATGTTTACATAATCCAATTTAAATATTATGTAACGTTTGCCGATATGTATTAAATATGCACGCTAGTTCCGTTATGCATAGACGAGTTGTTGGCTATTCTTAACAACATTTATTATAAATCTACCTAACCGGTTATATAGGGGCAGAGTAGTAGAGTGCATGCGTTGGTACTGTAAAGCTTGCTTTTCCTAGTTAATATACATACATGCACTTATGCAATTAGAATAATGTGAAGCCATTAATTTAATAATACATATTAAATTCCTGGCTCACGCATAATTGCCTACACGTAATCCGCAATATGCACTTAGCGTTCTTATTCATCCGTACGTCATAGTCCCCTAAAATGGGCAAATCTTGTGGTATGGCAACACTGGTGGTCGACGTTTAGTCCGCCATCATTACTCACACATACATGAGTCACTCGTGCGAGATAAATAAACCTATGTGATTTGTAATTATATTCCCGAGAATATTGCAATGACATTTATTTGTTTCCCAGTAACATTTTTATTTATTATTGAAGTAATTAGATTGTTGTGACTCAAAATCATGAATGAAACATGTGTTTTCATTAATGAATTTGTACTACAGTATGTTTTGGTCGTGATTCATCGAAAATGTATTGTAGTTAGCGGTAATTGAGACGTGGCGATTAGGTTACGAGTACAACTAATCGTTAGGCGCCAGTAGCCGATTAATAGTCATTATGTATTACACCAAATAAGTTCATTACTACCGATTAATTGAAAGAATCACATATTTCTCGACGTTAGGAGAAACATTCACTTATGTTTCAATTTATAATAATACTTATGGGAGATTTAATTTGTGTTAAACTCGTCGAAAGGTCAAAGTTTCCGTTTGAAAATTGCTGAGCCCAAAATCAGCACGGAAACGGTTTTCCAATCGCGTTTTTGTCATCTTGCCCAATCTCGGAAGTCACGTTCAAAGTAACACGTACGTTCAGTATCGTATCTACATAATGCATGGCCGTGTGGTCGCCACAACCAAATTGTGGTTACAGTCCCTTTGTGCGCAGCCGAAACTTTGTAATCGCAGGATCCGTAATCTGATTTCGATTTCATACCGACCTTTTTGTAACGATAAAAAAGTAAAGTCCACTCTCGGCCTCTAAGTAGTTCCCCTTTGTGTCGTCTTTATACAGTAAAAGGTACACAAAGTTTGGAGAGTTGTTTGCGAAGGTATTTTCCTTGATTTAGGCAAAAATAAAACTTGTGGCGCCAAGGTAAAAATCGTTAAAAGATTAAACAGTTATTCACCGGCGCGGCTATTTAAAGCTATAACCAATTTGTGCGAAGTGAAGTGGGCGAGATCATTCTTTGATTTGCTTTTTCCTGTCTACTTGATGTCTCGTTACGGGCGTGCGTCGCACGCTTTTTATCAAAACCATTGAGCTCCGAGTGTCGCAGTCCGGCGGCAGGGGGCGTCGTGCACTCGCTGTGTCGCGCACCAGATATCTAAGACATTCGTGCATAAAGAGCGACGTGTTCGCTGATTTCATGTGTCGATCTGCACTTTTTGGTCGCGTACATTCTGGGCACAGATTTTAATTGCTTTCTAAAGTCCATTCGTCGCTCGATTCCCATGACGGACGCTGTGAAATTGACTCGCACACGTAGATGCATGACATGTAGTTTTTTCGTTACGTTTTTTATGTGTTTATCAAGAGAGAGATCTGGCCGTATGCGCCGCGGTCATTGTGCCGCTCAGTGAGAGGTTTGTGGCCCGTCAGCGGCTCCGGCACTCCGTGCACTCGTCATTTTATTCCGACTCTCATTCAGCGAGGGCTCATTCAAATTACGAATTTAACGGACGGAATCAATTATGGATGTGTGACGATTGCATATTGCTACTGGTGGCGGACGCGCGGCCGTGGAGGGCTCGGTGAAAGGAGTCGGCGCGTAATGTAGGGTTGAATGGATTATGGAATATTAATTATTGCCGCGGCCGCTCACAGCGGGCAGATACGATCATGCACACGCATCAATCTTGCTCCGAATTGTACGTCGGCACCTCTTTATCGGCAACAAAAAAATCGAGCAGTACTTTTTTCTCATGGTCGCCGAAAACACAATGGCTGCGCGCATCTCACTTGTTATTAAATTCGTATAAAATTAAATCTAATGTGTGATTTCAGTTCCGGTTTCGTGATGGGAACCCGAATAACAGTTCTCTATGAAATTTCTAACATTCTAACAAACAAATCTGTGTTCTAAAATAGCAATGCTTTACATATAATTTTTGTGTTCTCGTAGGTACTTATGAGATATGTATCTACATTTCTTTAATTTTCATTAGTTATGTTGGTTTGATATGTTATTAACTTGATGGTTGTTTTGCTAACTAATGATTACATGTTTATAAGAGCCTCTTATATAAGTGCCTCGTTGGTCTCTTGCCATATGATTGTGCTTACCTATTCTAAGAAGCGCATATTTTGATTGGATTCTTCTATTAAGATTATTTAAGTATAATGATTGGAAATGCGTTTGCTAGACGGCAACAGGTTTCCTATTACAAAGGATCTAAAGTGGTCAAACATAATGCATCTCAATCACAATTTTAAAAGATAGAGCAAAGAAGATCGACATTAAAAACTGTGATACCGATTAAACTAGACCATAAAAAAGACACGTTTACACCAGAATCCAAAGCATTGGGAATCTTTAGTCCTGGTTACCTCTTCGAAAAACAGTCGTCGAGTCTACATGTATGTAACTAGAGCTAATTCATACGTATGTTGTTATTCTCGTCGGGTTTTCCCAGTCAAACACGCGAGTGCGTCGGGTCTCGATGCAGCATGGTTCGAGGCAAAACAATACGTACGTCACGAGTCGTATCGTATCAGCGTATGACGCAGCATAACATGTGTATCGGCCGGCGAAGACGTATATCCCTGTGTGGCATTAGTCACTCAGTCACAGTGACCAGACGACCGGAAACAAGGAAAAATAACTTATGCCTAGTAATTAATTGAGTATTAAATTTTGACCGCATACCTACTTGGAATAATTGAAGGTGACTGTTGTGGGCTAAAGGTCTTTACGTAAGTTTATTAGAACCAAAAACAGAACTTTGCTCATACGCATACCCACGACTCTTGCCCAGAAAGGATGGCTACGTACCCGTTGGACCTCCAAGTTTGGACCTCATCGACTAATATGATCCTTAATCCAAACGGCACAAAGAGGTCAAAAGGATCATATTAGTCAATGAGGTCCAAACTTGAGGTCCAACGGGTACGTAGCCGAAAGGATAGGCAGAGACCACGAGTTATTACTGGAATACTTTTTGTGCTGGATCATAAATACATACTCATCGATAGAAGCTTCTTTAGGAAACGTTCGCAAAGTCCTCAACTGATTGTTCACTGGTATAGTACTTTGGAAAAACATTAGTGTATCTTCAATAGTATTATATTCATTCATGTATTCGTTACTTACTAATAAGGAAACTTTAACTCGTAAATATTTAGCGGTTTCTTAGAAACAGTACTGTCTTACGCATGTAAGTGCATACGCTGATCGTACAGTTACAAACCTCGTGATCATGTTATTACGTAATTCTATCAGGGTACATGCTCTAGCAATATGGTGTCTGCAACATCAAACTCATAGGTGGCAAAGAATAGCTCATAGTGCTTTAAAAGGGCTTAAATTAGTATCTATTTACAAAACATACCTAGTCAGTTTTATTATTTATGCCGAGCGCCATTTTTGCGTATGAGAGTGTGAGTTTGCCAACTAATTAGAATAAAATTTAAAGTCTTCTGCCGTCTGTAAGTGATTTAAGCGCAATGATATTTCTTAGAAATAAAATACATATGTTAAAGATTCATAAAACGGCAGCATCGAACGGATATGCGATAGCTAAACCTATCAAAAGCGAACGTATAAAACAGAACAGCTTTCAATACAACGGTTATTGATAACAGTGGTGCGTCGTAAAGCGCGTTATTTACAGCGCGGACAGCGAGCGCGCATGCGCGACGCGCCGGGCCGTGCGCGCGCGCACGCGTATTTTCATCCAATTAACCGCGAGTATTTGTCAATGCGCGTGAGTAACGACTCGCTATTGACTAGAGGCGCCCGCGCGCGTCCCGGTCAACCTAATCACTGATGATTCTCAAAGTTCTGCATTCCTTACGAATGTTTTGCATTAATTATTTTGACTAAGAATGGCGCGGCATTATAACAGAATGGTTTAAATTTCAGGCCAGGAATCAAAATAGCCTTGAAACTGATTGAACGTTTATAAAGATAATTATATATGCTAGACTCGTGACATGTAGAAATCTCTTTCCCACTCTTTAGGAAAAAGGAGTCACAGACCTATATAAATGTAAATTACATGACCACACATTATTATTGAAATCGATGTGTGACAACACTAAACTCAGAAAATTGATCTGTAGATGAACACAAATTGTTGTTCTGATCTAAAGGCGATTCTGAAACATTGCGAAATGACCACGAAACCTGCGTCATCCGTAAGCTCGTTTTTATATTGCGCAGGCGCCTCCTTAGCTTAGTCACCTTGCTAATGCAGAACAACGTTCACGAATTTGATTATGCGTGACGCTGTCATGGGGTTTTCCTCTATTTGTATTTAATATAATAATACGTATGTATGTATATGATGTAAGAAGCGTTTATACGTATTTAACTGCAAATGCAAAATAAACATAATTATAAATTAATTATAGACGACTAGCTTTTGCACGCGGCTACGCCTGCGTGGTACCTACTTGAATAAAAAGTTGCCTATGTCCTACCCCAGGTTTTAAACTATATCTGTACCAAATTTCATCTAAATCGGTTGAGTGGTTTAGCCGTGAAAAGATAACAGACAGACAAACAGACAGACAGACAGATAGATAGATAGATAGACAGACAGACAGAGTTAGCTACTTTCGAATCTATACTAATATTATAAAGCTGAAGAGTTTTGTTTGTTTGTTTGTTTGAATGCGCTAATCTGAGGAACTACTGGTTAGAATTGAAAAATTATTTTAGTGTTCGATAGCCCATTTATCGAGGAAGGCTTTAGGCTATATAACATCACGCTACGACCAATTGGAGCGGTGCAGCAATGAAAAATGTTGCAAATCGGGCTAAATTCTCTTATCTTATATACCTAAAGCAGACGAAGTTACGCAGGTCAGCTAGTTTATAATATTACTAAGGATAAGCTAGCTGGCTTGAGATTGAGTCGCGTAAACGATTGCACTCGTGTTATTAGAATCCCGAACTGGATTAACGGCCAAAGAAAGAAGGACGGTGCACACACGCGTCAACTATGCTTGCTATTGGAGAGGCTCTTGTTATATTCTATATGATCCTAACGTGTCAGTGACAACAGGCGATACAAATATGACACTTATACTATTGACGTGACAGTGCAACTGGCGCTTGGAGCCTGCGATCACTTGACACGAATTATCTGTTTGTTTTGTCTCTAGAAGAAGGGTAGTACGATATTCTGTTCTCTGTAGGCCAAATAGGTTTTCTTTCTTCTGTTTTTTTATTTATCTAATTACACGAAGTGTGATTCCCAGTTGTTATTGGGTTTAGGCAGACAATTTTCAGAATCAACACAGAAGGTACCGTATAGAGAACATTAAGCTTGTCTTCTTATAGACAATTTGGCTGACGAGCCGTAAACACAAGACATGTTGTGCACTTAATAATTGTATACTCGTTTAAGTGTACAAAATCAGTCGTTACATTTCATCTACTATTAGATGCTTTGCAAATGAACTCAGCTATTTTTATTTTAATTATCCTACTAAAATTAAAATGTAAAGTTGTTGACGATGTTTGGATATTTGTTTGTAACTGTTGAAATCTGGCACATACTTAGATCATATCCTGGATTAAAACATAGGGTAGGGTAATCCGGTATGCGTTCCCATGGGATTGACGCGGGGCAAGCCGTTGTCAGCAGCTGGTTATCAATATTATGATGTGTTCTTAAAAAATAATTGTCCTGTTGCTTGAGCAGGGTAAAAGCAGTTGACCAACTACAGAAACATATACATTGTAGTTTCCCGCCTGTTTCCCAGACAGGTATATATATAACGGATTAGATATAGGCAGATACAACGGATTTCCACTTCCATTACTGTGATATATCGTAATCTTGTATCATATCTATCTTGCTGCATTCATTCTCATACATTCACTTTGGAACTGTTATGATATAACAAGGAAAAATAACTACCATATTATTTTTGTTACTCATAATAAGTAGTTGTATTTTTTTCAGGAATCAATTATCAGTAGTTTTTGCATGGACATTAATGTTTCTTGCACCTTCATGGTTAAATGACTGAATCGGTTTTTATGAAATTTGATCATAAGTTTGTTACGGATGGATGTTTACTGTCCTTGTTTAAGAACTGTCGCATCTGTCATCAATCATCATTCATCAATTTATGTATAACGAAAAAATATGACGTTTTGACAGACTTTGTACGTAGTAATAGTTTTCATTCTTTGGACTTCGTACCTATAGACAAATAAAGTGCTTAGATAAAATCTTAGTAATGGGTTTATATCGAGAAAATATACCAATAATAAAAGCAATTAAATAGGTTAAGATGTCGTTATTTAGATTTGTATTAATTTTTGTTAGTTGTATAGCAAATAATATTATATTATATTCTTTCTCTCTCTTCTTTACTCTAATTAAATCCATCAAGTATAAATTGCCGTCAAGGAAAGGCTTAAACGTCCCAAATAAACAAAGACAAAAGCTGTCTGTATTATTTTAACTGTGTCTTAAAAGAAAATATTAATAGTACCTATTGAGTGCAGTTAGTCCCACTTGTGTACAATATTTTTAAAGGCCAGAGTTGTATAACGGATAATAAAAACCAATTAGACAGAAAGAGATGAAGATGTTTAATAAACTAATATCAAAACTAATTGGTCGATTTGTCTTTTTCTTAATATCTAAGTCAGAAAGAGACACAATTATATTAAAATTTATTTAATAATAACAATTTTAGATGAACTTAATTCCTTAGTTTTATTGTCTAATTAGTTATTGCAATCATTAGTAACATTTAAATATTTAGTGCGTTCTTCCTACGACTATCTCGTGACGACTGTTCAACACAGCAGGGCTATAGTCTCAACGGATATAAGTAATAATGTTTTATATTAATTAGCATCAGTACACGCAATTAACAATATACATTTATTACGTAGCGAAATAAATTTTAGAACTAGTGATTTTCTATAAATAAACGTAATTACAAATGCTAATTTTCTTGTCATATACATTTTGTCCTATATTACAATGGAAAATTAGTTTTCCAGGGTCTAGATGGAGACGCTATGCTTTAACAGAGGGGACAGTAAAATCTATGCGTCTTACGCTGGCTGGACTTGACAGCGACTCGGATTTTGTATGTTCGGAAGAGTGTTAGTGGTACCTGTTGTGTTACAAGCGTCCGTAGGCGACGGAAATCACTTACCATCAGGCGAGTAGTATGCGGGTTTGCCATCTTAGTGGTATAAAAAAGAGCGGGCGTCAGTTATGATCTAAGGGCATTTTCATAAATATATATTATGTATTGATAAGTTGCGAATTAATATCCAAATAATTACGCTACCTTTGTATGTAAATGACAAAAGCAGTGAATTATAAATTTAATGTAAATGAACGTAATGTTTGAATGCCACTGACCAGCGTAAAGTCTGTCTATAGTCTGAAATATTAAATAATATAATTTTATTTTATGCTTCATTTTCCTATCTAAGATTCACAATGCGTAATGTAAATACGTAAACAATACACGTCCACAGCGTAATTTGTCTGTAAAAATAGTGACTTGATTTACGTGCAATGGCTTTGCGTAATTGCGGGCCATAATAAACCGTTTTTAATTAATATATATGCAATTCTAATAGGGATATTATTTAGCATGCGTTTTACTGTTTTCTGTGACTTTTATGACACTATTATATAAGGAGACGTATATGCTGCATGCGTAAATTAGAGGCTGGGATTTTAAAAGCCTGTGCCCTCTTTGCGATTTGTCTTCATAGGCTACTTTATATGGTATGTCTTAGCAAAAACAATTTGGCTTGCGACAACATTTTGCTTTAGTTAATATAATTTAAGGGTATTAGAAATCTATTCGAAATGTGTTTAATCGCAGATAGTGTCACGAGATGGCGCTGTCATACATTTGTTGTAAAAGTTTGTTTGGCTTTAGGAGGTAATCAGGGAAACTTCTAAAACGATTATAAAATAATCTTAGTAATAGAAAGCCACATTATGCCTGAATAATATTAATAATAATATAAAGTATGTGTTAATGATATACCACGCGATCATAATTAGGAACATATTACTTAAATAATCATCGATTTTAAAAAGCAATTACTTTTAAGTTATTTTTGCAACAAGTCAATTATTAAATACCGATGGGAGTTTGATCTGTGTGGCGACAAAATATGCACTTGTTACCTACTTCATAATGCGTAAGTTATTTTTAACATAAAATAATTTGTGCGATACTGTTTCTGTGTAAACTGTATGACTAGAAAGGTTTTAAAAATCGGCCATAGAGCATAAATAATTGATATTAATTTGATAACATGTTTATTTAGACAGAAATTAGTATTTTGCGAACTGCGATATTTACTGTAAATTACCCCTTTTGTTCTTAGCGCTGGCGACAGAGCAATTGCTTTTGAAGGATCGACATCCAGCTGAAAATCCTCAGGATCAAGGAAAGGCTACAAAGGCTTCTGTGTCCGCCTCCATAAAAAGAGGGACCACCACAGTGGATTTCAATGAAATTACTTTGATAGCTGGATTCTTTTTTCATCTGTTTCAGAATTTATTATTACCTACACATACAGCCAGATTTCAAGCCAAAGATCCCCAAGGCTTGACATCTGGCTGGATATTCCTGGCGCTGCAAACTTTTAACTTTTTGCCACCTTATTTGTATGAAAAGCCACCGTGTACGATGCGAAGTACTAGACAATATTCGAGAAGTAGCCGTATAAACTACTGCTGGATTCTCGCAATCGCATTAACGTATATCTAAATATAGTACGAGTAAGTAAAACAGCTTGTAGCACACAAACGTGCAGTGCTATCGTATATTGAAGCGGTCTGTTCGCGACAACTCTCACCTTTCACGACGCGGACACGGTCACCTGCTGAATAAATTGTCTCTGATAGATATGTACACTTAAATTATTCGATAGACTGTACTTTTGTCCAGTTTTTACATAAACATGGTCGTGGAAGCTGTTGTTTATGTTTATTTGTTACTTGGCTAAGTTACTGCCCGCTTTGTCATCCGCGTGAAATGTTGTGACGTTTTTGGGGAGCGCCATCTATTGTTAAGTTTAGAACTAAGGAGCTATACAGGAATTATATTACCGGAAGAAAAAGTAACCAACGTGTTAATTCAGGGCATAGTCTTTGTTCAAATCTGTGTAACGGATTTCGCGTAAATGATAGTAGGATTTCAGACAATTATTATCAGACTGCGTCACTAGAAAGATAATATTTTTCGGATGAATGTATGTATGTCTATTTCAAACAGTGCTCTTTAGCTTTAACATCTTGGATTTTATATATGACTTATCATTAAATATAAGGATAACCTTATATTTAATGATAAGTCATATCGTAAAAATTACCTCATAATAATAATATTATGAGGTAATTTTTACGATACTAACATTTAATAAGCCAGTAATATACCGAAGGGTTTTGCCGAGGTGTTTAACGCCTACATCAGGCCAGCTATGGCCTCACGCAACGACGGGCAGGTTTATATTATAATAACTGTTTGCCATCCACATTTCAGTTTCCGTGTAAATATATTAGCAGAAAATCTCAATTAGTCTTTCTTGGACCCGGTAAAAGTGATGAATCGGAAGACCAATAAAAATATCTCATATTAAGACTGACTATTAAGAGTGACTTTTCGAAATTATGTGCGTATTGATTGACAATCATCGCTTGCTCCGTGCCTCGGAGAGCACGTTAAGCCGTCGGTCCCGGCAGCCATGAACATCTATGGCAATCGTTATTGGGAAGTGAGTGCCCTATAATATCCTGACACTGGTCTAGCCTTAGGGTATCGTTAGCCTTTGGGTTGCGGAGGTCAGGTGGCAACCGCTCCGTGTATAAATTAATATCCAGTCAAATCCGATTAGACTAGAAAAGCAGACTCCAAGTGACTAGGGAATAATAAAGGCTAGGGAGAAGGAGAAGGCGTGAATCTATGTATGTGTGTATGTAATTAACGGACTGCATGAAAAAACTGCTCACTTATAAATTTTCAATATCAAAGGCTATATTTTCTCAACCAAATGTTTAGAAATAATCTCTTTTATCACATAATAATAAGGGTAAGTTTTCTATGAATTTTGTACAAAACATAAGCCCTTTTTCAAAATTGCACACTCACCTCTCAAGAAAATAAACAGCTACCAATAGTTATTAGTTCTTGCAGGTAATAGGTCAACATATCAGCTAAGTATTAATTATAGTACACGTGTATCGACACGGCACATCATAGCGATGATGGCGCCGCAAAAAATGTATACGCCTTTAGAGATCCGTACGACATATGAAAAAGATGGCAATTAAAAAAAGCTATTATGTCTGGACGAATTCGGACCCGCACGGAACATAGTGATAGTCAACACCCAAACGGAACATAGATTTGTTGTTCCGAGTTTGTGCGTTATGTATCTATTGTTTATGAAGATTTTATCGATATGATACCTAATATCATAGTCATGATATAAAGGCCAAAAAATTCATTAAAAATATTTCGGCTGACGTCGTGTTAGTCATGTGATTAATTTTGTCTACAACTTGTCACTATTGTGTATAAAGAAACACCCAGCTTTTCTTTTTGCTGGTCCATGCAAAGTATAATATTTTGTTCTTCTGAGTACTTAGAAACTGTGATTTCTTTTTTCCTGATGTTACCCCATATGCAAGGATTATACACAATTTATTTTTTACTTTGTTTTGTTTTTTGTTCCGTGCAAGGATGATATCGGTTAAACTACGGATATTAACTCCACACGGAACAAAACAATCGTAACAGATAAATATAGGTGCGAAACACATGTGTTTCGAGCTTGTTCACTTTTTACCATCGTAGTCATAACACAATGCTTGATTAGAATGATAATTACTCTCGAGACACGGAGATATGTTACGTGCTTAGTAATTGACGGATTACTAGTGTGTGCCTCTTTTATTACCTGTTTTTATGGTCACGGTAATTGGTCGACGCAAGCAAACGCTTATGGGAAAATCGTTGATGAAACAAATTATTATGAACGGTGATTCAAATTAGAATTAGTTCGCCATTATTTTTAGGTTAGAAGGGCGCACCATTTTTTGCTTTTATATTCGTATTTAGACAACTGTTGTTATGATTACCAAATAAGTAGCCATGGAACTAAGGCAGCGGATAATAAATTTGCTTTAAAAGGAAATGTTGCGAATTTTTATCAAACCAGTTTTGGCGTTTCGGTTGTTATGTTGCGGTAGGTTAAGGCAGCACCGGTTTAGTGCAAACGCAGACAGGCAGGTGCTCGCTGCTCTCTATAAGACGGTTGTGCAGTTTGCAGCAGACTCCAACTGCAGTCTAGACCTAAGTCTATCTTGGGGGAATGACCTGTCTTTTGTTTGTTAAAACCTGTTACATGTCAATGTGGATGTGAGCCGTTAGTTATATGAGACACGCTTTTGTCACTGAAAGAAAATTGGATTTCAAATAGCTGTTCAGAGACTGGGAATCCTTTGTGTTTGTTCTTTGAATGTTTGTAAAGTCCGACACATTTTATTCCTAGTGCGGGGTTGGTCTTTTAAGAAAAATGTATATTGGTCAGAGACCATCAGCGCAATTAATTTTACGGTGGTGGTTATATGAAAATAAATCCCATGTTAAATTTAATATTATTATATGACAGTATTTTTATGTTTTATCTTATTTCATAACGAAAATGTAACAGAACATGATTTTAAATGGCAATAAATAGATCAATAAAAGTTATGCCTATGTTGATCTCTGAGATTGCTTGTAGGTTTTATTTAATAATAAAATTTAATGAATCAAATGTCGTATATGTTTCATCCGTCGTATTATTTATTCTTTTTCATTCATTATTAGTTTTCGCTATATTTTTACTTCGAATACCATCAACATTTTATTTTGTTCTATAGAACAAAATAAAATGTAATATAGGTATATTATTTCTGATAACTATAACAAATGACAAATTATTTATATTGCTAGTAACTTAACCATTTCTATATAATATGACGTAATAATGATTAATTGTTCAGTTAAAAGTGTGGAGTATTAGAACTTGTAAGGTACAAGTAGGTCACCGGGCATGCGGTGTCAATTGAATGTAAATGCGCAAGCGCAGCCCGCGCATCTACCATCTCATCCTTCGTAGGGTGTGCATCGAAACACGTACTTACAGGACATGAGATTTTATGTTCTTTTTTAATTAGCTTAATTATACTTTATAAGACATTTTGTCTTCGGTTGTATTATTCACATGGTACTAAAATATTTCTAACAGTTTTTTTTTTGTTTAATAATATCAGCTATGTTTATAAACTATCCTGTCCTGTCCCATTGCTCTTTTCAGTATGAAAAGGTATTTTTATTTGAGCATAGAAATGTATTATTTTAAATAATGGATTATCAGTTACATATGTAGTACCTACGTATTAGTCAAATGATAGTGCTTACGTTACCTAAAATATATTAAAATTAGATATTTTATATTTATTTATTGGAATTGATATAAATTGGATTCTTACATAATATATGAAAGCGAAAGTGTTGCTTTCTGGAAGTACTGTAATGGCCTATTTTTTAATAAAAATAAAGCAAATGAGCATCGTCGCTATAGTAACTAAATAGTTATTAAATCAATAAAATCTAAATCATAATGCTCCGCTTAAAGGCTCTGAAAGTACATATTATCAAAAACTTAATACCATAATCCTTTTTTGTAATTAGCCTGCAATTAAGCTTTGGATGCACCAATAATAGGTCATTTTTTTAATCATAGTTCTTTTAATTTATTTTATACCTATAAATGTATTTCCAATATAAGTTTTATGTCAAATAAACAGAATCCTGTCTGACAGCTGCAATTCATAAAATCATTTCATTCATACAAATTATTTTATTATAATCATTGTTTGTTTAAATTTCTGAAAGTAATATATATTTATTGTCAATTTAATGGAATCTATGACTAACTATGTACTGAATGTAATTCATAGTTACATCTGAGTAATACTTTATATGTCCTAGCATTAGACGCGTAAATATTAGGTACGTATATTTATGAAGGACCTACATGAATGAATGGTGACGTCACAGTTGTGGTCAGAGTTCGTCACAATACTGATTGATGTTGGTAATACTGTTAATACTTTCTCTGTGATGGTAACTAGTATAGTAGTACGTCAATAATAAAGATTTATCTATTATTACTTCATTATTACTTCATTATTTGTATGACGCTGAACGCAGTAGAAATATCTTTAAGCGATACGAGCTTAGTGGTTGACCGCTGTGTTTAGTGACTTAATTTACGCGTCTTTTGCGTAATCATGGGTCTCAATGAGTTATTAGTTGCAATGGAATATTTAATATAGTCACGGTAAAAATATTTAATTTACATAGTTTGTCAAGGAAAAGGCATTAACTTAAGTATTATGAAAGATTAAAATTTAAGTTGTTATGGCTCATTTTATTCATAATAATTTTTGCTATTTATATTTCTTTCTATTGAAAACTTGTACAAGGGTGAAGTACATACAAGGCATTTTCTCCTTAGATTAGAGTGACACATGACGAAGATATTGTAGTTGTCCGTTATCACTCCTTTATAGTTACTTTTCAGCTTTTATGGTCACGGAGAGACTGAGACTTCAGCTATTTTAATATGTTGCATAAAAAGCTATCAAAAATAGTCTACAAAAGGTTATTAATAACTTTTCTATTTATCAAAATTTGCTTTAAATATACCGATGTGTATCTAAACACTTAGGCGCCGGTGTTTGTAAGTATGTAATTAGCCCGTCCGCCGTACATGTAGTACTAAAATATTAAATCGCACCATAAGAGTTTCTTATAGTGTGACTTATTCCTTTCGCCTATCCGTTAAATCTGCTTAAATCTCAACTTCAAATATGGAATACTCATAATTATGTAATACGTGTTTTTGTTGGTTTTAGTGGCAGACGAACCAGCGGCTCCTGATTGGAATTGGTGACCGTCGCTCATGGCATGGAGGCTTTCTGGAGAATGGCCGTTTTTCTACGCTAGGGTAAGTGAATTTTAAATATAATCAAAGTGAATAAAGCACGACTCGTGTCATGGAAATCCATGGTCTCTGTCTATCCCGCCGAGAAATAGACAAGTATAAAAGAGAAACGGGTGTTGTCCCGTATTTTATGTAGGTACGTGTAGTGTTCGCAGCCGCCCTTGCGTGCGCGCGCAGTATCTAGCGCGCCGTGCCAATGTCGGCGCTTGCGCGCGTTTTTCTCTTATTTTTTTGTCACCCTTGAAGGTCGTGTACCTGATGTAAAGCCTCGCGTGTCAGGTGATGAATTAATGTAAACAAATGACTCTTTACAATGTAACATGGACATTATTCTTTAAAACGAAGCTGTTAGGAATATTTATCTTTAGATTCTTGATTTTGCATAGAATAAGTTAAATCGTAAGTGCAAATAAGACAGTCTACCATGAATCATATCTATTGTAGCTTTTAATATGGCTGTATACCATAATACTTGTGCCTTGTATAGTTATTGTGGAACCTTAAAAACGCGTAAATATATGAATACTGCATTTATTTTGTTTTTTGTGAGAAATGCTTTATTGATTCTTGTGTCAAATTTGTTTTATTGCGATTGACGACGGATGAAATAATTAATGTTATTAGTAGATTAAACTTGTATTCGTTTTCATAACATTGCTTCTGCTGGCTTGTTGGTGCCGTGGTATAAGTTTGCCTCCAATCTGGAAGTCTTGATGCGAATTCTGGGTCGAATATAGATAATGGTACAAGGTTCTTTAGTTAGGAAATTATTAATAGCACTTCGTATACATGAAATGTGTTCAGTAGATGGAAAACGTTTACCCCTATTACGTGTTAGCTAAAATATAGTTAATAAGATATAGTTGTAAATGTTGTTATAAACTCGGGTTACTTTCACGGAGAGATACAAACGTAAGTCTTTAAAGTATCATCTATTACAGTTTTTGTCACCATATTATTATATGGTGATCTAAAATTATAACTGGTACCTATTGGTACTAGTTATAGTTATAATTATAACTGGTACCTATTGTTACCAGTTATAATTTTAGATCTGACTTAAGTAGGTATATGTCATCTAAAGGGTTATTCCCTGAGTACCTACCCCGATCCCCGAGTACCCCGAACTATTTTTATCTTAATAAACTCAATTAAAAGTCAGTTTAGCTTAAAAGTACCGTCAGCAGATGATTATGTTAAATGACATTTTATTACTTACTAATATTGAAATACTTAACTATAAGGATCAGAAATCAAAATTATAATGTCTTGCTTAGTTAAGGTAAATATTGTAATTAGGGAATACAATATAGAGCAGAAAATCAAAATCTATAGTTTATTAAACTGGTTGGTGCTCAGGTAAATTTTTAACAGCCCTTCTCGCCCGGCTGTACTATCCGAATTTGAAATAATTATTGTTTTCATAAATTGTAAAATATATTAGTTAAGTATGATTTGATAATGTTGTAACATTTATTTTATATATTTGATAAATTTATTTAAACTGTAATTACCTCTATTAAAACTATGATCCGAAATTTCTAATAAACTACGTTTGTCTTATGTATCTCAAACATATACATGTCAGCACTTATTATGTCGACCGTAAAAGTTAAAAACAATAGAAAAAGTAAAGGAAAAATGTAACTAATCATATTTATCGTATTCGGGGTTCGCCGGGACGGCGGCCTCGGAGATCGGGGTACTCAGGGAATATCCCCATCTAAAACTTGCGTATACCTTTAAGTATTTAATATTAATTACTAGCGGAACTCGGCAAGGCTTCGCTGTGACATAGTCTGATATTTTTAATATTCCGTTCCTGAGAACTTCGACAAAAAAGTATATAAAACACTCATATATTAATGCAACGTTCTGTAAAAGTGTTAAGTCAATCCGTCAACGACTTTTCGAGTTTGCGGATACAAACATACTGCTGCTGAATTTTTGTATAAAGATATTTGTAATTATATGTTGTTGGGCTAATGATACCTACTCCTAGATGAGACGTTACAACCGGTCCGGTTTACTCGAACAATGGATATTAATTATTTTATAGACATGTATGTCGCACGACATTACGCATAGTTTGTGATGCGCACTTGCACTAACATTTGATTGATTTTAATTTTAATTATTTGACAAGCAAGGCTATGTACGCTTGCCATAGAGATATTTATTCGCGCGCTATTAACGTTTCAGAAAAGGAATCGCTGCAAGGGACAATGATTACTTTGTCACCTTTTGACAGCACAGAGGTGAAGATCTTTAATGTAAAATCTTTGGTCTGTTATTTATTTAGGAGAACAAATCCTGCACTAGGAATAAATCTTGTATCGTGTGGGACATTACAAACATTTAAATAACGAACACAAAGAACACCAGACTCTGAACAACCATTAGTGGAACTTTGAATTCTTTACCGTGTGGGATTCGAACCCACAACATTCGGCGTATCACTACGCCGAGTGTTGTGGGTTCGCTCCATTTAAGCCACTTCGCGATCTGCGCAGCCAGGTCTTATTGTTTTTGCACGATGAAGACCGTATTGACAATTTAATTATTTGTTTTGCCAAAATAGTGCATTGTAGTTCGATGGCTCGATAGGTGCCGCTGTAGACGATATATTAAGAAAGCTACTTTTAATTAACTCAAACGAATTCGAACGCAACAGCTTATAAATTCTAAGTATTAAAACAATAAGGATATAAACACATAGTAACCGCAGTAGAGAGTACAGTATAAAACTAATCCTTTATGACTTAATTATACGAATAGTAAAACAATAAGAGCGAGAAAATTTGGATTTGCTCGAGTCCAATCAGGAAGGCTCGGCGCCGCCGTGTGATTGCGCGTCCTCGACAACCCCTCATTACATTTACGCACCACCATTAACTGTAATCAAGCTCATCACACACGGAGATGAACACAATACAACCCATACTTTAGATAAACCGCCGCGGTAGCAAATAAAACAACAAAAAACCATTCATTGCCAAATTTAGCCAACCTAAGACAGAAAAAAGTTTCGTCTACAAACTCGAATTGCCAGATTCGAAAATGTAAACACAGATAAACATTTTAAGTTGGGCAATTTAAAATTTGATTTTCGAAACGGAATGACAAGTGCGGAAACGTTCGAGCTCCCCTCGTGTTTAGTATCCCCACGCACGTCGGCGCGCCTCGGCGAGAGGCTTGTGCGTGCAACCCTTCATTACAACCTACGACTATTATGGCGCAATCAAGCACTCGGCACATACGCGAAACTGAGGAAACAATAAAACAAAATTGACGTATAAAACCACTCCTTGGACTAATTCCAATCTGAACCACTAAAGGTCTGTTGTGTAAAATATATTAAACTATAATTTACGAGCGCGCTTTCAAATAAGTACATCGGGTGCACAGGAATGATTGACAAAATTGATGACTTGCGTTTAAATTACGAGGTATCACAACTACTTATTTAGTGGCGCGATTTTATAACTTGTCTTCAATTCAGTAAAACAACACGAGTACCTACTGTTTTAGTTTTTAATTATAGTAAGTTAAAGCGTCTATCATTTATTGTACTCATTTGCCAATAAAATGTTTAGCAACAATAAAGATTAGAACAGTTCTATATTAAAATATGATTCTTAAATTAGATTATGACAATCAGAGAATTTCCACCATAAACACGTTTAGAAATCGAAAAGGGCTCGTAAAACAAGATGACTGCTGGAATTGCTTCCTCTTTTATACGCGCAAGGAGACCCACAAGCAATAATTATTGAGGTGTTAAATTTACACTGACATACCTTTATGGCCACCATAGTACCATACACTTGTACGAAACACCACTGACCATTTATAAACTATATTTTACGGCCAATGTTTGCGACATGCTCACTTAATGGACTTTATAAAGTTAAAACCTTTCACGCGATCGCGCAGATAATGCACCCGACGTATGAATAGGTGATCTTAATTTATCTGTGAAACGTTCCGGTTAACACTCGGTATCGCGCGGTATCGGCCCCCGGTCGAGTCACCACTAACCTGTATGCGATTTATGAAATCGATAACGATCCATCGATAACGGATCCTTTGATGATTAGAGTTTAATTACACTTTTAGATTTATTCATAGCCAGTCTGTTCCGTGTGAGCGCAGATCACATCTCATTAGACGCTGATTAAAAAAACTTGCCTTTCAGCGTACCTATATGTAAGTTTATTAATAATATTTCGTTAAAAAAAACGTATTGTTATTTTTTCTCAAGTTTCTTGTTAGCACACTATACAGGTTTAGTTTGTCACGTAAAAACATATCGATATTATAATTGAAGAGGCTGACAATGAGTGATCGAGGCCAGTTTTTACAACTAATTATTTGTTTACTTGACAATTGTTCAACCATGGTGGCATTGATGTGACCGACCTTTGTTTTTAACAATTAATCATTTACGACTACCCGCTACAAGTTTATGCACCACATTTTTCCAAAGTTTTTAAGTATGGTGTCTTTTTTATTGTATTCTGAAAATCGAGTGTGCTCTATAAAAATGTGAAACGGTGTGACGGTTCATCTGTGGTGCTCGATGGTCTAGAACATTTGAATATTTGTAAATAAAGAATAAGGGTACTCACTGTGTGGTGGCGTGAGCGAGAGCGCGGACACGGCAGCAGGCGGCACGGGAGGGAACATGTCCTGGTGTGGCGCGAACATCCGCGGCGGCGGCGGTACCTCCGCCTCGGGCTCCTCCTGCTCCTGCTTGGGTGGCGATCGCGGACGCGACAGCCGCACCGCCTTCAGACCGCCGCTGGGCGAGCGCCTCATCGACAGGTTCTCCGGGGTATCGGACTCTCCTGAGCGGCGCCTCGGACGCGCCTGCTTCCGCCTCGGCTGCGGGCTCGCGGGGCTCACTGGCGGCGACGGCGCTGGCGGAGTGGTCTGCACCGGGCTCCGCGCCAGCGGCGTCGGTGGCGGCGAGCGCGCGTGTTCCTCGCGGTCCTGGTCGGCCAGCCCGCGCACTTGCAGCGACTCTCCTGCGCGGATCACGGTGCCTAGCTGCTCCTGCGCCACCGACACTTCTCCGCGGTACATGAAGTCTACCACCGCTTGCACCTCCCATCCCTGGAAGTCCTTGAGCACGATGACGGGATGCTTGCACGGGTTCTCGCTAAATATCCGGCGGAACAGCGGGCTGCAGGCGCCCAGCAGTACTTTGTGCGCGCGCACGCGGCGCTCGGCACACACGAGTGTGACGTCAACGAGGGTCTCGGCGTGCAGCAGCGCCTCGAAAGAGCGCAGCAGGTGCGCCTGGTGGTTGTTCCAGCGCAGGCTGTAGTGCTCCTCGCCGCCCACGGCGGTCGGCTTGTCGTCCATCGCGCGCGCCGGTGTGGACGCGTGTGCGGCCCGCGGCCGCGGTCTCGCGGCGGGCGCGTGCGCGGCCTCGCGCCGCCCTCCGCCCGCTGAGCACCCCGCACTCCCCAACCCTTTCGTCGTTCAAAGAATCGCCTTCCCGCCGGACCGCGGTCTTCGCATTGCACTATTCCGTTCGAGTTCACACAGATATTTTTGAACAACAGTCGTGCACTGAGTCACCGTAAAGTTTGATAGCACTGCACGGTTCGCGCTCTGGCCGCTCGTGTCGAGGGTGGCGATGGGAGCGTTGTCGGCGCGTACGTGTGTCGCGGGAGACTCGCGAGCGCGGAATGAGCTGCAAGACGAGCGCGCAGGACGGCGGTGTCGCGCGAATGCCGAATATCGGCTCGGCGTGCGGTCGGCGGGCACTGGCCGCCCGCGCCGGTGTGGGGCCCGCCCCCGGCCCCGCCCCGGCCGCACACACACACGTGCGCGCCGCGCGCCTCCACACCCCCTCGCGCGCCCCCGCACCGAGCGCCACACATGTGTGACATTACTCGAATACCTACACACATGTGACGCCTCCTTCACAATATATACTTTTCGGATACCTACACTCTATTTATCTAGCGGCTGTGAGCTTGTACATAGAAAAATGTTACTTTACTTGCACAATTTGTAGAACGGCGAGAAACAAATAAATGTTGGTGAGAGGTCAACTTCTGGTGGGTGAAGTGTTCGTTATTTAAATGAACAATTTGGTAACTTTTTTGCATTGGAGCGGCGATCGCGATGTTGTCGTTCGTAGCGCGCCCGGTGACTGGGGGTCGAGTGGAAATTAGGACATGTCCGAGATAACGCGGACGGGTGGGTATACTACTCGAATCACAGACTAAATAACTATACGATGATATAGTTTTCAGGAAGTCTTGAGAATATGAAAAGGATTATTTAAATCTTTTTATTTTCTATATTTATTTATATTGCTTACCTATAGGTACCTATGATTTATTGAGCTCATAGCATGTTTGTAAAGTATTTGTACAACATAAATTACTTATGGTATCTACCTAAAACCAAAAACGGCAATGCCAGGTGTCAGCTATTAGCTAATGACAGATAATTAAAAAAACTTAATAATTGTAATAGGAGTAACTTTCGGGAGCAGTGAGTCTAAGGTTAGCGTTTTCATAAGGAGACTTTTAGAATCTGATTTCTGCAACTAATGCGTAACTTTAAACATTCATATCTGTTACTTTGTGACTTACTTGAATACCTAATATTTTGAATTTCGAATTTTGACTACCAATAACTCCCATGTTGGTGACAAAGTGTTACATTTTGAATGTACCTAACACTTTTAATTTAAACTATTTATTTTAAGTATCATCATTTTGAATGTCAATCAGAAATAAGGAAATCGAATGGCGCCGTGGTTGTCTATAGATTTATTTATTTAAGTTGTAGCTCTATTTTCCGTAAGTTTAATTTCGATACGGAATAAAAAATTTGTGTAATCCACAGATAGTTGATTTGAATCTGGGTGTTCCTTATATCCGTTGTTTCAATATATGTAGGTACTGACATACCTAGGTAGGTACCTATAATTCTTTTAAACAATTAAAATATCACACATTTTAGTATTTAACAACTACTCTTTACAATTCAATATTTTGGTTAAGAATAGGTTTTGTATACCTACCAAAATTACGGTTTAGACACAAACCTTTCAATAGCCAATCATTAATTAGTCACTTGGCCATCACGCGCCCACTCCAGATAGAAACCCAACCAAATAAAGCTCAGGTAATTTGGGTAAGAAAAAACACATATCTATTGTCAACTCAGTACCTACTACAATGGGTGTAACAGGATTGTTAGTAAACTTGTTGAAACTTGTAAAGTTATAATAAGTAATACAATCTTCCCGAAGTAAGGTGCAAAATGATAACATAGGTAGATATGTTTCTTTTATGCTATCATTTTGCATCTTATGCCGGGAAAATTGTATTACCTTTACCTATATAACTTGGTACAGGTAGAACTTTGCTTTATTTTATTTGTAACGTAATATGTACAAATATATACCAAAATTATACATATAATTATAATAATATCAGCTCTGTATTAAACTGTCCCAATGCTGGGCACGGGCCTCTTCTCACTGTGAGAAGGGTTAGGCCATGGTACACCACGCTGACCCAGTGTGGGTTGGCAGACTTCACATGTCTTCGAGAACATTACGCTGAACTATCGGAGCTCATTAAATACATATTTAATAAAAATAATAGGTAGTTAATATACGAGTATAGGTACATGTATCTACATGAAAATCAAACTGCTACCAACTTGTTGGCTAAACACTAGTCGGTATCTATGGGTTTGTTCTGCATTTGTCCCTACATTACGTCCCACATTCCAAAATATTCCTCAATCGCCCCTCTTTTTAAATTATTCCCTTTTTCGTCCTACATTTATGTACATATGATTAACAAAACAAAACATGGTTTAAAATTATTTTAAATCTTTTGTTGTCAGGTTCGTGGTGTCATGCTCAATTATAAGCCCAAAGTTTTACTTTAGAGATTAACGAGGTATTTTAAAATATTTTTCGGCTGACGGTACAACAAAAACTCCATACAAAAAAAAGAGGGACAAAAAAGGAACATAATCTGGGACGAAAGAGGAATTACTTTAAGAAATTAATATTTATTTAAATTTAGTGGCATTACCCAAAGGATTTTTTTTGGGACGAATGCGTATGTCTTCTTTTAGGACAAAACATCAGGGACGAATGCGGAACAAACCTATCTATGGTGTCATTTGCAGTTTAGCCTTACCGGTAAGCTTACCTAGCGAACCGTGGATCCGCTCTCGTAAAAAAGGTCTTTACTTTGTATTAAGTTTTAATCTCCAGGACATGGTTTATCCGATTGCCAAGATTCGTCCAAATCCTTTCAAAGGTTTATGCGTGTTTGAGTAACAAACATCTTTACAAACTTACACATCTAGGGATAATGTTTTTAGTTACCGAGTCGATCCTGCGATACTTCGCTAACTTTTTAAGGCATCTCGATAGCTTCGTTAATTTCCATCGCAGTAAAAAAAATGTTATACAATAAAGTTACAAAGTTACATCACTGAATATCACAGGTCATAAATGCAGTTAAATATTGTAACTTGTGATATTCATCAATGTAACTTTGTGACTATTGACTATGTAGCGAATGGTGTAGATGCAACTCGGAACCACAAATCATAGATGACTCGTTTTGCAGTATGAGAATCGAACTCACACGCCGATAACGAGAAGAACACTTAAACCACTAAACAATTAAAACACTTTTTATTAGACTAGAATCTAGATCGACACATAAGCTTTTCCTTTTTAATAAAAGGCAACTTTTGCACTAGGAATACCTAATTACTGTGTCGCGGGGGACTTTGGTCGCGTCAAATTATATAGACTTAGTTAGGTAGGTACATCTGGATGAAGGCGCTCTCTAACGTTGGAAGAATGATTAAAATCGGTTTAGTAGTTTCAGAGATTATCGATTACAAATAGACAAACATTTTCTTTTTCTTTATGATATTAGTATAGAATTACAACGATAGCCTAGTAGGAAACTGTTGGACTGCCACGCAGAGGTCTCGAGTTCGATTCCAAGGCGCGCATCTCTGATTTATCGAAGTAAAGTGAGTATTATGTATTTAATTATCGCTCGCTTTAACGGAAACGGAAGTAAAAATCGTAAGAAAACCTGCCTGATGTCTGAGAGTTCTTTATAATGTTCTGGAAGATATGTAGTCTGCGCAACGTGCACTAGGCCAGCGTGGTGGACTATGGACTAACCCTTCTCACACTGAGAAGAGGCTCGTGCCCAGCAGTGGGACAGTTTAATACAGGGCTGATATTATTATTAGGTATATATAGGGTGTCCGGTAATTAATGGATAACCTTGAAATGTCTTATAGTAGAACTAAAGGCCGTTCAGAAAAAAATAAAATAAAAAAAATATAATAAAAAGTGCAAGCTATATTAGCATAGCATACTTTTGACTGTCTATCTATTAGCATAATTAGTGTTTAATAATAAAACAACAAAAAACCGATGGTTTTCATTCATTTATGGTCGTAGTATACAAGAAAGTTATACAGGTAATTAAAAATAAAACATATCTCATATCTCTAACTACTAGTTAAGATAGATTTATTTTCATATTTTTTTCTGAACGGCCATCAGTTCCACTATAAGACATTTCCAGGTTATCCATTAATTACCGGACATCCTGTATAGAAGTGCAAATACATTAATGTGTGTTAAGGCAATAATGTACCACATCGGGTACCAAACCTGTAACAATAGAAATAATAATGATCAGTCCCATCACATTAACAGTAGTCAATAGGTACCTAAACGGTATAAAAACCATTAAAAGCAAATGACACCCATTCATATGATACCTCATTAGATCTTTTATTTAGATATAATGAAATTAAGCAACTATTTTATGATCTATTCAAAATGTATGTTGAATGCATTAGCAGTTTTTAAGGTAAGAAATTGTTCTTTTATATAAAGATTACGTCACCACGTCACCTACGAAATTTTTTCGATTTGTAATAATGTTTGGCATGCATTTTTTGACTATTCCATTGTGTAAGCTGATAGCTACAGCAGTTCTTGAGATAAGACGTTGTGGTAAACAGACGAACATACAGACCAAGTTTTGGTTTTGAAAAGACGACTACCGTGAAATAAATCGTGTGACGCGGGGAACGCAAACAGTAAAAGAACAGACATAAAGACAACCAGATGTAGCGCAACTAAATAGGTAATTCAATGTTAAAATGCACACACGGAACAATTTTTGTGTAATCCACAAATGTGGATGATCCGGACCCGAAATCGCCAGCCAGTGAGTCGGAGCGAGTGTATGTGAGTTGTACCAGGGCGTCGTCCAGGAGTCGTCGCCCGCAGCACAACATCTCTGCATTGGACACTGCTGGGTGGGTCGCTGATGTAGTTTCAGTTCCAGCGACTCAACTACCATACATAGCAGCGAGCTGGCACACCGGTAGGCCCGAAGTCTCGGGAGAGCCCGACGTAACCTTCTAAGCATAAGGAGCATTTACACACGTAAAAAAAGGACCCGAAATTCACAACATGTTGTAGTTATGGACATCTCTCTCTCTACGAATAGTCCAGTTTATGATATAGCGTTCCCCTACACCAACCATCAAGGTTATATTAGGTGGAGCCGCTGTACCTTCCAGTGCCCGAGAGCACCTTCCGGGACCAGTTATAGACAGGTCTTGTCCCCAAATCTCGACTTTCTCCACCCTAACCTCAGAGATTCGGTTCTCGTCGTGTAGTTATGGTCAGTAAAATTTTAACATATTTTAAATAGAATATATGTCAAATCTAAAGGCACAGCGACTCGTTTCTCAAATATAGGAACCCGGCCTAAAACTACTAGGTACGCCATCATTGCGATTAAAAAGCGTCACCATAAAGTTTAGTTTCCACCTCTATGCTACGAAACTTTAAAAAAGTATCTATTAAACTATCATAGGTGGCTCAGCACTAAACGCGCCGCTAAACAGGTAGAATATAAAACAATGACGGACGGGCTTTTGTCTAACATTACTTGTCAGTTTACTGCGCTGCACTTGTACGTTTATATATTAGCTAGTTGTATCCCGCGGCTTCGTTTACGATATTGTCGGAAATAGTATTTTTCTTGATAAAGGGTTCCCTATGTCCTGATAACGTATATGCGAAATTTCATGATGATCGGTCGAGTAGTTAAAGCGGGCATGCGTGACAAAAAGTCATCTTTATTTTTCTTTCTTTGCATGTAAGAAGCTGACATAATAGGGTACTCGACTTTGGCGACGACGTAAGATGATTCATGCACCAGATTTCAAGTTAGACCTCCAGAAAGGCCACTGTGAAAAGCGCGTTTAATTTCGTTTAGTGGTTTTAGCGTTCCGCGCATACAAGCATACAGAAAGCCAAAAATGAAAAAGGTTAGGTAATTGTTTTGGCTTCTATTGCTCTTATAAAGAACTTCACATAAATTTTCTTTAGATAATATCTCCTACTAGCTTGTATCCCTCGGAAACTAATTTTTTAATAGAAAGGTACTCTATTCTCTTGTCTGTACCCCTGATAACGAGTATGCAAAATTTCATGATGATTGGTCGAGTAGTGAAGGCGTGAAAGAGTAACAAACAAACTCACATTTTATAATATTATAGTTAGGATGTACAGACCAATGTCTGTCCAGTTACAATTTTATTATTAACTAGATTTTCCCTGCGGTTTCACTCGCGTAAGTCCCGTTTCCGTGAGAATATCGGGATAAAAAGCCTATGTGTGAATCCAGGTCTTCAGCCATCTACATAACAAGTTTCATCGCAATCGGTCCAGTAGTTTTTGCGTGAAAGAGTAACAAACATCCATACAAACTTTCGCGTTTATAATAATAGTAAGGATGTTTAAATGCTTTTTATTATTGCGTATTGCTACTAGCGTTGAGAGGAAATGCGGTCATCAAATAATTTATAGAGAATATTTTTAACAGATCTATTGCTGTCGCGGTCGGCCCGAACGAAATATCAATGTGCAAAAGAGATAACTATAGTTCGGACTGAATATACCTTTGAAATCATCATCTCATATGTTGTTTCCTTCTGTAAAACTAAACCAATTGTAAAAAAAAATGTTTAGTGGGAGACCGTTGCAATTGGACTGCCACGCAGGGGTCTCGACTTCGATCTAAAGGCTCTCTCTGGCTTTTCTAAGCTATGTGTGTATTAAATAGTTTATTCACGTTTGCTTTGGTGAAGGAAAACGTTGTGAGGAAACCTGCATGTTTTACAGTTCTCCATTATGTTCTCGTACCGGAGGCCCAACTGTCCCCTCCCCCTCGCTTCTAGCGAGGGCAAAATTTAAAAAGAACGCAACGCACTTGTGACTCCTCTGATGTTGCGGGTGTCTATGTGCGGCGGTAATCGCTTACCATCAGGCGACCCGTCTGCTCGTTTGCGTCCATAAAAAAAGTTTGATAACCCACATTGAGCCAGCGTGGTGGATATGGCCTAACCATTCTCACATTGAGAAGAGGTCTGCGCCCAGCAGTAGAAAAGTTTAATACAGAGCTGATATATTTTTTAAATGTTTTTATAATAAGATTACTAGCAATTTGGGTTTCAAATTACCTACTAATATTCTTGATAACCCCTCCAGCTAAGTTAGAATGGGAATATTAGGAGTGGGTTCACTTCAGTAGTGAAATGGGTGTGATTCGAATAAGTATATTATTATTATTTATTTATGAGAAGTTTTATAAATATACTAGCTGACCCGCGCATCTTCGTCTGCTTCATATAAGATAAGAGAATTTACCCCCTTTTGCAACATTTTTTATTGCTGCTCCACTCCAATTTGTCTTAGCGTGATGTTATATAGCCTATAGCCTTCCTCGATAAATGGGCTATCCAACACTAAAAGAATTTTTTAATTCGAACCAGTAGTTCCTGAGATTAGCGCGTTCAAGCAAACAAACAAACAAACTCTTCAGCTTTATAATATTAGTATAGATTTGTATGTTGGTTTTTTTTAGTTTCGTTATATTTGTTTGCTCGATGTCAAATCGAACGAATTATGTAATTTTTATTCTATTATTCTAGACATGGTAACAGAGCTTCACGGCTATATCAACGCGGTAGGCAGAGGTGTTATAGACCTACATTTCGTTCATGTTAGCTATGGTCTTAGGCCTTACGTATTATGTAGCAAGCCTATCGTGGACTATCGTGCTGCTGAGAATTTCTTGAAAGAAAAATACAATATTACTTTGCCTGGGAGTCGAACCCATTTGCGTTCACTACGCTGCGTCTTTAGGGCTGTTCTTGCTACAATCTTGTCATATATATCTTGCATCATTAATTCTCATTACATTCTTCATTCTCATCGGTTTAGAGTACTCTTAGCTTGTGTTATCTTTAGAATGTCTCCGATCTGCGTTGCGATTCAGAACATTACGACAATTCGATTCTGATTTCGATTGATTTAATAATATGCTATTCGATAACATTTTTGGTTTAGTGAAATGTTATCAACTGTCGTCGCTTAATTGTGTCTAACGCAGCATCAAGTGTCGTGGGTTCGAATCGGTGTAATTCACAAATAACTGCTCTGCGTCTAGGTGTAACCCGAGCTTCGTCCTTGTCTTTCTAAAAAAATATATAACTTGTGTGAACCTAATCAATTTATAATCGATTCGTATGCCATATGTATTTTGTGAAAAATAGCTCGAAAACGTATCGACAATTCGAGGAAGATATCCTATAATATGGCACGACAAGTTATCTAAAAGTTTCTGAATCGACCTTCTAGTTATAGACACACGGTTAATTCATTTTTTGCTAAATAACTACAACTTGGGAATGATTACTGGGACTCGGAAACCTATTATTAAAAGACACAAAGTACACCCAGATTCGAAACAATCACTACATCAAAATTCACAATAATAATTTCGAATTGCACAAAAAATGTCCCGTTTGGGATTCGAACCCACAACAGTTAGCACAGCGGTCGCAGCTAGACTCATATCAATAAAGTCACTGCCAACCATTACAACTTCTAGTCTCCAAACAGCGTAGTAGCATTCTATAATCACTCCCATACAATGTAATTCCTATAAAGTTAGCAACCATTCAACATCAATATAATTGAATTTCAAGTAAATGTCTACTTTGATGATCTTTAATCCAACGATTTAAAGGATTATATGATTAGTAATAAAACAACAATGTATTTCCCATTATATGTAAGTGCGTAAATATTCCGTTTTAAATGCTTTGTTATAATATACTGTTAATTATTTCTTGAAATGGTGGTTCTTATGTCATCAATACTTATCATATCATACTTATTATATCATGTGAAGATTATATGAGTTAGTTTATGCATGGCCACGATAATCGCAGCGTTTGAAACGTCAATCTGCTAACTGCGTATATTTTAAAGCTTTAAAACACTACCATTATACACGACTCGTCCGTTCCATTATATTAATTTGTGTAGTATTTAACAGCACAACAAAAAAATACTTATTGCACAAAGTATGCTCACCAAAAATACTAATTGCACAACAAAATATATTTAAAGAGATCAAACTAAGTCGACGGAGCCCCGCGAAGCGTGGCTCCTATTTTTAGGTTGGTTTAAGAAGGAACCTAACATAATCTAACTCTTCCGAGACGGAATGCAGTGATTTGAGGCGTATAGGTGCTCGTTGTGATATATTTTAGTAAGCATATTTTGGTGTGCAATTAGTATTTTTGATGGTCATTATATTTAATCCCTATTATTTTCTCATTTTAGGCAAGGACATCATAATAAAGAAATTAAATTTGAAATAATTATATGTTCATAAAAATAAAGACAGTGTGATAAGTAGAAATCTGACGTGAGTGTAATAGTTCGTTCAGGTAGGTACAGTGAGAATCTCAAAATTAATTTGTTTTAAGCAAAAAGTGTTGGCTTCTCGAGCAACTGTTTCTTGCACACCGTAGATCATGCGCATACAATTGTTTTTCGTCGCACATAAAAACCTTCATCGGATCATCCGACGCTCGAGCAAATTCGCTTGCAGCGAATTATGCTGAGAATTACAACAGTACTTTTTAGCTTTCTATAAATAAAATCATACGTACTTTTCTATCTGTCGTTCGACACTGACGCGGACGTTAGCCGCTCTAATGAGCAAACTTGTTTTTTTGTTTCTCTTCCAGGGATTTTTCTCTAGTGCGTTAGGGAAAACCCGGTCCTTTGAGAGGCTAACACGGTGCCCCGGCCATAGGGGTCCAACGCGCAGAGTCCTTTCTAGAGTTTTAGGTAAAGTGTGTTTAATAAACATATATTATATAGTACATTATATAGGACAATAAATAGCTTAGTAGATAAAGCGACGACAATGATGGTCTGGGTTATAGATTTACCTCCTGCTTCTTACATTGTCTTTTTCTCGATTATAATAAACACACTAGCATGGATGGCGTAGTGGTTTAAATGGACGCATCATTGTTGACACTGCACCGTGTATTGTGGGTTCGAATCCCAGAGCGAGAGCTATCTTTATAAAAATAAAAACAAAAAGAACATTGAAAATGCTTAAAATATTATATTTTAATAAAACCTGGCTTTTCGTTTGCCAAATGTGGGTATGATTCACCTTTCTTTCAAGCAATCCAAGCGCAATATTTCGTTCGACATACATTTTATTAGCGAGCTTACTAAGTATTTCTCAAAGTTTGTTATAATAACGATAATATAGATTTAGTGTGGAGCTAATAAGTGGATCGCGTGGCGTTGTTCCGACGTTCGGAACATTTAGTGGAACATAACAACCTTGTTATGTTACCATTTGTTCTTTCGATAACATCTAGAACATTACCATTCTGTAGGTATATTTTTTGTATGTATTATAGAATGACGTAATGTATGAGGCATTATGGTACACAATACTGTTATATTTGTCACGTTTAAGAATTAGTCTATAACAATGCTTAGGATTTTCTGTCATGTTTAAAGAGACAAAACCCACACAAAGTTTAATTCCTGTGTCGACTCGCAGGGGATTTTACAAACTTTCAAACTATGGACAAAGAACATTTCGTTATAGTCGCAAAACAAGGACGGATTTGATATTTACTTTCTTATTTTTGACGTGAACAAGCATTGAATATGTGACTAAATCAAAAAAATAATACACTATATATCTACTTTTTATTATATTTAACTATCTAGATACTGAATTGAAAACACTATTAAACTTCGTTTAAATAATTTTAAATGCTCTCCTGGAATGTTAGTGAATATCGGATCAACGAGTTCTACAACTGCGACGATTTAGAGTAGGAACAACTATTTGGGAATCTCACAATTTTTTTGTCTTGTGTGGAGATCGAACCCTCAACACATAGCGCGGTGGCAGTGATGGGCGACCACTTAAATTACTACAGACTGACATTCGTACAGTTGCTAAGTTTTCACTATACGAAAATACGTCGTGAAAATGTGACCCATACACAGAGACAGTATTCATACCATATAGGGAATGAGATCGTATATGTATGTAAGTACCTATACATGTATATAGTAGTAGGTAAAGCCTTTTAAATGATCTATAATAACACCAACAGGCATAACTTGCCTGTAATTTAACATCTTGGGTCATAAACTCATAACCCAAGATGCCACGAGACGCCTCTGAAAAATAACCAGGTCAGGGTTATTTTTTAAAGGCGTCTCGGTCCCAGTGATGGTCTTACTAAAACGTTTGAATTTTAATTTAAAACCTAACATGGCCCTGTACGCCAATGTATCTAGGTCGACATAATTTTCTTACTGTTTATTTTTTACTGTTTTAAACATTTATATATACATCAATGGTTTTAAAGTACAATTTGTCTAACACCCTTAAAACTAGAATCTGTATAATTTGTTTATTAATTTGAAATCTTGAACTCAGTTTACTTATATTGTTACGAAGCCATCCACTAACAAAGCGTTTTCAAATCATATTTTGGGAAGCCAACACGTTCTTTGTGTGAAAATTACGTAAAATACGGTTCCAAAAACTAAATATCAACTCTTAACAGTAGATATGGCTTCCAGCTCAGTACTGCCTGTTGTTAAAAGCCATACAGCGGACGTGATTCAATAAATTGGTTATAATTGATACACGCCTGAACACGAGGATTGCCGTAACCATTCCTAATTCCGTATATTTTAAACGATCTTATCTTGATCCGGGGGTCAGTCATTGTAGACCGGCGACACTTCGACCCAGTGGGATCTTTTGTGTCGGCCCCGAGGTTTATCCCTGAGTTATCTCCCTATGAATGTACTGCATCAGTCGCAGCGTACACTTCAGAGGGAGAAGCCTGAAGTCCTCAGGGTTCGGATATGCCAATCCCATCAGACCCATCCTTAGTCCGGCCAACGCGTCACATTCACACAGTAGGTGTGATATGGACTCGTCCTGTTCACCACAGGCTCTGCAGATTGAATTGTTTGACAATCTCAATCTGCATTTTATACGATGCTACGCCATCTTTGAGTACCTTTGCAGGGATTTAGCAGCTTTTGATCTATTGTACTTTCACAGTCCAGATCCTCTATATCTACATAATACCAACTTAGCTTTCGGCCATGACTTCGCTCGTATGGAATGTCTATAAAACATAGTTAATGTTACGAAAGAACTGTGCAGCTTTGTAATATTGAAAAAAATAAAATAGAAGAATTTTAAGTTTCAAAGATCATTCCGACATTTTAAAAAGGAGATGTTATCCTACTAATAAGTATTATAAATGCGAAAGTTTGTGAAGATGTTTGGTACTCAATCGGGCGTAAACTGTAAAACGAATTTAGATGAATTTTGCAATACAGAAAGATCATGGATCCTGGATGGCAGTTTTCGGGGAATTACGCGGGTAAAACCATAGGGCGAATCTTATCTACTTATTTTTTTTTATCCGTTCGTTGATCCTTCATGCCGTTAAAGAAAGGGCTATTGAAGACACTACAGAGATACCGAAAATACGTTTAACTTAATGAAGCCTATTGGTGAAATATAAACTCTTTACTTTATTAGACAAGAGACTTTAACTAGTAAAAATTAGGCAAATATTCAGGAGTTGCCGATAGCCCGCTGACCTTGTTGAATTAATTTACATTAATATAATTCAAGGGCGCAATCGAGACTCCATTTTTGTAGGAAACTATTAATTTCCCTACAAATGTTAAGTCAGGGTATTTCAACAGTACGATTGAATACAAGATTCTTTTTATTGTTCCTAGTGGCCCATCGGATGTTAGGTATCAACCGCCGCTCACGGATTTCGGCAATGTCATTGATACATACAGCCAAACCGCTGCCTACCCTGATGGCAGTACTCTCTTTATACCTTGTTTAAAAAAGGACAATCCATAGTGCATGGGCTTATTTCATGCACAAGCAATCATTAAAACAAATCTAGGTTACCAAAGAATAGCATAGCTATTCATTATAAACGTGTACAATTGTTGGTAATTTTAAAGAATACCACTACGTGGATAAATTCATAGCTTCACACTTAGCCCGTGTGAGTAGCTCATGCGGGTAGCCCGTGCGAGAAGCCTATACGAGAAGTTTGTGCGAGAAGCTCATGCGGTTAACCCGTGCGAGTAGCCCGTTCGGGTAGCCCGTGTGTATAGACCGTGCGGGTAACACGTGCGAGTAGAAAGTAGAGTAGTAAATGGATGGATGGCGTAGCGAACAAGCGGTTGGTCCCGCCGCTGCCACCGCGCCAAGTGTTATGGCGCCACAAACTATGGTTCTGAGTCTGGGTGTACTCTATGTCCCTTACTTTTATGTCAGTTAGTTCCCCGCGACAAAGGGCTAGATCCCTAAAGCGAGAATTGTCTTTTACAAGAGTAAAAATAAAGTATACTTTAGGTACCTTTTAAACAATAGGAATTGGGCTTTACCAGGCTATTCCAAGAATTTTACCATTTTTTTGTACCTCCATTGATATTTTCTAGTACGCTGTAAAAACACAGTCGTAAAACTAAAGTCTTATTTTTAGTGAACCAAGGGTAGATCTAAGTGGAGCACAGATCGTGGGACAGAAATATCTATGAATAACTAAGTAAAAAGGTTTCATTCACAACAAGATGCGGCGTGAAAATAGCCATCACTTTCGCGGCTATTGACCCTGAGTGCTTGTTGAAAAAAACGCACTTCTGAATGAGTAGCCGTCGGTATGGGAAACTAATATTATGGTTTAAGATTTTACTTAGACACTGGTTAAATAGTTTCTGTTTTCTGATGATTTGGGATTGTGAATTCCATTCAAAATCGAGAATGTGGTTGTGAAATATTGTGAATGGTATTGATTGATCGCCTTGTTAATGTGGTTGTTCAAGTTGCTAGTTATATTTGTTGTCGGGTCTGGGTTCGATTATGGGGCGAAGCGTTATTGCGTTTTGATGTCTTAGTCGTTCGGTAACTCGGTCTGGCAATCTACACTATAGGTTTGCTCTCTACTTTGTAGGATACAGGTGTATACCCTGAAGGAGTAGGCAGAGTAAGTACTAGCCTACTTCTATATACATATATACGATGTGTATTTTACAGAAATACTGCGTAATTAAGTGAATATTTTAAATAACTTTCGCTGTAAGTTAAACACTGGTAAATAGTTTCTGTTTTCTAATGATTTGGGATTGTGAATTCCATCCAAATTAGAGAATGTGGTTGTGGAATATTGTGAATGGTATTGATTGATTGCCTTGTTAACGTGGTTTGAGTAGAGGTTAAGTTTGCTATCGTGAGGTGCTGGAAGTGTTATTGCATTTTCCTGGTAACTCTTAGTTCGGAGTCTAGAACTGTGTGCCCGGTAGACGGAGAAATGCTCGAAATCTATTACGTACACACGGCTACACATCAGGTTAGACACGCTATATACGTATAACTACGCTACAAAAAAAAAATAGAGAATTGTCGGAAAGGGACAGTGCAATAGCGGTGTCGATCTAATGGTAAGGATAGAGCGTAACAAAAATACATATGACGCACTCTCTCGCACGATTCACAGCGTTCAACTTCTAATAGTTCAAAGTCCAACCGGTTTAGGTTGATGTGTCGCTGTGTGTACGATTTAAAATTATTGCTGGCGAAATGAGGATACGCTGCCATCAGGGATATAGAATATGTGTATTATAGAAATACACATGACAACCATATTTTAGATTATGTAGGTAGTACTGGTTGTACCTATTTAAGATAATTCCCGCACTAGATTTGTTAGTCCAAGTGTTGCGATTTATTTTACAAATTTTGAAACAGCGGCGATAAAGAACAACCATACTTGGTACCTACAACTACAAAATTTTGTGTAAGTATCACATAATTTTTATTGAGCGTGCATATCAAACTCACTTGGCGCACTGACAATGACAAATCTACCTCCTAAACCACAGCGTCATAACGCCTTAGTAGTAGTTTCGTAAATATTACTTATATGCACTTGAAAGTAGTGTGTGCGCGACTGTATTTTGATATTTTTCTTATTAAAAATACAAAACGTGCGAATGCACTCCTGCGTTTTCAGACGGGAACGATTCGCACGAAAATATATTCCATGTGTGCGAAACGACAACAAAAAGAATATTATTTTTAAAAAGTGTCTATTCGCACGATATGTGCGAACAAATTCGCGCGAAACGACTACTAAGTCGTCATAACTACTAAATATATTTAATTAACCTTATGAGTCGAAGTGCAACACAGGCGGCCAGACAAAAAGATTTCTATTATATCTGGCATTCCAACAATTGGACCGTGTTGTGCAGAAATGATTCAGGAATTCTTTTTTAATTTATCTGTAAGTATGAATGAAGGTCTTTTGAATAAACATTAAGTAATGCAAAAATCTATATATTTAATTCTTTATAAAACAATGTATATGTAGGTATGCATAACATGATGTAGTAGGATAACAGTCACAACAAAAATGAACTTATGTTTCAAATCAGCATAACTTTTATTTTTGGTTGATTGGATCATTTCTACACAACACGGTCATCCAATTGGTAGATTAAATGATTAATTAAACTAACTATACAAAAATACTAGATTATATCCGCGGCTTCTCCCACGTTAAGTTAGACTTAGTCAATAAAAATAAAAATATATTACCAAAAGAGTACAATATTACAAATAGTATCCATTGGCCCCACACTATGCAATTTTAACTAAATTATACTAAGCTTTCTTGTAAGCCATGTTTCCCATGCGTGAGTCTACATCCCTTGAATTCACGATTAAGTGTACATTAATATGTGAGCACCCGATAGCATCTGACCTCACGCCATAAAGAGGGTGGAACATGCCACTATAGGTCCTTACGCTTCGACAACGCTAGGCAAACTGTATGTGGTGAAATGACAGCGTTAAACTGAATATATCGTTTTTATTTCGTCGACTGAACGGATGGCGTAGTGGTTTAACACTTTCACTACCAGCTGCAATTCCTGGTGTCACGCAGGACCCAAAATATTTTTAGTCTGTTTTAGGTACTATCGACTTGAGCGACGGTTGACCATTTCAGAAAAAAAAAAATTCGCTTACATATGTTGACTTTAAGTGACTCCGCCCTTAAAAAAAACCCTTGTAAAAAAAACTCAAACAAAAAGGTCGTAGTTGTGGCCTGCTATGCGATTTTAACCTTAGGAGTGGTCAACCGTCGCTCAAGTCGATAGTACGTACGAACGCTCCGCAGATACGCGGGGCCTCCCGCGCATGACTCTTACCCCGTAGATATGCGGAGTTGGCAGCGAATGTGTTAAGTAGTCGCCTCGCCACTACCACTGCGACAAGTGTTGAGAGTTCGAATCCCACACGGGACAAAAATTTGTGTGATTCACAAATGGTTTATCCGAGTCTGGGTGTTTTTTGTGTCTGCTGTTTGAATGTTTGTAAAGACCCCCGCGATACAGAAAGTATTTCCAGTGCGGGAAATGCCTTTTTAAAATAATAATAAGATGCTATTTTTTTGTGACTATCGTCAGTGATTTTGGTAATTAATTGATGTATTGCTTCGTTGGTGCCTTAATGTCAATTTCTCATCGATATAAAGGTCATGGAATCAATTCCCCATTGGGATTTTCCCATTTTGTATTTTTTGGTTAAAATATTTTCAGCTCTACAGTGTCAAGAAGTGTTGTGGTAGGCGATATGTCCGCTCCTTTTTTAATGGAATTTAAAATACAGCTGGCAGAATGGTATGTAAATAAGGAATACTTCTTAGAGCAAACAGAGATGCGGTTATGCAACGTATAAAAAATGTTAACCTTCTTTCTGTTTCCAATTAATCCGTTTACGTATTAGCCGAGACAAATTGTTGTTAAAAAATATATTTAAAAATGCTATGTTCCCACTTAAGAATGGTCATTAATACATTGTAACTGATTTTAATTCGAATCATAATCGAATATTCGAAATTTCGATTTGCTGATCGTGCTAGACGATGTTCCGTGCGGCCTCAACAACATTGGCGACTTGAAGCAATATCAAACTTTAATGTATTCGAATATTTGTCAATGTATCAAATATTTTCTTTTGCATGAAGTTTCGAATATTTAATCGATAATCGACCATGGCAACTACAGATTAACTTTTTCTGGTATACTGCGTATAACGCCCGGTCTTTTACGTATAGTTCCCAGTGACATTTTTTAGATCGTCGACTTAATTACACTAGCACTAAGCACACTTTAGTTTTACTAAGTCCTCAAACTTCTCCTCTCATCGTATGTTCACCAGTTTGCCATCGCTAAGTAGCTCAATTCCGGCTAGCAAATAATTTGTCGCAAACTATTTGCGTTATGTGAACTGCTACCTAACAATGTATTATGATTTATGTGTCCGTATATAGGTTACGGTTTTGACCGATGAAGGCGTCATTACGTCACATGTGGCTAGTTCTGCGTGACCTTTCATAAGGAAAATATAAAAAAATCGTCTGGCTTTTTAATGGGAAATGAGTAATTCTTGGTGGGCGTTGGATTAACATTTTGAGGTGTTATTTAGGTTTAAGCTCTGATTATACGAGGCAATGTACTCGTATTCTCGATAGTAAAAAGAAATAAGTACCTATAGATTTTTCTGGTTGTGCTTTTTAACAGTATATTTGGTCCGCATGATACAGTTTCAATATAAAAACATGAGTAAGTGTTCGGATTATATCCTTACTTATATTATAAACGCGAAAGTTTGTATGGATGTATGGATGTTGTTACTCTTTCACGCAAAAACTACTGACCGATTGCGATTAAACTTGGTATGTAGATAGCTGGAGACCTGGATTCACACATAGGCTACTTTTTATCCCGATATTACCACGGGAACGGGACTTACGTGGGTGAAACCGCGGGGAATGTCATAAAATGTCATAATTGAAGCGGCAGTCAGTTGTTTAGGTATCGGTCTATCAATCGAGAGGTTATGGGTTCGATCCCTAGTTAGTATAGTATAGTCACTCTATGGCGTCGCTTAATTTTATGATAATTCGTCGAGTAGTAGAGACGAAGAAAACTAATTTGCATTTATAATATAAGTTAGTATTTAATTGTTCACAGCTGAAACGATCCGTTTCTTGATAGGAACCGGGCCTACATAGTCATTTCGCTACTGCCACTGCGCCGAGGGTTAGGCTTCACACGAGATCTTCACCAATCATCACGAAGTTTCGCATACACGTTGCATACGAAACTTTATGATGACCGGTCGAGTAGTTAACGCGTGAAAGCGTAACAAACAAACAAAATCATATTCGCATTTATAATATTAGTTAGGATACATAAGACTGCACCCCACACCGTCTTTTAGACAACAGTACATATCTGTAGCATTAATAGCGACTATTTGATAGGGCATGGTAAGTATATAAATCACGAGGAGCAAGCGAGCATGTTCAGTTCAGCTCGCTGCTGCTCCGGAAGAAATGAATATTTTGGCACCGCGCACTTTGTACAACGTCTTCAAAAGCTTTTGCACAGAGCAGTTATAGTCAGAGATAGCTGGTGATTTTACTTTATTAATTATATTTAAATTATGGACATATGTCATGTCATGACTGTTACCAAAAATATATAATTAAAGATTGATCGTGAAATTATATACATAAATGTGAATGTTTAAAAGTTAAGGTTAGGCAAACGTACTTTGAACAAAACCTTTTGCAGAATGGTCAGCTCAACCAATTAATCGCAGCGGAAGACCGGTGGCATGTCTGGCATTACAAACATGGACAGGTTAAAAGTATTCTAAGCCAATGAGCATCAGAAGAATCTGACAACAATAGCACAATAAATCCGTAGTCTCTGCCTAGCCCTGACATGTGTCATATTATATAGCACGAAAACAATGGAGCAACACTTTAAGTGAAAATTATTAGGATAGGTATTCCAAAAGAAAACCTAAGTGGCGAAGTAAATTTATCTATATTTCTGAAGCCTATTTATATAAGGGATTAAATATAATGACCACCAAAAATACTAATTACACAGCAAAATATACCGGTAAATTGGGGTGTATTGCAACTACTGGGGTGAAAAACAACACAATAAAATTCGCGCGAATTTGATCAAATGACGTAACTCAGTACTGCCAAGTTTAAAATTTGACATTAAAACTAAATATTGCCATATAAATTTTTACTATAGACACTGAAAATTTTGTCATAATAAAGAAGAACTTTTTCAAAAAAATGTTGTTTGCCACCCCAGTAGTTGCAATACACCCCAATTTACGGTACTTACTAAAATATATTATAACGAGCACCTATACGCCTCAAATCACTGCATTCCATCTCGGAACGATTAGGCTATGTTAGGTTCCTTCTTAAATCCACCCAAAAATAGGAGCCCCGCTAAGCGGGGCTCCATCGACTTAGTTTGAACTTTTTAAATATATTTTGGTGTGCAATTAGTATTTTTGGTAAGCATATTTTGCTGTGTAATTTGTATTTCTGATGGAACAAAAGCAAAAAATTGAGGAACAGTTAAATAGTAGTATTTAACTGTTCCTCAATTTTTTGCTGCCTTTATTTAATTAGAGCGGTTATATCACCAATAACACTTATTTTTTTTTTAATATATTCCGGGGTTAGCATCTATTTAAGTCTTAGAATACCAGCCATCATTTAAAATCTATTGCATCTGGCCACCGGTGTCCCGTCGCGGTTCGAAAGGTTAAAACAAGCAATAAATCACGCGATATCTCTGTGGTGACTTACTCTGCAAGTCGTCCATACATGCGATGCTCATATCACTCGGCGGGTAGTTCGCTGAAGGCTGCTAAAAACCCGCAGTCCACGCTGCCCGTGCCAGCCAACTTGTACTGCCACTTAGATTAGTTTCCAACTTGTAGTGTAGTGCACCCCGCCGCGACCTCACTTACTCAACTTTAGCTTTTTATTGGGAACGTGAGGTGACGGCTGGGGTGCTTGACATGTGCTATTGTGGTTACGTGAAGTTACTATGCTTGAAGTTGTGCCTGGGACGGTGGAAGAGGTTATTCAGAGTTACTTGTTATAATAGCTTGATTATAAACAGCATTAACATAGTTATGATGACTGAAATACGTTATAATATTATGTTTTCATTGCCAAATGCTGAATTTTACCTTAACGGAAGAATAAATATCACGTTTTGTATACATAGGTAGATTGTCAAAATGATTAAGTAAGCTAACCGATGAATAAAAAATCGGCTCGTAGTTAATTTAAAGTGGTATCTTTGTACAAATAAGTATAAATCACATTATACTTAGTTAAGCAGTTTTGTTACAAAAAGCTTTAATTTTGGGATGGACACATACTCGTAGGAATAATTTAGGTAGTCTGAAGCCAATTTTTTGGCTGACTGGCTGTTACGTCATCGATCATCGATCGGCACGATTTTGAGGCGATTACCACATTTTAGTAGCTTGGAGACCAACTTACGATCTCTGTTAGTTTTAACTGCTGCCGAGTATAATCGACAATATCATGCATAGTGTCATCTTCGGAAATGCAATCGAACAAAAACCGCAGGCGAACAAAGTCGTGGGTTAGAGCTAGTTTAAAATAGTGCAATAAAAGGAAGAACCTTTAATATAAAATACCTTAATTAAGAACTAAAAACTAATTACTTTCCTAGATTTATACTACTCGTTTGCGATCATCGTTTTATACCTAATTATAACATTTTACAAAATCCAATTGGATTTTTGCCAAAACGTCGACAAATCGCAACGTGTGAAACACCATAATAGGCTGTTTAGTATTTTCTTATTCTCAGCAATAAAACACAGTTAGGGTCGCGACAAACATCACGAAGAAATTAGTGCGGTAGCAAAACAAATCTAATTTGTTTTACTAGTTTAGAACGATAATGCTGAAATATTCCGTTAAGAGGTCGAAAGACCATTATTAAGTTATCAATGGTTAAATCTAATTGCTACGTAACATATTTTTAATAGTTAAATAGAATAAAGATGACCTAATAGCGCAGTGATAATGAAGCCGACTACTTTAAATATGGTCTCAGGTTCGATGCCCAATCGATGAAAGTGTTATTGAGATTTTCTGTTAATAAATTCGCAGTAGCAACACAGAGTTTGGAACTATGTCCAGTGGACGGCAATAGACTCGCACTCTAAAACCAACGGGTAGAGAAAGAGATAAAGAGTCCTTTTATGGAGAAAAAAAGTACTATTCGCAAGTGAAGCCGCGGACGCAAGCTAGTATTTAATCATTCGTTAAGCTTAGACACTAGTCTCGCGGTATAGAGAAAAAGACAGACAGAGAGGGGGTAAAACGATAGGATATGTATAACTATATGAATCATAGTATGAACTTAACGTAATTCTTACGTTCACGCGAATTTTATACATACATACATTGAAATTAAACTTGGATTTTATCGCGTTGTATTTTTTCGTTTTTACTTTATTACATAATTTAGAAACTTTATTCTAATATTGTTTACACTGTTATTAGGTACTGTTTACCTCTATTTAAGCAACTCAAATTATAAAATCTAATCTATAGATTATAATCTAGATTATATACATAATTATATAATCTAGATTTAATTTTACACTTTCTCCGACGTTTTGATTGCTTTTCAGCAGCCATGTTCACGTGGAGAATAAGATGATGGTTATCTAAATGAAAACCAATAAACTTAACGTTTTATCTGACAGCCCTTTTTCTATAGATACGTCGCGTTAAGCAGAGGCGAATTACACCCACATTCGGTTAGCTATATTTAGGTCTTGTGGGCGAGTTTATTTTCGTTTTAATAGTTCATTTTGCTAAAAATGTAGGAGGAACATTTATCTACATCTAAAGACAGAAGTCGGCATTGCGAGTTTCATATACGCTCTGTCATTTTTGAACTAAATGATCGTTTTTTTAGTAAGTATATTGCTAAAATATAAATATTAGCTCTAAGTGGTTAGTGTAACCGACTGCCACGCCTGAGGTCGCGGGTTCGATTCCCGCACAAGTCAAACATTTGTGTGCCTGAACATGGATGTTTGTCTTCGTCTGGGTGTTTCTATGTATAATATGTATTTACAAAAAATAATAAAGTATTTATGGATGTTTATCCACTGTTTAGTACCCAAAGTACAAGCTCTGCTAAGTTTGGGCTAGATGGTATTGTGTGTATGTGATGGAATATTTTTATATTATATTAGCTATAGCCTAGTAGTACCTTTAGACTGCCATTTTGATACAAAGGCACGAAACTTTGACTTTTTGAAGTTATACGCCAAATAGTTAATTGTCGCTGGTGAAGAAAGCATCGTGAGGCAGCATGTCTAAAAGTTCTACATCATGATTTGGTAGATGTGTGAAGGCTGCCAACCCATTTTGGATTAGCGTGATGGGTTAACCTTCCTCACACTTAGTTTCTCACACTCAGTATAGTCCCGTGTCCAAAATAGCGGGGTACTGCTAGTCAATTATGTTTAGAGGTTTCAGATGTTTCCGAATATGTATAAAGTCTGCCAGCCCGCGTTGGGCCAACAATTGTCTTGGTGGACTATTATCTAATTTTTTGCTCACAGGGCGAGGCCCGAGTACAGCAGTGAACCATAAACCGGACTGATAATTTATACTAGCGGTCGCCTAGTAGTCAAAATTCAACCATAGTTGATTTAAATTTTAAGTTTGATCGTTATTAAGGTTTTATTATCTATAACTTTACTCTAATGACATTTCATTAAGATTTCGCCAAGCCTTTACAGGTTAATTTACCTATCTTTTTCTAACAAATTATTATTTACTTAACTAGGTATACTCTTTCATTGACGATATTCCTAAGCTTCCTACTTTGTTTTCTTTTTTCTTTATTACGTATAGATAAGGTATATGTAACCATAGTTACGAAGATTGTACGACGTCAGACGAACAATGCCGAAATCAAGCCGAAATATTACGAACGCGTTTCGACTGCGTGTGTCAAATGCATGGTTGTGTGCGTGTCGTGTTATTACATTAATTTAATGTATTTTTAATGCATATTTTATAAATATATTGGGATTCGCCACTCCTTCACCATATAAACTTTAACTGTGCTCCGACCGCGCAATTTTCGTAAAAAGGTGTACAAAGATTTTGCTTCACGTATTAATATATAGATTTTTTATATTGCAAAAGATCTTACCTCACGTATCCTGTGTTCGAAGCTCAGCTTTTTTATCTAATCGCGATCAATCTGAGGTCGGTATGTGATTCTGACGAACGTTTCCGTACTTTCACATGTCGTTCCTATTATCAAGTTCGCAATATCTGTTTATGTAACAATGACAGCTCATATTCTTATTTACTTTGTTATTTTTGTATGAAGCTTGTTATAATTCGAGCTTAATCGCGAGGTTTGCTAACGTGATTGACCTATTAACGCATAGTTAGTAACTTAGAATTTTGTACTAAGATTCCTTATGTAAAGTAGATATTCATTAGGAAGGGGCCTGGATTCCTGGTTCAAAGAATGAAGAAGGACGCTCTCATGAAGATGAAACTCTGTAGAAATATTTAAAGAAAAATTTAACACATTTATTTCAGTTTTGAGTTATGGTTGTGTTTCTTTTAAATAAAAGCTCCTGCACTAAGGATCGGGCAAAGCCCTGAGTTACGGTGAATTTTACAAATATAGAAATAACGTTCACAAAATACACCAAGACTCAGAACAATCGTTTGTGGCTTACACAAATAATTGCTTCTTATGGGATTGGAACACTGCAAGACGACCACTTGCGCGCTGCACCACCATATAAAAATAACAATTACAACATTTAAAAATTACTTAGTAAGGGTGTTTAGAAAGCAATTAGAGTTCTGTTGTCCGGAGGACTACAGTGTATTTCGCAGTGTATGTAACACAGACGAAGCTTGACAGCCTGTAGAATATGTATAGATCGCAAACGCGTGCTTTTCGGCGAGGAAAGTAGAGAGAACGATTTGCCGTTTGTAACATCTCTCATGTCCTTTTTTAGATTAGATTACTATATCTAGATTCACTGTCACGATATGATCACGACCTATTCTTATAATTTATATGATTAAGTTAATTAACTCATTGGTCTAGTGTCTTGTGCAGTGAATTCCGGCTTCGAGACTCGCATTGGCTCAGTGCGGGCTGGAAATCTTTACATCTCTAACTTACAGATATGCTGGCGTCTTCATGATCTTTTTTTTGAAGCAAATGAATGTAAATTATTGTTAATTAATCTTAAAAAGTTTGAAGTGCCTGCCGTGGCGTCAAAAGTCATCATATCACATGGTATTACTTATTTATGTCATATACATAATATCACGCCTATATTAACGAAGAGGTAGGCAGACCGTCTGTCTACAACTTCACGGATATAATACACCTGTATTACAAACACATATCGCCAGCTATTTAAGGTCCCACATAACACAGGGCGAGCCATCCATCGGGCAAAGTGCCAGACTCCATACTGTCACTAAGAACTTCTTGAAATTTTAAAACACTTAACCCGGTAATCAAACCCGACCTCATGCACAGCAGCCATTTACTACCGCTGTGCCACCAAACACGTTACACAACAAAATCAAATTTTAATTCAAAGGGGTTGCAAGCCTCCAAAATTGGCAGCTAAATCAGGCTGGTCGTGTGCAGGTTAACGTTACTCGTGTATAGACAAGGGATCGGCGCGGTAATGAATCAGATCTGTATCTAGACGTGTGAGAACATACGGCCGAAATAACAGCCGTAAATACTGGCTCGCGTGCGCTTTGTTTAGCTGTTATGAAGGTATAGAGTTGGCATTAAGGCTTTTGTTTTGGCTTTAATTTTGTAGTATTGATGCGTATATTCGCATTTGATTGATATTCGAATATAGATGTCCACGTGATAGCTACTTGACATGGTTAAAACGCAGCGCACTCACTTATGGGTAGTGTAGTCGAAAAGTTCGAATATATTGTTTCTTTCTTTTTTTTTGTTTCTTTTTCTTTTATCTTCTCTTTTAAAACAGTTTACTACTACTAGTTTTTTGTAAATCCCTCCACCTAATCTACAATGCTTGTGTTAGGCGTGGGGTCACGTCCGTAGTGCAACAATTTCAATAAATTTTTGTACAGCGCTACCACTAAGATGGTAAACATAAATAAATATCAGCTGAAGGCATTTAACGTAACAGTAGGTAAGGTAACATTAAGAGTATTACATTAGCATTCCTATACATAAAAATCTGTAGTCACTGCTAATTAAAGGGACAATGACCACTGCTACCGCTGTTAATATCCAGAAACGTCTGTAGGAGCTCAACTAATCTTACTTCTAAATAGAAAACTATAAGTATATAGAAAACAAAATTGTTGTTTTGTTAAGATTTTCTAAGCTCACTTAATTAACGACTTTGCAACACTATTGGTAACACTAGTGTGCAAAACTGGTAATGAAATCAGAACCTCTTGCTACACAAAACACCAACACAGTGCCTTTTTAAAGAGGTCCTGGAAGCCATACTGACCGCAAGACCTCGATTATTTTACTTCTCTTCAGTACAGAGAAACTCTAAATGGTTTGCTCTAGCTTAGAGCGGCAATACCTCTGTACCTTACTGATTTTAATAACACGAGAATAATCTAATTATTTCTAGTACTACAGAAAACAACAGCTATGTTGAGGATAAAGTATCTTGCCAATCAGTAAACACGATGGCTGCTGGTCCTGGTCCAAAACCGATTTAAAAAGTATTAAACAAAAATTACAAGCTTACTTACATACCCGCGCCTGCCTGCCTTTTCTATAGGATAAGCAGTATATTTAAATTTTGTTAACTATACTTCGTTACTTAATCATACGTAATAATAGATAACTTATTGCCATCTATCAAGTACATTACCAGATTTCGTTCCTGTAATGAAAACGTCTTATTAAACTTTTTACAGAAAGCTGTATACTCCAGAGTGTAACTTCACAATCAGTTGCATGCGCTGTCCTATGCCAAACGGTCAACGAAGTAATCTTTAGCACAAAAAAGATACAATACTTAACTATAATAAAATGCCAACTCTGTTACTTCAACAAGTCTGCATTCAATTCGTGCACACACGGCTTGGCGTCCGCCCCGGGGCGCCAAAAATAAAAGTTAGAACTTTGGCTGATAAGCGCCCAAATTTTCAATGTTTTCCTACAGTTTTAACGGGTTAGCCTTCCGTAGGCACGGAGCTGTACAAGCATACGTGTTTATAAACAACCACGCCGAAGAATTTCAGTGGATAAGGTAACGACGTATACACCGATTAGATTTCTTTTATAGCTGTAATCGGGTAGAACTTTTAAGTGTAAATTCATTAGGCAACTCGTAAAACTCACGTTTGTTTGTTGAAACGTTAGGCAGTGACTATAAATTCTCATTTGTTATGTTCGTGGCATACATATTTTATTTCTTTAGCTTGCCGCACATTCTTCATACATGTACAGGTAACGCACAGGCCCTGGCTGAGCACTTTTAAGCCTCCTCTGGATTCGATCCCCACATAGGACAGAACTTTGTCCAATCCACAAATAGTTGTTCTAATTCCGGGTGGTGTCCGTTGTTTGAATGTCTGTAAAGGTGACGTTTTTGACTCGCTCCCCACCTGTATCTTAAAATCAGTGCTAAATATTACGGTACATTTTTTATATGAATGGAGTAATGTCATCGAAATTGTGTCTTAATTTCAAGATAAATATTAAAATCACAACAATAGATAAAAATCTTTTGTATATGATTACTCATCTATATTTATGTTATCTATAGATTCTATATACGCGGTACAAGCCGTTGCCATCTTTTAGTCCAGAACAGCTGTCGTCTTTTCCGAACTAGCACACAGCCCATGTTTTTCAAAAGACAAATTAGGCTCCAACATGTCTCTTGAAAAACAGGGGACTTCTAACTGTTAGAGACTTCAATATTTTGTCACAGTTGATCTTCGGCTTTAACCTTCAAGATCTCTAAAGAAAGAAAAATATACAGTAGAACCATTACAATATAATATGTTAATATCCGGCGCCCCACACTAGGCAAGCCTGTCCTGTGGGAGCCTATGCAAACAAAAATAACTATCTTTTGTAATAGACACATTGTGTTTTATTATTGTTATCGCCATAAATCCTTCAGTATTTAGTAGCTCGGTGTTCCCTCGACACAAGCGGAGCTCGCTCGAAGCTCGCTCTACATGGGTTTTGCTTATTTTTCGCCATTACGCCTGTTATGTTAGTTAGTCTACTGTCTGCTTCGTTTTGTGTTCCGCCAACCAGTTATTAGCTGTACTGTACTATGACTGTATGAAGTATCCAACATGGCGGAGTTAATGAGCTGAAATACAGTTTTAAATTGAGTTATATTCTAGACCAGATATTTTTTTAATTTAGGCTAGATTAGTAACAATTCCTTTTTTCTGGGTAAAAGGTACGTTATGGCCTTTTCTGTACCTCTGAAAACGTGTGTGCGAAATTGCATGATCGGTCGAGTAGTTTAAGCGTGAAAGCTTAAAAAACAAACTCACATTCGCATTTATAATATTGGTTAGGTTATCGATAGCTTAGTGGAAGACAATTAGACTGCTACACAGGTCTCGAGTTTGATCGCAATGCACGCACCTCTGACTTTTCGAAGTACGATATTATTAAAAAGTCATATTATCACTCACTTTTACGGCGAAGAGAAACATCGTGAGGAAACCTGCATAACTGAAAGTTCTAATAATGTTCTTAAAGATATGTGAAGTCTACCAACCTTCACTAGGCCAGCGTGGTAGAGTATGGCCTAACCCTTCTTGCACTGAGAAGAGGCCCATGCCTAGAAGTAAAGTAAAGTTTCTAGTGGGGTAAGCAGAGAATAAGGATTTTGACTTGTTGCGATCGAGGTAGATTTCCCTTGTATCTTTTACTTTTTATACATTGTGTTTATTAGTTTACGGTACTCATAAGCTGACTTTTCTACATAATTACGTTAGCTCAATACCCAGGGTACTTACTACAAGCAGCATTGTATTTTTAAACAATAAATATGTTTTAAATAATATACTTTAAAACGTAACAATGGTTAAATCTTAAGTATTTTATTAAGTACTTTATTTAAATTAAGAATTTTATTTTTAATAAATTTATGTCACTTAAACAGGACATACCTAATAGGATTTGATAAGGTCAGGTTTGATAATATTATAAATGCGAATGTGAGTTTGTTTGTACCCTGTCACGTCTTTACTACTCGACAGATCATCATGATATTTCGCAAATACGTTGGTAGGGGTACAGATTAAAACATAGGGTACCTTTTATCCAAAAAAGAAGGACTGTTTTCGGGGGATAGAAAGCAAGAAAAGCCGCGGCCAAACCTAGGAAAACTTTATTAAACGTCACATACTTGGCAATAGAAACAAATGAGTTCTATAAATACATATTCATAATCTCAGCCAAAAGACGTCCATAGCTGGACATAGGCCACCCCAAGGTTTTCCACACAGACCGGTCTTGGGCCACCCGCATCCAATCGCTTCCCGTGACCTTTACCAGGTCGTCGGTCCACCTTGTAGGACTGACGACCTAGCCTACTTCTGCTGCGTCTTTCTTTCTGCCCCAATGGCCATCGGTTCTGCGCGCTATGTGCCCTACCCACTGCCACTTCAGCTTGGCTATCCGGTGAGCTATGTCAGCTACTTTAGTTTTACTGCGGATCTCTTCATTTCTGATTCGATCCCGCAGGGAAACCCCGAGCATAGCTCTCTCCATCGCCCTCTGAGTGACTTTGAGCCTTCTGGTAAGACCCATAGTGAGCGACCACGTCCCGGATCCGTATGTCAACACTGGCAACACACACTGATCAAAGAGTTTTGTCTTGAGACACTGCGGTATACTGGACGCGAAGATAATGTTGTAACTTCCCGAACGCTGCCCAGCCGAATTGGATTCGACGATTGAACTCTTTCTCGAAGTTGGACCTACCAAACTGGATCATTTGTCCCAGGTATACTCGTATGTATATATATATATATATATATGTATATAGACATACTTGTCGACAACTTCGAGAGTATTTATACATATTAACAAAGGATTAAATGACCAACCGTCTTTTATACACAAATATGTTAGTTAAAATAATGCACTTACCTGACTTTCACACATACCCTTTTCTCAGAATTATACTGATAACGACACAAAAGGGGGTTTTTACCGGCACATATATTAGTTGCTTCACGGAATTTCCGAGCTGTAACGGGATTTCTTTTCTATTCTATTCCAATATGGGTAACTTACTTTATTATTCATTGTATTTCGTCATTATGAGTATTAGATGTAAGCTCGTTACGTAGGCATAGTACAAAAACGTGTACTAACTACTATAACTATTATAATATTAATTATTATACATATTCATAGCATTATAATAATTTGTATAATGTGTGTAATTCGTTTATGAGAGCCTAGTAATTAAGTAGTATTACGCTATATTGTCTTTCTATGCAAAATTGCAAATCTGTTAACTAATTGCTTTTGTGTTTATTGCTATTGTTTAGTTCGTTAACTACACTAAAACTTTTTGACTGCACGACGGACGGTCACTATCGCGTGCTGTGGGTTTGATGATGGGCTTTGATGTCCACACGGGACTAATTGTTGTGCCAAACATTTATATCTGTTGTCTAAGTGTGTGTGAAGTAATCCGCAACTTAGGAATTATATAGAGCGGGATTGTCTTAAAATTACATTACCTATATAAAATGTTCTGGATTCTTATACGCATAAAAATTAGGTACATCAACTGTACCAAATAAATCCACAAGTTTAATCCCTGAACATGACAATAACAAACAAAAAAAAGAAAACTATCGTAATCATTAAATAAGGTCAAACTTTTCCTTCCAAATACAAACTGAGACAGTTATTTGTTGAACAAACCCGCTGTGTCATGTCTTACGCCAATAATGCTACCAAACCACACACTTTCTTCGTCCAAAGACCCAAAGAACACACGAATTCGGAAGTCCAGATAAGGACATTAATGGATTGGCTGACATAAATGTGACGTCACTACACATATTTCAAACGTCGCATGTCGGACGTTGCCAGTATTATACGACCTCTCATACTCGACCGACAAATCCCTATCGTCTCTAAGATTATTCCAGCGTTAAGGGGTGGGGAGGTCTTGGTAAACTGGTGGCAGTCAAAGGTGGGTTATCAGATAGCTCAAGGGTTACACTTAGTCAAGTATGCGTGGTCCGGCGCACGCGTTAAGGCCACGATTAGGATCGGAAGCATTAGCATTTTTCTGTAGCATGTTGGTAGTATGTCTTTGAGGTCATGTGTTAATGTTGGTACCACTCACGCGAGTTTTTATGGCCAGGCTTTAGGGTTATTATCCCGCATGTGTAAAAGTTGTTTAGTGGTGTTGGAGTTATGGTTTTACATAACAGAAATGGAACAAGGTAACATATTGTATGAAGTTTATATGCGTCCCACATGTAAGGGGTACATGTACAATATATTATAATTAGTGTAAACCATAATATCACATTGAAACCATAACGACCATATGGTCAGCGTTGACCCTTTGACTGCCTTTCAGAATCAGGTCTTGAATTTGATCCTACAGCACGGACTTCTTACTTTTAGAAATTATGTGCGTATTAAATACTTGGTAATCACTTGCTTTATCGGCGAAAGCGAAAGCTTTCCGTAATGTTTGGCTACTGAAATAATCCATATGAAATCTGTCACAGTTTAAGTTACAGAAAAGAGGTTAAGCTGTCTAGATTGACGTAGTTTAAGGAAGCGATAGGTGTTTAAATTCTTATGAAATTTATCTATGATTGATAATACGCGGGCGAGAACTATTAGTATAGGTAGATGTTAATGGTAAAATGACCTTAAAAACTACCTACTGTGCTACTCATATCGTTATCAGACTTTCAAACAACTGTCGCAAAGAACACCAAGTCTCCAATTACATAAGTATTAATATTTTTGTTCTATACGGAAACGAATATGCAACACTCGAGAGAGCAGCAGAAGCAGGTGACACTTTAAGCTACTGCGCATTTCGATTAGTCTAAAATAAGTTTACGTACTGTGCTTAGGTACCTGAGCCAAATTAAGTGTAGGTACAGTCTTTATAAACAAATATTAGTTACATTATTACAAATTTAAGTATAATAAATAATAGTTTAAAAAACTAAAAAACACGCTTTATTAAAAAAGCAAACTAAAAGTAGAAAATAATTTATGTAAAAAAGCGTGGGATGCTTTCTAAGATATTTTGATAACCCCCACCACACGATTTTAACATAAAAAATATTAAATGATTTTCTACTTTTAGTTTGCTTTTTTAATAAAGCGTTTTATAGTTTTTTTTTAATATAAATTTCTAATTTATATTGTCATCGGTCCTTAATAAGTATGTCAAATATCGAGTTAATCCGACGTTTTGAAGGGGGTCAAAATCATGTAGGTACAAAGTACATAGTACATAGAATATACATGTACTAACTTATATACTAACATACGTATGAAGCTAATAATAAAAGCGTGTTAAAAAGTCGATCGTTTCACACCTAAACTGAAATTTTATTGTAGGTATGTTATAAAATTATAATAAATTATCAATTTATCACTCATCGCGGTAATGTCAAGGTATTGTTATCTTTACGAAAGCTTGCAAAAGTATTGATACCTACCATATTATTTAGAATATAAAACTAATCATTTAGTTTCTGATTTCGGCGTAATCTTCTAAAGATCTCATGCATTCTGAAGATAAAAGCTAGTGTACGTGGGATCACTACGTATATCGATAGTCACCAAAGTATATGAACTAGATATCCAAAGACAAAGGACAATACTGTATTTCTTTGATCTTCTAGAAGAGCTTATATAGGTACCTATTTCCACTAGTCTCACAGTATGGCAATAAAAGACCACAGCTCGGCTGCCATTTCTCTTAAAGAAACACAAAATATAGGCCAGAACTTTCGATTCTGACCGGTCATAATTCTAAGAAACCTCTAGTCGCTTTTTATGATCGGAAGGTGTTACATTAGTGTCATTCATATTTAAACTGCAAAGTTAAAGAGTTTAAGAGACTTGACTATTCCTATATAATTATACTGGGTGTTTCTCAGTATAGTGAAAACCTCTCAGGGGGTGATTATACTTGTTATTATGAACAACTTTTGTTCTGGAACATAGACGAAATCGCGAAAAAATATCATCGATTTTTTCGACAACATGTATTTTGTCATGGTCAACGTCCAATTTTGTATGGAACAGCTGTTTTTTTGCCGTGATTTTGGCAATGTCCCAGAACAAAAGTTGTTCATAATAACAAGTATAATCACTCCCCGAGAGGTTTTCATTATACTAAGAAACACCCAGTAATACCTACTGGGTGTTGTCCGATCACGGACATGTCGATAGAGGCATGGCAGGCCGACTACTGCACACACTCTTCCGTATGAGAGATCAACCCCTGCGTATAATATGGATATATAACTTTACGGACTCAGAACTACCTACTATTTTTAGATAACGCGAATATTTCTCTCATGTAAAATTTGAACCCACAACAATCAGCGCGGCAGCAGGTGGCAAGGCGCGTGTCTGTCCATTACGCCATCCGTGCAGTTAGTTTCACACTTTTGCAATGACAGCGATTAGAATTATAGGCTTTATTATTGCACTTCATGAAAAAACATGACGACTATAAATACTACTGTTGTCCATACGTTCTCTGGTTCGAATTCCGGGTCGGGCCAACTGAAAGTTGTTACATTTTTCTCTTAAGAAATCCTCAAGAGCAGCGTGGCGTTACCACCCCATTTCCTTGTAAAGCACATAAAGCCAATGATCCTGCGCTTGATCGAGTGGAATAATTTTAACAGGAGAGCATAATTTGTCGGCCTCGATGGCGTAATGGTTACTGTAACGGACTGCCACGCCTGAGGTCGCGGGTTCGATTCCCGCACAAGTCAAACATTTGTGTGCATGAACACGGATGTTTGTCTTTGTCTGGGTGTTTCTATGTATAATATGTATGTATTTACAAAAAAAAAGTATAAATGTATGTTTATCCATTGTCTAGTATCCATAGTACAAGCTCTGCTTAGTTTGGGCTAGATGGTGTTGTGTGTACATGTAATAGAATATTATTATATTAATACAATATTTTACCAAGATTCTACATTACATTTCGGCTTAAGTACCTATAAGAACATATTTTTACGTAAACATAACGGACGTAACGGTCGATTTCACTACAAAACACAACTTACGTTTAATCTATCACTTAATATTAATCGTCCTCCCATTCCCACTCAAGTATCATAAACATAACAGGAGTTACAATGGCACCGATTAAACTATCGTCTGAACTACGGTTAACTATAGTTAACCCCTACTAATGTTCCGAATTGGGGCCCAGTGATTAATTGATAGCGGTGATAAAGAAACTGTTAGTTAATCGCCGGTTGGGTAGTTGTACATTCTTTGTGGGTTGTTTGGTATTTTGAATATTATATTAATTGTAGAATAGTCTAAAAGTATGTTTTACAATAACATGACATAAATATTTGACTGTGTCTGTTTGTGTTGTGTTTTAAATTAAGACGGTATTATATAGTAGTATAGTAAAATTTAATAAGCGTAGGTAGAATATCTTTTTAGTGTTGTGTACATACAAACATAGACTAACTCCTTTGTATCATCAAAGAGGTAGGCATAAATGTACACATTAGGTACATTATTAACAATTTACTGATTATTTTTTTTGGGCTTAAGTTATACGGTATTTATTGGGTTCATACATTTCTAGACCTTGCAAGCAATATCTTACCGAACAATTAAACAAACTTTGTCCGTTCTCGACTTCGAACCTACGACCTCATTATCAGTTGCAAATATAAGTCTAGACTTACCCCACGGGACTAATAAGTACGATGTAGTTATATCTACTTAATTAAAGCAAAGCTTTATAAGAAGAACACAGGCAATAATTTTTCGACTATTCTCTCTCCTACAATAAGCGTAGAACGAAAGGCCAACAATTTCCTTGCCGGCTGAAAAATATACAAACAAAAATCGGTATATCGTTACCCAAAAGCTTATCACCATACATCAAAGGCTACGAAATCGTTCATAAAATTAAAACAACGTCCAACAACATAAAAATAATTATTATTTATAAACTTAGTCGCAATTGCCCGTTTGTCACGAGAGAGGGCGTATAGTCACTCTAAAAACATGTTCGTTTTATATTAACAAGGGATTGGTGCTCGCCCTCAGTAATTAACGTGAATAATGCCGTATTGAGTTGTTTATTATGTGTTTATTTATAGCTACACCTTTCTTTGTAAAGTTTTCATTAACAAAACTCAGGTTTAAGTCAAGTTAAAAATAGAACTTTCGTACTTTCGTGGCCTAGAAGTTGTTGTATTGTATAGAATTACGCGCTTGTATTGGCACCTGATAATGTAGGACGCCTTCGGCTAAGGGGTTTGATGATCTGAAAAAAATGATTCGGTGGGATTAGATGAGATTGGTGGGATGAGACGAATTCTCTGTCGCAAAGCTTATGTTTAGCAGTTAACTGCAAAAGGCTGGTTGGCTAAAAGTTCTGTTGCTTGGAATCGAAAGTGTGGGCTGACAAACATGTTAGCGTGCACCTTTGAATCAAAGTAGGAAGTGCGAAAAGCTACAATGCAAGTGCAAGCCCTAAAACGTATTGAGTGCTCTGCTTTATATACAGGGAGTCCGGTAATTAATGGATAACCTTGAAATGCCGTTCAGAGAAAATTAAAGAAAAAAAAAAATTATGTTAAAAAGTGCAAGCTATATTAGCATACCATACTTTTGACTGTCTATATATTAGCATAATTAGTGTTTAATAATAAAACAACAAAAACCGATGGATTTCACTCATTTATTGTCGTAGTATACAAGAAAGTTATAAACGGTAATTAAAAAAAAACACATATCACAGGTAGTAGTACGGATAGATTTTTTTCTGAACGGCCATCAGTTCCACTATAAGACATTTCCAGGTTATCCATTCATTACCGGACAACCTGTATGTTCTATAGCTTCCTACTTCAAAAGTGTTTAGTAATATCAGTCTTGTACTAAATACAGGGCTGATATTACTAATACCTATCATTATAGAGTTGACTTTTATATGGGTATGGACATACATACATATTATGTATACAGGGTGATTTTGAAATCGTGTAATTCCTTTTAACCACGCATTCTACTGGTGATATATAATAACCCTGACTATATTTTTTCTTAATTAGAATAATGGTTTCGGCAAAATTAGAGTACAGATTTTTTTCATGAAATGATTTCAAATAGTCATATTTTAGCCACCTGACACAATCTTAATATTTTACTAATTTAAAAATAATAACATAACAATAACTGATGTCGTAAATAATAAGGGGCAATAAAAAGGACCGCCCGTTATTATTTACGACATTAATTATTAATATGTTTTTTTATTTTAATTAGTAAAAAATTAAAATTGCCTCAGTTGGTTAACATATGACTATCTGACACCATTTCACAAAAAAAAACGGAACAATAATTTTTCAAAAAAAATAAATCTATTTAAATAAAAATATGGTCAGGGTTATTCTATATCACCAGTAGAATGCGTGGTTAAAAGGAATTACACGATTTCAAAATCACCCTGTATATATCCATGCATGGAGTGACTCTATGTCATTACAAAGTGCTTTAACCTAACATAATGCCTGTCCGTAGAAATAAACAGAGGAATATCAAAAGTAGGTCTCGATTAATCGAAAAAAATCGAGAGCTTAAAGAATTCGAGATTAAATAATAAAAAAATAAAATTCAAAAAGTAAATATCTGTAGTAACTGGAGTGAAAAGACCGTCAAAAGACGTCGATACCCTAAATTTTTTTTTTAAAGATACATAAATTTTTCAATTACGTTACTTAAATTTTATATTTTTCTGATAGCTATTATAGCTTAGCTTGTTACCTGCGCAGCGATAGCTCAGTGGGGAGACCAACAGACCGCAATGCAGAGGTTCGAACCCACGTCGCGCACCTCTGATTTTCGGAAGTTATATGACTTTTCGAAATTATGTGCGTATTGATTGACAATTATCGCCTGCTCCGTGCCTCGGCGAGCACGTTAAGCCGTTGGTCCCGGCTGCCATGAACATCTATAGCAGTCGTTATTGGGGAAGTCGACACAAAAGATCCCACTGGGTCGAAGTGTCGGCCCCACACATGATAAGATAAGATAGCCTGTTACCTGATTCCGGTTTGACGTCAACTACTTGGATATAATATGTATAGTCCAGCGTAATTCTTAATGCCATCCATATTTAATTCAACCGCCTAAATCCCACAAGACAAAATATATGATCTATTTGTATGCCAAGTTTCATTTATATCCGTTCATTGGTGATGGAATAACAGACATTCAAAACACATGCGTTTACACACTTTTAACATTTATAATATTAGTAGATTTAACCTAGCAACATACAATACACACAAATTGAAAGAAACAATACTATCCTAAAGAATATATATGTAAGTATAAAAAACCCAAAAAAACTAAATTCCCAAAACTTTAAGCTATTTTACAACACTTTACGACTCGTATGTTAGTTACAAATTTACTTTCCTCTTATTGTTGAAGTCAAATAATTTTTTCTTCCACCTTCCCTTACAATTCCAAAAAGTTTATTGTTTAAAAATACGTTATCCATAACATGATTCTTTGTCACGCCGACGGACAATGCGTGTTACTAACATTTATGGCCGACTGTACCTGTGCAAACAAATGCCTTCAATGGGCCCTTATTAACTATGTAATTTGTTTTAAGGTTCGTACCGGAGCATAATTACATGTGGGGTTTTTGGGATGTATCTTTACTCTGTAGAAGATTACAGTGAAATCTCCTTGTGTTATGTTATATTATAACTTATAAGCTTAGTAAGCGTTTCCAGAATTCTTTGAACTCCTGAGACGTCAGAAGGATGCCAGAAAATCCTTTACCGTTATAATGGTGATAAAATGTTTTTGTACGGTCGGTTTTTTGCCCGATGATTATCCATGCTTAAGAGCAGCGATAGCTCAGTGGGGAGACCAACAGACTGCAATGCCGAGGGTCTCGGGTTCGAACTTACGTCGCGCACCTCTGACTTTCGGAAGTCATATGACTTTTCGAAATTATGTGCTTATTGATTGACAATTATCGCCTGCTCCGTGCCTTGAAGAGCACGTTTAAGCCGTCGGTCCCGACTGCCATGAACATCTATGGCAGTCGTTATTGGGGAAGTCGAAACAAAAGATCCCACTGGGCCGAAGTGTCGCCGGTCAGTACAGACTGGCCCCCACACAAGATAAGATAAGATAAGATCCATGGTTAACTTGCTTAACTTCAATTTGTTGTACAGAATGAACTAGCATCAGAAATCGCTTAATTTGCTTAACAAAGTAGAAAGGGTGTTACATACGAGTACATACTCGTACACATTCACAGTTCACTTTTGCTGCCTAAAAACATTAAGTACTAGATCTTGACCGCGGCTTCGCTCGCATATACATATGCAGGTTAGGTTAGGTTAAATCAGTAACAATACTTGATGAATGGTACTCTATGTCTTTTTGTGTACCTCTGAAAACATGTACAACAAAAAACAACGAATTTCATGATGATCGGTCGAGTAATTAAGGCGTGCAAGCGTAACAAACAAACAATCAAACTCGGATTTGCATTTATAATATTAGTTAGGATACTAGATGCAATCAATAGTCATAATATTTAACATTCTTGGTTTATTAAAATATATGTATGAAGTAGTGTTTTATTTACCTTTTGACCGCCACCATCGGCATTAGCCGACAATAATAACATGTTTTTAAAAACAAACTTAAGACCTTTGTGTTTCTTTTACCTTTCATTTAAAACTTTATTAAATCATCGCATGGCGTAGGGGGCACGGCGCTACTTTTATTCTGTGGCGGTCAAAAGGTTAAGAGGCTATCAGAATGCTGTACCTTTTCTGTTATTGCTGCTGATGAAAGAATAGATAGTAATGCTGCTCATTGATTACCTGGTACATTTACAGACGTGCTGCTACTGACAGTTTCCTATCAGAAAACCCAAGAATGCTTCGCTAAATTAAACCTACGAAACAGTATGAAATAGTTATTAATAAACATCAAATTCACTTAATATCTTATTATAATTTATAATTCACTTAATGAGGCGTTCATAGCCAGTTGCACTGAATGATCGGTAAACGATTAGCGAGGTTAAGCAACGTTAGGTGCGGTCAGTCTGTAGATGGGAGACCGCTTAGTGGTATTTCATCTGAGCGTCTCCGTGCTTCGGAATGCACGTAAAATGTCGGTCTCGGTTGTTGCCAAATTGACAGCAGGCATTAAGCTATGTCAAAGGCCTACGAACTATGAACTATGAACAACTCTTGACAACAGGTTGGGCTTTAACAAACGAAAAAAAAGAAAGAAGTAGAAGGAATACTTAATGGTTGCAGCACCTTACAGTTATGATTTGTAAACGAAATATTATGGTGTACAAGGGTGTGTTGTTGCTGAACGTGGCAGTAAATGTAAATTCACAGAAAAAAAAATTACGTGTAACTTTGACATTCATAAGTGTTACCTTGTAACCTAATTTGAATAAATTTATTTTGATTTTGATTTCTGATTTTGATCAACTTATATAAACTTCCCAGTAACCGATACGGATATAAAATCCTTACAAAGTTATAAAATTTCGCAGAATAATGATACTATATCACATATCAGTAAATCAAACATCAAATTGCAACCTGGTTTTGCAAATACGACGTTTTATGAGCGATCACATCAACATACTTCCATACTACGGTTTAAAACGATCGCCCTTCGTACACAAGTGCCGTATATCATTGCAATATGATCAGATATAAGGGTCTAATCATACTAACTGTAAGAGCGGATTTCGCATGTTTAAGCATGAGTTACTACCGAATAAAGAAATTGATAGCTGGTCCACTGTTTGAATACTGATCTTGTCCGACTGTCCATTGATGGTTTTTGGTAATGGTCATAAATTTGGATTTCCCGTAATGAAAATGTTTGCTTAGTGTTTTCTTATTATTTGTAAGGTCTTGTTTGTCTAAACAGATACCGTCTTCAATTCTTGTGACGACTGGATTATATAAAGTATATTGCTAGTCTCTCAGTGACTTATGGCGTAGTGGTTAGTGTAACCGACTGCTACTCCTGAGGTCGCGGGTTCGATTCCCGCACAAGTCAAACATTTGTGTGCATGAACATGGATGTTTGTCTTGGTCTGGGTGTTTCTATATATAATATGTATGTATTTACAAAAGAAAAAGTAATGTATGTTTATCCATTGTTTAGTATCCATAGTACAAGCTCTGCTTAGTTTGAGCTAGATGGTGTTGACTGCTGTGTGTATGTGATATGTGATAGAATATTATTAGAAATTACTAGACTACTGTATTGTCCATTTTTTCTATTGAAGAAGCAGAAACAATAATGGTGCCTATTCTGTTGTCACAAAACTCTCTTATCTTAGCTAAAATCTCTAAAATTTAGTCAAACGACATTTCGTATTCTGAAATCGCTAAAAGTGAAAGGACTAAACTAAATTTTAGAGATTTTTAGCTAAGATAAGAGAATTTTGTGACAACAGAATCGGCACCAATATGTCAGTTTACATAGCGGGGCACTCGAGGAATCGCGTACTTTGAGCTTGTTGCGAGTTTTTTTATGTTAGTGTGAGTGCAGCCTTAAGGTAAGCATGATATCGATCACACAATTCCTATTAATGAGTACAGTTACCCAACTGTTTTGGGGGTTGTGATTCATTAAGGCCGATACATCGTTGGCTCATACAGTCCTATTCCGTTACGACAAAGATTAACATTGCAGACTATTGACGAATTCTACCAAACGTAAAAATATAATTGTAGGACATCAGAGTAGGCATAAGATATACTGTTATTGTGTTTTTTTCGATGAGTTACCTACATTGCCGAAGATAATGTTCTCTCTCCGTTCCTTCCTTTTAATAACATGTTTCATGCCTGTTTGGAGGGCCAGCAACGTAAATTATACCCCTTATATTGCAAGAGATCATGGACTATGGTAATAACATACAGATTTTGTCATCATTGTTACCTATATAAAAAGATAGTAGAAAGATTTTTCTATTATTATTGGAATTTATTCGAGATGATAGCAGCGATAGCCTGGACGAACATTGTTGGCAATCACGCAGACATCTCGAACCCCGTGGCACATCTGAATTTTTTATGATGTGCGTATTAAATACTAAAGTTATCGTTCGCTTTAACGACGAAGGTAACCATCGTGAGGAAATCTGCATGTCAAAGAGTTCTCAATAATACTTTCGAAGATGGCAACCAACACTGGACCGGCGAAGTAGACTATGACCCAATTTTTGTCCCAGTGAGAAGAGGCCCCTACCCAGCAGTAGAACATTTCATACGGAGGTCTGATATACATTATATTTTAAATGAAGAGTTGCCAGCTGTTAGCATTACCTTTTCTACCTATCGCCACGTCTACACAATAAACTTATCATAGTATATACAGGATGTAGGTGCAATATTCGTTTGTTCGTAATACATCGGCAGCACGCGAGCCGCCACACGTGCTCCCACGACAAATGCAAATGAATAAGCCTTCATATTAACTCGTTATAGGGTGCTTACAATTATACCTTTTAATATTTATGGCATTTTGTTTTAATTGAACTTTGTGCATTTATTATTTGTGTTGTTCCAAGTTATTGGGCTTGTTTGGAGTGAAATACTTTGTGTAATATTTTGTATTGTGTATTTTTGTGAAGGCCTGTCGGATTTTTGTGTCTGTTCCCTTGGATATATAGTATAGAGTGAGAGGAGTGAGTGTCATTGCCGATTGTAAATGGAAAGATATGTAATTTATGAATTTACGGTTATATGAAATATGAAATTATATTGTAGAAATTAAACTACTATATACGGATTTTATCGCGTTGTTTATTTATCACTGTATTACAAAACTTTGAAATTATTACATTACTACTACTATTGATTTTATTTTACTAATTTATAAGCTAATAAAATTATTTAAACTAATAAATCTATTTATTTTTGGTTTACACTTTCCCCGACGTTTTGGTTGCTTTTCAGCAGCCATAGTCCGTATATAGTAGTTTAATTTCAATGAATAACATTCGCGTAAACAGAAGACAATATTATATATTGTAGAACTTTTTCTAGAACATTGTACGAATGTTGGATTGCATCGACTCGTCATGTTATGCACAAATAACAATTCACCCGTTGCTGACAACATAGCGCCTTTTTAAGACTTCCTTAGAATAACATAAAGAAAATCCTTTGTGTCTGGCCACTGTCCTAGCCTGACTAATTCAAATATAAGTGCACCACATGCTACTGGGTAAGGCACAGCGGTATAACCATTCATATTTGAAGGAGCTTATATTTCTCACAACTTAAAATAATTAATAGTACGCACAAAATAAAGTATTAGGTAAAGTCTATTGCATAGTTCTATTTTTTAGTGAATCTTGTGAGACCTGTTGTAAAGTCAACTGTCAATAACCAAGCTACACTTATTAAAAAATGCACTAAAACCAATGTTAATGAATATTCAATAGCGCTAAACAAACAGCCTGTGTATCATCGGCGCAAATTCGGGCAAGCTCGGTGCCAGGCGGCGCTATGCCCACCCTGTATAATTGCCCCCTGTCTCATTCACGTGTGCCCGTATGACTGTTAATGTCTGAATATTTTTTTAAACTTACTTTTTTATTGCATTTGTTGGCCAGTGTTCGGGCCAAGTTTGACTCCGTGATGTTTATACAGTATGACAGTTGTGAGGAGTTTATATTAATAGCTGTTTAATGTTGGAGTATTTATGCTAATAATCTGGCAGTTTGTAGTAGTTTGGATTAAGTTTCTGATGTATGTTTTTTGGATTATACTGTTATTTGGAATCGGCTATAAATTGTGGTGCGTGTGAAAGCATCGTCTGCAATGTTCTTGAAGATATGTGAAGTCTGAGGCATTAGAACAGCGTGTGGCCTTTTCCATATTAGAAAAGGACCTGTGCACAAAATGACACAGTCAATAAATAAGGTTGATCAAAATAGAAATAAGAAAGCATATGCTGAACTGAATAGAAGTGATCTTGTTGATATATGTACGTGAGCTTTAATTATGATTTGGGGAGATATTAAAAATATAGTGTACACTCTATAGTCCCAGTAATATTATTATTAAATAAGATATTACATGTTACCTCACGATAAGCAATTGTAACTGGGTTTAGGTTACGGATGTATTCTAGCTAGCTACATATACTAGTAAACATACATACATACATACATAAATTCACGCCTGTTTCACAGAGGGGTAGGCAGAGACTACGGATAAACTACTAGTAAACATCAGTAACCTAAACCCAAATACAATTGTTTATGTTGAAAGCAATGAGTAAAATACATATGTGAGATTCCGGAACTTTTATGTACCGGTCGAATCAGTGCAGTAATACTACCATTACGCCGCTTTTCTCAAAGAGAGGCTTCATCTCTGGTCGCTCAAAATCAATAATTTGCAACATCGGCCTTTGCCACCCGTATTTTTATTTCGTATTTTATTATATTACCGATAACTGTCTATAGCTGACCATTCATAAAATATGTTTTCTTGGCTATAATTTTCTACAGGGCGGAAATTAGACTTAGATTTGATTCTTTAGATTATCGTCAGAACGACAAAAGTATTGCTCAAGTCGACCGATTATTTATGTAGTTTATATTTTTTGGCAATGCTCTAGTGGCTCTTTGTGCAACGGTGTGTAGAAATCTGAAAGTTCCTATAAAATTGTTTACTTTTTGGCACTTAGGTAAAATCCCATGTACAAAAAACATTTTGCAATTTTAGTGTCTTTGTAAATTTGCTTAGTGTGTGGCAATCATTCTAATAGTCCTTCAAATCCGATTTTACAGTTGATTATTTCGCAGTCGCACGATAGGTCGACACGGTGCAGTCACACAGGTCGACTAGTCGCACAGTGCCTTGTCGTTTTGTCGCGCACACAGACCGTGGGACAGTCCACTGCGTAAACGGAACGCAACTGTGACGAATCGATTATCAAGAATCGATTTTTCAAAATAACGGTAGCCATGAGCGATTTACATCTTGATAGTTACGTAGCAATTTGTGAGCGTGATCGATGAAATTTCCTTTTGCGGGTAAACGTTTGCCCATTGAAGCTTCAACTGTTTCATAAGGCACGGCGACGCAACGGCACGAATGCCGCACACAATAACGCGTCCAGTCATCGCTGACCCTCCTATGATGCTTTCAACCCTCTCATTAACACCTGCGAGTGAAACAGTTACGGGGGCAGGGCGGGTCTCGATGAATTGGCAAAGTGTCACATTGTCACCGGTCGCACGATTTCACTGTCCGGCGAGACGTGACGAGTTACGCGTGGTCGCCGTTTTTATTTCTGCCAATGACGGGTGTCGAGGCGTGGTGTGGCCAGCGCGAATCTGCCAACCTAATAGTTCATGCAACGTGACTCTTATTGTGTTGAACAAAGGGTTCAATTTATTATCATTAACGCTTCGTTAACATTGTTGTTGTGTAACCGGTCGGAGTGGGAGTGATATGTTTTTTTCATCGGCTACACACGCCCATCGTCCGAGACGAAATCGTCAATCAGCCGGGCTCTCGATTGCGTCGCGCGATTTCTAAATTGATTTTTATTTAGTCTTTATCATCACTGGCATGTTTACGTTTCGGGGACGTTTCGTGGTTTCACGTGAGTTAACGTTAACGTTATTGTTTAGATCAGATTGAAGTTCATTACTCGGCTGCGTCGAGTTAACAGTAACATAATTGTAGTTAAAATTTGTAACGTAATCCTGTCGAGATATCTCATAGATTTGATTTGGCTTTGTATTTTATCCGCCATTATGATTATGACGTGACTGGCACATCTGTCTGTCCGTCGCACGCGCCGCCACACGGAGGTCAACGAACACGTTTCGTCTGTCGCCTTGTGGAATACAACCTTTTTTTTAGTAGCCATTGATCTGTTTACTTTGTTTCTGATAGTTTCGTGCTGCAACTTGCCAATTCTAATTGAGATTTCTTTTGTTTCAAACTTTGTTTCTTTTTTTGGTAATGACTTTTTTATTTATAAACTGTAGACTCATCACTATTATCGAAACCACATCCTTGTGCATTTGTATTCTGTGGCAATTTTGACAGATGTCACTGTGTCCTTTACATAAGTATCGGGTATTTCCACTTGGCTATCTAAATTATTTGCTCAGTAGAATGACGCGTATTTTCCTGCAAACACACTCCATATAAAACTATACGATTGAATCAGTCTAATTTCGGTTCCCAAGGTAATTTTACGCGCACGTAATGGTCAAGTTATCGACATGAACATCTCGATTATCGATAACATTCACACGTAGCACACGCTCTAGCCGTCCTGTCAATAGAGATGGGCTGGCGGGTGCTTTGTTGTTATCGACTATCGACATCTGTTTTTCTACGGCGGTCCTGTCACTCAAACTTTTCGGAGTTTTTGTGCGGCCGTCGATATATAGATATGTAGCGGTAAAAGTTTGAATATGTTCTCTAACATAAACTTTAAATTCTTTATTGCCGTAAAATACAAAACCTAGAACAGGTTATGTATTATATTAAAATATTAAAGACTGTTTCGAAGTTAAGTCGCACTTTAGTGCTTACTCATTAAGAATCAAGCAAGAAACCCAAATTCTTGTATATTAGAATCGTTGTATTATCTTATACGAAAGAAAATGTTAATAGAATCAAACAGGAAAGTATTATCTTAGTATTATTTAATTTTTATCTTTTAAGTTATAAGCAGCGATGGCCTAGTGGGAAACCGTTAGACTGCCACGCAGAGGTCTCGAGTTCGAACCCAAGAGGCGCATCTCTGACTTTTCGAAGTTTAACGGTGAAGGAAAACATCGTAAGGAAACCTGCATGTCTCAGAGTTCTCCATAATGTTCTCGAAGATATGTGAAGTCTGCCAACCCGCACTAGGCCAGCGTGGTGAACTATGGCCTAACCCTTCTCTCAGTGAGAAAAGGCCCGTGCACAGCAGTGGGACAGTTTAATACAGGGCTGATTTTATTATTATTATATTATAAGTATATTACCCTTATTACAAAATGGTGACTCTAATAAGACCCTGTCTAAATTTGATCCGCCTCGTTTAACCCGTGGCATCATTTTGCGCCAATGTTTGCTTCGATCGCGTGATCTGTCGGCGAAAATGTTAGATATTGAGTTGCTGTTAAGCAGTTCCGAGTAGCAGTAAAGATGTGTCAGGTAGATGGCAAATGACTTGCCCGTATTATGTGGACCTGACATATGACACACAAATAGCAAGTAATGAGCGTCATACATCACTACTTAACCATCCCAAGGGATATACAGACGTGAGCACTATCACTACATATCATCGTCTGTCTGATCGCAATAAACTCAAAAACTACTACACGGATATTTATGCGATTTTCACTAATAGAAAAGAGTGATTCATGAGGAAGGTTTTTGTATAATTTGTTAAGGTTTTGCACTATCTATGCGAAGTCATTATAAACATAATAAAATTAAATATGTTTTGCTGGAGTGCCGTTTTGAAGTAAGTTTCGTTAAGTCTTTATTCAAAATATCGTGTACCATAGTTTGACTGCAACAGATGATAATATATTGATAATAAGTACTGGTGATGGTGATATGGAGTTGTGTAAGAGACAGATATCTTACATCTGGAGCGATGGTGCCTACTTCGTGTTTTGTACTCAGTTTTAACACCGATAATCTACTCCATTGGTATATTATCTTTATTAAGATAACCGCCGTAGTCCGTAGTAATAGTACAATACATATACATATATAGTCTCCTACCTATATTCTCGAGAAGGTAGCCTGTGCCCACGCCAGGTATGGTTTTAGTTCTATGTATCATATAGCGAGCCTTCGCTAGAATACTGGAATCATTCTGAGTTCCAGGTAATTACTTGATAGAAAAACAGAATAACGTTTTGTCCGACTAATGTAGAACAGTGTTTTTACTATTGCTGTACCATCGAGGTAGTTCTCAAGGTCTAATACCTACGCTAAATTACTTCACCAACATGTGCATGTTGGTGAAGTAATTTCCATATTTTCCGACCCAATGCCAAATCCTCCAATTCTTTATATGTGTCTACTTAATATAAAGAATTGATTAAAAGTATTTTTTGTAATTCTTAAGTACAAATGAAGCCAAACACGCATGTTTTGTAACTTAATTACTTTTTCAAGTTGACTTTTTAAATAGAACTTGCCAATTGGCGTTTTACATATTATGTTATTGTGTGTTAGATGTGGACTTTTCTAAGATGGATGCAAATATGCGAGGAATTACCGAAAAGTTGTGTGATAAAATTTGTTACTTTGCAGTTTCAAAGTTTTATAATTTTCAAGCATATTGTTTTGTTGCTTCCTCATTTTCAAATTCTTGCCTCATAACGATAAACGCGAGCATTAAATGTTGTGTCATATTTAAAAAAAACATAAACAAAATAAAATTACGCAATAATCGTCAATAGTCCACGAGCGCCCAATTAAAAACAAAACAAGATTCCTTTAAAAAAGGCAACGTTACAAAACCGATTACGTAATAGGCCGCACTGGCCATTCGGTTCGTCGACCCCGCCATATTAAAAAGTTACGGACAATGGAAAAAAGTAGGTAAATTTGAAAACAGAATGTCAATAGCCGGCGGCCGGCCGAACCTGCCCCACGCGCCCTTGACTTGCGGAGATAAAAAGGGGGAGATGACCGACACCCCCGCACCGCTCACCCCCGCGTTCACTCCCTCCCGCGTCCCGCCACGCTGCCCTCTGCCCACGCTTCGTGGTTTATTGCTACTTTTATCGAGCCCCTAAACTTCAGATGCAACTGGTAGTTTTTAAGTTGCGGATGCGTAAAAATGTTGGTAAAAGTTTGGTCGTTACGAATTAGACATTTTGATATTCTTTTTTTGGGAGCAGCGCCCTTTGGGCATAGTAAGGCAGTATACATTATCGCTTTAGTTTATGTTCCTCTTTAATACTTTTACTGTGTCTAAATGATATAAATACTCTAAATTACTTTTATCTAAAAACGAAATTACTAATAACCAAACAAATATCTGTACGCTACATACTCAGAATTCTGAGGCTACATAATATATTACAATAGTTTTTAAGAGTTTTGCGAAGTCTAAAGTAACAGGTAAATTATTTATGTTTTTGATAAAGTCTGATAATGAACAGAAAACGAGGTATAATGGTACACATTGTATTTATTATTTATATCACGTAGGTAATATAAATAAAGGACGATAAAATTATGTAAAGTAACGACTTTTCAAAATAAACCTATATCCACTATCTTTTACCACAATGAAAGCTAGCACGCTCCAAATATAAATAAGCACAGATTAAAAAACGCGGCAAATATTATAACAGAGTATCAGCTGATCGTGAAGTGTCCCCTTGCGGGCGGTGACCTTGAGCTCGACCCCACTATTGAAATTAAAGGAGCAGAGGTTACTGGCACTTTGCACTTTAAAAATGGAACTGCTAGACTATGGACGATATTTTCAAAAATAAATTATCCTTCCATTTTTATTCGTGGAACATGTTTTTAAATTTGTAGGGTTGGCAATAAAAGTACTTTTAGTTTTTATAGACTTATTTGACCTGTTTTTAGTACCGGGTATAAAAATGTTTTCTTTTGAACGTTGTTTTTCTATAAATACTTTAGCCATTGGTAATTAATCACCATAAATCTCATAGAAAATAATCATAATAACAACTACAATAATTATATTATTTTGGAATCGATATAGTTTTATAATGACTTGTGGTGCGTAGGTGTCTCTCTCACGATATTATTTAGTTCTTCTTGTGTAGTAATAAGTATAATATAAGTATACTTTTAATAAGCAGTTAAACTTAAATATCTAGTGATTTCATTGTTACTCATTGTCCTTGAGTTCGCTGTTTGCCTTGAATAAGCGAAGATAGTGATTTAACTGTCACCAAATAATCATTTTAATCTTTGAGCGAAATAACATCCTGATTTTCGATAGCTTTAAGAGGACTAGTGTGAAGTATTGGCGAGAGTGATACACTGCAAGATTGGGCGTGCGTCTACATTAAAACTACAGAAATATTAATATAATGATTATAGCAGCCCTGTACATGAACTGTCCCGCTGTTGGGCAAGGGCCTCTTCTCAGTGTGTGAAGGGTTAGACTATAGTCCAACACGCTAGCGTAGTGCCGGTTGGTAGACTTATCTCTTTAAGAACGTTATGGAGAACTCTCAGACATGCAGGTTTCCTCCTGATGTTTTCCTTCACCTTACAGTAAGCGAGAATTTTTTATTTTTTTATTTTGATGTGCTCGTTTAATATATATAGATCAACTAGACTGAGAGATTTGCGCGCGTCCTGATGTTATGCATGGTACAGGTCATCAAGTGTGAGTAATAATTGAGCTAACCCATTAGTTAAAGAAATTTTCTCGCTGTATCCCCTTGGAGTGTTGTAAGTTTGAGCCCTGGACGGTATAAAATGTACTTGTAACATCTGTTCATTCAAGATTCATCCAACAGACTGTTCGTCTATCATATCATGTGATCTATAATACCGCTTGTGAAATGTGTGTAATACATTCCTGTCTACCCTGATGTTAATATACAGACGAATATACGTGTGCATGATATACAAACATACGCACTTAAGTTATACTATATATACAGTCTTACTTATAAACCACTCTCTAATAATAAAGAGGTTGCCAAGTATTAAATATTTTAATAATAAGGCATTTCCCGTACTAGGTATAATGCCTGAATCGCGGAGGACTTAATAAACATTCAAACAACGGACACAAAGAACCATTTCTGGATCAAACAAATTTTTGTCCCGTGTGGGGTTCGAACCCACAACACTCGGCGTTATGCTAGTGGCGAGGTAACCACCGAAACCACGACACCATCCTTGCAGTCAAGTCGTGTTAGATCGTTGGTCAATGCATCATGTGATCTAAACAGAGCTGGTGAAATGCGGATGTAAAGCATTCCTGTCCAACCTGACATTGATTTATATGCGTAAGTTTGTATATTGCGCACACATATACAGCCTTTCTTATAAACCACTCTCAATATTTAACAAGGCTGTTAAGTATTGATTAGCGACTAATCAGAAAAATAGAATGTATAGGTAAACATCAGCATTGAGTGTTAGTTGAATAGTTAAGAAACAGCGGCGGACCGTTGATCAAAAGTTAATCATTGATTAAGGATTTCACAGCTATTTAGTGTAAAGATAGCTAAGTTTTAGTGAGCGATGTTTTTATAAGGCAGATTTATTGCGTCACTTTGCGGAGAAATATTTAATAAACTAAATTAACGTATTGTTCGTTTATTATTTTGGGTGTCTGATACCTATTTATAGACTAAACTGAATATAAAAAGCCTGTTGGGAGGTTGTTGTTTCTATTCATAGCAAATTTGATAAAGTCGGCTTTTAAATTTGTTTCTATACATTTTTGTAATATAGTGTGTTAATGAATTTATTTTAAAATACGTACCTGCATATGTATTCAGAGCTTTCATTTATAGTGATTTCAAAATATGAGTGTATAGACAGGTTAGATATAGAAAGCATTTTCTTTGAAAACTTGCTATGTTGAATAAAGAAAATCTGTAATGTTCTGTTTTTAAAACGATTGCTTCAATATTTTTAAGGGCAAATTAATTTTCGATGACTCTTTACATGTGTGTGTGTGTGTGCCGTGCGTGCGTTCGTGCATGCATGCGTGCCTGCATGCGTACTTGCATGCATGCGTTTGTGTGTGTATGTATGTTGTTTGACTTATACTTTTGACTTGCGTCAAGTATAGTTCGTCTTAAACTCACAAAAACAATAACTATTACGTTATTATGGAGAATTTAAGCAACAAACCTTGGAATCAGTGGCGTCCAGGATTCGTTGTTCCAGTTTGTGTTTAATGTTTGGATGTTCCACTGAACAGTGATATACATTTTGTTTTTAAATAAATAGTTTAATTTTTTTTATAACTATAATGCTCGTCAATAGACACTAAATAAAACAAAAAATATATACGGTTAACAGACAGAGGAGAAAAAGATACTGAACTGTTTTGTCTGTGCCTTTTTATATATAGATACCGATAAGTGTAAACTTTTCAGTACATAACGTATACAGGATGTCCGGTAATTAATGGATAACCTTGAAACGCCTTATAGCAGAACTGAAGGCAGTACAAAAAAAAAAAATATTAAAATGTGCAAGCTATATTAGCATATCATACTTTTGACTGGCTATCTATTAGCATTATTAGTGTTTAATAATAAAACAACAGAAATCCGATGGATTTCATTCATTTATGGTCGTAGTATACAAGAAAGTTATACATGGTAATTAAAAAAAAACACATATCTCTGGTAGTAGTTAGGATAGATTTCTTATTCATATTTTTTCCTGAACGGCCATCAGTTCCACTATAAGACATTTCCAGGCTATCCACTAATTACCGGACAACCTGTATACGATATGTAAAGAATATTAATATTATGGTCAAACAGGCACACCTGTAAACGGAGCAGACAGGAGCTACACCTTATCCTACTATTCATGCTAAAGCAGCCAGTAATTTTATCATGCAGAAGATCACAACAAAACTCTTTGTGTTGTATGCCTGTCAGTGGGGTCCCGTTATGTTTGAATGTGTCTCTTGTGCTGACAGTAAAGGGATTAGTATTTTAAGGGCTGGTTTGTGATGACAAATGATAGTCCAGGTGGTGTGTGGTGTGATGTTGTGCATCCATAAGCTTCGGCTGTCGTTAACTACCTCATTGTAGTTCATCTTAGTGTCATAAAAACATCATCTTATTGGTTAACCACCGGCGGTCAAACACAAAAGGTTTTATATATGTCTGGTATGCCAATAATTCACAGGTTAAAGTTAAAAATCTTTGTAGTAAAATGTAATTGGAGTTGAGACCATTACAGACAAAATTCGAATATGAATCACGATCTCATAAGATGTTTCGATAAATTAGAATTATTAGAAAAGCAAGTTTATAAGAAAAAAAATGATATCTCTTTTATCTTGGTTATACGTAAGTGTGTGTTAAAGAAAACTGAAAAACCATGTCTTATGAAGGCACAAGAAAATTAAATGGTTTTGAAGTTTTATTGAGTGACCAACTTAAAATGCCTTAAGTACAGGTGTTGATACACGTGCCTGTTACATGCGGCTTTTGTCTTTGGTAGCCTTACCTTGATGTATTTTTAGAAGTAATCCATATTGGTCTTCATTATACGCAGAGTACACATTTTATTTGTAAAAGTAAAAATGACTGCACTAATGGCGTTGGTTTAAGTGATCCCCTCGCCGCTGTCACTGCGTGTTGTGGGTTCTTACCCCATCCTGGATAAACATTTGGGTGATCCTCAAATGGTTGTTCATAGTCTGGCTGTTCATTGTGTTTGTTTTTTGAATGTTTGTAAAGTCCTCCGTGACACAGGAATTATTTCTAGTGCGGGAGTTGTCTTATAAAAGAATGAAAAGGAAAGAGTTTTATGATTTTCATAATTGCCTATTATGGTTGGTTTTCGTCTCTGAAAGCTAAAGAGGTTTTAATACACTGGCTCTCACAGTCTAACGAGATATGGTTCGTAAAGCAGCGATTTCTTATAAGAATACATTTTAATATCCTTTGATTGATAATTGATGGTTTATAGATCCATTTGCCAATATGAAGTAAAATATTGTGCCTATTCCAAGTGTGTGCTTTCCATGTATCGATATTTTTATAATTATTAATCACACCGTCGCGTCGGACGGATTGATTGTCCTTATTATGAAATATGTATGTTTTTTTTATAAATATATAGTTAATGGGTACGTCAATACCTAGCTAATGAGTATAGTAATTATATTTTTAATTGGCTGTTTAAGACTAAAGATACTTGTAAATTATATTATAATTTGTACATCATATTATGTGGTAGGACGTAGCATACTTATAATATAACATAGCCTTTCTAATCTATGTTCCACAAATAAATGATTGTGATTACGATTATAACTACACAAGTACCTACAGACTTAAAAACATAGTTTAATGTTATTAGAATAGAATTTTTATTCACTTGAGTCATACATTTGAGACGAAAGCTTCAATGTAGAATAAAGTGATGATGTAGAACTGATTGAAACAGAGAGTCATGTAGACGCAGGCTTCTTATTAAATTTAAAGCTTAATAATCCAATGTTCTTTCAATTGGCTTTATATATTTTCGAAAACATCTTGGATAACTTTCAAGCGTTCAGTATTCTCTCTCTGTCAATGAAAGTGCGAATTATATTAATACGATACGAGTAACTGATCATTACGTGATATTACGGGACTATTAGTGGGTTCATATGCATACATTAGGCTATAGTTTATGCCATAGTTATTTTACATAACAGTAGAACAGTAGAACAGATATTTTACGTAACAGTAGAACAGTAGAACAGATATTTTACATAACATTAGAATCTGCCACAAGCCTCTTATAGCTGCTTTATGAAATCGCTTGTTTAGAGGACCCAAGTCTAAATACAATCCGTAGTCCGATGTCCACTGCGTTCCATTGATTCGACTTTCTTCAAGAAATCACGTTTGACGCCGGAAGACGATTCGACTCGCGACACTCAGACCAGAACGGTGCCTTTAAATACACTGACCATTCTTCACACTTAGACACTAACTTGCAAAGAAAAATCAACCCTAACTTTAATATTATAAAATTCAATTTTTCATGACGGATGATTCGAAGACATTTCTTCAATGTCAGTGCGATTTTCGGCTCTATTATGTTTTGATAAGGTGTAAATTTCTTTGTAGGGTAGCGAAGTAGTGGTAAACCATTTCCAATCTCGGTTCGATTCCTTCACGCGCGACTGCTGGGGGGTGACAGGAACAGCAGAGTCATCGTACAGATGCGTTCCGCTACGATAGGTGATCGGATACAGGATTCGTTACGACACTTGTCAAGTGATTGAAAATGTGTAGATTGAACTCGTTTTTTTTGGTATTAACTATTGTCTATGTCTGCTTGACCTTTTCTATAATCACAAACTTACATATTTGGAACTATCAAGCCATGTGCCTAAAGGTTCTATGACTAGATGCTTCATGTCGTAGACAGATTATATGCAGATAAATCTATTGTCGCGGGGTTTTTATATAAATTATAATTATCTTATCTTTAATCCATGTTTTTGGAATAGGCTTTCTATGTTTTCCTTTTCCATTCCTTTGTATTCTATTTAACATATTAAATTAAATATCGAAGGGGTAGGCAGAGGTGTATTATACTTTTATTTCGCAATCTAAGTTTTCAGGTAAAGTTCTCTTTTCGTAGGACATGAATCTATACTTGGCGAAATAGTTATAATACTTCCTTACCTAACCTTTGGGGAATATAACCGTAAAAATTCAAATAGTTCCGTTGAAAGTGTTATCAAAAATACTGAATATATGATAAGCAATTTACATACATTACTAGCATTTTTTGAAATCATACATGTAACTACATTTAATAGTAACATACATTTATGTATACACTTATTCATTTGGTCAACTTATCCCGAAATTGCTGCATTCTGGGATCTCTTTATAAGTACTATTTTATATTTTTTATATTCAGTACTTTTGTTTTATATTTGTATGTACATGTGTAATTTGTGAACCACCGCTTCAACACCATCTGTTTAAGTATTATTATTGTATGTGAGAGAAGAAGACAAAGTGATACAGAATGTCTACCTTCGTCGTATACTTGCTTTAAGTAATATAACGTCGTAAGTGCAACTGCACACTGGCAGTGGCGAGAGTGGAATTTCAAAATTCAGGCATATTTGACTAAATATAACGAAACCCATTTTTATTCGCCCTAATTTTCGTTTTAGTTGTCGCGAAGATGTTGACCAAAGCACACTAAAGACATGTTCTAGTTCTATCCTAATGTTTTGAACTACTAAATCTGCCCGCATCTTCGCTCAAAAACAGATTTTTTCGTATGAATCCTTTGCCTTTTGATCCTTACCTCAGACAACGCGTTTACGAAATTTCATGATGATTGGTTGAGTAGTTAAGGCGTGATAGCGTAATTAATTAATTTACGTTCGCATTTATAATACTAAATAGGATTATATTATACTCTGAATCGAGTATATTAGTAAAGGAAGCAGAATTTTTAGACTGTTATTAAGATACCACCGCTATATACCAAGCTAATCTAAAAGAAATTATCGATTTCAGCTCGCTAAGAATGTTAATAGGTTTTAAAAATCTCCAACATTTTCATCGCAGTGAGGAACGCGTGTATATTTTTAACGTAAGTACAGTAAACAGAATTTTAATGAGAAATTACGGAACAGAACACGATCTTAAATTTAATTTTTACTTTGTAAAGGCTTGAAGGCCTTCATTTTGGGCCCGAACTCAAGTTAAAACTAAATTATGCTTTCATTATGAACTTTGTTACAGCGAACAAAGTTACACTTATTTATTATACATGTATATAGCAATCTATGTAGTTTTATGTACAGCCCGTTTATTTACAATTTATGTATTGAAAGAAGCTCCCTTTTAATATATGAAGTGTTAATAAACGGGCTTATATATACTTATATATACTTCAGATCATACATAAGTAAAAAATCCTTCGTATTCAAGTATGAACTGTGAACAGGTTAGGTGTAGCGCAGTTATGAAATATTGAATACAATTTAATTATAGTCACAATATTTTTTTTTCATTTGTGTTTGAGATGCAAGGGTCTAAATGAGTATAGTAAATTGAAAAAGATGATTAGAAAGCAAAGTAAATAAAATATAATTTATTTATTTTTTACATGTCTGGAATTGTGCCCTATAGACGGCAATGCTCGCACGTTATAACGTGGAACATAAAATCTTTAATATTATTATTATATTATTTTTAAAAGATTACTATGCTTGTTAATCCCTCCAGTTAAGCTAGAGTGCGTGTGTTACGAGGAGTTTCACATCAATAGTGTAATGGGAGGGATTCGAATTCGCGACCTCTCGATCGCAAGTCTAATCCCTTATCCTTCAAACGGCGGTAGCACAATGCTACCGGCTAGGCCGTTTAATATAGCTGGCAATGTGAGTGTGATATACCTACCTTTCAGTCTTATAGGTTTTATTGGTACTGATCGTAAAGATCGTATTAAGAGGAAACACTAAGGACGAGAGAATTTAAAAATAGGTATTTGTAAAATATATTGCTGTTGCGCAGTGCTCGCAGAGCGGGATAGAGACAACTGCAGCTTGGACCGAAAATATCTATTGAAAGTACACAAAATCAACGTTCCGTAGTCCCCTGATTCCTTCTCCAAAACCTGACCGATTAACTACTTTTCCATTAAAAATTAAAGAAAGGCTTTGGCCGTTCCTATGTTTTTCTTTTTGTATATAATCTAGTCAAATTTGTTTTCTGGATGTTTGAACACAGCGATAAATCCTGCCAATATTTGAGGATTTTGAAGGCTCATGACTGTTTTAATAATAAATTATGAAAAAAAGAAAAATATAGGGACATGCCAGTAGAGGCCATACATTTTTTGGAAATGAATTATTGCTCTACTGGCATTATCTAGGAAGGAAACAGGGGACTACGTTTGTATGGGAAAACGGCTCTTGTGTTTCCTCTTAACGATAAACTAAGAATAGCATAATACGATGTGCAGTTACAATTATAAAGGTTCTTCCAGCAGAAAAATTCTGAACTTAATATAACAAGACACTATCATGCTTGATACATACATAACATTTTCAAAGGCTTGACGTTTTAAACACCAGGGCCCTATTTATAAAACATTACTAGTTTATAAGTTGCATGTTACAAGAACTTTTTACGAGTATATGTTAATAATGTTTATCAAATAAAAGTTTCAAAATCCTTTACCTACCTTTTAAAATACTCAGTATGTCTCGTAAATGCATTATAAAAAATCTTATTTTATTAATTTTCTGTTAACCTCCAATATACACAGTGTGTATAATAAACCCTGTTCGATCCATTAAGGGCTTGTTACTCACTTAAAAAACATGCCAAGAAAAATAATAAATAAAATCTATATCATCGTAAAACGTCTTCATCATATTTTTAAGTACAGTATTGATCAGCATTTTTACCCTTAAATTACTGAGATTTCACACAGTCTAGCAACACCACTAAAATGAACAAGGATGCGGAGCGTGGCATACGTACTTTTGGCGGCATTTTTCTAAGGCGTAGGTAGGTAGACGCGGCGTAGCGCGTAGGTATTATGATTAATAAGTTGTCGGTGTTGCCATGGGTAATCTATATAATACATATTATTTTAAATAAATTAAATTTAACGGAGTAAATTTTTTGATCAATTTTAATAAAAGGATCTTACTTACGTACTCGTAATTAGCTACTGTATAACACCTTTAAGGATCGGACAGGGTTTATTATACGCAATATATATGCATTTTTATTAACAATACTTTTCAGAATTTTACTTATAACGACGTTATAGCCCTCTTGTAAGTTTTATGAATATGACCTATATTTGTGGACTATTAACAAGATAATAAAGAACAGATAATGTAAAGATTTAATTTAAATTCGAACTTCTGTGATTCATCTACAGAAGATTTTATTATAAATATGATAATGTTCAGCTATATTCTGCCGGCATGGTATAAAATATTAGTTAATGTTAAAGCATAATTACTTATTTATATTTAATATTGAGGTGCTTTAGCTCGCGCTATTTGAGCCGGCATTTATTTTCTACTAGCTATTGCCCGCATTTTCGCTCGGGAGTGGTACTATTTTTTGGATAAAAGGTAATTCAAATAGTCAAACCCAAGAAGAAGCACAGCTAGACTTTATGATACTTTGAGCTCATTCTGCGTAAATATAAACACCAAAGATTAAATTATGTTCGGGTACTTTGAAATAACTAGGTACACTTCAGAACATTGGGACAACTACCATCTTAGTCTTCCTGTGAACATGGCTGCTGTAAAGCAACCGAAACGTCGGGGCAAACTGTAAACTTAAATATAAATAGTTTTAATTAAATTAAATAGCTTAAATAGTAGTAAAGTTCAATAATAGTAGTGTTAGAGTTTTTAGAAATATGTAATAAAAGTGTTTTAAAATAAAATAAACAACGCGACAAAATCCGTATAAAGTGTTTAATTTAAAGGTACCATCAGCTCTTTTCTGTACCCTTACAAATTATACACAATATTTCTTGAAGATATGTCAATTAGTTAAGGCGTAAATGCGTTATTTGCTTACTAACAAACAAACTCACATTCGCATTTGTATTAATAATATGCATTAATAATAATAAAATATTAATAATATTAATATGCATTTGCATTTAGGATTTTGATCACACACGAAATTTTATAAAAAGCCTAAACTCATTTCTTGAATAGAAAGCAAATAAAAGACTATTTACACGAAGACAGTTTTCTTAAAGCAAATGTCGTGTTATCTTAAGTTTCGAAAAGGATAGGGCAATGACACTTAATTAAAATAAAATCGGCCTTAAAGGTTATGTAGGTACATTAAACTTGCAAGTGATTGTTCATATAATCGTAATTTTCACCTATGAAGCAACGGAATTGCATTCTCGTGCATTTCTGAGAACTGGAATTCATTACGTTACGTCTGGACGGGATTGAGCAATAAATATTGTCTAGCAAAAAGTAACAACACCGACGATATTACTTCTTCTATATAATACACTTTAATAATACCTGCTGATTCTCTTGTTGAATGTAAGGGATATATATGACATTTGCAGCTCTTCAAGATCTCTCTTTGGCTATTTTGTCAATCCTGGAAAATGGTTTTAATGATCATCTCTATGGCTTGCCAAGTGTGTTGTGGGTTTAGCGATTGCACTTGGCACACGGGCAAAAAATTGTGTGATCCAAATATAGTTGTTGTGTTCCACAAATAGTTACCCAGATGTTCCTTGTGTTAACAATTCGAATGTTTATATGGTTCTCCACGAAATGATTACTTGTTCACTTAACTTTTAAAACTATTACTTGTGTAACGGATATTTGCCTATGAGCATGCCAGTAGCAATGTTTATAGTTTTAGAATGATGTAATAATAGTTTTTTAAACTAAGCAACGCGATAATATCCATATAAAGCTACGCAAGTAAACTAGGTATATTAATGTATAGACAAATATTTAAAAAAACTAGTCTTATTGGGAAACCAACCAATCTTTGTTATAAAATTTTCTTAAATATTAATAAAGAAACAGTCAATCTTAGTCCTAACCGTCTTATACAAAATTTATCTTAGTGCATTATACGGCTGTCGTAGCACGCATGCGTTGAATTCTTCTACACACATGTAGATACATCTACGCACGCGTGTAGCGTGTAGCGGCGTATGCGCACCTACGCTACGTGTCTACGTAACTCGTTTTTTTATCTATCACACGCACGCGAATAAATATAGACTTCTCTGAGTCTTTTGGATTAAACAAATTTAAACTCTGTTGCAATTACTTAATACAATTACTATATTAGAATTTGTAGTACCACAATTAAAGTTCAAATTGGCTAACTTCCAAGTTGCGAGTGCAGTCGCTGTTTTAGTAAGAGTGCGATATGTCGATTTAATTTGAGTTCTTAGTTAGCAATGTTGATAAAATTTGATTAATTGTAAATACGGAAGTGTATTTGTATATTTGTGCTTCGCCCAACCAGCCGTACGTCGTACGTCATTTCTTGCAAAGGGTATCCCTATGCGACGATTACCAAAATAAAAATGTGGTGGTAATTTTCATTAAACATAAAATCGACAGGTGCGAAACTGTGTTGTCTAGAGGTAGGGTTAGATTTCTTCAACAGACTTTTACTATTGTACTGCTACATAGTTTTCAATCATAACGCAAGTAAGACGCAGTGATAATAAAATTGAAATCTTGTTAAGGCGGCACTTCACATGGTTATTTGTATTTGGTATTGGGTGTTTGCTGTACTTGGGCGAATATTTCACAAATGGGCAAACATACAGATATTGGCAACTATGACCGTCTACACATGGAGCCAAATAAGGCATCAAATAACAAATACACAAACATTTTGAATGAGCAGAGGCAATTATTTACCAACAGTATGGACGTCTTCAAACTTGCAGCAGGATTTTATTATTTAAACGCATGCTACTATTATATGATTTGTATTAAAAATATAAGGTTGTAAAGAGACCATGGAGAGCAAGGTGCTGGTGGATGTCGAGTATGCACAAAAATAATTTTCAAGGCAACGGCCCGGGATGTCAAGTTGACAGCCCGCGCATTTGAAATTGACATGATTTGCCGCCAACGCTGGCCATTGTGTGGATGGTTTAGTTGCGTATTTGCCTATTTGCCGTCTGTAATAATCTCTTTGATGTGCGTCGAAAAACCGACAAGCACGCGGTAACGCGTGTTTGTCAAGTCATAGGCAAGAAAGGCAAATACTTTGCCACACAAACCATCTACACATGGTTATTATTTGTAAAATTTATCAAATACGCATACAAACAGCCATGTGAAGTGCCGCCATTATATTTTATTGCCAAGATAAGTGTTAAGAAATATGATTGTTAAATGTTCGGTATTCATTGTTTCTTTATTTCAATTGATTGACGCAATGAAAGATACCTACAGTACTACCTTTTGCCTGCAGCTTTCCCTGCCTGAATGAAAACATGTTAATAAGCCAAGGTCTATGTGTCAATCTTGGATATAGTCTACCTGTGTGCCAAGTTGTGAACTAAATTCGTTAAACAGTTTACCCGTGACTCAGTAACATCCTAACATCTTCCCAGACATATATAAATATCCCATGTTAGTAAAATAATATCGCATTAAAAACATTACATGGAATTACTACAATACGAGTATTCATATCGCAGAATTAGTTAAAACAGAAATAAAATATTTAATCAGTAGGAAATAAAGCAATAATTGAACTTCCGTCACTCAAAATTAAAATCTCTCGTCCCAATATAAAAATCTCCTAACTAACGCGTAGAAAAAACCTTTTACGCTTCCCCATTTCCCCACGGGTTCATTACACATCAACATCGCACACCAATCAAGCTTTCATTAGTCGCGAACGAAACAATCAATATTCATATCCCATGCGAAATCTTCATAACGTGCCGTATAGAGGCACAGAGAAAAAAACTCTGATAGATGATCCCAACTGCGCTCGCATTCACAACGAAATTAAAAAGAACAAGGCATATCACTTAGCGCACACAGAAGCGCGGTTTTTATTAAAAAAATTCTACATATCTCGCGTCTTTGCCGCTTTATCTTAACCCCCCGCCGCAAAAGAGACAGACAACAAAAAATTCAACGCAAGAAAGGGACATGAATACGAAAATTATAATTGCCAACTGTAAATTAACACCAATTCGGATGTTGCTGTCTTTGTCTGGTCATGGTTATTGTGTGGCGTGTGATAGAGACGGTGTGTGTTTGTGTGTGCGGCTCGGATTGAATGATTTACATACGTGTAGCTCACAAACACAATAATGGATAGAGGCGCGGAAAATCGAAGGAAGCGATCGGTTTTCCGATTCGCTTTATGCGGCGGACTGCACCCGGCGCGGTCCTGCATAATGCCTAGGTTCTGAGAGAAAACAATCCGTTCCCGCGGATTATTGGATGGGAATATGAATACATTATACTGCTTGCCAAATATACGAGTTCAGCGTAAACTTTATTACTTTGTTTTAAAAAGCTTCGCTGTATGGTGAGAACTTCTACGAGATAATGTATTCTGTCCACGCCGCGGGAATTTATTTAGTGTGTGGCTGTGTTTGTTTATTTTTGTAATGTTTGAATAAACTAGCATCTCACTGAGGCATAGGCAGAGATGTAGCAATCTGCATTTTGCTAGCTATGTTTATGTCCTACATAAGCAGATTGACAATTACAAAATTTATATTCTAAGTTAGTGCTGCTTCTAAGAATTTTGATAGGAAACCGTCCCTTTTTATATATGACCGATATGGGATTCAAATACGGAGTTTTTGGGGTTTTCTAATAAGAAATTGTTAGTAGCAGCAGGCGTGTAGTTTTGTGTCAGGTAGACAGCAATAGGCTTGATTCCTATTAAATAGGTATGAGTACTAAAACCATGGCCGTTGAAATGTGGGTGTAATACATCTCTACCTACCCTTTCAGGAATACAGACATAAGACTATGTATGCAAAGTCGACAGTGAGTACCTTTTTTTCAAAATCATAATCATTTATGAACATAGAATGATCAAATATAATTGCTTTATAATACATATGCAGTTGTTTTTAAACTAATTTCCGTCTTGTATCATAAAAATATAGATACTAGAGTTTGCGGTTATTAGCGATTGTTAGCGACCGTCTGTGAAACTCCGGATTCAGTGCCCAAGTCGGACACGGTCACGTCACACAAGTAATTTACGTCACGTAGCAAGACGTCTGGAAATCCGTACGAGTATTTATATTTTTAATTACAAATTATTATTATTTTTGTCTTAGCCTATTAATAATATAAATCTAACAAATCTTCAGACAGGTTGTAGGTACCTACTGTCCTAAGTCTACAGAATTTGACTGGACTAGAAACAGTTAAAAAGGTTATATATCTATACATAACCTTATTAACTGTTGTCTAGTCTAAAAACATGTCCTAGATAGACAACATTGTTCGACACAGAGCGGTGTCAATTTTGTTGAACCTTTAATAATTACTAACCTATTTTAATATTAACACGTCATACATATTTATATACTGTGAAATTAATCCAAAATGTTGTTGTTTATCTCATCACATTTATTTGTGTAATATTTACGTATTTTACTATACTGTTCTCTATATAAGACTATCAGAAATAGTCAGATAGCAGCGATAGCTCAGTGGGTAGACCAACAGACTGCAATGCAGAGGGTCTCGGGTTCGAACCCACGTCGCGCACCTCTGACTTTCGGAAGTTATATGACTTTTCGAAATTATGTGCGTATTGATTGACAATTATCGCCTGCTTCGTGCCTCGGAGAGCACGTTAAGCCGTCGGTCCTGGCTGCCATGAACATCTATGGTAGTCGTTATTGTGGCAGTTGACACAAAAGATCGCACTGGGTCGAAGTCGCCGGTCTGTACTGACTGGCCCTCACACAAAAACTTAATTGAAAAAAATATTCTATTCTTTTCATATATTTACAATTAGAAAGAGATGTTGTGATTCAATTTTGGGTAGTTTCTAACAATATAATAAGCGCCAAGGCTTCTTTCTTTATGTAAGTCTTAACAGAATAATGTAAACAAAACTATTTCTTACGGGAAATTTAATTCAGATAAAGTTTGTCTCTTTCACTGAAAACAAGAGCAGTAGGTCTATTTGGAACTTTAGTTATGTGAGTAGTACATACTTTGGAATAACCCAGACTATATTTATATTCTCTACTCACTACTACTACAGGCTTTTTTCAATGCAAAATTTTTATTTCCTTCTATTTATTTTAATATATTTTTTTATTAATATAATAGTGAATTGACGTGTCCAAGAATAGTTTGCACATTTTTATGGAAATAAAGATTTTTGACTTTACATTAATAATATATACAGCAAAAATAGTTTAGTGAGAGACTGCGTTGATAACGTAGTGGTATTTTTATAAATTTATTTTATTTTGCATTGACCACACTCAGACTGATGGTAAGCAGTCGTGTGGTCTAAGAGCAGTGGCTTCCACACCGCCCTCATTGGAGATCGCTTCACAATTGCCACTGCGCCCAATGTTGAGGGTTAGATACACGTGACTAAAATTTGTGTAATTCACAAATAGTTGTTACGAGCCTGAGTATTATTTGTGTCCATTGTGTAATTTTTTGTAAAGTCCTTTGTATCGTAGGAATTATACCGCGTGCGTGTTGTCTCATTAAAAAGAAAATGAGAGAAAAAGACTATTAGACTCAGAGATTTCGTGTTCGATCCCACGGCACGCATCTCTGACATTTCGTGGTTATATGTGTATTCAATATTTGCGTATATACGCTTGCTTTAACGGTGAACGATACATTCCGAGGAAATCTGCTAGTCTGAGAGATTGCCATAAAGTTTTCGAAGATATGTATTTGAAGTCTACTCTCCTGCACTAGGTCAGCGTGGTAGACAATGCCGTAACCCTTCCCACACTGAGTGGAGGAGAGGCCCGTGCCCAGCCGTGGAACGGCTTATACACTGCTGATGTTATGTTCATAAATCTGTAGTTTAGATAATGGTGGTAATATCAGCCCTACATATAAATTGTCTTATCAAACACGGCCTAAATATGAGAAGGGATAGTTCTCTTCAAAGTGATGCCATCCCTTAAGATTGAGCACTGTACTTATCTTAATATACATTGCAAAATTCATATATATTTTAATTGTCGGCCTCGATGGCGTAGTGGTTAGTGTAACTGATTGCCACGCCCGAGGTCGCGGGTTCGATTCCCGCACAAGTTAAACCTTTGTGTGCATGGATGTTTGTCTTGGTCTGGGTGTTTCTATGTATAATATGTAAGTATTTACAAAAAAAAAGTATATATATATGTTTATCCATTGTCTAGTACCCATAGTACAAGCTCTGCTTAGTTTGGGATAGATGGTATTGTGTGTACGTGATAGAATATAATATAATATATATATTATTATATAGAAAGAAAATTATTGTTAACTAGAATTTTCACGCGGCTTCGCTTGCGTAAATGTAGGTTAGGTCATTACCAGTGTTTTGTTTTGGATGAAAGGTATTGGTTAATAAATAATAAATGTCTTTCTAAACACCCCTGACAACGTGTTTATAAAATTTCATGATGATCTGTGGAGTAGATAAGGTTTAAGAGCGTAACAAACAGACAAACTCACATTAACTTTTATAATTAAAATTAGTTAGGATAAGGATGACATAGGCCTATGTACAGCTTAGTAGATGGTAAAGAGGTGACACCAATTGTCATACTTGCTTCATGGCATGCCTCATGGCTTTCCTCGGTGAAATGAACTTTAACTGTAAGCCTTCACTTTTCCGTGGATTAACCCATAGTCTATAAGCGGTTAGTTAGCCTCACACCTTCGATAATGGTTACTAAAAGGTAAACACGTCTTTACAATGTTTGTTTACACCGTTAAAGCGAGCGGTAATTAACTATTTTCCCAGCGGTGGCACTATCGTCGTTGAATCCATTTCTCGCACAAGCTTTTTAGCGTAGATGGAAGGGTAAACAGAGATATATAAATGTTGCCTAAAGTAAGTCATTTACTAAGTTATCATTGATAATTTTCTTATGAATGAACTATCTGCGATGATAATCATATATGAAGACTTCTTGTGAAGAAGAGAGTTATTATGATTGATAGATATGATGCTTAGCTGTGTATATTCTTGGTATAATCAAAGACTAAAGCGGTTGTTAATACCTAGCAGCGGTTTATGTAGTCGTTTCATTACTGGCTCTGCGCAGAGAGTTGTTCGAAGCCCACACAGGACAACATTTGTGATTCACAATTGAATTTGCCGAATCTCGGTGAACTTATTGTGCGTTGTTTGAATTTCTGTAAAGATACCTCCGATACAGAATTTATTATTAAGGAGGAAGCTGCCTTTTAAAAATATATAATAATCTAAATCTTATCATCAGCAATGTCGCTAGTTCTACGTGTATTGTTATCTACTATTAAACTCATGTATCGGGTATAACTTTAGGACCTTCACTAGCACCGTAAATTAAAAAAAAATATATTAAAAATTAAAAAATATTTATTACCAAAAATGTTACAATGTAAGGTCTTATCCATTGGTCCCACACTAGGCAAGCCTGTCCTGTGGGTACCGTGACGATTGACCCGTCAAAATCGAAATACTGACTTATTTTTAGTACATGGTGTAGAGAACATAAACTTCATGCACTGTCTTCATTCCTGAAGATACGATATACTTATATTTCTTTTTATTACAGATTTCTCTTGACTACTTACTTAACAGGACGTCATTTAAATCATAAAGTTTAATTTTCGACCTGTTTGTTCCCTATTGTGTTAATTACCTGTATCTTATATAACATGCGCATATATGTTACTCCTGCCGAGTAATTGATGAATGATACTTACGTATAGTGAAATTAACAATCATAGGCATATTAATCGCAGAACCCGATGGCAAATTAACTCATAAAAACTTAGGAATTGTTACGTACGGACATTGCTAATAAATAGTTTTTGTGATACAATTCTGCCGTTCATTGGTACGGTGGTATATATTATAGGGTATTTATTTACTCATGCTTGACATGATGCAGAGTGAAATAATTTGTGGGGGCCAGTCAGTACAGACCGGCAACACTTTGACCCAGTGGGATCTTTTGTGTCGACTTCCCCAATAACGACTGCCATAGATGTTCATCGCAGCCAGGACTGACGGCTTAACGTGCTCTCCGAGGCACGGGGCAGGTGATAATTGTCAATCAATACGCACATAATTTCGAAAAGTCATATAACTTCCGAAAGTCCGAGGTGCGCGACGTAGGTTCGAACCCAAGACCCTCTGCATTACAGTCTGTTGGTCTCCCCACTGAGCTATCGCTGCTCACCTTGTAAAGTACCTAACTCTTTTTAACCGACTTCAAAAAAAAAAAGGAAGAGGTTCTAAAGTCGAATGTATGTTTTTTATGGAATATAGTTTTATTTATTTATTTAATTTCAATTTGAGGATCTTTCGTGAGTTGTTATAGGGACCGACTTGCCTCGATGCGTTTAATCATCAGCAATTCTTTTTCTATATAAAAAGAGACCTTCTGAAATTGTTTAGAATCTCGACAATTCCTAAAAGCGCCTTTAGCGGCAATGTAGATGAACGTATAAAAATATGGAGTAATGTGTCACTGATAAACAGTATGTGGAGGTGATTCGCGAATTGCGAAAGCTTATAGTGGATCTTCTAGATGGTTGCGCATGCAGTTAAGTTTATTCACCTCGACCAAGAACTTTTGTTTATTCCCTACATTTCTCGCTACTATACTTACGTGTTTACCAAGTAGTATGCTGAAGTAAACATGGCCACTTAGTTCAATGCTGACATACCGCAGTATTTTCAACTGCATGGATGGCACAGCGTGTAAGAGGTGGCCTCGCCATAGTCACCGTGCTGTGTGTTCGACACCCACATGGAACAATTATTTGTGTGATTTACAATTTATTTTTCTAAGTTTGAGTGTATTTTGTGTCTGTTAATTATATGTTTTTAAAGACACAGGATTTGATGCGTAGTGTGGCAGAAGTCTACTTTACCTACTTATTTTCGTCACATTTCCCCTTGACCAAATAATTTTGTGAGCTTTATTTTTCTTGTAAACCAAAGAGTATGAAGGAGTAAATATTGTAACTGAATTCGATCTTAATATACCGCAGTATCTTTACGCTCTTTTGTCATATTCCGTATTACTTATATTATAATTACGACAAAAATACGCACATAACTTCGAAATAGTTGTATACCAAGGATGAGGATGTATTTTCTTTTTATATTTTTTTGTATTCCATCCTTAATATATTTATTATTAATAGAAAAATAATTTTATTTCTAAATAACTAATAATACTAGTATCTGCATCTTAACAAATTTAAGTAGACACTCCTAATTTAATTTATGTTTACGACAGTAGTGCAATGGGTGAGGATCGAACCCGAAACCTCTCGCACGTAAGCTATCACTTACTACACACTAGGTCTTCATAGTCCAAGTCAAACCTCTGACCTGGTCGTTGCTTAAGAACACAATTTAGATATACAAGTACAGAACTCTTTACCCCATTTAGTTAAAGAACGGTTGTATATGTATAGGTTAGGGAGTACAGTCGCACGCACAAAACAATGGCGCGGCGACGGTTGACCTCGCGGCCGCGCCTCCCTATGTCTTACCACCCGCCCGGTAGCGCCGCGTGCAATTAATATGCCGAGGCGGCCGCGAATACTACGACAAAGCTAACTTGATACTTTCACGATTGTGACATTTAATTTTTATTTTATTTATTTGGACAACCAACAAGAACCTTTAAAGCTAAGTTGCAAAGTCAGTGGTATAAAAGTATTGGACATTGGTGCTGCCTTAATTACAGGTTGCCACGAAAAGTAAAATATTAAAAGATAGATGGGAGAATAAGGCTTCGCATAACATAAAAATCTTAAGTAAAAATTTCATACATAATAAGTACTTAGAAATACATATATAATACAAATGTTATTTTAAATGTGTTTTCACTGAAATCGTCACTGACAGTTAGTATAATAATTTATTTATTCAAAAAGTAACAAAGACTTACTTATTAAAGTAAAAGTAATGCTTATTCTTAAAGTTATTATCGAAATTAGTTACTATTGTTGTAAATGGCATGCAAGCCACTTCAATGTATACTAAACGGAAGTGTAATAAACGTATAGAAAGAAGAACGTAGCTAAATAAGATTGGGTTGTGTTGCGAGTAGGGTTACTATGATGTTTGTGGGAATGGTTGTCAGTAATTGGATAGTGTGGTCTTTGCTACTTGAGCTGGGCACGATTTCATTGTTGCAGGGTTGCTAACACTCGAGTTAGTTATACTCTTGCTGTTGCAAGCGTCCACAGGCTATGGCTATTGCGTAAGCTTACGATTTTTAATACAAACGCTTGTCTTTACAAGCGTAAACGTGAAACTAAGCAAGTTGGATGAATAAGCCAATGGTATTAAAAATATTTTTATACGTGTGAAATAAATTATTTAGTTTCTATGTAAAATGAAACGCATTGAAAAAGGAAGTTTGTTAGCGACACTGCAAAACGTCAGGGCAAAAGACTTGTTTGAAGATAGGTTAGTTTGAAAAAAATACAAAAATAATAATTAAAATATCTAATTACAAATATCAAGCTATACCGGTTCACACATAACCCGTCCAAGTTTTCTTTTGCGAAAGAAGAGAGAGAATTTTTGATCAATAATTGTCACTGGGCGGCCCCTCTCCCCGCGCGAGGGGGTAGGTGGGGATCCGCGGGCTGGCGGGGGCCCGCGGGGAGGGGGTAATTACGAGTGCGTTTTGTTACCGAGATGATAGGCGCGAAAAATGGCTTGCGCGTGCTTTTACGTGTCTCCTCTAGTTTTGAATATTCAGAGTCGGCCTCTCGGCCTGATGAAATATTGAATAGACGGAGTAATTTATTCCCCGACGAGAGTTTCCGAACGGTCCACGTTCCGTTCGGATATTGAAATTAGGCGCTGCTTTGCTTAAGAAAAGCGTTTGTTTGACGGCCGTCCTATAACGGCCTTTATACGGTGAGATATTTTTTCTTTGATTACCATTTTCTTCTAAATGACGCGCGTCTCGCGTTTATTGAAGTTTATTACAAACTTCAGGTAATAAGAGCGAAAGTGTAACTCGCGATGAAGAGGATGTCTTCGATAAAGTTGGTTTTATTGGAATAAAGATACATATTAGCTTCTACAGTGGTACTACCCCAGCCTATTCGATATAATACCAATCTATATAAAATATGTTTACAGCAATTTACCTTTAGTTTTCCATAGAATTCAACTTTAATAGGTAATTCTACATATTCTTACAATCTCTCTTAAAATATTAGTATACGGAGCCTCTTAGTAAGCGGTCATCGTACCGACAATTTATTTTTATGATTATATTATAAGTGTGAGAGAAGACAATTCCGGCTCTAGGTATTACTCCTCTATCGCGGTGGACTTTACAAATATTTAATTAACGGACTCATAGAACACACAAACTTGGATCAGCTATTTGTGGATTACACAGATTTTGAGTGTTCGAACCCACAACACTTGGTCACCCACTTGGTAACCTACAACAGTGGTCACCTCGCCATTGCTATAGCAAAAAAGCTTAAACGATTATGCCATCCATGCAGTCATTAAAAAGACAATCCACTAGCAATAGCCTAATGGGATAATGTAGGACTGCCACGCCGAAGTCTCACTTTAATGGTGAAGGAAAAAGGTTTGTGATAGAGGAAATGATTGTGAGGAAACCTACATGTCTGTAATTTATCCATAATGTTTTCGAATATAAGTGAATCTGCCTAACCGGACTAGGTCAGCGTTGTAAACTCTGGTTGAACCCTTCTTATATCTAAAAGAGGCCCGCAGTGGGGTATTAATATTCTATCACATACACGCAACACCATCTAGCCCAAACTAAGCAGAGCTTGTTTTATGGGTACTAGACAATGGATAAAAATACATATGTATATACTTTTTTGTTGTTGTAAATACATACATATTATACATAGAAACACCCAGACCAAGACAAACATCCATGTTCATGCACACAAATGTTTGACTTGTGCGGGAATCGAACCCGCGACCTCAGGCATGGCAGTCGGTAACACTAACCACTACGCCATCGAGTCGTCAAAGTAGACAAGGCTGATATTATTATGAATCACCAATAGTTACTACAATACCAAATACATAAATGAGAAACATTTTGGCCTTAACCAATTGTACAAATAATTATAGGTGTATACAGAATGAATTACTTTTTTTATTACACCCGCACTAGGAATATTTCCTGTAGCGGGAGAGACTATACAAATATTTAAACAACGAACACAAATAACATTTAGACTCGGAACAACCATTTGTGGATCACACAAAATTGTGTGTGTGTGTTATTCAAACCATGTGGTTCACATGGTTCGTGTGGGATTCGAACACACAACACTAGGCGCAGTGACAGTGACGAGGCGACCACTTAGACCACGTGCAGAGGGTTGTAGACCGAACCCAGGACTTCTTCATTACAAGTCTGTTACTTTTAATACTAAATTACTCTTAATATATTCCACTATAAAGTTAATTCTCATTTACAATTACCATGAATTAACAGGATTCGATAAATATAGTAACGTATTTAATCACCACACTAAATAAACTATTGGAACTAAACCAAACAAGTTTTCTATTTGTTTACACCCACTCGTTTGTGAAATCAAGTGTAATAATGTGTGGGCGTCACTCGTTTAAAGATCACCACAAATATGACGACCTTGTCACATGATCTGCGATCTAAGAAAGACTAAGATCCTCGACCTACGTAATTTTAGCACAACTGAATGTTTAATGTCCGGTAATTAATGGATAACCTTGAAATTTCTTATAGTAGACCTGCAGGCCGTACAGAAAAACGAAAAAAAAAAAGAAAAATATATTAAAAAGTGCAAGCTATATTAGCATAGCATACTTTTGACTGTATCTATTAGCATAATTAGTGTTTAATAATAAAACAACAAAAAACCGATGAATTTCATTCATTTATGGTCGTAGTATACAAGAAAGTTATACATAGTAATAAAAAAAAAAACACATATCTCAGGTAGTAGTTAGGATAGATTTTTTTCATATTTTTTTCTGAACGGCCATCAGTTCCACTATAAGACATTTCCAGGTTATCCATTAATTACCAGACGCCCTGTATATGTAATATGTGGATAAACAACGTGCATGTGCATATTTGCAAGTTTCTTTTCTTTTTTCTTCTTAAATAGTTTACTATCGCATATGTAATGTAACTATTATTTCTCTGTCACGAGTGTCTTTACAAACAACAGAAACAAAGAACACATAGACTCATTATAACAATGTATATCGAACCCACTCTTACAGAAGACTCAGCGCAGAGGCAATGGTGAAACGACCACATAAACCGCTATGCTAACTTTTAATTTTGGTAGTATATTATATTTGTCACGCAGTTCTGGTAGTTGAAATTGAAACCGCGTGGAATTAGGTAAACATAAATATACAGAATGATTTTGAAATCGTATAATTCCTTTTAACCACGCATTCTACTGGTGATATAGAATAACCCTAACCATATATTTTTTACTTTAGAATTATATTTTTGGAAACATTAATGTAGTACCGATATTTTTCATGAAATAGTGTTAGATAGTTAACCACCCGACACAATCTTAATATTTTACTAATTTAATAACAATAACATAACAATAACTGATGTCGTAAATAATAAGGGGCAATAAAAAGGACCGCTTGTTATTATTTACGACATTAACTATTGATACGTTATTTTATTTTAATTAGTAAAAATTAAAATTGTCTCGGGTAGTTAACATATGACTATTTGATACCATTTCAAGAAAAATTATACAATAATTTTTCCAAAAAAATAATTCTATTAAAAAAAGATATGGTCAGGGTTATTCTAAACCACCAGTAGAATGCGTGGTTAAAAGGAATTACACGATTTCAAATTCATCCTGTATATAACGTGTTTCTTAAGGTTACATATAGGTAGCATATAAATTAGTTGCGTATATAAATTAATCTTAACTTGAAAATCTCGAGAAACCATGAACCATGAAGAAGCTAACTGGTATAGACAGGATTTGAAAGGCGGATGACCGTATGTTGGGGGGCAAATTAAGAGAGAATTTAGCAGTGATTACAAAAGAAAATTAGTCCAATCAGTCTTTTACTAATATTGTGAATGCAAATCAGTTATTTTTGTAATAGTTAGACATTTATTGGATTATCATAAGATTTTTGAATGAATATAGCTTGAAGGTGGGATAAGGCTGTTACTTTACAAGAAAATGCAAGCAACAGATGTATGTTTGAAGACTACGGCTTTTGGTAGTACAAACTTGTTTATAATACGGTATATAAAAATAAGTTTTAGATGTCGCACATATAAGTCTGGCAAGTTATAAATCGGGAAAAAATTTTTGGTTAGTAATGCATCATAAGGAGACGTGTAAATAAATGTATATTACTATAAAACGTATTTCAGAAAAAGAACAATAGTTGATTTTTGAGTTTTAAATTCAATGACAGAATATTCATTACCGTCACCCTCAAAAACAAAATAACACCGTCACTGACTGTATCTAAACGTCTTGCAAACATTTGTTTACTCAAAAACGGTATTAATTAAACAATCGTTCTACATTGTGGATGGAAGAATGTATGAAGTACGTACAAACAAGCTATTGCACTTAGTGAGCGAGCAAATATGCAAATTCATGCTTTAGTACGCTGCCGAGTGTGCGCCGTATGCAGAGATGGTTAGAGACGTCTGTGGAGACGATGTTGGTAAACATATGTATATTTGAAGTAGCGTTAGCCAATGTGCTCATAAAATCATAATAGCTAGACTTAGATAAATGTGTGTAAATTCAACAGATTTTTTTTCACTCTAGGCATGACTTTGATAAAAGTTAGCTTACAAAAAAATCTTTGCGTAGGTACACACAATGACGCATCAACCTTAGAGTGTTTGGACTTTGAGCTATTAGAAGTTGAACGCTGCGAATCGCGCGAGAGAGTGCGTTATATTTTTGTTACGTTCTATCCTTACCATTACATCGCCACCACTATGCACTGTCCCTTTCCGACAATTCTCTATTTTGTATGTAGCGTAGTTATGCATATATAGGGTGACTAACTTGATGTGTAGCCGTGTGTACGTAGTGGTACCTAAAAGTAAGGATAAGAAAATTTGTATAAAATAAACATTTTTTTTAGTTTACTATTAATTTATTTGCGGTAATTTGGAACGCAAATTCATAAATTGTGAAAAACATATTTGTCATTATTTATAATAAAATATGTTTCTTTTCACGACTTACGAAAAACTATAAGGGTAAATAGTTCTGTAATTGTTATATTATTTTCAGTGGTATCTGAAATTATTAGTCTAAAGTTATTGATAGTAGCCAGTATGAGATATGGCATAAATATAATATTTTATTTGCCAAGTATTTATTTCAATATAAACGTTAAACAAACTGTGAAATTAGACCAATATTCTTCCTAATTGTCTTATCATTATTAATTATACCGCTATTCTATGCCTCTCTCTATTCCTCAGGGACATCAGCCTAAGAAGAGAGGGTGGTTAATGAATAAAAAAATTCGCATTTTTTTCGTTCAGCTCAGTGATTAGTTACCCTTATAATGAGTAGTGTATGTGTGCGTGTGTGTGTATGTATGGGGAGGGTTGCTTAAGTTTGTGACAAGTTGATAAGGGAGCGATTAGGGATGTTTTTTGGGTATTGATCGTACGTCGGTAGACGAATTTTTATGCGCGTTTTAATTAGATTTTGTTTTGAAACTTCACCCGCGTTTGTGATGCGTGATGGGAGATAAATGTAACCATCGGAGGTATAAGTTTAATTACAAAATAGTATTCAGTGGAAATGGATCTGTCAGATAAATAGCCTGACTAGATAAAAAAGTATAAGAGGGCTTATTTTATTTTTGAAAGATAAACCACGGCAGGATCTTATCTAAAACGTGCACAATAACCGCATATAACATTCAAATTAAGTTCTGTTATTTGTTATTCCAGGAGCGAGTAGAATTTTTACAGGCTATTAAAATATACCTAACTAATAACTAACACCAGGTCCCCCTGAAAGGTAAATCAACACAAAAATAGTTAATAAATGGTTTAATGCATATCATAGCTGTGGTGATTCGCTTACTGAATTAGCAACAGCCGATCAAATCACTTGACATAAGTTTAATGTTGACTCGTCGTTGATTAGAAACCGGGTGTTAAAGTGTGTGATCCTTTTCTAGTTTAAACGAAAGACCTAGGAGACGACTTACATTTTTTAAAGCCTTGTATGCGTAGTAATATCTATGGAACACAGTCTTCGGATTGTCGGTATAGAATGTATACAGTATGTTAGAAAGTTACGCTGTTTCTTTCCTTCTTTTGAATGTAGAAACAGGAGAAATGAACACATTTAATAAAGTTTACGTTCAATGATGCATAAAGACTGAATAAACGCAAATACTTATGATTCAGATTGAGGTATGTGTGTTTGTAATTAAATAGATCTGATCTTTGACACTTACATTAATCCTGTACTGTTAGGAGATTATCTCATAAACATTTAAGCCTCTATGCCATCCGGACAATCGTTAAAATATGCGACTTAAACACATAAGATATGACATAATTGATTGAAATATTTTTTTCCTTTATTATTTTAACCATTATTGCAATTGCAAGTAGTTAAAGTCAAAAAGGATTACAGAAAATTTTGTCGAACCAAACGGTCAAATATCACATTCCGATATCTCTGATGGATACCTGCAACGCCAGTCAAAATAATCAGCGGCTTTACCGGTCTGTAATATTGTGCTGTGTATAAAGAGTAAATCAACATAATTATCTTCATGTGACCTACGGCGTGGTTTTGATTTTAGTATAGATGTAAATGTCATCCTCAAATATTTGTGGGTTTGTGTTTATGATCAGTGCGTTTCGAACTCCCCCTGTTTTGTTAATATAAGGGTGCAGATTGTTAAAAAAAACTACACTACACATTACTGTTTTCTTAGAACGCGATACTGAGACTAATTCTGCAATTTTCACATTAGTTGCCTGCAATAAGTTTGCGCTCATATTTGCTTGCGACCGTGAGATTCTCGGTTCGATTCTCATGTCCACCAAAATGTTGTTCGGTTTTTTGTTAGGAAATTCTAGCAGCACGGAGGTTATAAATATACCTGGTAGACGATAATAGGCTCCCACCTTATAATAGAAGCTCTAAAATATAGCCGATACAACTACCGCCTACGGATAGGATGGTACTACAGGCGTGAGTGTAAGTATGTATGTAGACAACGACACCTTTCATAAAATCATCATCCGTTTTATGAGAGTCAATATAAAATACTCATACAATCGCCTTCAATATACTTATCTTCTTTAAATTACTTAACAGTCAGCTCCTTACCTCAAAAGTGGGGGAAAAGAAAAAGACTTTTAAAATACAAATAGGCCAGGTTTTCCTTCTACGTATAAGTTACCGCAAACGACGTGTTAAGGTTACCCCGAACAAAAATCGCACAAGTATCACACACATATAACTGCTCCGTACTGCCTTAAGAAATAGGGAGTTTGCTTGCTTTGCCTCCCCATTCGTGTCACGCGTCCACCATAATTTGGACTTTACGACTTTCCTCAACGACTCTTCTGACATCTGTAATGTGATATGTAAGGGAAGGGGGGCAGGTCATGGCAATTTGGTTGTTTTCAAGTAGGGATGTAAGAGTGACTCAAGTTAAATTAAGAATATGGAGTTTTTTTTTACTTTGTTTGTTGATCTCAGGGACTTTTTTGACATTGTAGACTTTGTGCGCCCTCGCGAGGTTTTCTTTTTTTTAATTCTTGAGGCGTCCGCGTGTAGGTACCTTTATTACACCTCCTGTATGTAGCCCCTGTTCCGTATTAAGGGATTTTGGGTGGTTTATTTTTTGGATTAGGATCTCTTTGTAGTTATAGAGGCCTGGTATATGTTTGTTTTGGTCTCTTGTTAATATATTGTAAAGGATTTCTGAAAAATATTACAACAATACAACAATATTTTATATATATACCGTGTATGTATGCTTTATAACAATATTATATATTGCTATAAAGAAAACATCCACGGTCTCTCAAGCCTGGTCTCTGAAAACTCACATTTCGAGGAAAGGATGAGCGAGCCTTTTGTCGCCCACAGAGTATAGTTCCAAGTTTTGTGGCATTATTGCATTATATGTAATTTCTTGACAAAAAATCTACTTACACTTTGCCCATCTTGGGAATCGAACCCGTTGCCTCATGTTCAAGAATCGCATACACTACCGCTTCGCCACCGAGGCAGTGATTTCTTGATTCAGAATTCTAATTTTATGTTATTGTTAAATACATTAAATCAAATAAACCTTATTTGATTTATTACTTGGAAACCGTGATCTGAGAATACTATCGCTTGACTGCGAAGACTTTCAGTCTCTATGAGGCCTTAGATTCGACAGCTGGGTCGGGTAAAGTGCTACTGGGTTTTCCTGACAAAAATCCTCTGTAGCAGCACGCGGCCTGCAACTATACCCAGTAGACGACAATATGCTCTCTTTAACATAGGACCTAAAACCCATTGCAAGCGAAATTTTGGTGTAATTCACCTCTGCTTGCCTCTTTGCTTACCCCTTCGGGGATACAGGCGTGGCACTATATATATACCTATATAAGGTGTCTTCATATCGACGTGAGTCAGTCATCACTCATATATGTATATATTCATCACATGAGTGATGACTCATGGTCTAAATACGGACTTGAATCATTGTGCACTTGACTCACTATCACTTATTACCTACTTAGGAATAGGTAACAGCAATGACTGTTATGACTCGTTAACAGTAAGAGGTAGTGCGGGTAGTATTACGTTATACAAATATATACCTCTATTCCTCTCATATTCCTTTCCCTGAATAACAACACTAGAGCAATTAAATGCGATGAGAGTTTTTTTATGCTTTCGTACCTTTACTACTCTACGGAACATCATGCTGCTGCAATTTTGCATCTACGTTTTCAAGGGTTAAGAAAAAGGTAGTGTACCGTTGATCCAGAAAAAAATAACTGTTTCTGAGTGATAGAAATTTATTGGCAACATCTAAATTAACACGAGCGAAGCTGCGGGCATAATCTAGTATTAAAAAATGCGAATGAGAGTTTGTTCGTTTGTTACACTTTCACACTTTAATACTCGACCGATCATCATGAAACTTGCATACGCGTTGTCAGAGGTATAGAAAATGAGATATCCTTTCGTACAGATAAAAAGTATTGTTTTGGAGCGAAGCTATGGGTAAATGATAGTAATTTATATATATACCACTACTACTGCTATGTTCCTATGTTTATTAATAATCTAATCGCCGGAGCATGTTCTAAGTTTAAAACAATAGATACAAAGCACATCCAGATTCGTAACAAATATATTTTGTGGGTCGGGCAAATTTGTGTGCCGTGTGGGGATCGAATTGTTCTGAGTTCAGTGTTGTCACTGCAGTGTTCTGAGTTTGAGAGGCTACTTTAATCGCTGCATTATTCGTGTAGTAATTAGAATACGATATTGTATTCTTGCGGTAAGTAATATCTTCTGTAGGGTGTTGATGGAAACATACCAGTAAACTATTTAGAACCACATTATTAAGAGCTCGTGTGAGTGGTACTTCTCCAATCGGGCTCTCAACAATTAGTTAGTTAAACAAATAAATGCGCGTACGTTATCCGGCTCGCTCTAATAACGTTTCTATAAATTAACAGTTTGTTGTAAGTCGTGACAAATTTTTTCGTTCATGTTCATTACCCCGCTTACAGATGTTTCTATGAAAACATAGCTGACCGAAGCAAAAAGCACGCAATTAATTAAAAAAACGTTTCTCTGGAGCCGTCTATCTAAAATGGAACATGTTTCTATGACTGTAAAGTTCATTTTCGTTGTTGCGTTGAGAGATATAGAGCGTGTCGCAATAAATGAATAAAACTGTTGAATGATGACGTTTAGTGACAAAACATTGAATGAACATAACAGTAGTAAAGTATAAAATAAGGTTAGCCCTGTTAATAAACTGTCCCATTGCTGGGCACAGACCTCTTCTCAATGTGAGAAGGGTTAGACTATAGACCACCACGCTGGCTCAGTGCGGATTGGCAGACTTCATATATCGTCGAGAACTTTATGGAGAATTCTCAGACATGCAGGTTTTCTCAAGCTGTTTTCCTTCACCTTTAAAGCGAGCAATAATAAAATTTATATTCACGAGCGATAGCTGCTTCATTGGTCTAGTACCTAGTAAAACTTATAAACAAATTCATAATAATAGCTCGAGTTGGGGAGTTGATGTTACATACTCGTGCCTCGAAAAGCACGTAAAATCGTTGGTTCTGTGCCTTATTTCTTCCCGGCTGTGTCGGACTGTGAGAGTGAGTGCGCTTTGCGCACACACGTATGCAAGATTAGCCGTCCTTACCGAAATTCGATCTGAAGGTTAATATTATGAATAATTAACTATTTAATACACACATAACACTAAAATCAGTGGTGCATTGCAGTCACTATCATTCGCTCGCCGTAGGAAGTCAGACAAATGAGTAACCATCTAATATTCTATCCACTAAATAATTTCTGCTTTCTAAATATAGATAGCGTAGTGAGCTTAATACACGAACAGAAGCTTTTTATATCCAGTAACAACCGTCACCGCAGTGAACAATACAAGTTGTTCACTTATTTGTTCTAACCGTAACACTTTAAACATACGGGGTAAAAAGCAGAACGTTTACAATGGGAATAACAATCCACATGCCGTCGGGTGCATTGTGCAAATGTAAAAATTTGTACAAACACCGGCGGCGACGGAAATGTGCTTTCTGGCTGTTATGTTGCAGGCCCTACCATGAGTACAGATTTTTATTTTCTTTGACTGATTTCAGTGCCACTTGAATCAAGGGCTATTATTAGAGACTAGCTTATGCTCACGTTAATGTAGATTTTGTCAATAAATTTCTATCCCTTGGGAACAGTACATTTGAGTGAATTAATGAAACCTACAACGTGTATGTGAATTTTCATATATTAGTTAAGATAGGCAACTGGACTAATTCAGTTATTCGAGTTTGAGAAAAATGTCTATAAATATTATTATCTAACTATACCTAAGACGTGTAATATTATAAGTAGCTTCAATGTGTTTCTTCATAATCCTCTAAACCTACTGAACTATTCTGTTATTATCTTTGATAATTATCAGACACGTTTTTCAAGTGTAGTATATTTTAACGAGATACCGAAAGAGTAAAGTTGCAGATAAAATTCTATCAAATATGAACTAAATATAGTAGGTATCAAATGTATCCTTATACAGAGGCACTTACAAAGCATCTTATTTTCAGCCACGGGATAACTTTGGTAAATATTGGCGTGATCCAGAAATAAACCTTATTCAATGTTGGTATAAATTTAGCTACTAAAGATAAATGATCAAAGACTTATTTGTATTCTACGTTATTTTTTTAAGGTTATTTTAAATTCAGTAACAAATTACTAATATTTTTGTTAACCCATCCAGCTTAGCTAATAATATACTTTGAAATTAAACTGCTTTATACGGTTTCTACCGCAGTTTATTTGAAAATCAAAACTTTTAGATAATTCTGAAACTATTATGTAATAACTGCACTTCAAGACGATGAGATGACGACCCGTAACAATAATAGTAACCCAATTTACTCGCCGTAATGTTGAGGAAAGTATAAACCTCAAAATTGCCTAAACGTAGAATTTTCTATATAAACCGCTATAAGATGCGTATAAAGTACATTGCAATGCAAACGCAATTCGCGTAAACGTGTGTGTTACAAGTAGGTTCACATCGGTAGTGCAATGAGTGTAATTCTAACCATCTCTTGACCGCAAGTCCTGTATGCCTTATCCATTATGATACGGTTCATACGTATTCTCTGCAAAGATAAATTTTTGAGATACGATATAATACGTTTCGTTTATTGGTGTTTAAATTCACGCTTAGTGTTAGCAGTTTGCCTATGTTAATTAGTGTTTATTTATATGACTTCCTACACACAATATAATTGTATATAGGCGAACTTATTGCGTTAAGCATTCTCGACCAGTTTGCCTTGAGTGATGTAGAGATAAATTAGACTGGGTATATACATTTTGTTAAAGTTGTTTTATTAACCAATTTTCTTCAAAGCAAATAATGTTTCTGCTGTAATTTAATACATAGATTTAGGCATATGATATGAATGGTTAGTCAGAGATATATTATGATACCTATATTACACCAGCTAGACTATATTTTAAGTTCCACGTAAGGGGACACGCAGGAACTCAACACAAGGTTGTTTGCCTGCGATCTTCTGTAGGGCGAAGCTAACTAGTTCCACAGTGGCCTGCCTTGAATGGCTGGTTGTTTGAACTAAATCTTAGATGAAATACAAAATATATTTTTTTAAACGTAAACGTCTGCCTCTCTTTACCAAGGTTGTGTCGCCGGGAACTTTAAAAACACGTAAGTAGTTTTTAAGAAGAAGTAAAACTGCAAGTCTGACGTATTGCTAATTACATCATCAATTAGCCTGAAAAAGCATTGCGTCTGGGCCCAAGGTCCGAGTGATGGCCAAGAGATTAATGCCGTCGAATATTTTGTTCAATGTCGAATTTTATAAAAATCCTTACCAATAAGAGTAATTAAATAACATTTTTGCCATTTTAAAGCAAAAACGTTTCTGGACATGTTACATATAGTGTCAATAAACAACTCTAGTGAGCGGTAGGGGTTATATGCGCAAATTATTTGCGTTATCTACATTCGCAAGCATCATACAGATTACGTGCTTGCGTCGGTTGTTAACACGATGCAAACCGCGCAAGTGCCCCGACTTGTGCGTTATATTGGAGTTGTATATAAAAGTCATTATACATATATATTGTACTGCGATACTGAAGACTGAGGGCTAATGAAATGCGCCGACGCATAAACGAATGCTGTGAACATATCTGTAGTTGTAATCCTTTTTCTCAGTTTTTTAATTAGGTTTACACACTATACACCTGTAAATTTTACTTTTGCTAAATGTCTATATTATATAGTTAATTATTTGTTACTATCTGATAAAGAAAATAAATAATAAAAGGCGGTTAATTGACTTTTATTTCACTAACTGACGTAAATAGTAAAAATGAAAAACAACACTAGAAAACAGTAATCATTTTAATTGTTAGTCTACGAATAAAAAAGAGAACACTAGGTATCGATTATCTAATGACAGACGCATAATCAAAAAACCAAGATGGCTGACTTGTTTAAAACCCGTGATTTTTTGCGCACGTATTTAGTACTTGAAATTTAGTATTTAGTATGTGAAAATTACTCTATTTATCTTTATCGTAAAATTCATCTGAAAGTGTTGTAGGACCGATAAAATTACTAAGTTGATTTTGCATATTAAGTTTCATACTAATTTTCCCGGTAATTTCCATCGACGTTTTAAAATAAAATACGTTATTTTCGTTTAACTTATCGATAAAGCTCCATGTATAGAAATCTATAGATTTCTCTAGATCCAAGTTACAGTGTAGTTCAGTTTTATGTTATTTATTAATTAACAAACAGTAACTTAAATAAAAATGTTTTAATATAAATCAGTAACAATTGGTAGTGGTCGCCGAAACGCATCGTAAAAGTTTTCTTAGCGCCAGATTTGGCAAATTTCTCGCTTATCTTGATTCGTTCAGGTATTCCGTTAGACTGCTTTAGGCTTTCACGAGGTCTAGACACTAATATAAAAATAAACAGCTATTATTTGCACTAATGGTTTCACGCGGTTTCACTCGGTTTATTTGTGATTTATGAGCTACTTACGTTTCTTTTGGTGAAAGGGATGCTAATACTATTTGACTTATTTTCTTGAGGAACAAGAACTAATGATAATTTGAATGCATTGATCATTAAAGTCATTAATTGAGTGCACTGCATGTTGTGGGTTCAAGCTTAGTGCGTGACATAAGTTTATAGGACACATATAGAATATAATTTGTATGTTATTTAGACAGATTCCTATATGTGTATCTGCGGTTCAGGGATATTCAATTCCTTTTTTTTCTTTATCGAACCGGAAAAGCGAAAAGACAAACAGAAATGTCCACAATTAACAACAACATAACATTACTACGACTATCCTATTCAAGCGACTAATAGCAGTGTCATCGCAGTGGCGACTTATTAATTAATTATCAACTATCCGCCGAGACTGGTCGAAAAAAATGGTCTGCGTTGAAAAACAGTAATTTTCCATATAATCACCTGCGCTTAGCTGCGTGTTGACAAAAACCGTTGGCACTTCACAATTTTATGTTAGTGTAGCCAATCGGACGATGTCGCCTGTTGTCTTAGGCCAATCACATCGCCAGCGATTGTCTTTAGTTTCGAAGAACCATCAAGTAATATATAACCCGTATAGACAGGTACGGCTACCATAATTATGGATGGTTTTTGTTATTGCGTTTTCCTGGAAGGAAATTTGGAATAACAGCGTGGAATCGAGATATGTGTCTTATTTACGTTAGTAGGCTTACCATGGCTGGTGACATGTAGGTGTAACACCTCTGCTTACCCTGTCATGGGAGTATTTATTCATCATGTATTCTAGCAAGAATAAGTAAAACTTAAAGATGATAAAGGTTTTATTCGAAATACTAACCATATAATATTTCTTACAGGAAATAATTCTAGGTAAAAGTAGACTAATGTGAGGTTAAACATATACTCGACGTATGTCATAGACACATATATTACCAGCCCTTAGTAGCTTTTTGTCGAAAGCAAAATATTGCCAAAATATAAACCCTCAGTAGAAAGTCGTCCAAATGTGAGATGGTTCTAGTCTACAGAACTATACGTAGTGATACATAATATGTATAGATATCATTTTCAGGCGTTATCTTTTCTTCTTCTTTTAAATGAAAATTTTTCTTCTAATTGCTAGAAGATCTACTTCCAACGTGTTGATAAGGATGATCTTTTATTATGCTGTATCGCTTATGCTATTTGGTCGGTTTTGGAACCTACATTCTCTGTTTGCTGTGTGTGTACTTTATTTAGATTATTTATACGAGTTTTAAGGTCCAAGTTCGAAAGAAAAATTCCATTCACAGATCAGTGTATGTGGCGACGTCAATAGACAAAATGCAATATTAAAGCGAATTTAAATAGCTGTCGAAATGTGGATAATCCACACTTCTGCCTAGCCCTTTAAAATATACAGGCATATCGCTTGAGTGAATTACTTAGCAGATGAGCTAATCTTTGATAATCTGAAAAGGTCACCTTGTTTAACCGCAAGTCCATATAGCACATAAGCGTTCACAAAAAGATTCTGCATAGCCAAATATCAATTGCTTTATCAATTGATTTGTATAAATCGAAATCCATACACGTATATACAGTCTATGAGGTACATTTCTTTCTTAGCCACAATAGGCAGGTGTGTGGATTGGAGCGTGATTCCTGCAATCAGTCGGAAGGCAGGAAATTTGCGGTCGAAACGGGAGTACGCCTCCGTTCGTACTAATGTTTATAGTCTATGACTTATGGGTACTAGGCTAAGATATTAGCTTGCTAAATGTAAGTAAGTAATTGAGGAATAGTTCTTGTAAATGAAAGTCGTGGTCATGTTAATAACTGGTGTAAGCAGTGCTGTCTGTACGTACGATTACGTTAGCGAATTTACTATTAATCAGTCAATTGTTGGCATGCTATTGTGTCTTGCCGCCGGTGTGCTGCTGCCACTCAATAGGTTAAATCTGCAGTAAATCTATAATTATATATATTATATTATTTACTATTGTAAAAGTATTGTGTAAAAGCAGCGATAGCCTAGATGGAAGACCGTTGGACTGCCATGCAAAGGTTTTGAGTTTGATCCTAAGGCACACACCTCTGACTATTCGAAGATATGCACGTATTAAATAATTAATAATCGCTTGCTTTGACCAGGGAAGGCAAATATCGTGAGGAAACCTGCATCTCCGAGATTCCTTCATAATGTTCTCGAAGATATGTAAAGTCTGTCAACCCGCACTGGGCCAGCGTGGTGGATTATGCCCTAATATTTCACATACTGAGAAGAGGCCCGTGCCCAGCATAGGGACAGTTTATTGACAGGGATGCTGTTGTACATAGAAGTATAACAAGATTGTGATGTATCTACGTGTGTATCTCCAATAAACTGGTTAGATACATCACACTGCCCAAAGAGGTACGATACAGAGGTGAATTGAGACCTTAATTTCGTCAGTTCGAAGTTATGTTATTTTTAAGACCCTCGTAATATTCATGCTGTATTTATCCTTAATTAGTTATTCAATAGATTAGCACTGAAAGTTTTTGTACATGCGTATGTGGTATTGTAATAATTGCTGGTAATTCATATTAAATTAACAGAGGGCAAGCATATTGCTGCTTACAGGGCTTATTGCTTAGAGGATCTTCTAAGAATTTCTTAAAAGAAATACGTAATGACACATTATGTGAGGATTGCCGAAGAGAGTGTGAAATTATTTAATAGTCTGTCTGAACATATTAAGAGCGCGCTTTCTTTAAAATAAACTTAAAGATGTTGGATAAATATCCGTATAGTATTAATAAGTTGTAATAATTATTTTACGAAACTAGGTTTTAGTTTATAAATCGTTTTTATTTTAATCTTTAGTATAATTAATTTTAAACTTAATGTAATTTGTTGGTAATTAAAGAAAGGCTAACCATATAAATGGTTGGCCTCTCTGTTATCGCTAGCTGATACTTTTGAAGCTTAATGTAAACCAACTTTACCGAGAAAATAAACTATATAAATTATCTTAAGTAATATTATTCTCGCTCATTTATAAGTCAACGGAAACTTATTCCAGGAATTGCGAGATCCATTTTGATTTAGCACTACAGTTGAAGATGGCTGTGTGTTTGTTTAAAATATATGAATTTGCGACAAAATATACAAATCCATTTTTTTTCTGAACCAATTCGTAGTTGGTTTGTTTGCTCTGAATCGATTCATCCATTTCATGGCAAGTCGTGCGATCGTAAGGTATTCTATTGAACTAGTGACACGTTCATAGACTGACGCCTATATATTTTCCGAAGGGGTAAGCAGAGATGTCTTGTACCCATATTTGCAAGCTTTGTTTTAGGTTAATAGTAGTATCGTGTAGATAGGGTTGATATACATATTATTCTAGATGCCTCATCCTCATCCTCGTTGGTTGTTCTACTCCCGACCCGCATAACATCGAAGACGATGCAAATATATCTGGTAGACGGCAATCGAATTGTGTCATTGTTGGCGAAATGTGGGTGTAATATACCTCTGCCTACGATTATCTATGTATGTACAGACACACAAAAGCTGCACATTCAACAAATTTGTAAAAGTATATTATGAATTATAAATCCTAATTCCAACGGTGAAGGAAAATATCGTGAGGAAATCTGCATGTCTTAGAGTTCTCCATAATGTTCTCGATGGCGTAGTGGATAGTGTAACCGACTGCCACGCCTGAGGTCGTGGGTTCGATTCCCGCACAAGTCAAACATTTGTGTGCATGAACATGGATGTTTGTCTTGGTCTGGGTGTTTCTATGTATAATATGTACATATTTACAAAAAAAAAGTATATATGTATGTTTATCCATTGTCTAGTACCCATAGTACAAGCTCTGCTTAGTTTGGGCTAGATGGTGTTGTGTGTATGTGGTAGAATATTATTATTATTATATGTGAAGTCTGCCAACCCGCACTGGGCCAGCGTGGTAGACTATAGCCTAACCCTTCTCTCTTGAGAAGAGGCCTGTGCCCAGCAGTGGGACAGTTTAATACAGGGCTGATATTATTATTATTATTAATCCTAATTATTGTGTATTTTTGACCTATCTTATAACTATTAAGTACCAAATACAGAGTTAAGTTTAGTTTCAATTCATGAGTCACTTACATGGCTTAGTGATGGAGTCATTCTATAAATAAGCGGAAACCACATCACTCCACATACATAATTGTACCACCAGATCTACCGCGGTCGTTAATATACTACACAAAAACTTCAAGGAGCGGACACAGAAGCAGTTCTAAGTAAAATTTCAAAGAAACAATAATATTGGCTGCGGTCTTACATCGCCGTACGTGTGAAACTGAACCACTTTGGTACCAATCACTAAGTATATTATAACCGCAAATATCCAGAAACGACATGAGATCGGAGCGAAGAACGTTTTTTATGTGTAAATGTGGAAAATGGATATGGTTTCTTTATTATTGGCTTTGTAAGTGCTGTGGGAGTGGGTAACTATTTTTTGTTGTATAGGCAGATGTCTAACGCGAAATATTGTAACACCTATACATATGATAAAATTGTAACTGTTCGATGTATGTACATAAAATTAATGTGATCTATTAAGCTATCTGACAATTAAAAATCAATCACACAATACAAGTTTGAGGGCTTGTCCACCTCTAAATAGCATTTATCTATAAGATAAAAGTCTCGCCATCTCTCTTCTTTAAACTAACAAGAGTGAGACAGCATGCGATTTATCTTCCGGATAACTTTTACTTGTTAGTTGTGGGACTGGCCATGAGAAAACTTTTCTACATATTTTTTATTTGTATTATTTGACGAGATTCACTCATACAATATCGAGAATAGTAGCCATCTCGTTGCTGTTTGAAATATTAATGTGACAACGATGGATATCAAATAGCATTTATCTATAAGATAAAAGTCTCGCTATCTCTCTTCTTTAAACTAACAAGAGTGAGACAGCATGCGATTTATCTTTCGGATAACTTTTCCTTGTTAGTTGTGGGACTGCATTGGGCCACTTTACTACATTTTTCTTTTGTGTTAGTTGACGAGATTCGCGCATACAATAACGAGAATAGTAGCCATCTCGTTGCTGTTTGAGATATGAATGTGACAACGATGGATATATACCTACTAGCTAATAGAGAAGAAGTAGTAGATATAATATAAACTACACGGAGTCAATAATTGTTCACGGTACCATGGTGTAGGGAGAAAAACTAACGCAATGTAAGTTTGATAGACCTTTATCTAACCTTGCAGCAATATGCATGTATTTATATGCTTTTAGTAAGTAAATATCTCCTACATGCTCGGCATCTGTAACCTTAAATAATATAGACCAAACAAAAACCAATAAGATTTGTTTATACAAGCGAGTTACCTAAAATATTGCTATAAAAACGTCTCGATTGCCTACTGAGATAAAAAAATAAAGTTGTTGTACAAAATAAACACGAAATCTTTATTTAGTATATATGGCGTTTTGTCAACTATGTTTTAGAACGGAACGCGTCACGTTATCGCTACCATTAATCTTTAATTTCAGGACGTGTGAACACGGTGGCTACTGTTCGTTGTAACCTATTAACTTAGTCTGAAAACACTGGGATATTGTACATAGTAGGAGACCCGGTTATAATTTTCAAATAAAATTAACCTATAATTTGAAAGGCTGAATTGTCCGACCAGTTCGGCTTTTCTGCCTGTCTAGTTTGACTTACGGATTGAATCTAGTCGGCAATTTTGAATTGTTAAGTGAGTTTTTTGGTCCATTGAATTTATTTATTACCTTTATAATCTCATCTTACTCACAACCAACCAACATTTTACTTGTCTTTTTCATGGTTCAGAATGTCGTCTTGTTAGATATTAAAATCCGGTTTGTATGACTTTAAAATGGTATTCATTATAACGATGAGGCCTTTCACTTACTATGGAATAAACATCGTGTTGAAAAAATAACAAGTGATCTGTTAGTACTTGTCTGGCAATTTAAAACTATTGCGAAGAACTGTGTAGACACTCAGTTGATTACAATCGTTGACTATTAAGTTTGTTACTTCGTAGTTAAGAAACAGTACTTCTATAGACGGTGTTCCAGTTATAATAAGGTTAAATCTCTCATATAATAGACATTATTTATGTGTTACTTATATTAATATTATTACATATTAATAGTGTTATTAGGTTAGTATAATAATAATATTCTACCACATACACATAACACCATCTAGCCCAAACTAAGCAGAGCTTGTACTATGGGTACTAGATAATGGATAAACATACATATATACCTCGTTTTTTTTTGTAAATACATACATATTATAAATAAAAACACCCAGACCAAGACAAACATCCATGTTCATGCACACAAAATGTTTGACTTGTGCGGGAATCGAACCCGCGACTTCAGACGTGGCAGTCGGTTACACTAACCACTACGCCATCGAGGCCGACATGACAGAATATGATTGTCGGCTGCATGCATAACCTCTTCATTTTTATTTCTGCGATCCCATTTTGAATTCTCTTTCCTTTTTAAAGTCTAGTTATCTATTGCTTGTCACTTTTCCTATATAAAAATCATTTTCCTGTTTATGCCATCGCTGTGGTCACTTCCGTGTCACTCAAAATGCAGCATTTTTGTTTATCCAAAATATCTAGAGTAGCTTTTGTCGCTGTGACTGAATCATTAGGTTGCGTTATTGTCATACAGGTCAAAAATTACGACGAATATATTTTCAATTGTGTCTGCCACACGACACTCAACGTGTTAACGTTTTCTTATTGTTAGATGCATGTATGGCCGTATCAATGTCCTAATGTGTACAACCCGAAAAATCCATGTGCGTGTCAGCCATAAGACTTAACTAAAAGATGGTATCGTATGGTTTCGTTATTAATTACAGTCGAATAAAGCGAGTGGAAGGGTTTTTCGTATTAACTAGTATAATTTATAGTCCACACGCAGACGATACGTGCTGATACGTATTTCGGTAATGCGCGCCCGCCATTTTACGATGTGAAGCACGCGAGCCTTTACGTAAGCTTCAAGGAAGATTTTAAAGAACTTTGATTGTTTTTTTTGGGTATTGTTTGGGGTGTAATGTACACTTTTTATGGGGAATGTTTTGCTGGCTTAATTTGTGTTTGTGTGTAGTAGATATGGATAGGCATGTTCTTGAATTTATACTGATACTAGCTGACCCGCACATCTTCATCTGCTTAACATAAGAGAATTTGCCCCGTTTTTACAACATTTTTCATTGATGCTCCGCTTCTTCTTTGATAAATGGGCTGTACAGGACTGAAATAATTTTTCAATTCGAATCAGTAGTTCCTGAGATTAGCGTGTTCAACCAAACAAACTAACAAACTCTTCAGCTTTATAATATTAGTATAGATTATAAAAAGGGGAAACTTGTTTGTTATTTTTTACTACTGAATCGATTTTAAACTTACTTTTACTAATGCAAATGTATACAGGGTTAAATAAGAGAAATATATTTTACAATTAAAACCTAATATAGATATTTTCGTGTGGATGGCTCTATATTATGATCGCCATAGATTCTATCGTTGTAGGGTAGTAATTATTTGTGAAAGAACTATTTGCTGAATTTAGGGATGATTCTTGTTGTTACTGACCGCACTAGTTTCGTTGGCCACGTGGCTTATATTAACGTACACAGTGTTATGACTTCGATATTTGTACGGCACAAATGTGTGGTAGATATTCCATTATATGATTCTGAGTGCGCCTTGCGTTCTCAATCATTCACTTACAATAAGTATTTGTGACTTGAATTGATCAGATAATAAATTTCTGCGTTTGTTAAACCATTCATTATTTAGAAAAATATTAATATAATTTCCATTCACTCACGTCTGTTCTCAGAGGGCGTTCGGGCATGCATGCTCTACAAAAGGACAATTTTAAACAATAATAAGATAGTTTAATGTATAAAATATTCAGATTCTCAACTTTGTCATAAATTATACATTTTCTGATTGCTGTCGTGTCGAATTGTACGCTTTGATTACGTGGTTATTAGAATATAATTAGAAACATAAAGCTCGGTGAAATTCGAGGAATTTAGTTAATTATCCTTCTAAGGTTGTATCGTCATAATATTAATGTTATATTAAATAATATCGCATTCTCATTATAATATGGAACTGTTTCTATCTTCTGAATTATAGTGCTGTGGTGTGGCCACTTATATACTGAAATGTGTTGCAGAACCATTATCTCTGTACAACACCAAAAAATGTAGGTGTGCCTAACTTGTATTACACCCATATTTATTGCTTCTGCCTTAGGGGATAAACAAACCAAGTTAAGGTAGATACATAGTGAGATATTTGTGGTATTAAAACCTTATTTGAAGTGGTTTGTTTAGTGTGTTTGATACCTGTCAATTCTTGCAATTTCAGACATACTTATAAAGCTTTTGTGTCTGGTGGCCGGTGTGCTGCTGCGACTCGATGGGTTAAGTAGAATTTGTATTTATTTTTTGCTGAGTATACATATATTATTATATCATTTTCAATCTTCTTCTCGGAGTGACTGCCATCTGACCTCCGCAACCCGAAGGCGGTAACGATACCCTAAGGCTAAACCAGTGTCAGGATATTAGAGCGCACTGACTTCCCAATAACGACTGCCATAGATTTTCATGGCAGCCGGGACCGATGGCTTAACATGCTCTCCGAGGCACGGGGCAGGCGATAATTGTCAATTAATATTATATCATTTTCAATACACATCATAAATACAAATTTCTTTTACTACTACTACTAGTATTAAGGTCTCAATAGACTGGGAATTAATTCAGAAGAAAAACAAGGTGAAAGCCTTTGACGTGAAGTTGCGTATTGCAGAACCCTTGCTAGACCCCGGAATTCTGCATAAACTGGAGGTAGCCGCCTGCAAAAGTTAAGAATAGGGACTTTACTATACTCGAAATCGGTGCTAATTTTGAGTTGTGTTCCAGCGGTCAGTAAAGACCTTTGGCTCCCTAAGAAGGTGCTGTGTTGTTAGGAGGGTAAGCATTTGTTGTACCTAGAATGGCAAGACAGAGACTCCATTTAAAAAAAATAGTATGTGTTGGTAGTAATATATATGTTGTGACAAGCGTACAGAGGCTACGATAACCATCCAACCATCCGCTTCCCATCAGGCGGGCTTTATAGTTGTTTGCTTCTTCACTATTATAAAAAAAAAATCAGCAAGCAATTTCAAGTCACGCACTATAAATAATTTATTACGTGTTTTACAATTTACCTTAAACCAAACTAAAAGTTGGAATCGTCAACATTCAGTACGTGACCGAAAGTATGCTACTGTGAGCCGATCCTAATTTGTGCAAATTACTGTTTTGATGTTTTGAAACTATTTCATGGTGTGACAAAATGTGTTTCACTGTTATTTATGAGGTTTGTGTCTTGACTAACTGTCGTCGGTAGCTTTGTCTGTTATGTTGCTAAATAATATTTAATTTGACATATGGAATGAGAGAGTGAGATGAGTGGTCGTTGATGGTAGTAAAAGATATTTGCCCCGAGTTGGAGTGCACTTTTAATTTTACTAATTTAATAACAATAACATAACAATAACTGATGTCGTAAATAATAACGGGCAATAAAAAGGACCGCTCGTTATTATTTACGACATTAACTATTGATACGTTATTTTATTTTAATTAGTTAAAATTAAAATTGTCTCGGGTAGTTAACATATGACTATCTGATACCATTTTAAGAAAAAATTATACAATAATTTTTCCAAAAAAATAATTCTATTAAATTGCCTTTTTAGAGTATGAAAAAACTTTTATACAACAACTTTGTCCGTCTGTCTGTCTATTATACAACTTTCAACTCAAGATCCGTAAGGGCTAGAGACTCGCGGTCAACGCCATTCGACTCAGCATAGTCGATATACCCCGAAATTAGTATGACCTTTGACCTCTGACCTCAAAGTCACGTGATACCATTTTTTCGAACTCTAAGATTTACGGCAATTCATTGCCGTTTCTCACTTGTTTAATGCTACTCCTACGGGGGACTTTAAATACCGTCCAAACAACGGGCTCCCAGAATCGGAACAACTATTTATGGGTCACACAAATTTTTGTCCTGTATGGAGATCGATCTAGTGTCAATAGACCACTTAAACCACAACGTAATCCGTGTAGTCAAAAATACGTTGTATCCTTTTTTGTATCCTTGACAGCGTGTATCCGGAAATTTAAGATGATCGGTCGATTAGTTAAGGCGTGAAAGCGTAAGAAACAATGAAACCCACATTCGTATATTTACATATTTAAGTATATTTTATTAAACTCTGAGTCTTCTTCGAAGAGGTTAATGAAAACACTATGTGGGTCTGTGTGTCTGTCTGTTAGTGACAGGCATAGCTCTGGAACCACTGGACCGATTGACTTTTAACTTGGTGTGCAGACATCTTGGGGTCATCCCTCGGTCTTGTTTGAATATGGGCCCTGTGGGTCAAAATACCCTCGAGGTATACGGGTTACAAGGTCATAAAGTCAGGGGATATCCACCAACAGAGTGATTTAGAAGTCCAAGGGACAGGCTTTTGGGCAGCAGTGGGACATTACAAAAAGCTGATGAAAAAAAAAGGTCACATGAAGACGAAGAGGTTGAATCCTGGGTTTTTACACCTATTTCGTTTTTATATGTTTAGACACTAGGCGCCGGCGGCATCACTAAATTGGATTTCGCAGAATAGGTACTATTCTGCGCTGAGCGATATCCAAATTTTGGCACTGATTAGACACACATTTTCACATTACTTTTTAAATTTAAGTCAAACTTAAATAATTGAATAGTTTGTTGTTTATATCGCTGCTCACTGATAATACTAGCCTTGACTTGAATAAAGACAGTTTCTGTTAAGATAAACGGCAGGTGTGCTGTTGCCAGTGAGCAGATTTTAGTATTTGTTTTATTTTTCTAGTTTTATTATTGTTCTGCTTTTTCATTTTGTATTTTATTCATTTTATTTTATTTCTTCATGTTTTGGATGTGTGTCTTTTAAGTGCCAAAATAAATAATTTCTAATTCTGTTCTTTCTTTCTTTTTTTCTTTACATTCGTATTTATAATATTAGTAAGCATTTGCATTAGTAAGCATTTTTCGTCTGCAAGAAACTTGTGTAGACTAACGGTGCAGCATCCGCAAAAGTGATTTCACCCCTACGTTACTCAACTTTAACTGGTACAAGACGTCTATGGCAGTCTGTCGATGCACCTCAAGTTTATGAAGTTTTACAGCAAAATAAATAATACGCGTTTATTTTTAAACTTATCTGAACTTCGACAAGTGGCACGTGCGGGTCGTGAATTTGAAAAGGTACTTCAACGTTTAATAGTTTTATATTTTTTTGATATCGCTTCATTGGACATAGGTTTCTTTTTATTTGAACGTGTTAAAACAAGGGATATGTTGTTCGAGTATACCTATATTATGTATTACTTTTTTGTGTATTACTTAAGCACGCTCTGTAATCTAAATGGCTTATTCTTATAATATCTGCTATGTTTATAAACTGTCCTACTGCTGGGCTTGAGCTCTTCTCATCGTGAGAAGGGTTTAGATCACCAAGTTGGTTCAGTGTGGATGGCCGACTTTACATATCTTCCAAAACATTATGGAGAAATTTTGGACATGCGATTCCTCACGATATTTTCCTGCACCGTTAAAGTGAGCGATGATGGCTTGATGTCTTCAATTAATGAAGTGTAGTTTGATTCGTGTTAACAGCGGGTGTGGCAGAATATTTTAAGATAATAAATCACACTCTCAGTGCAATAAAGGCGTAAGTACAATTACGACGATTATTTTATTGCAGATTCGGAATGTGCAGCTCAATTATTTCCGTTGTGATTTGACACAAAATAAAGCCTTTATATCAAAAAAATCATAATGAGTTTGATATTTTTCAATCATAAACGTCTTTAAACCAACTTAAATACTTAAAATTTGATAAAAATACACCTCATCTTACTTATGTTTTTGTTTCACTAAATTAAACAAAATATTATAAAAGTACTTCCTATAATAGATATATAAGGGCAAACAGGTTTTTGGCTCTACTCTAAACTTAGCTTCTTACGCCTTTATTCCACTGGGGGTGCGAAATATGATCGCCGTCAATGTTTAATTAATTATCTCAAGTATTTTGGTCTTTGTTTCTATAATTCGGTTTAACCAGGCACTTATATAAAACCAGCTTTAGCTTACGGCTATTCTCGCTCGAGAACAGTACCTTTATTCTGGATAAATGTACCCTATTTCTTTTCTGTACCCCTGACGACATGTATGCGTAATTTTATGGGGATCGAGTAGTTAAACCTTGAAAGCGCAACTAAAAAACAAACTCACTAAAATTTTACAAATGCAAATATTTGTAAAATTAGATAGGAATAAATTATTCTATTACTACGGCGGCCATATTACAATTTTAGTGTTGCCATTTATAATAGTGTATGCTTGTATAAGTGTTGTGTTGCCAAGTAAGTATGTAAATAAATTGCTCCTAAACATTCTTATCGAGACTACGTCAGTCTTGTAACGGGTTGCTACAGATAAAATATGGTCATTTTAGTGAAAGTGTTCGTAATAAATCTATTACATGTGACATAATGTACATTAACACTGGTTTACATTGAGCTTTGTTTGGCACAGGTGTGATCTGAAAAAAGTGTTTCAATTGTATTTTAGTTAAACTAGTTTCTGTCCGCGGCTTTGCCTGGGTGAACGTTCATCGGGATAAAAATACACTATGTATTAATCCAGAACAGGGTCTACTTGTATGGTAAGTTTCGTCCAAATCCGTTATGCAGTTTACTCGCGATTGTATAACAAACTTTATTACTCGGACATCTTTAAAAACATTTATATTTCTTACTAGGTTGTGCCCGCGGCTTCGCTTGCGTAAATGTATGTAGGTTACCTATGTTAAGTAAGTAACAGTACTTTTTCTGGGTGAAAGGCACCCTATGTCCTTTTCTGTACCCCTGAAAACGAGTATGCAAAATTTAATGATGATGGGTCGAGTATTTAAGGCGTGAAAGCGTAACAAACAAACAAACTTACATTCGCATTTATAATATTAAGTTATGATGTTAGTAGGATACCAACGTCTGATTTCAAAATTATATAGATGGAGTGACGTCACTTAATTTCAAATCTAAATACCAGGAAGATCTTTATAATATTCTCAATGGTGTATAGCGTCTCTGTCTATCTTGTAGACGGTAATAAATTTGTCACTATTACGTAGAACTTGCCTGACTGTTTTGTTGGGTCGGCCATAAGTTTGTGTGTAGATTTTTTGCCAAGGTTGAGCAGATAGTTACGATTTCTTTCTTTATTAGGAGCAATTATATTATTATTTATTTTAATTATGCTAAACTTAACTTATCCCTATTTACTAGGAGACCCTGATAATTTTATTCCAGCAAATCCATTAGTAACCCCAGAACATATTCAACCAGAATGATATTTTTTATTTGCTTATGCTATTCTTCGATCAATTCCTAATAAATTAGGAGGAGTTATTGCTTTAGTTATATCTATTTTAATTTTAATTATTTTACATTTCACTTTTAATAAAAAATTCATGAAATCAATTCTACCCTATTAATCAACTCTTATTTTTACATATAATAGTAACATGGCGTCTGGGAAATATCTCGGTACAGGACTCACTTGCTTTTTCCGTGAAATCAAAATATATCATGCGTAATGAAAATACATTCTGCCTACCCTTTTGGGGACATACCGCCATGAATAATAATAATATTACATACAACACCATCTAGCCCAAACTAAGCAGAGCTTGTACTATGGGTACTAGACAATGGATAAACATTAATATATACTTTTTTTTTGTAAATACATACAAATTATACATAGCAACACCCAGACCAAGACAAACATCCATGTTCATGCACACAACACAAATGTTTGACTTGTGCGGGAATTGAACCCGCGACCTCAAGCGTGGCATTCGGTTACACTAACCGCTACGCCATCGAGGCCGATCTCTATATGTATGTATGTATGAATCTTCATATGTATTGTACGCACAAGTCAAGATAAAAACTTCCATTTTAACTTGTATTCAAAATAATACAATTTATCTCTAGGCTAATATGTTAGATAATAAAAAATAATAATATAATTAAAATAACTTGTTAGTAATTTAAACATATTTAAAATGTTAAAACAATAGACCGTCAGATTATTTACTCCAATAATTTCTAAGAATCACTCGAATAACAATTTAATAGAGGATAATTCTTTTGTAGTTGTCCCATTGCATCTATGTATTTCATAATATTTTAGTTTCTTTACCTTCAGTATTTATGCAATAAAGCCTCAGGGCTGTGGTACATTATAAATCACGATGTCAAAATATTTACATTTAAAATAAAAGAAAACATTCAGACAGACGGACTAATTTATCATTGCCGTCTAACGTCTGCGAGTTGGACTGGTTACAATCTAAATTCAATGTTGTTACTACGTTTATTGTAATGTTCAGGTAAATTATTGTTTACAACAGTGATGCTGATTTTTGCATTCGAATGATAATTGAGGTATTCGAATATCGCACAATTCTGTGCGATGCTATAAAAACTTTACGTAGTCAAGGACGCAGCGTAAGCATGTGCGCAATTGCTTTCGAATAATATTGGAATACAATTATGCGCGATGCAATATAGTACTTACATAGCTATGTAGACCTGCCTAAACCTTCGGGTATATAGTAAGACTATCTAGTCTTACGACTATATACCCGAAGGTGTAGGCAGGTCTATTACACCGTGATTCCGCTGACTATGATTTAAGGTCCCAAATAATAGGTGGGAGCCTATTCCGGTTAATCGAGCACAGCTAGAGACTTTCTTGACAGAAAAATCCATTTGCATTTTGCTCGACCCGTGAATCGATCCCGAGATCTCATGCACAGCCACATACACTACCACTGCGCTAACAAGGCCTGCCTTGCAGCTTTACAATTTAAAATGGTTGAATAATGTCGTCAGGTATGTACTGCACTTGGTTATGGATGGATCTAGGAGTAATAGGAGCTCGAAAAATGTCTGGTGATGAATAGCATTGCATACAATTTTATTCGACTGATTTTTTTTTATATAATATTGTCTTCTGTTTACGCGAATGTTATTCATTGAAATTAAACTACTATATACGGATTTTATCGCGTTGTTTATTTAACACTCTATTACATAATTTAGAAACTGTTACACTACTATACTGTACTATTAAACTTTACTAATTTTAAGCTAATTAAATTATTAAAACTATCAAATCTATTTGTTTTTAAGTTTACACTTTCCCCGACGTTTCGGTTGCTTTTCAGCAGCCATGGTCACGGGGAGACTAAGATGGTAGTTGTCTCAATGTTCCAGTGTAGTTATTTCAAAGTACCCGAACATAATTTAGTTATTGGTGTTTCTATTTACGCAGAATGAGCTCAAAGTATCATGAAGTCTAGCTGTGGTTTGTTTCTTCTTGGGTTTGACTATTTGAAGTACTGGATCCCAAGCTGGTGGTACATTCCAACCATCTTCTCTATTGAAATTTGGATGTTTTTTGATCTCAATAGCCTCGCGAAGCATCCTTGGTAGGAATCGGTGTTCTTTAGCGAGAATCTGTGGTTTGTCAAATCTCAGGTAGTGGTTGGTCCCCTGTTGTACATGTTCACACACAGCAGACTTCAACGAGCGTTTGTGTTTAACGTCAGCTATGTGTTCTTTTATGCGGGTGCCTATGCTTCTCTTGGTTTGACCAATGTATGAGAGTCCGCAGTCACAATCTATTTTATAGACCCCTGCATCTTGTAAAGGTAATTGGCACTTGACGGATGGTAAAAATTGACTTATCTTCGTTGGCGGCTTGAAGTATGTGTTGATTGATGCTCGCTTCAAGATGTAGCCAATCTTGTCAGTGACACCCCTTACATAAGGCAGTATAGCAGGCTGGCGCTCAACTGTGGCTGGCTTTTCTCGGGATCTGTGACAGCGGCGCGGCTGTTGGAGCTTGTTGTCTTGCAGTACTTGCTTGACATGTTGAAGCTCGGCGTCCAGGTGTTTCTTGTCACAGATCCCGTGGGCTCTCTGAAACAAAGACATTCCCACGGTAGCTAACTGTTTAGGATGGTGGTGAGATTCACCGTTTAAGTACCTATTTGTATGGGTCTTTTTCCTATACACAGTGTGGCTCAAAGTATGATCAGGATTCCTGATGACAAGTACATCTAAGAATGCTAATGAATTATTTGCCTCTAATTCCATAGTAAATTGGATGTTGTTATTAATGGAATTAAGATGTTCTAGGAATACATTAACACTATCTGTTGGTAATATTGTAAAAGTATCATCTACAAACCTCTTATAAATCCTGGGTGTGATGGGGGCAGTCTGTAAAGCTCGAGCCTCGAAGTCCTCCATATATATGTCGGCAACAACAGGCGATACAGGGGAGCCCATTGCCACACCATCTACTTGTATGTAGAATTTATTGTCCCACAACAGATAGCCAGTTGTTAAGCAATGCTTAAGTAGTTCTGTATATTCCTCAGGCATATTGTACTCTATTAGCTTCCTTTTAGTTATTTCAATACAGTCATGTACAGGTATGCATGTAAATAATGACTGTACATCAAAACTAACCATTGTTTCATTGTTAGTGAGACATAGGTGTTTAATCTCACTCACAAAATGGTATGAATCCTTTACATATGCTCTCGAGTTGCCTCTGAGTGGTGAGAGTATCTTCGCTACGTGCTGAGCCAGTCTGTAAGTTGGTGTGTCGATCTGACTCACAATAGGACGTAGGGGAGCGTTTTCTTTGTGTATTTTTGGTAACCCATACAGCTTTGGAGGTTTTACGCAAGCTGGTATTAATTGTTTAACGTCTAGATCTAGTCTTTCGGAGTATTTATGTATGATGTCTTTGGTTTTGTTCAATATTTTGTTTGTACTCAATACTTTTTCGGTTGTTTTGTCTAAAGTTTGTTTTGACAGATTAATAACTGCTTGTCTTTGAGATGACGGCGGCGTGTCATTGGTCGAAACGGCAATGACCAATGACACGCGTAGAGGTTTAAATTATGCTATAACACCGGCTAGGATACCGTATGAGGCCATTATTTGCAACGTCGAGGACTGCCTAGTCAAGAATAACATAAGTAAGGAAGATTTGGAGGCTATACGTCAGGACATTTCATCAGTCTTGCGTCGAAATAAAGTGCCCAGACCGAATCTTCCCAAAGATGAATTCGTCGCATTGAAGAACTTGCGGGCTAGACCAGATATTACAGTACTCCGTGCAGATAAAGGAAACGCTACGGTCATAATGGATACGTCAGATTATAAAAATAAAATTGAAAATTTACTTTCGGATGAAACAACATATAAACAGGTTAAAACAGACCCTACAAACAAAATATTGAACAAAACCAAAGACATCATACATAAATACTCCGAAAGACTAGATCTAGACGTTAAACAATTAATACCAGCTTGCGTAAAACCTCCAAAGCTGTATGGGTTACCAAAAATACACAAAGAAAACGCTCCCCTACGTCCTATTGTGAGTCAGATCGACACACCAACTTACAGACTGGCTCAGCACGTAGCGAAGATACTCTCACCACTCAGAGGCAACTCGAGAGCATATGTAAAGGATTCATACCATTTTGTGAGTGAGATTAAACACCTATGTCTCACTAACAATGAAACAATGGTTAGTTTTGATGTACAGTCATTATTTACATGCATACCTGTACATGACTGTATTGAAATAACTAAAAGGAAGCTAATAGAGTACAATATGCCTGAGGAATATACAGAACTACTTAAGCATTGCTTAACAACTGGCTATCTGTTGTGGGACAATAAATTCTACATACAAGTAGATGGTGTGGCAATGGGCTCCCCTGTATCGCCTGTTGTTGCCGACATATATATGGAGGACTTCGAGGCTCGAGCTTTACAGACTGCCCCCATCACACCCAGGATTTATAAGAGGTTTGTAGATGATACTTTTACAATATTACCAACAGATAGTGTTAATGTATTCCTAGAACATCTTAATTCCATTAATAACAACATCCAATTTACTATGGAATTAGAGGCAAATAATTCATTAGCATTCTTAGATGTACTTGTCATCAGGAATCCTGATCATACTTTGAGCCACACTGTGTATAGGAAAAAGACCCATACAAATAGGTACTTAAACGGTGAATCTCACCACCATCCTAAACAGTTAGCTACCGTGGGAATGTCTTTGTTTCAGAGAGCCCACGGGATCTGTGACAAGAAACACCTGGACGCCGAGCTTCAACATGTCAAGCAAGTACTGCAAGACAACAAGCTCCAACAGCCGCGCCGCTGTCACAGATCCCGAGAAAAGCCAGCCACAGTTGAGCGCCAGCCTGCTATACTGCCTTATGTAAGGGGTGTCACTGACAAGATTGGCTACATCTTGAAGCGAGCTTCAATCAACACATACTTCAAGCCGCCAACGAAGATAAGTCAATTTTTACCATCCGTCAAGTGCCAATTACCTTTACAAGATGCAGGGGTCTATAAAATAGATTGTGACTGCGGACTCTCATACATTGGTCAAACCAAGAGAAGCATAGGCACCCGCATAAAAGAACACATAGCTGACGTTAAACACAAACGCTCGTTGAAGTCTGCTGTGTGTGAACATGTACAACAGGGGACCAACCACTACCTGAGATTTGACAAACCACAGATTCTCGCTAAAGAACACCGATTCCTACCAAGGATGCTTCGCGAGGCTATTGAGATCAAAAAACATCCAAATTTCAATAGAGAAGATGGTTGGAATGTACCACCAGCTTGGGATCCAGTACTTCAAATAGTCAAACCCAAGAAGAAACAAACCACAGCTAGACTTCATGATACTTTGAGCTCATTCTGCGTAAATAGAAACACCAATAACTAAATTATGTTCGGGTACTTTGAAATAACTACACTGGAACATTGAGACAACTACCATCTTAGTCTCCCCGTGACCATGGCTGCTGAAAAGCAACCGAAACGTCGGGGAAAGTGTAAACTTAAAAACAAATAGATTTGATAGTTTTAATAATTTAATTAGCTTAAAATTAGTAAAGTTTAATAGTACAGTATAGTAGTGTAACAGTTTCTAAATTATGTAATAGAGTGTTAAATAAACAACGCGATAAAATCCGTATATAGTAGTTTAATTTCAATGATTTTTTTTTATTATTTTTTTATTTTGTAGGGTGGCAAACGAGCAGACGGATCGCCTGATGGTAAAGCGATTACCGCCGCCTATGGACACCCGCAACCCCGAAGGAAGAGAAAAGAATGAAAGAGGAAAAGGACAAAGGAAAGGATAGGAAAAGGATCGGGGTAACTGGGCCTACGGCTCTCTCACTCACCGATACGAAACGCTTACGAGTACCGTTACTTCACGCCGCGCCGGTATTCTGTGAGAGGGTAGTATCACCCCGGTCGATCCGGCCCATTCATGCTGAAACTAACAACTAATTGTCCGCAACGCAACACATACTTTGCTTAGTCATGTATACACCAAAGTAAGTATATCTTCAAAGAAATAGAAACTTATAGACCATAAACATTCGCGTTCACAAAAGTACTAGGATATCATTAGTAAGATGTAACTTAGTATACTCAATATTACCTTAATGGATAGAAAGTACATTGCAATATAAATAAATAAACTATTTAAATATTACATGAACTTGTTAGATATTTCAAAGCATAGAGTCGACGGTTCTATCTAGTCGTCGTGAACTAATAAGGTTATTTTAACCGGAGCTCGACATCATTTCACTTGCAACTCTGTGTACGATGGAAAAGCCGTGGTGGTCCGATCGCGAAATTCACTTAAAGGCATCGAACGCCTTCTGAATAATTTAACCAATAACAATCCGTCGGCTAATTTTAGCGGCGAATGGAAAAAAATGTGGAGTCAAAGTTGTGGCGTTTGTGGTGTGGTTCCGTGTTTTGAGGACAGGGAAAACCCGATTTTTGTATCTATACGTATTTGATGGGCAATATAATTGCAAAATCTCAAGGTATAAAGAAGGTTGATCTATTACCGTCTACCAAAACATTGTCAGACTTCGTGCTATTACGAAGAATGCCTTAATAAAGTTATATGGGTGCTTAAAATCGAACCCGAACCTTTATCGCGGCAGTGACAGATTTTGCGGCATTGATGAACTGTGAGGAGTTGGTATTGCATACACATTACCAGTGATCGGAGTAGGTAGATTGATTTTTGGTACTTGTATCATAAATGCACACAGAAAGAATAACATGGATAAGCCATTTTCCCGGAAAGTAATTCCGGTATTTCCGGATTCAATTAAATATTGTTAATGTTGGTAGTGATATTATTCCTACTCAATTCAAAATTTAAAGGAAGGTATCAAAACTAAATTAATTCATTATTTATCTGTTGAATAATAAAAACAATCGAATTCCGATCGAAGCTTTATTTTTATTTTTAGCCTTTTATGGCTAGAACTTTTATAGATAGACATAAATTGTTGCACTTAAATTTAAATATTTTCATAGGGGTCATGGTAATTTGCATTAAGGGTAGAATAAATGACGGGGCCCCATAGAGGGCCAATGCCTGCTGGGGTCGTGAGACTGTTCTAAGGATGCACCACGACTCTGAAACGTAAAGGGCATACGAAGGAACAGGTTGATTTTAGTCAGATTTTAGGACTTAAAAAAAGGGGTAGAATAAAGAAAAAAGATAAAAATCAAGATTGTTTATTGTTAAATATGTACATTTTACATTTATTCACATTTTTAATCTTCATCGATTACAATGTCAGCATCCTGGTAATCCTGATCTTTACAATTAAAATATATAACTATGAGTTTCTCTATATTTTCTATTTTAAACCTATTTCTTTTAACATCTAAAGTCCATTTATAAATGGAAAAAGACCGTTCTACATCTGACGATGTCAAAGGAGCAAATTTTAAAAAAGGTATTAAATTATGTGCTTCATTTTATTCAATGGCCTCACTATATTCTCTAAGTGTGTCTAAATCTGGGTTTCGTTCCATAACACGTTCTATTTTATTTTTTATATTTTCTGAATTGCACTGATTTATAGCATCTCTGACGTTGTCAAATGCTAAAAGTGAATCTGTCAACGATAAATTATGCTTTTGCAATTCTTTTAAAGACAAATGAATTATAAAATAATTGTCTTTAATGTAATTTAAATCTTCTTTTAAATTTTCTTTTTCTATAATATTTTTTGCCTCTCGAATAGATACCGCATCAGAGCTGCTTAAACAAGATAATACTTCTTTTATTTTTCAAAGTTTTGAGCGTAATAAAATGCTGCCTCTAACCAAGTGCCCCATCTTGTAACAACTGGTTGGGGAGGTAGCGGCAAATCTGGATATTTTTCTTTTAAAATTTTGACTCTACTTGGGGCTTTCAAAAATACCTTTTTAACATTTGCTATTAAAATGTTAACATCGTGATATTCTAACCTAATTTGCTCAGATACGCGACGAAGAGAGTGCGCCAAACATGTTACGTGCTTCATTTCAGGTAAGTATTGTTTTAAATTTCGTCCTGCAGACAGCATATATGCAACGCTATCAGTGCAGAGGACAAGAATGTTACCTACCTTCGATTCAAAAGAATCTTCCCAAAAGTTTTCCAAACATTCTAACACAAATTGCGTGATTGTTTGTCCATTAACTACAGTTAGCATTTTACATGCTACCAAATAAGGTCTAGTCAAATTGCTAGGATGTAATGGTTTTATTAAAAAATGGACTATATAGCGACCTAAAAAGTCTGTCGTTTCATCTAATGATATCCATAGTTTCTCATTTTTATAATTTTGCCGAATCGAATTGATTTTATTCTTAAAAAACTTGTCCAAGTAAACTTTCCGTAACTGTGATTCATCTGGCAGAGTACGATTAGTACACGTACAACAACAGGTACTACACATATATCTTTTAAAGAAATCTTGAAAAGTAGTATTTTTCATCTGAGACCACGGAATATTGCACAAAATGAGAAATTTTATAAGATCGAAATAAAATTCCTCTTCGGGCCGCTTAAACTTTCCCTGGTGTACTGCTCCTTCGATATGTCTTTTAACGTTTCCTTTATTTATGGTTTTCAAATGGCTTTCACATTTTGAACAGTATATTGTACCACTAGCGTGATCGTAAAGTAGTTCGGGATGACCGGATATCCATTTTTCTACAGTTTCAGCCTTGACGTTTGCCATATCTGAACTTTGTTTTAGAGATGGAACCTCGTATATATCACCTAAAACAAAGACATGAAAAAATTACATTTTATTTAGTTTATTTAGCTTACTCCGTTTGTTTTATTTTTCGTGGATCAAATTTAGTCATTGAAATTTCACCCTCTTCCTGTCAATCCAAAATGGCTGCCGCTACAAGATGGCGGACAATTTTTTTTTTTTACATTTCCATCAATATATATATATATCAAATGAAAGGGCTTGTTACGTAGAATATTTTGTAGAGAAGTAGATAAGGCCTATAGTAATTTATTTTACCAATACATTGCAAGAGGACACAGGGCATTCAAATTATATACGGATTCCAGTAAAATGTCGGTTAATAGTGGAGTTAGCTGAATTGCGACTACATTACTAGAATATCATAATTTTGTTTCGCACTAAGCTCACTGGTTCATACTCTATTAAAGATTTAACAATATTAAGACTCATGGTATGTTCAGCAGGTCAAGCGAACAAACACAATACTAAAAATATTCTTATAGTACATCCAAACATGCTTTATACTCCTTGTAACTAGTAAAATATTACTTACCAAAGCTTGGTTTAAATATGTAGATCCAATTCAATAGTGAAAAATCTGAGTCCGTATATTCGAGCCAAATCGTGGTTTAGAGCAGATTCCAGAAGTCAGTATGTACACAAGCCAGGGTCAAGTAACGTTTTCACAACACAGTAACAAACAAAGATGCGCACTCTACGAACCGAAGTAAACGAGTGAGCTACCTGGCATGTCGTCGGCGGGCGTACGCATTGTTCTGATAACCGGTTATTGTACCACCCATGATCCTTTGTTCTGATTGGTCGTTGGGTTTTGTCAAATCGTGACTGTGTGCCGTTAAAAAAAATATGAAGAATAATAAAGAATAATATTGCTCATTTTATTACAACTCCTACCTTTTTTTGAGGATGGCAAATCATCAAATGACTCCTTCCACTCTGGCAGAATAAAATTCCTACATAAGTTCCGGTTTTTTTTTAATAATCCACCAATTCCGGAGGAATGTCCATATTAATATATACGTTTCGGATCAATGACCCCATTTCAATCTACCTACTCCGATCACTGCACATTACACACATGATTGATATTATAACTGGATAGATTAAGATTGAGGTAATTCTCACTCTCTGGCGCACTCGGTGTTCAACTTCAAATCCGACTCGGTACGATCATTTGTGTGATCCACAAATCATTGTTCTAAGTGTGCGTGTACCATGTATCTGCTAATTGTGAACAATTGCCTGATTCTAGTGCGGTAGTTGCTCTTTATAACATATAAATATTCATGAACTAGTGACCCGCTCCGGCATCGCATGGGTAGTACAAAACCTTAGCAAATTATACACTTAAACCTTCCTTATGAATATTTTCCTTATTGACTATTGGTGAAAACCGCACGAAAATCCGTTCAGTAGTTTTTGAGATGATTGCGAACAGACAGACCGACTTTTGTTTTGTAATTTTTAGTGTTGATAATCGTATATTATCAAGTATCTATTTTAAATAAACGTAACGTTTTCAGATGTCTCAAACAGTACCCTAGAAGTGTCCAACGTCTCAGCGGCGCGAACGTTCCGTAAAGCAATTTGCGTGGCAAAGTGACGGAGCTGCGTGCGGTAACCGTTGTAGACGTACATACCTACCTACGTTGTAGATACTACCTACTTTATAGCTTTGAGATGAACATAGTACCTACTCGAACGATGTACTTACGGCTTTATATAGATAACGTTATTGTACTTTACAGGTACTTTGTCGAAGAACGCGCTTGGAGATAGAGATCATAGTGAATGAAATCCTAACAAATACTCTTTTCTCTAGCCTTGATTATTATTTCCAAGTCACTTGGGGTCGGCTTTTCTGATCTAACTGAATTTGACTGGATATCAGTTTTTACAGGGAGCGGCTGCCACCTGGAAGTCAGGTGGCAGCCCGAAGGCTAACGATACCCTAAGACTAGACCAGTGTCAGGATATTATAGGGCACTGACTTCACAATAACGACTGCCATAGATGTTCATGGCAACCGGGACCGACGGCTTAACGTGCTCTCCGAGGCATGGAGCAGGCGATAGTTGTCAATCATACGCACATAATTTCGAAAAGTCATACAATTTCCGAAAATCAGTGGTGCGCGATGTGGGTTCGAACCCGAGACCCTCTGCATTGCAGTCTGTTGGTCTTCCCACTGAGCTATTAAATACATTTTGCCCGCGACTTCCTCGCGTAAATATACTTAAGTTATATCTATATATTATAAATATTTTTATTTATTTCTGCATGGTAGGCCCTTTTTGGTACCCTTGACAACGTGTCTGCGATATTTTATATTGATTGGTTGAGTAGTTAATGCGTGTAAGCGTAACAAACAAACAAAGTCACATTCACAGCCTAACTAATATTATAAACTAGCGGACCCAACAGACGTTGTCCTGTACACACGAAAAAAAAACCAATTCTAAACCACTCTCGAATCCACTTGAACACACACAAAAAAATGCATCAAAATCGGTCCAACCGTTTAGGAGGAATTTAATTACAAACACACGCTCAGAAGATTTATATAAGTATATAAAGATGTAACTCACATTTATAATATTAGTTAGGCTGTGAATGTATTCTGCTGTATGTTTTATTGATGCGATTTTACGTTTTAACTATCCGATCCATCATCATGAAATTTCCTATACACGTTGTCAGTAGTACTGAAAAGGACACAGGTTGCTTTTGATCCAGAAAAGAGTAGTATTTGCCTAGGGATAAAAATTAATTGATAATATCTATATTAACGCGAGCAAAGTCGTAAGTGGAATATAGTAATAGGTATATGCTCGTAGCAAGTGGGAAACGGAAGTCGCCACCTACATTTTTGGGTATGAGTCTGTAGCCTTTCCACGATGTGTATTTCATCTAGTAAACTAATTGTTTTTATAGATATGGTAGTGGTTCATTATGTTATATATTTTATTATATAAATTAAAATGATATTTGTTTTTTTATCCAGCTTACAGGGTAGTACTGACGAGTTGTGTAGTCGTGTAGTTGCTGCCTTTTTCTTACAATTGCTAGTTTTACATAAAGTAATGGCGTATATATAGCAAGGCACGTAAGGCACAGAGTCATGCAATTGAAGACTGCTGTTTTTTAAATACCAGAATTTTAGATTGAAATTAAACACTTTATACGGATTTTGTCGCGTTGTTTATTTTACTTTAAACACTTTATTTTGAAGGTCTCCCCGTGAACATGGCTACTGTAAAGCAACCGAAACGTTGGGGCAAAGTGTAAACTTAAATATAAATAGTTTTAAATAAAATTAAATAGCATAGTAAAGTTCAATAACAGTAGTGTTAGAGTTTTCAAAATTATGTAATAAAAGTGTTTAAAGTAAAATAAACAACGCGACAAAATCCGTATAAAGTGTTTAATTTCAATGTATAACATTCGCGTAAACTTAAGACAAAATTATACCACAATTTTAGGTTTTCATCATCAATGCTGAAATTATAAGATACTTCCTACAGTGTTTTTTGGTAGTCACGGTCTTGGGAGTTAAAATAAAATAAACTTATTTTTAATTCACACATATGCATCGTGAGGGGTATCACATGTCGCTACAGTTTTCTTTTGTTCTGTCTTTTTATATCATAATAAGACACCTATTTTAAATATTGCAATACTTTAGAATTTGTCAATAAATTTCTATCTCTCGGGACCAGTTCTTTTTGGATAAAATATATCCATTTCTGTATCCCTGACAGAGTGTATGACAAATTTCATGATGACCGGTTGAGTAGTTAAGGCGCGATAGCGTACCAAACAAACCAACTCGTATTGGCATATTTGTAAGAAAACAAGGATATTTTTTTAATTTAGTGCTTATTAATACCAATAAAAATAGCGAAACATAAGGTATGTTTAAAGCAAAAATCTAAGCAATCTGCATATCAGCGAAGGTATTAATTAAGTAGTGGCCTGGTGTGATGTAGGGGACAAGTTAATGCTACTACGTACGCATTTAATTTACGACGTCCGCCCGACTCGAAAGTGTCATTCGGTAGAAACCAGTCAACGTTACTTATTGGGATTGGGAAGGTGGAATGAATGGTTTGTGGCTTACGATAAATGCAGGCAAGGACATGCATACATTAAAAATCGTTGCTATTATGCACGGTCTAGCCTGCATTATCATATTGTGTATACATTAAAAGAGTGTAAAAAATCATTATTCATTTGGGTCACAAAGTAAGATTTATGAACGTCAAAGAAGTTAGTGACCATGCATAATAGCAACAATTTTCAATGTATGCATGTCTTTGCCTGCATTATCATATTGTGTATACATTAAAAGAGTGGCCGTGAGTCCGGTTGCCTGAAGCTTACATTAAAGAAAATTCAGTGAATTTAGTAAACTCACTAACTGCTTTGACGTTTATAAATGTTACTTTGTGACCTAAACGAATAAATAATTTTTGACTTTGACTTTTGACATGGCTTTAGCTTTAAGAGTGGATAATTATAAGAACTTTTATACTACTAAGAGTGCAAACAAGGATACGAGAGTACTGTTGGTAAGTCGTTACAGTAGCCTATGAAAGTTTGTACCACGGTATCACACAAGAAAAGTTCTTCTAAAATCATATTGATAAAGTGATAGAATTACGTAAATTTAAAGATGATTAGATAATATGTTACCGTAATTGCATTTACTTAGATGTTCACAAATAATTAGGTAATCTACGAGTGTAGTAAAATTTAAACGCTAACGATTCTAAACTTAGATGACCAGATTAGTGCATGCACTCTACAGGAGACGGCAGCTGAATAACCAATGACCAGAAATATGACAATGACAAGGAATGTTTTTTTTTGCAGGACCTATACCGATGGAAAATTATGCAAAACGGGGAAAATTGTCTTATGTGAAGCAGATGAAGTTGCGCGGATCATTTATTCTAATAATTAATGATAATTAATAATAGTTTATTCTTATAATATGGTATCCATCATTCATCTATGGTTCTATATTATGGTATCCATCTATTTTTTAGGTACCTTAAATACATTTAAGGCCAATTAAGAGTGGACTTACTAAAATAATATGGATGATGACAATTCTTTTTACAATATACATATTTCATTTAGATAAGAATTAATTAAGAACAGGTTTTTAATTTACCAGTTTCTAGTCAACATAATTATAAACTCAAGGGATTAAAACTAAATGATTTCATACGTTGTAAGTGACAGTACTAGAGTAATCCCATGTTATCTGATAATATTACCACTATTTAACATACGTCAGTACTGTAGACGATTACAGTCAAATGATGTAGGTTAACTAACCTGCTAGATGTGTATTAGTAATGTCTTTGCTGTAAATATAAATATTTATGTGACTGCCTGCCTCATTTGACTGGTGGTATAAATTTGCGCTTGCTTTCGTAGTTCATTTTGAAGTCTTGAGTTTGACTTGGTTTTGTGGAATTCTCAGTCTCAGCACGAAGAGCCTGGTAGGCAGCAAAGACCTCATCCATCTGTTAAAGCCTCGTAAAAGTGTTCTTGTGCTTACCTACCTATTATTTATTGTGTGAGTGTATGTATAATTACTGTAAGGATGGCAGTGTTTCAAATGGTCACATCGCCAGTCACTTACAGAAAAAATGCGAGGTATTGAAGAAGAAGGTGCACACCCGCAATAACCTGCTCCAGGGTCTTACTACTACGAAATGGGGAGCCTCACCGCCAGCATTGCGAACTTCTGCTCTGGCGCTAGCATTTTCTACCGGTGAATACGCATACCCTGTGTGGAGTCGTCGGCGTATGCAAGGTCTGTGGATACAGCACTTAAGGAAGCTTGCCAGATTATCACGGGCTGGCTTAATCCGACCCCGATAAAGCTTCTGTACTTATTGGCTGGCATCGCACTTCTGGATGTCCGCAGGGCTGTGGCAAGCTCAGCAGAAAGAGCAAAGTTGGATGTTGATACACGAGACCCCTTGTATGGATACAGGTGCAGTGCAGCAAAGGTTGAAGAGCCGTAACAGCTTTGTTAAAATGTGTCCATGCACTGACCCTGGCGCCATCAAAGGCGAGAAAATATATTTCTCCCTACTCCTTTTGTGTCACCTACTGAGAGCCTTTCACCTGTCCATCAATAGCCATGGTCGGTCTGGAAGTCGCTAAATAGACTCCGAACCCAGGTCGGTGCAAAGGAAACATGATTAGGTGCAAAATCCCAGACGGTACCGATCTGGCTTGCGCGTGCGGTGCGAAACAAACGATGTCCCACCTTACATCGTGCCCTGCGTGCTCGACAACTTGCACGCAGGAGGACCTGATGGCTGTCTCTGACAACGCAGTTAGTGTAGCTGTTCTGGGCGGCAAATATATAATTTAAAAGTGTATGCCAACGATACGCTAAGAAGAAGATCGCCAGTAATCCGTTTATTGTTGTGGTACCGATCCTCTTAAGAGACTCAATTTTTTTATTGTTGTTTTTTAATGTAACTCGTTGATGGATGTAGGTCCGTTAGACGTCAATGGTCTCGTAATTCATTACGTGTTTTAGGTTCTGTAGGACATAAAAGAGGACGAGCCTAGTTTTACGAAAATATATTGTAAAAATTACACGACTCTGCCAAACCGTTTGGAGATGTAACACTAAATAAATAAATAATAATTTTAAAATAAATTCGTCAATCTCCATAGACCACTAGCTCTATGCGAGTCGACGTCGCGACATGTCACTTGAATGGACGCCCGTATTCCAACTATTTACATATTTAATGACACAGAACGTCCGTCGCGAGCGTTCCCTTAATGAGATACACTATCAAGTTGTTAGTGAAAGCACTGTGCTTCTGCACTGTACTCTGTGCAGTGTGTTCTTTAGTATAGTGAAATAATAGCGCACCTACGGGTTAGCTTTGGGAATTGGATGCAGATGTCGAAACTATAGAAATTGAAAACACTTAATATTATAAATAGGATATAGTTTTTGTTCCTTCGTGTAGAAATTGAGTAACGGATTGACGTTATTGTTTGTTTAGAGATGGTTTATAAGTTGAAGTGTGAGATAGGCTGTATTTTATTATGGAAGAAATGTATGGTCTCTGTACCAAGGGAGTGAACCGCAGCGGATAAAGCTAGAGGTTTAATAAATTAATGAAAATTTCATATGTGGTAGGAAATGTTTTCTTATAGTTAAATTATGTCTCTTTAAGAAGTAAGGAGAGGAATGCTATACGTTTATTCTGAGAGTGCCGTTTGGTTTGCATGTTGTTACGTGACGCTCTATTGGATGCGAACAATTTGTCGGATACCAGTGCTAGTTTTAGAGCTTGTGCTACTAATAAGTGTATTTTGAAAGAAAAAGCTTGTCGAGAAAATGAGATTTGAATGGCAGATCCGTAATTGCTCATATGAGTTGGTCTATAGTAAGTTCGTTTTGCTTTAGAACCAAACTAAAATGTAACAAATGTATTTCATAGACTGACGCAATTAAAGGTAAGTTTGGTATGGAATCTTATATTTATAAAAATGCACACAATTTGCCACACGCAAAAGTAACTGTCTTTTTGTCAAGTTTTGACATATAAGTTTCTAAACAGATTGTAGTGAAATTTGATAAGAGAATAACGTAAAGCTTAATTTTTTTAATAATATATGAAGCTGTTAAGAATTAAGTAACAGTTAACACACGACGCCAGAAATCAAATAAATTCCTGACAAAATTGAACATCCAAGTACAACTACAAAAGCCCTAATCTCCAGTACTTCTATTTGGGTGTCCACCCAGAGAATAGATTTGTCCCTCACGATTATAATGTCACAACAATAGCCTCACAGAGCGCATTATTTACCACCATCTAAGCCAACAACAGCATTATTTGCAACTAAATTCAAAACTTAACAATCCAATCTTCATTTTGTAAAATAAAATTTATTATACCGCCTATTCACTATTGAATACGGCGTATTCATATCCTTAATATCAAAGGCAAGTCAAGTCACACATGCTTCTATAATGAGGCCACGGCGATTGTCATTGGTGCCCTATTGTTCACTTTATATGGTGGCGCTACTGTGCGCATTTGGACGTGTCTAAATAAGCATAGATCTATGCTAGCGGCTTCGCTTTTAGAAACAACCAGTCTCAGATGGTATATCTTTACGTTTTGTTGCAAAAGAATCAGTTTGGCTTCCAGGGCTCTTGAGTTTTTGGATGTCGTTTTGAACTGTTACGTATGTTGAACATTGTCAAAGTTAGAGCTTTCTTCTTGGATGTTGACTTAATTAGTAAGTTGGATATGTGAATGGCAGTGCAATGGCATGGTCCTAGAACATCGTTATATTGGAAATATGGGTGGCGTCGGCATTAACTCTTGTGAGATCTGTACAGACGGCTGTTCGCTTTTGTTTCTTTACTTGTGTTATTTATGCTTGTAATGCTATGAGATGTATATTGGTTTACATATATTTATATACCAGAATGTTGCTTCGTGTATCCCGTAGCATGAGTTTTGGTTACGCTTACGATTGTAAGGTGCTCCGGGTTTATTTCCCGGGGTAATATATAAATGTATTTCTCAGTTAGGTTATTTTCAGTAGCGGCACGAAGTCGGGAAATGTAGAGTAGTACACAGAAATATACTTGTCTCCTTTAATACCACAAACCTGTTAAAAGTCATTTAAGGTTTAAATTGTTATGTATGTATGTAGACAAATAATTTGTCACAATTATGTGACAAATTATTATTATTATGTGACGGCAGCGTTTTATCATTGGCTGTGCATTAGCACAGTCAATGATAAAACGCTGCCGCCCATTCACGTGGGATTAAGGTGCGAGTAGATTGGGATTGGGCTAGTTAATAGGGAAATTTAAAACGGTTTTTTATTTATTTTTAAAATTTAATATGGACAACTCCCGCACTAGGAATAATTTTTGTGTCGCAGGTGACTTTTAAACATTCAACAACTGACACAAAGAACACCCAGACTCAGATCAACCATTTGTGGATCACACAAAGTTTTGTCGCGTGTGGGATTCGAACCCACAAAACCCGGCGCAGTGGCAGTCGCAATGCGACCACTTTAACCAATACGCCATCCGTACAGACACAAAAAAAAAAACTATAATAAAGATTCCCAAGCGGAACAATAATTTTATTGATGAATAGTAAAGTTTGTTGTATATTACTTTACGATATGGAAACTAATTATAGTGTAGCAGTCTTTAAAACAATACAAATTATCGTACTACTGTTTTATTTCATCACTTTCGCAGGAGCTAAAGTAGTTATCGAGTATCTTAATTATTATTACGGTTACTATATGAAACTCTAATACCCTGCGAATTTACAAGTGAGTTTGATAGTGATATTTTACAGAATAGCAACAACAACGTAGGGCTAATACATTTTTTATACCATCAAAGCAAATAAGCATACAACCCACCTGGTGGCCAGTAATTTTCAAATCACATACGCTTTGCCTCCCACGGAGAAAAGAAGTTTGAAATGGGATAAAAGAAAAACATGCTGTGATAGTCTGGTGGTTGACCGTTGGACTTCCAAGCATATGTACATACATACATACATAAATTCACGCCTGTTTTCCAGAGGGGTAGGCAGAGACTACGGATTTCTATTTGCTACGATCCTGACACACTTCTCTGGCTTCATTCACTTTCATAACATTCCTCATACACGCTCGCCGGTTTAAGGTGCTCTTAACCTGGCCTTTATCCAGAACGTCTCCGATCTGTTCAGGAAACGTTCGCCTAGGTCTTCCCCTTGCAACTGTTCCATTCACACTAGCCTTATAAACTTTCTTAGTCAGTCTGTTCTTGTCCATTCTTTCTACATGCCCAAACCAACTTAACATACCCTTTTCTATTCTCGTCACTATATCCACTTTTATGCCGCATCTCTCTCTAATCACACTATTCCTTATTCTATCTTTCAGAGTCACACCACATATATTTCTCAGCGCTCTCATTTCTACAGCATTTATTCTGCTGTCATGCTTCGTTTGCCATACCCAACTTTTACTTCCATGCATAAGTGTAGGCACTAATAGTCCTCTATGAACAGCCAAACGTGCCTTTTCGGATACATCCAAGCATATGTATTGAGATCAATCCCAACACATACTGCTGACTTTTAGAAATCGTATGCGTACTTAATAGAAACTACAAGCAATAAATGCAACCTATTATAGAACGTGTTACTAATGTTTGTATTATATTGAATGACCACCGTACATGGAATTGTTCTAACTATTCAACACGTTCTATGCTCTCAACTTTGTCCTAATAGGGTGATAAAATATATTGCATTTGGATATATGGTGGTTGTGGCAGACATATGTATGTGGGAATACGGTGGTTAGCTTACAATTTTTGTTACATTACTCAAACTCTAAAATACCAGGATATTTATAAATCTAGTCATTAATACAATTAACAAGCATTTAATTAAAAGATACAAGCATTTGAAATCTGGTAGCAGGGGTGGTTGGCAAATGACAGAAAAAGGATGCACGATACAAGCTGTGACGTAATCGCTATTTAACCGCAGCTGTGCAATGGTGATTGGGAGATATCCTCACTACGATGTCACTTTTTCTTATACCCAAATTTAAAATATTAATTACTCCCTTATTTTGTAACTAATTTTGATAATGTTTGCACAAAAATATATTTTTTTAACTGCTATCTGTTCTTGTGTGTAAAATAATATATAACATGAAACATAGACAACCACCATAAGGTAGTTGTCAACTAAGGCCACGAGAGCAATGAGACAATAGTGTCTCATTGCTTTCGTGACCTTAGTTGACACTGGAACTAAAACTATTCTCTTTTTTACACGACGTGGGTTTACCTAGCAGGTGAAATGTAAATGTGATACACCTCACCTTCAGGTTTAAATACACATGAGTTTATTAATGTTTGTATAGTGTAGATATAATTATCCTTGTTGGCTTCAGAAAGCTACTCCTCATAAAGGAAATCTATTAAAGTTTCTCTTTCAAGAGTATAATATAACGTAAAACATATTTTTATTATATTTTATAGTAAGTAAGAGTAATGCTTTAATAAAATATGTATATACGACGTGTAAAACAGAATTACTTTGTAATAATAAAGTCAGTCTCTATCATCTTGTGCCTTAGGCGTAACCGTGAATGTCAATTGTGAGATGTTAAATTCGATGCCTGTGTTAGGCAACTATTTATTCGGTATTTCTGTCTATAAATGATGTGACTTCCTAAATGATATCATTGTAATCAAAATAATTATTTATAATTGTGATGTTTAATTCATCTATAAAGTCCCGATTATACAAAACAATAGAGGAAGGTATAACATATTAAAATTCACCAGAATGCTTGATGCATTCCGAAACTTCAAGCTGCACTTATGATTTTCTAACCGGATCTCACAATAACATTTTCTCTACTTGGAAATGAAACACTAGATCTTAAGATGGTCGCAAATATAAATAAGCGCAAGCTTATATCAAGGGTCCAACGAGGCTGTCTCATTATTAATTTTTTATTGAATATTTGACGTAAACCTTATTTTTCAAACACATTTTAATCTGTTTTGGCCTTAAGCCTTAGGCCTAGTATCTCAGTCTTAGTCCAAACTATAATAACACAGTAAAGCAGTACGACAGTAGGCAGGTCATAAGTAATAAAATGTAAAACTCATCAAGGACCGGATACATATTCGATCAACATTTATCATTCATTGGAACTGGGCGAGCCGTATCCAAATATAGAAATAATATATTATAAATATATGACAAGATTCAGATTTCCTTGGATATATGGAATACTGTTATTTTATATTAATAACTGTTTCCATAGAGTACGGGAAACGCTAACTTTCTACAAGAGATTTCCCATTAGTCTTATTTAATAGAACATAAGCGTCGCCATGATTTCCTTCTTTTGGTCATGACTTGTCTTTCTTCGCAAACGAGGACTTTGACTTTGAGAAGCAGGACATCTCATGAGTTGTTGTTTTTTCAAACCAGATTTAATGCCTTAACACCAGATGAGCTTCTGGTTCGTCTGCCAAAGAGGAACAGAAAACCTGATGAAGTAATTCTTGTATCCCTAAGGGGGTGGATTGCTGTTATAGTGCAGTATGATCTAAAATCCTTGCGTCAACATTACAAGGACTTCTTTTTAGAGGTTGGCATCGCATAAATGTAAGCGTCAGTAGGCGATTCGAATCTTTTTTATTTTTTAATACTTTAGTGTGTTTAATTCAGCAGTGATTCAGTAAATGGAATTATATTTGCAGCTCCTTACATATACATTTTGTAAAATAAAAAGCATTGTAAAATTGGCGATAAAAAATAGCGTGTGAATTCAGAGTGAGCTTAGAGTTTTTTGCCCATTCTTCTCGTTGGTTCTACGCTCCTTGGTTTGCTGAGTATGGCATTAGATAAATGGAAATTCATAATATAGTTAGTTAATGTAACCTTGACGTTAATTAGAGTTACTTTGTGAGATATTTTGATTTAGATTTAAGACTATTGTAAACAGCACGGGCCATATGCTTCTTTCCTTTTCATTTTGTTTTGAAGGACATCGCACTAGGAATAAATCCTCTGTCACGGGGTACTTTACAAACATTCAAACTATAAGCACAAAGGACATCAAGAGTTAGAACAACTATTTATGGTTCACACAAACTTTTGTCCCATTTGGGGATCGAACTGACGACACTTATGCGGGAGATGATTTTTAAAAACAAAGAACAAAGTTGTAGTGGCGATACGACCATATGTACCACTACGCGATCCGTACATCTGCGACTTGATCTATTAAAACATAGATGGTGAAATGAGGATGTGATGCTCTCCTGCCTACCCCTTCGGGGGTAGAGGCACAAGTAATTATGACGTCAAGCGTCTTCGGAACTTCAACGTGTATTTATGAACAAAAGTTCGTGTTACAAGCTCTTACTAATCGTTGTCATTATTTATCATGTCCGTCCCACCGATGTGTCAACATTTTTTATATTAATCACTAGAAAATGGACACCAAAGTGTTGTTTTATTTACTTCGAAAACATTAATTAGCAGTTATAGATTATCTATTGTAAAATATGGGTGATTCGTACAGTGCGTTTTTAGAATCTAGTGCTTTAATAAAAATAATGAATTGGTACTTGTATTTTAAATATTAATATAGAATGGATATAGTGAATAAGCTAACGCACTGATCTCAGTTCATCTGAACTGGGCGTGAAATTCGGTAGACTAGTTTATTATGTCAATGGTAAAAATAAGAAGGTATGAAATTTTTGTATGCGTGCACGATATGTTTACATTTTAATAATGAGACTACGAACATCATGTTTATCCTAAAGGTAGATGTAGGGCTAATTCTAAGTAAGTATAGAGAGTAAAGTGTAATTAGCCATCATAATGCATTTATACTTAAACTGAATAGAAGTAGACGTTTCACCAGCCGTTTTTAGGTTCTATTTAATTTATAGGCAACCTTGTTGCCATTGCTGCGGGCACATTTTACACTTCGTGCTGTCAGAAGTTAGAGTTCATGACAAATGAATTAATTGTGATTTTTTTACCAACGAGACACCAAAGTAGATTGAAAATTTTCATAAAGAAATAATCATAAAGAATTTGCCCTTTCTAGGAATTATATTCAGGATCTCACAATTAGCACCAATGCAAGCGCATGCCACTGCCACAGGATTAATCAGACAGTCTTTAGTTTCTATAATAACACATTAGTCCGATATCAGTATACTTATTCACAGTATATTACGCTAAACGAACAAGGTACACAGATTTTTCAACGTAAACATTCAAATGAGACTAATTTAGAAACTCGCCGTACGATATTTTAAAACCGCACCTATCTTATATTTCAATCACCACTATATAATCTTATAAATTTACATGTCCTATGACCTCTATTTATTATCTATATTCTTGCTCGTAGTTCTATCTAGCTTTTAATTAATAGACCAGTCTAATGCGAAAATTGAGTAGGTGTTAGCGTTTGGATCTGTTTATATTTATATAGGATTTAATTAATATAATTGTATATAAATGTTTCCAAGGTAAGGCTAATGTCTCACCGGCGATGATTAGCGTAAAGCAAGCTGTGCTGGAAACTAGTAATAAAAATTTAATGTGTATTTAAGATAGTTTTGCCGCTCAGTAGGCTGATAACTGAAAAAGAATCAAAGAATATTTAATATAAATTGTTGGCTTATGATTATGACGTAATATGCTAGCAATAACTTAGCATTTACACTCCTTCGGCTGATGCAGTACGTTTACGTAGTTCATAGGGAGATAGTAAGGGATGAATCTTGGGGCCGACACAAAAGATCCCAATGGGTCGAAGTGTCGCCGGTCTGTACTGACTGGCCCCCACATACAAGATAAGATATATCTTATGGTATCAAAAGGACAAAAAATATACCTACATATAGTATATTTTTCAAGGGTTAGGTATATTTTATCGTAGTAAGAGTAGCGATAGTGTATGAGTTAAACCGTTACACTGGCAGGCAGATGTCACGAGTTCAAATCCACGCCTATGTAGCGCTGAGATTTTAAAATATATAATAACATTTTTCTCTTTTGTAAATTAAATATTTTTTTATAGATCACGTTATCATTTAATGGCTTTGAAGATGTGTGAAACCATCAACAATATGTGTAGGCAGTTTTCACCATTCTCATATTAGGAAACCTGTACAGTGTACCTAATAGTGCAATGTTTTTATTGCTATTATTATTATAGGCGGCTATGAAATAAGTAAATTCAATTTGCTGTAATATCCACAACTGTGGTACAAAGATCAGGGCTAATAGTTTAAAAGTAACTAAAGGAGATCCCCTATTTTTCCTATATCTTTGGGCCTACTTGTTACGGTCATAAAATTGGTCGCATGTGTTAGAGAAATACACTAATTATACTTCTGCTTTATTTAACTAAAATTGGCAATTGCAATAACCAGATTTTATTATTGGAATGTTTTACTAGATTAGGTTAGTTAATGGATAAGTTTACAAGTTGCGGTACATTAAAAATAAAAATAATTATTCTTTCAGCTGATTTGTAATCAGAAATTAAACAGGAACCCAATAGCACAGATAATTAATACGAAAAAGCGAATAACATAACAGAATACATCACCGGCGCAAGCACAACCGAAAAAATGTACTTTGCCGTTAAACGTCATTGACAAACTTGAAGTTTGAAGTTTAAAAATCTGATACCGTGTCTTTTTAGCCGGATATAATTAGTGCAATGTAATTAATTAACATAAAATATTATTTTACCATCGTAAATTAAATATTGTTCTTTGTGATTTTCTGTATTGATAAACTAAAAAACATTTTACAGTAAAAATATTGATTGTAACACATGACTGTAACTAAAATTAAGTCGTAATTAATTAACATATTTTTTTCCTATTAACCATTGTAAATTTAATTAGTTTTTTATGATTTTGTTTAGTGATCAAATGAGGCTGTTTTTACAGTAAAGAATTTGGCTGTAACACGTGGGCCCAAAAATGGACATGTTCCTTTTGGAAGCTAGTCGGTATTAGCTTCCAAAATTTTATTACTTTCCGAAATTATTTTAGCGAGTACTATTAGCCTGGTGGCTTACATATATTTAATACTACTTGCTGATATAAATTTTAAAACCAAGTAAAAACAAATGGATCGTTATTAACGTATCTATTGATCTAACAAGAACATATCTAAGTTGTAAATAATTTAATTAATTTGCATTAAAACTCAATTCATTTGAACCGTTTGAATGACAATCACGACTGATATATTGGAATTATTTGATATCAATCTATGTCTAGCGTGCCAACACGTAATAATCAAACAATAAAATAATTGCACCCTTATATTAATTAAAAGGCATACAAAAGTTGCGTGCGCATAGACAATGCGGGAGTATTTACGTAATAAAGAATCAATAAGACTAAAACCATGTTAAATCAACATTGGGCGAAGCAAAGACAAGAAACGAATCCGACAATTTATGGTCTGTGTTCGCGTAGAGCGCGCAACGGATAGAGAAGGCAAATGACCGGGAATTTTTCTTTGTCAGTGTACCCGCGTTCTGTGTAAATTGTTCCGTAGATAGGATCGTAATAAGGAATGGTAGGATTGTGTTTTATATGTATTGTTTTTTAGAACTTTGTTTCAGTAAATAAGTTAAATTATGTATGATTATGTGTTAAGCCAAAACATTATGCCTGGAAATAGCACGACGATATAACGCTATGATGATATACGATGATAATAAAGTGTGTGTTTATCTCTTAAGTAATTTACAGTTGTTGCACGGAGTCTAGTGTTGTAATAATGGCTAAATTAGATGGCTGCTATCTATAAAGCTTTCGAGCAATATCAAACAGTACTGACCCAAGATATTTTACATACATTAATTTAAGGGAAGTGTTTTAGAACCTATGCAAGGTAAATTTCCACTGATTCATCTTTAGATCGCTAAAGGATCCTCCACCCAATTGGATGTGGTATAAGTATCTTTATATTTGACACTACTAGTTCGGAGCCTATATAGGTCAAATATCAAGATACGAATACATAGAATGTCTATTTTATATATAACGTCTATCACTTCACACGTCTACATTCCCGAGCCTAATTTTATTAGGAACGCGCCCGCACCCGAAAAAGGCGCGAAACACACGCGATATAAAAAATGGCGGCGTGCGATTTGAATGCGTGAATTATTGTCTTTTGAACAGAAATAATACACCTTCGGAAAATAATATGGAAACACCAGTAACGTAATCGTGATAAATGGGGTTTTTATGTAATTGTAACTCACCAGTTTTATGCATACAGGTGGGGATTCAATCATTGATATAAATATATGTTACTTAAGTCGATTGCGTATCTATTCTTTCGATGCGTAAGTTCAGTCCTAATAATCCGTTTTTACTAATCAGTTATTAAACTGTCAATCAGTTAGGTACGGGCCTTTTCTTTATAATATTATAGTGGCAAACAAGCATATGATTCGTCTGATGATAAATTGGTGCTGTAACTATGGAAGTCTGCATTACCAGGAATACCACTCATATTGCCAGGAAAAAATCCCATTGCTGTTGATAGTATAGCGTCTCCTAAAACAGCTCTGCTAATTCTAATTATAACAGGAATGTAAAACAAGGTTATTTAGGAGCGAACTTTTTTTAAGTTGATGAGTTTCTTGAGACTTGCCCAAAGCTTACAAAGCTTACATAATATGTTGTTGAATGACCATTGCTGTCTACTTACAGTGTCACCTAAAAAAGCTTTGGAGGCCTAATAACAGGAATACAACACAAGATTATTTGCCTGCAATATTTGCTTGAGATAGGTTGCTTCAGATTTGAGTCGAAATTCTCCTATGCCTGATCTATTTTCACGTTTTACTAAACCTCAGTGCAACTTTCTCAAGAACTCACTACGGTCATTGCAAAACAGACAAAAATGTTATAATATTATAAACCAGTTCTTTACAAATTATGCATTCTTATTTTTATTTATCTACGTACTAGAACGGAAAGTAACATGGAGCTATATAATCCATTACAAAAAGTCTTGTTATCTTTTTGCATATCCTTGGTCTCAGATCATTGGTCGGTTTGATAGCTCCTCTCATTACAATCGTAGCAGGTAATGAGGTACAAATGACAGGAAGACTGCATTGTTAGACATTAATTTTGATGTAAGGGACAAAAAGTGTAGGAAGTCGAGAAGGAAATTAGGTCTAGATTATAAATAATACTGTGGTATTAATCATTGTTGTAGTATTATGTTAAGGTTCTGTATTTTTATTTAGTATAAGACTCTAACATCTGATTCCTGAAATGTTTGTTTGGTTTATATGGTGGAATTGATTGACATACTGTGTAGAATGCCAAACACAATTTTTTGTGTTGATCTGCCTGTAGGAAACCATTTGTGACTGTTGTAAACATACGTACCTATATACATACAAGCCCGAATTACTTCAGAAATTTTCAAGTCTAAAATCCAACGTATTTAATGAAAAATGAAAAAATTTTGCTCTACCCGTTACCCGACTGTAGGTATTTTAAAGTGATGGGAGATTAGTTATTTCCTTCTTCATAAATATAAAATGGATTTAGCTAGCTGCGTCAGTATTGCCGTATTATATTATTTTGTGAAGTTATATAGCAACCATATAGTTAGTTTCATGTTATTGGTAATAATATGTAAGTATGAGCAGCGATAAGGAGAAGTGTAAATACTGTTAGATTGCAACACAGAGATCACATGTTTGATTTTTCTAGCTGCAAGATGGGTTAATATTAAAAAGTTAACTATCGCTTACTTTTACGACGAAAGGAAAATACAGATCAATCACAGAATACTTTGTTATATTTTCGAAGATGACTAAACTATGCCTTAAGTTTCAAACACTCGCGGTAGGTAAATATTGTGTCTACATTTTAAAATTCGCATGTACTGTTTTCTATAACAGGAATATGACTTCGAAATCTAGTAAATTGATAATCGAGATTATATAGCAGAGCAATAACATAGTATGAATGAATGAAGCCAGAGAAGTGTGTCAGGATCGTAGCAAATGGAAATCCGTAGTCTCTGCCTACCCCTCTGGGAAACAGGCGTGAATTTATGTATGTATGTATAACATAGTTTGTTGGACAAATCACTGGATTTCCAAGCAGATGTTCCAACTTCAATCCCACGGCATAAATCTCTGCTATTTCGAAGTTACTTATTAAATATTTTAGTATCACTTGCTTTCATTTGAAAATAAAATATATAATAATAATAATTTCTAATAATTTATTCAATAATAATAATAATAATACATAGGTATACATTTTGTTATTAGTCTAAAATAATATTATACTACAATAAATTATAACTATCCTTAATCTGGTACATGTTTTACTTAGGTATACTTTAATCAGCCGACATTGTGCATTCTAATTTAACTTCAAGCGCTAGGTTTTTATAAAGTGGTTGCCTGAACTAGGTTCAGACCTGTGTTTCAGGCATTTGTATGTGGTGTATTTCTCTAGTTACAAAAATAAAATATATGCCAAATAATATTAAAGTTGAGGTCAATGTGCATAAACTTAAAATAAAATATGTATATTGATACAATAATAACTAAATTTAAAATTTAAAAAACCCCCGACACAATATTCATTTGTTACCCATATTGAACAATTATAATTTGTGGAAATATGTAATATTCTGGTGGCGGCCATCTTGGATTTGAAATTTATCATAGTGTATAGTATTCTACTAGTCAAGCCCTTTCATTTGATACCCATATTGAGGGAGTTGTGAAAAAATATGTAATTCGCCATTTTGTGGTGGCGGCCATCTTGGACCGATTTTTATCAAACGTAGCTAAGAACACTCTCGACTAATTCACCTATCAAACAAAAAAAACAATATTAAAATCGGTTCATCCGTTCGGGAGCTACGATGCCACAGACAGACACACACACACACACACACACACACACACACACACACACACACACACACACACACACACACACACACACACACACACACACACACACACACACACACACACACACACACACACACACACACACAGACACGTCAAACTTATAACACCCCGTCGTTTTTGCGTCGGGGGTTAAAAATAACTTAGATTATATAATATTATTACAAATTACTGATGACTTAAGGCTATTTTACGACTGTAAGCAAATTCTCCGTATCGGAGTATGTCAGTGTTTGCAGGTGTTTGGTAACAATAACATTACATTGTTTACAACTTAGACTATATATATCTAAAATTCTATTTAATCTATTATATAAAAATGGTCCTAGGAATAAGAAGAATTTATTTACAAAGGCATGTTTGGCATGAAGCTTAGTACATACTAAATCTTTTCGTCTCTTGTCTGGAGGAAGTGGTCTGAATGGAAGTAGTGCATGTTGTTTAAGCACGGTGTGCAGAATAAGCAATTGGCGAACAGTTAGGACATTAGTGGATTGGTACAACTCATAGGTAGGAAACATGAAAAGTCGAAACGTCGCCACTTTTAGAATAGCTCTTTGAGCTCGTTCCAGTGGCAATAAAATCGTTTTCGATGTTCCGCCCCATTAGGTAATGCAGTAAGATATGATTGACTGACATAGTGACAGGTATACTTGTCTTAGTAATTTAAAGTTAGCAGCTCCACGAATGGTTTTAAAAATAAATATTAACTTTCGTACTCTCTTACATAATAAATCAATGTGATTGCGAAAATTTAGATTAGCGTCAAGCGTTAGGCCGATGTATTTTATAAAATGTGTTGATTCTAAAGTAGGACAAGTGCATGCGGCGTCAGCGTGTAAATGACATCTATTATTGTGAGCAAATAATATGTCGTTTGGTGAATCATGTGTGTTGTTGCGCATTGAGAAGTGAATATATTTTGTTTTCTGGGTATTTAGGGTTAGTACATTATCAAAAAGCCATTTACTAACTGTATTGAAGCCATGCTGAGCGTGTGTATTCGCTTTAGTCCGAGTTTTGCCCGTGAATAATAGTGCTGTATCATCTGCATAAGACACTATGATACCATTTTGGAGTTTTAGGTTGCATAGGTCATTTATGTAGATCAGGAACAGTGTAACTCCAAGTATACTGCCTTGAGGAACCCCATAAGGAGCATTGAGGATATCTGAACTAAGGCATTTACCAATTTTAACGCATTGATATCTGTCCCTAAGATAATCTGTAAATAATTCTAAATGTGTACCTCTTATTCCCACATATTCAAGCTTTTTTAGTAGTATAGGAACTTAAACAGAGTCAAAAGCTTTGGCAAGGTCTACAAAGATCCCAACAGCATGCATCCCGGTGTCCATGTTAGCCACTATGTGATCAGTCAACATGTGAACTGCTTGACTTGTTGATCTTCGGGGTCTAAAATGTTTTATAATTGTATAATAACATTCATGTTCTCGAAGATGCGTTAAACCTACCTATAGCTACTGGATGAACAAGTTAGACTATGGCGTAGCGCTTTTCATATTTGGACTAAACACATGCTCACCAGTGAGACAGTTGATAAATAATGTAATTATTTACGCATTTTTCTTTATCTTGCTTTTAACTTCCTGTAGTGAATGCTGTGCTTGACCCGAATTTGAATCCTGAAACGGTCCAACAAAAAATTATTGCACTTGTCTGCAAAGAAATTCAGCCTCAAGCTATTATTATTAATATTATTATTATTAATATAAGTGTGTGGCTTCGGCAAGCTCTCTTCCAGTCCTTTGCTTGATCTATCTTCAGTTGTGTCTGATTGCTGTCCCATTGGACTATAGTAGAAGGTAAATAGAGAGTGAACTTGTGTTCGCTTGCACAATTGAGCACTCAAGTACTGTGTCTGATGGTACTGTGTCCAAAATGTGATCTAGAGGATTTTATTTTGCAAGTTGAAGTACTGTACACCTTATTTCTTAGAAACTGTACATGAGAAATACAGCTACTCCTTAGGTCCTAGTTCAATCTTGCGAGTTCTCGGTTGACATGCGTCTAATGCACGATTTTTCTTTGATTCCTATTAAGGGATTGCTGATTACGGTACGTATATTGATTCACCGGTATTTAAAATAAAAGGAGGCAATTAAACTGGTCTCCTGACTAATATAGCTCATTAACGGTACCATATAAATTAATGTTCGGTCATAATATGGTCATACGCTCACAGTTTTTATGCAGCTTTTTTGCATGGTATGAGGAAATGTTTTTTTGCGGTTGAGATAAATTGCGTTGCATTCAAATGCGCTTTTTGGCGTAATGTTCTTAAACATTTTTGATGTATTAAAAGTTAAATTTAACACATAAAGAATATCCCTTATAATATATATGTGTAAAATTAATGTCATATATTTTGGTAATATAGTTTAAGTACTACATTTTATAAAAATAGCATTTGCGTGAGAAGGTTTGTGCAGCTTTAAATATAATATTTGAGTTTGGTATATAATTATTTAAAATGATACATATTTTGTATTAAGACAATATCAGTTTCCTTTATTATAATAGTTTGTTTTCTATAACTCTTTCTTATGAAAACGCACAGTAAAACAGAAAACCAGATATTATTGATTGTTTGATAAATTACTTTTTTTAGTTTTTAAATCTTTGCCTTATTCGTTGTGTCTTTTATCATCATTATCATAGCCATTGGAAGTTACTGCTTAAAAGAGGTTCACCATCATCTTTTTTTTTTTTTTTTTTTTTTTTTTACGTGGGGGAATGCTATGACGCATATCCCTCCGCGGGGGCGGGCGGAGGGATTATGTCGGACTCGCCGGGGTAAAAGAAAGATGTTAAAAGACAATGTACCTCCCGGAATACCGACTAAACCTACCACGGTGTTCCTCGACAAAACCACTATCGACGGGGCCGCGCGAATCGCTTTCGCATGCGGTCGCGACCCCGCCGAGGTTACGGCCCGCCGTATGAAACGGCAGGCCACTACGCAACAAGACCTACCCAAGATAGGCACTACACAATATAAAAGCCCTACTGTCTCCCCCTAAAGGGGAGACGGACACGACACAGAGGCGCGCGTGGGAACACGCACGCCGCCTCTCGGACCTGGTGCTGAACGGATGGCGGGCAGGCCCACAAAGCCCGCCACCCCCAGGTCAAACCTCAGGGTGGCTGGAGGTCATCGCGCGCCCTCCGGCGCCCGGCTCTGCGGTTGGGGAGAGGGTTCAAACGCTCCCTCTCCCGCTCCGCCGCCTCCTTGGTGGAGATTACTTCCTCGCAGAAGGAGGCGACGGCGCTCCACGACCTCTCACTCCGGACCATAGACTGAACTACGGCCGGGAGCGAGAGGGCAACCGATCCGACTGCCGCGATCAACTCACGGCGCTGCGATGCCCAGGCGGGGCAAACCGCCAAAGTGTGCAGCGCCGTGTCCTCTACAACGTCGCGGCAGTCGCCGCAGTGGTGACAACCAGGCGTCTCTTGCCGGCGTATACGACACAGGAACTGGCCAAAACAACCGTGGCCAGTTAGAACCTGTGTCAGCCGGAAGGTGAGGGCGCCATGCCGCCTCTCCAGCCACTCCTCAAACACGGGTCTTACCGCCACAATCGTGGCGTGCCCGATCATCTAGATCAACTTGTCTTACCATCTAGTTAAGACTGACCACGCTCTCGATAAACGCTGTGCTTCTAAATACATAAGTACTAAACCCTCTTATTAATAAACAGGCAAAAGTACCAGATGCATTCAGAAATAAGCAAGTAAACACAGCAGTTTCGAATTATATCGAATATATAATAAAGTCGCTTAACGTTAGGGCCTATCCGTATGTGCATGTTTGTATTAAGTGTTATATTGAGCTGGTCAACAGGGCCTATATGATTTGCTCTCCTGCAATACGTCTTTTAAAGAATGCCCATATCTTCTATCACATGCTGTATAACTTCCTCTATTGCTATACAAGGACTTACGTTATAATTTATAAGCCTTAGAATACAAGCCTCTACATCACGGTATATAAACGATAACTGTACTCACATCTCCGTATTCGGTAAGGGCGGGTACACATCTGCATATGCTATATCTCTTTATTGATCAATCGTTTAACGGCATGTTCTAATCATTTGAGTTTCCAATCTTAATGAATATCCGTGTGATGGGGTGGCAAACGCGTGGAGCATATCTATATTGAGAAAGTTTTATGTTGTATATATGTATATAGACTGCATGGTGCGTGTAGTGGCTAAAATTGTCGCCTTCCACTGTCGCTGCGCCGCATGTTATGGGTTCGATCCTCTACCCTCCATCCTGAAATCATTGTTCCGAGTCTGGGTGTCCTTTGTTTCCGTTGTTTGAATGTTTATAAAGTCTCTCGTGAAGCAAGAATTATAACGAGAGGGGAGGCAGCATATTTAAAAATAAATATGGAATATCTTAATTACTTTGTATGAACACAGCGCTTTACACATAAGTGTAGTCGTTTTGTTTATTAAGGTATATGATATACAGCAGGCTATCTTTAGGGCTGCCTGCTGTAGGGTATTTATTTATATCGGATATATGTATTTACCAGCTATATTTACAGTGCATGCTATAGGGTATTCTCTCATACAAGACGCATATCCTGATGTCGTGTATTCTATTAGTTATACTAAGAGCTGCCTGATATAATGCTTTTTTTCCGTGGGAGAGCCACTCTTCGGCACGAATGGGCCGGCTCGACCGGAGTGATAGCACGGCCTCACAGAAAACCGGCGTGCAGTAGCACTTGCGTTGTGTTTCGTCGAGTGAGTGAGGGTACCGGAGACCCAACCTCCCTCTCCTCCCTTCTGGGGACTCTTTTGATGTTGCGGGAGTGCGGCGGATGGGCGGCGGTAATCGCTTACCATCAGGTGAACCGTCTGCTTGTTTGCCACCTATACCATAAAAAAATTATATATACATATACAATACGTGCAGCTAATGCTACGTTTACTACTACATTTTATTTTTATTATTCAGAAAAAATCAGTAAAAGGTCGGGTTGTACCTATCGTTTCCTCGTATTCGGTTTAGGAAAATACCGGAGAGAAGTCATTAGGTTAGGACGATTAGTTGCGGTAGGCATAGTATATGGTTTTACCTAGGGTTGGTGGGCTTCGTGGGCTTGCCCACCACCCGTTCAGCACCAGGTCCGAGAAGCGGTGTGCGTGTTCCCACGCGCGCCTTTGTATCGTGTTTCCGTCCCCATTCAAGGGGACAGTAGGGTTGATGAACAAAGTGTAGGTCTTTTCGTGAGTGGCCTGCCTTTTCATACGGCGGGCCGAAACCTCGGCGGGGTCGCGTGTATAAGTGATTCGCGCGACCCTGCCGACTCTGGTTATGTCGAGAAACACCGTGGTAGGTTTAGGCGGTATTACCGGGGTATCTTTCCGACATAACCCCTCCATCGCCCCATGGGGATGTATGCGACAAAGCATTACCCCACATAAAAAAAAAAACAAAAAAAAAGCGTAGTATTTGGTGATATACTTATTATTACGTTATTGCTTAGGTGGTAGTGACAGTGGCAAAGAGTGTGAACAGTGTAGTCATTTTAAAAGTAAAACTTAACGAACTCCAGAATAAGTATCTCGCATTGACAGTGTGATACTACACGTTTTATTATAACTTGTTAATTGGATTATTATGCGCGTCAACCTCTGCCAAGTGAAATGCTTTAGTTAGCGATTATATCCGTAGTAAATTGTGTGGGGATCAAATCCATGAACTCCAGTATACGATATTATAGAAATAACATTAGTTCACGGTGCTGGAGTGGTTTTACAGAGCATTCAACAAAATACTATGAAGATATGTTTGAAATGTACTATGGATTTTAAATAAGTTGCTGTGAGTTTATTGCAGGTATCTTCTCATAGGGATTCTTCTTTCATTCTCTTTGCCTGAACCTAGCAACTAACTAAATTTAGTTAATTCAATAACCGATAACGACATTCATAAGTGTTACTTTGCGACTTAAATTAATAAATTATTGCTGACTTGGACATGGATATGCATACAAAATTTAAAATCAGCTCTTAATATAATCAAAGTAAGCCATCTAACAAATTGACAGTCAGACACATAAACAACACAATACTTATATTTAAATAACTTATTCAACAGTTTATCTCAACTACGAGTAGGAATTCTTCCTACCATACAATTTACTCTCGACCATACAAAATAAACTCGGTAGTACATTACTGTTACCAGACTGTCCCATTCATGAGGCCATAGTCGAGATAATACACATTCTAAGCGAGAATAAAATTTCCATACATACTTTACTCAACCACACTTTGTAATAACTAAAATGATAATTTCTCAATAAATTTCACAATAAAAGCAAAATATATGGAAATATACAATATACGTAATAATCCGGCGAAAACGGTCGATTTGTACGACAAATATATGAACTGGCTTATTACGTCAAGTGACTTTATGTGGCCAATATCGTAGTATCGGTTGGTAATTCCAACATTCTATTAAATGCACTATCGGCATAATATCTATGTGATAAAACGAAATGGTGCTCGCGATACTAAGTTCCTCTTATGAGACCACAATATCGCTTTCGCATATCAGAATTGCTAATAAAGGGAGGGAATGTGTGCCAGGCGGGTGCGCGGGCGCCGCCGCGCGCCGTCGCTTATTAGTGTACCGACCGTGGCACCCTCCGGACAATTGCGGTGTGGTTTGGTACCAGTAGTAAATAGGCCAACGGTTGACGATCGCTTTGTTTTGCACCTGTTGAAATTGAAATTTTAGAATGTTGATTTGTGATTCTGTTCAGGCGATATTTTAGTGGCCATTAATGTGTTCGTGGCTTGCCAGTCAATGCGATATGTTTTTAAAAGACGTGGGATCTGTATAGCTTAGCAAAATAATAGAATATATCACTTTTGTTATACATAAACACAAACAATTTCTATTACTTATATGGCCACCTATATAGATAATAAAATTTTGTTTCAATGAACCAAGGGTCTAAGTGACATTTTTTGTATGGTGATAGTTTTTCAGTAATTTCTTTGTTATCATATTAAAGATATTGTGAAACTCTACTGTGTTATAAGTTTAATGGCAAAATTTCAAGCAATCCACTAATATTTGTAATATTAATTAATTATATTTTGTAATTTTATGTGTTGCAAAATAATTGAATTATTTTATTAGCATTATATGCGTTTTGTTATTTTCTGACTTTTGGTTCTATCAATATCATTCTCACTAGTGCAACCTACGCGTGGGTCAAACAATATAACGAAATATTACATAAATATAACAGAAATATAATTCTACAATAATAATGCTACAATAATATATGAATGGCTTAATATTAAGAAATAGCAGTTTATGATATTTACCAATAAAATTAAATATGATAATATTGAATAAGGTGTATGGGTATGATAGCAGGTTTTCTGTAATTTATAATTTAAGAACTCTTTTTGATTCATCACTGTATTTTCACAAAAAAAGATAATGTGGCGAATAAGCCAAAAAAGAAACAAATTTATATTTAATATATTTTTCAATTCAGAACAATCGCTTTATTATCTTGCTCTATAATGCGCTAGTAAGGAGCTCCTCGGAGTATTGTCCCATTATATGGTCCCTCTATTATTCGCTGCATGTAGATATTTTGGAATCAATTTAGTCTTATTTTATAAGGTTACAAAACCATGTATGATACATGATTTTGTATACGTATGTCCAGCTTAAACAAGAGACAAACTCACATTGTTTCATTAATCCTTCTCAAAATCATAAATGTCTTCATAGATACTTTATTAACGAAATGGATGTAAAAACCCAGGATTCAACCTCTTCGTCTTAAATATAAAAGTAATAAAAAAAATTACTCCTTATATCCCGGGGGTCTTTTGACCACAGGGCCCATAATCAAACTTGACCGAGGTATGACCCTAAGGTATCTGCACACCAAGTTACAAGTTCTTAAATGTAAAAGCATTTAAAATACATGTGACTTTGTGACCCCTATATCTCGAGGGTCTTTTGACCCATAGGCCCATATTCAAACTTGACCGAGGTATGACCCCAAGGTGTCTGCACACTAAGTTACAAGTCAATCAGTCCAGTGGTTCCGGAGTTATGCCTGTCACGAACAAACTGTCACTAAAGTCAGACACACAGGACCACATAGTGTTTTAATAAATTATTTTAACTTAAGGATTTACACATGGTATTGCATTAAATGTTTGAAATTCCAGTATCGATTCTAAATATTGCTTATAATAGCCCCCTCCCACGCAGCGCAAGGCTAATGAGAAGTCTAACAGTAGATGACCTTATTAATGTCTTCCTAATATAATTCGTATGCTACAAATACTTCATATTACGTTGTTTTCTTTACATAAGACTGTTAATCCTAACTTATAAATGCGAATGTGAGAATTATATGTTTGTTTGTTACGCTTTCACGCCTTAACTACTATACCGATCATTTAGAAATTTAATTTATCAGGGGTACAGAAAAGGAAGTTTGGTACTTCTTCGAAAAAAAATCTGTTCCTGAGCGAGCGAAGCTAGTAATCAATACTTACATAAATAGAATTTATATTAGTCTCAAAAATTTAATAGATGCATGCATATCTATTATCTGGGTAATTGGCTGTAGTTAAAACCTCTGAAAATGTCATTGAAGTTATGTTAAATGCAGTCATTATATTGTTGGTGCGCTTGATGAAATTTAAATAAATAATATACGTATTATCACGCCTATATTGATGTAGGCAGCGGTATATACATATATAATCTCACGCCTATAATCTCAATATCAGTTGCGTTATTTAGATTTCTTGACAGAAACTCACGACAATACTTTCCCGACCCAGAATCAAATTCAGAACTTTATGCTAACAGTCGCATATACAATACAGCTTACATGAAATAATGAAAGTCATATTCAAAATACTCATAGTGTATCTGCCCTTTGATTAAACCTCTTACACGAACGCCTAAGTATGCAATGCCTTTTGACTTATAATATTTCGTCAATATCTCAGTTTACATTTACAAATTACGACTACATTCCTGCTTAATAACAAACATTCAATTTAGCAACTCACTTATTGCAATAAACTATACATAATATATATGCATAATTACAAGTATGTATCAAGTAAATATATGTGGCATCGTATTGATTGCAATATCGTAAATGTTATTTTGATTGTAAACTGCAATACGAGTGACTCACCTATGCAATCTCTGTTTATCGAGCTTTCGATAGTCCTTACTCTGTTTCTTTTTTTTGACTAATACCGTAGATGGAGAGGGAAGGCAGATTAGGGACTCTGTTTCTGACCAAATAAATAAAATAAAATAGAATACGATGATCAGTCAGTTACGCCTGACAGTTTAGTCTGATTGGCTATTGTCGGATGCTCACGTTTTTTTTGTATTTGTATTATAATTGCTTATATTAATGTTTCTAATCTTAGAAACAGAAACATGAATATATTCATGTTTTAAGGTTAGTGGCGTGTCTTAATTAAATATAGCAATTTTCATTATGTTATTTATAACAGAAATCCCATAATGACAAATTTAACAATAAGAACTTACTGTTTCTCATCAAACAACTTGAAATCGCAATACAAAAGATACTATTTTAATATTCGGGTAAAGATAGAAGTAAAAAAAAAACTGTAATATAAATTTTAAAATAGTTGCAAATGTTGTTAACCTCTGGTAGGAAAGCGCTGTCACGATATAGGTTAAGAACACACGGTAGCAACACTGCCTACTCTGCCTAGTAGGATACTAGCATACTAGGCGCATCGAACATGCATCCAGTTTATAGATAAATGATTGAGATACAGCGAGATTTAAGAATATGCGATAGGCCTCGGGAGTTGATTCGTATGTATCTAGCCTTAGAATCGCTAATAGCTCCATGTGAATTACGACTGTTTTATAGACTTTGGGTAGGCAGAAATACTAGTAGTGGTTTGTTGGATGGAATCAAGATGTATTTGGTTATTTTAGTAATATTTGAGTTTATCTAATAGAGTGCATATACATAATTGTTTTAGAAATTCATTGCACATTAATTTTGTTACTGTTGTTTTGTATTCTGTCTTTGCTGTTTTCAAATGTAAATCGTTTAATTTCCCCACAGGACAGGCCATGCCTAGTGTGGGGGACCGATATGTTTTATTTTGTAAACTCTAATGGCAAATAAAGATTATTATTATTATTATTATTTTTTTTTTTTAAATGACGTCCTTCTACAGAAATCATTTCGGTATCACGAAGGACTTCATGCGATTCTCACAAATGTGTGTTCCGTGTTTGGTTTGAACCCACATCACTCAGCGTAATGGCAGCACATTTGCAGATTTCAAAGGGTTAAAAACACTGCGCCTGAAATATTTCATGGTCAATTTTTTGTCGTCCATTCTTAAACCATTTTAGCACAAATGTTTTTCTTCTCACACGACTCAATGCTCTCTTGCCATACTATTTCTATCCTATAAAGACGAAACACACTTACTTCTTAACGCGCTTATTGCCACTGTATTTAATAGGTTTTTTATATTCAATTATCTTTTTTAAGAGGCTCTTAAATGGGCAATATCTTATTTGTAATGTTTTCCTATAAACATTGAATTTGTCGCCCATTCCATTATATTATCATATATATTCCATTAGAAATCCATATACAAGATATTGGTGTGCATTCTATAATATGGCTATTATAACCGGCTAGTATATAGCTGCCACACGTTGCAGTATAAATAATTCTTGTTCAGAAGCTCCATAATCGAACAAGTTCACTGGAATTAGTACTATATGTTCATGTACAGTTAAATGAAAACTTTCGAACAATATCAAATCAAATACGTTTATGTTAATGGGTCTGTGCTCGGTTTTACACGTCAACAATTAATCGAAATTACTGCCTGACTCCAATATATAGAGCCCACAAGTTTAGCCAACATTTAAATTGGTTTTAAGAGTAATTGCGTTTATATCTATACTTTAAGAAAAACGGAATGACTTGTTAGCTTGATTGCCTCATTGATTCAGTTGTAGTGTATTCAGTCTACCCGTAAGTGTGAATCCGTCTGACCAGGTTGTATTTTCAATGCCAGATAGTAGATATTGATTAATGTTTGATTCGTTAGCCTTAATTTAGTGTTAAATATGGCAAAAATTGAAATCAAACTACATTACACGGATTTTATCGCGTCGCGTTTTCTATAAGCCAGCTTTGCTCTGTAATTTCAACGGCAATGAATGCGGTTTAGAGTTCCTATATTATATCCAATTACTCAAGATTACGATGTTTATAATTTCATTCGAATGATATTCGAATACACTTGTGCACAAATTAATACGTACTTTGCATGGCAAAGGACGCTGCGCTCTTATTTGTGTGAGTAAGAGTGTGTTGCGCTCAATAGAATATGACGCGAATGTCAATTCATTCGAGATATATTCGAATGCCCATGCCATAGTTTAATTTCTCAAGATGTCTTGGATCATGGTAAACGACCTCAAGGATGGTGTAGTGTTTAATTTGGTTATCTTATTTCAGCAAGTGCACCTAGTGTACAAAAATAATAATTAATTGCTTTCAATATGGGTGTTCTTTGTTTCAATGCTTGTTAGACTCGGCAATTAGTTCTAGCGCGAGAGTTGTCATTAAATGAAACATTAAGATATTAATGTTATGAATATTTCTTACCACGATAATTCTGGACCGCTTTGGTGCGGTCAACACAACCAGCAACAGCAGTTACAACAACTGCTTACGCCAGTTTTATCATACACACATCGCGAAAACCGTTACCCATGTTACGAACATTCTAATTAAGAGCGAGTCGACCGCTTCATTAAGTTGACGCACGGCCTCTGATTAGACGAGGTCCTTATCGAACCACCATGTACGTAGGAAGCCGACAGATTGTATCTCGTAATTGTTCGATCATTTATTGATCCAATCTGTGACAACTTATTGGCGTAATGCAACTTGCTGATAGATAATTCCAGTTTCCGTCAACTAAAAATATTAAACAAAATTATGTATTAATAATATGCTTGTATTTATCCTAAGGGTTAGTCATAAGGACGACGAGACGATCGTAGTAAGTTATAAAAGTGGGTTCAGGACAGCGTTTTCCTATTCATGGTTTCTTGAACCATGATTTCCTATCGGTTATTGGATTGCCAGACTATTTAACAATATAAAGTTCTAAAGCTATGTGATTATTACACTATCGAAATATGATAGTGTTGTAGACGACGCAGGTTGTTGACGTGGGCTCCAGGCATAAGCTACTCGCGCGTGCTACAGTCATAAGCGACTCGAGCGGGATGCAAGCACAAGCTACTCACACAGGCTACTGTCATAAGCTACTCGCGTGAGTTACAAGCAGGTAGTTTGCGCGGAGGTTATTCTTTTTTTGTGTGTTTTTCGTTGGTCGCTGATGGGTTTAACAACTTTTTACGGTCGCGGTGAGCGCAGAAATCTTCCGAATCTTAGCTGGCGCGGGTAGGTCCCATCGGCCGTTTACTCACCAGTGCTTCGATTCGCTCATGTAATCCACATCGAGTACAATAGCCTCTATAAATCAAGGACAATTATTCCAACACATGTCAACATAAAGCACGGAATTCATCGCACGTTTGTATTCGGTTTTGTAAGCTGTGTGCAATTAAGCGCGGGCGCCCGGCGGGTGGCGCTCGCGAGACAATTTGTTTTGTAATGTTGGTACCGCAATTAATATGAGTGTATGTGTGCAGAATGTTTGTTTCCTAACGCGTAATGATAACTAGGGCTTGGACTAGTTAGCTTTATTTTGACGAATTCGTGATTTAAGAAACATTCTTGAGTAGTGTTTGGCTAATTGTTTGCTTAGCCCAAAGCATATTAATAAAGTGGTCCTCAATTTAAATCTCTATCCCAATTTTTGCTGATGCAAAGCATGGTATTTTGAAGCAGGTTCTAAAGCCCCATGTTGTTGTGATGTTTTGTGGTAAGGTATGAGTACATGTGTTGGTTCTGACTGAAAGGAAAGATTCCATGTGCTAGGGTAAACATCATTAAGCCGCGTTATAGGTCAACAATGTAAACTCTATCATGTATATTACCTCTCAATCATTTAGGAAGGAAAATGAAGAATAAATAATAATAAAACGAATAGTAATTAAAAAGGAGAATGAAGCTGCTGTAGCTCAATAGATAAAGCAATGTACTTGCGATCGAGAGTCGTAGGTTCGATTACCACCTATTGCACTACGAACTTGTACTCATAACACAAGCATTCTTGGATAGTTCGAGGTGTTAACAAGAGTATAAGTAATTGGTAATCCAGTCACGAGTATTTTTTTTTAAAGTACTTCCATTTTTACCAACATCGCTAATAATCATAAAATTGCATTCTAGGTACAGAACGCAATTTCGAAATTACTGGGTATAGTAATAAAATTTTGCTATGTCATACATATGTCTAACTAGTAATAAAGCATCTCTGTCTTTATCTCCAAATACCGACGTATTTAATAAGAAGCAAGACTTTTGCCGGTCACCAAGTACAGCTCTGACGTCATGTTTTAGCTGAGCATTGCTGAATTATAGCTTGACCGACCAATTTTAATTGGGACATAACTATAACTGATGAATGTATTACAAATCTACTTAGTATTTCGGATACAGGCATGTTAATTTTATTGTTAATATTGAAATCCGGCAACCGGCAACGGGGCGTGTACCTACTCAAGTTTCCTAAAGTACATGAAGTTGATTTATTCTAGAGCAGCGCTACTGACGAACCAAAGCCATCGTCATAGCCAAATTTAATATGTTTTGTATCTACGTAGATATTAGAAGTACTAAAGCTACTTGATCGGGTGCCTGATAGTAGGGAAGGAATCCTATTAATGATCATTGCCTTATGTTCTGGCTGAACAGTGACTCCTTTTCGATAGATTTAGCAAAGCGCGATTAATATAGGTGAGGTTACAAGCCCATAGATTACAGTAACTGCTTCCCAGGAAGCTGGCTACTTTACACGCTTAAAAATAAAATACGCACGGATGGCGCAATGGGCTATCGGTCGTCTTGCCGCTAGCGCCGTGCTGGGCGTTGTGGGTACGAATCTCTATAATTATTTGTGTGATTCACAAATGATTATTCTGAGTCTGGGTGCACTTGGTTACTCAGAAGAATCAATTTTAAATGTTTATTTGTAAGGTTCCCCTTGACACGGATCTTGAAAGCTACAGCGGGAGATGTCTCTTCTAAAAAAATGTGGAACTAGAAAACCAGACAGAAATGCTAAACTATTTTAATAACTTTATCTAAACTTAAAACTAAAACATACACATGTAATTATGTGGAATGAATCAAGATAAGGGCAGGTCCACAACACGTACGAGAGTCGTGAGCCATAGTTGCATAAGGTTGGTTTAATGCCACAATAATAAAAGTTTAACGCGAAAGTAACAATCGGGTGATCTCGTCGTGACCGTTATAGATAAGTGGACATGTGGACTTGCATAAGGATATACGGCGGGTGACACATTGTACCACCGAACTTAGTAATATACATTTAACGATAAGTACCAAATAATGTAGTATTTTTATTTATTATTGGAAAACTGTGGTATTATACAAGATGACAACTAAAAATGAAGATAAGAGACGGACCTAATTATAGAAATTCACGGATATAGATTCGGACCTAATAGAAAGTAGAAAATACTATAATTACAATAACAGGTTATGGTGGCAAACTTGGAGAGGCCAATGTCTATGTTTCGGCTGAGATAATAAGGATGATGAAGGTTTTGCAGTAATATGACACTTATATCGATGGTCTTACTGGTCTCTCGGCTGACAGCACACTTTCTTTTCAAGAAGCCTAAAAACCTTAGTTACAGTATGCACACAACATAAGTTGTTTGACTGAAGAACTTCTGAAGGGTGGAATATTTCAACAGTCGGCCTGGTCCAGTTTTGGAAAACTAGGTTTATGACGAAATTTCTTCCATCTGTCATCTCTCCAGATGGAAAACATTCATTGCAAGCAGAAGGGTTTTGATAATAGTTGTAATTATGTGATGTTCAATGTGACGCGCTATTTTGTGTCACTTCAAAGCTTATTATGATCGGTATTCTAGAACAGCTAGACATCAATATTTTACCTCTGAGTGAGCTGCTTGATTTTCGTTTAATGTGTTAACATTGGGAGAGGTAATACCGTAAAGCAAGTAGGAATAGTTAGTTACTACGTAGTAAGTAGGTAGAAAATTCATAGTTAGGCTTTTAGAAATAAAATGCAACCATGAATGTGGTGATAATTCCTCCAAAGCTAAGAAAGTGATTGTAACTAAAAAAATAATAAGTCAAGCAGTTCTATGCCGTCTCCTTTAAAGTACAAAAATTAATCAAAGTTGATGTTTTATCTAACTGAATCTTATAAACAGTTTATTTACCGTACTTAACTAAACATAGCATATAACACCGAGGCACTGAAATATTTTATTTACTCTAAAAGCTGATAACTATGTTGTAGTCAAAACAGACTCACAAAATCAGTAAGCTAATACCAGATTAATATCAAGCTTTTGGACGCAAAGTACAACCACATTGGTTGTCATTTTCACCTACAAAGATTTTTTAAGAATGTTTGTATAAAATTCAAAACAATTTTCTAGAAGTCCACTTTGCCTTATCCCCAAATGTCATACACCGTCACTCTGTCTAATGTATCCCCGTCCTAAGTGACATCGTTACCGCGACATGCAGCTTACACGTTTATGCTCTGTGGTCATTACACAAAACTGTCCGTATTAAACCATTGTTACGTACCAATACCGAGTTTATTGTAATTGCCTCCGTACTAGAACATTCGATCGTATTGTAGTGATCATTGCTAATTGTAACCGAGTTACTGAGTTCCTTATGGTTAAGGTGTGGTTGCTTGTGAGATGCAAATGAGATAAATAATTCGAGTGCACAGAAAGTGCAGTAGTTCAAGTTCTCACCTCAGCACAGTTGATGTGTGTAGTTTTGCGGGTTTGATTCCCATATAGGTTATAAAATTGTGTGATCCAAGAGTATCTATATATTAATACATGGAGCAAAAACTTTGTACCCCTTTTTACGAAAATAGCGCGGACGGAGGAGTATGAAATTCGGCACAGTTAAAGTTTATATGGAGAAGGAGGGGCGAATCCTAATATTTTTATAAAATATGCATTAGAAATACATTAAATTAATGAAAAAGCACTACACGCACACATCCATGCATTTGACACAAACAGTCGAATCGCGTTCGTAGAATTTCGGTATTGTTCGTCTGACGTCGTATAATTCTTTGTAGAAGATAAGAAGAATAATAAGGTACATCTTACTTATATGTAATAAAGAAAAAAGAAAACAAAGTAGCAAGCTTAGGAATTTTGGTCGAATATTGAGCACTAGGCGACCGCTAATCTGTTTAAAAGCTTGTGTCTGTATTTGCTTCGGTTCAAGAAAATAATGGATATAAAAAATCGAGGATTTTGTATCTTTCGTTTCAAAACACAGTGACAGGAATTATATCTAGTGCTGTGTAGTCTACCTATAAAACAAAGACGACTTTATTTAAAAAAAATATTGTACGTACACTGCTAGGCTTTGAGTTTTTTTTTAATGGTAATCTTCTAAGAGTTGTTGTTACTTAAGACATGATTAGCGAAATATGATATAGAGGATGGTGCATATGGTGTATCTTTCAGGAATTAGGTGAAACTTAACAATGTTCATGTCAAAGGGTAAGCAGTCGTATATTACAACCATATTTCGCCAGCAATGTTTTTAGATCGCTCAGATAATATGGATGTATATATAATATTGCTGTTTACGACGCTCCTCCATGAGAATTTCCTAACCCAAATTCCGAAATATTTTTATCCAAGCCACGAATCGAACGCAAAAATCAACGCCTCTCATGATCGATCGCAAAAACAAACTAATGCCAGGGGACCAACGACCCATTCTCAATTAAATAAATATTAAAATGGGTGTTACCACCACCATCTTTAATAGCAGTCAACAATTCACTAACGTCAGTTAAAATAAAACGTAACGTATAATATTTTATGTGGTAAATGAGCGCGCGATCAAGTGCGATGTAAGAAACAGTGCGCAGGCGCAGGTCCACCACAATGCGAACAGATAATCAGGTGTTACCCAGTACCCTATAAAACGCGAAATGGAAACGCCACGGGACTATACCGATACAGGCTGCTCTATTGAAAACTTGTTTCGTTATTCGTACTCAGGTTTAATTATTTTAAACATTAGTTTGGTTATATTTAAATAGCGCGTAACTTTTGGTCCGTTGACTACCGTGGTATAAGCTTGGGATTGTCTTTATGGCCAATTTGTGACCCAAGGTTAAATATTGGATCAGGTGGGATTGGTTTATTCGGGCATTCTGAGTAGTTGTGTATTTATGTCGCCTTTAGGTGATCTTGAGCATGGCAGACAATTTGTGGGTGCAATACCATTTCAGTCTACCCTTGTTCTACCTAAATTATGAAACTGTTTTTTTTTTTTACATTTCTCTTTATTGTTTACGACTGAGATTTTTGATTAACTATGGGAGTTACTGTCAGTGCGCAGTAGCATTACTTATTGTCAATGCTTTGGTGAGTGTGAGAGCTACAGATAGTAGGGAGTAAATGTATGAAAAGTTCTCTACTATACAGATTTTATTCAGTAAATAAAAAAAAAGTAAAATCTATGAGTCATACGGTTTTTAAAAGATCTAGCATAGAATCTGCAGATAGATCGCTAGAAATCTATTTAATGTATATATAAATACACATAGCCGAATAGTTATGTTATGGGCTCATTAAAATCGTACTTTAATAATGCATGCATACGATTTAGAAATGTATTTGCTAACCGAACCTGGAACAATTGGCTCAGCCAATACCAAAAGCCGAAATAGAATTTCTAGCTACAAGTTTACAAAATCTTCGCATTGTAATTAAATAAAGTAGATTAAATGAACGCAGGCTGTATGTAATGTTTCTCTTACGGTACATTGTCCTTCGATATCGTGGGTGCTACCGCTCGCCCACGGGCGCGGACGCGGCGCGCGCGCAACACATGCATACATAGCACAGGGTTACCACCGAAACCAAATATTTGCAATCACCATGCCTTATAATATTGGTAGTTATAGGAGCAGTGAGAGTAGGATTTTTGTGTTTATTTTGAGATAATCGGCCCTATTAGTATTAGGTACTGTTAAAGTGTTATTTGTGCTAAGAAATATATAAGTATTGCATAAAGATTTGAAAATATGCTGCAGTATTATTTTTTAGGTTTTGCATGCAGAATGCTAACTTGTTGATGCTTTTGTGTATTTTACTCACAGTTTGCTTAATATAAAATCTAGGACTTTACGGTAGGCTGCAAAAATATGTCGCAGGACTAACAAAGTAGTTATAAAGAGAAGCGGTAAACCTCACCATACAAACCGCCACCATTGTTTTATTCGCAGAACGAGTGCCAACCCTAATATGATACAGTTAGAAGGTGCCTGAGCTTTATCATTTTAATATTATAATGATATTAAACAAACTTTATGCCTCATAACGGTTCATGCATTCGATTATTATTCAATTTTACTTGCAAGATTGCTATGTTCGTATTTGTAAATTTAAGCAAACATGACTAGCCCTTCGAGCAGACCCACACATATTGAATAAGAACATAAGTTGACCTGTTTATGCCTGGCGAATAGACACATGGCATGTATATGCAATTACGTTGTTTTCTCTCTGTTCAGTTTAGGATAACAGTCAGAAATCAAGCTAAGTAAAATCTGCTTAAACAGGTGTAATGATGTTGGAGACTAATGGACTATATTATCAGAGATAGTTGTTCCAGTCATGGCCAATTTAAAAAAAGTAGTTTCTCCTATGGAAACTATTTAAAAAAATGTAGTTGTGCTAAGGCGTGGGCAGGATAGAACGATTCAAATTTAAAGTAGCGCAATGGGCTATATTGACAAGGCCATGCTTAAAGTTTATTTGAGGAACAAACTTAGAAACGAGTAGTAGAGCCTCGCTGATTTCGGCATGAATGGGCCGGCTTGACTGGGGAAGGACTACCCTCTCACAGAATATCAACGTGAAACAGCAGTATCCCTACTGTTGTGTTTCGTTCGGTGAGTAGGAGTGCCGAAGGCCAAATCACCCTATTTCCCCGCTTGCTTTCCTAAAGGATCAGCAACGCACGAGTGATGCCTTTGGTGTTGCAGGCGTCCACAGGCTACGGTGACCACTTACCATCAGGTATGCATGTTTGCCAATGTTAGTTGAACAAAAAAAATAAAGAAAACAACTAAAATAAACTACAATGCTTGCTGAGCTAGTAAGCTTATGTTGCATTGAATGGCCATACTTGCTGACGGACAAATGGTCATTAGAGCAGCGTCTTAAAGTGGAATTCGCGAATTAGTATTTACAATGTAAGATGCCCCCGGCTAGGTGGTCTTAAGACTAGAAAAATATGATCGGGTTTTGTCGAAATGTTGAAAGGGACAAATTGTAAGTCGTGGTCTATTTTGGAAAGGGTAGTTCAGTTCAGTGAAGGATTTCATTAGGCTAATTAATTGATTACGACACTTCAAAGATGCAGTAAAATAATTTCTGGAATCTACTTGCATACAGACTGACTTCTTTATTATAATCTCAGATCAATTCGCATTATGTCGCAAGTAGATTCTTTCACAGCAAAGTTTACGTTGAAACTTGGAGCAGCTCGATTAGGTACAGTAACTTGTGGTTAATTACCTTGTGTTTTTGCAGTGAAGGTTTAATAGAACTCTTCAAGGAGCTACTGTGCCGTCACCTCGATATTCAATGGCTTGTTTTATTACCACCAGCGCTTCTGGTGTTACAAGCGACCATTGTCTACGGTAACCGCTTTCCGTCGGCGAGTCGCTTGTGCTACCTGAATTGCATAAAAACAAATATCTACTAAAAGTATATCTACTAAAAGAATTTGTCATCTATTCACTTCACCTTATCTAATGATATTCAGATACTAAAGGAAGGATTATTTTACAAGAGAAGAAGAAGCATAAGTATGCTTATTTCCTATGAAAAAAGCAGATATAATATTCTTTTTTAAGGACGTTTGTTACAAACGAACAAAAAAGAATAGGGACTAACTAGTAGTCTCTAGGCTTTTAAGTTCTTACTTTGTGTGCGTTTTGGATTCTTTGAGTCTGAGTTTAGGTCTTAAAACAAAATTGGTACAACGAAATCCCTTGCAAAGCCATTAAAGCATAATTGTTCAAATTATAGCTTTCTCTCTCACGTAAGCTCATTCCACAATTATCTACTCGTATAATATTAATTTAGGTATTAGTTCAGGTTGTCAACACTTATTTATTAAGGTTCATTAAGGACAAAAAACTCGTCCAAAATCTGAAGCACCAGACGACCTTCATTAACATGAATGTATAATATCTGTTGTATTGTATAATTGCCTACATATAAACTTCAAATGAGTGTGCTTTATATAAATTATTGCTCTTGAAATTGACCTATATTTGTCCTTTCTTTGTTTTCACTTTCTCAGTAACGTCGTAGGTACTTGAGACGCCTCCTAGCTCGATAGACATTACACCGGCTGTAGCGCGGTATATGTTTTTATTTAAGGACTAACAGCCTCATTCGTTTTTACTGCGTTCGCTAACGATAATTGTTATTTGAATTCCCGTCAGATATGGACTGAAACCTAACAGATAATATAGCTACTAATTAGTAACGTTGGAATTCCAATACTATATAAAATAACACATGCGGGTTTTTAGCTTTAGCATTGGAATCATTGACTAACGAAAACAAATAGTTTTAATGGCAATATTGCCCTGTTTTACAGTGCAGTATTGCCGATTAAACTTGTTACTTAGCCTGACTTTGAAAGTATCCCTATCCTACTGAAGATAAAGGCCACATAGCCTTAGGTTGTGTAAGTTATCTACAGATACAACCTAATGTTATATGGTTCCATGTCCTTAACCCATCCACACCAACATAACATATTTGGAGCGATAACCAGCAAAGGGACCACTGATTTTGGTCTCTTCCTCTGGCAGGGCTGGCATTTCGTTTTCCAAAGTCGGCAACGCGACAGACTTTTATATTGCCAGGTATAAGATTGTTAGTTTAACAGTAGAATCTCATTACCATTTAGGAATCTGGTATAGTCCCCAGTATAAGACAAATTGCTCATCATTTCACATTTACATATTTTAATCTCTTGATTGCTGAGTGATCATCGGGTTCAAATAATTCTCAGGCGTTTAGTTATGTCTGTGTATGAAATGTGCTTAAAATACGCTCGTATTGATTATGCATTTGCAAAAGCTGAATGGGTAGCTCTATGGACAGTTTAGTTAGGCTGTGTTACACAGGGATCCCAATTCCAAACCCTTACTTTTCCCATTTATGGGCGTATTAAATAGTTAATTATCTAAAAAGCTGGCTTTAATTTTCCTTAAACTTTCATTAATATTCCCAAAGATATGTGAAGTAATAAAATTATTGGGTAGAGAGGAACCCGTCACGTACCCTCGGCTTGCCCACCCCTACTACTGCAATAGAAAAATGACAATACCGAACTTTTCTGGATAGGGACAGCCACGACGTGGGCCCCGGGCTTACTCCAACTTGTAGTATTCCGTTTCGAGCACAAAATATGCGTTGACATGTATTTTGCCTCAGCGCAAGGCATCCTTAGGACCGTTTGGCAACGAATGATATGTGAAGTCTATGAATCCGCATTAAGCCAGCCTGATGGACTACGGGCTAACCCATATTTTCTTCTAATAAGAGGCCGCTGCCTGGAGTGTATTATTTTCCTTTTAATAACAGGGTTAAATATACCTATCTGATGAAGTGTATATCTTCTACATGTCTGTCCAACCCTTCGGAAATATACAGGCGTAAAGCCATGTAATGTATGTTAATACACATTTGGCCGAGATCGAAGTCCGCCGATCGGTTTCCTTCACAATCTATTACTAAATCCCACAAGATTTGTGAGTAGTAAATATGACTTACTGTCGCTTCGGTATGCGATACTATGCGTGTGTTTGTTACCAACTCATTTTATTTATGAGGATCAAAGTCCTTTCTAATGGTGATTGTGGTATTTGTACTGATATATGCTAGTTAAACATATTGTGTTGGCCGTTGAAATTCAACCTAGATACCTATTGGATAATTTTAGTGTCAGAATAGTTTCTATTCTTATACTTTGGTAGTGTGAGTAAGGGAACTATCAGACACTCTAAAGTGATGCTGAATAAGCGTACGGCCCGGTCCAACTTGTGCTAAGAGGTTGCCAGGTTGGGCCATGTTTGCTTGTCTTACCTGGGCTACCACTTGCTCGTTGCAAAGCTTAGGGAATTAAGAAAAAGGAGAAGAAAATATGGATATTTCTCTAACGTAATAAAGGTTAAGGTTAGGTCTATCATGAGAAAAGGAACACCAGGAAGGACCATTTTGATTTTGGCTAAAATTCAAACCTGCTTGCTTTCCTGTGAGTAGTTCAGTCGGATAGAAAGAATTGTGGTAAAATCAATTTATTTATTGCCATAAAAAATGTGTATACTTTTATGGAAACGCCAACTAACCAAAATGTTAATTAAAAAAGATTACAAAATAAAGAACATGAAATAAAAAAAATATTGAAAAGAGTTGTCCTCCTGTGCGAGGAGTAGAGCTTTCATGAGAAGAAGCCGGCAAGAAACTCATGACTACTCTTTTCGATTGGCGAAATGTTTACAACAAGATAAGAGAGGGAAAATAGAAAGCCAATACCGCGTGATGTACAGGCTGTGGGATACCCGAATCACCTGTATTGTAATTGGACGGGTTCAATTACCATCAGGATAAACTATAGGTATAGATTTTGGACAAGCAACCGATTGTTACAACCGATTATGTGTGTTTTTTATATTAGTGAAAGTAATATGAAACGAGCTAATTCTATTAAATCCCTTCGTTACTACTGAAAGCCGCAGATAGATTAATTATTGGCAACCGCTGGTTATGTAAGCACAATGTAATTGAGTGACTTAATATTGCTAACAATACTGCTGATATTATTATTTTTATTAAAAAAGTAGGAGAAGAAATTATTCGAAGATAAAACTTAAATTAAGAAGTCATACGATTGTTTCTCCAAGTCGTTTCAGAAGGATAGCTTTAGTCTTAAAACAAGAATATAAAAAATGCACAGTTTCATAAAAGTGAGAGTTATCTAAGAAAACGTATATTAATACAGAAATAATATCTAAATATCATGTCAAGGTAAAAGCTAAGCCGGAACCACAACAGTACGTCATAAAATTATGCATGACAGATTTTGGTCCATATCAAATCCACGCACCTGGTCAATTTAAAACGAATGCGAAATTTTTGTCCATAAATCATTTCAAATGGTACACCAACTTGGTTTGCCGTTTGTTCAACAATAGCTATGTAAAGTTTACCCATGGCTCGTTTACACAAGGCGAGTGAGTTGAGCGAGTCACTCGTACACGCGCTACTCGATGGATTATCATAACATTATGAATAACGGCCCTTACCACTGGTTTACGATCCGGACGGCCAACGGGCACCGACGTGTCGTATGCAAAACTGATTGGCGAGTGCGAATAAATTTTCCCAGATAAAGAACTCGGTTGTACATTAGTAGCGGTTGGAATAAACAATGTTAGGAAAGAAAATAAGGTAAGGCAAGATGTGTACTAAAGATAAGTGCGGCGTAATGCAGAATTGTTATTGACTAATCTTGTTGTGGTCGGCTAATATTTGCGGACAGTTTTGTTTGTTTGTTACGTTATATGAAGTTTTAAAAATAATATTTGTATTGACGAAGTATTTGAAGGATGACAACTCACTCTCTACTTCGTGAGTAGATAGGTTGTCGTCGAGTTATCTGTATATTATCCTTATAATATTCAGACTTTCTCTTTCTAGGGAGGTAGGGCAAAGCAGGATGCCCGTTTATATTTGGGATGCAGTTGAATCTCGACTGGAGTTGGCCCGCCATCCTATGTGTTCTTGTATGCAGGCTCCTTAAGAAGATATTGTGTTGTCAAAAGCGGAGTATAGTGATCTATTAGATTAGTAGATCTACTTTGATGGGTAAGAAAATGTGAGTGATGGTCCCCTGGTCTTGGAATTTTTTATTGCGGGCAGTATTTTGGTGACGGTACAAATGAGCCTGCGAGTCTAGGGCAATAATACTTTCTTACAGAAAACTGACGTAACAGTAGCGGTCATCGTAAAGTTTCGAAGGCACACGTACATAGGTATGGATTCTATGCCTTTGTGAGTCTTCAAAGCTCTCACTATCGAGCTTTTGACTTCCATTTCATTCCTTTCGATAATTCCTTTTGCCCGAGGGTAGCAACACGCGAGGTATTGTAATTGATCATAGAATACGGCAACTGCTTATCATCAGGCAGACTGCATAGTAGTTTACACCTTTGTAATATAAAATAATTGATTGTCATCTAAATAGTCAGTTTTATTTTTTCAGTGGTATTAGACTAATTGAGAGACTCAATACTGCCAATAATAAAGCCTGGAAGTCGTTCTTCGAGGGTCTCAGGGAAAGTATGTAGTAATATGATTTTGTGACTTTATGAGAAGATCACCATCGCTCTGATGTCCAGGCCCCTGTGGAGATTATCGTTATTATAATTTAGCATTTCTGACCACCTCCTCCTCAAATCGAATTGGACAGACTATCAATTCTTCTAAAGTTAGCTAAATTATCTCATAACTGGTAACAGCCCTATTTAAAAAGCAATAATAAGTTTCTCATGTTAGCAAGGCCTTGGAATATATAAATATTTTTGCTGATATGGCAACTGTACTTAGTAGTAGCAAATCACCTAGTTGAAGAGTCCAGAATCTTTACTCGCCATAGCAACTTAACAAGAGGTGATTTCTTTCGAGATTGGTTACTCTGCGATCATTTGTAGAGAAGAGGTACTTGTTCAGCTGGAACTACTGCAGAGTGAAATGTCTGCATTAGGCGAGGATTACGCTGCGTCATGCCTCGCAGACATCTCTCAAATAATACGAAATATTTGTTATTATTCTTCTAAGACCTGTACCCATTCCTAAATCTCACCGTTACTATACTCTATTCCACACACCATCAATTATGACAATAAAGATATAAACATTTTCCATACAGCGTTTCATTGGAACACCTCAATATGTCACTGTCCCACACTACACTTCCCAACAATCATATCACATAGACAATAGACGTACAGTTAACATTTGGCCGCGATTGTCGACACAATCGCACACACCGTGTGTCGAGTGTCGCGGCGCGCGCGCGTGATTTGTGTGAGCTGTATCAACATCAACACGGCTCGTTTGCGGAGATTGTTATTTACCGCGCACTTAGGTCTAGTTCACACTACCCTATTATACAATAAACATTAACAATGTATTGTTAATGTTTATTGTTTCTAGATATTGCCCACGTTAATGTCGATTTAGTCAATATATTTCTGTCCCTCGGGAACAAGACTTTTTCTAGATGAAAGGCATCCCATGTCCTTTTCTATATCCCAGAAAACGTGTATGCGGAAAATAATGAATAGTCGAGTAGTTAAGGCGTGAAATAAATTTTTTACAAACAAATTCACATTCGCATTTATTAAATTCGTTAGGATAATAGGATTGTTGCTTTTATACTTTATTTTACTTAACAAATAGCAATAAATATTTCTTTCTGAAATCAGTATCATAATTGGTTACTTTTCTGTCAAGAATTTTTTTGTAAAAGCACGATGTCTGGAAATGTGCCTGGAAAACGACAATAGGCTTACGATCTTCAAGGCACATTAAATTGCCGGCAAAATGTGGGTGCGTTATACGTCTTTTCTTAACTAGCCCAGCGTGGTATACTATGACCTTATCCTTCTCACACTGAGAAGAGGCCCGTGCCTGCCTGCCGTACTAGTACTGGTAGTAGGGCAGTTTATAATAATAAACATTTATTTCAGATTTCATTCATTCATATTTTTGTTAGTTACAATTAATTAAAAACTATGTTAGTACATACAATTATTAAAATTAATTCATCTATCTTCCTGCTGCATCGGCCCCGCCGCTATGCCTACGGATCCATTGCTCAGAAAGGGACAATCTGGCCTATCTCTGATCACCTTATTTACAGGGCTGATATTATTATATGTATTTATATTGCATAGAATTCCCTAAATGATCGGGCATAGTTAGAAGCTCCGTTTAGTTGAGAATGTTCTGGCAGAAACATGTATAACCTTCCTGTTCTTTTGGAAGCCCAAGAGTAAGTCTAAATATGAAGTGTACCTACCTTTGCAGTTTTAAAGCGTTTTCTAAGTTCATAATATACTCGATAGCACTTACGTAAATGTAATGAGCATGAATTTAACGGAATGGGTCCACGTCTGTTCCTTATTAAGCGCTGCTTGCATACAGTAGATAGTAGGTCGACCTTGATTCCTTCTTAAGGAAACCGCCTGAAATGGTGTGAGGATAAAGTAATGGAGGGATTAGTATAAACAGCCGATGTGAAGTGAATATCAATTGCATATACTATGTAGCGTCTATGAGTCTCGTGTGTTGTGTTTGCTGATGCATTTTCCTTTTATATTAAGCTATACGATTTAACGTTAAGATTATTTGGATGCGTAACTGTTAATGATATTTGGTCTTATTTCGCTTATAATGTGATTTAGGGAAGGTTTAGACTCATGCGAGTCTAAGCTGACCATGAATCTTAGTTATAAACTTCCACACATAGCATCCCATTACTCCATCGCATAAAGACGGGACTTCGAAGCTGTCCTCTTAGTAGTAAAACAAGGTACTGATTGACTTCAAGGATGGAGCAGTGGTTTAAATTGTCACATACTGCTACTGCCAGTGCACCGCGGATTTTAGAGACGATGCCCACGTGAAACAAAATTTAGAGATTGACAAAATTGTATATGGACCACGTATAGTGTAATTTGTTGGAATCAGTCTGATCTTTGGGCAGCAGAGATTAACCAAAAAGCGGGCGTTACCAATTACAAAAAGGAGGTTTGGATGTTTTTATTCTACTGTTAACTCTATTAGTCGGTAGAGAATACGGTATCTACCACAGAACACGGAACATGCTAGCCTCGATGAGAAGTAGGCTCTAGTACCGAGACGGCCCACTTCTAATATTGAACACAACTACCCAAGTAATACAAATATGACATTTGAAATTTTGAAGTGAAAACTTCTTTAGGCGCGTTGAGCACTTTTTGGGTGAACAAAAATCATAGATCTCGCATCATCGTCACCAAACGCTTTCCATGAGCTATATGTATACTGTGTATGTATGTGTACTTTTGGGTGAACAAAAAGCGTGAAACTCGCGTCATCGTCACCGCACGCTAGTCACTTAGTTTTCATTTCTATCGGCAGTCCTCAAAGAATGCCCCGCATGTACTTTTTTTAAAACATCGCCTATACTATTGTTATGTCTTGTATCGCGTGGCTTTACTCACATTCAAACAACAGATACAAAGAACACCCAGATTTGAAAAAAACTAGTTGTGGTCCTTGTGACGATACTCAGCACGAGTATTATTATTACTTGCGTCTAGCAGCGCGTAGTTTTCATGTTCTGTTGTCTTTTAACGTCTCTAGTAGAAGCGCGTACCTACTATACGCTATTTTACTTAGAGTAGACCTTCTTTTTCGCTTTCAAAACAAAATCCATTCAGGAAACGTGCGTTGAGCTCACTGCCTTACACATAGATATGCATGTAGGTTAGTATTATTTGTGTACACGTGAAATCAACCTGTCGCCAGTCTCCTATGAGTTAGTGAGTGGGCCAATGTCTAAATTATGGTTTCTGTATGCATATGTGTCTTGGAGAAAAGGCTCTCGTTAGTACGGAGTCACAATTGATTGATGTTTCTTACTTAATGTATTCGAGTTGGTTTCTGTGTTGCCTTTTTTATGTGTAGGTATGTGTGTTGTTTGGTAGAAAGCTCGATTTTATTTAGAGATCTTTTTGGTTGATTGGTTGGACTGATATACGTGAGTTGGGAGCAAGTTTAGATTAAAAGGTGAGTGACCTAAAATGAAGTTTTGATGAACTAGGTACTGGCCGTGTCTTCTTAAATATCACAGGATCGCGTACCGGTATAAATATTGTGTGGTTCCAAGTTAATTATAATATGTCTATGTGTTAATTTTTTATTATATACTACATAATTATATACTTTCAAACATTTTCATAAACTTTTGTATTTATAATATTAGTTGAATTGTTGACGGTATTTAAAGCTACACCTCCGTGGACAGTAGGTCTTTAGTTTAACGGCGATGATGAAGTTAAGGGTGCGCTTTCCTGGTCATTCGAAATGAGTCGGCTTTTCTGCTAGGAAGTTCTCAATAACGTAGTATTTGAATTTGGTAGACGTTCAAAGTCTTTTAATTACGTGGACCTAAAACATAGCTAGCGAGGTATACGCCTATTAACCTTTTCCTCCGGGTATATAAAGACTCATATACTAATATGGAACTAATATATAAATATACCCATGTATTTCTCTGTTATTATTTAACCTATACAATAAATAAATTCTTAACAGTGTCAAGAAATCTATCACAGCTTAAACATTAACACTGCGCAGTAATACTCGCGAATAATTATCAGTAGTAGTGAAATGTAAACAGTGATTGTTATAAAGTGACCGGCGCGGCGGTGTCGAAGCACGGAGCAATAACACGGCAAGTGATTGTTCAGTACGAGATACATGTATAAGTTGACATGTTCTTAGCTCGAGTAGGTACGAGTATGTACTGTCATGTTATTACGGGCTGCTGTGCATTGCGATGTTAATTTAGACGTATTTCTTAGTTATAGATAGGGTAACTGGTGAACTTTCGCGTAGTTTAATGAATAATAGGTTTGATGACTCATAATTTTTATTATCTAAGTCAAATAGTTAAATTACTTAAACTATAAAATAAGTACCAATAATTTTTTAAGCCTATTTGACATAAAAAAATGTGTAAAATAATGCATGAAATTGAACCATACATAATCGAACTATACACATTATATAATCAGCCTATCATATAATCACCTATTATATAATCAGTTTCTACCTACTTAAAATCCACGGAAACGCATTATTAGGATAAAAGTATCTTGTGTATTTATCCGGGATGGTCTACGTGATTGCCAAAATTTTATACGAATACGTTCAGCGATTTACGTCTGATTCAATTCGTGATTCAAAATTCAGTAACTTCAGAAACTTTCACATTTATTATACTAGATTTTGCTCGCGGCTTCGCTTGTGTTAGTCTATATTTTTCAATAAACCATCCCTCGAGAACAGTATTTTTTCTAGGTGAAAGTTACTCTATATGCTTTTGTGTACTCTTGACAACGTGTATGCGAAATTTCATGATGATCGGTCGAATAGTTAAGGCGTTAAAGCGTAACAAAGAAACAAACTTGTATTCGCATTTATGATATTAGTAAGAACTTTAGAAGATTAGTAGGCTTCCTAATGGGTTACCTACGGCCGGTGAAACCTGGCTGAAACATGATCGTGTTAATTCCCGTTACGAATTATATACATATAGGGCAATTGGAAAGAGGCTCGCCGTCTATAACCTGGAGCCTAAAACCATAGTTGGCGAAAGATGGCTGATAGCATTATTAATTAGAAAACCATATATGGTTGTCACTTTTTCCAAAAACTTGTCTGAAATTACATATATATAAGACATTAACTTATGACATTGATATAGGGTTAAGTCAAGCACGAAAACTTCTAATATTGTATGTATGTTAATTTACTAATATGACATATTATACTTTATTTTATTATTATATAGGTTTCAAGCTTAAGTGTCAGGTTTAACATGGTTCAGGAAGCAACTGTGCTTGTAACCTATGTTTATAGTTTAGAAACGCTCCCGGCGCGGGTTCACAATGACATCGTCAGATAATGACTTACGGGTGACAAGTAACAGTTTGATGCCAACCTAAAAAAACTATTTACTGTTTTTTTTAGTATGGCAACAAACATGAATTATCGATTACAGATATGGAGTAAATAATCGATTTCAAAACCCTGTGAATTGCATTGAAAATGTTATAAAATATCTTATTCGGCAACACCTATCTCTACTTTCGGATATAAGTGATAGAGGAACCAATCTCATTAAATGAACAAAGTGGGCGTGCATCAATTATATGCAAGTATCGATTTTTCACATTGTAGCCGCTAACTTGGAAATTAATTTTCTTCACTTAGACCAGTTTTCTGAAAATAGTACTGAAGAAAATAGTTAAGAGTAAATATCAACTTCTTTTCGTAAAAGTTTTATTTCTGTAGGTGTTCAGGTCGAAAACCGCCAGTCTCCTTTGGTTTTATTATACCTCTGCTTACCCCTTCATATAATCGTGAGACTTAGTATGAATGTTAAAAATATATATGTTTGTTTGTGAAATATACGCTTCTTTGTTATTCATTTAAATTAATTCGAAGTATCATAAGTAAATCCGTTTTCTCATTCTAATTGCTGCACAAAATCACTGGTATTTGATTAACAATTAATTATAAGATACATATACATTTCTGATTAATTGTTTAATTGCACGTGCTATAATTAAACTATTATTCGTGGTAGTAATATAACTTATCTCACAACGACAATTCGTTTGTATGTATGTGTGTTGTAATATTAAGTGCAGGATGTATATAACATAACTGGTATTTAGTCTGTTTAATTTCTACATCCTCATGTTGACCTTATGCAGACAGGCTATTGGAGCTGTTCTGTGCGGCAACATTTCGAATTTAATATATGTACTAATGTCGGTGATGTAATTACTAAATACCATGTCCTTACAGAATAATTTCGTAAGTCTGCCTTTGGTCTTAGTTTTAGTAACAGAGATTATAATGACCTGGAAACCAGGATACTTTAATATGCACTTCTGTCTTTTTCTAACATGGATGTGCTAGTATTTAGGAAGCCTCCACAAAAATGTGTCCTTTGTAACATTTCGTTGAGATAACCTAGCCGGTTGTTATCGTGCTCGGTTTAAGTTTACTCGGCGTCTATACTTCTTCATTATCCTATCTATCTATATAAACGTACTTTTTCGACCGAGGTTACAGATTCCTGTTTTTTAAAATACATCTCCTGTACGATATGACTTTTATAGTGAGTTGTTTGTTTACCAAGTCAGACACCTGATAGTAAAGTAACCCAAAGCCACAGGACCTACATCATTTTAGCATATTTTTACAGTATTTGTATTAGTTCGAAAGCGGACCAACTTAATTATAGTTTTGTGTGTTCAAGGTTAATAGGAATTTCTTCTTTTTCTATTCTACTTATGCTTACAAATGGGTTAAATTATTGTTTGAGTAACTAGACCCAAACAATAATATATAACAAGGCTTATAACTATGTATAATGCAAGCTTATCTACTTAATTACAAAGTCCTAAACTATGCAATAGAAGTTATTGTAAAAAAAATCGTCGTGTGTTGTGGGTTTGATCTCCACACGGGATGATGTATGTTCCACAAATAGTTGTTTCTAGTCGGGTTGTTCTTTACGTACGTTGTTTTAACGTTTGTGAAAGCCCCACATAGACACAGGATATATTCCTAGTTGGAGGGCTATCTCCTTAAAAAGAAAAATAACTAAATTTAAAATTTAAAAAACCCCCGACACAATATTCATTTGATACCCATATTGAACAATTTTAATTTGTGGAAATTTGTAATTTTCTGGTGGCGGCCATCTTGGATTTGAAATTTATTATAGTTTATAGTATTCTACTCGTCAAGCCCTTTCATTTGATACCCATATTGAGGGAGTTGTGAAAAAATATATAATCCGCCATTTTGTGGTGGCGGCCATCTTGGACCGATTTTTATCAAACGTAGCTAAGAACACTCCCGACTAATTCACCTTTCAAATAAAAAAAACAAAATTAAAATCGGTTCATCCGTTCGGGAGCTACGATGCCACAGACAGACACACACACACACACACACACACACAGACACGTCAAACTTATAACACCCCGTTTTTGCGTCGGGGGTTAATAATGTTGACCTAAAACGACGTACATCTGCCTTTAGAATTACAGTCTTTAAGGTGATAATTGGTCTATATATAATTACTCTACATAGCCGCTGGGTGTCTATCAGTCACCAATAACCCGATAGAAGTAAAAGCAAAGCAACACCATTACTTATCCTCACCAAGCGTATGCAAATACACAACCAGTCGACTATAAATAACAAAGTTTTGATTAGAAAACCCTTTAAAACACGATGTATATTCATATGTACATTCATTATGTGTATCTGATGTGTCCGGGGCAGATACATGTATTATTGATGTGTTCTAGGAAAGCTGTGGACTATTTTAATGATCTAGTAGGTACAGTAGGCTTCGTGTTGTTTAGATGGTGGTATTAATTAGATGCGTAATTTTTGTATGTTCAGTGGTAGTGAAAGGAGGCGCTTAGAAACCGTTTGGTATTTAAATGTGAAAGTACACGCAAAGAGAGTTTTCTTTTTTATTTGTTCTTTTTTTAAAATACGACTGCTGCGTAAGGGCTTATTTCTGTATTACGGGAATTTGTACATATTCAAACAAGAATACGAAGAACACTATTTTGTGGTTTCCAGACTTTTTTTGCCATAGACCACTTTCAAATTTTTTTTTGTTCCGTTGGAACCCTTGCAGCTATAAATTTATTCCGCCAAGTAAAATCGGTATATTTGGACAAAAGTTAGATTGGGATAAAATTTTAAAAAATTATCTTGTCCCTACGGACTGACCTGTATTTTTTAGAAATTTTAGTTCTTTATTATCGAGATAAAATAAATTTTCGTGGATCTCCGCTTACGAATTGTGAACCTCCATTTTTTTCTCAAGCTAACGTAAATCCCTGGAGGTCCACCTGGACCACTTTGTGAACTAAGGATCTAGACTCAACAGATATTCGTGAATCGCACAATTTTTTGTCCGGTGTGGGGATTGATACTGCAACCACTCCGTTATTCGTGCAGTTCGATTGCCGTTTCGGGTAATGATTAATTTGTATATACTCTAGTCTTACGGCCATAGGGTTGTGGTTGTACAGAGCTAATATTGCTCACACATTTTGATAATTATGGATTTAGATCCCTCATAATCTAGTCTGTGGAAAATGCCGTGGTTAATATTGAAGTTTATGCAATGTACTACATTGCATAAACTTAAGGTTATTCTCGTACTAAATAAATTAATCGTGGCCTATAGCCATGAGGCACATATGCAGACTTTGGGCTATTACTCAGAATATCTTGACAGAGATATAAAATAACGCTTTGCCTATCCCGGGAATTGGACCTGCGATCTTACACGTCAGCAGGCACATTCATTGCCGCTTATGCACAAAGGCCAAGGTCAATATTTATGTGCTCCGTGAATAGTTGTTCCAACATTGTGTCAAATGTTTTAATGTTTGTTAAATCCCCAGCAACACAGGTATAAATTTCACTGCCCAAAAATATTAAATTGAATCCCCTTACAGAAATCTCGAACATCACAATCGGGATCTTAGAACTCTTGTCAGTACGCCAAACGCTTTCACACACGTCACTGGGCTCGCCAATGCTCATTTTAACGACATGATATATTACGCACTACAATAAAACATTAATTGAACGAACGCACTAATTAGTTAATCTTTACGAAGCACATTAATTACTTCCTGCCGTTAATGTTTAATTGAATAACAGTTACATGCACTTCCTTTTAACTCTTTATTATTTTACAATGTGCACATTATGATTGTCGACGGAAGATCATTGTCGAATGTAACTGTTTGTTTATCAGAATAATAATTACTTTGCTCTGTTTTCTGCATATATTTCTTTCCTTGGTGGCCTGTGAGGGAGAGAAAGAGAAACGATAACTTAGTGGACCAGGGAGACCGCTGGATCGCAATCACCGAGAATTTGACCTCCCAGCACGCACCTTTGACTTTTCTATGTTATGTACATAATTAATAGTTAACGGCGAAGGGAACATCAAGCAGAAATTTTCATACCCGAGAGTTTTCTATAATGTTCTTGAAGATGTGTATTAACTATTAACCTTTTCATTCTGAGTAAAGGCTCTAAGCCAGTAGTGAGTCGCTTTGTAAACAGGGTTGATAGTATTATTCGTATTATGGAAGAAATTAGCAGATGCGTATGCACTTATACATAGGAATGTGTAAGTGCATACGCATCTGCTAATTTCTCGTTTTTAATATATACCAAGTCCTTTAAGTGTAACTTTGCCACTCTCGTCAAGTGCTGTCAGGTCGAGCCGCACAATGCACATGGGGCAAACACTTTTCTGACGTAATAGTTGCGCCATACGCAATATCAAAGTCAAACAGACTTTGGTTAAATTTACAGTTTAGGTTGTACTATGCCTTGGTGATTATACCTATATATACTTGCTTACTACCAAGATGGCAAACAAGCATATGATTGGCCTAATGATATGCGGTGATTGAAAATTATAAGAGCTCCAAAAAGTACCAAAGCCTTTTGCGAGCTTACAATCTTTAAAAAATAATTCGCTCTGATACCAGGGATTGCGGTAAAAACTATCATGGCCTGGGGGCTAATGCTGCATAAGCACATCGTCTGCTCAAATAGCCTGAAAACACTAAGCCAACAGAATTACAATACAAAGTTGTTTCTGCTGGAAGTATTGACTCCAAAATAGGCTGCCCCAATTTAAGCAGAATTACATAAGCTTAAATCCTCTATAGCGATAGGCTATATATACTCTAGTATATTTTTTACATTTAATAATAAAATACCCTGATATAATATTACGTATAAAAGCTATACATCAGATAAGATATAGTGCGTAAGCCGGCGTGCGTGTGCGCAGTGTTCCGGCTAGCGGTAGCGTTGTCAACTACTATCAACTCGACGTGTCGACACCACGGAATGATTAAAGTTACAACTACGTTTATTTTATCGTACAAATGATCCTATACCTTCGTAGATATTGGATCATTTCAGTTTAGTTCCCTTAGTTTGAAAGTATTTTTACATTCAAACAAAGTACTACATCCCACCACAAAAACTTACGCCACTTCGCAGGTCTAATAATACCCATAGCTTACTCAACAACCATCTTTTTAATATTGATATCAACAGCAGCTCTTTATACATGAGCTGTATAAAGACCAAGGATGTTATTACACAGCAGAAGCGTGAGCAACCAACGGCTTTTCAACAAATCAGAAGCAATAAAAATTTATATTTCATCTACTAAATTTCAGGAATTGAGATAGTATGAGTAACCGACCACCCTAGGAACACAATAAGTGTGCTCCAATGGCCCAAATGCGAATATATATAAAGTATGAAAGCCTACGCTTCTCTATCTAATTTACTAACTACGTTTTCATCTTAGTCTTCCAGTGAACATAGGTACTAAAAAGCTACCCAAAGGGAACTGTCCATTATTGGCTTGGCGTGAACAGAATTCATAGATAAAAACAATTAACGACGATCCTACGGTCGACGGACAGTAGGTTGCTGCGCCCATATAATGACAATTATTTGGCTTTTGAGTTGGGCAAGATATCAAAACAATTTAAATCCAGTAGCCCAGTTCCTAGATAACATTTTAGTAACATATGAATCAGAATAATAAAAAAAAATTGATAAAAGCAATGATTTTTCATTTCAAATACCTTTATATAACAACAAACGAATTAAGAACACGGACACAAAATTTGTTATTTTTCCAATTCCTACTGGTTAATGCTTCTAAATTAATATATAATTATTATTCTCAGTGACTGTCCATTCTAAGCCAAAACCCCCATACAAAGTGGACAGTTCCCTTTGGTAGCAATTTTTAATTTAAATAGTTTATAACATAAGACGGCACGGATATCGCAGTGATTTAAGTGGTCACCTCGCCACTGCCAATGCGCCGAGTGTTGTGGGTTCGAATCCTACAAGGAACAAAAATTTGTAAAATATTCGTAAAAAAATTCGGAACAACCATTTGTGCCCAACTGGTTGTTTCGAGTTTGACTGTTCTTTGTGTCTGTTGTTTGAATGTTTGTAAAGTCCCCCGCGTCACAGGAATTATTCCTAGTGCGGGAATTGTTCTTCAAAAGAGAATAAATAGTGCAAAATAGTGTAGAAAAATAACCGCTTATTATATGGTAATTTAATATAATATTGTCTTCTGTTTACGGGAATGTTATTCATTGAAATTAAACTACTATATACGGATTTTATCGCTTAACACTTTCCCCGACGTTTCGGGTGCTTTTCAGCAGCCATGGTCACGGGGAGAAAGTGTAAACCAAAAATAAATAGATTTAATAGTTTAAATAATTTTATTAGCTTATAAATTAGTCAAATAAAATCAATAGTAGTAGTAGAGTAATATTTTCAAAATTTTGTAATACAGTGATAAATAAACAACGCGATAAAATCCGTATATAGTAGTTTAATTTCAATGGTAATTTAATTTCACCGTTTTGCTTGTTAAATATATATATACTGTGAAGTGCGTGAGAACCATCATCCTATATCCAAATTAGTATAAATGGTTAGCCCAATATTAAATCCTTTACACATAATCTTTCTTTACACACATAATTAACTATACCAGGCAGTATCGTGATGGTTAGCAGGCAATTGACTGCGTGTAAGACATCATCCTATATACAAACAAGTGAAAGTGGTATACCTCTCCCAAATTTCAACCTTTCAGTATTACACAAAATCTCTATTAATATAACGAGATGGGTGTAAAAACTCAAGATTCAATCTCTTTGTCTTCATGTGACCTTTTTTTTTCATCCGCTTTTTGTAATGTCCAACTTCTACGCAAAAGCTAGATATCCCCTGACCTTATGACCTTGTGACTCCTATATCTCGGGGATCTTTTTACCCACAAGGCCCGTATAACTCGACCGAGGGATCACGCCAAGGTGTCTGCACACCAAGTTACAAGTAAATCGGTCTAGTGATTCCGGAGCTATGCCTGTCACTAACAAACTGTCACTAACAGACAGACACACAGACACACAGACCCACATCGTGTTTTCACTAACCTCTTCGAAGAAGACTCAGAGGTTAATAAGCAATATCAGGCAGTAGCTTCATGGTAAGAAGGCAATGAAGTAGGTGAGAGCTACCATTTTATTTACTAGACATAAATACTAGGTTCTGCCCGCGGCTTCGCTCGCGTACCCAAATGTAGGTTAGGTTACATTAGTACTAGTACTTTTTTCTGAATGAAAGGTACCTTATGTCCTCTACAGTTCCCCTGACAAAGTTTATACAAAATTTTATAATGATCGGATAAGTAGTTAAGGCGTGAAAGCGTTATAAGCAACAAAACAAACTCACATTCGCATTTATAATATTACTAGATGTGCCCGCGGTTTCACCCACATTAATAGTTGCTGCGCCTCCCCTGTGGGTCGTAGCGTGATGTTATATAGTCTATAGCGTTCCTCGATAAATAGGCTATCCAACACTTAAAGAATTTTTCAATTCGAACCAGTAGTTCTTGAGATTAACGCGTTCAAACAAACAAACAAACTCTTCAGCTTTATAACATTAGTATATGTAGATTACCAGATTTTGCTTCGCTCGCGTAAATGAAGGTTATATTAGTAAAAGAAAATTCTTTTGGATGCAATGTACTTTATTTCCTTTTTTGTTCGCCTGGGAACGTGTTTGCGAAATTTCATCATGATCTCACTCACTAACTTTCCTATTCATAATATTAGTTAGTATAGTGTAAGAATGAGGTGTGGTCATATTTAAGGTAATTTATATCATAACAAGTAGTAAACAAGGCTACTATAGGACGTAGGAGTAAAAAAATTACATTCGCTTTGAGTACCTGGTAATAATAAGCAATACCAGGCTGCAAGCCTTTTTTTTATTTTTTTTTTATCGTGACTCGGCAAAGTGATTGTAACGGACCTGATGGAAAACCCAATTACAGTCCAGAGACAGTGACGAAGAGGAGAAGATAGGTGTCTTCTAGTCATCGTCAGTGTCAAGCCGGTCTGACCAGATGCCTCTTCACACTACGTTTGAAGGACCCAATGTCATAGAAGGGAGGGAACACATGAGCCGAAAGACTGTTCCAAAGTTGTATGGTACGGAATAAAAAGGAATTGCTGAACCTTTTGGTGCGAGACGGGATTGTGCTAACCGTCAATCGGTGATTACGAAGACCAGCACGTGTGGTTCTCAAAAGGAAGGGGGAAGGTGGGATGAGGTCAAATAACTCTTCGGAGCATTCGCCATGATAGAGGCGATAGAAAACGCTAAGGGACGCAATGTTATAAGGTATTATGGTAAAAGTGCAATAAAGTGCGTAGCAGGCAATCTCCTTTAACCAAATTAGTGAATGTGGTATAAGAGTCCTGTTTAATATTAAATCCTTTAGCCCTACACGTAATAAACAATTCACACACAATTCTCGAAGTTGACTCCTATAACAAGTTTCCAAGCGGCATTAATACGTTGAAATATACAAGTTGCAGTTGGCTCTCGGTCGAGCGCGCGTCAACTATTATCGACGGGGACGTATCGACGTATCGACGCGGCAGATTTATGCGACGGCCTCGGCATGTGTTAATTAATATCTAACAACTAATATCGGAGTTTCACCGGTTACATGAAACTAGAGCTGGCTGGATAACTGTTGAGGTATTTTATGCTTTTGTTGATTTGTAGTTGTGATGGTACTTGTGAGATTCGGATACGGTCTTGTAATATGTACATACATGCATATTACAAGACCGTTAGAAACGCCTGTTGTTAGTCAATAAGATAGGCAAAGATGTATAATATTATGGGATAGCAGATAACAAAGGTAAATTATAGCCACATTTATTTCTCACGTCATAAACGGCGACCCTAATATCCATCACTTGGTGCACTTTCAAACGTCGAGCTGTTATTAAGAATTTTGTATCTTCAGAAATTCAATCGCATTTTCCTGATATAGGTAATGTAGTAAGGATCTCATGAATCAACCAAGCGAGCATAAGCTAAAACTTATGCATTGGGATTAACGAAGAATATTAGCATATAATTAATATTATTGCTGTGCATTAGGTCTCGGGTTTCGTTCCCGGATTAGGCAAATTGTCATTATATCGCATCACGGGGTTTAGAACTGGGCCTGGTAGACGGCAGTATCTGTCGAAATGGGGGTGAATCTGTTGGTCAGTGTATTGGCCCCAAACGAATTCCACTTATAAATATTGTTCTAGAAAAATAAGGTCTACTGTCGTATTTAACAAGACAACGTTACGATCTCCCAGATGGATTAAGCTAGTCAGTGTTTGCCACTTGAACAAGCTTTGTGGCTATGGGTTATTATTAATCTATTGTTACTTCAGTTGCTAACTCTCTAAGCTATATTGGTTATGCATGTTTCCTCATAGTAGAGCCTCGCTGATTTCAGCATGAATGGGCTGGCTCGACCAGGGAAGTACTACCCTCTCGCAGAATATCGACGTGAAATCGCAGTGTTCCTACTGTTGTGTTTCGTTTGGTGAGTGAGAGTGCCGGAGGCCCAATCATCCTCTTTCCCCTTCCCGCTCCTTCTCCATCCCACTTCCTTTTTCCCCTAAAGGGTCAGCAACGCGCAAATGATGCCTCTGGTATTGCAGGCGTCCATAGGCTACGGTGACCACTTACCATCAGGTGGGCCGTATGATTGTTTGCCAACTTAGTAGTATAAAACAAAAACCTATATTCTCTCATACATTGCAGGTCAAGCCTCTCATAATTATAAGATATATTTTGCGGATTTTGATGCCTTTCAGAAATATCTACACATACATTAGTCATTTAGCCATTGTCATTGACAATTACTGCTTATATAGGTACATAAGGTCTCACAACTATAACCCTGAAGAAATAACTAGAGATGTATAAAGCCTCTATTTTTCGGCAGCTTTTAATAACAATTTGCCCGACCCGGGGATGGAACCCGATACCTCATGCACAGCACCACATCTTCTATTATCGTCTAATTACACTTAGTGCTGGCACTGACAATTTAGAAAACTTAATATTCCTCAAATCTATTCTTAGCCCGACCCGCAATTTGATCCTGAGATGGCTTATAGTGCAGCTTTAAAATAAACTTACAGACCTTAGTCACTAGGTCCACTATATGACATGGTATCTGGATAGAAACCCCAGCTAACTAAAATCCAGAATATCACCATATTATAAAGTCCCTCGCCGCGTCTGTCTGTCTGTCTGTTCGCGATAAACTCTAAAACTACTGAACGGATTTTCATGCGGTTTTCACCAATAGACAGAGTGATTCATGAGGCAGGTTTATGTGTATAATTTGTTAAGGTTACCCGTGCGTAGCCGGGGCGGGTCGCTAGTGATATAATAAAATATTACATTCAATCTACAAATATGCTTTCAATGTATTTTGATTTACCTACGTATGCATAATATCCAAATGAAATTAAAGAAAAAAGAGTGACTAAGTTAAATTGCACTTCATTTACAATAAAAAAATATAATAATAGGAATAAAATATAAATTTGCGGCTTTGTATAAAGAAAATCTGTAACGTTGTGGTTTTTCATACTAACTATTTAACCATCATGTAATTATAGCGAATCGAAACTACGAATACGGGCAGACACTAAGCGATATCTATAGTTTTAAATACAAATTGTATAAAATGTTATTGATATTATTATAATTAATAATTAATAAAACATGTTTTTAATAATATATATATATAATATAATTGCCGAAATATATAAGAATTTTTAAAATAGCCTTTTCATTTTGTATAGAAGCCAAGAAATTAGACGTAGGACATAAACGGCAATTTCATACGTAAAGACCGTATTAATATTAAGCCAACCTTATTTAGCAATAAAACAAACACATTCAACCTAAGAGTAGTTTAATATTATTACTTAGTAAAATACAAGTTACTTTTATAGGTATTCTAAAGACGAAGTTTTTAGCGTTTAGCTAAAATGTACAGTCGTGAGCAAAAATATCCACACATTTAAAATAACAGTGTTTATAGCTGTTGGTGAGGTTTAGCTCGTGTGCAGTAAAAGACCATGGTAATAGAGTTTTATGGGACAGTGTGGACGCAGATAGAGCTAATTTATAGCACTTTTGAGAACACCCACTAATTGTTTTCTCTTTTGGTCTTTGAGAGGAACAGGGAAAACTGCGGAGCGATCTTTGTGGGTAAACTTATTTGTTCTATTTTTGGTTAACGGAGATTATTAGCGATAAAGTAGCGATTCATATACATGTAAACGTTTAATAAAACTGATGACATAAATAACACGCTTATCTTTTGACGTGGGTTATTGAATTTTAAGTATTTGATGTATAAATCGTATCATTGTGTTATGCGAGTAACCATAAAAGAAAACAAAGACGCATTATAATTTAGAATTATCGTAATTTATATTGAAGATATAGAAAACAACGAAATGCTATTATTATCTTCTTGAAATCGTATTTTATATCATATACAGGATGTCTGATAATTAATGGATAATCTGGAAATGTCTTATAGTGGAACTGATGGCCGTTCAGGAAAAATATGAAAAAAAACTATCCTAACTACTACCTGAGATATGTGTTTTATTTTTAATTACCATACCACTTTATAGTACATATAACTTTCTTGTATACTACGATCATAAATGAATGAAATCCATTGGTTTTTTGTTGTTTTATTAATAAACACTAATTATGCTAATAGATAGACAGTCAAAAGTATGCTATGCTAATATAGCTTGCACTTTTTAATATATATTTTTTTTTCTTTTTTTTTTCTTTTTTCTGAATGGCCTTCAATTCTACTATAAGGCATTTCAAGGTTATCCATCCCTGTATATCTTATTACGCGATATATTGTTAATAAAAAATATCTAGAAATAATAACAATAGTACATATTCTATTCATCCAGAATAATACTATTTAGCTAAATTGCTAAAAAGATTCAGGGTTGATAGGTTAGTTTTATTTACGCGAGTGTCGGTTCGACTCCCAGCTGGACATGGCATTGTGCTGCCGTATTCATATGACAACACTCGATTTATAACTTCGCAAACTTAAACTTTACACTCGAAAGCCTATCACACTAACAAAAATAGCACTTATGTTTTAATACTTAAGAATTGCTTCGAATAAAATGCTTCGAATAAACAGTAAAAGTAAATTTGTTTAGAGACTGGCATCAAATGTATGGTCAGAAAGATCTTCGCGTAAACCTAGTAGTATATTTATCACTATTGTTCATTTAATTATTTTGCTTCGAATAATTATTCGTTTGATGGACTATCCATTCAGGCATTGTGTGGGCGATGGTAATATGATACTGTGTGGTTGGCTGCTGATAGGAAATTTATTTTATAGTTAAGTTTACAGAGTTATTGAGAGTTGATTATGTGTTTGCTATTTATGTGATAATATTGAAGATTCTTAAAGCAATTTTGCGGGAAGGCTATATAGGAACATAAATATACGTTATGATATATCTTAAGCTCCTTTTAAGTCCTCTTCTTTATGTTCTGATTTTGTGTCGTTGTTCAACACGAACGTGTTTAAATAAATTTCAATTAATGTAACATATTTTATTATTTTAAAATGTGTACAGACTACCAAAATATATCCTATCCTATAGATTTTTTCGGCACCATGGGCATTTTTTATTGCGCATTTTGTGCTAAGAAACCATTATTACCTAGACTGTCAACTACATTGCATCAGAATCTGCTCTTGTCTCATCGATACATCGAACAAACACAAATTAATACATTTTCACAATCATAATGGTAACTAAAACTGCCGCGCACATTTTCACATTTCCATTTCGATAACGGCTCCTAATCACCAACCAAAAACGGTCAGAAATAGATCGAAGTGATACCTTAAAAACTTCTAAGTCAATAAAACCTCGGAGGTACTATATCTTCCTAATCTGTAAGCTGATATTGCGCAATGTGATCCGCCATTGTATTGTCCCATCGAAACTTCTCGTAATTAAGTGTTGATCGGTATTAAATTACCGGCAGCTAATAAACAACGGACTTCAACGGGTTTGTTGAAAATCTTTTCTTCGACAAGTATTTGTTTTTGAGACGGGAAACCCTGTATTGTACGTACTAAAACGGCGAGAGATTTAAACATCAAGCATTTTTATGATTTTGGGAAGAAAAGATGTTAGTGCTATTGTTGTTTGTAGATTTTTGTTTGGGTGATAATTTATGCTGAATTTGAAAAAGGAAGCAATGTGTTGCCTACTAACGTGAGAGATAGCACACTATCGATACGGCACCTTCTTAATTGAGTCAAAAATCTAGTGCATCACAAAACAAAAAAGGCCGAGGTCTCCTGAAGGATGGCAACAACGAATTCCTAGATTTGAAGAAGAGAACTTTTATCCTGTATCTTTCTTAAATGATTTCAGGTGTTCTACGACAAACAATTGTTTTATATCAATCTATACTGACATACTGTATTACGTCCTGGGGTAGTGTTTCGAAAACTACTGTAATAGATCTGGAGAGGACACAGAAAGCCATCCTAAAAGTCTTACAATCGACCATTCTTATATCCAATAGAACAGGTATACAAGGAATGCAATGTCTTAACAATGCGCAAATTATTTATATTAAATACGGCTCTAAGACAACATAATCTACTAACCTATGACACTTCGCTATCTCAGGGTAGGAGGCGCTATAATTCAGTGGATAGATCAAAAGAATTTGAAAACTATATAAAAAACTATATATATATATACCAAATGTAAATATTGTTTATATTGTGACGAGAAAATAAATAAATAATAATTATTAGTATTATCTATATACATTTTGCAAATCGAAAGCTAGCATGTAACTTAAGTTTTCTTTCAAAAAGCAAGAGGGTAAAAATTTTAAAGTAAGTGTTTAATGACCAATAATTTACATTTTATAAGTTAATTTCTAAGGATTTATGTAGTTTTTATAAGAGGGGTACCTGGAACAATTTATCAGTTTTATAAAAACAGATACCCAAATTAAAATTTGTGTGGTGTATGCAATCACTATAAAATTGTTACACTACTAAAAATCTTCTCCATCCCTGAAGCTACATAGACTTTTTTTAAAGACATCATGTGTGCGTCAATATAAGCTAGTAGTTGATATAATTATAATATGTACTTTGATTGTACAACCAAATACAGATTATTACTCCACGACAAGTAGAATAATTAACTCAGCAAAACGGGTTTAAGAAAAACCCAAACAAAATACACGCAACTTATCCCTTTGCAAACGCAGCACAATCTAGAAGTAAATCATTAATTTTCTAACGTTTTGATATATCGCCACAGCTGTAGCTAACAGTGCAACGTGTGCAAACAAACACTTTCTCCTGCGCCCGCGCACGCGACCACGACCGGTCCGGGTTCGATTCCCGATAACAGCACTCTTAATGAGAATACCAGTTAATTGATTTATTGCACTAGATCTTCTAGTAGAAAAGTGTTGCGTATAAATTATATGGAGGTCTATATTTGGTAGTGTTAATTAATACTTTGAAGGTTCGTATTGCATCATTCAAAACAATATTATATGTACATACATAGGATTAAGTGTTTCCTGATGGGGTTAGCAGAGATTTTGGATTCAATTTGTTACCATCTTTGCATAATTGACTTGCTTCTATCACTCTCATTATTTCCCGCACGCTCTTTGGGTTTAGATACTCTTAAATATGACTTATCTCTTTGATTTAGTTAAAGAACGTCAAACTTTTCTTCCTCTGACTGCACCATTTATATTTGATTTAAATACTTCTTTGTTAAACCTATTATCATTTACTAGATTTTGCCCGCGGCTTTGCCTGCGTTAATCTAGATTTCGTTTATAAATTTCTGTCCCTCGGCAACAGTACTTTTTTTTCTGGATAAAGGATCCGTATAATTTGCATACACGTTGTCAAAACTGTGACAACGTGCATGCGAAATTTCATGATCAGTAGTTACAAACTCACATTCACATATATAATATTAATTAGGATTTTCCACACTAATCCTTTCCAATTATTGTTTAAATGCATTTCACGCAATACTGCTCAAGAAATAGTTTTGTTGTATAATTCAATCTTTATTTATTTCTTCAGTTAATATTGTATCGGATGTCTTAATCCGTCTGCATTTATTTATTTTACGCGATTTTTTTGTTTTACGCGAAATATGTGTTTCTTTAGGATATTCGAAATATACTCACAGCTGAAGACGGATATCCGTAACATGTGGCTAAAATAGACCTGACCAACAGCTTTACACAACAGGATTAACGATTCCTTCTCTTAGACTAACTGACCAGCAGCTGCGAGCATTAGACAGAAATTCAACAACGTTTTCGCCGGTCTAGTAATCTAAACAGATATGTTTAACACTTTTAGACCTCTGGCTCTTTCTTTGCTACCTATGACGTAGATATAAATCGCAAAATACAACTGAAATAAACCACTACCCAACTATTCATAGATAAACAGGCGTAATATTACACTAATCACAAACACTCCATAACAGTAGCCAATAATACAGACAGATATAATTATATAAAAAACATATTTGTTTTTTTATTGCTCACGAATTGGACCGTTACCTCAAATTACAAGTACGTGTATGTATGTTTAACCAAATTGCCATGCTTAACAGGATAATTAGTAATGTCAACATAGGTATATAGAAAAAATAAAATGCTAAGCGAAATTGAAGCATCGCTATCGCCTCGAGCAAAGTTTAGGCTGTAGTTTCGCTTGACGTACTGTTTGTAGCCTTCGGTTGTATTTAAGCGGTTTTTGTTAGTCCAATGTTGGATAATTATGTTATGACTGACGTCAGACTAAGACCTGATTAAGTATTGTACTACAAATATGGGGCGTGAGTAGTTATAATATTCTTGCAAGATTTGTAAATCTTAGACACTTAAATAAAGACTTCGTGTTGTTATTGAGACCCGGCAGATTGACCGCGTACACTAATGCAAGTTTATCATACGAGACAGATTTTAGCATCTGTCAAAGCAGAAATAAACTCCAGGTGCTCGTGGGCTACACGACTAAGATTTTGACTAGCAACAATAAAAATAACATGTGATTTAACCATTGAGTGCCTTTGTCCTTAGATTGTGGCGGTTAAGCGACAGTCACTCCATAAAAAACCTGATAATGACTAATCGTAACACAAATTAACTGAAATCCAAAAGATGCGTAAGACTTCATGTCTCATGAGTTATGACTCAAAATGCAAATTTTACTCAAACAGCCGCAGCTGCAATGAAGCAAAAAGTCATTAGGCAAAGAATTCATTGCTGACTATGAGCGAAGTCTATCGCAGACTTTAGACGGTTAGTTTTTGCGAACGCACTCATTCACTGACCCACAAGCTCGCAGCGATTCGTAAGAACTATCATTTTAATCCAATTAATGTCAAGATTATCATAAAAACCCGCGTAGCGGTGTATGTAGGTGCACATTATGTGCTTACCAATAATCATTTAATTACGAAGGTAAATAGATATCGGAATGCGAGCCATTACAATAATGTATGCGTATGACATATTCTAATAAAATCTTATGTGAGAAGTCGTATTCTGGAACGGATGTGTGTGATTTGAAAGGCGAGCTGATATCTTCTATTTACTTATCGTTCTTATTTTAAAACGATAAGTCCTAGAATTAAAACATCTGATTAATATAAAAATACTGTTGCGAAATTGGTGGCATCGATTCGTACATACGTTTATATACTGCCAGTTCATTAAACAAGCTTACGGTTCACTTTACATTATTATCAAGCGAGCCGCTTATGCGGTTAACATAGCCTATGATCGTGTATGAATGTTTTAATATTCTCCATACATATTTTCTGCCTTTTATTTTTTTTATATGTATTAATATTTTAAACACATTTACAAGACACAACTTTACAAAATATTCATTTTATTTCTTAAAAGTCCACACCGTATGTACCTTTTTACTTTTGACGAATGACATGTACTCATTGTTCACAGGTAGGTACATATTTAATCAATTTTCCAGAAAACCAGAATAATCACGTGTATTAAACGAGTACGAACAGAAATACTATGAAGATTAACTTCTAAGTTTCAACGATTGAGACGACCGTAGCCTACCAGGCTGATCCTTGTTTACCAGATGTGTTTATAAAAAAAAGAGACGTACTTATTTATTTTTATAATGCTGCCTACTTCCTAGCAGTTTATTTCCTCTTTATAATATGGCACCGACATTTTATTAACAAGTTCTTGTGTGTTCAGAATAAGGAGCCAACCTGTAGCGCCTGTGTATCGACGGTACGTCCGCGGCCGTAAGGAGCCCCGGTTTACTCAATATACTATTTGCATATTAGTCTGATAAATGGAAAGATGTGGAGTAGCTAATTATGGGTCGGTACAGTTATTTTGTGCTAAAAAGAAAGGGTAGAGACTACCGTATATATAACTTGCTTCTACCCACGTGATCACCTGTGTGAAACCCACGGGAACACATACCGAGATAAAAGTATCCTCTATAGTAATTAAGGACTTGGTCTATCAGTGTACTAAGTTTTCTTTAACCTTCAATGTTGGAGTAACAAATATATATTGAATGTTAGTCATGGTGGAGAAAATTTACGGGGCGACATAAATGACCACTTAATGTTTAAGAAAGAGCTTAATAACTTACTTAAATCTAAATGTTACTACTCAATTCAAGAATTCAAAAATGTTTTGATGTCGATATCTACACATATTGTAATTTTACTTACATTTTAACTCAATATAACATGTTTTAGGCATTATTTAACCAAGAAATTTATAGTAATGTAATGAGTACTTATTTATATTGATGTAGGTAAATATAATATTTTATTTAGTCTAAGAAAACACTTGCAAACCGATACGGTGAAACATGGTTTGGACAATAATGTATTAACTTACACCTGACAACGTGCCTATGTTTATATAATATCAGCCCTGTATTAAACTGTCCCACTGCTGGGCGCGGGCCTCTTCTCAAGAGAAAAGGGTCTAGCTGTAGTCCACTACGCTGTCCCAGTGCGCGTTGGTAGACTCCACATATCTTCGAGAACATTATGGAGAACTCTCAGATATGCAGCTTTCCTGTCTATGTTAACCTTCCCCGTTAAAGCGAGCGACAATTAATTATTTAATTCGCATATAACTTCGGAAAGTCAGAGATGCGCGCCTTGGGATCGAACTCGAGACCCCTGCGTGGCAGTCTAATGGTCTCTCATTAGGCTATCGCTGCTATCCCATGTTTAACAATTATTAATTTGGTTTGAAAAGACTAACCTAGCCAGATAATATATAAGATAGGTGTTCCTGCACCTGCGCATGATATATAAGGAATACCTATCATGCGCAATTGTGTTTGCGCACACTGGCCTATAAGTCTAATGTGCGTAAGCACAATTGCACTGTATATTCATTCATTCATATAGTCCGATAGGACGATGAGACACATCTCATCGTCCTATCGGACTGTTGTATCTATCTCATCGATTATGTGAACTCGAAAAAAGAGTTCAGTTCTCAAACTCCAAGCGTTTGGAGTTTATAAATCAAATAAATATTATTTTTCTTAGGTGCAGGGATGAAACATCACTATGTTTTTACGCTGGGCTGTTACTGAGAAATTCTTAATAGAATAACTTAATATAAGAAATCGGTGACATAACAGGAGGTTCTAATCTAGGACCTCATGTTCCTAGTAGACCAACGAAGCAGTCAGTAGAAGCAGTGATTCCTTTGGCGAATATATACCAACTAATTAAATATTTTGGTTGTAAATGTCAAATATCAATATGTAGCTTTATGACCCAATAAATAAACCATCATTCCGCATTAAAAAAAACGCCTAACAGACATCAAAAACTCACCCTCTATTACGGGGGACTATAACCCAGCTTATAATAAAGTGGTGGGAAATGAGCTTTGGTCGGTATTGTCCATGTATAGAGTGAATAGCAACCTCACACGAGCTCTGTAATCTCTTTATGACGATTCCAGAGTTTGTGTTAGGATAAATGGGACTTACACAAAATGGTTTAGTATCGAAAAAGATGTTAGACAAGGATGTGTAGCGTCACCCTAGCTGTTCAACCTATACATGGACAATTGTTTGAAAGATTTAAAAGATTGTGAATGGGGATTAAGAATGAATGCGTTATTTGTCAAATGTCTTTTTTATACCGACGACTAAATAATACTTGCATCATCGGCGGAAGAGTTGCAGGCGACGGTAAATTTGAGAGTAAAGGAATGAAACTGAACGTAAGCAAGACGAAAGTAATGGTATTTCAAAAGGAGGAGTGCATGACGATTTGTAATATTATGATTGATGGAGAACAAGTGGAACAAGTGAAAGAGTTTGTATGTTTGGGTACTTTGTTTACAAGGGATGATACATACGAGGGAGATATTGAAAGTGTATCCGAAAAGGCACGTTTGGCTGTTCATTGAGGACTATTAGGTCCGTAGTCTCTGCCTTTCCTCTGGGAAATAGGCGTGAATCTATGTATGTATAACCGGACTGCTCGGATGGCACAACATTTTAGGTGGTCACATCATCACTGCCAACACTGTCAATGAGCTGAGTGTTATAGGTTCGATCTCCATTCGCGACAAAAGATTATCCACAAATAGTTGTTCGGTGCTTGGATATTCTTTGATCTTTAAATGTTTAGTTTTAAAAGATTTATCAAATCCTCCCACGAACAAATAAGTTATAAACCCTTCAGTTTATTCATTTAGTTGAGACGTAACTGCCATTTGAGTGCAGGCGCGTGCGAGATATAGTGAATCCCCTAACTACGCCTCCACGTTTCTAATAGCCACACTTATAATATTAATTAGTCTTCCATTTTCCAACCAACTTTAAAACTGTTTACACGAAAAGGTTTCTTTTAAATGCTATTTGTTGTTGTATATAAAATAACTTTACTATCAAATCTGCCTACCCCTTCGGGTATATTTAGTTGTGAATATAAATGCAACAACTTTTCTAAAAATATAACAGCAGCTTTCGTAAACAATATACTTATTAAACATTGCCACGGCGGCGGTCAAAAAAGAAAGATGAAAGTACTCATTTTCACAGAAATAAAATAAACTTTTGGATACAAATTATTTGTGTTACGCAACTCGCTCCAGACAAAAAGACTTTGTTATTTGAGCTCCAAAGTATGAGATCGTACTTCAGACTTGCAGACTTTTGGGAAAAAGAAGTTAAATAACCGATCTTCACTTTTGTAATGATTACTCTATGCAGTGCTTTGATATTCACGAAAAATCCATGCAATTTTAATGTAGTTATTGAGGTGTATACGTAAAGCAATGTTGTCAAAGACAGTTTTGTGATAGGTGATTATTTGTACAAACTGTATTTACGCAACACTGTTCTATATATGAATTATTTTGTGTAGGATTATTGTAGATAGTTATCATAGTTTATGAAAGCTTGTAATACTAGAGGGTTTTATTCACGTGTCAATCATTGGAAAGTAAAATAGGAGGAAAGAAAAGGAAATCAAGCATATGTGAATACTTAATCACCGAGTGAAATGAGAGAGAATGAAATAAACATTTATTGCCACATTGAGACACAACAAATATACATCAAACAAGATTAAAAATATTAGTAGCATATATAATATCAGCCCTGTATTAAACTGTCCTGTGCTGGGCACAGGCCTCTTCTCAGTGTGGGAAGAGTTAGACCATAGTCTACCAAGCTGGCCCAGTGCAGATTGGCAGACTTCACATACATTGACGGTTTGGCGATTAAAAAGAGTGGCTATGAGTTTCTTGCCCGTTCTTCTCATGAGCCCTACACCCTTGCTTTGCTGAACGTGGCAGTAAATGTACATTCACAGAAAAAATTATGTGTGACTTTGACATTCATAAGTGTTACCTTGTAATCTAATTTAATTTTTTTTTTTTTGTGATACATACATATTTTCGAGAACATTTGGATTGGATACGATTTATTTATACGACGATTGGATGAATTGGAACATTGGAGAATTCTTGGACATGCAGGTTTCTTTACAATGTTTTTTTTTCTAAAGAAAAGCGAGCGATAATTAACTATTTAAAACACACATACATTCAAAAGCTATCCGAGATTTAAATGTCACTCTTTTCAAAAAGCGGTTAAAATGTTATTTAGCTGAGAAATGTTTTTATAGTATCTCGGATTTACTCATTAATGACTTTAAAATGTAATATTTTCTTTTTTGTGTCATATAATTGTAATTGATTTTGTTTATTTCTTAATGATTAGATATAATTATGTGTAATGACATTTATTGCTTTTGTTTATTAATAATATATTTAATTTAATGTTCTATCTGTCATGTAAAGAATATTGATAGACTATTATTGAATGTGCATTTAACTAAATTATCATGTATTTAACATTTTTATTATTGTACACCCTATAGGTATGTTGCAGTGAAACATACTAAATCTTACCACCTGTATCTATCCTGTACCTGTGACAAATTTTTTTTTTTAAATTTTTATAAATTTCATTTTGACCAGTTAGAGATGCGCGCCTTGGGATTGAACTTGAGACCTCTGCTTGGCAGTCTAACGGTTGTCCACTAAGCCATCGCTGCTGTACAAACAACCATAAAATGTAGATACAAATAATAATGTACGTGAATATGTCTTATGCCTGCAGCAATCTGGTATTCAGTACAGTTTTCAACTGAACCCTGTAGTTGTGTCAATTTGTCGCCTGTAGTAAGTGCTCTATGGGGGCCATTACTTAAAAGTAATAAGGCACTCACTACAGTCACAACAAATTCGTCTATTTACTGTAATAGGGTGGTACATCTTCATGCAGGCCGGTTTATTAGAGCTGTCACCAAATAATTGGCTATGACGCATTCTTTCACCCGTAAAATGAACGCAATTTTAACACATATTCGTGTGTTCAGTCGAAATACCTGTATGCGCCATGTGATACGATTATTACACACTATGCAGGCTGACCATATGGTCAGCCTGCATACACTGCGCAAAAATGTTGTGAGTTCCTGAACAGTCAAGAGGTGAAGGTAAAGCAGTGGCTGATATGTGTGTAATGTCTTTAGTGCTAAACGAATGGGTTTGTTCGGTAATACGTAAAAATAAAGAGACCTATGTACGTTTCTCTCATAATTAAAATGTTAAAGGAAAATTGTGTCGGTTTTACAGCCAAAGTTATTAAAATGATTGGGAAGAAAGGAACCTGTCACGCACCCTCGGATTGGCCACCCAAACTATTGCAATAGAAAAAGGTTGACAATACCGAACTCCTCTGGATAAGGATGGCCATGACGTGGGATCCGTGCGTACTCTTAACTTGCAGTATTCCACTTCGAGCACAAAATATGCGTCGACACATGTTTCCCCTCAGCGTTAGGTATCCTCAAGACCGTTTGGTAACGAATGAGGCTCATTCGTTGCCAGTAGTTCTCAGTAGCAGTGCGAAGTCTTGCAACGTTCTTCGCAGTCGGCAATAGGATCGTTCTTATTTTAGTCCAATTGTCCATAATTTACAGTATTGCAGCTACATGCATTTCATTCTAACACGCATGGGAGAAGACACGTATACTCCACATAGATAATATTGATTTAATTCCCTTGTCGTGTCCCGATCGAGTGATAACGCCGCACGAATCAGATCCTATTAACATACCGACATACTAACTAGCGTTTTATATGAAAACATTCCGTATGTTGCTCACTTAATTGGGTATTAGTGCGGAATGGTTATAGCCAATTTGTGGAGAGGGTTATTGATGTTATGGAGGATGTTAGCCTCTGTATGAGTAGGGTTGGTAGTACTAGGTTTGTATAGCTTGTTTCAAAGACTTGAAAATATTACTATATATATATTATATCAGCCCTATATATAAACTAAAAAGATTGGTGAGGTTTATAAAATTAAAATACTATTTACGAATTTTATCGCGGTATTTTAAGTACAAAGTAGTTTAATTTTAATGTGTAGCATGTACGTTAACGTTAGGCATTATTGTTGCATCTTATATTTAATAATATAATATAATATCCTACCACATACACACAACACCATCTAGCCCAAACTAAGCAGAGCTTGTACTATGGGTACTAGACAATGGATAAACATACACATGTACTTTCTTTTTGGTAAATACATACATATTATACATAGAAATATCCAGACCAAGACAAACATCCGTGCATCCGCACACAAATGTTTGACTTATGTGATTATCGAACCCGCGACCTCAGACGTGGCAGTTGGTTACACTAACCACTACGACATCGATCATTATATACGAGTGTATCGGTGGCATAAAGGTAGTGAATATTACGTTAAGTAGCAGGTTGGATTCTTAAGTCTGGCAATGTGTAATAAGAAACCTTTTTAAAAAAACATCTGGAAGCGAGCACTGTGGACTGCGTCAAGCTTGTCCTCCATTACGTTAGATCTAATATGGTGATGAAATGTACGTGAATTCCCTTTTGCCGACCCCTTCGGGGATACGTGTTAGATTATGTAAATGTAGTAAGCGCTTCTTGTATGTATAATTATCCAAGGAAAAGACAATTACCTCCATATTTTGATTATTTTTACCATATGCAGATATACTACTACCTGTAGAAAATTTCTTAACAGAAAATACTGCACTTTTTAACGTTGAATAGATTTAATTAGGCATTATTCGCGTTAATATTATATATATAGTACTGTATCTAAAATCTAACACAAATAAATGAATGATTTCAATTCTATTCTATTCTTAACAAATACACTAAACCACATTATAAATAAAGCAAGCGGAGAGTTATCAGCGACAATTTCCTTTTTCAACGCGACTGGTCTAATATGCAAAACTCTAGACAAGTTATAGAGCGGTCATTAGATGTGCCGCACATTGTACAGGATGTCTTGGGGCCAACTCCCGAGATCTGATACACACACCGCACCCAGCTTTCTATGGCTGACCACTTAAACTACCACATTTTTCATTCACAAATAATAAAATTACTTTTCGTTTTTATTTAATACTACATAATAAACTAAAACATTTACGAACCTCCGTTTGCCCGCGGTTTTGCTCGCGTAAATGTAGATTAGATTAGTAATAGTCTTATTTTCTGGATGTAACTCCTTTTCTGTTCCCTTGACAACTTGTATGCAAAATTTCAGGATGATCGGTCAAGTAGTTAAGGCGTGAAAGCGTAACATAAACAAATAAATAAAGAAACTCACTTTCTTATTTATAACTAGATTTTCCTCGCAGTTACACCCGCGTAAGTCCCGTTCCCGTAAAAATATCGGGATAAAAAGTAGCCTATTTATTAATCCAGGTCTCCAGCTATCTACATACCAGGTTTCATTGCAATCTGTCCAGTAGTTTTTGCGTGAAAGAGTAACAAACATCCAAAATCCATACAAACTTTCGCGTTTATAATATTATAGTAAGGATATTAGTTAGGATTAGGACTACATTGAACCCGAAGCTTTGCTTGCTTTCTAGACTTTATTAATGAATTTCCATCCCTCGTAAACGGTATTTTTTCTTAATCCTATTGTGAACCCATGATAACATGTATGCGAAATTTGATGATAATCGGTTAAGTAGTTACGGAGTAAATGTCTAACAAACAAATGAACAAACTCAGATTCGCATTTTCGGATTTAGTGATCACATTTGACGTGTGGTGTCTACCTTGTTCCGTGTCTCGCTGAAGTGTTATTCTAACATCCATATTCGTATTAGGGACTTCAAAGTTAGTAGTAAGTTTTATGGTACTAAATTATTATAACGATGATGTGTCAGTATCTTGTTAGAGAGAAATGAAGTCAGGCTCGTAATAAAGTTAGTTTTATTACTTGATACTGAGATACTGCTTTTAACACAAAATTAACTATACTAATTAAATTACATTCGTTTCTACACGCGACTTGGCTTGTATGAATCCTACTTGAATACTTGGATATTAATTATTTTAAGTGTTAATGTAAGACATAATTCATGTGTGCTAAGTTTCGATTTATACAGCGGTTTAGGCGTGATGTAGTATAAACTTCCAAATCCATTTTCACAAACTTTTATATTAATATTAGCTTTATTTTTATAGCTTTATTACTATACGGTACAAACTACTATTTAGTCTTATCCCGAAAAAAGTAGAGGATATATGCATACCTATAATAACATTGTAACTGGTCGATGTGTGTACATAGAAGTGTACATAAGAAGAAAATTATGAGCTTAGGATTATTTTTGGAATTTTTGTCTCCCTTTATGTTCGTGCGCATACTACGCTAAAACTACTGAAAGAAAGAAAGAAAAATGTTTTATTTGAATCTCCTTACATACATAATAAATAAAAACAATAATTAAAACAATTTAACAGAAGGCAGTACATGGAGATCAAATTAGGCACTGCGTCAGCTATTGTTGCAGGATAGACTACAACGCTGGTATTCTTGCAGGCCTACTTAACAATAATTTATTATAAACCAATACTTAAGGAAATATGAAATTGAAAGCGATTTTTTTATGTTAGGGATCTGGTTCATCTTGATATGCCGCGTAGATATAGAATATTAAATAATAATAAGAAATTTATGATACACCACCTAAAAGCAGCTAGAAAAAAATAGTTGGAGGATTGGAGAGATAGACATAAGCCATTTTTAATTTATTCCTTCTGAAAAAAGGAAGGAATTTATAGCTACATACTTCTAAACACCATTTCAAGTTCGCTTAATATAATCTGGTCCCACATAATAGGAAACTAGCCTATTATTGTATACTGGGCAAACTAGACTCCGTACTTATTTATTTATTAGGTTAACATGATAACACTTTGTCTGATACGGAAATTGCTTAATAATGATGGCTGGGTTGGATTGGAAACCGGAATACCAGATGTAAAGGCGAAAAATATGAGAGGATTATATTTAGCAGTGGACTGTGATATGCTAATTCAAATGATTTTATAGGTAGGCTACGGAGCTATTAAACATCTGGCAGGCCAAACGCATGTTTACCGTCTTGAAGTACAAATATAAAGTATATAGTATGGTAGCCCGGACGCAAACCACAGGCAAATGCGGTCCAGCTTCTTCGTCCGGTTTCAGTGACCGCGTAATCTGAAGTACCGTTGTATCTCGAAAAAGATTTATACATATTAATGTAAAATGTTTCTTAATCAAAAAGATATAAGCTATAATCGTGATTCTGTTAATCGAGATAATATCGGATGTAATTGATAGATTACATAATAAGAAAGGATTACATGTAAATCTGACCATTTAACTAATTTGCCTCTACATTTAAATGTCATAATCGTTCACGTAATCTGATGGAAACTACTTCCCTTAATTAGACATTTATTCTATATGATAATAATATAATAAGACTAGAAAATTGCCTTACAAACTCTACATACATTTTAAGTAGGCATTACATTAACAACCAGAACCTTGGAGACCCTGCCCAGGCTTATAGAGGAGACCACCGCCGCCGACGTATCTCACGACCGGTTTGTAGCTATTTTATTAAAAATCCATGTATTCTAAATTGAAATGATAATAAGTAAAAGTTAATTCTGAATATAATTTACATATTATTTCAAATGAGATGAAAGCATATGCAATGATAGACGAGTCGGAGTCTGTTGGACTGCGACGCAGAGGAGTCAAGTTCGTTCCCACCTCTGAATTTTCGAAATTATGTGCGGGTAATAATTAATTATTATCGCTCGCTATAACAGTAAAAGCAAACATTCATTCATATCCGCATGATTGAGAGTCCTCTATAATGTTCCTGAACCTGCTCTGAATACTATAGAGAGACTGTTAATATACAGGGCTGTTATTATCATATTAGAAGAAAGCTGCTGAATAGTCATAATAGTTATCTGAGACAATGGTAGATCAAGTAGCAATCTGTCATTTTAGACTTAGCATGGCTAATTCTTTGTATGTATTTACAATTATTTTTTTCGCCTGGATGATCCAGAGACCCTCGTCATACTCAATTGTCTTCAATCTATAACGTTGTCAACTTTCTCTAGGTTTTTTTCATAGTCAGTTTGCACAGCAAATTGCTCAGATTATATAGATGAACACCTGTTTACTCGAAGTATAGGTAGAAGGTCTACGAGCAGTGATCCTGATATATTTTACTTGTTTAAATCCTTTTCTTAAATTTTTATGGTTGCTTGTTAGGTGTTACTCTTCTGGCCGCGGGCGAGAGAACGGGGATCTCCCGCCCGTCAGCCATTGAGTCGGTCCGACGCCCTCTGTAGTGCCGGAGCGTCGTCTAGGAGTTGTAGTCTGCTGAGTGGGTCGCTGATGTAGTCTCTTTTCCAGCGGCCCATCCACTATACAAGGCAGCGAGTTGGCACACCGTGGGGTTTTGGTCCGTAGGCCCGAAGTACAGGACAGCCGGTCATAACACTTTCGCCTCCCCTTGTGGGCGAAGGGATGTGCATCAGGCGTATTTCCCCAAGTAAAAAAAATAATAATAAGTTCTCTTCAGCTGTTTTATTAAAATCACGGCACATTATTATAAACGGTTGCTACGCAACTGCCAGAGCGCCAAATGTAATTAGTTCGATTCTGTCAAAATTGGTTTAATCCACATGTAATTGTTCTTTGTGTTCGAGCATTAATGTTTATTAACTCCGCCGAAATACTACGGGAAAGTTGTCACATATATTTGTGTGGGAATTGTTTTGCTAACGTTGACTCCAAAAAGCAACAAACATCACATAGTTAATATCTATCGTAACGAGAATCAATACGTAAGACCGGTAGCAGGAAGCTGGCAATCATACGATACATACGAGATACAGAGTTATCTTTAATCATAACCATGTTTTAATATGTGATTTAATTATAAAGATTTTATATATTACAGTTTATTTTGTGTAAGAATATTTAATTTTAATAGTGAAGACATCTTATATTTTATCTACGCCTCACTAAGATAATGATGTAAAATTTGATACTAGGATGTCGTCTTTATGCAGAATATCAGGGTATTGTTACTACCGTGTTTCTAGAAAACGATTAAGTTGTGTATTTAATCGGTTAGTCGGACTAGACTACTGCAGTGTTCTTTAGTCTGATTACCTGATTAATTTAGTCAGACTAAAGAATACTCTAGTTTATTTATTACATTATACTTTGCATGGTTATTATTGCAGAGATTAATGTTTTACTCTCATCACTGTAGCATTGATTTTTAATTTGGGCTCTGTGGGTCTTGTGGTCTGTGGGCGTTGATAATATTTTTTTCTATATGCATGTGTAGTTGTAATGCCACATGCAAGATTTACGATATTGTGACATCCTAAAACTTTGTTTTCCTTTAAGCGTTTGCACAAAAATATGACGGTATTAAAATGATAAATTTGAAATGATACTAAAATCTAAATAATATGTCAGGGCTATTCTATATAAAATAAAGTTCAATGAATTTCTATAAAACATGATTTTTATATAGAGCACAAGCAGTAAGTATTAAAAGAAAACTACATTTAAGTTTCAAATAATAAAAATCGGCTTGATTGGCACACAAAGGTTTCCGTATTTTGAAAAACCCCATCTCCCAATCCTATTTGTTATGTTTACACTCTCTGAGTAAATTTCAACTATCTATCTATTTCGGTTTATAATATGCAGCCCGCTGATATATAGGTGGACATATGGACAGACAGCGCAGACTTAGTAATAGGTGTCGCTTGGCACCGGATAAGGGATCTTTAAAATTATCAAGTTAGTAAATAACTTGCTTTCGTCTGCAGTTTCGTTTGCATAATATGTCATTTAAACTAGCCTTTATTGCTAAGGAATAATGTTGTTTTTATAAAATAATGTTAACAAATTGTTTAGCAGTTACCAAGACTATCCATGGGAGAGTCACGCTTCGGCACAAATGGGCCGGCTCGACCGGAGTGATACCACGGCCTCACAGAAAACCGGCATGAAATAGCGTTTGCGTTGTGTTTCGTCGAGTAAGTGAGGGTACCGGGGGCTCAACCGTCCCCCCTTCTGGTGAAGCAAATTTAAAAGGAACGCAATGCACTTGTGTCTCCTCTGGCGTTGCGGGGTGTCCATGGGTGGCGGTAATCGCTTTAACCATCAGGCGATCCGTCTGCTCGTTTGCGTCCTATACCATAAAAATAAAAAGATTACCCTTTCCACACAAACAAATTTTACCCTTTATTATAATAAATATTAGTTGGCCCGCGGTTTCACTCGCGTTTACTCTTTTTCTGGATGAAAGTTACTCAGTAAGTCCTTCACCGTTGCCCTGATAAAGTGTATACGAAATTTTATATTGATCGGTCAAGTAGTTAAGGCCTGAAAGCGTAAAGAACAAATAAACAAACTCATATTCGCATTTATAATATTAGTTAGGATTTTAAATAAAATATTATTATTACACTTATAATGTAGAATTTGGACCAAGTCTGTAGTTGCAGCGCTCACCAAGCGTTTGCAGAACACTTTCTATATGAATTGTAGGTGCATGCATTGTAATAGTTACATGATAGATACAGGATTGGAAAGTCTTTCCCCTGGGGCCTACGATTACCATTACATACAATCGATTCACTTAACTCGCGCACTCGACTCGCTTCCGTTTAGAATATATACGAGAAAATTGCCATCCTCTCATTAGGTATCGATAAAATATTTTAAATCGATTTTAATGTGAATCTTACTCCTTAGTCTAACGGTTATTATAACTACGCAATCGGCGATAGCCTACGCTATTTGAGTTTTGATTGAGATATCTTGGGTTCAAAACTCACCTATCGCATAACCAGCACATGCATCCAAGTTTATCTGGAGCGGTTAACAAAATTCTAACTAGTAATTTATGCCTTAAAATGCAAGTATTATTAACAAAATAAAATTACACCTAGGAGTGACATTTTGGATTTCATTGCCGTAAATCTTAAGGAAATAGGGTAGTTGAGTCATAATTCTTTATTATTGAAGTCAAATTGTTACCTTTCTCAAACACTAAAATTTTGGAAATCTGCTCAAAAATGCACGGTACTAACTATTACGTCACAGATTGTAAATGTTTTAGATTATTATTGAGCATATTTTTCAGAATGTTATATGATAGACCAGGTATATTTTTAATTAGGGTTTCCTAATAATCATTTACGCGTATGTTCAAGACACGCCAACGGTGTAATCTAATATAATATAAGAATATTTATTTCTGTCCAGGTTCCTTGTAAAAACATGAATACAAACTCACGCCAACATTTCCGAAAGGACGGGCAGAGATGTATATCAGCCACAGCAACTATAATTTTGGGTCCCACGTAAAAAAGGAAGAGCTTATTGCCATCTAGGGGGCATAGTTAAAGACTCCATACTGCTAAGAAGTTCATGACAGAAGAACCCAAAAACACTTTGCGCAACACAGTAACTGAAGCCGAGACATCAAGCATAGCAGTTTATTAACCACTACAAAGCCACTCTAGTAAATAAAAGCATGATAATCTATCGAAAGTGTACATAACACAATCTAAACCGCATTCACTACTTGAAAACACAACGTAGACAGAATCAGTTAACGAGAACAATTTCAACTAAATTGATCTTAGATTTCTTCGCCGCTAAGATAGCCGGCGAAGCTGCCAGTATAAAATATAGGAATATTAAATCAGGAACAAGATCACGCATGCGCAATACAAAGTAGAAGTTGCAGATGGATCTATCTTCGTCGAACATCGGAACATCATTTAGAATGACAGCGTTGCTTGTCGATACGCATGAGCCATTGTTAGGATGCAAAATGAAATAAAGGATGTGTGTCTGTGTTGGTGTTTGCGCCTTACTTGTTATTGGAGTGTGTGTATTGAAAACTCCCGCACTGGGAATTATTTATGTGTCGTCGAGTACTTTATAAAAAATTAAATAACTGACACGAAGAAACCACCCAAACTCGGAATAACTATTTGTAGATCCCACAAAGAACAATGCCCACCCTTCATAATGCCACCGGCCTAGAAGTGGACAGTCAAAAATTGTACTAGTTGTTATTGCATTAGATAAATGAGTGCTTAACTAATAATCTGAGATTGATTAGAGGTCTGCCATGTTCATAATTTTATTAAAAAAATACTTTTAAAACCTCAAAAAATAAACAATGTTACGTGGGTATGTACATGCTTTTAATAAAGTATCGAATTTAGACTACAGCGTTATTTAGTTGTTTTGAGTAAAAAGAAATGGATAGGGATTCACAGTAAGGGGATGATGGATAAGTGCAATAATAAACAGCTTTTAGATGTCTTCTATATATTCATTATTAAAATTAAACTGAGTGTCAAAAAAGTGTTGCCATTTTGGGTATGTAAAATGATATCGATTAATCGATACAGATTTTGAACGTAGCCTACGTATACGTATCAATATATATTTTTGTTCCAAAATCTAATTAATTTATAGTTGATTGCATATATACCTTAAATAATACACATATCAAAAGTGCCTAATGGCCTAGTAAGTTTTTGCTAGTTACTAATCAAATTATTATGAGTAGAGAAAATATTAAATCGATTAACAATATATGATTATAATTATATTGTTAATCGATTTATTATCATGTTTTTTTTACTGGCAACTTCTTATCTATTACCTACACTTTCACTAGTTATACGTTGAAACATCTTTTAAAATATAAATTATGAATAAGTTTCTTCACCTTTAGTAATATCTATAAATGGTATTATATTATACAATATAATACCATAATATAATATATAATATATTTGTCGGCCTCGATGGCGTAGTGGTTAGTGTAACCGACTGCTACGCCTGAGGTCGCGGGTTCGATTCCCGCACAAGTCAAACATTTGTGTGCATGAGCATGGATGTTTGTCTTGGTCTGGGTGTTTCTATGTATAATATGTATGTATTTACAAAAAAAAAGTATATATGTATGTTTATCCACTGTCTAGTACCCATAGTACAAGCTCTGCTTAGTTTGGGCTAGATGGTGTTGTGTGTATGTGGTAGAATATTATTATTATTATTAATAATTATTCCACAACTAATTTAAACCCCATTGTGCTGTCCATGAGTTCCAAAACTGGGGCAGTAATAGGCATTGTTCTTTTTGTATTGGGGAGATCGAGCTCACAACACTCGGTGTGGTGATAGTAGCGAAGCAACCACTTCAAACCCTGTCATTCGTGCAGTCAGTATGCGGCTGCTATGCATTAGATCTCGGTCTATTTGAACCTCGGGATGGGAAATGTCTTGAATATTCCAGTCAAGAAATTCTAGTAAAAATTGAATGCAAGAAAATTAAATGAAAAATAAAAATAAAATATTATTTATATTTAATATATACGTATAATATAATTTTTATTTTAATATTATTTTTTTCTCTGGTCTTGGAACTATCCCTGTTAGACAGCAATAAGTTCGTGTTTTATAACTGGGACCCAAAAGCATAGTTAGCGAAATACACATAACCACCTCGACTCCAAGGGCTAGTTAGAGGTAGACTACATCCAAAATTTGCTAGATATGGTTTTTAGGTTCCAGATAATAAGGGACAAGCTAACGCCGTCTACATACATAGTTCAAGACTACTACTTAGCCGTCTACTGAACACAGTTCCAGACTCCGCTCCGTGTTGTTACCCAGAATTTCTTAACAGAATAAACCTTAAAACACTTTGCTAGACTCGGGAATCAAACCCGAGACTTCATGCACAGCAGTCGTATTTACTACTTCTGCGTCAACGAAGCAGTCATACAAATAATTTCTATAAAGTATTTTTAAGAGCAGAGAAAACGAACCAGTTTTGGTTAAAGTACCATTATAATTATATAAAAGGGATTAAATATAATGACCATCAAAAATACTAATTGCACAGCATAACGAGCACCAATACGCCTCAAATCACGGCATGCCGTCTTGGAAGGGTTAGGTTATGTTAGGTTCCTTCTTAAACCACCCAAAAATAGGAGCCTCGCTAAGCGGGGCTTCGTCGACTTAGTTTGATCTCTTTGAATATATTTTGCTGTGTAATTAGTATTTTTGGTAAGCATATTTTGCTGTGCAATAAGTATTTTTTTGCTGTGCTGTTAAATATGTACTACCCTATATAAAAAATGCACTTTAATGTGCCATCAAAGAAACAAAAAAACACATGTTTCGTTTTACAATCAAATTGTATGTAAGTTCGTTAATTACTTACTAATATTTAGTAAATTACTGGCTTGCCCGAATTATTTTGTTGAGAACCAATATCCGCCAGTGTTCTAGGGTACCTTAGGAAACCTTAGGATAACTTAGGAACGAAAAGTATAAACCATGTTATTGTTTTTTCACAAACCTTTAAGCTCCTCTCAATACATATCGTATTGAAGGATCGCCGCCATTACTGATGACAGCCGCTCGTTGTGTCATTGACTGATGCGCGGAACGCATGGCGTGTGCGCGTACGCATTTATTATCCTACTATATTTTACCCGCGGCTTCGCACGCATAAATGTAGGTTAGGTTAGTAACAATACATAATTTTTCTGGATAAATGTAAACTATGTCCTTTTCTGTTCCCCTGACAACGTGTATGCGAAATTTCATGATGATTGGTCGAGTAGTTAAGGCGTGAAAACTTAACAAACAAACAAACTTACATTCGCATTTATAATATTAATAAGGATATTATATTTTCGCATCTGGGTGCAGACGATTAACTGGTTAGTTTGATTCGTCGAGGTAGTCTTGGTTATTTTACACTTACATTTCTTTAGCCATGAGATTAGGTCTTCCGTAGGCGAGCCTATTGCCGCCTATCTGATACAGTCTCGTACTAAAATCTTATAACATAAAACAATAATAAAATTTCGACCACCTCGAGATTCTAACAGGAGTTCACTGCTTTTTTTCAAAATTAATATAAATTTATTTCAGTCAGGTTAACAACAACAACACTTATAAATAACACAATAAATGTCAAAGTTACACTAAATTTTTCCTGTGAATTTACATTTACTGCCACGTTCAGCAAAGCAAGGGTGTAGGGCTCATGAGAAGAACGGGAAGAGTTTGCACAGCATTCGCATTTAATACCAATGCGGTCCAGAAAAACGAAAAAGACTTCTGATCAACAAAATTTTAATAGTTGTCCCGAGTTCTAAGTGTTCTTTGTATCCATGGCCTTAAAATTTTGTAAAGTCCACGATACAGGCATTATGCCTACAGTAGGTGATGTTTAAAAAAAGGATAATATATTATCGTTTGCGCTCTGTGTGTCTAGTATCCATGTGTACACATAGTAATTGAGATTTTTTTGTGAACGCCAACACGAGTGGTGTGGTATTGCGGTCGTAACGATATAGCTAATAATGATAGGTTAATACCAGTAATGATGATATATCTATATGTTAAGTTATTTACCGTTATATTAGGAGTACTTCATGCTGCGAGAATGTTTTATATAGATACTAAGTGCATAATCACTCTTATACTTTTGTATTGCATGATTTATATAACTGAAGACAGTTAATAACATAGGTTCTTCTTCTCCCTAGCCTTTTATTATTCCCAAGTCGCTTGGGGTCGGCTTTTCTGGACTAACCGGATTTGACTGGATATCAGTTTTTACACGGAGCGGCTGCCACCTGACCTCCGCAACCCGAAGGCTAACAAAACCCTAAGGCTAGACCAGTGTCAGGATATTATAGGGCACTGACTTCCCAATAAGCCATAGATGTTCATAGCAGCCGGGACCGACGGCTTAGCGTGCTCTCCGAGGCACGGAGCAGGCGATAATTGTCAATCGATACGCACATAATTTCAAAAAGTCATATATCTTCCGAAAGTCAGAAGTGCGCGACGTGGGTTCGAACCCGAGACCCTCTGACTCTTGGTCTCCCCACTGAACCCTTAAAATAACCCTATATTAATTATGTGTAAATAGAAACATCAGTAAATATACAATGTTCGGATACTTTGAAATAACTTCACTCTTTAAAATTGTGAGGTATAGCACCCTAGTCTTTTCTTGACAATAGTTGCTGTAAAGCAGTCGAAACATGTGGAAAACTTTCAAGCTGTATTAATTTAAATAAATCGCAGTAATATCCTTAAATCTAGTTTAATTTAAATCCGTATAAAGTAGCGTAATTTCAATAGTACGAGTTCTGATGTAAGCTTACATCTCAACACATCGGCATGCCATCTACATGTACAGCACACACGGATGCTGTAGCACATTGGCATGTAACGTATGCAGCCGGCATTATTATTCCCATACGTGTACAGTGTGGGCGGTAATGACGAATAAATTATTGGAGAATTTCGGTGCCGTGTTCGGCATAATGGCCTTGTACTGGTTGTACTATTGTTGCGAATCTAGCTTTAGAAATTTAATGCGTGTTATAGATTAGAATTGGTAGCAAAGAAAGCTTAATCTGTAAGCTTAAACGTTATATATGTTAGCCCAGACCTCTATATAAACAGTCCCAATGCTGAGTACGGGTGTCTTCTTATTCTTCGCGATGACGCAGTGCGGATTGGCAGATTTCACATATCTTTAAGAACATTATGGAGAATCCTCAGACATGCAGGATGCCTTACAATGTTTTCATTTTTAAAGTCGTGTCCAGCATTTGTAATATATATGTGTCGCGGGAGACTTTACAAACATTCAAACAAGGAACAAAAAGGAACCCAGATTAGGAAGAACTAAATGGTTCAACAAATGTTGATCAAACATATTTTTGTACTGTATCGGGATCGAATATACAACACTTTTAAATAACTAGGTCATCCGTGTAGTCAAATTATACCATTAAAGCGAGCTAACGAATAATTTACTAATAAATACACATATCTTTATATATCTAAATCTTTTGTGTGTGTGTTTGTAATTAAACTCCTCCTAAACGGCTGGACCGATTTTGATGAAATTTTTTGTATGTTCAAGTGGATTCGAGAATGGTTTAGATTTGGTTTTTTTTTAATTTTATTTTTCGTGTGTACAGGGCAACATCTGTCGGGTCCGGTAGTACTATATGTAACTTTAAAAAGTCAGGGATGCCTTGGATTGAACTCGACAGGCTATCGTTGCTTTTTAGCTTAAACATATCAAGACATTAATGATAAAAGCATCATGCCTGGACGCGGACTTCTGAGCTATAGTTATTGAGGCTACACACATATTTGTGAAGGAAATGTGTTATGCGATTAATCGAAAACTTTTAATTCTTATCACAGAGCATGCCACTACGCCCACAACGCATCCTAATTTGAGCTGGTTCAATATGGGAGTATGACACTTCTGCCTACCCGACTTCTAAGTAAGTATAAATAATTTTAACTAGTTTAATTTGCGAGTAGATACTACAAATAATAGTCTGCTCACTATATTTATGACGTTCCCTTTGATAGGCATTCAGGGTTAAGTTGATAACATTTGTCTTTAACACAGTGTTCAAAATCCATACAATAATAATAGTAAGAAACTTACCTTAACAGCGTATCTTTTTAAAACAAAATACTCATTTAAACTAATAGAATCCATTTGGAACAATCCCGCGTTGAATCTGGCCGGTAGTGCGCAGCCGCAGTGCGACATGTGATCAGATTGTGCGCACGCGTCGCCGGTAACTGCCTGTAACATACTCCTGAGTTGATCGCCAGACAGAAATGCGGGTACATTAGTGATCTTTGTGGACGATAACGGGCATTGTTTTCTACGGTTTCGTTAAATGGAATAAGCTTGAATGCAATTGTCAGAATAAAATAAAATTAAAGATGAATAATTACTCATTTTAATGCATATTTATCAGAACTAATGGTTCCGCAGTGATCGAAATTCGACGGTAATTAATTATTCTTTTAATATTTTTCCTATCTTATTATTAATAATCTTAATATATAATAATAATATTATATTACGTTCTGTGCTCCTTCTACATATAAGCCATGCTAAATTTAACACTACTCCGTACGAGATATAATTATGCCTTCTCTTAACGTATTTAAAAATACATGAGAGCGAATGATAGTACATCTGCACACAAACTTTTGCCCCGCGTGAGATTCGAGATCACCCCACTCAGTAGGGCAGAGGCGGTTACATAAAATACTACGTCATCCATGCAGTTATATGAAGCAATAAGGCTCACATTGAATTTTATATAAATTTGACATGTACTTAAATTAACATTTTGACCTACCTGTGATAAGCATCATGACAATTAAATTTAATTTCACTTAATTACTATAAGCCACAAAGACCTAAAAACAAACCTGAAATAACCAACCCAACACACATTTAACCCTTTGATTTCACCAATGAATATACAAGTACTACCATTAATAAGTATGAAGCATAAAATACAAGTGGAATTCAGTCCATGCAGCAATATATGACATGGCGGGCGCCGGCCATAGTATGACTAATGTTTTAGACCCCGCGTTGCCTTATTTATAACTATAACTGTAACACACGCAGATAAATGTATTTGCTGCCGGCCAAATTAACTTATACATTTAAATATACTACCTGTTTAAGTTAATGAAGTTGTTTGTGTGATGATTTATTCGAATAAATAAGTTGGTAAGAGAGTATTAGTAGATTGCCGTAGTAATGGCAGCACTAGCGGGGTGAAACAATAATTATGGCCGGACGTACTAATATTTCCTTTATTGAGTCTGTGTGTTTATTTCTATGTCAGAGTTCTATGACAAGTTTGAGTGAAAGAGCTCAACGATGCCTTGTGGATTATTTGGTAATGCCTCCAAAGAGTTGAGTTACACATTATCACAGGTGTTGTCATTGAGGTTATCCTTACGAATAATTCGGGGTAATTTGACATCTGTTTAAAAATAAACAAATACGCAGAAGATAAGTATCACATTTAAATTAAACTCTTACGTACACAGGTACATATATTAAAACTGTTATAGTCAAAGTAAGTGGCAATCGAATTCGCATTCGAATAATTGATAAATTTTGAATAATCTGATTTGTCAATTGACGATGAATAAGAAATATGCGGATGAACCACGAAACATTTTTCAATAATTCAATTTATTCGTTATCGTTTCAAGTATTTGCAGCGGCAATACTTATTAATTGCGCTGTTTACAATAAAATGTCATTCGAATATATCGACTACACTATATGCACAATTACGGGCGCTGAGTCCTTGGCCATACAATGTAGTTATCGCAATATAACTTGAATGCAATTATGTGCATTAATATATTTAATAAATAATTCCAATGCTAGCACAAGAATTGGGCCAGCAGTGTACAGGATCTATTCCGTACAGGATAGCTTCTGTACACTGCTGGCCCAATTCTTGTGCTAGCATTGGAATTATTTATTAAATATTATATATATATATATATATTGCTAGCACAAGAATTGGGCCAGCAGTGTACAGGATCTATTCCGTACAGGATAGCTTCTGTATCGCGATATACGCCGGCAGGTGATTAGCGGCACGAGCGGCGCGCGCGCATACTCTCCCGTACATTGTTATGTACGAGTATAAGTACTAATACTGTATGTTGCAAATAAGGAGTTTGGAATGTTAGAGATGAAATGTGATACTGTGGAAAACGATCATGTCTAATATAGCTTAAAGAAATTACGTCTGTTAATAGTTAGTCCGCTTGTTTTAATTCTAAAGGAAAACATCGTGAGGAAGCCTACATGACTAAAAGATTTCTATAATTTTATCAAAAATACATATGTTTAGCCTGTTAACTCACACGTGGCTTTGGCGCACTTTGTAGATTAATTCATTCTAAGAAAATCTTCTCGTTGTGAGAAGAGCCCGTGCATAGCTGTTGGATAGTTATTAACAGGATTATTATTATTTAGCCTGTATATTTCGATGTGGCAGACAGAGGTGCGTCTTTTTTATTCTACTACCATAGTATAGAGCTCAGATAATAAAATACCAGCCATTGACATATTGTAGACTCCATACTTCTATGGTCAATAGTAGCTGGCAGTGATTTTCTTTGATATTTCATACAAGAATCCAACTTGAAACGTTACGATATTTGAATATTAATAAAAGTGTATTCCTACGATTAGTTTACGTAGTATTATCTAATATCTTCGGATATGCTTTTGAAATTTTATATTAATTTTATCGCGTATATAAATATAAATAATTTATGAAGTCTTAAACAAAATGAATGACCTGTAATAACATCCATTTTAAGTAGTTTCACTTGCAGATATTCCTAGTATTTTCACACATAATCGTCAACAAACAGATATATTCTAATCACCATCTATGCAGATGCACAGAGAGACGTATCTCTCTCCCACAATCACTTCGATCTATCGTTGGATCGCGCGGCTCTGCGCAATTATTCAAATCACCTCAGCATTGTCGCTTGCGCAGGTGATGCAGATAACAGGCGTTAGTTAGGAACTGTCTTTGATGATTTTGAAAAAGATATGAAACTAAAAGACGGCATTGTAGGTACGGATGTGACTGTTGATCTGGTAGGCGATTCGAAGGACTTCTGGTTTTAAAGGTTATATGAGGTAATATCGCTGAGACGTGCTGTCAAAAAATATAAACACACATGTATCTTTAACCTGTACCTATATATTATCATCTTTTTCGTTTTCGAGTTGTTGATAGTTGTCTGTCAACACAACTACAACTATCAACTATATATTTTATATATAACTATATATATATAAAAGTATATATGTATGTTTATCCATTGTCTAGTACCCATAGTACAAGCTCTGCTTAGTTTGGGCTAGTTGGTGTTGTGTGTATGTGGTAGAATATTATTATTATTATTATTATTACTATCCCTTCTACTTCTGCTGCTTTAGTCTTTAGACTGCCTAATTTGCTTCCCAAACGTGTGATGTACGTTTGGGAAGCAATTTAGGCAGTCTAAAGACTAAAATGTTTTGCCAGGCTAAAATGAAATCATTAAAACAAGTTTGTTCAATTGACCGGAAACAAATTGTAGTGTAATATAATGTAATATGGAGATTCAATAATTTCGTATCATATTAATAGAAAAAAGGCAGTAGAAATAAAATAACGTTCACATTACCCAATAAACCTTAGCTAGTAACGCATATTATCACATTCGAATAATGTTCGAATATAATTCGAAACCACACAATACAGTATCACCATACATTGCACGGTTAAGAACTCAGTACACGCACTAAAGTATAGTGTTTTCAATAGATTTCGATATTATTCGAATGTAATATTGCACATTGCTGAACATAGTGAATATAAACTCAAAACTCATAAATCACATTTATATTTATCACATATATACCTATCTATAAATAGATAGAGTAATGTATTATTGCAGAAACTAATCAGGTGTTTCTGACATTACACTTTCCAACATTAATTAGTAGTAATTTATAATCTCTTGATTTATGCGTCGTTTTATTGTTATTATTTATGTTATTTTGATATACCTATGTATTTTGTTTGGATATATGGATATAACGGACAATAATGGATGGACCAAAAAAATATATAAGTCGAATAAGGCTGGGTTAGTTGGAAGGGAAAGACCTATGGGAGCATTCGCCTGCCAGATCGGAGTCATTCTGAAAAATATTAAGAGCATGACGCATAGTCATCAATTTAGAGCATTTTATTATGAAAAATGTAATGAGTATAAAAGAAGCTGAAGAAATATAGCAGGGATTCTACCGACAATTTCGAAATACATACGTCAGTCTTATTCTCTTCCTCGGCTCCGCCTGATGAATGGTACCCAATGTCCTTTTCTGTATCCCTGACAACGTGTATGCGAAATTGCATGATGATCGGTTGAATAGTTAGAGCGTGAAAGCGTAACAAATAAACTCACATTCGTATTTATAATATTGGCTAAGATTGCAGATTCATTTCATATCTGAGTTAACTCAATTTAACTGCCACATCGGTTTAAGTACGTTTATAAATAACGATATAGATTGATGATATTGTAAAACATCAACAGTAAACCTTTGTACAGCTTAATAAGTCATTCCGGGTCTTTTTATGTGGCCAATTTGCAATGAACATGTCGCAGTACCGTAAGTAATCACTACAACACACTGGTTTTATACTCGTTCTATAATTTTTACTTTACATATTGATGGAAACGGGAAACGAAATGACTATCATATAAATTTTATAACCATGTTACCAATTATAAGTGATCCTATTCCTTTACATACTATGTAAGGATATTGTTGAAAATAAAATAGGTTCAATCTTGTCTCCATACTAGTTCTATAGAGAGCAATTCTCATGCGTTTGTAATAAAGTACTCATAAAATGTGGCTATGAAAATTCAAGCCTACATTAAGCGATCAGAAACCTTCAAGTATGCGCATAGAACCTCTTTTAAAGAGTAACGATGGAGATAAAGAGAGATAGGCTGATGGCGCTGATCCGTTTAATGAGTTTCTTAGATTGTGAGAAGATAAACTGGTTTTAGTGCTAATATAAGTCTGCTAGATAAGTAGAGAGTCGTAACCGCATATGTTGTGTGTGCTGTATGGTATGAGGTATATGCTAGGCAATGGTCACCATATTCAGCTTTTTAAGGCTAGTCAAAACAAACAGCCCTCGTGTTTGGTGACAAGACAATAAATTGTGTGATCTGTACAATATGTTCTGGGTGTTCTTGTTTTGTTTGTGTTCGTTGTTTGAATGTCTGTAAATGAAATTTAACCATGTCTTTTTAAACAAAGATGGTAAGCAATTACCATATGAAAAAAGGATAAATTAAGATTGAAACTTGAAAATATCTAAGAGTGCTTCTGCCAAAAGTAGTTTAATTTAATCAGGCAATACGGTAAACATCAGAACATTGACATACATACATTCGCAAATAAATCTTAAACTTACATATGCCATTATATTAAATACAAATAAAATAAAGAAGTATTTATTGTAGGCTTAAGCAGGCTTATAACCGCAGCCTACTAAGTAAATGTCTCGTTATTAATAAACTATCCAGTACATCGTAATACACTTAAAACTTACAAAGTAACTGTTTTGAATTTTATGATCAGCACCAGCATCTCCAAGGACTTAATGTAGTATTCGTTTTGGTTTAGTGCCTACTGCGTCCGTGCTATTTGCATAATTTATAGAGTTAACACCGCTGATGTATATGCTTAGAAACTGGATGTGCAGACACTTGTGTCTTAGGGACTCTGTTGACGGAATCGTGAGTGTGATTCTAACGTTCGTATGCATCTAGTGTAGAATGAAGATGATATATATTGTGTAGCATTTGTCTATAACTTATAGTATGTTTATGTTTTCGTAATACTTTATGACATTATGTCCTTAACCAGAAACAAATACATTAGTAGTCGATAAACAATCAGTTTTGAGCGTTAAGGTTAGTAAAATTTGATTAGAATAAAGAATAACTAGATTCTGTATTGTAATCTGTGCACAACATCGTGGAATTTGTTGCTTTTTAAAATTTAATATTCAAAGTTATTGTAATTTTAGTTCCTCATGTTTGTTTTCTCAAATAAATATTACTTGAAGTTTTGACGTTTACTTCATAGAGTATGTACCTAGTTAACTATTTGTTAAAATCTCTCACGATTTAGTATTATCCGGAATAATGTTAGGTATGAAGATAACGGTAGCAGCGGTAGTGAATGCCATTGATGTGCATGAGGTTTTGGGTTCGAATCTCGGGATGGGCCAACAAAAAGTTATTAGGTTTTTCTCTTAAGAAATCTCAATACGAGCCCCAAAGTTAGGAAGTTCGCAGTGTTACCACCCCCGTGCCTCGGAAAGCACGTAAATCCGTTGGTACTGCGTCTGATCTCACTACGTTCGTTTCAGATTATCCGTCCCATCGGATCATGAGAGTTTGGGAACAGAGAGAGCACTTGTCTTTGCGCGCACATTTGTGCACTATATTGTCTCCTGCGCAGATGGCCAGTTTCCGTTAAGATTGGCCGCTGTGACCAAAATTCGGTCTGGAGGATATTATTATTATTATTAAATATCATGTGTGATAATATGTTTTAGAAACAGTTTTATAAAATGGATCTTTATTTTTCAGATCTATTAATATCGAAACTGCAACTGTATGTGCGAGTAACCTTCACGCTAACCGTTCAGTAAACCATCGAATCACAGTAAGTCTATTTTTAATGTTATATAATGTCTGTAGGTGTTTGTGTCTTATCGTTATATTGTATTAAACAAACACATATAAATGTAAAATGATCTAGATTCGAAATAGAAAGTGCTAAACTGCGAATATTGAAAGAGAAACTTTAAAATGAGTCTGCGGTTAGACTTTATTAAATTATTGTGATTCTCAATAAAAGCATTTGGATCAATTTACTTTTTAATAAACTTGTCTTTAGGCTTATTACAATCTTTCTTAGACCCGATAGATCAATTACGGGTAGGTATTTCGTAAACTATGCCCATCAGAACAATCCTTATACTTTACAGCTCGTTATAGTTATACTAATAAAACAAAATACGCTTTTTGAGGCTTTTCCCGGCTTTCACTGAAGATTATTAGATACTAGTATCAGGATATTGCTATCAGGAACGTCACTACATTTATCAGCAACTATTATAGACTACTAAATCCGTCGGCTTCGCTTACGTGTTATGTAGGTTAGGTTAAATTGGTTATAATTATGTTTTTCTGGATACAAGGTATCCTATGTCTTTTTCTGTTGCCCAGACGACGTGTATGTGAAATTTAATTACGATCGGTACTATCAATCGGTGCTGCGACTTAGTTAAGGCTTGAAAGCATAACAAACATACTCACATTCGCATTTATAATTAGTAAGGATTCAAAATGTATCGAAAGTAATACCCAAGATGGGTCCGATTCGACTAAGTTTGGGTTTACCATAAACTAAAGAACGAAGTTCCCATAGTAACTTTCGGTAATCAAATGTGACTACTAGAAGCTTAATTGGGGATAAACGAAGGAGTAATTGTAATAAAATGTCAAATTTGAGAAAACTTGATACAATTGTCTACTAACATATTGCACTGCCTTTTTTAACATAACATTTCTTTTTTTCAAAAATATTTTGCTTTAATCCGCTGAAGGCCTAATCTGCTGCCGCTATAATCCACACAAGGTCCTAAGCGACTCTACGCCATAAACATTCGCACATGTCTTACAAACGTAAGTAATAAACAGCAACAAAGTACCAGGCGATCATAGGTTTTATGAGGTTTAATTGTGTGTACGAACGTACGAGTATAATCGACGCGGCGGGACTCCCGCGCAACGGTGCTGCGAGTTATGGCCGATATATAGCAGCGGGAGCGCGGACACGCGACCGCGTGTTCAGCCAACGTGTGCTCTACAAGACGACGGGAGCTATAGAATAGGTTTTGCTGCCTTATTATATTGTTACTGGTTGTGAACCTATTCGTATCTATCGTATTTTCATCAAAGTGAAAGACCAAAATCAAAGTAAAAAAATAAAGTCCAAAATCAAACTTAATAATGAATTCATCATGTGAGTCACAAAATTTAATGAATTTCAATTTATGTTACTTGCTAGGTTCAGGCAGAAGGTTATATGAGAAGATACCTGTAAGAAAATCATAGGCGTTCTTTTAAATCACCATCAGATTATATGTGATTATGATATGTGCTGAATATTCAATCAATCAATTTAAGAGCCTTGGACTTGTCAGCGAATCCTTTCATTTTCTTCCTACTCTATTCTCCGTCATTACTTTAATTTCTTCGTACACCATGACTTTCCCTTATTCCTTCGCCTGATCTATGTTTCTTCTTCTTGATCTATCCCTATTGCTTCTTTCTTCTATTTGCCCTTCTGGGATGGTCTTTATTAAGTTATTATGTGCTGAATATTCTGATGAGCAAGATCAGCCGATGGCAGTAGCAACGTATGGATGTCAATACTACGTTGAGAGAAGGTATATCTAATTCATATAATTTTAAAATGATTGCACTAAAACAACCGTGCAATAGGTTGCAGGGTAGAAAACGCATTTCTTAAAAGGCTAACCGCTAAAATGAATTAGCCAGTACTCGCTGTCACATATTAACCTCTCTTCACGGACATCGTTTGAAGACTATATGGTATATTTATAGCGTATTTATTATACGTAATAGCACAGACAAAATTACATTAGGTTATGCTAAGCCACGATTAGTCAAGTCGACGATAATTGTATTGTGGAAATGCTCAAATACCTACATATAGGTATACAACGACGACACTGTGGCGCTGCAATGAAATAGTAGACAAAGGTACTTAATGGTAAATATGCATATTAATTGAAACTTTGACTAGTCAAAAACTAAACATAATAGTGCAGCAAGACATCTTATGCCTTGAGATGTAACATCACACCTGTTGTCCTCCTGTTTAACCGCAATTATGTCATTCTCTGATCATGGCTGACTGCAAAACTAAGAACACACTTATTGCACAGTGAGGCATTTAAAGCTACATATGTAGGTATATGCCTACCATTTTGCCACATAGATAAAGGCTATTAATTCGCGCACTGGCGTCTCCTCTACACACCTATTCTGTAGAATGCGGCTACACCCAATCAGACAATGGTTGATTTAGCCGCTACTACCGCGTCCGTTACGCCGGCCTACGCACCTTGCCTCTGTCGCCTGTCGCCCGAGAGATATAGCCCGCCGAGCGATATGTTAAATTGGACACACGCCTCCTTGCATTAACGTGGCTTGTGTGCCGGTACTGTTATAATATTGTCGGCTTACAGTTATGCGGTGTATTATGTGTAGGCTGGAAAATGTTCTCGGTTTTGTGTTGTGGTGTCTGTTTTGGGAAATTGGTATTTTGTTAGAGGTTAGTTCTGTGAGTGGCGTCTTTCATTTTAACCTGCCAGACATTGTATTGTGTTGGGCCGCCAGTGTACCGCTGCCATTCAATAGGTTAAGTTTGAAAGACTTTATTTTTGTGTTTTTTATTTTGTATGTATGTGGATATAGTCAGCAGGTTCTTAGAGAAGACATGTTCTTGCGGTAAGTTTACAAGTCTGTAATACAGGAGACACTGTAATAGAGAGGTATGATGTTTGACGTTGCGCTCTGATGCCTCTGGTGTTGCAAAGACACAAGGATTTTAGTTACTGCGTACCAGACTACCTTATCGTTCTCTTCTTTAGTTATAAGGTAACATAAAATCACAATTTTTAGTCGGGCAGTTGTCTGTCTATCCCCACTATGTCACGCTGAATCTGGCAGGTTCGATCCCTTTATAGTATAATTGTGTAGTCTACAATTAGTTGTATTGAGACTTTAGTTTCGTTTCTTTAATTGTTGAAAATATTCTTCGTGACTTCAAAAAGGGCCTTTTTATCGAATTATGAAACGATATCCTTCATTTGAATTTTCGATTCATTCTATATAATATGGAGCTCTTATAAATGTTTTATTTAATACTTGACAGATAGTTATATTTTGCATTCAACTTGTACTTACTTTACAACGCTAGTCAGCTCTGTGTCACTAGTATGGAAATGGTAAACTACTATCCTCATGCTCATATTTTCGTGTTTAATAACGTAATCTTTATACCGGCCCGCTTTGCACTTCAAAGCGAAAAATATGACACGATAAAAAGTGCCGATATGTAAAAATCTATATAATTCTCGATATTAATGCACGAGACCAGTTTTATTACATAATTAAAATGCCCTCGGTATCTCATATCATAGAATAACTGTTATTATTACCTCACAGTAATCTCGGTGAGGCCTTGCAAGCCATACAAACTCTTCATGTGCAAGTTCTGTATGTAAATTACACGATTAATTAAAGAAAGCTTATCACGGACGCATAAAAAGCATATCGATGTATGAATATTCAGTATGAAAACGGCAATTTCAATTAAAACTAGGAAGGCTATAGGCGCGGCGAACACAACAATAAGATAAGATCTGTTATGAAATCTTATATGTTAAAGGCGCCACCACATTTTCTCGATTTTAAATGGCATCTATTTTACTCGATGATTTAAAGGAGTAAACAATAATCGATGTAGCTTGCGGCGATTTATAAAAAACATATATTTATTTATTTTTAGGAAACTTTACGGCAGAAATATATTTACTCATGTTTTGTCGGTTCCTATACTTACAACTATAATTATCTAAAAAAGGCAATGAGTCTGCTTAGATATAGAAATTATAAGATTCTGATCAAAAGTAGAGCTGTGTTTACGCGACACTCAACGCGTCGGAAGACTTTGATAATTAAGAAATTATGCATTAAAATGAACAAAGTTATATTTAAAAATATCAATTTTATAATCGATAACTATATTTGCCAGTCTCGTTTGTTCCGTGGCTTTATTTCACTTTTATGTTTGGCGAATTATTTCATTCTCAGATGGAAAAAAATATTCAGTTTTAATGTACCCGGTAGCAGGTAGATGACAACATGCTCGCCCTTATAACTTAAAGAAATTTGCGTGTAATACATCTCTGCTTATCCTTTCGAGAATATAATTACATACGTTAGTCTTTATATGTTAATTATAATCAACGACCTCTTTTACTGTTTATATCGCTTATTTTATCGATAATTGCAGTGATCGAGACAGTTTACTCACGATCGTAAACCGGCACAAATGTGGCGGCGCCTTTACAAAAGCAAGGGAGCAAGTTTGTATCTAGCATCGCGCCGCGCCCCGGCGCCGCTCGAACAAATCCCTTAATTAAGTGTAAACGACGGAAAATGTTATAGTTGTGTAAAAGGCGAATGTGTATCGCCGTTGTAAAATCAGCTCGGGTAATTATTGATACGATAACATGGAGAATTGGAAATAGGTTTCTTGTATTTAGGCTTAACATTGTAGCCAATGCCTTATAATAAAATATTGTTGGTAGTTCATGGTAGTTTATTAGTATTACCTACCACCTTATAGGCTTAATAAGCCCGCAGAATAATAATAATATACATGTCATATCCTAAACATTTACATATTCTTAAATAAATGTTTGTTAAATTTAAAAAATAATAATGGCAGGTAGTGCTGCTAAAACGGCACGCATTCCAAAAAGGTTTCTGTCGCTGGAGTCCTACCATCGGCATCTTAGATCCTGTTCTCGATCTCCTTGAGGCCGCACACTTTTTAAACGTATTTAATTCATATATTTATAAAGGCGTTATTAGGTCATTTCTGCCGGTAAAAAGGCGGCCAAAATAATCCAGAAGAAAAAATTGGCTCGATATTGGGCTTAGAGCTTTATGAGATGTAAACAGCTAGCAAGAAATGGATGATACACACCTCTACCTTACCTATCAGACATACGGAAGCGTGATGCTAGTGCAAATGTTAATCTCGAGGTAAAATGTTTCGCTGGCAATTACGATTGATCTTGAGATGTCGGGTTTGAATCCTGGGTCGAACAACATATTGATGAGGTTGTCTGTCAAAAGAAGCTCAGCAATACAGACAGCTGTAGGCTCACCTTAGGTGAGACAGAGCTGATCTAAAATACATATGTGATGTATAGAACTCCACCTATCTTTTTGTGGATACAAAAGCTTGTAATAGTAGTCTTCCATGTCTTATATGGATCTTTTATTATCTTATAGTAACAGTTGTCTAGCAGCGAGAGACTAGTGGAAGACCGTTAAACTGCCACAGAGAGGGCTCGAGTTCAATCCCAAGATACGCACCTCTGACTGTTCGAAGTTATGTGCGTCTTAAATACTTAATTATTGCTCGCTTAACGGTGAAGGAAAGCATTGTGAGGAAAAGTTGATATGCAGTATCTGAAAATACTCCATAATGTTTTCTAAGATGTGTGAAGTCCGTGAACCCGTACTTTGCCACTGTGGTGGACTTTTAACAAACTGGGAGGAGGTCCGTGCCCATCGGTGGACAGTTTATATACGGGGCTTATATTGTTATATAACAGTTGTAATTTATGTAAATCGTGATAAAATCAGTATAAAGTTGTTTATACCGTTAATAAAAGCGTTTATTTAAATTTATAGCATTGCCTGCTTCGATAAAATATCTTAACTATCCTAATCCGAATCCTAACTAGTATAATATTATAAGTACAAATGTGAGTTTGTTTATTTGTTACGGTTTCACGCCCTAACTACTCGACCGGTCATCATGAAATTTCGCATACACGTTGTCAGATGAACAAAAAAGGACATATACTACCTTTCATTAAAAAAAACTTTCTGTTACTAACTTAACCTAAACTAAGCTAACTAACGTTTACGTGAGCATAGCTGCAGATAAAATCTAGTTTATTTTATAACTGCGGATATGAGTTTGTTTGTTATGTTTTCACGCCTTAACTATTCGACCAATTATCATAAAATTTTGCATACAAGCTGTCAAGGCTACAGAAAAGGACATTAGTTACCTTTCATCCGGCAAAACGTACTGTTCTAAGCGAGCAAAGCCGTGGGAAAACGCTAGTCATATATAATTAAGCTGCTCACTATTAGTTTGTAAACCACAGCAAGGATCCTAGAACATAAGATGCCTTTCATCCGGAAAAACGTACTGTTCTAAACGAGCAAAGTCGCGGGAAAACGCTAGTCCTATATAATTAAGCTACTTAATATTAGTTTGAAAACCGCAGCAAGGATCCATATTTACGAAGTAAAACGTTTGATACGAGTCTGTGATACGCAATTATACGCCCGCATGTGGTGTTCTACATTGATTAATGTACTATCTGTTGTAGTTCCGTTTGTGTTCCGCTACTTGTTGAACATTCAAGACAACAAAGACGTATACGTGGTACCTACATAAGGAATAATAGACTTATAATGTAATATTAGCACTGTATTAAACGGCCACTGCTGGGCACGGGCCTCTTCGCAGTGTGAGAAGGGTTAGGCCATAGTCCACCACGCTTGCCCGGTACGAATTGGCAGACTTCACATTTCTTCGAGAACATTATGGAGAACTCTCAGTCAAGCAGGCCCCACGCGATGTTTTCCTTCACCGTTAAAGTGAGCGATAATTTACTATCTAATATCCACATAACTTCCAATAGCCAGTATTTTTTTATTCATCTAAAGTGACAAACAAGCATACGGCCCACCTGATGGTAAGTGGTCACTGTAGCCTATGGACGCCTGCAACACCATAGGTATTACTTGCGCGTTGCCGACCCTATAGGAAAGGAAGTGGGAAGCAGAAGGAGCCGGATGGGGGAAAGAGGGTGATTAGGCCTCCGGCACTCTCACTTACTGTACGAAACAGAACAGTAGGAATACTGCTATTTCACGTCAATATGCGGTGAGAGGGTAGTCCTTCCCCGGTCGAGTTGGCCCATTCATGCTGAAATTAGCGAGGTAGAGCCTCGCTAATTTTTACTCGAAAAGTTGCGCGCCTTGGGATCGAACTCGAGACCTCTGCGTGCAGTTCAACGGTTTCCCACTAAGTTATCGCTGCTGCAATATAATATTAATAACATAAGCGTAGCGTGGCAGAGCCTTTAGTTATGCTCACTGCTGGGTAAATGCTTTGCAGACTTCAAAACCGCTCTGTTCGAACATATCCGCTGTCAATCCCTTTCGAAAACGTCCAAGTCATCCCGCCATCTCTGTTTACATAGGTCTGCCCCGTCATCGTAGACTGTCATGAATTGTGCCCTTTGTAAATTTGTTAAGACAATTTTAGTATCAGAACGAACTCTGGTTCTTTGCCCGGCCAACGTCGCTCGGCCTCTATTACGTAGGACCTATAGGATAGCCGGCGATACAGATGATGATTTGGGGATACAGATGAGAGATTATGTATGTATCCTAACTAATATTATATATATGCGAATGTGAGTTCGTCTTTTTGTTTGTTACGGTTATACTCCTTAACTACTCGACCAATCATCAGAAAAGGACATAGAAAAAAGTACTGTCATAAGGTCATAACCTAATCTATACTGACGCGAGCGAAGCCGTGGGCAAATCTTTACTTTATAATCCTTCAAGAGACCGTGGCCAAAAGATTTGGGAGAGGTCATCGTTGTCAATTATTGGGGGATGATATGAGAGCCTCGGCGCAGCGGTAATGAGTACGTCTGCTGAGCATGAGGTATTTATTGGGTAACTAACCTTCGTATGCTTGCTTGCCACATTGGTACCATAGAACAATTTTAACCACGTAATCAAGAAATATAAATATTCCCGTCAAAACATGTTTATCCTATAATTCCGTCTAAATTTTAACCCACTCTAACGTCCCTTTTTATTTGCAGTGAAATTAGGCAAGCTTATATTTTTCAAATTGATAGGTAGCATTAGCAGTTGTAAGAAAATAATATTGTTGATTAAAATGTAATACAAAGACAAACAGATGGAAAGACACAGTCATATCAAAAGGCCGTTCTTACAAATTTGCTATGGAATACTAAAAAGGATTATAAAACAACGATAAGCTTATTTAAATCACATCAGACCATTATTTTTCTGTAGTTTCTAGATCAGAATGAACGTAATTTATATTGAACGTGGAACGGACCGCATAGAATATTTAATATGGAATATGTTGGCCTCTTTAGATGCCCGATATTCTAATACGTCGTCATACTTTATAGCTGTGCCTTTAGCTTTAGTTAATAATGCCGTTCACTAGACGACAACAGGATATATAAAATGTGGTGTGTTATTTCTTCTTTATGTTACAACTAATTGCAGTAACATAAAATGTGTATGTTACTTTAATTATAAAATAATTAAGCTTCAGATTTTAGTTCAGATTGTATGTATGTGCTTTTGTACCCGATGCAAGTGACATGCGCAGGTTGAATTTAATGTTCTTGCTCTTGTATGCAGTGCATGTACGACCGATGTCCGAAGAGAGCTATCTATGCAAGTAATCTGTATGAATAACTCGCGCATGGACACGAGTAGCTTGCGCGTGTAGTTTGCGTTAGATTCTTGCATCGTATACCAGCACCATTAGTTTTAGTGATGACTAAAAAATATTTATATTAGTCCATATGTCTAACATTTTTAACGAAATAAAATCAATAAAAATGTGACGTGTAAAATATGTTTAATTAAATATAGCCTCAATAACGGTTCTATAATATTAATAATATTTGATAAGATAGGTAACCTTTTTCTTACTCATAATTTCTGATATTAATAAATGTTTATAATTTCATATCGTTACAGTTATTGTCATGAAAAATGCCATGCAAAATCCCGAGATGCTAAGAAAATGATAAAGATTACTTATTAAAAATATGCTTTAATAAAATATATATATACACGTAAATTGAAATAACAACATATACTTTTCATGTCGTCGAACAATTACGTCATTTCCGCTGTTGTTTCGCAGTTTTACTGCGTCTGCGGTGAACATTAAATTTAATATTTCATTAACCATGATGCAGCTAATCTTTAGTGATATATCAGTAAAAGCAGTAGTAAATAATATTTACATAAGACTTATGAACAATTCCACACTAAATCCTAACTAATGAGATTATTTGCTTGTTTGTTTGTCCCTTTCCCGTTTGACCCTTCACGCCTTGACTACTAGTCTGATCATCATGAAATTTCGCATAAATCTTTTCAAAGGGGAACGGACATAGGTAACCTTTCATCCCGAAAAAGGAATGTTACAAACCTTTTTTTTTTTTTTTTTTTTTTTACGTGGGGGAATGCTATGACGCATATCCCTCCGCGGGGGCGGGCGGAGGGATTATGTCGGACTCGCCGGGGTAAAAGAAAGATGTTAAAAGACAATGTACCTCCCGGAATACCGACTAAACCTACCACGGTGTTCCTCGACAAAACCACTATCGACGGGGCCGCGCGAATCGCTTTCGCATGCGGTCGCGACCCCGCCGAGGTTACGGCCCGCCGTATGAAACGGCAGGCCACTACGCAACAAGACCTACCCAAGATAGGCACTACACAATATAAAAGCCCTACTGTCTCCCCCTAAAGGGGAGACGGACACGACACAGAGGCGCGCGTGGGAACACGCACGCCGCCTCTCGGACCTGGTGCTGAACGGATGGCGGGCAGGCCCACAAAGCCCGCCAACCCCAGGTCAAACCTCAGGGTGGCTGGAGGTCATCGCGCGCCCTCCGGCGCCCGGCTCTGCGGTTGGGGAGAGGGTTCAAACGCTCCCTCTCCCGCTCCGCCGCCTCCTTGGTGGAGATTACTTCCTTGCAGAAGGAGGCGACGGCGCTCCACGACCTCTCACTCCGGACCATAGACTGAACTACGGCCGGGAGCGAGAGGGCAACCGATCCGACTGCCGCGATCAACTCACGGTGCTGCGATGCCCAGGCGGGGCAAACCGCCAAAGTGTGCAGCGCCGTGTCCTCTACAACATCGCGGCAGTCGCCGCAGTGGTGACAACCGGGCGTCTCTTGCCGGCGTATACGACACAGGAACTGGCCAAAACAACCGTGGCCAGTTAGAACCTGTGTCAGCCGGAAGGTGAGGGCGCCATGCCGCCTCTCCAGCCAATGTTACAAACCTTTTTTTTTTTTTTTTTTTTTTTTTTTTTTTTTTTTTTTTTTTTTTTTTTTTTTTTGATTCCCAGGAAAAAATGCTTGATGCACTACCCGCCGGCTAGGGGACGGCACCGGCGGGGCGTGTGGGACTCACCAGCCTAGTGCTGGGATACCCACTAAAAAAACCTGGGGTGTTCCCTCTCCCACCCAATGGGGGGGGCCAGTTGGGAGTCTAAAAAGATTCATCCATAGCAGGCCCCCCCGTGTGGGTGCCGGCCGGGTCAATCGGACCCGACCTCCTCTCGTCCCCGGGGGAGAGCATTTCACTGCTCTCCCCTTTCGACGTTAGAAGGCGCGCGGGAACACCGCGCGCGCCCCCTGTGGGTTCTTACTCACGGGTGGCAGGGTCCCCTGAGGCCTTGCCACCCAGAACCCTTAGGTGGGGGGCAGGAGAGCGACATAAGCGCGTCTCCTGCGCCCCCTCCTCCGGCGGCGGATGTCCGGGGCGTAAGGATCTTCCTCACGCCCCCGCTCCGCCGCCTCCTTCTGCGAGATGACAGCCTCGCAGAAGGACCTCATTGCGCCCCAGCACCTGTCGTCGCCGACCATCATGGATACGACGGTCGGCAACGAGAGGTCGGGGCCAATCACGGCGACCAGGGCACAGCGCTCCGCGGCCCACGCTGGACACTCCTCCAGCGTGTGCTGCGCCGTGTCCCGGTCGCACTCCTCGCAGTGGTGACACCTGGTTGTCGGCTCCCTACCGGCTATCTTGCACAGGTACTCTCCGAAACAGCCGTGTCCGGAGAGCACCTGAGTAAGCCGGTAGGTGAGCGGTCCGCGCCGTCTGTCCGTCCACTCCCTTAACACGGGACGGACAGCCTCGACTGTCCTCACCCCATAGCGGGGCTGGGCCAGTCGCTCTTGCCACTTGGCCTCGAGGACCAGTCGAGCCTGGGACCTTCGCGTCTCTACCGCCCCGTGAGTAGGTTCCTCACCATGGAGCCGGAGGTCCACGCGCCAGTGATACACCGACGCTTGGACCTCCGCCTCCAAATCCCAGGGCGGCGATGCCGCCAGGACGCACGCCGCCTCAAAGGAGACGGTGCGGTACGCCCGCGACACCCTGATCGCCATCGCCCTCTGAGGTTTCCTCAGGAGGGCGATGTTTCGGCGATCGAGGGCGCCGGCCCAAATGGGCGACCCGTAGAGGGCCATCGACCGCACCACCCCCAAATAGATGCGGCGGCAGACGACACTCGGCCCCCCGATATTCGGCAGCAGAGAGCTAAGCGCTCCCGCCGCCGACATCAACCGGGGGGCCAGGCGGCTAAAATGGACGCGAAAGTTCCAGCGGCCGTCGAGGTGGAGCCCCAAGTATTTCATACTCGGCTCCACCCCGATGCGGACCCCTCCAACTATGATGTGGGCATCTGGTGGCGGCGCCCGCCGAGGCCCATGAAATAACAGGGCCTCGGACTTTTCCAGTGCCACCTCCAGTCCCAACATCCTAATTCTACCGACAACCAGGGCCACCCCTGCCGTGGCAAGACGGGCAGCTGCCCCGTAATCCTCTCCCCGGGCCGTGACCAGCGTGTCGTCGGCGTAACAAGTTACGCCGACGCCCGGGGGTAGGGCGCCCCGCAGCACCCAGTCGTAGCCGATGTTCCACAGGATCGGTCCAAGAACGGAACCCTGCGGAACACCGCACGACACCTCCCTCCGGAACGTCTCTCCATTCCGCCCCACACAGAACACACTTCTCTGGTGCAGGTAGTCCCCGACTATTCGGCGCAGATAGGGAGGCACTCCATGAAATCGGAGCGCCTCCCTAATAGTCGCCCACGGCAGGGTGTTGAACGCGTTGGCGATGTCCAAGGACACCGCCAACACCACCCCGCGCGAGGCGACCGCCTCATCCGAGAGGGCCTTGACGCGACTGATCGCGTCAATCGTCGATCGGCCCTCTCGGAATCCGAACTGCCGTTCGGACAAGTCGGGGCCCACCCGCACCAGGTGCCTGGAGAGGCGGGCAACCACTACACGCTCAAAGAGCTTGCCCACCTCATCCAACAGCACTATGGGGCGGTACGCGGAGGGAGAGTCCGCGGGGCGGCCCTCCTTTCTCAGGAGGACCAGCTTACCCGTCTTCCACATGGCAGGGAACCGTCCCGACTCCAAACAGGCGCTAAACAGCCTGAGGAGCCGGTCCCCTAGGGCGTCGTAGGCCAAAACCCAGGCGCGGCCAGGAATTCCGTCCGGCCCCGGGGCGGTGTTTTTGCCTCGGAGCCGAACCATTGCCGCGCCGAGCTCCGCCATTGTTACCTCTGGCGCCCCGGCATCGGCACCGCCCTCCTCAATATCGGGCGGCGCCATTTCGGGAGGCGTGTGCTCCGCTCTCGAAGGAAAGAGAGCGGAGACCACCTCCTCTAATTGCCGGGGCTGGAGACTCTCGGTGACCGGTGGGGCCCAGGGGCGCAACTTGCCCCTGACCGCCTTGTACGGGCGGCCCCACGGATCTGCCTCGAGAGTCCCCAGGAACTCTTCCCATCTTTGGGTTTTGGCCTCACTGATGGCGGACTGCAGGGCGTGCTTCCGCTGTACGTAATCGCCCCGCAGCCGTGCCTCCACGGTCGGGTCACGGTACCGCCTGCGTCGGCGGTACCTAGTGTACTGGCGACGCGCCGCAATGCAAGCGGCGCGTTTCTGACTAATGTCGTCAGACCACCAGTACACCTGACGCCTAGGAGGTCGAGCACTGGCCCGGGGCATCGACGCGTCGCAAATCCGCGTCATCGCGCCCCGGAACCACTCCGCCTCTAGCTCAACCTCCACAGGCCCTTCGCCCATTGGGGTCCAGGCCTGGACGATGGAGGCTTCCACCAGCACGTCTACGTTGAGACGTTTCAACGCCCATCGTGGGGACGACGGGGTGTGCACTCTCCTCGGGCGATCGTCCGGGATCGCCGGCGAGGCGGAGATGTCGAACCGCACGTAACGGTGGTCCGACAGTGACTCCGCCTCGACCAGCACTTGCCAGTCCCGGACGCGGCGCGCTACGGCAGGGCTTGCGAACGAAATGTCCACAATGGACTCGCCCTGCCAGCGCACGCACGTGGCGACCGATCCCCGGTTAAGGACCACGAGACCGGTCGCAATCGCCCACTCCTCCAGCGCGTCGCCGCGAGCGTCGGTGACAGGGGATCCCCAAGCCGTTGATTTGGCATTGAAGTCCCCCGCCACCACGATCGGACGCGATGGGTACCGGTTAATAACGGCCCCCACCGCGCCCAAAAATTGCTCAAACTCGGCGAGGCGCCGGTTCGGAGAAAAGTACACCCCGATCAGGACGGTTCCCTCCCAATCAACACATATATAACCCTCGCCCCTGTCTGTCATCACCAGGAGCGAGGGTCCGGACGAAACAATGGCCGCCGAGCCTCCGAGGTCCCCAAACCAGTTGTGTCGGCTGGGGACGCAGTAAGGCTCGGCGACCACGGCGATGTCTATTGACCACTCCGCCATGTGCTGCAGCAAGATATCCTGAGCCCTGGCGGAGTGGTTAATATTCACCTGTAGGAGGCGATGGGCCATAATTAATTATGTGTCCATCGCCTCCGTACTGCTCCCTGCTTGGGACGGGGCCGGGGCGGCCGGAGTCCCGGCGACCGCCCCTCTGGCCCTACGTCGTTTCGGTGGGGAGCAAGATTTGCTCCCCATCCGGTGCTCCGCCGGCTTTCCTGCAGCAGAACAGAGGCTGCAGGAAGGTTTTGCGGCGGAGCAGGCGGCGGCCTTGTGGCCGGGCTGACCGCAGCGATAGCAGAGATCGCTGCGGTCAGTTTCGGCGGTGCATTGCTGCCTCACGTGCCCCGGTTCGAGGCAGCGGTAGCACCGCCTAGGCCTCGGCGCCAGGAGATTCACCTGAGCCGAGACCATCCCGACCAGCAAACGGCCGGCCGCCACCTTCTTCGCCGCGGCGATGGGGCAGTGCACCACCACCGTGCACAGACCACCATTGCCGCGGCGCATATCCCCCACCTTGACCTGCGCCTGAGGGCAGGCTCCGGCTTGTGCCACCGCAGCGGCGACATCCTCAGAGGAGGCCGAGTCGTCCAGCCCGGTTATCCGCATTTCTGCGGACTTCACCGGGCGGGAGATCTTGACCTCCTCAGGCGAGAACAGGGAGCGGAGTTTATCCGCTACCCTGTCCGCCTTGTCGCCGGAGGTGGCACCTGGGACCTCCAAAATTCTGGCCCCAGTGGCGGCAACCTTAAAGTGGACGCCTCCGGCGAGGCCCATCTCGGCGAGATTGTCTCTCATAGCCTGAGTGGCCTGCCGGAGGACGCCCGCATAGCTGCCGCCCTGCCGGAGCCCCTCCTCTGTCAGCTCCACCACAATGGCGGTGGAGCGCGGGGGGCGCAAGTCAGCTGGGCGGAGGCCCCTCTTTTGGCTGGTAGCCGGGATAGCCCGAGAGGCCTTCTTTTTCCTCTTCCTCTTCCTCTTGGTGACCTCCGTCCACGGCTGTTCAGCCGAGGTAGAGGCCACCGAGGTGGGTTGGGCATGGGGGCCGGGACGCGGTGGCGCCGCAGTGGCAGTCGCCCTCCCCTTGCCCCTCCCTTTCCTCTTGGAAGAGGAAGAGGAAGCCAACGGATTAGGGGCAGATGTTTGCCGCGCAACCGGTGGGCCGGAGGGCGCCGGGCCAGCCGGCGTGCCTCCGACCATCCGGGGGCGGCCCCCGAGCGGAGGGCCCGGAGTGGGGACGGGCGTGAGGCCATAGTTGGCCAGGCACGCATCAACAACGTTGCGCGCCTGAGCCACCGTGGCCCGCATCAGCTCGTCCGCCCAGGCGGGACGCCGGTCCTCCGCGGGAGTGAGGGGCCGCGCTGTGCGCCGCGGGAGGGGTGGGAACTCCTCCCGTGGTCTCCCAGCAGGCGCCCCGGCGGCGGCCGAGGGCGTCTTGGCGGCGTTGGCCCGAGCGGCAGTGGCAGCGGCCGCCTTCATGGCCGTCACCTCCGCCCGGAGCTCCACCAGCTGCCTGTGCAGCCCCTCATTCTCCGACCTCCAGCGCCTCTGAAGGTCGGAGGAAGTCCGCCCCCACAAATGGAAGAAGGCTTCCCGCATTTCTTCTGTAGCCTGTTTAAGGTCCCGGATGAATCCCCCCTTTAGATTACCGGACCGGGCCGCCACCCTCAGGACGGTCTCGGCGCCAGCCTCAAACCGTTGCCTGAGGTCGGCAACCGAGTCCTCTCCCAAGGGGGACGCATCCGCGACCTCAGCTGTCTTGGGGGCATCCCGACGGGCAGGTAAAGGCTGCCCGGGGAGCCTTCTCGTGGAGGGAGGCGGCATCGGGGAACCAGCCCCTCCTTGACAGGGCATCCCCGCCACCACCTCCACCTCCGTGTCCGAACATGAGTGTGACGGCACGGGATGCGTGGTCTTCCGGCGCTTCGCGGAAGTGCCGGGCGTCGCTCTAGACTTGAGGGTGACGGAGGCATGACTATCCCCCCCCTCCTCCCTCTCCCTGTACACTTTTTATTTTCATTTTTTTTAATTTTTCAAGAAACACCCAGATTCAGAACAGTCATTTGTGGATCACACAAAGTTTTGTCCCGTGTGGGATTCGAACCCACAACATTCGGCGCAGTGTCAGTGACGAGGCGACCACTTAAACCACCATCCGTGCACTCTTTAGACTTGCAGCTTTATAAATATCTTGACTGCAATAATAGTGTAATGATTAAAGCGATCAGCTTGCCATTGCCAAGTGCTATCCTTTTGATCTACATTCTCATAAAATATATGATTCATAAATAGGTAGTTGTGCCGAGTCTGCTGACTGTACTTAGTTTAAAAGTATTTGTCGTATAGGGATTATTGGTAGTGCAAGAATAATTTGTTGCGTATATCGATGTCAGTAAATTATATAGGGGTAGACGAATTTGGAAATTATTAATAATAGTGTCCTCCAGACTGAATTTTGGTCACAGCCATCTGCGCAAGAGATATTATAGTGCACAAGTATGTGCGCAAATACAAGTGCATTCTCTGTTCTCTAACCCTCATGATCCGATGGAACGGATAATCCGACACGACCGGAGAGAGATCAGGCGCAGGACCAACGGCTTTACGTGCTTTCCGAGGCACGGGGGTGTCTAATACCGCCAATTGCCTAACTCCGGGCTCGTATTGAGATTTCCGTATCCCTGAACACGTGTATGCAAACTTTCTTGAAGATCGGTCGAGTAGTTAAGACTTCAAAGCACAAACAAACTCACATAATCATTTATATTATTAAAGTTAGGATTAGGTATTGATAGAGGCAAGAATCAACAGTGAAATATGATATGATTGTTTGTAATTTATTTGATGATATTTCGTACTTGCGATGCGTTACAAATAATTGTAAGTTTTAAATGTCGTATTTAAAACTTACACTCTTATTCTATAGGTAAGTTTTTTTAGACGTTATCTCCCGTACTAATAATTCTTGAGTCGCGGGGATCTTTACAAACATTCAAATAACGGACACAAAAACTCGAAGCAAACATTTATGGATCACATAAAGTCTTGTCCCGTGTGGCATTCGAACTTAAAACCTGCGCCGAGCAGTAGCAGCAGCGAGGCGACTACTTAAACGACAACGCCATCCGTGGATTCAAAACCTTTATAAACTTCAAAACGTGATATTACACCATCCACAAAACTATTTTGCATACAATATCCAAACGTAATTTTTGCATCACAATTCCACGTAGCCAGTTCTAAACCATTCTAATATTATAATGTATTAAACAAATGGCGATATTAACCTAGTTTTAAAATCGGTACATTATTCAGTTGGACAGGTATGTATGGAATCGACTGCGAGATAGATATATCTGGTCGCAGATTTGTGACTTCATCTTGTGGCAGAATTATGCGACGTCTTTGACGGGTGAGATGTGACACGGGCACACGCTCAAGACCTGCAAGAAGCATGTACACTTGCTGCCGATAGGCTTTTATTTTGATTTAGTGTCTTGCCCCGACTTTGCCTGGGTTGATCGTAAAATATAGCCAATGTCCATTTGAATTTGTTTTAATTTTCGTTTCTGAAGGTCTCAAACAAATACTCTTCACACACGCATACAATTCTAACTCTCTCTTCATAAATGTACTCCTAGGAAAGATTACAGTTATAGACAACTATTTAAAAAGAAATGCAATTAGGTACTCACATATGGTTTGTTTAACTATTGTTTTAATTACAGTATCACGGTCAAGTTAAGAAAAGAACGCTTCTGCCTATTTGCATTTGCTAGCAAATGCGATTGCAGTAAAAAGGTTTATAAATACACAAGTCATAGCTGAATCTGTATATCCTAAAGATGTGACCATAGGTGTATTAGACCCACATCACACATTCGCCAACCATGTTTTAGGTTTGGTCCGGCAGTTTATGAGACATGTTTGTTTGGATTCCGTTTTGGTTAGAGAAATTTCGACCTGGGAATGGCAACTGGGACATCCAGGCAAACCTATACTACTAAACTAACGCTAGTTGAGTATGATGCTTCATTGAGTAAATACATGTCTGGAGGTACAATTTCTCTAAGTAATAATAACAAGTCTAAGTAATAATTTCGCAAAGTAGGACGTATTATAACAACTAAACAAAACCATTGCCATGTACGCAAGACTGTTTGTGAGAAATATTACTAACATCCATTTATCTCCTTCGAACGCTGCAGTCAATCAGACATCTCCTTAAGAACACCCAACCGAAGTAACCCATTGAAATTCAAATCTTATATCGTATCAATAAAGTTTACATTCATTTGGAGGTCCAAACAAGGCACCAACAGTCCGTCTGTCTGTCGCAGGTTGATGTGTAGCTAGTGCGTGTTGCAGACTCCATTAGAGGCGAATTATGGGCCGCTGTCGTGTTAAGCTATGCCGAACGAATGTAGTGGCGACCACCGACATTTTTACATAATAAGGAATCGATTTCAAGTCAATGCGATGTTTAGTGTATTGTGGGTGTTTTATGAGTTGGTATACTTCTTTAGTTGGCGTATGTGTGATTTTGTTTTGTTTTTTCGTTCGGCGGTTTAGTGTACTTTTATATGAAATTTATATAAAAACTAGCTGTCCCGACAGACGGTTGGCCTGTATAGACGAAAAAAAAATACAACAAATCTAAACCATCCTCAAATCCACTTGAACACACACAAAAAATTCATTCAAATCGGTCCAGCCGTTTAGGAGGAGTTCACTGTCAACACATGTACAGAAGAATCTTTATATATATAATTCTTCTGTACGTGTGGCAACGTCTGTCGGAACAGCTAGTTATAATGCCTTTCTGAACTCTATAGAGAATTTTCACAAGAGAAAGATAAATCAATATTTAAATTTTATGCCATAGTACAAAATATTACAGAAGATAAATTACTTTGTGTCTATTAAAGATTTGAAGATGAGATTTAGTTGTTATCGGATACACACTATATGATATCTGAATAGGTTAGTTGCCTATGTTTGATTATGTAAATTACTTCACACGCGAGAGCAAATAGTAATTAAAATAAATATTTTTGTGCAAACAGTATTAAAATTGGTGGCCTAATAGGGGAGTAATTAAGGGATATCTTGCTGTCTCCCTAAAAAAGCTCATTTAAATAACAGTTACGTCATAGTTTGTATCGTGCATCTTTTTCTGTCATTTGACAACTACCCCTACTACCAGATTTGAAACGATTGTATCAGATTATTTTTTTAGTAGAATTCAAATTTCTTTGTGATTTAGTTTAATGTATCTATAAGAACTAAATAATTAAAAAAAAGTTAATTTGCCTTACATGCGACTAAGTAAGTGTGATAATGATATAAGCGTATCATTATCACGCTCACTCATATTAAAAATTGTACACTATCTTTCTCTATCATATAAAGTAATGTGTGCGTTCACTCTTCTTCGATCGAACACTTTTTTGTGAAATCTATGTACGGTGAGTACACATTTGTGATCAAAGTATTCGTAGCACATTTTTTCTATTTAGCCCCAGGTATCGAAACAGGTATTTTATCTATTTTACTAGCACTAAACGTTCTAGTAAATCTAAATAGTCACACCGGCTGGACATGCAACGTTAAGTGCAGTGGTTATATTAAAGTCTAAGTTATCCGAGTTCGGTCATAAAATGCGTAAGTATTTAGGCCACCGGTTTTATTGTTTGTTGTCGTAACAATTCGCTTAGTGTGTTATATGTCTGCGCTGCCTGTGTTTGGAGCTTGTATGATGTGGAATGGAATGTTGTGAAATAGTTGACAAAGATTACTTGAAGCGGTTGTAGTTCATTTGCAGTGGTAGTGGAGAGGTTGTGTTCGATTCCCAGAATCAATTTCAAACTAAGTTAGGCACCATTTTGATGAACTCTTAACAAAATGCTTAACCACAGTTTGACGTATGTCTTGATGAATGAATGAGTGAATGCGAATGCTGCGCACGAGGTCTCGGATTCGGTTTCTAGGTCGGACAGAGTGTAATAAATAGGCAAAAAACCTTACACGACCAGGGGAGTCGACCAATATATTCTTAGTTGCAGCACGAAAATTGAAACTGTGCCTAACAAACAGTAATCGAATCATCCTCAAGTTACGTCTTTTCTAAAACTATGTATATTTAGCGAAATTTCTGTGTATCACTTCTGCTTACTCTTTCAGATATAATATATGCTCGAGAGTATATATGTATGTATAACATAAAGCGGTATGACAATGCAAAATGAATATACAGTCACTTTGATATCACTTTACGGACACATATATACCCCGTGACCATGGCTGCTGGAAAGCAACCGAAACGTCGGGGAGTGTAAACCAAAAATAAATAGATTTAATAGTTTAAATAATTTTATTAGCTTATAAATTAGTAAAATAAAATCAATAGTAGTAGTAGTGTAATATTTTCAAAATTTTGTAATACAGTGCTAAATAAACAACGCGATAAAATCCGTATATAGTAGTTTAATTTCAATGAATAACATTCGCGTAAATAGAAGACAATATAATGTAATCCTAGACAAGTAACAGCCGTGGATGTAACAATTGTTTGTTCTATGTGGAGAATGAATCCACTACACCCTTCGCATCGACAGTGGCCAGATGATCACTTCAATCATTGCGTCATACGTACCTTATTAAATGAATTGATATTGTATTAAGAGCTTGTATACTATTGTCAATTATTATGTTACTGACATTCTGTACTGATAATAATGGTTCTCTACCTCGGTATATTATCTCAACTTAAGTTTCTGTGTGAGCCATGATAAGATAAGATAAGATAAGATAAGATAATATTTATTTGCATAAACATGTGTATACATACAATTTCAGGCATGTAGGATGTTACAAGATAGGTACTTATTGTTCTTACATGTTTGCCACACCGTGGCGTACAAATGTTGTTTAATTTTATAGTAATTAATCATTGACAGAATTAATATAATAATAAAGTAAATATAGTTAAACATGTCTTAAAATCTTAATAAGGACATTAATCGAATTACAAATATGTCAAAAAATAATCATTACAATGTCAAAATAATATAAAGTTTAAAAAAGAAAAAAAAAGAAAAATTAAATGTGTTGTTTAAATTAAGTAGTATTAAAAATGTTAACTAACTACTCAAATGCTATTCTTTTTTATTATTTGAATTAAAATATATATAATTATTATACATAATGAAAATATCTTGTCATATTTTATAAAGTAGACTAGTTATAAAGAATCCTGTAAAAAATCGGTGACACTATAATACGTTTTCTCAGCCAAGAATAATTTTATTTTTTTCTTAAATGTATCGACAGGTAACTCATGCCAGCTTTCAGGTATTTTATTATAAATTACCGGGGCCATACAAAAAACGCTTTTGCGCATAAGTGCAGTTCTTACAGTGTGTAAGCATAGCTTACATTTATTACGTCTGTTTCTTGGTACTACGTCTGCCATGCGAGGAAACAGATTAGTATTAGTCTTAACGAATATTAAGGTTTCTAGAATGTAGAGAGAAGGTAAAGTTAATATACCATATTTTTTAAAATGGGGCACGCAACTGTCGGTAGTTTGTAAGTTTAACATACTTCTTAAGCATCTTTTTTGAGCTTTAAATACGATGTCTTTATTAGTTGAGTTTCCCCAAAAGATTATTCCGTATCGGAGGTTGGACTCAACTAGTCCATAATATGCTGTAAGAAGTGCATCTAAACTAAGTATTCGCGACAGGGAGTACAAAGCGTATGCACTACTACAAATTTTTTGATTTAGAGCTTGTATATGTGTTTTCCAATTGAGATTTCTATCAATAATTAGCCCTAGAAATTTTGTTGAGTTAACTGCGTCAATATGATTACTATTATAATTAATGTCAATATCAAATGTCAATGGCCGTTGGCTAAAATGCATAATATTTGTTTTAGATAAGTTTATTTTTAAATTATTATTGTCTAACCATTCTATAATTTTCATAAGTGTCTCAGTGACATCATTTTTATATATCTCCTTACTTTTGCAAGGAATGACAACTGTGCTGTCGTCTGCAAACAGTGTCATAGGGTGTTCATTGGATCTAGGCAAGTCGTTTATATATATCGTAAAGAGAAGAGGTCCTAGTACACTCCCTTGTGGGACACCGAACTTCACTACCCGTTCAGTAGATGTAAATATTTCTTCTAATTTTGATTTAGGGTTTATTCTATTTATTTGCGTTATTTGTTTCCTATTTACGAGATATGAACGAAAAATGTTTAAGACATTCCCTCTAACACCATATTTTTCCAGCTTTTGCAGTATTATGTCATGTTGGACATAATCAAAAGCCTGTGTCATGTCGCAAAAAATAGCGCAGACTGGCGTATTTTTATCCATATTTGTTATGACGCTGTGTAAAAATTCATATATGGCCATGTTAATGGTCTTATTTTGTCTAAAGCCTTTCTGTTCATTGCATAAAATATTTTTCTTTTCTAAATACGTATTGAGCTCTTTAAATATAAATTTTTCAAAAATTTTTGAAAATACTGGTATTAAGGAAATTGGCCTATAGAATTCCATTAAGTTCCGATCTAGCTTTTTAAAAAGAGGCTTCACTATTGAGACTTTAAGAGCATCTGGAAATACACCTTCATTAATATTTAAGTTAATTATGTGACTTAATGGCCCGCTAATTTCAGAAGCTACTGCTTTGACTACCCTCGTGGAGATGCCATCATACCCTACGCTATGTGTATTTTTTAGTGATAAAATAATTCTCAGTATATCCTGTGGCAAACTTGGCGGCATAAACATAGATTCCTTTCTGCTAGATATGTGTTTTGTAACTTTATCGCCGGAACATAATATAGGATTAATCTTATCAACAAAGTAGTTATTGAATGCATTTGCAATTCTTTTAGGGTCAGTTATAATTTCATCGTTTATTTTAAGTTTATTTATATGATTCACTGGTATATTTAATTGGTTACGGTTTATTATTTGCCAGGTAGTTTTTGATTTATTATTTGCTGTTTTTATTTTATGATTATTCTGAGCCTTTTGTGTTAACTTAATAATTTTTCGATAAAGCTTAGAATAATTTGTAAACAGATTTTTGTTGTGTATAGTAGGTTGCCGTCTATACTGCCATAATAAACTACGTTTCATTTTGCTGCAAGTTTTTATACCACGCGATACCCATTTTGTTGTTTTTTTAAGATTGACCGTAATATGTAGCTCAGGAAAGCACTGTTGATATAATAGTGAGAACAAATCTATGAAATTATTATAAGCTAATGTGGGGTCTGTTGTTTCATATATTTCTGAAAACGATAAGCTACCAATATATATATGTAATATGTTATGATATATTTTAATATACAGCACTACGCGATTCGAGAAATGGTATTTATTTATTTATTGTTATTACACTGCAACAACTTATTCAATAACATACATGTATACCTACAAGATTAAAATACATTAATGTTGGACTTGTAGAGAAAATAATATCAAATTGTAAAAAGTCTTTGTTAATTTAATTTCTTAGAGACTACATCGCTTAGGACACATATTGATTTGTCTTTCTTTCTTTATTTCATAAAAGAAAATAAAATAAAGTCAAGTCAAATAATAATATATTTGTCTTTTTAATGTTTATAGGCAACAAGTAGCTAACCGGATATAAACAATATACAAACTTGTAGGTACAACATTTATGAAGTAAATTTATATAATTGTGTAACCTAATTCGCAACAACTTTTAAAATTAGAACATGATTCAACACAAAGTCGAGATCGCGATGTACACAAGTCGTGATTTTGCAAGCGTTGCCAAATTACACAGAGTTGTGGAAATGTGCCTAATTCTAGAGAATACAGTGCGCCGGAGTTTTCTATTAGCAAATGCGGTTTAAGGGTACGTCTATGGTGGGATTATTATATTAATATAGTATAAATATAATATACATAAGGATATAAATATTGGTTGATGTATGTTGTAAAATAATGAAATTATATTAAATTCGCGATTTAGAAGAGTAGCTGTGAGTTTCTTACAGGTTTCCTCTCATAGGCTCAACCCCTTGCCTGTACCTAGCAGATAACCTAAATATAGCTTCAGCAACTTAGTAAATTTACTAATCTAAATATTTTGAAGTTCATAAGTGTTACTTTGTGACATAAATGAATAAACGATTTTTGACTTTGACTTTAATTTAGAAAGTTTATAAATGGATATGGCATTGGACTTGCTTTCGCCAGCTCCTGGGCTTAAATCGCACTCATTGCACTACTTACGTAAACCACAAGAGTGGCTTGTGTTACACATGTATAGCTGGAGGAGTTAAAAGGATTACTAATAATATTCATCATCTTAGCCGGAAAACGTCCACTGCTGGACATAAGCCTCCCCAAAGGTTTTTGTCGGTCCACCCTGTGCGCCTATCCCTGCTGCGTCTTCTGGTGCGTGGCCACCATCAAGAAGTTTAAGAAAAGAAGTAATAATAATAATAATATTCTATCACATACACACAACACCATCTAGCCCAAACTAAGCAGAGCTTGTATTATGGGTACTAGACAATGGATAAACGTACATATTATACATAGAAACACCCAGACCAAGACAAACATCCATGTTCATGCACACAAATGTTTGACTTGTCCGGGAATCGAACCCGCGATCTCAGGCGTGGCAGTCGGTTACAATAACCACTACGCCATCGAATCGTCAAAGTTTTACAAGAATATTAGTATTTTGTAATTAAACCTGCAAGTAATTATAAAAAAGAAATGGCGATCTACGTGTAACAGTGAGGTTGCATTGTAGCCGGGTAAAGTTACAAAGGGTTTTTTGTTGGCCATGGGATCTTAAAACTTAGCTAGCGTAATATGGTTGTAATACCTACACTACACTGAGTATCGCCTAAGGATATTGCTGTGATGCCAATTATATATTATGTACCTGTAATTATATATATAAAATGATTGATATGTATATATATGAATTATAAATATATAATAATAATAATAAAATAATATTCTACCACATACACACAACACCATCTAGCCCAAACTAAGCAGAGCTTGTACTATGGGTACTAGACAATGGATAAACACACATATATACTTTTTTATTTTTGTTAATACATACATATTATACATAGAAATATTATATATGTCCGTGATATTAATATATATTTTAAGATATTGATTATTTTGCTATTTTTATTGATTTTTAAAGAAGGAGTTACAGCGTTAAACGGTAATTGTTGTATATTGTAATTCGTATCACTGAATGAAACTATAACAAGTTTTATTTGCTGTTCATCTGTTGTTGCTCACATATTGTATGGTCCTGCGAGAATACCAGCATTGCAGTTTCAACTGCAACAATAGCTGACGCAGGTAAAAACCTATTTTGGTCTCCATACTATATTCTGCTCTGTATATATTTATATTTTATTGTATTGTGTAAAGGAGATATAAATAAAATATTTTTCTTTCTTTCTTTTTTTTCGTTGATGCATAACACAAAGAGAAACGCCCATCTGAAGCCACGAGTGGACAAAAAGCTCGAGAAAAAATACTTTTCAGTGTTTTCAGTGTCGGCCTCGATGGCGTAGTGGTTAGTGTAACCGACTGCTACGCCTGAGGTCGCGGGTTCGATTCCCGCACAAGTCAAATATTTGTGTGCATGAACATGGATGTTTGTCTTGATCTGGGTGTTTCTATGTATAATATGTATGTATTTACAAAAAAAAAAAGTATATATGTATGTTTATCCATTGTCTAGTACCCATAGTACAAGCTTTGCTTAGTTTGGGCTAGATGGTGTTGTGTGTATGTGGTAGAATATTTATTTATTTATTTATTTTGTCGTAAAAAATATGTATTTACTTTCAATCAAATTGAGGCCACTGCAATTTACAAAAAATAGTTAAAAAGAGTAAGTCTATTGGTCAAGATATGAGTCCAATATATTCCCTCCTGTGCCTTTTCTAGGTGATTTTTAATAGTATATGACAATGAAGAGAATATAAACGTTTAAAATAAAAAATGTGTTTTTTTCAAACTCTATTAAGTATAACTGAATAAAAATATATTACAAACATACCTCCTATCATAATTAAATAATAGAGCATTGAGAAAAGATATGTTTTTGTATCACAGCCAGACACATTTTCGTATAGAAAAATAGCCTAAATATTTTTTTTATAGGTATTTCTAAAACTGTGGTGTCGATATGAATATATTTTTTAGATTTGTAATACTGTTAAGATCTTAAAACACTCAATTTTTATAGTAATTTTTGATGTCCATCTTTGGCCTGAGACACTATGGAGAATAGGCATTCCACTTATGCCAACTATTTTGTGCCCACATAATTGATAGCTAGCCATAATTGTCATCTACAAGACATTTTAGTACTTTTAGTAGCAAGGCAATTTAACTATAGTAGAAGTCAAAGTCAAAGTCAAAAGTCGTTTATTCATTTAGGTCACAAAGTAACACTTATGAACGTCAAAATATATAGGTTAGTGAGTTTACTAAGTTACTGAAGCTACATTTAGGTTAGTTGCTAGGTTCAGACAAAGGGTTGAGCCTATGAGAAAAACCTGCAAGAAACTCACGGCCACTCTTTTCACTAACTACTGTGCTAACATAACCGACAACCGACCCTGGTATCACTAGAAGATCGGGCAGAAACTTATGGCATGGGAAGGACAAGACAGATTCATTTTAGATAGATATTATAGATATTATATTAATAATGTTATGTCTTATTAATTTGAGTGGATCCAATAGCATTTGCTTAAGATAAAACTATGTTATTTTTTAATAGATTGCTTTTTGTTGGTGTTAATTATTATCTTACGTTATTTAATAAAGTAGGTAATGCATTTTTATATAAGTTAGTACTGACTGATATAAAAATAGGCTAGGCTTGGCTAACTTTCTAAAGTAGTAGATCCTCGCTGGTTTCAGCATGAATGGGCCGGATCGACCGGGGTAGTACTACCCTCTCACAGAATATCGGCGTGAAGTAACGGTACCCGTACTGTTGCGTTTTGTATCGGCAAGTGAGAGAGCCGGAGGCCCAGTTACCCCGATCCTTTTTCTATCCTTTCCTTTGTCCTTTCCCTCCTTCATTCCTTTTTAAAGGGCTGGCAACGCACTTGTAACTCTTTTGGGGTTGCGGGTGTCCATGGGCGGCGGTAATCGCTTACCATCAGGTGATCCGCCTGCTCGTGTGCCCACATATGCCATAAAAAAAAACTTGTACCTATCCGGCATGCCCGATGATAAGATACCAGAGTTATCACTAGCTAATCTAATTGCTGGCCGTAAGAAAGAGGACATAGACATGAGGTAAAAGAAGGGTAATGAGACAAATAAATGTGTTAGCCTAACTCAATCGACCAGGCCAAACGCAGTAACAGAATCACTAGTTTAACGCTGGTTTTCTGTTGTTGATGGCTCAATATCGTCACCAAGTGATTGGCAACGACGGGGTTTTTCTTTTGAGAAATCGTGTAAAATATACATTTTCTATACTCGTAAACTCCGTTAAAATACATACATACATACATAGATTCACGCCTGTTTCCCAGAGGGGTAGGCAGAGACTACGGATTTCCATTTGATCCTGACACACTTCTCTGGCTTCATTCACTTTCATAACATTCCTCATACACGCTCGCCGGTAAAATATCATTATAAAAATTTGATAGATGCGGCTGTTAGTTTTATGTAGGAACTTGTTATGTAATTACGCAGTAGCATCCTAGTAAGAATGCTCTACTAGTTCAATAGTATATATCTTCTAATACTAGCTTCGTGATCACCATTTTGAAGTAAAACCATTCAACCTGTTCTCTCTATTTATTTTAACTCAATTACCCCATTACTAACATGGTTAAACACATCAATATACTACAATGTGCTTAACACTTACTTACATCTTCACGGGACGATACCGAGCCGAGGCATCAAGGTAAACCAATTACTAAAAGACGTAACTACTACCAGTTTTATTTGCTTCGTCTGCATGATTCTAATATTTGTAAAAAAGATAACTGCCGCATTAGAGACCAAGCTTTGTGTTAAGGGCGATGTTAACAAACGGCTTAGTAGTCGTTTCGCACGAATTTGTTCGCACAAATCGTGCGGACAGGCACTTTTTTAAATAATTCTATTTTTGTTGTCGTTTCGCACACATGGAATATATTTTCGTGCGAATCGTTCCCGTCTGAAAACGCAGGTGTCGTTTCGCACGTTTTGTCTTTTTAATAAGAATAATATCAAAATACAGTCGTGCACACAGTACTTTCAAGTGCATATAAGTAATATTTTTATGTTGTGTCAATAAAAGCTTAGTTTTATATAAGTAATATGTATATGTATTATACACACAGTTTTGTAAGAATGTTGTTTTTAAAAATATATTATATTTTTTATTTATTGGTATACCTTGTTTTATTTAAAACTATTACCTTCGTGCGCGAATGTACAATACTTCTATTTTTATTAGCATAAAAAAGAAAACGTGCGTATAGACACCTGTGTTTTCAGACGGGAACGATTCGCATGAAAATATATTCCATGTGTGCGAAACGACATTTTATATAAGTGGCTTTTCGCACGATATGTTCGAACAAATTCGTGTGAAACGACTACTAAGCCTGACAAACTTATAATTGACAGACATAAAAAACTCCTGGACTTAGCAACAAATCGTTAGCCGTATACTTATTTAAGACCTTAGCTTGTATAAAAAAAGTTCATATTTGCTTTTAAATCTGTTGTACCTCGTCCACACCTCGGATTGTTTCCGTCACATAGTATCATAAATGGCCTTAACGAGAACAGTTTGTAATTGTGCAACGTTAATTTCTGTCAAAACCTTCAGAATAGACGTATATATGGACAGCAATACCTCCCCACTTGTTCATACCTCAAATCGGCGGTCTCTGTTCCTCTCACCTTTATAGATCGAGAGGTGGATACGTGACGTCATTTGGCAGGTTCATAGATATGGATTGGTAATACACAACGGTGAACGCGTGGGCAGTGGTCAGGTGTTTGTATATGTGTGATCTATTTTCGTTTGACAAGAACTTAGTACTGGTATTTAAGTTATACCAATAGCTATGATTCTAGATTATATTAACTGCCAATTGGAGAATGGCAAAAATATAGGATTGTCAAAGTGTGTGTGTGTGTGTGTGTGTGAGACCTCTCGAAGAAAGACTAGGTCAACAGTAGTATTGAAACGACTTTTAAAAATGATGTTATACAAGTCATTGAAGCAAGAGGGATATTTCAGTGTCGTAGCAAGTAGAAAGCCGTAGTGTCTGTCTACTGTGTTAAAAGGCAGAGTAGGCGGCAGATCCATGCTTGACTATCTTAGTATACAGTTCAAGAAAGCTTCAAGATAAGTGTACCGCGGTATCTGCGCTCAATCATAAAGCATCCCATTAAGGAATCAAGAAGCGACAACAAATTAACTTTGTTCATTGACCCTGTGGTACTAGTCCTGTCTGATAGGTTAATCTGTAAGAACTTCGTACTTTCGACAATGGCGGTACTTTCATATAAGGCCAAAGACCGGCTTGTCTTATCAAATCATCAAAGATACACAATATCTAGGCACGCTTCTGAGTTTAAGTCACCTGGTTATTGTTACCTGTAATGGTTGAAACTTTTGATTTTCCTTAGGGAACAGCGGTATTTTCAGGTTATTGCACCATAAGTGGTGCATTCATCCTTATCTTATAGTAACTGCTTACTGTCCCGTATGTCAATTTGTTACTTCTACTTTGAGAAAGACAGTAGTATTGTCAGTAGAGCGAAATATTAAAAAAACGGTCTAAAGGAATATACAGTCGTGGAACGCAGAATGCATCGATTTTACAATTTTTTGTCCTGTGTTGTCCAACCTCAACATTTGGCGCATGGAGAGTAGCGAGGCAACTGCTTAAACAATGGCAGTCATGCAGTGTACACGTGATTATAAGATGTAGTATGTCAGATTAATTAAAGTAACGTATAGTCCGCTGCCCGCTCCTCTCACGGCCAAGCCCTCAGTCAGCCAGTATCGCTCGCTAGGACGACATTCCACCAGTGACCGCAGGCACACGCTCGCTAGAAATTAATCACAATTATGTGACAGCGCCGCTCTGCGCTGCAATCTCTTACTCCGGAGACACAACTTGTGTGAACATGTTGTACTTAGATTTAGTTCCGTCAGATGCAATCAAGCGGCTTGCCCACTAGATATAATGTAGCGTAATATCATAAAATATAAAAAAATGCCATCATTCATAGAATCATACATCTACATTTATATCGCTGAAGAATTATTCAGAAGCGTTTTGCCCGTTATATTTTTCTTTGTTCTATTGAGGTGACAAATAAGCATTTTCTAATATATAATAATAATATCAACCTTGAATATAAACTGCCCTCAGTAAATTCTCAGTGTGAGAAGAGTTAGGCCATAAGATTCTAGAGGACTTCTTACGATGTTTCCCTTTGTCATTAAAGCAAGCGATAGTTGATTAATTATATAATATGCACATAACTTCGAAAAGTCATAGGTTACGTTAGAGACCTCTGCGTGGCAGATTCTTATGGTAAACGGTTATCGTAGCTTCAAGACCGTTTTTGACAGTCACCCTAAATAGTTTCGCCCTATGATTTCAATCATAGTGGCGCACGCGCCGGACTTACATAATAGAGAGCAAGTTTATTCACTTCGAACATAGCTTCAAACATCGTCCTCAACATTCCCTGATGGAAAACCTAATAACACAGCTTATAAACGGGGCTGCTATTATTGGACTACAATGTAGAAAGGCACCTCTTACAATTATTGACGTCATGTATTGGTAAAAAGAGCTTCTGGCAGCAGCATTCTTAACGATTATACTTTACATATATACCTAAACTCACGATTGTATGTACATATATTTTAAGAGGTAGGCACAACTATAATATTACACATAGTTTTATCTGCTGAAGTTCCACGCAATAGCTTCTTATTATTATACAGGGTGTCCGGTAATTAATGGATAACCTTGAAATGTCTTATAGTAGAACTGAAAACCGTTCAGGAAAAATGAAAAAAATAAAAAATATATATATGTATATTAAAAAGTGCAAGCTATATAGCATAGCATACTTTTGACTGTCTATCTATTAGCATAATTAGTGTTTAATAATAAAACAACAAAAACCCGATGGATTTCATTCATTTATGGTCGTAGTACCTATACAAGAAAGTTATACATAGTAATTAAAAAAAAACACATATCTCAGGTAGTAGTTAGGAAAGATTTTTTTTCATATTTTTTTCTGAACGTCCATCAGTTCCACTATAAGACATTTCCAGGTTACCCATTAATTACCGGACACCCTGTATATACAGAAAACCCAATGATACTGCTCGACCAAGGGATGAGATCCGACCAACGCATCAGGTAAAACTAAATATAAACTATTTAGTAAAATAAATATAAATGTAAACCATTTAGTTAAAACTAACATGTTAATTGTTGGAATGCCAGAAATTTTATAACTGTTTTTTTTTTATTTGAAGCCCTTTTGTATCTGGTCTGCGGTGTGCCAGTGCGACTCAATAGGTTATAGTAATTAATTTAAATAACAAATGTAGTGCGCCTATATATTGCAAGCAACTTTATTGCTGCAAATATGCTCAGCACACATAGGTGTTATGCAATAATCGCTCGTTAGTGGACACGAAGATTAACGTTTGGTTCCGTTATGTGCGATGAAGGACGTTTGAATTGTAATCGAAATTGCTCCGTGCAACGGGCTAAGTGGACGATATTAAGATTAATATGGTACATTTATCAAATAATTTTGCTTAGCTTTTAGAATAATATACACAGGTATTTCATTGAAGGATCGTGCAGGGTCTGATAAAAACTGCTGGTATAAACTTTTTTTTCTTATTAACTGGTGAATACTTATCTGGTTTAATTATCCCCGGTTTCTATATACAGAAACTACTCGTATTACCTACCGGCAATACATTTTCCGCACATATTATATAGAAAATATGTCAAAATGGAATTGTTCGTAGCCATAACGACTCGTTTCTGAATATAAGAACTGGGCGTTAATGATAAGTGATTACTATAGCCTTTTCTATTTCTGGTACTGCCAGCTCACATAATTGTTTGCAGCTTAGCGCTGTCCTTCGAATAGCGAGTATGTGTCTATTGTGGACTGCTATACATATTTCCCTGAATCCGTGTTACTGTTGAGAATTGTCTAACAGAAAAACTCAAAGACCCTTAGTCCGATTCGAGAACCGAATTCAAAAATTGGCAATGGGTTGCTAACCTTATGCCGTAAGAACAATGGAGCGTAATCTTTATAACCTTACTTCCTAATTCTAACTAATATTATATATGTGAATGTGAGTTTGTTTGTTTGTTACGCAACACGCTAACTACTCGACCGATAATCATGTAATTTCGCATACATGTTGTCAGGGAAACAGAAAAAGACATACACCTGTCATCCAGAAAAAGTAATAGTACTAACTTAACCTAACCTATATTTATGCGAGCGAAGCCGCTGGCAAAATTTGGTTTATAATAATTCTGTACGTGTGCACCTCACTAAACTCTTCCTAAACGGCTGGACAGCTTTTGATGATATTTCGTGTGTACTTGAGTGCGATGCTTTAAATTCACAATCGATCCGGTAGGTGGCACTGCGATCCGTTTGTTTGACTGGTTTATAAGTAATTTATAAAGCTACTGTTACCATTACTTTAAACCAGTTAAGACCTTCACCTGCCACCAGTACCTCATTATACCGTCTTCATAAAGTGCAATGTAACCATAGACATTACATTTTGAGTTTAACTCGATCGTTAATAGCTTCCATAATTTAGTGCCACTAGTGTTGTATACTTCTTATTACAATCATTGTTCACGTCACTCGATAGTATATCTTTAAATATCTAAATGATAGATTTATTCATTTACTAACTTTTGCACGCGGCTTCACTCGCGTTTATGTAGATTTTGCAATAAATTTCTATCTTTCCTTAACAGTACATCTTTGCTGGATAAAAGGTATCATATGTCCTTTTCTGTACCCCTGACAACGTGTATGCGAAATTTCATGATGGTCGATAAACAATGAGTTTGGTTGTTTGTTATTCGCATTTATAATATTAGCTGAGGATTAAAAACTATGGATACATGCAGGCATAAGTCTATATATTTTATTTTTTTACTCATATTTTAGAATATGCTTTCATAGAACATACTCGGTTTTTAAAAGGCAAATAAACACAAAAATAACGGATAGACGGATAAACGAATCTCAACTGTTTTGATTGGTTGATACTGGATTTGAGATGTCATTGATTGCCTTTCATAAACCAAGTGTTAATGATATAGGGATTCTCTATTAGTTAAATGAAGTATATTACTAGAAAAATACAACTAAATAAAAATATTCAGAAGATTCGAAACAACACAATAACTGTAAATGTATAATTATGAATATAAGACAAGATCTATGTATATTTAAGTCAGCGATGATTCAGCCATTTTATATCATACAGGCATTTTTTGTGGATTTAGTGTTTTCCAGAATGGTTACCTTTAGACTACTGCCTCATTGGTATCGTTGTGTAAGTCAGGCTAGGCTACTCCTGTAACCATTTTCCTAGTATGGTTCTACTTTTATAGAAATACTACGTTTAAATCGTCACCCTACTTTCACTTACTTCTTTTTTTAATAAATGTCTTATACATAATATCCTGAAACATAATTGGATGGCTTGACTGAACTTCTAATTTATAGTAACCAAGTCAAATTACTATCACCAAATACTCGATCGGAATTCAGCAGATATATAAAGGCTAACACATTTTATCATTTACCTTAGGACAGCTGAAAAGGCTTTATATCACGTGGCGGATTTAGAAATAAATAACTGTGACCTGTCGCGAAGGTCAGATTAACAGAGCCGCGGGCAAAAGTTATCGGCAAAGGCATTTATTGAATACAATATATTGTAACGTATAATAGAGCTTTCGAAACGAATGCACAGAGTCGACAGTTTCTCAATCCATGTATCCACTAAGAAATTCCATTAAGGAATAGGCAACATTTATTCACGAATGTATTCCTAAGTACCAAGATTGGAAAAATAGATCAGAAGAGAGAAATTAGTGTAAGAATTGGTCTTGATTGAATGTATCCAAGTAATATTACTTCTTATTGAAATACATTTATTGTTGATTGATTATACATTAGCCATAATTACATCGTGAAACTTTTATCGCGAGTTATTTTGTGAAAAAATAACAATTTAAATTTACACTTTCTTAGAAATGTTAGTTGATTTTTAGTTACTATCGTTACGCAAAGACGTTTCAATCTACGACATTACACACCTATAAATATAATACAGATGACAGTTGAGAATCAACTTGAGTGCAAAGTACCAAGCACAAAAAAAACGTCGACATGTCAGCTATGTATCATCAAATCTTTATTTAAATGTTTGATTGCTATTTAAATAAGGAGTCTGCCCACTATCGTGTTGCTTTTTGTGTCTGATACGTTCTTAGCCCGGTCATGGTATGAGACGGTGTAGTGGACAGACTCCTTTATAACTAGCTCAAACTATAAATCGACATTCGAATGCAATTCGAATTACATTACATTACATGATTTTCGACACGCGAATAGTCTATGAATTACAAATAAAATTGTCTTAATCTCGGTAGCTTATCCAGTTTTCTTAGAAATCCACCAAACTGAAACTAATTAATATTATATTATAATGTCAAAAAAGAAAAATATGTAATACGTAAACTTGTATTCTTCTGTTAGATACCAGGCTCATCGGGTGCACTTTAGGCACTGCAGACTTATCGATTTGCAACTCTGAGATATTTTTAGTAGCAACTAATTCGAATAATTCTTCAGAAACCTTTAATATACATAAACGAATAAGATTGAATTGAAACTAATTAATATTATATTATAATGTCAAAAAAGAAAAATAAATACGTAAACTTGTATTCTTCTGTTAGATACCAGGCTCATCGTGTGCACTTTAGGCACTGCAGACTTATCGATTTGCAACTCTGAGATATTTTAGTAGCAACTAATTCGAATAATTCTTCAGAAACCTTTAATATACATAAACGAATAAGATTGAATTATCTTTTAACCATCTTAGATGCAAAGATATCAGGAAAAAGTCAAGTAAAATCTGCACGTATATTTCCACCCACATTTTTCACGTTTCCACATAAACTAGTACCAGGGTTTCAGACCACCGCGGCGGTGTTCGTTACACATATATCATTGGACGATAGCATCACGGTCGCTTCCCGAACAATGTGCTACCGTACGACGTCCATTGGCTTCAAATTGACTTTTACTGGCAGATATCAGATAGCTTTTAGACGGTGCACTTATATTTTGTTGTTGATATTTGTTGTTAATAGCCTCTTGTTGTATAAGGTTAGAGATTCTGTATTGTTCTAGTGTGTTTTCCGTTATTGCACCGGGATTCTTATGTATACAATCTAACAAGAATTTTAAATCTACACGTCTGCGATTCTATTCTGTCTGGCTTTTTCACCTTAACGTTTAATATGGTGAATTCCTCGATTTTAGATTTGAAAGCATTACAAAATTTAATAAACAAATTATATGTTTTCTAAATCTTGGAATCATAATTTTTGCTATCATTTCCTATGTATTATCATAGGAAATGATAGCAAAAATTACTAATACTGCTTTTATTTGCAAAAATAATGACTTAAAAGTTGTAATAACAGGGCAACCATAATTTGATGATGGACAACTTTGTGTTTGTGATTGACTGTAAAATCTTAAAATACCAGAGGTATTTAAAAATCTATTGTCTGGCCGCCGGTGTTAATAATTAGAAAAATGATCATAAATAATACCTGGTTTCTACTTAATAACAATTTACTATACTATACTAAAATATGTAAAACTCTGCGAAAATAAGTAAAATGTAATGAAATATAATGCACCTGTATACGTGCTGTTACCAAATGGTTTTGGAGTGAACGGACCAATACCTACACTTATAAAACAAATTGGCATCTATATTGTTAATATCGAGCGCTTTCAGGGCATTTTCAATAGAATGCCGAGTACTTAAAGTCGACAAATAATTGGAAGCCCAGTGTTGAACGCATACATAAACAATCACGCCCACGCTACGCTACGTTTTACTGCTTTATGATTAGTTGTGTTAAATGGCTGGATCTATTCGATTCTCGTGTTGTTTTGTCTGTATGTCTGAGATATTTTGTCGCAAGTAAGACATTTTTCACTCAGTTTCTTTGACTGTCATTCAATGTTTTTATTGGCAAAACTTTACGTTGCCAGTTGATAGAATTTGATCATGTGTACCGTGTTGTTTTTAAAAGCTAATAGCAAGAAGGCCTTGGTATTGCCAATTTAAATTGATACGGTATTTTTAATTACATTGCTATATTGTTTGTAGATAAAATTACTTTAATTATTTAAGCATAATATTAGCGGTTGATGTAGTCAATACTATTAAAGTAACATTGTCGCGAGTACATAGCTATACCTATACAAGGTGTCCGGTAATTAATGGATAACCTGGAAATGTCTTATAGTGGAACTGACAGCCGTTCAGAAAAAAATATGAAAAAAAAACTATCCTAACTACTACCTGAGATATGTATTTTTTTTTTATTACCGTTTATTACTTTCTTGTATTCTACGACCATAAATGAATGAAATCCATCGGTTTTTTGTTGTTTTATTATTAAACACTAATTATGCTAATAGATAGACAGTCAAAAGTATGCTATGCTAATATAGCTTGCACTTTTTAATATATATTTTTTTAATTTTTTTTTTTTCTTGACGGCCTTCTGTTCTACTATAACACATTTCAAGGTTATCCTTTAATTACCGGACACCCTGTATAGCACAGCTTATTTAAATCAGAACTAAATAATAAGATAGGTACACTAATAGAACCATTATTATAATAATCAATTCGTATTTCATATACACAATAATATATATTTTTTGAAAATTATTAGGCCCTTTTCTTCTTGTTGATGATTTTCTAATATAATTATGCATACTATAATCATTTAAATTAGACTGCAAGCCTTTAATTCGTGACTTTGCGCGAAGCAATTTGGCCTGAACGAGGATTAAATCCATTGACAACATTTTTTGCAGTATCGTCAAGGCTTGTGCATATTTATATAAAATGTGCAGTTACCATGTTTGTTTTATTGGATGAACTAGCTGAAACGTGTGCGCAACTGCTGATCATGAGTTTCTGGATTCGTTACCTTCACCGGCAAAACTTTTATTAATTTTTCTGTCTAGAATCACACTGCATAAGCAGCTCTATAAGATCTAACAAAATATTACTGATTTAGGTATTGAAGGCAGTGAATCTATCATTATTGAACCACCATGAAAATATATTAAACTTTTGTCATCGTCTATTTCATTAAGTTTGATAAATAGGTAGTCAAGCTTAATAAAATTCGTATGAAGTCTTTTAATTTTAATGTTTCATTCTCGTAAACGTAAGACAATTACAAACAGTTAGTTTAAACACTATTTATCATTTTAAACTATGATTGATATTCCAAGTTTATATACCTAATTGATTATTATTAAAAATTAATTGATTATTAATTGTAGAACTGATAATAGTTTTAGTGACTACTGCTATATAACTCAAATAAATGTATCAAATATGGTTTGGGTACAAAATATTACTCACGAATTTCGCTTCATTACTATGTCTCGAGAGGTTTAACAAACATTCTGGCAGCGGTAAAAGAACACCAAGTCCTGATACAAATATTTGTAGATTACACAAATTTTTGTCCTGGGCGGATATTAAACCTACAACACTCAGCGCGTGGAAAGTGGAAAGACGACCATTTAAACCACTACGCCATCCCTAGATTTCATATACTCAGTTTATCAAAAGACTTTAGTCCTTAAGACTATCAGCTTTTCAACTAGCCTTAACGTTCTTTTAATAAAGCACGAACTACATAGATATTAAAGTAAAACTGCACTTCAGAGTTTCATTACTGCAGCTATCATGACTTCCGTCCAAGCGAAGCCGCGATCCCGACTAGTGTAAAATAAGTGGAACATGGAATTATCTTGCAATATCCGTGTTAGAAACTATATTATATCATCCTATGGAGGGCCGACCAACCTGTATTAAGGTTGGCGGCACACAGAGAAAAACATGAAAGCTTTTGTTAGTTACGTATAGAAAAAAAAGTATGGAAACGCATGGGTAGATATTGTAGGTAGGTGGTAACACTGTTCTTTTCTGGCTTGTGAAAAAAGTGCGTTACGAAATGCTCGCGTAAGTATTTGTTTTGCTTCTCTTTTAATGTTCGTGTAGTTTCGTAATCGAATATATATAATAAAATGCACTCGTAATAAACAGTAGGTGATCTGTCATAAAATAAGTAATGGATGTGCATTTAACTCACGCTATCGAGTTAACAGTTGGAATATCTCCACGTTACAGAACGACGCAGAATATCGATGGTGCAACGGTATTAAATATGGATGATTTTATATATAATTTTACTGTGTAATGCTGTAATGCTGGCTGCTGTGTTAGTGTTACCACCGGTGTTTGAAAGGCGGATCTACACGGAAATAATTTAAACAGGGAATCCGCATAAAAATACGCATGTAAATTGCTGCGATTGGCTGACTAAATTAACAACAGCCAATCACATTTATTTAATATTGACATGTCTACAATTAGACTTTTGGAAGTCGGGTGTAAAATCGGTAACATAGGAACTCATTGCCCACATTTTCCATTTTTGAAACCATGCAATCATGGGGAATGTTTTCTCTTTCTGCAGCGTCATGCCGTACGTATAATCGACAGCCAGGAGGTTATGAAGGATATCGAACCGCTACAACTTCGTAGAAACATTGCGTCCCTTAGCGTATTCTCCGCCTCTGTCGTGACGAATGCTCCGAAGAGTTATTTGACCTCATCCCACCTTCCCCACTTCCTTTTGAGAACCACACGTGTCGGTCTTCGTAACCACCGATGGACGGTTAGCACAATCCCGTCTCGCACCAAAAGGTTCAGCAATTCCTTTTTATGCCGTACCATACAACTTTGGAACAGTCTTCCGGCACATATGTTCCCTCCCTTCTATGACGGCTTCGGCTTGATACTGATGACGGCTAGAAATATGTATATTCTCCTCGTCGTCACTGTCTCTGGACTGCAATTAGGCTTTCCATCAGGTCCGTTACAATCACTTTAGTATTATAGACGTTCAAAATATAATAGCATTATGTTTTGAAAGTCTTCAAGGTATAGTGCCAAGAACACAAAATTGGTTACTCCCTTTCGTCGGATGAAGGTACAGTCAGCAACATAAGTCAATAAACATTTGCGAGATTTGAAAATGATTTATCATACCCAATACTGGTAATTCCTTATTTTACTGTAGTAACAGCTACTTATGTCGCTGACTGTAATTTGCAAGACGGCTAAAGTTTGACAAGTAATTTCAACGTGCCCAACCTTTTTTACTAAAATATGTGGGAATTAAACATGCATCCGTATTTGTAGATATTCTACGAGATATTATAAATTAATAAGCATAAAATAAACCTAGCATTATCTAAGATCATAATCAGCGTGCATTTTGGTAAATTGAATCAATTTATAAAAGTAATCGATCTGATATGAAGTTCTAGTTATTATATCATGATTTCGAAACATAATTGAATTTATATGAGAACAATTTGCTTTTGGTCCTTCTAAGAAGTTTATGTTAGAATTATACTATACAACGAATTAATAGGCTGGCAAGTTTCAGGAAATCCTCACCTGGCTTCTAAACAGCTAATCAACGACTTATGAAATCAAATGCAAGTGATTTGATGTCGGCTCTGTTTAAAAACTTTTCCACTGCTCAGCACATCTCAGTGTGAGAAGAGTTAGGTCATATCTACTACGCTGGCCAATCGCGGGTTGGTAGACTTCACATTTCTTTGAGAACATTAAGGAAGCTCTCAGACGTGCAGTTTTCCTAAAGATGTTTTCACCGTTAAAGCAATCGATAATTATCTATTTATGACCCACATAACTTCAAATTGAAGAGATGCCTTGGATCGAACTCTAGATCCTAGACGTGGCAGTCGGTTGGATTCCCACTAGACTATCGCTGCCTAAATGCCAAGTGACTTGGCTATTTTTTATACTGTCAGCCGGTTGACATGCGTTTGATCGTCTGTCTACATCTTTTTATGTTGCCTTTTAGAAACCACAGCCGATATGAAATATAATAATAATATCAGCCTTATATTAAACTATTTCACTGCTGGACACAGGCCTCTTTTCAGTGTGAGATGGTTTAGGCTATAGTCCACTACACTGGCCCAGTGCAGGATAGCTGACTTTACATATCTTCGAGAACATTATAGAGAACTTTGTGATATGCAGCTTGCCTCACGATGTTTTTCTTTACCGTTCCGAGATAAGAGATTTTAATTAAATATTATCTTGCTCCTGGTACATCGCCGCATTTGTAGACAATACGTATAATATAGTATTAGTTTGATAACAATACACACCTCTGGGCTACAGATTGCTTTGAAAGTGGATTTCATTAGAACATACGGTAACCGGTGGGTATGGCTCCGTGTTATTAAATTATATGGGTCGAAAGGTTGCTATTGCATCATCTTGAAGCTAATCTGTTGGAGGATTTTAGGAAGTTATTTGGGTATTACATAATATACTACTGTATATCTTTTTGATAAACGACAAATGTAGCAAGCTGGCAGCCCGAAGCCTGCAGAACTAAGCAGTTAATATATACTATGAACGCTAGCAATACTAGAGAAATATCACGCCTTGCCATTAAGATGAATTGATTGCCTTGCGACATTTTTTTGCTATTGCTGATGCTGTTACTAAGAGAGAGTTTAAAGGCAAACAATTTAAACGTGATTAAATTGGCTCGATAATTGAATTTAGTACTTGATGATCGGTAAGAGTAACTTTGCTTCACCAAACGCGCATATTATACGCAGTTCGGAAAATAAATGTTTTGAGAGAAACATAAAAAAATTAGAACGTATACGGCGGCATACTAATTACCGAGAGCTTCTTTTAGAAAACTCTATAACAATTTACATTAGTCCGTAATGTATCTCACATCGATGGACCTATAGCAAGTCCTGAGTTCTTAGTATGAAAAGGAGTATTCACAAAAACATTTCAACGATAAAGGAATTCTCAATGCTTACTCTACAATAGATAATACTGGCATAAATCTATTCCACCATACAGGTAGATTATGCAAAGGTAAGAAATTTAATCAGTTAAATGAATGTTTGTCACGGCGATCACGAAACGCTCGTGTGTGGATCTTATATCATTACCAAATCAGATTTACTATTGTACAAATGCAACATCGCTTTTAAATTTAGTCAGATAAAGTCCAATATTTATTAGCAAATATTTCCTTATAAGCATCTTGTCACATGCGGCAAATTTAAAATTTACATTCGTTCCCAATTATTATATTCTTTATTTTAAGTACGCTAAAGTTGCAATCTGCTTGGTTTTGGTTTTAGAAACGGTATAGTTATGTTAGTTATTGTAGTACACGTTCCTGTGACGTGTATATTTATCGGCGCCGGCGCAGCGCGTCCAAACACGGGCACTTCGCGCGAATGTGACCTAGATGTAACAGGTACGGGGTAGCTGAGACGATTTTTGAGACCATAATAAAGTAATAAACAATATTGGGTCGTAAAATTGAAATCTTTTTAATACGCCTCAAAGAGCATGGTAATCCGTCATAAATACATATAGTAACAAAAGGGTTACTTCACAATCATTAAATTATTAACCTGATGAGCTACTAGTTTAAGCATACTAAGCCAAGTCAGATTTAAAAATACTACCAATATTTTTACTGCAAACTTTAAAAGAAAATTACTATTTTCATCATTAATAATATTATAGTCTAATGACAAAACATGCAAAAACATGTATTATAGTTATTTTAAAACGGCAGTAGATCCTGAGGTATACGCGGGAACCGGCTTAATAAGTGTGTCTAATTTGATGCAAACAACATAAATTATGCCCGTTTAGTTGGAGCGCGATACCATATAGGTATTCATCGAAATTAAGATTGAATAGTTAAACCATGGCAATCTAGACGCATATTTAATTTAAAGACACTTATATTTCTTGTCAGGATATTCAATAACAGTTAACTCTTGTAACTTTACGATCAGCAACGACTAACGTTGACAATTATGCCACAGAACCTATTGTAGCAGATTAAGATTAAGGCTCGCTAAAATATTCATCGTAGAGGGCCCGCACACTCGCTATTGGCGATCACGAGTCCCGTGTTCGCTTATTAACGCTACAGGGGCGATATATCACGCCCGCCCTCATACGGACGTCGCCTCACATATACACAATGTAATACCATAGAACGGACAATGTTAGATTTGTACTGCAAGGTTCTGCCGAGAGAAAACTTTTACCGATTTATTTTAAAGGAGAAATTTTGTAAGACCTTTGTTTACTTAGAGGCTTTGTTGATAGCTTTCAAAAACAGACTTGGATTTTACCACACATATACCTTATCAAAAAGAAAGTCTTATTCGATATATTTTGTGGTATGTTATTCTTTTTAAAATCTTATGTATAGTATCGTCAAAGTGACAAGTAGATCATGTTTTATACGAATGTATATTAATATCATTTTCTGTTAATTGGACTATAGTTTATTTGACTTTCATGTAAAGCTATATAGTTTATATGTGGTACGATGTTCGTGACAAAAGGAGTGGAATTCAATTCAAATTCGAAAAATGGCTGATTTTATATTTTTGTCCTAAATGGAATTAAATCTACCTATTTTGTAACGTCTTTTGATTGTCATGAACTGGCAGTCCAAGCATGAATATGCTATCCTAATATCAGTTGCAGAAATTATTTGTCATATTAGTACACCTCCAGATAACAGAAGTTCTGGTGTATTTTGCTTTTATCTTCTTGTAAATATGAATCCTGGAATAAGACAAAAAGATATTATTTTAACGTATTATAACTTGAAAACTGAAAATCCATTCTTATGGTTTACGCAGCGGAAATATTTTGTGAAATGGCTAGGTTAAGCGTAGTCTAAACCGATTCTAACTCACTTTTAATTCTACTCTTTTCTATCTTACTACTACTACTATTCTATACTCATTTAAAAACAAAAAAGTGTTCGTTTGTGAAACTTCGCGACAGGTACTTTAGTACAGGATCCGCATTTAGGAGGGAGATAAATTCACTGGAAGCTTAGTCTGCTGGATGAAAATATTTCCTCGAAGAAGGGCTGTACCTCGTATATAATCAGTATTGTAAGATACCATAACAGAAGGGTATCGTTGATGTTATCAAGGTGGTTCCTCTGACAAAACTAACTGCAGAACATATTTACTAGAATAACGACATAGGGTTGTTATAATTCGACGTGGCGATTCTTGGGAGCAAAAAACTTGAATAGGATTTTACGTTAAAACATTCTTAGTAAACGAAAGAACACGAAGACTGGCAATAAGCCTGGTAGTAAGCAATACACTTGCCTATTATATCTTAAACATAGGTATCAAAATTAGGGTACTTTTTTGTATAGGGTATCTGCCGTTGCCCTGTACTGAATATATTATTACTAGTATTTAAATTATGCTAAAGTAATATAAATTAACATTCAATTGACAACATCACAGCTGCAAACACAAAAATGTTACTAACATTGAAATTAAACTACTACATATATACGGATTTTATCACGTTGTTTATTTAACACTGTATTACACAATGTTGAAACTGTTACACTACTACTATTATTGAATTTTACTAATTTATAAGCTAATAAAATTATTAGAACTATTTATGTTTAGGTTTACACTTTCCCCGACGTTTCGGTTGCTTTACAGCAGCCATGGTCACGGGGTTAATTTCAATGAATAACATTCGCGTAAACAGAAGACAATATTATGTTACTAACATTTAAAGAACAATTTGATTAAGTAAATTGTTTAATTCTTCTGACTTATATCAGCGTAAAGCTAATCACACATAAATAATTTTATAAAGACTTCGTGATAGAAAGTGCCTATGTGTCTCTTCTACGCTTTGCTAGCTACTAGAAAATCTTAGTGCATTGTATCGCTAGTAGGAAGTGATTTATTTAGAGCGAATGCCGACTATATATCTGGAGATCGTGAGGCATCGTTGACCATTTACAGGTACACTTGATATTGTATAGACTTGCGGTATACTTACCCATTTTTTAAGAACATAATGATATATTACCTGTTATGTTTAGTCGTGAGTTCTGAGTTAATTAGTCTTACTTTTAATGTTGACTCTAATTGCTTTGCTTGTCGTGTCACATAAGTGTCAGGTTTTATTTGCGACTGATCGTGAGGTCTTAGATTCGATTTTTAGGTGTGGTAAAAATATTTTTGTTGGAAAATTCTTAGTAGCAGAACGGTGTATAAAAATGTAACCGGTTCACTGGAAAAGACTCTCTTGTAAGTACGATCGAAAATATAGTAGGTGACAAGCAGGTGTAATAATCTGAAAACCTTCCTTCTTTTCCCACTATTGCGTATATGTCATTTCAGCCGAAGGATAATGTACTGGACGACTTCTTCCCATACACTTCTGATTAAATTCATTACGGGTTTCAAGTTCCCCAGGACTTCACGAGTGTCAAATCTTGGCGTTTTAATGGTCATTGCTAAATGTGGCTGATCAGGAGTGACATTGTTAGAAGTGTGGATATGATTAGTCACCAAGAAGATCATTTCAAAGTCTACGTAAGTGTGTTTAGATGTGAGTTCTAATTTAATTTTACTTTTAATACACTCGTGACTGTAGCGCATGAAGTCGTCACCTATCCAATATCTTTACGCAGAGTGTCCTACATTTAATATTTATATGGGGCTTAAAGTGTGGTCTATAGTAGTTTGGACCGGATTGTTCTTTGTTATAAAATTTGCAGTCTTTTGAAAAGTATAGTAGAAAACGATTACAATATTATATTACTTGTAGCTTTAAATTACTCTATACAAATATGTGTTTAGTTGAAAATGTTTATTCAATCTCGAACATATCAATATCCCTATGTTGAGTTAATCTAGGTACATATGTGAAATTAAAAACTAAAGTAGTAGGTAAAAGAATATAAGAACCTTATGATATTATTTTAAGATAACCTTAAAGAAAAACCTAATAAAACTTAGCCGAGGGACTTCACGAGTGTTAAAACTCGGCATTATCTATGATTATTGGGTATCACTGCTAAACCTAGATATGAAAATATTACAGTATAAGGAGTACGAATAGGAATAGCACTAATAAAAATACACTTTATTCGATCAGGAATCGAATCCAAGTCCTCACGATCTAGCACAAACTTATTACGATACATACGTATCGACTTCTCTAAATAATATACAAAAAATAAATATTTTTAATACCATCTTGCCCATACTAAGCAGAGCTTGTACTATGGGTACTAGATAATGGATAAACATACATATATACCTTTTTTTGTAAATTCATACATATTATACATAGAAACACCCAGACCAAGACAAACATCCATGTTCATGCACACAAATGTTTGACTTGTACGGGAATCGAACCCGCGACCTCAGGTGTGGCAGTCGGTTACACTGACCACTACGCTATCGAGCAATCTTCACAATAACATCAGGAGGTTGACAAAGTTGCGTACATTAGCGGCACGTGCATTTTACAGTTGCATAAAGCCTTATCTTGTCGTGTACGTCTCCGTAATGTTGGTAACGTTGTTGTTTTTATGTTTCTTACTGCCAACTTTCCGGCGAAAAACTCATAAACATTTACATTGTGTCATTCTTTTGGGAGCATTACGGAGATAGCTGTGGGTATGGGTGATATTAAGAAATGTTATTAAATGTAATGGTCTCATTGATCTAGGCTGAAAGTGACCTGTCGAGATCACTGGTTCGATTTAGTGTCGGAATAAATAATAAATGGTTTATCGACAAAATAATTCTTAGGCTATCTTAAAGGTACTGTGGTGGTATTATGGGGGTCTAAATGAAATAATTGATATGTGAGTGTATATTTACTGGTACCAGTTACATATAATATAAATACATATTTGACTCGCATATAAGTAATCGCCGCGCGGCGCTACTGCGTACTTGCGCCTGACTATTTTCTATATATTAATACGTGAAGCAAAAACTGTACCCCTTTTTACGAAAATTGCGCGGACAGAGGAGTATGAAATTTGGCACAGTTAAAGTTTATATGGAGAAGGAGGGGCGAATCCTAATATTTTTATAAAATATGCATTAGAAATACATTAAATTAATGAAAAAACATTACACGCACACTACCATGCATTTGACATACGCAGTCGAATCGCGTTCGTGGTATTTCGACATTGTTCTTCTGACGTCGTACATTTCTTTGTAATTATGGTTACCTATACCTTATATATATGTAATAGAGAAAAACAGAAAACAAAGTAGCAAGCTTAGGAATTTTGGTCGAATTTTGACCGCTGTTATAAAATTAAAGCATCAGCAGAGTCGCTACAAGTACTTACTAATTACATTTTCACGTATATTGTGATACATTAAAATTATGTGTATTTAAGATTATCATTAAATTAGTTATATTTGAAATGTATGTGATGATATTATATATCATCACTGGTTGTCCAAATAAATAAAACAAATAAACAGTATGTAGGAACAATTTATGCCAATATTAACAATTGCATTAGATTAGGTATTGCTAATACAATATTTATCAACTATATGAATATCAATTAATATTATTCGATTCACCTAAACATTCGAATATTTTGGAGGCTCGTAATAATCACACATGGTTAAACAACGGCACTTGCACTCTAGCTCAGGTATGTTTATATCGAGTTGACTCTATTGCTGTTACCCGGAGACTCCCACACTCCGTGCTACTGCTAAGAAATGACTGGCAAATCCAATAACACTCTACCCGGGTATCGAACCCAAGACCCCATACACAGCAGTCGCATTCACTACCGCTTCGCCGCCACTGAGGCAGTCCAATACAATTTTAATCCTTTATTACAGTGGACGTCACAGGACAGCACTGGTCGCTTTTAAAAAAAATGAAGTAACGAGATGACATCTAGCCATTTTTTTTTTGCTCTTCAACATGACCACACTCCGCCTGATGGTAAGCAGTCGTATGATCTAAGAGCAGTGGCCTCCACATCGTCCTCATAGCAGCCGAGGCGATGTGAGGTCTCTACTTTGACGGCCTGTTTAAACTCCGTTAGTGGCTTAAACTATGATTAATACTAGCCGCGACCCCACGACTTTACATGCGTTGTACAAGACTTTATTAAATTATACACCTAAAACCTTCTTCATGAATCACTCTGTCTATTGGCGAAAACCACATAAAAATCCGTTCAGTAGTTTTTGGGTTTATCGCGAACAGACAGACAGACGTGGAGAGAGATTTTGTTTTATAATAATTATGTAGGGTTATCAGACATTAAATAAAATTGTTACTACAACTAACTACAGCAAAATATTACCACTACAATCCTTTAACGCAGCTGTTTTTATTACTATTTGGAGTTAAGCCAAAATATGATCTATACTACTCGTCAAATTTTAGTCGACTTTACGACTTTTTTTATTTGGTGGTATTTGTCGCTGAACGATTTTAAAGCACTATATAGACAACAACAAAAATTAAATCATCAAATACGGTAAGAATACTTAAAACTAAATTAATTGTAATTAAAAACCGAAGTTACGAAATTTGATAAATGTAATTTAAAAATTGTTCAAAGTTAAAGATAATAAGAATAAGCGTAAAATAACCATAACTATTTATAATTGCCCATACCTCGATTAGAAATGTTTAGAGTAAATTGTGTGTATATGGCACCACTTATTTTTAACGCGATATATGAGCATACATCTATATGTATGCTCATATATCGCGTGGCGGAATTTATTTTACGTTAGTTTTACTATTAAAACTAACGTAAAATAAATTCCGCCATGCACTAAAAAAATGGCTGATCGAAGAAAGTTTTTATTCTGCTACAGAATTTCTATAAAAGATTGCCTCGCAGTCTTATCATTTAAGAAATACATTGTGTAAATAAATATTTAAAATTGTGTAAATGAAACCTTCATCATCATCATCATCATTTCAGCCTATTGCAGTCCACTGCTGGACATAAGCCTCCCCCAGGGTGCGCCACAAGGCCCGATCTCCCGTTTTCGCCATCCAGTCACCACCAGCCACTTTTTTCAGGTCGTCGGTCCATCTGGCCGGAAACCTTAAATTCTATAAATTGTACTCACACAACATTTGCATGGGCGAAATGTGTTTTGTGCTCTTTGTTTTTATTTGTCATCTTTGTATCCACCACATTTTATGCAAATAAATTTATTATTATTATTATTTGTTTCTCTTCCACGGGTATTTCCCTAATACGTTAGGAAAATACCCGGCCCTTTGGAAGGCTTACATGGACACATGGGTCCAACGTGAAAAGGCCCTTCGTGAGTTTTAATCAAAGGTGGGATGGAACACCTACAGCGGCACTAGCCGCAGCAGACGTAGGACTATTATTATTATTATTCCCTCTTTTACTTTTTCTTTCTAATAATTACATTTACATTATTATTACTATGTTTCTCTTATCACAGGTGCTTTCTAACATATTATATTAGAAAATGCCTGGCCCTTTGGGAGGCTTACACGGAGACATGGGTCCAACGTGAAAAGGCCCTTCGTGAGTTTTAATCAAAGGTGGGATGGAACATCTACAGCGGCACTAGCCGCAGCAGACGTAGGAGTATTATTATTATTATTCTCTTTTTTACTTTTTCTTTCTAATAATTACATTTACATTATCATTACTATGTTTCTCTTATCACAGGTGCTTTCTAACATATTATATTAGAAAATGCCTGGCCCTTTGGGAGGCTTACACGGAGACATGGGTCCAACGTGAAGAGGCCCTTCGAAAGTTTTAATCAAAGGTGGGATGGAACACCAACAGCGGCACTAGCGGCAGCAGGCGTAGGACTATCGCTACTATGGATTCTTATATATGGGCTATGGGTAACTATGGATAAAAAACGGCGTCTGAACTAAATACTCTAATAGCATCATTGCAATGGGCAGATGGTGACTCGCCAACTCACTAGATGGGCCCCTTAATAGCCACTATAGGCATACAAGCCAACAGCAGAGGGCAACAGGGGTGTCGAGCGGTGCGGCGCCGGTTTCACCATCACGGGTCTCGTGACAACGGAGACCCGGAGCGGGTTTCCCCGTAGTTATGCCCTTAAAATATATAATAAGTAGCCCTTAAAATATGCCCTTAGCTCTAGCGGCCTCCCTCTGACCGGCCGACCAAGGCAAACCAGAGTTGGGAGTCCTATGGGCGCTCTTGAAGTTCCACCCCAGCCAACCAGTAATAGCAAGCTGGGGACGAGGTCCTAACCAACTCTCTGAGGCATTCAGCTCGCCACAAGCTGCCCTGCGGTTTGTGCGCTTTTATTTAAACTAATTTTTTTGTTTATATCACAAGGCGAAGGTGATAGTTTAAAAGCTAGTGTACTGTGCCCTCCGATATCGCGTTATAAGATAACGAGTGTTCCAGAGGGGTTTATTATTATTATTATTATAATGAAATGTTTTACTTTTCTGAATTCAAACACACTGTTATCTGTCAGTTGACTACACGGATGTCATATTGATTTAAGGGCTCGCCTCGCCGCTGCTACTATAGCGAGTGTTGTGGGTTCAATTCCTAAACGGTACAAAATTTTGTGTATCCACAAATTGTTGTTTCATGTTTGGGTGTTCTTTGTGTCCATTGTTTAAATATTTCTATAGTCCTCCGCTATACAATAAACATACACAGCGCAGTTATCTTTAAAAATTACTTGATAAAATACATACATATATGCTACAGATAATGATGGTACAAATATTGTTCTGCTAAAGCTTAACATTCTGGAATGTTTGTCCCGTACAGATTCCACCACAATATCAAATACCTTTTCCATAACCCCGCAGTCACTACAGATGCTTATGATCGCAGTCAGAAAAGGAGGTTTTATACGTAATTACACTCGTGTACTTTTGGCTCAAGGCCCCACAGAACGTAACCTACACTTATCTCTAATTATCATTAAAACCAAAGTCCCACATCACAAGTTTACCCCACAAGAAGTGATTAAACAATCACGAATTTAATTATTAAATAGTACCGCAAGGTTCAATAACCAGTGCGGATCGGCGCGCGCGCAGTATGGCTGCCTGGATACGTATCATAATCCTGAAGTGTATTTATAATGTTATTATAAATGTGAAAGGAATTTGAATTAACTTTAAGCTTATGTAAAAGATAAACTACTATTTTTGGTAGTTAACGTATTGGAGTCTTGATATATTTATATGTGTCATTGAGTTTGTAGACTTCGAAAAAACTCTTATACAACAGCTTTGACCGTCCGTCTGTCTGTTTCTGTTATACAACTTTCAACTCAAGAACCGTAAGAGCTAGAGACTCGCGGTCAGCGCCATTCGACTCAGCATAGTCGATATACCCCCGAAATGACTATGAGCTCTGATCTCAAGGTCACGTGGTACCACGTGACCTTTGCATATTACTTGAACCATTTTTTCGAACTCTAAGATTTACGGCAATTTATTGCCGTTTTTCACTTGTTGTGTTCACAAATATCAGTAGTAGCTATAAAATGTATTACGTACTATAAGGTTAGGCCATAGGCCATAGTACACCACGTTGGCAGACTTCATATTATATCTTAGAATAGTATGCAAAAATTTCAAAGATGCAGGCTTCTTATGATGTTTGACCCTTTATCGTTAAAACGAGTAACAACTACACACTATTATACATAATTTAGTCAGATGTGCGTGCTTTGGGACCAAGCTCCAGATTTCTGCGAGGCAATTCAACGATCCATTAGGCTATCGCTGGTTATATGACATGATGAAAATATGAATGAAACTAAAATTGTCTAAAGACTAGAGTCACTACATAAAAATAGATACCCTAGTATCGACTGAATCACATGATAGTAATAATAATAAAGTCCTCCAGACCGAATTGCGGTCACGGCGGCCCGTCTTAACGGAGACTGGCCATCTGCGCAGGAGATATTATAGTGCACAAGCGTGTGCGCAAACACAAGTTCACTCTTTGTTCCTTAACTCTCATGATCCGATGGGACGGTAATCCGACACGACTAGTCACGATCAGGCGCAGGACCAACGGCTTTACGTACTTTCCGAGACACGAGGGTATCTAACACCGCTAACTTAACTCCGGGCTGCTATGGAAATTTCTTAACAGAAAAATCCAATAACTTTTTCTTGGCCCGACCCAGAATTCGAACCCGAGACCTCATGCACAGCAGTTGCAATCACTACCGCTGCGCCACGGAGGCTGTATGCATGATAGTATTAACTAAGGAGTATTTACTAGGGAGCCATTTTTCCAATAATGAAACAATTGCACTAAAATTTGCAGTCCTAAGTATTATTTAGTTTTGGAGTTTGTGTTATACCTATCTATGAATTATCTTAATCCCCTGAGTACAGTCCTTTTTCGGAAAAGTGGCTTATTTAATTAATATTACGTTAAAGCAAGTGATCAAAAATAAATTGTTAATAGTTCAGAATGTTCCGTGCTCGATTTTGCACCGCACTCGGCTGCCAACGTGACTAACTAGGACTCCTATTAAAATAGCTGCCACTTCAAGATGGTGTGTGTTATCAATATCTATCTTACATTGTTATAAATTGCTCTTGTTCGCCATTTTGTTGTATAACACGTTATTACGAAACATTGGTGTCTGTCTATCATGCCTATAATAGGTTATTTTTGGTGCGAAATTGATTTTGCGCTTCCGCGTTTCTCGCTTGTTGTTTTTCCGACTTCTCGTGACTGGATCGCTGTATGTTATGGCTTATGATATAGGTAGATCACGTGCATCATACGTTTCGCAGGTCACGTGACCCGTGACGTCATATTAAGGCGGTCCACAGACGATGCTTTTTTTACCGGACAGAAAAGTAAGGTTCTATTCCGTGTCGTCCGTGGCGAGTAGCCGTAGTTCCCTTTGAATGTCCACGTCCACCGGACTGAACCGGGCACTAACAGAATTTTCGTTTTTGTGTTTTGTATGCGTTGTTATATGGGATTCTTTATGTTCTGCAATTCCGTACAAATAGCCCGGTTCGTCACTGTCCATCGTTTGCTACAGCGTTCCAGCGTTGTTCGATCATTTGATCGAATCAACTACGGTTATGATCAATCATCTAACTTCTGAGCCTTAAATGTTCATATTAATTAGAAAACTCAACAGCCAATAAAGCTATTTATTAATCTTAATACTATTTAGATTACAAGTTACTATTATTCTTGGTAAGCCTTTGCCTTTGGTAAGCAATATCTTCACGTCGGCAGTACAATGAGTCGATGCAAACCCACGATCTTCCCATCGTAAGTCTAAGACCTTATCATTGGGCTGCGACCACTGCCGGATATTAGGAGCCTTGCATACGTAACCACTGCCAATAAAGATATGTTGGCAAGACAGACACCTTGTAAATGTGCGATAAAGCATACCAAAACGCTAAGTATACGTCTAGGAACACGACACGGAAACTGATTAGTTACTTGCCGTACTTGTCTTCGTACTTACGTGAAATCGGCCATGGTGACGGAATTAAGGTGACCGAACTACAAAAGCTTCCGGGTTATCACAAATGTGATATAGTGAGTCAGCATATAGTGAGTTTACATCTCCAGATCTCCAGATCTGATAAGATATGTGCACAAAACACAAGCCATTTTATGTATATGTGAGAAATATGCGTGTTGTAAACGATGCATTCAAAATTCGCTTAAAGTACAAGAAACATTCTGATCTATCTTATGATGTATCGCGTAACATGTTTGCGTTTCACAAATTCAATGAGTTGTCTGAACGGATGGCGAGTGGTTGAAGTGGCCGCTTCGCCATTGCCACCGCTCCCGAGTATTGTAGGCTTTATCTCCACGCAGGCAAAAATTTGTGTGCTTTGTTGTATTATTAAAAACAAATCAACTCTTCTCCCTAGTCTTTATTATTCCTAAGTCACTTGTGGTCGTCTTTTCTGGTCTAACCGGTTTTGATTGGATATCAGTTTTTACACGGAGCAGCTGCTACCTGACCTCCGCAACCCGAAGGCTAACGATACCCTAAAGCTAGACCAGTGTCAGGATATTATAGGGCACTGATTTCCCAATAACGACTGCCATAGATGTTCATGGTAGCCGGGACCGACGGCTTAACGTGCTCTCCGAGGCACGGATCAGGCGATAATTGTCAATGAATACGCACATAATTTCGAAAAGTCATATAACTTCCGAAAGTCAGAGGTGCGCGACGTGGGTTCGAAACCGAGACCCTCTGCATTGCAGTCTGTTGGCAAATAAATAAATAATATCAGCCCTACATAAACGGCAGTGACAGCCTTGTGGGAGACCGTCCGATTGTCACATAGAGGTCTCGAGTTCAACCGGCACTGGGCCAGCATGTTGGACTATGGCCTAAACCTCTTCACACTGAGAAGAGCTTTTATTAAACGATTTTTTAGATGCATAGAACTTATATATAATGTGTAACTGGTATTAACGCGATCATGCATATTGTTTACCTTTTTTAAGCTTGACGTTTCGACCAGGTTACACCGGCTGGTCACAAGCTGACTGGTGCTGCGAAGTCATGATGTCGAACCAGTCAGCTTGTGTACATTGATGCCTCGATGGCGTAGTGGTTAGTGTAACCGACTGCCACGCCTGAGGTCGCGGGTTCGATTCCCGCACAAGTCAAACATTTGTGTGCATGAACACATGTTTGTCTTGGTCTGGGTGTTTCTATGTATAATATGTATGTATTTACAAAAAAAAAAGTATATATGTTTGTTTATCCATTGTCTAGTACCCATAGTACAAGCTCTGCTTATTTTGGGCTAGATGGTGTTGTGTGTATGTGGTAGAATATTATTATTATTATTATTATTATATATCCTGCAACGCGAAAGTTTAAAAGTTATTATGCATAGAACTTATAGGAAATAAAATTAAATGGTGTGGATTATTTTTAAAATACTTAATGTCACTTCTTTATGTATATACTTATATATAAAGAGGTGAAATTTACTTTGTAATCGAGAAGAGGTAGGTATTGGTGGATAATGTACACCTATATTTCTGCTTACCTACCTCGCTTACCACGCACGTTTCCCTACTTCCGTGCTGCTATTGAGACCCATATCGAAGGTACGGTTTAACGATCGGATGCACACAGGAGATATGATACCACAGAACCAACGCCTCATTAGTCAGAAGTGAAGCGGCGGTAGCTCAGCAGATCAGGTATTCGTTTCCGATCGAGAGATCGTAGTTCGCATCCCAGCCATTGCTTCTTCGACGTAAATTCACTCCTGGTAAGCATATAACCCTTAGCCGAAGAAGTTATAACGAAAATACTAATTGTATGAAAACAATATTTTGATAAAGGTAGTAAATACTACCCTTATCAAAATAATGTTCTCATACAATTAGTTAAATAACAGTTTCTCAATTTTTTGCCTTTGTTTCACCATAAATACTAATTGAACAGCAAAATATATTTAAAGAGATCAAACTAAGTCAACCCATCCAAAAATAGGAGCATCCAAAAACTCTTATTTTTGGATGGGTTTAAGAAGGAACTTTTTTTTTTTATGGCATAGGTTGACAAACGAGCAGACGGATCGCCTGATGATAAACGATTACCGCCGCCCATGGACACTCGCAACCCAAAGGAGTTACAAGTGCGTTGCCAGCCCTTTAAAAAGGAATGAAGGAGGGAAAGGACAAAGGAAAGGATAGGAAAAGGATCGGAGTAACTGGGCCTCCGGCTCTCTCACTCACCGATACGAAACGCAACAGTACGGGTACCGTTACTTCACGCCGGTATTCTGTGAGAGGGTAGTACTACCCCGGTCGATCCGGCCCATTCATGCTGAAACCAGCGAGGATCTACTACCTTAAAATTCCCTAAACTTAACATAACCTAAACCGTTCCGAGATGGAATGCAATGATTTGAGGCGTATAGGTGCTCATTATGATATATTTTAGTAAGCATATTTTGCTGTGCAATTAGTATTTTTGATGGTCATTGTATTTAATCCCTTTTGATAATAAATCTAATGACTGCACAGTTGGCGTTGTGGTCGTCTCGCCACTGCCCTTGTGCCAAGTTGTGGGTTTGAAATCCACGCGTGACAAAAAATTGTGTGATCTGCAAATGGTTGTTTATAGTCTAGATGTTCTTAGTGTACGTTGTTAGAATGTCAGTTAGTCTCCCGCGATACTAGAATTATTTCTAGTGCGGGAGTTGCCTATATGACTGGCACACCCAACTACCTGACTCGGTTTACCCAATTTGGGCACAAAGTGAAGTCCTTGGTCTAGTAACGGTAGTACTGTAAACTTTTTTACCATACATCTTTTCCTACAAGGCTCAGTATAGTCATTCGTACGAGTTGACAGCGAGCTGATTTGTTCCATTTTTCACAGTAAACTCCTTCCCTAGATATTGATAAGCAATATATCTGTTAGATAGTAGCCACTAATCAACGTTTCCCACACGTACAGGGCCGGCTCGGGGCGTGCCACAATATGAGTGCGGTCAATAATTACAGTTAAGCAGGGCCGGATTCCGCTACGATTAATATGCAATTAACTTGCCACGCGATACCATGTTACACTACGTTGTAGATATAGAGATGTTAGTTATAGCTTATTAATTAAATGCTACCAGTATTTTCTTGGTTTTACGTGGGTGGAATGGTGAAAATAAGTGAAAGTGTTTGAGTGGTAGTTCGTTGTTATGACGTCAAAAACAAGTGAGAGCCTATTGCTCTTACTTCTTTAATACATGCATAGGCCCAGCGCTTAAGCCAGTCGAACCATACAAAAGATCGCAGCTAAAGAACCTTGTGTTGTGTTTCTGCAAGCAGCAATATGACCGGTTCCTTAAGAAGCGTTAGGCTTCCAGCAAGGACCAGTGTAATCCTTGCTCCTTGCGACGACCATATCTTATGTTACCGTAGGCACTTTACCACTGTTTTACTTGCAAATCGAATGCAGAAACTCAAGGCATAAGCGAAAACTTATGCTTCTATACCAGACGCGACTGAAGGAGTCGCTATGTTGTCAGTGCAAGGTGGATTGGTGCAAGAAATTCTCAGTAGAATAGAGTATGGAGCTATGCCCAATAAACTGTAATGAGGCTCTCTTAGTACGTGGGACCTAAGAACATAGTTGGCATACCGCCAACAATGTAAGTGTATACGCCTAGTGTGATACAAATGTGAGGCTATGTCCTCACTCAGACGGATACCGCACCCCATTATTCCCGAAGCGTTTTGCGTAAATATGGCCCTGCAACAATGTATACATTATCTTTACCAAACTGGCAACCTGATAGACCGAGGCTTCGATGGCCGAACTAATTAGTTAGTTATGGTGCAAGCTAGCGCTTAATAGGGAGATGTAGAAAAGCGAGAGGGAGGCTTTTGCCATGAAATAGGACAATGCAGGCCAATATAAATAAATAAATTTGAGTTTCAGAGTCCATGTGTTGTTTAATATAACAATATTATGACTATTTTAACTATGACTTACCACATTTATTGACTAACTGTTGTTTTTATTTAATTTTTATATAATTGTGTACTTGTTTAACATTTGTCTATGTATTTTATACATTCTTACGCTATTAGTATGTACATAATTCTAAATTATATATATCGTTATACTGGTTGGCTTCCGTACGTCACAATAACAGTCTGCAGTAGAAGACCAGTGCCTGGTTCTTGGGACCAGGCAAATGCTGAACTGGAATCCTGATTGCTGCAGCTGTGGGACGCATGTGTCTCAAGAGGTTTAAATATTTTATTGTTAATTTTTTTATTTCTTCGTTTTTATTGTTGTAATTGGTATTTTTTTTATCTACAGGGTGATTTTGAAATCGTGTAATTCCTTTTAACCACGCATTCTACTGGTGATATAGAATAACCCTGACCATATTTTTATTTAATTAGATTTATTTTTTTTGAAAAATTATTATTCCGTTTTTTTCGTGAAATGGTGTCAGATAGTCATATGTTAACCAACCGAGGCAATTTTAATTTTTTACTAATTAAAATAAAAAAACATATTAATAATTAATGTCGTAAATAATAACGGGCGGTCCTTTTTATTGCCCCTTATTATTTACGACATCAGTTATTGTTATGTTATTATTTTTAAATTAGTAAAATATTAAGATTGTATCAGGTGGTTAAAATATGACTATTTGAAATCATTTCATGAAAAAAATCTGTACTCTAATTTTGCCGAAACCATTATTCTAATTAAGAAAAAATATGGTCAGGGTTATTCTATATCACCAGTAGAATGCGTGGTTAAAAGGAATTACACGATTTCAAAATCACCCTGTATATGCACATTGTGCCTACCTGAAAGCTGTATAATAGCAATAAATATTTCTTTCTTTCTTTCTTTCTTGTTAAAGTAAAAAGCTAACCGTAAAAGCTTGTGTTAGTGGGATGAAGCTGGTAGTGTAATGGGTGGGGAATTAGTAAACGCTAAAATTTACAGCGTTACTGTGTAACGCAACTTCTATATCAGAATTAATAAACTAAAATGCACTGCAGTAGAGATATGATCAACAAAACGCGCGCGGGGAGATACAGATCGCGTAAACAATTGCACGGTCGTCAGAGCTGCGTTTAGTTTATAATTTATTGACTATTATCATTAATAAGAGAGGTTTGGCTTGATTGTAAACTTGTAAGATGGTGTTTAAAGCTCTAGTCTTGCATTGGTTGAGGAAAAGTATTATCTAGTTAGTAGAGGTTTTGTCGTAGTAGCAAAGATTTTAGCATTATGGTTGGTAGGAAAAGCTAGCATGGTTCGGTTAGACCTAATCATAATATTACTGTTATGAAATGTGGGTTTGGTAATATTAATTACATATATCTCGATTGCTAATTATTCTCCTTGGTACTGTAACATAAATTTAAGCTTAATTTTGCGGTCGATAATATAATACTAGGTTCAATTGTCGGGTCGGACAGTATTATTGCGTATCTCTCATAATATGTATCTCCGAAATATATTTTTAATAGTAGCATAGAGACTGGCAATGATCTCGATACAAAGAAATTGATGTGGGCGATTAAAATATAGCTGGTCAAAATAAGGATGTAAAACCTCCCTGCAGATATCATATTATGAAGTATTTAGCTACTCTGCCATCCATGCAGTGCTACTGTTTACTAGTCGTATACGTTCCTTCTAATCTCTAAATAGCCTATAATAATAATACGTAATGTTTATGAATGTGGTAGTATGCTGTAATATACACAAAGCGCAAACCACGGTCCGGTCGTAGGAACGTAGATAATAAGATCTTTGATCAAAATTGTTTCTTTCATAAGAAGAAAGAAAGGCCATCGTCTAGAGCATTTGGTTGCATTTATTTTTGAGTGATCGTGAGACCCTCTGTTCGATGGTCAGATGTGGCCAAGCTTCTTCTTCTTCTATAATGAAATTATCAGTAGCAGCACGGAGTAGGAAATTGTGAGTTCGCGTCCAATTACGTGGTACCTGCAAAACTTTAATGTCTAAATATGGATGTAATAAATATCTGCCTACTCCTCAATTTATATAAAAGCGTAAGTCTACATACGTAAGGAACTAATATTTCATGATTTCTACTTTCAAAAAACTACTTTGCATAAGAAATAATTCCTGTTTTCCAGGTGACTTTACAAACATCGAAACCACACAAAGTACCCCAGACTTGGAACAATTATTTGTGAATCTTAAATTTAAGTCGAATCCACAACACACTGGCAGTGGCACGCCATCCGTGTATTGAACGTCAAAGAAAAATAATCACATGCGTACTCTGTACATTTTAAAGTCAAAAACAAACAACAAAAAGCTCGTATAAAGACACGTTTTTGCAAAAAAAGGAAGCGTTCCACTTATCTATACATCACTTGTGCGCCCGAGAGCACACTATACAAAAAGCTCAAACCAGCTCAAAACGGCCGATACAACAGATTTATGTGCCAGTATTACACGTTCGCAAGCCCCCGGGCTGCTGCTGAGTTAGTGGCCGATTCAGTCGTTGTGCACTATGCTTAATGAGAGCAGATCAGGGTGCGCCTGCGCCTGCGCTGTAACGGTAGTTCTAATTGTGACTTTAAACGCTGCTCTACGCCACGCTGTTATGATATTATTATGTTTATTTCCTTTTGTTGGTAGTATGACAGATTTTATTGTTCTAATTATAAACGAGACGTAATTGTTGTTCATTTAATCCGTGTGACTGATAGATAAGGCTGTAGTTATGATTTAAGATTTCTTAAATTTGTCATAAGTTATGTGTTACTCTTTTGTTCCAGTTCAGGTGTTCTATAAAACAAACCGTTTGAAATGTGCAGATAGACTGGCTACACAGTGTTACACAACAGGTCTTTACTAACTAATTGCTATCGGAAATAGTGCAGTTAATTTAATTGTTAAAGATTTGACTACCAAAATATTTCAGCCAATGATTTGATAGACAAAGATTCGTCATCCAATGATTTGACCACCTACGACATAATATCCAAAAATTTGACAGCTACAGAAAAATCTACTTTTATTTATTTTATTTACTTGAATAAGAACGGGCAAATTCTTAATTTCTTCCATTATTAAACATAATCATACTATACGGCCTCGATGGCGTAGTGGTTAGTGTAACCGACTGCCACGCCTGAGGTCGCGGGTTCGATTCCCGCACAAGTCAAACATTTGTGTGCATGAACATGAATGTTTGTCTTGGTCTGGGTGTTTCTAATAATAATAATAATAATAATATTCTACCACATACACACAACACTATCTAGCCCAAACTAAGCAGAGCTTGTACTATGGATACTAGACAATGGATAAACATACATATATACTTTTTTTTTTTTGTAAATACATACATATTATACATAGAAACACCCAGACCAAGACAAACATCCGTGTTCATGCACACAAATATTTGTCTTGTGCGGGAATCGATGTATAATATGTATGTATTTACAAAACTAAACTATATATGTATGTTTATTCATTGTCTAGTAGCCATAGTACAAGCTGTGCTTAGTTTGGGCTAGATGATGTTGTGTGTATGTGATAGAAAAATAATTATTATACTATACAACATATTATACTGTTGGAGGACCGAATATTGACAACCAAAAGTGAATATATAAGGCGATACGAGCGCGTCAACCGGCATTATTGGTCGAGACTTTGTGCAGAGTGGACCTCTTGTCAAATTGCGTTTAGATTCTATTATTGTGTTAAAGTTTTCATTGTTGGTGTTTTGATAATTTATGTAAAGATTAAATTCAGTTTAGGTTAATCACAAAGTGTATTTTTTTTTAAATTAAAACCACTTCTGGTAGCTTTAAATACATTAATTTAAATAAGTAAACATTTCTTCACAGTAACACACTTGAAATTGTATCTGTAATATATAGTGATTAGACCAGTGGTCAAAGGCATTTGCTTGAAATTTCCCTAAATCAAAAATAAATCACTGACATGTCAAAATCAAACCCATGTCAAGTGATTCGATTGCCTGTTGCAAATTCAGTCAGCTAATAATAGCAATTGACATGCATTTGACTGTTTGTTTACTAACTTTGTGTTGATTTGCCTACGAGACACCGGAGGTTACTCCAGTCACTAATAAAACGTGCGGTGACTGAACTACGCTTACGGTGGACAATCTTATTAGAAACTATGCGCCTGCACTTGAGATATTATGTGCACAGTGCATAAGTGTGTGCGCTACTATAGCTGAAGTCTCTTTTCCTTTACTCTCATAGTATGATAGGATCAGCCGCACAACCAATAGTGTCGAAGGACACAGTTATGGAACATTGCCATTCCTAATTTCTTCCTATTAGATAATCCAATTACTTTTTGCCGACCCGATTTAGGATTCGAATCTCGAAGCTCATGATCAGAGTTCTATACACCAAGTACGAAACAGTCAAGAGATAAATAGGGGCGCTGCAAATTTAATTTTGATGTTAGCCTAGCAAATGCTAATTTATTTTGTATTAGGAAAATCTACAAACTGGTTTAGGTTAGGCTTAAAATTGGAGCTGTAACTTGCCCTAAAATCTATAATAACGCTGTTAAATTATAAAATATTAGAAGCAACACGTTGTAATATCGTTTAAATGCTAAAAAAATAATTTATAAGCAAGCTAACTAACATGAGCGCCTGAGTTAATGAGAGCACCACTAGGGGTGTGCCTATAACGGTAATTGTAATTGTGGGTTAACATCCACTTTGCGTCTTACGACGTGTTTACTGGTAATTACCTGATGTATGACCGTTCAGTCACGAGCCTGTACAGCTTATGTGAAGCTTTAAGCATGTTATTTTGTGAATAGCAGTGCTATTTCTATACCACTGTTCAAGTGGTCGGAGATGTAGGCATATTTTATTTTGGTAGTGAAAATAGATGTGACAGTGGAATTGAGAGCAGTGAGATGTTTTAAGAGATTATGATACTTTATGACGAGATGGTATATCTTAGAAAAGTATTGAAAGGAGAGTGAATGCAGGCAAGAGTGAAAAAGCATCTTTCACTAGAAGGCTTTGCAAGCTTTTATGAGTAGCCGAAATGTGTCCAAAACAACGATTGGCTGTTCATAAAGGTGTTAACTATTGATGATTAATAGCATCACATAATTGTATGGTAGTAAAATTGAAAATGGAAGACAAGATGTGAAAGTAAAACAAATGCATTGAAATAATAATTACATTGTCAATAGTGTTATTATGTCTTGAAGCGATGAAATAAAGAAAATGTACTAACATGTAGCGTGAAAGAAGATATAGGTAGAAGAGTTGAGAGATATGTTCTGAGATCGTTAAGTCATACGACAAGAATAGGCGGTAAAAGATAGTCTATGAAATAATATAAAAATATAAAAGCAAATATAAACATGACACTTGTAATAAATCTTTTCTCTTTTCTCGATTACTTTCACGTCATCACTTTAAACCGAAGAGGAGTATAAATAAAATTACGTCACAACCAGTTCCCCGCAAATAAAGTATTAATACCTACGTCACTTACTGCGTGAACCTCAGCGTGACAGTGACGTCACGCGTGTGACGTGCCATCCATCACGTTGCATGCCAACACCATCCTCAACTGCATATACTTGTAATTTCCACTAAAACTCAACAAAAATAGAGTTCAATTTTCCTTGCAATAGGCACTTCAGAAGCATGTTCGACAATATGTTACCAACTTATAAATGCAGTTGGATTAGCTGTATTCTAAAACAAATTTTATCGTCAATCGAGTATTGTAACGATAAAGTTAAGTTTGTTTATCTCGGATTTTTCGTCACACGCTAACAGAGGGTTGACGAAACGGAAAATTGGGACATAACTTTATTTTTTAAGGACGAGATTGACGACTTAAGTAGGTGAATCGTGATATATTCGCGGATATGAGCTTATCTCGTTACGTTTATTGAGGAATGAAATCTTCTCATTTATTACGATTTTAATGTACAGCAATACAGTACTGTCATGCCTATATTATTGTATCGTAGAAGGGGTAAGCAGAGGTCTATTGCAACCACAATATGATCGCTATATCTTTAGTTCCACATAATAGGAAAGCCAGTTGCTCTAACAGAGCTTATTTCCAGTATTTGTAATTCTCGAGCCGGGAGTTGAACTTGGCACCGGCCAACACCATTTTACGGCCAGCCTCGCGATCGGTCGTAAAATTGTGCGATGGGATCAGAGACCTTTAGATTTATATCCTCATCATAGTCTAATTCATGAAGCTAATTCATACGAACTACTAATGAATGTAATATGAAAAAATTGTTTCTCGAAAATATTGGTTATTTGAGGCAAACATATAATTATAATTAGAGGTCAGTCTTATTGGCAAACAGACATATTAGTGGTCATCGTAGCCTTTGGACGCCTGCAACACCAGAGACATCACTTGCGCGTTGCCAACCCTTTAGGAAAGCAAGAAGAGAAAAAGGAAGTGGGCAGAAGAAGGAGCGGTAAGGAAAAAGGGTGATTGGGCCTTCGTTTAATGTAACACTCCTATTTGTCTCATAAAAGTCAGACATACGTTTCACGCCCATATCCCCAAAGGAATGGTCTATGTACACCTACATTGGTTAGCACACCCAGCTATGGTTTTACATGTCCAACGTACGAGCTATTGCCGTCTACCAAGGTCAATTCCAGGCTTCGTCCTGCTATTGTTTAAGAAGATGTCATGTTGATGCTGAGCAGTCCCATACACTACCGCTGCCACCGATATATACGAGTATATTGCATACAGCAATCCCTCCTTTTTAACTAATATTTCTTTCACACCTTAACTTTTTAACCGATCATCATGAAATTTGTCAGAAGTACAGAAAAGGACATAAGGTACCTTTCATCCAGGAAAAAGTGCTGTCCCAAGGGATAGAAAATTGTCGTAACCTACATTTATGCAAACGAAGCCGCAGTCAATATCTAGTAAATTGTATTACGGATTTTAACGCGGTTTTATACTTTACTTTTTTTTGTGAGAAGGAGAAAAGCTTTCGTGGCAAGTGGAAGACACACTTCCGCTACAGTCTATATATTTCATATAGAACTTTAGCCGATCCGGGAATCAAACCAGAGGTATCAGAAAGCAAATATATTCAATACCGCAGCGCCACCGAGGTTCAGCTCTAAGAATAAAATCGACTAATCAAGTCTAATCATAACATAACCTAAATAAAAGGCCAGAAATTAACTCCAACCGGAGACTGTGACATATAATAAACAAAATACCAACGCACCTCTGACGTCAGCGAAAGAAAACTGTCTCAGACAATCTAACAAAGAGCCGATGGAACCTATAACTCGTACACACCCCGGTATTGATTAAAAAAGCAACATAAATTAGCGAATTCGAGGGGCTGAGACGCGGGGGGTTGTTGTCAAAAAACTTTTATAAGTGTTTATGTGTACGTGCCTCCCCCCCTGCGCGCCGCAAGGAGCGGGGCACCCCCCCGCTGACACCCTTTCGCGCATACCCACATTCGTATAAAACACCCGGAGTACAGTTGGAAGCGATATTGGCTTTTGAATGTGTACTGAGTTTTTAAGGCTAGATTATTTAGGTTAGGCAGAATAATGAAATCAGTTTAAAATATATATATCATTTTAGTTAAATTATATATGCACGAAATGTTATAATGTGTTTTCAGATGCTTGTAAATTTCCTACGACATAGGAAGCTCATAGGAATTTTACATAGTGATGACGTTGTCGTTGTAAAATTAAAAATATTTTGTATTATATAACATTTTTGTTTTAAAATACTCTATTAATATGTTCCTATTTATCTGCATGCTTGGAATAATATTAGGAAATCAAAATCATTTGACTTGCTATGACTGGTTAAATTTTTCAAATATAAATTGATTACTATGTTTATATTTATATGTAACAATTATATATTTTTTGGACTTATATAGTTTTAAAAAGTAAACAAAAAAACAAACGTGTTATGTCTGTGCTTCAGAGTCCGATAACGTTTAAAAAACAACTATATCAACCAGTAAAGCATAATATCAACTTAATTGCGAATGTTGAACATCTCCCATACTTTGTTAAAATTATAGAGAAAACCAGCTCATAAATAATTAATTACTATATTTAGAAAGGGGTATATTTTTAAATACAGCATCAATAATTATCTAGTTATTATAATCAGGCCCATACATCCCTTCTCCTTGCGATTACTCGTCCAGTTTTCCCTCCAACTGTACACTGACATACAAGTACATGTAAATTAAACACCACCGCACACAGACACGCACACAAATAAAAACGTAAAGAAACACCGCGGAGAGGAAGAATGTATTAAGAAAGCGCGAAAGGGACGCCCTTCTAATTAACACCGCAAGCGGGAGAGAGACAGAACCATACGACACGCTAATTAAGAATACAAGAAGAAAGACGCGTTTTATGTACAGCTGCGAAAATTGTCAATGTGTGCGTGTATTTTATGTGTGTGTTGACGATTTTCCATTTGTAACGCGCGTGTGTAAGTGTTGTGTTATTAACTCATTATGTGAAGAGTTAGTAAGTACATAAGCGTTATTTACTGGTTAATTGAAAGCGCTTTCTTCGATACGAGCTTGGTAAAGACAGCGGTATCGAGACATTTTATATTTGAATTTGATTTTAATATGTCCTTTGTCTGTATTATGTAAAAATAACTTAGCGGTCGCAAAGTTTGGCGGTGAAACTTTTAGTTTTCGTAGCGGCGAGCCGTTCTAATACTTTGGGAGATTGATATTTTATTTTTTAACTTACCGTCGACGCTTGGTACTGTAAATAAAATTGTATAATACCGTGGCATTCTTTGAGTTGCCTTTGGGTATATTTATATAAATATAACCTTGTTTTCATATAGGTTAATGTGAATATCCTCTACAAGCCAATTCTCGTAATAAAATATGTTCAAAATAGAGTTGTGATGTAGTCTAATAAACGTCAAATGTTCACATTTGACTTTTATTCTAATTACGAAAATGACATTAGTGATGTTCATGACTAATTGGAACTCTATTTTGAACATGTTTTATAGATGATTGGTTCTCTAGTATTAAATTACGGATTAAAAAATGATTTAGCTTACGTCTAGTATAAAACAATGCGCTTTCGTTGCCAGCTGTCAAAAGCAAATTTTTCTCATATCATAGGGAAGCCATAATATTTTAACGCGACTGTTGTGTTAAAAAATTGAGTTCCAGTGTTATTTATGAAACAATTTGACGGTTTATACTTGGTTAATTGAAAAATTATGTATATTAATATTGTTTTACGTTTACGCGAATGTTATACATTTAAATTAAACTATATTGTACGGATTTTAGCCAAGTTTATTGGAAGTACATTATATTTGGATAATATTGAAAATATTATATTTTACTACTAACTATTGCAATTATAAATGTACTATACTACTATTTATGTATGTACTATTTGAATTTTCACATTTCCCGACCTTTCGGTTGCTTTTCAGTAACAACAAATATATATATAAATTATATTTTGATCAAACTACGACAAAATTACCTTTTTTTACGTAGTTAGGTCCGCTCATACGTATTTTCCGGACGTTTTATTGAATAGTAGTTAGTCGATTTTAATAAGTAAGGTGTTGCTAGATTCGTCTTAATATTACGTGTGACTAAGGTTTTATTTTTGAGAAAATAGGCGATGTCAGAGGTATTTATTTTTGCAACATCTGCTCTATGTTTAAGTGTTTTAGCATTTGGGTTGAGTTTTATAATTTATAACTTGATTATTTTGTTTTCATAATATAGCATCAAAATCGCATATACGTTTACCTTATTATATAATTTGGATCATGCATTAATAATCTTAAAGTAATTATAAGTATTAGACATCTTTGTTAGCCTTTATTTTGGAAATAAAAATAAATAATTAAATCTATGAAATCACAATAAAACAAAAAAACCGAACCTAAAAAGAAACAAAAATGATGAACAAATTCGTCAAAAATCCTATTTCTGTTAAAAAGGCCGTTGATAAAAAGGGGTCACGGTCAATACCTTTTAAAGGAGGCTACTTGCAGGACTGGGCCTCGAGGGTTTAATGGTGCACAGAAACATAGGGGTGGGCCAAAATAGCCCCGAGTGGTTTACGGATAACTATTATTTTAAAGAAACAAATGCCAACATAAAGCTTTAAAACTGGTATAGCTTTATATTGGTATTTGTGTATTGATATTTTATTTTGACAAACCGAGCAGTTATTTTTCCTGCTTTTAATTTTGTGATATTGATAGATATCAACTGATAGTTATTTGATGCAACTGTAGAATACACGTAAGTCGTTCTTACCATATATATACCGTAAATTGTTATGAGCACTCATTATCACTAACATATTTATTAACTAAATAGTTACTATGAACTAAATTTCCAGTTTAAAAGTTAAAGATATGCCAGCGTATATGTGCGTAGATGATACACCTAGTTTCTAATTTTATATATATAAAAATACAGCTTTCGTATGTTTGTGTCCGAGAATTTCATAATATAGACTATGGATTGACTTCAAACTCTTACACAACATTACTTTTCTATATGAGAGTGTTTGTATATACGTTTTTTCCGGAATATCCTAAGAAATTAAAAATATCAGCGTGGGCCACAGTGCAGCGTAGGCGAATTTAGCTTAGTAAAACAAAAAAAAAAACAAAAATAAAGGAATATCAAAATGGTAGTCATTTAAACAAGATCAGATAGAAGTACTTACTTGATATACTTTAATCCTGTCAATAAAATTACAATTCCAACTTAAGTTTCTGACTAATACGTCTCCTGAGCCGAGCCTTTCATTCAAGCCTAATTAGGTTAAGTGCAAAAAATACTAAGACTGATTCCTACCTAGCGCCTTAGACTAAGACTTGATCGATCTAAGACAAATCCAAGGACGTAGAAAATAATGTCCTACAATCTTCTGTAATGAAATTTGATAATGATGATTGCTATCATTAAGTAACATTTATTTCCTGCGTAACTGTTTTTGTTTTAACGCAAGGTTTGTATTGAGATAGATGTCTTCTAATGGATATCGCAGAGAATACCTATTATCAGGTCACCAAAAAATTACTATAGGGTAGTTGACTCAGTTTTTTATTAAATATTTAATTCAAATAGTTAAATAGTTAGTTTTTTGTGCGTATGTGGTAGAATATTATTATTATTATTAAATTACACAAAAGCTAAAACGCAAAAAGAAAATTGAAATCTACTCAGTAGTAAATAAGTTACAAGCGTTTCAAAGCTGGCAGCTGGTAGTTATTGTTAAATTACTGAAAAAGGATGCACGATGCTAACTGTGACATTACCGCTATTTAACCGCAGCTGTGCGAGGGAGATAGCGATACATCCTCACTATGATCCCACTTTTTTTTATCTACAACTCTAAAATATTCGTTACTCCCTTAATTTGCAACCAATTTTGATACTGTTTGCATAGAAAGATTTCTTTTGATTGCTTTTTGCTCTTATTAATTGTAAAATAATGTACTAAATCAAACATAGGCAACTATCCTATTCTCATTTAAAACATATATCACGTAAAAGCAATTTTGATTGTAAATTGTCAGTATTCTTGTTGACCACTCCTAAGCTACATAAGTGATGCATGAGTTCAGGGTGAATTTGCGATGATATTTCAATGAATGAGCATCGTATCCACTATTTTCGGCACGCTGAGAATCCAGTTTAATGGTTTAACCGTACCACAGCCGCTGTAACTTAGTTTTTTTATCAGTTACACGTAGTTTTACTTACGATAATCAGAAAATTAAATCATAAAAGCATTTTTGATTGATTAGTGTAAAAAAGCAAATCTAACATCACCATCATCATTTTAAGTAGAGCAATTATTTTACTTTGTATTATACTTATGTTACACGATACAAACTGATAGGTTATTCAATTAACATCCAGTTTCCCTATTTTACGTACAACTTTTCTCTAATTCCAAAACGGTATAGAAGTTCGCATTCAATACAAAAAAAAGTGATCTCACACGTGAAGATTAACAACCGATGCATGTGTACACATATTTAAATGTGAAAAAAATTAGACATAAACAGATATCGATGATTGCCTCTATGACGCAGTGACGTTAAATGCGATTGCTGTGCCACCAAGGTCTCATGTTCGACTACGGGGTTGGGTAAATTATTATTGAGTTTTCTGTCAGAGGTTTGTTAGTAGTCAGGTATAGAATGAATGTGATGAAACCTATAGTCCTTCGATATATGGGCTATGGCGATAGTGAACTGTGTGTGTAAAGCTATTGCTTTGGCAATGTCTTCAGGTACATAAGCATGTGATTATGTATATAAACAAATTTTCCTTAAATAAGCATTAAAAGCTGACACCATTTTTCATTGTAATTGGTATTCGTCTATCACATCTACGCAGCAGGCTTTACAAAAGCCTAATGATGCGAGCTACCAACCGCCGATAAGACACATCGCCTTTTGATCACCTACCGACATCAAGAAAACCTTATCTCACTGCGCTGTAGGTTTATTTGTTTTAAGCTTTCAATGCGAACGAATGAAACGGCCTGTGTATTGAATTACAACATGCAACGTAAGTCAACTTTTATAACAGAGGAAATTCAACTTTGACGTTTTAAAATTGAGTTCAGTTTTGTTTGGAGGTGAATAAAAGATATACAGGCTGTGTATTCCCGTCTTGCTCTCGGAAAAAGCTTGCAAGAAAGCAAAGAATGGCGGAAGAAAGGGGAAGGGACACGAAGGAGATATGTCTCAGGACGGCGGTGATGAATTAAATTTTTAGGGGGTGTTTAGGGTGGCAACTTTGCCCCTTTCATTGGCGCGTCTTCATCCAGTTATTCGTTTCTTTAATTTGTGTTAATTTTTTTCTTTGTTAATGTGTTTCGCGTTTTTGCTGGTCATGTTTTATAACGTGAAAGATGTTATTTTAGATAATAATGCGTAGAGCCAACAGAATCTGTGCTTTGGTGCTTGAATTTAAATTTTAGTTTGTTTTAGATTTTAAGTTTGAGCTGGTAATACAAATTTGGTCGCCGTGACTCGAATAGAACGGGATTATAATAATAAAAACTCATCTGTTTTATCCAAAGATAATCTTGACACAGTTTTAAAATACTTTCAGAAATCACAATATTGATATAGGTTGTATCATAACATTACGCTTTTATGTATTTAAGAGACTAGGTAGATGGGATGGTCATTTTACCAATTATGTTTTGACAGGGGTGAGCGATCTATTCGACGTAGCCCCGCGCGATGGCCTACTCCTTTCTGAAGGTCTTACTCCTTTATATTTCTGAGGAGCTATGCAGAGATTGTCACACTCACAGTTCGTCACTTATATTGTTAGGTCCCACATTACTAGATGGGACCTAATAGTTATAACGCTGCTGGACATACCCAGTCTATTGCGAAACGCCGTGCTGCTACAGAGGATTTAGTTTAAATAATCATTAGTCTCATAAGAACAATACATAGTTCACCTACATGAGATTAACAGTAAACAATATATATGTACTTAGTAAGTTCCATTTTGTGAAGAAGCATAATCTAAATTAAACATTTACTAGTATAAAATCCTACATATGTCCGACCCGGGAATGATCCTTCGCTATTTGCAAACAAGAATACTTGTTACGATTGATACTACGGCTAGGCAGCGGTCTACATTAATAATACCTCAAGTTTTTGAAAGAGTTTTAGCAGTCAGTTCAATGAAATAATTTGGTTAACGTGTCTACCTTGTGAACATATCACTGGGATTCACGCGGGCGAAGCTGCTTGCCCGCGTGAATTTCATGGCACCACTAACCAGGATAAAAATTATCCGATGTGTTAAATCCAGGACAGCATCTATTCAAATACTAAGTCCGAACAAAATAAATAAGTGAAATTTAGCAGGTTATAAAATCTGGGCATCTGAAATAATTGCGTTAGATGTGTTATGATACCAATGATATCGAATAGATCATAAGCTTGGCGTTAAGTACCCGTTAACTGAATGATCGGGTTATATGTAAAAACTGTAACGGCTAAGTTTGTTGTATAGTTCTAGTATTTAGCCATTGACAAATATTTTGCCAAATATTTATAGTTATTGTGTTCTGAAAAGGAAGGGATAGGCCAAAGCCTAACCCTTCCTTAATGTATATGTGTATTCGGTTTTCATTAATATGATACCACTTTAAATAAAACTAGGTTTGTGTGTAACATATAAATTTATCAGAAACTATTTTTATTTTTTTGTATTATCAGCTGCAATTAGCAGTCGGATCGCCTGATGGTAAGCGATTACCGCCGCCCATGGACACCCGCAACACCAGAGGAGTTAAAATGCGTTGCCGGCCTTTTAAAAATGAGTACGGTCTTTTCTTGAAGATTTGTAGGTCGTATTGGTCCGGAAATACCGCAGGCGACAGTTCATTCCACAGTTTAGTTGTTCGAGGCAGAAAATTTCTGGAAAAACGCACAGTTGTGGACTGCCAATCATCTAAATGATGGGAATGGAAATTCTATCACGTAGAACGATGGCTAAAAGAAGGGGCAGGGATCAGTCCGAATAATTCCTCGGAGCACTCCCCATAGTAAAAGCGATAGAAGATGCATAGCGAGACCACATCTGTACGCAGCGCTAAGGGGTCTAGCTGATTTGAAACAACCTGGCAGTCGACGATTCGAGTCGCTCTCCGTTGAATGCGGTCCAGACGAAGAAGCTGGTACTGGGGTGACCCTGTCCAAAGATGAGAACAGTATTCCATGTGAGGCCGAACCTGCGCCTTGTAAAGTAGTAGGCGGTGGGCCGGCGTGAAATACTGTCTCGAACTGGTGAGTACGCCAAGCTTTTTCGAAGCTAATTTAGCCTTACTTACCCTCTAAATAGCCGCAGAACTGGACTTCACTCGATATGTCCACACCAAGTATTCCAATATTGGCTGAAGCAGTTATGGGGATTCTTCTACTGCTTCATGATAGCTCTACTAAATATTTGTCTGTCAGACATAATATATAATAATATCAGTCCTTTTTTAAACTATCCCACTGCTAGGCATGTGCCTCTTCTCGGCGTGTTAAGGTTTACGTTACACCATCACGCTGACCCAGTGCGCGTTGGCAGACTTCACATATCTATAAAAACACTATGGAGAATTCTCAGACATGCAGGTTTCCGCGAAAATTAACTATTTAATAAGCATATAAACCAAGAAAAGTCAGAGATGCGATCCTTGTGATCGAATTCAAGACCTCTGCGTGGCAGTCCAACCGTCCCCTACTAGGCTATCGCATATTTCTCAAGTTAATCAGGTTAAAAATTCTTATCATTTTACAATTGATGTCTCTATGGAGATTACCTACATTTTTATACAAATAAGGTGGCCTTGTAAACTGAGGGCGTAATAATACCAACGGTACCATGCACGTTGCTGACCTTGCAAAAATATTCTGATAAAAATGTATAGAATGTATCTAAAAGAATAGAGCGTTGTAAATAGAATACCTACATACCTATATAGGTACTTGCGAAATTTTTCCTTCGACGGTAATAATTAAAAATATGATGTATGTTTTACTGTGCACTGAAACTGTACTTAGGTACTATACTACAACATAAGCTTATCTGACCTCATTAGTAATAAGTATAAACATACAGACTTAATGCTCCGACTGAATTATTTTTTAAATGTAGAATATTAGAACGTGAAACGTTCTAATATTACTTATTCTAATACCCTCAAAGCTTCTAAGCATATAAAAAACGATGACGTCAGTTTTAATTTCTCAACGAACATCCCTCGTGTGTGCAAGCTAAGCACGTATGCACTCACTAGACTATTTGAATAAAAAAACTGTCGAATCGATAACGCAAAACAAAAGAGGCACCCTCGGCAAAATGCTAAAATCGATGCGAAGAAGTGTCATTAAAGAACCCCCGAAAAATTAAAACCCCCTGTGTGTGTTTACGCACACACACACGTTAATATGACTAATAGATGCGCGCACACATGTAAAAAAGTTAATGAACTATTCACGGCAGGATGTGCGATTTCGTATTAGGTTGAAATTTTTTGGTGGTGGGTCGTTGCGATGTAAAATTTTGTTTGGGTTTAATTTGCTTGAGTATTTATGGATTGTTGTTTTTTGTTTTAAAGAAAGTGTTTGGGTAGTTACTTTGAGTTGTATAGTATGTTTTAATTAGGTAGGTATATGTCAGCACATTGAAGATATTTAAGAAAATTAATGTTGATTATTTTACCTTCTATAGCTCTTATAAAGATAAGATAAACTAATTAATTTTAGATTGTTTGTCTGTCTGTATGTTTGTAAGCACATCACACAAAAATACTGCACGAAATTTAATGAAGTTTTTACAGTTGCTGCAGATCCAACCTAAAATCTGATGCAGGTTTCATCTTGATACGCCGACTAGAAGTCAAGTGTTATGTTAGAAAAATATATGTAGTTAGGTACTTAAAAATTTCATGTTTAGTTGTTGACGTTGCTGGCTATACGTAGTTATAGAGTAAATGCGTTTTTTTTGCGATAAGTGGTATTTAACTAGGTTGATAGTTGTTAGTTTTTCTGTACAAGTGGCGTAGAAAGCAAGTGATGATTTATCTGCAAATTATTGTACTGTGACTGAGTGTACTTTGTATGTAATTGTATGTTTATAGAACTAATCGCGACATAGGGCTTGACTGCCAGTACGGGAGTTGTCTTTTAAACCTAAAAATAAGGTGCTAACTGCTTTAAATATTTTTTATTAGTAGCCAATTTAATTCAACGTACACTTATGACATTAATTTAACTATACTATAAAAAGTTACTAATATGAATAACAGTTAAACTGTAAAATGCTTTTACAATTTCAATTTCAATAAATCCAATAAAATACTTGTAAGTGCTTACCGAGATGGCTTGAAGTGTAAGAAAGGATAAGAGATATTAAGGTGAGTGATTGTTCAACGATTGCATGGACGATTTAAGCAGTGGTCAGAGCCGGTGACCCAGTAAATAAGCGAGGGTCGAGATGATACTTCACACGAGCAGTTATTATGAGAATAAGAACTGGGCCTTTCTTGAAAAGCCTATTATTATGTTATTTATATAATTGTTTAGCGATAGCTCAGTGGGGAGACCAACAGATTGCAATGCAGAGGGTCTCGAGTTTGAATCCACGTCGCGCATCTCTGACGTTCGGAAGTTATATGACTTTTCGAAATTATGTGCGTATTGATTGACAATTATCGCCTGCTCCATGCCTCGGAGAGCACGTTAAGCCGTCGGTCCCGGCTGCCATAAACATCTATGGCAGTCGTTATTGGCAAGTCAGTGCCCCATAATATCCCGACACTGGTCTAGCCTTAGGGTATCGTTAGCCTTCGGGTTGCGGAGGTCAGGTGGCAGCCGCTCCGTGTAAAAACTGATATTCAGTCAAATGCGGTTAGACCAGAAAAGCCAATCCCAAGTGACTTGGGAATAATAAAGGCTAGGGAGAAGATATAATTGTTTAAAGTATTGATTGTCGTCAAATTATATAATTTTGTGCTTAGTTTTTAAGATATCAGGTCAATTTCCAAAGCTAAAGTTATTCTAGTTAAGCTTTTTTCCGTTGGACCGCTTGAGTTGAGCACCAAATTATGTAGGCGACAATAGTCTCGTTCTGTACCCTTATGGCGGAGACCTTAAGATAATTGAAGTAATGTGAGTTTGTTGACGACCCTTTATGCGTACCATTGTAGATATATTCATGATCATGAACATATATGTATGTATATCGTTATAGTAGTGGCAGTCCATTATCATGCTTACCTATATGAGAGTCCCGTATTCAAAAGTTAATTAAAGGTATCTTTTGGCCATCAGGAGTCTAAAAAATAATGAATTGGTGTTACGGCGCTTAAATAATTATAAGTAATATTTACCACTGAATGGAGTTTATTACATTTATGTTATAGTTAACTTATTTAAAGTAGGTTAGTTCTCTTTATGGATTGAAGTATAAACACGTACATTACCTACGAGAATAACTTTTTAAAATACTTTAAAGTACAAGAATTATGTGTAAACATGAAAAAATAAGCTCGTAATATTTAATTACGTAGCATTTTTCCGCAGTGTTTCTTTTATGATGTGGGGGTAATATTGTTCTACGGCTTTGTTTATACTGTACTTTCTTGTTTATGGTTAGAAGGCCGCGTATGTAACCTTAATAGCCAATTAAATGACACGGTTGTAACACGTTACCGAGACGAAATGTGCACGAAGCTAGTGGTATACGACCAGCGTGACCTCACTGATCGGTAAATGATTAGCGAGGTTAAGCAACGTTGGGAGCGGTCAGTCTATAGATGGGTGACCGCTTAGTGGTATATCATCTGAGCGTCTCCGTGCTTCGGAGGGCACATAAAAAGTCGGTCCCGGTTGTTGCCAAATTGACAGCAGTCGTTAAGCCATGTCAGAGGCCTACGGGCTTGAACAACTCTTGACAACAGGTTGGCCACTAACCACACGAAAAAGAAGAAGAAGAAAGAAGAAGCGTTAATTATTAGATTTAGTGTGTTTTATTGTAAAATAAAATACTATTGTACGTATTGTAAGCTTAAGTGGCTTATTTTTATAAATTCAACTCCCACGCTATGATTAATGGCTGTGTTTTGGGGGACTTGACAAACATCCAAGCAACGGACACATATAATACCTAGACTAGAAACAATCATTTGCGAATCACACAAATTTTCTTCGTTAAACTCGGTCAGAGGCAGTGACTAGGCGAGCAATTAAAGCAACCCTCGGCGTATTGGTAGTGGTTTTTAAGATGGTAATTATAAAAGCTAATCAAGCATCCAGATGTTTCAATAGCTTTTATTTTTTTTCTTTTCTTAATATTGTCTTCTGTTAACGCGAATGTTATTCATTGAAATTAAACTACTATATACGGATTTTATCGCGTTGTTTATTTATCACTGTATTACATAATTTTGAAACTATTACACTACTACTACTATTGAATTTTACTAATTTATAAGCTAATAAAATTATTTAAACTATTAAATCTATTTATATTTAGGTTAACACTTTCCCCGATGTTTCGGTTGCTTTTCAGCAGCCATGGTCATTTCTTTTTTTATTTTCTTTTATTTAACTTCTTATTTTATTTTATTTTTATTTTTATTAAATAGGTACAGTAACAGACAATAGATTAAATATTTACACATTACTCAATTAAAGATTAAATTTTAAATTTTTTGAAAACAAAATTGTGTAATTCATACATTTTTTTTTTTTTTTACTTCGGGGAATGCTATGACGCATATTCCTCCGCGGGGGCGGGCGGAGGGATTATGTCGGACTCGCCGGGGTAAAAGAAAGATGGAAATAATAGTAAAGTACCTCCCGGAATACCGACTAAACCTACCACGGTGTTCCTCGACAAAACCACTATCGACGGGGCCGCGCGAATCGCTTTCGCATGCGGTCGCGACCCCGCCGAGGTTTCGGCCCGCCGTATGAAACGGCAGGCCACTACACAAGAGACCTACCCAAAGGACTCACTTCATAAAAAATACCCTACTGTCTCCCCCCTAAAGGGGAGACAGACACGACACAGAGGCGCGCGTGGGAACACGCACGCCGCCTCTCGGAGCTGGTGCTGAACGGATGGCGGGCAGGCCCACAAAGCCCGCCACCCCCAGGTCAAATCTCAGGGTGGCTGGAGGTCGTCTCGCGCCCTCCGGCGCCCGGCTCTGCGGTTGGGGAGAGGGTTTAAACGCTCCCTCTCCCGCTCCGCCGCCTCCTTGATGGAAATTACTTCCTCACAGAAGGAGGCGACGGCGTTTCACGACCTCTCACTCCGGACCATAGACTGAACTACGGCCGGGAGCGAGAGGGCAACCGATCCGACTGCCGCGATCAAATCACGGCGCTGCGATGCCCAGGCGGGGCAAACCGCCAAAGTGTGCAGCGCCGTGTCCTCAACAACGTCGCGGCAGTCGCCGCAGTGGTGACAACCGGGCTCCTCTTGCCGGCGTATACGACACAGGAACTGGCCAAAACAACCGTGGCCAGTTAGAACCTGTGTCAGCCGGAAGGTGAGGGCGCCATGCCGCCTCTCCAGCCACTCCTCAAAAACGGGACTTACCACCACGATCGTGGCGTGCCCGGCACTGGGGTGCACAAGTCGTTCCTTCCAATTGGCCACTAGGACCTGGCGGAGCTCGGACCTCGCCGCCTTGATTGTGGCAAGACCCGGTCCTTCGCCCCGCGCTAGCGCCTCCTGGCGCCAACGATAGAACGACGCCAGGAGCGCCGCTTCCAGGTCCCATGGCATCGATCCGGCGAGGAGGCTCGCAGCCTCGAACGAGATCGTGCGGTACCCTCTAATCAACCTGACGGCCATGGCGCGCTGTGGAGCACGAAGCGCCGAGATGTTACGGGCCGCCAGGTTGTCGCCCCAAACTGGGGCCCCATATAGGGCCATGGACCGCACGACCCCCTCGTAGAGCCTCCGGCAGGAGGTGTTTGGCCCCCCAAGGTTGGGCAGCAGGCGCGCGAGCGCACCTGCAGCGCCCCGAAGAATGGGGGCCAAACGACGGAAATGGGCTGTAAAGTCCCATCGGCTGTCGAGCAGGAGACACAAATACTTAAGGGTTGGCTCGACGCCGATGCGGACCCCTCCTACCATGATATGGGCCCCTGGAGGTGGCCGGTTCCGAGGGCCGTGAAAACATACAGCCTCGGATTTCGACAGAGCCACCTCGAGGCCCAACCGCCGGATACGACCAACGACTTGTGCGACTCCAGCGGTCGCCAGTATGGCCGCCGCCCGGTGCGACTTACCCCTCGCCGTGACGTGTAATTCATACATGGATGATCCAACTCTAAGTGATGTTTGTGTCCTTTGAATGATTGAATGATTGTAACGCCCTCTAGGAAAATAGAGAATTAGTTAGTAATTAAATACATATTATTAAATACATATACGTTTTTTCATCTCTACTAGATGAAAAACGTGGCTAATAAGTTAGTGATATTTAATTACTAACTAATTTTCTTAGCAACCATTCGTTAGCTACCAGTATGAAGTATCCGTTCACACTGGTGGACGAAAATTTTACTTCAATGTGATGTTTGAAAGGACGCTCTTAGCATCTTATACCTCAGAGAATACTTAAAGTTATTTTAAAAGACTTGACCATTAAAATTAGGAATTAAAAAATAACAAGGAAAGTAAAAAATAACAAGGAAGACCAGCTTTTATTTTGTCTATTTGGATATAGGGACAAAATCATGATTACAGATTTTTATAAACAAAATCCTTGTTTATATCTCTTTGGACACTTTTGCTTAAAATAAGTGCTCTAAATATATACCAAATTAATGAAAGATTTAAAGTTTCTGGATACCTTGGTACCAGATTAAAAAAAAAACATGCATACAGTCCCCAAAGACTGCCCGTGTCTTTGGGGACTCCCGATAGAAGTGAAAACTATGTAACTAGCGTGCGGTGACCATGACGCGAGTTTCACGCATTTTGTTCACCCAAAAAGTACACATATATACACAGTATACATATAGCTTATTGATAAGGGCGAGCAACAAAGGACCTCTGGACCCTTAGGGGGAGAGGTCAGCAATAGTGTAGGAGCTGCACGTGGGAGCACCTACATACCCAAGCTGCAAGCTCGTGATGGCCCCAGTGGCCGTCCGAGCATGAGCCAGGGGAGTGGTGCTCACACGGGCAGCGTTAAGAAATGGAGAGGGGGTAACCCTGGAAAGGGCTACCAATTTAGAGGGCGTGGCAGCCACAGAGGGGGTCTGACGTGCAGGGAATACCCGAAGGGGGATCCCAGCGGGACACCCTCTGGGAGTGGGTGTCAGCCCTCCAGGTTCGGGGAGGCCAGGAAGGAGCAGACGGGCGAGGCACACCCTAAGGGGGAGCCAAACTTGGCTGCACACTCCACAGACCATACCCGGGGCAGGAAGAGGCGCAGTGGGTGTGCCAACCGCAAGCGGCGTGAGCTGCAGCGGCAGTTGGCGCTGGCACCCGATGCAGTCTCGTCAAAAAGGGTCAGGGAAGTGAGCGACGATGCTGTTGCTCAGGCAGATGGCAATAAACGTGCCAAGACCCAAGGTGACTCCTACAGGGAGGCGCTGACGGGGGTTAAAATGGCAGTTGTTGCCGACAACTTCCCTGACGCTCTGCTTAATGCAGAGCTGGTGGAACCCATAAGGGTTGCCATTTGGGACCAGCTGGAGGCCACACCGGATCCTCTGCCGGCCATTAGTGTCGGTGCACTGCTTGGTGGAGCTCTGCACGTGACGTGTGAGGGTGAGAGAGCCGCAGAGTGGCTTCGCGGCCTCAGCGGTAAAACCGTTGGGGACGTGAAGCTCAGAGTGGTCAGCGCCAAGGAGCTTCCAAGGCCAATAAAGATGGCCTGGAAGACCAGGAATACCTGGTGCCTAGATGCCTCCAGGGTGCTGACCATGCTGCAGCGCCTCAACCCCTCTCTGAGGACCTGCGAGTGGAAGGTGCTGAGCACGCAGGTCGAGGAGACGCACACCAGGCGCATTGTCCTGGTGGACAGCGTGTCGGCTGCGGCCATAAAAGCAGGCGGCTTCTGTCTCCATGCTGGCATGGACAAAAGCACGTTCAAGATCCTTGAGGATCTGAACGTGCAGAAGGTGACAGTGGGTGCCAGCGTGGAGGAGGAGGCCCATGCGGTGACGGCACCACAGGTGGGGGACGGGGAGGAGCCCGTGAACCCAGTGGTGATTGAACCAGGTACGGCTCTCTACACGTCGTCGCCATGCGTGTCTCCGAAGACCGACGACATAATCGGACATATAGATTGTCTAGATCTGTCGTCGCCGGAGGCTGCGGGGGCGCTGATGGAGGAAGGGAGTGAGGGGGGCAGCCAGCAGTGCCTGCCACCGTAGACGCCACCATAGGCAGACCGAATGGCGGGACTAAGGTGCGTACAAATAAACCTTCATCACTGCATCGGGGCGATGGCCGTTCTGGCCCGCCACCTGCGGATGAAGGAATATGATATTGCCCTGATCCAGGAACCTTATGTTAAAGAGGGAAAGATCAGAGGTTTGGGTGGGACAGGAGGTGTAATTTATCATAACTGTTCCACTAATGATATAAGGACATGTGTGTATGTCAGAAATGGCATAAATGCAATGCCCTTATACAATTTTTGTTCTAGGGATCTTACGACAGTTAAGATAGATGTGCGAGGGAGCGGAGGGCGGGATATTGTAATCCTGACCTCTGCATACTTCGACTATACGGACAAGGAAACTGTATCTGGACAGATAAAGGACCTTGTTGAATATGGCAGCCGGGAGAACCTGGACATGATCCTGGGGTGCGATGCCAACGCACACCACACAGTCTGGGGGAGCACGGATGTGAATGTAAGAGGGGAAAAGCTACTGGAGTATGTGGTAAGTACCTCTTTACAAATTCTAAACAAGGGAAACAGGCCAACGTTCGTCAACTGTAGGCGAGTAGAGGTAATTGACATCACGTTAGCCACCAACAGGGCTAGCACTAAGATTGTCGAGTGGCATGTGTCTGATGAGATTACCTTGTCAGATCATAATTACATATGCTTTAAGTATAGGACGCTGGTTCCAGCTCCTATAGCACGTAGAAGGAATCCCAGAAATACGGACTGGAACTCCTTCAGGAGTGACCTCAGTATAGATTTGGAGGATTCTAAGGGTAAGCTTAATTCTATATTAGACATAGAGTTTACAGCAGACAAATTGGTCCAGACTGTAAATACGGCCTGGACAAGTAACTGCCCTGAAAGGGAAGTTAGGCCCAAGAGGGTACCGTGGTGGACGCCAGAGTTGGTCAAGCTGAGGCTTGAAGCCAGAAGAGCGTTTAACAGTGCTAGGACCAGCAGGGACTATAGCGGTTACGCTCGCTGTTTGACCAACTACAACAAAGCTGTGCGGAAAGCCAAACGGAAGGCTTGGAGAGCCCACTGTGAAAACATCAGTACTATTCCTGAAGGAATGAGACTCTCCAAAGCTATCTCGACTGTCAGAGCACACCCACTGACAACCATCAGAGATGGCAATGGGCAGCGAACAGGGTCCGGTAAGGAGACACTAGCAATGATGCTAAACACACACTTTCCGGACTGTAAGATAATAGAAAAGGAGCAGGAGGACCCGATTAGCCTGGTTGAACTAGGCTACCGTACAACCAAAGCAGATTGGGACACTGCAAGGAAGGTAGTGGATGAAGGGAAGGTCGGCTGGGCTCTAAATGGTTTTCAACCGTTCAAGTCACCTGGTCCAGACATGGTTTATCCCATTATCCTACAACAGGGAGCTGCACTCTTGGTTCCGCATTTGTGCAGACTATACAGAGCCTGCATAGCTTTTGGATACATTCCAAAGATATGGAGGCGAGTTAAAGTCATCTACATACCGAAGCCGGCCAAAGAAGACTACGAAGAAGCCAAGGCATACCGACCTATTAGCCTTGAGTCGTTCTTCTTGAAAGCCCTGGAGAAGTTAGTAGATAGACATATCAGGGAGGGAGCATTGAGAAAATTTCCCCTCCACGGGCTACAATGTGCCTACCAGTCGGGAAAATCCACTGAGACGGCACTGCATTTTGTGGTAAATAAGGCAGAACATGCATTAGATAACCGGGAAGTATGCATTGCTGCATTCCTGGATATTGAGGGAGCTTTCGATCGGACCACCTTTGATGCCATTAGTGTGGCATCAGCAAATCACGGCATAGAGCCAACCATTTGCAAGTGGATCGATTGTATGCTCAGAGGAAGAATTATTAGGTCTGAGTTGTTAGGGGATGAAATGACTGCAATGACCACCAAAGGCTGCCCTCAGGGTGGAGTACTCTCACCGCTCTTATGGTGCTTGGTGGTTAATTCACTCTTAGAACAACTCAACAAAGGTCCGTACTTAACGGTCGGATATGCGGATGACTTGGTGATACTTGTCAATGGAAAATTTCCGAGCACAGTATCCAGTCTCATGCAGAGGGCCCTGAGTATGGTAGAAAAATGGTGCAGTAGTAACCATTTATCGATCAACCCAGGGAAAACTACTGTCGTGCCGTTTACTAGGATGAGAGATCCGACTGGCTTGGGAACTCTATCCATGTATGGTACACAGCTACAATGGTCCACGGAGGTGAAGTATCTAGGCATGACCTTAGATAACAAGCTAACGTGGAAACCTCATGTAGACAAAGTCATAATGAAGGCCCAGCGGGTCTTCGGTATGATTCGTTCTACTTATGGGAAGACCTGGGGCCTGAAGCCCAAGGTCATCAAGTGGCTATACACGATGATGATAAGACCCATAATCACATATGGAAGCGTTGTCTGGTGGCCAAGAACCAAACTAGCAACATGCAGGAAAGCGCTGTCGAAGGTGCAGCGATTAGCCTGCATGGCTATAACAGGGGCGTTCCCTACTACGCCAACGGCTGCGTTAGAGATCCTGCTGGACCTAACGCCGCTACACATTGTTGTGGAGTTAGAGGCGATGAAGGCGCTACATAGACTATCTATACATGGGCTGTGGAGCGTCAACATGCCAGTAACTCGACACACAAAACTGGAGATCTCGAAGGATCTTAAAGAGATTATGAGCATGGGATGTGACAAAATGCAACCAATGCACATATTCAAAAAGAATTTTAAAATAAAGGTCCCCACAAGGGACGAATGGAGACGAGGTCTACGATCCCCTGACAAGGGTTGTCTCATCTGGTACACCGATGGTTCCAAAATGGAAACAGGATCAGGCGCTGGTATTTATGCCAACGACTGCAAGGTGAACCAAAGCATGGGCAAATATGCAACGGTCTTCCAGGCGGAAACCTATGCTATAATTGCCTGTGCGCAGGAGAATATTAACAACAATGTCACTGACAAGATTGTTTATATACTCAGTGACAGTCAAGCTGCTCTTAAGGCTCTGAACTCCTGTAGGGTGGACTCAGCACTAGTCCTGAACTGTGTTAAAGCCCTTAACAAACTTGGCAGGAAAAACACAGTCAGGCTGGTGTGGGTTCCGGGGCATGCAGGGGTGCAGGGTAATGAGGAGGCTGATGTATTAGCCAAAAAGGGCTCGGAGCAACAATTTGTGGGCCCCGAGCCATTCGTAGGTCTCTCTGAGAGTACCGTCAAGGCAGCTTTCAATGCACATGGCAATGATAAACACAGGCTGGAGTGGATGGCCCTTAGGGGTCTGGAACACTCCAAGAAATTCATTGCAAACAGAGCCACGGGCTTTACCCGGAAGTTCTGCGGGTACAACAAGGGCCAAATACGCCTACTCACAGGAGCGTTTACTGGTCATTTTGGCACCAATGACTTCCTGTGCAGATTGAGATTGTCAAACAATTCGATCTGCAGAGCCTGTGGTGAACAGGACGAGTCCATATCACACCTACTGTGTGAATGTGACGCGTTGGCCGGACTAAGGATGGGTCTGATGGGATTGGCATATCCGAACCCTGAAGACTTCAGGCTTCTCCCTCTGAGGTGTACGCTGCGACTGATGCAGTACATTCATAGGGAGATAGCTCAAGGATAAACCTCGGGGCCGACACAAAAGATCCCACTGGGTCGAAGTGTCGCCGGTCTACAATGACTGGCCCCCGGATCAAGATAAGATAAGATAAGATACATATAGCTCATCGAAAGCGTTCGGTGACGATGACGCGTGTTCCATGATTTTTGTTCACCCAAAAAGTGCTCAACGCGCCTAAAGAAGTTTTCACTTCAAAAAGCCTTTTATTATATACTCCAACCTATAAAATATACATAATTTAGAAAAAACTATTTATTTAACAGCGGTTGAGCAGCGATAGTCTAAACTAGACTAGATAGACTAGACTAGACTCTAGGGAGACCGTTGGACTGCCACGCAGAGGTCTCGAATTCGATCCCAAGGCGCGCATCTCTCACTTTTCGAAGTTATGTGCGTATTAAATCACTCGCTTTAAAGGTGAAGGAAAGCTTTGTGAGGAATCCTGCATGTCTGAGAATTCTCCATAATATTTTCGAAGATATGTGAAGTCTACCAACCCGCATTGGGCCAGCGTGGTGGACTATGGCCTAACCCTTCTCACACTGAGAAGAGGCCTGTGCCCAGCAGTGGGACAGTTTAATACAGGGATGATATTATTATATTATATAACTTATTTAACAGGCTATTATTTGAATAGTCATTGCGAAGAGAGAAACCTACTACACATCCTCGGATTGCCTACTCCAAGTATTACTATAGAAAACGATTGTCAATAGAGAACTCCTTCGATGGACGGATGCGACATGGGATCCGCGAGTGCGTCCCCCCTGTGTGAAGCATTATTCTGACAGTTTGGCAACAAATGAGCTACTATATAATTTAGCTTCTTTTCGGCACCTCTCACAATATTTGCTTTTCTTTCTTGTCACTAGATTTCAAACTGCTAACTTAAGTTAAGATTTAAAAAGTATTCAGTAGTACATATGAGTAATACTTATCTAATTATCCAGAAGTTTCTGTCTATTTATGCAGACAAGAAGAATGAATGAAAGCCTCAGTTTGAGTAAGTTCAATACAAGAAATAACTTCATGACGCCAACAAAAAACTCAGTAAACACATAACATGTACACACATTTATATGTACTGGCGCAAGGCGGCGATGAGTTTTAAAGTTTTTAAGGGTTCGCCGAAGATTGCGTGTCTTGATTACCACCCCGGTGGGTGGCCCCCTCCCTAACACACGGTAGGGCCGAAAACACCGCTGCCCTCCCTTTTTTAAGGAGGGAAAATTAAAAGTGTTATGTGTGGGAGGACGGTTTTGGTACTTTAAGACTGTGATTGTATTAATTTTTTTTTTTGTATTTGTGGGTAGTTTTGATTGAGTGATTGGTCTTTCTTTTGTATTGCATTGTATTGAATTTTATCCTAAATAATTTGATTGTTGACGTAGATTTCTAAGACGTATGAATACTTGTGTAACTTTCGATCATGTTGGATTTTAGGTACGAGCGGAGATTTACTACCAAGAAATTTTAGTAGCAGCGCTGAAATTTTAACCAATAGACAGCAGAGGTTGCTTGTTTTCAGACATACAAGATCTGACTGCATATGGCATAATGGGTTGATTACGGCACTACACTTCGGGGTTATACAAGCGAGACACCCTTGAGACACTCACAAATGTATTTAAATATAGTAGATAAAATCGAGCATTACTGTTTAGTATCACACCTATATCACACAAAAATAGCTGCTGACCTTCGTAAATAGTATAGTCTGACAGCGAAGTGTGGCGACGCGGATGTCAAGAATTTCCATTTACCACGACATCTTTTCTTTCTATCTCAAAGAAGTAAAACGCATTGAAATCGGTAATATAATTTATTTTAATATAATATATGTACACGGAGGAGGTAGTATATGCGACTGATGTGCATGTGTTTTCATACAGGCAAAGTGTTTTTCTGTCGAGAACATCTTAGAACAGCAGGGAGGACATTACTGTGCTCGGTCAACGGCAATAGGGTTGCCCGCTAAAGTGGGGTCTGCAACCATATTTAGCAAAATAAACCCCCCCCTCATTGCCCCTTCGGATATATATGCGTGACTCTGTGTACGTACATAATTATGTATGTTTCGTATTTTAAGTATGTTTTTGCAAGTATCAAGACGTGTTGTGACGCAGTAAGGACATGTGCAGGACAAGTGTCTCTCTCGCTCATTTGCGAACGATCGTAATGTCGCGTATCTGTCGACTGCTGCTAAGTATTACACAATATTATTACAAGTTTTTATTGACTTTTCTTGTATTTAACTGCGAGTATGATAGCAGCTATCGACAACACGAATGGCGCAGTAGTTGCGGGTTTGATATCTGCAAGGAATTAAATTTTGTATGATGTATATCTGGCTAATTTTTGAGTACATTATTCGATCGATCTAAATTTTTTAATCTAATCAGATTATAAAATAATTTTAATAGTTACCCTGTTTTATGTTCTCGGCAATGTGTGGGCTAACAGAATTAGGGTGGTATATTAAGGTATTTGTAAATTACTTATAGGTACCTAGAGAAATATAACTTATTGTGAAAAATACTTACTTGTGTTTTTGATACTCGGGAATTGAATCTAGGACGTTATGGCCGACCATCGTACTCACTAGCAGAATAACTGTACTACCGAAGGCAGTACATAATATATATGTACAACAAATTTAAGATTTATTTCATATTAATATAGATGCGAAACCCTCGCGTCTTTTTACGAGGGAATCTCATTCGAGATCTCGTGAAATTATACGCGTATCTGTGTCGCGTAACCGCGGTGTTATTGAAATGTGGTACTTACGCCCTTTTATGTTATGTCGTCACAGGAATTACTTATTATTTATTGTTATGTACCCATTTGAGGTCCTGTTATGAGGGATTTGGAAGGATGTTTGTATATTAGTACTTTTTGGATTTTGTTAATTGACAGTTGCTTTTCTGGAATGTACAACGACAAGTAATTTTATTTATTTGAAAATGTGACTTAAAAGTTACCATGTCCTATTATAGCTGTTGGGGTTGGCACAAGGCTTTTGTTTAATTCCTTAAAGCTATATGCGGTATTAAAAATAATTAGTAGTTACAAAACTCAATCTAAAATGCGAACAAGTTTCAAACTGAGAATCAAGAATTCAATCATCAATCATCTTATATGAATAGGTGATGCCTAAAATACTTTGAAATTATGTATATTTTTGTAAAACTAACATTCATTCCAAATACTAATTTCAAAATTGAACGCTTGCAAACTTAACAAACCCGTCACCCCTCTAAAAATTAAAAACAAAACATGAAGGCGCGCACACACCGACGACGCTCACGAGACTCACCTAATTATCGGCGCGAAGGGACTTTGCATAAGAAAGTATTGCTTGCGCTTTACGACGCGTGGCCCCCTCCCACGAACACCACGGCCCAGATAAAAAATCTCCCATTTCCTTAATTCGTTTATCGGGGCCTGGCGAGGCTTTGTCTCCGATCGATGAACGCCTCCAAATGAGCGGGAAACGTGACGCGCGTGTGTATTAAGCTTAAGGTGACGGTTTCAACATTTTTATGTTCCAAATTTGTTATTATGCAGATTGTGTTCGATTTTTAGATGATTATACATTATTTATGGCCAGTTATGTACCTACTCCTTCATCGGTTAGGATCTCGTCAACATTTTGTAGAGGAGCGATGATTATGGTTTGTGAATTGGCGTCATGTGCCTTGGAGTTAATGACATCGACACGTTGCTAGTCAAAGTAATTTAGTGGCCTGTTATTGCCTGTTATATTTTAATATTGTGATATAAGCCGATTTAAAAGGAACAGCTAAATTTTTTTCATAAATTTCTTCTAATCGATTCAATGCCTTGTCTAAGCCTAGTGTGGTGACACAGACTTTATTAGCTTTAGTTATCGGCAAAGTTACTAAGCTTTACCGTTTAAATAAATATATAATATGTATATAGGTTTACTCTAGAAAATATGTATGTCAAAATACTGTTGACCGTAAGTACATATGGAAATTATTAATTAAACATAGAGTAGTGTTGGGCGTAATTGCATTCGAATGATATATCAATGCATAAGGCGGTAACTATTTAGCATAATCCTCAAGAATGCGGCGCGCAAACATATGATTATGACACTAGTGATGTTAGTATATAATTATATTAGAATATACTAACATCGAAGTAAGAGATATGAAAATTGTTCTATTCAATTTAAATTTACTAAAAGTATTATGAGATTTAATCGAAATAAATCAATCCGCGAACATAATATCAACACAACCAACCTACTAATCACTCGCACAAATAAATACCTCGTTCATAATTTCATAACACAAAATACGAGACTGGCAAAGTTAACACGACCAAAAAACAGAAATTAAATTAAAAGCCACGTGCAAACAAAGTTACCCAATCGGCCGCCCCAAAACACGCCACAATGTCAATAAATTAGTAAGGGAACACATGCATACCCCCCGTGGTACGATAACTTAGTAATTAAGAAATACATTTATCATTCGATCGGGACAGTTGTACGTTGATTGCGAATGTGACAAACTGGGATAAGTCATGCGTAGTACGTGGGTGCTGGCTGTTAGGACTGGCTTAGACGAGCCTAGCATTTGGTTCAATAACTTGATAATAAATTTAAAAAAAATATTGTTCATTTTTATCAATCTTTTGGCAGATGACAGATAGGTAACTATATAAAAGAGCAGCCATAGGGAGACTGTTAAATTGCTACGCAGAGGTCTTGCGTGTGCTAAAAAGGCTAGCGCCTCTGATTTTTTACAGTTGTGTGCATTATATAGTCGTTTATAGTTTGTTCAACGGCGAGAAAAACATCGTAATAAAACCCACATATCTGAGTATTCATTATGACGTTCTCAAAGATATGCGTAGTTTGTAAATCCGCACTGGGTCACCGTGGAGGATTATGGCCTAACACTGAAAAGAGGCTCGCGCTCAGCAGTAGAACACTTAATGCACAGGGCTGATATTATTATAATTACGTATATTACATATACAAAAGTAAGTTGGCTTTTTATATCTTCACTAAGAATGAAGGCTAGTTATTAAATTAAAAAGTAATTGGTGGCGCCGATATTTTGTAGCTATTACCACAGCGACGGCCTAGGTATCGCTTCTTCATGTAAAGCGAACACAGTCATGTATGCACGTGACGCAATAATATATCAGCTACATCAATTACTTTGTATTGCTGCTCATGCGAGCAGCAGTGATTACGTATAGTGTTGAGCCGCAAGCTCATCTGCAAAAATATTGTAATGCAGGTCACACTGCGTGTCGAATTTCTTTAAAATCTGTATAGCTGTTCAGGCATGGTTAACAAATAAGCATCTACATTTACATACTACAATTTTAACAGTAATATCGTAAATGTAAAAGTTTTGTAAACATGTTTGAAGGTTTGGAAGTAAGTAACACAATCACGCAATTACTGTTGAAAGCATTTCAATGCGATGCAATGACACATAGGATACTTCTATTCCCGAAATTGTTCTCGTAGGATATATGTATGTACACGGGCGAAGATGCGGGCAGAAACAAGTATGTTATACAAATAAATATCAATAGGTGAAGAGAAACCCTGGTATCACAATTCAAGTGTTTTGCTCGAATGGAACAGTGTGTGATTTGGAATAGCTAAAGTTTATATTATAAATTACAGTTAGAATTTAATAGTAGTAAGAATGAATGGCTTCAAAAATGTTTTCTTTGCGATGTATACTATTCACTCAAGCTTGGACTGTAAGATAATGAAAGCATTTAAAGACAGTTTGTACAAATGCCTGCGCGAACTATCTTGCGTTTTAATCTAATCAAATTGTCCGGTTAAAGTAAAAAAACGCTAATTGTAAGCATTCTTGTTTCTGACGCTTTCTTAGTTAAATGATTACTTATTAACCTCTGAGTCTTCTTCGAAGAGATTAATGAAAACATTATGTGGGTCTGTGTGTCTGTCTGTTAGTGACAGGCATAGCGCCGGAACCACTGGACCGATTGACTTGTAATTTGGTGTGCAGACACCTTGGGCTCATACCTTGGTCGAGTTTGTATATGGGCTCTGTAGGTCAAAAGACCCGGGGGCCTTTTGACCTTATGATCTTGTGACCCCTATATCTCGGGAGATATAGGCTTCACAAGATCATAAAGTCAGGGATATCCACCAACAGAGTGATTTGGAAGTCCAAGGGAGAAGCTTTGCCCTGCAGTGAGACATTACAAAAAGATGAAGGAAAAACACGCCACATAAAGACGAAGAGGTTGAATCCTAGGTTTTTACACCCATCTCGTTTATATCCATGTATTACGGATATAAATTCATACATATATCCCCAAACGAGGAGTATAACTCTCACATTATCTCACTTAGTAGGGAACGAGCGTTTTGCTGTTTACCGGGTTCTAGTTCGAGAGTTCCAGTATTGGCACTCTTAATTTAATGACCAAAAAACTATATAACACTATGCCCGATCCTGTAATCGAATCCGACATATCATGCACAGTAGTTGAATACGCCGATGTACCACCAAAGCAGTTGAGTCGACATACTTACTTATGAATATATCTAAAGACGAAGACAACTCCTGCGTTAGGAATATTGCATGTGTCGCGAGGGAATTTACAAACACCCAAACAAAATCAAAATAAAAAATCATCCAGATTTGGAACAATTATTTTTGGAACACCCAAATTTTAGTCTTGCGTGGGGATTGAAACCACAACATTCGGCGCAATAGCAATGGAGAGGCGATCACTTAACCCACTATACATAATTCTATTTTTAATCTTCTGTCCTGTGTACAGCACCACTAAAATCAATATAATAGTCGCGTTCACGGCTATTTGAAATCTATGCCACTCAATAACGTTTAATGAAGTTTGTTGTGTGTTTTGAACAAATCTAAAGTACTATGTATCTTGTTATATGGTCTAGAGATGTAGGCAGCGATAGTGAATGTGGCTACTATGCATGACGTCACGGGCTCATATCCTGGGTCGAAACAACAAGAGGTTCTCTTGTCAAGGTATTCTCAATAGGAGTATGGGATTAGGCATTTGGTGATGTTGTACACCCCTGAGCCTTATGAAGTACGTAAAGCCGTTGGTCCTGCGCTTGATCTATTTACGGTCATTTCAGACTGCCGTCTCATCGGAGTATGAGAGTGAGTTAATTGTATTTGCGCACACATTTGTTAACTATAATAATCCTACGCAGATGTCCAGTCTACTTTAAGATGGTTGTTATAACTGTAATTTGGTCTAAAAGTTCTTCTTATTTATATGCACTAGAGTTTGTTTGTCGAAGATTTATATGATATGTACTTATTACTGTTATTATTACTAATATCTTAGTAAAAATGTGTACTCCAGATACGATTTCAGCAGTTTCGGCAGCATAGCAGTTTGTCTAAACGGAGACTAGCCTTTTCTTCAGGAGTTAATATCGTATTGCAAGTGTCTAAACATACAAGTGCACTATTTACTCCCTGGCTCTCATGGTCCTATGGACTGAGAATTGTCTGAAAACATATCAGGCACACGGCTAACATTTCTGAGGCACGGGGACGAAATATCACCAACTTCCTAACACCGGCCCATTACTGAGTTACTAGGCAGGAAAATCGATTAACGTTTTACCTGAACTGAGAATTGAATCCAAAGCCTCACGATCAGTCAGCAAACATACTTAGTTTGCTGGCAGTAAGACCATGGGTCAAATGTAGTCTATAAATTAATATCCGTATTAAAAATAATCCGTATATCAGACAGCTCATGCCTCCCGCTACCGTTCCAACGTTTACTTTTTAATATACCAAACGTTTTGCCAAAAATTGGGGCATCGTTCGCACCTCAAAGAAAAATCGGGAGGTGGTTTTCCCAACTCATTATGCACTCACAACCACCTTTATATCTAGCACCGTAAAGTTGAATACGATCATATTAATATCGTTGATATGTTTGCGAATTAACATGAGGGAGTGGACGTGACATTTATTGTTTGACAAGCATCGATCTGCCCTTTGCTATGCGAGGCGTGAAGCGGCCAAAGTTCATGGGGTATACCTCTTCTGAAGAATAATAGGGCTCCGGAATTGCAGGTGTGGTGTGTGAGGACGTGTTTGAATTAAAAAGTGGAGCTGCTTTGTCTTCGAACAAATATAGGAAGGCAGGAAGGCAATGTAAGGTGGTGATGAAGAAAGATGTTCCACAGTCGTTTATCAGATTCTTCAAGATATATTTTCTTTTTAATGACGTCTTTACGTATATCATAGTTGTTAGGATGTATATAAATTCTCCGTTGACACAGAAGTTACGTCTTATGTAAAATATGACTTACAAAATAAATTATAATTATAAGAATACTACCAATTCGGGGTTCAAACTACTAGTAAACTTGTTCCCATTTTAAAGGATTCCCTCAATAATTTACTAATAATTAATAACGCAAGAAACTGATACATTTATGCATAACTTCTAAATAACAAAGGCATAACATAATACATGTGATGTAACACCATAAATATTACTTAACCAACAAAGTTAGCGACAAAATGTTTAACATCGCGTTACAAAACCGTCACATGTTTACAAAATCCGCGGCGGATTATCTAATTTGTTCGCGGATGTCGACGAATGAAATCCCTATCGATCCCTTCACACGATTTGAATGGGATGAGCCTGTTGTGTATTGTGTGTTAGGGAATATATTTTATATTATTACGGTATGATGCGACGCGTGAAGTCCATGTGATCTACTAGGTGACGCTACAGTTCAATACCCGGTTTGTTTAGTTAGTTTTATTGGGGGTTTTCTGCTACAAATTCTTAATACTGATTTCGGGATTGTGGTCAGTAGATGCCAAAAGGCTCACCCTTTATTACGTCGGACTTAAAATCATATTTAGCAAAATATGACTGTTAAACACTGCTTTAAATTAAATAATATAATTTTGATCATGTCAATTTAATGAGTGAGTATCATTACATAACATTACAGGAAATTTTTAGCAGCAACACGGTGTCTGTAAAAATGCTTCGTAGATAGAAGCTAGCCTCCCCTTTAAAGGCCCGAGAAACATAGCTGAAGAATGTAGTTGTAATACACCTCTGCTTTTTCTTCGGGGAAAGAATATAATTATAATAATTTATTTAATTTTAGTAAAAGTTCTCAGTTTTACAATTGTAACTTAACAATGACATAAAGTGCACTTATAGATATTTGCCTAAACTAGTTTGAACCACACAGATGTGAGTCCTACATATAATATTGCTCGACCTCGATGGCGTAGTGGTTAGTGTAACTGACTGTCACGACTGAGGTCGCGGGTTCGATTCCCGCACAAGTCAAACATTTGTGTGCATGAACATGGATGTTTGACTTGGTCTGGGTGTTTCTATGTATAATATGTATGCATTTACAAAAAAAATAGTATATATGTATGTTTATCCATTGTCTAGAACCCATAGCACAAGCTCTGCTTAGTTTGGGCTAGATGGTGTTGTGTATATGTGTAGAATATTAGAATATTATTATTATTATTATTATTAATCTAGCAATTAACCTAAATGACACTTACGTACAATCTCACTAACCACAATACTTTGACGATCATAAGTGTTACTTTGTGAACTAAATGAATCAAAGATTTTTGAAGATTTTTATTTTGACATATAAAAGTCTCGTGTCTAGTAGAAATAAATGCTTAACTATAAATGATTAAACTTTAAGTTTCTCTAGTAATTGCCGCACCACATTGCCACTGTTTCTCTAAACAAGATATCATTTTACAATCTTTAATTAATATTTGTAGCACAGTAGTATTGTTTTCAAACAAAAATGTACCCTTTAAGAACATCACCCTTTCAAAATAATGATGGTGACATTGGATTTATTTGGCAGACGTAATTTTATTCTGATTTTGTAATTCTAGAAGATAGAATTGTTATATCATTATTTATGTATATATTTGTGCACTTTGTTGAACTAAATATAGGAAAAATTGTATATTGCTTAGAGGCATAATATCAAAGCAGTAATTTTAGCTACTTGAAATATGTTATAGTTTTAGATTCCACGAAGACCTGTTCCTGACCAGGAGCCGGTTGCTGTTTACAGGCCACTTTTTCAGGCTACGTGCTACTACTGTGAATTTCATGAAAGAAAATGTTATTAAAGGTTACCCGATCCAGGAATGGTACTTAAAATCGCATGCATAGCATTTAAATCCACTACAATTACACAACCGAGGCTGACCAAAAACAGTAGCTTCATATCAATTTTACTGTTGTTCCAAGAAAATTCCCCATGTAACATGTTTTCTAGCGATTCCCTCCTGGAACACAGCCTTTACACTTTATAAAGTGCCAAATCATCCGAATGAATGTATACAGCTTCACACCCGGGGCTGCGATTGTATCTCCAACACATTGTCACGTGTATAAAGTTGATTCACAATGGTGTTTCATGATCGACGAACGTTTTAAGAGTTTTCAAGTCCTTTATGACGATGGAAAAAATGTTCAGCTTGTATTTCAGGTTTATTTTTGTGCGAATTTTAATGTGAAAATGATTGAGTCTGTCTATTAAGTTTTTAGGATTAAGCCACTACTACTAAGTTGAACTTTACTATAAGAGAATACGGTTGTGATTCTTATGACAGTCAAAAAGTCTGAGAGGATTGTCATTTTTTTTAAGCATATTGAAGCTGATTTAGACTCCATTGAAAAATGGGTAATATATAATGATTTTCCAAAGTCAAGCAGTCAACTGTTTTTATTTGTTGAAGTAGCTATTGATGTCAGATGAGACTTATGACTGATGGCGGAGTGTGAACAAGGATCTTCATCCAAGAAATCTTGGCAGAAGATCCTTGTTCAGATGGGTAGTATAGTCACTACTCTTCCCAACTGGTTATACCAATTATCATTTATAATAGTAACATCTAGTTCATTCTTAACATTTTCTTTTCCCAGGGCTGACCATATAAAAAGAATACAATTATGCCAACACAGTCCAGTTAAATATAATTTATACAATCTGTTACGCATCGTACTAAAACAATTGTGCTAGCTAGACAGGTAGAAAATTTTGTTTGATTGGATATTCCTTTTTTAAGATTGATCGCTGTATTCTATCAACTGCTAACGATCATTGACTGTTACTTACAGACTCTGCTAGCATTGGTTCCACTGTGATATATTTTAAATACATATGTTTTCTAATTAGGACCTAAAACGTGAAATCTACGTAATTACTTTTCTTAAAGACAAATCGTGCTCTAAGATTGATTCTTGTACTGTAAGGCATTTTACAAACATTAAAACAACCGTTATGAAAAACATCCAGATTTGGAAGAACTGTTTGTGGACCAGACAAATGTTTGCCTAATAAAAAATATTTCACGCATTGGTAGTGACGAGGTCACCAATTGAATCACTCCGCTATTCGTGCAATCATTACATTATGGTGTCTACATTTATTGTGTTTTCAATTCTCATCGGTTAATATCTGGGTATCTAATGAGAATGGTATTACACAAGACAAACCTTGTCTCTCATAATCCATTTTACGCATACCCTCAAATTGAATTCCTCAAACGTGGCTCCCAAAAAAATTTATAAATTTTACCTGAATTACACTTAATAATCTCCGCTCACATCCCTACATAATTTAAGCATAAAAATGGAAAAATGGAATCTCTAAGACGCACCGTACCCTCATATATGCGTATCCATACTTAGTGAGTTACACCCCAAATTAATAGCTTCGCAACAAAAAACTTCCCCCTGTCTTATGAACCCCCCTTCATTTGCATATATGTCCCCCTGGCACCCTAAGGAATGGCGAGGATGTATTTTTAATTTCATTCTTATCCCTGTGCTTAAATCATGAGAGCGGCCATGCGTGCGAGGGTCTCCCTCCCTCCCCTCTACCCCCTGGTTGTTCCTCCCCCCCTGCGGCCGTTAGCTTGCGTCATACGTCGCTAACCACGTAGAGTAAAAAGAAAAGAAATCTTAATAAGTTTGTTAGGGTGCGCTAGTGTTGTGTGGACGTGACTGTTAATGAATTGAGGGTAGATATTTCATAAAGCACCGACTATTTATTTTTTGATGGATAAGTTATTATTAAAAACAGAATAAAAGTTTGTGCTGAATTATAACAAAATGTCTTACGCGGTTATTAAAGTTCACCGTAGCTGAATAGAAGCCTAGATGTTAACCAATTAGGACCTGAATGATAGGTTATGTAGTTTGAAAAATACTTTGGGCCATCAACCACCGATTATTTATTTATTTATTTATTTTTATTTATTTATTTATTTATTTATATCCAATTTACAACACTACCATTACAAGAAAAAACTTAATGCGATAGCGTGGTTCACTTTAACGTAATTAATTAATTATAACTAATAATATTCTATCTATTTACACATTTTAATTTTATACATTTATATCTATATTTTATACATTTATGAAGGCAGAGTAGAAATAAAAAATAACAAAAAGGCTAGATTTTTAAATTTAAAACACATAATTATTATAGCTATAAAATAACTTAAAACACATAATTATTATAGCTGTAGCTTTCTCTAAAATGTTCCATATACAGCAGTAGATATTATATAAAATAATCACTGGCAAATACGAGAGTATATTAAGACTTTCTAGTTTTTGACTCCTTAAAGAACTGACAAAGCCGTCGGTGGTGAATTTTATGATCGTGTATTACTTGAGAAAAGGAGTGCTTATGTGCTCTAAGACAATCCTGACCATTCCTATAGCACTATGCCGCTAAACAGATCAAATTACACCTGTGGTGGCATAAGATTCTACTATAAGGTTAGTTAGTAAAAACATGTAAAAGTGCAATAAATCGTTGTCAATACACAAAATATCAAGTAGAATACATAATTATTATAATTGCTACCCACTAATTAGACAGTCTTATCCACACAACATCGTCGTCATAAGCAGCCACCTACAAAAAACAAGCGGCGTCATTTCGGTGAGCAAATTTCGTGGAAGTTTTCCGTTCTTCCATCCCCATACTATATCTCCTTTTGTATGTATGCTTGTATACATATATAATATTTCTGTCAGTGTGTGTGTTGACATTACGCGTCGCCGCACTTGTGTGACATTTGGCACGGACGCAAAACTGTGTTGATTTGGTTTTTTTTAAGTTGCGTAATGGATGCTCATTGGTGATGCTACGGAACGAATGCTTATTTTTCTGTAACGAAATATCTGTGTACTTTCTAACTCGGTATGATTTCGAGTCCTTTTTTGGGCAGTTTGCGATATATGCATCTGACTAAAAGTAAAGAACTGATAACAGTAGAGTTTGTCTTATGAAACTACGAGCGGTTAAAAGACAAAGTGCCTCCGTTGTAGATTTTTCTGTTAGCTACTATTTTTTGCGAACGACTTTGTTCGCGTGGTATGTCGTTTAAACATATCCTACATAGCTTAAGGATGGTTAGCTCATTATATTATTGAAATATTTTTTTGGATCGGTTGAGTAGTGTCAGAGATTACCAACCACATACGAAATGTATCTCCATATATGTAATAGAAGTATTTAGGACAAAACTATACAACTGATTTCGCTATATCTCTTTGATAACCTATGTGTGCAGTCAAAGGTCAGCAGTGGCTGTCAAATAGACGTTGTGTTCGAATCCTACAAGTGACAAAAATCTGTGAAATCCACAAGTAATTTTCTCTGTCAGGATGATTTTTGTGTCCTTTATTTGAATGTTTTGTATTATTCTTAGTGTGGCAATAATTCCTGCACCGCGAGGGAGTGCAGTGTAGTAGTATAAAGAAAACAAAGTTATAAGTAATAGTTGCAAGTGGTGTTACAGTGTTCTATTTCTGGCTTTCACAATTATATGATTGAGAGAAAACACTACGAGGCAACTTACAATTTTTATGCCATATACTTGAAATGACATCTTCAAGTGCTGTACAGCTAAGTAGCATTGTCATAAATATGGCCTTTATTTATGACAATGCTACTTACTTTCTGAGGTTTGTAATTGTAGTATATTATTTAGATGTAGGATGACAAGCTGAGTGCCGCCAAGTTTATGTAAAAAGTCTTTTAAAATAAGTAATCGCGTATCGTATGAGAATAAAATAAATATATTTCTTTCATTTTAGCGAACAATTTGAACTCATGCACTCGGCCTGAATAGCATAATTGTTATAGAGTCGGCACAGATTGCCTCAGTCGTGTTCGAAGTATGGATAAACTTTTCACTTATCTTTCTTCACCTTTAACGCTGGTGGTTATAACATTCTATATTGGATTGGTTATATGATATAATTATCCAATCTAAGTAATTTTTACAGCGAATAATTTACGGCTGTACCATTTCGCTATGTCTCTAGAACTTGATTAAAGCTCGCTGGCTTACCTTTATTCACCTGCGCGGTAGACCGCCATAGATCTTTAGTACTTACCCATCAAAATAACTCGCGCACCAATAAATTAAAATAAGCATTAACCCACGCGCCCCTTTCGTAAACTTTGCAACTCAATTACCAACAAAGAAACTTCACTGACCGAACATCCGAACTTTGACATTTTAGAGAAAAAAAAGAAAGATAATGCAAAAACCCCAAACCTTTATAATCGCATCAGCAACCGAGGATTGTTCCCGTTAATTATTGATAGAATGAAACTTTTATCAAAACTTCAAGAGCAGAAGCCGAAATTATTTGAAAGCAAGCAAACCCTTCATAATGCTTGCGAAAATATTAAAACAAAGCCAAGGTGGCCACCCCGCCTTCTACGGACAGGCCAACTTACTTATATCTATAGAGCTGTTTGTCCGATTCCAGTTAGAAGTTCGATTGTCACACTCAGTGCACGATTTGACAGTAGCTAGCGGTTGTCAGCTCCTGAGATTTATGCGAGCTCTGTTAACCGCTACAGGCTCGTTGAGCTTTAATGTAATTAGTATTCAACTTGTGAAACTAGTTAATATTTTCCTTCACCAGTAGATACTAATTCATATTTCAATTAGTTCTATTAAATGTACATGATTCATCTAGTGGACCTACTTGAAGTTTTCAAAGTAATTTAATAATAATTTTATACTTCTACGTCCGGCTCCCACAACGTAGTTTAAATTTATCAACGGCTTTTGTCGTGTCTCAAGAATTATTTTGAGCTCAGCTGAGTATTTGTATTGCCCAGATTGCACGTAAATACAATACACTATTAATTTTAGCCATAATTTTTACGATGAAAGCAAGAACATTGTCTCAAATACAGTAGTGCAAACATCTCTATAAAGATGCCGCGAGAATCCACGAAGACGCCTGGGTGGTGATTAATACGACGCATCTCCCCCAACGGTTTAATCGCTGGCTGGCAACATTTTTACCCAATTTTTGGGTCCCCCACCCCATTCGCCTGGTCGCGCCCACCCCTTTCTTTCGTTAAGATAAATTATCCTGCGATCAGGACGAGAGTGTAGGTTCAAATTGCCGCCTTTAAAATTCAACGTTGGGCCTTAATATTTATGCTGAAATTAGTGTCCCGCCTCTGACTTTACGTGACTTTTTTCGGATTGTTCCAGCGTCCTTTTATCTCGATTGGAAAAATCTATGTTGAATTAAGAAAAGGTAGGGAAATGTGCCTCCATACTTTATTTAGTTTTAGTAAAAATATATATTGTTATCGTTTTCTTTATGATTTAGTCATATACTAAGATGTTTGATGTATTTAAAGTTAAATAAAAATAGTGGGCAGTATAAAAGCTGTAATAAAGTAAGTCATAAAATAAATATACTGTAGAACGATTTCTACGAAGAGCAACCAAAATACGGCAAGCAAGTAAAAGTTTTTTTTTAAATTGTGTATTCCAATTGGATAAGATTCAAGTCCTTGATGCTCCTGTCCGGCAAAAAGGCGTTCAGTTATATAATCCATTTCAAGTAGCATAAGCATCGATTTAAGAATGATGATTGGAGCTGAAGGGTTGATAAGAGGACTTCACGAAACAACCAGGTACGTTAAGTTTATTTTATCAATAATTTACTATAATCGGTAAAATAAATGAAAGTAATTAATTAATTCAGTATAACTAATTAATCTTTTTGTCACTACTTAATGAGACTTAACACTAACTAATCGTTTATTTTTGGAGGACTATACTAGAACGTAGGTACCATGAATACCGCGAAACGAGATAAAACAGAGTCCTGTGTAATTAATTAGGAACCATTTCTGGTTGACGATAATACATCATTCAATACAAGAAAAAGTAAAACGCATGGAAAATTTTATTATACTATGATAAGAGTGTATTGTCGTTTTGACAAGGTATTAACTGTAGTTATAGATATTATAATCATAATAATATTATTTAAACATAAAATTTTACGCTTGAGGGAGTGTAAAAAAAGCGATTTGAACTCGTTAGAATTACAAAATGTTTTAAAACAAGCATTTGTTCGTACGATGGTTCAGTTGATGAGAAAAACGAGTGGACTGTATTTAAATTTATATAATATGCATACGAGTAAATACTTAAATTAAGAAATCGAAAGTTATGTAAGTTTGAGAGCGCAAATGTATACTTCGATTAATGTCACATTCTTATCACAGATTCACTCCAATAGAAATACCTGATTGCTTGACCCACGTATGGAATCCGGGAGCTCACTATGACACACAAAGTTGTGCTGATGAGGCAATTATCAATGAGCAAGTAGATATACGATAATAGTGCATAGTAAAATGCGTAGTTTCTGTCAACCGTTAAATACACTCATTTATAAATGTAAGTTATATTGTAATGCATATTTTAAGCCCATTTTCCTTAACTGTCCAGGTGATGATGAGGTATGAGTTTACACATTGTATTGAATTTACACGCGCTTACCGAAACGCAGGTCTACACCAAACTATAAATTACATGTATAATAGCCAAGCAGATCAGTTGATAGGAATTTAACAAGTTGTTAATTAGCAATTCGACATTCTTTAGTATGTTGCTTAAGTCTGGAAGTGTATTCGCTAAACGTCGAAAGACTCGCTCGCTATTATGTGAGAATTTATATACTGGTGAAATGTGGATGATATCTGGCTTATCCCCTGGAGATATATATGCATAGAGGTTATGTATGATAATAAACTTATCAATAAATTCATCATAAATTTATGTAAACCAGGACAAACTCAAAAATGTATTATTAGACATGCTCATTGTTTCAACATTAAACATTTAGCCGGCGATTGTTTTCGTCTGTTATTATTTAACTTTGCCACCATTTTCTTTGATATTCGACCAAAGAGGCGTTTTCATGCTTTATTATATTTTCTATTGTCAAAAATGTGGTTCTGTTATCAAAGGAACGTAACGCGATATGAATACTGTGTTGTGCTAATAAGGGAATGGGTGCCGATGAAAATTGGGGCGGCAATGTTAGAGCGTTCGTATAGGTGTGAACTGGAGTAATGTTTGATTATACTTTGAATTAATTGAGGGAACTGACATTATTTTGTATTTAGAATATGTCGAAATTATTGCTTTTAATTCAGCCTTATTATTGTTGTTTTTCTAGTCTACCAAGCAGTTCTGTTCAAAAAGTTCTGAGAGCGAGTTTTTTTTTATAACTCAGAAAATATTGACGTCATTTTCTAAAAGATACAAGTATCGCGTTAGTGATCTAGCCCTGTGTCGGATGGTTTTTATTAACATACAATTAACGGATTCTAAGTACACCTAGACTCTGAGCAAAACCAAATTAAATTCCATTGTCTTCGATTTTGATTATATATTTATGTTACCTGGGAAAGTTATCCTAACGTATTTTCACAGTGCTTATTTGGATGCCTTCGAGGTTGAACTATACATATACCTCGAGCTATTTAATACTGCATATAAAATATTCAGTATTAAATGCTATACCAAGTTTAATCTCAGAGGCACATAATAAAATCTATACTGACTAAAGTTAATTGCCGACAAAAACAGCCAGGATTAATAAAATACTGATATTTTTAATTGTACGTAAAATTTATTTATCAACTGTGTATTAATTGAAACACCATTTTACTACTGATTGCCTACTTTTATTATATATAATAAAAGGCGAAGTACAAGCTTTCAAACCACAGTTCCAAGCATTAGTCAAATTAAACCAGAACACAATCGCGCTCAAGATTTAAAACGAAAATTCCTGTTCGAAATACAAAAAGTATTCAGTGTGTTAGTATTCAAAGGGGCAAGCAGTGCGCAAACAAGGGGCGTCATGTGGTGACATGTGCGAACTTACCACGCACTAATGAATGTTCAGGCCGAAGAGAACTGACATTTATTTTCTTTTAAAAAGAGAAATGCACGTATGCGTACTGTTTACTTAAATTCTTTATTTGAATAGCTTGAATGTCTGTATTTTATGTCTAGAAAACATTTTTGGGTTGACTGCATTGAGTTTGAGATCCAGTAACTGATTTATTCAAATTCAAGAAGAAGCAAAAAACAATAATTCTTTGTGATAAATAAAAAGTTAATCAGTGTAAATAGCAACACCAATAAGTCAATAGCGTTTGGGTATTTTCAAATAGTACATTTGAATTCATCGAATCGAATACAAGTTAGCCTTTGAATGGCCAGCTGCGAAAATACAACCGAAATGCTTGGGAAGTATAAATACAAATAACCATACACAATTTAATACATATCGTAAATAGCTCAAAATGTAAGACATTTTAACATTAACCGAAACAAAATCCGTATAACCTATTTCTATGAGCACATTCATGCAGACATGAAAAACGAAGCATATAGAAGTAATATAAATACAATATTGACAAAAAAAGACCAAGTCACACGGCGAAGTAAGTACTATTGAAACGCAGCATTAAATAATTAGGCTCGTTCCATAAGCCACGGGTATTAAAACGTCGAAGTCCAAACAACACTACAAAGTTCCGGTCACCGGGCCCGATAACAAAGAATCATTGCTTGCCAATTAGTGGTAGAAAATCTGTATAGACCGCTATACCACGGTAAGGGTTCGGACAGACTTTAATATAGCAACGGGTGACGTGATAAGATATATGTCACATGCTTATGTCAATATTGAGATCGATTGTCATATGTCTATTTTGTTTTTCGAATGATGATGTGTTTTGCAGATTATTGAATATTTTCTTTTCGTCATAAAATAATGAAAATCGTACTCATTTATCCTTCCTAATCCTAAGTAATGTTATAAATGCGAATGTGAGTTTGTTTTGTTTGTAACGCTTTAACGCCTAAACTAATTGACAGATCATCATGAAATTTCGCATACACTTTGTCATCGGTATTGAAAACCATAGGGTATCTTTCAATCTTTCACCCAGAAATAAATACTGTTTTCGAAGGGTAGGTAGTTTTACAATATTTACAATTTAGTACGCACATATGTAGGTACGTATTTGTGCGTAGTAAAATGATTAACGTTTCGATAAATAATAGGCGTTTCGTTCGGTAAGCTCATCAGACTTTTTGAAGTTATGTGAGCATTAAATAGTAAATTAAAGAAATTACACGATTTGAAAGCATAAGAATTAAAAAACGTCCCATTTGACTGCCCGTATGAAGCAGAGTTTTCATTGGTAGCTTCCTCGCTACTATCAGAGCGCTGACTGTTGTAGGTCATTGTGTCGTTCAAAAATAGTTGTTACGAGATAGTTTTCCAGATATCATAGAGTGAGAGTTGTCTGAAATAAAATGTCTCTGGTTGTAATGTACTTTGCCTAGGAGTTAGCAGGGGTTACCAATCGTACCACAGACTATTAGTGTGTACATACCTTTACAGCAGTGGAGTATTTGGTTAATACCAGTAAAATATTGAACTAGCAGCGTCGAGTGTTGAATTGTTTACGTATTTATGTGGCATTTTATTTATTTTTCTTTACTATGTTGACTGATGGAAAGTTTGAATAACATTTTATTGGCTATCGCATACCTATGAGATTTTCTCTTCTTTCCCCAAAATGCGGGTAGGTATTCGCGATGGATACAGTCTTGACATATCTTTTACTTCATTCATTGTCTTCATGCTAAGTCGTCGGTTTTCAGAAGACGGTGACTCTCCTCTAGAATATCTCTGATTTGGTCAGAGAATATTCACCGTGGGATTCCCGTTCTCATCGGCTTTTTTTTACATTAGTTGATACTTTATATTGATTAATTATTATTATAACTGAATATATGCTACAATAATGATAGATAGTGGTTTGGTTGTGTGCACCCTTGACATTGCCGAAATTCATGAGCGGTAGTTGACACTTGCTATCAGATGGGACGCCAGCTCATCTGCCTCTAAGTGCCATAAAAAATGCTTAGTAATGCCAATTTTGAACGAAGTTAAGTTTTATTTTCATTATTGTGAACAGTTCACTCTATGCTTTTTACTAATATGGCCATTCTAAATAATATAGACCGCATCTGATTCGAACAAAAGATTTCCATTGAGTATTTATATATCTTTAATATTCATTTTGTGCTTTCGTAAACAAATTCTTGATTTCCCAGAATAGATTATTTCGTATAACGTTTACGTAACTGGTATACTCTGTATAACCTTATCAGAAGTTATCTCGGTTCCATTGGATGAAGTAGATATATCAATCAAGATTTACTTCATCCGATTTTCATTCAAATTGGTTCCGTAATTAAACCGAAAATAATAACAATTATGTATCAAAATACATACTTTAATCCATCCATAAAATAATCACTCAGATTTTTATTCCAATTAAAAAAACATCTCATCTAAATATACTTGAGTCTCACATCGCGTGTTTGAGCGAGAGTAACGTTCAATGTCCCCTGAAGCCCTCATTACGGCTCGTCCCACATCCCCTAATGAACGACTCTCTAATTACGGCTAACACGGAAAAATCCAATCTAATACACACGTTGTATCTTAATCCTACCCACACAGGTATGAGGAAAGCAAGATCTCGTCTTTCTTTCCCCCTAAATACACCCAAACTCAATATATGCGATGTCTATGTGTTGGTATTGTAAAGTCTTAAAAATGAGAGGACGGTGGAATCTTTAAAAGGGTAGGACTTAAGGCCGCCCGCCTCCCTCGACTCCCACTTTCTGGATGTTGTGCGCGCAAACGCGTTATACAGCCTACCGGTCTTATTGTTCGTTGTTTTGGCTCGATATTCTGATGACGATCAAGGTGGGTTAAGTGCTGTTTTTGAGATATTGCATTATGTGTGTTGTTTTTAGTCTACAGCAAGGCTTAGAAGGCATGTTTTGTTAGAGACTTTTGTCATGTCAACAGTTACGTTTCTTTAATGAACTTAGCACGGCATCTTGCTTGTATACTTGTAGTAACACAGGCACATTTAATTACAGTTCAAGCCCATTGGTCGTTGCAATGATTGAAGAATGAAAGATGACTATTTTTAGTATCGACATGACCTTACTTAATTGGGTATTGAAAACAATGCCAGTCGAAGCAGAAGAGTTTTCATGAGAAAAAGCAGACAAGAAACTCAAGGCAAGTCCTTTCAATCACCAATTGTATATGTTTAGTATGTTATTGTGTAGACTAACTTTACAGCAACTCGTTTGTGGTTTCACAATGGTACATTTACTACATGGTTTACTAGGGGTCGAGCCTATGTATTTCTGTCTATTATTTTTGTATTGCTGAACTGGGATTTTTGTCTATCTACTGTCAAAGAATATCTAAAAAACCCTAGTTCACATTAGCCAACGTTTAAATCGAAACTGACATTCTTTTGGCAGTGTGTTGTGCTCATGAATATCATGATTATTGATAATAATTATGATCTCAGTCAGAAACCACTTAGCAATTAATTTACATCATTACAGAATGGTATTCTGTCATAACGCTGTCTAAATTAAGTCAGACATGTTAAATCCGCCAGCGTAATTGTCTATTATAAATCACATTGAAGTAAACATGGAAAGTTTCAAAATTGTATGACATTCCTCCTTGCTAACCTTACTAACAGTAATCAAAGTCACAAGTAAGAATATTCATTTGTCATGAGTCATGGGTAAGTAGCATTTGCAGAAATTACTAAACACAGCGAAGCGAACTTAATAGCTAACTAAAACGAAAATTTAGAACTTGTGCAATCTAAATCATAAGATAATAATCGTAGTACACAATTTTCGATGCAAAAATACCAACAAAAGTTCCAATACAAAGGCTATTCTAGCCTTGCATCCATATAAAACGTTCAACTATATTATTTACGTACCATCATTGTCACGCACATGACATTGCGGTTCCATTAAAGAACTATATCAGTACCGACTTGTATCTTCTTATTGCAAAACAAAAACTACGCAAAACTGGACTTTGTTACAACGATATAGGAGTGTGTATGGATTTGTTGAGGTGCTGGTAAAGTTGGCAATAGCACAGCCTCATAATGACATTTATTAGGAGTCGTATTCGGTACATGACAATAATTAAAATCCATGCACGAACGTTTTGTACCATACCGTGCCGCGTACGTTTAGCATAATATTAAGCTTTCAAATTATTGGTTTTGTTTGTTAAAAAATTATTTGTTATATGTACTTTTGTGGGTACATTTTAGAGTTACTGTTTAGCTGATGTAGAAGTTTGTTTGCGTGTTCCGTTGTCATGTATTGTGGTATAACGGAATATCGAATTAGTGAAATGCTGGTTTGGTTTTTATTGTTTTTTAGAAGGTCGTATTCGTTGGTGAGTTGCCTAGGTTTTTTATTACAGTGGAATAATGTGCTAGTAGTATGTAGTAGTAGGTTGGTTACATACCTAGCCGCGCGCCGATTTCTCGTAGGGATAAGTAACATGATCACTTGCTTACATATGGCAGCAGTCACTTTGTAATCTAAACGAATTTTAATATGGTCTAACGTTGAAATTAAACTACTTTATTCGGATTTGATCGCGTGTTTTATTACTTGTTGTTTCATACTAAAATCAGCATAAAATAGTTTCATTTCAATAATCGAATTTTTGAATCGGTTCCGGTTTCCTAAAAGAATTATCAGTTCTTATAAGTCCTTTCGAAGAATTATCAGTCTGATATCTACTGATCTACTGATCATTCTGCGAAATACAATCGATTTATTTGTCTTTGCTCGAGAGATTCGAATTACATCTAAACTTCGAATGAATATTTATCAACAATCACAACAAATAGTATCGTAATCTGAAAGTAGAATACCTAATTAGCTGCAACAAGTTTGGAAGGCTTGCAAATCTGAAGCTTATGATCAACTTGATACTTGCACCCTTAAATTGGAAGCATCAAAACACTCGGCTCTTTAAGTGAGTCAAAAATTCAGCATACATACACGTGTTTGTAAGGAAGGAGGGTGCATACCAATCGTTGTTTGGCTTAATGTGAGGCTTGATGTTGTACTCGTAAACGTGTAGCCAATGACTCGGAACCAGCGGTGGAGTGAGCTGTTTGTTGAAGGTTTTAATTTACCGTGTTTTTTATATATAATTTAATGTTTGTTTATTTATAATGTGTGCGTATTAGTAGTCTCATTGCGATAAAACTTTGGTGAGTAGTTGGGCAGATGGCGGGAATGGTTCTAACAAAATTTAAAAGCTGTGCCCGCGGCTTCTCTTGTACGTATGAGCTAGTTGTAATTGTTTAAGAAATACCAAGTTCTAGAAGGATAATGGCTTATTATTGTAAAATTATTGCAATGCTCTTGTGGTGAAAATGCCAATTTATGTAAATAAATTTGTTTTACAATACTCTACGTATTGCGGAATTTAGAAACCTGAAATATATGAACATACAAAGTGCACCTAGAAATACACAAACACAAAGGGCATCCAAATCAGAAACAATTGTTTTACTGAAGATTAAATAAAAAATTTAAGCCAATGGTAACTGTTACTTTGAAATTGTAAGAGAGAGCTCATTTTTGTAACATAAATTATAATATGAAATATATCAAATTCAATAATATTTTACAGTTAAAATGAATACATCATACTATAGTATCACGCCTATATATAGGCGTGATACTATAGTATGATGTTTTTTATTTTAATAATAATTAGTTTGATAACATAAATCTTCGAGTAAGTATAAAAGTATTTATTCTATATAAGTATTATTATCTAAGTATTAGAATGATTATTATTAATTTCGGCATAAAACGATCAAAATTATTAAATATAATAACGACACACCATGTTGACAAAATCAGCATTTATTTTTGGAACCGCATGACAAAGAAGTTAAGTTTACGCCAAGTCTCTCAATAAAACTTGGCCGAATGTCTTCGGACGGTTGACGCGCCGCCATAAACCAAAAGTGACGTCCCTAATGCGATCGCTCCTCTAATTATATCCAAAATTTCCAAAAATTCGAGACGTCACCCCCTCTCCTATTTAACCCATTAGCCAAAACTTTGTACCAACTCGCACTTTTCAAACTGCTGTGATAGGCAAAGAATAAAGTGTAGAAGATTTTTTTGCAAGCTTTCTGCCTATTGTCCTCGCTGTTTGATTTATTAGCGTTGTAAGCAAATCTAATGAGTATTATAAACAACTTGTAGGACACTGGTCACGCTTGATAGCCAGATTGGTCATAAAAAAGGCTATGAAGCTACTGTAAATGTTCATTTTCAAGATTTTTATGCTCCGTATTTTAATTATAGACAAGCTATCGAAATTTTTATTTGAAATACAATTTTCCTCATATTAATATGATTATGTTTATAGACTCCCAGCGATGGATCGAATCATAGAGGTTTGACTTTTGGAGTTATATGCCTATTGAAAAGTCGATTATCGCTTACAATAAACTAAAATTATATATTGCCAATTTTCTTGAAAATCGGTAAGGTCTGCCAAGCATCACTTGGTCAGCGTAATGGTTTATGGTCTACCCCTTTTCGAAAAGAAATAAGGACAGTGCCTAGTATTGGGTAAGCTTATAAACATTATTGATATTACACATTTAGTAATATTAATACTTTAGTTACACCGTCTCAATAAATAATAATTCTTAATAGCTTGGATTAAAGCATTATTTGTAGTGTCAACATTGGCCTAGATACTATATCAACTTTCAAGATTCTAATTCAACGAGTAAATATCCTGTAGGTTTTAATTATTGTTATTTAATATCTAAGACTTACAGATGGTCAATAGTATGGTCCAATATTTTATTATTTATTTGGTTCACAAAACAAGTTGCAATCAAAGAGAAACGTAGTATAAAGTAAACAGTTAAAAACCAGATTGTACCACTACCTGTGGGTGCACAGAATGTTTCGAGTAAAAGAAATAATTGTGTTAGTAGGTACTTATAATTTTTACATAAAACAAGCTATGATGTTAGTGAGTTAGAATGACACATAGTAGGTACACGTATGTTTTCCCCCTTACTTAATACTTTTTGAAGTGCGGAAGCCGAGTGAAATAAAGCGCATTTTTTTAGTTATTAGAATTACTGTCTTACGTTCCTCTGCAATTGCGATTTTCAATTAAAAATCATTTGAATTTGTCAAGTCATTCAAATTATTCGAAACATTGATAATTATTCGAATGCATTTATTATTAATGATAATTGTTATAATTAGCAATACATGAAACACGGTTATGATTTCAAAAATAATAATCAATACGTCCTCTTACAGCTTTCGAATAAATCAATATTTCTCCTTTAGATAACATCACTACTTTATCTTGCCATAAATGATATGTTAATAAAAATGTTCCTCAGCATTTCAGTATTGACATCATAAATATTTCACTAGTCCATTTCACAAACATAGACTATGGATAGATAGATTTACATAACATATTGATCAATGGTAATCCTGTGCTAAGAGAAGTTGTGATACCTAAATCTTGCAAGCTCAAATCCCGAGCGTACTTGTGAGACTTGCCGTACTTCAAAGTTTAATAGTTATCTTAAAGTGCATAATAGTTTCGGTTAACTTAGGATTAGGTTAGTAGGTTCTAGTAGCATCAGCCAATTCCTCTAATCGATTACGATTCTCTCTGAAGCTAAGACTTCCTGCGTTGTTTAATACATAATTAAAATTGATTTGTCCCTAAATTATCATATTGAATTTTTTTTTGTACAATCGTCCTTATTTATTATATTATAAATAGGAAAATGTTGGTTTTCTTTCTATCGTACGATAACGAAGCACCTTATTTACGTGACTTTTTACATAATAATAGTTTATAGGATGTAAAGCGACATAGGTTATTTATTCAGTATTGCCAATATTAAGTTTATCTGCAATCGCGGTAGCGAAGGTAAAGTGTGTTTATATTGATTACATTTAATTTACGATTACCACAAATAATGTACTTCTGTACTGTTAATCTCTGATTGGAAAGCAATAATGGTACTCTTTTACTAGGAAAACATTTGTTTACATTTGTAAACGATGAGCTATCTGCCAGTAGTATTCATCCACAATTATTAATACTACCAGAAGACAGCCCATCGTTTTATCCGATGGCATATGGAGTCTTGTAGCATCAAAGGTACAACCGCGAGTTGCTGTGTCACTCTGTCTTCTGGTAACTGAACAACGCCTTTTAAGACCTTTGGTAACCTTTCAACAGCAGGAATACTACACAAAGTAATTTGGCTCCGATCTTCTGTAGGGTGGTACTTCTCCACCTATAATGCTTCTGTTTATCCGAATTGCCGAAAAAAAGGAAAATGTTCTCAGAGAGGCTTCCAGTTCATAGGTAGAAAAAAAAAGCATTTCTCAAGTCAACGCAAGTTCCAACAAAAATAGACATTTTCTTGATTCTTTCACGCGTCACTGAAGTCGTTCGCGATAGCGTTAACTTAGACTGCTTCAGATAAAAAAGTTTGTTATTCAAATGTATGCCTTATCGCAATACAATAAGGTATAGAATAAATATTAAAGTTTAAAAGTATGGGGTGTTAGTACTATACTGATAAGAAGTGGAAATTAAGACTGTGAGTGATGATTACAGATTTACATACCAACGTAATTTACATGTAATGGCTTTTTTGTCCTTTGTGTATTTGTTTCCCTTTCTTTTAATATAAGGAAATTAAACAAAGCAATTTAATGCCTTCTGGAAATACAAAACATAAGTTTTTAAGACGAAACGTATTGCTCAATCCTGGTTTAGCTATACTAAGGCAGTACATCACATCACTATACCTTGGAGAAGATTGTCATTATATAAACTCCTCTCCCTTGCCTGTGGCCTAAACAGGAGTGGTGGTCTTTCCTTTTTGTTAATTGCGATAAGTGATTTGATTTTTGTTCATTCTAAGGTGATCGACAATGCGCGAATACTACAACTACCATTCAAAGTAGCCATAGTACAGTATTAGCTAACCTTTTTAATCTTATTAGAAAGAAAGAAATATATTTTTATTTGTATCTTTACAACACAATATAATAAAAACGGTAAACGAACGAAAAAATAAATATGTATGTGCCATTTGATGCCCAGGATATTTATGTCAATTTTTCCAGGAGCATTCGTAAAAATGTTTCGGCAGCTAGCTTCGCCTATAAACTCAAATCTAAATCCTGCTCAGATTATCATTAAAGAGAAGAAAGTTTTGGTCGACAAAAATATGCATAACATCATTTAGTTTTAAACCGAACGAAAACATTCTGAAACCGTATTTTGCAAGTATTGCAACATTTGCGGTGACGTATCGTACATTTTTTTCATAAAGCTTAACTGGTTGGGCAGAAGATCAAAAAGTATTATAATAAATAGAAAAAGAGGCTTAATAATAAACATTGTGCAAATAAACAAGGAGTTAGAATAACAATGTCGGTCACACACCGGGCCGGGCGCGCAACGTGCTTGGCGCACATAGGTGCCGCTGCCGCTGACAGATCTGAACAAGACAGATTGTCTCAACACGCGTCTTCCACTCGTTAAGTGTGGAAAGGGCATTACAAAAAAGAAGTTTATATTTATCTCGTGGGGTGAGAAAGACTGGCGAGTAACGGTATAAGGCGGTATTTTGACAAGCAATTCTTAGGAGCAATATAAGTTTTGTGACTACGCGGCTATATAATAATAGCATTCGTGTTGTATTGGAATTTTTTTAACATATTCGAATAAAACAGGGTAGTTGTCTTTGGTTAATTATGTAGGTACATCGTTTTATGCACAAGGGGAAAATAGCAATCAAAATAAATCTTTTTGTGAAAATAGTATCAAAATTAGTTGCAAAATAAGAAAGTAATTATTATTTTAAATTTGGATAAAACAAAAGATGAGGCTGTAGTGGGAATATCTCGCTATCTCCCTAATAACGGTTACGTGACAATTTGTATCGTACATAATTTTTCTGTAATTTATGTTCTCAAAAATGTGAATCAATTATCCTATTCATAGTAGCAATATAAGTGCAGTGACTAGACAACAATATAGTGATATGTGCAATCGCATTCAAATTGTATTCGAATATTTCAACCACATTCGAATACAGTTGTTCACTGTGTATGAGGTAACGTGTGCTGCGTCATTAACCAGGAAAACTAGGAATCAGGATGCGCACTATTCTCGAATCTTGTTCAAATTTTACGCCCACACTACAGCAAAACCTTGCTTTCTCTGGCGTGATCTGTACGTAATTGGATGAAATAGATATAATTTGCCATTGTAAATAAACTTTTGTTGAGATACAATTTGGATTATAAACATTTTGTAAAAATGAAATATCCTGCATAAGAAATTAAAATCTTTCAATAAATCTGTGCAGCAGAGTGATGCTCAAATATGCTTTTCTTCAATTATTGTTCAATCAATTGAAAAATATTCCAGTGGAAATATAACTATTGGTTCGGCGTATTTCAGTGAATCTCACTTCATCATCGTAAACTATTATTACCTTACATTGCTTGCTTACTTGCAGAGCAAAATCATATTTTTATAATTTGCATACTAATTATTGTATAGTAATACATACATAGATCTATGTGATACGATCCAATGCCGGCCTTAAGTTGAGAAAGCGTAACAGGATATTTTCGTATTCATAATATTTAAGTACTTATGTATGATTTTTAAATCACTTTTCTTTACCTCTCGAAACTCACTCTCAAAATCACCGTGATCCCACTCCATCCTTTTGAAGCACTTCCTTAAACGATTGTCCGGGACATGCGTGTTCTATCGCGTATCTACGCTCGTCACCCCTACCACGGTATCTCGATGTAAAGACACAGATATATCGCGTATGTATATTCAAACTTAAACATACTTGTACGAATATATACAGTTTACTGTATACTAATCAATTGGTAAATGCATCTGCGATTGTAGTATGCAATATTTCCGTGTAGAAACTACTGATAGACCATAGATCAACACTATAGTGGTGGTCACGAGGACCCCACACACCTGCGACACAGGTGTCCTGAAACCTTTCAGAGGAACCAGGCTCTCGCAAAATTCAATGTGTACCATGACACCAGTTCCATGTACCTTCTAATTGTAATTTTGAAAATTTGTGGAGAGAAGAATAAATGAATTATTATTATTATAGACAATATTTTGCCCTTAATGGTCAAATAGCCCAATTGATGTTAACGATTAATCATCCACTATGGACTACGACTTGTTTAAAAAAGGACATAAATTGTCTTTTTCTCTCTCGGTATAGCATCGTATGATTAATTCTAGAGCCTGTATGCATTTTCGTAAAATAATTTCAAATAAATTTTGCACATGTCATAGCGCTTAATCTGGAAGCCCGAAAATATTCAATACTTAGGTTGAGCAATATGGTATTCAGATTTTTGTAAGACAAATATACAAGAAAAATAGAAACAACAAGCCTAGAAAGGCTAAAGCCGCTTAGGCTCAATGGGCGATCAATATCTAACTGTTCTAGTACTGCCGCCGATTGTACAGGAACTCAGATCTCTGTTTGAGAGACCAGACTCCAAATATCAAAAAATGAATTTACTCACTCTGGGAATCAAAACTGCTGCAATACCAAAATAATAGAGGCGGTGACCATTAAAATCACCGCGCTATTTGTGTATATCGATCCGAAATTATTAGCATATCGGTTAGTATAACGAACGGGAACCGGATTGTATCTTTATTATGACGATTGACAAAATAACTTACTTTAGTTTATGAGTACGGTAACTATATTCAGTTGTTGCCGAAATATATTGAGGCTGGATTGGCAGGCTTAATACTAGTAAACATTTCTTGACTTTGCTTGTAAATTGTATGAAAATGGAAGAGAGTATTGTTTTACGTTTACACAATTCGCACGATTGCAATTTTTATTGCTATTGGTACCTTCTCTGCTAGCATCCCTTCTAAGCGGTAACCGCTGCTCGTAGACATAGTTGTAGTATAAGCTTAACTTATTCTCTTACTTTATTTTAAGACAACTTATCCGGTATGGGCAGTTTAGGGTGATGGTTCTAGGCGACCATTCAAATCATCTGTTTCCAAGAATGTCACCGTACCTTTTCGTAAGATCGATATGTTACAAGATGCCAGGTTTATATATATATGTATTCTTCGCCGTTTACCTGTCTTGAAATACTACAGGTTACCAGTTAACCAGAATAATAATAATAATAATAATATTCTATTACATAAACACAACACCATCTAGCCCAAACTAAGCAGAGCTTGTAATATCGGTAACTACTAGACAATGGATAAACATACATATATACTTTCTTTTTGTAAATACATACATATTATACATAGAAATACCCAGACCAAGACAAACATCCATGTTCATGCACACAAATGTTTGACTTGTGCGGGAATCGAGCCCACGACTACAGGCGTGGCAGTCGGTTACACTAACCACTAAGCCATTGAGGCCGCCAAACATAACCACCGAAGTTTCAACACGATCCAAATTAACAACGCAAGTTTATAGTTGCATTGCAAGTGTCCATAGTCTACGATGGCCACTTATCATTACGTAGAACATTGCCATTTTAAACGCAGGTATAAAAATAAATAACATTAAATACTTTTTAATAGTACGTATAAGTAAAGGACTTATATGTACTATTAACTGTTATTATAATTATTTTATTTAATCTTTAATAACCTCAATCGCAGTAAAATTTCGGGTTTCTTTCATTGGTGAGAGTATTTCTTCGAGATTTCGTGGTAGAGGTCAATGATGAATTATGCGTGATGCATCTCGTTAATTGCCCTTACTTCGTGTTATCTCTAATTAGTTACATCAGCTTTGTTTGAACGAACACACTTTGTTTTATTTGATCGATTGAAAACTCATTACTAGTTTCTACTAAATATCTATACAATTAAAGGCTCACTAGCTGGCAGACAGGTTACTGCCTACTACACTTAACACACAATTTTATCTTACTTCTTTATAAGACTCTTAATATTCGTCTAGCGTCTTCTCTCATATAATATTTCGAACTGTAGTTCAACAGCATGTATTATGTTCATAACGTTCTGTTGGTGAAGCCGACAGTTCAATCGTTTTAAAAATATAAACTTACCTTTCAGTTAAAAGTAGTTGAATGTAGCAAAAATATTAGAAATATGCAAGGTTGTTAAGCAACTAGATGCTACAGAAATTAATTTTAAATTTCGCCGAACGAAACAAGCATTGTTGGAAATAATCATTCTCTTGAAATGCAGAATCTATTGCTACGATTTAAATGTTAAGTAATAGAAATACTAATAATAAATTTATTGAGGGGAATGTTTATTTAAGAATTACTATATGATTAATAAAATACATTCTATAAAGACAGATGCTGAAATGCTGGAAACAAACACCTAACGCAAAATGATTGCTTGCAATATTAGGAATATTATTAAGTACAGGAATGATGACATTAATATTATAATCGGTTTGTGTGTATCCGTAAGTGACTGATTTAGATAAAAGATTAGAACTTAAGCTACTATACAGTCTAGTATTTATTTTTAGTTACTGCTATTAGTTACTTGGAGTGATACTATTATGTATTACGCCAACTGGACGCAAGAATTTAGTCGCAACTAGACGCATTTGTCGGTGGCGCTTTATATCTTGTATGTTACAACTAATATTGGTTTTGAAAATGCCTCATTCGGCCCGTCGCATATAAGTTTGCTTGCGATCGTGAGGTCCTGAGTTCGTTTGATAAGTCAAGCATGTAGCAAATGTAGTAATATTTCTGTAAGGCAATTTTTGTAGCATTACGGTATTAGGCAATGTGCCAAGATGAATGGTAGTAGACTTACGTGGGACTTAATGACATAGCTGGTGTTATATTCCTCTGCCTACCCCTTGTTGATAAGCAAGCATGAGTTTAGTTATGAATATTATTGGTTCTGTAGCAAAATTGCCAATTGCAATTTCGACTTGCTAAAACTGACGACATTTGGTAATTTTACCACAAAAAGAAAAACAATTTGCACGTTTTGTTTTAAAAGCTCCAGGGTTACTTAACGACAGCTAAGGGCATTACGCAAGACAATGATAACTAAAGTTGAAATGTAACAAACATAAATAAACGAACCTGAAATCGTTCGACCTTGTGAAAGTAAAAAAGGATTTGTGAAAACTCTACCAAGTCATGTTTAGGGCGCGTTTATAATATCTTTTGTGCCGAAAAGTATTAAATTATATATTAGATAATATGTTACAAATAATTAAGAGACGATTGATTCATAATAAGGGGACCGCATTTGTATTATAATGAGTTATATTGAATCAAATTACAATTTCTCTAGACTAGACTAATTTGCGATCGACCACTTACTATATTGGAACGATAAGTTTCCAAAATTCTTTATGGATCTTGGATAGAAGTCAGTGAAAAGGATTTTAACTTCATAAGAAGGTAAAATTCTTTTCACTGACTTATATTCAATTCCTTAAGACAATATTATGTAAATTTTTTATTCATCTTCTATTTTAAAAATACTTACACTAGGAATTCGTATGTCACGGGTGACTTTACAAATATTCAAGCAACTGATAATGAACACCGAGACTCGGAACAACTATTTATGGATTACACAAGTATTTGTACCGTGTGGGAATCAAACTAACAACATTCGGAGCAGTGGCTATGGTGAAGCGACCACTTAAACAACTACGCCATCAGTACACAATATTTTAATATTGAATGAACAAGTTCTTATGACTCAAGATAAACCTGTCAATCTATCTCAGGTGAACAGTGAAAATAAAACATCTGTTAAAATGTTACGATTCTAATTAAGTAATTTCACAATGATACTATAACACAACTTTACGTAGCGGACACACAAAAACACAAGAAATATACGACGAACGGGCGAAACACTCGAAAATCGGTTCAAACAATTATTTTTTGCTCGAAATACGAGACTTAACGAAATTCAAATCGCTTAGGAGAGGAGAATTATAGAAAAAGCTCGGCGCATCTTCAAAGGTGGGTCGCAACCCTTTAGGGGGTGGTTGGGGCGGCAAAAGGGGGGAGGTACGCACTGTAATATAGAAAACTTGTGTTAGCCCAGTTCCGCGCCTTTGTAACATCATTTCGGCTGCCGGGAGTAACGCGACCGACTAATCTTGACGGTCTTCTTTTGTGTTTCGGAAATGTTTTATTGAATAGAAACTTTAATTAAATATTTTTTATTTGCGTTGATACATTTTTGTTATATTTGCATTACATAAAATGTATGCCATATGATGGGTTGCATTTTTAGAGAATTGAATTGTACGCGCGTTTGATTAAAGGATATCGTTGTGCTGAGCCAAGGTCAGTTCTCGAACGGCATTCAAATGCACACGCTATGCTGACCGATAGAAAATCCTGTATGTTGCGTTGAACAATATTATAGTTATATATGTATGTCCTTTAATATTTATAAATATCTCTGTAACACCGACATTTTACTCTAAAGAAGTAAAGTACAAACTTCTGTATATATTTATTAGAACAATGTATGTATATTATAAACTAACAAATACCTACAATGTACGAGATATTAAAACAATATTTATGCCAAATTAATTACTAAAACTAACATAGTATGTTCATATTTAAAGTGTGCTATGCGTATAAATTTGGTAATTAGCTTGCGCATAAAAAATAAAACTAAATTCACCAAGTATCAAAACTGTTGCCTCCTTGCCCAGCTTTATAATTTAAGAAGAAGAAACAGGCCATAAGAAATAAATGTAAAGAAGAAATGTTTGGACCCCGAAAGGGTTAAAAAGGGGTGCGAATCACCCCCACCTGAACGTATACACGATGGATGTACGTAATAGAATTTTAAAAGGGGCTATGTTTGTTCATTGGAAATACGAGTTTAAGAAAGGACTTTGTTGTGCCTTTTCTTTTGTTTTGTAAGAGAATGTTACGTTGTGTTGTTACTTTTCTTATAAAGTAAGTACTTGTAGTAGCGCTAACCGTAATTCTTAAAGTTTCTGTTACGTTTCCAAATTTAAATTTAAATGCTGGACATGTTAACAAATTATGGGAACCGTAAATGGCTTAAAATTATCATTTAATTTTATCGTTATAATCTGTTTTCTTGAGTGTTTTCCAAACATTGATAACATGCATATAAAATACAAACCACCATTGCACTAAAGTCGTGAATCTATTCTTAATACAAGCATATTATCTGGAGGGATCAACAAGACTATTACTGATTAGCAAAACAATTTGCTACGAATCGTTTCTAAAAAACTAATTTCAAGCACATTCATACCTACTTATTCTAGTATGATTTACTTTCAGCCATAACAATTATTATTTTGCGATTGTTCATTCCGTGTTACTCATATCGGTGATAAATAAGAGCAAAGAATTAAAAAAAAATTGTGCTATACTCCGTCAATATAAATAAAACTAAAAAAAAAAGAAAAGTGAATTATGTTGATATTAGTGAGTACAATAAATAGTGGAGTATAGCACAATTTTTATTTTAAATTCTTTGCTGTTAATTTTTAATTACTTACTTTACTGACCAACCATTAATAATCGCACAAAACATGTAGATATGTCTTTAATTAAAAGATTTTAAAATTATATATGATCTAATAAATCATCAAATTTAAACAAATACATTCAAATGATAACTACTTACTTCAATATTTTAATGAATCAGCTTTAAGTTTCCTTAGAGGCTATAATCAAAATAAACGTAATAATGAAAATGTAATTGAACTAACCGAAGCCAGGGCGATATGCCAGGTTTAAAATGGAAATCCGTAGTTTCTGAAAATGAATAAGTGGCTAATTGAAGATATAGCTCCCTTTATAAATAAAACATAATTATATTATCATGTGGAGAGCATGATCTGCGTGCTAAGTTTCAACCAAATCCGTTCAAGTAACAAACGTTTAAACATCTTCACAAACTTTAATATTTATAACATTACAACTTAAATTGAATAGCTTGCTAGACTAGCTGTGATCAAGTGAAGTTGACTAGAGCAACGATATTACAAGATTACAATACCGACTATAAGGCATATTCTAATCCACCCTCATAACGATCATATATATATATAAATATATATGATATAGTAATCGAACCGGAACTTATGACACTCGATACAAAATTCAAACGAGCCAACGAGGTAGTCACAATTTTAGCCAATTCATCTACACTAATATTATAAAGAGGAAAGATTTGATGTTTTGTTTGTTTGTAAGGATTTAACTAAAAAACTACTCAACCGATTTTGAAAATTCTATCACCATTAGAAAGCTATATTATCACATTTATCATCGAGTAACATAGGCTATATAATATTCGACAAAAGACTTGCTACTATCATAACCTAACCTACTTTTACGCGAGCAAAGCCGCAAGCAAAAGCTAGTACAAAATATATGTGTAATTAAAAATTGTATAATTTCTTTTGCATTTACGTAGAACGAATTGCACATACGTTGCAATTACATTAATTAATACGACTTTATTGCTGTATTGACATTAAAAGTTTTTGTCTACACTTGTTCTACTTCAATGACTTCGCAGCCTCTATGGCTACGCTAAAAAGCTTTGTCATCTACATAGGTATCTTATTATTCACTTCCACATGCACATTTATAAACCAAAAATAAATTCGCAGCTTTACTTTTTAATCCCTATAAGTAAGTTCCCCAAGAACACAGAGCAACATTCTAGAATAAATCTCCAGCAACGTTTGGGCGTATCCCTCCTCGTTTCATTATGAACGGCGGCTTAGATTTTCTTACTTTAAATTGTTTTTGAGACATGTATTGATTGCGAAAGAGAATTTGCTCGGCTTTGTTTTGTTTTAGGAGGTATTGTTTATTTGAAAGGTTTCATTATTTTTGTGTTAACGGGTTTCTATGACTTTTTCTGGTCCTTATTATATCTTTTATATGTTTAGATGGTAGATGAAATGAGATATTTTTGGGTGTTGTTTTAGATTCATGAAGGAGCTTTAAGTCGTGATGTAATTTGTTCAATGGTGTGATCTACTGGTAAATATTCGTACTCTTTCAATCAAAGTTAAATGTTGACATGATACAATTTAACCAATTCACCTGGGAACTCTTAGTATACTTTGCCTGCAAACTAAAATATTAAATTCTTAGTGTCATATACCTACATGAGATAATTGGAACCATATACAGGGTGATTTTGAAATCGTGTAATTCCTTTTAACCACGCATTCTACTGGTGATATAGAATAACCCTGACCATATTTTTATTTAATTAGAATTATTTTTTTTGAAAAATTTATGTCCCGTTTTTTTCGTGAAATGGTGTCAGATAGTCATATGTTAACCAACCGAGGCAATTTTAATTTTTTACTAATTAAAATAAAAAAACATATTAATAATTAATGTCGTAAATAATAACGGGCGGTCCTTTTTATTGCCCCCTATTATTTACGACATCAGTTATTGTTATGTTATTATTTTTAAATTAGCAAAATATTAAGATTGTGTCAGGTGGTTAAAATATGACTATTTGAAATCATTTCATGAAAAAAATCTGTACTCTAATTTTGCCGAAACCATTATTCTAATTAAGAAAAAATATGGTCAGGGTTATTCTATATCACCAGTAGAATGCGTGGTTAAAAGGAATTACACGATTTCAAAATCACCCTGTATACAGTAATTTTAGTGCTCATTTTTTTCTTCGACTCCTATTTGCCAGGTAATTGATGATGTTAAAGATAGAGTTAAAGTCGAATATATCTGTTATTTTGTTTTAATACGGTAAAACATAGTAACAGCGAGCAACCCCTTGTCAATTTTTTAAGAAGCACAAGTACACTGTAACAATCCTTACAGAAATTATAAATTCATTGGCTTATTAAAACCTGTAAATATTAATGACAAAGGTGACGAGCCTAGCCTGCGTGTGGTTATTTTTATTGCCTTTCATAAATATTTTTGTTAAATAGAGACTATTAGGAATCATACTTGTATCGTAGGAGTCTTTACAAACATTCACTCTCTATATAGACTCGGCACAGCCATAATTATGTGGATCACACAAAGGATTATTTCGTGTAGGATTAGAATCCACAACATTCAGTGAGCGTTAATGGCAAGGTGACTATTTAAATCATTACGCCAATCGTGCAGTCAATCAGTTTATATAATATCGCTATTTTTATCAGGCTATGACTGGTTTATGTAGGCCTATAGGTTTTAAGTATATCGTAATCAGCAATACTGCCTCATCTAGGACCTAAATAAACTGAAGAGCACACTTACGACTCAGAACCAATTAATGAATGGCAGTCATACATTTCTATGTATATATCCTGGAACACGTTAAATACTCAAATTAATCATTGCATTTCAGTTTCCCTTATTTATTTTATAGGAGTTACTAAAAGCACTGTAATTCAATAGTATAAGTTCCGAAATTATATTACACCGAGTGCTTAAAGCATTCACGACACAGACTTCATAATGAGCACATAAAAACTCTTCCGTTCAAGGAAATAGAATTAGTGAAAGACTTATAATATAGACATTGCATTTTATTATGTTTTACATTTTTAGAAAAAATGTTAGATCATAGTCACCACTAGGCACGAGTCAAATTAATGTCCTGTATTACACAGATATTCAAACATATGCAATAAAAATGCAAAGTTTACTCTATGGTAAACTTCGTATTATAATAATAAATGACTTATATATGTATATAAAATGTTCTTCTAAATATGTATTATAGTACAATAATTACATGAACAATGTGCTAACAACTCGCACTATACTATTATTATCTCATCTGAAGACACGCTTCTGAGCAAGTGTTACTCCAGCTTTGCAGTTTAAGTATAACAATATTTGTAATGATTTAATCAAACCAAAGAATACACATTTGAGTCACAATGCGTGAAATAAAAAAAAATAAAGACAAACCGATGAATGTCGCACTAAAATCAACTGTGCGTACCTATACCAGAGTCGCCAAAAATGTTTCGAAACAGAAAATAAAAACAATATTAAAAAAAAAAGAATATACACTATTCCTATTTTTAATTTGGAAAAATATCACGAGAGGCTTCACACACATTTAAAAAACGAATTTAATGAACACCTAAACTAGAACAACCTAATAACTCAAATGATTGTCCCGTGTGGGATTTGAACATATTATTTACATACATACATACATACATAAATTCACGCCTGTTTCCCAGAGGGGTAGGCAGAGATTACGGATTTCCATTTGCTACGATCCTGACACACTTCTCTGGCTTCATTCACTTTCATAACATTCCTCATACACGCTCGCCGGTTTAAGGTGCTCTTAACCTGGCCTTTATCCAGAACGTCTCCAATCTGATCAAGAAACGTTCGCCTAGGTCTTCCCCTTGCGACTGTTCCATTCACACAAGCCTTATAAACTTTCTTAGTACTATTATTTATGTCATTATAAGCGCATAATGTTAGTTATATAATAAACTCATTAGATTTTACTGTTTATATGGTAGGCAGATGATTTTTGACAGCTGATATACGCAGCAAATTGAGTATTTTATCAATTAACATATATGTACATTTGTAATTCGACCACAAAATTTTTAATTTTGGTATTCCCAAGCAGATACGCGTAAGAAACTAGAGTCGGTAATAAATAGCACCAAATTCTAGACGATTATAAATTGTTGACGACATTTTAATTCAGGAGGGGTGTTATTTTTTAACGAGAACGGGTTGGAATGGCGCTATAAATTACATCTTTAATTTTAGCCTACATTGTAGTATCGAAATTAATTTAGAATTTGACAGCAGTATTACTGTGACGTAATGGGTTGCTTGGTGCAATGTACAACGACGTCTAAAAGAAATTTAATAATGAAGATCTTATTTTCTGCCAATTGAAACTAAGATATTGCATTGAACGCAGATTTTTGTGGATAGATTGGATCAAGCAACTAGTCGTTTTAGCAACGAACAGTTAAATGTTGTTATATTTTTCATAGAATATATGTCAAAAATGTCTATAGTTAAAACGAATCACTTCTTGGATATAGGAACCGGTCCTATGTAGTTGTAAAGTAACAACATTAGAAATGAATCACAATTTTTAAATCTATATTAATATAAAACTGTGACGAAGGTGTATTCATAGCATGTAGAAATTTATAAACTAACTGTGCTTGAATATTAAGGGTCCTGAATGTAAAATAACGGGTTTTAGAAATTGTTGTCTATCTGCCTGATTGTTTAGCCGTGTCTTCCGATATCGATCAAAAACCATCGAATAGATTCGAATGCGCTTTTGCAATTCGGTACATTGGGATTTAATTTAAAATCTAAGTAACGCTTTATTGTATCAATGCGTAGAACCGAATATATGGTGCATAGACATCCACGTAATTTCAATTGAACTGAAGTCCACTTAGATGATTTCATAGACGAATTCTAGTTATTGACATAGTTAATATCCACAAGCGTGATGCTAATCTGACCAATATTGTATTGCAAGTCTCAAAAGCAGGTGACATTTTATTTTTTATAATTAAAATAAGGTAATGTGTTTGGCAAACAATAAAACCCTTATCATTACGTGAACAAGGACTACAATCGTTTTAATATTTATGAATTAACAACCCTATATTTCTCTATTTATTTATTAAGTACTATAGTTTGATCCTAATTTTAGTCTTTACTATAATCAGAATCTGGAGTGCTATAGGTAACAGCCCTGGTACCCAAACCTTAAGTTAAATCTTATCTTGGAAACCAAAGATCCTTATTTTATTTGTATTTGACGTTTTTATTTTATAGATACTCTATTTAGGTAAAGGCTTTGAGCGTAGAAAATATTTTTTTTTTATTATTACTACTAATAAATCGTAACGTTAAATATAGTAAATGCCATAATAGTGCTGGAAGTAGTTGTACACATCATTCAGTGAGCGATATGTTTATACGTTAATTTTATAATGGATACATTATAGCCTGCTTAGATGCCGAAATGAATCTAAAACGACTGGCATTGTATAGATCATAGACAAAATATTCAAGGTAGCATATGTTTGATACCATCTTGAGTTATTTCTTCTTATATTAAATAATAATATTCGTGAATAAGGACCGAACCAAACAATTGTATTAAAGACATCAGGGCTTGGATGGATGACGTGCACAGTTTGCGGCTTTAACATCATGTGCCACTCATAATTTTTCATTACCTTATATCACTCGCTCTATTTCGCAAACATCTGATCGATAAGTAGAAACGTCGACTCATGTGAACTTTGACAAGACAAACCCAATGACAAACGACTTAACATGAAACTTTGAAAATGCATGCTTAGATTTATTTTTCATCTTTCAGGCACGCTTGTGGTAAATATGTAGTTAGAGTAAGTTTTTTTTTTAAAGATATTACGGTGTATTTACGGTCTTCTAATTTTACATATTGGCTTATATATATGCAGTTGTTAGGGTAGAACAAAACTGATTTCCGTTTTGAAGTAAAAGATGCTTGCATAAAAATGTAACATACGTCGCATGCGCAAGCTACAATATTATAACGTGTTCTTGCTCTTACGATATTTGAATCAGCTTGATGATACAACTTAGTTGTGTACGGTGAAATCAAACTGTATTCGGTTTTTTAGTATATGGCGCTCGCGTTATATGCCCAAGCTATGTTATAACAAAGCGTTCACGTTTTTACGGTTTCACGAACTGGCTCGATGATAAAGTTTAGCTGTTAATAGTAAAATAAAACAGCATTTGGTTCAAAACTAAAGGGTATCTACAAGGACGGTATGTGGGCTGTAAGCCAGTTACAATATTACAGCTCGTTCACGCTGTTACGGTTTAACGAAATGGTTTAATGATACAATTTAACTGTTTACGGTAAAACGAAACTACATTCAGATTTAAAGTCAATTGCGCTTGCACTAAGTACAGTAAGGGTTACATGCGCAAGATACTCCCGTGGGTTACATGCATGAGTATATCAGACGGTTTAATCGCGCTAGTGGATCACGCCGGTTGTTTATAGTATGCAACAGTGCACGTGCCTCCATTTACGCATGTTACCACATGTAGCAAGAGTCAAATCATATAGAAGAAACAACTACTGGAACTGCAGTTGCTGCATTTGGTTTTAAATATATGTAAGTGTGATCACTCGTATATGGTTTCATACGTTATTGAAAACCGCTTCAGCAAACCGATTCGGTAAACCGTAATTGTCTGATGCAGCTGTTGCCGACGGTTTAGTAATACTAAGGAATGTCGTAGTTCCTGATTAGAAGTTGAAAGTTTACATTCATGAACCGTGCTGTCAATGCACATTGTATCTGTATGTTTAGGCATACAAATATAATAATAATTATATGACCGTATGTGGGGACCTTAAAGCAAAGAAAAGTGGTTACGATGTAGCTTTAGCCTTGGCTCCTAAGAAATTACCAAAACAAATACAAAACGTCAAAATAGTAAATAGTTTAATTTAATCTTTATTAGGTATAGTTTCTAATGATTCATTTACAAATATTAACCCTTAACATTACAAATAAACATTACGAATGAATTACGCTTTTAATTATTCATTTGTAATCTTGATTTTTTGTAGGCAACAAAGTAATTGTATTTAAACTGTGTACAGTTATATTTTGTTATAAAGGTTGCTGTTGAACTACCAAAACCTTTAAGAATGCAAGCAACAGTGAGAGATCCAATAAATCAATTATAAAAATAACCAATACAATCCTTGGGAACCTATGTGCTCTTAAGAGTTCATCATAGTCAAATATGGTATAATAATAATAATAATATATATTTAAATAATAAGTAGATACAATAATTTATAATGAATTACTAATTAATTTATAAAATACATTTGTTGTTGTTTGCCCGAACTAAATTGTACCTGTGGCTCGGGCGAAGAAGTGCTTACAAACTATTTTACCAATATAATTGTATAACTTGTGGTATGTATGTACAATATAATTTGTGGTGTGGTCTTGTTCGACTAAAATATTCTAAATTTTAATAAAGAAAAAATCATAATGCTATGTACAATCTCACAGCTCACGTTTGAAGAAGAAAGACGTCTTAAGACTTGTTTGGAGATGAAAATATTACTAGCAGATAAAAACCTTGGCTCATGTTTCCAATTATGTCGGCATCAGTCTTTACACTATCAATACTGAATAATTCCCTTTCATCAACGTAAAATTTAAAGCAGCAAATTCTCACACAGCCATAACATCTTAAGAAAGACAAAAAAAACAAAGTCACAAGAGTCTCCAATCGAAATTCAATACCAATTAAAATGTGCTCCCACCCTTTCGCTCTCAAGATAGTATTTAAATTAAGGAATATTTCCATTGAGTCGTCCCAACCGCCTCATTTAAATTAAGCTTTTTGAAAAAGTCTCATATCTTCTTTACCAAGGCGGCACCGGTACATCAAAGTGGGTGGCGAAAGGGGTAAGGTATTTTTCTTGGAGGGACGGGGGGTGGGCAAAAATGCGTAGCGACTCACACATCAATGCGTAAGTATTTACCGAACGCACACAAACGTAAATGGTTGTATGTAAAACACTTTAAGAAGCGTCGAAGAAATGCGAGAAGCTTAGCGGGTACAGGATGTACTTGTTTTGGCGTGGGCCTTTAATCTTTAGAAAACATGTTTGTACTTGGAAAATTATTTGAACAGTTCTTGGATAATTTAATATTTGAAATAATAAGTATTTACTAGCGGTTGCCAAGCGGTCAATTCGACCATAATTGATTTAAATTTTAAATTTTATTAGTAACCTACTCCACATATACATATGTAACAATAGTTACGAAGAATTCTACGACATCAGCCGAACAATGCCGAAATACTACGAATGCGATTCGACTGCTTGTGTCAAATTCGTGGTTGTGTGCGTGTAATATTATCCATTAATTTAATGTATTTCTAATGCATATTTTATAAAAATATTAGGATTCGCCACTCCTTCTCCATATAAACATTTTTACTGTGCCAAATTTCATATGCCTCCGACCGCGCAATTTTCGTGAAAAAGGGTACAAAGTTTTTGCATCACGTATTAATATATAGATGTGGAGTATGGTATGTAATATGTATATGTACATATTATGTAGGTCATGACAAAAAAGAATTTGATGAGGAAAAGACAGCATACGGACAGTATGCTGACTTTATTTTTCCTCATCAAATATTTTAAGTTGTGTGAAAATATTCAAATATAAATATCTAGAAAATGACCCAAGATAAATAATGGCTACTCATCCAAGAGTCACTGTAGCTTTGTTGTCGATCTCAGCGAGTTGAGTTAATTCTCGGTTACTTCACATCGATAGTATTATCAGTGTATTTAAATTGATTTAGTATTTGCTTTTATGAAAGATAATGACTTCAGTTAACATATTGCGACAACTTAAAATATGTATAATACTAAACTGCTAAATGAATAACTACCTACAAGCTATGGAATATGTGTTCAAGTAATTTGCAAATATTTCAGATTGAACTTGTTTTTTGGCCACTAGCTATTAGTAAGAGTAGAAATATAAAATAAGAATTGAATTGATGACATGGCATGATAATTTTAAATGTCAGTAACTTTTCTTGTATTACGTACTGCGGAATAGAACTTACTTTTAATTGATAACTACGAGTTAATTCTTATATTATTTAAGTTTTAATGTTGATCTGTTCGGCTTTGTGAAATGGTATAAAATTATTAATTTATGTATATGTGGTATGTCATTATAACTATAAATATAAAATTATAGAAAAATCCAAGGTTTTCAAATATTTTCTTCACAATAACATCACCCTGTCCAGTGGGGGTAAAAGCGAAAGGGTTGTGGAGGCGATCGCCTCCCTGAGACGGGGGTGTCCACCGCCTTCTTACAACCTTTTTACACAGGGGGGTGCAGAGTAATAGCCTACAGAGACTTTGTATGCGTAGATTGAGAATTTCCTCTTGTAGATTTTTAATGAGTATTTCGAAGGTATATCATTATCATTTTAATGAAAAATGTTTATCTAAGATTTTTTTGCGTGAAAATAAGGGTTTATCGCCTATTTGTTTCGTGACAAAAATGTGTCAGTAGAAACTAGAGTACCTACAGCTGCAATATTTGAAACAAAAAGGTTATGTTTTCATAAAAAGCACTAGTTACGGTTTTACTTACTGAAAGATGAATAAAATATGTAACGGTACATCATTTTTACTGAACTGTGCATGTACATTTTGTGTGACGTACGTTACATATAATTTTGGCAAATTTAATTATTTTTGTATAATTTCGTCGTAAGATTCCCACCACAACCTCTGTCCCAAAAACTGGCTGTCGCCAAGAATGTTGTATTAGCTGAGCGTCGCGGGTAGGGGGGGTGAGGTCGTAGGACGCGAGGGTAGGAGGACGGGGTGTAATTGCAAAATAAAATTAGCCGGAACGGGTACGTGCTCAATTTGCGCCTCCCGGCACTGATTTGTTTTCGCTCTTGCCTATGTGCGCGTACCTCGGACTCCTTAGCTGCTCTGTGCCCGCGTTTTCTTAGCCTATATATTATTGATCCGACGTTACTCTCTGCCATATTGTTTCTTATGCTCGCTACTCTGCAAACTCTCTCGGCCGTCCACATTTTTCAATGTTCAATGTAGCCGACGGTTTCGCTGGTCTGATGTCCAATTACTATGACGCAACTCAAGTGTCATTTTGATAATGTCAGTATTTGCATTTAATTTTATTTTCGAGAGCAAACTCTAATTAGTTGACAGAAACGAGCACTGAAAATCCTTCTGGCGATAAAAAAAATCCCTCCAGTCGTGATTTCATCCGCGGGAATGTTTAAAAAGGCGTCTAAAACTTTCGGGGCCGGACTGCGGAGTCAATGGCTTTTTTATTTTCGCGTTTTCTTTCTTTTCCGGTTGAACTTTTCCAAAGTTTTATTTTGAGGAAGTTCCACGAGTGTCAGTTTGGCGTTCGCCTCGCAATTTTCCGCGGTTTGCGCCGATAATTGCGGACGCAGGTGGGAATATTATTTTCTTTTTTTCTCTCGGCCGTCTGTTTAATTTCCAGTGCCGACGGCGTTTATTACTATTTCCCGGTGACTGTGAAGTTGTTGCATGTACTAGAGCGCGTCGAGGGCTGGATGCGAGGTCGGCTAGAGGTGTCGGGCGTGCCGCATATGTTGTCACATACTCGCGAGCTCATACATAAACTCGTCAACACTCGAACGCGAGCGGCTATTTCCCTTTTAACGTGAGCCTATCTCCACCCATTTACTGTGACATGCACACGTGACACGCCCACCGACGCACACGCCCCCGAGCATGTGGCATATATGTGCCCCAGTTACGTGACGCGACGTATGTGCGACACATGGGCGTGTGTGGAGCACTGCGCAGCCGCTAGGCGTGGCCTCACCCCCACCGTTAACGTTAACGTGACGCCGTTTCACGTTCACGTTACTTCTGTGTGCGGCAACGTGACAGCTATTTATTTCAATGCCTCCGTCGCCCGCGACTCCGCCGTAACGATAAATGAGTTATAATTTATTTTTACTCGAAAAAGGAAGGGTAAGGGAGCCTCCGCTTGTAATTAATGGCGAAATTGGCTATTCCGAGTATTCGGGATCCAGTAATGAGGTGAGATTGAGATTAAAACTCGGCTAAATGAGCTCCGTAAAGGATTAAGGACGGAAAAATTGTGAGGTATAAAGCCACATCCGTAGCCGACGATGAAACTTTGATAGTTACTCTTTTTCTTCGTAAATTATTAATGAACCGGAGTTTTCGTCTCGGTTTAGTCTATAAATATTCCAGTATAGGGTTTTAGCCGACGTTTTAAGGCTTTAATGGGTACTGAAGTGAAATGGCTTACTGTTTTTGATTTATATGTAGATGTCGTTCCACTGAGTCGTATGGCAGCAGTGACTTTCATGGTTATTAGTTTGTTTTGTTTCCAGTGTTTTGTTTGGTTAAGAGCGTTAACGCCCATTTTGGTCTCTTGACACAAAATGCGTAGTTTTCAAAGCATGCCATCTCTGTAACAATATATCTTACAAAACTGTAAATTACATATTATTATAGGAAATATTTTCTTCTATACGTTTAAGAAAGGATTTTGTATATTATGAAAGTATTTGTGACATATGGCCATATAAACAAACAGTGTTTTCTATTTTTTCCTGACTGAGCTATTTTTAAAGCTTCACATATTCGAAATCACTTGTAAATATTATAAACAAACTATTTTATATGATTGTACAGATCCTCAGCAAAAATAACTAGAAAGTATTTTTTTAAATTTAGACCCAAACGTAAACAATCATACTATAATCAAAGTGAAATTTACGACAAAAAGCTGCTGCTAAAATCATTATTTTTACAATAAATCTTGCTTGTTTTTTGTAAAATAAAGATTTTATATATAGAAAAATATACTGTGTAACAAAAATCTTCACATCATTTAGTTTTTTTTAGTTTAATTTTATTCAAGACATGAATTTTAAAATTACTATAAAACCGCGCGCGTAAATCGTTGCAAATCAGTACGCCGCGAGGCCCTTCAAGGATTGGACGTATCGCTCGGAGCTCCGTGTGTGACCTCTAGTGAACTTTAGTGTTGAGTGCAGTTATAGTGCGACCGTGACATCTTGGTGTGATTTTGGTAAGTAAAATATTTATATTTTAATCATATTATTAATGATATTATTTTTTGAAAGAACATTTCTTTTCCAGATTCTTGTTGCAATGGGGAATAAAAGTAAAAGAGTTAAACTTACCACATCAAAACTTAGAAAAAGGGTGAATGAAGAGATTTTAGCTAAAGCTAGAGCTAAAAGGTTGGTACATTTATAATACTTTTTGCAAGAGCTTTCGCCATGCTTCCTGTATATACTAAAAAAAAATTACTAAAATATGCGAAAAAATACCTTTATTTTTTGTATTCATTTGCAAGCATTCATCATTATCCAACATCCTCAGCTTGCCGTTTCTAAGCCCAGGGTCCGGTCTATATATTTTTTATATAATTGTGTTTTTTAAATCGCATATTTAACCATACGCTACGCTTTCAAATAACAAGATTTGTGTGCTTACTGGTTTATGGTTATCTTCAGGTATTGTAAAGAAAATCTTAAAGTTAAGAGCATGGAAAATGTTGATGAAATCCAAATTGAAGAAATGGTAATGTAAAACTACTTATTCTTAACCATTTCACAGTCCGATATGCATCTATTATATCTAACTTGCTTATTGTTTCAGAATTTAACTACATCTTATCAGATTAGCCTCAGCTCAGAAGTAGCTACGTCATCTCAAACTGCAAAAGCGGCTGATTTGGTAATGTGTATGAGTATAACCTAGCTAATAATCATGTGCACCTCGTATTAGTAAAAATAAGATCTTTTAGATTTACTTTATACGCTTTAAATGCAAATGCAAAATTTATCATAAGTAAGCAGAACAATTCATAAAGTTTTCCTTTTTAGGTTATCGAAGCAGGAGTGCCGCTTGAAGCCACTGTAGTTATTGAAGGTCGGAGAGTTATAGATTTCCAATATTTTATAGAACAAATTAAAACAATCAATAACCACAATACAGCAACAGGTTGTACTATTAACAATATAAATGTAGTTAAAGAACGGAAGGACAGTTTGAAATCAACATTTATTATGAAATGCAATATGTGCAATATGCAGTTTCAGCTGTTTTCGTCTATAACATGTTCTACTAACATTGACGTCAATCAAGGTGCTGTGACAGGGGCTTTGATGATTGGGATTGGCAGGTCTAATTTGAATGAAGTGTTAGCTTCTGTAGATCTACCACTAGTCAGTCAACCGACATATGAAAAATGTCACAACGAAATAGCTACATGGTGGAAATCAGCTGCAGAAGACAGCATGCAAGCGGCTGCGCAAGAAGAAGCTTCCAAAGCTATTGCATGTGGTGACATAAAAGATGGCATTCCTGTTTTGACTGTCATAGCTGATTGTTGTTGGTCTAAAAGATCATACAAGAATAACTATTCTGCTGCGTCTGGTGTCGCCGCTATTATAGGGTACAAAACCGGAAAAGTTTTATACATAGGCGTCAAAAATAAATATTGCGTGATCTGTGCTCGAGCAGCAGTAAACAGTGTGCCGTCTAAAAACCACATTTGTTTCAAAAATCATTCAGGTTCTTCAACAAGTATGGAACAAAGTGCTATTGTAGAAGGATTTAAAACATCATTGGCGAGGCAAAATGTAATATACGGTACATTGATAGCAGACGGTGACGCTAGCACCTATAAAAAAATCTTAGAAAGCAGACCGTATCCAAACTACCAAGTCCAAAAAATTGAATGTAGCAACCATCTGTTACGAAACTACACTGGAAAAATTATTAACATCAGTAAAGACACATCTATATCTTTACAAGAAAGACGTTTTCTTACTGGTGACCGGCAAAAAAGGCTTCGGACGGCCGTCAAACAAGCAGTACGTTTTCGTAAGGCGCAAAATGTAAGCCACATTGAACAAATAATTAATTTAAAAAAAGATATCCTTAATAGCCCTTCTCATATTTTTGGTGACCATTACGCTTGCGATGGTTATTACTGCTCAGAAGAAAGAAATATGGAAGAAAATTTGAAGCCACAAATGAAAATGTTGTTTAAAAAACTTATGGAGTATGCAACCCAACTAGCTTTCCACTCTAAAAGTCTATTAAATAACGTGACAAATAATAGAGCTGAACAATTCAACAGCATTGTGGCTAAGTTAGTGGGAGGCAAGCGTGTGAATTTTTCACTAAAAAACTCATATGCTGTCCGATGCCATGCCGCTGTAGTATCCTTTAATACTGCGCAGCCTCAGTACGCAATTTATAAATCAAATTTTCAAAGGAGTCCAGGTACACTTTTTATTTAATTATTTTCATGATTTAAGTTGAGATTTAATGAATACGTCATAATGTGAAACCTTTTTTGTCTAAACTCAATAAAATGTACATGTTAAATATCCCGATATAATTAATTACAGATGAAACCTTTTTGTTTTCAACTAGGTATGACTTTAAAACGATTAGAAATGGCACGACTTAAAAGGAAAGAAAAGGGATCAAAGAATCATCGACCAAAGAGGCGATTAATTTTGGATGACAAAAAAGATTATGGGGAAGAATGTCAAAAACCAGACATGTCCGTAGATGAATACGAGGCTGCAAGAAATATATTTATACAAAATCTTCAAGAACAGGTAAAAGCTGCTAAGATGCATACATTTTGTAATGTTTTATAGCGCGAAACGATCATCCTTACTTTATTATGCTTCTAGGTCAACAACAGAGAAGAAGTGGAAAGAAATACAATTCTTCAAGCAGAGAGCGCACTTTGGCTGGAGTTGCGAAGGTGTCTTTTAACAGCATCACTGTTTGGCAAAGTTTGCAAACGAAGAAAAAATATAAGTTCCGCGCCACTTGTAAAAAACCACTTGTATTCGTATTCTCTTGATCATGTAAGCAGTATAAGACATGGGAAAACAAATGAGGCTACTGCAATTTCTCAACTCGAAAGACAATTGAATATTAAAATAAATAAATGTGGTTTGTTTATTGACAAAGATTTCGTTTTCCTGGGGGCTTCACCCGACGGCGTGTTTGAGGGAGGTATTGTTGAAATCAAGTGCCCAATTACAGCATATGGTATAGATGCCGTTGACGCTATCCACGATAAAAAAATTACGTTTTGGAATTTTGATGGTACCATCAACCGGAAACACGACTGGTTTTATCAGGTACAAGGTCAACTTCACATTGCAGACAAGCATCTATGTCTATTGGCAGTCTGGACGGGTAAAGAATTGCCCATGAAAGTTGCAAAAGTTACTCGAGACGATGAATTTTGGGCAAATGAAATGGTGCCTAGACTACTCAATTATTACTATAAGTGCTTGTTGCCTGAAATAGTTGACCCACGTAAGTGTAGGTCGATGCCACTTAGAAGCACGACCTTCTAAGCTAACTCTTTTAAAAATACTCGTACCTTACAAAATGAAATTTAATAAAAAAAAATATTTGATATTTATGTGTTTTATTTTCTTAACTTACTGGACTAACGATGAATAACTTGTTTTGTTATTTTTTGCGCAAAAGAGTAATGAACATGAATCTATAGATTGTCTATTCTGATTTTCATTTGATAAGTGCCCAAAATAGCTACTTTATTTTATATACAACTTTATTATTACTACACATTGGAAAGGAAAACTCCTATAAACGAAGGTGATACAGGCGGTTATAACAGATGCTATACTATTGAAAAGAAGTCGTTATTCTGAGCAACATCCTCCTACTAAACAAGTAATAACTAGCTTCCTTTGATTTAAATGCATTTGCATTGAAACTAATTAATTTGAATATTGTCATAATCGACGTATACGTACATGAAGACTTTTCATAAATGGCAAAAAGGATCAAGATCATTATTCCTCGCGACATCGTCAGAGTGCGCCTGGATTTCGCACTGGCGGTGCGCGGGGTGCCACGGTTTTACAAATACCTATACTCGATCCGCCGCGCGAGGCGTATACGCTCTTAATGGTTTCGATATTCGTTGTTTATGTTTAATGGAAGACATTCACATACTATTGTATCTTCCAGCAAAGGTTAGTTGGGTTTTGGCACGCAAGTATTTTTATTGGACAAAGTAACGACTACAATTAACTGATGCTTGTACAGTTTTATGGTTAAGAAGATATATTTTGCGAATATTTAATTTGCAAGCAACGATTCCTTTGTGTTCCGAAATTGTAGATTTTCTTTTCGTCTGTTCGTCGATCGCCCATGGCAGTATTGGCGTATAAAATGAAGGGGAAAACTTCTCCAATCCTTTCATATTCCTTCGGATGAAGAAGACCCGAGATAGCAAAGTATACGTATAAATAATTTCATTTTGATATAAATGGTACTCAAATTAAAGTACTTTGATCCAATTATTTGTGTTAGTGGTTTAGTAAGTAGCTGCGTTGGTTCTGTGGTATAAGTTTGTGATTATGCTTGGGTTGACCGTGAGGTAGTGCGTCTGCAGGGCTTGGACAAAGAGGTATTGTGTTTTCTATAAAAATAGTAAGAAACAGAGTTTAGGAATGTGCCTGATAGGTGGCAATAGGGGGTGGGTGACTTAAGACAAAGCGAACGAAATGTTGTTATTTCACCAACATGCTGCTGCTCTTTCGAGGACATACAAACGCGAATCTATGTATGCAATAATATGACAATATTCAGCTGACGCTATTAACTAATGTATGCATGATGCACATGTCATGTCATGGTGGCATCTGTTATCACTTTCGCTGATATAAACTTGCATTTCAAATGCATACATACATAGACTCACGCCTGTAAAATAGAAATATTAGGCAGAAGTATATAACACATTCACAATTTCGCCAGCCGTATTTTATTACCCACGTAAGCGAGCTTAAGGCTGTCTTTCGGACTCATTTCGAGACGCCTTACTGTTACTGAGATTTTAAGCAAAACATCGAATCCAAAACTTTATCATCAAGCATAAGTGCAATCTCACACCACAGAACTACAGATGAAATATTGTAAAAAAAATCTAAAAGAGATCTCGTTTGTCCTAAGCACAGTCAGGCTTAACATCTTACGTAAAGTCGCTCATGTAAGAAACATCCTTCAAATGAAATTTTCCTCAGAAAAATCATACAAAGGCACTCCAGATCCTGGATTACTGCCGATCCTGGAGGCTTACAAACATGAGTTATGTAAATCACTGTACCAAACTTCAGGCTGAAACATGCAAATTACCTCGCTTGGTGACAGCGGACTGCTACTACGAACTTCTGTCGTGTAGAATGCAAGTTCTGTAGTAAAGCACTGACAACAGTAGCACTTTCTCGGTAATAAGAAGTGTCGTGTGTGAGGTTAATATCATTGAATAACTGAGCATTCAACAAAAACATACCTATTTAAACATAATTAGACGTTGAATATATATTTTTAAATATCTGTAAGACAGATTTTTATAGTAGGTAATGTTAGCAATGTGGGTAAAAAGTCAACTGAACAAAAAGGCTTTTCAAAGTGTGTTTTTTAAAGAATAATAATAATAAGTAATAAGTATTGATTTAATAACAGGCTGTGTTCAATTTATTAAAAAAAAATTGTAGTTACGGTCATAGGTTTGGATTTAAATTAATTTTCACGTTTATTCCTAATAATTGCTCAAATGAGTATTGCCGATTTTTCAGGTTTTTGAACAAAACTACAGGTAACGCGGTAATCGCGCTATTACTAGGGCTGCGATTTGACGCACAGTATGGCTGCGGAATTCAAACATCAGAAATCTATGGGCAAATGAGCGATTGCAATGTATAGTAATATAACTACTGAAGTAAATTTATAACCTGTGACAGCATTCTAGCCTCAGAGCGTATTATTAAATATTAGTAATTAAGCTTCTAGTATAAAAATAAATCTATGCATTATATGCCAATGATAAATCCTAAAATACTGTAGTGTACATGGATAACATAGGCAAGGTCTAACTATCGTGGTTATATTTCACTACTCTTGGATAACGTAACGTAGACCTTACAACGTTAACTACAATAGTAAGCTCATGGTATGAATATTGATGCTGAATTATTTTCAGTCATGAACCATTAAATGTTTCGGTGTTAAACGGATCTTTGACCTTGAGATGGCTTTGTTTAATCAATTTAAGATTGCAATGCTCTAATTTTGGGTAATTGTTTATATTTTGTATTATTACAAAACTCGCCATGACTTATATAATATTCTATCACATACATATGTTATATAATAATGTCCTCCTGACCGAATTTCGGTCACGGCGGCCAATCTAAACGGAGACTGGCCATCTGCGCAGGAGATATTATAGTGCACAAGTGTGTGCGCAAACACAAGTGCACTCTCTGTTCCCTAACTCTCATGATCCGATGAGACGAATAATCCTAAGACCAACGGCTTTACATCCTTTCCGAGGCACGGGGGTGTCTAATACCGCCAACTTCCTAACTCCGGGCTCGTATTGAGATTTCTTAACAAAACCCAATAACTTTTTGTTGGCCCGACCCGGGATTGGAACCCGAGACTTCATGCACAGCAGTCGCATTCACTACCGCTGATATATAAAGGATAAACAGAGGAGTATAACATACACATTTTTGCAAGCTATGCTACACCTCTCATCACAAGAGGCGAATACATTTTACAGACAATTACAATTGTTACAGACTATTTATTGCGCACATTGCCAAGCTCATAACTATTACCTAATTTAAAAAAAAATAAGACACACACTTTAATCGATCCGGTTATCGTACCCAGGATTTAATGATTATCCTGAACATATGTCACGACATCAACAAGGCAATACCTATAATAATATTAATATTCTATCACATACACACAACACCATCTAGCCCAAACTAAGCAGAGCTTGTACTATGGGTACTAGATAATGGATAAACATACATATATACTTCCTTTTTGTAAATACTAACATATTATTCATAGATACACCCAGACCAAGACAAACACCCATGTTCATGCGAACAAATGTTTGACTTATGCGGGAATCGAACCCGACCTCAAGCGACCTCAGGCTTGGCAGTCAGTTACACTAACCACTACGCTATCGAGGCCGACATTATTATACATATTAAAGTACCAGGTTCTTCTCGTGGCTTCGTTCGCATAAAAGTACGTTAGGTAAGGTTAGGTAATGTTAGAAACATTACTTTTTTTAAATAAAATAGGTATAGCTTATGTTATATATCGGTGATAATATAGCTTTCTAACGGTGACAGAATTTTTAAAATCGATTTAGTCGTTTTTGTTTTAAATCGTTACAAACAAACAAAAATCATCTTTATCTCTATTTATTATATTAGTATAAATTTATGACAGGGCGTACCTACATAATGCTTTTTGTCCGTTGCAAAAACTAAACCAACAGCTTCCTAACCATGATCACTATTTTGAAACGAGAATACATTTTTAATCCTATTCAAATTAATTTTCATATACACGAACAAAACATTACACATTTCGGATTACAAAATTAACTTGCAATTACAAAATCAAACTCACCATAATTTTGTACTATATACCCTTGAAATAAAGTTCGGAATATGTTTACGTAACAGCAAAACTTAATTTTGTACACGCATGCTGACAAATGATCTCGCAGCGGGACTAGGGTGACCATTAAACACCGTCAAAGAGGCACGTGGGCAGTGTCCCAGGAATTCAGGTAGTATGCTTGACGGATGGACTGTCCACGCAAGCCGCATTGTGTGGTCATTGTTGATTTAATACAGTGTGTTTTGGATTTTTAAGTGATTAGTATTTTTATAAAAATAATAATTATTGTACAGACACTTAAAATAATATGTGTTATCTCGCATAAATGTATAATAAATTATATACTTTTATATTCAGAGAGCTATAATATAGGACCCATACTAGGAATATACTAGTTTTCCGGTAAGTCCTAACGCTTGCATACCTTTTAACATTTCTTCAAATTTTCATTGGTGGTGGTTTCAGCATATTACAATTCGGCTTGATGTTATTCAGTTCACTATAATCCCTATACACTATGTTCACTAAATAATTTGGAAGTATTGTATCGCCAATCAACTTGATGACAAAACTCTGCTAAAATTTCGAGAAAATACCGACAGTTCAAAAACATAATCGTATCACATTTGATATTCCTTGCCATACATTCTGATTAGTTCATATATGTTTCCGTTAGGGGTACTTTAAGAAAATATATAACCACGATCAAACATTTCGAGTTGCGAGATATCGCATGCTTAATAAAACAGCGACTTAACTCGAAATTTGGGAGTAAGGCAATTCGAACTCTAATCTTGTGACTATAAATTCTAATAATATATTCCTGTTAAATTATTGCAACAGAGTTGAAATTAGTTTGATCCAAAATATTCAGATAGGTCTCTGTTTTATTAAGAATGCGATATGACACTTATCGTATAGAGAACTTTCGTCTATGCCATCTTCTAACTGGTTAATTGAAATTGATCGAACGATAATCTATCCTTACAACTAGAATATAGTTAGATAGATAGATGCCAGATAAGTAATGGGACACCATGTGAATGTAATGCATATGGATCACAGTACAAGTGATTAAATAGTTTTAAATTTAATACACGGAGGCAACCGTACAGCACTGACACGCACGCGCCAACGGATGTGTTTCGTTTGGGTATTATTTTTTTTGGTCATTACTAATCTACAAATTTGTGTTACTAAGTAAAAGCTTGAGTCTTTATTATGGAGTTATTTTTGAAGTGAAAACTTCTATAGGCGCCTTGAGCACTTTTTGGGTGAACAAAAATCATGGAACTCACGTCATCGTCACCTAACGCTTTCCATGAGCTATATGTATACGGTGTATATATGTGTACTTTTTGGGTGAACAAAAAGCGTGAAACTCGCGTCATCGTTACCGCACGCTAGTTACTTAGTTTTTACTTCTATAGGCAGTCCCCAAAGACTGCCCCGCATGTTTTGTTTTTGTTTTTATGCTAATAAGGCAGCACACGCTGCAGTCTCGAGTTCGAGCCCTAGGCTCGAAACCGAACCTCTGTCTTTTCGAAGTTACGTACCTATTAAATAGTTAATTGTCACTCGCTTTGAAGAATAACATCGTCAGGAAACCTGAGACCTGCATATCTGAAAGTTCTTCATAATATTCTTGAGAATATGTGTAGTTTGTTAACCCACATTGGGAAAGCGTTGTAGACTATATAGCCTAAAGCTTCTCAAACTGAAAAAAAGCCCGTGGTCAGCAGTGGTACAGTTTATATACAGGGATGATATTAAGTAAGGCGGCAAATTCGCCTACTGTCTGCCAGATTAAGAAGTAAGTGGCTTACATTACCAGCAATATCATTCAAGGCCTTTAGCAACTGTGTATCTCCAACTTTTATCTGAACGATTATAAAACTTTGTACAAGGAGGTGTATGTATTTATAATTAACTATGAGCATTTATCTAGCGGTATTTGAGAAAAGAAAATATTTTGTTTCGGCAGCACGCAGAAAGTACTCATATATTTAATTTTACTCATGTATAAATCTAAGTCATGTATTATCTAAACACGTTCTGTAGATCCGGAGATACGGAACATCGTATGTTTAATATAAATGACGTTGTGTGTGAAATATAGCCTACGCGTACTAAATTGCGGGTAAAGGCTAGTTTTACAATTCACATAATATAACTAAGTTTACTACAGCAGCATATTAAATTAGACCCAACCGAAATTACACCAAACGGGAACGACCTGAACACACGGTATTGCAGCGATTTATCAGCGGCGTCACGGCACATTAGGCGTGTCCAAACGAATCATGTAAGATACCGATACCAGATCACGTGATAACGCAGCATGCATATTTGTTGTAGATATTTATTGGGTACCCAGTGTTTACCGTGTTTAGATATTAAATTATATACTTACCTACAAATATATTTAGGTTCATTCGTGTTAGAAATATTATATTTCTTATTTATTGGTGATGTTAAAATATATAATATAGAAGCAGATTTTTGTTTGAGCAGTAAGTCTTTGGATTAGCTTAAGGCTTAGATTAATAGTCAGGCAATATTGAAGGCACCGAGTCTCCATATCGACCGTTTCATAGGACTAATTATATTATCATTTAGTATTAAAAAGCTTTACGTGCACTTCAGGCCACGTTAGAAGATAATTTAATAGGAAATTGTCGACATTTTTATTCAGTACTATATTTAGTACTGAGAGTTTTTTAAAGGAATGAATAACAATAATACAAGCATCAGGCCATATGTTTGTTTGCCCAGGTAAATTAATAAGTATCAAATCTTTCACGTTAATATCCAGTCTGCTTTAGTTATCCTCGCCAAGTCCCGTTTAACGTTTCTCAAATGTGACCTCTAAAGCTTTACTCCAATGGTCATCGGTCTCTTTACATATTGTTTATATAATAATTATCCCTCTGAATACCCGTTATATTAGAAGAGACAATCATACGCTTGCTATTTTTTAAAATGGGAGTCACCGTGGTGCCTGCCTCCTGCAAGAATAACTTTACTCGCTGCAAGAACATAAAATTAGCTTGGGTAGCTTCGTTAGATTAAGCAAAATCTGTCTCAAGCGATAATCTCACGATACCCTATTTTCTTTGATTGGGAGAGTCCTGCTGATGGAGGTTTCGATATTATTATTTATGTCTTATTTTACGGTATGTGTATACGGTATATGTAAACAGTTTTATATATCAACGTTCTAAGCATACAACTAAGCAACTGAACTATAAATTACTAACATTGCATCTGGCCTTAAGACTAAAAAGAAAAACAAGCGACATTTTCCTGTTTACTCCCGCTAGAGGTGCACTATTGGTGCAGACCATTCATCATAACCGATCGCTATCTGCTTGTAGAGGAGCGCCCGAGATTAGTACCGTGAACATTATTATAATAGACGATTTATACAACATGATGTTACGAAAACAACGCCTAGTGGTTGTGGAATAAAGTTGCAAGTGTTGCAACTATGTGAGCAAAGTATTGGCGCTGTTTCGTTGCGATTTAGGTACTAAGTGCCCATTCAAATATTATTCAGAAAATTCTAAAGACGATTGATTTTGGTTCAGCCCATTTTCAATAATCGAAACCAATTCGTTTATTTCATTAATCGGATATGTACAGACATATTCTTGCTACATTTTTATAATAGTGTAAAATAACAGATTTCTTCGTATGATAATTCTAGGTCTACGTCTACGAACCACATAGATAATAAATGTTTCTTTGAATTGTTAATGAAAAAGTAAAATATCTCTTTGCGGGGTTGTCTATGAATTGATATATAATTGATAGCGCAAAAATAGGGTAGGGTAGGGTATCAACTTTTAATTATGCCCTATTTGGTAAAGCGGAAGGGAGTTGTCTGCCTATTAGAATACTAATCCCAAGATAATGCCAGTTACCGATCATTACTTCACAGAAGGACGGGGACGCTTGGCGAAACTGAATAAAATCATGTTAGTCACAATCAAATGGAACATTTGATTAGGAAATGGAAGCTAAAAAAGGATTAATATTAACGCCCGTATATCTATGAAGGGATAAGCAGAGGTATATGATGGCCACATATCACCAGCTTTGTTTTTAAATCCCACGTATAGGGTCGCTCAGGTGTAAGCTCATTGCCGACTACTGCGTACATTTCAGATACTGTGCTGCTACTGAAATTTTTCTAACAGGCTCAATACCAGTTACCAATCTAGCAAACTTAGTACTTTACGAACGACCATAAGGCGTACCTATTTCTCGAAACCAACGATATATTTACAATACGTATTAAAACAAAACTTCTATCTTCACAAGAATACCAAGTTTCGTACATTACCTCTTGCCAAACGACCGAAGCGAATCCGAACATACGATAGAACATACGTGCATACCCACACGTGCAGATAAGCGGTATAATGATAATGACGGCACTAAGGAAGCTAACAGACCTGCACGGTAACACAGTATGCCTATTTACGGCAGAACAATATAGTAATCGCATTTCATATAGGACGCCGTGATAACGCAACTAGGATGGAACAAAGTTTTGGAATGGATATGACAAATCTGTATAATTATTAGTTCGTAAAGAAAAACCTTGTAACCGTTTTTAAGGATATTTTGCGCACGAAGTAGTATAAGATTTGGCATAGTGAAGTTTATATGCAGAAGGGGTGAAAAAGCTAAAAGTTAGAAATGGGAAAAGTTAATTTTTATTTTGTGGTATTGTGGTCGAATTTCTATCACTAGGCGACTAACGGTAGAATATTAATAAAAGCGATGAATGTTTCCTGATACATCGCAGGTGAACGTTAAGTATATGATTAGATACATATGTCTTAAAAAAAGTCTAATTCATGAAGCTGTCATTAGAGTAAATAAAACATAGTTATACTTATGTTAAGAGGAATAAATTCACCAATAATATAAATAAATAAAAAGATTGATATTTAAAAAAAACAATTATCCTGATTATAACCTTATTATTATATTGATTGCAATTCATTGACAAGGTTTGCGACGTTGGCAATGCGATTTTGGGAGGTCTCGCTTTTGATGTCCTACTCCACATCTCCCTTATCGCTGAAAGTATATTAACTTCCCGTATAATAATATCAGTATATTATTTCCATTATCCCTTTTAATGTTCCGTAATAAACCAAATAGAACATTTATTGTTATGTGATTGAAACCTGTTATCATTGGTTTTCTAATAGCTTAACATCGAGGTAAATACTCATCATACCGCATCCACGGAGGCAGCTACATTATCATCGAACATCGTCGCACGTTGCGTAATCTGGCCGATGTCCTGGAGGTAGTAATTCTCACTCTCCTCACTGCCTTATAATACACATTGGATTACAAGCCGCGTTACCGTTTTGTACTACACAGTATTCATAGTACGGTGGTGTTATGATTTTAGTGGTAAGTATTAAATTATAGGCTTGCTTGTTTGAGTCGCCCGTAGCCAGAAGTTAAGCTAATGTACTGACCAATAAAACTACTAGTATTAGGGAATTAACTAGCTTGCTGTGTAGCCTGTCGACAATAGATCATAACTAGTAGCTTAAAATTAAGCTTACACCTGTAGCCAGCCTTATTTTTATTTGACTGTATTACTAACAACTTTATGTTTTTAGTGCATGGATGTATGTGTATAAAATTTGTGTTTTCCTATGGCTTATATTTTTTCTGTAGCCTAAATTGCATGACAGTTTATATTTAATAATATAACTTTTTCTTTCTTTTCGTGTTGTTAGTGGCCAACCTGTTATCAAGAGTTGTTTAAGTCGCCCGTAGGCTTCTGACATGGCTTAACGACTGCTGTCAATTTGGCAACAACCGGGACCGACGTTTTTACGTGCCTTCCGAAGCACGGAGACACTCAGATGAAATACCACTAAGCGGTCACCCATCTATAGACTGACCGTACCCAACGTTGCTTAACCTCGCTAATCGTTTACCGATCAGTATGTATAACTGGCTATGAGCGCCTCAAAGAAAAAGAAAAAAAGAAGAAGAATAATACAACGTAATTTTTTTTTTATCGTGTCTGTTGGATGTTCTACGTTATTTTCGGCTAATAAATACCGTTCGTTGATGCTTTTAATCTACCTTTTTAGTGTTGTCTATTTAACAATGTATAACTTGCGTATGATACTATGATATTTAAACGATATTATTGCATAATTCGGATTTCAAAAAGGCATACTTTCTTGCTAGTATCCTTATAAATGATATGCCCTTGTTTTATTTGTATATCTTATCAGGTAAATGTTCCTACTAAGTTTGATTTTGTAGTAATGTAGACGATAATGTCCACCTAGTCTACATTACAAAAGGCAAAAAAAAAAGGTAAAGCTTTGGTGATGTCATACAAGACAATACCTGAGACAGTCAATATGTGGAAGAGTCCTCTTTATGTTACGAAGAACATACCTATTACTATTTGCTTTATTCTGATTCCTGACTCTTCTACTTTCAAATTGCGTGCTTGCTCGTGCTGTTTCGATGGTATGAAATTCAGCTTTATCTAGATGAAAATAATAATTGTATTACTTTCTGCATTGCATTGTATTGACAATGTAATAATTTTAAAGGCTGGAGCCAGTGCTAAGAATAAAATTTTAGGAAGAATATAAATACCTTAAATGATAATTCATTCAGTGAGATCAGCACCTAATACAATAAAATAATATTGCATTCGACTACTGTCCGTAAACATACAAATCGGCCTGAGGCAATTTTATTGGAAGCTAAATAATAAGTCAAACCAAGTAATCTATTAGGTACCTCGTTTATTGTATTTCTTATGCTTTATATATCTCGATATAGCAACAAATATTACATTTATTAATGTTAATTACTGACGTAAAAATACGGTTTATTTAGAAGGTTAGCAATAAAACTAATTATTTGCACTTCGTTGATATTATTAATAACACTGGGGAACAGTCATTTTGCGGCATGGTAAGTTGAAATCAATTTTGTGTAAGTTCAGTATGTTGAATACGAGAAAATATCAGATTTGTTAAATTGACTCTAGTTTATGAGATAAGACTTTATAACTATACTAGCTGACTCGCGCATCTTCGTCAGCTTCACATAAGAGAATTTTGCCCGTTCTTGCAACATTTTCCATTGCTGATCTGCTCCTATTGGTCGTAGCGTAATGTTACATAGCCTATAGCCTTCCTCGATAAATGGGCTATCTAACACTAAAATAATTTTTCAATTCGAACTAGTAGTTCCTGAGATTAGCGCGTTCGAGCAAACAAACAAACAAACTCTTCAGCTTTATAATATTAGTATAGATGACTGAAAGAAGATCGAAATAAATTACAATTACATATTAAATATATATTTTAGAAGCGGCTATATAATAACTACAAGAAAGCCTTATACAGATGATTAACAAAAAAATCATAAATACGTATTAGAAAATCTTTATCTGTAAGCTTTTCTATTGTGTTTATGTTCAGGACAATCCCTTATTAAACTCGAGCAATAGTCTGCCATCATAATTTGGCTGTCCCATCGGCCTTGGTATCTTTTTTCATTGTTCTAATGTCCTGATGGAACCGTTCTTTATGTTGAATATCTCAAGAACCAGAGTCAATCCATACAAAGTAAATACATTTCGGTTACGACTGATGAAGGTGTTTATTAAAACCAGTAACAAAATTAATGTCGCAGAAAATATATATTTTTTTGTTGCCCAGTGTAATAAGCAAATGGATAGACGTAAGAATCTATTAAATAAAGCTACTAATAAGAAATTTCTAGAACAAAAATCAGTAACACTTTAACAGTGTGCAATTGACACGGAAAATAATATTCGACTCATTCGAATACTGATCAATCTATTTCTACCAACTGTTAATCGAATCATAATCGAATATTCAAAGAACGATGTGATGAGACGTCTTTATCGTGATCGAGCGTGAATAGTTAATGTAGTAATTATTTATATTTCGAAAATCATTCTAATTAATTGTTAACTTTATTTTAATCGACAATCGCACATTGGAAATGAACACGACACTCATGATTAGTAGCTGCCTTCACATTCATACCACTGGATTACTCTAATAATGAAAAGCCTCAGAACTGATCGCACGAAACATCCTTCATCAGACCAGTATCAGTCAAGCCTTGAAATGCTCATTCTTACCACTATAAAAGCAAACCCGATAACACCAACAATTATCTAGACTATAGATACGAGTATAAACAATATCCGCCCGAGGCTGATGTGATCCCATAGTGTTCGATAACAGATAGCATCGCACACCACCTTGTTCGGTCGGTTAAAAGGTCCCTTACGCCATTCACTTGCACAGCTGGCGAACTGGCGTAATTATGTATTACATGTTTGTATTGTTTTATGATGTATGCCGTTAAATGCAAGTAAAGAAGGCATATGTGTTAAATATATGTATAGTATGCAGCTATGACAGTCTATATAGGAATTCAAATCTTATTTCTTATGCTTATACTAAACTTATAAGCAAAATAATATCTTGAGTTGTATCCCTAGTAGATAGAGGGATACTCCTAGTGTCGCGGTTGACTTTATATATAATTATAATAATCATTAAACAGTATACCTTATAGGACTATGATATGATAGTCGATATAAAGACTTGATTGATAAAACATAAAGACACCGTTCAAAGACAGACCCGTTACTGTGTGCTTGAAACATTTTATTCTAAATAGTTGTCAAAATCGTGTAAAAGTACTTAAAAATTAGACGAGTGTGTGTACTACCTAAATACGAACAAAATAGTGTATAAACCGCGACCGTGCAGTGTCAACAGCCAAAGATATCAACAAAAAACTGACTAAACATTTTATATAAACGGTTAAAAAAGTGTTTATGTTTAAGTGAATGACTTTGAAATACAAAGGACAAGGTCATTGCCGTTAATACGGCTGTTTAAACTTTCTGCCTTAAGATCGAAATATTCATTAATCTCGTAACGAGTTAGCGTGGCGCATTACAGTCATCGCGCGCTTTCAAGGAAGAGGGTTCGAGTTCGATCCTGACGGGTGTCATATTTCTTTTTGTATTTATAACACATTTTACTAAGCAAAACTTCTTATAAAAGCTAAATAAACTCACCAAAAACGTTAAAATGAAATGCTCTGGTTGTTTAAAAATTTCTAAGAACATTAACAGCATAAAATGTTGCTCTAGTACCTGCGATAAACAATTTTGCTCCATGTGTATAAACACAACTTCAATGCCGTCAGAGAAGATAAAGAACTGGCGATGTCCTGATTGCTGTGCCACGAAAAAGAAAGGTGGTGATAATACCCTAACCCCTGTACGGTCAGCAGATGAGAACGTGACAATAAGAAGAAGGCATGATGAATCTTCTGAGAACAATCTTCAAGCCGAAGTTCGGGAGCTCACGGAGGAGGTACGTCTTCTTACTCGAGAAATTACTTCTTTAAAGAGACGCCTAGAAAACGCTACGTCATCCATGTCAAGCTGCCAGGCGAGATTAGAAGAATTAACGACGTCGATAGCCTCAAATGATTCTAGAATAAAAATCCTTGAAAATCGCGATAAGGAATCCGAGTTACACAAAAGAAGAGTTACGGAATTGCAACAGGAACTAAATACTCAATTGCAACAACATCTGTCCAACGAAATAGAGCTGGCGGGTATTCCCGAAACTAACAATGAAAACCTACAGCATATTGCACGTTTAGCAGCGAAGATGGTGGGCGTCGAATTGACTGACGGTGATATCGACTGGGTTTCTAGAGCTGGACCTCGTATTAAGAGTGCTGTAGCTCCTAATGATGACATAAACTTCTCCAGACCCATAGTGGTGCGCTTATTACGTCGTAGCAAAAGAGATCAACTAATAAGAGCGTCAAAAACTAGAAGAAATGTTACTAGTACTGACTTAGATTTACCAGGCAAATCGTATAAAATCTTCTACAACGAACGCTTAACGAAAGAAAACAGGTTGCTTTTTCGCACTGCACGAGCAAAAGCAAAGGAGCATGAATATGCATACTGCTGGGTCACACAAGGTAAAATATATGTCAAACAAAGAGAAGGAAAACCAGCGCTCCAAGTACGTACATCTGACGATCTTTCTCGCATATTTTGTACTCCCAAAAACTGATATAAGCCAAGCGAAATATATCACTTGGAATAATGTACGTTATAATCCTATGTTTTTAGAATCTAATGTTAGTTATTTTACTGTGCTTTATATAAACATGTATCATTTAAACTTAAAAGGTCGTCTATACATTTTTATATATTTATATTATGCTATTTTATTGTACATTCTATCAAAATCATCTTTCTGTATTGATGTTAAGCTTATGTTTTGCTCCAACGAACATACGCTAATGATTATAAAATTATATACGCGTCTCTTATGTGATGTACTTGTAAGCAATACTAAACTTTTCTATATTTGGGTGAAATGCGTTACATACCATTGTTATATCAAATATTTATTGTTTGGCAGTTATATTAATATCATATGCAAAGCCATAAAGTTGTACAATATGTATTTTGTATATAACTATGAATAACAATAACATAAATGAGGAACTGGATTCATTATGCATAAACTGCCAAACAATACCTGAGCCTGAACAAATTCAAACAGTAATTACATCACATTACAATTTTAGAGTTTTAACTTTTAACATAAGGAGCATACAAAAAAATTTTGATAATTTCTTAATTACTCTAGGAAGATTTAAAACTAACTTTGATGTAATTATCTTAACCGAGTGCTGGCTAGATGAATGTAGTGTTATACCGACGATCACAGGATATACTTCGTATAAAACACTTAAAAAAATTAATCAAAACAGCGGTGTAGTCATTTATGTAAAAGATACCTGGGACGCCCGTGTAAGTGAGCCAGATATTCACGATGCCAACTGTCTACAAGTGACATTATCAAAAACTTTCACAATATTTGGTATCTACAGACCCCCCTCGTTCACTAACACAGATAATTTCCTAAGCTCACTTGATCACGTATTGTCAAACCTCTGCAATAAAAACATAACCCTGATTGTAGCGGGTGACATAAATATAAATCTACTTTCGACAACATCTAGCCATGACATAGAATACCAATATCTTGCAGCTGAGCATGGCCTTTTTCCCGCGATAACCAAGGCGACAAGGGGTGATTCTTGCATTGACCATATCTGGATAAACAATGTTTCCGACACTGTGGGTATCATCTGCTACACTGACATAACCGATCATAATATGGCAATACTGGGTTTAGCATCAAATAAAATAAAACAAAGACCTGAAACTAGAACAAACGTGAAACGAGATATTGAAGCCATAAAGAGAGAGCTTATCGAAGTGAACTGGATGCAACTATTAGATAACAAAGATATAAACCACACAGCAAGCCTTTTCTGTAATAAACTGGCTGAAATAATAGATAAAAATACAAAAGTTATTCACGTAAGCCATTCCAAATATAATATCAAGCCCTGGGTCACACCCGGAATAATTCGATGCACGCAGCATCGAGACAGGTTACACACTAAAACACGGAAATTTCCACATGACTCTGTACTGAAGATTATTTACACGCGTTATAGGAATTTCTGTAATGAACTCCTTCGAAAATTAAAATCAGACTATGAAAATCAGGAACTCGTAAGAAACGCAAAAGACACCAAAAAATTGTGGAAAACTATAAAAAGTGTGTGCCATCTAGAAAAGAAAAATAAAGAACCTACAGATCTACTATCGCTTGAAGACAGTACAAGCACTAATGACTCTCTGAACATGTGTAATACCTACTTCTCTAATGTGGGAAAGAAACTAGCGGACAATATCCTAAATAAATTGCAATTAGACCAGGACTCATTGGCAAAAAAAAATTCAACGGAAACAAATTTTACACTCCTTTTACATACAACCAACAGATGAACAAGAAGTTGAATCTCTAATAGTTTCTCTACAAAATGATAAAGCCCCGGGCATAGACGGTCTCACAAATGTCTTACTAAAAAACATCAAAGATGCCATCCTAAAACCACTAACCATTATATTTAACTCCAGTTTGGTACAGGGGATCTATCCGGACATCTGGAAAATTGCATCTGTGTCACCAATATATAAGGAAGGCAATAAGGAACAAATAGAAAATTATCGGCCAATTTCGCTCCTACCAGCTCTTTCCAAACTATTGGAAAAAATTGTAAATAAGAGACTGCAAAGTTATTTAGAAGGTAATAGTCTTATTTCCCCGAAACAGTTCGGTTTTAGAAGAGGCAAGTCTACCGAAGAAGCAGTTAATCTTTTAACATCTACATTATCCGGTCACCTTGACAGCAAAAAGGCGAGTATAGGCGTTTTTCTAGATTTGGCAAAAGCCTTCGACACCGTGTCAATCCCAATACTCGTCCGAAAGCTGGAAAACTATTTTGGAATTAGAGGCATACCTTTAAACTGGTTCAAGAGTTATTTAACAAACAGGAAGCAGTGTGTTAAAGTGGGCTGCTACGAGAGTGATTTACAAACAACTAATTACGGCGTTCCTCAGGGCAGTATTTTGGGACCCACACTTTTCATTATGTACATCAACGACATACATGACAGTATCGACGCTGAGATAATTTGCTATGCGGATGATACTGTTATCATATACAATGACCATACATGGAAGGGTGTTTTCTCCAAAGCTGAGACTGGCATGAGAAAGGTAACTACATGGCTGCAACATAACTTACTAACTTTAAACGCTAAAAAAACAAAATACATATGTTTTCACAAAACTAAAGCGTCAGCCATGAAACAAAATTTAACTATACAGTTGCATGAATGTCTTGAATTGAGACAGTCATGCAACTGCGTAACATTGTCAAAAGCAGACAGCATTAGATATCTGGGTGTGGTAGTTGACCAAAGTCTTAATTTTAAGGAACACATAAGCTCACTCTCGTCTAGAATCCGTAAAACAGCAAATATTTTAAAATTGCTTAGGTCATCCGCCACGGCTTCTATCCTGAAGACCGTATATTATGCGCTGAGTCAGTCTTTGATAATATACTGTTTAAGTTGCTGGGGTGCTGCGCACAAAACCGTAATGTTACAAGTGGAAAGAGCACAACGCTCAGTTCTTAAAACGATGCTGAAAAAACCTTTTCGGTACCCAACAACAAAGTTATATCAGGACTCTCAAATTTTGAATGTACGCCAGCTCTTCATCTTAAAAACAGTTCTCTCCGTTCACAAGCGAACCATAACCTCTAAAGATTATGCAAAATTAATATTACTTCGGGTATACAGATTACCACTACCACAAATCAAAACCAGATTCGCTAGACGTTTCAGCCCGTTTAAGGATATTTACATATATAACAAGGCAGCTAGCGCGTGTAATATCAAGGAATGTTCTGTGGCAGAGACGAAGCAAAAAATACTCAGGTGGCTCACTTCACTAACATATGGCTCCACAGAAAATCTTTTACTATCAATACAGTAAAATGTTTATATTTATGTTGGATATATATATATATATATATGTGTGTGTATGTATGTATGTATATATGTATGTGTGTGTGTGTGTGTGTATGTATGTATATGTGTATATATATAACTTATATTCATTATGTTCTATATATTTATCTAGTATACATACAAGTACACTCGCTTCAGATGCCTAGCACATGGTTTTCTACTTCGCATGTTATTAATAGTTGTATAATTCTTTATTTCGTTACTATAACATTATTGTAATTTTTTTAGCAAATACTTGTAATAGGTAGACTTTAAGCTAAGTTAAACAAAAGCTGTTGTCCGAGCAAACAAGGGAAACCAAAAATTGTAATCGTGTCAGGTACCCACAGGACAGGCTTTGCCTAGTGTGGGGCCACAGGGTATTGTAAAATATTGTAAAGATTACTTGGCAATAAACCATTTTTTTTATTTATTTATTTATTTTTAATAATATAGATCACTTTAAAATCAGAAAAATCTTAAATGCACTTGACACACACTGACAAGATTAGATATATTTTCTTTTGCTTATGGTTCTAGAGATGTTCGTTATGTAGTGAGAAACTTTATTAATATTCATATTACTAAGAAAACCCAGATCTAGACTGGGTCTCTTAGGCTCTTTGAAATTGCATAAACTTTTGTTGTAGTGCCTCGTTGATCGTATGGAATACTTTTGCGTTTATACTGAGTAAGGACCCGGTTAAGATTTTCGGGTCGAGCCAAGTTATAGCACTGTTATAGGGCTTTTCTTATACAAGATTTTTAGTGACAACTGGGAGTCTTGAAGTTGACTCAGTAGACGATAACAGTCAAAAGATATGTTTTATTACATGGGGCATTGCTGACAGACATTGCTGGCAAAATATAGGTGTGATACAGCTATTCCAATGCTCGTCTTCAAAATTTAACTGTTTTTTGAGCAGTAGATATTGACTTGCTGTATCCAGTCATAGTCAATTCAACCTTAAAAACTCTTGGCCATCACTAGCATTCAGTGGTGTCACTGGGAATAGGTCACATCATAGGTAATGCCCCCTGACATCAGTGGTGGTGTCATTTGGTGGTGTCAGGGGTAAAGAACGCTTGCCATTACCTTCGGGATACAAACCTTTGTCCCGTGCGAGAATCGAATTCATAAGTCCTGATATATGTACGGTCAGTATTGTCTGCACAGATGGTGTAGTAATTTAAGTGGTCGTCTTGCAACTACTGCGTCGATTGTTGTGGGTTCGATTCCCTCACGGGGCAAAAATTGTGTGCTCCACAAATAGTTGTTCCGAGTCTGGGTGTTCTTTGTGTCCGTTGTTTGAATGTTTGTAAAGTCCCTGGCGGAGATTTCTAGTGCGGAAGTTGTCTTTTTAATAACGATAACGAAGTAATAGGGTGAGCCTCTAAATACTTAGTTCCCAAGTGGTCGAGATGGACCCCCAGGGGTCCACGGGAGACTCGATGGGGTCTACATCGGAGTGACAAAAAAATTGGGGTTCACAATTCGTAAGCTGGGGTCCACGACAAATTTATTTGCTTTTGGTATTGAAGAAGTAAAATGTTGGCTTGACTTCACCTACCAATGTAGGCAGGTAATATTTTAAGAATTTCAGCGACTGTTACTTGTTTAAACGTCGATCGACGGATATTTTGAGGCGCTGAAGTCGCGAGAGTTTCTAAAAACAAAAAATCTTCAGCCCGTAGATGTTAAAATTTTTGAATTTTAACCCAATTTAACTTTTTGGTCCGAATATACCGATTTTACTTAGGGGATTAAATTTCTAGCTGCAGGAGGTCCACCGAAACCAGCTAAATTTTGAGAGTGGTCTATGAGAAAAAACGTCTGGGAGCCTCTACTCTAAACCATTGCTCTACTATGCTTGCTGCTGCTGTCTTTTAGTAGTTTTAGTAGGTATAATAGTATAATTTAAAGTAAATTTCAATACAATGAATTTGCAAGCAGCAGCTGTTAGTTGTTGCTGCAATTGCATTTGGAATCATTGATCTCGCATGATCACAACTGCCACTAAACTCGTGAAAGCAAAATAAATTTAAGATTATCATCCATTCAAAACATTAAACGCTAAGAAATAACATAGCATTGTATCACGGCTGTATATCAACGATAGGTTAATCTTTGACGTATCACAGTCCTATTTAATAGCAACTGGCGATTGTCGATTAAACATTCGAATGTATTCGATTGTTATATAGATTCAAATTTAATCGAATAATATTGATTGGTATTTGAATGTATCTATTATTTGTTGATTAATTATTACTTTTTATTGTTTTGAATGCGGGCTCATAAAATTTGATGGCATATATTTAATCTCTGTTAAAAATAATATGCCTCTATCATAGAGGTCTTTAAAAAACAATTGTTTTACTACAAAGTTCAGAATCACAAAAATCTTTCGGACTCGGAGCAACCACTTATGGTTAATATATTGATTGATAATTATCGCCTGCTCCGTGCCTCGGAGAGCACGTTAAGCTGTCGGTCCCGACTGCCATGAACATCTATGGCAGTCGTTATTGGGGAAGTCAACACAAAAGATCCCACTGGGTCGAAGTGTCGCCGGCCTGTACCGACTGGCCTCCCCCCACACAATATAAGATAGATAATAAATTTTTGTCATGTGTGGAGATCTTATACAACTCTGGGGGTAGTGGCGATGTGCAATATGATCACTTAAGCCATTGTGCTATCCAAGTAGAATAACAGTTGTACTTTGTCTAGCACATTATATTGCTATTGAGTATCTGCCTCCGCGGCGCAGCGGTAATAAATGCGCCTGCTGTGCCTAAAGTCTCGGGTTCGAATCCCGGGTCAGGCCAACAAAAATTCATTAGGTTTTTCTGTTAAGAAATCTTAATACCATCCCAGAGTTAGAAAGTTCGCGGTATTAGATACCCCGTGAGCGTCAGAAAGCAGATAAAATCGTTGGTCCTGCGCCTGACCTCTCTCCGGTCGTGATGAATTGTCATCCCATCAGGTCATGAGAGTTAGAAAACAGAGAGTTCATTTGTGTTTGACACAAATATCCACTATAATATCTCTTGAGTAGATCTAGTCTCCAATAAGATTGGTCGCAGTGTCCGAAATTCGGTCGGGAGGACATTATTATTGCTATTGAGAAAACTCAGCAACAAAATCCGACAACAGTTTTCTTAACTTGGATATAAAGACCAAGACTTCACAAGTGGTAGCTGTATGCGCTTGCGCTACGCTAGTAAAATTCAAAAACTAGCTAAGGAGGTCACAAATAAACAAAGCTCTTTTATCAAACTGTACCACACTGCACGACGCGTGGTCGGGTAAAACTCTTTCATAAATGTCACACTTATCAGTAAATGCCACGCCAATCTAATCACGAGACACGACTTAAAAATGGATTCAAAACGAACATTTATTCATGTCCCATCGCGCATATGAATTATCTCTAAAACCGTGACTGATTCAGTACATTTTCTAAACACACGGAAGCTTAAAAATCCCGCCACCCAACCATCAATCCCGCGCAATTTATTACACGACCGAGCGTAGGAGGCAACTAAATATTAAGTGTAACCAAGTACCTCTTGAATTTTAAAACTTCCTACCTATAATGGTCAAGATTAAGAGCATTGTTGCCTCGGGAGGCGCATAGAATAAACGCTTATTAGAATTTATACTCGGCTAGTTTACCCGCAGCACGCGTTTGATACTGCGCTCGTTTTTTAGAACACCCCAAGACTATCATCGGTTTTATTAGAGGAGGAAATATGGGAGCGCTTTCTACGTCAGAAGGCTTGTTAGCGGCTCGCTCCGGGCTCCCGAACGGAAAATAGGATAATTCTCTAATGTAATTCGTGCTGTCGACGAGATATCAGCCTCTGGTGACGTCGTATCTATGCTTACGCGCTCTGGTTAATGGTCAGTGCTCTAAATAATAGTCAAGGTTGTTCAGTAGCGAACGGTGTAATAGGTGGGTATCTTAGGGCGGAGTTGGATAGCTGCGCGGTAGTTGCGAAACGCTCGGCGGAATTCGCTCGAGTGGGGGACACGTTAGAACGCACCTTTGCGTTTTAAACACAGCAATTGGTCCGGTATTTGACAGGTTGATATATGTGTAACGGTTATTTGAAAATAACTGATACAACTGAATCAATACAATTCTATCATTAGCCAGTTAATTTAATAGCGATATCGTATTTCTTGTAATTACGTTGGGTTATGTTTGGCGTTTAAGTGTTAGTTGGTGGTTTGGTTGGCCAATGTTGGATATAATATGCAGAACATTTGCATACCGTTTTGGTGGCTGCATGTTAGTTGGTAAATTGGTGATTGTTGTTACATTTTGATTGTGATCTTGTCTGCTAACTTGTATGAGCGTATGTCTATAAGGCTTATATTTTGATTGTGATCTTGTTGAGTAATAACCTTTTGATTATAAGATCGATATTCTGTATTCGACTTGAGTCGCTAGTCTAGAACGTTCAATTAAGTATTGCTTCCAGCTTGAAGCTCGCCCATTATATGTAATTTCTGTCATCTATAAATAAATTATTATATAACAATTTGCGTGAATACTCATAGCTTAAGTTATGTCTTGGGGCTTATTAACAAACAAGTATGATTAAATAATATCCTTATGTTTGCAGTATTCTACATAGGCTAATAAATTTACGTCAATTAATTTGATTTATAAAATTAATATATAATAAATAAACGTCAATATTAAAAATGTTAACCGAATATACCGATTAGGTCACTAAAGTTTTGGTGGTCATTTGTAATTGTTGCAGGTATGTTTTTCAAGGATATAAAATAAAAACTTATTCGCATGGTATTAGGATTGTAAATGACTTTTCGTATGAGAAGTCGCATTTACAATCATAGGTAAACTATAATAAAATGAGCCCTATTTTTAAATTACTTTTGAAAAGGCAATCGATGAAAGATTGCCTCAAAAGTTTCCTCTACATCCAAAATTTCTCAATCTTGGTGACTATTTTAATACACCTGTTCATCCAGTATCATGATTAGATTAGCCCTTGTTTTTTAAGTGAATACTAGTGAGCGATGGCGCAACTGCCAATCACAAGGGCCTATTACAATTGCTATAATCTTCTTTCCTATTCTTTTCGTGTGGTTAGTGGCCAACCTGTTGTCACGAGTTGTTCAAGCCGCCCGTAGGCCTCTGACATGGCTTAACGACTGCTGTCAATTTGGCAACAACTGGTACCGACTTTTTACGTGCCCTCCGAAGCAGGGAGACGCTCAGATAAAATACCACTAAGCGGTCACCCATCTATAGACTAACCGCACCCAACGTTGCTTAACCTCGCTAATCGTTTACCGATCAGTAAGTGCAAACTGTAAATGATTTTATAAAAACTTCTGTCTGTCTGTAGCTGAGCAAAGTCTAGCAAATGGAGCAGATAATAATATCAGCCCTGTGTTAAATTGTCCCACAGCTGCTGGGCACGGGCCTATTCTCAGTGTAAGAAGAGTTAGGCCATAGTCCACCACGCTGGCCCAGTGTGGGTTGGCAGACTTCACATATTTTGAGAACTTTATGCAGAACTCACAGGCATGCAGGTTTCTTCACAATGTTTTCTTTCACCGTTAAAGTAATCGATATTAAGCAAATATAGTACACATAATGCAAGTAAGTGCTTATTATCATGACCACCTTTTATATGCCAGTGACTTAAAATTAAGCTGAACCTCACAATGTCCTGACTATTAAAGGGCCAGTTAACCCGAAAATATCCGGGCCGGTTGAAAATCTCTGATCCTTCGTTTCATACGTCGTGAGAGGGAGGACCAACATTTTTAATTTTATACTGTCTTAATCAACAGGTCAGATACAAGAAAATGACATATAACTACAAAAATAAGTAGGTTAGAGTTTTAGCCTCCAATCTGTGTATACTTAAAGGTATTTATGTGTTTCTTACTGTTGACATACAACTAACGATATGGTGTAATGATACCGTTTTGTTTAAGGCGAACTAGTTAACGTTTAGCGTTTACGATTAGTATCATATTATTGGTACAACTGAAGTAAGTAGCAATTAAGCATATGGCCTGCCTGGTAGGTACTTATAGTAGACTTTGCTTGCGTCTAAAATTCGTTGTTTTTCTTACTGGGTATATTTCCTGTTTTAAGTATGAGTACCCACAAATACTGCAACAAACCCACCCAAACACAGAGCAACTATAAGTGGATCGAACACGTTAATATAGACTCATAAAGAGAATTCAGTGGAAAAGAAAAGTGGTGATAGTAATTTAGTGACGGCTTACACGTAGAAGAAGCAACCTTGTTAGTAAGAATTCCCAGATAGTAAGAATGCCGCAGGCATATATAACACCTGTTTCTTTTTACCTAAAATAAAACTAAATAAATAAGACCTAAAACTAAGACCCTCTAATAGACGTCATAGAATTCCTCCGCATCATAGTTGACTAGTAGTGTGTCCAGAAGACTGGCAGAATTGCAACGTTGAATGGCAATGCTTATTTTATCCGCGAAATAAAAACCAGCCCTCTGATCACGGGAAGCGTCGATCAAGCTCTATGCTATTTCTTTATATAGAGTAGACCATGACCTTAGCGTTTCGAACTCAAAGGGCTCAAAGACATAATCTCCTACCAGGTTTTGGTATTTGCGCCGTTGAGGAGTCACTGTGGATGCAGCAGCATCGCCAGCATAATCCGCAGTGCCGGTCAGGTGCGATGGCGCAAGAGTGTCGACACACTTTTCTTCCTTTATTAATTCCCATAACTGAGAGTCAGCAACATGGAAGTGACATCAACGGTAATAAATATGACCACAAGATATGGTTATTGCTTACCATATGCCAAGTTAAATGTTTGTTTGCCGCCTTAATTGTTTATTAAACATATCGGGATAGTATTTTAGAGATAGGTGCTTTGCTTCGTTTTGGGGGCAAATAAGTATCACCTTACTTACTCAGCAATTACTGTGATCAATTTTAGCAATATAATTTCTGCTCTTCACTGCTCAGCACTCTCTACAACCTTCTTAAGCTACCTTTAAGAATGAATAAGGCCATAATCGTAACTTTTACCTGTTACGTGAGCCTTGGCAGACTATACACATCTATGAAAGCATGAAGAAGAATTTGACACGCAGATTGCCTAATGATATCTGCTTTCACTATATAAGCAGGTAATAATTCATATCCATGAAAAGTCGATTTCGGCTTTAGATTTCTACGTGGCGGTCCATACTAGGCTATGATTAATCTCTATGTATATTTACTGGAATTTATGTTTATTTTCCATATAAAGCGTCTATAAGTAATCTTGGTTATAGAATAACTTTTACTTTCGATGTAACACCGCCTTAAGTATAACTGCCATGCTTATTACGAATGTACTCATTATGTGCGGAATGTCAGACATGCATGTGTTTATACTAACCATGGCTTGCAACTGTGTCACGACTCTACTGGCCACTCTCGGTTTCGTTTCAAATCGATATGTATCGATTTGTAAACAATCGATATAAGTTAGCAGGTTTATCACCGAAGGGTTAGTCAGAGGTGAACACGACACCTCGATTTCGTCATGCTGATGTGTTGTACACTTACGTAATAGAGGCGAACCTCTTGTCATATACCGATTGTCTCTATTGTTCATGGGCAGTGAATGTCTCTGGTGTGCTGTCTCGGTTTTGGTTTTAGACGCAAAATAAAAGATATTGATTTGCAAAGAAATTCGAAATAGCAGCATGGAGTTAAGAAATTGGCGGGCCTCGGAAAGCACGTAAAACCGTTGGAGCTGCGCCTGATTTCTCTCCGGCCTCTTGAATGGCTGTCCCTGTCCTTATAAGAGGTAGGGGGTCAGAAAATGCACTTGTGCATTATAGTATATTATGCGCCGTTGGTTATTCTAAGCTTGACCGTGACTTACATTTACATGACTTTATTATTATATGCAAAGTTCCAGTATCCGTGCAAATTCCTAGTATTTAACATTTTCTAACCTAGGTATTGAATATGGGATCACACGATCAACAGGTGTAAAACGTGCCCTCAGACGGCTAGGGCAATGGAGCTGTAATAATGTTCACAAAAGGATCTAAGACACACTTACAAACGCTTGACGGTTGGTTATTTATGTACTTTGTTTTTGTCAACCTGTCAAAATTATAATATTTTACCTCATGGTAAATTGTTAATATACCGATGGTTCATTCACACATCACCTACAGTATAAAACTCGACGTGTACAGTTTACCATTACAATAAATGACGTAACAGAAGAGAATTGTCAGTCTTTACTCTACAGCCATTCTATTTTACGCCTTGTTTAAAGAGACCAAAATTTAAATAAAATGGAAACATGCGCTGGTAATAATTTCTAGATTTTACCGCATGGCTATGAATAAGAAGCAATGATCTATTTGGTTTGTTATGGCATAAATCGTAGGTATTGTGTAAAGTGACACATGTCTGAGTGAATAGCTAGTCCTATCTTTTTGTTCAATTACATCGCCCGCATTAAGAATAATGCCTGATTCGTGGGAGACTTTACAAACATTAAAAAAATTAATACAAATAATAACCAGATCTGGAAAAATTATTTGTGAATCACACAAAAATATTGTCACGTGTGAGGATCGAACTCAAACACTTAGCGCAACGAGGCGACTACTTAAACCACTCCGTCTTTCGTGCAGTTCTTAAAGAAAGCGAGAAAGCGAGGAATTAGTTGGAGAAGCTGTTCTGAACAGTTACCATAGTATAAACGTGGTATAAGCCATATATCTTATTTTAATAGAACTCTCTATAGAAGCCTTGAAGAAAAGTTACAACAACAACATTATGTCCGTGCTTTAGCCAATTGAAAGACATTATCGTCAGTCGTGCTTAAATTTACGGCACCGGACTAACAACGCTTTAATTTGTAAGACTTTATCGAAGGTAAATCACACATAATTAATTACTTATTGTGAAAATATAGCAGCTTTTCCGCAAAAATAGCACGTTATACAGAAACTGCGTTGATATGCAGTAATTTTGTACAATAGTGCAGTGTATTGACATATTGTTTCTATAAGCAAATGGATACTGGGCGACCACTATCCGTAGATGATTGCTTTAATTTTAATGATGTGGTATTATATAATACTCTAAATAATAACAACCCGCACTGGTTCAGCGTGGTAGACTATGGCCGAACCTCTCACTCTGAGAAAAGGCTCGTGCCCAGCTGTGGGACAGTTTATAAACAGGGCTGATATATTGCATATATAATATTTTCAATATAACAAAGAAACATGGATGAAGATTATCCATGAAATTTGAATCTAAGGCGATGCTATACTTCATTTATCGTTAGAACTACACGGACAGAGGCAAATTTCAATTCCTGACATAGGACCACGAATAGCTCAGTTGGCAGAGCGACGATACGATATGTCGAGGTCGCGGGTTCAAGTCCTATATAACCAAGATAAATCAGCTATATATTCAATTAGAAATCAGATATAAAGTGGATGTCGTTGACCTGTTAATGTCTAGCCAGTATTATTTCAGGTGTTTTGTTAAATAATAAAGTTGTTTAAACTTTTGCCTGTGCGGATAAATACTGCACAGGACAAAGGTGTTATTTTAATGTTTGTGTTATTCTCAAAGCGTTGAGTCTATCGAGTCTATACTTCTTTTGTGACACAATAATTATGTCCTACGCAAAACTTGTTTCAAGTCTAAGAGATTCATGTGTCTGTTGTTTTAATGTTTGTGAAGTTCGTCGCAAGGCACGTAATTCTTCGTGTGATATTCTCATTTTAAATGTAAAATAATGATAAAGAAGAGTAATCTCGTTCGGTCGAGTTTCATATTGTATGTATGATACATTTCAGTAATATCTAATTCTGCCGTGGTAATCAAGAGGGCAGTATGTCAGAAAAGGCAGTTTTAGAAAACAGCGTGCAAAGATTTTGTTACAATTTTATCGTTTGTGATAAAACTATATACTTGATTTTTATGTTCTATATAACAAAAGAAAAATATATATATATCGTTTACAGTAGAGAAGCATTCTAAAGGAGTAATTTAAAAAAATGGCCATTCTTGACTTACTGCCTTTTCGATTACCACAGCAGAATTATTTATAAGCATGTCGATACCACTCAAATTTAAAAAAAATACTATTGCCTTTTTTATAGGCATGGACATTATAGGTACAGCTTTCACTATCTGAGATGTATCCAAATGCACGTAAACACACCTTATCGATTTTAATCGATTCCATGTCCTCAGGGATGTTCCCTTTGCATACGTTAAAGTGTATTAGAGCAATTTTCTCGAGAACTCGATTTGCAGGCCACAATGACATATTGACAGGGGTGTGTAGTATATAACTAGAGATACCGTTACGGAAAAGTCGGGTTTTGATGGAATGTGTCATCAGGAGCCTAAGGCAGCAATTACAGGCGGCTGTCTGTCTTACCGTAGATGATTTAAAGCGGCTGATAATGGCTCAAGGCGGCCTCTTAACATAAACTTTGAGATAAGCAGATCAGTGTGCAAACACTGTTGCGGTCAGTGACGTGCGTTTTCGAGTCTTTTTATTTAAATGCAAAGGTAATAAGATGCTACGCTTATTTGTTATATATGTTTGTGAATATTATACATTGATATAAAAATATTACATTACTTTAAAGTTGATACGTACAATTTTGCGTGTGCATATTATTATTCCTAAAAAGAAGCTGAAACGTTTGTAAAAAGCAAAGACGTATTGAGTTGCAGCAGCACACCAGCGGCAAGACACAATACGTTTTTAATTATGTCTGGCATTTCAAGATTTGACAGCTAAATAGTATGCTAGAAAAAAGGTAAATATATACACAGCAGTTTTTGTATTGTGACAAACCACGATAAAATTTTATTGCAATGTATAAGTAACGCTTAGTTTATACTATATACCGTACAATGGAAAGTAGTGAATATATTAACTACTTACCATTGTACTATAAGGATAACTAGATATTTGCAGGTCAAACATATTTAATGCATAAATCTCAAAATACTATAGAAAACGGGCTAATTATTCAGTGGACTTTTTATTGATATCATCCAATATACTAGTAACTTCAGTCCTAAGGTATGGGATAGTTTTCTGGGGAAACTCGACGGACAGGGGCATAATATTTAAGGCACAGAAAAGGTGCAACAGAGCTATGTTTGGGCTACGAGCAACTGACTCTTGTAAGCCATTTTTCCTAAAATTTATGATACTTACAATGCCATGCCTATATATTTATGAAGTATCTAATTTTGTTAAAGCGAACCCACACTTATATAACCTAGCGTCAACAACTTATAACAGGAAGCAACGTGACATATATCGCCTTTGTATGCGGCAGACCAGTACAGACTTAATGCATAAAAGCATATTTCATATGGCACCTGTGATATATAATAAATTACCAACTGACATAAAAGCAATGAGTCTTAAATTATTCAAGAAAAACTTAATCTTATTACTAAATAAATGTTATTATGATTTAGATGATTATTTGAATGATAGTCTTAATTAAAATAATTTATGTTTGACTAGGTTTGACTCTAATTAATGATTAAATATGCAATGAATTTATATTCTTCGTTCTATTCTAAATATGTAATTAATTAAATTTATTTTATATTCTTAGTACATATAAAATCTATGTGAATTTTGCATGCCACCAGGCCGAAACACTTGAGACATATATACGGACTTGTTAACATCGTTGTAACAGTGTTTTCTGCGAAAATAAATCATTTCATTAATTTCATTTCATATAATTTCATCATTTCATTACTTTATTTGTGTAAAGAATCTTTAAGAAACATAGAATATTTAAGAAGACTGATATGACTTGGTATGATTAATCAGTTATCAACAAAAATAATGACAAAAATAGTTTGAGAATTGCAAGAATTAAATGCTATATAGCCTGTTGCATTAACAAAGGCAAAAACAGAGAGCTTAAATAAAAATATGAAGTGACTAGTATAAAGTTTACTTCCAAACTAGACTAACGATTTGTTCCTATAAACTGCCTAATATTGTAACTAAACAACGATACCTCTAACAAACGGACCTCTTTAAATATAAGAATATTTTTTATATAGCAAGAACATTTGTTTTTAAATTTCTGAATAAAAAAAAGAATTTGGACCAATGTTCCAACCATCACTAAATATAGTATCGATAACATTTACAACAACTTCGACTACCGATATCGATACCTTTATGAATATGTATACCGTTCACTTACCATACATTACCATGATATATATCACACAGTTTCTAATACTCAATAATTTATAGTACGTCACACATTTCACATGAAAATTATATTGAACGCGAACTTTAATTTACTAGTCCGGGAGCCCGATCGTATCGATGCATCGGCCAATTACGGGTTGAATCGTTACTGATTTATACGATAATGATGGGACACTAGTTCCATTCACATACGAGTATACTCGGTTATGTCGCCGTTAAGTGCTCAATTTTATTGTTTAGTCACATCACTAATTTTATTGTTTTGTATAGTGATTACGGCAGTCTTTGATTTTGTTGTCAGAATGCAGATTACATTATGTACTTACATAGAGACAATAATAATATAATATAATATTCTATCACATACACACAACACCATCTAGCCCAAACTAATCAGAGCTTGTACTATGGGTACTAGACAATAGATAAACATACACGTATACTTTTTTTTGTAAATACATACATATTATATATAGAAACACCCAGATCAAGACAAACATCCATGTTCATGCACACAAATGTTTGACTTGTGCGGGAATCGAATCCGCGACCTCAGGCGTGGTAGTCGGTTACACTAACCACTACGCCATCTAGGGCGACAACTTTGACATTGATCTTTAATAAGGATGACTCTATGAAGTGCATTACGTAGTTAGTAATTCTATAAGTACATACATAGCCACACACCTACACTTCGCTATTACCTAGCTTAATTTCCAGATCTCACAGAATAGCGAGTGAGTCTATTACCAGACACCGAGCTGCTAATAGAAAAATTGAATAACACTTTGTACGGCTATAGTGTATCAATGTTAATGATAAAGTAGAGTGTAACCTTAAAACTACGAAGCTAGGTATCCTGATGTTTGTGCAGGAACAAGATGAGACGAGTTACAATAATGTTTTATATTTTCTAATAGTTGCAAGTACCGCTCTAGCAAGTCCTAATAAAATTTACACGATATATACGAATATCTTAAGTTTAATTTATTTAAATTATATTGTCGGCTCTGTATACAGGGTGATTTTGAAATCGTGTAATTCTTTTTAACCACGCATTCTACTGGTGATATAGAATAATCCTGACCATATTTTTCTTAATTAGAGTAATGGTTTCGGCAAAATTAGAGTACAGATTTTTTTTATGAAATGATTTCATATAGTCATATTTTAACCACCTGACACAATCTTAATATTTTTTTAATTTAAAAATAATAACATAACAATAACTGATGTCGTAAATAATAAGGGGCAATAAAAAGGACCGCCCGTTATTATTTACGACATTAATTATTAATATGATTTTTTATTTTAATTAGTAAAAAATTAAAATTGCCTCGGTTGGTTAACATATGACTATCTGACACCATTTCACGAAAAAAACGGAATAATAATTTTTCAAAAAAAATAAATCTAATTAAATAAAAATATGGTCAGGGTTATTATATATCACCAGTAGAATGCGTGGTTAAAAGGAATTACACGATTTCAAAATCACCCTGTATAAGCTGTCCTGGACCAGAGCACAGGCATGTTCTGAAACATTTCTTTTTCTATTCTCTTTCTTCAACAAATGCGTAGATTATGACTAGAAGAAGATAAAAAATGGTACAATAATGATGAACAAGAAAACCATCTTCGATCATGATCTTTAGTCCAATGGTAAGTTTTGACAAGAGCAAAGGAGAGTATAAGCGATTATAAAGATAAATAAGGCAATATAAGAAATTACCAAAATACGTATTTCACACTTTGAATGCGACATTCCAACAACCGAGTCGGTAGGTCGGTATATCGATTCTCGTGTGCGGAACTCGGGAGTCATGTGTGTAATTATGAGGTTTGCTTCGAACTAAGAAATATGGCCGCCGCGGTTTGACATGTTATTCTGTAATTCATTTTGAAGTGAATAATTTTCGTTAGTTTTATTCAATCCGTGGGATAATATGATAGGTATGAAGGCAAACGAGTTTAAAATATATTTGAGGCATTTGGTTTTGATGCGAGACTTAGGACTGGCAGGATGCTGCAATGGTCGAAGTTACTTACTAGTTATGTGCCATTCTTATGTAGGGCGTCTAAAGAGTTGTTTAAGAGCACTGAGCTGGCAATAAGAAATTAGTTGTGTTTGTGCAAGAAAAAGGTTTAACATATGGGATGAATAGCAAGAAGTGTGAGAAGTAGTTATGTAAGCTTCTGATACTTGTATTTGTTGGGCAAAATGCAATTAAAGTACCAACTACTCTTACGCCAATTTCCTGTGAACTTCTCAGCGTGTCAATCGTAACTTTACCAAACATTTGGTGACAGGAGGATCTAACTATTACCTCGGTCGGTGAGCAGAGAGAACTGCTTTGCTTCCATTTACAACCATACACTTCATTTACAACCATACACTTCATTTACAACCATATACTTCAATGATACTATCGTAATCAAAATAATCTATTAAACTATACAAAACAGTAGCCATCTAATAACACTATTACACCACTATTAAAACGATATCATGTACATCGCAATGAATCAAGAATAAGTTGTTAACTATAAATAAAAATAAAAGGCTCTTAAAAAATCAATTCACCGTTCAGTGCACCACGTTTGAATGGCCGGCGGCCATATTGATTTATATCTAACAAAATTGTTATTAATCACGGAACAGTGAGAAATAATTTATAGAACTAGTATATTCGCACATATTTATGTCAAAATCTATTTTATAGGTTTATTTTTGGTATTTTTATGAATGGAAGATTCATCTTTGAGTAAACGTGAGATCTTGAGATCTGTTTTGCGTAGAGATGTCTCGTGCTGCTACAGAGAATTTCGTTTAACAAACTATGATGAGCGTTTTAGCTACGAGTTAATAAGAATACTAGTGATTTGTAATAAAAATTACTTTTCCTTAATCTTATAAAAAAAATGGCAGAAAATATCTATTAGCATTTGCTTCCAGAGAAGCGGCAGTATCCCGATAGATAAGGCATTGGAGTTTCGTGAGGTCGCGGGTTAGAATCCCACCCTTGCACCGACGTGAACCATTGCTAACACAAGTATTCTAATTTGGACGGAGGGGTTAACAAGAATACCTACTAGTAATTTGTAACCCAAATTGATAATTTATAGCTATACTTAAACTATAACGAGGAAAGATTAATGTTTTGGTATATTGGTAAGTAAAAAATAAACTAAACTCAAATTAAACTGAGAAAGTACTGGACAGTTTTTTGAATTTTCTTTACCATTAAAAAGCTACTATATTCTGAAGTAAAATTAACTACATAACATCACGCTGCGAGCCAACGTAGTAGAAAAATAATCACAAACGTGGATGAAACAGCGGGCGACAACTATTATTTAATCTATACGCATAAATGTGAAAGTCTGTGAGGATGTATGGATGTTTGTTACTCTTTCACGTAAAATCTACTGAACCGATTGCGATGAAACTTGGTATGTAGATAGCTGGAGATTTACACATAGGCTAGTTTTTGTCCCGATATTCCCATGGCAACGGGACTTAAGCTTAAAAAATACATCTTCTTTCCCGTGGCAAGGATTATACTAAAAGACTCTGTAACTCTTATGAGGTCATGGTATCTACAAAAACATTTGATATTTAGCTTACTTACGTATCTCAGAATAGGCCAGCCGCAGTATTGCGGCATCTTATGCTAGTAATGAGCTGTTTGGCCGTGGTGTATGCGGCGATCTGCGATTACGTTCTATCTGCGTACTTACATATGAGAGAGGGGAATTATTGCACCTGTGTAATGTGTAGTTATATATGCCTGTATTTCGACAAGCAGTGGTCGCAAGATAGTCGCTGAATTGAGCTTTGTCTGGATTTCGCAATGGTTGATGTAGATCGTTTTATGTTTAATGTTGAAGATTGGAATCTTGCTTGGTATAAGTCAACCAGAAAAATATGGTGCGACAGTCAGATCAGTTCCCTGTCTCAATGGCTCCGTAGTAGTGAATCTGACGGATGTGTTTGTAGTTGCAGTCTCGTTCAGTCAAAGTGTCATTGGCATTTTCTGTCTAGAAATTCTCCTAAATAGGCCAATTTGTTAGCTGCTGTATCGATACAGTTATTTTCATACGCAACTTAGAGTAAGAAACCCGCTGTATTAAGAAAAATAAAATACTGTAGAAAAGACACGATAGCCTAGTACAATATCGTTGAACTGTCACACAGAAGTCTCGGACACCTGACCTTTAGGATTTATGTACGTATTAAATGACACATTGTCACTGTCTTTAATAATTTCAAACACTCAGTATGTCTGAGAGTTTCCCAAAACGTTCTCGAATATGTGTGAGGCCTGGAAATCCACATTCAGGCAGCTCGGTGGACAGTAGCATAACCCTTTTCAAACACAAGAAACCTGTGTCTAGTAATAAGGCATTTTATAATCAGATCAGATAATCTAATTAGCCATACGCGCTCATAATAGCATTTTCAGGTACCCATTTCAGAAATAACCTCCAATTAATAGCTACAAACCTAACGATCTGTATCAAAATAATCATGTCAGTAAGCATTTAATTACGAGTGTCGCAAACCTTGCCTACTCAATATTACGAGACTAAAGTTTTTCTAAACAAAATCGATTAGGTGGACAATGTAGTGTTGTAACGATTCTGATCGATTATCAATTTAACACTAATGTGACAAATTGTGTTGTTAGATGTTTTTATTTATTCGATTAGAAATTTTGAAATGGTTTTTGATGTTAGTGAAGTGAACCTAAATACAAGTAGAAGATCCATTCAACGGAAAGCAGACTTTATTGGCATCAGGCATAGTTTCAATGTTCATGTTTAACTAAAAACTCTCTAAAACCAATAACATTTTGTCTATTTATTCTGACTCTTGAACCGAGGAATTTACCCAAGTTAAAATTTATACCAATTTAAATTTATAAATCAAAGTATAAGACAATTCGTGAAGCAGGAAATGAACCCGTGACCTCGACAAAATATTTCGTTCTTTCAGCAACATAGCTATTCATGATTGTATAATTATGACTGCTACAACTGAAACACCAATTATAAACTTCTTCTTCTTATCTTAATTTCTTATTGCCATATACTAAAAAACTAAAACTTTAAAAATACTGCTTAAACATATGGTAAACAAATTACGTCTACTTTCTCAGCTCTCAGGCCGTCAAAGTAGAGTTTACCTCAACATCGCCTCGGCTGCTATGAGGACGATGTGGAGGTCACTGCTCTTAGACCACACGACTGCTTACCATCAGTGTGCGGTGTGTGGTCATATTGAAGAGCGAAATAAAAAATAACAAAAAAAAATCATCATACAATCCACATCTTTTTGACAAACACATGCAGAAATTTTGGATTAGTTTGCGTTTATGTTTGTGTGTGATTGTGAGCCTTGGGTTTAATACACTGATCGGTAAGACTATAGTTTTTTCCGTTTCGTAATGCAAGCTGCAGGACGATGCCTAGAACTGTGCGCATCTTATTACGTAGGATCTAAAAACGTAGCTGGTAAAATGTGGAAAGGTCTGCCTATTTCTTTGGGGATAGCTATACTGATATGAGTGTATATCATGCCACAAAAGAAAATAGACACTAAGATCGAGTAGATGCAAGTTTTCCTCTAAGCCCGATCTCCATTTGCCCGCTAAAGAACAAATTAACGTCAAAACCGATTGCTTGTAACACGAGATATCATTGAATGATTTAAGGGCGTGCACGCACTGGCTTTCTACGTAACCGTGCGAAACGAGCCTTTCTACCGGTAATCTATAACTGGATTATTGGAAAACATATTGAACAATAACAAAACGGTAGTCGGACCACGACTCCTTACTATTGCATTCGTTTCCTAGCTTTATGTTTAATGGAAGCGCCATTTTTATTTATTTACTAGTTTCTCTCGGGAATAGCAGGTTTTTCTGGATGAAAGGTACTCTATATCCTTTCTGTGCCCCTGACAACGTGTATGCGATCGGTCAAGTAGTTAAGGCGTAAAAGCATAATAAACAAATAAACAACAAACTCATGTGTGCATTTAAATATTAGCACAGATAAAATTTTATTTATTTGGTTTGCAATGTGATCAGTGAACGAAAATAAAAAACATGGAAGTATTTTCACCGCCACAAAATAGCATCAGAATGTCTATACAAATTAGGCGGGCCTTAATAAAACTAAGCATTCCCTAATTATGTAGATTTGCCATTCTAAAACGGTACGAGTACTAAGTTTATAAAATAATACATTTAATGGAATAGAATTTAAATAATAACCTGTCAAGCTACAAATATGATCTACAGAAGATCTATAAGAAGTTTTGAACTGGAAAGTTAATAAATTATTAGAAATAATGTGTGGAAAATGATTATATGATATGTCAGATAAGTTACTACACCATATCGATAACTGTTATAATCAAAACTGCATATTGCATATTTCTCTACGCTTTAGCCTCATCTAGTTTCGATCTAATTCCTTCTTAATATTATTTCCAATTGATCGTGAGACGTGACGCTCGTGGAAGTGAAACCCTCTTTTGTAATGAGCGATTATGAGTAACGATTCTCGATTTTTTTGCACCGAAACACAATATCGATTGCGAAATTCGCGACGAATTCGAGATTAAGTTTTTTCGTTTGGAACGTCTGAAATAAATTTATGATAGGCCAGTTTAATACCGGTATTCTTTTTTTGAATTTGGCGTTTCATCAGCACATCTGGTTTCTTTTTGAAATTGCTTTGGTTTAACCGTTTAGAAATGTAAATAGTATTTATCACTACAGATGCTAGATTTATGAAAACGTTTTAGGTTTATTTAAATCGAAAGTTTCATTGTAGTTTGTTGTATTTTATTTCTTCTTTTTTTGTTGACTCTAAAAATCAAATGTATTATTTGTTAGAGTTATCATGCTTGAATGTAGCAGGATTCCTACTTTCATTTTATATACTGTTGTGTTTTTAATTACATACTAAATAGAGCATTGGATAGTACATTATTATAAATAGTTTTTGGTGTTTAGTTCATCTAACGCCATCTAGTTTAAGCTTGTGATAAGCTGTAGATATCTATTTGGTTAGAGTACACTGGTAACATCTTAGACCCGTGAGATCGTTTACCTTCTTTTTTTAAGAATAATATTAGCGTCACATGATTCCTATAAAATATAATGGACATACTGTTGCAAGCAAGGAAGAGCTATTGACCACTACCTGAAGCAAAAAATGTGTAAAACTATTCATTAAAGTTTTTTGTCCCCGAGGGGAGTCAAAGTCTTAATATTATATTAACCTATGATTTAATCATCTTGAGCGCCAGTAGTTTACCAGCACTTAAGTTCAGACCCAATTGGTTTTTAATTATACAGCAGCAGCAATTTACAGGTTTAAAGGTAACTTCCGAACTGTATATAAATAAAAATAAATAGCACATGATAAGGCCTGGGATGCGGAGAACTTTGCAGACATAAAATTTGCGGACACAATGTACACACAGACTCTGATCATAGAACTGTAAATCCTACAAATAATTATCACGTCTGGGATTCGAACCATACGCATAGAGAGGCATTTCAAACGCTTGCCCGCTGCGCAATCCATACAGTCATAAGTTAACTATTAATAGAAAAGAACCAACAATATCCAGCGCAGTAACAGCGGCAAGATGCGGTAATTTTAACCGTTCCGCTATCTATACACACATAAATCTGAAACTAGTTATAGAAGGATATCTACCTCAGTAGTTAAAGCTATAAGATATACCACACACGAAGAGAAAACATACATTTATAGATGCTAAACATACACTTATCAGTGCGGATGTAAACAAACTTTTATTTCAACTTTCATTCATTACAAACTATTAATTCTCGCTAGTTAATCTTACGGTAAAGCGAGTTATACAACACATGTCGCCAATAATATGTAATCAGTTAATGCGCTTGTACTTTTGTAATGATACACTTGATGTGTAGCGGCTTAGGGCGGATTCTGCTACTAGAAGAGGAGAACGGGCTTGTATGGAACTATTGGGTAAATTTAATACTTATACAGGGTGTCCGGTAATTAATGGATAACCTTGAAATGTCTTATAGTTGAAATGAAGGCCGGTCAGAAAAATGAAAAAAAAAAAATAAAAAAAAATATATATATTAAAAAGTGCAAGCTATATAGCATAGCATACTTTTGACTGTCTATCTATTAGCATAATTAGTATTTAATAATAAAAGAACAAAAAACCGATGGATTTCATTCATTTATGGTCGTAGTATACAAGAAAGTTATAAATGGTAATTAAAAAAAAACACATATCTCAGGTAGTAGTTAGGATAGTTTTTTTTCCATATATTTTTCTGAACGGCCATCAGTTCCACTATAAGACATTTCTAGGTTATCCATTAATTACCGGATACCCTGTATACGAAGACTGTCTATATCCCGTAGTAGATAGTCGTATTCGCTTTAGCTTAAGTACACCTTGCTAAGGTTATCACATTTTTTATGCTCGTTTGTCAGTTTAGATTGTTGCTAATCTGGACAGCCAGCGATAGCTTAGCGAGGGAGTTTTAAACTGGCACACAGAGACTTTTCGAAGGTATGTGCGTTTCAAATAGTTAATTATCTCTCGCTCGATTTAAAGATGAAAGAAAACATAGTGAGGTAAGGTTACTCTCTCTCTCTCTGATGTTAGGCTCTCAGTTCTTCATTATGTTTTTGAAGATATGCGGAGACAGCCAACCCATACTAGGCTAGCGTAGTGCACTTTGGTCTTCTCAGAGAAGATGCCCGTGCCCAGCAGTAGGACAGTTTATATATATAATACAAAGCTAATTATTACAATATTATAATCTGGTCACTATACAAAACTTTCCAATATTAAAAAGCTTTCTAAAATTAATTTTTAATTGTGTTAAGAGTTGGTATAATAATTAATTGTACCTAGTCTTTATTTTATAGATCAATAAAATATCATATTATTATTTGTATTTGCTGGCGCTTACAAACGTGCCCGTAGTTTTCCCCAAGTTCGTCACTCGTATTCATTTTTGCCAGAATAGTACCCACAAGATCAACTTTTAAAATGATATGATTATATAATAGGCAAATATATATAATTAATAAAGGATCTTTTGAATAAAATTTAATAGTTTTTTTATTATTCCTACAGCTTAATTTGTCGTTTTGTAGAAAAAAGATAATCTCTCCAAAAACTATTCCTAAATGCATAGTTGTGGTGTGGTATACGCTAGAAACTAAAACAGGAACAAATACATATGTATGTATTTATTTCTGTTACCTATGTAGGTAGGCACAATATGTGGATTACAAAAATGCACCGTTGTTGCCCACTAGCTAAGAGTTGTTTTATACATGGAGTTATACTGTATAATTTTTCTACTTTGTAAAACAACAATCAAAATCAATATAGTTTTCTAACGTTTAATTCCAGCATATTTATTTAAAGAGTCGTAGGCTGTTAAGCATCAACAGTTAAATAGTCAAACATAAAATATAAAATACGTATAATAATGTATGTTACATTATAATTTGTATTGCATGTATCTATTATTATATGGCGAACCAAAATATAATTACAAAATGAGGCATAACAAGTTTCATCGCTACAAAACGCTTTCATTATATGCTCACGCGTAACAGGTAGAATAGTTTCCATTCAACCCCAACCTCCCCTCGCTTACCACTTGACACAGTTACCGATATAATTGTAGCAATTTACCGGTACAACTGGCGACGGTCGGTCCTGGACACGTCAAAACATATCGACGTAACGCCTTGCGCAACTGAGCCTTGATTGAGCCATTCACATATAATCAGTTGTGCATTTATGCCAGTTTCACTCACTGTTCCACAGTCAAAGTGTCCCTTTAGGCCGTTTTGCAATGCGCCAATTGGCGTTTTAACTTTAACGAGTATAGTTTCATATGAGACGTCAATGATAGACGCAGACCTTTCTTAGGCCGTTAGACCAATCTGCAATATCTCAACAAGGTAATTACGTTTGAAAGAATGCTATACAATAAACTAACACTTGATATGCAAAAGTGCGATAGTAAAAGGTATATTATGTCATTATCGAAACAAATCGCAATCTGGTGTCTCCAAAAACGTGAGTGTACGTACGTGTACTAAAAATACATAGCAACATCTTGCCAACAGTCATCATTTACTTTAATATAAAGCATATAAACGCTTGCACAGTTAATAAAACACCCAAAAACATTAAAAAGCAGAACATTAACTTTATATTTCGAGTCTTAACTAAGCTCTCAATCGATACTAGCAATTTAGAGTCGGCTGTAAATAATATTTCTGATGTAATAAACTGTCTTTCAATTATAATTGCTGGTCGATAGCAAATTAACAAAAAAAGACACTTGCAAAATACATGTTGTGACTAATGTGACGTTTACTGTTAACATAACATATTACATAATACATCTCAGATATTTATTATAATCGTGATGATCTGGTAGAATGCCCTTTTGAACCAAAAATAACAAATCAGTGTTATATTTTCGCATTGCATGATTTTTATCACAGAAAACGGATATCACGGTGTTTGAAAAGCTTTATTTTTTGGCCAGGTTGCACTGGCAGAGTTAAAAAGGTATGTAAATACTGAGCATGGTCGCAATTACACCCGTTTTTATTGTAATATAGAAAGAAATATAAAGGTCAGTTAATCTGTTTTCGAGATATAGGTAAAATAATAAAACAAATACATACGCGTCGAGATCACAATACATGAACATATCTAGACACAAGGAAAAATCATTTTGTCCGGGCGCGCTGGCGGCAATATCAAATGGATAGGAATTAAAAAGATTGTAAGTATGACTGAACATTATTTTGTTCGTCTGTTTCAGTTTTGTCCAATATGTTGATGTCAATGATCTTTTATTTACCTGTCAAACAAGAAACACAAATTATAAGAAGCGAATGGCTTATTAAAGGTTTCATAGTATCCTTTTTGTTGTTGTTTTATACTAGTGAATAGTTTCGTGAAATTAATTGTATTGTGTATTTAAAGAGAATGCATTGCTTTTGTCGTGATAATATCGCCCCTACTATAAAACACAAATTTATTTAAATTTAATGTTTTGAAATGAGAACTCTGTAAGACCAATATATTTCTAAGGCAGAAGATCATTTATTTTATATATGAAATATACAAATGTGACATTTCTGGGCAGACTATCGCGATTGAGATAGTTTAAACGCCATTAGCAACGCCTGGATAATATAGTAAACGTGCTTGCATATTTTAGGAATTTTGTATATTAGACTTTATATAATAATAAAAATTTCTAAATGATATATTTGTTGATATGTGGCTCTGTTTACTGGTCTCAACGACTTCAATAATTAAATTTGGTCATCGATTCAATGAATAAGTTTTGTTTATTTCCCTTAAAGAAATATCAAATAGATAACAATAACAACAATTTGCACGTATTACCATTGCCCTCTATTCATTGAACCGATATTCATTCGAGAACATTTAGTAATAGTACACGAACGATGCGTAACGCGGTGGCTCGACGAAGCTCATTTCATGCTCTATTGTGAGATCTTGTGAAAGTAATCAGTCGCCACGACTTTTTTGTCGTCAATAATTACCGACGCCTATGTTCTAGTTAACTTTGGTAGGGGAATTCGGTTTAGTGATCGGAAAATGTTCTAGTTGAATGACTGCAGCGATTGCGAGACACAATGGCGGCGACTAATCGGACACGTTGGATTAAAAAGCGAGTATATTGTGAGATGCGGTGGTATGGGAAAATGGTCGTAAAATATTTTGGTGACTAAGTGTAAATAAATTATTCTGTTATAAGTAGTTTATCTTCTTCATGTTTAGTAGTTAATAAACAACTTAGTTTAGTTTGCATGATGCCTTAAAATATGTCTGACCACCTAATCTTTAACACTAAATCAAATTTAATTTCGCACGTTCACGACAGCCGAAACCAGTAAGCAATTTTCCTTAAGATGTTTTACTTCGCTAGTTGATCGAGCGGTAATAAATTTTGAATCTCATCTCATTTAGGTTTGAAGTTTGAGATATATAAAATTACTATATATAATATTAGGAATGCGAATGTGAGTTTGTTTGTTTGATACGCTGTACGAGTATCTTTAGACCGATCATCATGCAATTTCGCATACACGTTGTCTGGGGTACAGGAAAGGACATACGGTATAAGGTAGTAAAGGTATAAGGTCCCGAAGGATAGAAATTCATTGAGAGAATTTAGATCAACGCGAGCAAGATTAAACCACGAGCAAAATCTAGTCATAAATAAGTTTAAATTAGTTGAGTTCAATTTGGCATAAATTGCTGCATTATAATCAGTGCATAAATAATACGACGATTATACCACAGCAGTGTATGATGAAATTAACCTGACTTGTAACTTCGTCAATAGAAGACATTACATAGATATTTGTACGCAAACATAATTTAGGAGTATTGCTAAGTATATTAATTACTTTTTGCAGCTGAAAGAAGGTAGGCTAATGCCTACCTTCTTTCTCTTTTTTTTTCCCAAATTAATTAAATTAAATTTAATTAATTTGGAATTTTGTTCAAATTAGAACAGTTTAATTGGTGAAGCCTTCAGTAAGATAGTAGCGTAGTAACTCGCTTTATATCCGGATATAAAGTGAGTTGACGCCACTGTACAATTAAACGTAGCAAGTATGTGCTTGCGCTTACACCCAATAAATAATCGGAACCGATCCTGCGTTCGGCTTTCGGATCGAGTCTGGCTAGGTCTTCGGCGTCAGAAAATTTTCAATTGGACGATACTCGTCTCGCCCCTGTTACATTGGATATAAACAAAATTAAATGCGTGTGTTTTTCTGCCTAACCTTCGATGTAATAGAGGCGGGCTGCCATGATATGTTATTCTAAGATACGCATTGTGAAAGCGATGTACTACTTACTCCAGCACGTGCCAATACAAAGGCCTCTTACTCACAAATAAAAGATTCAATTCAATGAATGGATAATCGTTACTGATTACAATATATTTTTCTGCTCCACTGAACTCCTAACAGGCTTTAAATGCGTTCATGACAATGTCAGTTGACGAAAAACTTAATTAGGTGTAGTTCAAAGGTCTTTATTACGTGTTATATAAAAGTGGATTTCAGTATCTTTGTGCAGGTGTGAAAGGCTTGTGTTTGTATTTTTATTTTTTAAACGAATGTGTTTAAGCGGAACGTTGATCGATTTGGTGATAGCATCTGTTATAGAATCTTGTTATTTTTTGAACAGACTTTGATTTGCGATGTAACTTGCCGTAGTACACGTGTCGTAATATCTTCTCTGCTGAATATTTATTTATCTGAATTTGAATCATATTACATTTTTTATATTTATTATATTCTGTAACACCTGTTGTGGTATGCATTTATTATGTGATAGTATTATTGTTATATTTGTTAGCAGACCATAAATTAGTTAATAAATTACCTATGTATAATTTTATGTACAGCAGAAAAATCATCGGAGACTAATATCTGGGTCGTTAATACCGTGGTGAAGTTTTACGTAGAGATTTTTTGTAGCGTTACGAAGTCACGAGGAGAAGCTAAGTACAGCGAAAGGCCCTTCTCCTGGTAAAGCACTATCTAACACTTCGGGAATATTTAGAGAAAGGCCTTCAAGGAGGTATCTTTGTATCCTGGCATATATTCGAGATTGTACAACCGTCGTTATGTTTATAGACAAAAATCTCTACTTACACACATTAGATATTTTTAATTCGTCCGTCTGCGTACTGTTTCTGGCGTCCAGACTCAATATTTTTATATTAATACGTGAAGCAAAAACTTTGTACCTTTTTTAGGAAAATTGCGCGTACGGATGAGTATGAAATTGGCACAGTTAAAGTTGGAGAAGGAGTGGCGAATCCTAATATTTTTTATAAAATATATATTAGAAATACATTAAATTAATGAAAAAATACTACACGCATACAAAAATGCATTTGAAACAAGCAGTCGAATCGCGTTTGTAATATTTCGGCATTGTTCGGCTGATGTCGTTGAATTCTTCGTAACTATGGTAACATAATATGTATGTGAAGTAGGTGACTAAATTAAATGTGATTATAAGGCTATAGTTATAGAGGGGAAACCTTAAAAACAATCAAACTTAAAATTTAAATCAATTATGGTCGAATTTCGACCACTTGGCGACCGCTAGATTTTATTATTGCGTCTAGTTACGATTAGGCTGACAGGTTATTCGAGCAAGCCTAGTCCTTGTTGTTATTATTTTCTATGTGACATAGTTCCGGATTCTGTATATTGTATCCACCTGACACAGTTTAAGATCCATTATTTGAACTCTGTCATTGAAACTGGCACCCCGTGATCGAATGATAAGGTATTTTTTTAAAATTAAATATCCTCATGGTCGTCGGGGATTACAAATTAGCGTAAAATATGTCAAACAGTTTTCCAAACCCTGTCATCATAAATCAGAATTTGCACGTTCATTATCCCTTCAGGAATTATTCTAAGAAAGGCATTATTCTTTATTTATTCTTGATATCGAACGACGAAATTTTATATCACAGCCCTAATATAATATATTCCCAAAGGCTCAAATAAACGTAAATTTTGTTTGATAATTAAGTAAATAACATTATTTAGAAATAATTTCGTAATATTAAAATGAGGCAGAAATCAAATCCGTCCGAGATCGTTAAGCCAAAGCGAAAATCGCATTTCACAAAGACAGAAGAAGAATCTAACTTTTTTAGAATGTCGGCAAACCGTGCATTTATTGTAATTCCTTCGATAAATTGAACTAAGTTACGTACATCAAGTCTCCCAAAGGTCACAACGACCGCACTACCAAGTTTTCAATAATGCAGTAACAGTAGGCGAATTCGAATATACGAGTAGATCACCTTGATACTCATAGTCTATCAGATAATAATTCCGCTACCAATAGTCAATGAACCGAAACCTTCTGGCCTTAACATCCATCGATCAGCCTCGCGCGTTTTTGCATCCGCCAAGTCCATCCACTATAACCAAAACTATAATATTTATAATACCGAAATGTTATAGATATTTTTTCTTGTGCAAAGATTGTCAGGTGTCGTAAACGACCGATTTTCTACGTGTCGGAAACATTTAACCGCGATTAGTCGCTGATGTGTAACGAAATAGCGCCAGCGCAGAAATTGCCAGTCAAAAAAATGGCAACTGTCTGGGGATGGTTACTATGCTACATAAAATTGCCTTACCGTGGTATTGGAGCCTTGTTGGTTTCAACATAAGTGGGTTGACTAGACCGAAAAGTAAGTATTGCATTAACACTGACTATAGATGTAAAGACTGACTAAGAAAGTTTATAAGGCTAGTGTGAATGGAACAGTCGCAAGGGGAAGACCTAGGCGAACGTTTCTTGATCAAATCGGAGACGTTCTGGATAAAGGCCAGGTTAAGAGCACCTTAAACCGGCGAGCGTGTATGAGGAATGTTATGAAAGTGAATGAAGCCAGAGAAGTGTGTCAGGATCGTAGCAAATGGAAATCCGTAGTCTCTGCCTACCCCTCTGGGAAACAGGCGTGAATTTATGTATGTATGTATGTATGTATAGACGTAAAGAAGCAGTAGTATTATTGTATTTCGTTCATTGGATGCATTAATAGCTCGATCGGGAAAGTATTGCACCATCTTTAAAATATTCACGTGAAGTAGCACTAATCAATATTCGTACTGTTCCATTTCATTAGATGGTAATAGGTCCAATTACTGTCACGGTCGTGTACCTTCTGCTTTATTTCTGCCCCTAAAAATAACTACACTTCGCCCAATTGTAAGCAGTCGTGTAAGAGCAGACCACACCACGCCCTCACGTGAACTCTTCTACTCTAATCTTTCTATTTTCCACCCCCCGTTTGTGTTGTAAACGCATAAAGGCTACAGTTTTTAGTTATCATCATGTATTAACTATATTTATGTGATTAACGAAAATACAGCCATTACCATTAGCAACATTTACACTTACCATGAGCTTAACTGTTTTCAGCAGCAATAAAAATAAGATTTCTATGCATGTGTGTATGGAATTAATTCATTTCTATTACAGGGTATAAATTGAACAAAATGTTTCACCTTGGGTTAAACCCTCTCCTTCGATGAAAAGTGGACATACTTATGTAAGTATCCGATAAAAAATAATTGCTATATCAATGCATATTACCGTTAAACAAAAACACAAAATAATACAAAAGTAAACTAAATTAAAAGCTGATAACGTAATTTGTAGTAATAGTTACGCAATAAAGAACACAGCGTTACAAAATTAAGAAATTATAGGTAGGTATATAAAATTTTGCCTGCGTCTTCGTTCGTCAATCTAGATCCTGTTAATAAATTTCTAAGTCAAGAACAGTACTTTTTCCAGATGAACCTATTTACTTTTCTGTTCCTCTGACAATATGCATGCGAAAATTTCATGATGATCGGTCGAGTAGTTAAGGCGTGAAAGTGTAACAAACAAACAAACTCCACATGTGAGTTTGTTTCTTCATTTATAATATTAGTTAGGATTAATTAATCATCCCCTGGCACACAAAATTTCAACACGCACTTCAAAATTACTGTAATTTATTTTACATAACGATGTTTTAGAATTGATTCGTTTATCAGTTGTGTGCAAAAACACGATGCCGTAAGCGACATTTTACATAAAAAATAAATGCACAAAAAGTCCATTATATTGATGAAACGTTCTATGCATTTTGTAGGAAGTGAAATCAGGTAGAATGTATGCATTGTGTATGTAAAGAAATCAAATTTTGCCACACAATGTTCTTTGAAAGGAATCTATTCATTGAGTAATGCAATCTGGTTGTAGAATGCAATTCTAGTTTCCTTTTAAATTGTGTGAAAATTGTATTTGTTTGTTTTGAAGACATAGTTATTTAAATTGATTTCGTTTTCACTGCTTTTAGAATGTAGGATTTTTATTTAGAATGTCATAAAGTTGCACAATCAATAATAATAATAATATAATATTCTACCACATACACACAACACCATCTGGCCCAAACTAAGCAGAGCTTGTACTATGGGTACTAGACAATGGATAAACATACATATATACTTTTTTTTTGTAAATACCTACATATTATACATAGAAACAACCAGAGCAATCAATTCAATCATAAATTAGCTAGCATTTTCAGTAGCAATATGTAAATTATGGTTTTTCTTTAACTTATGCGTGTATGGGATGTAAGAGTCAGGCAAAGGAGTATTCCTACAGCACATGTAGTATTTTACACATTTAGTTAGCTATGGTTTTAGGTTCCATGAATGACGTAATATACCTCGAGCCTATTACGATCTGCCGGGCACAGTTCCCAATTTTGTGCAGCATCCGAGAATTTCCAGTCAGAAAAACCACTTTACTGAGCTTGGTAATCAAATCCAAGTGCTCTTGCGCAGCAATTGAATTTTACTACTGCTGCGTTACCGGGCCAGACAAAGATGGAAAATTTAATAAAGTTCTTTATACGTAAATATAAACTTACGCTTCGAGTTAGTGAGTTAGTAGGTACACACAGTGACACATCTACCTAGACTGTTTGGACTTTGAACTATTAGTAGTCGAACGCTGCGAATCGTGCGAGAGAGTGCGTTATATTTCTGCTACGCTCTATCCTTACCATTACATCGACACCGCTATGCACTGTCCCTTACCGACGATTCTCTGTTTTGTACGTAGCGTAGTTATGCGTATATAGAGTGTCTAACTTGATATGTAGCCGTGTGTACATATACACACATGTTGTTATGAATTAAATAGTGGAACCGTTTTGTTTTAATTGCTGTTAGTAGCAAAAGAACTGGTAGCCTACGTGATTGTAAGTAGTAAACGCTGCTCACGGCCATGGCTATGTTTTCTTGTGTTACAAAAGAAATGCTCTGGAAACATGACCGTGCTATAGACTTGAACTGATCTAAATTGAGTATATTTTTACGAGAGAATAGCGATGATTAAGTTACGCTTTACTTCAAGTTGCCGGCTTCAATCGCAGGGCCCATCCCAAATATATTTATAAAACACGTAGCGCCGTCTATTTGTATGCCATAATTATTCATTTTATTCGAAGTATAAAATCCAGCTGATGTTTCTTACCTTTTCTTCAAATATATCTTCATTTCATCGATTATAATTATAACTTAATAATATACTATCTAGAAGAGAAGCAGCGCCATCTAACATTGTCATAACTTATTTTCCAAACTATAAAGCTAACATAATTATTCAATTCTTTTGCAATTCCTGGTGAAACAGCAGTTACATTTTCACTTTTAAAATAACAACAAGGGTTTCCAAAACCCAATCTTTAATATAATCCGCAACTCGCCCCAAAAAATACAGTTATTCACCAACCCTAATGTTAACCGTACGGCCGCGCCCGTCGGTCTCACTGACCACTCTACGCAGAGAGCTCTAATCGTGTAATTGACTTCCCACGAGCACCGATACTTTTTGCCGTCCCGTGCCTCCAATCTCGCTACATGCTGGTTACCAGGTGTTTAGTTTTTATTTCAATGAAAGTCGACAATATTTACTTGGGGAGAAAATGGGTGATTTTTATTAGAGGAAAAAGCTACGATTCAATTATAAATCTGTGTTGATGAATATTATAATATTTGTGTAACTATTGGTCTATGAAACATGTGCGATAGTTTCAATTATATAAAAATACTTTAGTAATGTTTTTAAAATTTCAAATCGTATAGAGTGTATTTGTTACAATATTAAATTTACATTAGACTTGTCTTATATGCTTCTCAAATTGTCCATTGGAACAAAACATGTTTTGTTTCCAATTGGAGATTGCGACAGCACGGGCCGCTTTTCAATGAATTTAAAATAATTATAAACACCAAAGTATTTGGAAGTAAATATAACTACAGATTTATACTCTAAATCTGAAGTTGAATACATGCGCCAATAAGTTTAGCTTCGATTCCTTCCTTTTATACATCCCGGAAAATCTCTAATCCCACTAATAAATCACTCGTTTCAAATAAAATCTCGTTACTCAGACCGCATCTGTGTACAGAGCGTTACATTGAAGCAGTTGCTGCGACGGACTTACTTCTCAAAGAAACCTACGACATGCGGTTATAAAAACTCCAGTATTCGGTATTATCGACCGAACGCCCGCAGACATAGGGTTCATTTCGGGTTGTCACAAAAAGTGTGATAGATCAAAATGGAATTAAAAAACTAATCGAAAATGAATGCACGTCGCCTCAGACGGCCGAGAAAGGAAAGCACGTATTTGTCGCGGTTCCGTAGGAAAAAAATCTTATTTCATTCATAAAATGAGTCGCATTCAGAACGGAGGTTTTTTCTTCACCGTCGGACCGCGTTATTCATTGGGCCGCTTGATCGACGTGAAATGATGTCAAAACTAAACTTTTTTAGGGTTCTTTACATTTAACACACTGTTAACACTCGAGTGATTCCGTCACGGATACGGATTTTCATAGTTCGGTTCCCAAGCTGACGAATTTAATCTTATAAGATATTTTAGTTGCCTTATGTTTTTATTTGGTTCTTAAGTTTAATCCTAACATATATGATGTAGCTATTTTTATTAAGTATATCTTTATCCAACACAGACTCACGCCTGTATATTCGCGAAGGAGTAGGCATATATGATTTACAACCACATTTCGGCAGTAATATTTTGATTCCTCTTAATATGGAGTGAACCTATTGGCGTCTACTGGGTACACTTTCAGACTCACTGCTGCTACTTACATCTTAGAACAAAAACCTTATAACACATAACCCAGCCGGCCGTCGAACCCAAAACCTCATGCACAACATTATTGCAGGTTTAAAACCACACACGAAAAAAAGACAAAAAATAATTATGACATTACAAGTAGTTTTCCCGGGTATTCTTTGCAATATGAAAACCTGGTTTAATATTTTGGTAAAAAGGTATTAAAATATAAGTAGACACAGCTGGCGAAATGGTCATGATCCCGTGATCCCGTAATCACGTTCGGGGATGTATGACTGAAAATATGTAATGTAATTCAATAACATTTTACCAGTTACGTTTACATAGATACACTCATACTTATTTTCTGGAGGGTACTACGGATTTCTACTTACTCACACGATCCTGGCATATCTTTCTTGCTTCGTTCACTCTTATTATATAGTTCATCCTAGCATACTTTTAACGTGACCTTTTAGCTATGTTAACATATTATGTAATAGCGTAGAAGCTAAGTTTACAAAAGAGCCTTCTTATATAACTGTTCTAAACCTCAATTTGTTCCATTCCAAGTTATCAACATAGTACATATTGACATTCACCTGTAAGCCAATCTTAATGAAATCTACATACCATTTACGTCAACTTAAAGTTATTTTATGACTTTAATATTACAACTTTTCACCTATCTATGATGGAGGTTAAGGTAGAGAAGTCACATTAAATAAAGTTGTCTTAGGATATGAATGACTTACTGTCGGTATTGAATTCTAATGCTGAGTGCGATTTCGATTTCAAGATTTTGCAAAGTCTTATTCTTCTCGAGTCGATGGTACAATTATTTTATATATGTCCTGACCAATATGTAGCCATGGCAAGCACAACAGCAGTTGCGTCCATCAAATCCTCTATGGTGCACCTACAGGGGCAATTTGGGCATTTCAACAGATGTGTCATGGTTTCCTTGGGATCACTACATTCACTGTGCTTTGTGAGGCTACCTGCTTCCTCATTTTACCAGGTTGTAACCACAGCACCTGACTTGAGTATGAAGTCGATTTAGGGATTTCCATATTGGCCATGGTAATTTCGACCCAGGTGGTAGGTTTTCCCTAACTTTTACAAAACACTACTCTTGCAAAGTGTTAATGGTTTTCTTTATTAAGAAATTTTCAGTAGCAATACGTAGTCTGGAACTGTGCCCCCTAGACGACAATAGATTTATCGCCTTTTACGTGGCACTTCTACCTACTTCTTCGAGGGCTAAGATGAGAAATATGTTGGTATTTCATATTGTATGTAGCTACGTACTTATAACGCTATATCTATCTGATGAAAGTAAGAAATTGTCCACAAAAATGTTCACCAAAACTCTAGTTTTCAATAAACATTTTTCTGAACATTTCTTATGGTATATGAAATATCATTTTATTCATCAGCTCATTTATATATATAAATTTAGATTGTTAAACCTTTCAATATGTATCTTACATTTACTATCATAAAGCAACAAATATTTCTGGTCCAATTTTCAACTATGTTCTATCTTTCATGTTCCTCTATGTTATGCAGATAAATTATATTCTTTTCTAATCTCTTACTAGCTCTGCCTAAGATTTTATACGGGAAAACATGTATCATCTACACATACGTACGCAGTTTCAAAATAACATCGTCAATTAATTTAAAAAAAATATAAATATAAACCTGGGATTCTGAAAGACTAATCAATGACGTGTTAGCATTAAACTTCTGTCAACTGATTTGATTGGCTTTTGCTAATATAGTCATCCGATTCTAATAGTTGATTGAGTTGTGACAGTTGACTATTAACAGATTTTTAAATTGACGTACTTTTCAGGGACCGGGTGTCAATTTCAGGCCATGTTTATTACCATAACATATTGACATCTGTATCCTAATAGCTTCTTCTTTTTGTGCAAACATTGTTGAATTTAGTGTCTACAAAACGAGATAAGTAGACAAAAATTCTGTCTGAAGAATTTTTATTTTATAGACTTTAAATGCACACAATGCAGTGTATTTAATGGTTGGTCAATAAACAAAAATTTGTAAGATGAACATTAAAAATACAAGCACCATTTAATTGAAATTCTGAATTTGCATAAACTTAATTATAAATGTTTTAAAGTAGCTGCTATAGAGAGGAAACCCTAGCGACGGACAGAAGCTGTCACATTAAAAAGGTAACTACTTTATTTTAATATTTACCACTACATACGGTGCATAGGTATTAGCTAGGCGATATCTAATCAAACGCAGTAATGGAGTAGTCAAACATCATTACCAACTTCCTTTAATAATATTCTGCAATAGTAGTTACCGTACAATTGCGTTGCTGGTGCAATAGTTAATCTTGACACTACGCCGCGCCAAGTGTGGAGAATATGTCCTCCGGTTTTCCAAAATTAAATAGCTGTTTTGAGTTTGACCGTTTTTTTGATCAGGGATATATTGAATGAATTTATCAGTTAGTTAAAAATCAGATACAATGAAACATAATTGTTTCTGGGTTCCGAGGCCCAAGGTAGACAAGAGATTAAATTCTTTTTAATTCGATTAGAGAGTTGAGAGTAGTATACATAAGTGCATTCTGCCCCGAAATACAGCTAATAAAATTTGAGTATGATACATCTGTGCTGAACCTTAGGGGATCGTAATGAGTATCATAACGTATATTATATTAAGTAATGCCGCTATTAGCAAGTTTTGATTTCGATCCAGAATTTTCCAATCCAAAGCTTACAACTTAGACGACCCCACACAGTCACAAAAACGTCCAACAATATCACAGCGAGTACCTCACGCAGTACAATAAAACTAGGTTTTACATAAACGGCGAAACTTTCCAACGTAACGCAATCGAGATCACGACTCGATCCTTTGTGAGCATCGATACGATCCATCGATCTGTGCGCGTCGCGGCGTGCACGCATGTATTATGTACTCGCATTCCACGGGGCCGGTTGCACCGCAAACCGTATTTAAATTTGGACTTTAGTATTTTTCAATTTTTTTGTTTTATTTATTCTTTGTAATATGGCCCTAGTAGGTATAGTAGGTAGGTAAATATTAACTTGAATGTATATTTTACAGATTTGTCTCAAATTATCTTTCGAAATATATTTTATCAATTTGAATACGAAAAGATAATAATAATAATAATAATAATAAACCCCTCTAGGACAGTCGTTATCTCATCGTGAGACTAACGCGATATCGGAGGGCACAGTATACTAGCTTTAAAACTATCACCTTCGCCTTGTGATATAAACAAAAAATGTATCACCAGGTTAAATTAAAGCGCACAAACCGCAGGGCAGCTTATGGCGGGCTGAATGTGAGTGGCGACACTGCGGTCCTGAATGCCTCAGAGAGTTGGTTAGGGCCTCGTTCCCGGCTTGCCGTTACTGGTTGGCCGGGGTGGAACTTCAAGAGCGCCCGCAGGACTCTCAACTCTGGCTTGCCTTGGTCGGCCAGCCAGAGGGAGGCCGCTAGAGCTATATGCTTGGGGGTGGAAGTGTCATTTTCAAGGGCATAACTACGGGGAAACCCGCTCTGGGTCTCCGTTGTCACGAGACCCGTGATGGTGAAACCGGCGCCGCACCGCTCGATACTCCTAGCCACTTGCACCGGTGTTGCCCTCTGCTGCTGGCTTGTATGCCTATAGTGGCTTATCAGGGGGCCCATCTAGTGAGTTGGCGAGTCACCGTCTGCCCATTGCATTGATGCTATTAGAGTATTCAGGGCAGACGCCGTTTTTCATCCATAGTTAGCAATATACCGGTCCACCAAACACCCATACCTATAGCCTATATATTAGAATCCATACGTAGCAATAGTCCTACGCCTGCTGCGGCTAGTGCCGCTGTAGGTGTTCCATAACACCTTTGATTAAAACTCTCGAAGGGCCTCTTCACGTTGGACCCATGTCTCCGTGTAAGCCTCCCAAAGGGCCAGGTATTTTCTAATATAATATGTTAGAAAGTACCTGTGATAAGAGAAACATAATAATAATACTAGTTTAAAGTAAGTTTTCTATATCTACATAATTTTACTTAAAGGGAAAGCGAAATGCATATGAATACATGCAATTTTAATTAATTAAGCTTACCTTTGTAATTGTGAAAGAAATTTGTTTCGTAATCTGCTCTAGCCCAATCGTAGAATTCTGCTGTTTATTGTATTGTTTATGAGACACGTAGACTTAGAATTAGTAACCCATATTAGAAACCCTTATTTTCTTTGTTTTACAGTAAACTTAGTTTTGTAAGACTATCAACATTTAAGTAATAAACGCAATATTTTTTATCCCGTGTGGATATTTGATTATTAAGTTACCATATTTGAGGTCGTCGTAATAAAGTGAGCCTTTGACCTGTTTTTTGGCGGCACAATAAAAAAGGCTTGTCTCGCTTTGATCTGCATTCACATATGAAGGACGATAAACAGATACACTCTACATCCGTGTCGTTCTTTTACTTTAGCTTAATCTCGGTTTAAGCACATGGTGTCACGTACCAGGTACTATGCCCAGAAACCCGATAGGCATCTAGCAATAGGATCGTTAGTTAGTTCGACTTGAAAGCTATTGCGGGCATTTTGCTTGAAATTAACAATTATGGCTTTACACTGGATTTGTATGTTTGAATGTCCGCATCGACTTGAAAGGGGAGAGAGAATAAGTTGTACTTGGCAAAGATTTATTCTGTGTTGCTCGAGTTTGTGTTGCAACACGAGTTATGGGATTTTGGTGTACATACTCGTATACTTAAGTAGTATTTATCGCTGTGATCAAATTTGATTCGAGTTTGAACGTCAATGTGGTATGCCGAACATTTCCTATACATTTTCTTTTGAATTAGTAACTGTTTCGTCTTAGTATGACTATGACTGCCGACCGATAAGTCGTAAATTCGAATACCATCTATTGCACTGATTCGAATCCAATCCTAGTACAAGCAGCGGTATTCCAAAAGCTTCTGCTTTGTTTATTTTTACTGTTATATCGAATAACATTTCATCCATCCCGGGAATCAAAGCCGCATGGTAAAGCAGCAAGGCAGCTTATGACAAAAGACCTCGGGGTGGACATGAGATCTCGGCTTAGACGCTCGTGTTCGGCAAAGTATTATTGGGATTTTCAGTCGAGACATTTTCAAAGTAGAACAGCGCTCGGTCAACGAAATAATAATAATATTCTACCACATACACACAACACCATCTAGCCCAAACAAAGCAGAGCTTGTACTATGGGTACTAGATAATGGATAAACATACATATATTCTTTTTTTTGTAAATACATACGTATTATACATAGAAACACCCAGAGCAAGACAAACATCCGTGTTCATGCACACAAATGTTTGACTTGTGCGGGAATTGAACCCGCGACCTCAGGCATGGCAGTCGGTTACACTAACCACTACGCCATCGAGTCGCCCCTTATTATTATCTGGGATATTTAACAATACTTACTACCTGGCGGGTCGTGTATGTAATATCTCTCGGAAAATAGGCGTGAGGATATGTATGTGATTGATGATTTGACTGCACGCATGGTGTTGTAGTTTAAGTGGTCATCTTGCTACTGTCACCGCGCCAAATGTTGTGGGTTCGATTCCCACACGGGACCACAAATAGTTGTTCCGATCCTGGATGATTCTTTGTGTTCGTTGTTTGAATGTTTGTAAAGTCGCGGTACAGGAATTATCCCTACTACGGAAGTAGTATTAGAATAAAAATTAAAAAAAAATGTATATGTGCCAACACAGCAAAATATAACAGAATAAAACAAAACATTGCACATACTGTTTTCAGTTGCGCAACGTTTCTAAACCAAGGTGGAAATGTCTCGTACCTTTGACAAAACAAGCCAAACCAATGTTGTATTTTGCACCTTCAAATTGTTTTGTTACCTGTTGAGCGAATATTTCACTGGTAAACAAAGGCAATACAATGGTTATTTGACATAGTTACAAATATATAACGAGACTGGTTTATTGAAGGACATAGTAAATCTTATATATAATACAATATAATATCAATCCTGTATTAAACTGTTCCACTTTAAGGCACGGGCCTCTTCTCGGGGTGAGAAGAGTTAGGCCATAGTCTACCACACTGGTCCACTGCGGGATGGCAGACTACACATATCTTTGTGAACATTATGTATAACTTTTAGACATGTAGGTTTACTCATGATGTTTCACCGTTAAAGCGAATGATTAAGTATTTAAGACGCACATAACTTCGAAAGTCAGAGATACGCTTATTGGGATCGAACTCTCTCTCCCCTTCTTGACAGTCCAACGGTCGTCCGCTAGGTTATCGCTGCTAAACGTCTATTCCCAGTTTTTACCACTGGCTTGGTAAATCTTAATAAAAAATAAATCACGTAAATGACCTTAATGTAAATATTGCGTAACATGGCCGAAGTGTTGATTTCCTGTCACCTGCGCGTGCGATTTCACCGCGTGAGACTCGAGCGAAAAGACGAATGACCTTTTGAGTAAGGCTGGAAGGCGAAAGATGGGTATGACCCGTTTTTTTTTTATACTTCAAACAATTAATAAACTTTATTGAATAATTATGTCTATGTCTTACTTGTTAAATGCTTTTTATTTCTTAAATGTCAATAAAATTATGCATAGCAAGTAACACAATAATATGCGTTGAAGGTCTTAAGTAATCATTCCTAACACCAATATGAGGATCGATTACTTAAAAACCTCAGTGCACAGGCAGTGCCAAGAAGGGCGCTTGAAGGGTGTTCCGATCAATAGATTATTTTTGTGGTCCTTCAATAGTTGTTTCAAGTCTTGGTGATTTTAGTGTATAATTTCCACGATAGTCAAGCTTTTTGTGACTTAGCTACTATTCAGAATGCCTAAAGTTGTAACTGATATAGTAGAAATGTTTTATTTTGACGTTTTCCTTGCTCCGAAATAAAGACTTAAAGATTAGTCTTTCCGAAGATCCTTAGATCCTTTATTTTGATCAAATGGAGATTAATAATTCAGAAACTGCTTACTACGTAGGATATTTGTTTTCCTATTTCAATAGGATAAACGTTAATACTAATAACATAATTAGATAAGTAGTTCATGAAGAATTAATTTGGTATAATATCTCAGTATATTATAAGATTCCTATTGATATATTGCACTAAAAGAGCGTTAGCTTACCGATTCAGATGACAGGTAGACAGTTAGACAAGATTTGACATTGCTAATATTATTGTTCGAATCCTCTTCAGCTTATATGGTCTCACATCTGATCCTCCACTCGCCATATGAGAAATAACCTTCCATATCAACACATAAATCAAATACAAGGACACTTGATCATGACCTTCAGTGTCCTTTGATCATCTGCGACTTTTATAATAGAAATCCAACTATTTCATAACCAACCTTTTCAAAGAAGCCACATCAGTAATTTCCTTTCATTTTCCCATACGAACGAAAAACTCCCCTGCGAAAAATAAAAAAGGAAGTTTCCCAACAATCGTATGCAAGCACAACCCCATTGGAATCAGCATAATTGTGCTCTCGCAATTTGTAAGCAAACAAGGTAATCGGTTGGATGTGAATTCAAGTACAAATAAGCGTCCATTAACGTGGCAGTGTTGGACACCGGAAGAGAGGTCGCACACGGACGGCACGAATCGACAACCTTCGACATCACACGGGTTAGGGCTGGGAATGTATCGATATCAATTGCAATGTAGGTATGTGAATAATGCCACTCGGTTTGTAATCATTATGTATTCTTTTTAACTAAATTATGACGTATTTTATTATCTGTGTCTTAGATCCCGTTTACATAAGTCTGTGGGTGTATTCGCGACAAGTTGAATGGTTTGAATCCAGGATCGGTTAAGTGTTGGTAGGTTATTTCTGAAAATATGCTTTGTAGCAGCCAGGAGTCTAGCATTTACCTGGTAAAAGCCAATGCGCTTGACCGGATTTACGTAATATCAAAAGACTAGCAAGACGTGGGCGTGGCAATCTATATGAACGTATTTTATCATGTAACTATCCATCTATAAATTGATCACGTTAAGATGAACTGTGACTAAACTTCGTTGATATAGTTTATTGATTACCAACATGTAACTGGCACACCTGTTGTGAGCAGCTAATACTTTGATCTTTGTGAATTGCTCCCAACTTAAACTATTCTATTATTATCAAATAGTCATCACCAAATTGAAGATGAGTGATACTTTCCTTGATATTTAATTGTATGCTTTGTTTCTAGTCTGATGGAACCACCCCAAGAGGTATAAATATAATGAATGCGCAAATGGTCAAGTGCTATTGGGTTTATCTGTCGACGAATTCTCAGTAACTGCACGTAGTCTAAAATGGTTCTCAGGTAAAATAAAGTAATGGGCTACCTCATGTTACGCTAAACTTTTTTTGTCATTTATAGTCAGCAGTTTATCAATCCAGAGACATACATAAGCATGAGACTAAGAAGGTATGTTTCTAATCCAGGAGATTACATGTTTTCCTTTGAAGTGATGATGAACCACGAGTTGCCTCTTACACACCTATATGCGACAAAACATAATATTGTTCTTCTCTTGTCCTGTATTTCATTACCTGTTGATCCGCTATTGGTAATGAGCTTATTGTAGTACTACTTCACAAAGTCGATATGTTTGGTTAAAGTTTGGCAACGAATCTTCAAGACTGAAGGGCTAAAGATATATATATAGTGTGGGTAACTCGTATAAGTTGTTATACTAACAGGCTATATACATCATGTAAACACAAACCATACGTGCATTAACTCGTGTAATGGGTAAGCACACGGTTTAGGCCGCGCAAATTAATTGCGCTTATGGGTCAGTCATAAGACATCCAATAAATGGCAGAATTCGTAAACATTCATAATCAAATAAATAAATGTAAATGTACAAGACATTTTCAAGTTAAACGCTCAAAGAAAATAACTATTTCATGACTCCTTAATTTGAAAATGTTCCAGTTTAAAATTAGCCCTGGATATTTACTGGTTGCCTTATCGTCAACAACCTGAGGGTGGGTTCACACTAGTGCCGAAATATGTTAAGGCATTCTATAGTGCTAGTGCTAAACTAGCCAGTATGTAAAACGAACCTAGAAACGATATACGATTTGGATATGTATTAAATTACTGTTGGATAAAGCCATATCTTATGATGACCTTTAGTAAAACACAGAATACTTCTGATTTTTGTCTTGCCTATATTACAATTTAACGAACACTTGCTCTAAGCATAAAAACATACACTGACATAAAGTTAGTATTTGTAAGTCCCTTAAAATCTTCAGCACATTCCAAAAGAAAGTCTAAACTGCTGGTAATGTCGTAAAGATCAAACAAAACAGCAAAGTCGACCACTTAAATTTATAATATTAATGCAACTGCCTCATTAAAAAATAATCCGGAAATAAACTTTCTAAAAAAAACCACTCCAACCATTTAACCGTGGCACGTTAAATCTCATCTTAGGAGCTAGGTAATTATCCTGGCGACACTCCAAACTGTCTCGCTCGTTTCAATTAGCTCTCTTAAATATTCAATGTCTTTAAAATAGGCTCCGCGATTCTACGTCGTTGCCGACGCTAGTTCAGAAGTTTCATTACAGCGGGGGTTAATTGTTGACTTCAGTTAGAATGCTTTCGGTTTTATTTTTACGACATCACTTCACTTTTACGAGTTATGAAGTACAATTTGGTGCCGTCCGATTTTGACAGTAAACTCTGTGATTTGATGGTGTTAATTTTTAATGGTTTTTGAATTTTAATTATGGATTAACGGTAAACGTGACATAATGAACGCTTAGAGATATATATAAGTTATAAAATGTTTTATGTTGAGTATATAAAATTTTACAGTCTTCAACTTAAAATGTATTTCATTATTACAGTACTTAGTAAAGTCGTAACTGGAATTGAGAAAGTATATTGAGATGATTTGGGAAGAAAGAAAGAATGATAAGATATGTATATATGGTACATGTATTATATATAGGGCAGATAAAAAGGGCATTCAGCGTTCTTAAGATATTGAGAGAATCGTGTTCTTAACCTGGCTATTCTGAAGAAAGACTAGGTAAGAGTACCCTAAAAAGATTAGTTTGTATGAAGAATGAACTATACTGCTAGAGAAAAGATAAGTATGCCTGGATTGAACTAAATATTTATTCTTACGCTATGTCTATCTATAGAAAGGAATGACTTCGAAGAACGTAGGTACTTAAATGAGATACAGCAGGAATTTCGATCTGAATCTAAATGAAAACATATTAAAGACGACGCGTTATCGATAAAATAACATACATGAATATCGATGCTATTATAATTAAGAATTTCGCATACGCAACATGACTTGGCAGAAAACTGTACTCAAACGAGCACTCTCCACTCACATATAGATACGATCGGCGATATCGATAATGTCTTGTCGATATTTCCGCATCGACAATCGGTCGGTGCGCGGGGAATGCGTCGCGGCGCATCACTACGCACACGGACTGATGATCATTGCCGGCGCATGCGCTCTATAAATAATATGTTGTAAAACGATTTTCGATAGATTAATCTGAATCGTGCGCACGGTCGTGCGCCGGCGGCCACAAGAGGGATCTATTGTAGATCGATACTGATTTAGGAACGGTTAGAAGGTACGGGAACACCGTCGTATTAATTGCGGATTACTTATGGCGTTCATGTGATTTAAAGGAGTCACTTATGGGTCGCGATGTTCAAGGGAAAACAAATACACTAGATAAGCAGCAGAGCTACAAACGGCGTGTATGTTCGATTAGTACAGCAGTTTTTTTATATCAAGTGAAGTATAAACTTTTAATTAGTAATGATTGAGTCAATTCTGAAGTCTTTCATAGACAAGTAAACTAGTAATATACCAAAGTGTATGTTCATCACACTGGCTGACTAGTCTGGCTTGTTCGTCTAGATTTATTGATATGATTTGCTTTGATTATTATTAAATACGTAATAGGTACGACTCCATTTTTTTATTCATATCAATACTGATAGGCAGTACTTTTTACTGATATCATCATAAGTAACGCCAAAAATCTCAATTTGACTGGAATATAATTGCTGAAACGATATGCTTATTTTCTAATAAGAAGAATGAAGCAAAATATTTAGAACGAAACAATTAAGTATGGCCATATCTGTAGAAGGACCGATGGCCGTTGGAGCAAGCGAGTCCTAGAGTGGAGACCGCGACTTGGTAAACGTAAGGTAGGACGCCCCCCGGCCAGGTGGACCGATGACCTGAAAAAGGTAGCTGGGTCAGACTGGATGCGGAAGACGGAAGACCGAATGTTGTGGCGTAAAATGGGAGAGGCCTATGTCCAGCAGTGGACTGCGGTGGGCTGATTGATTGATTGATTGATTGATTGATTGAATTAAGTATTAATAACTCTTATAATTTTTTGTTCTGTCAAACATCGAACCCTCAACACCACAGCCGGTATAGTGCCGAGATCATTACTTAAAACATTGCACCATACATGCAGCTTATACTAATGTCATCATCATCACTTCAGCCACAAGACCACCACCGCTGGACATAAGTCAACCCCAAGGTCTTTTACTAATATACTACAATAAAAATAATCAACTAATTATTAGTCCATATCTCATAGATACGTAGTCCTATAGTCCAGTGCGCGCACGCGTGGCCGTACGTGATACGTAAATGTGCGCCGGCGCAGCCTGTGGGAATCGACCGCTGTGCCGCCACTATTTGCTCTGAACCAGATCTATATGTCCAACGTCCATCGAATATATGAGAACATTAAATATATAAATGCTTACTTATTATTCAATATTGTTTTTATTTTCGATAGGACAGCTTAGTAGGACCGTTGGTTTGCTAAGTTAGATGGTTAGAGTTGGAATATCCTTACTTGTGAGATGGTATTAAATTAAGTAAAATGCTTAGTTTTATGTCATCGATTTACTAATTTGACTTTACCTAATTGCATATGTGTATTTTCTAAGAATGACCGCCTACGAACCGGACGCGTTTCTGCTGTTTCTTAAAGGTTTCGATCTAGGCCTTATCTATTCCTCAGCGGTTGAAAAGTATGAGCATTTTAAAAGTTCATAACGTTTAATTATTACATTAGCTTACTAATATCTCATTTGTATCTTAGACATTATGATACGTTTTGCTATTTGGTAAAAAACATTGGTAAAGTTTCTGTCAGAATACCATAAAGACTTATATAGAGACTTGCCAAAATTCAATTTTGAGTTAGTTACATCAATAAATAAATATACATAAAAATAATAATGTCCTCCAGACCGAATTTCGGTCCCATCTTAACGGAGACTGGCCATCTGCGCAGGAGATATTATAGTGCACAATTATGTGCGCAAACACAAGTGCACTCTCTATTCCCTAACCCTCATGATCCAATGGGACGGATAATCCGACTCGACCGGAGAGAGATCAGGCGCAGGACCAACGGCTTAACGTGCTTTCCGAGGCACGGGTTTTACTAACACCGCCAACTTCTTAACTCCGAGCTCGTATTGAGATTTGTTAACAGAAAAACCCAATACTTTTTTGTTGGCCTGACCCGGGATTCGAACCCGAGACCTCATGCACAGCAGTCGCATTCACTACCGCTGCGCCACGGAGGCAGTACACATTTAATCAATAAATAAATATACATATTATGTACCTCTAACTACCTATTACCTGTACATCATAAAATACAGGCACAGTATATTACACCCATATATCGACTAGCTCTCACGAAGAAGAAACCTGCATGTCTAAGAGTTCTCCATAATATTCACGAAGATATGTGAGTTTTGGCAACCTGCAGTGTGGTGAACAATGACCGTACTCCTCTCTTATGAGAAGAGTATGGTACATGCCCAGCAGTGAGCCCGTTTATATACAGAGCTAAAATTATTATTATTACAAAGAGCTAGTATATCACCATGCTTAACTGTTACACGTTGAATAGACAACGCTTCTATGAAGACTTGTATAAGCTATCTATCTTCACTTCATCCAAGATTCTCACGCCAATCTTTAACCATCTATTAATATTCATATACAAGAAAATACACATACATCACACAAATACATCTTTTCACGTGAAAAATTCACTTTACAGTTTCTTAATGGAAACTTTAAGCCCCATAAAACTTTTCAAGTATGCTTCACATAAGTTTTACGTTCAATACTATAACTTGACCAAGATAATTTTGCCATTAGCAAAACCTTAACTCAATCTTCTGTGTTTGAAAATAAGGTTTAATATTGATTGTATTTTTGGTTGATAGATGCATGTGATAGTTTGTAAGTGTGTAAGGAGGCGTTAAATGTAAGTTAGTCCTATTGCAAATAAGTATAGAGTTGTTCGTGTGTTAAGACATCATCCAGGGTCTTTATGTATGCTTTTTATGCTAAGAGGACTTTAAAACAGCAAGTAAGGATATTTCTTTACCATTTTTCTACACGAGTTTCCTTTTTCTTTTTCCTTGATCAGTCACTTTGGGTCAGGGAGTCAGCTGTGTACTGTGACAATAAATTATTTGTCACGGTGGCGCATCTGTAATGAATGCGACTGCTGTTCATGAGGCTTTGATTTCAGGGTCGGGAAAAGTGTTAATAAATTTTACAGTAAAATAATTTTAAGTAGTAGTATAGAGTCTGGAACTATGTATACACTAGGCGGTAATGACTCTGCCCTCTATTATTCGGGATCTAAAGCTATAGCTTGCGATATGTGAGTTTACATTTAGCCAGCTATGGTCGTAAGGCCTATGCTATAGATGGTAGGCCTATTATTATTTACCGGGCAGAGTTTCAGATTACGAATTTCTTGACAGAAAATCCAAATAGCACTTTGCTCAGGCCTCATTCACTATTAGGTACTGCACCACGGAGACAGACACTACCAAAACAAAATTTAATGACACTGTCTGATGTAGGTTTCGAACCTGGGACACCACGATCTCACATAAACGTAAGTGCAAACTCATGCTATGGGACCTACAGCAGCCACTAAAACCAAAACAAACTTAAACTAGAACCAGCTTCCTATAACATATATTCAAGTAACTCAATAATTACAGGCGGACAGTTAGCATTTGCACAACAATGCACATTCGCACATTTGCGAGATCAGCCGCCCGATAGCTTAGGAAACGCAATAACACTAATGCGTAGCCGTAAAATGACACTCGATCGCAATTAGCGATAGCTTCAGCGGAGCTGAGGCTGCGAAGGACAATGTTCTGGGGGTGTATTGTGGACATCGAGCGATATTTCGCAATACAATTATATGTTTATAAAAATAAAAATAATATTTATTTTTAGAAATCATTTACTAATATAATTACTGTATTAAGGTTATTATTAAAGTAAGGGCTATTTTTCAATCGTTACGTAACTTATATCTGGGATATATGTTTGATTTTGAAATTGTGACGGCTTTTGTATAAAAAATATGACAAACCGCCATATATATTCTGAAGTTTTTCTGATAATTGAAAATCGGCAAACAATAATATTATCATAAGTTTTGTAAAATGATAGAGAGGGAAATATATAAAGAAAAGGGAGAGGCAGAGAATTTCATAATTAGCATAACTGTAGTGTATTTTTTATAATGTATTTATTGTAATAAACAACATATAATAACATATAACATCACACTTTTATATTTCTTCAGCTATCTCTAGGTCGCACGTAATACGCAAACCTTCTTCTTGCCGAACCTAGTTCCAAACATTGTGGCTACTGAAAACTAGCTAATAGATAATCTATAACGTTTTGCCTGACTTAAAAATTTAACATACCACACAGCTGGCAATCAAAATAAAATCACGTGTCAATTTAAATTAAAATAGAAAGTATCACCAGTGCTATTAAAACATATTACGTAACCGATAAAATATCGAACGATGTTTATAATAGAGTACAGTTCGACACACGTGTATGACAAGATCTTATTGTTAGTGTACAATGTGGAGCGAAAGCGATTCTATCTGCATACGTTCGCTTTGCTTATTATATATTATATTATTATTATACCTACGTTTTGTTAGACCTAGTTAGACTATTCGTTATAATATATTATTTATTAAATAGTTGACAATTGATATTATATAGAATAGTATGACAAAAAGGTGTGGTCTTATTCAGAGTCTTCTTTTTCTTCTCCCTAGCCTTTATTCCCAAGTTACTTGGGTCGGCTTTTCTAGTCTAACCGGATTTGATTGGATATCAGTTTTTACACAGAGCGGCTGCCACCTCACCTCCGCTACCCGAAGGCTAACGATATCCTAAGGGTAGACCAGTGTCAGGATATTATAGGGCACTGACTGCCCAATAACGACTGCCATAGATGTTTATAGCAGCCGGGACCGACGGCTTAACATGCTCTCCGAGGCACGGAGCAGGCGATAATTGTCAATCAATACGCACATAATTTCGAAAAGTCATATAGCTTCCGAAAGTTAGAGGTGCGCGACGTGGGTTCGAACCCGAGACCCTCTGCATTGCAGTCTGTTGTTCTTCCCACTGAGCTAGCGCTGGGTGTATTATATAAATAATAATGTACTCCATACCTAACTTCAGTCATGAGGGCTATTTTTAACACGTTGAACGCCGTGCTGGTCACAAATCACCGCAAACAATACATTGTCTATTGTGTCTGCTACATGGCATTTAAAGTATTAAGGGAGACTGGCCATTTACGTAGGAAATATTATAGTGTATATGCATTATTACAAATACACTCATAGTCTGATGCGACACGACTGGAAAGAGATCACACGCAAAACGTTACTTGATTTTTGAGGCACGTGTAGTGCAACTCCGCCAACGTCCTAACTCAGGAATAGTCTTGCGAACTTCTGAACTAAAAATCCCAATAACTTTTTTTTGTATGCTCGGTCCGGCAATGGAAACCGAAACCAGCATAATTAAGATATACTCACGACACATACAGCCTACTCACGCCTATGTATCGCGAATATTTATCCTCTAAGGGGAGATGCTACACCGATATTTAGTCTGACTATATACTACTATAACTATCCACTCACATTTGCCTTTTTTATAATTATTAACCTCTTAACCTCTAACCTTCTAGTCTTCTTCGAAGAGGTTAATGAAAACACTATGTGAGTCTGTGTGTCTCTCTGTTAGTGACAGTTTGTTAGTGACAGGCATAGCTCCGGAACCACCGGACCGATTGACTTGTAACAGATACTTTGGGGTCATCTTCGATCGAGTTTGAATATGGGCCCTGTGGGTCAAAAGACCCCCGAGATATAGGGGTCACAAGGTTTATGACCTTGTGACCCCTATATCTCGGGGGTCAGGGGATATCCACCAACAGAGTGATTTGGAAGTCTAAGTAGAGGGTTTTGCCCAGCAGTGGGATATTACAAAAACCTGATGAAACACTGGTTACATAAAGACGAAGAGGTTGAATCCTGGACTTTTACACCTATCTTGTTAAGCTGCGGTTGCACATAACACATCGCCTATCGGAACTACTATATGGATATACAGCCTATTTCACAAATAATAATATACTAAATTTGCCCCGCGGCTTCGTTCGCGTTAATCATAATAAATAACAAAAAAATATAATTAATAACAAAATTTACATTTTGTTAATAATAGAATATTCCTCCGAAACAGTATTTCTAGGATAAAAAAAAATAAAATTGTTTATTCCGATTTCTAAAACATATTACAATAATTTAATACTTCTGCCAAACTCCACTATCCTATGTTCTCTTCTGTACCCCTGACACGTGTATACGAAATTCCACAATGATCGGTTAAGTACTTAAGGCGTGAAAGCGTACCAAACAAACAATAAAATTCACATGCGCATTTATAATATTAAGGTAAGATATTACTTGTTATGGTTGCTTATGTAAAAAAAAATAACTTTTCTCTTTTCTCTTACATGCCGTCTCATACCGTCACGAAACAATTGCCAACGGTATTCTATTTGTCAATATTTTTGAAGTAAAAATTTATTTAGGCGCCATAAGCACTTTTTGAGTGAACATCATGGAATCATCATCATCATCAAAACAATCATGGTACTCGCGTCATCGTCACCGAACGCTTTCCATGAGCTATATGTATACTGTGTATATATGTGTATTTTTTGGGTGAACAAACAGCGTGAAACTCGCGTCATCGTCACCGCACGCTAGTTAATTAGTTTTCACTTCTATCGGCAGTACCCAAAGACTGCCCCGCATGTTTTTTCTACTACATACAGTAAGCTTATCTTAACAAGTCAACAATTACACATTGCACAATAAGTAGTTATACGCGTATATGTTGCATATCATTTACAATAGGCACCGTTGGCCGCTCTACTTGCATACAAATACGAAGCTAATTACTCCCCTGAGTTATCGGGCACAGTTTAATTGCATTACATTCAATTAATATTACAATACCATTGTTTACAATTACTAGCCGCACCAGAGGGCAATTGTAAAATGGTCACTGTCCTGATAAGTACTCACTTGGCGTATTGTATCTAGCTGATTGTTTGATTGGCTGGCAGACGTATTTTACCAATTTCTTCTTAAAGTCAACTTGACCTAGTATCCAGTTGAAAGATCAAAATGTATTGCATTGTTTTGAGTGCATCAATCTCTTACATACCATGCACGAATTAGCTATGGTTCTGATAGCTAGCTTTGTTACTTTTATGTGCATACTAAGGAATACGCTTTGTTTTCTTCTTATTTCTTTTACTTTCCTTTTCTTATTCTTACTAAATGTAGTGAGTCTCCTTTGGGGGACTCGACATACGTACATGATGTCACACCTAGATTTTCTATGAGGTAAGCAGAGAGCAGACCCATATTTAGACTGCTCTGTCTTTTGTTGCACCAAAACGTCCGCTTTTTGTCGTCTACGGAATTTATTTTCAGACTCCACATTGTAACTAAGGATTTTCAATGAACGCTAATAAATTAACATTACCTTACTTGATATTGCACCCTAGACTTCATAATGAGCTTCAAAATGTAAGCTTAGGCATATGTCACAGAAACAGAGAGTAAGATCGCTCAGTCATACTTATAAAAAACAGGCCTTTTTAAAAGAATGACTGAGGAACGAACGATGACGAAACAGGTTATAGACTATAAATTGCTGCGATTAAATTATTTCAAAGCAAATACTTGGCGTGATAAGAACACGTCTTAAATGTTTGTAATGTATAATTATTTTCTACACACTCGTGTGTTGTAATGATATGAAATGAATTGAAAGATCAATTAAAAAGTAATATGTAAACCTTGACGTTTAATTTTGAATTAATCTCGAATTGTTTTGCAACAAATTTTGTAAACATATGTATGTTGATTGCATTTGATGTTGTAACCGAGTTTTTATACCGTGTGTGATTGTAATACATTAATTGCAAAATTAACAATGTCTGCATTATAACTAATTATCCAGTCTGCTTGCCCGTTAGTAGATGGACAGACAATACAAAGGTTAAGTTTATCATCATAAATAAATCCAAGAAATTTAATGTTTTTACTAACTTCGACTAACAATCCTTACTGATAGATCACAAACTTGGTGATTGCCTAAAAGGCAAAACTTTAAACTCAGGTACCGTCAGCAAGAAATGGAATGCAAGCAATGATAGTAATTAGAGAGTCAGGCTTACAGACCACATTAGAAACACAATACTTTTGACGCAGGCCACTCAGCGGCCATATTAAAATGGTAACAGGTAAGGCTCCGTATTTCATATACAAGCAGTGCAATGGTTGACCCCAAATACCGAAAAGTAACAAAGGGAAATGCAGAAAAAGAGCTGAGATAAACTGCATACCTTAAGTTGGCATTGAATCCAAATTGTAATGCAAAAAGAAAAGTGACAGAAGAAAGGAAAGGCTTTTAACCATTAATTTACAAAAAAGACAGCTCGCACTAGGAATAATTCCTGTCTTGCGGGCACGTTACAAACATTCAAACAAAAAAACCTAACAACACCCAGACACGGAACACGTGTAATTTTTCTGCTGTATGAAGATCAAAATCACTACACTTTGTGACGCAAACACTCAAACCACGGCGTCATGCTAACGCCACGCCAAATATTAAGGATTATCATTTGTTTTATAGCTTACTATAAAATAAATGATATGATACGTTATATTAAACACGTGAATGTTTTGAAGAACTTTGAAATATTTAGCACTCTCATTGAGCAAGACCTGATTTAACACAAAGAATAGCTTAGAAGCCGCAGGTAGAAGCTAACTTATCACAATGATGCCTCTTTCGACTATTATATTACCACACTTAAATGTTACAAGCTGTATATTACATCCAACCTACTTCACGATGTCGGTTACTCATGAAAGTATTAGCGCTTAAGACTCGAGCCATACATAAGATGAATGCTCGCCTGGGGCCGGTCCCTGACACCATGCATCATATATCCAGTAATTGTTGCCCCCAGTTCCTGTACTGTCCTGTGCCGGCCGTTAGTTTCGTGATTAATCTTATAGTGCTAGTTAGGGCTATTAGTGGTTTGATAGAATTATAGATTGCCTTCGTGGCGTACAGGTATCTAGGTGACTGCTATCTGTTAGGATTAGGGATGGATTACTGAGTTGGGCTAAATGTTATTGGGTCACAGAAATTCGTAGTAGGACCGTCTGGAACTGCCCGGTATATGACAATAAGCTCGCTCCATACCAGTTGAATCTTATAACCCCTTTCATAACCAACAACTAACAATGTACTTTGAATACATCCTGTGTCGTGGGGAACTTACAAAGATTTAAACATTTACAAAGAACATTCAGACTGTACAATTATTTGGGAATCGAACCCGCAAAACTCGGCGTAATGATAATGGCAAGGCGACAACTTAGACCTCTATACCCTGCAGTCAAATTCATCGTGCAAGTCTCTAATTCCCTGGTCAGGCTGCTGCAGTTTGTGGATGAATTAATAATAATATTCTATAATAAATATCTACCACATACACACAACACTATCTAGCCCAAACTAAGCAGAGCTTGTACTATGGATACTAGACAATGGATAAACATACATATATACTTTTTTTTTTGTATATACATACATATTATACATAGAAACACCCAGACCAAGACAAACATCCATGTTAATGCACACAAATATTTGTCTTGTGCGGGAATCGAACCCGCAACCTCAGGCGTGGCAGTCGATCTATATTTTGTTCCGTGTAAGAATCGGATCCATAACACTCAGTGCATTAACAGTGGTAAGACGACCATTTAAGCCATCCGAGCAGTCAATTATAATAAAATAATATTGTGGCATATTTATGTTTAACTTATCTTGAAAGATCCCTTTACTCTGTCCCAATAAATCAATCAATAAGAAATCACTCACCACGCCCGCAAGGCACACGTTAAGGGCAAATTATTTCAACTAGAAAAAGATAAATAAAGCTTCCCCTTTGCCGAATAAACGGCAATAAATCGACAGGCCCTTATGCCAACAACGTATTAGTGAATACGCCACACCACTGTTACACGGCCTCTTCACCTCTTTAACAAGATAACGGGACAAAGATCAACATAAACTGGCCGTGTTAAGCCCTCAGATTTGTCGCGGGTAAATCACGCGAAAAATCCAACGATAAACGTCTATATCCGCTTTTCCCACACATTTTCGCGTTTCCCTCTCTCATGTGCTCACTTAATATGATGGTGTTTGCCCTTTTCCCCCATGCTACTACCATTACACTACACCATACTAAATTAAACTTTAACGCAAGCATCTAAAGTTCATTTTACTACAAGTGCTAGAAAATAAAAACGCGCGTTCTTTTTTTCGAAAACCATACCCATGTCTTACATCTACCTAAAAACTACTAGCTTAAAGTCTACATTCCTTTGACAAAATGTAATCGTTTAAGCCTTTTTTCTTTCGAAGGCGAAGTTTGGTGACATTGTTACACAGTGTATTGCACATTATTAGGTGATTGAACGATGCTTAACTGGTTGAACGACAAGTTTGATAAGGTGCCCTCGTGAGGATCGAGCCTTAGGAAGTTATCCATAAAATTGTATGGGCGTAACGACGTGGTGATATTTTGTAAGGGTATGTTATTTGTTGTATTCGATTATCGGTTGGAGGTTATTTTGTGAGAGATTTTATTTTTTAACACAGTAAATTCTTATAACAGTAAATACAATATAGGACTGTTAAGATAGACATACGATTTATGATTTTTTTTAACATCTGTCTCTTTTTGCGGCACAAATTACTTGTATTGTTAACTTTACTGTTGACTCCTCCAGTTAAATTCAGTTATATTTCTTTGGTGCGGGCGGGTCGAACCCGGTACATAATGCACAGCAGTCACACTCTCTACCACTGCGCAGGCAGGCAATTAGTTTAATCAGTAAGGACGAAAGTACCTTTAACTGTTTGCACATTAGGTTAAATATATAAACAGATTTTGATGCCATTCTAAGGCATAACATATAATACTTTTTGAAACACGCAGACGAGAAGAACTAGCTGATGATAAGGAAACTAAATTGTTAACAACATAGACTTGGCAGAGGTTGTCGTACTTTAAACTCGTTACAACATTTAGACATTCAAATATAATCCTTTTTTTGCATAATATGTAATGAAACAGTCTTTTCAATCGTAGCGCCATGCGTGTAGGTAAAGGAAAAAAATAACGAAATGACCAGTCTGTAATATGTATGTGTTTCGCAACAAGCTATCTAAATCAAAGATCACAATTTGCGGTCAATTCTCCATTCTAGATAACACTTTATACAAACCGCAATCCTAGATATATTGTACTATTACATCCATATAATTAATTTTCTTTCTATTTCGTGCGAATGTAAATGGACTATGTTCTTTTTATCCTATTACGTTATGTAATGTATAAATAATGTATTATGTAGTCACACGAATGTAACATTCAAATTATTTGACATGGATTTTAAAGCGGTTAATTTTGTATAGATATTTTAAGCTGCACGGATGACGCGGTGGGCAAACGGCCGACTGTTTTCTGTCGTAGTGCTGAGTGCTCTGGATTCGAATCCCATATAGCACAATTATTTATGTCATTGACAAATTATTATTCTAAGTCAGGGTGAACTTTGTGTCCATTAATTGTATGTTTTAAAGCCCCTTGCGATACAGGGTGTGAAACCTACCCTAGGTAAGTTGTCTTAGAAAAATGTATATTAATATTTTTGCGTAAGTAATTATCTATAAAGATAGGTTCTTGATGGATTGGTTGCTTTTCAACTGCCACAATTCTAGATTATGTGCTGTAACAGATAATTTATTGACTAAAACTAATAACGCTATGCCGAACCCAAAACCCCACGCACCGCATTCACATACACTACCACTGTGTTATTACTGCAAAAAACCGCTCAAATTATGTTATCAAATGCTGACATCTGGAGATAGCTCTGCAGCTATCTCCCAAAATAATCAACGCACAATATTCAGAACAAATATTACTATAAACATGCTGATGAGAAATTCCCAAAACCGCAAAGCACTGTTCAACTTTCTAAACATATCTTCATTTGTACAATATTATTAGTACAAGTGTACACACTGCATAATTTTTGTAACAAGTTCAACATATATTTTAGCTGTAGATAGAGGTACAAATTAACACGTTCCCAGGCACCATATTGATTTGAATGCGCGTCCGTAATGAAAACATTGTTAAGAAGCTTTTCCATAAGTTAGTTTGTCTCTTAAAGATAAACAAAAAAAAATATCTTCCGTTTACACCGATGTACAGATAATACACGGATTTAATCCCGGTTAATTAAACAAACAGTACTTTCAGATCCATTCTAAATTATTCCAATTTACCTTTTGCCGAAGTTTCAGTTGGTTTCCAGCAGCTATAGTCGCGAATAGGCTGAAATACAAATCGATTTAGAGAAAGTATCTATTTTGCTTGAAAATATTGAAGTACCTATTGGATATTTAAAATACCCGAAGCTGGAACAACAATTATAATTTTTGTCTCTTGCATGCATTGAATTGACAAACCACGAGCTTGTGATATAAAACTACGTGGAATCAGTGCACAAAATTTTACTTAATTACGTAAAAGGTTCAATTCAATATTTTATACATGTGCAACTATCTGTATCGGTTAGAAAAATGTATATAGAAGTGCGTGTGAGCAAATAACAGCTAAATGAAAACTAAATTAGCAACTTTCGCAGCGAAACGCACATACAGCGTACAGGCTCCTTAAGCCGCACAGTTAATTCCTCCACATTTCGATTAATAGCAACACGCTTGTAGTACGCGGCGCGAGCGGCGGCGTCCCGCTGTCGCGCTCGATCTCCTTATTAGTATTGTAATACCGAATCACATATCATTGCGACGTGACGTATGGACGCTTGAGGCGATTGTTTATCGCCAGAGTATTGAACATGTTACAGCAAGACAAAGCTATGTATAAAAGTATTGAGTAAATTAAGAATTGAATGAAAGTGTTTCAAAGAAGAAGTAAGAGGATCTCCGCTTAAAACTAATATTTTGATAGCATTTTGTTATAAGTGTCTATGAAAGCTCAAGAAAGTATATACTGTATACTTATTTGCCAAAGTACTACAAAATACCTACATGAAGATTAGAACCAGTAGAAGGCAATCAATGGATTGTAGTTACAAGTCGGTCTAAACAACCGAAATACATTTTTTACTGAATCAGATATATCAGTCACATGCTGTTGAGCCTTCGAAAAATAATTTTTAGTACTGCCAACACAAGGAACAAATATTTGTATTTCTCTAAAGAGAGTACAAAGCCACCTTCAGCCTGGCAACTCTTCTCACCGTAAAGGCACTGCCTCTCTCTAGTTTTACCAATGTCCTTTCTTAAACTCTTTGGTTTAAGCAAGGACTTCGGTACGACTCTACGTGCACAGTTGCATTCAAATGTATGAATTCGAATGCACTGGCTGTGTGCTTGACCATGTATAAGAATAAGAACTTTCAGTTTTAAAAATACCATATGAAGAAGGTACCTTGTTACGCCCAAGCATGAATGTAGGTCGATATTTTGAAACCTTGACCTTTCAAAACAAATAGGGCTCATCAAATCTATCCCTGAATCCCAAAAAATCGAACATCTAGTCTTCTTAACTTCTATCCGTAGGTGTGACGTCATTCTCACTTTCCTAACACCGACATAAACAATGCCAACATATAACAGTAACAGTAAGATTTCCATTAAGCGCAACAACGGCTGTTGTCCGGAACGAAATGCCAAAGCGCTCTGTATCTCAACGCTGATCTAAGGCAGCGGTCGAATGCAACACGTGATGCAACACGTTAAATAATTTCAATGTAGAATAAAGTTCTGCAGTAAGCTTGTGTTATATGAGAAACTGGTATATTATTAAAATAAAATACATACCGCTCTTCTAGATCGACAGTGACGAGAATGCAAAACAAAACTAAAACTAACGACTTATCTGTCAAAGTTTTGAATGCGACATCGACTTATTGTGGCTAGAGGGAACTTGCGTCGTTGTGTAATTAAAATATATCAACATACCAGTAACAAAATTCAACCGCGTATTTCTTAAAAATGTTCGCACTTTCGTCATTGTCGACTATGAGGAGCGATATGCATATGTATATGTAGACTAACAACCTGACATTGGAGCAGCGATAGCTCAGTGGGGAGACCAACAGACTGCAATGCAGAGGGTCTCGGGTTCGAACCCACGTGGCGCACCTCTGACTTTCGGAAGTTATATGACTTCTCGAAATAATATGCGTATTGATTGACAATTATCGCCTGCACCGTGCCTCGGAGAGCACGTTAAGCCGTCGGTCCCGGCTGCCATGAACATCTATGGCAGTCGTTATTGGAAAAGTTGACACAAAAGATCCCACTGGGTCGAAGTGTCGTCGGTCTGTACCTATTGACTGGCCCCACACAAGATAAGATAAGATAAGATAAGATAACAACCTGGCATTCCGTGAAGGGGCAAGGCAGAGATGTACATATCTATTACACACACATATTGCCACCTATAGTTTAGAGACCCACGTAATAGGAATCCCATAACCCTAGAGCTGCATGTCTAACCTCTCTTTGGGTATAGAGTCTCAAGTCTATGTATCCTAAGAGGTATACACAGGCATATTTTACTACATTTCAGCAGCTATGGTTTACGTACCACATACTACGGCTAGAGCTCATTGCCATGTACCTGCCTCAGATCTAAACGCCGTTATTTTGAGAATTACTTGTCAGAAAAATCAATAACAATGTGCTGTTGAGTTTATTTACAGTAAAATGTTATTGAGTATTCTTAATTACCGAAATTTTCGCATTGATCACCGGATTTCACGCACATGTATGTCATAAAAAATATATATATTGTGGTGCAAGCCTTATCCTGTCTACTGGAATAAAACCTTGTCCGATCGGGAATTAAACCTGGGATTTCACATTATTAAGTAAGGGCCTTCGAAATCAAAACATATTTATATGTATTTTTTAAGCTGTTACTCAAAGATCCGTTTCATAAACAACGAAAAATGTGCTTAAACAGATCAGACTCTATAAATTACACTGGACTTAAATTAAGACTTTAATGACTATTAAACTCCAATAAATCACCGCCCAAAACAATTCCAATGTACCCGCGCCTCAATACAGTCAAATCAAGCCACCGGTACCAATAAAAAAATGTATTAACCTCTGTTTCTCGTATGGTCCAAATCAAAGGTCATATCATTATAATTTGTTGTGTACGTGACCGGCCAAAATAGCCGACTATCTTAGTCAGTAATTCGAAATTTCTATTCTCTTGTCGTAATAAAATCATGCGCGCACGCATGCCGTCGTCGTTCTAAATTTAAATTGTTTGGTGTTTTGTTCTTTTTTTTAATCTATGACTTTTTAGGCATTCATAGGTTTGTTGTACAAACCTATGACTGTACGGTACAAACTTTGTACCGTATGATTCACTTACGCTCACGTATGACTTAGCAAGTTTGTCATTAAAGGAGTATAATTTGGACCATAATCTAAATAGTACATACTCTATCATTTTAAGTACCACAACAATTGATGCATTCATTAATATTGTCTTAGTGAACGCTATTGTTATATTTATAAATTAAACAACTTCATACGGCCTTTATCGTGGTATTAATTGTGAACCCTACTTTTATACCTTTTAAATATTTTTTTCCGAATTTCGGATGGTTATCAGCAGCCTTGTTTATGTAATAGTCGTGTCAATGTCTTATGGTTCATGTCCATGCATTATGTGCAAAAACTGTAAATGTCTCATTGGTCCGAAGGCATTAGCTTGCGCTTACGTTTGATGCATGAATGGCGTAGTGGTATAAGTGTTTGCCTCGTCGCTGCCACTGCGCCAAGTGTTGTGGGTTCGAATCCCACACGGAACAAAAATTTGGGGGATCCACAAATGGTTGTTCCGAGTCTGGATGTCTTTGTGTCCGTTGTTTGAATATTTGTAAAGTCGCCTTCGACACAGGAATCATTTCTAGTGCGGGAATTGTCTTTTAAAAGAAGAAAACAGAAGAAGATGTTGATAGTGAAGTACCGTTCGATTTCCGACTCATTGGAGATACACAGAATCATGAATGTGGAATTCTGTAGACGTCAATTGACGTCTTAAAAACAAAGCTCACAAAATACTATGGCGATTACGGGTATACATCTCTGCCTAACTCTTTATAGATAGATATATAAAATTTGTGTACGTATGTATGTCCTTACTTAACTGCAGAAGCACGGCCATATTACTGATTGCATGGTACCGTATTACAACACTCGTAGTCACTTGATGTGACATTTCAATTTCAACACGTTGACATTTTCATATCAATCTGATTATCAGTTTCCGAACTACATAAGGCCTTACTACATACACACACATATACGTATAATACTTGGAGATCAATAAAACCTACTAAGATATTTCAAGATTTTCGAAAATAGAATGATTAGTATTAATGGGAGACAGTGCCCTGCCTTTAGGCAGTCGACTGCTCCCGTGGCGCGACTGTAGTAAATACGATTGCTGTGCATATTGAGTTCTCTCGGGTTTGATTTCTGGTTAGGGCCTACTGTTATAGGGCTTTTCTGTTGAGAAATGCTCATTAGCAGCACGAAGCCTGGAACTCTGTTCTGTTGACGGCAGTAAACTTGCCCCTTATTACCTAAAGTCTATAATAATAGCTGATTAAATGTGATTGTAATACACCACTGCTTAGTCCTTCTCTAATATAGCTTTGAGAGTATGTATTTATATCTTTGCATCAGTTTATAGCAGCACCTGTTGTGGAGGAACAGGGTGTGAAGTCCCTCCAACACAAAGGGAGGATCTTCCGACCAAGCTGGTTGATCGTGCCTGGCGTGCCGCGGCCCGACGGTTGATGTCGGGAGCTTGTATATATACTCAGTCGCTGTGTAAACTTCACTTGTGCGATGCAGAATAATATGACGTCAAGTGAAGTGCGATTGTATTGCCATTTGTTAAATGTAGACTGAAATGCTTCGTCTGTGCGGAGTCGCCATACCTGTAGAGTCAAATTTGAACCATTAACATTGAGTATAGTTTTGATACTCTGTTAGTGAACGCATGCATTGCTGATTGTTCGGCCCAGTATTTGCTAAACAAATTGAAAATTTAAAATAAACCTCACATGTAGATGAAAATATATGTGTCATATATGCTACTGCCTATGTTGCTAAGGTAAACAATCGCAATGCTATATTATGTTATTACATATCTATATCCAATCTTGCACCTTCTTGAAAGGATAGGCAGAACTTTACCGAGTAACCGTGTAACATCCAGAATGTCAAAACATTCACATTTTGCCTGATATATTTTAACACCTCCCTTATAAGACACCTAGCCGTTTGTCGTCTACCTGACACATTTCTCAACTTCATACTATTACAGAAAACTGCCTTAAAGAAAAATTCAATAATACTTATCCAACTCGGGAATCGAACTTGTCATCTGAAGATTACCTACTCGCAAACTTATTCTACTGCAAAAAGAAACAACATTTTCCGACCATTACTGAAATGTATTTGTGAACTTGTAAATGGCCTTAGTTTTTTTGTAAAATTATTATCAACTAGCTTGCAGCTTTCCGAAAATTTTAAATAAAATATTAGAGACAAAGCCTGGGAATACAGCCTTAATCCACATGTGAACGTACCCTACATAAGTGTTATCACTCCAATCTCAGTTCAAACTTCTAATTAGTAAAGCGATAGCAATTTGCACTGTGTTGCGACACAAACATACGAACATACAAAATGTCAAACAGAACAGACTGTTAGCACTAGTTGTGCTAATTAAACGCCTTGGTTCAGCTAAAACAATGGATAGATTGGCTTTTATACAAATTGATTACGATATATGTTTTGTTTTAGAATAATAGGAGTATGTATATATAAATAAATGTTTTTAGACTTTCGCGATTTGTACACATACTTAATACAATACTAGGTAACGGATCTAATTCGCGATTAAGTATTTAAAGGGTAATAAATACCTATTGATTGCCCGACGACCGACTTGCATCGATCGTCGATCGTTGGTCATCGGAAGTCGGTCGACACATATAAATAAGCCAATGCAAATAGATCAGTATCTTTTTCTACTGTTTGTCAACCGATTTGTTTAATTTTTGCTTAGCAACTAGCTATTAACGAGCTTTAGATTTTTAATAAAACATTTATAAGCAGTTAGTTTTTTTATACAGATTGGTGGAAAGACTGCACAGATTATGGTCGAACTGCGGTCAATAGGCTCTCTATTGAATTTAATATTATATTTCAAACAAGTCCACTTTATAGGCATTTCAGTATTTTAAATACGGTGCTTGTGAATGTTATAATTGTATTTTCTAATATGTTATGTTGTCTGTACCGCTCCATTTCCCGAGTTGGGTAAAGTGTTGTTGAGTAATTGTGTTAAGGAATTAAAATAAAGGAGAGGTATTTCATTCATATTTCTCTGACTATGTTTAAATTCCCACATTACACTGCTACTGAGATTTTACTGTTGGGAAAACCGAACAATAATTTACTTAAATCGGATAACGAATCCGAGACCGCATGCAGAGCATTTCCAATCAAGACATTATCACTAAGTGACAAAGCTCCCTAAAACAAGTGAGAAACGGCAATGAATTGCCGTAAATCTTAGACTTCGAAAAAATGGTTCAAATAATATGTAAAGGTCACATAATACGTGACCTTGAGGTCAGAGGTCAAAGGACATAGTAGTTTCGGGGGTATATATATATAGCTGTTGTATAAGAGTTTTTCGAACTCTTATACAACAGCTTTGTCGAAAAGAAAAAAAATAAAGACATAATTTAAATTGCGACGTATCGCTTGTAAAAAAATAATACCCTAATCGTCCTATCGCTTCGCGTGCATGAACTTTTTTTGGCTTAAAGACTCATAATTGCCATTTAACGTGACAATGCTGCCAGTCTTCTGAGCACTTTCTTGGTCAACATCGATGCTGCGGAATTAAATTTTTCCATTAACGTCTTTTTTAATTGACTGTCCTATATTTTGTACCATTTCATTTTATTTACATAAAAGTAGCTAGGTTTGTTAATATTAGTTTAGATGTAAACTAAGATAGTTCTTGTAAATAATATTCTAATAACTGAATAAAACCACTTACTGAATATATTGAATATCCTAATTGTTGTTCATGGACGTTACCATTGCAACATACATAGCTATTAGAAAGGCAACATCTGAACTGAATAGTAAAGTGCAAGATAAAAGACAATCGATACGAAAGTTATCTAAATAATACGTATACTATGCAATACGGTCAGCGGCGTGCCCTCCCTAACATTTACTGGAGGTAATGGCACACAAAACAGAGAATTACTACAATAATATGTTATTATTGTGCGACACAAGTTATCTGATCCGTATTATTTATCTGCGGCCGGTATGTGCATGACAATTTTATAGATTATTTCAATGGCCATGCATAGAGATTGTAGTATATGTAAGGTTTTCAGATGCTTATAATATTAGTCAAATATTGAAATCAGTATATAGATAATGTTAAAATAATATTAGTCTTGATTTCTGCAAAATGTACGATTCTTAGGTATGACATTTAGCAGGCCTTATAGACATTTGCCAAGACGCACCAAATCTGTTAATCTGCACATGGTCAACGTAGTAGACTATAAGACTATTTCGATAAACAATTTTTTTATAAGCAAAGATTCATGCATAGAAGTGACACAGTTTTTATTGTTAGGTATGCATATTCCCGCACGATAAGAGCCATTTATGTAAAAAAAATAAAGTACAAATCTAAGTCATTTTACCTCGATGGCGTAGTGGTTAGTGTAACCGACTGCCATGCCTGAGGTCGCGGGTTCGATTTCCGCACAAGTCAAACATTTTTGTGCATGAACATGGATGTTTGTCTGATGTGTATAATATGTATATATTTACAAAAAAAAAGTATATATGTAAGTAAGTATAAATGTTTATCCATTGTCTAGTACCACAGTACAAGCTCTGCTTAGTTTGGGCTAGATAATGTTGCGTGTATGTGAAAAAAATAAACAAATTTGAGAACACAGTATTTCATATATTGGTTAGTATTGTACCATCTACTATATTTATTATTACCGAAAGGATAACAAACAATAAAAAATAAACATCTTAAACTGCTCTAGTATCTTTAAAATCTACAAATATTTGTACCGAATTCAGCTTCGATTCAATATTATATATATACTATTAATAATACATTCTATTAATATACAATGATTTGCATTTTTATGGGAATAGTTCACATATACTGTACATCGCAATAATCCTATGCGCGGGCGATCTCTCCCTTTTGTCCGGGACATGGGCAGCTCACCGCACTGCGCCCGCGCTGATACACTCGCCGTGTTTTATTGTTTCATATGGATAGAAGCATAAAGTGGTACATTTTATATCAGTTTATGACTCAGTCATAATTGTGGTGGGATGCCGTATCCTTGGCTATCCTATTGGCGATAATAAACCGCGTACGTAAGTGAGCCGTTCGTTTTAACTGTCAAAAGCTTATTTACATTTCAATTTCTAAGTACAAAGTTTAAAAATTTATTACGTGATGTCACGAAGGCTGTTCGATATAGAAATGGATTTTCAGACTGTTAGTTGGGTGGTGTGTAGAGATATGACTTTATGTTATAAAGCATGATTGAGGTATTGAGTCCTCCTGCAGCTATTATGAAATTGTATTTTTGTTCACATTATTTGGTGAAGTAAGCATTGCGGGATTTTCAGTTAAACTTGGAATTTGGCTGAAACTGAGACAACCTGTTATACTTTCAGCCCAGATCGAGGTCAAATACCCTTATATTTTGTTTCTGCTTCTTATAAAGATAATGTGCTGTGTTTAGTCTGATATTTGGCCCTTGCTTTGGCACCACATCCACCTGTTTTTGAAAGGGTTCGCAACTCACGAGTGGCCTGGTATAGGCTTTTAGTTCTTAAGCTGCAGTAAGTGCTTATCATCAAACGAGCCGCATGCATGCTTTTGATTTAGGAAGTAACAAAGTTCAAGACAATTCAAAATGTAGAATTTAATACAGCACTATTAAATTCTACATTAAATCAAGTAAAGTAGCTCATACAACTTAAAATGTGAATGAACTATGGAATGAGCTATCGCCTGCGGTATTTTCAGACCAATACGACCTTCAACACGTCAAGAAAATAGCGTACTCCTTTTTAATAGGCCGGCAACGCACTTGTGAATCCTCTGGTGTTGCAGGTATCCATGGGTGACGGTAATCACTTACCATCAGGCGATCCGTATGCTCGTTTGCCCCCTAACCCATAAAAAGGTAATATCCTATACTCATATATATATATATGTATACATATGTATATGTCTCTTAATCAGCCTACCACGGACGTATAAAATACACATAGCATTAGTTATGTTTTATGTTCCACGTAGTTAACAAATTGACAGACTCTGTGCTGATATTGACAATTTCTTAACATACGACTTTGCCTGTCCCTGAAGTAAAAATTTCGACGCCTAAATTTAATCTATGCTAAAATTAATAACTAAAAATAGTTTAAAAACTATAACCCGACTAGGTAAAAAAGGGGTCTAAAAAGGAAGAATTTAATATATATATATAGCCTATGTCACCCGCACCATTATTACGAATCTATTGAAACCTCATACATTAAAATCTGTTGAGTAGTTTAGGCGCTACGGTGGAACATACAAACATACATACCCAGACTGCCAAGATCATTATACCCTTCCTTTTGGTTTTGCCGTAGTTGGGTAAAAATAGGCGCAAACTTAGGTATATCACACATTCAAACAAGGCAGCCACGTATTAGTTCTTTATCTTTCTAAACGTTTATGTAATACTCCTAAATAGCAACCAACACTCCATAAAATGTCAGACTGTTGGTCATGAATCTACAATTCAAACAACATTAGGAGCTAATGTTCCCATTCCCATCAATATAATGTACGAAAATAGCGATCAAATTAGCGCACCCCTATTTGATCAGTAAACACTGTCTGTACTAAAGCTAGGTGTATATCGCCGGAGTTACGCCTACGGTTGAATTCACGGTATAAATTAGGCGACACTTTGGGTAAAGGTTCGAGTGATATTTGGATAAGTAATACACTTATGTTACTGGTCTTATGTTGGTAGGAGTAAGATGTAAGTGATGTGTAATGTGCTTTAACTTATCAGCGAAATTGTAATGATAAAAGCTTTGAGGATGGACACTGAAGTCCGTACGCTACTAAAAATAATTTAATTAGATTTGTAGTGACAAAAAAGATGGCATGCACATAGATTGAGGTGCATCGAAAAAAAAATGCAAATAACGTATGGATTGCTTTTAATGCCAGAGGTGTCACTTGCACGTTGCCGATTCTAAGGAAAAGGAATTAAAATGAATTAAAAAGAAAGGAATATTCTATCATTCCTTTCATTTTAACATACTACATCTACTTTTCAAAAAGTATGTGAGGCTCCGGTGTCCTTACCTGGTGAAACGTAGAAAAAGTAACGAAAGTTATGTATTCTTATGCTTCTATGACTTGTTGGAGATACTTGGCTGGATGAGACGGCTCATTAGTACCATCATCGAATAATTCGCATTCTATTCTAGTTATAGTTATATCTTATTTGGTTCCCTTAAAATAAATTGATTCCTCTTTCTTTCTTCAATAAAATAATATACAGTACAATACATACAGTCTCATTCAATTTCAAACAGTCAAATTCATCAAGTTGTATTTTGAAACTTAAGACAATCACACACAATTTTGAAAGCATTCTAAAGCCTAAAACTACGTCCAAAATCTTAGCAGCCATAATTCAGTGTTGTCACGCATACCCGCGGCGTTTTGCTCTCGTGTCTCGCAATGCGACAACGCGATAATTTGTCGACAGATAGCGCGACATGCGTTATTATTTATACAGCTTTGTTGCGAATTTACGACTAGCGTGTATAAAGGAATTTGCTAAGAGATACATCTTTTTCTATGTGTGTAAATCATGTTACGAAGCCAAAATACTGGATCAGCCACAATTTATTTGTTTTAAGTACATACATTCTTCTTATAGAAGCATCTAAATACATTGAGATTCCTCAAAAAATAAATGGTTACTTAACGCACAAGAAAACTCCAGCTTACTTTAAATTGCTAGCAGCCTGTATGCTTTATACAGCGGTGGTACAAAACAAAAGATTTTAATTGTTAACAAAGATCGTCCAGGCTCAAAATAATAACATGTGGTGATATCTATAGTCCCAAATTATCAGCCCTGTTTTGTTAACAGTCCCACTGTTAGGCACAAGCCTCTCCAGTACGAAAACGGTGAGTAGTATGAGCGGTGGTCTATGATTACACAAAGTCCACCGCGGGTTAGCAGACTTCACACGTCATCATAATAGAGCACTTTCAGACATGCAAGTTTCCTTACAATGTTGTACTTAACCGTTAAACCGGCTGATTATCCAGATAAAAAACTAGAAGCATGTTTACAGCAAAATAGTTCTTGTAAGAGACACCAATCCATCTCAACTTCCTGACGGGCAATTAATGAAAGCCTTAATACTTACTTTTAAACAATAAAACGAGCTCGTTAATAGCCACGTATCGTGAGATTCCCACGTGTAAAAAGAAATAATAAAAGAAGCACTTATGAGATAGATGGTCATTAATTTGTCCTGTATCTTGAGACAATGGAGCAAAGAGCTGTGCATCCTAACCGATAGTGTGTAACGGGGTTTATCTACAGCGTGATGTTCTATTTTTAACAAAATTTTATTATTCTTCTAATGATTAGTTTTATAATCAACTATCGCGTTAGTGTAGTGGATAATGTATATGGATAAAGATGATGTTGAGGATTCTGGGTTTCATTTCTGGTCAGAAAAATGTTATTAGGCTACTAAGATTACTTAATTAGTAATTAAAAAATATTTGAATAAATACTGTTAGAAATGTCATCACATGTGTTAGGCCATTTTTCCTGTGCCTGATCTTTTTCAGTTGTGGTAGATTGCCGTCCCCGCGGACAGTAAGAATGAGGTAATAGAAAGCGCAAGTGTGCTTGCGCATTTGTACAAGCACATCTGCGCAAGAGCGCACATAGCTAGTCTCCACTAAGATTATCCGCCGTTATCGAAATTAGTCAAAAAATATTATATAAATTCAAAACTGAAGTTCATATAACGTGTATAAGAATACTATAAATGCAATAGTAGATAACTATGTAACAATTTCACGCTTAATATGTAAAGTATAAAAATACCAGTCATAATTAAAATCTATTGTATCTGGCCATCGGTGTACCGCTGTGATTCAATAGGTTATGTTACTGACTACTTAATGATTAATGTATTTATTATCTTAATTTATTGTCTTATAATTAATTTATTTCTATTTCAGTTGCATTTACCTAATCTAATTTAATTTATTCCTTTTTAATTTCTTTTAGTTCAATTTATAACGATTTAAATGAAAGTAAGAGTAAAGTAAAGTAAGGTAATTATATTTTTTAAATTTTGCGTAAAGTTAGAAACACTTGAAACATGTATGGTAATTTAACAAAACCATTGTAACTATGCTTTCTGCAAAACAATAAATGATTTGATTTGATTTACTTCTTCAGGCCTGGGGAAAGACATAAACTACGTTAAAAACGCGAATACAGTCATGACTAGCGGCTAGTTTTGTAGGAAAAATTGTTATAGAGAACTTTCATGACGCATTTATGAAACGAACAAGTAAAGCTGACTATAGCATCAATGAATATCAATCTATAACATTAGTAGGCAAGCAAAATCAAACAGCACCCTGTATCGTGCTCATCCGTTGATATGATCTAAAGCCGTCTTGTCACTCGTCAGCGGGCGCTACTGCGACGTACAATAATTGATGCTGCCAACTGTCTCATGAACGGGGGCATTTATAAACAGCGCTTATGACACCGCCGTGTATTTACTTTAGTTTTTTAATAACGGATTATGGTGTTGTTTATTTACTGTTTTTATAAAGACGTACATACATTTAAGCTTTATTTTGTGAATATGCACGAAGGCATAGCTGCACGAATGGCATAGAAGTTTAAGTCGTCAACTTACCAGTGCAGCCTCGCCGCGTGTGTCTCGCCGCGTGTTGTGGGTTCGATTCCCACACGGGACAAAATATCGTGTTATCCACAAATGGTTGTTTCGAGTCTGGGTGTTATTTGGGTTGGATTTGAATATTTGTAAAGTCCCCTGCGACACAGAACCTAGGTATACGTATACCTAGTGCGGGAGCAGTGTTTAAAAAATAACATGGGGTGATTAGGCCCTCGGAGGTTAAACAGCTATAATGTAGGGGTAACGGATTATTAAGTTGGTTGGCCCTAATGTTTACATGTTTACACAACCATGTGAACCGTTAGTAACGTTATAGGCCAGAATAAAAAAGATAAGTTTAAAAATGCAGGGGTTGAAATTTTATCTGTCCTATATATGTAAAGCTTATCTTATTTTATCTTGTGTGGGGGCCAGTCAGTACAGACCGGCTGCACTTCGACCCAGTGGGATCTTTTGTATCGACTTCCCCAATAACGACTGCCATAGATGTTCATGGCAGCCGGAACCGACGGCTTAACGTGCTCTTCGAGGCACGGAGCAAGCGATAATTGTCAATCAATGCGCACATAATTTCGAAAAGTCATATAAATTCTGAAAGTCAGAAGTGCGTGACGTGGGTTTGAACCCGAGACCCTCTGCATTGCAGTCTGTTGGTCTCCCCACTGAGCTATCGCTGCTCTCATGTTAAGCTTATGTTATCTTATCTTGTGTGGGGGCCAGTCAGTACAGACCGGCGACACTTCGACCCAGTGGGATCTTTTGTGTCGACTTCCCCAATACCGACTGCCATAGATGTTCATGGCAGCTGGGACCGACGGCTTAACGTGCTCTCCGAGGCACGGAGCAGGCGATAATTGTCAATCAATACGCACATAATTTCGAAAAGTCGTATAACTTTCGAAAGTCCGAGGTGCGCGACGTGGGCTCGAATCCGAGACCCTCTGCATTGCAGTCTGTTGGTCTCCCCACTGAGCTATCGCTGCTCACCATGTTAAGCTTAGTAAATAGTTTTTAGATATACATATTATAATCAAATTTATTATATTCCATATTAAACGATAGGCCTCTGCCTACCAAGGCTATAATTGTATGCAAGGTTCCACCTTGCATACAATTATAGCCGTGGTAGGCAGAGGCCATCAATATTGCATTAGCCACCGCTTCAAATTTGAAAATAATCGATTACCATAAAGTAGGCAAAACTGCTGTCTTACTTTGCTTAGAAAAAGGTCTAAAGAGCCAGTGTAAAGATGTATTCATGACAGAAGTCATATATTACTAGAAGAAGAACATTTAGTCTTACCTAAAACCAGTACATTTATATTTACTAGTCACTGCTGTAGCCATAATACAAAGAAGCTATTAAAATAAAGGATAACTTAACAAAAAATAAAACGGATAAAGAATTACAAAATAGGTAATCTTTTTTACAATATTGTCATTTAAAACTAACAACAGATTTAAATTTTAATCTGCTATAAAAACGTTAGAAATTTTCTTTAACAAAAACAGTATCGCTTCAAGAAAAACTGTTTAGAGCATAGATCATTACCTTTTTTATTAAAACGAGGGTATCAAAACTTACGTGAAAGGTATAATTGTACTTTTTAATTATGTAAGATGTAAAAAAGTTGCTAGGAGAATATGGCTGTACTAATACACCACTGCCTATCCTTTAATTATGACAATAATGATTATAAGTCTTACGGTCTTTGTGTCTACGTGAAATACAAAATAAAAATTGAAATAGTGGATGCATCCTTAGACAGATTAAATTGCTGATCCTCGATGGCGTAGTGGCTATAGTAACCGACTGCCACACCTGTGATCGCGGGTTCGATTCTCGCACAAGTCAAACATTTGTGTGCATGAACATGGATGTTTGTTTTGGTCTGGGTGTTTCTTAGTATAATATGTATGTATTTACAAAAGAAAACGTATATATGTATTTTTATCCATTGTCTAGTACCCATAGTACAAGCTCAGCTTAGTTTGGGCTAGATGGTGTTGTGTGTAAGAGGTAGAAAAAAAAAATTTAGCTTATAAGTTTCTGGATAAGCTTTAGACATATTAATGTCTCTAGTGTATAAAGACAGGCACTAGTAATGAAAAGACATTAAATATCTACCCGTTCGCGCAATGAAATGTCTTTCTTTCTGATTAGTAAGTATCTGGACATTCATATTTAAATATAATAACGTCATTGAGACGATCACCATCTTAGTCTCCCCGTGAACATGGCTGCTGCAAGTAAATCGTCGGGGCTGTAAATTGACAGTATTTTAATAATATAAAAGCAGCCTTTTTTAAATGAGCTACTGTGGAGTCTTGTAATATAGTTTAATTTCAGTCTACATAATGTTCACGGACATGTATAGGGTCTACCATCCCGTACTGGGCCAACATTAACCACTTTTATCTTAAGAAAAGGCCGTGTCCAGTTTGGAATATTTGGGGCTGCTATTATGCTGCCTCTGTGCCTCTGGGGCGCAGCGGTATTGAATGCGACTGCTGTGCATGAGGTCTCGGGTTCGAATCCCGGGTCGGGCCAACAAAAACGTATTGGGATTTTCTGTTAAGAAATCTCAATACGAGCCCGGAGTTAGGAAGTTGGCGATGTTAGACACCCCCGTGCCTCGGAAAGCACGTAAAGCTGTTGGTCCTTCGCCTGATGTCTCTCCGGACGTGACGGATTATCCGTCCCGTCATGAGGGTTAGGAATGTTTGCGCACATATTTGTGCACTATAATATCTCCGCGCAAATGGCAAGTCTTTGTTAAGATTGGATGCCGTGACCAAAATTCGGTCTGGAGGACATTATTACTATTAATAGATTTTTGATAATCGAGATTTACCTTTCTGCCTCATAAAACTTATTTCTTACTTTTGTTAGCTTTCCTAGTCCAGTGAAGTAGACGTGAGCGCATGAGCCACTGCCGATCGTGAGATCACGAGTTTGATTACAGGCGGGTGTTATTCGGTTTTCTTGTCAAGAAATATTGAGTAGCGCACAGCTGGCGTTTAGAATTGCATCGAGTTATGGCAATTTGTTAGCTCTTTATCGCATAAATCATGCATCGTAAGTCCCGTGGCAGTTTGCACGGTCGATTGTGAAGTCCAGCGATTGAATCCCGGCTCGGATAATGTTATTTTGTTTGAATTTTTAGCAATATGAAATGTGGTAGTGTACTTGGACGACAATAGGTTTGCCTCGTATACAGTTTTAAACTGTACATGCATGGTATTGCTGACACTGCGGTCCAAACTGAGGCGTCAGTTTACGCTAACACAATAAAGTACAATTTAGTATAAAATCAGTCAGTGCAAATACACAGGCGATCGTGAAAGCATAGCCAAATCCTTTACTGTAATATAATTAATTAAAGTATCGTGAAGTGTTTTTACATAACTTATGAACTTTCATTCTACACTCCAATTATCACTTATCTAACTATCATCTGTCAAGTGTACGACACCGTACACCTCGATTATATAGGATTTATACTAAAGCTGGTAAAATAGACCTTTGAGTAACCTATTTTTGTAAGACTACAGTACGTAATAGTTCCTTGCCGTGAAGGACTCCAAAAACGTTCAAAATCGGGAATAAAGAACCCGTAGATTTGTAACAACTATATGTGGCATAAGAGCAGCGATAGCTCAGTGGGGAGACCAACTGTAAAGCAGAGGGTCTCGGGTTCGAACCCACGTCGCGCACCTCTGACTTTCGGAAATTATTTGACTTTTCGAAATTATGTGCGTATTGATTGACAATAATCGCCTGCTCCGTGCCTCGGAGAGCACGTTAAGCCGTCAGTCTCGGCTGCCATGAACATCTATGGCAGTCGTTATTGGGGAAGTCGACACAAAAGATCCCACTGGGTCGAAGTGTCGCCGGTCTGTACTGACTGGCCCCCACAGAAGATAAGATAAGATATGTGACATACAATTTTTTTTAGTGGTGTACAAACCCGTAGCACTCGTTACAATGGCGAGACTACCACTTAAACCACACCACAAGTTTTATTCGACTTTTGTATATTAATTCCCAGTAGCCGCACTGATTCTGGCTACCGGCTGCTATGGATACCATTTCGCTATTCAGGCTTCCAGAGAAAAATAACACTAACAACCTCGCATTTGAAACAGATACTTCTCGGTCAACAGACGCATACTTATACCACTGGTCCAACAAGGCATTCAGAAGTTATATGTCACCAGTAGACACAAGCATCAATTAACTTTTTTTGTTTAACAAAAAACCTTCACCGTTCATTAACCCGGAACTGTAAAACAAAAGATTGTTCAAATAAACGTGTTTCGGATGCGATCTCGATGTTCAGATGAGATGAGTAATAGTAAGTGATCGTTTAGGATATCTTATAATAATTGCGGTCTCGGTGACGCAGCGGGTGAATGCGGCTGTGTGAACTTGGGACCACATGTCTCGGGTTTGATACCCGGGTTGATTAATATTTACTTTTTCTACCGAGGAATTCTCAATATTAGCAGCGATAGCCTGGTGGGAGACCGTTGGACTGCCACGCAGAGTGTTCGAGTTCGATCCCAAGGCGCGCATTTCTGACTTTTCGAAGTTATATGCGTATTAAATAGTTAATTATCGCTTGCTTTAACGGTGAAAGAAAAACATCGCGAGGAAATCTGCATGTCTGAGAGTTCTCCATAATGTTCTCGATGTGAAGACTGCCAATCCGCGCTAGGCCGGCGTGGTGGACTATAGCCTAAACATTCTCACACTGAGACGAGGCCCGTGCCCAGCAGTGGGACAGTTTAAACCAGGGCTAATATTATACAATTCCTAGTAACATGCCGGGGACTGGCATAGCGTCTGGTAGACAGCAGTAGGCTCGACCTTTTATAACGTAGGACCTAAATCTACAGCCGACAAATGTGAATGTAGTACACCGAGCCTGCGAGGATATAGATATTTATAAAATGTTGTCATGTACATACGTTGTGCTTATATAACTATCTATATATTGGATAGCAAATATTTTTATATAAGTTGCTTTTCGTAACTTCATTCGAGTGATAAATAAACTATCAGGATGACAAAGTGATATCACAATATAAAATTACGAGTGTTATAGAGAGAGGTAGTGCCATCTATAATACTAGAACGTTGTAGTACATAATTATTTATTGCCTTTTTTTAAGGTAAAGAAAGCGGGCACAGATAAATCGGCTCACCCAGGGAAGTACAGCCCATCCTGTTACAGAAAATCGGCATTAGAATCAACACGGATACCGCATTTGGCTCGGTAAGTAAAAATCCCTGTGATTAACACACGTAAGTCACTTCCTTTGAGCGGGCAACACGTAATTGCTTACAAAACTTCATAAGCTACGCTTATCGCTAGATATTAGGCAGAAGCCTTGTTAGCCAGAATGACAGTAAGAAACGAGTAACCGTGAAAAAATACACCAAATAATGTCGAACTTGTTAAGGTTAAAAAAGATTTTAAATTTAAATAATAATTTTCTAACCGAAAGCCTTTAGAAGGATATTTGAAAATCGGACATCAAACGTTTTCTAGCAAAGCATTCAGTTACAAATGCCATACTTACCCTACATCCATTAAAGGCGATGAAAGCTCATCACTACTTTAAGATATCTCCATATCAACGTACTCCAAATCACGTTAAGGTACTATTTATAAATAAACAGTTGATAGATAAAACCTTTTAAGTTATAGATAAGTGAGTGTTGATCGATGGTGGGAACTTGAGATGGGATGGTGACAGTAAGTTACATTTAAGTTACCTTTAAGTTGGGCAGTTGATCTTTGCTGCGTATGCGCATGAGTGTGATAACATCTTTAGTGCGCGTTAATGGTTTTGATACTTGGTGATGGAGGATTTGTTTTTTGTTTGTTTTGTTTCGTTTGTTGAGGTGTTTAGGAGGAGAGCAAATAGGTGTTTCGTTTTTTAACATAAATGGTTGACTATACAACTGTTTTTGTATCCATTTATATTTCTAAATATGTCTATTAGTATCTTGCTTTTAAGGCGCAAGAGATTTCGATATTGCAATTTACACAATATCACCTATGCTTAGCAAAATTAGTACTGTAATCTTTAGACTAAGTAGACTGAATCCAAAACCGTTAACAAAAACCAATAACACGTAGTACATTGGTGATACAAACCACTGTGTTTATAATGTCATCAATTAAATTATAGAAAATACTGCTTATAAGAAAGGCTTATTGGATATAGGATCTATGTTCTAATCACTGTGCTAAAACGGTCTTGCCTATAAAAGTATAATAAACACTACAAAGGAAACATCAAGACTATTATCGTGTAGTATATATTTGAAATAGCTCTCCCATACATTAAAGGTCTGACATACATTATAATAATCCACACAATCAAATTTCTCATAATAACGTCATTAGAATTAGTACGGGCGCTTCATCGTGTGCGGCCTTAAGTAACTCGGCTCTATATTGTGAGGAAGGCGATCCAAGTGACAAGGTGACGCGATTATTAATAGAATTAAAATGAATGCACGATTTATAAGTGGCTTAAGTGATCGTGTCAGCACTGCAAATGTGCCGTGCGTTGTACTCGCTGTAATAGTTTTGCCGAATCTAAGGGTTCAAAGCGCAAGATATTACTTTTTAAATCCTTGTCTGCACAGCTGTTTCTCATAATGAAAGGAGCATCCTATAAATAACTAAATTCGTTAGATGTTTTTGAACCGTGAATAACCTAAAATACGAGCAAAGATATAAAATACTTCGAAGGAAAATGAAAATAAAAAGCATTATTTAATTCCGCCTGAAGCACTGCTTCAGCTTTGGAAGCAGTTGATTAGTGACCATTCGATGATATTTTAAAAATCAGCAGTAAGTACCTTCAATGCTAGATTCAACATACTAATAAAATAAAATCGCAACAGTAAAATAGTAATAATATTTTTCACATGTAAGGAACATGTAAAAAATCGAATGTAATCTACTCTAAGAGGAGCATTTGAATGACCTATAATGTATTCGTCCTGTCTTTCACAGTGTTAATTAATTCAAACTAATAAATACTTTTTGACAATTTGCAAATATTTTTTTTACTAATAATTTTGTAAGCTAAAACTAATGGTTAAAATTTGGATCTATTGGCTTAAAAACTATAGTTATAAAAAGATTTGTTACTGAAAAATATTACCTGACGTGCAAACCAGATCATTTTTAATTTAAACACTCTGCTATTGACGACCGCTGAAAGCCTCTCCATTGGACCATACAGACTCCACCAAAAAGTCACGAAAGTGGAACGTGTGTGGAGAGTCTAACGACGTCTTATTAACGTGTAGGCAAAGGTTAAGGGTCGTCGTGAATGAACGGTGGAAGCTCGTGCCCCTACCTCTGAGCAGAATATTTTATTGGTTCATTAGAACAAGCTGCTTAGAAAGAATCTTGGTTTTGTAGTTTCTTCAGGTGTACTATAGGGAGAGCGTGGGCTGATATGCTGTTTTATTTGACCTTTCATGTTTTAATTTTATGAAGAGTTCTGTATTGATAAAGTGAATTTGTTCCTTAGAATATAATAAACAAGGTAAAGTGTTAAAAGCTTATGGTCAAGTTTACGATTTCTAAGAGTAATATACCCAACTGTAGCTTCCATTACAAGTACAATTTAAACAATTAATTAAAATCTGCCAGTCAGCTTAAATTAACAAACGTGCTAATTACAGTAACTCAGATGCAGTCTTATTTCTAACTATTTTATTTAAGGATTGATTTGATTTGATTTGATGCCCTTACACGTTTATATAGGAAAACTCCTATAAAAACGTGTAAGGCAATCAATTGATATTTAAGCAATGGTGTAGATATTTTTCGTTTTGATTCTACAAACATCAAAATTTATAAAACAGGTTCCTTAAAATTTTTCCTAAACTATTTTTGTTTATTTGTTTGTAAATATTATGCGTACTGAACGCATATTATTTACAAACATCGTCAGCTATGTTATAATCCTTCTTAAATTAGATCGCGCCTATGGGCTGAAAGTCCAAACAAACACTTGTAGACTCAATACCTTAGCTAGGCAATTCTTGACCAAAATACCCAGTATCACTTTACTAAGAAGAGAACTGATGACCTTTCGGAGGAATGACTAGTTTAAGCTTAATTACACTGAATAAACGAGGCAGTTCACGCTAATGTATACACACATATATTAAGACCTGTCAAAAACTCTTACATTATTGCCATATCACAATTTGAGCAATAAAAGTTACCCACTCAACCCTACAATATCAACTCCAAAATAAATAAACCCTTCCACGTAAAATGAACTCAATTTTCCTTAACCGTGTCCCGGCGAATTTTCCGCCGTCGAACGAAAATGTCCCGGCCTATACGTGTGTTCCGTAGGGGACGTAACACGTTATATGGGTTGTCGTATGAATGCAACAGGTGGCAGCCCGTAGGGTTAAACGGTGTACTGCGTATGGTAAGCAAAGTGCTCTATATGTGTTGTATTGTATTTGAGCGTCGATAGCTTACGTAGTAAATTATTGACAGTCAATAAATCCTAGCGTTGCGTGAGAGCGATGACGACAATGTCTTCTGTTGTTGTTGTCATTTTATACAGTTAAAGGCCGCAAAAAAAAACACACTATTCAGTGGATTTTCTCCAACAATTTTTGGTGGTGAATAAATTAAAAATACGCGTGAATTAATAAAAAACAGTAGAATGGTCTATTCAAGCCGTACAGGGAGTAGGGGCCAAACGGTAGACAATTCTACCGTTTTAGGGCAGTAAATAAGCAAATATAGCCATATTACTTATAAAGAGGGAGTGCTGCTTAAAATATGCGTACCTTCGGTCATAAATCGTGCGCGATCCTGTAGATTAAAGTATTGAAGATTATTACCTTCCTAGCGATAATGTGTGAGCAATTTAGAGAGCATAGATTTATGTATTATCTATATTTATGTTAGTACCTGTATATTACTAGTTGATCACTAATAATAATAATGATTATAAAAATTTAAACACACTTGCACCGAGCGCAACGGAACACCTATTTATCACAAAAACTCCACATGGTTATCCTCAACATTTATATGCAATGACGCCATGCATTAACTTGTCTGTCGCAACTAAGTTGACAAAATAAAATAATTTATTTAAACAAAAAAATATTTTGATATCTCTAAAATTTGTCCATAATTGGCTTACTCTCTTCTAAAACATTTAAATAAAAAGTGTTAACGAGGTAAACAAAATTATTTTCAAGTAGAGCAACATCCAAAAACAAAATTCCGTTTGCACTACACGGAAAATGTTTTCTCATATGTTGGGAAATTCCGCAGTCGACGTGTAAGGGCCCATGGCAGGCAATTTATGTCGTACTTTTGTTTTACGGGCCTCACACTGAATAAATTTTATTCAGAGCTTTCGCAAGCGTTATACCGTACCGCGGTTTTTATGAAGACATGTGGTTCGTGAGCACGCGTAGGGTTATGCACATGTGAGCGGCTTTTTATTTTTATTTTGTGGCGGTTTTATGAATACGTGTGGGCTGTTCTTTATGGACAGTATTTTGATAAATATATGTGGATTCGTGACTACGTGAGTGAGGCTTTTATGTTTTTTTTCACGACGGTACGTGATTGAAAGGTTAATTTTATTGATACGTATTTATGTTCATGTTATTATTAGTAGATGTTTGTGTCATTATTATCAGTGTTTGTGTAAGATTTAGTGTTTAATTGATTATTTAAAATAATTGTATTATATTTGATACACAAAAAATATTTTTATTTATTTCTTAGTTATGTATTGCTATTTAATCATATTATCAATACACAAATGAATTTACAGTCGAATATTGAGTCGAATCCTGATGCTTGTCTTGTCCGTGAGTGGTACATCTACAACACATACCCCAGGTATTACAAGGAAGTATATAAGCTGCAATAATGCCTTACCATCTGGTGGGCACTATGCTTCTTTGATACTATGAACTGGGCAGCTGTAAATGTGTTATAGCTACAATTATATCGGGTTGGAATAATGTGAATACTTGTCTAATAAATGTAAAGATATGTTTATTCGGCATTAAGCATAAAGTATGTTAAATCTGTTAAATCTTAGAGTACCTATCAGATATTATTTCAAATGTATTGTGTCTGACCACCGGTGTACCACTGCGACTCTATTGAGTGGGCTACCTTGACCTATTGGTCGGTGGCCTGATAGAGGTAGTGATGTGTATATTGCATTCGAATAACATTTGATGTGGTGCACAACATGATACGTACTTTAAATGGTTACGAATGTATGAACCGTATTTACAGTATAGTCAACATCGCTCGTTAGTGAATATGATTCGAATATAGCCGCGTACGATAGAGGTGTCAGCCTCGTGTTATGTAAACCAGCTATAAAACGAATTTTATCAAGTTGCTTGTATTCGCTCTACTAAACAATTTCTGTTAAAAAGACAACGCCCGCACTATGAAAAATTCCTGTGTCGCGGGGGTCTTTACAAATATTCTAACAACGGTCTCAAAGATCACCCAGACTCGGAACAACCATTTGTGGATCTTACAAAGTTTTGCCCCATGTGGGATTCGAACCCTCAAGACTCGGCGCAGCATTGTCGGGGCGACCACTTAAACCATCAATCCATGCAGTCAACAATATATAACAAACGCGTTACGCTAACATATTCACAACACTGTATAACATAATACTGTCACATAATCTCGTAAACCATTCCAGAAATCACTTGTGTAACAAATTCACTTGGCAACCGCGTACCGCGAACAGGCGTAAACGTTTTACGTAATGCGTGATAATGCGAGGGGTCCCGGGAGATGATAACGTCACCCCAGTCGCACCGGGGTTGTGTGTCGATGTGTGTAATAGAATATTCTATCAAGTAGACGGTTGTTCTGTGAAATGTGGGTAATAGATTCGAATTGGTACAGGTAAATATTGTGGGAGGTTTTATAGATGCTGGTATTGTTGTTATTCGCTGCTTCTGTGGCTTTCGTTTAAGAGCGATAGTGAGGTTTCGAAAATCGAATTGAAAATTGAGTTTTAATCTTAGTAGTAGCACGGATCCAGTCTGGTAAATTGCAATAGGCTCGTACCTCAATTAAATGGAATCTTAAGCTGGTGATAATAATTACGACGGCAAATCAAATCTCAGATATCTTCATATACTATCTACCAACTATACATCAGTCTCGAGAAAGTTTACAGACTGAAAGACCTAAATATAAATAGTTTTATAGTAATAGTTTAAATAATTTTATTTTATAAATTAGTAAAATTCGGTAGTAGTAGTAGTGTAACAGTTGCAAAATTAGCAGCAGTGATAGCTCAGTGGGGAGACCAACAGACTGCAATGCAGAGGGTCTCGGGTTTGAACCCACGTCGCGCACCTCTGAGTTTCGGAAGTTGTATGACTTTTAGAAATTATGTGCGTATTGATTGACAATTTATGCCTGCTCCGTGCCTCGGAGAGCACGTTAAGCCGTAGATCCCGGCTGCCATGAACATCTATGGCAGTCGTTATTGGGAAGTCAGGGCCCTATAATAACCTGACAGTGGTCTAGCCTTAGGGTGTCGTTAGCCTTCGGGTTGCAGAGGTCAGGTGGCAGCCGCTCTGTGTAAAAACTGATATCCAGTCAAATCCGGTTAGACCAGAAAAGCCGACCCCAAGTGACTTGGGCTTTACATATACATATATTATCAAAAACCTGGTTCTTCATAGTCAGGCTGTCTGCCGACATAGGTCTACCCTAGTTCCTTCCATACACTTCGGTCTTGAGCTAGTCTTCTCCAATTTGGTGGTAAATCATCCTCCTACCTTTTGTGTTGTCTTCCTCGTTGTCTTTGTTCGTTTCTGGAGTACCATTCTGTTTCGGTATTTGTCCATTTATCTATTGTTGTTCTCATCATATGCCCAGTCCACCTCCATTAGAGTTTCTTTATTTTTACAGTGACGTCTTCTACTTTAGTTATTTTCTTATTTTAGTAGCCCTCCATTTATCTTTTAACTTGAGATTTAGCATGCTTCTTTCCATTGCTCGTTAGCAGGTCTGGATCTTTTGGTTTATTTTTACAGCAGAAGACGTGGCAAGGCATGGTAGAATGCAAGTGTTAAATATATTTTATTTTGTTTTATTTTTCACTATTTCCTTTTGAAACATGTCTTTTGTAATAGTCCTAAATAAATGTATTCATCTACATAATCTATATCACATCATTGTTAACGGATATCTTGATTTTGTCTTTGTTAGTCATTACTTTAGTTTTACTCGCATTCATTGATAAGTCCGCCTTCCTGCTTTCCACTACTAGCTGTCGCAGCATGAGCTCAAGAGTTTCGGCATCTTTAGTGAATAGTACTAGATTACCTGCGAATCTTAGATGGGTCAAATTCGTTCCATTTATCCCATACATGTTCCAATTTAAGTTTTGAAATATATTTTGCAATATTGCTGTAAATAGTTTTGGTGAAAGAGGGTCATCTTGCTTAACTCCTCTCTGAATTTCAAATTCTTCACTTACTCTTTCAAGCTGAACTTTTGCAGTACTGGTTCTGTAGACTTCTCGGACTAGTTTTATGTATCTACTTTCTATGCCTTGATTGTTCAATATTTTCCATATGTAGTCGAGATTTAAAGAATCAAAAGCCTTTTGTAAAGGATAAGCAATAAGACTGTTGGTATTCATTACATTTTTCGACAACTTGCTTTACTACATGTATATGATCTATCGTTGAAAAGTTTTGCGGAAACCAGCTTGATCTTTAGATTGATTTTCGTCTTAGCGTCTTATTATTCCTACTAAATAACTAATCTGTTGCTTATCACTGACTGACATGAATTTTCTGTATTGCCACTAATATTAAACATATAAAATCTTTTGATGTTTGGATGTTTATTTTTCAATCATTGGTAAACCATTAAATAATTTAACAGGCGAAGCCAGAAGACAGACACTAGTAATATAATAAAGTTCAAATGTTTGTGTATCAGTAAAACTATTACCTATTCCAATTCCCACAATTCTACTCGGTAAAGGCGCGCGCGAACACTGCCAACATTACACTATCACGAATATTTTACGTCGACGCAAGAGTGCGCGCGCGCCGCGCATTCAGCTGCTGTTAATGCATGCCAATTAAATGGACTGCTAACGTGAACTGATATCGGTATTAGTAGAATTCTGGTCTTCTGAAACTTGGACATTCTGAGGCTATTTAGTATTGTAGTCTGCTTGCTGGCGAAATGGTTTGACTTTATTCTAGACAAATTGTGTGTGCTCCACAAACAGTTGTATCTAGTGTAGATGTTCTTTATGTCTGTTGACTTTATTTGAATCAGCATTTGTAGGGAAGAAAAGTCGGGGATGAACCGGCTTTCCTGAAGAATTAAGATAACGTATGTAAGTGTTCATAGACTACGGTAACCGCTCGGTGTTCACTTTCAGAAGGATGTTTGCCACCCCTGTTATCCAAAGAAGAAACAGAATCCTAAATAAATAAATTATTAAGTAATTTAGCGAAAGATTACAATAGGTGGATCTATGTTTTTCTTTTAACCTTGATTGAGTGGAAGCACCGGCGGCTAGACACAATAGGTTCTCAATTATGTTTGACATTCCAACAATTGACAGGTTATACATATTATCATTACTCATACGAATTTCAAAACTTTCTTTTTACAGTTTCTTATCCCATACATTGACATCAAAATGCCAACTAGTTTTTTTAAACTCGTTGACAGGTTAGCACTCGACTGAGTGGCAAGCATTCAAACGTTTTCACATTTGTATTTCCTTTACGTACAGTGTTGGTCATTTCAAAATGATAGAGAGGTTATAAGAAGCTTAATCTTAAACCAATATTCCATACACGTTAACTAGGTGCTAAAGAGCTTTCACTAAGCCGCAGTGAGCCACAATAATCTAACAACGGTTACGCTAGGTACGCTAACCCACAGCTTTAGTTCCCGACACTGCTATCACTTGAGTATTTCACGTCTGCGCTTGCGCATGCCGTGCGTTTAGGGTGACCAACAATTTATACATTTATTTTAGGTAATTTATCCGTAGAGTACGTAATATTACACTCACGTTTTGGTATTTATGTTTTAAGTCTTAGGTCGAATGCTAATCACCAAAAGGTTATACTCACTTGTAGAGATTTTATCGTCGTAGCTGCTAGTTTTGTACACACAGGCGTCGTATTTGTAGATATCGCTCCTGATTACCATCAGTGATTTCTGACGCATTACCATGGTTTAAATGGTGGCCATATAAATTGCCACGCATGGACTTTTTAGGATTTGACGCACATGAATGTAACGTGTCGGATTTTCTAGAACGAGTTTTTTTTGCCATAGCAATAATGTATTTACATCTGCTTGGCTTTCGACGATGACAGAGGTAGAAATAATGAAGCAATTGCTTACCACAACTATAGGTAAGACTCTCTCGCCATACACAAAAACAAAGGATTAATAACATTTTTTGCTAGGTTAGTAACAGTATTTTTTTCTGGAGGAAAGGAACCTTATGTCCTTTTCTGTTGTCCTGACAACGTTTATGCGAGATTTTATAATGATTGGTCGAGTAGTTACTAGAGACTACACGAATGGCATAGTGGTTTAAGTGGCCGCCTCACCGCTGCCATTGCGCCGAGTGTTGTGGGTTTGAATCCCACGCGGGACAAATTTGTTTGATCCACAAATGGTTGCTCCGGGTCTGGGTGTTATTTGTGTCCGTTATTTAAATGTTTGGAAAGTGCCCCGCGACACAGGAATTAATCCAAGTGCGGGAGTTGTCTTTTTAGAAAAGAAGAAGGAAAAAGAAGAAATATGGTAAGGCGTGAAACTGTAACAAACAAACTCATATTCGCATTTATAATATTAGTTAGAAAGTTAAAACTGATTTCTAATGGTTTCAATTAATATTTATCCTGGAAATTTAAAGAATAGCCTGGTATTCCTAGTACATTACAGGCAGTATCGAACGAACGTTAACCGCCAGCAAATAGGATTATACTTACATGAATTGTTCATTACTCTAGTTTCGTATGTGCCTATAATAGGTACGGTATGCATGTTAAGATGGCAGTAATTTATTGGCCGATACCAATATAAGACCAATATTATTGAGCTGCGATTAATTATTGTTTGTTGTTAACTTTAATTGGTAATGTAGGCCTTTGTTGTTTGGTTATGACTGCCGTTGTGCTTTGCTAGGTACGGGGTAAAATATTGCTTGCGTATTTAATCCAACGCTGTAGAAAGTTTTGTGCATCGGGACAATCCTTTCAGTCATGTGTTTTGTATGTAACCAAAGATATTTGATATGCAGCACTGTCTAAAGCGACTTCATCTTTATATATTGGTATTTGAGCGGCGGTAGCCCAGTGGATAAGGCATTTAACTTGAGATCGAGGGTCACGGGTTCAAATCCCACCTATAGCATTGTCGGCGTAAACCTACTCCTAACGCAATTTTAGCTCGAGGAGTTAACAAGAATACGGCTACTTTTAACCTAAATTTACTATTTTTATAGCTTTGAACCGCAGCTTCCCAGTCTTGGTTTTAAAAAATTATACCCCATGACATTTCAGATTGCCGGCATAGTACGTAATTATACCACTCTGTCTCTGCCATTCGCACAGCTATTTGTTAAGTTGTTTTTAAGTTCCGATTGATGTGCATGAGATTTCCGTTTTGAATCCCAGGTAAGGATTATAATTTTAAAAAGGTTTTAGTTTTGTCTGTCAAGAAATACCCAATAGCCTGAAATAAGGCAGTTGGTGGTGTACGAGATCTCCGTGCCTCCAAAAATATGTAAAACCGCTAGTCCTACGCCTGATCTCCTTTCGGTTGTATCGGAATGCTGTCCATTTGGATTAAGACTACTACTAATTGGAGTTAACATCTCCTATGCAGATAGCCAGTATCCGATAAGATTGGCCGCATTGACTGAAATTTGATTTTTGAAGACCTTATATCACTTTGTGGCCCAATTACAACCTCATTGTAATAAAAATAGGATTTTTATATAACTACGGTCATCAGTCCAGCAGCACAGTAGTTACATTCACTGCCGCTACCCCTCACAGGCAGTCAAAAATAATATAAATAAAGGATGAATGTATAGAAAAAAAATATATATTAAATTGTTTTCTGTACATTTACTGTTTATTTATTTTTTGCTCATGATATATGTACAGCTGATGTAATTTAATCAAATAATTAGTCGTTATAATTCTTTGGAATTATTTATTATTAGCTTTATCTTTCTTTATTATCAGCAATTTATTTTTATTCAGCTGTATATGCTAATATTATTCTGTAAGCTTTCCTAAAATAAATAAATAAACCAAGTAATTTATTTTGCCGACGCTACAATCCCGCTATTCGCTGTCTAATCTCTCGCTGCAAGTTATTTGCGTGTCGCTATCTCACGCACGCTGTGTTGCTGACGCTACTACCATACGCGTCCTGCTATCTGTACCGGGAGAAAACAGATAGAAATACCCTTTCTAAAACATTTTGTACGTTTAGTGCCTTGTTTACATTTTGTTGGAGAATAGTTGATAGTTTATTTTTAGTGGCAAGGGTTTTTGTATTTGGAAGAGAAAGCATAGCTTGACGTAGATAAAGATTGAAATATCTTGGAATTATTGTAGGAGAACTTAAGATTAAGTGTTTTATTAATATGCATAAATACATAGAATTTTGTTTGTATATTCGCATAGTTTACGAAAAATTGTTAAATTGTTGTTTTTGTTTGTTTTTGAAATACTTTTCTGGCTTTTACTTTGACGGTATACAGCAGGGATTAATACACGTGTATATGCGTATAATTATAATATGAAACTCATCATACGACTTTGAAATTTACTATGATTATGTACCACAAAAAAAACTTTTATAAGAAAAAACAAATCGTTTCACCTGTTGTCAAGAAATTGTTAAACATACATTATAATGTAGGTATACGCGCCATACGTTTCTATATTCCTTTATCCTATAAAAACCATCAGAATCTGTTTAGTGATTTGTTCGAAAACTCATAAACAGACGGACCAAAGTTTAAAATTCATTGTTTTGAGTTTAGAGACATATTTGATCCCAATTATTTTTTAATATAACTGCACTGCACAGATATAGCTTTGTTATAGTTTTATAATGGCTTACATACATAGATAACAAACGAATCCTACTGCATAAATAAGTTGTCACTCATTCATATTATGTAGCATGTAAAAACCCGAGGTCATGAAAATGCAAATCAGTGACAGTGGTCTAATGGATTGTTTATGTTTACAGCTGATCGTGAGGTCCCGGTTTAAACTTTTCGTTTGAATAAACTATTTTTAGTAGAAGCATGGATTTGGGAAATATACCAAGCAGTCGGCAATTGCCTCGCTTCTTATTTATTATAAGAGACTTAAAACACTTACTTCTTCGGAGGAATACAGTCTTCGGCCTATGTATTCTATTGTTGTAGGTACCGTTAAGTGTAGCCGAGAAGGGTCCATTCGAATATGTAGCGAGAGTGTGGTGTTGCATGTTAAAGGTACCTATACTCATATTAAAGGATTAGTTTCCATGTTGCTGATTCAGTCAGTCAATTTCAATTGTCAATTAATTATTTTATTGTGATGATCTTTTTCCAGAAAGTCACAAGTTTTTATAGTTCCTGCTGTCTTTTATAATGGTATGGCGGATGGCCTTATGAATGTTATTGGAAATTCGATTGTCTTGCCGCAATTGGCTGTAACATTTCGAATTGTATTCTGGTATAGAAAGAAAGACAAATGCCAAAATGTGTTTGCATGTATGTTCATTCTACATCACAAAAATTACAATGAATTGTTAATATTTTTAATAAGTACAATAAGAAGAAAGCATAGCAATGCATTACGTTTAAATGAAGGAAAATAATATAATCATATTAATAGTGGTAACGGCGATAGCGGTCGCGCTATCGCTATTTATACTTTTATCGACAGTCAAAAGCATGTATATCCCATTCATGTTTTTGACTGTCGATCGAGAGGTCTTGCTTTCAATTCCTTTCCATTGCTGGTGCTAGGAATGAGTTCATGTTGGTAACAACGTGAACTCAGTCCTAAACCCAGCATTAAGCTTAGCTCGAAGGGTTGACAAACATACTTGCAACTGGCTAACAATAAGCTTGGCATATAAAAAATTTAAAAGACTATATATACCTACTGTCCATTATAGTAACTAAACAATGTCATATTATTCAAAATAATAACAAATTGTTGATGAAATCGTTAGTGGTAGGAAATAATATAAAACAATCAAATATGCAATAATATGCATTTGCATCAGAAAATGAGATATGATTCAAAATATGACACAGGTCACAAGCAGTTAAGTAAATACGAAATACCAACAACTATATTATATAAACCTAAAAAGTGCGTATGTTTAAGTGAATAGAGTTTATTTTAGCATAAATAATTGCATTAAATGATATTAGTATTGTAAATGGCATTGCTTATACTACACCTAAGTTGTTGGACTGTGCAATCAGATGACTGGACAATGCAGCGAATAAAAAGTCATAGAGTAGTTGTTGGTTAATAAAATTTTGAACAAAAAACCTCTTTTTTGTTGTGAATATTGTGGTAATATTTTAATTGTATAAATTTGTATGAAGCCATATTGCAGTTCATGTGGCTGCTTATTGAATAGCATTTTATTGTGTGTGTAAAAGACAACTCTCATCAAATTTACAAAGTAACTGCAGTAGGAAAGCATCACTTATGTTGTGACTATCGTTGTTCAATATCCGCAAGAACGTAAAATAATATTTATGTACATCATACATAAACTTAGGAAACACGTACTAATAAAAAAAATACATATCCTTTTTCAAATAACATTTACGTCATATAATTGCCCAGAGTAGCCTCTCAAATGTGATTATAGAATAGTTGTCTAGTGACAGAATAAGGATACACCATGTTGAGTTGTGTTGTTGTTTTGGGTGCGTATGAAGGAGATAGTGAAATACACCTCATGAGCTCTCACTTACCACAAACGTTTAAAAAAATATTAATATTGATTTAATGTTGCCATCTGTTTTTATGCTGATTTTATTTTTATCTACTTGTTTTAGCGTTGTTGCTTACTTTTTAGCGTAACGTTCATAAAAGTATTAATCTTAATAATACGGTATGACAATGTCAACGATAAGTTAATCAAATCAAGGTGTGTTTTGATTAGCTTATCATTATCAATTTAAAAAGATAAAGATAGTTGGGCTACCTTTTTTACCCGAAAAAATGCATAGTTCTTATGTGATACCATAGTTTTTATTCGTGTGGAAACGCACCTGATATATACTCTCTCACCACAAGGGGAGGCGAGACGGTTATGTCCGGCACTCCCGTACTTCGGGCCTCTGAACCAAAACCCCACGGTGTGCGAAGGAGACTACATCACATCAACTCGTATGTGATAGCTAACTATAATTAGAACCACTGGAGTAAAGTTATGTGTAAAATCTAATTACAAGTAAAACGAAATAAATAAAATATAATATAGCTTAACAGCAACTCCACAGCACCCCAATTCTCACTCACAGCTACTGATAAATCGGCACAACTCCGCGCACATTACAATTAGACCAAATCTGTAGGGACATAAATAATGTAGACGTTTAATAAGTGATCCTTGCATTCATGCAGTACCGTTCTGATTGTCCCTGATATGGTCTGAATCGCAACTTTGATTCAACTTGAAAAGTTGTCGGTCACCATTTTAGTTTCGTTACAAGTTACGCCCAAATTTTGAACGGAATGAAGTAAGGTATTGTATTTGTGAGTCATTATATCACAGAGCTTAGAACTGCAGTAACTTGTAGTTGTTCATAGAACCGCCCCCTATTTTGTTATAGGCCGGACCCCAAACGTTGTGTAGATAAATGTGTTAGTGATGTATACTATCTGTTACGTCATTTACGTGTATCACACTACGATCCATATTTTCGGTCCTAGTAAATGCAATGAACCATTATGTCAGGCGTGCATTCAAGTCAAACTACAAAACCGCGGGATAGGTTTCCAAAGTTTATCTTGCTTAGTAATTATGGCAGAAATATGTTTACGAATAAAACTGCTTAAAAAAATTAAAACGATTTCAACTAATAGTAAATGTATTAAGAAAATATTGTAAAAAAAAAAAAAAAAAAGAGGTAAAACGTGACTAAGAATTTCAAACCTTTGACAACTATATCAAAATCAGTTAAGTGGGATTTACGTGATACATAAACAAAAATACTATTTTTTTTTAAATATACTTAAAATTTTTAGTCTTTCATGATTTGTACACGTACTATATATATACATATACTAATAGCTGACCCGGCAAACGTTGTCCTGCCATATAAATTATTACTTAGCGGTATGAAATATACTTTACGACTTATTTGCATACTTACCAAACATACATTAAAAAAATCATAAAAATCGGTCGAGCCGTTTTGGAGGACTAGAGAGAAAGAGAGAGAGACGACCACAAACACCGTGACACAAGATTTTTATATATATATAGATATAGCGGGTACCCCGTGACCACGATCGATGCAAGTCAGTCGAAACGTCAGGCAATTAATAAGTCTTTATTACCTTTTAAATACTTAATCGCGAGTAAGATCCGTTATATCTATATATAATATTCTTGTATATTTTTACTTGGGTTACAGACCTACCTACCTACCTACTTTTCTTCTTCCTAGCCTTTATTATTCCCAAGTCACTTGGGGTCGGCTTTTCTGGTCTAACAGGATTTGACTTGATATCAGTTTTTACACGGAGCGGTTGCCACCTGACCTCTGCAACCCGAAGGCTAACGATACCCTAGGGCTAGACCAGTGTCAGGATATTATAGGGCACTGACTTCCCAATAACGACTGCCATAGATATTCATGGCAGCCGGGACCAACGGCTTAACGTGCTTTCCGAGGCACGGAGCAGGCGATAATTGTCAATTGATACGCACATAATTTCAAAAAGTCATATATCTTCCGAAAGTCAGAGGTGCGCGACGTGGGTTCGAACCCGAGACCCTCTGCATTGCAGTCTGTTGGTCTCCCCACTGAGCTATCGCTGCTTACCTACCTACCTTCTATCCTTCTAAATAGTCATTAGTCAATCCCAATTAGGATTATTGGCAATTTGTACAACAGTTACTACCATTCTTGTTAACCTTTGTAACTAAGGTAAGTATTTGTACTAGGTGTGGGCTCACGTCTATATTGTAATGAACGAGTATCTAATCGACAACAGATCGTAAGTCCAATACCACATCCAATGCATAGACTTGGTGTTAGCACTGGTTTAACACTGTTTAACCTATTGAGTTGCAGGGGAACCCCGGTGGCCAGACATAATAGCTTTTGAATTATATCTGGTTTTCTAATTACTATATATTTTGAAATTAAACACTTTTTACGGATTTTGTCCCGTTGTTTATTTTACTTTAAAACACTGTTATTACATAATTTTGAAAACTCTTACACTATTAATATTGAACTTTAGCTATATATTTTTTAATTAAAACTTTCCCCGACGTTTCGGTTGCTTTACAGCAGCCATGTTCACGGGGAGACTAAGATGGTAGTTGTCCCAACGTTCTGAAGTGTACCTAGTTATTTATATATTATATATATATTCCCCATAATGTTTTCGAAGATATGTGAAGTCTGCCAACCAGCATTAGGCCAGCGTGGTGGACTATGGCCTAGCCCTTCTAATACTGAGAAGAGACCCGTGCCCAGCAGTGGGACAGACCAATATAGGGCTGATATTATTATATACTAGCGTTTTTCCACGGCTTCGCTCGCGTAAATGTAGGTACTGTTACTAATCTAGTAACAGTACTTTTTCTGGATGCAAGGTAATCTACGTCCTTTTCTGTCCCCCTGACAACGTGTATGCAAAATTTCATAATGATAGGTCGAGCAGTTAAGGCGTGAAAGCGTAACGAACAAACTCACATTCGCATTTGTTATATTAGTTAGATTACTAAAGGAAATGTAATCAACAAGTTTGTGGTACAAAGTAGCACACAGGTGCACAAAAACTAAGGACATGTCATGTACTTAATATGATCGTTCTGTTCATCGCGTTTAGCCTTCGACACGCTCGGCGCGCGCAGCTAAGTGCGGCTAATGACACGGAAAATTTTGTACGTACTCTTATTACCATGGAGTATATTATGAAGGTGATAATGTCTTACTAATTCTTAAGTCAACGCTCGAACGCCGGCGCCGAGACGAAACGTTTATTAATTTTTCTAGATATAAGTTTATTTTAACAATATAAGAACATTATACTAGGTTAACAATGTGCGATACTAAGACGTGTAATTAAGCTAGGCAATAAACATACGTGTACGGTTGGCCAAGAAAGTGGTTTACCAGTTTTGACAAAAGTTTCTATGAGATCTAAGTATCGCTAAGGTTGACTTTCTAATGTGACACATGTCATGACGTAAATATAATTGGTACATAATAAAGAGATCAATGTCACTGTAATATATTCTTACAAGGTTAAATCGACCTTGTTGTTTCATGACGTTCAAATGAACCTCAACCGTAGGGTGGTAGATCATATTTTTGGCCGACTGTGCCTATGTATACTCGGCCAAAAATGTATCTATATTCATGCTTGTTTGTTTCCAGGAATAAGTTATTGCTAGCGTGCGAGTGTGGCCTCGGGCTCAATTATCAAGTTAAATAGTGTTGAAATTAAACACTTTATACGGATTTTATCGCGTTGTTTATTTTACTTTAAACACTGGTATTACATAATTTTGAAAACTCTAACACTACTATTATTGAAATTTTACTACTATTTAATCTATATATTTTCTAATTAAAACAATTTATATTTGAGTTTACACTTTGCCCCGACGTTTCGGTTGCTTTACAGCAGCCATGTTCACGGGGAGACTAACTAGTCTCCCCGTGAACATGGCTGCTGTTAATAATAGTAGTGTTAGAGTTTTCAAAATTATGTAATACCAGTGTTTAAAGTAAAATAAACAACGCGATAAAATCCGTATAAAGTGTTTAATTTCAATGTATAACATTCGCGTAAATATAAGACAATATTAATTAAATAGTGTTGTTGAGTTAGAAAATTCTTATAAGCGGCGAGTAATCTGGAATGATACGGCAGTTGGCAATATGTGATCGTTATTACGTAGGTCCTCAAAAGTCTTCCTAGTTGCCGAAATGTGGTGTATTCGATCTATGCTTACCCCTTTAGAGCTATGGGCGTGAGACTATATTATGAGGGAGATATTGAAAGGAGAACGATTGCTGGCAATAAAGTGAATGGAGCTCTACGCGCTTTTATGAACAGTCAAAATGTATCCGAAAAGGCACGATTGGCTATTTATAGAAGACTATTAGTGCCCTCACTTATGTATGGAAGTGAAAGTTGGGTATGGCAAAAAGAGCATGAGAGCGCTGGGAAACATATGTGGTGTGACTCTGAAAGATAGAATAAGGAATAGAGTGATTAATTAGAGATGCGGCATGAAAGTGGATATAGTGACAAGAATAGAAAAGGGTATGTTAAGCTGGTTTAGGCATGTAGAAAGAATGGACGAGAAAAGACTGACTAAGAATGTTTATAAGGCTAGTGTGAATGGAACAGTCGCAAGAGGAAGACCTAGGTGAACGTTCCTCGATCAGATCGGAGGCGTTCTGGACAAAGGCCAGGTAAAGAGCACCTTAAACCGACGAGCGTGTATGAGGAATGTGATGAAAGTGAATGAAGCCAGAGAAGTGTGCCAGGATCGCAGCAAATGGAAATCCGTAGTCTTGACCTACCCCTCTGGGAAACAGGCATGAATCTATGTATGTATGTTTGTACTATATTATGTATGTTTGTATAGTAATGATGTAAGTCTTGACAAGCCTCGTATGCTGTTTGTCACATTACTTGTATAAACTCTTTTATTTTAAATTTATACATTACTGTCTCGATGGTACGCTAACTGTAGTGATAGCATCTGCCATAGGTTCATTTTTAGATTGGGCAAAAGAGCTTGTAATTTTTATGTTAATAAATTTTTCAGTAGCAGAATGGAGTCAAGAACTGCACCCGGCAATAGGCCGACCCCTAGTGGACCTAAAACTATTGTAGCTATCTATGTCTACCCTTCCAGTAATAATAATATGGGCGTGAGACTGTGCGATGACATGACTGCCTCCGTGGCGCAGTGGGTTCGAAACCCGGGTCGGGCCAAAATAGTTATTGGGTTTTTCGGAGTTAGGAAATTGGCGGTGTAAGACACCCCCGTGTCTCGGAAAGCACGTAAAGCTATTGTTCCTGCATCTGATCTCTGTCCGGTCGACTCGGTTTACCGTTCCATCGTATCATGAGAGTTAGGAAACAGAGAGTGCACTTGTGTTTGCGCACGCACTTGTGCACTATAATATCTCCTAAGTAGTTGGCCAGTTTCTGTGAATACTGGCCGCCGTGCGCCGTGGCCGAAAGTCGGTCTGGAGGATATTACTATTATTCTTATTACATGTTTAGATTTACCCTAATATTGCCAGATCAGCATCACCCATACAGCTTATGATATATCTCTCTATAGAAAAACTCTATAGAAAATCTCATACCCAATATTATACACAAAATGTACTTTCACACAAACTTTTTATACTAAGCACATCTCTTTAAAGGCAACATAAATATGAGTGTGATATAAAAATAAACACTAAATGCTGTATAATGTATACTGAGTTTCGCATTAACGCATTTAACATAAAAATCTTTTTAATTCACACATTTTCAGTTCCCCGCGTCCGTATTCTACAAACTTTAAAAGCAAAGAGCTTAAGTTTAATGACGGAAACTGAGTGTTAACGATGAAACAGATTGAAATATATAATATAACGGCAAATCATATATGCATCGATTTATACGTATATTAACCCTCAGGAGGGGAAATAATTAAGATAATAATGTCAGTTTTATAGTAAATAAATTAAATTCAAACTACCCACCAACTAAAATCAATAGGGATAGCCTAGGGAGGCCTAGATTGTGGGGGCTTTGAACTTACACGCCGAGGTCTCGAATTCAATTACACTTTACCTGCCAATGGACAGAGTCTCGCATACGAGCCACTACATTTGTACCGTGTATTTGTTACCGGCTCGGATACGAGCCACCAAGTGCGCGCCACTTTAAACCTTATTTTACTAACTTTAACGACTAAAACTGATTGTTTATCGGCTACGAATGGATTTGTTTTTGGTTAAGGACATATTATACGGTATTACGAAAATATAAACATACGAAAAGTTAAACAGTTAATTATTGCTCGCTTGAACGGTAAAAAATAACATCGTTATGAAACCAAAATGTTTGGGCATTCGTCATACACTGGGCCATTGTAGTGAATTAAACTATTTCATACTGAAAAAAACGCGCGTGCCCAGCAGTGGGATGGTTCGTAAATAGGGTAATATTATAACCATTAAAAAGAATGATGCTTATTTCAAAGGGCAGCTCAATTCAAAATCTTCTAAATGTTTACCTGCTTATATGGCTGACAGTATGTCAATAATAAATTGCGTGTATAAAATCATTGTGTTACTATAATAAAAAAATAAGAAATCCATTGCCAATCCATCCATCCATATTCTTGAAACTAATGATTTCGATATGAACCCAAAAATTCGGTTTTCCTTAATACTGAAGCTATAATATATACTATTTTATTATATTCAAACTAGCTCTAGCAGCCTTTAGTGTGCTAACTCCACCACGACAAACAAATTATATAAATGGAATGAAATAATGAAGACTGCACGGATAGAGCAGCGGGCCTGCCATCGTGATGAGTACTATGGGTTTGAATCCTACACGGGGCAATTAATTGTGAGATTCTCAAATTATTGTTCTAAGTCCAAATTTACTTTGTATTCCTTAATTGTATGTCTGGGTTGTGCCTCGTGACACTGGGCTCGATCTTAAACGCTAGTGAAGGGGTTGTAAAAAATAACAGACATATTAAATAGAATTCACTTAGTTTAATTTAAAAAAGACAGAAGCTTTGTCTTATTCTGAAGGCCTACTGCGTGGGACATACATCCATCTTTCCACGATATACGATATGAGCCGTATATCAGCCACATCACATCTCAACCATCTAAGTATCACATTGATAAACGACGTATCAGAATAAGTAGGCAGCGTGTTGTCCGACGCGTCTGTTTGAATGGGAGGCGCATTAACGCGCGGCATTCATCAACCGACTAATGACACGTCCGCACGTCACACTGACAGTATACAAGTTATAAGGTGCACGCGAGTTCGTGTATTAAATTTCTTATGCTTACTAGTAGTATTTGTTGCTGATACTTCGTTGGTTTTAGCCAATGTCAAGATCCCAGATCCGGCTATCAAAAAAGTTCAGCAGTTTTTCTGTCAAGACATTTTTAGTAACAGGCCAGAGTTAGGAAGATAATGATGTTTGATGTAATACAGCTCGTGACCTGATCTTGTTTCGGTCATGTTAAATTACCGACTTATGCTCTTGTAGTTTACACTATAATATCTTGTAAGTTTTGCGTAAATCGTTATTTAGTCTTCTTTATGTCTGACTGGCGTGACTGAAATTCAGTCTGGAGAACTTTTTATAATTTGCAAATGCTTGCTTTTCATAATTTGCAAGTTATAAAAAGGTTAAAAAAGCCTACCCTTTAGTAATAAAAATGTGGTAACGAGGCAGTTTATCATTTGACATGCAATAGATAAATTTTGCAATCGCTTCAACTACTATCTTGTACCACACAGTGACGGATGGGAATATTAAAACATTACATATTTTCCTTTCTTCCTTTTTCTCCGATGGCGTTTTCAGGTCTCGACCACGCCTGAATAAAGCCTCCAGATATTAAACGTGCCTACATTATAAATAACTTGGTGCTATAATAGAGTACTACTGAAATATGACTGATGCGAACTGTCACTATCTTAACTAAAATTATAAATGCGGATGTGAGTTTATTTGTTCCACATTCATGCCTTAAGTACTTAACCGATCGTCATGAAAATTTGCATACACGTTGTCAGAGACACAGAAAAAATATAGAGTACCTTTGATCCAGGAAAAGCACTGTTTCTAAGCGAAAGAAGCCGTGGGATAAACCATGTTGAAAATATGGGCTTATTAACCTCTGAGTCTTCTTCGAAGAGATTAATGAAAACACTATGTGAGTCTGTGTGTCTGTCTGTTAGTGACAGGCATAGCTCCGGAATCACTGGACCGATTGACTAGTAACTTGGTGTGTCCTTGGGGTCATTCCTCGGTCGAGTTCTCCTGTGGGTCAAACGAATATAATAACCCATACTCAAAACGACCATTTGTGAGTCACCGAAACCACTATGGCATCAGTGCAACCTAACCTTTCTTGTGTTTAAAATATTAGGATTTTCCAAGGTATAATGAAAATTATAACAGAGGAAAAAGGTAATTTCTGAAGTAGGACTTCAACCTGCGACCTTAACAAACTGCGTCCTTGCTCTACAAATCGAGCTATTTATTGTTCTATGCCAAGGATTGAAATTGCTTCTATTTTTTGCATACTAAGGGTAACTTGTGTTATTTTAGTAGTAATTTCTCAAGATTTTATTGGTTAAGTGATATAGAAATTGTGTTGATACCAGTATATATGTAGGGATATATGTTATCAAATCTGTATAGCTCCCAAGAGATATGCAATGGGGTTTTACATCCAACTTTCGTTAAGTATATTTTTAAGTCCCTGGTAATAGAGGCTTTATGGTTATTAGCATGCATTTCGCCAGACTTCGTACTGTTACTGAGATTTCTCAGCAATAAAACCCATACCTTTTGAGAGATCTGGAAATAAAATCTGGGGTCATGTGATTACATGCAAGCATAGAATAATAAGCGTGCTTTCTTTAACTTGAGACTAACTTCTAAACCCAAGTCCAGATTTTATGCTGTGACCGAAAAATTTCAGACAAATGCAATAATATTTAGGTAATAATAATGTCCTCCAGACTGAATTTCGGTTACGGCGGCCAGTCTTAACGGAGACTAGCCATCTGCGCAGGAGATATTATAGTGCACAAGTGTGTGCGCAAACACAATTGCACTCTCCGTTCCTTAACTCTCATGATCCGATGGGACGGTAATGCCACACGACCGGAGGGATTAGGCGCAGGGCCAACAGCTTTACGTGCTTTCCGACGTACAGGGGTGTTTACACCGCCAACTTCCTAACACCGGGCTGCTATTGAGATTTCTCAACAGAAAAACCCAATAACTTTTCTTGGCCCGACCCGGGATTCGAACTCGAGCCCTCATGCACAGCTTCCAACTTGAGGCCTTATGCACAGCAGTCGCATTCACTACCGCTACGCCACGTAGGCAATACTTAACCCGACCTGCAAATCAAAACCAGGACTTTCTAATCGACCACAAACGTAAATGTCTAACAATCAGGCAATAACAATCTTCTATCCAAGTATTTATTTCACATATACTTATATACATAAAGAAAGAAATCTAATCCAAAAACACACCAATCCCGACAAAACGACCAGTTTCTCCAACACTCTGCATAACAGCATAAAAACATTTAAACACACGTTTAAAATCTTATAAAACTGCTTACAATTTTGCACGTCGCGTCGCGTCGCCTGCAAAAAACATTGTAGAAATTTTTCCACACTAGCGCCTTCAAGTGGGTATTCATGCACACGTAACACCTGAAGTGGCGCAGAGGGGCTATTACCCAGCTATTAGAACGTTACGACTATGTCGTGTAATAGCCCAGACTGTAGAATAATGTGTGGAAAAACTGCGACGCTGAATGCAATGAATAGTGTGAATGGTAGGCTTGCTTTAGTAAGGAAAAGTTTTGCGTGAATTGAAATTTATAGGTTAAAATAATACTAAGTGTTGAAGAAGTTATGCTATCGTTTTCTTTTATATTACATTAGGCAAAATATACGAATTTTGATAAAGAATAACGAAGTTCTTTATAAAATATGTAACCTAATAAATGTGGGGTCGTTGTCAACTAAACAACCAATAAGGATAATTTAATTACTTGACACGGATTCTGTATTGATAAGATTCGATTAATTGAATGATTATCGATTAAATAAGATCTATTTAAGATTAATAAGAAATTATTTATTCTACATTTTTAGGGTTTTTGAAGTTCTACATTTTCTGATCCTGCCAGCCCTAACTGAGACAGTGTGGTGGATTATTGCTTAAACCTTCTCACACTGAAAAGAGACAGTTTCTTTAAAGGGGTGATATAATATTTTTTGTTAAAACTTAATCATTCGTAGGGATAGTCAAACTACTAGTTGTTGCGTTCTAACTCGTTTCTTCATAAAGAAATATAAAATAATATTGCTACATAAAATGGTAATACGGCTCCACTGTTATTAAGGTTGTGGACGTATTCTTATAATAAATAGAATTGGTTCATTATTAAACTCAACGTAAGTTTAGCAACGCTGTTACTGCGTTTACCCAGTAAATAGGAGTACCGTGTGCTCATTCTACTCTACATCTTTCTCCTATTTCTTTCCTTTCATTCTATCTTTAATTCTTTTTGCGTTAGGGTTATCAACGGGTGAATGATACCTCTGGTAATTTTAGCGACTTTTGGGATATGATAACCGCTTATTGTTTATTAGTTATCTATGTAAGTACTAGCTTTTACCCGCGGTTTCGCTCGCTAGGCATTAGCATTGTTTTGAATAAAAGGTACCCTATGTCTTTTTCTGTACCCTAGAAAACATTTATGCGAAATTTCTTGATGAGCGGCGAACGACCACGAGGTCGTGTAGGCGTTAAAAGCTTAACAAACAAACGCATATTCACATTTATGATATTAGTTAGGCAGTTACGATTACAATAACACAGATAAAATGGTATATTTTACAGATTTGTAGTAGATTTTTTGTTACAAAATAGTTAACAATATGATAAAGTGTTTTCATTACAGTGCTATGCTACAACTTCAATATAAAAACATTTACATTAAGATCGGAAGAACTTTTTAATTTGAAATATGCTTATTATCTTTCTCAGAAGCTGGTCTCACTGTACAAGTTGACTCTAAGAATTTGAGGCAACAGAAAGAGCTCAAAAGGTTTTAGCTGCAAAGACAAAGTTCTACCGTAGAGCAAATTTAAAAACATCATAAGCAAATTGCAAGTGGAGAGTAACGGCACAAATTAAATAGAAACAGATAAACGCACAGGCACGCACAATGCATAAATTACTTAACTGCACGAGTGGCGTAGTGGTTTAAGTGGTCGTCTCGCCACTACGCCGAGTATTGTGGGTTCGAATCCCGCACGGAACAAATAGTTATGTGATCCACTAATGGTTGTTCCGAGTCTGGATGTGATTTGTGTCCGTTGTTTCGGTGTTTGTAAAGCATCCCGTAACATAGAATTTATTCCTAGTGCGGGAGTTGTATTATTGCCACCACACATATGCCTACATGGTTAAGTTCAACGGCTCTGAGATCCAGGTATGTCTGTTCTCCGCAAAAAAAGAGCCCATTTCAACTGGCTCCAATTTTCCAAGATGTATCCGTGCCAATAACTGATCGTCTTGAGCTTCTGGGTATGTCATTGACTCCAAGACTTAACTTTGGCTCCTATATTGAGACAAAAGATCAACTAGCCGCCAAAAAGCTGGGCATTCTCAGTAAGGTGAGGTAGTATTTCATGCCTTCAGGTATTTGCTTAATTTGTACCAAGCACAGATTCGATTCTGCATGGAGTACTGTTTTCATCTATGGGATGGATCTGCAAAATATCAGCTGGAGGTTTTGGTGTCAATTGAATGAAAGGCCAGGAGACTTAACGGCGATGACCAACTGGTCAACGTACGACTCCAAGGCTTGGAGCATCGTCGTAAGGTTGCCAGTCTTTCGGTTTTCTATCGGATACATTTCGGAGAGTGTGCAGAGTATGATACCTCCTTCCCCTTTTTACCATTGGACGACCAGACAAACAGACCAGCGGCATAGGTACATACAGGGTGGGTATATCACATTTACGTACGAAGCGCTTTGCTTCCACTTTTATAATGCCTACCGCAAAGGAGTGGAACTCACTACCTAAATCTGTTTTTCCCGATGAGTAAAATCTGGGTGTCTTCAAGTCGTGAGTGAATAAGTATTTTCTAGGCAAGCGTGGTCCATCATCGACTGCATCTTCACTTAAGATCAGGTGAGATCGCGGTCAAACGCAAGTCTGTTTCAATAAAAAAATATAACAAAATAAAGCAGTATTGAAGCAAGTCAGTCAGTACCACGAAACCTAAATCCCGAAGTTTTCGGCTGATTGTTCGTGCTATTTGTACCATGAAATACATGTCTTGAACCCTACCGTGAAGTGGTGTTATTTTAAATATTACTACAGAGGAATGTCATTATTAATATAAAAAAACCAAATTTATGAACTTCATGGTAGGTATATTCTTAATATTTGAGACTATGTATATATGAAATAGGCATTGTTTGAATACAACGATGGCGCGGCATTACGAAGATCTTACCTTGTCATTGCCACCGGTTACGGCAAGAGGGCTTGTCAACTGTAACAAAAAAAAAAGTGATAAACAGATATAACTATGTAGCGAGTCTGCCGAGTGATATTTGTGTCCCTTATTTTAAGGCTTGTTAATTTCTCTGATACTCAGTAATAAAGCCGAGCATGAGCAAAATCTTTGAAAATAATATATGGTACATACCGGAAATATTCCACTGCCATTTGCTCTTTTATCCAATAGTCACAATATAAACTACTAGATAAGAGTCCAGTCTAAATTCATATAGCTTTTAAAACCATGTCCAAATCTACATCAAATGCCTTATATATCATCGAAAGACCAATCATATACAAATCAGGGTTATCTCTCCAGCAATAAATAAAGGAACTAGATCTGAAACATAATCACTTCACCATAACTGGTATTTATCACATGAACTCACAATGTTTATGTTATGTTTTGAGTGTTACAACTATTTCTGCCAAGTGCTTGGTTTAGACTAAGTTGAAGAGCAGAAGGTTAATTTTGTGCAATATTATTCGTTGATAGACCTAGATCTCGTAGGGTTATGGATTGTTTCTTTGGTCCCGCGAGGAGCCAGGCTTAATTTCTTGTCCAGGTAAAATATTATTGGGGTTTTCTGTTTGGAAATTTGTCGTAACAGTATGCAATTTAAAAACTTGGTAAGGTAACATGCTATTAAGTTTTGTTAGAAAATGTTTAGTAGCAGCAGTGTCTGAAAAAGTAGCTGGCTATTAAGCATGCCTTCTATTTATTTCGGGGGTCCTAAAATATGTGCTAGTGATATATTAGTATAATACACCTCTATCCACTCTTAGATTATGGAATATACATGTGTGAATCGATGCATCTTCTAGTAGTAAGAGCAAATGAAGCAAAAGAGTGATACGTCAAGATCAGGTTTCATTGGGATCTGATACCAGGTGCGCTTACCAGAAAATTGGCCGAGTAACATGCATAACACCACTATAAGCACGAGCAATAAAGAATTGTCTCTACTAACAGTATAGTGCTGACTTAAAGATCCTACTCACTACAGAAATAATTAAATTAAATTTTACATTTAGTGTCCCGCAAGCAGTAGGGTTTCAACCCTGTATCGTGGGAGACAGAGATGCAATTAACATGTCACACAATACATAAATACACCCAGACTCAGAAAAAATATTTGTGTATGACACAAATAATGAAATTCAAACCACAACAGTGCGGCAGCGGCGAAAGAACCGCTTGACCGGTGCGTCATCCCCGCAAGTATAATTCAGGATTTCCTTGCATCTTACCTTTTTTAATACTAGTGCTTCGATCTTCTATAGATATATGTATATATATTAAATCTAGTCATCTATTGGATAGTCTCTACATTGTCCTTATACTGATGAAGTTTGAACTACTGAGTTTCCTTCGTACATTGGTTGTAGGCAAGGCGTTAAGATATCGTATCTCGGACGCTAATGCAGTACTAACTCATGTGCACGCGCCGTTACCGTGGCGCAACTCTGACTTACAGTCCGAACGGATATTTAGTTTGTTTTCCTAGCTTTTGTTAGCACACCTTGTGCTGTAATGTAATGTGGGCTTTTTCTGAGTTACGACTCACTGCTGACACGAGCTGTATTAGATTTCTGTGAACTCTAGAGTGCAGAATGGTGAGAAATGCCTATTGTTTATTCGTGATACGTTTGGTAGTATAGAATACTGAAATAGTATGTAAATGCGACGATTAGAGAGATTGCCTGTACGTATGGTGTAGTACTTTATGTGGTTACTTAGACCACAGCAGGAGAGCCGTGTATTCCCTACAGCTTACCATAAAAATGTGGGATACACAAATAGTTATATCAAGATTAAATTAATTTAGTGCTCGTTGTTAGAATGTTTGTGAAGTTCTGAGCGTCACTGTTGTTACCCCTAGTGCAAGAGTTGTCTTTATAGAAACTAAGTATAAAGCATAAGCTAAATCTAAAAAAAGGATCCTCGCTTAAATATTGAACTACGCAACTGCCAGCTTGGAACAGTAGCTTCTCCAGTTGCCAAAAGATCGTACCCAATGAGTTTGTGTTATCTGCCAGTGAATAGGATTTTCAGGCTTCTTAAAAATATACTATATTATGAGAAGGTACAATATTGCGATAGCAGTAGATAGTGGTAAATATATAACCGACATGTGACTCCGCGCTTGGTTGATACTTAATTTTGCTCACGACATATTTCATTTATATAATTATAGAGAAAATTTAGAGCACTAAGATGTAAGATGAGTCAAACCCAAGAAGAAACAAACCACAGCTAGACTTCATGATACTTTGAGCTCATTCTGCGTAAATAGAAACACCAATAACTAAATTATGTTCGGGTACTTTGAAATAACTACACTGGAACATTGAGACAACTACCATCTTAGTCTCCCCGTGACCATGGCTGCTGAAAAGCAACTGAAACGTCGGAGAAAGTGTAAACTTAAATACAAATAGTTTTAATAATTTAATTAGCTTAAAATTAGTAAAGATTAATAGTATAGTAGTGTAACAGTTTTTAAATTATGTAATAGAGTGTTAAATAAACAACGCGATGAAATCCGTATATAGTAGTTTAATTTCAACACTAAGATGTAGATATACTCAAAACAATTTAAATGTAAAAATAGGAAAATCCAATTACGTGAGCAACTGGTACAAGGTTATCCATGTAAGACAAAGATTCAACAAATGTATAAAAGGATGTTTGACTAAGAGTAAATATGATTGAAGACATTATAATATGAGTTGTCAAAAGTCATGCGTATATTGTTCACGCTTCGTCACATAGGCGTCACCGTAGCAAAACTGAATCAAGTTGATAAGAACAGGTGAGTAGAATCTAATCATACATAAATAGATTAAAGCCTTTGTATCTCCGTAGAAGTAGCTAACGTGGTGTATAAAAGCCAGTGATTATAGATACTGACTAATAATCTATTGCAGTCTACTGGTATGGTATTACATTTCACTAGCACCATCCATTTCTAACAACTCCAGCCTTTAACAAATTCGGGAATAATATTTATGTGTTGCAGATTTCAGAGTTTACTTTCTACATAAAAACTCACCAAATTCGCACTCTCTCTTTATAATATTTAAATGGATAATATTCCGTTAGAGAAAAGGCTTTTGCTGCGGAACAGTCTCTTTGCTATGGTTTTACCGGATATTACAGTATGGAGTTCTTTAAGCAGGGCCTAGAATAGTATTGGGTAAGACGGCAGTGGAGTCGAAAAAATGTCTTACTATACGAGAACAATACTGGTGCCAAGTAATCAAAATTCGACGGTGATGCAATACTTTTTTACAAATTTTAGTTTTCTGCTATCCTTTTCTTAAACCGGATTTCACATTCCCCCGAGTGTTGAGCGCGCTATACGCTTAAAGAGGCGTATGAAATTTTATTTTCACATATTAATATATAGATAAGTAGAAATCGTCACTAGCGTTATATATGTAGGTTGTGAATACCCAAGCAATACTTTAGCAGGAACCCTGATATCCCTTATCTTTATTATTATTTAAGGAAAAAGACACTAGTTTATAAACACAGCTCACGCTACGTCAGAAGCGGGGTTGTTCATAAGCAGCATTGTATTTAAAAGCAATAAACATTCAAATGTTTTAATGGAGTCAAGTCAATGCAACGAGAATTTTCAATATGAATCTTTTGTCAAATCGTCACAGAGATATCATGTTACCATGATGCTTTATTATTAATATAACAAATTCAAAATCTACTCCAATAAATTGCGCTCTCTCAATACCAAAATCACATTAGTGAGCCCACACAACCAACGATTTGAGTCAACAAATCAATAATGTTGTAACAAAACTGTCGGCTGTTGGTTACGACACACGCTCATACATATCTCCAGATGTAGTATCGGCGTAGGCTAGACAGATCGCTGACAAATTTATGTGCTAGATAATCTTATCAATGCTCCATACGGCTTTATTGCCGCTAGTGCGAGCAGGGTGGGTTTTGGTTAGCTGTATTTGCTTTAGTATGAAGTGTGTTAGTACTGATTGTGTAACTTTTTTAGTTTTTATTTTGGCTATTATGTTGCTTTTGTCATATTTTTGGTTGTTTAAGAGCTATGATAATTGTCGTTTTTTTGTTAGTCATAGCCAGCCTCCACACAGTGCTTTTAAGAGTCATCTTAAAAGCACTGTGTGGAGGCTGGCTGTGGTTAGTAGATGGAAATAACTTCACTCTCTAATATATACGATAGCTGTGTGAATAATAATAATAATAATATTCTACCACATACACACAATACCATCTAGCCCAAACTAAGCAGAGCTTGTACTATGGGTACTAGATAATGGATAAACATACATATATCCTTTTTTTTTACTCAGACCAAGACATACATCCATGTTCATGCACACAAATGTTTGACTTATGCGGGAATCGAACCCGCGACTCCAGGCGTGGCAGTCAGTTACACTGACCACTACGCCATCGAGGTCTTCAATGTTGTTCGAATGTTAATGTAATGCACAAATGACAATTTTTTTTGGGTTATGAACGTCAAATTATGTTTTCATGCTAGCAAAATTTTAGTATCGGTATGGAGTTAAGACATGTGCCCAATAGCCAGCCAGCTCACATTGTCCAGGATTTGGAATATTTTTTTGGCAATATGTGAATGCAGTGTGCTTACCCTTTTTGGATATATAGACCTGATTCGAATGGCTTCATTACTGATTATTGTGTCAATGTCTTGAGGAGTGAAAAAGATAAAGAACAAGAATACAAGTATGTAAATAAAGTATGTTGACTTATCTCTACATCAAAGGTCGCCTGGTAAGGAATGCCCTAGGTATTTAGTTCGTAGTTTTACATGTTGTGTTTTTGTAAACAAGTTTAATTAAATGAATAAAATTTAAATAAAGTAAAGCGATCGATCGGTGATTGTTGCAATAATATCAATACGCTGAATATAAAATTGCTGGTGCTGCATATAGGCTGACGCGTTGCAGGCGCGTTTTATTTATTATTGTGAATATTTCTATGAAGTTTCGACACACTTTGAACCCTCAATCCAATACACTATAAATGCATTTTGAAAAGCTCTTACTTATTCGATGCCTGCGTTACATAAGTGAAAATTTTTCGGCTTGAGTTCTGCACTGACGTCAGCCAATTAGTCACTGTCGTATTGTATAGATCTTCCCTTTGTCATATTTGCCTGTTATGTTGCTCAAATGGCGAAAGTTTCTATAACTGTCTTTGTTTAAATAAAGCGATAAAATGACTGCCTCTCTACTGACTGATTTTTGTGCATTCGGTCTCGTGTTCGAATTTCGGGTCAGGCCAACAAAATAAGATTAAATTTTCTGATAAAATCTCAAAAGCAGACCTGAGTAAGGAAATTTGCGGTTTTAGTTACCCCCAAAAATCGGGGTAAACCGTTGGTACCAGGCTTCATCCCTCGCTTCGCCATTAGATTTAGAGAACACAGAGTGCATTTGTGTTTGCGCACATACTTGTGCACTATAATATCACCTGCGCATCTGGCGCAGTCAGTTTACGTATAAATTTGCCGCCGTGATCGAAATTCGGTCCAAAAGATATTATAATTACATATATCAGGTTATACCTATCCATATTATTTAAACATAAAGAGACAACAAACAAAACATTCACCTTCACATTTATTATTTATCGATTGAACATATTATGTTCGTTTAAAGAGAACTAAATATATACCACAGCACCCTCAAAGTTTGACATAGGATCGTTCTTAATCGTCTTTATTTACAGTTTAAATGAACACAAAAATTCGCGTTAAATTGTCAAGCGATACAAAATAGTGTAGCGAAATAAAGTTCTGAATAAACTATCACATACAACGTTTAATCTTGTTTCCTACAAGCCCCTTTGTGGGTTAGTCTCGACACATACTCATGGGCGGAGCGATTTTTTGACATTTTGATATATTGACGACGTGCATTACGTGCATTAAGAAGGTAAAACGGAATTATTACGTGATTTGCGCGTATATGTACACTATAATATTTTAAATATATATGTATTTATTTTTCTTGGTCTTATTAAACATGATGATATACATACTTTGCATAGTATTTGTTTTATGGTAATTAAAATATATAACGCAGAGAAATTGAATACTTTTTAAATAAAAAAGATGACTATTTAAGCACCGGATCTTGACGAGATTTTGGGATGTTCTATCAAAAATATTATCAACAAATTTCAGGGTTCTTTATTTAGCGAATTTGTTTTTTTAAATGCGTGAATTTATTGGACTAAGTCAGACCTCATACTACGGTCGAAATTTTCTACCAAAGAACGCAATTACATTTTCCTAACTCATATATACTATATTCAGCGTTTGCTGACACTCACCAGACTCTATTGATCTAGTCTTCGAGGCAATCTGCTAAACATCGTCCACATAAATCTCACAACCGCTACCTCTTATGAACGCAACTGCAGTTCAACCGCCACGATGTGACGCGAGCCCGCACTAAATCAGTAACCCGATACGGTAGTATCTGTACGTGTCGCGGTTCGTGTCCCGGCCGGACCTGTCCCAGTGACGTGTTTACTTGCATGCTGCATCAGCGCAACAAGTCCAGTAACACGATCGCGAATGTAGGTGATCCTGGTGAGAGAAAGTTTTCGTGAATTTTAACTAAAGCATTTTGTTCTCGTAAGCTAGTACTTGAATTTACATTAAGATGTTGGCCGAAGAGTTGTTGCTGTACTCAGTGGCGCAAAATCGAGTGTAAAATGCTAATTATTTCATTATTATTATTATCTTAGAACTCAATTTTTAATCCTCAGGAACAAAATATTATCTAGTAATTAATCAAACTGACTAAATATAAAAATGCAACAATTGAACTATATTCTATTAATACGAGGTCTTTCTTTTTTGTGCGTATATTACTATTTCATTTTATAAAAAAAAGAATATATTCAAATAAAACTACTATAAACGGCTTTTATTGTAATGTTCCAGTATAGTTATTACCCAAACATAATTAAGTACCCGAACATAATTGCAAAAATTTCAAACAAGTTATGTTCGGGTACTTTTAAATAACTACACTGGAACATTGAGACAACTACCATCTTAGTCTCCCCATGACCATGGCTGCTGAAAAGCAACCGAAACGTCGGGGAAAGTGTGAACTTAAATATAAATAGTTTTAATAATTTAATTAGCTTCACAATAAGTAAAGTTTAGTATGTAGTGTAATATTTTCTAAATTGGCAAATTCTAAAGTGTCAAATAAACAACGCGATAAAATCCGTACATAGTAGTTTAAATTCAATGAATAACATTCGCGTAAACAGAAGACAATATTATGTAAAAAGAATATGATTATATTTCTGATTAAAAAACAAGGCGTTAGTAAAAGCTAAAAATTTACAATCATTGAAATGTTTTTTAAAGGTTACGATGTTTGAGTCATCATGACTCATGACATGTTTGGCCGATTTTTAAATAATAACTGTTTGTTAATGTTTTGTTCCGTGCAATCAAAATAATGCAGTGATGGATTAAGAGTTAAATATTGCAAGCTTGCAATTACTATTACATCCATTAAATAAAACAGTTAAGTTGATAAATTACAATCATTATTAAATATACTAAATAATGCAGCAATGAAATAGGACTGCATTTATCTCTGGTATTTTATTTCATCACTAGCTGACCCACGCAACTTCGTCTGCTTCACATAAGAGAATGTTCCCCGTTTTTGCAACATTTTTCATTAATGCTCTGCTCCTATTAGTCGTAGCGTGATGTTATAGCCTTTAGCCTTCCTCGATAAATGGGCTAACTAACACTGAAAGAATTTTTTAATTCGGACCAGTAGTTCCTGAGATTAGCGCGTTCAAGCAAACTAACAAACTCTTCAGCTTTATAATATTAGTATAGATTACGCTAACCGAGCTATTTTTGTTTGCCTGATGGATTAAAAGCAAAAATAATATTAGTGATTACTACGCAGCGGTAGTGAATGTGACTGCTGTGCTTGAGGTCTCGGGTTCGAATCTCGGGTCGGGCCAAGAAAAAGTTATTGAGGTTTTCTGTTAAGAAATCTCAATAGCAGCCCGGAGTCAGGATGTTGGCGGTATAGAGACACCTTCGTGCTTCGGAAAGCACATATAGCCGTTGGTCATCATCATGAGAGTTAGAGAACAGAGAGTGCACTTGTGTTTGCGCACACGCTTGTGCTCTAAGTTGGCAACTCTGAAGCGAGAATATCTCGCTGTAACAAAGTCTTGGCTAGCAAGGGCAGGCGAAAACTATTTTCTTCATACAGCATTTATCATTTCCCATATATTATTTCATAAGCTGTTATACTAATGAAAATGAAAATAATTATATCTGGGGTCAATTAATATAAACCTTATCCGAATCAAGAACACGTAATCAACACAAAGTTTTACCTGTGACCTTCTTTGGAGTGAATGTTTTCTTCAGCTGCGGTGCTCCATGTTTAACATTTTATATAGCAAGCTGCAGACATAATAGAAAATCTGTTACTCGCGGACATCTGGTGACCGCAGCGACGCTCAACGTTTTTCTGCGAAGATTCGCCATGAAGAACCGACTTCTTCTGCCTTCATCTTATGATAACATATTAATTTGCACTATATGTGACTTTCTTTATTCCTACTGTTGTGTTTCGTTCGGTGAGTGAGAGTGCCGGAGTCCTAATCACCCGTTTTCCCCCTTCCCGCTCCTTCTCCTTCCCACTTCCTTTCCGAAAGGGTCGGCAACGCGCAAGTGATGCCTCTGGTGTTGTAGGCGTCCATAGGCTACGGTGACCACACACCATCAGGACTTGCTAGTTTAGCAAATTAGGCGTAAAAAAAAACTCGTGTTGCGGGTAATTTACAAGCATTCAAACAACAGACACTAGGAACATGCAGAGTTGGAACAAGTATTTGTGGATCAACCAAAATTATTGTCCCGTGGGGGATTCGAATCCACGACATACGTCGCAGTGGCTGTAGACAACTTAAACCTCTACACCATCCATACAGTCAAAGATTAGTATCAAATTACGAATATTTTTGTTGATCCATTCAGCTGAGCTTATAGGTTTGTATAGATTCACCATGCAATGGGTGGTATTCGAACCCACGACCGTTCGATTGCACCAATAGCCTCCAATACTTCTCAGATCATTTAGTAGAAGTAACCGTCAACATAGGAACTTATTTGACAGTAACAAAACGAAAGAAAATTCTTATATTTTTTTAATTGACTGGCAGGCAGATTCTGTCTAATGTCAAAATTCTTTGCGTAGCAAACAGGCAGCAACAGTACGGTATTAATTTAGAATAATATATTGAAATTAAACACTTTATACGGATTTTATTTTAACTACCATCTTAGTCTCCCCGTGAACATGGCTGCTGTAAAGCAACCGAAACGTCGGGACAAAGTGTAAACTCAAAACTAAATTGTTTTAATTAGAAAATATATAGCTTAAATAGTAGTAAAATTTCAATAATAGTAGTGTTAGAGTTTTAAAAATTATGTAATACCAGTGTTTTAAGTAAAATAAACAACGCGATAAAATCCGTATAAAGTGTTTAATTTCAATGTATAACATTCGCGTAAACATAAGACAATATTATAGAATAATATAGTTTATTTTTACCTAATCAATATATACATTTTTTCTCTTAATCTACATTTACATATATACACATAACCATAATTTTTAAATCTCAGAGAAATGCCTTGACGACTCTACTAGTGTAACATTCGCCAGTTCTGTTTCACAGTCGCCAGCGTTTTCCAATTAAAATACTTTTGAATGAATTAATTTTAATACTCCTAAGTAATTATTTAGGGCTAGCATATAACGAGCATGTCGTATATTGTTTCTTTTAGAACCAGCTTCTTGTAGTTTCTTTTTTTAAAACAGCCGGTATGTGTAATTCTTCAAAAGGTTGTCCTATATTATTTCGCCTTGTTACTTTCACCACACATTCAGCTGGAGTAATAAAATTTAAATATAACAGAGTGCAACACTCACAAAGGTAGTGAACATAAAGGTTCAAATTACATTTAAATTGTATCTAATACTACGCAGTGTGTACTGTAATGCTGAAAGTTTACGATAATCGCTAACAGTCGTTATCTTTTAGTGAAAAGTTGGTAAATTGTATTAAGTGTCGTAATAGAGATCGGTTGCTATTGCATACAGTTCTGATCGCTATAATAGTAAACTGAAATGCAAATTGAAGTGAAACGATGTTACTTTGATTTGCTTGTATTTAATGTAAATATACTGACATCTCAATGACATTTATACGTTATTGATATATGGACAGAACAAGTAAATCATTCTATTAACTAGTCAATTGTTGGAATGCCAAACATAATTGAAAACCTATCGTGTATGCCAATCTCTTATACAACAAGCAGTTTGACTAATGAAATTCTTTCACCCAACAGTAGGTATACCGAATCCAGAAACCTTAAATTATTCTTTAATGGTCAAAAGGTTTTATAGAGACCTTGATCTAAGAGCACACAGTAAAATGATTAGTGTCATTATTTCTATTGCTAAGAGCGCAATGGTCTCTTTTTAGCGAAGTTGGTAGTGGTAGAAATAAGCCTAGTGATAGAAGTATTTTATCAACTATAATATCCTCCTTAACCATGAGTGCTGTTCGAACTTTTAGTACTATTATGATTGAAAATAATTCTATACAAACTTTAGCGTTGGTGCATCCTTCGTATAAAGCTAAACCTATTTCATACGGAATGTTAAGACTGCGCCGAGCGTAGGACGCGGTTGGTAGGATTTGAAGTGCTTTTTTGATAAAAATGTATCTTTATTGTTAACTTAAATATTGGGTACGGACAAATTGTAATATAACTAGGTATTTATGTTTTTGTTTAAGCTGTAAAATAGGATAGATTTCTACTGTTATAATCTAAAATCACGTAACACGAGCTTACGTTTTTGCATTTTTCGTGCAAAATTTACGTAATTACGTAGGCGAAAATATTAATTATTTTAAGTTTTTTACACGGAGTAATTGTAAACACATTCATTGTTATAGTAAATGTATATTTTACATTTGTATTTAAAAAAAGTGTTGATTTTATCAAATTAACTGTGACCGCCTGTTTTGGCACATTTCGCTCGGCGCAGTCTTAATGATCGTTGACAAGTGAAGTAAGTAAGAGCTATAATACAGCAAACTCTAATACAAACAATTTGATAACAATGGTTAACAAGTGATACTAGTACCAGCTAATTTATTAACTACCTGGTACTTACCTCACATAATTCATCTTTTCCATCGCTCCGCAGGATTGTTGTAGTGCGTTCCAAACTGCCCTTCAATACACCCCAACTCAATAATCAGTCATAAACAAGGACCATCAGTTTCTATGAGTCAATAACAAGTACACACGTAACTTGACCCCAGTATAAGTGAATTAAACACATCGTGCATTAGTGTTTAATCGTTGTACACGGACGACGGATCGCGTCTCTCGTATATCGGATAAACGACGCCGTTACTTTGAACTAGTGTCGCCAAAACTGTGCAGAACTCGGACTGGAGTTTTTTGATACTTGATGTATTGAAACGGAACGAAACATGAACGGACGAATTGTTAACAAAGACAAGACAAGTCTTCTGAAAAATCTATACGCAAAAGTTTAACAATAATACATCAAATAAAAATAAAACTAATTATTTTGATACACAGTCGTGGACTTAAGGTCTTAACTATATTTTTTGAAATTAAACTACTATATACGGATTTTATCGCGTTGTTTATTTAGCACTGTATTACAAAATTTTGAAAATATTACACTACTACTACTATTGATTTTATTTTACTAATTTATAAGCTAATAAAATTATTTTACATTTTAAATATCAGCATGCTTGACCCGGGCGCTTATACTAGGACGTATGCGAACGCTAAGACAATTTTTTGGAAGCAACGATGTGTTTATATTCTGGACTATGATGCAAAAAAGGATTTTAACTGCATGTGTTTATGTAGAAAGCATAACTTGCTCCACATGCCTTCTTCGTAATAATATGTCATCTTTTTAACTTACGAACTCAACGTTTGTCTGTATTTTTCATTAGGGTCTAGTTTCTGATTCGACACGAATTTCAATTGCTACATTTTATGTTATACTAGCTCTGCCTCGCGGTTTTATGCATACCGCTGCTAAAGGTTGTAGCGTGATGTTAGATAGCCAATTAACTTCTTCAATAAGTAGGTTATAAAGTTAAAATATTTTTGAAATCCAAATATTAGTTCTTGAGGTGAACGCGATTAAATAAACTTAATACTCTTAGTATAGATTCAGTTTGAGATTGCAATTTATTTATCAGATGCAAGGAATACGTCTTCAGGTAATTTTATAGACTAAGAAACGCTTATCCAAAAATACATTCAACAAATTTGATCATAGTATCAAGACTTCCAGATCTTTCAAAAGCTAGACTGTATGGCGTGTTGTCAGTGCACACATTACGTGTGACATACTATCGCATTGTGCGCTCTACGGCGACTAAGGCACGTATTAAACGAAATTATTTGACTAGAATTAGGCCGAAACGGCCGTACGCCCACGACTGTGATGTCTGCACAGGATTATGAATATTTATCGCCGTTATGAACTTAATGTTTGATATATTGGGGAATTGGTATAGCTTTCGGATTATTTTTGATATGAATGGATATTAGTATGGTTTCGTTGTTTAATATGAATCAAAGGAGAGACGTAAGTAAGTTAAGAGTAAATATAACATGCATGCAGCAATGTTTTAATGAAAATTTAATTTTAAAAAACGCTTCAATAAATCTGCACGCATGCATTGAGTATAAAACTATTAAATTCTTGCAAAGAAAACATTTTTTTTAAATTATTCTGTTTCTTTGAGTTTTACATTTCGACTGATATTTTGTGTTTGTTATTTTGTTTTATATGTACTGTATTATAATATCCATACTGACAATATATGACATATTTGTTTTTTTTTAAAACGGTTAATGTATATTATCTAATAGTATGTATATTTAACTTACGAGGCATGTTTTTAATCAAATTATTTACAATATATTTTTCAAGCACACGTTTCATTGTTACGAGTAGGTACACAATTGGCTAAGATTGGGTGTGATAATCTTAATCTTGTTACCAACTTAAACTGTCAAAGTAACCCAGGTTCTTTGCAATAACCAAGGGAATCAAACTAATTAAGTGTTATACATTTTACAAACCGTTTTAGAATTAACATAACATTCCTTAATCTAAAATCAATAATAATCAAAACCTATAAAAGAGTTAATACAAATTATCGGCCACGCTTCGACCCCACAAACAAATTAGCAACATTAGCCATCACATATCATTGGGTGGATCGTGATCCCAGCTAATTGCCCACAGCCGGCCACAATGCGATCACGACGGCACATCATACACATTAATCATAGGCATATTGATAAACAATTGCCCTACCTTAAATGAGGGGTCAACAGTGCCTTTACGGCTAAACTTTTTGAAACTACCTTTCGATTAGGCTGTATTAATACGTACCTTAGTCTTTACAGATAAAGTTTGAATTCAAATGACAGGAATGACAGTTATAACTTTAGAAAATTAAATTCGTTGCTTGATTTTTCCGTTGCATTACGTTCTAATTTCATACCTTACTTTGGTATGTTTAAGGTATGTTTTTGTGTGTTTTTGGATGATACATAGATACGGCATGTTGTCGGCAATGCTTTGTCGCGAGCCGACAAAGGAGGCACGTGGGAACGTGCGCGTGCGCGTCTTCCTGCTAAGAGAATAGTACTGTAATGTATGGTTGTTCTGTTATTGTTGATCGATTTTAGTCTATTATTTTTTTAACATATATTATTAGAGTTTATGTTTATTGGTGCTAAGATGTGAGCAACTATTTAATAGAGTTTTTTGTGAATCGATTTGCCGGATGGATTAGAAATACATAAGCGGTGGCCAATATTTTACTTTACTGCTTATACCAGATATAAGTGGTATACAATATTTAAAAAACATCTATATATTATCTATTTGTGATATTATTGTCAGAAAAGCATTTTTATGCCATATCCGTAGTCAATAGTTGCTAGCGATACAAGGACTTGTCGTTCTGAGACGAAACAAGGGACAAAGATCACTGCTCTCTCTGTTTCTGTATTCTCAGTTACTGTTTACAGAAGACCGCAGTTGTTTGTTCTACAGAAAATCGTATAGAAACCTGCTTGTTATCTACCTGGCTGTATGCTAGTATGCCATGATACTAGTTTAACCGTTCCGTGCCTCTGCAATATGCAAAGCTGGCAGTCTAGCGCTGTCTATCTCCAGTGGTGTCGACTTGCTATCTCATTGAACTATTAGTAAGGGAATCGAGAATACATTAATTTGAGCACATACTTATGCGTATATAATACCTACTACGTAGATGAGTAGTCTCTATTAAGATTGATCATCGTGAACGAAATACAGTCCAGAGAACATCAATAATGTCAAAAAATCCTTTTATACGTTTTATACTGCTTTTTTATTTTGTACAGATGATGACGTCGCTGGTTTAGGTGGTCGTTTCACTACTTTCTATATACAAAGTATTGTGATAGAAATCTCACCCAATATGAGATTTAATGTGATTCAAAAATAGTTGTTCCAAGTCTTGGTGTTCATTAAGATCGTTGTTTTGTGTTTCTAAGGTCATCTATGATACACAAATTATTTATTTCTATCTTTATAATCTACTTTAGTAGTCTCATGGATAGGCTTCGATTTTATAACCTCTCGACCCCACAAGTCAAATAATAATATTTCTACATATTTCAGCTACAGGTTCTATTAAAAGCTGATGTCAGGCACACCGTTATTTACTTATTACGTTCTGGTAACAATCTCGTACCAACTTGATACATACAGACCAGTATTATCCCACACCACAACAATTAATCCGAACTTTCAATTTAACCTTTGGTATTCAATAAGCGTCCGACATCATCACCTATTACGATTACAAATGTGATATGACTAGTCAGAACTGATTGGTTCCGTGACAGAGTACCTATTACAATGGGTGGTACAGTTCTGTGTGAAGCCCCATGTGGTATTCGAGGAACTAGTATGTTGTTTGATTTTGTTTTCGAAGTTGCAAATACTGAGAAATATAATTATGATAAAGTAGGGTAGATGACTCTTTTTTATCATTTTATTCAGCATGGAGTGTTGATCTTTATTACTTTTTTTGTTGGCAGTCAAAATAACTACGCTTGATGGTAAACAGTCGTGTTGTCCACGATCAGAGCCCTCCTCACCACGTTCTCATTACAAAGGAAATGGTGCCAAGGTCTTACGTGGGACGTAAAACCATATTAGGTGAAATGTGAGTGTTATACACCATTGTTTTATTCTTTCCTAGGATTAAGGTGTATAACTATGTATGTATAATATATTTAAATGTTTGTTTAATCTGCTATGACATAGAATCGTATCGTTTACTAGCATATTTTTGCTGCAATTAAGAGGATCCTAATAGAAAGATAACTACTTGCCAAACTCGGGGATCGAACCCGGTATTTCATTATTGGCTGCAAACATGCACTGAAATTGATGCTAAAGGATCAACATATTCCTTTTTCTTATGTTAATACTAATAATATAATAATCATAAATGCGAAAATCTTTTTGTTGGTTTGTATTTTTAACATAGTAAAGAAACTGTAACAGCGTTAAAAGTAATGTTTATGGGATAGTATTTTTCTTTAGATACACGGAAGCAACGCGACGGGTAAAAGCTAGTCTGTTTATATATACCAACACAGTCTCATACCTCTGCCGCAGAAAGTATATGCCGAGGTAATATATCTAAATTTCACCAAATATGGGTTCAGTTCTAAGAAAAAATAGGGGACAGTCAGACCCCCAACTGCTAATGAGACTTACTTAACCGGAAACTCAGTAAAATTTCGTCCGACCTTGGATTTGAACTCGAGACGTTTTACACAGAGGCCAAATTCACTACCTATTCAATTAGTTCAGAACTACAAAACAATACTATAAAGTTGAAGGTCCCGTAACACCGTACACTACGCTGGACCCCACATGCGACGTATTCCGCTAGTCATGCCCAAATGAGTCGATCCTATTAACGATATAAATACCCACAGATATCATCCGATAGAATATAAAGACGTGCCTGGAAGTGAATTCATTTTAATAAGGTTGTTTGCTTATGTGCCACAGTGTTTTTCCACGTTTGATTTTTTCTTCCCGAAATATTGACCCAAGACATGGTTATTATTTTCAGTCTTAAAATTTTAGTGTATCGAATAATTTAAAAAACACATCTTTTCTGTAATATAGTATTTTTCCAAGTCTCCACTAGCATGCGTATATGCATACCAGACCATGTATCAGACCATTCGCGGTATTTTATCACTGTCTTAATATTTTTGTTATGGTTAGATATAACAAATCTAATAATATAGTTTCACATCGAAATACATTTAGAAAAGTGGAAATATAAAAACCAAGGTGTGTACTGTGTATGCGTGGAGCTAACAGCGCCATCTAGTTAAGTTCTTAAAATTTAACGTGATCAATACCATAGCGTTTTTTTTTTTAAGAGCTTTGTCTGGCTTCGATACGATTAGTTAGTTAGTTTAAAATTTCACGATCGTGACAATTTATGTTGAATTATTTTCTACTATCGAATCAACTATATGAACTATAATTATCAATATTTGTTATTTGACACCATTACTTGAGTGTCTCATCTAGCGTCTATAGATCGTCAGACCAGAAATATCGGCGGCATTGTGTGGCGGTATATCAAAAATGCGTGCGGATAACGGCACCGGCTTGTGAACTTCTTTGTTACAATTGGACGTTGCTAATATCATATCATTGCGTCTATTTATTACTTTAGAATGTTTTGTAGCGCTGTGTGCGGCGGCGCGGCTGAGGTCAAAGATGGAAGCTAATTTAATATTCGGTCGCTTAAAAATGTTATCTTGATGGCTGGTTTTAATGATTATTAGGTTTATAGGTAAGTTGGTAGCTACATGTTCCTGCAGTAAACTCTAATTACAGGCAAAACTCATACTTAATCAGAGCGAGTCGCATGCACAAAGCGGCATGCCGGAGTGTTGATATTGACGTTTTCTTTACTAGTGTCGCTAAATTAAAAAATCAATTGTGTACCGAGTTCTTTGATTAGATCTAAAGAGTGATATCACAATATGTCTACTTTTATATATTCATGGTTATATATTTTATCAGTGAAAACTTTTAATTGGCCTTCACCTTATTAGTATTATGTTAATAATGTATTTTAGCTGTAAGTTTCCTAAAATGTTAAAATAAAATGAAATAAACATAAAATACCTCCAAATTATATTAATAATAACAATGAATAATTATATTTGTAAGCTGTTAGCACCTCCCAAAGTTTTAGTGGTATTTTCCAACTCTACATTTTGGTAAAGTATCCGTAATAGTATCTCGTGTCACGAAACTTAGACCTTTCGAAGATATATGCGTGTTTAATAGTAAGTTATCATCAAATGATCATATAGAAACCTGCATATTTGAGTGATTTTCATAACGTTCTTGAACATATGCATATGTCTGCCAGCGTGGTGGACTATTGCCTAACCCTTCTCACACTGAGAAAAGGTCCGTGTCTAGTAGTGGAAGATTATATAAAGGGCTAATATTAATGGAAAATCTATCTATATTATTTTCTTTCTTTGCATTAAGAAGAAGCTGATCTACACACACTACACAACTTCTAGGTGGTATATCAATATGAAACATGCACGAGAATAGTTAAAGCTATAACTCCTTTATAAACCCCATGTATTCGAATATAAAATTGTACAGCTAACGATACATAACATCTTCACCAATATTATAATTACCCAATCTAATTTTCGACATCACCTGTCACGCGATAATTTCGTTCGCCGCCGTACCCGATAACCTCCACTAATACACCACAACACGTGTTAAGCATAATCTATATAATTACATACAGAGTAATCTATGCATTCAGATAATACGTGCACTGCGCACGCGCCGCTCTAACAATACCTTACATACCTAATAATCAGTGTAATAGATATGTTAGATGCCAAGTCATTTTTATGGGAATTCAAATGTATTGATCAGAATAATACGGGGCTTTGTGTCTTTGGTTGCTTTTTATTGATATCACTAGTGCTACGGTTAATTTTCGTGACACGGAAGATATTCTAACTCATATTATAAATGCGTACCTGTGTGTTTTTTACGCCTTAACGATCATTATGAAATTTCGCATGACACGTTGTTGGTACAAAAAAGAATATAGGAATCTATTTATTCAGAGAAAAGGACTATTCTCGAGCGAGCAAAGCCGAAGCGAAACTAGTTAGCATAATCTCTGTTACTCCTCTACGTCTACAAAACGAATATAAAGTAAACTTAGACTAGGAATATTGATGATAGGAGATACTAATAGTTGAAATAACTATGTTTAACATAATTTTGGCCTTTGGCCTCCTGTAAGAATTACATTATATGCCTGTCCAGAACTGGGTTCTATGGATATGACTGACTCGTGCCGCCTGCTGATGAAAACTTCTCAGCGGCAATTAAATAACAATATATGCGATCCAAGTAGTTATAGTTGGAAGTTAATGATGGAATCTTATACTCAATACTTGCAACTAAACTAACAAAGCAGCCATTCATCAGAAAAATTCAGCAAAAACACTCCAAATACAAATTTAGGAAAACTTGTAACAATAACAGTCCGAATTCAAAACACAAACAAAAATAATCAATTGTTCTAAAATCAAAATTTAAACCGGCAATTAAAATGTGCAACTCGTGTGCACTCAAAATTTACACGAAGCGACGCGAACTTGCGTGAAAGTTTGCGAAATGCATTCGATTTGAAATTCGAACACAATACGGCGTTTCGATTGGTCGCAAATTGGGTGCAATTAAAAAGTTTTCGATTGTGACTGAGTTTTGTTTCGTGTTTACGGATTTAGTCGTGTAATGTGGAAGCAATATAGAAGTTATATTTGAAGTGAATTACGGTTTGGTAATACTGTAGGTACATGAATTGTAAAAAACGTATATTACGTTTAATTGGCGATCTAAAAGAGTGGCGTTGAGTTTCTTTCAGGTATATTCTTATAAGCTACCCTTTGCCTGAAACTAGTAACTAATCAATAGACTTATTAATTTACTAGCAGCATAAAATATCTTCTGGGACGACACACGTCTGCGATCTTCGCTTCAGTAGACGTAGTTCTTCAGTCAGGTTCGAGAGACGATTCCTTTCTTTCATGTCTCAGTTACTTTGAAGACTGCGCCGAGCGAAATGTGCCAAAACAGGCGGTCACAGTTAAGTTGATAAAATCAACACTTTTTGTTTAATACAAATATAAAATATACATTTACCATAACAATGAATGTCTTTACAATTACTTCGGGTAAAAAACTTAAAATAATTAATATTTTCGCTTACAAAATTACTTAAATTTGCACAAAAAATGCAAAAACGTAAGCTCGTGTTACGTGATTTTAGATTATAACAGATCTATCCTATATTACAGCTTAAACGAAACATAAATAGTTATATTACAATTTGTCCGTCCCAAATATTTAAGTAATTAGTTGACAATAAAGATACATATTTATCAAAAAAGCACTTCAAATCCTCTATACAATTTTACTATGGCGGCCGCGCGATTTGAATATCGAGCTCTGTCATTCAGTCCAACCACGTCTTACGCTCGGCGCAGTCTTAGCTAAGCTGGTTAGCTTAAGTCACAGGTTTGTGACTAAACTTTTTATCAACGAACGAACGGGAAACTAGGTAAAAGTAAATGGAGTGTCAAAAGGGTAAACCGTAGGTAATTTTTTTTACCCATATTAAAATTATTCTAGAAAATAAAAATAGGACAAAGATAGAGGTATCTCAAGATTGTAACGATTGAAAATTTTCATCCTCAATGGATTGAGGATTTCTGTGTGTGTAGAATTGCAACCGTTCGTAATCGAAAAAGAAAGTAATTACAAATTTCTCCTAGCCTGGATCCAAAGCTACTTCTTTTCATTCTTGATACAAATAAATTTTCCAGATTTATAAAAGTCTTAAAAGCCTTTCTCCAAAACGTCACTCATTAAAAATATTTAACCGTTGCCTTATACCAAACAGTGACGCAATATGAACGTAACAGTATTTCATAACATTGACATAAACAATGTTTACTTTATCAATGCCAAGACTTTACCCTTTTCAAATGCGACTCAATGAACAAAAACTCGTTCGTTTGTGAATGAATTTGTTAACTATCAATAAAAATGAAGTATTTTAGATGTCTTTCATGTTTTACCTGAAAAAGTATTATTTTTCAGAGGACACAGCGTTATATTTACTTGAGACTAGAGGAACCTTTCCGAGCAAGTAACTCATTCACAAACGTTGATGGCGAAATAAATAAATAACTATATACTTATTGTGTTCCTGCAATAACAACTATAGGTATAAGATGTCTTTAAGTTAAGTACTGTGGGTTTTTACAGCATCCCTCTGCAAAACATAGTACAGAGGTTGATTATTTTTCAGCATTGCAAGCATCCATTCTTACGATTGAAACTAGATGGAAATATAGCTGACTAGCTGACCCCGCGCAGCTTTGTCTGCTTCACATAAGAGAATTTTCTCCGTTATTTTAACATTTTTATTGATACTCCGCTCCTATTGGTCGTAGTATGATGTTATGTAGCATTTAGCTATCCTTGATAAATGGGCAATCCAACACTAAAATAATTGTTCCTGCTTAGCACGTCCAACCAAACAAACTCTTAAACTTTATAATATTAGTATAGATAGTGTAAATACTACTAAGTATATACGAAAAAGGCGTCCTTGAATTTCTAAAAATACAGGAATTGCTGGTGGAATAAGGGCAGAATGCGATTGATATCAAGAAATTACGGTACTCTGTTAAATTTTATATCGAGAAAACACGACATCTACATACGTCATACTAAAAACAATAAATGTATTACTAAATAAAGTCGTTTCAGGCTGACATTACTAATTCTCAAGTGCTCGTTACAACAGAAAAATATCATCATACCTTTTTGTTATATTGTATAAGAAAAAGGTATGATGATAATTTTTGTTGTACCTATAATGCAGATAGTGTATTCAGGTTTTTTGGCATCTCTTGGCTAAAGAAAAAATCTGACTGTAATTAATTGTGAAAGGTACAATCCATATACAAATATGTTATTCCATGCAAATATAACCACACCAAGTACACGAGATTCGAAATTTAAACATTCGAATTCAAATATAGAACAAACAGAAACGCTCAGCCGATTACGTAAACAAAATATATGAACGTTCGGCAACCGCAAAAAAGTGCTGACATCTGAACAGCGGCCATTTTTGATTCAATATGGCGTTCAATGCAACGATGCAGTCAGCGTTTTTGTAACCGTATTTGTTTAACCATTGATGGTTTATTTTATTTTTATTTAGTTACGACACAGCTAAACGGTATTGCAACAAGTCTAGTGTTAAAATAACGAATATTATGAGGCAGAAAAAAACGAGAGAGTCCTTTTAGTGTTTAACACGATTAACTATTGTTCTTCATTCTGTCTTTAATTTTTTGTAAGGAGATTTAATATTTGTTTTTTCGATTTACTAGTTCTATAAATATTGCTTTACAAATGAAATTGGCAGGCGCCATCACTTTAAAGGTTGCAACTTGTTTTTGGTGACTCCAACGTCCGACAATCGGAGCAATTCTCACAGATTTTCAGTATTCGCTGCACCGGTATACAACTATGCATGAATTGTCGTGGTTGCTTTGCGAATTTTGCTCCCTCTGCAGAGTCCGTTACAGTTATGTGAACATCTGTAATTATTATTATCTTTATCTATCTGCATCTTACACAGAGATGCCCTATAATATCCTGACGCTGGTCTAGCCTTACGGCATCGTTAGCCTTCGGGTTGCGGAGGTCAGATGGCAGCCGCACCGTGTAAAAACTGATATCCAGTCAAATCCGGTTAGACCAGAAAAGCCGACCCCAAGTGACTTGGGAATAATAAAAGGCTAGGGAGAAGAAGATCTTACATAGAGAACAGCAACGTTAGCCTGGTAAAAGAACGTAGGACTACAACACAGAGGTCTCAAGTTCTATCACCAGACACGCATCCCTAACTTAATTTTTTTGAAGTTATGTACGTATTAAACAGTTTGCTATCGGTAGCTTTAACGGTGAAGGAAAACATCGTAAGGCAACCTGCATGTCTGAGAATTCTCCATAATGTTCTTGAAGATGTATGCCGTCTGCCAACATGCACTGGGCCAGCGTGGTGCACTATGACGTGACCGTTCTTACACTGAGAAAAGGCCCGTGCCCAGCGTTGGAAGTTTATGTACAGGATTGGTATTTTACATATAATATATAATTAGAGAATATAACCCAACATATATTGCTGAATGCAGCCTTAATATTACTAAGCATGGTTGCCAAATGGGTATATATAAATTCATATCTATGGTATAATCTTACCAAAATCTCAGCCCCCATATACCAAGTGACTAGAAGCAGATGTGCTCTGGTATAAAGCTTGTCGTGTACTTAAAGCGATGTAATAATATTTTTAATAGCTAATCGTTTATCAGTCGGAGTACCCGTACCCCTTCCTGATTTTGCGTAGTTTTTATATAACGCAATACATATAACATTTGATTTATGTGTATGTTTCTAAAAAAACGTACGAGAGTGCACTCTACCAATGCCAGCTAAATATTAATCTCTTTCTCATGTGTGTTATAATACAATAGATTCGGAATTCACTATCAATATTTTATTCACCTCGGCTCAAATTAAAGACGTGATGCTCTATATTATTATCCATTTCTTTAGGGACTATAAAGAGTCACAGAAATAAAAAAAATAACATTTAATCATATGAAGCATTTTGTATATACATTACATTGTTTAAAAGTATTAATTATAATGGAATATACTTATGTGATATGTCAAAACTCTATGACTTTACGTATTTTAATCATACGAATAGAACAGATCAAGTTGTTAAATCGAAGAACAAGTAATTCATGCAAATAAAATCGACAAAAATGTACCACATTTTCTATATCGATGATAAATATAGCTCGCATAGCTTCTAATATAATCTCCGGACAACAAACCTAACCAAACTATAGACCGAACTAACATTAAGATTTAAGTAAGGGACAGTGGAAAGTAGAATCACTTCGCAATTACAGACTGACAAATGTACGGATATTAGACACACATGTGCCACCAAGTTCTGGGACAGAACGGGACGTCTCCCTACCGGGCAGTGGAGGCACCCCACTTAAGGAATTTAGTTTTGAATTGATTAAGTTGCGAATTTTGAACTGGGATTTTTGAATTTCGAATAGTGTTACTGGCAGGTTTGGTTTGGTAACGTGTGGCTTTGCATCTGGTAGTGTTTTCAGTGTATTTTTAAACCAGAAATTAATTAATTAAATTAATAAATATTTAAATCGAGTCAGCATTTCACGTTTGATAAAGAAGAAAAACAAAAGAAATGTCTGAGTTTGACCTCTGACTCTTCATGGTTATGTGCGTATTAAATAGTTAATAATCGCTTTATTATGAAGGAAAATATCGTGAGGAAATCTGCATGTCTTTGAGTTTTCCATAATGTTCTAGAAGATAATTATGTAAAGTCTGCCTATCTAAACTGGGTCAGCCTTCTCACACTGAGAAGGGTTACTTCTATTTGCCCAGAAGTGGGATAGATTATATACAGGACATACATATATTATTATATAATTTGAATGAATATGCAAATAACAACACTAACTTTAGAAAGCTCACATATTATCATTAATCTGGCAAACGTTACGGAAACCGTATCTGATTGAATCAGCTAGATAACCAGTCAACGTGACCTCAGTTGATGCTGTTGTTTCAAACAATGTGTTTTAGCCACACAAAGGTAGGTAGGTCACACAAGATTGGTTAGGAGTTGATTCGCCGTTGCAAGGCAAGTAATAAGTGTGGAACTTTCGTTGCGCCTACGCACCGCCTACGGTGTTGGCCTATCTATGACATGTGGTACGACCATAGTGCTAGGAGACGATGGATAAATATATTTTAGCCTAATTTCATGTAATAGCATAACACATAACCTTACATGTATAATATCAGGCCAATATCTCTCTATTCACGTTGAAAGAATGGAAGAGGATCGTGGAGCTAAGAGAACCCAGCTTACCTAGGACGACCGACAGGGCGACGTTCTGACGGTCGTTTAAGATATCGCTGGAGTGAAACTTTGGAAGCGGATCTGCGAGAGTTTGAAGCCAATGACTGGCGTGAAACAATCAAATACCGAATTAAGTGGCGTTTTCTCGTATCGGCGGCCAAGACACTTTTTGGGTCGCTAAACCAATAAAGTAAGTAAGTAAGTATATCTCTAAGGGGTACACAGAAATGCATTACATACACATTTCGCCAGCTGTGTGTCTAGGTCCGACATAAAAAGCCGTGCTGCTACTAAGCTCTCTCGATTGATAAACCCCAAAACACTATGCCCGACAACGAAATCTATCGATCTAAGTCGCTGCGCTACCGAAATATGGTTAAAATTATCATATTAAAGGTAACAGGCAGACATTACGTCGTGACTATAAAATTATAAATGCGAATGTGAGTTTGTTTGTCTGTTACGCTTTCACGCCTTAACTACTCGGCCGATCATCATGAAATTTTGCATACACGTTGTCAGGGGAACAGAAAAGGACAAAGAGTACCTTCATCGTGAAAAGTACTCTTAAGAACTTAACCAAATCTAACCTACATTAAAGCGAGCGAAGTAGAATCTAGTATGTAATAGAATAAGATAATATTTTGTTTGCTAGTCCTACGGCATATACATATATATGTCAGATACCTCGGTTAAGCAAATTGTTATTTAGTTTCTGTTAGAACATTTTCAATGGCAGCGCGTAGCTAGGCAACGTAGTTGTAGTTATCTAGGCCTGGCCTTTATTATATATTATGCAAAATCAAAAACTTAGGTTGTAAAATATGGATTCTATACAAATCTGCCTATCCTTTGATTGATCATGTTAATAAATAAGTTAGAAGGCTTATTTCGAAGTAAATACTTTATATTCTTCACCATTGATTGAAGTTGTTTTGGATTCCAACCAGCGTAAAATATAATTTATTTTCTTACGTTAAAAATGTCTAACTACCGCTCTAAGAATAACTTTACAAACATTCAAACAACTAACAAAAGGAACACTTAATACGAAACGACTGTCGATCACACAACTTGTGGATCACACAATTTTTTATCCGGTGTGATGATCGAGCTCATGACAATTGACAATTGGTGGCGAGGTGTTCTCTTAAACTATGTACTACGCCAAACGTGCAAATAAAAAAGAACAAGGTTTTTCAAAGTTACGCTTACGATATAGGGCAAAGGTTATTTAAAGAGCGCGTTAGTCCGATAAGTAAGGTGCGTGACTACTAAACCTATCGCTCTACCCGTGAAGATACAAAACAAGTGGCAAAGTCTATTTGTTAGCGAACGTGTCCTCACCCTAACTTGAACCCAGGACGATATTTACGGCGCAAAGCTAGCAGTATGGTGTCCACACGACTCCGTGTGAACATCTGGCACAGTTCCGCCTTTACACTTGTCTCATTATGCACCGGCTGAATTGTCATTAAGTTTACATTAAACGAGTCATATTTATGTGAGAGGCTGGTTAATATTAATACATTTAATCCCTAATTTGATGCTGGATAAAGGTAAAACAAAATTCTACTTTTCAAAATAAAAGAAAGAGAAAAAAGAAAATAACATGAAGGCTTTAAGAGGCCAGGCTATTTGAGGGTCCTAATGAGGTCACGAGTGGAAGAGTTTCCAATCATTAAGCGTTGGTATCAATGAGTCAGCTCGTCAAAGGAACCGACACCTACTTATTCTTGTAAGTAGATAGTAATACCCTGTACCTTAACCGGTGTAAGAGTGGTAAACGCTGTCACTCTGTTTTGCCTGACTAGTAAGAGTTCCAAAGACTCACATACATGTATATATATTTTTAATTCTTTGCAGAGACCTACGTCATCTTAAAGCTAAGAATTCGACAGTAATTTGCAGTTTTTTAATTTTTTTTTTTTATTTTGCTCGTCAAAATTACCACACTCCGCCTGATGGTAAGCAGTCGTGTGGTCTAAGAGCAGTGGCCTCCACATCGTCCTCATAGCAGCCGAGGCAATGTTGAGGTCTCTACTTTGACGGCCTGAGAAGGTGCTTTTTCACGCCCCGCTTAAAGGACCCAGGATTGAAGGAAGAAGGAAACACGTGCCTTGGCAGAGAATTCCATGCCTTGATCGTTTGGCAGAGGTATGAGGACCCAAACTTGTTGGTACGCACTCTAGTCGACTCCACCGTGTAAGGATGGCATCTGAGCCCAACACGCGTTGTTCTGGATAGGAAAGGGGAGGGCGGGATAAGGTGGAATAACTCTTCAGGCATCGTATGCATACTCGCTAGTTTAAAAATATATTTTGACAGACAACGAACAGAACGATATGTGTAACCACATTATTGTTTTCATGTAAGCATCAGAAACAACATGTGGCGCATTGAGATTGATACTTACAACCAAAAGTACTGCGCAATTTCTGAAGTTATCTTTTTTTAATTAAGTTCAATAATAAACATTGTTCACAAAAAAGGTATTTTGGGAAAATATTATAGTGCCGTAATAAAGCAGCGGTACCCTAATGGATAAGGAATTAGCCTTACGATGGAGAGGTCGTGAGTTCGATTGCCACCCATTGCACTAGTGAACACACTCCTAAAACAAGCAATTATCGTTGTTGCTAAGTAATTACTAGTAAACTAGATAATCTCTCCCCTAGACAACCGGTATATTAGTAATTTACAACCCAAATCTATTGTTTAAGTTGACACCATCATTACGTAATATTAGGAATTTTTACGCGATTTTCATTACCTAATATTATCTTAAATTTACGCGAATGTTATATTTATTTTTAAAATAAACAACGCTATATAATCTATATAAAGTAGTTTCATTTCAACAATTATCTTTAAAATATAAAGCAAAGGAAAGTTATTAACTAAAACCTCTTTATAACTAACTTCCTAGTGACACATGACCATCTGTTGTATTACCGCACACTGGATCTCATTAAGTTGTATGGTTTCCTATAACGCCTACTTAAGAGATCATATTTATGGTCAGTTCGTTAATGAAATGGTTTCGGTGCAAAGTTCACTCGATATCCCGCCACGACTTTGCGAAATAGAAGGGAAACTCCGTTTGTTTATATTTCTGATCTAATTCTGTTTAAGTATGATGTTTTCGTTTGAATTGTTTATGTTTTAGTTAGAAAGAAGTGGAATGGGATGGGATAGGCAGAAAGATGTAAGAATAGGCCTGTATATCCTGGAAAGGGTAGTGTATTACATACCTTCACGTTTCGCCAGCTTATGTTTTTATGTTTGTAAGTCTAAAGTATTTGAGGGTGACCACATTTCGATCTGTGAGATTTTCGCACTCAGTGCTGATATTGCCTAACAGAAACAAAATATCAAACCTGATATCGTACGAACCTCTATATATATAAATAAAAAAAAAAGGATAGCTTACATTTCTTTTTGGATGGTGACGTAAAGTGATACGATTTGACAAACCACATATACTCTCAAAAGAACACCGATTCTTACCAAGGATGCTTCGCGAGGCTATTGAAATTAAAAAACATCCTAATTTCAATAGAGAGGATGGTTGGAATGTACCACCAAACTTCATGATACTTTGAGCTCATTCTGCATAAATAGGATCACCAAAGATTAAATTATGTTCGGGTACTTTAAAATAACTAGCTACATTTCAGAACGTTGGGACAACTACCATCTTAGTCTCCCCGTGAACATGGCTGCTGTAAAGCAACCGAAACGTCGGGGCAAAGTGTAAACTCAAATATAAATTGTTTTGATTAGAAAATATATAGCTTAAATAGCAGTAAAATTTCAATAATAGTAGTGTTAGAGTTTTCAAAATTATGTAATACCAGTGTTTAAAGTAAAATAAACAACGCGATAAAATCTGTATAAAGTGTTTAATTTCAAAGTACATCTTATTCATTTCTTTGAATCCACGTAAGCACATTTTTTTTACTAGGCGTAATAAAAGGGTGGCTTGGCCACACAGACATCTTCTCTTCGATCAAGTTGACCACTAAGCCGGAGATTTTCTTTTCAAAGTTATGTACGTATTGAGCAGTTGACTATAGCTCGCTTTAACGTTCTAGGAAAACAACGTTAGGAAACCTAAATATCTCCATGATGTTTTTTTAAGATATTCAAAATCTGTGATCCTGCTTTGAGGCAGCATGCTGAGAAGAGTTTATGAAGGGGGCTGATATCATTGTTATATAAGGATTGTATAATAATAAGGTTAAAATGAAGCCAATTAAAACCAGCATCAACTAGTAAGATGGTCGGAAAAAGCTTTCAAGTCGCAAATATCCGCACAAGACTCTAACAAAAGATATTCTGCTCTCTCTCACTAATTATATAAAATTATTTACCTAATATTGTCTTACATTTACACGAATACATAAATACATAGATGCCCGCCTGTTTCCCAGAAGGGTAGGCAGAGACTACGGATTTCCATTTGCTAAGATCATATAATATGTATACATTGAAATAAAAGTAATTTATGCGGATTTTATCACGTTGTTTATTTGACAAAACCCTGCGCTTACATCCTAACTTCCTAAATAATATTATGAAAGTTAATGTGAGTTTGTTTATTTGTTACGCTTTCACGACTTAACTACTTAACCTATCATTATGAAATTTTGCATACACGTTGTTAGGGGCACGGAAAAGAATACCGTTCCGATTGGGATGTCATATTGCGTACGTACTTTTTTCTTAGATAAAAGGTTATATTCTTTAGATAAACTGTTCCCGAGTGATAGAAAGATATTGTTAAATCTACATTAAAGCGAGCAAAGTCGTGAGCAAAATCTAGTAATACATCTTGACTAATAATATATACTTATAAATCTTAAGAGTTTGATTGTTTTGTTGAATGCGATAATCTCAGAAACTAAAGGTTCGAATTAAAAAAATATTTAAGTGTTGAATAACCCATTCATCGAGGAAGGCTATAGGCTCTATAATATCATGCTACGATCAATAGGTGCAAAATATAAGTTTAATAAATAATAATAAAAGTTAAATATTTATAATATTATTTGTTGAATTATGCGTATTCCGATGAACGGATTTGGAAACAAGACACAGCAAAGACCACATCCCGAGGAATGCATGCGGGCGCACCGTTTATAACAAATTATTAATATTCCAATTCCAGAATCCAGTAGGTAACATCCACACATGAAATCCAAACAATCCTAACATAACTTAGCAATAATCTTGGGATGCCATTAAGTTTTCAATAAGCGAGGACGGGCCACATATTGCAGAATATTCGTGCTCTATTATAATTTTGATACGGGTAAGGGATCGCCAGTAGGAATTAACTTATCACGTTGGTACCGCATCTGCATACCTTAAACATTTATGGGTAGGGGACGGATTTGGTTATAGTTTGATTGTTCATTTCAAATGAGATGTCACTAAGATCTAAGAAGATAATCTTTTTGCAATAAACAAATTCACGTGTATTCTTACGTGAAAATTGGATAAATATTGCACATTTCTATTTCAAATACCAATCGACTTCTTGGTATTAAAGAAATGCTGCACTACTATTTGGTTAGATACATAGAAAAGCATTTGACCGAGGTTTCGACGCGTTCACACATTTTATAAGTTTAATAAACAAACGCTATAATTATTCTTTGAAAACTAGTTTATATTTGAAATATACCTATATGTATACCCAAAATATGTAACCATATACATATATCTGAACTAATCTATAAGACTCTTATTTTTATTAAATCTGGGTTATTTATGGCATACTCATATTATCCTACAATTATTAAAATAATGAAATCGCTATTGTAAAAATATTATACCCAACAAGATATTACTAGTTAAAATAAATAAGTTAATTATCATTATTACCAAATAATTTGGACGAAGTCCGCTCCTGGCACCACCCCGGTCTGGACACGGGGAGCCAAGACACATATCTCAGCCGGGGATGCAAGAAATGCCCACACCCCAATATGTAGATTTGTACCTCTCCCAGGCGGTGGTCATTATTGTAGCGCGATTACATACTGTTGATACTTGTCCATGTGAAATTTTGGTAATTATAGACTCAATTTTCATAACTTTAAGTTTGGTAAGGATTATCTTTGTAATTGTTCAACACAACTGCCTTACGAGGAAGGATGACTTTACCAAAGAAATTAATTATCAAAATTAGCACCCTTTTTCTTTTTTTAACGTGGGGAAATGCTCCTTATGCATACCCCGTCGCCACGGGGGGAAGCGAGAGGATTATGTCAGGAGACTGTCAAGACTGACGAGACTTCGAGCCTACCGACTAAAACCACCACAGTGTGCCAACTTGCTGCTAACAAAACTAGCACCCTTGACAAACTGAAATACCAACAAACAAAGCATGTGTCGATACAACAACACCTATAGTTACTAAAAGTTATCCCAACATCAAAATACAATTTGAAAATCAAGAGATCTGATGCAAAATATATGAAATTTAGTTACGTTACAATACAAGGCTTAATTGTAAACTGTTTGATAATTAGATTCAATAGATGTAAGAGACTAACAATAAATAAGAACTTTATACTGAATACTTAGAAATCTTGAAGTCGTTTTTCTTTACGTACTTAATTCCTAAAAATAACAAATCAAATAAGATGAAGCTACTTAAAGTATCAAAACTGCTCAATTGTAAGAGTTAGTCGAACATGCCTCAACCCAATCAGCACGTAAAGAGAATGTTTTGTCTGCCTCGAGTCGAGTTGCCAAGTGTGCCGTGTGACAGAGCCTCGTGCCTCGCCTCGTGAGGCATATGCCTTGAATATCCCTCATTGCGGGCGACATGTTTCCATTAAGACAACCCTTTTACAGCAGGAGATAGGCTTGCGATTTGCGAGATCTATGGATTATACGGTCTTCACGCATTTGCATAAGCATTTTTTACAGACACGGTGTTTAAATTGCCTAATGAAGACGGAGGTTCTATATTTATATGCATGTCACGCCACTTTTCATAGTATCATAAAATATCTTTTATCATAAAACTTTTTATTTTAATTATATATTAACTAAGAAACCATAATGCAATATTGTTTATGAATGAAGAATAATTTGTGAAAATTATAAACAACATTGTTGAATACACTCAGCTCAAACAGACATTAAATAAATAGGTACATAATAAAAATATTGAAATAAAAATACATTTAGAAGATTTTGTATGTTGAATTACAAAAGTAAAATAAATGAAATTGGTGAGAAAATCAAAATTGAACACACACTTAAAAATACTTTTAAGTCATACATGATTGCCCTAAGGAATACCTACGTACCAGCACGATTAAGTTTAACAGTTCTTATACGAACTAAATTAGAAAGCAATATTAACTATGACACATCACTTAACCATCAGTAAAGTCCACAAAATGTTTCGCCACAACTCATACAAAAAATAATCCTGTTACCAATTATAAATTCAGCAACCGACCAATTAATACATTCAAAATATGACTCCCTAGCTCCCACTCTACGTCTCAAGACGTTCGAAGCTAGGGTTGTCAAACACAGACGCCAATAATATAATAATATGAGTCCTACGATTGTCGTATGTGCGTCTAAGAGAATTATTAATGCTATTCTGCACCCGACGGGCAACGATAGGCAGGGATTGAATATGGCCTTATTTAAATAGTTTCTGTAGACCGGACTTAATGTTAGAACCTTTGATTTAACTAAGGCATCGGAGTGGAAAATTGACTTAAGATTTCAGCCGTGTTGAGTGTTGACTCAATACTTGTTTGTTTGTTTGTTTTATATATAGATATTGTTATTGAATATTAATGTTTTAAATGAAAGGATACAGAGCCAAAGTAAAGGCAATTTGCCAAAGAGTAACTTTTGGAAGAATTAGACATTCTTTGTACCTATTTGATAATGTAACTTGAGTATTCGGGTAAAAAATCAATTAACGAGTATTAAAACATGTAGAGACTCAATACTTGTTTGTTTGTTTGTTTTATATATAGATATTGTTATTGAATATTAATGTTTTAAATGAAAGGATACAGAGCCAAAGTAAAGGCAATTTGCCAAAGAGTAACTTTTGGAAGAATTAGACATTCTTTGTACCTATTTGATAATGTAACTTGAGTATTCGGGTAAAAAATCAATTAACGAGTATTAAAACATGTAGACAAAATCTCTTTGAGACCTATGAGATTAACATGTCGATTCCAAGATTTTGGGTTTTTTAAGTCTCTCCTTATATTACAAAGTATAGTACTTAGATACTCTGTTTATATAAAGCTGATAAAATATTGGTGTGATGTACCTTTATCTCACCTTTAAAATTGTTATGTTCTATAATGTTAAAAAAGTAAACTTTAATAGACAAATCCGGCATCGAATCACAGTGAAGTGCATTAAATCAGACCAAAACACACATTTATTTATAATTTGATATTAGTCATTAAAATTACTCATGTAATTATATTGCATTTCATCAAGCTATTTTTTATTTCCAGTAAAGGGTTGTTTCCCAGAGGAAATCATTTAGAAAAATCTTTTTGACCAAAGTAAAAAGAAAATAGCAAGAAAATATTTAAAAATACCTACTATATGTTTTACATTTTAATCCATAAACGCATTTTCAGTAATAATATCCATTCCGCTGTCCCGTGATAAACGCAATAAAATCGATTGCCATGTATTCTAAGCGAGTCATCGGATATAGAATTATAATATATTCATTTTAAAATATTAACGCATATTTAAGACTGATTATTATTAGTATTTAGTACGTTAGAAGTCAGCATTCCTTTTGCCGAATGAAGTAATGAATTTGTATTTTATTCGTAGCTGGACTTGATCGAAGACAATAGGTAAATGTAAATTCATATTAAAGTTTAATTAGTGTAACCTTGACGTTAATAAGTGGTACTTTGTGACCTAAATGAATAAAAATATTTTAATTTTGATCCATTTAAAGGTTGCAGTATTGTGAAAGTACCTTTTGGTTCAATGTTGACGTAATAGCTTAATTACCAAGTAATTAAATTGATTACCTTTGGCTTTAGTAATTTGATATGTAACAGAATTATGATGTGACATGTCGACTTTGCTTAGGTAGATTTCTTGCATGTATGACCAATACGTAAAGAAATCACGATTTAGCATTTGCCTTTCATGTTTTAGATGTCTAATTTTGCATGGTTATTGTGGATGAAAATTCCTTGGTTTCCTGTAACACTCATTCGGGTGCCTGTAAGTCTTATTTTTCCATTTAAATATTGTATAATATTTGACTTATTGACCGCAAAAACCAAATCTTGCATATTTTCATGGTTTTATATAGCTATTATTGACATCGGACTTTTTTTAGCACTTAGTGATCGAGTCGTGTTTTTTTTGCGCTAAAGAAAAATATGGATAACTAGGTTTTTCCTGCGGTTTCACTCGCGTAAGCCCTGTTCCCGTGGGAATATCGGGATAAAAAGCCTATGTGTCGATCCAGATCTCCAGCTATCTACATACCAAGTTTCATCGCAATCGGTCTAATAGTTTTTGCGTGAAAGAGTAACAAACATTCATACATTCATACAAACTTTCGCGCTTATAATATTAGTAAGGATATTTTGGAAATGTTAATGTGGTTGTCTGTCCGTAGAATCACATATTATGATGATAATAATATTCTATCACGAAACAGCGAAAGGATTAAATCCTTATAAGTCTTGATACAAAGATCAAATAATCTAACGTAAATCTGCCAACCTAATATCAGTTTGTGAATATAATATTTCTGTCGGACACTTTTCTACGATCACTTAACATGTGAATAACAAACAAGATCTACAATTAGTATGCAGTGTTCGTCAGCCCTCAAGTCGGCTGTCGCGCAAGGAGCTGGACAATGAAATATTTGCTCATTAGCCCGTCGACTGATTAATTGGGCTTCTTACTGTGGGGTACGGTTATACTGTTCGCGAGTCTTTACTAAAGGTTTACTACAAGAAGATGTTCAAAATAGTATGATCAAATGTGTCTCGGCTAAAATTTCAGAATTGTATGCTTTGACAGAGACGTTACATTATTTGTCGGCCTTTTTGATGATGTTGAATGACAAGATACTATATCTTGTCTTTTTCGGCGTCAGCAGAAGTCGAACAATTAATTAAATAATATAATAAATTTAGTTTTGAATAAGATTCAGTTTAGTTTTAATAGCTAGGAGTAATCAGTTTTGTTTGTTTTCTATATGCGACAATACAATCGATCAGAAGAAAATACTTTTTTGTATCTTATCCAGTTGTTTGTCTTGGCTTTAAATATAATATTTTGTATTGTTATACTTAGAACAAATATATTTCTACATATTTCTTGTATATATCACTGCTTGTTGCCTATTTCATGAAATTTCCTAATTGCAACTTCTTCGGTTGTCATGAAGGTGACTTGGGTATGCTCACTACATACGCGAGTCACCTGCAATAGATATGTACTTTCTATTCTATTATCGGAATTGGTATTTTTATTTTGTTTATCAAATAGTAGAGTCTTATATTAATTAGGATTACTGTTCGATTAGTAGGTGGCTTGTTTACCATCAAATATATAAGAAACACACAACGAAGTTAATTTTGTATTGATGATTTTAGCATGAGTCGGCTCGACCGGGGAAGGACTACCCTCTCACAGAATATCGACGTGAAATAGCAGTACTCCTACTGTTGTTTCGTTCGGTGAGTGAGAGTGCCGGAGGCCCAATCACCCTCTTTCCCCCTTCCCGCTCCTTTTCTTTCCTACTTCCTTACCTATAGGGTCGGCAACGTGCAAGTGATGCCTCTGGTGTTGCAGGCGTCCATAGGCTACGGTCACCACTTACCATCAGGTGAGCCGTATGCCTGTTTGCCAACATAGTAGCATAAAAATAAATTAAGAATCTGCCAGATTAACATAATATTGTCTTCTGTTTACGCGAATGTTACTCATTGCAATTAAACTCATTTATACGGATTTTATCGCGTTGTTTATTTAACACTGCATTACAAAATTTAAAAACTGTTACACTACTACTACTACTATTGAACATTACAAATTTTTAAGCTAATAAAATTATTAAAACTATTAAAACTATTTATATTTATGTTTATACTTTCCCCGACGTTTCGGTTGCTTTTCAGCAGCCATAGTCACGGGGAGACTGCCAGATTAAGTTGAAATCGAGTCACACTTCACTTGTTTCGTACTTCATCTCGAAATTAACTAAAAAATGACGAGGTATTAGTTTCTGCAATTCATTTTAGTTTTTCATGGTATTTTTATAATTACATGAGGGGCTTTATAAAAATTTAAAACAACGGATCCAAAGAACACGCAGACTCGAAACAACTGTTTCCGGATCACACAATTTTTGTGAAGACCGAATGTACAGCACTTGGTTCGGCATATTAACGAGGTGACTACTTTAATTGTAACGCTATTCGGGCAGTAATAATAATAATAAAAATAATTTTATTTATTTTTCTCTCACACAGAAATGGTTTACAAAAAATCAGTCCTTAATCTATGAGTAGTTATAAAAGCAGTATTAAAGCATCAGTCTTAATTTAAAGTATACATACTTTTTATTGCTTGTCTATACTCCCCGCTATGCATGCGACCTGACCTTTAGGTTGTCGGCTCTCAAGTTAGCCATTGTATTGTTTATACCATAGATATAATGTGTTTTGTCGGTACCGATACTAAGCCTAGTTAATTGATGTCAGATGGAATGTGGGTAAGTGCACGCGTGTTCACTTGAGATTTCTTGATACTTTAATATATGGGAAGTTTGCAAACATACATACATAAACACATCCTTGTACGTCTTCAAACGAGGATTACTATACATACATAGCCTTATGTCTTTATTGCCGAAGTGGGAGCTAGGGGGTATTACACCAACATTTCGATCATTATATTTTTTAAAGGACCCTCATGATAGGGCACTTTCTATAACATGGGACTTGGACCATTAACCAGAAATGGTTTCAGACTCCATGCTGCTACTGAAAATTTCATGACAGAAAAATGCAGTACGTTTTGCTCGACTCGAGAATTTAACCTGAGACCTCGTGCAATTCAGTTAATTACTATCGATGCGCTACCGAGGCATGAACATAGGGACTACCCTTTTGAAGATATATAATCAAATCAAATCATTTATTTGCGAAATATGGGCTAAGCGGTTTTGTCACGTGGGTGAATGCAATGACGCATATCCCTCTGCGGGGGCGGGTGGAGGGATTATGTCGGACTCGCCGGGGTAAAAGAAAGATGGAATATTAGTAAAGTACCTCCCGGAATACCGACTAAACCTACCACGGTGTTCCTCGACACAACCACTATCGACGGGGCCGCGCGAATCGCTTTGGCATGCGGTCGCGACCCCGCCAAGGTTACGGCCCGCCGTATGAAACGGCAGGCCACTACACAAGAGACCTACCCAAAGGACTCACTTCATAAAAATTCCCTACTGTCTCCCCCCTAGGGGGGTGACGAACTCGAAACAGAGGCGCGCGTGGGAACACGCACGCCGCCTCTCGGGCCTGGTGCTGAACGGATGGCGGGCAGGCCCATAAAGCCCGCCACCCCCAGGTCAAACCTCAGGGTGGCTGGAGGTCATCGCGCGCCCTCCGGCGCCCGGCTCTGCGGTTGGGGAGAGGAATTAAACGCTCCCTCTCCCGCTCCGCCGCCTCCTTAATGGAAATCACTTCCTCACAGAAGGAGGCGACGGCGTTCCACGACCTCTCACTCCGGACCATAGACTGAACTACGGCCGGGAGCGAGAGGGCAATCGATCCGACTGCCGCGATCAAATCACGGCGCTGCGATGCCCAGGCGGGGCATACCGCCAAAGTGTGCAGCGCCGTGTCCTCTACATAGTCGTGGCAGTCGCCGCAGTGGTGACAACCGGGCGTCTCTTGCCGGCGTATACGACACAGGAACTGGCCAAAACAACCGTAGCCAGACAGAACCTGTGTCAGCCGGAAGGTGAGGGCGCCATGCCGCCTCTCCAGCCACTCCTCAAAAACGGGACTTACCGCCACGATCGTGACGTGCCCGGGGTTAAGCGGATCTTAAATTAATACAGGTTATCACCATACTCAGCTTTTAAGCATGCAAAATTTCATTTATAACATTACAAAGTATTTAATTTATTCTTATTTTTAACTTATGAATAAATATTAAATAATTACAAAGGATGTCAGAATCACAGTAATATTTTTAAAGACATTTATCTGTTAGATATTCTTTGGCAGAAAAGTAAGCGTTGGCAAGCAGTAATTTTTTTACGCCACGCTTAAATATGATAAAATTCGTAATATGTAACGATTCGTTTGGTAAGTTATTATAAATGCGTATACATAATATGCTTTTATTCATTTGTGCAGTGTTGTTAGAAGGGATATGTATTTTCATATAGTGTCTTCGACTGTTAAGTTTCACTAATTTATTTATATTTGTCCTTACAAACGAGACAATTTCAAGAATATATATACTAGGTAGCGTTAGTAGCTTTAATTGTAAAGAATAAGATTTGCAGCTATCAACTAAATTAAAAATGATTTATTTTACAAATGGACCTTTTGCGGTTCTTTTGTGCCTTAGATGCCGCTTCCCAATTTATGGAGTTTTCCCAAAATATAACTCCGTATGTTAGAATAGGTGCTACATGACCATGATAAGCTATTAACACAGTTGATATATCTACAGTTTTTGATAGCGCGATATACTTGGAGAATATTACTCTAAATTTTTGTATATAACTATATTTGAGGAGCCGCGTAATAAGAGGATGTAGTGGCTGTGCTGACACATCAAATTGTATAGTGTGAGGTTCTTATAACTTATCACGCCAGTCTTTCCGTACCACGCACTACTGATACACGCGACATACGTGACATTTGTATTATTGTAACTACTTAACGTAAATACATTCTCAGTCAATCGGCCTTGTGACTTTAATTTATCTCCCAGTAAACAACCCTGGACACTTGAACACGCATAAACATATACCACCCAACAGGGTCAATAGGATCCTATAGGAGCAATTCTGTTGAGGTCAGTATGTAATTGGGGCCAGTCTATGGCAACGTGTCAGGTAGTTGAGCACTGGGTACAATGCCTCCATTCTGCTATTGAGAATAGTCTATGGGAAAATAATAATTAACCCGACCCAAATTTCAATTTATCCTGAAGACCGCACGTAAACATATTTAGTATACAGGCTGATTGGTGAAATACTGGACATATTGAAAGAGGGTATTCAATACTCGATTCGGGACTCGAATATCTAAAAAAAATAGGTACTTTAAATTTTACCTGGTTAGCAAATAAAAAGTTAATGTGCGGACACTCTTGCGCATATACCAAAACTAAACAAAACCTCCGCCTCCGCCCCCCGCTGTCACACCCTGCACTCTCCCAAATTTGCATCCCCGCCCGTCCTTTTCTTGTCAAAGGTCATAAGACAGCTGTGTGCGACGCGCGCAGTCTCCAAATTTTATGGATATTTCATACAAATTTTCATAAAGGTTTTCATTGCAGGATACACAGATTTTTTTTTATACATTACTACTGACCATAAATTATTATGTCCTTAAGTATGTACAATGTTTAACCAGTCACACTGTATACAAATGCCACGGGGTCAACGAGGTGTATGATATCTCATTCACAGCAAGGCACATAAGGCAATTCAACTACATTGCACTATTTCACGGCTCTGCTCTACTTAGGATTACTCCAAATTCCTAGGTCATGCAAAGGTTATTGAATGTTTTTCTTAAGAAATGGATTTTGAAACTACGCTCGGCAGATGACACCGCTCGGCCACTCTTACGTCAAACCTATACCACTAGCACCACTACTCTACTACACTAATAAATAAATATGACCCAAAATCAAGAATTCCTTCCACGAACATTAAGAACTATTTACCCCAACGGTGTCAGATAACTCATTAATTAACGCTTTATAGATAAACTGATAAACAAATTCCCTTCGCCAATCTACACATAATATAACAGATAACACTCGTTGTATCTCTTTCAGATTTACAACGAGGAAGGGAGAAAGTAGATACCTTTATTGGTCTCACATGAACATAATTGTCGAATACAGATGTCGCAGAACCCAACCGAGATTAATTCTAACAAGGGACGCACTATAATTATACGGGTTAAGATCTGGTATATGTCATAAGAGGTTTCATTGAAATTTTATCAGCCTTGTACATAAATTGTCCCACTGCTGGGCAAGGGCCTCTTCTCAGTGTGAGAAAGGACAGGTCATAGTCCACCACGCTGACCTAGTGCGGGTCGGTAGACTTCACACATCTTTGAGAACATTAGGCAGAACTGTCAGATATGCAGGTTTCTCTCACGATGCTTATCTTCACAGTTAAAGTAAGTGATAAGTGACTTCTGTGTGGCAAAGCGATGGCTCCACACTATTCTATTGTAACTTTAATAAAGAAAATTATTCCCTATGATGACATGGTACGTGGTTTATATTAATAGAGTACAAAAATAAAAGGCTTTATCTATAGCATTCTCTCTGACCCAAGGTAAGATTTTTGGCTTTCATTTGCCATCCAATACTAGTCACTTGTCACTTCACCTAGCCAGGGCGTTTCCTACGCGGCGCTTGCCAAGCCGCGTTGGTACCACGTCGTAAAATTGTGTCTCATTTTATTTTCTGACGACCCTTCCTATGTCTCAATATTATAAAACTGTAGGAGCAACTCAAAATGTCAGGTATGATGTGCTTACGACTACTTCAGATCCTAAGTATTTTTACTTCTTATGTCGCAATTTTACAATTGATTATAGGATAAAACGACTACATCTGTGCTCCTATAAACATATGTCGTCAATATCTTCTCACTTATCCCACACAATAACAATCCGTGTATAACACACGTAGGCGGCGGTCGCGACGGATCACGTGATCAGGTATAATCCTGCCGAGAGCCGGCACACACGGATCCCTAATCTGGGGATGAGTCCGCTAATATTGGTATTGGGGTTTGTGTCGCTGCCTAATTTATTACTGCGTATTGGAAACGGGTTATTTTGTTATATTTTGAATTATTCGATATGATCTATTGGAATAGAAGATTGGCATAATATTGTCTTACGTTTATGGTTTATACATTGAAATTAAACTAGGACGGATTCTATCTCGTTGTTCGTTATATAAACTACAATTATTACATAATTTTGTTACTATAAGACTACTAAAGTTCAACTATTCAATGGAAGATCACTTATCTTCCATTGATGAAATGAATAAGTTAATAAAACCTTAACTATTTTGATGTGACGTTATTGAATGGAGATCATTATTTCAATGATTCTATATTCAGCAATGATCTTATGGAACGACATTTTAACGACTTATAAAGTCAGTAGCGGTATATGAGCTCGGGGTTGCCTGGATTCAGCACAAGTGATACTCCTTACAGATGTCGTTTAATGTATGAAGTCTTGGAAGGCCAGACATAATTAAAAACGTATCGTGTCTAATAAACAACGTTTTTGAAGTAAAATCTTCTTTAGGCGCGTTGAACACTTTTTGGGTGAACAAAAATCATGGAATTCGCGTCATCGTCACCGAACGTTATCCATGAGTTATATGTATACTGTGTATATATGTGTACTTTTTAGGTGAACAAAAAGCGTGAAACTCGCGTCATCGTCACCGCATGCTAGTTACTTAGTTTTCACTTCTATCGACAGCCCGCAAAGACTGCCCCGCATGTTTTTTTTTAAAGACCTTTCCCACACTAGGCATATTGCCTGTGCCTCGGGGTAATTTACAAACATTCAAACAACAGACGCAAAGAACACTCAGACTCGGGACAACCATTTGTGGATCACACAAAGTTTTATCCTGTGTGGGATTCGAACCCACAATACTTAGCGCAATGGTAGTGGCGATATGATCATTTAAACCATTCATGCAATCAAAAAGTCATAGCATTCAAGAAATACTGTGGAAGGTAGTTCCGTCCAGAGCTTGTACGAACGTGGGTGTAATTATCGCTGAAATCGTACCTTGCTAGATATGTATTATGTCATTATAAGATATATGCCTTATTATACTTCAAATAATATTTACCATAATCAGCTTTAAAGGCCTCCTCTTGGCACTAAAATTATTATTGCCTCTATTTCTATTGCCTGATTTTATATAGATTTCATGAGTATTTTAGTAGCAACACATAGTCTCGTACTGTGGGTGGCAGACTACAATTGTGGATACAGGCTTCTTGCTGAATGTTATTAACGATAATTAATGCGATTGCTGTACACAACGTCTCAGGTTTTGTTCTGTTCGGTTCGTGGGTAGAGCAAAATGTTATTGGGCTTCTCTGTTAAAGTTTTTTCAGTAATATCACAGAATTAAGATGGCGCGGCTGGTAGAGGACAATAGGCCTGGACTGTATTGCGTAAGATCTTAAATTATAGGTAGATGACAAAATGTATGTGAAATACATTTCTAATTATTTGGTAATACCGGCGTGAAACTATGTATGATTTTTTGTGTTGTGTGTGTGAGTGGTTTTGCGGACACAATCACGTATCAATCGTTATCAATATAAATAAAAAGAGGTGTCTTGACTCACTGACTATCAGACTCACAACGTCGAGCCCAAAAACCTGGATCAAAAATCCTGAAATTTTGCACAAAACTTTTGTTTACGATATTAAGAAGCAATAAGGGTGAAGTTTTCCAAATTCTCATGGCATTGAAATAACGATTTTTGTTTTAAACTTGCCTTATAATAAAAAGTAAATCTGAATGTGAGCCAAGGAGACAGTCAATTAAAATTATATTTGTCTGCATACTTGGCGCAGCGGTAGTGAATGCGATTGCTGCGCATGAGTACTAGAGTTCGAATCCCGATTAAAAGTCACGGGTCTTTTTCTAAGAAATATCAATGGCAGCTCGAGTTAGGTAATTGGTGATTTGCCTCCCGTGCTTCGGAGCTACTGATCCTACGTCTGATTTCGCTGCGGTCGTGTCGGATTGTGGTTCCATTGGATCATGAGAGTGACAGAATGGAGCGTGGACTTTGTACACTTGTTTAACCACACACTTGTGCATTATAATATCTACTGTACATATGGCCAATATCCGTCAAGATTAATATATAAAGCAAGAGATAATTGATATCACCTAACAGCGATCACACAGCACGTCCGTTCCGTCCGTCGCTCGATGTCGAAGTGAGTCATTGCGCGCCGAGCGCGCTTTTATAACCCCCCGATCGGACGATTTGTGACGTTACTTGTTTACGTCGCATTCCGCAACCAACATTATATTATAAATTATTAATAGAGATTTGAAATTTGGAATAAGTAGGTAACTTTAGTAACTATTAATAATGTTCACGATTTGCCAAATTTCCCTAGAATTAGGATAAAAGAACTCTACAACTAAAGTCTTCGCAGCCAAAGCCACGAACAATAGCCAGTTATACACATAAGAATACATAGAAACTATCAGTATAGGTATTCACCAAACCGCCACGCACTTCTGACCACAGAATACGAAACTACCCGAATAACTTATACATACATCAGAACTTCAATTAGTACCTTACTGTACTAAAAGTACCCCTAGTTCCTGTCCGTATGATATGCAAATCTATGTTAATGTGTCTACGTTTCACAACTATGACCTCGGAAACTATCCCTTAACTTTACGTGTTTATACAGAATGCAGATGTGGGCTTAAAATTAATATGTTTTGACTCGATTATCATTGGCTTTATTTGCATGATATATTCTGCGGCTAATGTATTAAGGTTGGTATGAGGTTGGTCGTGTTGGTTGAGATATAAATTACGTCGTAATTGTGAACAAGTCATGTTAGGCTGTTGTGGATGGGTTGGGCACTTTGACGGTTTAAGTTTGAAGCAAATGTGCTGTTTTTGGCATTGACTATTTTGCGTCTTGCGTTATGCTATATAGCTTAGTTTGTTATTTTACACAATATGTGTGGTTTTTGTTCTCTTTATTGGTAGCATAATGTCAATTATAAACATACTAGGTATTACCCACGGGTTTGCACGCCTTGATATAGATTTTAACTGTAATTTATATTCTTAGGAAACAGTCCCTTTTTTCTTGGATGAATGGTAACCTATTTAAATTATAAACTATTATATATATATTCGCATTTATAATATTAATTAGGATGTAGTCTCAGGCCTATATCTCCGAAAGTATAGGCAGACATGTGTTACATTCACATTTTCCCAGCTTAGGCCGCAGTTAAAAGAGGACGAGCCTAACGCCTTCTACCGATACAGTTTCAGGCTCCATGCTGCTACAGAGAATTCCTTGCTGGTATAATTTAATAGAATTTTGCACTACATGGAATTTGAACCCGGGACTTTATGCTCAGCGGTTGCCTTCTCTACTGCTGTGCTACCTAAGCAGTCCCTCTTTAAAGATCGCGATATATGATAGTGAGTTATTAATTAGTTGTCCATAAAACAAAACACCAAAGCAAGATGTCTGCGCAAAATATCTTTACCCATCCAACTATAAGACTTTACTAGCGTTTCTTAACCTCGTCCAGTTCTGTAGCCACTCACCGGAGCATCCTTTTTTGAGTAGAACATAATTGTAATAAAACCATGTTCCACGCAACTAAAGCTCTACAAAGTATAACAACGCTCTTCAACGAACCGACGGAACGTAACGAGATGCGCACTAAAATAATAAACTGAAAATAAACAAAAATATATAATAGAAAAAACAAAAATTTGGTTAAGCGGCACACAACCCGAAACCGAAACGTTCTGGATTGCCCTCGAGAAGATAGGTACGGGCTAGCTGTGTGTGGCCAGTAAAACCACGTGTTATATCCGCTAGAGTAGCGTTGAAACTTGTCGTGTAAATGATACATACATAGCCTACATTTCCAACGGGGTAGGCAGAGGTATATTACAACCATATTTCGCTAATAATGGTTTTAATCCTAACATATCAGCGGGCAATTCGTCTTCCACCCTAAACCGGGAATCAAACGCAAGACCTCATGCACGATCGCATTCACCACCGCTGCATCACTAAATAGTAGAAAATCTTAAATTATAGCTATCATATCGAAATTGCCACTTCATATGAATAAATTAAAGTTCAAATTATATAAGTTTCGTAAATAGTGTAATTGGTAATAGTAATTATTAGCGGGCTTTACCAGTAGCTATAAATATTCTTTAAGATATGAAAACAATGCTATTCTGTAAGATCTCAATAACGAACTCGCACAAAGTTACTTGATACTGGCTAACTGATATCAGTACAGTCAGATGGTACAAGGACATTAATAAATAGTCCTTCTACTGTCGAATACCCACAACCGCTTGTTTCGTGGCTCGCTGCTAACAAACGCTACGACTGAAGCAATCCTTTTTTTTCATGCTACTCTCCTTTTCCGGGAAATGACTTTCTGACTCTTAATCTCTCTCGCAATCTCATTAAAATTTCATAACTCAAAACTGCGAAAAATGAAAATTTGCTATAGGTCTCTCCGCCGAGGATTTACCCAATGTACCTTTGCTAACAGATATGAAAAGTTCTCTCTGGGAATTAGTATTTAAAAGTAAATAGGTAAGTTTTATTACAAACAAAATTAAAAGTATACATTTCACAGCGCTGTCATTCTGTATACTCCTTTAATGTTAGAGAATTCTTATGCTTATTCGGTAATCTTGAGAACTCTTTAACAACATTGGTAAATAATATTTGAGTCAACATACATATAATACATATGTACTTTGATAATTTTCAAGTATATGTTAATGTCTTAGTTAAAAGCTGCGATAGCTCAGTGGGGAGACCAACCAACTGCAATGCAGAGGGTCTCGGGTTCGAACCCACGTCGCGCACCTCTGACTTTTCGGAAATTATATGACTTTTCGAAATTATGTGCGTATTGATTGACAATTCATTAGCCTTCAGGTTGCGGAGGTCAGGTGGCAGCCGCTCCGTGTAAAAACTGATCAGAAAAGCCGACCCCAAGGGACTTAGGAATAATACAGGCTAGGAAGAAGAAGTTAATGTCTTAGTTTACTCCGTAAGTGTGCCTAAATAAATAATAAAATAAATGATAATATTTAGGTCTTTTAATTAAAATATCCCAATCTTTGTCTTTGTTTGCAATATGCAACAAATAGTAAGTCATACGGTACTTGATCGAAACTGCACTTTCAAATATTCGGCTTTTAGTCGTAATGTTAAAAGATTTGGCTTCTAGCTTCTTCTGCCTGGTTAGATCACAATACAATATTATTATTTCACGATGTCGCGGCGGCAGCGCCTACGCAACCACAATATGGCCTTCATGTGGTCGCGGTGCCGTAATGATTCCATATGCAACTTTCATTCATATATGTCAATTTGCAGTTTCATATACAGTTTATTTCGCATTTATGATCAGGGCCTCATTTTAACTGCGGTCTTTAAACTTCTTACGGCTATCATAATAATAGTAACTATTTTAATTGTCTGTCTCTGTCTACTCTATCGGGCTACACCCAATAGCAAATCATCAAATTTCAATGCTTTTGCTACTATCTGATAGCTTAAGTTTAAATTTTATTTTAGGCTACATTTCATCTTATTGCTTCCAGTTGAGCCGACGATATGTGGCATCGCGTAATCCACGTAAAACATGACGCGATTGAGCAGCAGTCCACAAAGTCAAGTTGCACTCAAAAGTGGTTCTATAATAAAGCTAGTCAATAAATTGAATTCGTTCATTGGTCGATTACCGACACACAGTATGGCGAACACACGCACGGATCATATACTGTACACGTTAATCTCGAAGCCACCAAAGTCCTAATTAAACGTTCAATTATCCGCACAGTGATGGGTGGGCGGGGTTAACTGTATACAACATTAATAAGACAATCGGCTACGCGCCATTGCGCGTGAGTTCGCTGTTTAATATGAGCTCGAGAGATTAGGTACTGGTAGGTATAAAAGGGAATTTAATGTACCTTATATTCGTCGCAGGTTATGGTATTCAAAATATAAACTATTCAAAATATAACCATTCTATACCGCAGCAGGCCTCATCCTTTCCACCTAAAACGTAATCGTAACACGCTTTCAGTGACCAGCCAACTGCTAAAAAGCATTATTTTTATGCAAAAATAGAGGAACTATCAAGGTAATATGTATGTGTTTACAAAAAAAGTATATATGTATGTTTATCCATTGTCTAGTACCCATAGTACAAGCTCTGCTTAGATTGGGCTATATAGTGTTGTGTGTATGTGGTAGAATATAAGAATTATAATTAATAATAACTTGGTTGTGTATAACTCTAACAAAGAAGAATCCATGAGTGGCGCTTACCACATACCACCTCATATAAAAAATCATAAAGAAACGATATGAAACTGGAGCAGTCTACCTGGAAACGTACCTCCAAAAATTGCTTGCTTTTCTGCAAACATGGATACTGCTGGCATAGGACGCTTGGTAGATCAGGAATATTGTTCGCGCATTATCGATACTTCAAATTTATTCCTTAACTTTAATAGTGCAAGAGACATTATTGATGGCCAGCTAAATGCACAGTGCCTACTTAAGGCACTTGGAAACTGGAGCGGTAGGTAGACTGCAGAAATACATTATACGGCTATTTAGCTGTAGTCTTCTATATATTTGAGGTTACGTCCCAAGCTCACAGCTTAAGTGTCAGTAAAATGCAGAGTCTAATAAAGACCTTCTCTACCTTACCCCTCAAAAGATTACACACAAAACATTTTCATTACTATGCACGCAAAAACTTGTGTACTTGACGATCCAAACATGATTTAAACACGTTTCAAGACAGGTCGTCACTTAATTGCCAGTGTCGTGTACGCAGCCTAATCTCACCGTAGCGTGCCGAATCGCGACTCCCGTGTGACTGCGACCGGTCTACGACATGGTTGCCAGGAGACTTTGCCATGGATTTAATGTATTGTTTAGTGGAAGTGTACTGCTTCGGCTGTCTCGTTAATTCTGGCAGAGTAGTTAGCTTCCGCGTTGGGTAGTGTTGTTTTGTTATACGATTAAGATTCCAAAGCTGCAAAATTTGGGTGATTTTAGTATAGCTGAAATTTGTACAGATGTGTAATATGAGGGTTAACAACGTACCAGCTCGCTGGTGTGAAAGCAGGACTTCAACAGTGTTTTATTTTTGGCTTGAAGCTGATAAAATTTTTAGATCGGTCGGCTTAGAAATGTACAAATAGGTAGATGTTTTGAACCTGTGTGCTTTTTGTGTCACTTGTTTCGATGCTTGAAAATTAGCTCGCATAGGTTGCCTTTCAAAAGAAAGGGAAAATTATGTTCGTAAATGGTACTGTCAATCAATCAAAGAATTTTCTAGAACCATCAACCCTATTCACGGATGTCTAGCCATTATACTAAATAAATAATTGTATGGACTATTACCTCGGCTAAATAATCGTACGAGCTCCAGTCAGTGTGTCATTAGCCTTATGAGTGGATTAAGTTGATGATTAAATTATGTGCGGTAAGTTAATAGCACTCATTATGAATGTGTGTTCAGTGATATTACGACGCATAAATTAGTTTATCGTTGGCAGACGGGGGCGCATTCTGTGGTTGCGTTCGGGGTCTTATTTGTGACTAATCGACCATATGACTTACTTAAATATATATTCATATATTTTGATATGTGTACATCCTTGAATAGCGAGGCATAGCATATTACATCCAAATTTCACAAATTATGTGTGCAGGTGCTCCATAATGAATATGTCGTTTCAATAAACGCCGTAATAAAATATTTAGTAGAATATTAGAGCCAAGCAATATGCCGTGTATGTGACAATACATGTACGGCATATTGCTCGGCTGAATCTTTGAAAATATTTCTTTGCCAGAAAATATTATTATTAAATTATGCCAACCTTTTCATAAAAATCTCATCGCAATAGAACATTTTGTTACGTTTTCGTTAGCCCGTTAAAAAACAATAAAATAAATTAAATACATAATTACATCCATACTTGTACACATCACATGTGCCTATGTTTGCAATTGAGATAATAAATAAATAAATTGAAAATAAAGCTCCGGTGTTAAGATTGTCTTATTAGAAACCACTTACAAAGACAATAATTATAATCAATTCTCTTTCATTCAATGTCCCCATTCAACTTAAAGTTCTATATGAACAAGTCTTTTTACTGCCAGTTTAGATATCAAAATACTATTCAACATTGTAACGACGGCCATCATGAGTATATTCACGCGTCGAACAAGCGAACAAACATGCACAAAGACGAACAAAGTCGCACAAATCAAGGACTATAAACTAAACGTAACGTCAGTGCGATTATCTCGGGTTTCTCACACACTGTCCCGACCATTTGTTTAAATTACATTACCATGTGCATACTTGGGTTAGGGCACTGCTGTATTGCAACGCGATTGATAGAATTTGCTATTGCAAGTTGTTTCTAAATGCATGTGTGATCCTGGTATGGTCTATATAGAGGTGTTGAGAAACAAAATAAGATATGCACTATTGGTATTTTATTCGGTTTCACCCGCATTTATGATAACTGCGCCGCCCCCGTGGGTCGTAGCGTGATGTTATATAGCCTATAGCCTTCCTTTCCGAGAAATGAGCTATCTAACACTAAAATAATTTTAAATTCGGATCAGTAGTTCTTGAGATTAGCGCGTTCAAGCAAACGAACAAACTCTTCAGCTTTATTATATGTATTAGTATAGATATGCGTCTAGGGAACGAGCATTAAAATGACTGACGGCTAGCTAAAGATACTGACCATTTTAGCGTGTACAATATTCAATATATGATACGACCCAAACAAAGCGTTAAATATAATTTTCGTAAAGTAGATTATAACCTCGTTAATAACGATATAAGTGAACATGATTGGGACATGATACTAAGTAGCAGTTCCGCCGAAAACTGTGTTGACACTTTTTACAATTATTTATATGGTATTATCAAAAATCGTGTACCCCTGTCAAAATCAAAACACTATAATTTTCCTGTATGGTTTTCCAAAGCTCTAATACACATATATAAATATAAGGAAAAAGCGTGGTCAAAGTGGAAAAGGTATAGAAACAGATCGGATTATGAAGTATTCTCATTATATAGAGCACGCTTTAAGAAGGAATGTGCTAAATGCTACAATACTTATATTAAAAGCGTAGAGGACAGTATTTGTCACAATGTTAAATACTTCTGGACATACATAGCTAATCGGAGAAGTAGGTCAGGAATCCCCTCGCAAATGTGCTATAACAATAAAACAGCTAGTGACCCACTCGATATTTGCAATCTTTTCTCATCATTTTTTCAGTCTGTATACGAGCCAACAAGTTTGTTACTTGATTGGTGCCCACCTTCAGAGCTATTTATTAATAACAACACTTATCTTTCTGACATACAGTTTAGTCTCGCCCAGATTCATGATCAATTAAAAATACTAGATATTACAAAAGGGCCTGGACCTGATGGGATACCCCCTTGTTTCCTGAAATGGACAGCTAACACAATCTGTAAACCCATATTTATAATATTTAATAAATGTATGTCTACAGGTGTATTCCCTTTGGCTTGGAAGAAAGCTAATATAGTCCCAGTGCATAAAGGTGGATCTAGACAAAATATTGAGAATTACCGACCTATCTCTATCCTATGTGCTCTCGCAAAATTATTCGAATCGCTTGTTCATCATAAAGTATATCCGTTCATCCAAGAAAGTATAATACCGGAACAACATGGCTTTGTAAAACGTAAATCCACTATCACCAATCTAATGATTTTCACTACCTCTCTTTTTAAAAACATGGATAATAGAGCGCAAACGGATGCTGTATATACCGATATTAAAAAAGCTTTCGATCGAGTCGACCACAAAATCTTAATGAACAAGATTGCATTCAATGGTATCAGGGGTAATTTGTTGCGATGGTTCCAGTCGTATATAAGTAATCGTAACCAAAGTGTTGTAAGTAATGGATACCTTTCTAACTCATTTCTAGCTACCTCGGGCGTACCGCAGGGGTCAATTCTGGGCCCTTTATTGTTTATTATTTACATTAATGACATTGGCAACTGCTTCCGTCACAGTAATTTTTTATTGTACGCCGACGATCTTAAAGTTTTTAGAAAAATCCAGTCATTAGACGATTGTCATTTATTACAGCAGGACCTAAATAGGCTATCTGACTACTGTAACAATAATAAATTAATATTAAGTATACCTAAATGCAAATATGTAAATTTCACTAAAAATAAAAAAATCATTAACTTTAGTTACTCTTTGTGCAATGAAATTCTACTTAAAGATAATATAATTAGTGATTTAGGTATCCTCTTGGACTGTAAACTCCACTTAGACGTACACATCGAAAAAATTACCGCCAGCGCTTTTAAAATGTATAACTTAGTGATGAGAGCTTCTGTGGACTTTAAGAGCCCAACCACATACATATACCTATTTAATTGTCTTGTACGACCACAGGTAGAATATGCCAGCATGATTTGGAACCCCTACTATTCAAAGTACGACCATGCAATTGAAAGAGTGCAGCGCAAGTTTCTGCGAGCAACTCAGTTTAAATGTCGTCTAGGGCGTTCCACATACAAAGAGTCTCTACAAAAATTTACTTTGCTTACACTACACTCGAGACGACTGTTACTTCAGGCTATGGTGCTCTATGACCTTATTAGCAATAAGTATGATTGTACCGAACTTATTAACGCTTTATGTTATATTGTGCCCAGATCTGTAATTAGACGAGAGACGCGCACCTACCCGCTATTTGCTACGACTGTTAGTCGTACGAATGCGGGGGAGCGTGCGCCCCTTCATAGAATAGTTAAAAAATTTAATAAATTGTTCGTTAATATAGATATTTTTGCCTCTACTCGCAATCAGTTTAAAAATAATATAATACATACGCTTCGTCAGCTACAATAGTATAAACATTTGTGAACATTTGTGTAAACACATACACTTAGATTTAAATAGATACTAGCTCTAAGCTTCAATTAGGTTTAACTGTACTTCTGAAAGTAATATGTGGAAACGCCGTGGATTGTATATTAATTTATTTTGTTATGTATCTAGCCAGTAAGACACAATGTACAGTTGTTTGTTTTCCCCAATAAAATAAAATAAAATAAAAATAAAATAAAAGAAGATTCACTAAACAATATTAAGCAATGCCCTTGCTGGTACATAAATAAAGTAAAGATACCTAGTAAAGTTTGAAGATTTGTGAATGCACGAGCTTATGTGATACAGTTAAAGGGTTCATTTAGTTAATTTTTTTACACATAGCTTTGTGAGCATTTAATATACGTAGCTAATTTTATTTTTGTACATGTTACTAGCAATGTTTGGTTTGCAAATGTCCTGAAATAAACGCTTTATTAGTGCTAGGAATTGGTATATGGACGTGGTAATGAATGAAAAGCGATCTCTCGATCGCAAATCCATAGCCTGAACCTTTGGCGCAGTATCACTTAGAAATTGGTCGCTAGCAAGAAAGGCTTACGATATTAAATATTATCGCGCTGGAAATGAGTGGAACACAAGGTTTGCTCCTTGTGTAGAAGTGTACATGCGTGGGCGCGAGCTCGTGATGCGTGCGCGCAGATTAAATTGCATTAATGCAATATACTAACATACTTAAACTTTACTCTTTTTGTTTCACGTATTTTGCTGCACGTTTAATTTATTTTTGTGTGGGGAGAGTGTTTATTGGTTAGATCTTTGTTTGGCAAAATTATTTTTAAAGATCGAAATTGTTTGGTTTCTCTAGTGATAAAATATTGTGTTCCTATGTATTGTACGTGTATTATACTGTACATGACGCTGATTACCATTCTGGAGGAAATGGTCTCAGTCCGAATGGTAAGGCAGGGGTGCAAAACATCCACATATCACCATACCCCTATGCAAGAAGTGTTCGTGTTAAAACACAATGTGTATAGACATAACGCTTTTACTTTTAGTACCACATAATAAATTGCGAGCATATTATCATCTACCGATAAGAGTCCCACACTGTTTATGAGAATTACTAGTCAGTAGCACTTTGCCGATCGAGAATCGAACCTCACGACCAGCTGCAAGTTAAAGGTACACACATCAACTCGAAAACGGATTGTCACCGTATCAACTCGAGCCGTGCAGTATTCTTTGTATGAAACTCCCTACTGCAACATAATATAATCATCATCATCATAATCGGAAATATAACGTAATCGCCTCGCCTCGGGACAAGCTTGCGGTTCTCGCTCTTACGGCTCGTCGTCCCCGCACTTACGGCTCGTCGTCTCCGCACTTACGGCTCGTCGTCCCCGAGCTTACGTCTCTCCATGCACTACTGTTGTCGAACGTGCTGTCATTCACAAGATAATTAACAGTCGTGTTGCGCGCATATTTTATTGAAGTTGAAAATTACCATGAAAAGGGATAATTGAAGAAGTGAGAAAATATCCATATTAATATGATTTAAGTGAGCGCGGCGTAAGCGCGGTGTCGTCTAGCCGTAGCCGATTCGACGTACCGGAGCTGTTGATCCGCTTTGGTTACGTTAGGTTGACACCTGTTTGACGGCGAGGCGAAAGGCGTTGAAGATCCTTTTCCGAGTTAATATGTGTGCTATTAACCCATAAATTCAAATCCAAGAACACGTCTAAAACCTCTAAAAACATCACCTCATATCCCAAACAGACGCGTGATAGACCTTCAACTCTATCAATCAATATCAATGCCAAATTCAAATAGCCATCGAAATACTCTGAACGGTAAGTCCTTTAGCAAGTACAAAGGAGATTCCTAACGTGTCCCCCACACCAAATCACATCGGTAGGTAATATCTCGCAAGACGACGGACAAGCTCTGTGCAAACGTCTTGAAATTGTTGATTGGCTACTGAGACACGGCCTATTTGATTTGTACACATCGCGTTCTTGCTTGTTTGTATGTTTATAGAGTTGATGATACCCATAACGATTTGATGGTTTGCTGATTGATTTTATTGCCACATTTGAGCTGGTTTAGTGGTGTACGTGTGTGATTCAGAGATTGCTATTTGAGCTTGATAATAATTGCCAGGCATCAGAAGTAACTCACAAGAGTGTAGGATGAACCTGTTGTCTATGACTAGTCGAGAGAGGTACATTAAGCAGAACACAGATGGCAATGTACACCCTGTAACCTTTAAGGTTTTCTTTATGAGAGATGTAGATTTTAGAGGAACAGGCCACGCCGTAGGGGCGTGGTGTCCCTAGGTGAATTTAATTAAAAGATACAAATAAGAGAAGGTATGGCAATTACACTTTTAATGCGTTTAGTTCACATGTACAACTTTAACAATATAAAATAGACAGGGCGTGGGTCACTTAAAGGCTTGCTGCGTGTCCTTGTAGTCAGGAACACTTAACTGAAGATGTGGAGCCGGGCCGCAAGGAGAGACGTCCAGGACGCGATCGGGCTTATATATGGCTACCGCCGGGCAGGAGGGGAAGGGGGGCGACAGCCACCACTCCGACTCGCGCGCAGCCGTCAAGGTCGCGCGGTCCGCGTCACAACCCTCGCCAAACAAGGTTACAGTCTGCCCCAAAATAGTTGTTCTACTAGCTTTTTATCGACTTTTAAAACCAAGGCAGTGTGTATATTTGTAACTATTAATAAGATACATACACTCATACCTGTATATCCTCAAGCAAAATGCAGAGGTGTATTAACTAGTTCTACATCGTAAAAGGATGAGGCTATCTACTGGCTACATTTCGACTCCATGCTGTTACGTCGGTCCATGACAACTACCTTGGGTCCTCATGACTGGCTATAAACATAAGCGTAAACTTATGTCGTACGATCAATAAGGCAGTTAATTAAAACGCTAAACCCACCAGCTTAACCATATCAAGTCATAATTATAAAATCAAATCAAATCAAAATTCATTTATATCAGGTTCATAACCCATATTACGTCTTACATCATACACAATATAAAAGCATTGTATCTGTATGCCAGCGTCTGTATGCCGATGGACAAATGAATGCAGGCACAGCTTTAAATTATAGATTAGCTGTGCTACGTCTTAGTCTGGTTATCTTTATGGAGGTCATCTGACGCAGATTGCCAACATAACATCGGAATTATAAATCATCATGCTCACTCATATTGAAAATTGTATACCATCATACTACTTTATATTCTCTATCTAATTAGCTTACTCATGTTAGTATAGACGCTTTTTCTTACGATTTAATTAATCATAGACTAGATTTATCTAGGTAGTGCACCCTCACTAGATAATATATAATAATAATAATATTCTACCACATACACACAGCACCATCTAGCCCAAACTAAGCAGAGCTTGTACTATGGGTACTAGACAATGGATAAACATACATATATACTTTTTTTTGTAAATACATACATATACATAGAAACACCCAGACCAAGGCAAACATCCATGTTCATGCACACAAATGTTTGACTTGTGCGGGAATCGAACCCGCGACTTCAGGCGTGGCAGTCGGTTACACTAACCACTACGCCATCGAGGTCGATAAGTTTAGTCTATGATGATATCTTTTATGCCTTTTTTACTATAAATGTACCCACATTTATGATAAAATTAGCCATAAAAGTTGTCTTTTATATATTGTATCATTAATGATGCACTAGGAATGATTCTTTTGTCGCGGGGGACTTTACATACATTCCAACGGACATGAAGAACATCTGGATCACAAACACTTGTCCCGTTTGGAGTTCGCACCCACAACATTCGGCGCGGGGCGGGCGGCAGATGCGAGGCAACCACCTAAACCTCTATACCATGCGTGCAATAGATGCAATAATTCTTCAATAACAGGTGTAATAACAGCTCTATGTGATTCAAAGGGGCACATGTAATATGCAGATTGTTATATAGAGTAGTGAGCGATCAAATACGTGAGATTTGCGACGTTCTCAGTCGATTGAAGCTCTTCACGTTGTTCTGTAATGTATGTATAATAGTGATCAGCTGTGTAATGATCTCAAGAGCTTTCGATACCATCAGTCATTGATTAAACTTTGTCGACGCCTGTCGTGGTTCTGTGGTATGGGTTTGCGTTTACGTTTTGCAAACGACCGATATGTTATTGGGTTTGTTTATAAAGAAATTCTCAGTTGCATTCTGGCCATATGCTCTATAAACTGCACTGATAAAAAGGTGGGCAAGTTTTACCTCTTCTTAATTGTCTGACAATATACTTTATAGATGATGAACTCATGATAGAATAGGGGCAAGAGATACCTCATTGCTTTTACCACGCTGAGTGTTATATATATGAATTCCGTCTAGGCTAATTACATATTTATCTAACGCAATTATAGTTGTTTTGAATCGGGGTGTACTTTATGTCCTTTAAATGTTTGTAATATAGGAGGTATAAATTGAAATATATCAATGTTTCAATGAATCTACGATCAAGAGAAAATCTGCCGGGCTAGTTGCTATCGTCTTGATTATAGAAAGCAGATCAGATCACAGTTTATTTTAGCAGATAGGCAATTTTATAAGGGTTTACAATGTAACCTGTCAGTTTAACTATATCGGCACAATGATAAAACTATTGTGTTATAGTCAGTAATTGAGGCAACAAGGTCTATATGTAGCCTAGTACATTAAGGGTATTTTTAAATTATTGTAGTATAAGCTTAGGTTACAATAGGACTGGCATATTGTAAAGCCATGGTTGACAGCGAGAGGAACTGAATAGCGGTCGCATCCTTCTGTGAGGACGTTATCTCGCGGAAGGAGGTGGCGGAGCGGATCCGTGAGGAGAGTATCCTTGCGGATCCGATCCGCCGCCGGCGAACCGGGCGACGCAGGCGCGCCTACGCGCGCCTGATGCCGCCATATCGTAGGCCGCGGGCGGGAAAACGAAGATCTCCCGACCGCCAGCCATTGAGCCGGAGTGACGCCCTCTTTGGTGCCGGGGTATCACGCAGGAGTCGTCGTCCGCAGGCATTTCTTGCCTGTGTTGGACACTGCTGGGTGGGTCGCTGACGTAGTTTCAGTACCAGTGACCCTCCCACCATTCAAGGCAGCGAGTTGGCATACCATGGTTGGTTTAGTCTGTAGTACCCGGGACGTTCCATCTTTACCCGGGTGAGCCCGACATAACCTCTCCGTTTCCCTTTTCAGCGAGAAGGTATGCGTCAATGCATTCAAATAAGTTAAAAAAAAGTACTGGCATATTTTAATATCAATAAAAGTCCCTTTTTTTTTTTTTTTTTTTTTTTTTACGTGGGGGAATGCTGTGACGCGATTATGTCGGACTCGCCGGGGTAAAGAAAGATGTTAAAAAGATAATGTACCTCCCGGAATACCGACTAAACCTACCACGGTGTTCCTCGACACAACCACTATCGACGGGGCCGCGCGAATCGCTTTCGCATGCGGTCGCGACCCCGCCAAGGTTACGGCCCGCCGTATGAAACGGCAGGCCACTACACAAAAGACCTACCCAAAGGTACTTACTTCTAGTAAAACCCTACTGTCTCCCCCCTAGGGGAGAGACGGACTCGACACAGAGGCGCGCGTGGGAACACGCACGCCGCCTCTCGGACCTGGTGCTGAACGGATGGCGGGCAGGCCCACAAAGCCCGCCACCCCCAGGTCAAACCTCAGGGTGGCTGGAGGTCATCGCGCGCCCTCCGGCGCCCGGCTCTGCGGTTGGGGAGAGGATTCAAACGCTCCCTCTCCCGCTCCGCCGCCTCCTTGATGGAAATTACTTCCTCACAAAAGGAGGCGACGGCGTTCCACGACCTCTCACTCCGGACCATAGACTGAACTACGGTCGGGAGCGAATCAATAAAAGTCCCTAACTTAATCCTAACCAATATTATAAATGTGAAACTAAGTTTGTTTGTTTGTTTGTTACGCTTTCACGCCTTCAACGACTCGACCGATCATCATAAAATTTTGCATACACTTTGTCAGGGATACAGAATAGGACATAGAGTACCTCTCAATCAGAAAAAAGTATTGTTACTAACCTAACCTAACTCTACATTTATGCGAGCGTGAAGCCGCGAGAAAGAATTAAATAAAATTTTGTAAAATTTAGTAATTCATCAAGAAACGACCAAATTATTTATGTACCTATTAATAAACAACTAACTTCATAACGTTTAAGTAAGTAACCAAATCCATTGGGGTTAGCTTCGTGCGTGTTTACTCCTATTTACAAGAGTCAAAGAGCGAACAATCTGACCCTTGCCACTAGTAACCGAGCATTCGACCAGTTGTCAAACTCTATATGGATAAACTATTTGATGTATTGTATGACATATACGGTTGTCACAAAACCTTTACAACTATTTATAGAATTATGAGGTAAGTAGAGTGGCTTTGATAGATTACTCGCCATCGACTCTTTGCCGTGTGTGGTGGGTTTGCAAGTACGTAAAACCACATCCGACAAAAAAGTGGTCAACAAATTTTTCATAAGATCGCAGCCTTGAGTAGAGCTGAAAATCAGAAAACAAAAAAATAAAGAGAGATCTTGTTCTGGTGCCATTATATTTAGATAAAAATACCTATTACATAGGTTCATGCACACACACACACCTTTTAAAGGTATCACTATTCCTTTAAAAGGTTTAGAACCTATATATCTACCACTTTAGAGGATTAAGAAGCATAGTACTATATACAAACAAATGGCAAGCAAATAACAATACGCATTTGTAAAATAGCTTGCCAAACACAACCAATACGCCAACAAGACTATTGGTCATCGTTAGCCAACACCAACTAGACAGAGATAGGAAATGCAAAAATGATACCTCAGTAAAGTACTGCGGACGGTACATTAAACTGTAGAGAGACACACATTTAAAACACATTAGTAACAGCTATCATATATCAGTAATATTGTGTCGCGGAAATTGAATCCGTCTAATATATTTGTGACTGGATGTGGGAAGCTAATGGCGGGGTGAAGGCGGCATTTGTGAGTGCTCTGTTGCAGCTTATAATTAGGGATGCAATATTGGTTGTGCACGTACTTAGTTATTGGGCTTATATTATTGCGATCTATTAAATTTTAGCAGAATGAAAGAGGCCTATTTGAACCAGTGGACTGCGAAAGGTTGATTCATTGACATTTTAAATGAAATCAGTTTCTTTTGAAACAAAAGTTGATCTTGCCTGTCCAGTTTTCAAGATAGTTAACCCAGTGTGAAGGAAAACACGTAAATTGGTCATCACTTGTAATACATGAAACGCCTGGTTAGATCTGACCATATACAATTTTGAAAATTATCCATGTGTTTAAAATTGGTACCGATACCAATGTAAATTGATTTCTAAGTTATGCACTTTATAGATAGCGGATTGCTTGTCGTATTGTAAGTCTACGCTAATAAATACTGAAACCTTTGGACTACTGTCACAAATTCGCATTTATTCATACAAGAAAGCAAGCCATTTGTATTAAACTGTTTGGACAAGGTGAAATATTGCAAACAATAGCTCTAATACATACCTACATATTTTATTTAAATTTAGTATAGTTCTAGAAAAGCTGAGACGGGCCAGTTTTTTTTAATTAATTCTCTGCTTCACCTCCAACAACAATGCACGATCAATCTTCGTACATCCTAAATATTATGTCACACGTAACAAGTCCCCACATCTCACAGTATCGAGATTATTAATTCGGATATGAATCCGATAGCCGCCGGGATATAAGCATCGAGTTATCGATAATCGAGTATCGTTCTCGACATATCGAGTAACTCGTGCAGTCACTATAGGCGGTTTTTTTACACGCCTCGGGATTTTTATGATTAAAGTATGGCATTATTGAGTTACAATACTGTTTGTAGGGGGATACTATGGTTTTCCCCAAATTATATTAGTTTTTTTGGGTGCTTTGATCGCAGGTTACTATCTAGGATAGTAAAATTTGACATAACAATATAGTTATATTAAAATACGTCCAAACGTCCCTTCCAAGTTATTACATTGAAAGTGTCATCAAAATATCAAAACAAAACTTTAAAACAAATCATTAATTATGATTGACAGGGTAGCGTTTTTTACAATATCGGAATTCGTCATTTTTTGTACTTGTGTTTTGCCAAAGAGAGTAAGAATTAGAAGTCGTTATGTCAGGCCCGGCACTCTAACTTATCAGACGAAAGGCAGTAAAAGTTTCTGTGAAAATGGTACGTGTGAATGGCTCAATCGTAGCGGGACCAACTATTGGGGGCTGTCGTTTTAGTCAGCCACCAGTCTACGCTAGCGAGTAATGTCCTGTCAATCCTGTCACAGCTGTTGTCAAAAGCCGTATTTGGCGGTAATAATTGTCAGTTTATACCTACGGTTTATACGCATACTCTATGGTTACTTCAACAGTAACCATAGAGTTTGACTAGAGACTTTACTATCCTATATATCAAAAGAAACGCGAGAGTAGAATTCCCAATATTATAGTGTGTCTAAAGAAGATAGGGTTCTTTTGAAAATTCGTAATATTTCAACCGGATATTCCGAAAAATATTTATTAAAAATTACCAGTGTATATTAACAACCGGTGGATTTATTTCATTGAAAAGATATTAAAGGCACACGTAACTCAGAATCTCTTTTAAGGTCTATTAGAAACGATTTTATATTATTTTTTAATATTTTTGATTTTATTTAATAACTCGAAAATTCTCAATTTTGGTACCTACTTATTTTTTATTTATAAAAATATGTTTTGAACTGGATCTACACAAATAAAAAAATCATAGCCCGAAGTCATAGACTAACAGAGTTATGACGATTGAACTGTATGTCCGGATCGGATTGAGGTTAGGGTTGTCAAATTTTAGCCCTCATTGATAACGCCAAACTCAAAAAATAATATTCTGTCGCTATTCTAATCATACAATAAAAAACGAAGCTTCCAGAACTTTAACCATATAATAAACAATATACATATTTAAATCACAAACAGCTGGATAGTTCAGCGTTTGTGTGTAGCGCGTGTCTGTCTCCTCACGACGGGTATTAACGTAAACCGTTTATAAATTAGAGTTTACCCTCATGTGTTTGTTCGCGTTTGTGATATTGGGTTTATTTACGTGTATTTGGATGTTTTACGGCTTACCTAAGCCTAATGAGGGATCGTGTGTTGTTTTTGGTCGAGGCATGAATGTTTTTGGCGGTATGTTTGAATTTGGAATCTTTGTGTGTATATATTCCTGGACTTCTTTTAATACGGTTGAATTTGGAATCCTCGTGTGTAAACAATTTATTGATAAGGATTAGATAGAAAGTTATGTCAGCCATAAGATACCTACTTTCATTTGTAAGGTAAAGGATACAATATCAGATTATTAAGGAGCTAATTATAATAAATGCATGATTTCTCCCAACGTTTTCCCTCGTCATTAAAGAAAAATATAATTAATTATTAAATATGACTACGTCAAGTGGCGTCATGACAGTGAATTTGACTGCTGTACATTAGGTTTTGGGTGCCTTACCCGGTCGGGCAAAGAGATTTTGGGTTTTCCTATCGTGAATTTATCATATTAGCACGAGCTCTGGCACTTTTCTCGGTAAACTGGCTCGCTCTTATATGTCGGATATAAAACCATATTCACTTACTTACACCTCTACTGACCCCTTCGGGGATATAGGATACATACTATGTGTCTATTACTAAGCACGTAGCTTCGTAAAGTCATAAGTGCGCGCTGTACAACTCGAGAATTCGACGCGACAGTTAAACACTCTATACCTTCACTAAGCTCTAAACTTCTATTTCTATTCAGTTTATTCAATAAACACATAAAAAGTAATAATAAAATGAACGAGTTGTAGGGATGTATGGCAGCCTGAATGGATTATGAGTGTCATAAATGAAACTAAAACGAATGGCCGGGCTACCGCTATTCGTCATGTTAGGAGTAATAGTGTGGATAAGACTGTTTCTTTTATGATACTTTACAAAACAATATTAGAAGCCGTGACGGATGACTGGTTCAGTGGTGCAGTGGTAATTGGCGCAGCTGCTGTGTGTGTTTGAGGTTCGATTTCCGGGATGGGCAAAGCGTTAAACTCATCCAGAACTGGAAAGGAAAATACTTTTCTTCGTGAAAAGTATTTGCGCAGCCAATGATGTGCGTCTTCTATGTTTTTAAATATTATAAGGCGAGAATATTTTGTTTAATTATGCGCCCCTTTATTTAAGTAGGCAGTAGCGTAATTCACACTATGGCATTTTACGTTAAAGATTAAGTTGAGATGTCTCCTCTAGTAACAATAAATCAATGTATAGAAGCTATTTTCAGTAGCTCTAATCGAAGAGACCGAGACAAACACAATCAAAACATCAGATACAATATAGTACCGAAAATAATACCGTCAGAAATACACTCAATCTCAGTAATTCTTTTCAAAATAACAGTAAAGAAAGCCTAAATTATATTAGTCGAAGCACGGGCATATCCACATGAATCTTCTGACAACACATTCTCAAGTTCCCGCGTTCCTCACGCAAGCAACCTTTTCATAATGTATCGCTGAAAGCCCCTCATGTGTAGACTCCTTAATGAATCACCGCGAAATTGCATACAATTATAATGATAAACGCCTTGGCGCAGTCACGAATAGTTTTCATTAAAAAAATATAAAAGTTGTGGGTAGTTTTGTTTTATTTGACAGTTATGTTAGTAGCAGTGCATGTTTATTTGACAAATGAGGTTGTGTCGTGAATTTTGATTTTGTAAAAAGAACAGTTGTTTTTTTTTGTTGAATTAAATAGATTGACGTTTTCATTTAATCGATTTTGGATCAACAATGTGTCAAATAAACATATTATTGTTAAATGAATTTAATACATGTTTTGTATAATTATACCTAATTAAGTTTATATATTATTAGAATGATCAAACAAATTTACTAGATAACTTTAAATTTTTTGACTTAGGACGATTTTATTCTCAAAACATCTTGTCTATAAGGGACTTGGGCATTTTTTGCGGCCAGTATTTTGTAAATACAAGTTTATTCTTTATTTAAGTGATTTATCGCTAAATATTTGGAATATTTGGAACTGATACTTGAACTGAGCCTCGCCTGTATGTCAGTTACCTTATAAGCTCAGCTCAGTTTGGTACAAAATTAGTGAAACATGTAAGTGACAATCATAACCCTTTGTACATCAAATGACAGATCAGTAATTAGAGAGTAGGGATTCCCACATCATTCGAATTTTATAATAATTAGTGGTTATATCTGTTCATTAAACGAGGGATACTAGATAAGGGTTAGAGGTTTTAATGTTACCCTCTTTTTCAACATATCATAATTTCAATTCTAGCAGCTTTAATATGGGTGAGTTTGCTGAAGCACTGAACTATGCCATGCTGAAAAAGATACATTAAAAAAAAACAGCCAAGTGTGAGTCAGATAGCACACAAAGGGTACCTTACCATAGTACAAGACATTACACTATGTACTATTAGGTATATTAATTGTTGTTACAATGGCAATCGAAACACACTCGCGTTCCTTCGGGTTCGAAACTATAAAAATACAGAAGACACAGAGAAGCGCACAAATTTATAATGCCAACCAAAGAAATATACGGGGAGTCTGGTGGTAAGTGATTAACTTAGCCTACAATCGCGTGAAAATATCTCAACAGTAGATAAATGCCAGAAGAAATCAACAAAAATATCTAGAAGCCATAATTATCCATATATCACAATAAACACAATATTCCAGTATACCGCGTATATTCCCGCCAAATTTACCTATGCCCTTCCAATACGGTGTGAGCCGAGTCGAGTCACGTGACCCGGGACGGGTTGTTACCACAGACGTTTGAAATTCGAATGTTAATTTGAAATGCAGGGGTGTGACCGCGCGCGGAATACAATCCGATGTTAGTAATGACGTCTGTTTTAGATAAGGAGGGTTATGGACTATCAGACGTGTAGGATATGGAATGAAGTTGGTTATAGTAGGTAATAGTTGTCGCCTTTGTATGTATACGTGGTAGGATGTGGAATGAAGTTGGTTTTAATAATGGTGATTTACGTGTACTGTTTGTAAATGTAGTATCTTGGCCAGAGATAATATTTTAAGTCTATTTAGGTAATGGTTAAGTGAAGATTTATTATGTAGCATATTTACTAAGGAGTTGCGTAAGTAATCATAAAGTCTCTGAGTGAGATAGTAAGTAATCTATAAATATAAAGTATCTATAAGCATTTAACATAGGTATATTCATTTAAATTAAACGTAATTACATATCAACATTATTAAGTATGGATAATTGGCTGTTAGTAGACAAATACACATACAACATACATACATATACAGTAGAAATTTATGACAAATATTATCAATTTCTTTAGAAAATATTATTGACATTTACGGTTTTAATCATTATAACTTTTGAAATATAATTTTCTAGTATTGAGATAAAAAGGGATATTATGTAGTGTTTATTGTTGTTGTTATTGTACACTACATTAAACGTTAAATTTAGAAAAGGTGCAATAGCCCGTCGTCTAATAAAAAAATACAACTATTGCGTAATGAATGCCTGTCTTTATTAACTCTTTATAAATATATCAAATTAGGCTTCCACTTACTCACCACTAACAAACTAACCCTCATTATATATTTAAACATACGATATGAAGTACCGACGTAGATTGGCATACGAACAGTCTTTAAAATAATTACGGACATTGCATGAACATTATGTCTTTAATATTCTATTTTCAAAACGATACGTTGCATTGTGGTAAAGCTAATAAAAAGGATTTTTCTTTATTCAAACGAATGAAAGTACTTATGATTTATTGGAATATGGCAATATGTTCAATTTTGTTATGTTTCAATTATTTTTTTAATGATTACAACCGTTTTGAAGGATATATTATTTTTTTATTACGGGTATTCATATTAGCCGCTCCAGTTAAGATAGAATGCTTGTATTAGGAGTAGGTTGACGTCGGTAGTGTAAAGGGTGGATATCAAATCCGAGAGCTCTTGATCACAAGTCCTATGCCTTGTTCATTAAGCATCCGCCTTATCAATTAATAATTAACTGTCAGTTTAATCAGCGACTGCACACTTACGTTACAAACTTTATTTTCTAATTACCTTACAATTATCCATTAGAGATTATTTTTAAAATAAATTACACCATAAATGTTATGTAGAAAAATAATCTCCTTAGAAGTGCTAACTTGATTACTGAAATCCACAAGCGATACATCGCTTAGCTTACAACTACTGTTCACCCGAGTGTTATGCCCGAAATTTGATTACATAAACTTATTAAAATAAAAATAATATAAAATCTTGTTGAACCCAGTGTATAAGTTTATGTTTAAAACCGGTTGCAAAGTTACGTGTTTGATTCCGAAGTTTTCCGTACGATACCAGTGGAATTAAGTTTTCTTTTAAGGCCTAGAGGAAGAGTGTGAATATCGCCAATAGGTCTGTTGCATCTCGCCGCGCTGCTTTATGGGTCTTCACCTCATAGTTTGTATAATGTAGGCATACCTTAATAGGTATACGTCTTACGTCTGTATATAATTATACAGACGTAAGTCTAGGTATACAGAAAGTTTAAAACATAGCTGTTTCTGCTCAATAGAGTACACATAGCACACATTCCGCAAACTATCTTTAACATAGGCTAATCTTAATGGTTTCTAGTCTTTCTAGTCTAGTTCCAAACTCTATAACTGACAATTTTCTAACAGAAATAATAACTGCATCACCCGATAATCTAACCTCGCCAAAACCAGAAACAGTTACTTACAAGCAAACTATACGAATAAAAATTAATTTCACAGAAGCGATTTAAAAGACTTATCAAATACAATCGTAAGTGTATTATAGAATATTCAATTGAATTAAAACGTTTAATTTAATTTAAAATATAGGTCGCAGTGATGGCCTTACAGATGGCGTTGGTGCATCGATACCTGCTGTTTCAATTGTCGAACACGTTTCAAATTACGAACGCAATTTGAATCTGTTAAGAGCTTCACACATTGGATAGGGTCGTGAGGTGCGGTGATTAATGCTATATAGGTGTTTGTTGATGGTTAGATTATAGTTATTCAAGTAATGTTATTGGCGTATTGAGCGTATATCTTAGTATACATATGTCAAAAAGATTAAGCAAAGATGCGTAGATGTAATCGTAGCATTGTAAAGGGGCATGTGAAGACGCCATAGTAATTCAGGCCCTCAGTGCACACCTATAAAAGCTAATGATAATAATAGTAAGCAATGCCAATAATTAATTAGCATAAGAAGTGATTTACAAAAACTTGGCATTTTAAAGTTATCAAATCTTTTTATATCTCATCAATACAATTTATAATAAATATATTATTTTAAACATTATTTTAATTTGTTTATGAGTACAATCCATTAGGAATGAAATAAAACAGAATACATTTCAGTGTTCATCTTCTAGGTAAAAGTCGTCGATATTAACCGCAATAAATAAACACTAACCGTCACAATGGAGTGGCAAAATTAGCAATTATATTGACGTTTACGTTTTCCGGCGTCATACAAATTAAAGATGGTGCCTGCCATAATGAACACAAAACCTCGATACATCGATAATATACATTATTTTAAATATAAAAATAATTATTATTATTAGTTTTTATATTATCTTTGTATACAAAATGAAATGAACGATTAAAATAATAATTATATAATATAGCAATGTTAAATTACTATTTCGATTAATTACCTGCCAACATATTTTGTATAATGGCAACATTTTCACGTTAATGTACTTGCTTCCAAGTTCTATTACATTGTTTGTCGTTTTCTTGTTTAATATTTTAGAAAATATTACCGACTTGTACAGAATAATAAATAGAAAAAACAACTAGGATATATAATTATATATTTTTTAGTATAGCCAATTTCTTGTGCACCTCTTGGCCTAACACCGGCATGCCCCTTTATGTTTTAGTGGTACGTTATATCGAAATGAATGAAATAATTTTAGTTCTAATGAATATAAATACATTATTTTTCAGAACTAATCAGTATTGGTGTTTGATATTACACTTCGACAAAAATGGGATAAAATCGATGCAACCTAATTTTATAAAGGAAAGCCAGCAAGAAGTCACTGTCTCTTACTAAAATAAGAAAATAAATATTAAGTTAAATCTGTTAAACAATGCAGGATAGTAAATAACACTAATTTAACATTTTGATTATCTTGCCCAAAATTTGTCTTAAAATGTTCTAAAAGATAATATAATTAAACAAAAGACAAGATTTTGACTAATGCATTTTTAAATCGCACGATAATTATACAATCAGTGTGCGAGTACTCTTACAACCACAGTTTCGACCTGACGCTGGCCTATCACAATTTAGAGGTCAATATTTTAAATATCGAACGAATGAATTCAAAGAAAATAATCGTTTCGATGTTCTGTGAATGAACCAATCATTTGGAACGTTTTTGTATTTGTTCGATTTGATTTGAACACTTTTTTAACAAATTATGTATTTGAATGGGTTACTGTAAATATTAATTGCTTCTGGTAGACTATGGATTCGAAATGTAAAATTGTTCCTATTATAAAATACCAAATCACATTACTGGCTGTATTATGTGCATATTCTTATTTATAAATCATATTGCTATTTCCTTCCTTATTTTTGAAACAGGTGTGTTTTAAAAATACCATGTCTTAGTACCGTCCCTATAGAAGATCGCAACCAAATAACTTATGTTCTGTACATACGGTAAGTAGGATTTCCTTATTCCTTAAGGATGTGCTGTGTCTTCATCAAAATTAATTTTGATAGAATTAAGAGTTAATAGATTCAATAGGACTTTGGACTGAATTATTATGTACCCCAGTATGCCAAACATTCATAGCAAGCACCTTCTCAGGCCGTCAAGTAGAGACCTCAACATCGCCTCGGCTGCTATGAGGACGATATGGAGGCCACTGCTCTTAGACCACACGACTGCTTACCATCAGGCGGAGCGTGGTCACGTTGGCGACGAAAATAAAAAAATAAAATAAAAAATTGCCTTTACTGCTTTCCATCTGACAGGCAATATGCTTGCACAAACATTTATGACCTCCAAAATTTGCTTACCGTCCGTGACTCAAACCTAATAATGTTTAATGCATGAAGTAACCACTTAAGACACAGCGACATCTGTGCAATCATTACCTTAGTCAAGAAAATACAAATTGGAATGATACGAATGTCGGTACTATAGTGTTCGAAGTTCAAAAGCGCTTCACACATCGTGACGTCAGCATGTTCATTAATCGCATCGCTCCAATTAACACCTCTGTGGTGTGTGCGCGCGTTAATGACGTCATGTGTCGATTCCAATTATGAATATAAAAAATTTTTTGATTACTTTTTGTTTGAATGTAGTTTTTATACTCCCAATATAGCAAATGACTGAACGTCGCCTAACCATTGCCACTGCGCCGACTGTTGTACGTTGGATCCCCATAGGCACAAAAATTGTGTGATTTACAAATAGTTATTCTGAGTTTTGGTGTTCTTTGTGTTTATTCTATGAATGTTTGTAAATTTACCCGTGACACAGGATTTATATGTACCCGCGAGAGTTGTCTGTTGAAAGAAGAAAAAGAAAATCTATTTCGCCATCCATGTAGTCACAACAACTAGCAGTAGCAAGGCTTTCATTTTAATCTGCTGCTTTGTATAGAAACGTTCCGCAGCTCTTTACAGTATGAAAAGTGTTCGGCTATAGTCCACCATGCTGACTCAGTGCGAATTGACTTCACATATTATATGCAAAAATATTCGGAATTACTTTCACAAAATCAGGTTTCGCTCACTATATGTTTTATAGCTACGGATAATTAGCTATTTAATATGTAATAGCCAGGAAAATCTAGAGGTGCACGTCTTTGGCTTGAATTCAAAACTTTTGGCATGTTAGATCAACTGTCTTCTATCTAGGCTTTAACTCTTAATCATGTATACCGCATATTTTATAAGAAAAAGGATATTAAAGCATATTCGCATCGAACTCAATGTCCTTAACGAGACAGACTACATCCATGTACAAACAGCTTGAATGTCTTTCACATAGTTCTTGTCACCGATTCCGTGCTCATTAGGGATGTGTGCCCCACTACCAGTATCATTACTATCGCATCAACGATCTATAGAATTTCTATTTCCATTGAACGTTATTGTTGGCAATCTGAATCTATTTTTAGAGTATACGCACCAATGGTTTAGCTGTGAATCAATATCGAAATGAATTACGTGATAAAATTTTCTTTTTGCAAATGGAATGACCGAGCTTTAGCAAAGAATAAAAAGACCAAAGATCAACGTTTAGTCATTGAAATTAAACTACTACATACGGATTTTATCGCGTTGTTTATTTAACACTCTATTACATAATTTAGAAACTATTACACTACTATATTACTATTAAACTTTACTAATTTTAAGCTAATTAAAATAATAAAACTATTTGTATTTAAGTTTACACTTTCCCCAACGGTTCGGTTGCTTTGCAGCCATGGTCACGGGGAGACTAAGATGGTAGTTGTCTCAATGTTCCAGTGTAGTTATTTCAAAGTACCCGAATATAATTTAATCTTTGGTGTTTCTATTTTCGCAGAATGAGCTCAAAGTATTATGAAGTCTAACTGTGGTTTGCTTCTTCTTGAGTTTGACTATTTGAATTATTGGATCCCAAGCTGGTGGTAGATTCCAACCATCTTTTCTATTGAAATTAGGATGTTTTTTGATTTCAATAGCCTCGCAAATCATCCTTGGCAGGAATCGGTGTTCTTTAGCGAGAATCTGTGGTTTGTCAAATCTTAGGTAGTGGTTGGTCCCCTGTTGCACATGTTCACACACAGCAGACTTCAACGAGCGTTGATGTTTTACATCAGCTATGTGTTCTTTTATGCGGGTGCCTATGTTTCTCTTGGTTTGACTAATGTATGAGAGTTTGCAGTCACAATCTATTTTATAGACCCCTGCATCTTGTAAAGGTAGTTGGCACTTGACGGATGGTAAAAATCGACTTATCTTCGTTGGCGGCTTGAAGTATGTGTTGATTGAAGCTCGCTTCAAGATCTAGCCAATCTTGTCAGTGACACCCCTTACATAAGGCAGTATAGCAGGCTGGCGCTCGACTGTGGCTGGCATTTCTCGGGATCTGTGACAGCGGCGCGGCTGTTGAAGCTTGTTGTCTTACAGTACTTGCTTGACATATTGAAGCTCGGCGTCCAGGTGTTTCTTGTCACAGACAAGCTCCAACATCTGAACAATATTGGAAATATACTGACTTTTTGACAAAGCTCAGGTGGTATAAGACAATCACGAGGTGGTCCCGGGTTTCCGAAAGGCATACCATCACAAAAAAGCGTAACACACTTTTTAATTTTGACACGTTGTTTAAAAAAACTGCTACCGAAGTTTAGACGTAATGTACAATAGGTTATCTGCACTCACAATAAGCACCACGATAAAATAAAAAATAATATAAATAATTACTGTTACAAACAAATGCAAAACGTTTATGCAATTCTACGTGTTAAACTTTATCAATAACGCAAAACCGCTAAACGTCACTTAGCTCAGTTATGTAAAACAAGTAAAAGTTTTGTAAAACAGCTAATTCGGCAATCCATCTGTGGCATTGACATTGTGTGTCCAATGACAACTTAAGATTGCACCGAGCGTAAGACGCGGTTGGACTGAATTAAAGAAGAAAGACTGAATGAAGGAAAATTCAAAACGGCGCGCGGCCGCCATAATAAAATTGTATGGAGGATTAGAAGTGCTTTTTTGATAAATATGTATTTTTATTGTCAACCAATAACTTTAATATTTGGGACGGACAAATTGTAATATAACTATATATGTTTCGTTTAAGATTTAAAATAGGATAGATTTCTAATGTTATAATCTAAAAATCACGTAACACGAGCTTACGTTTTTGCATTTTTTGTGCAAATTTACGTAATTTTGTAGGCGAAAATTTATTTTAAGTATTTTACGCGGAGTAATTGTAAACACATTCATTGTTATGGTAAATGTATATTTTATATTTGTATTAAACAAAAAGTGTTGATTTTATCAACTTAACTGTGACCGCCTGTTTTGGCACATTTCGGTCGGCGCAGTCTTAATGTCCACAAAGGTTACCATAGTCAAGTGTAGTAACTATCTATTCAGTATCAAATGTAGATTTCCCCACGCTAATAATCATATAACCATATATCAAACTTTTCAACTCAAATCTGACGTCCCAACTTTTCTACACACCGTGTTATGGAAACCATATCATTTTATTACGACATAACTTTCCCCATCCTGTGCTACCCCATAGTTGTCGATTAGTTAACAACTCTTATGATACACCCTTTATTTTAAAGGGTGATTCGAGCTTTTTATTACACATATTATCGAATAAAGTTTTCGGAATATCAAGAAATCTTTTGAAGTTAATGGCTTAGAATCTCTATTCAAATAGTAAAGATGTTTTAATTAAAACGAGTTGTACATTTAAATCATAACTTGAACTTGGATCGATACACATAAATTCATTCGAATGAGTTTCGAATACATTTGTACAGTGCGATACTAATTCTGCAGATCAAGCATATATAGGTCGTACTCATTTATAAGATATAATTCCAATGTAATTCAAATGCAATTTTTAACAGATACTCCTTGGTCATACACATATATGTTTTTTAATCATATGTATAGGTTTTAGTAATAGTACTACTAATTAACTCCCACATTAAGTGGCTTTGCACAACTATTTGTTCCTCTGCAACGTTTATAAATGTTACTTTGTGACATACACCAATGTTGCCTGTAACTATAAAAAACTTTGTGACGGCGCGTATCTGTGAATATCCTAACTAATATTATAAATGTGAACGTAAGTGTGTTTGTTTGTTACACTTTCAAGCCTTAACTACTCGATCGACCATCAAGAAATTTTACATACAATTTGTCAGGAGTACAGAAAAGGACATAGGATCCCTTCATCCAGGAAAAAACTATTTCCAAGCTATACACACAAAAGCTAGTATTATAATAAACTCTATAATGTTAACATCCACTTTATCTATCATAAAGTGTGTCAATAAAACCAATAAGCGATCGATCCCTTAACCTCGCGCCCCACGCAGCCACGTCACAACAGTTCGACAAAATAAATATCGCCACGTGTAACGAACACGAGGAACACCCATTTCCGACACATTTTCTTTCTGATTCGACTTTTTGTTTTGTTTCCTTTATTTCAGATGTTGATGTTGATGTTAGTTTGTAAACAGTTATGAAAGAAAGCTTTTTAAAAAAGGAAAGTTTTGATTATGTGTGTAAAAAGTATGAAATAGAATTTATGTTTTGATTTGGTATGTGTGTTAGTCGTTTGCTACAGTATAAAAATAGGATCCGGTTTTTGTATTATGTAGTTCAACACAGATATTTTAACAGTAATACGTGCTTATTGTGACGTCACGTTTGAGTGTAATGGTTTATTAGTTATTTTATTGTTTCATTTTTTTTGTAGACATCTCCCACACTCGGTTTAAATTCTGTGTCGCGAGTCACGAGGGACTTTTACTACTAACATTTAAACAACGGATACAAAGAACATTTAGACTCGAACAACCATTTGTAGATCACTAGTCACAATAATTAGACGTAATTAAATGCCTAACATATGCCTATATACCTATGTTGATTAAAGCATTACACAGACACTTAGGTACATTATTTTATACTAAGGTTAAATAAAGGTATAGTAATATGCAAGTTCGGGTCATAGTAAGTAAAAATGTATAAACTCTGCCTATGATTTTGAATAATAAGGTTGAGTCTCGTCTAGTAGGGGAATAAATGTGAAATATGTACCTATAAATATTATCCTCCACAGCAAATTGCAATGACAAATCTTTAACCTTGACTTAAAAGCTCAGACTTCTAAGGTTATTTACGTAATGTCAGATAAACAATTATGATAGTCTCAGAAAATTCTACCTCTATGCAAATAAACCACAATTTCTATTCCGCCATATTTAAATTTCTGTTCTACTTCAAGACTGTCTCCAAAGATTTCCCGCGCATAAAATACACAGAATATACATAACACATTTTTCCCGCCACAATACACGTGAATGCTAAGCATAAAGAATGTCTCAAGGAACTGAAATTGCTCTCTCCGACAAGAAAATATTGTAGTAAAAAGAAAAAGAATAAAAAAGTTGGATAGGAAACAAAAACAATTCAGTAAGTGCACCCATACACGGCATTGTCACACGTCAGACGGGTCATGCGATACAACCGCACAAAACGCGCACAAAACATCTATTGTGTCGTGAATGGGGTGCTTTATACCGCACGCGGAAGCAAATTTTTTTAAGAACGCGCTCTTTTTTGTGTTTGAAATGTGTCGAGAGAGGTTAGAGGTCCTGTACGTTATTTGTTGCTGGCCAGTAACAGAATTTAGGCACTCGTATTTTTTCAGCTGTATCGTTGTTTTAGATTAGGAATTAAACATAATTAAGAAGGTATGCAAATTGTTAACTTATTTGGTAGTGATATATGACAACACACCTTTTTAAATACGTGTGTTGTCATACTGACAAGTATTTTAAAAAGGTTTCGATTGGTAAGTAGTTGGCACTAACAAATAGTTTTAAGTTCAAATTCAATTCGTCAATGATATCACTATTACGTAAATTGACTTCTGGAATAAACATTTATCTTATGAAGGGCAATAAATCTGTAATTGTTTGACATATACCTATTATCTTTACTATAACGGGGAAGTATTTTTAGGAACAAACATTTTTATTATTACTAATCGATTATTGAGTTTCTGAGTCTGGGGCCTAGACGCAATACTTTTTCAACGTGTCTACATGTAATTAATAATGACTTACTACTTGCAGAACCCCTTTTGAAAAGCTACACAGCTTGTCTTTTATGAAATTTTTATTTAAAACTTGACATTGTCATTAGTGTCACAACTGACACTCGTATATTTTATCTGTGTTGATTTAGACTACCATAGACTAAAAAGAATTAGCCAAATGTTAATAAATAACAAGGTTCCTATATATTACACGGAACCCTAAATATCCAATGTGTTCTGGGCACCGCCGTGTGAATACTTTTAAGTATATTGCTGGCGTGTGTTTTACTTTTTTAATTTAAATAAATGCGTTCTTTTTTTGTTATAAAAATATTTGAATGTGGAATCCTATTGAAAATATTATTGTATGCGTTAAGACTCATTTTTTACTTAGTTTTAGAGTACACGAGTAAGTATATTGTCAGATTATTTGTTATAGAAAGGGACTCTTCAACTGTGTTATGTAGGGTTTTATTACATGCAATAATATAATATTTATAAGCTTACGATTTTATATTCCTGCAAGAATTAAGCCTCGTATCCACTAGGCAACATTTGGCGCACGACATGTTGCACAACATGTTGTTCAACGTGTTGAAAGTCAGCGCGGAACTTTTGTTTAGCAATGTTGTCTGTCTACACATGATTTTGCTTGCATCAGTCGTCGACAACATGTCGCCAGAGGAACTAGTGTTGATTTCAGCGGCTTCTACACATCTCCACTTGTCAACATTTGATGTTCAACTGCACTTGCACGGAAATGAACAACAAGCCGCACGTCATGTTGCGCGTCAGCTAGCAACGGCGTGTTGTTGTGCAACGTTGATGATCTGTTGAGCGTCACGTATTGTGTGTCAATTGTTTCCTAATGGATACGAGGCTTAAGTATCACACCCACACTCACATCCACAAACCATGTGTCTATGTAGCAAGACTATTGCCATTTGCCATCCTCAGCGGCGTTACTAAAAATAGCTGTTAGTCGATTGCAAACAAAAGAAAGTAATATCAATCTACTTTTAATTACTTTCATTACATTCTTCATGTATAGCCTAGCCTTTTCTTCTGATCTAAACACCTACCATGAACCTTTGCATTGCACGAAATATTAAAAGTACACCTACCGTGTAGTTTATTGTAGATCTGAGGACAGAGAAACTCTATAACACTACTCTACCCGGGAATCAAAATATCTTTACTCATTTAGGTCACAAAATAACACTTAACGTCAAGACTTCAATTGAACCCGAGAACAGCAGTCGCATTTATTATCGCTGTGTCTTCAAGGCAATTTAGCCAAGCCGAGAACAAAATCTAGTATACTACTAGTATACCTACTAGATTTTGATCACGGCTCCGCTCGCCTAAATGTAGGTTAGGTTAGATTAGAAATTTCTGGATGCAAGGTACCCTAAGTCCTTTTCTGTTTCCTCGAGAACGTGTATGCGAAATTTCTACAGCAATAAAACTCACATCCGCATTCATAATATTAGTTAGGATACTAATAGAGCAGCGATAGCTCAGTAGGTCTAATAGACTGCAATGCAGAGGGTCTCGGGTTCGAACCCACGTCGCGCGCGCACCTCTGACTTTCGGAAGTTATATGACTTTTCGAAATTATGTGCGTATTGATTGACAATTATCGCCTGCTCCGTGACTCGGAGAGCACGTTAAACCGTCGGTCCCAGCTGCCATGAACATCTATGGCAGTCGGTATTGGGGAAGTCGACACAAAAGATCCCACTGGGTCGAAGTGTCGCCGGTCTGTACTGACTGGCCCCCCACACAAGATAAGATAAGATAAGATAGGATACTAATACTTACCCATACCCATACTTAGATGTAATGTAAATATGATACATCTCTGCTTATCACTCAGAGCTTTATAAGCGTGATGCTTTATTTCGCTTATCAGATCTATTATTCCAACCGTGTTTACAGAACTTTATATTACCACTGCCGCTAACATTCACCATTATACATCGGCTGCCAATATTAATTTCCTCTCGTTATTTTGTTTACATTGCCGCTATTATAAAGTAGATGGTACAATAAATCCGTACGTAGCTGTCAGTGTAAAAATAATATTGCGTATCAGTTCTGTTTTGATGTGTCAGTTGAGTGGGTGTTGGCACGCGACTTAGGGTTCATCCTGTTTAGGGAGTTCACCACGTCATTTAATTTATTTTTTTTAATTATTTTTTTGGCAAACGAGCATATGGCCAGTCTAGTAAGCAGTTATTGTAGCGTATGCTGCTTGTAAAGCCTGGGATATGACATATCATGACTTTCGGAACAAATATTACTGGACGTCAGCTGACTTACGAGAACCAGATCTCTGGAGTTAGGTTGGAGAAATCTGAGATTTGGGAACAAGACCTGTCTATAACTGGTCCCGGAAGGTGCTCACGGGCACTAGAACCTACAGCGGCTCCCACTATTATAACCGGACGGTTGGTGTAGGGGAACGCTATATCATAAACTGGACTAGTCGTAGAGAGAGGGGACTGTCGTCAGCCGACAGCTCAGCGCTTTTTATGAGTCTGGAAGCTCTACTCTCCACATAAACATGGTTGTTCGGCAACGACTCGCAGAAAGGGACTTTGGAAACGGGCAGCATAAAATCGATTGCTAAGATACGATCTCTGCAGAAGCATTTTAGAAGACATTAAAAGCTTAAGAGAAAGGACCATACTGCAATGATTAAAAAAGTATTTCACATACATACGCATATATTATATCTGAAGGGGTAGGCTAAGGCCTACATTCATTATTTCAATCAGTTCCTACGTAATACGGGGGGAGCCTATTGTCGTTTAGCGATCTATCAAAATTCTAGTCTCCGTGCTGCTCCTTAGATTTGTGAAGTAAAACTCAATAACACTTTCAAACAAACCCAAGCTCTCATGTACAGCAGCCGCATTTAATATCGATACGTCACCGGTACCTCGCTCATTAGTATTATTTTTATTAACTTAATATTTAAACTTAATAAATACGAGCAATATTTATTTATTTCTTCACCTTTATATTTTGCTAATTGTGTATCAGTTGGTATAAAACAAAGACCAACCAAAAAAGACCAAAATGGAAACAGACCGTCGAACAAGGACGCTCAAGGCGTGGCTTCGGTGTCCATTACACCTTAACTGATATCGACAGCTCAGCTTATGGAGTCGGCTCACGATTGTTTCATGTATTCTTATGGTAATGTTTGGTCCAAGGAAATTTAGTGTAATTGAGTGACGGCTACGACGCGCCTAGAAATGGGCGTTAGGAAGGTGGTATGTGTTGATAGGTTTTATTTATAATTATAATATAATATTCGTCTAGTTTATAAACTGTTCTATTGCTGGGCACATGACTCTCTGCTACTAAGCAGAGAATAGTGTGCCCAGCAATAGTTCAGTTTGCCAGTCCCTTTTTATACTAATAAGAAGGGACAGACATATTTGTCCACGCTGGCCCGGTGCGGGTTGATATAATTTATATACGTTTGAGAATATTGAGGAAGATTTTCAGACATGCAGGTTGCCTCGCGGATATCTTTGAGAACATTATGAAGGATTTTGAGACGGTTTCCTCGCGATGTTTTCCTTAACCTTTAAAGCGAGCGATAATTAACTATTTAATATAACTTTAAAACAGTAAATTTGCTGTATCTTAACATAGGTAAATAACTAGCTACCACTAAAAGCTTTTTCGACATAGCTTTTTTAGCTTAGTGTAGTTTAGGTTACATTATTTCACTAATGAAAATTAGTGAAATAATTTGCAGTATCTAGGAGATTCTGGCAAATCTTACACGAACAAGCATACAAATTTACTTACTAATATTATGAATATTAGTATAGATACGATCTAACGACGCCATAGTAAAACTTGTTTACTCGTTACGGTCCTGAATTATGACTACACCTTACTCTTACACCATGTAAACATAAAAAATAAAACGTACAGCAATATAACAACATAAACAAACAATCCACGGTTAGTAGCGGGTAGAAAACAAAAAAGCTTTAAGAAGCTGTCTTGTCGAGTATTTCATAAAGACAAGGGATGGCTTGTCTCAAGTACTAGTCTGCGCTCAACTCACCATTGTTACACGCAAATGAACAGGTATTAAAAATATAATTAGGTGGCCACTTCAACAAGACATTTTGTTTAGACTCTGATAGGTAATTGGGTAACCAATATCCTTTATTTTAAACTGCAAGCTAACTATATTCATACATAATAATTAAAACTTTGGACGTCTACGTTCGTTAGCTTTTTTCAAAGGCTCGAATTGTCAGGCAAGCTCGGCATATCCATCGAGTCTTCTCTTGTGACGAAGAAAGCATAAGACGTATTCCCATATGTAAAAAATGTATAAAATGTTTTAATTTAGGTGCCATACAAACATATGGCTCACCTTACGGAAAGCGGTTGCTGTGGCCTATGATAGCTTGCAAAAAGAGAGATATATTATGCAATAAGAAAAGGAATGTAAAAATTAGGTATATGAGCCTTCTGCGCTCTCTTTAGCAGTGAAATGAACAAACACTTGTAAGACGGTGGCACATCTTACATCTGGATCCCCAAATAATAGGTAAATGGCGAGAACTTTGACATATATATAATATCTAGTCGCTAGAATCATACTGAGTGTTGATTATCTTTATTGTTGTGTTCTATTTAAAATGTTACATATAAAAAACTTTACGGAAAATATTTCTATACGGATACATATGGTAGCCTACTTGCAGGATGGCTGAAGCTAGAAGAACTGAACGAGCTCTGAAGTTGTTGGATTCTCTGTGTGACACTTGAATTCGATCCCATGATATGCATCAGGCTTTCCAAAGATAATTGTGTGTGGATAAATGATTAATTATCTCTTGCTTTAACTGTGAAGGAAATAAGGAAACTTTTATAATTCCTGAGAATACTCCACCATGTTCTTGATGTGTTAAGTCAGTAGATAGGACTTAAACCTTTTCATACTGAGTAGAGACCTACAGCCAGCAATCGAACAGTTTACCAGTACTGATATGATTATTAATATTACTTACTAATAGAATGCAAAACGCTACATGATATCCCTTAAGTACACAAGCTAGATAAACGTAAACGTATTATAATACGTCAAATGCGACAAACGAAAGTTTGATACCCAAGTCAAACGTTTTCGAAAATTAAGACGTTAAACGAAGTATGAAGACAAAAACAAATGGCAATGGCATCCCGTTCTCTCTTTTTATTTTATTACGTATATAATTACAAATCTAGGCAATTTTAAAGCTACTTATTGTATTAACTTCACAGGCCAGGATCCTAAAAAAACATAATTTAACTGTCCGTACCTAAAACAACTAGTTTCTTGAATACGGGAACCGGCCTTAACAGCTGAGCCATCGATACAGCCAAGTAACATATTTAACCTATATATTAATACGTGAAGCAAAAACTTTGTACCCCTTTTTATGAAAATTGTGCAGACTGAGGAGTATGAAATTTGGCACAAAGTAATAAAGAAAAAAGAAAACAAAGTAGCAAGCTTAGGAATATCGTCAATGAAAGAGTATAGTCAAGTAAATAATAATTTGTTTGAAAAAGATAGGTAAATTAACCTGTATAACCTTGGTGAAAACTAAATGAAATGTGATTATAAGGGTAAAGTTATAGACGTATGGTCGAATTTTGACCAGTGAGCGACTGCTAGTAACTTCTAAAATCTCATACATCTATTTATTAATTATTTTATTAATGAAGACGCTTAACACTGTTACGTATTCCCTATGTCGCAAAGATATTTACAATCATTAAAACAATGGACACGAAGAACGCCGGACACCGAAATTTGGATATCACATAAACATTTTGTACGATTCCACATACGAACTCACAACCCTCGACACACTAGCATTAAAACCACTACGTCATCCATCTTCATACTCTACCCCAAAACAGTTAAACTAAAGGCCACTTAGTAAGTACTCAACACAGCATACAAAAATATCATTAGAGTAGCACAAGATAAAAGGGACCACTCAAAAATACAATAAGACAATATCCATGTGTTGCTATATTCGTATTTCATCGTGTCTTGCGAGCCTCTTGTGACTTCATTTTACCTGAGACGGGATTTTTGCATGAGTAGCCGCCCAACCCCACTCTCCCTTTAGTGTAATGATGACATCGATAAAAGTTCACGTTAATATTTCGACTTGTATATTTTCTGAATAAGTAAAAACCTTATGATCATTTCAATGTTCGTTCATTTGAATCACGTTATATTTAAACGGCCAAAACTCAGTGGATAACACATCAGTGTTGCGATCAAGAGGTCGTGGTTTCGAATTACACCCGATGCTTTACCGACGTGTACGCACTTCTAACACAAGCATTTAGCTGGAAAGGTGAACAAGAATACTAGTAATTTCTAACACAATTAGTGAGATATCTTTATAAAATAATATCATCAATAGGCTATTGGTAAGACAGCAACACAGACCTCAATCGCACGACATCCGACTTTTTCGATTGCTGTGTGTGTAAGTTTTATAACATTCTTTTTATCGGTGAAGGAAAATATCATGACAAAACTGACGCTTCTGAGAGCTCTATTAATTAAAAATGCATGAGATTTGCCAATCCGTGCTGAGCCAGCAACATGGAATATAACCTAATCCTAATACTTAGAAGAGGCCCGCACTAAAAACGAGGTCAGTTAATAAAGAGACCTGTCATTAAAGTCATAACAATATTTGAAATTCAAACACTTATAATATCATACATTATAATGCGCCTATTTAGAAGATGCTACACATGCAAATTTTTGTCTATAATATTATTACTTTGTAACCCAAATTGCTAGTAATCTTTAACAAATACAGCATTTTAGTAGCTGACAAAATAAGAATTCCTAAATAAGCAATATTATGCAGCTGCGCTTTTTGAAATGGTATCAGAAATAAGCGTATAACGCTAACGTCGTGTCACATGACATCGGAAAATACGTTATTAAAATGCTCGTGACACATTCAACTCGTGAGCTCCCAAGATTTATATTATGCATACATGATCTTCGTACTCCCATAGCTCCTTCGTTGTTAAGTGCATGTTGCTTTCTGTGTTCAATTCTGTGGGAATAGAAGCCTTGGGATAATAAAAATACAAGCGAAGTTATATAGTGATAGCTTCGTCTAGCTTTTGTATTATCTTATATCTATCGAGTCAGAAGATTATTTTTGTGTCTTTGTGAGATTCCGTTTTAAAGTCAATGAAATAATCTATTTCATTATAATTATGTTTTATAATAGGTATAAATACTTAAAGTTTTTTTAAATAACTGTAACAAGTTTTCTAGGTAGATATCTAGGGTTCATACATGGTTTCTTTTTAACTTTCGCATTTATTTCAATATTTCTTATATTTTTTTATGAAATAAGTTCTGCGGGTAGATTAAAATCTAAAATAACTTTGCATCCTATTAAACAATGCAATATTTAAAAAAATCCTTATCTAATAGTTTGGACGTTTAAGTATCACTATATTATGGCGCTGTTTAATCTGATAAGTCTTAGAATACCAGATCTAATTAAAAATATTTTATGTCTAACCAACGGTGTGCCGTTGCGACTCAATAAGTAAATGTTTTGTTGCGGTAGCGAGCAGCTAACTCTACAAAACTTCGAACTAAAGTTAAAATATCAAAGTCTATTGGACTTTAAAAACTTTAGCATTATTTAAAAACTACCGTCATATTATTATATCGACAAGAAGCATCGATAAGACAGCCAGTCCGCTCTCAAACGTCTTCAGAGCACATTACCCGGTGAGATGCCGACCGCTGAAACCAAACCTATTTAACTTCACTCGAGTACGTAGTGCAGTAATCTTGGCTTCAGATTAATCCTAGCTCATATTTTTAAAGTGTCTATGAAAACAATAACAATATTTTCTTAGTTTTTAATGAACTGCTTCAGGCTACCTTTGCTTGAGTTGTTTGAGAATCTTGATGTGAAATAAATTTATGTCTGCAGTAAAAAGGAAAAAGCTGTCTTAAGAGGTACTATTCAGTGGTAGACGGACTATTTTTGGAAAATACAAATCCTTGAGTTTGAACTGCTCTCTTACGGATATGAGTTCATATTTTGGTGATATCTTTTTTATTACGCTTTGGAATAGTCTTATTTATGCAAGCAAGGTAAAGGCAAATAAACTCGTTTGATGGTGAATAAATACCGCCGATTATTGTCACTTATTCTAGGCTAAATACCTTAAAGATCAATGCTACTAGCGATTCAGTTCAGTTTAGTTGTCTCTATTTCTCATTACGACTTTATACGTCATATACAAAACTATACACTAGTATTTATTATGAACACATGCTCAAAATCGCCAGTTGTATACACGTGCTTGTTAAGACGTGTCCTCACGTAACAAAATATTTCATAGGTTTCAACCCTTCAATGTTCATATTCATCACATTTTGATTAGTGCCTACATACACATGCAGAAATTAACACAGTTGCACACGTATTACATCGTTACCAAAAATCCCCCGTCAATTTTGCATACGAAACGCATTTGCAGATAATGAGTTAAAGGAAATTGTTAGCGGACCGCTTTATTTGCGTATTTTCGGCTGTCTACCCACCCCTTTGTTTTTACGCGTGTGTGTTTTGGGAGTCATTAATTTTTTAAGCTTCAGAGGAAATGAGAGGTTTACTTAGTTAAGGGCTGGTTGGTTTGGAAATGTTTCATTCGGTTGGACGTGTGTGTCGATTTTTATGAACTGAAGTTGGAAACTTTTCACCTGATTACGTTACAGCAACAGCTATGCTGTTGTCTCGAATTCGATGAAATATCATACACCTCTTAGTATTCGAAGAATTGTATGTATCGTAACTAATATTATAAATGCAAATGTGCGTTTGTTTGTTACGCTTTCGCGCCTTAACTAGTTGACCGATCATTATGAAATTTCGCATCTACGTTATCAGGGGTTTAGCAAAGGATATATGGTACCTTTCATTCTGAAAAAAGCAGTGATTGCCTCGGGAACAGTACTTTTTTCATATAGCAATTTATTGACAAAATTTACATTAATGCGAGCGAAGTAGGGAAAAACTTAGTTAATTTTATAAAAGAGTGGTCTAACGGAAAACATCTCGGGTAAACCAACATATCTGAGAGTTCTCTAAGATGTCCCTATGTAAATTCTGTCAAACCGCATTAGGCCAGCGTGGCGGACATGGCCTAAGCCTTCTTATGCAGAAAGAAGGTTAATGCCCAGCAATGAGATAATTTAAGCACAAAGCTATCACATAGTGTAGTTAAAGTAAGAAAAAATGTTTAGAAGGTCTTGCCGTAAAGGATTGAAATAATGAATAGGTACAAATCGCACCCAAATGAGCAAATGTAGTTAGCAAATTTTTTACCGCACTATCGATAATCGACTCTGTAAATAGGGGCACGTTGACTCGGGTGGCATATAAACCAATGCATCCACTAAGTATTCAAAATTGTTCGTTCGCCTCTTGATTGTCATTCCCGTAGCTTGACATTCAGCTATTTGTTTACTCGTTAGAGACCTTTACCACCAAAAAACATAATAAATATTAATTTGCCAGCAAAAATGCGAAAACCACCATAATTCATTACGCAGACACAACAGTTTTACATATCAAAAAGCAATTAAATCATAAAAAAACCAAGTATGTTTCATATTTATAGCTCAAGTTGCAGTTTCCTGGGGAGGTTGGGGGTGAGGGCCCGCAATTAAAATTATAATTTTTGGCAAACTCTTCTGCCCCTTAGCGTATATCTGTATCTTTGGTTTGTCCCGCCGGCGCGGCGTTGGTGAGGGTACACCGGGCTCATATAATTTTCGATGAGACATTTTGTTATCGTGGGGACCGTTCACAGTTTAAGTCCATTTTAGGGAAATTGTTATTGGATTCCTCTGTTAGGTATTTGCCCAAAATAGTAGCACCAAGAAAGTAACCTGGCACTGCATAAACTGCCCATACGACGACCACGGAATTGTCTTATTTGGAAACAGTTGTTTCGCGACTGGATGATATTTGTGTCTGTCGTTTTACGACATACATACTTTCTTTTGTGATCGGATGTATCACAGTAAGTAGTCAAATGTCACAAATATTACACTTATTACGGTACTACAAAAATCAGGCTGAACCAAGTAAATACATTTATAAGATTTCCTTTTATTAGAACACAAGGAACCCGTATTTCCACAACAAATTAAAATCCCATCACCCAATTTATTTCAAAAATAACCCATAGTATCCAATTGACCCCAAAATACTTGTAACAAACCTCGTAAGTCTTATTTAAAAAGAAACAATTGAGAACAAATATGAGGCCCAATCTCAGTGTACATGAAACTTGACTTCCAAAAATACGTATCTTTTTAGATTTGGTCCACCCCAAATGTCATTGTGACGCGAGTGAGCCCTCCCCAGATATTTAAATATTCATTTCTACTCTTTAATTATACTCTGTGCATGTGAGCCAAGCTTTGTTTTTATTTTATTTCTTTGTCTCAATTTAAAATGGATTACGGAATTTCGTTCACTTGAAGTAGTCTGCGTCAGCTTTCTGTAACTGTTCGTATATCATCACAGATAGTTGTGATTAAATCGGCTTATTCTGGTGACTCTCATGATAGAAATAAATAATAGTAAATATTTTATAAACACTATGACATTTATTTTTGTATTTTATTTTAAAAACGGTGTAGTCATCCAGGCAACCTGCATGTCTGAGAGTTCACCATTATGTTCTTGAAGATATGTGAAGTCTGCCAATCCGCACTGAACCAGTGTGATGGACTATGGCCTAACTACTGAGAAGAGGCTCGTACTCGACAGTGGTATAATTATTTACATACAGAGATGATTATAATATTATTATTAACATGCTATTATCTCTTTTTGAATGTTATTAGCTGACACTAACCATTCTTTGTATGCTGCATGCTGTGTAAACCGATGGGAATTTGGATAGCTATGTTTACATAGTTAATGTCCAAAATAAAAATGAATTTTATAAAGGAAAACCCTGTAGGCAAAATTGGTTATTTTATAGGCACCTACCTACTATTCTCGGCATAGCTTTTGTATATGTAATAATTTATAAGTAATTAAGCTAAGATGATAGCACCCGTGGGCTAGCTTTAGTTACTAATAACCCCAGAGAAAAATAAGCTCAAATCAAGTTCAAAGTAATACTTAAGAAAAGTTATTATTATCTTAAAAAAAAGGTAAAAATACGCGGTCACCTTGAAATAAATAACAAGCTAATGTTATTACAGTAATAAGACCGCAAACTGTACCGATACAAGATGCAGCAGACGAGATGCTTTAACGCATATCAGAAGAGGCGTATGTCAGTGGACTAACACAGCTATTTTAAATAAAACTTAAAACACACAACGTAAAGCTATATTTGGCATTACTCTCACACACACACACAACAACAAGTTATTTTTAAATATATGCCATCAGGTTATAACCACTATCTTCGTGACATATTGCCAATAAATTATAACCTGATGGCATATGAATACGCCTTGCCTAATTACTTTAAGAATCAGAATCAAGCCACCGTCTCAAGATCATATTAGTACGTCTTCAACCGAACCAGTACTAAATATAACACTGTATTCAGAATATCGCAAAACCCATTAGAACAGTATTAGCAGTGAACTAAAATTTCCTGCAGAGACGTGTGCAAATTAAATTTCGTTAAACACCTCCGTCACCTTTAAGGTGCGCCTTCATTGCTTCCAAGGTGCATATAAGTAGTACTCATCGGCTAACAATTTTACTCGTAATCAATTTACAGAGCTTCACTTTGCCCCCATCTCCCCTTGCCTGGCCGCTTTCCTACGACAAACGTGGTAGCACCGTGGGCTCACTTGACCAAAAATTTAAATATTAACAAAATGTGAATATAATCTGTTAGCTCACCCTTTCATCATATCCAGGTATGACTATTATGTTTTTCTAAAATATAAATTAAAAGTAAAGAAAATTAAAGAGGGTTCTTTATGTGTATACAATTTCTTTAACACTTTATGTTTGATTTCTCCTGATTGAGTCCTCAATTCGTTTCCTCTAGTAGAAGGTATTTATCAATGCAAATTTTTACTTTTAGGAACTTGTATAATTTTTCTTTATGCCAAATTAAGTAAAGAACATAAATGGTTTGATATGACCACTTACTTTATTGCTTAGAAATTGTCAGCTTAGATGAGCCATATACGTAGGTATGAAAAATCCAAATGGCTACATAATAAACTACCTTTCTACTGTTAGGAACATCACGTGATTCTTTATTTTTGTAATCTAATTTTAGATTAAGCGAAGCCGAGACATATCATTTATCTGCGTCAGAACCCTTTGTCTTGGTGGTCTAGAATGGTCGACTTTGGTAATATATAATAACAATAATTTCATAGTAATGTTAAAAAAAATTGAGGTCACAGGCTAAATTTGCTTACATGTACCTATATGCTTTTTATAGTAAGGCTAATTATATAACATATTCATCAAGGCATCACATTTTTTGACGTCATGAATAAAAAATTGCTGTTTTATATACTTTGTTCAATATCTTCGTCGCTTCAGCACACTGTCCAGTCGGTCGCCATCAAACAAAGTTACGTTGAACCGTGATTACTTTTCCTGCACTGCGCCTCTCGCACTCACTACTGTTTATTGCTTTCGCTTCAATACCTGGCGTTTCTACTATATCTTGATATTCACTGAGTTTTATTTACCTGAGTATTGCAGAAAATCAGTTACAGTGTATTTTTATTTTACAGTTGATTGAGTTTTAAGTGACCTATTTAAAATGCAACATACTTTTATATAAATAGTTTTGATGGCATATTACATCTTATTGATCATTCATTTGAATGTAACACTGATCTGTGACGTTACATATACACCGTTTAAACTTACGATGTATGTCGTGCGATATATTTGACGCGACAAATTGTTTGTTGTGTGAAATGTTTGAACATGCATAATTGGCACGCGTGTTTGACACGAACTGAAATTATAGCGCGTTGTCTTGTCAGAATTAGTTCAATTATAAATTAGCTCACATCGTTTTATTACTGTTGTTATTATATACATTTACAGACTTATGCTACTATATCTCAGCACGGGTTTGTTGTTTTGTTCTTATATTACATCATGTTTTATAGAATACTCTCTATTAAATAAAATTATATAATTTATTAATTTTAATTACTTTTAGGGTATAATCGCAATCTATTTGGTTTACAACTTATAATACAGCATTCATAATATCATTCTCTCGTTGAAAAAAGTTTGAAATTCAATAAGTTCGGTTCTCAAACCAACGGAAACGCTATAAGATACGCTTTTGGGTCTGATACACTTCTACTAATTATTTGGTTTTAACAGGCGCGGGTATAGGTGTATGTTTTAAATATACGACCTCTTTAATGTCTCAATAACTCATAGCATAAAATAAACCACAACAAAATACGCAGAACTAGTTTTATTTCAACACGACCATCTTAACCTTCATGAACAATAGACTCACAATGCTGTTTTATATCAAAACCCATTAACTCAATACATATTTTATCTACGCCAACATCTTCTGTAAAATCGTTAAATCTGTTGCCTACTTTAATAACCTGTTTATTCAGGCAACAATATTTGAGTCCATAAAAGCTTATAACAGCTCATAAAGACTTGATACACACGTAAACAAAAATCCATTATTATTCATCTACGGACTGACGTGGCGAAGTCAATGTCTATCTTCTTTCTTTTATAATTATTCAACGTACCTCCTTGTGGGTGGGTTTTGCCCCATCCTCCCCTAAGGGTGGTGCGATAGAGAGAACGTCTTCGGTTTTTGCGGGGTTTGTTTCAAGTTTTTTAGGGGGTAAACCCTTTCCTGAACATGACAGGAATTGGATCATTAAGCAGGCCTAGCTAAGCTTAATGCTAGCACCCTCGCGGTTTTCTTATACAATCTTATGAATAATATATTTTAAGTGTTATAGTTATATTTAAACGATGCGGTACTGGGGGAATATTAAAACGTGTAAAAGTTGAGAGTAGGCAATAGCTATGATAATTAAAATTAATTATAAAAAATAGAGAGTTGGCATAATTTCGTGCATAAAACGTTATAGTATTGATATAATGGTGGCTGATATACACGATGTTGCACTAAAACTGCTTATAAGAGAAAATTTGTAAGTTGTTATACATTTTTTTATGCTATGTTCGTCGCTAATGCGCCAATGTGGTGACAGATTAAAACGGGCGTTTTTTATAATATATTTTGATATGTAAGTTAAGATAAAAATTAATGTTTTTCCTCTGAAAATGTTTCTATTTAAATATCTTTAAATCAATATCTAGTAAAGAATATTTAGATGAGATGTTTTTTGATATGATATTGTAATTAATATATAACACCAGGTATCTTTCTTGTTTCACGGAGGACTTTAGAAACATCGGATATAAAAACACCAAGATTCGTAACAACCTTTTTTGGATAAACCAATTTTAACTTTCGGCTAGGATTCAAGCCAGCTACACTCGATGCAGTAACCGTGACGAGGCCACCGCTCAGTCTACTCAACGCACAGGCGGGTCACAAATAACCGCGAACAATACATTTTATACTGTGTCTTCTATTACTGACGGCCTCGATGGCGTAGTGGTTGGTGTAACCGACTGCCACGCCTGAGGTCGCGGTTTCAATTCCCGCACAAGTCAAACATTTGTGTGCATGAACATGGATGTTTGTCTTGGGCTGGGTGTTTCTATGTATAATATGTTATATATATTTACAATAAAATATATATATATATGTTTATCCATTGTCTAGTATCCATAGTACAAGCTCTGCTTAGTTTGGGGTAGATGGTGTTGTGTGTATGTGATAGAAAATTATTATTATTATATATAGAATTCAATGTATTTATATTAACCTATAGAGCCGCAGCGGTACACCGGTGCTCTGACATTATAAATTTTAATTATGTCTGGTATTCTAAGATTTGATAGTTTAAGCAATTTCAATACGCTTAAATAACTGCTCATTTTATATGTAGGTCATACGTCAATCAAACAATGAATGTTCTTTGAATAAATGAGAAATTTTGAAGAAAATACGGTCTGAAACCGATAACAAGTAGTACGAATAAAATGATAACTGTCAATTAATTTGGTAGTTAAAATTAAACTATTTTATATGTATTACGGATTTACTATTTATATACAGGGTGTCCGGTAATTAATGGATAACCTGGAAATGTCTTATAGTGGAACTAACGGCAGTTCAGAAAAAAATATGAAAAAAAATCTATCCTAACTACTACCTGAGATATGGGAATTTTTTTTAATTACCATGTATAACTTTCTTGTATACTACGACCATAAATGAATGAAATCCATCGGTTTTTTGTTGTTTTATTATTAAACACTAATTATGCTAATAGATAGACAGTCAAAAGTATGCTATGCTAATATAGCTTGCACTTTTTAATATATAATTATTTTTTTTCATTTTTTCAGAACGGTCTGTTCTGCTATAAGACACATTTCATGGTTATCCATTAATTACCGGACACTCTGTATATTACGGATTTTATCGCTTTGTTTATTTTGAAACACTATTATTACATACCTTATTTTGGAACTAATGAATTTCACACTATGTACTTATATTATTAAAATTATTTAGATTTAAGTTTACATTTTATCCGACGTTTCGGTTGCTTTTCAGCAGCCATCCTCACGGGAAAAAAACCACCTTTCGCGCAATCGTAAGACAATATTATGAAAAAGGTAGGTTAGATTGGTAGCAAAGCATAAACTCCCATACATTCTCCGTAAACACTTCATTAAAACAGACGTAAGTAGTTAATATGCGTCGGCAGACAATTTTTCTCCCTACTATTAATTTATGTGTCGTGGGCGATTTTAGTCATTGCAAAAACGAACACAAAGGATAGCCAGACTGCGATTACTATTTCAGGATCTCACAATTATTTGTCACATGTGGAGACCCTTACCACAACTATCAGTGCACTAGCATTGGTGTGACAACCATTTATACCACCACGCCCTCCATGACAAATTAGTGATACTACGACAAATTATTATCCTTACTAATATTATAAACGCGAAAGTTTGTATGGATGTATAGATGTTTGTTACTCTTTTACGCAAAAACTACTGGACCGATTGCAATGAAACTTGGTACGTAGATAGCTGGAAATCTGGATTCACACATAGGCTACTTTTTATCCCGATATTTCCAAGGGAACGGGACATACGCGGGTAAAACCGCGGGGAAAACTAGTAAAATAATAAAGAGATTATTGACTCGCTCTTGATGTGGCATCACAGTTATTTTTGTTAGAAAAACGTTACTAGAAATTTGGGTTACAAATTATTTGTATTCTTGTTAATCCCTCCAGCTAAGCTAGAATGCTTGTATTAGGAGTGGGTTCACGTCGGTAGTACTATGGGTAGGATTCGAACCCGCGACCAATCGATCGCAAGTCCAATGCCTTATCCATTGGACTACCACTGCTTAATTTAGGCTGTGTGTGATGTGAAATTAATTAAAAGAGCTTAACCTCAACATAATTTCTAGCCACTAACAGACCGCTACCAGAAACTATCTGGGTTTATTACACTCACTATAATACAATAAATGCGAGTGTGAGTTTATTTGTTACGCTTTCACGCCTTAAATACTCGACGGATTATCGAAAAATTTCACATAAAAGGACAAAGGGTACCTTCATTCAGAAAAATTACCTATTTTCGAAGGATATAAATTATTGACAAAGTCTATAGGGCAAAACGTAATTATTTGATAGATTGATTGAATTGCCAACTATTTTGGCTGTTACAGATTCAACTAACTACTGATTAGTTTGACTGCACGAACGGTGTAGTGGTTTAAGTGGTCGCATCGCCATTGCCGCTGCACGGAGTTCGATTCCGACACCGGACAAACATTTGTATGATCTGCAAATCATTGTTACGAGTCTGGGTGATTTTGTGTCCGATGTTAGAATATTTCTTAAGTGACACAGAAATAATTCGTAATGCGGCAGTTGCCATTGTATCAGTATAATTATAATTAAACTACAATAAATTTCATAAAAAGATATAAAGAAAAATGAGGCTCAATTCAAATAACTACACATATTTGAATCAACAAGTTACTGTTGACCAATGTACAAAATATTGGACTATAGACCGAGATTTCGTGGGTTCAATCCTCATCAATTCCACTAACAATGTAAATCCCTCCTGCAAGCATTTGGTTTAGCTGGAAAGATTAACAACAAAACTACAAATTCATACCGTAAATTATTACTCTTTTAAAAATCTTTTATTTTAAATATTTTGTATCCTTATCATTAATTCTTAGTAAAAAGATACATTACAGATTACAGAATATTCAGTGAGTGCAGTTAATCATAACTATACATACACATAAATTGCTATTTCTAAAACTCATTTCGTGCTAAGCTGCAAAACATAAAAATTGAGTGTTAATATTGAATCGTACGTCATCACTGCATTAAAGTAACAACCATATACGGCATAGGTAGGGGGCACTAGGGCACCACAACTCAATTGGACTAGTATGTAATTTTCAAAAATTATTTAGGTCTTGTATAAACATCACAGCAAGCGTCAATTTAATATCTTATGGGTCGGATATATACTGCACAAGTAGGGGGCATTAGGGCAACATAACTTAAACGGTCTAATGTGGAAATGTCAATGCTTTATCTAGAAAGCCTTGTGTAATGACAAAGCATTCAATTTGTTTATTTTTGGTACGGATATTTGTGTATTGGGTATTACTTGACATGCATAACTAACTCTATATATAGATTAAGCAAGAAAAAAGGAAAGCTAGACAATTATAGTCTGGAATTAAAAATAACCTTTATAAAATTCACTTAATGTTTTTAAAATATAGAACGAAAGTCCTCAGACATCAAACATAAGTTTAATAAAAATATTCGAAGCTTATTGAACTAATATTCATCAATAAAATGGAGAACCGATTCACTGGCACAAAATAAATATAAAAAATAAAACTAAAACATCTGAACTCCATTCATAACTCGATATGAACCCGACCTAATCAATTCAAAAGGGGAAAATGGGGCAAAACGAACATACGCCGACTGCTTATGAAATTATATCGTGGAAAATCTACGGTTGGGAATGTCGAAGAATTATTCTCTTTTTTTTCGGTGCAAGCAGTTCGTCTGAGACTTAAATGGGTTAGAAAATTGAATGAGAGTGTACCCGCAACCGAGTTACGTTTGAATAAGTGTGAGAGCGTATGCGAAGAGGGTACACATCTGGTTTTTATTGAGATGTTTGCTAACTCTGTTTTGTTTTCAGATTCCTTATTGTTTGTTTGCATTGGCTTGTTTCAAGTTGTTTACATTCGAACAGCGCTCTCAAGTTTATGTCACTTAGTAAAGGAAGCCTTCTCCGAGTGTGCAAAAGCAAAGATAGCACAAAATTAAACAAAATCAATATCGATCTTTAGGTATCATTAAACATACCTTTTATATTCACCGTATAATATATATTATATTGATTAAAAAAGAGGCGAAGCATATAAATTTCACCTTTTTACATTATGCTACACAAGGATATTAAATTTATTAATTAAAAAGATTTTTTATAATATGGTTAAAACTGCAATTAATGATGCAAAGAAATATATATGTATCCACATTCCACTAACTCTGATTCAGGACCCACGTTTACTCCAGGATGCAAGCCATTTGTAATATAAACGAATATCAGGCAGATTTTTGTCGAATCGAAGATATGCCGCGAAACCAGTCTATATAGTAAGAAATCATTATCTACATATAAGATCGTTGTATATAAAACAATGATTTACAAAACTTTTACATCCCCAATGTGCTTAATTTTTACAGTGTGCTGTCTATTTAGATGCCTCGATGGCGTAGTGGTAAGTGTAACCGACTGCCACGCCTGAGGTCGCGGGTTCGATTCCCGCACAAGTCAAACATTTGTGTGCATGAACATGGATGTTTGTCTTGGTCTGGGTGTTTCTATGTATAATATGTATGTATTTACAAAAAAAAAGTATGTATGTATGTCTATCCATTGTTTAGTACCCATAGTACAAGCTCTGCTTAGTTTGGGCTAGATGGTGTTGTGTGTATGTGGTGGAATATTATATTATTATATATATTATATTTGTATGATATACCTTGAAACATTACTTATAAGTTATGTTATATAAATATATTAAACAATAATATTAACTCATCAGTAGCTTGCAAATATAGAACGCAAAATATCACAACACAGTTCCACAGTTTCTACTTAAAGAAAAATATTCAAACGAAATAATGATGTGGTACAATATCGAATGCATATTGAACTGTAATGCTCTTATCGTTCGCGTCACTAACGACGTCTACATCAAAGATTTCCATCCACATGTGCAGGGGAGGGACTAATGAAAGAGTCTGATCTGCCGATCCCGCGAAACGTAAAGATAGGAAAATTAAAATGTCTAGACAGCGGCTTCGTTCGACGTTTTGTTTTGTTAAGACATCCCGCTCACCGTAGATTCGTATGTCACTCGCCATTTTATTTATGAGATATGAATTATTTAAATTGAAACTGAGGAAGTTTCCTTGCTGAATAAATTTCAATCCTTACAGTGGACACGTTAAAAATGCTTGCATCTCAAAGAAGGATTTATTTTTAAACTTCTAGCTCTTTGAAGGCAAAAAGCTAATTAAATAAATTAGTGGAGGCTAAAAACGCATGGTCTGAATAAAAGCCTTTAGCGAGTAAAAAGGCAACCATCCAAGACGTTCTCTTCATTAGCGACAAGAAAAGTGATGTCATTCCGTTGTGACACAGCAGCATGCGGAGGGAGGTCTGCTCCCCCCGGCGGTCGCTCTGCGACTGACTTCCACGCGGTTTCCCGTCCCGTCCCCCCTCTCACCCATTCCGAGGGAGGGGGTGGACGGCTTTCTCTTTCATTTTTCCTTCGCTCCTCGGCTCATCCAGTTACATCGTTCTTATGTTTTATTTTTAATTAAAGCGTACGCAAGTCGGCGGCGTAGATCTTCCCCCCTACAGGGTGGCCGGCGGCGGGTACATACGCGGTGGGTGTTGATGATTTTTCAATGGGGAGAAAGAGTTCCCTCATTTTCTTAAGAGAAAATTGCGTTTTGTTTTCGAGTAGTCGAAGTCTGTAGTAATCGTTTTTGTTTTGTGGAAGTTCTTCGTCGTTTTGCTGTGCATGTGAACGTAAATTGTGTACTTTAAAGTTTCGAGTGGAATTGGGGAGAGACGTCGAAGTAGTTAAGGTGTTATGCATGTTTTTTTTTCTTGGTTCAAGATCGAAGAATTTCTAAAAGACATCGCTACTTTTTCTTGAAATAAACTTTATGAGTATACGAACTACGACTTTTGAATTAATTTACATCTTATAAAAGTAAAGTAGTAATAACATACATGTACGAGTAAGTAAAATGAACTCACAAACACACGTATAATGTCACGATATAATCAAGAAACCCGATACTGGATAAAAGCGAACCTTTCATTACGCACAAAAATTACACTCACACACTAACAACACATTATCCCCGTCTCAAAAGTTAATGTAATGAAAAACAAAAAGGGCCAAGAAAAGGGTGCGTTAAGTTCCACCGAAAAACGGGAATTTGTAAGAAGTCCACCCCAACCACCCTTCAGGGAGACACTGCCCCCTCGTGTGCGAAAATAAATTGCCAAGAATAATAATTATAATGAAAGCGAAAGAACGTATAAATTAGTGGGGACGCCTCGAGACTTAAAACGCCAACGTTGTGTGCGTGTGTTTTGTATACAACCGTATCTATGTGTACATACAGAAACAAAATGTATTTCTAATTCAGTTCCTTTTCAATAAACATTACTCTTTATTAAGTCAGAAAATCAAATTTTTGGTACACATCTATCAAATGACGAACTCTTTGAATCACGTGTATGAATTTTATGTCAGTATCTTTCATATATGTATATGTCCTGACAATTCGGATACTTTTATCATCCATCAAAATGTTTCTTCTTGCCATAAAAATCAACAAAAAATCTGATTGAATGTATAACATTCGAGTAAACACAAAACATGGTCACATAAAATAAAACTACATCGCAACCCTAATAGAACACTATTTAGAACCAATCGAAAAAAAACAACACTGACCTACTTTTATAAAAATAGCGGCAAACTAAATGTACTTTTAAATTTTATCACATTCATACTATCTAAAATGATAAACAAAATCTTTCTATAACCAGAGTCTATTTATAATTATAGCGCTCTAATTAATATGTTTTTCGCACAGTGTAGGTACTCAGGGTGTCTGAAACTGAAGGCAGGACGTGACGGAACGCTTATGGTCGCACCACAGTCCTGATTTAGCCGACTCTCCCCTCATTATGACGACGATATTATGGGCGACTAATGGACATTCCACGACGTTTTTACGCTCTTGATTTTACACTGTTGATGGGGGAAAACGGATAATAATTTTAAATTGATTATAGGTCGGAGAGTCTCTGTATTTTGCAGTTATGCTTAAGCGTTTTTCTTAAAGGCGGTCATGTGGAAAAAGGTCGAACCACTTGAGGCTTTTAAACCCCTTTTATAGTTTTCTTGACCTTCATTTTAAAGTGCTCGATCATATTTGTTTTGTATTTGTTTTCATACTTCTCAAGTTACTATAGGTACGTATACAATGTAAGGTTTATAGAAAACAAATCTAATTATTAATTAATAACATATATACATAATATATAAAGTACACATACATAAAACTCGAATACATATTTCTTGCACGATCGCCGGGATGCGAAAAAGGGGGAATGAAAAAAAACTAATTAAAAAAGCAATCAAGGTTTTCTTGACGGCGCTCACGTTCGCCCATATCGTCTTACCCCCCATTTCCTGGGGTGACTTTCCCCCTGGCCCCTTGCTCGCCAACACACCCTTTAGTGGGTGGTAGGGGGCGAGTCGTACTAGATTTACGTAACACGTTTAAAGTGTGTTTTGATGAAGTAATCATCCCATTTCCAAGGACTGCGTTTAAGAATTTTGCGGCACGGACTTACGGCGACATTTACCTTTTTTTTGCCTTCAACTCTTTAAGCCGGATTTCTTAACGAGCCGCCATAATAATTTCTGCGAGTAATTCTTTGGATTGGTCCGCGGAAAATGTATTGGAACCTTTTTTCGTTGATAGCAGTTCTTTTTGTCGCAAAATAATTGCCCGTTTAGAATTTTTAATTTCTCAGCGTTTACATTTTTCAACTTGTTATCAACTTCATTTTATGTCTTTTCTAATAAATGCCAGTGTAAACCAGCAAGATAAACATTGGAAGGCACATTAAACAATATTCAGCCGTAAAGTTCCTATTATTTGAATATCGTGAAAAATAAAATTCTCTACCTACCGTCAAACGCTAATGAAATTATAAATCAATCAAAAAGGATCGCGCGTACAAAGAAGCTTGTATACATAAAGCCATGGCTTCTATATACCCAGTCGAAAAACAGTAAACTAAATCGAATTAAATATATTTGTCTTGGAATTCTCCATAATGTTCTCGAAGATGTGTTAATTCTGCCAACCTGCATTGGGCCAGCGAGGTGGATTTTTGACTGAACCTTCTCATACTGAGATATTCATATACAGGGCTAACATATAAGTTCCAAAAAAACACTCGGCTTTTGTCTTATTGAAGAATTCATTAACTGATACCAAAAATATTTTAATTAATTATCATCGACCTATTAAAATTATTTTTGATAAATAGAGTGCCGAACTAATCTAATAAACGTCAAAAGCAAACTGAAATGCATTTCATGTTTACATTTGATATTTATTTTTAAATTTGGAGGTATATGTTATTTTTTTATTACGAGAATCGATTCCTTGATTACCACTTATTCTACATTGATGATTAAGCGAGGTAATGTTAGAGTTTGCAATATGTCAGATTCTTATTATTACTATGTTAGGAAAGTAAATGAATCTTAGAGTCAATCTCAAACAGACTCTAGACTATTTTGTTGATCCTGTTGCAAAATTTGCGCTTATGTATACGTTCGTGATATTTAAAATAAAGCTGGCTTAATGGAGGATTAATAGGTACAAGTCGATAAAAAAAAATTCTGTAAGCTGTAACTCAAGTTAATAATAATAACAATATTTATTTAAGCATAATCAAATAATAGTACCTTCAGCGAAAGCCAAAGTAACATTTACATCAGCCAAAACAAAACAACGTATCTACTAAATTAAATTTACATAGAGACTGTAATCAAAGTCCAAAACAATTACATTAATTTTATTGACTGCATAACTGACTGATTTCGTTCATACCTTTACGAGGCATAAAATACATTACAACATAATAAAGTAATTGAAATTCCTCGTGTCCTTAAGAATCGTCTTGTCCTAGATATAAGTGGGCAAGACATGATTTTTCCAATCCTTCAATGGAAAGTGCACCTTATGTTTTTGATATTAAGTCGCATTTAGCATGGGATTGGTGACGGTTTATTAAAATACTGTGGCCGTACAGGTACAGAGGTAGAAATAAAAACGAGGCAAAGCAGTTACTTTTATGAGGGCGCGAATAAGATGTTTCGGACTCGGTCTAAAGAATGAGAGGGCAGGGGCGACGCTTACGGGGTAAAGAAACCTAAAGACGTTTCTTGAGCGTTTTTAAAAACGTACAAATGTAGAACCTATTCGAAATCATACAAATACATCTGTGCATTAACCGACAACAGACCTTTATATGAACTATGTTAATATATTGATGTTATATAAGGTAATTAATATTTAGTTTTTTGTTAGTTATAACTTATAACTAACAAAAAACTAAATATTTATTATAAGTTATAACTTATAACTAACAAAAAACTAAATATTAATTACCTTATATAACATCAATATATTAACATAGTTCATATAAAGGTCTGTTTTTCAAACTTTTACGAACGAATTTCAAACTTGAAAAAGGTATGAACTTGTATGAACTACAGGTTCATACCTTTTTCAAATTTGAAAATCGTTTACGGAGGAATATGTGTATTTTTATATACATAGCAAACAGGTGAATATAGAGAGTAAATCTACTTTCTACATAATGTGCTTACGGACACGTAATTTAAAAAAATACTTTAACATAAAAATATAAAATGACTCTTAGGTTGTCATGAATAGATTAATATAATAATTTTAATATAATGTGTAACATTTCGATTAAGGCGAGTCAAGACTTAACAAAGAATTAGTATACTCGTAACAAATAGTTACAATAAAGAAAACGTATTTATAAAATACAATTTAAAGTAATTCTGAATAGTGACATTGGCGTATACTTCACGAAAACGCGCACGCAAGCGTTTAAACCACCAGCTACGCGTTCTCCGTGTGAAAATAATAAAATGCCGTTCCACAGCCGTAACAAGCGTTGTTGGAACAAAGCGGGCGCTCGCTCAAATAATTTGTATCAATTTGTAAAAATGCAGCACCCACTTCTTAACGACTACACCCCAGGGGGGTAGCTGGGAGCCCAGTAACGGTATCTCGGAACGTTATAATTACTGGCGACAGATCTTCACGTCATGCCTTCTTGGTTACTTGAAAGACTGGCTAGGATAGAAAAGATTAAGGATTTTGTTAACAAGCTTTCTGAACAAGTGCTGTAACAACGAGTAACAGATGCGTTGTTCTTTTCAAGCTTAGGATGGATTATTTGATTAGTTTTAATAATGATCCATTGGTACTATAAGTGGAGACTTTAAAATTAAATAAATATAAGTAAAATAGAAAACTTGACGAACAATAAAATTTATTAAGAAAACACGTACTTACATCAAAATATTATGTCAAATATATTTTAATTTGGAATACTGTATGTATACCAAATTAAAATTTGTAAATTGCATGTTTTTGTGTTTGCCAATATAGAACAACATTTTTAATGATTATCCCTTATGCCGACCTTTATTACTCTCATATTATTCATTTCGTATACTTAAATGGTTTAGTAAGAACATAAACAAAAAATACAAATAATTCATAGGTTATAATTACGACAGTTAAAACTTTTAAATATTGTTTAAAAAATATGGTCCTACAAATATGTCTCGAAAAGTTCATTACATAAGTAAGTTATAGAAGTTTATTTGGTTTTAATGATTACTCTACAATATTCACTTTAAGAACACGTGCGATACACTGCAGCGACACAGCGGGCGATAGCGGAACTAATAATGATATTAATAAACATACCTAATCGCGCCATCGTGGGATTCGCTAAGTTTTTCGCTACATAACTTAAAATAATCCAGTTTAATCCTAATATACTTTTAAGTTCATAAGCGATACAACTTTGTTATTTGGCATAATGATATTGGGGCGCAGAGGTAGTGAATGCAATTGCTACACGTGAGGTCTTGGCTTCGAGTCTTACAACTTTTAACTACATTATCAGATTGAAAGCACGTATGTCTCAATGGTAAAAGTGGTCATCCCGATGCTGCTAATTCATATGCATAGATAGTTATATCTCGACACGGTTAAACGTTTGGTAATACTTAAATAGTTGATCTGCCGTCCACAAACTTAAAGGACGTTAAGCCATTTGCGTTCCATAGCACTTGACCTCTTTTAAGATAGTGGACATCATTGGTCCTGAGCTTGGATGCTGTAATTTTCCGTTTTGTTTGTAAACATGGCCATCGACATAAACATAAATTAATAAGCGACCTGCAACTGTAACAATAAAAATATATGGCACTAAGCAAAACACTGCCGACGTGAATGTACTCACAAGCATTTAACTTAGCTAGAGCATTTTGCTTTAACAAGAACATTAGTAAATAATATGAAACAGTAGTAGCTCTATTAATAGGCATTGCACTTGTGATTGAGAGGTCACGGGTTCGAATCCCACCCTCTGCACTATTGACGTGACCCTAGACTCAACACAAGCGTTTAACCTTTTGAACGCCAACGTCGGCTATACTCGACATGCGCAAGCGTGCCCTGTGCGCCAACGTCGTCTATACTCGACAAAAAACAGGGCACAGAAATATACAAAATAAACATATTATTACAAAATAATCATTACTTTTCTGTATTTTATTGATCTAACTTAAGAATTGAATCCCCAATTATTACTTAATTGTACACAGCAAACAAAATTTGCATATTAGTTATTCAAATATTTGATCATAAAATCATTAATATATCGATTTTCGGGCTTGGCGTACAGGACATGGAGCTGGCGTTATGACGTGGCGTTCAAAAGGTTAAACTTTAGATGTTTATAAGAACTAGCGGTCGACAAGTGGTCGAAATCCGACCATAATTCATTTAAGTTTTAAGTTTAATAGTTATTAAGGTTTTATTGTCTATAACTACACCCTTATAATTCCATTTCATTAAGTTACTTACTCCACGTACATATGTAACGATAGTTACGAAGAATTCTACGACATCAACCGAACAATGCCGAAATACTACGAACGCGATTCGACTGCTTGTGTCAAATGCATAGTATAGTTTTGCTCATAAATTTAATGTATTTCTAATGCATATTTTATAAAAATATTAGAGTTCACCTCTCCTTCTCCATATAAACTTTAACTGTGCCAAATTTCATACTCCTCCGTCCGCGCAATTGCCGTAAAAAGCGATTCTATAAAAAGACAACTCCCGCACTAGAAATAAATCTTGTGACGCGGAGGACTTTAAAAGCATTCAAACAACGGACACAAAGAACATCCAGACTCGGAACAACCATTTGTGGATCACACAATTTTTTTTCGCGTGTCGGATTCGAACCCACAACACTCGGCGCAAGTGTTTTTGTGTTTAAGTGGTAAGGCAACCACTTAAACACAAAATTGCTAGCAATAAATCTTTTTTGAAGTACTAGTAAGCAAAAACCACCATATGTAAAATCCCCCAAACAACAACGAAAACAACGCATGCACATTAATTGTAATCGAATGAACCGAAGTTAACCGAATTACGTCCGAACTGATTACGAAGCATTATAGAAAATTACCAAGATATTACTAACACACACGCCACAACGTAATCACACAGCGATTGTTTAAGATAAGAGGGGTTCATGAGACCAACTACACACACGATTTTATTATGCTAATATGTGAAATGAAATGTATTTTGTTGACCAATTTTTCCGACATAATTCGGGTGTTTTGACCTTTGCCCAATTATTTAGTGGAAGTTTAGTGCCTTTTATTTTTGTATTATTAACTGCCTTTTACTTGCTACTTTTTACGCGTGTAATTTGGAAGTAGGTATTACCTATGTGTTTTGTTATTTGCATGTAAGACGATATACACACATTATACTCGACTTGTAGGCGGTTTATGAAAATAAAACAAGCACCAGATTCTAAGCTAGATCTTCAGCAATACCATTGTGATAACCGCATTAAATTTTGTGCAGTAGTTTTTGCGTGATGACGTACAAACATTTAGACAGAAAAAAATCTAAAATAATTGTTTTGGCTTTATAACAGCTATAGATAGCTCCTATATATTTTTATAAATAAAGTTTGTGAAGGGAAGACACTTCACAATTTTTCTTATATCTCATATATATAGACATCGACCAGTTACAATTGGCGTAGTGGTTCATGTAACTGACTGCCACGCCTGAGGTCGCGGGTTCGATGCCCGCACAAGACAAATATTTGTGTGCATGAACATGGATGTTTGTCTTGGTCTGGGTGTTTCTATGTATAACAAGTAAGTATTTACAAAAAAAAAAGTATACATATATGTATGTTTATCCATTGTCTAGTACCCATAGTACAAGCTCTGCTTAGTTTGGGCTAGATGGTGTTGTGTGTATGTGGTAGAATATTATATTATTATTATATGTATAGGTGGATTTGGTACTCGAGTACGTAAATGTCTAGCTAGTAAGCGGTATCTTTAGCATGGAGTAAGGTTTTCGATGATAATGGTTAGTCGTAGTTGATGGTAAAATCATGGTGGCAATACCTTCTCAGCCTAAAAGCAATGCCTTATTCAAATATATGATCCAGAAAGTAGAATATAAGTCTATTATATTCAATCTAGCACTAATATACCTAAGCTCATGAAAGCAAGCGAATTAAACGAATAAGTAGGGCTTTGAGTGCACGAGTATCGCAGTGACTTAAATGGTTGATTTGTTTCTTTGCCATGCGCCGAGTGTTTTGAGTTTGATCCTCATACGGGACAGTTATTTCTGTGACGATTGATCAAAATCTGAAAATACGTTGTGTCCGTCAATTGTATGATTGTAAAGATTTTATTGTATGTATATCATCAATATTAATGTAGGCTCATTTAAACATAAAATAATGCACAAATATCTATAAACCGAGCGGCTACCCAATTTACGTTCGTCGGCCTCGACGGCATAGTGGTTAGTGTAACCGACTGCCGCGCCTGAGGTCGCGGGTTCGATTCCCACACAAGTCAAACATTTGTGTGCATGAATATGGATCTTTGTCTTGGTCTGGGTGTTTCTATGTATACATACATAAATTCACGCCTGTTTCCCAGAGAGGTAGGCAGAGACTACGGATTTCCATTTGCTACGATCCCGACACACTTCTCTGGCTTCATTCACTTTCATAACATTCCTCATATTCTATGTATAATATGTATTTATTTACAAAAAAAAGTATATATGTATGTTTATCCATTGTCTAGTACCCATAGTACAAGCTCTGCTTAGTTTGGACTTGATGGTGTTGTGTGTATGTAATAGAATATTATTATTATATTATTACTACGCTTCTAATACTTTTTTTACAAATGTCCTACGTCGTGTATACGTCATAAAAAAACAATATTGCTTCAGATTTCGATGGACCATATTCGAACTAAGAACATTGCGCAAGTTTATAGGCAAATGACATAGTCAGAAAATTACCTACACACACAAACAAACAAAGTACCAGTCTAAAACGATATTCATTAAGGAAACAATTGAAATCACGTTAGATCAAATATGTCGATACGAGTGACGAACGTTCTCATATCACATACAAACTTGATGATGATTACCTTATAATAGTAATGAAATCGCCAGCGAACTCAGATCTTGGAACAATAGAACATAGATATCAAAATTGAAAGAGCTACCGCACCCCTTTACGTGTTGAGAAAGCAAGGCTACGGAGGAGGCTGGTGAAGAAAAGTTGGGGCTCTGAAGTAATTGGTTTTTTGTTGATGCGGAGTTTTGAGGTGATTCGTGATGTGTATGCAGAAACATAGATATGTAAAATATTTTTAACTAGTTTAACCTAGGCCTGCATTTTTTTATTTACTCTCGATCCATCAAAAGTATATAATCGTAGTGGCCGCCCAGGTGCTCTTAGTGATGTGTTCAGAAGCGCTACATCAGACTTATTGCTGCCCGTGATCCAATAATTAACGCTACCAAACTGAGATTAGAGTTGCGAGCTGCTACTGGACTAGATATTAGAACTCAGGCCATTCGTAATTGTTTACACTACTTTATATTATGATAAAGGAGATCTTACCTTTATATACACGATATACCTTTGAATACACGAGAACGACAGCGACACAGATTGCAGAGGGCCAGGCAGCGTCAAAACAATGAAGACGAAGAAGAAGATGTTTGGCATAATTGTCTTTTCGTTGACGAAACACAGATTAGTACGTAACCTGATAACAGACGTGTCAGATTTTGGAGACGGCCTGGGAATTCCGAAAAGCAAGATCTGCTACTGGAACCGTTCAGCAATCAAATCGGTATCTTTTTGGGGTGGAATAATGATTGGAGCTCGAATGCCTTTGATCCCGTACCAAGGCTCTATGACAACTATTTGTACAAGTCAGCTGTTATTAATGGCATCACCAGACCATTCAGGATAAACTATGGTAACCATTTCGTATTGGTCGATGATAATGCGCTGGCACATCGAGCTCAACGAGTGAGCGCTGCTCTCCGGTAGTACGAAATCACGCGGTAAGACTGGCCTGCCGGCTCTCCGGACTTATACCCAATCGAGCACGCATTAGACGCTCTCAAGCGAGCTGTTTGGAGTCATCAGCCGCCTCCAAGAACTCTGTCCGAGATCAAGATCAATGAAGACACCATTCAAGAATGGGACAGGTTACCACAAGGACTATTGGACAACTTGATCTACAGCATGCCCAGGAGGATTGCCGCATGCGTTCAAGCTAGGAGAAAAGTAACTTTATATTAATATATAAATTTTAAAATAAAAGCATATTAAATGTATAAAATTATTCTTTAAATTACAAAGGAGACGGATACGCTTTCATACATTCTTGGGCCTGGATGTAAAAGGATGAAAGTTGAATGAATTTAGAGCTTATATATTACCAAACCATTTCTGAAAATTATGCGGATTTTGGCAATCTGAGAGCAGAGCTATTAGAGATTTAGTAAAAGTGAGGTTATGCAACAAGTTGACAACAATCTATACTAAACAGCTGATTTTTGAGCTGCGATTGCTACTTTGTTTTACTAGACAGTTATTTACTATATAAATTGTAGTATTTATTGTATTGTATTGAGTGGGAGGATATTAGGAAACTCAGAAATAGATTAAAATATAGGGAAGACAAGGATGCGATGTTTAAAAATAGAAATCACTTTTTTAATAATAATTATCTTTTATTTATCTTCAATTATAATCAGAATATCATCTAAGAAGTACGCAGGTGGTAGATGGCTGACTCATGATGCAAGAGAACGACCACAGCGGAGACATACAGTACGGTGGCCAAGTTGTTGTGGTTCATCAACAGATGGTTGTTGAGCCAAATCCCAACAAGCTTGGCAAATATAGTCACTGCTGTTTAGCTGAAAGATAAGAAAAGTTAAATAAAAAAAATCATGATTACTGTAAAATATACAGTCAGTTTAGGTTTTTAGTTGTTTTTACATGTAAATAATCTTCATATGACTATTATAATATGTTTAAGTTGCTGTTTACCTGAAAGATGAGAAAAGTTAAATAAAAAAATCATGATTACTGTAAAATATACAGTCAGTTTAGGTTTTTAGTTATTTTTATATGTAAATAATCTTCATATGACTATTATAATATGTTTAAGTATCTATACTTTATTTGTAAGTATAATGCAGGGGCCACACATAGGTTTAATGCTGATAATTATTAACGTGTTTAGGAACACCTATTAACAAGCAGAGTCAACTATTGTAGCAACAAGCATGATTTTTTACAGTAGGTAGGTTTCTTTTATAATGAAGCCGCCATTAAGAAAGGATTTATGGAAAATCAACCTCTCAAAATCGATGTTTAGTAGGTATCCAATAACGCGTTAAAAAACGACGTTAAGCATTAGTGTTGCTCCTGCATAATGGTTATGGAAAACATAGGAAGGAACCTATAGTGAGAGACGCTGGATAGCCAACAAACAAAAGGTTGTACTTACAGGTTCTGGTACACGCCATTGACGAATCACTGACAGTGTCGGTTCATCATCTAAAGCTCGTCGCCCCAGTGTATTACAGCGAATAGTCGCTATACCACAATTCACACAGCGATCCATGGTGTCAATATCCAATCGATAAGCAGGACGTAAAATACAAAATAACGAGCCAAATTCAGACGAGTAAACGAGTTTATCCGTGTCCGTTAAGATAGCAAGGGTCGTACAAGTTTAGCAAGATCAAAAGTCCGTAGAAAGAAAGCACTGGTTGGGAAATATATATAAAAAAACTGGAAACACACTCAAAACGCACACGCAGTAAACGATACGAGACGAGTGATCATAGATTGAGAGTCAGGTAGCTGTCACTGTTAGCACAGATTAAAATACAGTTGACAAACACAGGTAATAAATCGATCTGTAAACGAGAATCAATTTACAGATTTATTTTCATCAAGTTAGTATTTCGATATTGAATGTATTTAACAATAATTAACATAATTGTTAATTATTGTTAAATACATTTACTTTGATTGAATCAATCATCTGGTGCAAGTGATTTTATGTTTTTTTATTTAATACATTCACATTAATCGATTATAGTAATCGATATCCTATTTTATTAGTGACATAAACTTATTTTTAAGATTTCTCGTCTTCCAGATTGTGAATTAAGCTAATTTTTTATATTTTACAATAGAAAAATACAACGCTTTTTTTAAACCATATCTTAACTTAAAGCAGTCAGGCCCAGAAATCCCCGTCTCCTTTCACAGAGATTGAAAATCAATACATTTTTTTAAGAAAACTAAAATAATATAGATACTTTCATATGATACGATTGATATGATATGATATGGTTTGACACGTGAAAAATATTTCAACTTTTCCAAGTGAACTTTTTTTGATGTGTGTACGTTCAAAAGCTAGTATCTGACATACCTTCTCCGAAACATACTTATTTATTCCTCTAAGTAGCGATCTACAGTTTCTAACTCTATGCATAGAATCGTCCATAATGATGTAGGTATATTTTGTATTCACATACAGGCCGTTTTGTTCATTATACGTCATTACTGCGTATAATTATAGTTACGGCTTGTTAGTTCATTGTTAACATTGAATTTGTTTTGTATAAGAGGCTATTAGTTTCTTTTATATGACTTAAAATTATGTGTGTGAAAAAGTAGAATATGAGTAATTATATTAAGCTTTTGACGCAGTCTTACTAGGACATTGCGTTTATTTTTTATTTAATACAATTTGCTATCCGCGATCAGTGGTTATTAAAATAGGTAACATCATATTATTATATAGGTGAATGCGATCGTGAGTTTATTTGTTACGCTCTCACGCCTTAACTACTCAACCGATCATCATGTGATTTCGCAAAGTAGGATATAGGGTACCTTTTAATCACAAAATATACTGTTCCCTAAAGATCAAAATTTATTGACAAATCTAGATTAACATAATATTGTCTTCTGTTTACGCGAATGTTATTCATTGAAATTAAACTACTATATACGGATTTTATCGCATTGTTCATTTAACACTGTACCTATTACATAATTTTGAAACTGTTACACTACTACTACTATTGAATTTTACTAATTTATAAGCTAATAAAATTATTAAAACTATTTATATTTAGGTTTACACTTTCCCCGACGTTTCGGTTGCTTTTCGTAAAGTGTAAACCTAAATATACATAGTTTTAATAATTTATTAGCTTATAAATATCTTAGGAAATTACGCTTGGATATTTGTAAATATGGCAAACGGAAGGACGGATCTGCCCCTAGGAAAAAGCCAGTATGATATCGTTATATTAACTAAATCAACGTACATGAAAACAAAGAACATAGAAATAGTGTATCATCTTTAAAAAAGACAACTCCCGCATTAGTAATAATTCCTGTGTCACGGAGGACTGTACAAACATTTAAACAACTAATTCAAAACACTCAAAGACACGAGATAACACGATTTTTGTCATTGGATTTGATTTACACATTTTACATTTGATTGTGTGGGTATCAAACTCATAATATTCGGCGCAGTGGCAATAGTGAGGCGTTCACCTAAAGTAACGTATATAACCACCTATGTATTACACAAATGTTATTACCGTTCTGTGATTGAACCCACAACTCTCAGCGCATAGCTATCGGTGTGGCGACATCGTCTATACAACCTATAGTGAGTATTATCCATATAGTAATACTAACCGTAAATACGGAAGACAATCAATAAATAAAGTTCTCCCGACTGAATTTTAGTCACGGTGGCAAATCTTTATGCGGCCCATCTACGGTGAAGATATTATCCTAATCCTTACTTAATATCATAAATGCCAGGTTTGGAGGGGAACGAGCGCGCAAACCAACTGGCCAGGGAGGCAGCTCAGAGGCAAGTAAGGCGATATGTAAGGTATGATTAGTGCCCAGTTTCATTCGTGAAGCGAGAAGTCCATTAGGACTCGCTTGGCGAATGGAACCGGGGGTATCAAGACGGCGAGACGGCAGCCGGCACTAAACTCTTCCTTCTGGATGCCGTAGAGGCGTATAAAGTCGTCCGCGATATAAGCCCTTTTCTCTTCCCACCCAAATACTCACAGGACATGGTGGGTTCACTGAATACTTGCACAGGTTCAAGTGTAAAGAGGACCCATCATGTCCTTGTGAGTTGGGAGAGACTGAAACCGTCCCACACATCCTGGCTGAGTGTCCTCTGTATGGAAAGCCCAAGTACGACTATCCTAGACTGCAACATCCACGTTAGTAACTTTAGCAATATGCTAACGGACAAAACAAAAAGTTTATAGCAAGCAAAGTTAATACTAGAAACAAGACACAGCAAACACAAACTCACTGCACCAATACATAGCTTTAAATTTAGAGTAAGATTTAAAATATATATATATGTAAGTTAAGATTGAAATTAACTGTGATAACTATATGTGTATGTAATTTTTAAAAAGTGTAACTAGAAATAAGACTAATTATAAGCTAAGAACGTAAATAAGGTATAAGGTAATAAGGTCCCTGATCCCCATGTCAGGTGGATAAGCATAACACGATGCGACGACGGGCGCTTTAAAAAAAATAATTTAAATGCGAATGCGAGAACTGTTTGAACGCTTTCACGCCTACTTGGAACAATCATCATGAAATGTCGCAAACACGTTACACGAGCACCGAAAAGGTCATAGGTTGCCTTTCATCTAGAAAAAGTACTGTTCCCGAGGGATAGGAGTTTATTAACAAAATCTAGTAGTACACAAGTGTGTACGCAAATACAAGTGCATTATCTAACCACCTAAAATTTATTAAAAATTATATATACGGCCTAATTCGTGATCACCAATTAGTACGAACCACAACCAATACTTATCCGATCATTGATTAAACAGAGCTAACATTAAAAATCTTAGTTCCCAGAATTGTAATGTAAAATGGTTAATCTAATGGTTGTAGTACGATTATCGAAAATTGGTCCGCGGGCTCGGCTGTGTCACGTTCGAATATCAAGCAGGCTTGGGCAATACCACTTACTAGCCAATGCGTGATGTGCTTAGTATGCACACCGAGAGCAAGCTAGTAAGTTCAAAAACTAGATTTTGCGAATTTGTATTTTCATATAAATGGTGCCAAGTAGTTACTGCCTCTTCAGATAGTGAACTTATCAACGCTAGCTTTCCCAAAAGTATCATGACCCAGTATGACTTCGAAATAGTCATGTTTAGAACTGTGAAATTATATAATTAATATTGGTATATGATCAAGTTGCCAGATCGCATGTGCGGAGATGGAATTTTGCCAGAACGCAGATCAGTAATCCTAATCACAGCTTGCTGACAATGTGACTATTTCGTGTCACGGTGTCGCAATGTGAGTTTGTTGTTCGTTTGTGTGTAATAATGTGAGTTTGTTTGTTTGTTAAGCTTTTATGACTTAAATACTTTACTGATCGCCATGAAATTTAGCATACACGTTGTCAGGGGAACAGACAAGGATATAGGCTACCTTTCATCCAGAAAAAAGTACTGTTCCCGAGGGATAGAAAATTGACATGGCCTACATTTACGCGAAAGAAGCCGCAAAAAAATCTAGTTTTGGATATAAATGATGGTAAATGACCATTGTGAAGGTAAACGGTTACTGCACCTTATGAAGTCTAGCGTTATCAAGTATCATGACCCATTCTTCGAAAAAGTCACGTTGATTATAAACTTAATCGGTGTATGATTGAATTATCTGACTTGCTAGACAGTAATCCTAGGCACAGCTTGTACTGGCAATGTGATTGTGGCGTTATTTGTCTGTAGACTCGGCTATGTCTTGTTGAATATCTAGCAGACTTGGGCAATACCACTTACACTTACAGATAGTAAGTTCAAAAACTAAATTTATATATTTTTTTTTATATTATCGTAAACTATTGTCCCCGATGATAAGCAGTTACTATCTGAAAGAAAATATCTATACTTCAAGACATTGAGAAAACCACCATCTTAGTCTCCCCGTAACCATTGCTGCTGAAAACCAACGGAAACGTCGGGGCACATGTAAATCGAAATGCTCATAGTTTAATATTTAAATTGTAGTAAATTGTTACTTTGTAGAACTGAAACTATAATAACCCGATGGGATCAGTATATAGTAGTTTAATTTTAAATGCAATATTATGTAACCGTTTACAATAACATATGGAAAATCCAAGATCCAAAAAATCTCCCTGCTCGTCTGCGGGTGCCAGTGTATCACGCGAAATCTAGGAGGCTTGGGATACCGAGTAAGCATACAATGTGCAAACTAGTAATTTGAAAACTAAATCCTGCCTTTTTTTGTTCCTTATTGGTGTAGTGGTGGTAGTGTATATGACTGTAGATTAATCATAAGTTTGCATATCCAACAGTATCACGTACCATTTTCTGTCCACTATCAGATTTGGGGAATACTGTAATACTTGCTGAACAAATACCGCCTGGTAATTTTTAAGCAAGTTGTCACTGGAATTCTGGCATCACATGTTAGCAGTATGAACAGCATGTTTAGTCTCGTAAAATAGTTTATGTTTATGTTTTTAGCCGAATATGAAGTCATGTGTTCAGATACTCACGCTTACGTATTATGGAGTATTCTCGATACAAAAATCGGCGGTGAAGCTAGTGGTTTGGTTAGGTTAGGTTAAGGCTATTATCTCTATTTTAAGAACTTAAAAGCTGGCAAAATGTGCGATACTATACGCACATTTTGCCAGCTTTTTTCACCTTAATCTATTCTTTCAGGTTTAGACAATCATGAGTCTGTAATTACATGTACAAGGTTCTTCTTAGTATAGTAAAAACCTCTCAGGGGGTGATTATACGTCTTGTTACTATGAACAACTTTTGTTTTGGGACATTACCGAAATCGCGGAAAAAACAGCTGTTCCTTACAAAATTGGACTTTGACTTCGACAAAATGAATGGAACAGCAGATTTCTTTTCGCGATTTCAGCAACTTCCCAGAACAAAAGTTGTTCATAATACGTATAATTACCCCTTGAGAGGTTTTGACTATACTAAGAATAACCTTGTATAATACGTTTCTAAAAGCCAAATTTTGTACTTATAGCATTTTCTTTCTAGGCACCCTCGTTATGTTTCGCCTAACTGTCGTATTACTTGTACCTACTTTATGTTCTGCAAATGATTAGCATAATTCTTTAATAATTCGATGAACAATGCCAAAGCTATGAACGAGTCAGTCAACACGGAGAGCTACGCATACTCTTCTCATTACTCATAGATTTAACGATGTTGTTGGTTATTTTTATGCAAGGAAATGGCAACAATACAGAAGCTTAATGATTAGCGGTTACCATAGCTTAAACCAGACTCATACAATTTCAGTCTTAAAAAAAGGGGGTCATAGTGCCAATGCAATGGGCCAAGACCATATTGGCTCTGGCTGACATCATACTTTTCATAAATAATCTGAAGTCTATTCATCGCAAGAACACATCACAACACTGGGTTGTTTGGTTGCGTTTCTTCTGTAGCGATAGCGGTGATATTTTCTTTGCTTTTGAGCTATTTCACAGATTGTGATTAATGATGATGAAGATTCCATTGGGATCTTCTGCATTTACTACTAACTCTCTATTTTACTGAATTAGCAACGTCGCAGTGATACCCAGTTTGTGAGGGATGGTGATATAATAGCCTAGTGAAATAGTCTAAAGTATAATCAATCACCAGGGAAGTAATTTCTTTTGCTTACTTCTTTTTATCGTCGAGCTAGCTTCTGCGGCTTTATCCATGTGAATCCCACGGAACGAGCACCCGGATAAAGAGTATCGTAACTGTGTGTTTTAGGTGCTAAGTAATATATACTAATATTATAAAGCTGAAGAGTTTGTTTGTTTGTTTGGTTGAACGCGCTAATCTCAGGAACTATAGGTTCAATTTAAAAAATTATTTTAGTTTTGGATAGCCCATTTATCGAGGAAGGCTATAGGCTATATAACATCACGCTACGACCAATAGGACCGGAGCAGAAATGAAAAATGTTGTAAAAACTAGGAAAATTATTTTATATGAAGCAGACGAAGGTGCACGATTCATCTAGTGTATTCTTAGTCTATTGCCCTCTATTGGGCACATTACTTGACAGTAAAATCCAATAGCACATTTATCTACTCGAATGCCAATTATATACCACTACCGCATTGGCGCCTAGGCCGTCAAATACTGCATAAACATGTAAAACGGTCCTACAACTTAATAAATCATGAAGCATGTAACCTGCATCTTATACAAAAAATGTGAATAACATGAGCCACCCCTCCCTTTTCCCATACGCCGCACAAGTTCAAACACCTCTAAACATGTTTGTTTTACCCTTTTTGCTGGCCATGAAGATGTAACTTCCAGGTTGTTACTCATGTCAAAGGTTGATAAATATGCAATAACCACGGATAGATCCCAGATCGATCGAGCGTGTATTTTGAAACCAACTTACACAGCCCTGCTTTCCCTCCCGCAGTTTACCCTACACAGGGTGTAATCGGAGGAAAGTCGGGCGTTTCGGACAGGTCAATTTATTTTGGACATGTTCGAAGCATTGTTAGAAAATTATAGATGGCGCCTTAGGAGATGGTTCGCTGTTTACATTCCGTACTGATGTTGGCTATGGTTGTTTAAGAGGTTACAGGTCGAAGAGTGATTATATGTCTGTCTTGTTTGTTTCTGATCAAATTGATTCTGCTTTATATCTCGTTACGATTTCGGTTAATATTGGACTAATTACTGTAAAATTACGTGATATGAAAGGATGGATGGAAGGAAGAATAGTCCTTTAAGCAATCATCAACGTGATTAAGACTTGTTGTCTTCATATTAAAATTTTTAATTTGTTTCAAGTACTTGTCAAGACTGCGAGTACTTCTCAAGAATAAAATGTTTGTTTTCTTGCTTTATATACTTAATGTAATGTGCATAAATCAAGTGAATACATAGCCGAGTGTTAGTTTAAGATACTTTCGAGTAATTTACATAATTACCCAGGTAGTTCCGGCACTGATAGAGCACAGTTTGCCAAACGCAATACATTGTGGTAATCCACGATGACTTACTTAGAGCCCTATTCTGGAGTGTATAATAATGTGGACAAATATTTATAAAACAGAGAACAGATTGCGTGTTGTTCGATAACTACGAAGCTATCTATCATAGTGAAGAGGCAAAACGTGTCTCGTCGATGTATTTATGTGGTACAAAGTTTGTCCATATTGCCCGGTCGTACAAGTAGCTGTTTATCAACTTTAGTATGAGTTCTTCAGTTTATTGTAGTAGGTAGAAATAAGTAATAATGGATTCATTGGTAAATCTTTTTTGTTACGTTGATCGTGTATTCCACTGCAATTAAAATGAATTACAGGTCTCTTGCGATGCTTTTTGATTTAGGCGAGCCGTGGATAGACGGCTCGATTACAACAAATTGGTCTGAAAATACAAATAAATTTATTTAGTAAGAAGATATCGCTTAAATACTGACTTATTAAGCATTAATACACATTCTAATTCGATCTTAGCAAAACAAAAACTATCCAATCTTTATAACTAAACTTTATATACATTATAAAGGTGACACGTATAATCTAAGTGAAAATGGTAATGGATATGTAAATCTCGTGCAGAGTTTGAAGCTAGAACAATCAGTTCAATCAATAATCAGTTGCGCAGTAACCACGTAAAGCAAAAAGCCTTCGTTGCACTAGAAATATGGTAAAGTGGTATACTCACAGTGCTAGAAAAAAAACAAGTTAATATAATACATTGTGTTGCATATCTGACTAACTCTTTAAACAACGTCACTGAAGAAACTAACTGTTCATTGTTATGAGTAAATTCAAAATGACGTCACATCAATATTCCAGAATAATCCAACGCACATCTCAGGACCGTCGACCGAACGATCTTGATATGCCCATCCCACTCGTGATTTAGAGCAATGCCCAAGAAATAGAGGTCCATTTGCACGACGAGCTAGCGTCGTGATGCGGGCGTTTGCAGAAATGTAAGCTTGAGAAAATTGACCGTAATGATTGGACAGAGGATGTTGTTTTATATGACAGTGGTTTTAGGATTATACGTTTCGATACAAGGACATTGCTACATTGGAGTTGAGGCTTTATGGGCAAAAACTTCAAGCAACACGAAGCTCGTTTTGAAAATATATGTATTTTTAGCAAAAGCTATCTTTGTACTTTTCACAGAATTTACATATCGCACTGCACACACATAAAATGACAACTTAACTCGAAATTTGGAAGTTAGGCAATTTAAACTTTAATTGTGTAACTATAAATTCTTATAATATAATAGGTATATTTACGTTGAGTAACAGCAACAAAGTTTTTAATTTGTTTAGTTTAAAATACTCAGATAAGTCTTTGTTTTATTATGAGTGCGCTATATATGATTCTATATATAACACGACTATCTGTGTCAAAAGGAAAATAAAAAATAAAAATTGTTAATAATTATTACTAACACAACCATTGGATCACTTATTAATGAACAAAACACGGAGAGTGTATAAAAGGGCGTTAATATGCCAATTTGTACTGTATTATCGAAACCTAATCTATCATATTCTTCCGGATAGTCGTTCGAGCAAAACCAATACGATGTAGGGATGGCCTAATATCGTAGGTTAGAAACTCTATATAACAACTGGGTTGTACCAAGATTATTATATATAATTTGGGATTACACCAATGGGATGTGCTATCTATTTTAATAGCATCTAATCACTTAGTTTACTAAAAGAGCTTACCAAAAATGCTAGCACAGCTTCAGTGATAGGAATTAATACTAAGCCCGATTAATATTTTAAAGTCACATGTATTATTCGAGCATATCCGATTAGTTTTAAAACCGGAATTGTCCTAAATCGGATAGCATTTGAAACTAGACTATCAAAAATTTTCTTTAAAAACAAAAAAATCTAAATAAAATACTCAAATTACAAACTCTATAAAAGGTAATCTTGAAAATACCCTGTATCTACGATAAAAGTAGCCAACATAACAAACTGCAAGAGATAATCATAACAGCCTTAATGCTAAATTGCATTCAAGCAAACACCTATTAGAAGAACAACACAAATATTGTGAAATTCGTGCTCTGAACTCACCTGACATTGAACCACTTTAAAAGGCTGGTTTCATAAAGTTCTGCGCGGTATTCATAGCGCGGGCAGAAAAATTATACATGTAACAAAAAAGTTTTAACTTTTCTGGTAAAGAAACCTGTTGAAAAATTTGTATTTTGTTGTAATGTGTGCACTGCAAATATGGTGAATGCATGGATGGTTTTTGTTCTCACGTTTTTAGGAGCAAACTTATTGCTGATCACTGCCACTGAAAGTTACTTCACAGAAGGACCAAATAACACACGACAAAAATAAACTTTCGAATACATCGATTTTAATTAAAATAGTTATGTCGTTCTTAATTGCCTCCATGGTGGAGCGGTACTGAAAGTGACTGCTGTGTATGAGGTCTCGGGTTCCAATTCCGGTTAGAGCCTACACTATAATTCTGCGCAGATGAGCAGCAACCGTTAAGATTGGCCACCATGATCGAAATTCGGTCTAAAGGATAAAATGATGATCTAATAGCTAATAAAAAAAAATTAAACAAATTTAATTTCTTATACTCTATGAAAAGTTTAATTAATATTTTATTTTTAGATTGCGGTCTAAAAAGACCTGTAGCCCTCAATAAGGGAAGAGTAGGTAGGTATATATATATCTTTGGCTTATCAAATCTGTCTTTTGAAACAAATATTTTGGTTTGCTTATATACATAAAAAAATTAAGTTCATAATATAAATGATTGTATAAGGTTCATAATATAAGTAACTCTTTAGTATTCTGTATATATATACAAAATACGAAAGAGCCACTCAATGAACTATACGAAGTAATAATATTGATACAAGTTCTAATTTTAAGTAAGCAGTAAGTATTTTTACAAATATTTAGGTACATAGTTTCACTACACAAAATAGTCTATCTTGCACTTGCTCAGTCTATCCTATCATACGGTATTACCATATGGGGAGGCAACCAAAACATATATGCTACAAGTTGAAAGGGCACAAAGAGCAATCCTAAAAGTTAGCAATTTCCTAACGTTCATGTATCCAACTAGGGACGTGTACGAGCTCACGGGTGTACTGACTGTTCGGCAACTTTTATTCAAAGTACGATTCTGCATCAGCATTCGCAACTTAAATTTAGCCCCACCACGTTTCAAAATAAACTTCGCAGGAACGCAGTACCTATTTACAAAACACCGTTTCCGTACAGCCTTGGCTCAGCGTCACTTTCGGTTCCTTGGGAGTTACCTGTATAATAAAGTAAACACGAAATTATCTTTATATCCCTTAACTAGACGACCGTGTAAACACATATTGTTTACCTGGCTACAAAAGCTAGATTACGAATGTACTGAAAAATTACTTCTAGTACCTTCCTATTGAAACCTTACTTATCTGAAATAAACAGAACACAACACAAACGCACACTCACACACACACACACAGACAGTCATACACACACAGCCCGTACATTTAAGTCTTGTTTTTTCTTCGTTTCTTTTATAAACATACAATTTTCTCTTCTAGTAGATTATATTTTATAAATACTCGAATCACTACATTTTGCATTGTATAATAGTCGTACCTACAGTTCTGAGTGAGGGCCTGGTGATCCGTAACACAGGGTTTCTCTAGTATGGACTCCAGTCTCTCACAAAGGCTCATAATTCTATAAATATTTGTTTTGTGTCAACTGTGTTTTATGTATATTGTTATGAACCTTTGTGAAGAGAGAAATAAATAAATTATTATTATTATTATGTTTCTCTTATCACAGGTACTTTCTAACATATTATATTAGAAAATACCTGGCCCTTTGGGAGGCTTACACGGAGACATGGGTCCAACGTGAAGAGGCCCTTCGAGAGTTTTAATCAAAGGTGTTATGGAACACCTACAGCTGCACTAGCCGCAGCAGGCGTAGGACTATTGCTACGTATGGATTCTAATATATGGGCTATAGGTATGGGTGTTTGGTGGACCGGTATATTGCTAACTATGGATGAAAAACGGCGTCTGCCCTGAATACTCTAATAGCATCAATGCAATGGGCAGACGGTGACTCGCCAACTCACTAGATGGGCCCCCTGATAAGCCACTATAGGCATACAAGCCAGCAGCAGAGGGCAACACCGGTTTATTATTATTATTATTATTACTCCTGTTTTTCTTTAAAGCGGTACAAGAGGAAAAGTATAAAGGCCCACTTTTATTTCACGATCTTCGCTTTTAAGTCCAATATAGGTAAAGGAGGTATAGGTTATTGATAATAATCACCTATACATCATCAAGCTTTGAGCTGCTGCCAAGAATATCTAAGCAAAATAATGCCAGTATGAAACCAACTAAACGAAGTCACAAAGAAGTCTGCACTATAGATAAAGCATGATGAGTTCAAGATGTGTTGGTAGGTACTCTCGATGCGCTTTACAATAGCCCGGTAACACTTCGTTATTACACGTTATTATAAAACATTAAATATTTCATATTGTTCCTCGGTGGCGCAGTGGTAGCGTATACTATTGTTGCACACGAGGTCTCGGGTACGATTCTCGGGTCGGGTAAGGTATTTTGGGTTCTTTTCTCAAGGAATTCTATTGCAACACGAAGTCTGTAACTGCGCCGGATAAACGTTCTATTACGTGGGGTCTCAAACCATAGTTGCCAAATGTGGGTGTAATACACCTGGGTCTTCTCAGGGAATTAAGCTTGCGACTGCGTATACCTAAGTACCTAAGAATATCCTAAGAATATGTTGTGTCGAAGAACTTATCAAAAAAAATCGCAATCTTAAAGCCACATGCATAATTATCACCACTTGTAAGTGCATTTGCATTTCTTTACGCATTTGGATTTGCTATTATATGCCTTTAATCTTCCTAGATAAATAAGCTATCCAACAATAACATATTTCTTTTCATTCTAACCAGTAGTTTCTGAGATTAGCGCGTTCAAACAAACAAAAAACTCTTCAGCTTTATAATATTTGTATAGATTACTGTTGTAATGTAACATATTTGAAATAACTTAAATGCATATATATATATATATATATATATGCATTTAAGTTATTTCAAATATATAAACATATATATAGGGACTTATACTAGATTATATCCGACAAAATACATCCCTCGGGAAGAATACAGTAAAAGCATCTTATGTCATTTTCTGTATCCGTGTATGCAAAATGTAATATAATAATAATAATAATATAATATTCTATCACATTCACACAACACCATCTAGCGCAAACTAAACAGAGCTTGTATGTACTATGAGTACAAGACAATGGATTACATATATATATATACATAGATACTTATATATATATCGATAGAACGCATATTATGCGGTGTTGTGTGTATGTGATAGAATATTATTAATAAGAATTTCTTAATAGAAATCCTAAAAACATATTCTCTAATCTAGAAAATTTACTTGGACGGACTAATAAACTAAATATTCCGTCATTTCTGACCGTTAAATTGTTGTTTGACACACAATGTCAACATGACATCTGAATTATAAATGTAGTATTATCAGTATCATCACGCACACTCATATTGAAAATAAATAAATTCTACAGTATTGTTCTCTATCTAACTTATAAGCTTCCTCTTCCTAGTGTGGATACTTTTTCGTGCGAAATAAGTATCTATACGATAAGGGCACATATATTATTCAATCCTTAAAACGGCTAATAGATTCACCATTATCACCTCAACCAAAAGACTGCTGGTCATAGGACTGCCACATAAATCCATCTTGGGCCGCCCGCAACAACAGATTAAATATTAGATCCCTAACTATGACATTACCATTTACATCTTACATCAAATCTTGTGGCTTCAGTATAAAACACAAGGTCTAATTTAAAAATTAATTTATATTTCGAGACAATATAATATTATTAATACCGTGTATTATAAATAATAAATTTCAATAACCTAATATTGTCTTCTGTTTACGCGAATGTTATTCATTGAAATTAAACTACTATATACGGATTTTATCGCGTTGTTTATTTAACACTCTATTACATAATTTTGAAACTGTTACACTACTATACTATACTATTAAACTTTACTAATTTTAAGCTAATTAAATTATTAAAACTATCAAATCTATTTGTTTTTAAGTTTACACTTTCCCAATTCCCAATAATTTAATTAGCTTAAAATTAGTAAAGTTTAATAGTATAGTATAGTAGTGTAACAGTTTCAAAATTATGTAATAGAGTGTTAAATAAACAACGCGATAAAATCCGTATATAGTAGTTTAATTTCATTCAATAACCTATACACATTTTGTTTTTAAATTAATATCGGTTAGTTTTTGCCCGTATTCGTTGTTAAAGCGCCATAATTACATAATGGTTAATGATTTTGTTGCTCTAAGATAAACCATAGTGACCTAAATACAAGCAACTACATGGATAACGAAACATAGAATTCGAATTGGCTATTCAAAAAATATTGATGAAACAATTAATATGAAAACCACAACGGTACCGATTTTGTCCACTAAACTTTTATTTAAACTTCTATTATGAAAAACATTACGTGTACTCTCGAACATTTTCGTAAAATTTTAAGGTCATATGAAGATTACAACATTCGGATGCATCATCATAATTCCCTTCATAATAAAGATTCGTATACACGAACACGTTTCGTTATACCAGACCATAAGGGCAAATTCAAGTTGCAACAAAGACGCGCAGCACCACGATTCTGCGTGAATTAGAATAACAATAAATGAATTATCTGTATCTATTCACGAAGTACAATTTAATATCTTTACGTGTGTGAAAGAGATGAAATTCTCTTCTCGAATGCGCATGTCGTATTGCCAATCTGATTCGTTGAGTGTTTGATCAACATAGTGGACAACTGAGAGATGTTGTCACCAAAGTTGTCACGTTTTTTTATTCGTATTTATTTGTGACATTGATCGCGCATTTGTTTTAATAGATATTTTGATTTCCTGTACGGGATATTTTGTATAATCCATAAATAATTGTACAGTTCCTAGGCTTTCTTTGCGTCCATCACTTCCAGGTTTTTAAGGCACAAGTATTATTCGTGCGTTGTGGCAGTGACCTATTACAAATGTGTCTGTGACAGCACTGAGTAATCTTTAGCAAGGAGGATTAAAATCCTTTTATACATTTATCTTCCTAAAAAAAATAATGAATGCATACTTTACTACTATAGTGTATAAGTCTTCCCCTTCCCACTATTGCATTCACATTAGCCTAATATGTTTTCTTAACCACTCTTAAGCTATAAATCTCCTCCACATGCGCAAGTATATTTAACAAATTGTTCCGTAAGTATATCAATATATACAGAACAATTTGTTAAAAAATGAAAAGAAGATTATCTTGTCTCATTCAAAGTAGATCTATCAAAGAATCGTCTTCAGGTATCAAATGCATGTTAAACAGATGATCGGTAACGAGCGTTTGGCACCTGGATCGGGAGTGAAAGTCATTAGAGGCCCACTTGAGCCGGCCTGGCTATCAGTCTTGCCCAAATTGACTCGGTATATAGACTTTACAAGCTACTAGAGGTGAACATGAAGTAAATAAACTATCATAAATAATTTTTCACAGTACTTTGAGGTTTCATCATACGATACGATTTTGCGTACATTAAAAACACGTTTTTAAATCTGGAACGACTTAGGAATTATCCGTATACACAAGGAGCAGAGGAGATATTGAAATGAACGCCTTCGTGTCCATAAATGATTCTCTCAAGCAGATTATGACCGTTTTGTGGAAACTGGGATAATCTTTAGTGGGAGTTATATATAATAACAATATTTATGTTCAAAGCCTTTGACAACTTAACCAATAAGTATTACCCTGTTTCACTTATTCCATTCGCCCTTTGTTTCAAATTATTTAAAATGTATCGCTAGATTTTCACCTGCCTAACCATGTCACTACGAACACAATCCATCTATTCCTTCATCTCCGCCATCTATCAGTACTACTAAAAATAGATAAACGAATCCCACCAACTAATAGCTACATATATTTTTATAAATTAGCAACACTAACTTTTGTCTACAAACTATTTTTCATCAGCTCTATATCTTCTTAACTCTACTCCCAACTTAAACGATGTAGGTAAGAATCTCCAAACTGTAGTTAAGTGTACAAATTACTTAATTTAAGGTTAAGTTCGCGTCGATCAGTCAAGTGTCCTAAACGTTCTGTTCAAGTTTTAAATAAGGCTCTTAGTTGTATGCATTGCGTCCGGGGACTAACTTTTGCTTTCGATTTCGCTTAAGTATACCTACATCTTGTAGACATTGAGAACATGCTTCCCATGTAGGTATGTAGGATATGTCTTTTCGTAAATGTTATAAACTGCAAACAGCAAAACTAAACGATTTACACAAGCCTGGTGGTTAAGTAGTTACTGTCGATGCGTTGACTATTGTCGGTTTAATAGGAATTTGAGACAGAAACTGGTTTTTCTTTGTGTCTTTTGTTTGAATGTTGTAAAGACTCCCGTTACACAGGAATAATACCTAGTGTGGAAGGGAAATAAAAACAAATCTAATGATTGGCTCAAACATTACGCCATTTTTAGGTTTATGTCTTACTATACTTATTGGGAAGCTATTGCTGTCTTACAAGACACGTTTTTAAACTCCGTACAGTTATTGAAAAGCTAAATAAACAAACACCTTAAAGTTTGCCATGAAAACAGAGGCAGTACATATAGTTAGTAGCTGTTGCTCGCAGCTTTGCCCGTGTAAATCTGACGTTAACGTATACCAGGATATAAAGTATCCTATGTACGAATGAAGGACATATAAAACCAATAAACTATGATGTTCATAAGACAAGTGTTATAATTTGTGACCCAAATGATTTTTGACGGCAACTAGATAAGTCAAGTTTCATTCAAATCCTATCAATGGTAACCACGTGATTGAGTTACAAACATACACACATCAGTTACAAACATCCAAACATACACAAACTTCTCCCTAGCCTTTAATATTCCCAAGTCACTTGGGTTCGGCCTTTCTCATCTAACCGGATTTGACTGGATATCAGTTTTTACACGGAGCGGCTGCCACCTGACCTCCGTAACCCGAAGGCTAACGATACCCTAAGGCTAGACCAGTGTCAGGATATTATAGGGCACTGATTTCCCAATAACGACTGCCATAGATGTTCATGGCAGCCGGGACCAACGGCTTAACGTGCTCTCCGAGGCACGGAGCAGGCGATAATTGTCAATCAATACGCACATAATTTCAAAAAGTCATATAACTGCCGAAAGTCAGAGGTGCGCGACGTGGATTCGAACCCAAGACCCTCTGCATTGCAGTCTGTTGGTCTCTCCACTGAGTTATAACTGCACAAACATTTACAATTATAATATTACTAGAATATGCTTCTATTTTAAGCTGCCTTTAAATATGTCACTACTGTCAAAAGACTAGATACACTTAAAATACACTAACAATATTCATAAACAATTCTGTCTCATCGAATGATACGTTAGAATTACAGAGACTAGGTAGAAATTAACATATTATATAAATTAGCGAGATCCCCGGTCAGTTGGAATTTAATATCATACCATACACAGACGTTTGTAGCTACAATCGTATTCAACGGTCTTTGGTGGCCCGTAATGGCGCACAGGATGTTCTCACAACAAAATAAAATATTTTTGGGAAGTTACTGTAATAATGTTTACAAGGGGTTTTCTTTTAGTTATGAGACCTGCATTGAAACTACGTTAAAGAGATAATAAGCAAAATTAAAAGTAATTTGATAAAATGCCAACTTAAAAGTTAAATATATTAAAATTATAAATCAAACAATCACAACACGATTTTGGTGTTAGATTTCGGGTTATACTCTGTAATTGTTACATCTTTGGTTACACAATGATCTAACTTAAATCATTCGGTCGTGCCAATCATTGTGTAGAAAATTTATATTGTATAATGAATATATAAAAGATGTTCTGAATGCAAGTGATCTTTGAACATAAGTGTTTCATCATTTGTGACAGGCGACAAAAAGATTATCGCTAATGCGGGCATTTAAAAAGAGTAAGTTGATAATAGTTGCTTTATGTAAAACCAATATACAATTATGTTTTGATAAAGAAGAAGGTGTGTTAAATAATTGTATTAAGTATCTAATAATGAGCAGATAGCTCAGTGGGGAGACCAACAGACTGCAATGCAGAGGGTCTCGGGTTCGAACCCACGTCACGCACCTCTAACTTACGGAAGTTATATGACTTTTCGAAATTATTTGCGTATTGATTGACATTTATCGCCTGCTCCGTGCCTCGGAGAGCACGTTAAGCCGTCGGTCCCGGCTGCCATGAACATCTATGGCAGTCGTTATTGGGGAAGTCGACACAAAAAATCCCACTGGGTCGAAGTGTCGCCGGTCTGTAGGTACTGACTGGCCCCCACTCAAGATAAGATAAGATAGGTATCTAATAATATAAGTGGAAACTACTTTATAAATTGAAATTAAACTACTATATACGTATACTTATACTATATATATATACTTTATAAATTTTAGTAATAATAATTATATCTCCATGTTCTGATTTCTACAAAAAGTCTCAGCAAGCACTTGCTAATCTTTGTGATAATATGTCTAACCTACGATAACATTAGGAGCTGACTAATATTAAAAATGCGAATTTGATTTTGTTTGTTATACTTTCACGCCTCAACTAGTCGACCAATCATCATGAAATTTCGCATACAAGTGGTCAGGGTACAGAAAGGGCATAGAGTAACTTTCATTGTAGATAAAGTACTGTTCCCACGGAATAAAGCTAACAATAATTAGCAATTAAAAGTTGTCCCAAAAATAATTTATATACGTTTCCAAGACAAAAAACTAAAACTACAAATATATAATAATAAACCTACTTTCGTATCACAACAATGTATTTACAAACAATACGCAACAACAAACATAACTATAACCAAACTAAAACCAACTTAATCATATTATTACAGTATTAATTTCTTGTTAAAATCCTTGCAAAACAACTTAGAACACCCTGTCGTGTGCCGACATTGCCAAGAAATTGCTTGACGGTCAAAATATCTTAGTTATGACCAGTCCTGTCCGGCGCAAGGCTTACGTTGGCCAAGTTTGGACCCCCACCGTCCCCGAAGGCATAGTTGGGTGGCCACCCTTACCCCCTTGGTTATTAATAAATCTATCTGTGTATTCCGAGTTAAAGACAGCGGTATTCAAATGGCGGTGGTTAGTTTCGGCCGATAGATAACGATTTCGTTGGTTCGTTGTGTGGTGGACAACTCTATGAATAGGTGTTCGGTTAGTTGTTATCTTAAAACTGTCAACGAATAGGAATATTAGTTTTACGTGCCTATAAATTGAGCATTCCGTTTTTTATAATCGATTTCATTTTTGAACGATTATAATATAAAAGATCTTTGAAATTTACTTAATGATCTCAATTACTATAATATTAAATTTAGTTTTGAATTTAAAAATAAATAATATTTTTGTACTGAATATCTTTGTTTCAGATAATGCCAAAGTTGTTAATGTTGCTATCGATATGAAAGTTTTTACACATCAATTGTTGTATTCATCACAAAAAACTGTTTGTTTATGTATTTCCAATGGTTAAAATAAAAAAATTACAACATATTATATTTAAAAATTGGGAGCATTGGGAATAGACTCTTAAAAACTTCATCTAACCTAATTTGCACCTAGTAAAATTACATAATATGGTTAAATAAAAGTGTAAAATATAATTATATAACGTATATGTAATTATTTAGCATACGTTTTGTTACACTTACTTTAATTTAATAAGCATAATACACAGTCCGAACTGATAATTCATGTATTTAAATCATATTTATTATATTATCAAAGGATATTCTCTTTCTGCATTGAAATCAACAAACATGATTCTGTACATTCCTGTACATTTGTCACAAAGTAAATTCGTCACGGAAAAAGTATGTGTAAATTCGTCACAATTCTTATTTATGCAATAAATTTCCAATATATTAATTTTGTTTATTATAAATTCGTCACATGGCGTTTAACCGCACCGATGGCAAAAAAATTTAACAATTAGTAGAATAAAAATATTGTCAAAAAATCACAGTAAGATTAATAATTTACTTTACATCTACATAAAAATCACAGTTCTCAAGTGGACGATTTGCCCACAACATTATAATTTTGAGATAAGCAATAGAAAGATAAATAAATCATAGTAATAATCATTTATTGTTTTAATTTAACATAATACCTATAAAAATCACAGATCTCGAGCTGCTGACTTGCCTACAACTATACAGGGTGTCCGGTAATTAATAGATAACCTGGAAATGTCTTATAGTGGAACTGATGGCCATTCAGAAAAAAATATGGAAGAAAAACAATCCTAATCCTGAGATATGTTTTTTTTTAATTACCATGTATAACTTTCTTGTATACCCATAAATTAATGAAATCCATCGGTTTTTTGTTATTTTATTATTAAACACTAATTATGCTAATAGATATACAGTCAAAAGTATGCTATGCTTATATAGCATGCACTTTTTTTTTTTTTTTTTTTATTTTTATTTTCATTTTTCTGAACGGCCTTTAGCTCTACTATAAGACATTTCAAGGTTATCCATTTATTACCGAACACCCTTTATAAATAAATATAATAACCTAACACTTTCACAACAACACGGATTTCGAGTGGCTGATTGCCTACAACTATATAACAATAATAATCTAACACCTATAACTATATAAACTATGTAAAAAATCCTATATAAGTAATTAATGTAATATATTTTTTAAGAACTTCAGCAAGGGATAATATGTTATTGTAATTGTCCAAAATAGTTTTCTATTATTTGTCATATGCTTATATCGACATTCGACGTGTTCTCACTTTTAAGGGTATATCAAATGTGAAATTCTTTTCCAATCTATATATTCAGCCTCCTTTTTAGTATATCAAGAAACTGAAAAACCGCGTGGTATCCGACTATCAGAGCAATTTCAGAACAATAGCAAATAAAAGTGTGTGTAAGTGTATGGGCCATCATGCCATCCCACTGTCTATTTTACATTTATATTAAAACATATACCTTAGCTCAAATTATTTCATCTCTATAATATTATTAAGTTATTATTGTTTTTATCTTTAGTATTTTTATAGTCAGTAGTATATGGCATAATGGCTGCAACATCTTGTTAATCTGAGTTGTAAAATACTGAAATTATATTTAATTGGCGACTTAAAAGAGTGGCCGTGAGTTTCGTTCAGGTTTCTTCTCATATGCTCAACCCTTTGCATGAACCTAGCAACTAACCTAAATGTAGCTTCAGTAACTTAGTGAACTCACTAACCCATATATTTTGACGTTCATAAGTGTTACTTTGTGACCTAAATGAATAAATGATTTTTGACTGACTTTGAATATACATAATCTTAATTTTACTAGTATTATAACATTATTTATTTCGTCATCAATTTTCAAAAAATTGTCAGCGTTGTTTTATATTATTTATGATATATAATATCGTCATTGCCGCTGTCCTTTAGGACATTTAAACACGGTTTTCTTTACAACAATAATTGTTTTATTATAGTAAGAGTACAATATGCACAGATATACGTATTATCGCGGGCTACAGTTCAAAGCGCTCGGGCGCGTGGCGCGTGCGTCCTTTGCACGGCGCTGTGGTGGTGTGTTAGCGGGGCGGCGCGGGCGCTCGCGTCGGCTGCGTGCCCCTCCCCCCCCCGCGCACTCCTCGCTCCCCGCGTCTCTGTCGGAGCGCGAACATCCTGCGGGCCTTGAAAGCTTGCTTTCAACATCCTCTTCATAGAGTGCAAATCTTGGAGAGCGCTCGTCTGATTGTTCCTCGGCTGGTGACGATATCTGCCACGCGTGAGGTGACGATATCTGCCACGCGTGATACGCCGTCGGCACCCGGATAAACTTTGGAAACCCGCCCCATGCGCCAGTGCAGGGGCGGAACGTTGTCTTCCTTGATAATGACCATCTGTCCGGGTTGCAGATCCTTACTTCGCACCTTCCATTTGCTCCGCTGCTGGAGCTCGCTGATGTACTCCATCTGCCACCTTCTCCAGAAGTGCTGGCGCACTTTCTCGAGCCTCTGGTACCGGTTGAGTCGATTTGAATTGGTGTCTTCGTAGTTTGGTGCCAGGATGGACGTCAAAGATCTGCCGACGAGAAAGTGGCCAGGCGTGAGCGGGGAAAGGTCAGAAGGGGAAGTAGAGAGTGGGCAGAGAAGGCGGCTGTTGAGGATAGCCTCAATCTGAATAAACAAAGAAGATAGCTCCTCATATGTTAGGTGGGTTGTACCCATGATTCGTTTTATATGAAATTTTGCCGACTTGATGCCTGCCTCAGCCAACCCATTGAAATTAGGAGCGTAAGCCGGAGAAAAATTAAAGTTGATATTTTGATCTGCTGCAAACTCAACTATAGGCTCTGAATGAAGCTTTAGAAACTGGTTAATCTCCCTAGCGGCTCCTACAAAATTGGTGCCATTGTCGCAGTATATATCCTTAGGTTTTCCTCGACGTGCTATGAAACGACGAAGGGAGAGTATGAAGGCATCCTTACTCAGCTCGCTAACTGCTTCTAGGTGCACACACCTGTATCTTAGACAAATAAAAAGGCATAGATAGGCCTTTGTAATTTTGCAACCGCGCCCACGTCTGTCCGCTATATAGAAAGGGCCCCCGAAATCTACAGCAGAGGCACAGAATGGGAAGTCGGGCACGAGCCGGTGGGCCGGCAACTTGCCCATGATGTTGGTGAGCGCGCGGCCGGCAGCGCGCCGGCACGCGGTGCAGCTGCGGGCCGTGCATCGCGCCAGCTCTCTGCCTCCTACAGGCCAAATTGTCTCGCGTATTGTAGCCAGCAGCAGCTGCGGTCCTGCGTGTAAGAGGCGTGAGTGTTCCTGTGTGAAAATGAGTTTGGTGAGTGGGTGCTTGGAATGAAGTAGCATTGGATGTTTCTTGTCAAATGCATACTGAGATGCATCTAGCCTCCCCCCACTCTCAGGACGCCCTGAGAGTCAATAAAAGGTGCCAACGCTAATATGTTAGATCTGGGACTTAAAGCCTTGTTTTGTCGCAGCAGTTGGAGTTCCTTGGGGAAGGATTCTTGTTGTCTTCAATCTTTACTAGGGTAGAGTAGGACTCGTTGAGCTCGTCAGTACTCAGTGGCCCTGTACGTCTTGAATTGTGCCATTTGCAGTTGTGAATGAAGCGCCTCACATAGGCGATTACACGTTGTAATGTTTTGAATCTGGAAAACCTTTCAAAATCTATTGAAGGAATGTCTACTTGCGAGACGAGAACAGTAGGAGTTTTAGTTTCAGGCAAGCTATCAGGTGAGATCTCTTGCATGTTATTATTTAGAGCAGGCCAGGTGGACTCCGGTTCTTTGAGAAGCTCGGGACCGTGCCACCACAGCTGCGCGTCTTGCACGCGCTGGGGATCGACACCGCGCGACGCGAGGTCGGCGGGATTGTGGGACGTCGGCACGTAGCGACAAGAAGCTGGTTCGGTAAGTTCAGTTATGGCTGCTACTCTGTTCGCAACGAAGACCTTGAGCTGGGAAGAGCAGGTATTTATCTATGCCAGGACGACACTGGAATCAGTCCAGAAAACGAAGCGAGCTATGGGCTTTCTTAGTGCGGTGCTAACAACAGAACCTAGCCGTGCAGTCAGTAGGGCACCGCATAGCTCAAGGCGCGGTATAGTGGTAGGTTTCATGGGAGAAACTCTAGACTTAGCACAGAGTAGGTTAACATGTTGCTCACCTGAACTACTAATTGACTTGAGATAAATGCAGGCGCCGTAGGCACACTGTGAAGCGTCACAAAAGCAGTGAAGTTCAATTTGTGACGGATCATCACACAAGACGTTTCTCGGTACAGAAATGTTTTCAATAGAATGAAGATTGTTTATGAAGCGAGACCAGGTTCGCTGGACTTCAGCTGGAACCGGGTCGTCCCATCCTACCTGGAGAGACCACAACCTTTGTAGTAATATCTTGGGTTTTATAGTGCATAGAGAGAAGACCCCTAACGGGTCAAACATTTTAAAAGTAGTCGAGAGTATAGTTCGCTTTGTGATTTTAGTGTTCGTGTCTTGTGTAGAGTTTGCTGGGAAATGAAGAGTATCATGAGCTGGGTTCCATCCCATACCAAGAGTTTGGTACGACTGGCTCAGTACTAGATTGCTACTATTGTCATTACTGTTGGCTGCAGCTGTTTGCAAGACTTTGTTACTATTCGATCTATATTTGAAATCTAGAATTATGCCGACACAAATCAATCCGGTAGATTCTTTGAGTGCCTGCAAACCATATTCGGACCAAAAACTAAGAGAATAACAGCAATGTACAATAGGGACAGAAGTAATCGGATAGCTGACCATTAAGATATACTGGCCCGGTGGGCAGAACACTTCAACAACGTTTTAAATCCAAGCATACAGACTACAGACCTACCTTATATTGAGTCCCTGGAAAGTTTGCCCACCACTGATTACCTAGCGGATTCACCATCTTTTGACGAATATATTGCAGCGTTAAGAAAAATTAAGAATGCCAAAGCATCTGGATTAGACAGTTTACAAGCCGAAATATTCAAATATAGCGGCCCTCATGTAAGTAATAGATTATTCCAACTTATACTGAAAATATGGGAACATGAAATAATGCCACAGGATTGGAAAGATGCCTCCATCTGTAAATTGTACAAAGGCAAAGGCGATATAGCTAATTGCGGTTCATACAGAGGCATCTCTCTTCTTTCAGCAGCTGGGAAGTTTCTGGCCCATATAATTAACACCAGTTTATCTCGTCATGCAGAATACTCCCTGAAAGCTAGTGTGGATTTCGCACAAGCAAAGGTACAGTGGTTGCCATTTTTGTTGTAAGACAACTTCAAGAAAAATGTTTGGAACAGCCACGTCCCCTTTTCATGTGCTTTGTAGACTTGGAGAAGGCTTTTGACAGAATTCCGCGTGAGGCCCTGTGGATTGTGTTAAAGAAAGCTGGCTGTCCTGAAAAGTTATTAAACTTAATGCTATCTTCATGACAACATGATGGTAAGAGTTCGACACGAAAATGACTTTTCAGACTCATTTCCAGTGACCAGTGAAGTGAAACAGAGCTGTACCTACTCTATTTTCTTTATATTTTGCTTCTGTAGTACAGGATGCGGCAAAAACTTGTACCAGACCTATACAAATTAATTTAAGAACTGATAAGAGTGTTTTTGATATTTCTCGCTTTAGAGCTAAACAATATGTTGCGAAACTTTCAGTCTTCGAAATCTTGTATGCAGATGGCGTTTGTATTATGGTCGATTCTATGGAGTATTTGCAGGCGTACATGGAATCTCTACACACATCGTGATTTGGTCTGGTCATAAATACGAGCAAGACTCAAGTCTTACAGCAACCTGTTTGAGGATGCCGGCGAGATTCCTATAACACCATTTTGGAAACCGCAATGTTAGATGAAGTCTCACACTTCAAGTACCTGGGTAGCCGCATAAAAAATGACAACACCTTGGCAGCGGCAGTACCCGCCCGAATAGTAAGTGCAGCAGCAACTTTTGGTAAACTGATAACACGCGTTTGGAACTCACACGAACTTAAATTGACAACCAAAATTATGGTGTCCAGAGCCATTGTCTTGCCCACATTATTGTATGCCTCAGAAACTTGGTGCTGCTATAAAGCAGATATCAAATAATTAGATACTTTCCACCTCAGGTATCTGAGGTATATTCTGCGGATTAAATGGCAAGACTGGGTTTCAAACACTGAGGTATTGAGACGTGCTGCTGTGCCTGGAATAGATACGCTCATCATAAAACAGCAACTGAAATGGACTCTTGTCATCCATACGTGAAACGTGGCCGCACGTTTCATGTATGGATGACAAGAGGCTTCTAAAGGCAGTTTTCTATTCCGAGCTCACTTGTGGGAAACGTAAACAGGGTGGACAATATCTTCGTTACAAAGATGTCCTGAAACATAACCTTGTAGCGTGCGATATACCTGCAGACAGCTGGGAGCAGCGTGCGCGTCTCAGATCGGAATGGTGGCGTACCATCCATAAAAACGCCGATAGGTATGAAGAAGAACGACTCCAAAACCTTGATACCGTGCGCCATTACGTAAGACCCGACCCAAGCCACATTACAACTAGAACATACAATTCAGCGGGTCAGCTAGAGCTGACCTTGTGGGTCTTGTAATCGAACTTTCTAAACAAAGTTCGGTTTTGGAAGTCACATACGCGCCCACCGCAACAACAATCCAGACTAAATTGATAATTCGCCGTCACCAGACACGGTGAGGAGTACATAATGATGATGATTATTAATATAAAATAAAGAAAAATATTTTTTGAATTTACTTTTTAATTTACAACTGCACTTGCATTGCACCTCTAGAATTTAGCCTTTTTCTGTCTGATAAATAACAATCTGAATGTCTTCAAGTCGCGATTAAATAGGTACCATTTAGGTAAGTAATCTCCAACTTCGACTACATAATCGTCTAGCACCAATATAGATTGTGGAAAAACGCAAGACAATCTGCAATAAAAAATGTCCCGTAATTTTATATGTGCTAATTCTGCCAATGCCTTCGTGAATTCCATGGGAACACATACCTGGACGCAAATAATCCTTTGAATTAATCCGGGGCAAGATCTAACCGTATAGTAAGTTTCATTTAAATACATTCAACAGCTTACGCATTGAATAACAAACATCCACATCTTCAGACACCTTCATAAACTTTCATACTCATAATATTATTAAGAGTACGATATGCCGCCTCAATCATTCAGCAAACTACCAAAGAAGCTCCAACTACACAGAATACGATAGAACTACTGCAGTCAAATGTAAATTGAAATCAAAATTCATCACACACTTGTATAACTCAATCACGCAGGGCAAGATGTCCGGCGTTCGGACGCTCGGACGCTACGAGGGTAGTTCGACAGAAAGCCGGACACCGGAGATTTCGAACAATGGAGCCAAGATTTGACTTCGTATCGACATTTGATATTACAGCAGTTTGTATGAAATGTACGTCTTACTTGTTCTGTTATGATTTCATTTATGACTTAATTTGTACTTGTATTGTAGATTTGCCTCAGTCAACACGTGTTCAAAACCGATACGAACTAGATATGGACGATTATCGATAAAAAATAGAATAATTAGAATTTTCAAAAAGCTCGGAGTGTTGCCAAATATCAGAATGAATGGAACATTAATTGATTTATTTGCCATTCGATAGATTCACGCGGCGTCAAGTCCATCCCTGACTCCCCAGGTTAAATAAAACTTCTCTCGAAACACGATTCGACTAGGGATCATAATATCAAGTGCCGAATATTAAATCGTAATTCGTATTATGAACATTAAGTTGTGAGATCATAAATATTCTAATTTCTTTTTTCATAGTAATTGCACATTGCTCGTCCAACAATTATAAATCGCTTATTATATTTTCTACATAAACGCAATGATATTATTTTTAAGCACAGGTTAAGCGCTAGTTACCCTCTCGTATCAAGGAGGTCATATTAGTCTCACGCCTGTATATCTGAAAGAGCAGGAAGAAATGCAGAACACCCAAGTTTTGGTAGCTATGTTATTAGGATATACACGTAATATGGAGCAAGGCAATTGTGACTACAGGTGGCAGTTCCTGACTTTGTACTGCTATTAAGAATTTCATGACTGAGAACCCTAATATTACGGATCGACCCAGGAAAATAACCCAAGACCCCGTGGTCTTGGGTTTTCCCCTGGGTCGAGCAGCTCTTGCTGTGTCCGTATACGGCAGTCGCATTCATTATTGCTGCACCATCAAGGCAGTCGATAATCATAATGATAATGAACAATCAATAAATTCTGAATAAGTTATGAATATAGTATTTGTAACAAATCATTTACATTTGACAGATTGTCGTGTATTTGAGAGGTCTCTTAACGAGGTTTGAATTAATTTATCTGCAGAACTGACCTTTTGTTATTGACCATTATTCAATGTTAAAATCTGTCGAACCACGATCAACCTTTTGCCACTAGGAACGAAATTAATACTCCTTTTAGGATTCCGTGTCAAAAATATGGCAACGAATCTCTGTTAACAACACCAATATTCATCTGATGTGGCAACGAAACTATGTAGTTTAGTAACCCACATATATTGATACATTTTATTTAAGATTATTGTATATTTAGTTTAAGCCTTGTTTGTTTTATCTATAGGTAAATGTATTGTGTAGAATATGGTACGATGGGGTTTACGTATTCGCATGAATAAAAACCCCTTTTTTATAAAATAAAGATTTAAAAAAAATCAAACACCAATATTAATACGGCAGATATGCTCTTAACATTGGAACACCTGCAATTGGTTATTTACTGATGGTTTAATTTATTCTCATGCTATGGTGATATTCATGAAAATAAATTATATTCTATTCTACGCCATCTACTTGTCGTGTCGTTATGCTTATATCTTTAAAACTATACCTAATAGCTGGCTCGCTTAAACTTTAACAGCCGTAGAAAAGGCGACTCCTGTGCAAGAGGTGTCGGTTTTGATTCCCGAGTCGATCTAACGACAAGTTATTGGATTTTTTGAAGAGAATTATTGTTATTAAATTTCAAACAACTTAGTTTGATATTTATAAAAAAAATATGGTTCCCTATCCATTAGCATAAAATTTTAAGACCTAATATAACTTAGCATAATGTTGTTTGGCATAATTATATTTTCGCATAATATAATTACGCATAACAGCTTACGCATAATTTTTTAAGCATAATTTCTCTAACCATAATAATGATTAAGCATAATATTGTAAAGCATAAATTTATTAAGCATAAAGTTCTAAACCATAACTTTTTTAAGCATAATATCCTAAAGCATAAATTGATGATGTGTTGAATGAGTTTCTGTCACGGCTCCGGCGCTGCGGGCCTCCGGCGGCCCCACGCGTGCTAATCGTCGCAGACGGCTTTCGCTCACCACCGCAGCTTCGGCTTGTTGGCCGGCTTCGCCGGCCAGCCTCAGCCGCGGCGGCTCGCTCGCAGCCGCCTGCTCCTCAGCCCGCGGGCCGCCTCGCCCCTACACGCCTACGCGATTTTAAATAACACTCTAGGGGTAGGACAAACAAGACTACGTGAAGTCGGTTTTGAAAATATACACCTAAAATAAATAATTAAGGACTACTATTTCAATCAGTTAACTTCTATCTGAGTTAACTTCTATTATGCTAAAAGTCTTTAGGCCTACTAACGTTATGCTAATAGTCATTAGGCCTACTAACGTTATGGGAATCAAATTTATGCCAAAACAAATTAGTCTTTAACATGATTATGCCAACATAAAATGTATGCCTAAAAAAAGTATGCCAAAGTATTATTATGCCAAAACAAATTGTGCCAAAATCGTTATGCCGAAGTATATTAGGACAAAAAACATTATGCGAAAAGGAGGGATCCCAAAAAATATATATATATATATAATAAATAAATTACATACATGAGGCCGTGATGTCACAGATTTGGTAACCGCTTCAAAAGAAGGGTTAATCTATTTCAAAATAATTTTGATTTTAGTATCGTTAATTACAACTCGCGCATTAAGGATCTCTGCGACGCAGGGGACTTTACGAACATTTGTGGATACCCACACATATTTCTGCCTGAAGAGCACACAAATTATTATAAGATAATTCAATTCAGGTATGGTACCATATTTTATCATGTCAATTAAAATTAAACTTCTATATACGGATTGTATCACGTTGTTTATTTGACACTTTATTACATAATTTAAATATAAATAGTTTTAATATTTTTAATAATTTAATTAGTTTAAAAATTAGTAAAGTTTAATAGTAATAGTAGTGTAACAGTTTCTAAATAATGTAATAAAGTGTCAAATAAACAACGTGATAAAATCTGTATATAGTAGTTTAATTTCAATGAGTAACATTCGCGTAAACAGAAGATAATATTATGTTATCATGTCAATTTTAATTATCAGTTGTCATCATATCATAAGTTAAGAATTTTTTGACATATCTATTAATATTTAACAAACAATCAATTCCTTTAAATAACTATCGCATATGTTATATTTGTGTTAGTTCTTATTGCTAAAATATATTTATAGAATCGGCAAAATTATGCTTATAGTAGAATAGTAATAACCTATCTAGCTTCTGCGGCTTTGCCTGTGGGAATCCCAGGACAACGCTTATACCCGGATGGGTATAAAGATATTATTAAAACATCATCGAATATTATGCTAAGTTACATCCAAATCCGTTTAAGAATTTACGCATGATTAAGTAATAAACATCCAAACATCTTTACATTTATAATATAAGTAGGATTATTACCGCACTCTTACACTTAAAACGATAATTTAGATGGAATTCATTATTATCAATTTTAATAATTATGAAGATATCTAAACTATTAGGTGCTCTAAATACTCAAGGAGCTACAGCCGATCTCAGTCATCAATACATTGTACGCAAATTCGCAATATTACCTGGAAGTTATGTAAGACATTCGTAGTCAGGCAATCATCTTGTGAATTTAGAACATTCTACAGCAGGACACCCATAGGAGGGGCCACTCGTAAATTCCGAGCGTCTTCAAATTCAACTATGTCCAACTATTGACCAGTACAAGATAAACCTTCACTGGATGTGCAAATATTGAATCAATATTTGGCCACTAACGTTCTTGTTTTCTGTATTATTTGTTCTGAAAGTGATTTAGACGCGGATTCCGAATGGCTGGTGATATCTCAAGTCAATGATAAGCCAATGACGTCATCAGCTGTTGCTAATTTAGGCAGCCAATCAGAGCGGTGGACATGCAATTGATCGTCTAAACAGATTTTTGTGTTGTCATGCGATGAAATTAATTTGATCATGAAATATTCTATAAATATTATATGTTTTATTTTTCTTGCTGTCTTGCTGGTGGTAGAATAGCAGTGATTTTAACTGATGTGTATGTGATATTAGCTTTACCGTTACGAAATTGTCACTATCAGCATAGAGTCTAGAACAGTGTGACTGTATTAGCGCCCAGCAACAACAGTTCTATGTAGTTATACGGACTAGAACTGGTGTCGGTGGGCGCCAATAGGCGCTTACTTAATTACTGTAAGACTTTTGTTACTATAGGCGTAAAACCATGAATGTGTGAAATATTTTTACCCTATAAGGTTCTAGATTCTATAACAATTCTCATTGTGAATGGCTGACACTATTAATTTTAAGAAACGTCCAACACACAACAAACTTCTTTCCATAAATGCCACTTCCAGCAGCACGCAGATCTCCGTATATCAACTATGTCTTGCTTTTACACGGGCGCTACGTTATTATTGTGCCTCTGTCAACGGAATATGAAATGTATTGGAACTCGGGATGAGCTCTCCTTGACCAACCCCCTAGCTCCCTAACTACCACCCATTGACCTCGGGTGGTCAGTAGAAGGGTTGGATAATAGGGGCGTAAGTGTATTGTTTAGTAATTTATTTGGTTAAAGTTTAAGGTGGATATTTGGGTATATTTTGCTTGGATACCGTCAATATGGAAATGGTGTAGCGTAAGTATAATAATGAAAAAATAAACGTAAAAACACAGTAAGTAAATTCGATAGGCTAGTATGAAACTTGTAATTGGAAGACAGAAAGAGATTATTGGTTTGTAACTTATCCAGTTAATATAAGTGACTTTGAATGCTGTCCCAGCTGCTATATTGGAGTATGTGTCACTATGCTATCAAGAAGAAAGAAGAGAAGGACTATCAAAAACATATTACTACATATTCTTTTAATAGAAAAATATTTTTTTATTTAATACTGGTCTTAAGCAGGTTTGTATCAAATACAAAAATATTTTTAAAAATATTGTTATTTTTATTATATTTAAATTAAATAGCTTAAATAGTAGTAAAGTTCAATAATAGTAGGTAGTGTTAGAGTTTTCAAAATTATGTAATAAAAGTGTTTTAAAGTAAAATAAACAACTCAACAAAATCCGTATAAAGTGTTTAATTTCAATATTCTTAAATAACTAAGAAAGAATTTAATATATGAATGTTGAAGTTTAATTATATAAGTACAAAAGTGTTCTCATCTAAGTAATATGTAATTTTTATGAGAAAGTATGCCATTTCCTGGTAACCGAAATTTCCCTGTTGCAATACCAGTATAATATTTATGTTCTAACTGCAAAATAGCTATTTCACGGTACATGCAGTCCTGCAGTATGTATATTTACAATTTGTTGTGCTGCTTTCTTGTTCATAGTCGCTATAAAACCCTTTCTTTATTAATAGTGCTAGATATTTTATTTTAAAAGTACAACCGCGGCGCTTGCCTTAATGCCTGTGTCGACAGAGGTTTTAGCCCTGAGAAATACGCAGAATATAAAATTTTCTGGATTATATAGATCTTCATAGCTGTTTTAATATTTTGCTAAGTGCAATGATTGTAATTTGTTTTTAAGCATAACGATATATTTTTAATTATTAGGCTTCCAAAGATTTCCTAGTTATTGGAGCGAAATTGTACTACGAGTAAATATTTAATTTCACTGATCTAGCAAAGCTGAATTATTACGGCATCCATAATCACACGCCAGTATATCCAGACGGGTACGTATTACAATACCGAAATTTAAAAGACCGTATTTTAAAATACCTATGGAAGAAATCGCCGTAGCGTTTGTTATAACATTTAATAAACTGGCTGGCTAATGCTCAGGCCATCTTTACGATTCTGACTCGGAAGCGGTAAGTTGTGTTAGGTTCTCTTTTGTAAACCCACCCAGAAAAAGGAGCCCCGCGAAGGGGGGCTCCGTCCAAAACTCCCATTAGTTCTACCATAGAACTGAGGAATAGAACAAGTGGAAGTGGTGAACGTAGGTTATTTCAAGTTAGTTCTTTTAATTTTAGATATTATATATTATTTCGTCCATTCGGGGTTTCATCCTTTCGGGCATTTGGACATCGATATTTTATGTTTCGATATAACGGCTATCGGCATTTAAAACTGTCGGTATTCTAAATTTCGTTGTTTTGGACGTCGGTATTTGAGTCCTAATTATTATGAAATTTCGGTATTGTAATACGTACCCATCCAAACAGGCAGACGTGTATTACACCCACACTTCTCTGGTTTCGATTTAAGTTTCTTATTAAAAGATACTCGTATATTCGCAATTTCAGTTTCCATGCTGTGACTAAGAATATCTTAACAGAATATCTAGTGATACTTTTCCCAATCCTGCAACCGAAACCAAGACGTTGTTCTGCCGTTGATACAATAGTGAATTTGTGCTATTACACAGCAGTTGTATATGTCAGTTGATTTATTTTTCTACAAGAGGTTTATAAAATAGTAGTAGCGCCCTTATGAGTGAGAATCGTACAGGCGTCTTCAGCCGCGGTACCCCGAGGTGCGGGCGCTAAGATTTAAGGAACATGCCCTCTCTGTAGAGCTTTGTATTACTTAGACCGGCTAAATCATTATAGATATACAGATATTGTAGTTTTACGGTATTTTCTTATAACGGGTAGCAGAAACGTGTGATCATATTAACGGTGTGAGTTTATTGATTGTCAAGTGATTCGAATGATTGGAATTCGAATAAAATTGACCTACATTCTAATGCATTTTTATTGTTATTATATCTGATTACTTATTAATAAACTAATGTAACTCGATTATTGAGTCCTAGTGCAAGTACAAGTCAATGAAAGGTGTAATATTCTATAATTAAATACTAATCAAATAAAATTCGCGAATCAGCATTCGATTTCGTATTGGTGAGTGAGAGAGCTGGAGACCCAGTTACCCCGATCCTTTTTCTATCCTTTCCTTTGTCCTTTCCCTCCTTCATTCCTTTTTAAAGGGCTGGCAACGCACTTGTAACTCCTTTGGGGTTGCGGATGTCCATGGGCGGCGGTAATCGCTTACCATCAGGCGATCCGTCTGCTCGTTTGCCAATCGATACGATAAAAAAAAAACATTTCGTACTTGTACTTAAATTGAAAGATAAATAAATAATGAAGTATTTTCGTTAGAAGCAAAAAAATAAGTTTAAATGATTGAATAGTTTCGACTTTTTCATAGTGTGTGCTGCATTATATTATTATAAACATAACAAACCTAATTGCAGTTAAAAGTAAAATAGTTACTTTTGACTTACATTTTGATGTGCCATATATAAAATATATAAGACGCGTCAAATATTGAAAAGTTATTTCTGACTAAAGATACACATATACACATACATCTACTACATGTATCACAAGCCGTGTCTACCCCTTCCAAACCCTTCTAACGGACACTCAACTTACCCATTTCAAATTGGAAAACACTGCCCCACGACTTATCCTTGTAACGTCGTACCTCCACCTAGATAGTCCTACTCGCTATTTGAGTTGCTGCCCGCTTCGTGCAAGTACCGCGGTACAAGTTTCAAGCTTACGTTTGGCACATAATTTCATTCTAATTAACATACGGTAATCTACCTACTTAATATTTTAATAATACCCTAATTAATACTGTAAAGGTGAATGTGAGTTTGTTTGTCATGCTTTCACGCCTTAACTACCCGGGCGATCATTATGAGATTTCACATACACGTTTTCAGGGGTACAAAATAAGTCATAAGGACATACATAATCCAGAGAAAAGTGCCTTCTATTCCCGAAAGTTCATCATGCTCGTGCTATTTGGCCAAAGAACGAAATAGAAGAAGAAGAACTCTCCTATATATTATATCATGTCGGCCTCGATGGCGTAGTGGTTAGTGTAACCGACTGCCACGCCTGAGGTCGCGGGTTCGATTCCCGCACAAGACAAATATTTGTGTGCATGAACATGGATGTTTGTCTTGGTCTGGGTGTTTCTATGTATAATATGTATGTATTTACGAAAAAAAAAAAAAAAGTATATATGTATGTTTATCCATTGTCTAGTACCCATAGTACAAGCTCTGCTTAGTTTGGGCTAGATAGTGTTGTGTGTATGTGGTAGAATATTATTATTATTATTATTATCAACATTCGATATTTTCCTTCACCGTTAAAACAAGTGATTATTTCGAATTTGGAGAAGGTGTGTGATTTAATTTTAACCTTTGCGTAAAGCAGTCCATAGTACAAAATAAAGGTGTTAAATAATTATTGATGCAACACGCTATCTGCGTATATCTTGTCCCAAACATTTAACAAGATTATCTTAACGTATTTATATGCGGTCGGAGCTAATTTTCGGACAATTACGACGGTCCGTTTGCACCGCCTTACGTGGTCACTGAGGTGATTTATATACACTTTGAAACTAAACAATGCGGTGCGAAGCAAACAGCCTCCCAGTCATGTTTGAACTAAGATTCAGAAGGTTTCAGCTGGTATTGAAGATATCTTATTTCTTTAAAGCTTGTTTGAAGCTTGAAGCTTAGGATTATGTGTATTATTTTAGTATTCCTTTTTACTGTTATTATTTGTATATTCGATGGATATTAACTTGTTTTAATTATTGACTTTTTGAATTGTATCTTTGAAGCATATTAGCCCGATTATTAATAAGGCTTCGGTTTACGTGCCATTAAGTGTTTCTGTTTAGAAATTATCTGTAGCAACTCGAAGTTTTAAAATGTGCCTGGTAAAATAGCCTCGTTGTCTATCACGCGGGACTGTAAAACATAGCTGGTAAATAATCGGTATGAAGCACCTCTTTCTTAATATTTGGCAATATGCAGAAGTTAATCTGTGTATGACCAAAGGTTTAGGAAGAGATCGCTGAGTGCATTTTATCTTTTGTGTAGTTAGTTTCTTACCGATTTTTAATTAAAAACATGTAATTTAAAAATATGTTATAGTTTCGTATATATTTACCAACGTTGAATCAATAGACCAGTAAACCCAGAATCGATACAAGGATTTATAACAAAGAATATCCAGACATAGTGTTCCCGTAACACTCATTTCCTGAAATTGACAAAGTCATCATTCAATTAAAGTATTGGTAAGGCGACACAGAATTTTCTGATACAGTAGGTCATTGGAAGAAAGATCGATTGTTTTATTAAACTAAGCTCTTAAATAAAAAATAAAAACATTTCACGATTTCTTTGTTTAAATAAAAATGTAATTTTTTTTAATCACCTTAGAAAATTGGTATGATTAAAAGACTTCATTTATTTTTATAAAACTACATATTAATTTTAATTAAAATTGTAAAATCTTATAAAATCTAATTATTAATATCTTTGTTTTCAATTATCAGTGTTGCCAACTCTTACATTAATTACACATGGATATCAATTCTTCTCCCTAGCCTTTATTATTCCCAAGTCACTTGGTGTCGGCTTTTCTAGTATAACCGGATTTGACTGGATATCAGTTTTTACACAGAGTGGCTGCCACCTGACCTCCATAACCCGAAGGCTAACGATACCCTAAGGCTAGTCCAGTGTCAAGATATTATAGGGCCCTGACTTCCCAGTAATGACTGCCATAGATGTTCATGGCAGCCGGGACCGACGGCTTAACGTGCTCTCCGAGGCACGGAGCAGGCGATAATTGTCAATCAATAGGCACATAATTTCGAAAAGTCTTATAACTTCCGAAAGTCAGAGGTGCGAGAGGTGGGTTCGAACCCGAGACCCTCTGCATTGCAGTTTGTTGGTCTCCCCATTGAGCTATTGCTGAGATACACGTGGATATCGATTGTTCATACTTAAAATTAAATTGTCAATGTCTTGCTGCGGTATGAGGTCCCATTTTTTTCTCGTAAAGTTATTGTGCCATCGTCAAATTTGGCGGAAAATCTTTCAAAGCTTTTCGTTGTAACATGTCCCAGGCATGCTCGATAGTATTCAAGACGGGCGACTGTGCAGGCCAATCCATACCTTAAATATCGTGGTCTCGGAGAGCGGCCGACACCAGCTGCACTGTATAGGAAGGAGCATTATCGTGCATGAGTAGAAATTCCTGGCCTATTTCGATTCTGTGTGGGACAATAACAGGCTCTTCTAACTCCTCGTGGTATTTTTGTGCAGTCATGCTGCCTTGGATCCAAACGGGCTGCGTTCGTCCGCCAAGACGAATTCCTGCTCACACCATGATTGTTCTGCCTTGGTATGAGTGAACCTGAGGGTGCCGTCGACGGCTAACTCTCTCTGGAGTTCTCCAAATGCGTATTCATCTTGAATCCAAATGAAACCCAAACCGGGACTCGTCGGTGAACAACACCAAAGATCATTGTTCGTCATTCCATGGTAAATGCTCCCGAGCCCACGAAAACTGCCGACCGCGATTGCCACATCGCAATGCTGGACATGTAGCGGTTTTCGAGCATGAAGACCAACTTCATGCAAACTCCTTCGCACAATTTGGTTGCTTACCAGCAGCTGGTGGTCCTCTTGGAGCCTTTGTACTAGTTGCATCGCTGTAATATTGGGTTGTCTTCTGGCGGTCATTTGTAGAAATCGATCCTGTCTCTGCGTAGTAACACGATATCTAACCGTGTGCCGTTCAGCCACATCCCCAGTACTGCGATAACGTGACCACAACCTTGATATCACGTTTTGGCTGGTCTGTAGGGCCTCAGCTATGACGCGTTGAACAGCACCATTTTCTAACATGCCCACGGCTCGTAACATTTCATCTCGACTCAAATGACGACGTGATATGACTTTTAAAACTCACACGGAAAATCCCTTTTATTAATTAATATCAATAAATCAATTTTAATTTTCCTTGCCGTAACGAATTACGGTCAATTTTTTCGTCGTATTTGTTTTTATTTTGTTTTTTTCATTGATATTTTAAATTTTGAAAATAGAATGAAAGGAGGTTTCAATCTGTGTATAAACTTTTTATGACAATTAAAAAGATTCTAAAATAAAAAGTCGTAAATAATTTAGGATTAAGGTATCCCTAGATTCAGTTGATGTGTGTATGTGCTTTTTAAGGTATGTGAGTTTATTAAATGGTAAAGCAGTGGCGAATGATCAATCAGCGCCGAAATAATGCATCACAAACATCAATTTCAAGAAGAAAAATAATCTCTTAATATAGTTATATCATATATGCAATTGTGGTACAGCGCATTTTTAAGCAATTTCTCTAGTGTTTTTATTACATTACTTTTAGTTTTTTCGTTACTTCAGCTAAAAAAAAATATTATAAATGCGAATGTGAGTTTGTTTGTTAAGCTTTCACACTTTCACTACTTGACCGATCATCATGCAATTTCGCACACACGTTGTCAGGACTATTATAGAAAAGGACATAGGGACGTTTCATCCAGATAAATTACTGATCCCGACCGACGGTTAGTAGTGAAATAAGTGGGCATCAAAAATATGACCTCTTGGTCTCAAATTCAATACTTTATTCATGGCGCTTTAGCAGAAATTTAAAGGTATAAATTATTCCTAATTTTATATTTCAACAAGTCGTTCTTGCATAAGATAGCGCGCCTCAAGCTGGTTAGTTTATTAAGTGTTTCTTGGAATCAAAGTAGCGATAGATATTCTGGAAAACAGTTTATCGTTATAATAATAATTTCATAGACATCAAGCTATCTCGTTTGTAGTCGAATCCATCATATAACTAGTCTATGTAGATAGGTATATTTATTTATTGACTAAACTAGACTGTTTGACTAAAAATGGAAAGCTTTTAAAGACACTGAAAAGCAAAACTATAATTTTCTCTTTTATCTCTTAACTAAACTCTCAATTGAATCTAACCGATGTGAAATTTGTATCGGAAAGTATCTAATTTGGTCAATCTGTTGCATATATAGAAATCGAAAAAAACATACATTATCTTTTTCATACCAAATAGTTTAATGTCTAATGACCAAAAAAGATAATACACATACCTGAATCATTAGATCTCCTTGATTTTGCTTCTAATATTTGTGCTATATTTACAAAAAGGTTTCTATCTTGTAATTGTTGGGTATCTTATCTTGTGTGGGGGCCAGTCAGTACAGACCGACGACACTTCGACCCAGTGGGATCTTTTGTGTCGAATTGTTGGGTATAAAGTAATGTATAATATCGAGCCTTGGTAGCATTAAAAAAACTGATTTAAATAACATTTTGTATAGAGTTAGCCTTAAAGACACCCTACAGCCTGTAGGGTATCTTTAAGGCCAGCAGGTGGAAAATGTATTTAAAAAAAAACATGCGGGGCAGTCTTTGGGGACTGCCGATAGAAGTTTAATCTTTTGGACTCTATCATCTCTCTACCTGGGCCTTTGGTTTCCTTAACTTTTCTGTCGTTTAGCATGAAGTTATAAATAAAATTAACTGCAATAGTTTACCACATTAAGTCCATTAATAAGCCGACTCACACAAGTTCATCTATTACTCATACTCATCCACTTAACTCTCCTAAACTAACGGGCGAACCCTTTAAGACAGTGAAAAATACACAAGACATACAACTCGGCTAATTTAAGGAGCCTACCTTATCTCTGTGTAACTTCGACATCGGGTGTCATTTGTCTTCGTCAGTGTTGCCCGGTGATCATTTATGCTACAGCACACCCTACCCTTTCGGTGGAAATATACGGGTGAACGTTTTGGCAAGCAGTACCTGGATTGGTACGATGTATGGCATATGACCGCATTCAAATTTATTTAAAGTTTACATACAAAGCTATCTCCGCCACGCTAATCATCCTTTATCAGCAGCTTCTATGTACTTTCAGGGAATGCATGCAATAATAATAATAATATCAGCCCTGTATTAAACTGTCCCACTGCTGGGCATGGGCCTCTTCTCACTGTGAGAAGGGTTAGGCCATAGACCACCACGCTAGCCTAGTGCGGGTTGGCAGACTTCACATATCATCGAGAACATTATGGAGAACACTCAGACATGCAGGTTTCCTCACGATGTTTTCCTTCATCGTTAAAGCAAGCGTTAAGTAATTATTTAATACGCATATAACTTCGAAAAGTCAGAGATGCGCGCCTTGGGTTCGAACTCGAGACCTCTGCGTGGCAGTCCAACGGTTTCCCACTAGGCTATCGCTGCGCAATGCTAACAAAATTTTATCTGAATCAGTCGCATAAGCAGTAAAAGACTAAAAAAGTATATAAGCTGATTATATTATAAAATATTGTGATAAACATCATGCTAGTATTAGAGTTCCAATTTCACACAGTACAAGTATTTAAAGTTTAATATATTTCAACTATTCCAAGTTTGTGTGCTTTTGCCATGCTCTCACAAAGTGAATTACATACCAACTAACATTAAAGACTGTAATAATACCAGCCCTGTATTAAACTGTCTCACTGCTGGGCACGGGCCTCTTCTCAGTGGGAGAAGTGTTAAGCCTTAGTCCATCGCGCTGGCCTAGTGCGGGCTGGCAGACTTATCACACATATCCTCGAGAATATTATAGAGAACTTTCAGACATGCACATGACCTCTGCGTGGCAGTCTAACGGTTTCTCACTGGGCTATTGCTGCCAATATTTAAATTTAAGATTATAATAAATAACCTAAAATATTTACGATTGACCAAAGAGCAATATAAATTTTCAAAAACCATATCATAATTTTCTAAAACATTATATAAAATCTTTTCACGAGAAAGAACCACACTGTACCCAAAGCCCTTTAGGTCATTCTTTAGGCTTAACACAATAACCTCCCGTATAATCCACAACTCGACATTCCTCAATTTCACCCCTATTTCTAGGAAGTTAAGTTCTAATTTTCCGTGACATATGTGGTTAAGGGATGACGTAGAGGTTTCCTAAGGAAATTGCCGCCACTCATTTGTGGATGCACAATGACATCGCGTTTTTACAAGTCAACGAGTGAGGGTAGATTTGGCTGTTGTTGTATTTTTTTACGTCTCGAGTTGTTCTTGAAAATAATTAGTTGGTACGTGTTCTCTATACATGTGGTTCATTTAGTATAGGAGATTTCATCGATGGTTGCATGCCAGAATCACTATAGCTAAAAAAAAGTACATTCTCTGTCTGTGTGCTAATTAAATCCAAATCCATTAAACGGTTGTCGCGTGATTGAGTTTTAATCGTCTAAACATCTTTACAAATTTTTACACTCATCACAATTATAATATTATTACTATTACTAAATTTTAATAATAATATAATAATATTCTACCATATACACACAACACCATCTAGCCCAAACTAAGCAGAGCTATGGGTACTAGACAATGGAGAAACATACATAATATATACTTTTTTTTTGTAAATACGTACATATTATACATAGAAACACCCAGACCAAGACAAACATCCATGTTCATGCACACAAATGTTTGACTTGTGCGGAAATCGAACCCGCGACCTTAGGTGTGGCAGTCGGTTACACTAACCACTACGCCACGGAGGTCGACTAATTGTTTTGATACAATGTCTCACTTCTTTTATGATTTGATAGATGCGCCACTATGTATCCAACAAATCCCTATCCAGTTCCAGCACAATATAGTTCGAATGAAATTTGGAATTTGTTAAAATTGTATATCGAAAGATCTTAGGATATCGAAATATTATCAGATATATTTTTCTACCCGAAGATAACCGAATAACACGGATCACACCCGATTTAATTAGTTTGCCTTTATTATTTGCATACGTCCGAACGTTTGTTTTTCAAATTTGGAACAGTCGAACGGACCCGAGCGTTGTCCGAACAATAACTCGGCCAAGATGTTTCAAGCAGTTAATTTAGTTTGCTTTGAGAAGGGTCGCACCCCTTCAAGTAGATACTTCAGGTAGGCGGTCAGTACTAGGACAAATATTGAAACTATTGAGTTTGCATAAGTAGGTTGCTTAGGAAATTATTAATTATTGCTTACTATGTTCAGATTTATATGTATAGTTGCTAAACGGGTTTATTGCTGACATTAGTGGCCGTGATGAAGGTAGTACGGATTTTAATACTTGACTGAAAGAGACAGCTAAGGACGTATAAACCTTTTGTTATTAAAAAATTACAACTACCACCACTAAAAATAAATCCTGTATTGCGGGGAGCTTTACAAACATTGAAACAACGGACATAAGACCCAACCTCGAAACTACCATTTGCTGATTATAAAAATTCTTGTCCCGTATGGGACTCGAACCCTCAACACTCGATGGAGTGGCAGTGGCGACACGACCACCTAAACCACTACAGCATCCGTTCAGTATAAAATAATATGATAGGCGTATCATGCACATTTCGCAACATTTTTAAGCACACAGATTAAGGGGTGAGCTACTTATTTAAAGTAACACAAAGAAATAATACCATATGTAACTCGAGAAGAAGTAGTCGTGTCCTTTTTAAATGATAAATAAAGTTTAAAAAGCTATAACCCGACTGCGTAAAAAAGGGGGTCTAAAAAGGACGAATTTAAAATTTATATAGCCTATGTCACGCGGACTATTATTATGAATCTATTAACACCTAATTTATTAAAATCGGTTCAGGAGTTTAGGCGCTACGGTGGAACATACAAACATACATACCCAGACTGCCAAAATTATTACCCTTCCTTTTGGCTTCGCCGTAGTTGGGTAAAAAATAAATAGTTAACAGTACTTTACAGTTGCAGTAGTAGCTGCTATGCATTAAGTTTCAGGTTCGATTCCCGATTCTGGCATAGAATTATTGGATTTATCTGTCAGGAACGTCTATGTAGCAGCACGGAGTCGGGCTGTGCAGACAGCACATCCCAGCATAGGTTTGCTCCTTATTATGTGTAGTTTTAAACATATCTACCGAAATGTGGGTGCTTAAACCTCTACCCGCCTTTTTGTGGATATACAGAGGAGATATTATAATAATACACATATCAAGTCTTAAAACGGAGATGACTCCGTTCTAAGACTTGAAATGTGTGTATGACACACACATTGACATAAGCCTATGTGAGGGATTTGGAGTCTGTACTAGGAAAACACTGTTGATGTAAATTTGGTAAATAGATTTCTATCCCTCGGGAACAGTAGAACTTTTTTCTACATAAAGGTATCCTATGTTCATTTTTGTATCTCTGACTACGTGTATGCGAAATTTCATGATAATCGGTCAAGTTATTAAGGCGTGAAAGCGTTACAGACAAACAAACTCACTCTCACATTTATAATATTAAGTAAGGTTGTTTAAGTCTTTTGTATCACGTCAAAAATTACTAATACTTTTAGGATGCCTTTATATTTTTGCAAAGAAGATAGTAAATAAGTCGTTAAGCAAGACTTGTCCTTCAATTATTATACTACTAGTTTTCCCCCGCGGTTTCACCCGCGTAAGTCCCGTTCCCGTGGGAATATTGGGATAAAAGTAGCCTATGTGTGAATCCAGGTCTCCAGCTATCTGCATAACAAGTTTTATTGCAATCAGTCCAGTAGTTTTTGCGTAAAAGAGTAACAAACATCCATACATCCATATAAACATTTACGTTTATAATATTAGTAAGGATAAATAAGTGCGCTTGCTGCGTTCTTCACTATGTAGAAGGGATATCGAATGCAATTAATTAGGTGTTAAACTAGCTTATAACGTTATTAATTTTCATTTATTATGGTTTGTTTGAGTTTGAGTGCTCCACAATGCAATTATACTTCAAAAAATCTACCAGAAGAAAATTAACAACAGCGGTAATAACAAATTGTGATTAAAAACACCTTAGCAAAAATACTTGATAAGCACGTATTTTTTCAGTACAAACAATACAAGCAAATCAGAGTAAATCTAAATAAAACGGGGCCCAGTATAATTATAAATTCCGCGTCACTCGGCAACGGTGGAACAATGAAGTTAATCCATCAGGCAAGTCCTCGGGCGTGGGTAGAGATAAGAAGAGGGCCGAAGCCCGCACCCCGACTGTCTTAGGCACCTACCCCGTGCTTAGACTATAGAATGACCGCAGACAAACAAGTGGCTGTAGTATTCTGCCTACATTATTTTAATTCGGTGTTTTACTGGCCTCAGTTGTTGATTCAGGGTGTTATTAATACATAGCGAGTATATTCTAAACGTAAACGAAACTGGTAGTTATAGCAATTTTTGAAAATGTTTTTAAAAAGTGTAGGTTATAATTTGCATTTATAAACTGCAGTTTACTTTAATTATATTGGCATAATATAATAATTTAATTGGCAATGCTGCCAGTCTTCTGGGCACACTATCAGTTGACTGTGATGCGGAGGAATTCTATGACGCCTATTAGAGGGTTTTAGTTTTCTTTTTTATTTCTCTGTTTCATAATATTTTAGGTATAAGTTAGTTTTAAAGAATTGTTTATATTATGTATATAATTTATAAAGATAAATTATTTGTATTTTTGTCTGTAATAAAGAATATCTATTAAGTAAAAAAAAAAAAAAAAAAAAAAAAAAAACTAATTATATTGGTTGAATATATTTTCGTCATCAGGTCAATATTTTTTTTCTGTTATAAACATGAGAGCAATTTAAGATAATGAGAAATAATGAGAAATAACAACATAATGAGAACCAAATAAAACGTATTCCATACAATATTATTGTATTTATCTTAAATCTAATCGTACATTAAATAGCTTTTTGGTTCGATTATTATTACGTCGTTAATTTTCTACCAGAATGTAGGAGGCAGGGGCAACTTGAAGTGTACTCCACCGCACTGTGCATACGCCGAGTTGTTATTGAGAATTTTCTTACAGAATAACCCATTATTTATTTATTTTTAGGAAACTCTACAGCTTTTTTACAGAGATACGTTACAAATTTTCTTAAGACAAACTCTAAGCCAATTACAAAGTTCCACGGCAATTAAATATGAGGTAGAAAATTGTGATTTCTAAGTTACACTTTAAGCTTTACTAAGAATACTTATCAAAAAGACAAAAAATCAAAAATGTATCAGTAACAAGAGTTTACGATCAGGTCACGAATAATACAATTTTTAAATCTATTTTTAGACAAAAAGAAGATATCTGTTTCAATTTATCCTCAGGAATCTCATAATTAGCTACAAACATAAGTGTCAACATAAGGCAAGAATTTAAACAAAGCAGACAAAACCAAATCGAACCTATTACTGATTCTACAATATTAAAATCCACATTCAGTAAAATGTTACAACGCTGCCTTTATTTAGTATTTTTCCTATTCAGCCTCATAAAAGTCGTAGAAAGTGTTATATTCGAGCGGGTGCAACTCCTTAGGTACAAAACAACTCTACAAGCGGACTCTCTGCGTCATAATCTCTAAACATTGACCAGTCCTTAAGGCCACCCTTCTCAGCTAGTGACGTCCACCTGGGCCTGTCATATGAATATTAATTCGACCATATCTTGACCCCTGTCCGACAGTAAGAAACCTTGACGTATGAATATCTCAAGTAATAGATGAGGTAACGGTTCAGTTTTTGCTTTATGATTAAGTGGAGGGCATTGTGCAGTGCAAACATTGTTTTATTATTCATCGATTTATTCGTAATTGCTGTATTTTCATGGAAATTATATGGATTTTATCGCCGCTTGTTATAAAATACACTACTTGATTCTATTTTTAAAAGGTTTAAACTATTTTAAATTATACTTTCATCGACGTATTACGTGCTTTTTAGCAACTATTTTTTACGGGGGTACTAATGTGGTGATTGTCTTATTGTCTCATATTCGCGTTACAATGTACAATATTTGCACATACATAATACAATATTATGTAGTATTCATTTTAATATTATATATTTTTTGTGTTTTAGACTAACAACCCTGACATAGCCGTTTGACAATACGGGAAGGGTTACGCTTTGGTTTATGACGCTAGCTTAGTGTAAATTAATAGACTTTAATAGTCTTTTTATCTTATTTTACCTTTTTACTTAATACAGAATTCTTTGACATGCAGGTTTCCTCACGGTTTTCTGGGACGATGATTAGCTTAACTTCGAAAAATGTGTAGCGTACTTGAAACCTTTGCTTGGTAGTTCAATATACCTATATATACCTATATTCAATATAACCCAGGTTATGCTGGTTAGGCTAGAATATCTGTGTTCGTCTGTTTAACTTTAACTACGGCAAAAAAACTGATAGTAAATCTAAATCATTCAAACATACAAAATAAAAAAAAATTTAAACCTTTTGGTAGGTATTACAGTGAACACAGCGATAGCTCAGTGGGGAGAACAACAGACTGCAGTGCAGAGGGTGTCGGGTTCGAACCCACGTCGCGCACCTCTGACTTTCGGAAGTTATATGACTTTTCGAAATTATGTGCGTATTGATTGACAATTATCGCCTGCTCTGTGCCTCGGAGAGCACGTTAAGCCGTCGGTCCCGGCTGCCATGAACATCTATACATCTATGGCAGTCGTTATTGGGAAGTCAGTGCCCTATAATATTCTGACACTGGTCTAGCCGTAGGGTATCGTTAACCTTCGGGTTGCGGAGGTCAGGTGGCAGCTGCTCCGTGTAAAAACTGATATCCAGTCAAATCCGGTTAGACTAGAAATGCCGACCCTAAGTGACTTGGGAATAATAAAAGGCTAGGGAGAAGGTAGGTATTACAGTGACTTATTTAAAATTCTGGTAGCCAAAATCATTAAATATTTTATGTAGTTTACTAATAATTTACCCTTTATAAAATCTTAATCTTACAAAAGAAAGCAGATAACTATCTTCTTTAAGAACAATTTTTATCCGAAAATCTGTTTTCTAGGCATTCTGATTGTCCTTCATATTTCTAGGTGTCCCAGTAACGATGAGCAGTTGTAATACTAACATTCACAAAAATTATATAAAAGTATTATTATACATGTCGTAAAGTAAATTAAAGGAACTAAAGTAAAGTAAATTTTATTGTTATCGATTCAGTAGATACAGTTTTTATACGCACACATCTAGATTCTTATTATGCCAATACCATCATCCAATCGATTCGGTTTCACGTCATTGAATCTACAGTAGCCTTAAGCAATAGGTATATTGTCTGTGGCCCGTAGCCACCATCCTCGGTCCTCACAAATATTGTTTTAATTGATTAGCCCTTGTTAGAGTCCGTGGTCAAGACAGTATTATATTGGAGGGCGTTTTCGTAGGGTGTTACTAATTGAGATATGGAATTATAATGCCAATTATTGTGCCAATAATTTTAATTATAAAATAATAGTTTTGGGGCACGTTACCAGTTGACAGTGATGTCGACAAATTCTACGCATAAACTAGTTTTGTAAATATTTAGTATTGTACTTATTAGTATTTTTTTAATTACTTTGTGTTTACTTTTTTTATCGCGTGTTCGATTCCCGCACAAGTCAAACATTTGTGTGCATGAACATGGATGTTTATCTTGGTCTGGTTGTTCCTATGTATAATATGTATGTATTTACAAAAAAAAGTATATAATGTCCATTTGCGACTACAATGTGATATCTCAAAAAAATCGATTTTTCATTTTATAGATAATCGAAATCGCCGTATCGAGATCTATTATCTCCAAAAACGCGGTATTTATTACTTTAAAAATGGCTCTGCAGTGAGAGAAAAAGACAAACATATCACAGTGTAGCACTGTCTCTTTCAGCTATCTGTTGACTTCAACAAAGTGCCAGCTCAGTTGTGCAACTACATTGCTAGCGTGAAGTGTTCTCGTTTTTCGCGAACAACGTGATAATACGAAGTTATTACGTTTTTGGCGCAAAGTAAGTATATTTCAAGGCTGATTTCATTTTTTCAACATAGTGACATGTTGTTTTATCACAGTGTTACTGTAAAACTTATGTGTATAAAGCATGTGGCACTTTGATCTTGTTACATTGTTCTTGTAAAAATAAGAAACTTTACCGTGACATCTTGAATTGTAACATTGAAGATGATGAAACATTAACTCTTTAGTGAATTTGAACTTGGGTTATTTGTTGATGTACTGTTATTACAGAATAGTTTGGGATAAGTTATGTTTTTATTTCCACTTGTAACGCTATAGGTGCTAAACAAAAGTATTTTATCAATGTTATATTTACAAGCTTTTATTTAACTTCACTAACGTATGAATATTTACAAATCTTGTACATAATATTTAAATCACTTCCCCTGGACAGATTGACCTGAAATTTGGTATACTTACGTAGCTTTGATGACAATAAAATAATATAATAGATTAGTTTTGATAATGTAGCCGGAAGGTAGTCATTTTATATGAACTTTGTAATGAAACAAGATAATCCCGCCGTGTCTGATAAGTCTTCGTCGTAACAAAACTATAACTTTGTGTACATAACTTGAAGTTAGTTTCTGAAATAGGTATCATTTTTTAGATGAATTCGAGAGCAAAGCGTATACTACAGTTAGCAACTACAAACAGTGAAGATAATCTGCCGACTTTTGACCACACCTCCCATGAGAACACCATTTCTTTGCAATGTGCTAAGGATAATGCCATCTTAGAGCATCAAGAGACAATGACATATCAAATTTCACGCCGCCGTAGTGAATCTACAAGTTCATCATCAAGTAGTTCATCCAGCAGTTTCTCAAGCAGTTCCTCGTCATCATCATTCATAGAAGGTATGTAGATAATAATATATTATTATTTAACTTAATCTTACAACAATAACCATAGTAAATTAACTTGCCAATCTTTATGTTTTGTAGACAGCGATGACTCGGTGAAAGATCCGGATTACAAAGATGAACGTGAGAAATTGAAGTCCAAATTTAGTTTTAACAAACTAACAACAACTGAGGCTAATTTGGAGGTATCCAGCCAATGTGAACCAACATCATCCATGAACACAAATGTAATGGAATCAAACGAAAATACAATAGTACAAAATACAGAAAATGAAACAAACACTATTGCAGACATTGACACTCCAAGCACCGCTATAGAAAACGTACCAATTTTGGTTGATTCCATCGTTGCTGAAACGGAAGCTCCAACACCTACAAAAAAGGGAAAGAAAAGACCAAAACAGGAAAGTAATTGGAAGAAGAATGTGGCTAAAAAGTTAAGAAATAGCGGTAAGTCCTACAAATCATCTAAAACCCAGAAACAAGTACCTGAACGTAAACTTAAACCTCCTTGCAAAGAAACTTGTAGATTTAAATGCCGATCCAAAATTACTGAAACTCAGAGACAAGACCTTCTAAATGATTACTGGAAATTGGGGACTATTGAAAGGCAATGGTTATTTATACATCAGTCTATGGAAGAGTTAAACCCAGCGCACCGTTATGTCAGAGTTGATGAAAACGGAACACCTGCTCCGAAACGAGAAAATAATAATGCCTTTTGTTCACTTTATCTGGCGAAAAAATAAGAGTTTGCAAGACTTTCTACGTTAACACTTTAGGAATAAATAATCGACCATACAACATAATAACAATTTATGACCTAAAAACTAACAATGTTGAAAGCTACGTGTGGGACGAATCACAAGCTAATAGAGGGGTAAATGAGATTGCCACATGCGTTTTTAAATACCTGGTGAAAATTTCAGAAGGCGAGAAACCGGTTGACGTCATATTTTATTCTGATAACTGTGCCGGACAGCAGAAGAATAAGTTCATGATGGCAATGTATGTTTATGCTGTGCAAAACTGCCCGTATATTAAGTCCATAACTCACAAATTTTTTATCAAGGGCCACACTCAAAATGAGGGTGACTCTGTTCACTCTCAGATAGAAAGACAAGTTAAGAGGCAGATGAGGTCTGGACCTATTTACACCCCTGAGGGGTTCATCGGAGCCATAAAAGCTGCAAGAAAGAAATCCACGCCGATTCATATCAACGAAATGTGCCACTATGATATTTGTAATTGGAAAGCTGCAACAACTCAAATTAATTTTATGCTACACAAGGATGAGGACAAAAAAGTCGTAAAGCTCTCTGATATTAAGGTTTATAAGGTCACAAAAGAGGAGCCTGAAGTATTATATTATAAAACCTCTTACAGTGAAGAATTTAAAAGAGCTATCGTTATAAAAAAGCAGACTGATTTTAATATACAAGTTAGGAAAGCTTATGATAGAAAACCTGGCTTAGCTGAAAATAAGAAGAATGATATTCTTTCCCTATTAAATAGTAATCACATTCCTGGTTATTACAGGACATTCTTTGAAAGTTTGTAGTTTTGTTAAGTTTTTAATTTGTTTATTTTGTTTGTGTTTTGATTTGTTAATCATATTTGTAAGAAAGATTAAACAATAGTCGTTTCAAGAGACTGATTAAAAAGAGGCTTTGTATTTAATCTTATTAATTTGATAATAATTATTTTGAAAAGTCAACTCTATTGTGATTTTGATATAAGTAGATTCCAATTTATTTGTGCCATTAATAAATGTAATTCTGAATGGGGTAGTAGGAAATAAGTATAGTTGGGTAGGGGTAAACAGGGTAGTGTTTTATGTCTAAGCCAATCTTAATTTGTTGTTATAATTACCTTTATTTGGTTTCACACTGGTATTATTAGGTAATTATGAGAGATGTATGTGATTATGGTAAGTACCTAGATATAATTTTCAAATTAAACTTAAGATAATGTTGATCTAATTCTAAGAACAAAAGACTTGTTACTTGGTACAATTTTTTTCTGTATTTTTTTTTTTAAATTAAATTATATACTTTCTACAACAATCTTTTATTTAGAATTAATATAACATCAAGTAAACGTTTTCATCATCTTCAACGTGATATTTAGTTATATCGCAACATAAATATTAATTTTTTCAGGTAAATGGTGACAAGTTTTCCGTTTTACTTTTAAACGTAAAAATATATTGAATTACAGAGAAAATTAAAACGTATATAAATAAAATCATTATATAAATATTTTACCTAAAACACACTCTTACATCATTTTGGTATTTGGACAATATTTCGAAAGTTAGAAGCGATCTAAAGTTTAAAACGACTCCTGTGAAAAATCGGGGTTTTCGATATATCACATTGTAGTCGCAAATGGACGATTATGTATGTATGTTTATCCATTGTCTAGTACCCATAGTACAAGCTCTGCTTAGTTTGGGCTAGATGGTGTTGAGTGTATGTGGTAGAATATTATTATATTATTATTATTATTAATACGTGTAAAAATATAATTTTGATTAATTAATAATGATGAATAATTTATTACATATTGAAAATATCGCCTACAAAATATTTTTTTACATGTCTTATTATTATTATAAACGTGATGGTTCGTGAAGATGCTGTAATGTTTGTTATTCTTTTGGATAATGTGTAACCGCTGTATGTATTTGGATAAAATTTTCCACACAGATTCGGAGAAATACAGGCATGAATCTATGTATGTATGTATTATTCATAATTTGGCTTCGATTTTATGCATTCATGCATTTTCCGGGATAAAAAGTATCATCGCTTTTTCCGACCTAGAAACAATCATATTCCAAAAGCACATTTTTTTCCTATGCAGCATAAAAGTTGTAATTATCCTGTGTAATTTATTAAATTAAGAAATAATTTTACTTTCCTGAGTTAAATGGTGCAAAATGTTGTCTTTACCTATTAACAGGTTCCCTGTAGGTAAGATGAATCACATATGACACATAACAATTCATTTTCTACTGTGTCTATCACGAGACAGCAAAAGGATTAAAATATAAATGATTGATGAGCGCCATTGATCGTACCATCGCGGCATCGCTTCACATCAAGCGAAACAGCTGAACACTAACATAAAGACAAAGAAAGAAATTCGCATACATTCTATAACTAAATTACAACAAAATCGTAACACCCTTAGCAACAGCAGACAGATCGTGGAATCGCAAGTGCGTTCTAATCCTTAGCCCCTTTCGGTCAAGTGAGCCATTTTAATTAGTTAGATGTCTTAATTGGAGAGCCAGGTTTGAGGAACCTTTGTCAGTCGAATGTGATATTACTTATGATATTATCGTTAAGTTTAACCGGATCGAAGTTCAAATCGTTTATTTGTTTGAAGAACATGACTGCCCCGATTGCACACGTAGTGAATGGTACTGCTGTGCATGACGTGCCAGGTTTAATTTCCAGGTCAGGATTCGAACTGCAGTCTTGGTGGTTAGGTACATTTATCTGGCTTTCCAGACTAGAAATTTTCAATAAAGGAAACAAAATGAGCTCTTGGATCAAAATGCATTGCTGACGAAATGTTAATGTAAGGTGCCTCTGTCTGCAACTTTGCAATTAAGGAGTGATAATAGTATCACTCCTTAATTGCAAAGCTGTAATCCCTAAAGAGGTTGGTGTATATAAGAGCCATATTTCGTGAGCTATTATTAAAATTCTAAATAATATTAGGCAAACCTATTTATATCTACAGGACAATATTTTCAGACTCTGTGCTTCTATTGAAAATTATCTAAAAATAATGTTAAAACATTTTACTTGAACCTGGTTAATCGAACCCCAATACCTCAATATCGGCTTTACATTTAGAAACTTCAAGACCTACTAAGTATTGATTGAAAAAGGCGCATTCCGCTTGAACTCGAAATCGTATCTCAAAACCTCACTATCGGTCTCAGGCTTAGGAACTAACAAGGCAGCAAATACCAGTCGCCATTTGCAAAAATATTTAGGTTTCAGCATTATTTTATACAAACTATTGACTTTACACCTCCCCTTTACAGATTAACACCAAATACACACAGCGTAAATTCTAAATGACTATTCAAACAAGCTAGGTGGGTCACCTTATCACAAGCCCACCCTTTCCTTGACCGAACGCATTTGAATAACTATCGCAACTTAATTCTTCAGATAAAGACATCCGCCATGTTGGGTGCGGCCACTTCCGCCGGAAGTCCAACTTGGACGGATATTCAAACTCGACCGGAACTAGATGGTATTGCGACATACATTTCGAATTTCGAATGCTTATTGTTAGGTTGGTATTAGTTGGCGTGGACCGTGACTAGAATGCACGAATTGTTTAGATATATTGTGAGTTTATTATCACGTGTCACTTGAAGGTGTGGTTACTTAAAGGTTAAGTATTGGACCCAATCAATAAGATAAATTCTGGAAATAGCATGCAATTAGTGTTTGTTCACGTTGAAAACTTTTTTGATGGTTCGGAATTTAAATTTCGGTGCTTTTAATATAAATGAGACCCAGGGTCCATGAATTCCAAGAACTACTTTTGTATTTTAGACAATTCTCAGTATATCATTGGTGGCGAATTATGTGGGTCTAATATACGTATTATACGTTAACCGATTGCTGTCATGAATCTTTACTAACAGTGCTCTCTTTCCAATATTTTTAGTAATAAGCAAACTTTTCAATAAAAGTCTTTGTTAAATCCTAACTGATATTATAAATACGAATGTGTGATCGTTGTTTGTTACGCATTCACGCCTTAACAACTCTACTGATCAGCTAGAAATTTCGCTTACACATCTACAGTCTCAGTATCACAAATAAAATAAACAATAAAGTCTAGTCCATAGAAAATCATAAAAATATTGGCAAATTTGTATACCTACATACAATCTTTGGTGCTTTTACCGTTAAGATAACTTCTTAACAAAAAATAACTACCGACGAAACGCTAGAAATGGAAATATATTTTTAGTCATTACTAAGCATCCAATTGAATTGAATGAACAGTGATCTCAAATTAGTTTCAACTAATATGGGAGCTCATTGGAGGTATACTCGTATTCATATAATCATATAATCAAAGAATTATCAAAATCGGTCAGCCTAACACCGAAATCGAAAAACATACATACAAAAAAAACGCATTTACGGAGAAACGCCTCCCTTAGTTCAAGCCGGTTGAAAATTTTGTATTACAGGCATCATGCCGATGTTTAAGCGCTAAGCATATTTTTATAGCACCCACATATTGCAAACCATATTAAAATTTAGTTAATATGTAATAAAGGGCCGAACCTAACACTGCCCAAGGGACTTAGTTAAGGCTTAGTTAAGTTCCTGATTCCGTGCTTTTACTAATAATATCCATTAGACCAAATCCAGTTTATTTCGGCAACACAATCAAGAGCAACGTATACGATATAAAAGAAATGACTCATAAAAAAACCATTGCTAATAATTAAACTATTTTTCAGTAGCACTTCACATACATAGAACTGGAACGCACATTGAGCTTTTCAGCTGCTTGACAGACCCTCGCAAAAACTGGACTCTTAAACAAATTTAAAAATCACCAAACGGCAATCGAGCATCGTTGCAATCGCTAAAACGCAATATAAATATAGTAGTCGATTAAATATCGAGTCAGTGTCGGTGCATTAACAAAATTGACGATAATTTCTTTGCATTGACTAAGTAACAAGCAAGCGTACAGTCCGTCTAATTAAGCAGATACCGTATGATCTCTTGCAATATTAAAAGAAATACTTACACGTTACCGATCCTACCGAAAAATAATTAAAATAGGTTCAAAGGAATGAGATGAGTGCATATGAGCCTCCAGATGTCTTATTTAACGGGCGAAAGTTACAGTGTTATTCTTACGTCAGTTTCCTGTAAGAGTATGGTACTTTACTGAGGGAGAGCTGGGAGGCTTATTTGTATAATCTGTATGTTATGCAAATATATTATGCCTAATTCGATTTGGAGTTACATCGTTGTTTAATATCGTCGTCGTCGTAATCTAATATAAAATAGTATTGTCCTAAGTGCGATTTATTAATTTCAAGACGTAAGATTTTTTGGTTTTCAATAAATTTATCAATTTCCAATACTGAAGTTAGTTTCTACCATGGCCTTTAAATCAATTAATTCTAGTAGATTTCGTGCATTACTATCTGTTACTCTCCAAGGGATTCTAATTCAAGTTTATAACACCTTGCCCATATCTTGAATCCACATATTAAAACATGAATATTAAATACTGGATGCAACACTTTCTCGTCCAAATCCGGCAGATATTTCAAACGTAAGTTTACGCAAGGTGAACTGAGGGGCTGTATATAATTGTGAAGGGTGGCGTGGGGGTGCGGGTGGTCAGTGTTTGTGATTTGTAAATGGGCTCAGACCTTAGCCCTTTCTAGAGACGGGGATATATCACGTAGGCGGCGATAACTTTGTTTAAGTACTTTTATAGAGGTGTTAATTCTAATTTTAAAGACAGGGTAGATAGGGTTTTGCCATAATCCTAAATATAATATTAAATATAAATATAAAATGGAAATCCGTAGTCTCTGCCTACCCCTCCGGGAAACAGGCGTGAATTTATGTATGTATGTATAAAATTTATTCGGCTAAAAAAAGGAGTACAGTAGTGGACTTAAATCAACTTTAAATTAAATCTTAATATCTAACAATAACTCCATGTCTTAATAAACTAGTATATAACCAAAATAATAATTATAGTTATGGGAAGAAAGGATAATTTAACATAATTAAATTATTATAAGCTACTTGCCAGAACTAGGTTAGACCTGTGTTTCAGGCGATCACTTATCTATATATTTTAAAAGTGGACATTTATTTAAGTATCTGTTTGAACAATAATATATCTAAATATAAATTTAAGCTAAAACTATCTGTACACGTACAAGCAACTGTGTCATACAATAAATTGCTTAGGTACCTAAAGTATAATTACATCATTTTAATATTTGTAACAAATTCTCTGTGTCTGCAATATACAATTTAAATAATCATTGTTGACAAAGTTACACGTACTTATATAAATTAGTGAATTCTCTGGATGCCGCACTACTTAGAACTGTATTGCCGAAGCCAGTGTTTACCTCATTGAATCATATTTATATCAATGACAAATACAATAGCAAATGCGTTAAATCGATATTGTTATTAAAAATAAGTATGGATGCAAATGGAACACAAATAGAAAAATTGTGAGTAGGTGTTTTACATAAGTTTCACGTAATAGAAATCATAAATCTTAAACTGCAACTTCATATAAAGATTACGAATAAATGCCTGTAATTCAACGTAGTTCAACGTGTAAAGCAACACCTATTAGGTTATTACTTTGTAATTATTACGAAAAAATAAAACAAAATAATTTCAGTCACAATATTTTGAGTTCTTACCACTAAAAAGAAACACTTATTGTAACAGCGATACATTTTACGTAAGTATCCTTTTTCTGCTACCGCACAGAACAGACACACTCATCTAATACAGACACACTTACAATCCCTCTATGTATATAAAACGGAATACCCCCGTACAATTGTCTGCCGAGATATCTTAAGGGCACAAAGGTTCCCGCAAATTGCCGAAGTAAGTGTAACGTCCGAACTGAAATACATTATCTGGACTGGATGGGCCGCGATCGGTAGATTTATTGTTTCGGACTGTACTGGCCGTCCTATTTCCTTGGGATATAAACGATTGTTTTGTCCTTAATTTAACCCTGGATTGGATAGGTGCCAATAGTGGGAGGCGATGATGTTTTCGGGCAAAACAGTGAATGTTGTGTCAAAATTATGGGGATTTACGTTGGGTTGATACAAAACAATTTTTGTTACTTTAGTTCTTTTTACTGCGTTAGTTTAGTCTTACAATATCTTGATCTCTTGTTATTCTTAAGCTACAACTCTTCGTCGCGAAATGTTATCAATCGTACAAATAATTGATATAAAGGAGACTATCATGCAATAGGCGTGCGTATATATATATACGAGTATGTATGTATGACTCGGTATCACTATTTATGGATGACACAAACTTTTGTAACTTTTGGAAATCGAATCTATCATATCCCTTAAACTTACCGTGGCGAGGTGCCTATTACAACAACTGTGCAATCTTGATACCTCTATATCAGTCATTGTCAAGTCCTACTACACAATCAAGGACATTTTTTTTCACACATCTTTTTAACTGCCTCTGAAGACCGTACATCCAATATAGATTGCAGTATCCAGATCCCATTTCTAATCTATTTAAGTTGAATACATTTAAAACTCGCTCTCGTTCAGTTCTATTTCGGACACAATCCATCAGCAAGTGTTGTACATCCTCAATTTAATTACAAGCAGAACAATTTGGTGAATCATTTTTTTCATAAGGAATGCAATCTTTGCCGATGGATAGTGTCCTGAGCGGAGTCTTAACATAACTTTCACAATGTGTTCACGTAATTTAATATTATCAAACCATGGTACAAGCGACGGCTCGCTTTGTATACTACGGTAAAATCAAGGACATATTATTACCATTAACAGAACACATTATATAATAATGATCTAAGTAAGCAGAGCGTGTATGGCCAATTTGTAAAATTGTAGCTACATTTTCTTCAATAATATATAATAATATTACAAACAGGGAAATATTTGATTTGTAGTTTGTTTGTTTGTAAGGATATAACTCAAAAACGACACAACTGATTAAAAATATTATTTCACCATATGAAAGCTATATTATCATCGAGTAACATAAGCTATATTTTATTTAAAAATATAAAGTATTGTTACTGACATAAACTATACTATTTTTACACAAGCGAACCAATACCAAAAGCTAGTTTAATATAAGAAATAACATGTATAAAAAAATATTTTCACACTCGAGAATCTGCTGTTGAGACAGACAGAGAAACACAATAACACTTTTTACAATCCGGAAATCGAATCCAGACCACACACAATATCATGCCACGAGACCAACAAATCCATAAGTTAGTTCATGCCCATCTAATATCAGAAGAAGTTTGATCACACTTGCACTGTTTCTCACAGCACCAGCGCTCGTGTCAGACGTTTAGCATTAAATATATGTTTTACCACCTTATAAAGATTGCGTCCAAGATCCGCGCCCGGGGCATGCCGCACGAACCACTTGTATCGCCTACGACAGTTCTTACCACTTTTGTAGCCAGGGAGCGTGGAATTTATATTGCGAACGGCGAGCTTATAAAAGTAGTATTTTTATTGAAATTAAACTACTATATACGGATTTTATCGCCTTGTTTATTTAACACTGTACCTATTACATAATTTTAAAAACTGTTACACTACTACTACTACTATTGAATTTTACTAATTTATAACCTAATGAAATTATTAAAACTATTTATATTTAGGTTTACACTTTCCCTGACGTTTCGGTTGCTTTTCAGCAGCCATGGTCACGGAGAGACTAAGATGGTAGTTGTCTCAATGTTCCAGTGCAGTTATTTCAAAGTAAAAGCCGTATATAGTAGTTTAATTTCAATGAATAACATTCGCGTAAACAAAAGACAATATTAAGTAGTATTTTTAGTTTGCTTGGTATACATGTTAGGTATGTCTGCTGTTTTGTTTTTGTTTTATTTCTTACTTGTTTTCCCCGCGGTTTCACCCGCGTAAGTCTTGTTCCCGTGAGAATATCGGGATAAAAAGTAGCCTATTATGAATCCTGGTTTCCAGCTATCTACATACAAAGTTTTATCGCAATCGGTCTAGTAGTTTTTGCGTAAAAGAGTAACAAACATCCATACATCCTCACAAACTTTCACATTTATAATATTAATAAGGATTAGATTTTGTCTACGGTTTCCCTCAAGTAGATTAAGTTAAGATTGGTAACAGAACTTTTTTCTGCATGAAAGGTACTCTGTCCTTTTCTGTTTCCCTGGCAACATATATGCGAAATTTCATAATGAAACAAACTTACGATTGCATATATAATATTAGTTAGAACAAATGGCAATGCTGCCAGTCTTCTGAGCATATTGCCACTTGACCACGACGCGGAGGAATATTATGATAGGTAAAAGTTAGGTCATAGAAAAGCATGCGATATGGCTTATAGTAGCAACTACCGAAGCCTTCAGTAATTCAGGATTTTGGTGTAACATATCTATGTATTCCAATAACAAAATGCTTTAAGGGAAAACTTACGCTAATAATCTGTATATATAAAACTCTTCCGTTACTGAGTGACTGACAGACAACGCACAGCCGAAACTACTGAACGCAAGAAGCTGAAATTTTGCATGTATGTTCCTTGGAGAGTGTAGGGGAGCACTAAGAGAGGATTTTTGGAAATTCCACCCCGAAGGGGTGAAAAGGCGCGATATAATCAAATTCCACGCGGGCAAAGCCGTGGGCGGAAAGCTAGTATTCAATAAGTACAATCTATTATATTACAATCTTAAAATCAAAAATCGTCGATGAAGAGAATTAATCCTAATTAATATTATAAATGCGAATACGATTTTATTTGTTGTTTTCACTCCTTACTTACTTGACATATCATCATAAAATTTCGCATGTTGTCAGAAAAGACATAGATTATGATAGCTTTAATCCCGACAAAAGTTTCTTTCACGAGAAAGAAACTTTTTAGAAATCGGGTTAGAAATTGATTAACAAAATTTAGAATAACGCCAAATTTAGAATATTTGCCTGCAATATCAAGCCATTCAGTACTTTTTTGTTCTCCATTGAAAAAGCAACTCCCGCACTTGTAATAATTCCTGTGTTAGTGCAGACTTTACAAACATTGAAACAACACTAGTGTAAGAATGTGTTCATGTCGGTAGTGTCCTCTATCTTGTTCTATTATACTTATATTTAACAACATAACTTTCCAAACTTTATTCAGGTTACCCCTTCTCCCGTACTATAAAGGCTGGTACACACACGCGGCAACGTATCGGTGTGCGCTAGCCCGCGGCTCCCATGTGTGCCATGACTGAGCGGCGTGACTTGAGCCAAGAATGTTTATTGGTCCAACCAGGGCTTGCAAGACACTAATATTGATGGAAATTAAGACATCGATTATGTGCCTTGAAATATAATAACATTTTCCAATGATAGGCTTGTAATATCAATCATAGTTTGATGAAAATAAGTCCTGGACGAAAAACCAAACAAATTGTTTGGACTATTCCCGTACTTTATATAACTCTTATATCGCAAACTTTACTAATATTAAAACAAAGGATTTGGACTCAAAGAACACTCAAATTTAGCGGTTGATCCCAGAAGTTATTTTACAAATAGCTTCATTTCCACCGGGTACCTACATTTGTATAAAGCAAAAATATAACTAGTATGAATGCAGTGAATGTTCTTTGTGTGTGTTGTTTTAATATTTATAAAGTCCTCAATAAGACAAGAATCTTAATTCTAACTATAATATTATAAATGCAAATGTAAATATGTTTGTTCCGCTTTCACGCCTTAACTACTCGACCGATCATCATGAAAGGGGAATGTCTATTCTCCATAGTGTCTCAGGCCAAAGATGGACTTCAAAAATTAATATAAAATTGAGTGTTTTAAGATCTTAACAGTATTACATATCTAAAAATATATTCAAATTGACGCCACAGTTTTAGAAATACCTATACAAAATTAATGTATTGAGGCTATTTTTCTATACGAAAATGTGTCTGGCTGTGAGATAATTCAAAAACATCTCTTTTTCAATGCTCTATTATTTAATTATGATATAAAGTGTTTGTAATATATTTTTATCCAGTTATACTTAATAGGGTATGAAAAAAAAAAACACATTTGTTACTTTAACAAATCATCTAGAAAAGGCGCAGAAGGGTATATATTGGACTCGTATCTCGCCCAATAGACTTACTCACTTTAATTTTTTTTTGTAAATTGCCGTAGTCCTTAATTTGAATGAAAGTAAATACATATTTTTACGACAAAATCATCTGGCAAGTTTTTTTTTCTCTAGACTCTTGTCCACTCGTGGCCTCAGATGGGCATTCCCCTTTTGCATACTCGTTGTCAGGAGTACAAAAAAGAACATAGGATAGCTTTCATCTAGAAAAATCTGTACCCGAGAGATAGAAGTTTGTGACATAACCATAAATATAAAAGAAACTTAAAACAGTAAGTGTTTTCACTCCTGAATATCATGGTTTTGATGAATTGTTATGAGTTGGAGACTGTCTATTTCTTTCGACTTCTCTCATCGCCTTCACACTCAAATAGAATTTGGTAACTAAAGTAGCATATCATAAATATACAAAAAATCCTTTGCCATTAATTCGCAATAGCCCTTAGCCACATCCCTACAGTTTAACACTTTAATGCCCAGTACACACAATCAGATATTTGTTTTAAATTATGGTAATAAAATGTCGGTGAAAGTCACGAGCGCTTGAGTTGAACGCGCGTGCGCAGGAAGACGGGGATGAGCGAATTGGATCGGTATCCGGATCAGGATAGGCATTAAACGTGATTCAAATTTGTTAGAGAGAGGTCAAATAAATAACATAGTGCTTGAACTTATGTGTGTGCTCTTTGTTGGGTGGTTTTGGTTAATGGTTTAAATAGGTAATTAAAGTATTTTGGTCAATATATTTTTGGTGTAGACTTTGTAATTTGGTTAGTTTTGTTGTAAATAGCAAATAACAAAAGTTTATTGTTAAATCCTAAATTAAACTCCTATTGGAAATACTATCTAGTACTGCGAAACCTTTTACATTGTATTGCGTGTTTCCAAACTGAAAATTCCTAGAACGCATTGACTATATGTATTCGAAATATGTAAATTTGGGCTAAATAAAATATAACATACAAACGAAAATTATATTAAGGCACAGAAACAGACTTAACCTGTCTAGTTCGCGACTAAACATGCACTCGATTAGTGCATTTGTAATGTCTATAAAAATATATAATAAATTACCAGGTACCATAAGAAACGAAAATAAATACAACAGCTTCATTAATAAACTAAGACAATTTCTCCTCAACAAAAGCTATTACAACATAAATGAATATCTAAATGACAAACTTTAATTACAAACTAATTTACCAACAATAATTTAAAACAGAATTTTTAAATAAATTTATATTATTATTACATAAATATAAATAAAAGATAAACAAGTTGGAAAATAGAATTTAGGTACTTAAATTTTTGATTACTTATTTTTGTTTAATTATTTTTTCATGCAATATTTGAAAAATTATACCAGCGGCATCCTCCTTTCTTCTCTTCTATCTACATATTTAGCCGTGCCCGACAGGGTCCTTATTTGGTCTTTTATATTATTTTTTGTAACAACATGTAATTACATATGGAGAGCAATAAAACATTGACATTCACTAACCCGGCCATCGAACCAGAGACTTCACACGTAATAAACGAATATAAACTTATGCCACAAAGCCTAAAAAGCAATTAGCGTCGTCTATACAACCTGTTTGATTACACTATTTAAACTGCAGTTACAAAGTTATATTAAAAAAACAACCTGTATACTAGGTATTTAAAATCAATTCTATTAAAATATAACTATTCTTACAAATGACCTCTTAGATGTACTAATTATATAGAACGAAAATACCACACTTAGTTTTAAGTGCATTTAGGAATACTTTCCTAACCATTATTGCAGGCTAAAGGTCCTTTGCTCGGTAATCGTTAGTCCGATCTCTATTTATAGCTTTTATTGACTGAGCTTTCTGAAAAGCATGTTAGTTAGGCAGGTGTAAGAAGGGAGTTACTGCATTAAATAGTGTTATAAAAAATTGCGATTGATTCGATTATAGGACCATGTTCGTTTGATTTATGCGAAATAGGGCATCCACTTTGCCCTATTTCATAACCTAATTCTCTCTTATTATAGTTTAATAGTCGATCCCTACAAAAATACAGCCATATAACCTTATACTATACTCCTGCATAAGGATTTTAAAATTTCTTAAGAAGGACCTTTGGTAAGACTGCAATCAAACAGAGCCTTCTTTGGCTTTGAAGACAGCGACTGCTATCGTTAAGTTTATGTGTGCTCGTATGTTAAAGTGGAAAATACTTTATGATATTTCTTTTAGAAATAAAAATAACAAAAGAAAAGCTTATAATAAAATATCTGGCCTAATAATAAACTGTTACATTTACGGCCGTAGATTACTACGCTAGCTCAATGCGGATTGGTAGACGTCACACTTTGGAAAATTAAATTATTTAACTTGTACATAACTTAAAAAAGTCAGAATTGGTCGTAGCGTGCCATGGCAGTCTCGTGTTTTCGTTATACTCGATTAACGTTAGCAGCTTACAGAAAGACACCACAGCTTTAAAGGAATGCAGCTTATTAATTCAATATTTGGTGCCTACCATCAAAAAGCAAAAGATGAAAATCAAAACGCTATTCAACCAAACGCTCGTTCCCGCAAAAGGGCAAACGTTCACACTGTGCAAATCTAAAAGCAATCATATGATACATATACCAATAACACACAAACAGATATTAAGATGAGATAGAACGTCGCAGTATACATTGACGCATACTTGGCGCGGTCTGAGCGGGAAATGCGCAGTGAGAGATAAGCCGATCCGAACGGACTTTGTGATGTCTACTGTCCGCGCGTCTCCGTTGTCAGTTTGATTTGTATGGATATGGCTGCATGTCACCCTCTTTATTTTTGTTTTAAAAAAGACTACACCCGTGTCAAAATTTCTGCGTCGCGGGGGACTTTAGAAACATTCAAACAACGGACACTAAGAACACACATACTCGGAAGAACCATTTGTGGATCACACAAATTTTTGTCACGTGTGGGGATCGAACCCACAACACTCGACGGCAGTGGCAAGGCGACCACTTAAACCTCAATTAATTATTTAAAAGCAACAAGCTCTTATTTCCATTCTATTTTATCTTTCTACAGAACCTTCGTTGATTCATGAGTCGGTAAACCGCAGGTTCCGAAATACACGGAAAGGATAGTACTTTCTCGCTTGTTACTCTCGCCGTTAGTTTGCGTATTGTTCAAAATATCACAGCGATGCCATGGTTAAACATGGTATTCAAACTCAATCAGCCTGATTGGGTGATACCTCTATGTTCCATCTTATAAAATGTTGCAACAGAATAACGTTTTATTGTTGTCTTGTGATTTTAATATAGTATACTGATTTTCTAATGATTTCATGTATGTTGCAGTGGCAGCGCTGTGATCTTGTTTTGAAGAACAGGTAACGTGCAATGCGTGAGAACAAACAAGGATGTTTTGACTCCTTGCGATTGAAGTTCTTGTGTCGTTCATCGCACACTTCAAAGCACCTCATTGTTTCCTAATATGACTTCTCATAGAAAGATGCAGTTTGGCAGTTTGGTCATTAAAACAGAGACAGCAGATAAGACACTTCATTGAATATTCGTTTAAATAACATATACTGATGATCACTTAGTGCTTAACGTTCCAGTTTATTTCTATCGCAAATCTGTATCTACTTATAAAATAATCGTGTACATGCTTATACATTTATAAGATGATTTTATAATGACGTCATCATAAATATGAAAACGTATTCTAAGCAAGCATATCCACACAAATCCCACGTCCACCTACAAGCGAATCAGAGCAGCCCAGAGCCGCATTGTTGCACTGATTTAGAACGGCAGACATCTCCAAAGTAACTCGGCTCTCACGTATTAATATATTCTATTCGATTCGATAATTCGCTAGACACCTACTCGTGTATCGATTAGAGAGCGATTATCGAGTTGGCGATGTATCGCCCGATGTGGAATTAGTTTTGTACTCGATGCTTGAGTTTTGTTGTTGAGCTTCGCTATTGAAGGATAGATTTGACGTCTGGATTATTCGAGATTGAGAAACTCAAGTACATTTAGTTCATAGGTTTATGTTAGTGTATTAGGTTTGTAGTTTGAAGGTATTTATGATTCAACAAGAAAGAAAGAAAGAAAGAAAGAAAGAAAGAAAATTAATTTATTTGACAAAGAAAAATACAAAAATAACAAATTAAATAATAATAAAATTTTGCCAAATGGGACCTAGTTCAGCATATGCCAGGCTAAGAAAGCCTGGCGCTGGTTTTCAACTAGATCCCTTTGGTGACTGCACGGATGCTAATAACAATTCCCATAAATTATAATGATAATTAAAAAATAACATTAAATTACTAACATTAATAAATAACAAAAAGGAATTCAAATATACATAAAATCATAAAAATTTAAATAACAAATATAATTATAATAATAAAAAAAAAAAAAAATTAGAAAAAGACAGTAACAACAACATAAGCAACACATTTTAACGCTAAATTAAAATAGTGATAAAATAATATTGCCATGGGACCTGGAAGCGGCGCTCCTGGCGTCGCTCTATCGTTGGCGCCAGGAGGCGCTAGCTCGGGGCGAAGGACCGGGTCTTGCCGCAATCAAGGCGGCGAGGTCCGAGCTCCGCCAGGTCCTAGTGGCCAATTGGAAGGAACGACTTGTGCACCCCAGTGCCGGGCACGCCACGATCGTGGCGGTAAGTCCCGTTTTTGAGGAGTGGCTGGAGAGGCGGCATGGCGCCCTCACCTTCCGGCTGACACAGGTTCTAACTGGCCACGGTTGTTTTGGCCAGTTCCTGTGTCGTATACGCCGGCAAGAGACGCCCGGTTGTCACCACTGCGGCGACTGCCGTGACGTTGTTGAGGACACGGCGCTGCACACTTTGGCGGTTTGCCCCGCCTGGGCATCGCAGCGCCGTGATTTGATCGCGGCAGTCGGATCGGTTGCCCTCTCGCTCCCGGCCGTAGTTCAGTCTATGGTCCGGAGTGAGAGGTCATGGAACGCCGTCGCCTCCTTCTGTGAGGAAGTAATTTCCATCAAGGAGGCGGCGGAGCGGGAGAGGGAGCGTTTAAACCCTCTCCCCAACCGCAGAGCCGGGCGCCGGAGGGCGCGCGATGACCTCCAGCCACCCTGAGGTTTGACCTGGGGGTGGCGGGCTTTGTGGGCCTGCCCACCATCCGTTCAGCACCAGGTCCGAGAGGCGGCGTGCGTGTTCCCACGCGCGCCTCTGTTTCGTGTCCGTCTCCCCCTTTAGGGGGAGACAGTAGAATTTTATTTTGAGTACCTATCTTGGGTAGGTCTTATTGCGTAGGGGCCTGCCGTTTCATACGGCGGGCCGGAACCTCGGCGGGGTCGCGACCGTATGCGAAAGTGATTCGCGCGGCCCCGTCGATAGTGGTTTTGTCGAGGAACACCGTGGTAGGTTTAGTCGGTATTCCGGGAGGTACATTATCTTTTTAACATCTTAGTTTACCCCGGCGAGTCCGACATAATCCCTCCGCCCGCCCCCGCGGAGGGATATGCGTCATTGCATTCCACCACGTAAAAAAAAAAAAAAAAAAAAAAAAAAAAGTGATAAAATAATATGATTAAGAAATTAATGGCATTGGATAAGAATTGAATTTTTCATTTTAAAATTAGAAATAGATTATATCAGAACAAGGTTTCAACTAGTTATAATCTGACAAAATAGGAAATAATATATATAAAAAGAAAAATGAAGTATATAATACAGTATATAATATAGTTTATAATAATATGCAAATTATAAATTATAGTTGATTATTCCAGATCTCAAATAAAAGAAGCATTCAGAATGGCATTATCCAGTTTCCGCTGCGCCTCCATGAGGAACTGTCTTAATCGGCTTCTAAAAGTGTTTATCGACCGGAGGTTACGAAGTGGTGGCGGTATATTGTTCCAGCACTTGGACGCGGCGTAACGGAAGCTTCCTCTAAATGCTTCTGACCTATGAGGTTTAATAGATAATTGCTTAGAACACTGCCTATTTGAACGTTCTCTGTCACCACCAACCCAAGTAAGCTTCTCGTACAAATAGCCAGCTTGTTTCAATTTAATGACGCCAAACAACAGGCAAGCCAAATGTAATTTACGCCTGGACTTCATTTTTAGAATAAAATTCAACAAGCTCACCAATTTATCGGTTGAATATCGAAGTCGAAAATATGGTGAATTTTTTTGATTGCCTCTGTGTATAACTAGAACGAGTAGCTATCAGCTAAGCCTTTCAATCACAGTGCATATAAAAAACCCGAATTATGAAGGTGCCTCAAATTTCATAATTTACATACTTAGAAATTAAACTACCTTATACAGATATAATCGCTCTGTTTATTTAAAGACATTTCCGTATAAAGTATTTTAATTTCAATATTTTCATGTCAAATTTCATTCACGTAAACGTAAAACAAATTTACGTACCTACTTACTTTTGTAACTGACTTGCAAATAGAAGCGATATTTTTTAATTCAATATGCTAGGTAAGGGTTTTTATATAATAATAATATAATAATATAAACCCCGTATCAAACTGTGTGTGTGTAGCCCTGCTGCGCACGGGCCTTTTCTCAGTGTGGGCAGGGTTAGTTTTATATTAGGCATCTAAAATTGCCAACTTATTATTGACATAGTAAAAGAGCTAGAAAAATATTAATTTATTTGTCTATGATACACTTTTCACATTTCTCTATCCATAGTGTTAGTCAAAACGTATATATACTAATATTATAAAGAGGAAAGATTTATATTTTGTTTGTTTGTAAGGATTCAACTCAAAAACTACTAAACCGATTTAAAAATTCTTTCACCATTAGAAAGCTCTATTATCACCGAGTAACACAGGATATATTTTTACTTACATAATTTAACCTAACCTACATTTATGCGAGCGGAGTCGCAGGCGTAATCTATCTATACTAATATAATAAAGCTGAAGATTTTGTTTGTTTGCTTGAACGCGCTAATCTCAGGAACTACAGAACCGAATTGAAAAATTCTTTTAGTTTTGGATAGCTCATTTATCGAGGAAGGCTATAGGTTATATAACATCACGCTACAACCTACGGGGGCGGCGCATTAATCATAAATGCGGGTGAAACCGTGGCCACATCTAGTTTTAAAATAAAACCCAAATTAATTCATACATTTAAATTCCTTAAAATATGACACTTAATTTCAAAGTTGCTACTCAAAACAGCAGCATGGCGGATACACTTTAACTACAGTCTAAAACTTACTAAAACTACCTTACTATAAGCACTATGTAGTAAAAATTTATTGATACTATTACCACTACAGAATCTATTATCAATTAAGTAAATGGGCCGTAAAGGAGCGTGTGAGGTTGCAATCGTTCGCATAATGCTCTGCTTTAATTAAGACCGTTCACCCTGATTATACTTAACATAGCTAGGATTTTCTTAGCAAAGGAATAATGCGGCTTTTATAGTTAGGAAGCAACGTGTATGGCTGTAGAATATTCTTTGTAAAAACTTATAAGATAGTCAGAGATACAATATTAGATAACAATTGTATACGGCTTTTTATTTCAAATAAACAATTACCTAGATATAATAAGCTATAATTACTTTTAAATTTTCGCGTTGCATGATATATCTTATATATGTATAAAATTCTCGTGTCACAATGTTAGTTACCATACTCCTCCGAAACGGCTCGACCGATTTTTATGAAATTTTATATGCATATTTAGTAGGTCTGAGAATCGGCTACTATCTATTTTTCATACCCCTTAGTGATAAGGGTTGTCCACCCCTAATATTTTTTTTTTTATCTTTTGGTCAAATCATTTTTTTATGGCAAAACAACGTTTGCCGGTTCAGCTAGTATGTATATAATATAATTATGTTACGGCTTGAGTCAGCTTGTGACCACGGTCGGTCTAGCCTGGTCGAAATGTCAAGCATTAAAAGTTAACATTATGCATGATCCCGTTATATTGATTAACCCAATACGTATTATATTGATAATAAACTATTTGTTTTTATTACCTTTTGGTATTGCCCACTGCTGGGCAAAAGCCTTTCCCTTGGACTTCCAAATAACTCTGTTCGTAGATATCCCCTGCCAGTCACAAAGGCGTGCAAGCCATCCCGCTAACTCCGTTTAGGTCTGCTCCGTCGCCGTCGACTGTCTTGTGGTTACGATTAATAAGCTATTAATTGAGATAATATATACAAACATAACATAGCTATATGTATATATGACTATCTTCTCCCTAGCCTTTATTATTCTCAAGTCACTTGGGGCCGGCTTTTCTGGTCTAACCGGGTTTGGAGCGGCTTCCACCTGACCTCCGCAACCCGAAGACTAACGATACCGTAAGGCTCGACCAGCGTCAAGATATTATAGGGCACTGACTTCCCAATAATGACTGCTATAGATGTTCATGGCAGCCGGGACCGAAGGCTTAACGTGCTCTCCAAGGCACGGAGCAGGCGATAATTGTCAATCAATACGCACATAATTTCAAAAAGTCATATAACTTCCGATAGTCAGAGGTGCGCGACGTGGGTTCGAACCCTAGATCCTCTGCATTGCAGTGACTATATCATATACATATTACACTGCGCAGATGGCGTAGTGGTTAAAGAGGTTCACCATCGCGCCGAGTGTTGTGGGTTTGATACCGTAACGGAACAAAAAATTGTGTGATACATTAATAGTTGTTCCGTGGCTATGTATTCTTTGTGCCCGTTGTTTAAATTATAGTAAAGTCCCTCATGACACGAATTATTTCTGTTAAGAGTGTTATCTTTTTTAACTAACGGATATATATTAACCTAATATAAAAAAAAGTTTCTATAATATTCTTCGGTATGCTTTCAATCGGTAACGTGAAGAAGACTGGCAGCATTGCCACGTTGGATAGAGAAGATGGTAAGAATGACCATTGCTAATTCTTTACGCCAAGATAATTCGAGTCCTCTAATCACTTAGCTGGGTATACAGGTAGGCTCTATAAACAGACTTTGACTCAGAACTTGACGACAATCACGATAATTAGTTTTTATTTCCCCCGTGGCACAGTTATTGAATGTGACTTCTGTGCATGAAGTCTCTAGTTCGGGCAAAGTTTCATTAGGTTTAACCGTCAAGATTCTCAGTAACAGCACGTAATCTAGCAAATGTTCTAGTCTAGTCTATTATCGTCTACTGAACCTTCAGTAGACGATAATAGACCAGACTAGAACTCGTGCAATGATACATATTCTTATACTGAAGGGCTAAACTGAGGCGTATTTGGCTATTAGTCTATAGCCGTCTGCAGGATTTGACACTGAGAATTTCTTAATAGATAAATCCTATTATAACATTTTGTCTGACCCGGAATTTGAACCCGGGACATCAGTTAAGACCGATATACCCACATCATTTGTGAAAATATTGTAAACACTTTGTTTATGCAAAATAATTTTGTCACCGCCATTGTTATTTTTTGTTATTTTATATTAATTGTTTCTCATTCAAATGACTGCTCAGGAGCATATTATTTGGAAATAAAAGTATACCCGATGAAAAATTTTGTTTCCTTGACAGAAAAAGACTATCTATAGACTAATAACTTTCTATTATTGGTTTTCTTTTGCGTTCGTTAAATTCGTGAAAGAAAGAGTTATGAATTCTTAATGATAATTATGGTAAATTATAATATTAACGAAGTCGTACGTAGCGGAAACCGTGCAGAGCAATCTTTTTGGGTTAGTCAACGTTGCCATCGTCAAGTATGTAGATCAATGAGCATACACTTGACGAAAGTTAGTATGGTAATGATGGTACAAGTTCATTAATAATTTTTATTCCTTGGTTCATTAAAACCGTAGTGCAAACATCATATTTTATTACTTAATCGTAGTAAAATTTTCTTAAGCAAAATTTTGATTCATCTAAAAAACAATACAGTATCGGACAAGCCTACTGATAAGTATACCAGCACTATGCCTATGCTAGCATAATCAATGCAATGATTTCCAACAATACGTTCCAAATATTAAAGGCTAAGATAACGTCTTATCGCAAGTAAACTATTTCTCAACAACACGACACTTACTCCTCGGTCTTCCATCCTATCTATAGGACATCAAACAAGTTAATACAACCAGATCTGCAACAAAGTTCTGAAGCAAACAGTATCAAAATGCATTTGTCCTAGATATAGTCTTCAAATAAATCAGCATACAACATATTATTTGTTGTATCGGCATTTCTTAGGGAGACCATTTTGCATACAATATACCACTATAACTTTGCATTTCAGCCCAACTACCTTCACCTCTATTGCCTTAGGTTTAAGGTTGAATGTTTCATGGAATGTATTTGGCGAAGTATCAAGCTTAAGGTGGCTGTGTACACAGAATGTTTTATCTAAATCGGTCAGCCGTCGTGTGGGGGCCGGGGCGGTTATAAATCATTGCATGTATCGGTTGCTGACAATAATAAGTATGAGACATTTCGGTAAATGACTGGAGATGCGCGCGTTTTAGTTCTTGAAAGGGCTACGAGAAATCTCATGAAATCTTTCTAAAATAGAAAATCGTCTAAAAGAAAATTAGTAGCCTTTTAATAATCCTCTCGTTTTTATGAATAAAATTATTTTTTGAAGAAATAGCAGATTATGACTCAAACGTATTCTAGTTAATAGGGCATATATAATATAAATAGGGCTGGTTTTATCACAGTAAACTTTTTAGGAACTTTGTCGCGGTTTGAATAGTTTGTTTATTTCTATGATTAGGTTCTTACTATACGCACGACAGCATAGTAACTTTTTTAAGAAGACTGACTTTCCTCCTTTCTAAGTTTTGATTTTTTACAGCGTAGATGTTCTTCTCTTTTCTTCTGTAAGGTATCTATCTTTCTAAAACTAATAAGGTAATGTCAATATCGATAAACAATATATAACTTTATATCTCGCTCACGTGGTAAACAAGCGAACAGCCTACTGAATGTGGACTTGGCTGAACTTGTTATACTGTATCCTACTTGGAAGAATGAACACCAAAGGTGTGAACCGCGCGTTTTCAATCTCTATAGAAACCTTTATGCTACACCGAAACTCTTGAAAATGACAAGAAATATCCTAGCTGGGAGGTAATCGTACAACGCAGTCCATGTTAGTAGTAAGCATCATCTTAAAAGTTTTTCAGAACGTCATCCGTTACACAAGCTCTAGAACACAACCTAACCAATATTATAAATGTGAATGTGAGTTTGTTTGTTTGTTACGCCTTCACGCTTTAACTACTCGACGGATCTTCATGAAATTTCGTATAGACGTTGTCAGGGGAACAGAAAAGGGCCTATGCCCTGTATGGGTGTGCTCTATATACTACACCACGGGCAAAATCCGATAAGAATAAAAAATCTATCCTCAAGGCTTGTCTTTCGATATAGCGTTAAGGCTCTGCTGGTAACCTCTGCTGTTCATATTTTTGTACGTATGTCAATCTCATCAACTGTGCGTTTATCCAGAATTGTTCTGTCTCGCACAACAAAACTGTGGAATGAACTGTCGCCTACTATTGCCAAACCAATACAAACTTCAAACCTTCAAGAAAAGAGCGTACTCCTTTTTAAAAGGCCGGCATCGCACTTGTGACTCCTCTGGTTTTGCGGGTGTTCATGAGCGGCGGTAGTTGCTTACCATCAGGTGATCCGTCGGCTTGTTTGTGTTTTATAACATAAAAAAAAGTATGTAATCGAACAGCTCTGTCATTTGAAGATGTGTCTCTATTAAAAGTAACCATGGTGTGGATATGTCATAAGAATATGCTTTAAGTAGTTTGTTCTTAAAAATAATGGCGCATAGAAACTCACCACGGATCCTCTGGTGGACAGCCGCGTAATGGGATACCGGTTGAACTTAAAGTATTTCGAAAATCAAATATGTGTCAACAGATGTTTCTCGGCGCAATTTGGCAACGAATAAGCCAAATGTTTGTTGTTACTGAAACATGTTTTTATAACAACAAATCAAAACAATTTTACACTTAAAACATTCGTACATTTGCTTATAATAAACATATCTTATTCTTTCAATACCGCAACATATCACGACTTGGCTCTATCATAAAGGGCCGATATCCCATACCTAGCCATTGACCACGCCTACTCAATGACAATAATTAACACACACATACACACATTATACATATGTATGAGAGAACGTAACACACATACAAATAAAACCACCGATATATGCTGACCCTTCAATTGATTTGTATTTTGAGGTGTTTATTTGTAATTTTGGGAGGCGATACAGCTCAAGCTATATTTGACATTAGGCAGTTTATTGGTATATTTGATTCTGTTGTGGGCATGGAATATGAAATGAAGTAGTTATATGAATGTAGTTTTGTCCAGTTATAAGTTTGACTCACGATTTTATTGACTAGAAACTGTTCTGTGATCTGTTTAAATGTTAATTTTAGAATAAATGCAGATTAATTAAAATTTTATAGGCGTCTTACGTGATTATCTAAAGGAAATCTATTCGTAATAATCACACCCGGGTATTCCCAAGATGTGTGACACTCATATTTCACCATCTATTCTTTCAAGTCCCACATGATAGGGGGTGAGCCTGTTGCCACCTCCCAGGCTCAGATCCAGACTACGTGCTGCTACAGACAATTTACTGACTAAAAATGGCAATAACTCTTTATCTGAACCAGGAATCAAACCCGAAACCTGCCCCTATTTTCATAGTCAGGAAACCGGGTGTAAAAATATAAGGTGAAACCACAGTATATATTATAATAATTACCGTGGTGAAACTGTTCTAGTGTTTCTTCTGGCGAATACGGATCCCGGAAGCTCATATATCTACCTCGTCAATTCTTTTCATCTTATCTATTATACATTTTTTTTTGTAGAATCCGTATCGCACCTGTGAGATTCCTTTTTATTTATTCGGCCTTCGTATTGCAGGAGATCATAGAATAGAGTTGACACTTAATATCAGATGCACCATATATCTTCTACCACGTAAATAGGTGGTAGAAAGTCGAAAAGTTAATGTTAATGTGTTAATTAAATAAGTTAAATGTTAGGCGAGAGCAACTTCTTGAGTCATGGATTATTTATGAGACAAGAGCATTCTTATAGTCAAAATGAAGGAAGTGGTTTACCTATTAAGTAACTAACGTAATTGGATACTGCTGCGTTTCCCTTCGCCAATATAGGCGTATAACTTCACGCTAACATCTCCGAAAGGTTGGACAGAAGTGCTTTTATTACTTTTTTTGTCTCCTAACCAATATAACAATAATACAATCTCACAACAGGCTTTGTTAAAAAGGTAACATCCAATTATAAAAAAAAAAACATTATAACATATCAGTATTGCAATATAAAGAGTCACGGTACATAGTCGTGTATGTAGGTACCGTAAGGCTAACTTTTCGCATCGGCACTTTAAATCCGACCAGTCCAGTCAAGACGCAATATAATCAAGTTTTAAAATGGCGACTATTATAAAGGAGGTTGTACCGCAATAAGCAGATGTCTCATTAGGGGGTCACAGATCAGTGGCGTGACGCCGAACTGCTTCTGTAATACGCGAGCACCGGTACTGGCACCGGCATTCACAGGGGTACTCAACAGTTCATACAAAAAAAAACACAGTTTATTCTTTTTTATGTTTTCTGCAGCGGCTCCACAAGTCTGCGCAGACGAAAGAAGTTACGGTACAAGACAATAGATGGCGCTGTACACAGTTACACACTACGTTATATATTATAGTCCTGGATCTCGCAAGTGAAATTTACATTGTGAGATGATATATATACGAGGTCTCGTCATCTATTGTTGAGCCGCGGCCCACCAGGCATCATGACTCAGCCTGGTCTAAGAATTCTTTCTCTTTGTTCAACACACAATGTTCCTCCATAATTTAAATCTTTTATACACGTTTTTAATTAGGTAGGCTTGTGGACTCCTCAAGGGTGAAAAGAAGTCTTTCAAAACCACATTTCACCAGCTAGATACTTCGTAAGTACTACGCAACATGGTCTACTTAATTGTGCTAGTGGCTTCGCCCACCTGAATACCATGGATATGCATACTAGGACAAATCCCATATGTTAATTTACAACATGGTCTATATATGAGCTTAATTTCATCCAAATCTGTCAATATTAAATAACTTTCACAAAACTTTTAGTTGGGTTTTACCAATATCCTCTACTTGAGTTCTTGAGACTGTTGTTAACAAGTTTTATAACAGATAAATTAAATTATTATTATATAATTGAATTATGATTAATTTCTTAATCATATATAATTTGCACTAAAATGTTATCGTCGTAATATTAATATCATCAATGAAGGTTAAACAAAAATCGGAATTACTTTCATATTACTTACCCCTGGAATGGAACTGATCTTAAAAACGTAATTATACACACGGATGCGCATGATTCACGAAATATTTGAATACTGTATTACATACATTCGCTACGCTGAAACCGACTCAGCTGCTAAAACACAAACAATTTAAAACCAACTCTACATAGAAGCATTTAAAGTGTATTTTACAATGAGAAAATTTAATAAATCGGTTCTCAAAATTCGAACACAGTTATGCTTAACGTATCTTTAATAAGCATCTTTGACAAACAATATTGAACTTAATTTTGTTAAACATAAAATCGATTTCGTCTTGATTAAAATTTGAACGTTAGTTGAAGAAGAGTGATGTGGAGACGCCGTGGGAACGATTCAGTTTGGGTAATGTTGTGCTTGAACGAGAGCTACAACCCGCGATCGGTCTGAAGATATCGCTCACAACGTGCTATTTACTTATATTGGAACGTAATAAATACTATCGAAGATTTTTATGAGAACAATGCACTGGTAGAAGTGGTTTTGCTGCAAACTGTTATATTTATTAGTTCCAGTCCCTACTATAATCTAAAACTTAATCCACTGGAGTGATATTCTATAAGATCTCATTTTGGTAATCTTAAGTCACAGTGAAAACTATCTGGTTTATATAAATTTCATAGACATGCTGAGCTCAATTCAAGGTCAAATTGAGTCAAATTGAGCCATATATATATTTGCGTAAGAACATATGTTTTTTAAATTTCGCGTGTTTAGGCTATCTTAATAATAAAAATGAAAACCCAACTCTAATTACTCTCTTCGCTGTTATTTTTTTTATACCTTAAACGATGTTATAGCCGTGTAATATAAAGTATTGTATTAGAAATATTTCTCTTGATGTCCTATGTTTAATTGCGTGCACAATTACTAAAGTAGCCAATCTTAAATATTCGCGTTCGAAACTCGGGCCGCGAAAAATGTGTCAATATGGATTTTTATTGAGTTCTTCACTAACAGTACGAGTCTAAAACTACACCTCGAAGAAGACATTAACTTTTTCTATATTCGGAAGCGATTCTTTCAGGTGTCTGGATGGATGATCTTATGAATTACGTTAATATGTTTACGCATAATTGATTTAAATATGCTTTATTTTTAATGACGAAATCGATTTTACCGATAATATAGATAAATCCTACGATTGCATATAAATAAATCCGATTACGGTTTTGAACGTCATATTCTTGTTTGTTTATTAACATTTCCAAGAAATAAACTTTAAAAGCCACTTTAAATAGCTCTTAAAACTGAGTGGGTCTATTGACATTTTAATTAATGCACTCAATGCACATGTTAATGACTATCTTCGTAATAAAAGCAGGCGGTATCTTAAGATTGACCCCGTGATCTCCAATCACGGTAATCGTTAATCCTTTCGATAATCGATTTGCACGCACGCGACCTTCCCACTTTAGATCTGCGGTTGCGCAACTAATTGTCGTTTTAATTTCGCACTTATATTCATACAAATAAGGATCACTAATCAATTTATGAGTATTCTTGTTATCCCAAGATGCATGTGCGTTCGGCGCGACGACCACATCCTGTCCATTATTCGATTTTAAATCGAGAACTTGTCCGAGAATCGAAGCTTTTTGCTGACAAGCAACGTGTCTATACGCGTGTAACTTTTTTTCGGAGTGTTGGGATGAATGACTTAACTTTTTAAATGTTGTGACAAAGATTTAAATTTGGAAGTTTTTGTAAGTTGTTTTTGATGTGGGTATATTAAATTTTGATTTATGATGTTACTATAGTGGGTTCACTTTGGTATTGTGCCGACTACGAAACGAACATACTATCGACAGCAGCGACGCATGACCATTTAAGAAAAATTTCGCTTACGCATGTTGACTTTAAGTGACTCCGCCTTTAATTTTGTTAACCAATCAAAAAGGAATCTTCGAACAAAAAGTGTACCAACCGTTTGTTTTTATGACTTTTCTTACTATTGCCAGATGGTATCATATTTGGACAGTTGTTGCGTTGACACAATACCGAACTTCTAACCACGAGCTCCCACAGGAACTTTAATACTCTACTCTTCTAATAGTAAATTTAATTGTAGCTTTTTGTATTAACTTTTGTTTATACAAAATAAATAAAAAATATTGTCTCTTAGGATTAAAAATAACGGTATGGAATGTAAATATAAATTTAAGCATTGTTATACTTAATCATTGAAATAGGATTTATTTGTTACTTTCTTTTTTTTTTGTTTAGTTTGATGGAACGTAGCTACCTAGTTGTTAAATTAGTATTAGTAGGTAACTTTTAAATTACAATTTTACTGAGATAGTAAGTATATTGTTGTTTTATTTATTTATTTCAAGGTAGCTTTATTCATTTAACATTTATAATTATTATATTAATTAAGTCTGAAATATTTAAAAACGTATCTGCATCAAAGAAGTCCATTATACGAGCACATCAATAAAACTAAATAAACTATTATGTAGCCGACCTACGGCCTATTCAAATATTAACATTGTTGTATAAATAAATAGGTAATAAAATATATTTGATACCTTCCAGTCGTTTTGATTCGTTTGATCATAGCGGCTTCAGAACATAACCAATGTTAAATTGCTGATTTCTATTTGAGAATGTTTATACTAAGTATAAATAATCAATCCTGGCGGTACACAAAAATATACATAATACATATAAAACAAATGTAAAGTGTAAAAAAACTCAAACAAAAAGGTCGTAGCTGACCAGTTGAGTTTGTATCGCCTTAGAATCAGTAAACAAAAGTAGTGTAAAAAAACTCAAACAAAAAAAAGGGGCGTGTCACGTGCTATGTTGGCCTGCTATGCGATTTTAACCTTAGGAAGGGTCATCCGTGGCTGCTGTCGATAGTACCTACTTACATACTTATAACTAATTATATGTATATATGTAATTATACATATATGCGCAAGAGTAGTTTAATGTGTAATATATCCACTACTAGCGATCAATCTAATACGCATTTTAGCATCTATGGCTATTTGCTAGACTATCAATCGTCAGTCTATCGCCACTAGGATAGACAAATAAAAAAAAAAATATCTCATTCTGACCCGTCTTAATTAAGTTTAGTAGGTACCCATAGTACAAGCTCTGCTTAGTTTGGGCTAGATGGTGCTGTGTGTATGTGGTAGAATATTATTATTATTATTAACTAATAGACCAAAGAGGAAGTTTTAACAAAACATCAAACAAATATTTTTTACTCATATTATAATCACAGTAATCAACAATTACAACATCAATTATTTCTGAACGACTAAACCAATCAGTTAAATACATGATACGCCGTTCTGAAACCTTGATCATCTCGATACGTTTAAAAACCGATAGCACCAATGAGTAATCACAATATCGCATATCGAACGTTTAATAAGACGTCAACATTTATTGTCTTTGTATTGTTCATTTTTATCTGTGGATCTCGACTGACAGAATACACTTGTTAATTGGACATCTCTAATTGTGTTCTCTTTTTAAATGTTGTTTTGTGTTCGTTGCCTCGTTGATCGTTTGGTGTATGCTTGCGCTTGCGCATCGAGAAGGTAAGGCATTAGTATGATACTCCCTACGGGAACACGATACAAGATTATTATCTGTTAAATGAAGATATTTATTCAAGGTAAGCTGTTCCAGGTTTCAGTGTATTTTCAGATTCGGGCCGTAATGTACTGGTAATTTTGAGATTGAGGTTCGAATATCGCTGCACGCGTTTATTTGAGATGTCTTAGGGAAAACATCAGAGTACTTAGTACATTTAACTCAATTTCTAAATTTTCTATCATAGATATCCAAATTAACCCGAGCCGTGTATTGAACCTATTGATAGAATGCTGAAACAAAAATATAATAGCTAAGTCACGGCTCAAACGAGCCAGAACAAATTTGCCAGCCAACACGCAAATTAATTACATGTAAAATTAAAGTGATGTATAAAATTAATTTACCTATACCGATTACTGCATTAATCGCATACGTAATTAATTATGTGAGTAATAATTGCGTCAGGTAATGATTAATTATTAATTGCATAATGAATGTTATATTAATGGATATGATGGCGAATTGCACAGCTTCGGCCATTCGCATTCGGATCATATGAAGGATGAAAGATATTTATTATTCAGCAATAAGTACCTACGCCTAATATAATATAACAATATCTTGTATGACGGAGCGTCATGAAAATAATCATTGGAATGTAATTTATTTCTGTAATTGGAGTTGAATAAAGCGCCATCTATTGGTTTGTTTCGGAACGTCACGCGTAAGCTTCAGTGAGGTCGCTACAGAGCCAATGTGTCAGTTGGACTGATAGTTATAACTGTCAGTGTCATATTGACGTTATATAAGCACCGGACACATTCAGTGTGACGAACTCGCTGCGTTACGGATCAAATCAGAGATAATCACAGTCAACCTTTATTGTTTTATTTCACTTGTATTTTTGCCTATCATTAGTATAGGTACGAAGTATAATACCACGCCTATATTTTGTTGCTTCATCATGTCAAAAGCGAGTTGCCGTCCTACTCTTCGACATATATATGAACTGTCCCACTGCGGGGCATGGGACTCAGCGTGAGAAGGGTTAGGTCATAGTCTAGCACACTGGTCCAGTACGGGTTGGCAGACTTACATATCTTGGAGAACATTATAGGGAACTCTTAGACTTGCAGGATTTCCCCGATATTTATCTTCACCGTTAAAGTGATTAATGCTTAACTATTTACTACGCACATAATTTCGAAAAGTCAGAGATGTGCGTCTTAGGACCGAACTCGAGATCACTGCGTGGCAGGCCAGCGGTCTTCGACTAGGCTATCGCTGCCTTCCTACGCCTATTTCATTAATTTATTTGTAAGTATATAGTTCCTTCACTGTACGTGGAGTGCTGTAAGCCTGTTCAATAAAGTATTTATTGTGGTCACAGATCAAAACTCAATCGTAGTACATTCAATTTGAGAAAGCATACATACATACTCGTAGCATCACACCTATATTCTTGATGGAGTAGGCACAATTATATTACACCCACATTTAACAAGTTATGACTTTATATTTATATGGTCCTATGAAAACAGGTGATGAACTTATCGCCGTCGGACACAGCTTCAGACTCCATGCATAGAATTTCTTGACAGATATAGCATAAATTTTTGATCAAACAAAAATAAATGTTATTTAGTTTACTTTTCAAAATTGCAATTGTTCTGCATTTGCAGTTGCATTACGATTCTAGAAGTTAACACAGGACATATTGGTTACCTCTTAATTACTATAAGGTACCGATGTTTTGTGGTAATAGCCGGCTTGAACTGCAAAAAATATAACAATTATGATCTTCAGACAGTTTTTTGATAAGATATGCTTGTGACCAAAGTCAGTATAAACTCCACTGTGATAGAGGAACCATTTCTTAATGCATAAGTCTTTACTTCGAAAAGTTTACGTGCGACTTAATCAATCTTACCCACTCACTAGGCACAGTATCTATCCATAATCCATGGAACAACTGAGAATTAGTTGCCCTAAGCGAGAATAGAACGTAAAAACACTTATCATATACTAGAAATTAGACCTAAAGGCTAACTATTAACAGTAAATTTTTGTTATTGCTATCTGTCATTTGGGACTTCTTTAAATTAGAGTAAATCTTGTGGTATTCTTTTATTTAGTCTCCGGGTGTTTGGGAATATTTCATCGTCTTATGGACGATGAAATATGTGGACGGTGATGTGCCAGTATATTTGGATGTAGCTCCAATCTTTTTTTATATTTTTATCTGTCTCAACTATTTCTTCTTTTACTGTTTTGATGTGGAGTTCGTGGTGAAATCTCTTATTAGTGACATACCATGGTGCATCTACGATCATTCTTAGCATTTTTGATTGGAACCTTTGTAAGATTACTAAGTTTGAATCGCATTCACATGAAAAACAGTAAACATGAATGTAGAAATACTTTTTGTCCTAACCAAAATTATTTGAAATCAAACCACAGAATGAGTATAGTAGCGCCATCTGTTACCGAATAGCGTCACTATATTAAGACAAGTTGCGATTCAAATATTATTTAAACGTCAATAATAACAGTAATAGCAAAAGATTCTTTCTAAATTAGGAGGATAGTATATTTTTAATAATATAACGGGTATAAAAATGGAATATTGAGATAGACACAATGGAAACTTCGATAGGTATTTAGTTTGAGAAAGTATTTACCAAACAGCCTTGTGTTAAGTTCCATCGGTGAGTAGAGTTATAGGTTCCTTATAGACATGCTTTGCTATCTGCAAAAGACCAGTGATTTTGACGCCTTACGTTTACGATACAATTACCTCTTTTAGAATGGTCTTCTTTCTTTTTTCTTTTAGAATGGTAGACTATCGAATGATGTAACTGGTGTTGTAAAAAATACGCCGTTCATTTTTAGCACGATATATTTAAATCTTCATCTCAGGCGAAAGACGTCCGCTGCTGGACATAGGCCTCCCCTACGGTTTTCCACACAGACCGGTCATGAGCCACCCGCATTCAACCGCTTCCCGCGAACAAAATAGAAATAGAAATAAAAATGTATGAAACTTTATGACAAGAATAAACATAATAGCATAGTTTAGCGGGAATCCCACCCGGCAAAGAAAGAATGAGGATGGATGTAAGAATGATCAAGTATGCGGCCTGAAAGTGCGAGGAATATATGGAGAACTAGTGTGTATGAGTAAGATAGATAGACAAGGTCCCGATGATCCTATGATCGGGGAAAAGCAGAACACCCTGTGATGACGGGTGCAAAAAAAAAAAAAAAAAAACCGCTTCCCGCGACCCTTACTAGGTCGTCTGTCCACCTTGTGGGGCCTACCCCTACTGCGTGTTCCGGTTCGTGGCCACCACTCCAGAACCTTTCTGCCCCATCAGCTATCGGTTCTGCGTGCTATGTGCCTTGCCCACTGTCACTTCATCTGGCTATCCGGAATAACCATTCTGAGTATTCTTTATGTCTGTTGTTTAAATGATTGTTAATATGTCAATTCTTAGAATACCAACAGTGTGCCGCTGCGACTCAATAGGTTAAAACGGAGATCCTCGTATTTGCAGAAACATACTCCTATTTTAGAGATAATTATCTTCCTTTGTACTTGTGAGATTCTTTTTTTTGATTTAGGATTTTAATGATTAGTTAGGTACTGCTTATGCTTGTTTGTGTTTGATTACGATTTTTGTTATAGCACTAAGCTAATGTTACTTTATTATTCATTACAAGACTCCTGATTACGTTTAATATCGCTATACTCTTCCATTAATTCAATGCTTCCTCACAAGACATTTTTTTAAGGGATTACCTATATTGTAGTGCATTTTACATATATTTCAATTAGGGACGTGAACAATACTTGGTGGCAACAAAATATTTGCAAATCACTATAAATTGTTTTTTGCCAGTTGCAGTTACTGAACATTGGCAGTACTAAAATTACTACTAAAATTACTGCGACATCCGTGCAGTCAATACTGATGAGTAACCCTACACAAAGGAGAACTACCTATAATTTTTCTACTACTAGCTAGACTAATCTAATCTTTAGCCGTTCTTGAGAACGCGTCTCAAGAATTAGGACAGATAAACAAAATTTCAAAAGAAAGCTCTACAAACATGACTCATCACTAGATAGCCAATATCAATTGGTGCATCTATGTATATAGATTAATTAATTAATATCAGCTATGTTTATAAATTTTCCCACGTCTAGGAAAGGAAACCAAGGAAAATTATAACAAGGATTAAGCGATAGTTCGTCATACTGGTCTATTGTGGGTAGGCAGTCTTTTAACATCTTCGAGAATATTATAGAGAACTTTTAGATATGCAGGTTCCCTCACGATGACTGTTATACTTCATCGTTAAAGCTAGCGATAAATAAAGCTCGTAACTTCGAATAGTCAGAGGTCGGGTCTAACACGACACATATAAAATCTCACGGTATCTTGCCCGACTATAGCTGCCTTTATAGATAACACCTAAAATAAAAATATTGTCTATTGTTTGTTCCAATCAAAATGTTCCAAACACAATGCGCGGAATAAAATGTTCCAAACAAAATGTGTGTAAGAGTTGCAAAGTAGGAACAATTTTGTTTATCTGCTCGTGAATGAATTGAGAGCACCCCGTAGGCCTGTGTTTTCTTAGCATTACCGCGAGGCGCCTCAGCGCATTTAAATCTTTCTCTACGTATGCTAGGGTTGGCAAGTAAATCCGTACTAATATTAAATATATCAAATATGCTTTTGACCTATTGAGGCACAATAGGTTTTTGTCAGTGTGTACCGTGTACCGTGCTTATATTCTCCGCTAAAACCAGCTACGAGTTAAATGAAAACGCTCAGCTTAGCTTTAATATTGTGAATAACTGGCTTCATCAATATTTACTAACTTTAAATACCAATAAGACGAAATATATTCACTCTACTATGCGCAAGAATAACTATAGTATAACTAACCCGCCTATGCATAGGTACATATGCACAAAAATGTCCGCTTCAAAACCCCGCCACAAACATGTGTAATTGTCCTCCTATCCTGCAAACTAAGAGCATAAAATATCTTGGGATCATAGTCGATGATACACTTTCCTATAAACAACATATTAATAGTTTAGTAAATAGAATCCGTAAATTAATATATGTATTTAAAAAACTCCGAACAGTAGCAGATATTAAATTGATTATTCAAGTTTATTTAGCTCTATGTCAATCAATTATCCAATATTGTATTACTTCATGGGGAGAAGCAGTGAAAACTACTATGCTGCCGCTTGAACGAGCTCAAAGAGCAATTTTAAAAGTAGCCACCCGCCGTCCTTTCCTATTTCCTACAAGCTTATTATATAAATCCTGCAAAGTAATGTCTGTCCGTCAAATCTTCATTATGCACACAATACTAAAACAACATGCGATGCTTACCTATAACGCTGTCATAATTAACAAGCGTTGGCAAGATATAGTCTGCACCACACACTCATGCTCAAAACATATTTTTACAAAGAGATTTTTTGCATTTCTAGGGCCATTTTTGTACAATAGACTAAATAGAGAATTAAGCATTTATAAATTAACTCATTTTAGCTGTAAAAACTTAATTTCTACTTATATTCAAACTTTGTCATATGACCAAACCGAGCAGTTACATGCAATCTGTAAATAAAATTTTGCTTATTTAGTTTTAAAGTAGAATATTAAACGTAATTTAATTGTTTTTAGTTTTACCTTTAGTTTATTATAAAAGTTATTAATGTAATTTTATTTATACTGATAATAGTATGTAAGCAGTTTGTCGCTCGAAACACAGGTTTAACCTAGTTTGGGCAAATATCTATAAGTGCACTTTATGTTATTGTTAAGGTGCAATTGTAAAACTAAGAATTTATACTAAAGTAAATAAATTATATTATATATTATATTATATATTATATTATATATAGTTAATTATACACATACACTGGAAAATTATTTGTGTGATTATGAATTGTTGTAACAATTAAATTTGCTGGACACAAATAATTGTCCAGTGTCCTTTGAGCCGCTTACCAGCTGCGCTAAGCAGGCGTGAGTGTGTATACATTACATGTATAAAAATTATCTAAATCATAATATGTGATCAATTGTATACTTACTATATGACTACTTAAAACAGCGATTAAAATAGTTGTACACATATATTATATATTATTTTATGTATCTATACGCTATTCTTCCAGGATCAGATCAGGTACCAGTGAGTTTATTCAGATGGCGTGATGAGTTAAATGTAATGAATATGAAAATGGCTGCAATAGCCTAATAGGAGACCGTTGGGCTGCCACTCAGAGGTCTGGAGATCGATCCCAAGGCATGCATCTCTGACTTTTCGAAATTATGTTAAATAGTTGATTATCGCTCGCTTAACCGGTGAAGGAATATATCGCGAGGAAACCTGCATGGCTGAAAGTTCTCCATAATGTTTTCGAAGGTATGTAAAGTCTACCAACCCGAACTGGCCCACCGTTGTGGAGTACCTATGGCCTAACCCTTTTCACACTAAGAAGAGGCCTGTGCTCAGTAGTGGGACTGTTTAATACGGGGCTGATATTATTATAAGAAAAGTTTTGACAAGAAACTTTGTAGGCGACAACCCTATTAAAATCCGGCACTTATTCCGCGTCGCCTCTCACAATACACTGTATGTTATAATTTTTGTCTACCCCCAAATATATCAGAACAAAAGCGCCTAATGAATGTATTGCCAAATTCGCGAAACCATTATTAAGCATTGTTGCGCACTCGCTGAGGGTAGGGGGTGGTTTTGTTTACTGGTATTCGTCTTTGAGTGTTTTTTAGACTTCATGTAGTTGTTTTTGTGACAAAATACTATGGTATTCTTCTCCTTACTTCTTTATTTTTAAAAAGGGTATTGCGCGCACAAGTAGTAATTGCTGTCTCACGGAAAGAAGATTCAGACTTGGTACAACTATTTGTGGAACACAATTTTTTGTCCTGTGTCGGAATCGAACTCTCGGCGCTTTGGCAAAGGCGAGGTTTTCAGTTACCTATGATATACTGCCTTAAGCTGGTTGATATAAGACGGCTAACATAAACAAAAAACCTATTTACGCCGAAATTAAGAAATTATTTTCTTGAACAAAATAAATAAAATAAAATTAGATACAAATTGGAACACCATTGTAATAATCACACATTAATCTATTTCTTTTCGTCACAAGATTATGGATCTTATTTCTTTTGGTTTTTGTTTCTTTTTGTGTTTTCTCGTTTATTTGTTTTGTTTTAATATCGATGCTTGAGGTCTTTGACATTTATCTCTGCATTACACGTGATGTTCAAATTAAGAAAACAAAAAATAAATGTCCTGTGGCTAAACTACTGAATAAATTTGGTTCATAATTTGTAAATCGGCAAAGAATACCATTTAGTATATGTGTTATCAATTAATGTGATAAAATTTGTGCTACATTGTATAAAATCGTAGTAATCAAGCTTATATCCCCAAAAGAAAAAACAAACATAAAAACACTCACATCATATTACGTCAACTATAGTTTTAAGTTCTTCGAAATGAGCCTATTACCATCTACCACATCCCCTATCTCTAAGACTAGTCCAGTTTATGATATAGCGGTACCCTACACCAACCGTCAAGGTTATATTAGGTGGAGCCGCTGTACCTTCCAGTGCCCTAGAGCAGCTTTCAGGACCAGTTATAGACAGATCTTGTCTCCAAATCTCGACTCTCCACCCTTACCTCAGAGATCCGGTTCTCGTAAGTCAGCTACCTCGTGCCCAAGTGACACTAACTATTCTCCATATAGGTATCGGAGCAATAAAGCCGCTCACCACTCGCAACTCTAGGAGTTGCTAACGAAAATTTCGGTGAAACCGACGGAAAAGCCGCCTCCCATATCTCTAGTATGGTACCGGAGCTATATAAGGCACGCTCACTTCCCGACGTACATCCATACGCCTACCCAAATAGGCCTACAAACCGAATGTGAGTCGAGTCACTCTTACTTGCTGAGCAGGCAAGCGCCCGAGATGCGTTGTGGCAGCAACCACGCCGCCTCTTCGCTAAAGAAAACTCCATGCCTCGCGCGACCGACTGGTTCGCACTAGCCGCGCCTGAGTCCGACGCTCGAACGCCACGTGCTTGCCGAACAATAAACATGTCGTCCTCAGTGGCTAACCACATACCCCTACGAGTCCAACACCAATGTCAGTCACCGCGCACTCTAATCAGCGCGGTCGATAGAACACGCCTTTCGAGGCGCAATGGGCTTCCTGACACCGCAGTACCCTGGTTCAAAGGGGGCGAACTCGGGTCTCCCCCTTTTAACCAGGTTACTGCGGGTACTCAAAGGGGGAGACCCGTAGTTCTCCCCTCGAAACCCTATCTACCTGTCCTGTAGATAGGTTATCTACAGGACCCGAGTACATCTACCAGGCACAGTTTCAGATTTCGTAGTGCTGCTGTCGATTTCTCGACATAAAAACCCAATAACCCTTTTGCCGGGAATCGTATTCAAACGCCATGCAATGAGACAAAAGATAAAAATGTAAGCCCTGTTTATAGTGTGCTGTAAACGCTTCAATAATTAACCCAATTAATCTTGAATTTTCATCTTTTTGTTACAAGAATATTCGGACTCAGCAGAGTAATCTGTGGATCATACATGCTATCCAGCGTTAATTAAACGTGAAACTACTACAAAATATACAAAGATTGTGATATGTCTGGCATTGGCATATTGGATATATTTTATTCGTGATTAGTTTATTTTAAGTAAGTTACTGTTTTAAACTATTTCGTTTAGTACGGCCGTAGAAATTAAAATAATAAAATAGGAACAACTTGCATCGTCCTTATTTTCCTTTTGTAATCTTTAATTTCTTGAATAATATTTAAATATTCATAAAATTCGTCAAGTAGTCCATGGATTGATTTAGAATTTGTACACAGCATTATATTTTATATACAATTGCTTTTATATAATTTTTATACGAAGTTCCCATGAAAACGGGCAATTAACAATATCAGACCAAGCCACAACTAAGCGTGGATACTTTTGCAGTTCTGTTTGCTGCCAATCGTGAAGTCTCGGATTTGATTAAGATTAAGCAATGCGTTATTGGGTTTCCGTTTTTCTTGTCTCAGTGAGGACATTTTCCAGGCTCTGCAGGCCGCTTTATGAAGCATAAAGCCAGCCCTGTGGTCCCAACAAAATACTGGTAATCCTTGATCTTTAGATTGGCAATCAGTCCTACTTGGAGCTGGAAACACGTGAGGGATCTCCCTGACATTGTAAGCGGCTATAGGTAATTGTAACCATCAGTAAAGCCATCGGATGGTATGCTAATTTACCACTATAATTGTACAAAATCGTAAACATATCATGCTAAAACAGGCGAAGTATCATGTTATAGAAAGCAGCACAAATCTTAATTCCCCTCAAAACATTAGACAAATGTTGAGTGAGTTGCAACAGTGACTGCACGAAACAAAAGAATTTGAATGTGAGTGTGTTATCATTAACATCCCCCTGGGAAAGGGGGGGAGAGGGGACGGAAAGCAGCGTCTCCTTTCTTTCCGCAAATTCTATACAAAAGTTTGAGTAAGAGTAATACACATCTTGTCTTGAGTGTAGGGCGACCATGTTTATTAGAGTTGTAGGATATCAGGTGTAGTATAGGTGTACATCTAGCTTATGCCTTCTGTGTTATGATAGTCTATACTTTTATTATAAAGATACTAAAGAGTTTATTTTTTGTTTATTGGGAGAGGTAATGGCGAAAACGAGATAGGAGCTCTGGAGCTACCACTTTGAAACGAAATCAGTATTTTTCTTTTCTGTAGTACGTTTATTGTAGAAAAATATAGGACGTATTATATAGCTATTTTATTGATTGTTACCGTAAACATAAATTGAATGTACTGTGTACATACATAACAAATAAAAGTTCTCTCTAAATGTCTTTCCTTTTTAGCATTTTTTAAAACGTGCGCTTTGTAATGACTCTTGAATATACGCCAGGTAGACATGAAATATTTGATATTCTCGTCGCCATTAACCGCATTTTCCATATAGCAACAACAAGACAATAATTAAATACTAGGCAAATCTTCTGAATACGGTACATCATCGCATTTCACGATACATCACTAGTAACAAGACAATAACGATTAAACACCAGGATACTCTTCTAAGTACTGTTCATCACAGTCACCCTATACACAAGTATGAAGCCAATTGTTCTCAAGATTGGTTTAAGTCTCGTGTGATCTTAATTAATGAATACGAACGAATGACTAAGCTGATTCTGTTCATTTATTTATTAAGTAAGGGAGCCGTACAATGTGTTGATGCGGTGAATTCATTTGGAATTAAATTTTGATTTGATTTGAATACGTGTGTTTGATATAGTTGAAATATTTTTAATACGATTTGCCTCAGCATTGGTTTATGTTGAGAAACGTTGGCCAAGTAAAGAAACTATTCAAAATCAAAGTCAACATTTATTTATTCCCTTAGGTTACACAGTACTGATCGTGTTTGTATTTACAGGTTTTATTTAACTATAACTCAGAGTTCATAAATGCAAATCTATGACAACAAATCTAATCTATTGGAGTTAGTCGTATATAGGCTGAAGCCTCTACTCAAAGAGAATAACAGGTGACAGAATTAAGATTGTAAAATTCATATATTACAATCGTAATTCTGTCACTATAATTAATAACCTAAACAAAAGTAAAAAAGAGGCCTATATCCAACAGTAAGATCAAGAAGAGTTTATTGAATATCGATAATGAGGGAAATGCATTGCTTCTAAAAATATTTTCCTGTTTCTATTGCTGGGTCCTTACCCAGCAATGGTATAATACAGGAAAATACCTTTTCTCAGTGTAAGAAGGGACTCATTTTATTATTTACAACAAAATAAAACATTTAAAAACATTAAAATAGACCAAAGAAGCATCTATTATGTAAATAACCAACTACCTACGTACGTACTTCTTCGCATATAACTCTCCTATCAATACACCATAAACTTTCATTATCAAAGTACAATTCTAATATCGGAATCTGCAAAACCATTACCGAACAATATAGTCCAACAAAATGAAATTGCGCTATAAATACACCTACTTATGAATGTTATCGGAACTTTGCAAATTGGCCACGTAAGGCCAAGTGAACTGGTATGATAAAGGCTTCATTGAACATTAATGCTTTCTAGTTAACATATGAATATTTCAAATGTGCCCGATGCACCGATAATGGGAACGAATATTTGCTTAACGTAGCGTTGGCAGAAGAAGCCATATTTTTATTTAATTTATTATTCTGGATGAACTAAAATACTGTCGCCTGCCCTATAAAGAATCAGAGTCGACATTTCTGGAAGCTATATTTTTAAAAACAGTACTGATGACAATTTATTCAGTCTTAGATGTAATAGTTATGATCTACAGATTCTAGAGCTACCTAGCAACTAAGAGCTAAATCTCGTTATCAAAACGGTTTAAAATGGTCCGATTCCTACATTCTAGTAACGAGTCGTCGAGTTGCCTACAGACAGTTAATTTTTGGCACACAGTCTATAAAAATAAGCCAAAATGTAACTGCCCGTAGCTACAACAACTTTTTTTTGATATAGCAACTAGGCTTTATTCTTAGTTATATCACATATTTTATTTCTCAGTTATAGTTAGTTGAATATCACATATATTATATAGTAAATTTTTCCAAATTATAATTATTGTCAAATGTAAACATATTTTCATTTGAGTTCACATTTGATCTCTTAATACACAAAATCGGAACTGTATTTTAAATAGTTTTATTACGAAATTCTCTGATATAACACGCTTATCTATAATCAATGATATACGTGCAAAATAGCTAAAGGTGAATTCTATATATTGTGTATTATTTTCTAACCAACATAAATTCTTTTGCTTTTTGTTTAATATTATTCTTAATTAAACCTACTTGGCTTACGCGCTGTTTATAGGTAAGAGAACCTATAAATAGCACGTAAGCCAAGTAGGTTGATTGTTAGACTGGTATACAGAACGTCCATAGGTTATAGTATTTATTTGTATACAAATGTAATGACATTTCTTACTTACTTTAAAGACATCTTACTTTATTGTATAAATACTCACGTCTGTTGTTTCTAGGGGTACTTAGAGGCCATGAACTTTCACAAGCAACAACCCTGGTTTAACTCTTTTGCTACATTCATTTTCAAAACATTTTTTACGTATAATCTTTACATTTCATCTCAAAATTCTTCTTGTTATGATTCGTTACCTTTACTAATATTATAAATGGGAATATGCTTAACTACTTGACCGATCATCATGAAATTTCATACACGATGTCAGTGGAACAGAAAAGGACATATTCTTTCATCCAGACAAAAGTACTCTTACTAACCTAACTTTACGTATATTTACGCGAACGAAGCTGCGGGCAAAAACTAGTATTGTTTTATTTTTAAATCTATATTTAGAAACATTTAGAAAGTAAATTAAAGTTTTCTGCTGTCCCTCCGGCTCTCAGACTGCATGTCTCCGTTCGATAAGCGGCGCACACATTATACCGTCTTAGATCTCGAGTGCAGTCGGTGAACCGTCCTGTTGAAAGGTCACCACGACTAGCGGTTCCGGTTAACCAGATGCTAATGAACTGGAAATTTAATTTCAACTTGGCACGAATCTTGTGGTCATTTTTGTTGTAGTAGTTTCTCTGAATTCTTCCAAGATTTTAGAGTTAAGCTAATTATTTTATAATAGTTTCTCTGAATTTGATTAGAGATATCTGTAGTGACACCAGGTGCACTAAGCCAATGAGTGTATAAAGAAACTAATGGGAACAGATAACTCACAAGCTTGAGTCATAGAAGCAGTTGTAAAACAGAAGGATTCTGGCATAAAATTAAAAGAGTTTTTTTGGATATGAGAAGATACATAGATAGATAGACCAATAAAAATGTTTAGCAAAAAAGTAGGATCAAATATTTCAATAGGTCCACATTGTATACAGAAATCGAATACTAACAAGGCAATGAATACTTAATGTCAGTATTACTAGAGGTAGCCCACCTCTAGTAATAGGCATTAAAAGAAGATGTGTATTGTGAAAAATAACATAAAATCACGCCATAGATGTCTGCTGATGACTGGTCCAAAGCCCCAAACGAAATCTCTAAGAAAACTGAAGTAATATGGTACATCATTATAACTCGACCTGTAGCAGTAAACACTTAATGAATGGACTGTTGGACAGCAGTCCAACAATTCTCCTTTACAAACAATTCTTCCAGTTCAGCTATTCTCAAGATCAAAATTACGATATTCGTCCCTGTCATTCTTGATAAAAACATAACATACGGTTATATTTCCATACAATCGTAACTAATATTATAAATGTGAATGTAAGTTTGTTAGTTTTTTATACTTTCACACCTTAGCTAATCGACCGATCATCATGAAGTTTTGTATATACGCTGTCATGTGTACAGAAAAGGACACACACCCTTCACCCAGAAAAAAGTAATGCTCCCGACGCGGATAGAAATTTATTGAAATAACCTACAGAAACGCGACCGGTGCCGCAAACAAAATCATGAATTAAATAATGTAATGTAAACTATAAAGAAAATCGTGAGCAAACTCGTATGTCTGAGAATTCTCTGTAATATTCTCGATGACATGTAAGACCTACCAAACCCGCATGCCATTGGATACAGACTCGTCTCCTGACTGAGACACGTCATGTGTGGGCACTGTTCTTGTTATTAAGAGCATTCATTTAAAGGAGCAGTCTGAAACTCTACATATTGACATTTTGAACGGTAGTTATATAGTTAAAATATCCATTATATATTTGATTTCAATGTTCCTTTTATAAGTATACCCTCCAAACATATTTTCTAAAAGAATTCTGATGAAAAATGTCTTTATGCATTTCTTTAAAGTAAAATACGAAGATTACACAAAAGTTAAATAACCAATACACAGACAAGACTTCAACGGATCTAATGAGACAGACAGCACGAAATCACACATCCTGCGGGATTCTCCCCTGTCGGGCCGGGTTGTTTATACTTGACGACACAAGCCCGATACGATATCGAAATTAATTTATATTTATGGTATGTAAGTATTGTTATACATGTTAATAATGCAATTAATCTTACAAAAATCGCATAATGTATACAACTATACTATTTATTTTGTGCCTGCAACTTTAATCTGTAGTTTTAGGTACTTTGCAAGATCATTTTTACGTGCTCATATTAATATATCGATTCCCTTATGATAACGGTTGCTCAAAATTATGCAAATTATTTGAAAAAATGTCTGACACATTCAAGTATGTTTGAGATGGCCTGCAAATAGTTAAAATATTGTAGCCAAATTGGTAGTACAGGTACAATATAGCTCGAAGTCGCCATATTAATAATAATTTATTCAATAATAATAATAATACATGGGTATACATATTTGTTATTAGTCTAAAATAATATTATACTATAATAAATTATACATTTATCCTTAATCTGGTACATGTTTTACTTATACTTTAATCGGCCGACATTGTGCATTCCAATTTAATTTCAAGGTCTAGGTTTTATTAAGTGATTGCGTGAACTAGGTTTAGACTTGTGTTTTAGGCTATTCCTCTATTAACAAAAAATATATGCCAAGTAATATTAGGGTTTAGGTCAATGTGCATAAACTTAAAATAAATATGTATATTGATACAATAAAAATAACTTAGATTACATATTATTACAAATTACTGATGACTTAAGGCTGTTTTACAGCTATAAGCAAATTCTCCGTATCGGAGTAGGTCAGTGTTTGCAGGTGTTTGGTAACAATAACATTACATTGTTTATAACTTAAACTACATATACCTATCTGAATTTCTATTAAATCTATTATAAAAATATTGTCCTAGAAATAAGAAGAATAATTTATTTACAAAGGCATGTTTGGCATGAAGCTTAGTACATTCTATATCTATTCGTCTCTTGTCTGGAGAAAGTGGTCTGGATGGAAGTAGTGCATGTTGGTTGAGCACGGTTTGCAGAATAAGCAATTGGCGAATAGTTAGGGTATTAGTGGATTGGTACAACTCATAGGTAGGAAACATTAAAGGTCAAAACGTCACCACTTTTAGAATAGCCCATTGAGCTCGTTCCAGTGGCAATAAAATCGTTTTCGATGTTCCACCACACGAGGTAATGCAGTAAGATATGATTGACTGAGATAGTGACATTTATACTTGTCTTAGTAATTTAAAGTTACCCGCTCCACGAATGGTTTTAAAAATAAATATTCACTTTCTTACTCTCTTACATAATAACTCAATGTGATTGCGAAAATTTAGATTAGCGTCAAGCGTTATGCCGAAGTATTTTATAAAGTTTGTTGATTCTAAAATAGGACAAGTGCATACAGTGTCAGCGTGTGAATGACATTTATTAGTGTGAGAAAATAATATGTTGTTAGGTGAATCATGTGTGTAGTTGCGCATTGAGAAGTGAATATATTTTGTTTTCTAGGTATTTAGGGTTAGTACATTATCAAAAAGCTATTTACTAACTGTATTGAAGCCATGCTGAGCGTGTGTAATCGCTTCAGTCCGAGTTTTGCCCGTGAATAATAGGGCTGTATCATCTGCATAAGACACTATGATACCATTTTTGAGTTTTAGATTGCGTAGGTCATTTATGTTGATCAGGAACAGCGTAACTCCAAGTATACTGCCTTGAGGAATCCCAAAAGGAGCATTGGGGATATCTGAGCTAAAGCATTTACCAATTTTTACGCATTGATATTTATCCCTAAGATAGTCTGTGAATAATTCGAATTGTGTATCTCTTATTCCACATATTCAAGCTTTTTTAGTAGTATAGGAACTGAAACAGAGTCAAAAGCTTTGGCAAGGTCTAAAAAGATCCCAATAGCATGCATCCAGTTGTCCATGTTAGCCACTACGTGATCAGTGAACATGTGAACTGCTTGAGTTGTTGACGTTTGGGTCTAAAATCGAACTGCCTGTCTGAAAGTATATCGTTAGACTCTAAATATTTTAATAATCTGTAATTTATTATTTTTCTATAACTTTAGACAACGTTAGCAGAATTGAAATTGGCCTGTAATTATTTACACATTTTTTGTCCCCAGATTTGTGAACTGGTATAATAAAACCTTTTTCAAAGACTTAGGCAATATCTCTTCAGACAAACAAATTTGAAAAATATGCGTTAAAGGAGGTGCAAGGAAGTATTTAAACCTTTTGACTATTGTCGTAGGTATATTATTCCATCCTACCGCATAAGTGTCCTTCAGACCCGTTATTAATTGGACCACATCGTCAGCATCAGTATCTAATAAAACAAAAGATTTAAGACTTGAGGTAGTTGATGGAGGAGATTTTTAGGATATGACGTGATGAAATGTTGCTCTGAGATGTAATTTTTTCGCTTAGTACGTTACCAACATTACCGAAAAAATTATTAACTTTATTCAACAAAGTTGGATTTGATTCTGATTGAAGCAGATCTACAGCTGGTTCTTGAGGGTTGGTGATATAAGAGCAGGATTTTATAAATTTTCAAACAAGTTTATTATTAGTGCCCGCATGCATTTTCCAGTTCTGTCTTATTATATTGAAGTTTTAATTTTTAAGTTTTTTACAGAAATGTCGGTACCTTTTGTCACAGATATAATCTCATTAACAGGTGATTTTTTTGTTAACAAATGTAGTTTATCTCTATGTCTAATGCACCGGAAAAGACCTTGTGTAATCCAAGGCTTTGTTATTTTATGTTTGTTAGATATGCAAAATAATGCATTTTTGATGCGGTTAAATGTTTAATCTTATAGAAAAAAGACTTTGAATTTTATACAGTAATTTGTATGTACCATTAAATTATTCAAGTAGTATTTTGACATGTTACTGTAAGCGTCTGAATTGAGATCCGAATTAAAACATTTTAATGTTATTTTCCTAATTTTCGCATTTTGCTAACAAAACTTTGTTCCTTGCTACTATGGCTCATAACCAGCAGAGGATCAGATCAGAGGATCCGACCGGAATAACTCAGCTCGTAGTATATAACGTAGCTACATTGATTTCAATATCGTATCGTCTAAATAGCGAAAGCCTTCCGCGCATCATTTCATACCATTACGTTTAATTTCTCATAGCGTATGTCTCGGTGAATTTTTATCAGAAGACTTTATTAGATTTTATTCAGTCTGCGGATTTATTCATCGTCTGCGGTCTGTGGGTTTGTGTAATATTGATTTAAGGGCGCTTGGGAGAGTAATGTATGCTGGTGTTTGGAATAATGTTTTGTTTGGCAATCGGTTAAGCGTTTATTTGGCCGTGGTTATGCTAATGCTTATATGCAAATCCATGTCGATGTGGTGTTTTAGTTAAATTAACTTCTAACTTCTTTTAAATGGTATTTCAGTCTCGGCGACCAATCTTAATGGACACTAGCTATCTGCGCAGGAGATATTGATAAAGAATTTCGCCTTACACGAAATCAGCGTAAAATTAGAAGAGTTGTACTCATATATCTATCTCTCCCATTACTTTCCTTTCATCCCATCTTTAATTATTTTACCCAGGGTACGGCAACGCGCAAATAGTACTCCAGATATTGTAAGCGATTATTAGTCTCGGTAATTGCATACCATCCAACATTATTGTTAGCTACCTTTTTTGTGCATTAAAATAAAATCTTCAGAATATATTTTTTTGGACTGAATTATAACCTACTAATTTGTGCTACAAGTTACTTGTAGGTATTCTTGGTAAACCTTCCAGCTAAGCTAAGATGCTTTATTAGGAGAAGGTTATTGTTACCGATAGGATTGAAACATACGTCCCCTCAATCTAAAAATCAATTCTAAAATCTAGTTTTCTATTATTTAACCGAATATAATTAAGTAACAAAACAATTAAGTTAAAACCGCTATATGCCACAATTATGAACTCAAACAATCACAATGTCTCAACACTCCGAGTGGCAGACATCTACATGTCCTCACGATTTCTATTACATGCTAAATTACCTACAATACAACAGCCTTATCTCGAAGGCATTAGGTTCACTTTTGAACCGAATGTTTAGAGATTGAAACGTGTATGCTAACCTCATTCGTACGAAATTGCCGCCGACAGTTGTGGTTTCTGATGGCGGTTATTCTGAATGTTTTTTTGTCTACTTATTTACTTTTGCTTTTAAGTATGAATAAGATAACAGCAATAGCTTAGTAGGCGACCGTTGGACTGCCACGCTGAGGAGATCGTTGGACTGCCACGCTGAGGACTTCAGTTCGATCCCAAGGCGCGCATCTCTGACTTTTCGAAGTTATGTGCATATGTGGTCAATTATCGTTCGCTTTAACGGTGAAGGAAAACATCTTAAGGTAACCTGCATGTCTAAGAGTTCTCTATAATGTTCTTGAAGACATCTGAATTCAATGAGCACTGGACCAACGTGGTACGGCCTAACCCCTCTCACATCATTAAGAGAAGGCCCGTGCCCTGTAGTAAAACAGTTCAATACAGGGCTGATATTATATATAACTTATGTATAAGATATTATGTTTAATCATTGCATAAGGATAAATTCATAATTATTGAATGAAATAACGTACATCTATTACTACATCCTGGAGCATGTGGAGATGTATTACCAACTTACCAGCTGAGTTCTTAGGACCCATGCAATAAGGAGCAAGCCTATTGCAATATAAAGGTTACATTTCCAAACTCCAACTTAGTATTGACAATTAAAAAAAAAAGCCTTTGTCTTATTTTGACCTAAGATTCAAACTTGGTAACTCATTGTGCCTGGTAATTTGCATAGTAGCCGGCATTAAGATAAAAACTTATAAACAGGTTGCGACTTGTGAGTGGAATGTGTATCTGCCTACCCCACAGGTCAATACAGACGGGACTCTAAATTACGTTTACTTTTGAACCAAAAGAAAAGTGTTACCTTTGTTTTCCAAATAAAAGTAAAAGTAAGACCAATTACAATTTCTATTGTATCCAGAATAATACCGAGTCCATATCGAACATTGAACATGGCAAAGGTCAGTCGACCATGCCTTGTTGTGACGGGAACTACTGCGCCTGCCCGCAATCGTTCATTACATTGTATCCTTAGACGTCAATGGTTACGAAAGTACTCTACTTTATGGCTTTGTTTAGTATTGACGTAATTATGAAGAGGTAAGCAAAAGTTTAGCATACTTATATTTTGCAAATTTTCTTTATGTCCCGCGTAAGGATGTGCTTATTAACGTCCATTGGACACTAGTTCTTGATTCCATTCTGCTATTGGGATTAACCATAGAACACCATGGACAATCGCGTTTGCAGTCACGCCTACGTCATTGCATCAAGGAAGCAGATAGGTTACCTGAAAAAAAGGATAGACTAAAACTTACATTTGTTCTAAATATTATTTCTTTAAAGATAATTCCTAACTGATTTAGTCGTCACTATGTGTTTGTAAATCTAAAACCTTGTATGGAAATTATTCTCTTAATAACATTTATACATACAAAGATTAACGAATGTTGCCCAGAGGAGTAGATGTAACAACGGCTACAAAGATACTCAGACACGGACAAAAAAAAAATGTGTTTCACAAAGAATTTCAAGTCTATGTGACCGTTGCTTTAATAATTCTAAAGTTTGAAGATAGAACTCACAACACTCAGCGCTTTACCAGGGGCGAGGTTCCCACTAAAGCATTACGCTATCCGCGCAGTACCTCACTAAAAATAAACATAAACAAAGGTAATATTAACACCGTTAAGCAAATGAGACGTCGGTCGTATGCGATTGCATGCTGTCTGTCTGCCACGATTACCTTCAACATGGAGTGTCACTGGGTATTGGCTTAATAGAGCAGGCTTACCTATAGTGCTGTTTTTTAACAAAAATCTCTTTGACAGCTATTCTAATCGTTTATAATTGAAGATGTGAAGTTGTAATAAATATAATGACATGGAGAGCGCGACGATTATCGCACGTTGAATGTTGTGTTTGGCGGGACAAAAATTTGTTTACTCCACAAATAGTTGTTTCGAATCTGAGTGTTCTTTGTAAACACAAACGTGTTTGGACGTTTGTAAAGTCCTCTACGGTACAAAACCGCAGGGTCTTTGTTGTTTGCAGTAGTTGTCTTTGTAGGTCGATCGACAAACATACATGTTTTGAGACGTGACGTATTGCATATAGTTTCGTACATAATGAGACTAATATCATTATTAATTATTTATGTGTATGCATTTTTCTAAGACCATATATCTTTTTTTGTGTAGTAGAGCCTCGCTGATTTCAGCATAAATGGGCCGGCTCGACCGGGGAAGGACTACCCTCTCACAGAATATCGACGTGATATAGCAGTATTCCTACTGTTGCATGTTGTGTTTCGTTCGGTGAGTGAGAGTACCGGAGGCCCAATCACCCTATGTTCCCCTTCCCGCTCCTTTTATGTCCCACTTCCTTTTTCTATTCTTCATTTTCAAAAGGGTCGGCAACGCGCAAGTGATGCCTCTGGTGTTACAGGCGTCTATAGGCTACGGTGACCACTTACCATCAGGTGGGCCGTATGCTTGTTTGACATCTTAGTTGTATAATATGTTATATATTTTAAAGAAATTTCCTTACCTCGTAGTTCCTAATATTATTATATTTCCGAAGTTTTAGTGTGAATGCTGTGTATCATAAAATGAAAAGTGAACAAAGTTTAAGTTTTCCATGAGTAAATATAATAATAATTATATTTATAATAATGTCTTCCAGACCGAATTTCGATCACGGCGGCCAATCTTAACGGGGGCTGGCCATCAGCGCAGGAGATATTATAGTACAAGTACAAGTGTGTGTGCAAACACAATTGCACTCTCTGTTCCCTAACCCTCATGACGGATAATCCGACACGACCAGAGAGAGATCAGACACAGGACCAACGGCTTGACGTGCTTTCCTAAGCACGGGGGTGTCTAACACCGCCAACTTCCTAACTCCGGTCTCGTATTGAGATTTCTTAACAGAAAAACCCAATAACTTTTTGTTGGCCCGACCCAGGACTCGAACCCACAGCAGTAGTATGCACAGTAATTGCATTCACTACCGCTGCGCCACGGAGGCAGTGTTTATAGTAAAAATAAATAAACTTACCTGTCCAATTCCATAACATTTCGTAGCTCCCAGTCGCAGACACCCACAAAAGCGGAGTTGACGTTTCTTTCTTCATATTTCCATAGACTTTATAAGTCATTACTTGCGTGTTAACGTTCGGGGTGCATCACAATTGTGGTCGAATTAACATGGCGACGAGAATACAAATTATAGAGCTGACGGCGTATTTTCTTTGGTGTTGTGGTGCAGACGTGTAGCTACAATATTGCTAGGTGTAATTACAAAAATAACAAGGATGAATAAGTACTTAACCTGCGTCTGGGTGGCGGATTTAATATCTTACGTATATGTGGATAGATGCGCACATTCTGAAGAGATGTGTCCAACTACATTTCTTAACCCTTTCGCTGTCCCGTGATAGACACAATAAAAAATCTATTGTTATGTATCATAATGTAATTCATCGAATAGGTAACCTGTTAAGCTACATAAATGATTTAGATCTGATGAATAGGCGGTAAAACGTTTGTCGTCAAACAACGGCAAAAGTTTTAAAATATTATGTATATAAAGGGGTAAGCAGAAGTGTAACGCACTTATTTTTTGGTAGCTATGTTTAAGTCGCGCCGTATTTGAGCTTATTAACAACAACTGGACACAGTTCTAAATGCCGTTCTATTACTCAGACCTCTTGCCCGGTAATCGAACTCAGGCTAACAAAATGGGTAGTCTCGGCTATGTGATCACAGTCAAACCGGCACAGCGCTAGACTGCGTACTGCTATTGAAAATTCTTAGCGGCAAAGGCAATTACTCTTTGCCTGACCCGGTAATCGAACCCGAAATTTCTTGCACAGCAGTCACATTTACTACCACTGTGCCATCGAAGTTGTCCTCTAGAAATATCGAAGCAAGAACCACATGATTTTTTCTTTCTTTCTTTCTTTCCCTTTGTTGTGCCGGGGCGTCACCCATGAGTTGTCGCCCGCAGGCGTAATGCCTGCATAGGACTCTGCTGGGTGGGTCGGTGGGTCGACTGTTGCACAGCGGCTAAATTTACTCCCACTGTGCCATCGAAGTTGTCCTCTGAAAATACCGAAGCAAGACCCCACATGATTTTTCTTTCTTTCTTTCCCTTCGTTGTGCCAGGACGTTGCCCATGAGTTGTCGTCCGCTGGCGTTATGCCTGCATAGGGCTCTGCTGGGTAAGTCGAACCGATGGTACCGAAGCAAGACCCTACATGAAGAACTCGTGCAATTTAAAAGTAACTGCTCTTATTCTCTTAAGACAGCCGAAGAGCAGTTACCTTGGTCATCGATACACTGGCATAGTATTTTAAATAGTCACCTCGCTATGGCCAGTACGCCAAGTGTTGTGGGTTCGATCCCCATACGAGGCAAAAACTGTTTGAATGCCTGTGAAGTCAACAGTCAGCCCCGTGACAGAGAAAATATTTTATTATTAAATTTTACAAATCCAGAAGTATTCTCTTCTAAAATGAAAGGTTACTGTTGCCGTCCCCGATTCAGCAAAGCAATAAAATTTGAAATTTAAATTAAAATTAAAATACATACTATCTATGCTAGAATCCGCCGTGTAGGTACATCAGCATTTTAAGACACTATCTATATCATGCGATGAAAAAAAGACAATAGCAGTTTTTCTCATTATTAGAGTAATTTTGAGGTATATCATTTATATAACGGTTCGGTACTATGATACTTAGAAGGATACATTACACATGAAACTAAAATGGCTGTCATATTATCTTATTTTATGCAGGCAAGGACAAATCGTTTTGCCGCTATTAAGGAATTTGTTGGTCAATGATGTTTATCTTGCTTAATATATATTATAGCTTCTGCTCGCGGCTTCTGTCGCGTAGTATGTCAAATAGCCTGTGTTTTTATCGTATCTTTATGCCAGTGAAAGAGATTTTAGTATTGTTTTAGTAGTGTTAGAGATTACGCCCCACATACAATCAGATGCTTCGAAATTTGGTTTCGGTTGACTGATGTCTTAATTTAAAAATAATCTCAAGCTTGACCAAGTATTTCGCTTTACGGATAATAATAGTAAACTTTTTAGATTTTTTTGTTTGAAGATTTTGGGTAAGGACTTTTGTTGTTATATTCTGTAACGTCTGGACCTGTAGGTCCCCTACAGCCTGGCTGAATAAATACTGTAACCAACAGGCAACAATGTAGAGGGTCTCGAATTCGAACCCATGTCGCACACCTCTGAGTTTCGGAAGTTATATGACTTTTCGAAATTATGTGCGTATTGATTGACAATTATAGCCTGCTCTGTGCCTCGGAGAGCACGTTAGGCCGTCGGTCCCGGCTGCCATGAACATCTATGGCAGTCGTTACTGGGAAGTCAGTGCCCTATAATATCTTGACACTGGTCTAGCCTTAGGGTATCGTTAGCCTTCAGGTTATGGAGGTCAGGTGGCAGCCACTCTGTGTAAAAACTGATATCCAGTCAAATCCGGTTAGAACAGAAAAGCCGACCTCAAGTGTCTTAGGAATAATAAAGGCTATGGAGAAGAAGAAGTCTATTCAACATAAATAAACTCATTATGTATTGTATATTAGCGGTACAAGTATATTACACACCCATTTATCGAGTTACGTTTATCATTAGAATCGGATCGAAGCCTTTACTGGCTACCGACTACATTTCCAGGTTTTATGATACTCATAATTGCCTAGCAGAATAAAAGTCATGAATCGAACTGGGAACCTTACGATACTATAACGTAAATTAAATTATAATATCACACATTTACTGTACATGGCGTAAGCTTGGCAGCAAGCAAGCTCTGAGCTGGTTTTTTCAGACCATCTCCAAACAATTGGCAGTCTTCCACTTGTTTAAAGGTTGTGATAGACTTGAGCGTTCATTTGTAATGAGCATTCTAGCGAAAGTTATATCACAAAAAAAAAAAACGAAAATAACGGAGCGTTTTGGCGAGCATTCCAGCGAAAGGACATCCCCCTTCTCTACGACTATCCCAGTTTATGATATAGCGTTCCCCTACACCAACCGTTAGGGGAGCTGCTGTACCTTCCAGTGCCCGAGAGCACCTTCCGGAACCAGTTATAGACAGGTCTTTTCCCCAAATCTTTTTGCCGAGACGAGCCATTCTATCATTATTCTGCCGCCGTGACCACACATAGAGTACACGCGACCATCAAGTCTGTCATTTTCGTGAAGAATAATTTTTGACGAGCATTGACTAGAGCGTTCGCTAGCATGATCGTAGCGATGTTTGGCTCTATGCTTGCCTCTGTTCGTTGTTCAGTTCAACAATTTAGAAACGACGAGGGCTCGATGTTCTGTTACAAGTGATTCTATCAGCACCTTAACATTGCTTGTTCATGCAAGCGTATATTCAAATACACGAGGGTACCGTGTCCCCTTAAACCGGTAAGTGTATTATAATGAAGTCCACAATATACATTGTTTTAAAATTCACATGATATTTTGAAAATGCGATTTTGATGTGTGGCATTGAGATCTTTAAGATAGGTGTGAATGTTTGTAATGTCGAACTTATCTTCTTGTGACGATTATTTTGGACAAAACATTAGGTATAATGGGTGTAATAGCGGAATTGTACGTGTGTAACTACAGTTAATGGTGTGTAATTTGTGACGGTTACGGAATATACTATTCAACGATGTACGGTAAATCTATTTGTAAGTTTTTATACAGGTTCGCACAAGCTGTGATTATAGTATCTTAAGAACCGTATGTAATTAATTTGTTACTTCGGCCTTACTTATTGATTGATTTAATTGGTTTAAAAAGACAACTCCCGCACTAGGAATAATTCTTGTATCACGGAGAACTTTACAAGCATTCAAACAATGGACACAAAAAAGATCGAGTCTCATTTCTGGATCACACAAATTTTAGTCCCGTGTGGGAATCGAACCTACAATACTCAGCGTGATGGCAGTCGCGAGGCGATCACTTAAACTACTACGCCATCCGTGCAATCAATTATTTAGAATGTAAGCCTTATGTTAAATTGTCAGGTCTTAGCGACACGAGCCTTAAGCTAAGTGTCGAGACCACCGACAATCAAACTAAATAAATTTTTAACATTAACCAATCTCGCTGACGTTTCTTTTTACCCGACTGCGTCAGAAGAAGGGTAATGTTTTTCGAGCGTATGTATGTATGTATGTGGTTATGTATGTCCATTTCTTTGGCACGCCCTACAGCCCAAACGGCTGGACGGTTTTTGACATATGAGGTGTCGTGGAATTCATCAGAATTGTGGTAATGACTATATAAATTTTCCAAATGGCGCCCGCAAATGAAGAAAAAAGGGGAGGGAGTTTGTTTTTTGTCTTACCTTAGCAATATGGGTATCAAATGAAAGATCGTGAAAAGAACCTTTCAAAAATATATATATCATACTGTCAAAAAGCATACCAATTATATATCGGGACACCCGAAGTATCATTTTCTAGCAAGAATCTATTCAAGTCAGGAACTCAGGAATTACATTGCCTGTACTTAGTTATATATTAAAATAAAACTCAGTTAATAAAACTAAAAAGCCTGGAATAAAATTATACTCAGTTGTTCGAGCATTTGGGCGAATTCTGCTGCCAAAGAGGAGAATAAAATTATTATTATAAAAACAAAAACCCGGTTTTTTGTTTTTATAATAATAATTTTATTCTCCTCTTTGGCAGCAGAATTCGCCCAAATGCTCGAACAACTGAGCCAGGCATGTCTCGAAGTTGGACTTCGTATGAATATGGCGAAAACAAAGTTAATAACTAACAGCGTAACACGTCGGATTATGATAGGGAGTACTAGGATGGAATATGTCAATGAGTATCTTGGCCATCTAGTTTCCTTCCAGACAAGACAAGAAAAAGAGGTCACTCGACGCACAGAAAACGCCTGGAGGAACTGCTGGTCAATGAAATACCTAATAAAGGGCACTCTATCATTATCTCTAAAAAGGAAACTCGTGGACATGTGTATCCTATCTACTTTCACCTACGGAGCGCAGACATGGTCATTAACTAAGAGTCAGAAGTCCGACATCGGGGTTTGCCAAAGTGTCATGGAGCGCAGTATACTCGGTGTTAAGCTGATAGATAAGATCAGAAATACGGTAGGTACTGCGCTCCCAAACAAAGGGTAATGTTGTGAGACAAGCTGCTGCCGAACTCAAATTGAACTGGGCTGGCTGGAGAAGGCAAAAATCACCACAGACTGGGACACCAAATAACAAACGGCCTAACGGCAGGCCCAGAATGAGATAGCGGGATGAATTAGATGCGTTCAACCGGCATTGGAGACAATTTGCGCTGAACAGACAGGATTAGAAAGATCGTAGGGAGGCCTTTGCCCTACAGTACTGGCTAAAATAAAATAAATAAATAACAATATACCTAACATATTCTTATTCTTGGTTTTAAGTTAATAATATGTATTACGTAATAGACGACCGTGCTATCCACGCAGTCTGTGGTGTTAGTTAAGCTCTCGCATATGTCATAAACGATGGCTAATTAGTTGTAAAATATTACTTAAAAAATAATTGTCATGTCCAATTTCTTTTAAGTTTTTACGATATTTTACGAATCTCGTATTAGAAAATATTAATTGAATTATATAACTTTATACATAATATTTGATAAATTGAAATTAAAAAAATATTGTTTATTATTTCTATCTCAATTCATTTTAGCAGAACTGACATCTAGCGTCCAAATGAGAAAGTTATTTAAGCATCACATCTCGAAGTATGGCGTCATTGAAAGGCTCTTGCTTTGTTTCTAACTTTGCTCTTTTTAGTTCTTGTTATAACTACTAGATGGCAGTTAAAATAGTTTTCAGTAACATTTAAGACTGTACTATAATTATTATAATTAAATGGAACCATAATAAGTGAACTAGCAGCGATAGCTCAGTGGGGAGACCAACAGACTGCAATGCAGAGGGTCTCAAGATTGAACCCACGAGGGCACGTTAAGCCGGTTCCGGCTGCCATGAACATCTATGGCAATCGTTATTGGGAAATCAGTGCCCTATAATATTCTGACACTGGTTGAGCCTTAGGGCATCGTTTAGCCTTTGGGTTGGAAAGGTCAGTTGGCAGCCGCTCCGTGTAAAAACTGGTATTCAGTCAAATCCGGTTACACTAGAAAAGCCAACCCAAGTGACTTGGGAATAATAAAGGCTAGGGAGAAGAAGAACCATAATAAGTGAGTGATGAATTGGTGTATACTTTAAACGTATTTTCATTTAAAAGATTGCAAATCTTTAGTATTCTGAAGTAAACTAGAATGCTTAGGAGTATGATCTCTTCAGTAGTGCAGTGATCGGTAGTCAAAACCATGAAGCCTTTTTAATAGAAAATCAATAAAAAAACAAGACTAATTTTCAATTCTTGTAAATTTATTGTTTAATTTACTTTATTGTTTTATAAATAGGTAATCCATGTTGCATTATCGTCAAAATTACCGACCCGGGCATTGAGATCCAAGACCTCATGCTCACCGCTCAGAAGTCACATTAACTATGACTGCGCTATCGATACCGAGGAATGTGGGTTTCAATGTTGTCCAAAATCTGGTTTCACCACTAGGGTGGTATATTAGCTTTAACTGACAGCAACTTTATAATAGAAAAGAAAGAAAACTTTTGTGTGCTATTTGAAATTAAGCTCTATTTAATGCCTTATAGATAAAAGTAAGTTACAGAGATGGTCGTGGTACCAACTTTCCTCGTGGAACGATAAACAGGTTACTCTACGAGACCGCGCAAACTATGGGCAAAAAAATATTTATATTTCTTCTAAGTCCTCAAGACATTATGAAAAGCCATTGAACATGCCTAAAACTTATACTTGTATTTTAAAATATACATTTCCATTCTTAAATTCAAAGAGACTTCTCTTCAATATAGATAATAATGAACTATTGAATGCGCATATACTTCGAAAAGATAAATTAGACTTATCAGTGCGAGTAATATTAAACACTTAACTTTATTAGGTAAATAATATATTTTTTGAAAGTTTTTGAGTAGTTAGTAGAGCCTCACTGATTTCAGCGCGAATGGGCCGGCTCGACCGGGGAAGGACTATCCTCTTACAGATTATCGACGTGAAATAGCAGTATGCCTACTGTTGTGTTTGGTTCGGTGAGTGAGAGTGCCGGAGGCCTAATCACCCACTTTCCCCCTTCCCGCTCCTTCTTCTTCCCAATCCTTTTTCTTTTATTCCTTTCCTAAAGGGTCGGCAACGCCCAAGTGATGCCTCTGGTGTTGCAGGCGTCCATAGGCTACGGTAACCATTTACCATCAGGTGGGCCGTCTGCTTGTTTGCTACCTTAGTAATATAAAAGAAAAATAAACTCATTTATTTTATGTTTCGTGTCAAGTGGGTAGTTTATCCCTCTTCTCCCTAGCCTTTATTATTCCCAAGTCACTTGGAGTCGGCTTTTCTGGTCTAACCGGATTTGACTGGATATCAGTTTTTTAGTTCAAATATATTACTCAATTATCACTATTATTATTTGATAAAGTCATCCCAATATTTTAAATGTGAAAATACATACAATTTTTATTTTTTTATATTCCTGCTATATATTTATGTTGTGCATAATAACTATTGTTAGGTACTACTAATATATTTTAATTTCTATTAGTAGCTATTTTTTGTGACAAATTTCACCCTACTTCTGCCATACACACCTTTGAAGCCAAGTGCTGCAGTGGTTACTATAAGCAAACGCCGGTTCCGGGTAGTAAACTCTTGTAAAATCTCGTAGGAAGTAATCTGTCTTGAAACCTGCAACGAATTTAATCAGAAGTATGTACGAGGAATCAAAAAAAGATCGCGGCTCTTATATACTTCTGAATAAATTTGTAGCTATTTAACAGTATATAATATTTTCTTTTATATTTATTTTATATAATGTTTAGGTATAAGCTAGTTATTATTATATAATATTTATTAGTTAAGTTATATATAATGATTTGAAGTACAAATTAAGATCTATCACTGCTATTAAATATTGTTAAATAATTATGCAGTATCATAGTGCTAGCATTATAACAATATAATTTATAGTACTAATTTTATATATTTATCGCGCTATTAAAATTGCATATCAGTACTAATATCCAGACTAGCTCAAATTAGGTATCGAATCGTTGATTTATTTTTGAACACATCTACTGCGCAGATAAGCACTTTGATACCAAAAGTGTCCTTCCAACAACAAATCATTTTGCACGTAGGTTCTGGTTTTCTGATAACAATACAATCGATGAACAAAATTATTTTCCGAACCTTGTGCTGAGCTTTACTCTGATGCTATCAATCATCTTCTTGATAAAAATGCTTTCATGCTAATGGACTACCTAAAACCACTGTTATCTCAAGTGCTTTGAATATCAACTCCCATTCTCTATATGGACGTTGTGTTTCCAATACATTGATTTGGTTAACATTTTTCGTGTGTTTTGTGAAGACAGTTTCTCTTGATATCGATATTGATTGCAGTTTTATTTGTATTTGGTGACACGATTAATTTTGTAGGTTCTGTTTGACTGAAGGTTTGTATACTATATTTTATTATGAATCACACTCAGTTTGCATAACCTTTATAGATCTTTCTTTTTTCTTTTCTTCTTTTTGTTTATTTTATTTTTAATTACATTTTTATTTATCTGATGATTTAATACGTTTTAAGGACGACCGACCATCCGCAAAATGTAAAAATGTTTGTAAGAGTTACATTTACACGACGTGATTTTTCTCGAATTCATTCATTGCATGCATGCACTAAAAATAAAGTTAAATCAGTTTTACAGAATGTGATGATAAGATAACCAAGTTTAACAAATTTGCAAGATGTCAATTCCAATAAAGTGAACATGTTACCAAAATATATTTGATGTATACCTACATTCAATTCAATAAGAGCGTTATATAATTTCTTAAATAACATTTTATTATATAGTAACGAGGTTAATTTATTAAAAAAAATTCAAAGCTACTGTAAGTATACTAAACAAAGCAGTCATGCAAGCCATGTAAATTTTAAAATACAATAAGGTTAAGCCAATCATATTGTCTAGTTAATGAATACTTTCACAAAAAAGATCACGTATATAATCGTTTGTGTTATCTACAGCTTAGTGCATTAAACTATTTCGTTTCAATCATTATATCCTAGAAATAAAGTTAAGGCGCTATTTGACTCCCAATTCCGTTTAATATTCACCACAGATTTAAATAGTGGGTGGGTGGGTCGCTAGTATAATATATTTGTACCATCGATATACAAAACAAGAATATCAATTGCCTATTGATATATGTAACTAAAAGGATTGAATGGAATGTTGTCGGTCCAAAAATAGTAATCATTTCCTACTGCCTACGCAAGTAAGCACCTACAGACTATAGAATTGATATCGTCTACTTCCAGCACAGCTTCTTCTAAAAGGTCTCCTAAACATTGCAGAACGCGAGTGGAATAAATACTTATTCGCACTGCTCGATTTTCAAACAAAGTCGGATCCACAAGTGTTTAAAGTACTTGTAACGTAGTCTATTATACGTGTTATCATATTCATAGCTTTAAATCAATGAAATGAACTACTGTTACTTTCAGTACTTGAGAAGTAAGTACATTGTTGTTGACGTGATGCAGTGACTAATACACATGTGGGCGGATATGGATAGTACAGATTATGATGAAACAAATGTTAAAAATGTTGCCAATTGGTCACTGGATGATTTGGAAAATGTAAGTACCATAATTAAATGATTTTTATAATATCAAGGAAGAACAAATTAAACAATACATTTATGAGAATTAATAATAATAATAATAATAACCCCTCTAGGACAGTCGTTATCGCATCATGAGACTAACGCGATATCGGAGAGCACAGTATACTAGCTTTAAAACTATCACCTTCGCCTTGTGATATAAACAAAAAATGTATCACCAGGTTAAATTAAAGCGCACAAACCGCAGGGCAGCTTGTGGCGGGCTGAATGTGAGTGGCGACACTGCGGTCCTGAATGCCTCAGAGAGTTGGTTACGGCCTCGTTCCCGGCTTGCCGTTACTGGTTGGCCGGGGTGGAACTTCAAGAGCGCCCGCAGGACTCCCAACTCTGGCTTGCCTTGGTCGGCCGGCCAGAGGGAGGCCGCTAGAGCTATATGCTTGGGGGTGGAAGTGTCATTTTCAAGGGCATAACTACGGGGAAACCCGCTCTGGGTCTCCGTTGTCACGAGATCCGTGATGGTGAAACCGGCGCCGCACCGCTCGACACTCCTAGCCACTTGCACCGGTGTTGCCCTCTGCTGCTGGCTTGTATGCCTATAGTGGCTTATCAGGGGGCCCATCTAGTGAGTTGGCGAGTCACCGTCTGCCCATTGCATTGATGCTATTAGAGTATTCAGGGCAGACGCCGTTTTTCATCCATAGTTAGCAATATACCGGTCCACCAAACACCCATACCTATAGCCCATATATTACAATCCATACGTTGCAATAGTCCTACGCCTGCTGCGGCTAGTGCCGCTGTAGGTGTTCCATAATACCTTTGATAAAAACTATCGAAGGGCCTCTTCAGGTTGGACCCATGTCTTCGTGTAAGCCTCCCAAAGGGCCAGGTATTTTCTAATATAATATGTTAGAAAGTACCTGTGATAAGAGAAACATAATAATAATAATATTCTACTAAATACACACAACACCATTTAGCCCAAACTAAGCAGAGCTTGTACTATGGGTACTAGATAATGGATAAACATACATATATACTTTTTTTTTGTAAATACATACATATTATACATAGAAACACACAGACCAAGACAAACATCTATGTTCATGCACACAAATGTCTGACTTGTGCGGGAATCGAACCCGCGACCTCAGGCATGGCACGCTACAAATTGAGTAAATTACACCTAATTTTGTCAACTATGGTTAAGGACACACGTTTAATGGGAGAATACAATAGAAACGAGATTATTGCTATCTACTGGGCCCATTGCCAGATTCTATGATGCATCCGATTTTTTTTTTGCCTGTAACATCTGATAACACTTTTGTCTTGGAAATAGAAAGAGGTATCGGTGATAAACACGCGAGATGATGTACATATTACATAAGAATGAAGAGAAATAGAACAGTCGCAAGCATTAGAATTCGACGATTCGTAAAGAAAATGCCCAGCCTTTGCTTCGCCACCTTTTTTGACTTTCACGAAGTATTCGTCAGAATTCCATTTACATTGAATAAGAGAAATGAGAGTGCATTTCTCTCATGTAGATATAATACTCATTACAGTTATGACGCACTTGTATCAACCAAAACATTGCGTCAGCCTTATGTGTACAAAGTTTTAACAACATTAGGCACATAACTAATCACTCAGTTTTAATATTTGAGGATTTTATAAGACAATGCAAAACTGACTAAAATAGTAAATGCGACGCATGCATAAGGTCTCAAAAACTTTGGGTCAGGCAAAGTGTTATAAGACTATTTTTTACAAAAATCTAAGTGGCCAAATGAACTTGGCCTAGAAGACGACAATAGTTTTAGATTATTATTATTAGAAAACTTTACTTCTTTGCTCTGTAAGCTCTTTGACTAGGATTTTGCAATCTTTAATGAAATGTGGGTATGAGTAGTCGCTAAAAACAGCATGAACCAGTAATACATTTACATTTTGTTTCAGCTGGACACATCTCAATATCCATTCCCAAACACGCTGTGGCACGTGAAGCCCTTTAAAGAGATAGCAATCAAATCATCCCTAATGTTCGTGGTAGGCGCTTCAGGAATATTTCTGAACTCCGTAATACTGACTATCATAATCAAGAACAAGTGGCTCTGGTCGCCGAGTAACTATTTGATTGGCAACTTGGCTGTAACTGATTTGCTGACGTTAGTTTTTTGCCCCTGGTTTATGCTCGTCAGAGACTTTTTCCAAAAATTTGTTCTGAACAATTTTGGATGTCGGTTTGAAGGATTTTTGCAAGGTAAGATGTTTTAGAAATTACTAGAAATGTATCATACAAACATAAAATTAATATCGAAAAATTACTTCTATTCTTCTTAACGTTATTATTGACAATTTATTGGGATCGGTTTTCTAGACTAAGCAAATAGGGCTGGATGTAAATTTTTCATGTTGTGTCTGCCATCTGATATATATAATAAAATATAATATTATGATGGTTAGACTAAATATTTAAAATATAAGATCGCTCATCATATCGATTCGTCTCTTTGAGTTTCGTATTGTGTGGGCTAATTTCAATAAAAGTTATGTATTACAGGACAAATAACCCTTGATTAGTACTACTACATCTTTATTTATATTTATTTTAGCGTCATTTTTATTGTCAAGCGTAAATGCAGTCATGTTGGTATCGTACGATCGTATGGCTGCGGCAGCTTTGACAACAGATGCAAGAATTACTGCAAAGGCTGCTCCTAAACTGATCGTAATATCGTGGATCGCAGCATGTGCCCTGTCTTTGCCCTGGACGATTAAAAGAGAATATGTGGTAAGTAAAAACTCTATTGGAAGAGAACTCTTTTCATTTTCGTAGATATTTTCTTCTTTAGTTAACCAATTGGTTAAAAAGAAATAATATAATATGTAATTCTTTTAGGATCTTCTTTTCAAGCCCGTTGTTTCTTCTTTAACATTAATTATCATCTTTGTGTCATATGGTTCTCATACATAGATTTACACAATGTTCACTCAAAATCGGCATCGTATAATATATATAGTATAAAAGTATAGATTATTATCAAAGTTGATGCGAATTACATTAATTATATTCGATTTTTATCAAAGTATTGTTTACATCGATTTGCTTGTACATTTAGACTATTTAAATTTTGAAACTATAATCACCAATGACTAGTATAAATTAGGTGTATTCTCAAAAAAATATTTGTTATAGTTTATTATAAATACAGTCAGGAAATTGATGACAACTTTTGCTGAAATGTTTCGGACGACGCCATGGAGTTTATTTTAATGGCAGTCGAAAACAAGTAGTTATGTTACCACGATGCCCTGTAATTAAATTTATTTATCAGTGTTTTCACAAGAATTCACTTGAGATAATAATATTACACAGGAGAGAGAATGGCTGGACTATTTGGAAACATTTTGCGTTGAAGACATTCGTGTTCTCGGCATATACTGGCACTTTTTACTGACGTTACTTGTTTGGGTACCACTTGGAACTATGTGTTTAACAGTAAGTAAGAATTGATAAAACGTTATTAAAGATAAAATAATTCATAATATCAAAATCTTGTCTATATAATTGCCATTATTAACTAGATGTTTGCAAAATACTAATTATCCTGAGTAATGTACCTACAAAAAGTAATATCATTGCATTATTTTTACGACGCCGGTTTATACATATACGTAGAGATCAAACTAAATAGACCTATACCTCATTACACCTGTAAATTATTTTTCAAAGTATGGAACGATTATGTGGCGCCTTGAGTGGAGTGCTCGGGAGCTATCTTCTCGCGGAGGAGGTCGAACCATTGCCAAAGCTCGAGGGCGTGCTATGAGGATCACTGCCTGTGTCTTGTTAGCTGCTGTGATATGCCGAGTGCCGTATACTGCACTTATATATTGGAAAAATAATATGGATAATGAGATTAATGCGGTGAGAATAAGATCAGCTTAGTTTTATGTCACATAGCTCATGAAATAGTATATAAGGTAGTTTCTCTTTGTTATAATCACTTTTCTTAAAAGCTTATACGTGTGACACAAGCTCTTGCTTAATTATAAGAGAAGGAACGTAAAATACAAAAAGTACTAAAATTTTGTATCAATTACCTTAATTATTTTGCTAGGATTTAACGATACTTCAATTCATTGTCTAACCCTGCAAGATGGATTGATCCTGTATGATTGAACAAAGATTTAAATCATTGGGCAAAGAATTGAACTGTGGGAGTGGGTACGAGAGTAGTTTGTAAAATACTGTCAAAGTTGACTGAAAAGTAGAATCCTTAATTTTGACAGTATTTTGCGATACTTCGATTCAGTGAAACGATTAAATAGCTAACGTACAAAACATAGAGCATGTAATAATTTTTATGAAAATATAACTGAAGATTTATGATATGGGTCAATTAAAATTTTAATTAAATAAATTAATTGCTAAAATAGTAACTTAGTTTTGTTTTACAGGTAAATGGTGGATTTGAAATATTGTGGTTCGCAGCAAACTTTCTGATGTATCTGAACTCTGCTATCAATCCACTTATCTACGGGTTCACTAATTTGAGATTCAGGAAGGCAATGGATCGAACACCTGGGATCGCGTGTTTCAAATTTGGGAGCTGGTGTTGTGTTTGTACCATGGTTAGTAAAACCTAAACCTTACCTAACCTAAAGGAAGTTCTGGATTAAGGCTCTCAGCAAAGTCAGTGGAACATAAACTGATGAAAAGTTACAGATCAAAATCAGTGAATACATTTTAGTAGAAGTCGTAGATTTCTTTAAATCTCTTAGTGTTTAACTTCTGATGAGCTTTCAGTAAACAGTCTTACAATTTATGAATATTTTATTTATAGATTATACTAATAAAATGATAGAATAATACATTATTGTTGCTACGACATCTATATACAAGATCCATGTGCTAGCATATACTACTAAGATATGAAATCGTCTCAATAATCGATACTAATTTGCCTTTTTCTTCCTGCTTTCCAGGTCGTACTGTTTGATATATCACTATAATTATTATTTCTATCGTCAGATTATACAGTAGCAAATAGTTACCTTACGATAAAAGAACTAGTAAATAAAAGTAAGAGTAAATTTCTAAGATGTGACTTGATGAGGTTCAAACTTTTCATTTGTTTTATATAAATTTACCAAAATATATAAACATAATGTCATATTAATAACGGAGAAAAATAATTATATCTTCCAGTTCCAAAGGAAAAAGCTACAGATGTTTGACAAGAACACAGAAAAGATCTTCGTGATAGAGAACTCACCGCGACCAAACAAGAAACTGTCTCGAGTCATCAAGAACATTCTGCACATTAATAAGGAGTCCGTGGAGTTTAGTATTAAGGTAGATGAGATCACCGCAAAACCAACTAAAGTGACACCAGTAAAAACTGAACATGCGTAACATTCAGATAATTTAAGATTTCAAAGAAGCCGGGCTTACATATCTGCTTCTCAGAGTCTTTTCTTTTCATTCCATCTTTTCTTTACGTTTACCAAAGCGCCAGTTCTAGTCATAGTGTTCCCAGCGATCATATGTGACGGTAAAATACCTAGTAAAAATCTTATTTAGCAAATAATATAATAATGATATACGTTAATTGTAACCATTGTTTGATTATAAATACTTTTACTGTCTTTCATTATAATAAACTTAGTCTAGACTTAGATAATAATATACCTTTTCCTATTTGTAGCTTGTACGATACTTATACGTAACAAAAAATGTAATTCGTACAATGTGATAAGTAATTTATTTTGTTATATTTATAATATTCATACGCAACTACATAATAAAGTAGTAGAAATTATATATAGTATTTTATTATAATATATAAAGAAAACAAGAAGAGAAAATAATAAAAATATTATAGAAATGGCTTAAATAACAGAAAACAAAACACAAAATTGTTCTATTCCATCGTATTGTTTGGCTTTTTTAAGACAAAGGAATCTAATGTTTTATTGAGATATGAAAGAGCTAAATCAGTTAAATATAACTGTTGAAATTAAACTGCTATATACGGATTTTATCGCGTTCTTTATTTAGCACTGTATTACAAAATTTTGAAAATATTACACTACTACTACTATTGATTTTATTTTACTAATTTATAAGCTAATAAAATTATTTAAACTATTAAATCTATTTATTTTTGGTTTACACTTTCCCCGACGTTTCGGTTGCTTTTACAAAATTTTCTAATACAGAAAATTTTGTAATACAGTGCTAAATAAACAACGCGATAAAATCCGTATATAGTAGTTTAATTTCAATGAATAACATTTGCGTAAACAGAAGACAATATTATGTAAATATAACTGTTGATATCGTGAAGTTACTTTGGAGCATCTCGTAGTAGAGTAAACAGGAGCGTTTTATACTTTATGGGCCACCCAGACCGAAAAAATGCTATTTAGATTTCCGTCAGGAACAAAAAGTACCAACTAACACAGTTTCCGTAACAGTGCGAAATCTGGAACTGTGCCCGGAAGATGACAATTGGCCCATATTTCCTCGCAGCTAAACATAGCTGGAAAGATGTCGATACAATAACTATCTGCTTATCCCTTCCAGGTTTAAAAGAACTGCAGCAACTTTAAGCAACTGTTATAACAAATTTTTTCATTAATTATTTTTCATCCGTTTCTGTTTCATCTAGTAGATTGCTCAGTTCTTGTATCTTCGCTTCTAAGGCGTCTTTCATGTGTGGCTCTACTCTTAGGATATTTGTCGCTTCTTGCAGCAGCACCATGCTCTCCATTAATTCATCCTGGAAGCAATGATATTTTATAATAATAACAAATAAATAAACTATTTTATATTCGTTTTATATACTAATAGGGTTTAATACATCAGAATTCATGTGCCTTTATATTTTATTAATATTTTAAATATTTGCTTCTACATTATATTCTCTAGTTACTAGATTGATATATCTGTATCGACACAGAATTTAGGCACTCAGAGAGATGGCCTATCTAATAGAGATATAAGCATCCAAAATACTTTCTGCGCACCATTATGCGTCCTCATGGGATTCGGGTGAAGCTGGGATCAGACTCTTATATAATATATCATCTCATCATTATCGTCAGAGAGTTACATCGATGTATGTGTATGGTCGATTAGTAAAATCCTGATTTTACTGCTTATTTCGTTTCATAGTTTATATTATTCCTCACAGTTTTATATATATTGTTACGTAGATAATTATTTGTTAACGTAAGAAAATATTTATCTCAAATTCTAGTGACTTCAAGATACATAGCGTTATGGTAGATATTTACATTACTATAAATTTTGTTCGCGTTAGTATAATAAATAGGTCCCAGTATCTTCAGCTCTGTTGTATACACTGGCTCACTTCCAACTAACATAAAACGTAATGAGATACAAAACGTTTTACTGTTAGAGCATAGATGAAATTTCTATTACTGTACGCTTCATACAATGCTGAAGGCTATTTGAAGATCGATAGGAATTTGTATCTTCATCACGTATCATACCTATAAGATAAGTTCACTGAATTTCCCACATACATTCACTATTTTCTTAACTAATTTGAATAAACAACATGTCCAGCTCCGTCAGAATGATTGATTGAAAACATAAACGGATATACAAATTTTACCTAGCACCTGATGCAGTTTTTTTATTTTACTATACTATGGCGTAAGCTATCTGAAACCAGCTTCTAGGTTTAGATTAAATTGAATTTATTAATTTTATTACACATTATCAACTATTTTCTAATAATAGTAATGTACTTAGGCCGCAATGTTAGGTAATTATTTATGTATTCATGTTATATTTCCAGTAGTTATATTGTTTAAAGTAGACTTAATGCTATAAAAACTTAATGCCATATGATACTCTAAACAAGTAAATTGATAAAAAAAATATATTATCATCTGCACTAACCTGTGCACCAGCTTTAGTAATTTTTCCATTTTCAAATTCCCTCTTAGTCTGCACCGTCATTGCAGCTTGTAGATCCAGTAGTAGACCGCCTCTAAATCTAGACCAGCCAGGTTCTAATTTGTCAGCGATCTCCAGTAATTGGTGGCAGAGATCTATTTTCCTTTTCAAGAGACTGTCTGACAATTCTGCAAAGATGATTAAGACTTTAAAACTACTGAAAACTTCGTAACAGCTGTTAAAACAAGCTTCGTTGTATGTCGGCATACAACGTAACTTATCAGAAAACCCGCTTTCTTGTGTGTTAAGACCAAAACGTCTTTCATTCCGTAGTCAAAAAATAACTCAAATAAACATAAAATCTAGGAAAACAAAAGCTCGTCGTTCTTTGTTGATGACAAATTTATAAACGCAGAATACGTATTTAAATATAACATTACTATACATATATAGTAATGTTATATTTTGTTCTTCTAAAATAACTCTAACAATCGTGCATTCCTAAATTTTTGTATCAAGCTTTCATTAGAATGTTAGATTTCAACTATAAGAGTAAAAAGTAAAACATCATTATAAAGATTTTGGCGGTAATTATAAGCATCTGTTTTCAGTGACATATTATTATGACGGATCCAGCTTATATGAAGAACTCCGCTAATGAATACTTGACATTAATGTATCTAAGATTTAATTAAAAGGTTTAAATTAGGATGTACGTGTCACGTTTGGCTACCGAATATACAAAATATCTACATCTCTTAAGGATGGAAAATGTATATATGTATAATAAAATTCAATGTACATATATCAATTTATTTTTTACAATGGTGATATGCAACATGGTATTTCTATTATCGAATATGACATATACATTAGTGCAATGTAGCAAAAGAGTAAAATAAAAAGCATTTTCACACCTGTGTGTGTTTCGCTGTACATTGTGATATCTATCATCTCATGAAATTACGGTGCATTTAGTAAGATGTTATATGAATTGTTTAAATCGGCAAATTTATGTGATATTTCTTAAATCTGAAAATACTATAGACGTAAAAAGTCTTGTTAATATCTTTGATTCAATGTTTATACAATTTACTATATCAGATAAGGTTACGGTTGCTTGTCGTGTATGGAAACATGTAGATACTTATTTTATTTTTAAAGTAAGCATATAGACACCTACCTGATAGATTGTATCCCTTGTAGTTGCCATAGATTTGTATCAATGCCAATTTGGCTTGCACTACTAAATGATTACTGGGGTGCAAAGTCTGACTGTACTTCTCAATGAAATCTTCAAACTCTTTCGGATTATTCTTATTCACCTTATGTAGGTCTTGTTTCAAGGCGTTGTTACCCCAGAACATCTGCTTACTTAATATACTATGCTCACACTTCTCACATTTCCACGGCGCAGTTTCATCCATTGGATTTGTTGAAAGCATCATAGCTCCTCGCCATTCATTGGTTTGACTGAATGGATTATTACAAACCGAGCAGTATATGTTGCCCAGATTAGTGCCAAATTCTGTGGGATCTTTGCATCTATCGCATTCACAAGCAAAATATTTCACAGTCATCAGATGCTTTCGCCTATCTAAAGTTCCCCACAAGGACTGGCAGTATGTCGCAGTGATAAGTTCACCTTTAGCAATTGGCACTGTTGCTATCACAGCTAAATGGAAGTCTTCGCCTAAGAAAATATGCCGCGTATTAGGCTTGCAACTGTGGTCCATCATAGAAGCTGTCAAATAAATACCTCGTAACCTTTTAGTTGCATCTGGTGACCGCACATCAAAGGCATTAGTATCGAATATAGACGCGACCTTTAATATTGTTTCTTCATCAAACGGTAATCCAAGCACTTGAACTATGAACGTCACTAAATTAGCTTTGAGTACTGTGTACAGCGGTGTGTTAACTCTGTCCTCCAAATGGGATTCAAGATTCATAATGTTTTCATATTGAAGAGGATTAGAGTAGTGCATCAATAACACTCTTAATGGTGATATTACACAGTAAGCAGCTTGAACTTTATTAGGACCTTGGTATCTTATATCACATTGATATTTTCTATCAGTCATAGCTTTACATTCCGGCTTATGAACTTCAGCATTTTCACATTCAGGCCCACACATTGGCCAATTACACTTTGAACATTTGTAATAATCCCAGTTGTCTACAAAATCCGGCGGGTCCAGTAGTTTGCCACATGTTAAACAAATTGTAGTGCAAGTTATCCTTGGACCTATCACGGCTGGTTTTTCTTTCAGGATCATTTCACCTTGTTGTATGTCTCTTGTGGCAACCATGTGTCTTCCCAGGGTGTCTGAGTATTGAATTTTGAAGGCGCAGCATTTGAATTTGTGACCTTCGCGCCATCCTAGTTTCTGATGTTGTCTGGAACAGTAGTAAACGAGTTTGCAGCCTCCGCAAATTTGGTTAGCGGGCTGTTGACACACCTCACACGTTGGCATTTCGCGAACCGACTGCTGGCTTCAGTAGAACTGTTTACTAGGCTGCAAAGCACGCCCGCTCGGCTTAGTCTCAAACACAATACTCGTTCTAAATAGATACACATAATTAACAAGACGGTAAAGATTTGGGAGCAGAGCCAACGAAATGAAGTATTAATGTTGCTTGCAGATGCTATGTCCCTTTGTACAACAAATGGTGCACCCGCTAACTATTATTTTATTTTAATATTAATAAATATAAAGTCGGTATTTGAAGAAGAGCAAGCACAATAGTTATATGAACATGTTAAAATAATCTTATAATTTGTTAGTTAGATATGTGGAAATAGTGCCAAAAACAAAAGTAATTGGGCAAAACTACGAAATACTGCCGACGTAGCAATGTGTTGTACAATCTTAAGAATTGATTGATAAATGTCTTTTCAACGGTTGATATTTAATTTTGTTTAAATTAATTATAGGTGTATTTCAATTCTGAATTTTCTGCTGTTTACAACAGAACACTGATACTTGAGGAATTAATTATAGAATTGATTGTTATGATGGGTTAAACAATACAGGAAAGCGGTGATGTAATATTTAGCTTATGTTCAGGTTACCGTTGGATAAATTCGTGCTTATATTTATGGTTTATCGTTAGGTCTTGAGTTCGATTCTCGGATCGAGTATTGTGGTTAGGTTTTGTAAATAGACAATTTTCAGCAGTAACATGGTACTGGTGCTACGTGGATGTAATGCAACTCTTCTTGTTTTGTTCTTGGAAAATAATATTATATAAGTGTCTTTCTACGTATAAATACTACATGTTAGATTTGATTGACATTGTTAGAATGTTAGTAAAGTCTCTATCGATACGGTAAATATTCCTAGTTGCTTAGAATACTGAAGCTGTAACATAAAATTTCATGACAAAAAACTAACAAAACTCTGCCTAACCCGAGATCTCATACATAGCAGTTGCCTCGACTATCACTGCCCCACTGGAGCAAAGAATAACGAATGTTAAATAGAAGAATTAAATAGAACAAATGTACATCGTACCAGTATAAACTTTTCGTTTGTCACTCACCATCAACTTGCTGCACTACCGTTGCTGTTTCGAGCACTATATCACAAATTATACAAATACAAATGGCCAACTCTTATAACGTACTTTAACATGCGCACGCACTCGAACATCAATTTCGAATTAAATCAGGCGTATGCAGTTATTAATTAATTTATATATTTTAATTTTATTGAATAACAATATAATAATAACGTTTATTTAGAACAAATTAAGTTTACATTTATTTATTGGTTTTGGAAGAAGGCTTACAGACTAATAACATTTTTAAATATTCATAATTATATATGTAACAATGTTGCTAATGACAAGCCTCCACAATTAGCCATAATTGTTAACTAACTTAATCCAAAATCACTATTTATCATGTTATAGTATGTCATAGAATACGTAAAATTAAACCGATTTAGTAAAATAATCTGAGCAGTCGTTATTTCTTGTTGACTCGTGTTATCATAGGCAGGATTGGACTGGGCACGACACGATCGTGGCGGTATGACCCGTTTTTGAGGAGTGGCTGGAGAGGCGGCATGGCGCCCTAACCTTCCGGCTGACACAGGTACTGACTGGCCACGGTTGTTTTGGCCAGTTCCTGTGTCGTATACGCCGGCAAGAGACGCCCGGTTGTCACCACTGCGGCGACTACCGCGACATTGTAGAGGATACGGTGCTGCACACTTTAGCGGATTGCGCCGCCTAAGCATCGCAGCGCCGTGAGTTGATTGCGGCAGTCGGTATGGTTGCCATCTTGCTCCCGGCCGTGGTTCAATCTATGGTCCGGAGTGAGAGGTCGTGTTATGGCGTCGCCTCCTTCTGTGATCAAGTCATTTCCACCAAGAAGGTGGTGGAACGAGAGTGGGAGCACTCCTCCCCTCTCCTCAACCGCAGAACCGGACGCCGGAGGGCGCGAGATGACCTCCAGCCACCCTGAGGTTTGACCGGGAGGTGGTGGGCTTCGTGGGCCTGCCCGCCATCCGATCAGAACCAGGTCCGAGAGGCGGCGTGCTTGTTCCCACACGCATCCCTCGCTCGCTCGTTGTAGTCGCTCGTTCCCGCCACTTAAGGGAGGACAGTAGGGCTTAAATTTAGTGGTGCCCAAAGAGTAGTCTTATTGCGTAGTCGCCTGTTATTTCATATGGCGGGCCGAAATCTCGGCGGGGTCGCGACTACATGTGAAAATGATTCACGCGTCCTCGCCGATTGCGGTTTCGCCGAGGAAAACCGTGATAGGTTTAGTCGGTATTACCCACCGGTAATAAAGAAAGATGAAATAATTTTGATAATGCACCGATTATCAACATCTTTTCATCTTTCTTTTACCCCGGTGAGTCCGACATAAACCCTCTGCCCGCCCCCACGGTCAGGCGTCATCGGGCTATGCGTCAAAGCATTCACCCAAGAAAAAAAGGCAGGATTGGGTTGTAAAAATAATATAGACATTCAAAGCGCCAAAAAAAGCACAATACAAGATAGGTAAGTAGAACTTTATAAGTGACACATTAGTATTCTATGATAATCTTTGAAAATAATCACCAGGTGTTCATAGATCACCTCTAAATTAAGATTAAAATTAAAAAGAAATTACTTATTGTGTTTTTATAGGAATTCATATTCGATAAAAATAAAAAATAAATCCAGTATTACCAATAATCATTTGAACTGTTTGCTCGAACATCGTATGGAGTTGGGCATCTGTATCTAAATAATGTATACCGAAAGTGCTTATTTTCAGCGACAACTGTTGTCGATATAATTCATTCGTCGGTGTTACTTTGTTTTAATTAAATAAATATCACGTTCCTATCTTCCTAAAAGGTTAGATAAATGATTGCACCCACTCCCATTCTGCTTGCTATGTTTAGGATGCACAAGCCTGAAGGGATCCCAGGCATAGAAATGGACTCTGCATAGTTAGGTTAAATCCTTAGAGGTGATTGTTTATAAACAAAACCATGCTTCATAGTCTCACATTGACTTCACGAATAACGTACTGATTTAAGTGGTCGCCACTGCCTCTGCTCCGAGTGTTGTCGGTTTGAATTCCACAGGGAACAAAAATTTGTGGGATCCACAAATGGTTGTATCGAGCCTAAATGTTCTTCGTGTCTGTTGTTTAAATGTTTGTAAAGTCCCCCGCAATACAGGAACTATTACAAGAGTGGGAGTTACCTTGAAAATAAAATAAAAAGAAAGTCGTCGTAAAGATTGAAATTAAACTACTATATACGGATTTTATCGCGTTGTTTATTTATCACTGTATTACAAAATTTTGAAACTATTACACTACTTCTACTATTGAATTTTACTAATTTATAAGCTAATAAAATTTATTTAAACTATTAAATCTATTTATATTTAAGTTTACACTTTCCCCGACCTTTCGGTTGCTTTTCAGCAGCCATGGTCACGGGGAGACTAAGATGGTAGTTGTTTCAATGTTCCAGTGTAGTTATTTCAAAGTACCCGAACATAATTTAGGCATTGGTGTTTCTATTTACGCAGAATGAGCTCAAAGTATCATGGAGTCTAGCTGTGATTTGTTTCTTCTTGGGTTTGACTATTTATTTCTGGAATCAACACTGATTAAATACATACAAGTTGTAGTATCTAGTAAATTGAAATTAAACTACTTTATACAAATTTTACATGCTTCAAGCTGCCAATACTGATAAGTCAATTTTTACCATCCGTCAAGTGCCAATTACCTTTACAAAATGAAATGCTCTATAAAATAGATTGTGACTGTAGACTATGACCCTCATAATATATTAGCCATAGGCGCTCATAGCCAGTTGCACTCACTGATCGGTAACCGACTAGCGAGGTTAAGCATCGTTGGGTGCGGTCAGTCTATAGATGGGTGACCGTTTAGTAGTATTTCATCTAAGCTTCTCCGTGCTTTGGAGGGCACGTAATAAGTCGATTCCCGGTTGTTGCCAAATTGACAGCAGTCGTTAAGCCATGTCAGAGGCCTAAGCGCGGCTTGAACAACTTTTGAGAACAGGTTGGCCACTAACCACAAGAAAAGAAGAAGAATATATTAGTTAAACCAAAAGTAGCATAGGCACCTACAGGTGCCTATGCTACTTTTGGTTTAACTTTTGGTATACATACCAAAACCATTGCTGACGTATAACACTAATGCTCAATAAAGTTTGCTATAAGTAAACACGTGCAACAGTGGATTTACCATTTCCTGAGATTTGACAAACCACAGATGCTCACGAAAAAACACCGATTCCAACCAAGGATGCTTCGCGAGGCTATTGTAAATCAAGAAACACCCAATTTTCAATTTGGGATCCCGTAATTGAGATATTAAAACCCAAGAAGAACAAAAAACAGCTAGACTTCAAGATACATTGAGCTTATTCTACGTAAATAAGGACACCAATAATATAATTATTTTCTTATACTTTGAAATAACTACACTTCAAGACATTGAAAGTACCATCATCTTAGTCTCCCGGTGACTATTGCTGCTGAAAAGCAACCGAAATCTCAGGGAATGTGTAAATGTAAATAGTTCAACAATTCAAATAGTTCAATAGTAGTAAACTTTACTAGTTGTAGTAGATTAATAATAATCAAAATTATTTAAATGTAGTATTCTTTAACAAAGCACGATAAAACCCGTTTAAAGTAGTTTAAGAATTCATGTCTATCTGTCTGTCTGTCTTTCCAAACGCTTTCCAAAGAAATTTGTGAGCGAAGATGGTTATACGTCCAACCGCTGACGATCTCCTCAAAATTGTGGTTTCACAGTGGAATTGACTATTGGTGGTCAATCTGTTGAGGTTGATAACAGGTGGGTAGTCCCATATTCACCCTTTTGTATCCAAGGCTATGCAAGCCCATATAAATGTAGAGTGAGAGTCTCCAGTGTAGAATCAATAAAATATATATCCAAGTATGTCAATAAGGGAAGTGATCAAGCCACATTTGCTTTGCAGATTACGGACAGAGACGAAGTACAACAGTATCAGTCGGGACGGTACTTTAGTACTTCTGAAGCTGTGTGCGAATCTTAGCCTTTCCTATACATAAAAGATATCCTCCCATTTTTCATTAATATTTACATTTAGAAAATGGCCAACATATTTACTTCGACATTAATAACGTGACAGAACGCTTAGAAAACCCCCGACAAACTACACTATTAGCTTATTTTATTTTAGGTATGTCAAATTGATGATTTTGCCAGAACTTTAATATACAACGAAGTGCCTATAAACTATACTTATAATAAACAATCAGGTTCATTTACTAGGCGTCGATGACGTGGTCAACCAGTAGAAGGATGGCCGGGAATATTTCGAGAACATGCAAATGCATGTTCGGCCAAATGGCCGAGTTTATATTGTTCATCCAAATAATAGCGAGTGTTTTTATAATCGCTTATGGAATTGTTGAACGCTAATGTGGATTTCCACCAGACGTTACCTGTGGTGAATAGAGGTACAAGAGCTGATGAATTGAACGAACCTCCATGAAACGTTCTGCTCTTTGGTCTAACATTTCAAAATTCGCTCTTACAGTGAATATGAGAGCAAGAAGTGGTGGAAATCCTCAGGCACAAGAGTTTGCTGATAGTCGATTAAATATCGAAGAGGGAAGAATTCTCAAAGAAATGGGTCAAATAAGCCTGGCGTCCACTCTGTGCTCAATGGATTTTGACGACAAAGCTTATATATCGTGTTTATGGGGATCCCATATAAAGTCATATAACACAAAAAGAAAATACATGGTTATGTCAACGGGCAGTCTTAGCACCCAGAAACGACCAGGCCAATGCATTAAATTCAAAAATGTTATATTATATACCGGGAGATATGGTGACCTTACACGTCAATTAACACTGTAATCGATCAAAGTTATGCAATGGGACTCTACTAAAGGTAATGATCTTCAGCGAAATATTATTGAAGCCGAGATTTTATCTGGTTGTGGAAGTGGGGAAATAATTTTTATGCCCGTATCCCCCTAATACCTAATATTTTTCTGTTCCAATTCAAACGAACTCAATTCCCGGTATGTCTTTGCTTCGCAATGACGATAAATAAATCGCAGGGACAGACACTTGAAACAGCTGGAAGCGACCGCCGAACATGTTGCTTTTCATATGGTCAGCTATACGTAGCATGTTCAAGAGTGAGCAGTATAAATAATTTATTATATTCTATCTGAAGGTGGCAAAACAGTTAATGTTAATTTCAAAATCAAGGTAAAAACGGACTAAATATTAGTCACGTTTAGCAGAAATGTCATGCTGATTAAATCCCGACATTTATGCGAACGAAGTCGCGGGCACAGCTAGTAATATATAAATAAGTAGTTATGAAGAAAGTGGCGTTCTCTCGTATCGGCGGCCAAGATATACTTTGGGTCTCTGTAGCAGCCAACAGAGTAAGTAAGTATAATTAAAATATGGCACGTGTACTTGCGGAAAATAGCTTACTCGCTCAACTCAAGATTTTTATATACTTTACTCAAAGTAGTTATTTAAATTAACTTTTTAAAATCTAGCCTGCAAGTCTCATGCACACAGTTTTTATATGCCTCTCCGAGTGCGCACATAAATGTAAAGGGCTCCGTTCAAACCGATGACCGCGACCGGTTTCATATGATTCGCAACCTAGCCATGTGAAACAGCCCTAGAAGCGAGATAGTTATTGTGTGCAAAGACAGCTGGCAATAGAACTGATCTATCGACTTCATAACAGGCGCGGTTTCGACCGGCACACAACGTGTTGCAGACAATTATTGTGGTCGTATTTAAAGATCGTAGTGTTCTTTCCATAGATTCAAATATTCGCATTCAGCAAATTATAAAATTCAATAAGTTTCTATCAAAATGATCAAATTTTTAAAATTTTGTATTCGTGTAATAAGTAACAGGAAATAATAATTCTTCTCTTTGTTGAATATAATTTGGTGAGAATATGTTTTATAGAAATCGTTGAATATGTCCACAATTCTGCAATGCCAACCTTTAAAATATTTTAAGTATTTTGGTATTTAAAATATTTAGGAATTTTCACGGACGTAGTGAATAAAATAAACGTTGAATTTATCTGCAATATTGATTGGTATATGGAAATAAATTGTCTAATAAGATGAAGGTGATAATGTTGAAATTGTCTTCGATATCTGTGTCAATTTATTTTTTACGTCGTTAATAAATACTCGACATGCCAAAAATTCACACTGAGCAAAGCTTTTAAGAAATAACACATTTGAAATTCTCCTTTAATTGAGTTCAGTGTTTTTTTAGTTCATTCACATATCCGCATGTTACGCAACATGCGGCTAAACTCAGTTCTGAGTAGTGCGAGCGAGACTTGCGCGCGCGCAGTCGCTTTGAAATCCCTGAATTTTATGTGATATTCTGGATATTTCTTCGTGACTTGTGTAAAAATTGTGGATATAATTTTTGAGGATAATAATTCTATAAAAGTGTTAAATCGTGAGTATATCTTAATAATATCAAAGTTTGTATAGCAATAGTCGAATGAAGAACTTGGTCGTTCCGACACTTTTATAAATAATATTGTTTTAGGTAGTTAATTCGCACTTCTACTTTTTCAGATCGGTTCGTTTCGCTCGCAATGTGCGAATCGTCACCTATAAAAAATATATTTAAAAATATGACGTTTGTGCGAACGGATATATGCGAAACGACCAATAAGTGAATAAATGAATCAAAACGTGTTTAAAAAGCATTATTAATAAATTATATTAAATTCTGTGATTATTTGATTTTTGATTTTATAAACAATATTAGTAAGAAATATTCTTAGTTTTAAGTTTACTATATTACTATAGTAAATACTTATGTAATTATAACTTAACCTTAAATGTATTGTAATTTGAGACACCACACACAGTAAAAAAAGAAAAGTTACATAAAATACGTCTTGTTACTTATTATAATAATATAATTAACCGTAAAAACAGTAAAATGTGGCCTATAAATCATTAGGCATCAGATTTGCGTCTCGGAATTCGCGATTTACTGCCAACGTGACGTCATCGTATCCATTAAAGAGGGCTAGTTACTAAAATAGAATTTGTTACAGCGTTTACATTTAGAGACAGAGAACAATAGATTTGGTGAAATTGATATATTTGGTATACCATAAATATAGGTTATGGTTACTGACAATGACGCTTAGTTATAGATCCAAATACAAGGTATTAGAAGAGATTAGACACCAGTTTTGCAAATACCAGCATAATTTATACCAAATAGTTATGTCAATAGGGCAAACGTAGAAAACATTTCCCATTTTGACATGAGCCAGTCAAACTTTCCTTCTATTACACGGTTTTATTGTGCAATATGTGGCTGTGTGTTTATTAATTGAATTTATACATATGCATACATATATCTTACCTTAATACATACTGTCTTAATATATACATACGTACTTTACATACAAAAGACTCTACGCCACAAGGAAGCTAAAGTTACTTTATAACAGTACTGCGTACCTCTTAGGTGCACCTCCGGTATAGAAAGATCGATTAGGAATTTAGGTATTTCAAGAAATGACAAATGTAATCCCATTATTATCTTAAGTGGTTGACATGAGTAGTTTACAGAAGAAGAGTCTCATATTAAAGAAACTGTCTTCATATTTGTGCTATCAAAACGCAGTGTAGTCTTAACCTAGCCCAACCTTCAATAGTTAAAGCATTGAAGTTAGACAAAATATACATCACAAAATTAGAATATAATATATAAGCTTGAAAAAAACTGTCCATTAATATCATCACTCAAACGGCAGAAAGTTAAATAAAATTTTGACCTTCCTAAATGTCATCATTGTAATAATCATAAAAATGTATTGAATATTTGCTCGCCTTAATTATGTACATAATATAAACACAATTCTTTAAAACTAACTTATACCTAAAATATTAGAAAACAGCGTCATAGAATTCCTCCGCATCACATTCGACTGGTAGTGTGCCCAGAAAACTGGCGATAAGGATTGCCACGTTGAATGGCAATGCTTATTCTTTCCGCGAAATAAAGGCCAGCCCTCTGGTCACGGGATGCGTCGATTAACCTTTTCGCTATGTCTCTATAGAGAGCACGAGCACTGGGAACCCATGACCCCAAACGGCTCAAATTTTGATATATATAAACTATATCAATATTTTATATAATATTGCTAACAGTGGGATATTGAAATATGTCCATAAGTGTTTTCCATTGTATATTTATGATTATTACCAGCTCCGTTGCATGATGTCATGTACCGCAAAATAGCTATCTATCTGTGCAAAGAGGTATTTATTGAACCAGTCTTAGACATAATAATAATGTGTATGTAACACTTTGAGAAATTTTATTTCCATCTCATTAGCAATGAATAACTTCAAGAGCCTGTCTAATATTATAGGAAACGGAAAAGTGTAGCGGCTGAAAATTTGTTTACAATTTTATTTGTTGTTCTTTAAATTTCCAGCCAACATAAATAATATTAAAATGTCATGACATGTGCCGACTAGATTAATAGCAATTTTCGTCATGTCGCGCGTTGTGTTTTACTTAAACTCGCATACTACATATCAATAATTGTGTCATGAAAATGTATTAAATCTTTTTATACATAATTGTTAAAGGTAAAAGCAGTGACTGTATAAAATATAAGACACATGACAAATTTCAACGAGCAAGGCAGTTTGCGATCCAATTACTTCCTTAAAACAATAATCACGCCATACAAATACCACTTTGACAATAATTTTGTCATCAGATAATTTATAAACAGAAACTATGAAATCCGTAAAACGTCTCTAATTATTATTATAGAACTTCTAAAAGAATGCGAATGAACCACCTAAAGTTCTTAGTTTATCAGATTCCCTAAAAATAGATCGGTGTAACCCACTTTCGTAAGTTTCATGGAAAACTGCACCGCTTGCCAAATATAATTTATGTTTGGACAGATAAAATGTACATTGAGATTTTTATTATACGATGTATACGCCATTTTTATGATAACTGTAAGAAAATTGCCGCGCTGTTGATGCTTTGAAGGTAGTTATTGGCGAAATAAATTTTCCATGACACGGTAATGTCAACTATACGTCTGAAATATTTAGTAGTAGTAATTTTTACGGTGACAAATCTGTGAAAATAATTATTTACCTATTTGCTATTTTTTATGCAGAAATTAGATTTTTAAATACATTAGCCGTTCGATCAAATGTCAAGTTCAAGAAACTTCTATTTGCATTTAACTATATATTTATAAATTTATATATGACAACCAAATCAACTAAACTATCTACTCGATACAATTTACTAGTTCCATTCAATTAGCTTTACAAAGACTTCATCTTTTGAAGATAAAATTTAAAGAAAACAAGTGGGATATTTTTTTAAACTGCAAGTATTTTGTGTCGTAGCATCAGTTACAAATTTTCTTAGTTAGCTAAGAGGTAGTTAGTAGGACTATCAAATTAAACATAGGTTTTTTTCCTACGATAGATGGTGAGAATGTTATTGAATTTTGTTTCAGTGTATTGTCTACATCTAAAGGATGAGCCTGTGTCTAATTTTCTTTTAGTCAAGTTACAATTCACACACGTAACTTGCGAAATGTGTGTGTAAAACTATTACATATGCTAGTTTTTAAGGTCTCCAATTTAGGTGCAATAATGTTTTTAAAACTGAAAAGACAGCGACCATGCGGAATTGCAAAATTATAATATTGATAGACAGACTACCATGTATGAAGAATAGGACGAAAGTAAATAAAGCAACAGAAGCGAGAAATATTTATGCCAAAGGCTTTAATAGCCAGGCGGGAACTAATAAATTGGTTGTTGTGACTACCATTATATTATTTCTATTACATCCAGTAAAATCTAGTCCAAACATAATTGTCTGTTTGAATCTTCTACTCGAAATACAGACTGATTTACTAATGAAATAAGCATTACAATAAGTGCAGTACAAATGACTTCTGAGCAGTTTAGATGCCATGTTGATAGACGTCCTGGTCGCATGCCAATAACCAACACATTTATAGGTATATAGATAGCAGTACCAACAGATATTGCGCAACCCAAAGAAATTATGTCAATGATCTGTATCTAAAGAAGTGCAATATCTAATTAGATTTATTTTAACTTCAGCTATTTTTATTTGGCGATATATTTTTATCGATGTTCGTGACACAGTGCGCAAGGATAAGTAACGCTGTTGCGATTAAATCTTTAGATGGGTGTTTATTTCCAAACGTTCATTTTCTATGCTTTGGTTAGGCAAATTGGCTTAGCTTTGGACTAGAAATAATATTTGTATCTTGAACGATTTTATAAACATTGAAGAAATGCGGTTTCTGAAAGGTCAAAATCAAATCAAGTGATTTGGTTGGCTGTTGCCTATTCAGTCGGGCAATCTTAAAAGTGGGCATGCGTTTGAAACTCTGATAATACTTTATAGATTGCTGGATGAATGTGTTCTGCCTTTCAGGTAACAAATGCCAACTCGGAACAATTATTTGTAAATCACATAAAGCTTTATCTCGTGTTTAGATGGCACCCATTAGCAGTGATAAGGTGACCATTCAAATTACTGCATCATTTGGTATGACTTATCATTAACAACTCTATATAGAAATCACAAAACAAATAAAATTATAATAGGTACTGATAGTGTAAGCTAAAAAACTTATATAATATAATAATATAATATTCCATCACATACACACAACACCATCTAGCCCAAACTAAGCAGAGCTTGTACTATGGGTACTAGACAATGGATAAACATACATATATACTTTTTTTGTAAATACTTATATATTATACATAGAAACACCCAGACCAAGACAAACATCCATGTTCATGCATACAAATGTTTGACTTGTGCGGGAATCGAACCCGCGACCTCAACCGTGGCAGTCGGTTACACTAACCACTACGCCATCGAGGCCGACTGATATACAACTGCGCATAGCTAGGCTAGATACGACCTTAATGGTAATATAGCTAGATAGCTAATATTAAAATGATAATAAATATATAATAATATTATAATATCAAGCCTGTGTTTAAACTGTCCCACTGCTGAACATAATCCTCTTTTCAGTGGAAAAAGGGTAAGGCCACAGTCCACCACGCTGGCCCATTGCGTATTGACAGACTTGAGATGGATGTGTGAAGTCTTTTCTGAGAGTTCTCCAAGATTTTCTCGCAGATAAGTTTGAGAACTCTCAGAAATGCAGGTTACGTCACAATTTTTTACTACACCGTTAAAGCAAGCGATAATTAATAATTTAATACGCATATAACTTAGAAAAGTGCATGTCTTGGGATAGAACTTGACAGGTCTCCGTGGCAATCCAGTGGTCTCCCACAAGGCTATAATTGCTGTTTTGTTTACTAATAATAAATATTAGAAGTTTAGGTCAAATAAAATATTTGAATTTTGAGATATTACAATTGACCTGAAATTATGCATACGTGTCAATATGTCAACCATTATAAACATATCTTGAATATTGTAACCAAAATTATGTAATATAATAGCAACAATACACTTTATATTACTTTACGTGCCCCGGAAAGCGCGTAAAGCCGTTGGTCCTGCGCCTGATTTCTCTCCGGTCGTGTCGGATTATTCGTCTCATCGGATCATGACAGTTAGGGAACAGAGAGTGCACTTGTGTTTGCGCACACACTTGTGCACTATAATATCTCCTGCGCCGATGACCAGTCTCCGTTAAGATTGGCCGCCGTAACCGAAATTCGGTCAGGAGGACATTATTATTTACTCACTTTTAAGCATTTATCATGCATATAGAATCTTCTTATATTTCGATTCATCTGTAAAACATAGCTACCTTGCCAATAATATTAAACTCAATAAAAGGTCTCCACTTTCATGAAACTATAATAACTATTATTATTTTCATGAAATGTTTACAAAACGTAAGCTATTTCTGAACAGTATTTGACCTTATCCAGGCAACCTATCTATCTGACGACAATTGATGACGAAGATGTTCAAGACCTGTAAATTGTTCTAGAAAATTAAACTTCAGATAGATACATCAACCTTTAGGCCAAAAGAGTCTATGACCTAACTATGGATCGTTACACTAATCAGATGAGATTGAGCTCCTTGACATCGATCATTGACTGATCGGTGCCAATATGTAACGATTAATTTAATCGATTTATTTGAGCTGCGATTAAAGCTTTTTAAATGAGACTATACTATAATATATTACCGATTTGGTAACATCGCTGGTGTGTAATCGAACGATCGATATAAGGTATATAAACATGACTCTGTCGTTTATGTGGCCACTTGACCATGCTCGATTCAATGTAAAATTAGAAGCGACATTAAATATATTCAGACTTGCGATTAAAAGGTCATTGCTCTGAATAGTAATAGTCTTTTTATCCTTGTTTATAACAATGAGAATAATTTGAAAGCCCTTATGTTTCTAGTATGTAGGCACAATATCTCTATTCACATTTTGCTAGTTATGTGTTAGGTCTCGCTTAATACATAATACAAATTTTATTTGGCCTCTACCAGAATACTTGCCAGACTCCGTGCTGTTATTAAAATTTGCTTAAGTAAAACTCAGTCCTTCTTAACTTAATGTTGTTACTGAGAATGTCTAGACATAGTAAAACCTAATATAATTTTGCTGGATCCGAGAATCGAATCGGAGACCTCACGCGCAACAGTCGCATTTACTGTCTCTGTGCCACAGTGAACGATAATTTATTTGTATGATAACGGGGTACTATTCTGTTTCCAGAAAAATGGCGCTTGAAAATGGGGTCAGCAACATATCCTATGAGGTAAGCAGCTTACCTACTATATTATACTTAAAATATCTATACTAATATAAAAAAGCTGACGATTATTTTTGTTTTCACTCGCTAAATCTTAGTAACCATCAGTACCTGCCAATCGGATTTGAAAATTAAATGCAAAAAGGCATTTAATTTTCTCAATTCTTGAGAAAGATTTAAAGCTAAAATAATATCACGCTACAAGCTATAACAGTGGAACAGTAATTATATAGGGTGAAACATGGATGAAACCGCGGAGAACAGCTAGTGTATAGATATTTTTGGATGTTTGTTACTAAATCCCGTATAAGCAGCTAAACGATAACTACTTAAGGTTATACTTAAGGATACTTAAGGTTAAAAAGGCGTAAAATTAAAATCAACCCATAACAATGACTGTTTTTACATCAGAATAAATAAATATCCTAACAATATAACTACTATTTATTTTTATACTAAGCTACATCTGTTGACACAGTGGAACACTTTTTCATTCGAAACGTACTGCTATCATTGTTTGCTATTTAGTCTCACATGTAACTCATAGATGTCGCTATAAAACGTCGCTTTAATGATTTATTTTATTACTAGATGGCGTTATAAGCTCAAGTTAAAACGTTCAGTCGGAGAATTGCATATTTTGATTCTTTATAGGTATTCTGAAAAACTTTACACTTTTAGGCAAATTTGTATGGTAACACATTTAACTCTAACATTATATATTTTATTTTATGGACATTAACATTAATTTTCATTACTTTTTTATATAACACCCACACATCTGAGATATCTTTTTTAAGCCACCTTGATAGTACTATACTGCTGGCGATTAAAATTACAATAATATAGGTATAGCTTTCACGTCCTTTATCATAATAATTAGAAATTATGAATGTCAATAATATTCAGCAAACTGCACTTGCTTTCAGTTGTAAATATGTAATTTTTGTTACTTCCAGGTACAATCCTCCGAAGATCTCGGCAAATACCTGGTCGCTGCCCGAGACCTGACGCCGGGGGATCTAGTTCTTACTGAACGGCCCCTAGTATTCGGACCCAAAGCTATGCCGGACCCAGAAGCTGTTATGCCATGTGTTGGATGTTACAAACCTATCTTGACAGATACTGGAGAAAGATGTGCTAAGTTAGTGTGTTTTGCAATACCTACATCATTTATAGACTAATATACTTTATAGATTCCTGTATAGACTGTCTCACTACTGGGTTTATACCTTTTCTCAGTGTAAGAAGGGTTGGGCTCTATAGTCCACTTCGCTGAATCGGATTAGCAGTCTTTACATATCTATGACGATATTAAGGAGAACTGTATGCTATGCAGGTTTCCTCATGATATTTTTTTATTGTTAAAGCGAGCGTTAGTAATATACTATTAAACACATATAACTACGAAAAGTCAGAGGTATATCTACCTCTCAGAATAAGATTTCATTTGCTATTATAAACTTACATTTTGTACATTACCACAGATGCGGCTGGCCAGTATGTTCGGGCAATTGTCCAGGACTCAAAGATCCTAGACATCATGCAGCGGAGTGCGTAGTTCTCAGTGTAAGATCCGACTGCGTTTTGAACGACATGGCTGATTACTACAGGTAATTCACAAAAAAATTGTGTTTATCTGTCTCCTATTACTAAAGTTTTTGTTAATCCTTGACCTAAGCTGAAAGTAAGAAATGGATTCATCTTGATTGTGCAATGGATCACATTTTCTCGATTGCAAGTCTAATGCCTCATCTACTGGGCCACATCCGCATTGTATGACAATCATCTATCGTGATCTTTTAACATATCATGATAGGAAACTAAGGTGTTTTTGGCCTATACCATAAAAATGTAAGAAGAGTCATGACTGCTAGCTGTCTACATAGAAACAGTACATAAATACATAATGACTGTTAAAAGTTCATATTCTGTAATAAGGCAAGCGTAACAAGCATTATCATTATCAACGAAACACAAAAGCAAGCAATCATGACATTACGAAGCCCTCGCGAAAATTGTCCTCGTCACTCGTGTGTGGAAACTAAACATAACAAATATACATTTCATGTTATATTTACGTATGAATGTTATTGGATTTTACTCTTAGGAATTATTGGTTTTTATTTATAACATATTTGTGTGCATTTTCAGGCACGATGCTTTGCTACCTCTGAGGTGTGCTCTACTTCAAAAGACAGATCCAAATGGCTGGAAGAAATTGCTTGAAATGCAATCACATATGGAATGCAGAACACCAGGCACGGAAGCTTATGAGTACGAATATTATATCATTTTAATAAAATTCTTCTATTATATTGTCATGTAAAACTGATTAATGTATGTAATGTGACGTAGTAGTTTCTGTAGTGGCCTCGACACTAGACTACTGAATCTTGTGGGTTCAAATTCCATAAGAGACGATAATTTGTATGATCCACATCACACAAATCTGAATGTTATTTATGTTTGTTATTTGAATGTTTGTAAAATATCACGACGTACAGAAATGATTTCTAGTGCGAGGCTTGTCTTTCTTACTTACTATAAAGATATAATAATAAGCTTTTAAAACCGGAAGCCAAAAGAGAAAGAGTTTTCGCTAAAATCAGAATGACGCAGCAATGATCTTTCACATCATTGGGAAACGAAACTTAGAGCGATTGTGAAACAGAAAATTTTATTTGCTTAGGTTATAACTTTAAACAGATACGGTACTGAATAGATATATAAAACATATAAAAGCCTTTTAAAAAATATTAACCTGCTTCAAGGGAGAGGCTTCAAGAGCAAACATAAAATGTATCTTTTTAGTTTTGCTAATCTTAACTAATCGAATCTAAACAAAGTAGAATCGGTTAAATATTATCTTTGCTGTAGCTGTGTTTCTGCTTATGTTTATATTATTTGTATAAGTTTTAAATTATCTTTAGTGACTGTTGGGGTGACGACGTTTCCAAATTTATAAAATTAGAATAAAATTCATTGGATAAGCTGAATAAATATGAATATTGTTTGCTTGCCAGTGTCTTTGAAGTAGATTTATATTTGGTAAATAAACAAATTAACGTTTTATATTTTTAATGGTGTTTATGAAATTGAAAGCTTGTCCACTAACAAAGGAATCCAAACACGATAAATAAAAGTATTGTGTCAGGACCCCAGAGACCAATTAGACATTACATATACTATGGAGAATAATTAAAATAATAGGAATGTTAGACACATCTGCAAAACTTTACAAGAATAATCAGGCGTAATATTATAAATACATAATATATACGTATCAATAGTAGTCCAAGTTCATACAATAAATGTATAACAAAATAATAAATAGGCTATTCAATTCGGTTAATGCGTTGCCACGAAATCAAAGCATATATTTATTTTATATACAAATATAAAAAAGGTTATATGCACACGCTTTGGACATAAAACTTCTTTTATATTAACTCGGTAAAAATGTAAAGTATCTTTTCGTCATATGTGAACGATCATTGATAGTCGTAACTTATAGCACGGGTATTTGGTGTAAAAGAATCGAATGCTAGACGTTAAGACTAAATTAATGCATGTATACACAATAATCAGTATTTTTTGGTTGAATCAAAGTGTAAATAATGAACAACTTTTTATCACTGACACAATTACTGAATTGTGTCAGTACTTAAAAGTTATTAATTAATTTCATTCTAATTTCTTATACTCTGGTAGAATGGAGATCTAAATGAGTTTCTTCGTTAATTTTCTATAAGTAATAAATCAGTTTCCAACAGAAACCATTTGCCAGACAAATTTCAACACAAATTTAATTTAGTCGAATTTTGAAGGTTTCCCAAAATATATAGAAATAGAAAGATGTATGTTATGACCTGAATAAAGTGAGTCAAGTCGTTGAAAATGATTTTAATACTTGTAGTATGATTGTATTAACCTCATTACGTCATAATTTGTAATAAAATAAAATAAATATAAGGCGTAATCTTGGTACGTAGCACGTGATATTAAGCAAACACTTTTAAGAATATATTTTAGTTGGATTGTACATATTTTGTCATATTTAAGATATGATGTTGTCTTTTTTAACAAGATGACAGATTAACGGCTAAACTAAAATAAAAGCATTTATTTATCTGCAAACTTAATATAAATATTATTTTCAATTATTTTTTATACCCAAGTGAGTAACTAGTTATTTTTATTTTCAGCGAGGCAAATGAATTCATCGTGGAGTACTTAATAAATAATTTCATCAACAAATTAGATGATAAAATCAAGAAGCTATACGAAATCACTCCAGAAGTGCTTCACAAAATTTGCGGCATCATTGATACAAACGCTCTGGAAATACGTCTGCCACAAGGAACAGAACTAAACGCATTGTATGCTGAAACGTATAAAATGGAACATAGTTGTATTCCAAATACTAAACACACATTTTATCTAACTCCTAAGGATAGGAATGATTTGTACAAAATTTCAATAAAAGCCGTAGTTCCAATAGTAAAAGGTCATCATATATCTACAATGTATAGCCATGCCTTATGGGGAACACAGGCTAGAAGGCAGCACCTGAAAGATACTAAATACTTCTCATGTAAATGTCCAAGATGTAGTGATCCTTCAGAACTTGGTACTTATTTAAGTGCTATGAAATGCCTAGGTGATGGGACTAAGCCTTGCGATGGTGTACACTTACCCAAAGACCCTTTAGATGACGAAACTGAATGGGTTTGCAGTAAATGTCCCGTCAAAGTGAACAATTCGCAAGTGAACATGGTAATATCACAAATGGGAGAAGAAGTTGAAAATGTATTGATGATGGGTGGCTCCGTGACAATTTTAGAGAATTTACTCTGTAGATTATCTTCGTTTCTGCATCCCAACCATTATCATATGTACTCTATAAAACATTCCCTAATACAACTATATGGCAGACAACAAGGTTATATGACACATGAAATTTTAGACAAGAAAATTAAAATATGTAGGAATCTCATTGCAATAACAAAGGCTGTAGACCCTGGAAACGCGAGGCTTAGTTTATATAACAGTATATTACATCACGAATTACATTCTGCTTTAGTTATGAAATGTAAAGTGCCTAATAAGGATTGTACAGTTAAGAAAGAAGAAGATATTAAGGCTTATCTTACTGAAGCAAAATCTTCAATAGAAGAAGCTTTAAATTCTCTTAAAGATGATATGGAAGAAGTGTCGGGTAAAAAATTGCAAGATGTTTTATGTAATAGTAAAAGGGACTTTGAAAAGTATTGTAAAGAAAAGAAAATGGTGATTTAAGCATTTATTGCTAACATAAAGTTGTTACACGCAGTGATGGTTAAAATTATCTTAAAAGTAATATCACAGTAATTTCTTTGATATTAGTATACTAAAAATATAAGTTATATTTGATAATATACGGATTGCAAAAACAATAGCCGTTTTATTTTCCAACTAAATCCAATGCTTACTTGAAATAAACTTACGTAAAATAGGCAGTTAATGCAAATCTCATAAATGACACTATATACAAATATAAAAACAATTTTAACATAATTTGAGTCTTACCAAGCTATTATCGTAGTTATACATACAATTAATTAGAACAAGGCTACCTGCTTTTACCTATTATCACAATTTAACTTCAACAACCCTATAATTATGATACGATAATCTTATCACAATACATCAGACAATGTTATTTAATCTAATGTAAATTATTTTCTAATATACATACATATGTAAAGCAGAGCGCAAATCAAACCAATCATACTCAATGTGTTATAAGAATCATTCGCGTGATCATTTCATAAAAAGAGGCCCAATTGACGTTATGACTGACTGCACACGTTGGTGATAATTTTGTTTGCCACTCCATTTACTATTTAAACAGATTTAAAGATATTTTAAGCAATGGCAAAGCAAAATTATGGCTTAAAATATATTTTCTTTATATAAAAAGCTTTATGTGTTTATTGCTAGCCCGTAAAAACTAATAAATAAAATAATACATTATCACAGCCTTGAAATAGCATTATGCCGTATAAAACGCTACAAGCAGAATAATTTCCAATGTAAATCCTGATCAAGAATCCCCTCGCACTTAACACGTAGGACTTGAACAGGATCTACGAATTACAAATCGTAAGAAATTGTAACCACACCAAAAATAAATTGGCCGGCTCCTTAAGGTTACTCCCACAAATTATCCGAAAAAGCTACTGATTCTAGGATACCAGTTAAGACCACTAAAACCAGCTCTGGCGTTATCACTGTTAATGCTGTTAACGATCCAATCGGTGTATCTGGAGATCCTGGTGTAGACTCCAGGCATTTTAGGTCTGGCGCAGCCACTGCCAGTAGATACTACTCCTACAACCATCACATGGCGTTTGTCGTCACGTATCATAAGAGGACCGCCACTATCAGCCTATGGACAGAAACATATTATGGTAAGACTACAATGAGTATGTAAAGATAAAGAACTACAAGTGTCGATATTAAAATACTCCAAAATCCTACAAATTAATTTTAATACATTCCTTAAGAATTTAACAGATACTCATACAACCCTTTAATGAAATAACGTGACGTCACACAATACAACACATACAAACGTTTACCGTTTCTATTATATTAAATTCTTGACATTATACGAGATATAATAAATCAAGAATTTTCCATGCTCATTTGTTTATTTCTTAGATATATACAGGATCAGACTAGCATTCACATATAAATACAAATATTTATTCTCTTTAATACATGTAACAAATTGATGTGATGATGATTAATTATTTTGAACGGAGCAATATCTTTTATAATATATTTTTCAGCAAGCACTTGATTGAAACCTTCGTCATTATATCTTTGAAAACCTTCGTCAAATCGAGTGGTAATTGAATACAATAAAAATTTATACAACATTTTTATTAACGTAATTATTCAAAATAGTGATGGATTTGTAGTTGAACGAAATCAACCGAAATCCTTTCACTATCTCTAATCTACCTAAATAGTCGAAGCATATTAGGACCAAACTAATTAATTCAGAAGTCCTGGGTAAACTTATGAATTATCTTACCTGAACAAAAGCATATATTTTAATTTTTAAAACAGGGTGATCAGGTTTGATACAAATACTTACCCAACAAGAATCACGTCCACCAACTTCATGGCCAGCACACATTTGAGTAGAACCGACCTTAATTTTGCTACCTTGCGATCTGTACCAGCTGTTGCACTCATCATTGGTGACTACTGTCACCTCTGTCTTCTGTAGTATGTTCGGTCTTGAGCCTGTTAGAGACTTGGTCAATTTTGGTCCAAAAAGGTATACATAAATTTACGAATACTTCTGTATAAAATGTTAAGGGTAAAATATATTATGTTTATGAGTGTCGTCTAATCATAAATAGTCTTACTTTTGGACAAGGACCGACTGTCAGAGTAAAATTTTTGTTCGGAATTCACTATGCTGACCAAATGCTGTTAGATAACACTTTTTAGGTTATAGAAAACTCACAAATCGAGTATATATTAAAATTATGAATATTACGCTGTTTTACAATAAGAGGAGCGATTGTGGTTCCAAAATCTTGAAATCGAAGTACGTGGTTTAACATTGCACCAACTAGGCAGACTATAACTGTGTAAGTAGTTACTACTATATATAGATTAAAATGCAAATAGTGGAAGCAGGAGCAATGGAGATCATTATGCACCCCAATAGCAACGTTTCGCTCTGTCGTACTTGTATAATATAAAGTGATAGATTTATCTAACTACCACTGAAGACATCATTGCTACATAACAAATTTTGTTTACCGTGCGTCTAACTAATTTATTTCCAGTATATTAAGCCATACACAGTTTGAAGCATTATTTTTATTTGAGAGTTGTTTTTTTGTCAAATTCCAAAGAATGTTTTCTTGTTACATCCATTAGCTTGTGATAAAGAGCCGATACCACAGTGTCGGGATGTTATAGTGAAAGTTTTATCGTTGATCAGCTGTCGACTTGTCCTATTCACACCGCAGTGTAAATCTGTCGTTTTTGTCAATATTTAGTCAGTGGCGCTCAAAAATAATTGTAAGAAAAGTCGTCCCATAAGTATCAAGACGACGAAAGTTTTAAATGCATATTCAATTTAAAAGCGTTTTTGCCTTTATACAAATAATAATAACAGCTGTAAAAAATAATGGCATTTTTTTAAAGTTATCTTTACTGCTTCACCTTTTTGTCTGTCCTCGTTGGTAAACCCCCATCCAGCAACCGTCGCCAGTACCCCACTAAAGTCTTGAGCAGGTGAGTTAGGCAGGCAAGCTGGTTGCAACTCATTCGACCATCTCAGTTGCCTTGTAGTCTTTAGTAAAGCTACGTCATTAGACTTCCTGTTGCATCTAGTGAGAAATAATAAATGTATTAAAAGAAAGTATAGTGTTTACTAGCGTAATCAATCCGCAGGATTAAAGTGGAACTCTGACAGATAATATAGGATAATAGGATAAGATCTTTGCTTTATCATAAAAATAAAACGCAGCTAAAAACGCCGTACGACAAATGTGGGCTGTAAGTTTAATTGTCTATAGGCTAATAATAATCTATCTTTCAATTGATAACGACCTTAATCTTCAAGAGATAGAAGTTTTACATAAGCTCCATAGACGTAATTATTAATATTATTATTTTAGCTCTATATCAAACAAAATAAGTCTGAATACTTTAACCGCATTATATAAAATTACCTAAATTTATTTTCTAATAAATGATTACCTAAGTAGTTTCCCAATTTACAATCGACAGAAAAATCTTACCTATCTGCGTGGTCTAAATAAGTTGACCTAAAACTCCGTAAATAGACGATAAAAGTAAATTTATATGGCAATTTGGAGACTAAAATGTATTTAATATCGACATTATCACACCACAACGTCCCCTTTAGTAGTAATACTAAATTAATTACATGATCGAGAGGTTTATTAAACCGGAAACTTTGAAGAGACTTTATTTCAAGAAGATTGTAAGGATTTTTGGCACAGGTATGTTTTTGATTGAGGAGCAATTGACATATTACAAATTGAGACGATTGATGTAGAATGTCACGCATCAACGATATCAAAGCAACGTTAAAATCAGAAGTACGTACTTAAAATTCCAAGCCAGTGAATTTCAATTGCAAATTAAGAGTGATACTATTGATAACTTATTTCAAACTACGTCTATATAAAATTGAAAAATCAGTAAAACATAAAGTAGAATATATTTTACAAATGTTGTAGACAGTTTTTACTATAGCTTATGGCTATCAGATATTATACTAGATATGACGCATTTCACATGGATAGCATGGTCATTGAAATGAAACATGTTAAAACAATACGTGAGTAAATCTGATTAGGACACGACACGAGGACATCATCAGAAGAAAATCTGGATTATTCAAATATTATCTAGCCATTTCCAGTATTTTTTTTTTAAAGACTCAAATAAACTAACATCTTCTTAAAGGACCTTAAGAAACATAAAAAGCAAGCAAGTTTGCTTTGCATAATGCAACAATTAAACACAAACATTTTGGTATATCTATCACTTACTTGTACTCAGGATGAGGAATAATTCTGGAAACAGGTTCATTGCTGTCTTTGATTGAAATATCTGTATAACCAACGACTACTGACAATTGCTTTGATTTGTAAAACTCGTCAAAAGCACTGAAACAATATTTCAAAATAAGTTTAGATAAACACACGCAGCAAAACACGAAATAAAATAAATGATCAAATATTGATATTCTCGATAACATTTATAATGCCTATTTGCTTTCCTATCTCCATCCACAACCGATACGAATTTTTCTATCATTAACTAACAGATGTAAACTTTAAAAATGCGTTTTATAAGTCAACGTAATACACGACTGTTAAAAGAAGCATAGTTTATGTAAATTTACCTGCAAACGCAATGGCCCGCTGTCAACAGCCATCTGTCGTTAAGCACCGTAGCACCGCACTGGTGAGCTCCTTGTCTCCATATGCTGGCAGCCCAGGGGAATTCTGCAGGCAGGCTATCTTCTCCTCCAACAATGCGAGCTCTACGAGCTATATCTATACCGCATTCTACATCAGCCACTGTAAGAAATTTACAAAGTAATTTAACGTTTAATTAATATGTATAAATAATCTTGGCACATTGAAATAAAAATTATACACAATAATGACGCACGTAGTTCAATGATATAAATATCATGCGTTTTTATGGTTAGGGTAAAAAATTAAGAGTAATTATGTATAGATATTTTTTATTAGGAACAAATATCACTCGCGCCACTGTAACATCTGTGTAACCAGGTTTGGCTACGGTGCACATTAAAAAAAACGCACCTAAAAACGGAGTTTCAGCACTCGTGATGTCCCAGTGAAAGAAGGAATTCGGTATATAATTTCAATTCTGTTCTTAGCAAGACAGAAGGCAAAATAAAATATTTTTTTGAATACCTATCGGAAAAGATAATACCTATATGTATAACAAATACGCATCTGTAGAATGTCAAAAATATTGAGCTGTTTTAGGGCAAGAATGTAGTAATACTAGTGATATATTTTGATCTCAGGATCACAAATAATGTACTAGAATTAAAAAGTCTTAATTTCTTTCACACATTTTAAAAACTGAGAATTAATTTCTCGTGACGTGTAGTGGCGATAGCAATGATGCTCTTGAAAGTGACAAAAATAATAGCACATACAAAATCACTCTCAATTTTAATAATTGTTTTAATAATAAAAAAACTAAATGTAAATGTCAGTCCATCGTTAGACCAAGAACTTAGTTCAACGATTGGGTATTCAGTTTAATTAATTTATACATAATTAATTAAACTTTTGTATTATAATGGATATTTAATAAAATTTGTTAAATCGTGGTACTTATTAGCATGAATTATAATATTGATATTATTATTATTAATATTCACGTAAAACGAACTGACAAAACACAAAGATAACACCTGAATTGTTGATAACCCATCATCTATGGGTATTGATGTATGTTGTATCTGAGAATGAAATACAAAAATTTTGAAAACATAGGATCCTTACTAACTTTTAGAGAACTGTCAGAATACGTTTTTGAAACTAATAATAATGGTAATAACATAAATAAATCTTTTCAATCAACGTTTGGAATTTGTTTGGTATTACTAATGACGTGACATTTTAGTATCCTCCATCTATACAACAATTTTGTTTGATGAGTGCAATATGACTGACCGGTATGAATGCAGACGAATTAAACCTTATTCTCCATTATTAGCTTTATATATAATCGTATTCTGAATCTTCTCTAAAATTTGAGTTAGTAAATTGGGAAAATAATTATAACCAATTGCGTTTATTTGTGGTAATAGTGAACAAACTAATTCATCATTATCAGTGTTGGTGGTGTTTAATTATGAATGGATTTGCTTTTTTTATAGCTTTTTATTAAATGTTGATATCACTCATTGAGTGTATGTTTAGAGACTTACAAAAATCAATTAGTTTAACGATATTTCCTACCGTACGTTAATAAATTCTAATATAATCAAACTATTATTTTCTTTTTTTTTAATAATCTGATACACATAAGCTGAAACCTGTAATATCGTCGTGATAATTTAGAGATACCTGACCTTCCTCAGAGGCCAAGCTGGCTCTATTATAACTTAGTCCTTGAAGACAGACAGAGATAGCAATAAAGCATTTATGCTATTTATAATAAATGTAATAAGATTTTTTTATAAGTTTTATTTTATTTTTATTGTATATTGTCTTTTTCGCAGCGATTTAATTTGTTGCAAGTTGCAGTTGACAAGTGTGTTAGCATATTATTGCTCTACCATTCAGAAACCGGGTGAAAAACCTTTTACTTGATTCAAATGCACATTACTTTAATTATTACAAATGTATATTTATTATTGGTACGACTATATCAGTAGCTTTAAATCTTATTATCAATGATATCCAATCGCCCGTTAACCTCACCGAACCAAAGATGCAAGATTGCAATAAACTTGCATTCGTTTATGGAGTTGGTTCATTCGTTTCCTTCATATTTTTATTGTTATGTTCATATAAAGCGGATTGTTTCGTAATGAGCTACATAATTTGTGAGGCTATATTTAGAGTGTGGGTCTGTGGGTCAGAGCCTCGGTCACGGACAATGTTTGTTATGATTTGTTTGAGTCAAGGCTGTTGAACGTGAATCGTAGCTGGAGATTAATTAGGCGGAAAGACTTTGCCGTTCTGAATAATTATAATGATTTTGCATAAAATGCGGTTTTGGAAAAAGGTTTTTGTTCTAGTGGATTTCAGTTTTGACTTTTAATTCTTGTTGTAGTTGCTTCGTTGATAGCGTATGTTTTGAATTCCCGGTTCTGAAAATGTATTATTGGATGTTTTTATTAAAACTTATGTGTTTTAACTTCATTGTGTAAAAAGTATTTTTGTTATTGTTTATTTTTGTGTTTTTTATTTATTTCTTATTAATTTTATTCTGATTGTCAATATACGACATTATATTTATAATTATAAAATATTTTGAGAATTTCATGAATTAAAAATATATAGGTCAACCCACCAACCACTTAATTCCTACAAAATAAGGACGAATTTAACCAATATTGTATATAATATATTGTAATTAAAATAAATAATTTAATTTTGGCCCGATATAATGCGTAAATGCTTAAATTATTTCAATAAAATTTATCAAATAATATATAATTATATGCTCACTTACACCATCAAAACACGACCTATATTTAATTTTAAACTATAAATCCGAATAATACTCACAGTTAATAAAACACAATCCATAACTCACATACAAAATAATAAACACAAATATAACACGACACATTTTGTCAAAATGTAACAACAATCTGAAGTACCCGAGATTACACTGTCGTATATAAATATCAGGCGAATATAGGTCTAGGATAAACTTTATATATAAATATAATATATATTTTATATATATAAAGTTTGTGCCTATATGTGGACACGTGTCAAAGTGCGTGCACTCACTACATGCTCAACGATTAACATAAGGATATTTAAGTGCTCTATGATTTGTATCAGCACTCCTTTGCATGTGTGAAGGCCTGACCCCTATATTGTTTTAGTGATGCGACGTAAACTATCGATACTGCTGCGAAGGTTTTGATTTTTGTTCCACCGTCTCGCCAAAAAATATGTGTAACAAAGTTAGTGGATCCTGAATTCACTGGTTTAATTCCGGGGTCAGGTGATTGTTTATGGAAACTAAATTAAGTCAGAGCCTTTTTGGTGATTTGAAGACAATATTTTTTAAAACTATTCTTATACGTAGTTTCGATCCTGTGGGTTTAAATATTGTTTAAAAGTATCGTCTTTTAAGAAGATAAAATGCCTAAGTAAGTATGCAGTCTATAAACAATCTTTAGGCCATTCTGTTACACACAGTAGGATTGCAGGACAAACCAACAAACACTTAAGCGCTTACATTATTGAGGAGTATATTTTTAAAGAACATTGAAATTTACAAATTATTATCGATATGGTTATATTTAAAATTTGCGTCATGTTTGGTTATTATATACCGCAATACAAAGTTTTATGATTATCCTTTATTACAGCATATAGTATAATTATTTCTAATAAAATTACATACCATTTTGTTTTTTTATTCATTAAAATTCATATTACAGACTACTTAAAATGCAACAGTTATATTTCATAGGATATATTTCATGGTAAGTATAAATATTAATACAAGTATACGAATTGAACTCTTAATTTTTAGCAATGTTAAGCTTACGATTGTAAAAATTAATATTATTTTACATTGACATTCATTTTACTTAAGGAAACTACTTGATATTTTAGGATTCTTATAACATAACTTCACAGTTTGCGTAAATAGATATAAAAATTGTACTGATTGTAATTCTTAATGTTTTGATTTTTCTTCCATACGATAGACGGTCATGAGTCGGGGTGATATTATATTATTATAATGAAATAATAATCAGCATGACATAAGACGCATTTTGCTATAGAAATATATATATAATTATATACGTTAATGTTTAAAAATATGATCAAACTTTTTTGTGCTTTTCTCAAAACCAAATCACATTTTTAACACTTTTCATTCTTATTATTTCTATCACTATAATTCAGCTATAACACTTTTTAAACTAAGTATCAGTTAGCCAACTATCAAAAATCTACTAGTTTAAATGATATCGACAATACTTCAAAATAAGCACATCACTACGCGCATCACTAAAAGAAATTCATTGTCAGGTTCGCTGCAACCTCGGATAAGAAACGATTAGAGTCGCGGAACCACCTGTTAGCGATAAATACACGAGTATTATCAAAATATTTCTATGCAATGTCATCCATTGTATACATTACGATGAGGTGACAACCATTTTGTAATTATTATTTATATTTATAAATACAATAAATGTGTAGAAAATTTGATTTTTCCTTTTGCACCTGGCATTGCATTTATATAAATGCAATACTAATATTGTTGTTTGTTTGTTGGTGTTTTCTTTACTTCATACGTATCAAAAGGATGAATAAAATGAACATATTTTTTAAAGGAAAGAGCTAGTCAGCAATATACATATGTATGTATAGTCAGAATAAAATGAGCATTATTTAGTTTCTTTTTCCATAGGTATAACTAAGCAAAGCCATAGTCTATTAATAATTTAAAATAAATGACTGTCAAAATGCATATTTTTCCAGTAATTTGAAATGAATTCAAGTTTCTAAAATTACACCACACATCCTGTGTAAAAACCAATTTCATGTCAATAACATAAAAATGGGTTTCCGTTTAATCATGTTATGTTTACAATATTATCGTTATGTTTTTATTTGTTGCGAGCATATGCGCGTTAATAAAAGGTAACATCACGCATTCTATTACCGGGTTCAAAAGAGCTGCTATTTAAAGGTTATTACTGTAGGTAATTCTTACAGTCCGCATTAATGCTGAATGATGTGTGGGATCTAAAATGCAGCAGTGATTCACTTCTGCCAAATCCTTCATTGATATAGAGCCTTGATGTTACTTTGTTTAGTACCAGCCACCAGGCCAACAAATACGCACACAGCTTGCCGCTTGCAGCGTGCTTAAAGTAGCCTATGAGCGCTTGTAATACCCCAGGTATTTATATTCACGTGTTGTCAGAGAAACTTTAACCAAGTTATCATTATGTCAATGATTTTTTATTTACCTTGGTAGCGCACGACTACTGTCCATAAAGACTCTGGTTCGATTGCTGGGTTGGGCAAAGTATTATTGGGCTTATCTGTCAACGATTCTCAGTAGCAGCACAATGTCTAGAGCTGTTCTCGGTAGGCGGCAATAGGCTTGCTCACTTACGTACCAAACGTACGATAGCTGTCTTAATGTATCTACTACACCTCTGCCTGTTCGTTGGGATATGTATGTATTAATGATGAAAGAATTACTTTTATATCTTGTCCATTATTAGACTGACAATCTAATAATAAATTGCTGGACAGACACTGATAGTTTTTGCAGTAACGTCACTCAAGATAGTTCGATCATCTTATTTTATTTCATTCAGCATACACGACTTCCGTAATAAACTATACTGTAATTAAATTCGTTTACAAATAACAAACAAAGGCTTTGGTGTCAATGGTTTTGTATTCTGTTTATTTGAATGCATTCTGTGTTTTCTACGTGACTTGAGTGCTTGAAATGTATTAAATATTTCCTTAAACAATTACATTGAATGTCACTGTTATTGATTACGTAAAACTGTGTTAACACATATTATAATATTTTAAATTAAAGACCACTCGTGGCCTAAATATAGTTTATATGTCACATGACTCTTTAAATACTTTTAAATAATGACAGACATGAAAGAATTATTTTTGTGTGTGACAGTGGCTGCAACCACTAAAAATCATTACGCCAACGGCGCAGAATATTGTTTAAAATAATTTATTTAAAAAAATTGTATAGCACTCACGTTTTTCAACTACAAGCATAGTTAAAAAATGTGGCTGTTATAGTAGTTTATTTTAAAATAAATTATAAAGTGCTATTTTTAAGCTCCATGCTACTGAGAATTTAATTAAGAAAATGATACTTCGTTTAATACGGGTTCAAATCCAGGACCATAAGCATAAATCCAATCTTTTGCTTCAGAAGCAAAAATATTAGCTAGCACAAAAACAAAATATGACTACCCACACTATATTTAATTGACTGAAAACCAATTCAATTCTATCCAATTATTTCCAAAGTTTAAACAACATAAGTCAAAACTTGAATATTATTTGTCCTTGTAATGGCATTGTTATCGTAATAGGCGATTCAACTTGAACTCTAGGTCAAAACAATACAGAGCATCCAAAACGGTCGATAGTTTCCGGTTTGGACTAGTCATAGCAGTTACATTTCAAAGTAATCAGAAAAAACAGTCTATAGTACACGGCAGTCACTTCTAGAAGTAACCATAGATGTAGTCAATACTAGTATAGGATTTAAATATATACTTCACTAGCGTTTGCATGTGGCTTTGCTCATTAACAGTTATTTTTTGCTTGATGAAATACCCTGCATAATATGTCTATTTCTGTAGCCCTGACAAAGTATATGCGAAATTTCATAATGATCGGTCGAGTAGGCAGTAAAAGCGTAACAAATAAACTCAGAATCGCATATATTATATTAGCTAGGATTTCATCACGAAGTAAATCCATGGGTTTGAAGAGCTAATGGTGCCTCTTAGAAATCAGTGCATAAATTCGCCATAATCTATATACAGGGTGATTTTGAAATCGTGTAATTCCTTTTAACCACGCATTCTACTGGTGATATAGAATAACCCTGACCATATTTTTTCTTAATTAGAATAATGGTGTCGGCAAAATTAGAGTACAGATTTTTTTCATGAAATGATTTCAAATAGTCATATTTTAACCACCTGACACAATCTTAAGATTTTGCTAATTTAAAAATAATAACATAACAATAACTGATGTCGTAAATAATAGGGGGCAATAAAAAGGACCGCCCGTTATTATTTACGACATTAATTATTAATATGTTTTTTTATTTTAATTAGTAAAAAATTAAAATTGCCTCGGTTGGTTAACATATGACTATCTGACACCATTTCACGAAAAAAACGGAACATAAATTTTTCAAAAAAAATAATTCTAATTAAATAAAAATATGGTCAGGGTTATTCTATATCACCAGTAGAATGCGTGGTTAAAAGGAATTACACGATTTCAAAATCACCCTGTATACTAATATTACAAATGTGAAAGTTTGTAAGGATGCATGGATGTTTGTTACTCTTTCACGTAAAATCTACTGAACCGATTGCGATGAAACTTGGTATGTAGATAGCTGAAAACCTGGATTAACACATAGGCTTTTTATTCCGATATTCCCACGGCAACGGGACTTACGCGAGTGATACCGCAGGCAAAATCTAGTAAAAAATAAATTTGCTACCATTACTATACTACTCTCAATCTACTAGCGTTCCAAAAACGAGTCACACAAAAGAATCACACAAAGGAATAGATATGAGTATAATAGTAAAACATTCTAATAGTTATGCTTATGTTAGTCAAAATACATCTCATAATATATTGCACATACAATGAGTTACTCATAGCTCTTATGTCATTCAGTATTACGGTAACATTTAAACGTGAAAAATACTATGAACACAATACTAAGAATGGCTATTAACCTAAAATTTCACGACATCTATTACTTTTTGTACTCCCCTTTTGTCTTTTTCCTTTTATGTATTATGTGACATTGGCTGAAGTGATAAATAATTCAATAAGACTGTCCTTCAGAATATGTAAAACGCATGGTTACCGTACAGCAATTAGCATGACTGATGACATATGTGTTACATACAGTTGGTCAAGTGCATGTTAAATAGAACAATACTGTCATCTGTACTGCGTGTAACGTAAAAGTGTGGTCATCTGTTAGGGATGCAAAGAATCGGCGAGAATAGCAAAGTGAATTTTTTTTTATGGTTACCCCAACAAAGTACTTTATCCGTTTTGTTCATAGAGATACACATTTTAGGATGTCAAAATATGAAATTCAGCTTCTACATTTTCTCGGACATTTCCGGACAAATTCAGACATAAAATCTTCGCGCTCGAAAGACGTTATCTGTAGTCAAAGACATTTATAGTATTACTAGAAAATATATATAATACGTAACGGGTATTAACGCGATCAAGCATAATGTTCACCTTTTTTATGCTTGACGTTTCGACCATGTTAAATATTCTTATATACACTTACATCACTTACATGAGAACATAATAGATTTTAAAGTTAATTTACATTAATAAAAATCCGATGTAGGTATTTATAAATAAATAGTCCGGGCGTGTGGTTGCGAGTTCGGTGCAAATAATAAAAGTGAGATTGCCAATCGATCGGTCCAAGTTACAAACTATAATTTTTAATTTTATTTAATATTATTATCACGTAGCTTTTTTTTAAAGATATTAAGCGAATTCGTCATTTGGACGTGCATTATATAGTTGTACTCCTGCAAACGTTAAACTGTTTTTACCGTAGTTTGTTCTAATGCTTGGTAACACTAGGTGGTTTGCGTTTGCCATTGCTATTATATTGTGATATTTAATACAACTTTGTAAGATTTCCATTAATTACAAAGTCGACTAAATAATTTTAAAATATAACACACATTATTATTATAAGCGTATAATAATAATGTGTGGTCATAATTTAAGATCAAGATACATCATACAGCGGTATGTTACAAACCATGATTTTGCAATACGCGGGTATAAGTGTTTTTATTTGAGTATCTGTATGGATTACATAGTTTAACGCTTTTTCTCGGAGGGGTGGTAATCCCTTTATATTAATATAAATGAAAAAAAACATAACTTAGATTATAAGTTGCAACTTTAAGCTATGAAACTTTGAAAGCCGCATTAAAATTCTTTCAATGGGTCGTCTGTAATGTCAGCATAAATAAAAGGACAGATAAAAGTTCTGACAGTATTGTTTTCGATTCAGATTACCCTAAATAGTCCATCTCAATTAGTTTAAAAAAAATTTTTGCAATGTACGGCAACGTCCTCGTTAGTTTACTAATTAGTATGTACATATTTGATAATTACTGCATTGAGGTTTTAAAGTCAATTGTCGTCCCTTTAAACTAGAAAACCTTTATTTGCAGGAATGATGCAATGTTAAATTGGCAATCTTGTTGTTACAATCGGTTGCGTCTCATTTCATATAAATTTATTTGGTATATTTTAATTTCAATAACATTAACTTATGTACCTTGCAAATAATATTTTTTTATGTATTTGCAAGTTGTTTAAGTTAATGTTATTGAAATTAAAATATAATATAAGTTCTTTCTTTTAATAAGTAGATACTTATTTATTTTCAGTATTTAATTAGAATGGTTTCTATACATAAGTATTTTGTACGCCAATCATTGGCAATACATACAGATGCATATTGTATTCCTGCCAACTTTCTATCTATCTACCTATGTTTTACAAGATATATATACATATATATTTATTTCACAGTATCAGTCAGAGTTAAAAAAATAAAACCGCGGTAAAGATGTGTAATACATATATATATATATATACACATCAACAGAATCTGATTATGATTATTATTATTATGATTATGTTCACAAGATACGTGCGTGACATAATTATACCGACTATTAAAATAATTTATTACATATAACATACACGATACACTTGAAAACTTATATAATATTATTGTAATAAATGTAATGTTAATTAGATAAAATTTTCCACCCAAATCCATTCCCGGTTCAGGTGAACCGGAAACCTTGGAATTAACCTCAAACTGAAGCCGCGGAACAAACTAGATAGTCTGTTTAGTATTTAAAGTAAAACCATGTTATTATATAATAAATTTCCAATTTTATTGGATGAGCAAGTCATGTCACTTCTTAATTGCTTAAGCAGTAAATATTTCAACGCTCAGCAGAAAATTAACTGTCTGTTTTATGTCTTCCGGGAACACCATATCTTAGACAGATTTACCATCGTAAACTATATTATTTGCGTATATATTTACGACTTGTAATAAGTCATAAATCGGTCAATCTTCAAATAACAAGTATAATAATAATAGCAATAACCAGGCCTTCACTCAGTATGGATAGGGATAGATCTTAGTCTGTCATAATTTGGCCCAGTGCGAGTTAGCAGAGTTCACACATCTTCAAGAACGTGACCAGAGGGCTGGCCTTTATTTCGCGGAAAGGATAAGCATTGCCATTCAACGTGGCAATGCTGCCAGTCTTCTGGGCACACTACCAGTTGACTGTGATGCGGAGGAATTCTATGACGCCTATTAGAGGGTTTTAGTTTTCTTTTTTATTTCTCTGTTTCATAATATTTTAGGTATAAGTTAGTTTTAAAGATTGTTATTAGTGAATAATAAATAAATTTGCATAGATAATTAAAAAAAAAAATTCAAGAAGATTATGTAACACTTTCAGATATGCAAGTTTATCTTACGATGTTTTCCCTGTCGTTACAGCGAGTGATAACTAACTATTTAATGCGTAAAGTCAGAGGATCGAGATCTCGAATTCAATCTTAAGATACGCTCCTCTGATTTACCGAAGTTATGTACCGTTGAAATCAACAGTTTGCTAAATAGACTATTGTTGTTTCAAATAAATTGACTTTTGCTTTTATTGTATACTAGCTTATGCCCGCGGCTTCGCTCATATAAATGTTCGTTAGGATAGTAACAGTACAGTGCCTCCGTGGCGCGATAGTGAATGCGACTGCTGTGCATGAGGTCTTGGGTTCGAATCCCGGGTCGGACCAACAAAAACTTATTGGGTTTTTCTGTTAGAAATCTCAGTATTGAGATTTTGAGTTGAGTTAGGAAGTTCGCGGTGTTAGACTTCCCCGTGCTTCGGAAAGCACGTAAAGCCACTCCGATCATATAGTATTATTCGTCTCATCGAATCATGAGAGTTCACTTGTGTCGTCATAGAGAGTGCACTTGTGTTTGCGCACATACGCCGATGGCCAGTCTCCGTTAAGATTGGCCGCTGTGATCGAAATTCAGTCAGGAGGACTTTATTTTTTATAACAGTCCTTTTTCTGGATGAAAGGTACGCTTTGTCCCTTTTTTGTTCCTCTGATGCAAAATTTCATGTTAATCAGTCAAGTAGTTATGGCGTGAAAGCGTAACAAACAAACTCACATTCGCATTCAATTAACATTAGTTAGGATTTTGCAATAAAGATGATAGCAGATAGGTAGCAGTGAAAAGCTGGGATTTCTCGCAAAAGCCTGATTAGGATGAATCCTCACGTAACAGTAATTTGCAGGTAAAAAACCTTGAGCTGCGTTCCAGCGTTAAGTAGCCAGGGTTATCTTGAGAAGACGATCTGTCATCAGCAAGGACTCCTTTTTGGTATGGCAACGTTCACGTGATGAGTAGCCTGTAGGCTTCACTAACCGTTTACCGTCAGGCACAGTACACTTGGTATACCGTATAGAAATACATTTTTATCCGTATTGGTATAGACTAAGTAACATTTGTATCTAATATTACTCAATATCAAAATGTTTCCTAATTCTACTGCTTACCTGAGATTGACTTGTTATTGTAAATGGTCACTCATCCAAGACCCTGGCCGTGACAAGATTGCTTAACTTTGATAGACGGTTTACACATTACTTAGTCATCATTACTATAAATCATTCATCAATCAATTTGCATATATGTATATTAAATAATATTCATACACAAAAATGCAATGCATCGTATCTCATAAAACACTACGAAAAAAATTAAGTAAATAAAACCAACCTCTAACCTCTTAATAAAAATGAAAAACAAAACGAAATAAAACACGGAAATAAAAAAGAAGTATTTTCCCACAGTTTATCTCTTTTTTATCAAAAACCACACACCGATTCCATGAGCGACCTTCTACTAAAAATAGTCATCCGAAGTCGGAACTGCAGTTGCGGAAAAGATTCGTGTTCGTATGTGGGTGTTGATAAGCTAAGGTCACCCGAAGGTGAATGTCTATTGACAGTCTGGCCACGCCCGCATGACATGTGGAGTCTACGGTATGCTGCCTTATCGCACGCGGGGTGAGCAGAGTACTAGGTTTGGTAATATTTATGAAGGATATTCGGTTACCATATTTTATTTCTAGGCTGTTAAATTATATGCCTAATGGCTTCAAAAAATTAAAAGCGCTGGTGCCTGACTAGGAATAATAGCTGTATCGCGGGGATTTAACAAATATAAAGTACCTACATAGATCAAGACTCGGAACAATCGTTTGCGGATTACACAAATTTATGTCTCGTGTTTTTGAATCTATAATACTCACTCAGTGTGGTATTACTACCACGATGATCTCCTCGTCACCGAAGCGATCACTTGAACCACTAAGCCATCCGTGCATCTGTCAAATTTTATGGTTTCATAATAATACATACATAGATTCACGCCTATTTCCCAGAGGGGTAGGCAGAGACTACGGATCATAATAATCTATAGTAATATTATAAAGCTGAAGAGTTTGTTTGTTTAGTTGAACGCGATAATCTCAAGAACTACTGGTTCGAATTGAAAAATTATTTTAGTATTGGGTATTTATCGAGGAAGGCTTATAACTAGGCTATATAACGCAGTTGAAACCGCGGGCGTAGCTAGTAGTATATAAATGAATTATAGTACCCCACAAATAGTGGTTTCGAATTGAGATCAAATTATCGTAATAAAACTTATTAATCTGTCAAGGCTTAGATTATCAGACAATTAAAATCTATTGTATCTGGCCACCGGTGTGCCGTTGCGACTCAATAGGTTGAAACAGAGTACCGAAGAAGTCGCAGTACCTATTATAAATATCATAAACGGTATTCTCTAAATTAAAATAAACATAAATTGCATTCCAGTTTAAATTGACGTTTTTTAGACTAGATCAGAACTATTAGGAACAGCTTTTATTACAAGAATTCTCTCTTAGCTAACTACTCGACGGATCATCATGAAATTTCGCATACACGTTGGCAGAGGTACAGGAAAAAAAGTAGGTTACTTTATAACCAAGAAAAAGTACTGTTCCCGAAGGATAAAAAATTAATATATCGCGAGCGGAACAATAACTATAAACAATAAGATTTATGAGGTCAAATTATTATAAAACCCTATCTTTTCATCCTAAGTAAGCGTATCGGAATACATCAATATTCATTAATTAACAACACAGATAACAAAACAAAATAAATTTACAGCATACACATAAAAAGCGCATCAATAAAATTACAATACTTCTTCGGTAATGATGTTGCCATATACAACGACGTATGCATTTCCAACGAGGTTACTGCTAAACAAAAAGGTATAAATAACCTTTTAATCCATTTTTAGATGGCAAGCTCATAAATTTAAAAAACGATAGCCCTGTCCGAATGTACGACACAAATTTAAGGTTAATCTTGAGACCAAGGAAATTAAATAATCCTTGAAATATATCGTTAAAATTGAAGTCTTTATGAATCATACTCACGTGGTTTTACGATGTTTTACGTTTGAAGTAAAATATGGATATTCACCTTACCTATATGTCGTTGAAGAAATATATTTTAATATAATGTTTGATTACATTAAAAACTAATCACAAATTTCTCGGGTGTTTTTTGATATATCTTTTGTTTTACGTCTATATTCAGATATCTTTTTCAGATTCTACGAAATAGGCCCTGATCTTATTGCCCACCACACTGGGCAGTTCCAGACTCGATTTTGCTATTAAGATTTTTTGATAGTAAAAAGCAGTTGCTTCATTGACCCCAAGATTTTATGTTAATGCATGCATACAGGTCACTGCTGTGCATAAAATCATTCACTATCGCAGCACTACCGAGGCATTAAAACCTTAACATTAATAAAATATTTAAGTAGTTCTTAAACATTAGCAAATATGTAGATAAACAAGGATAGTGAAATTTTCAACTCCGGAAGCACAAAAACAGGAAGTGATGAGAATTTAAAAAAGAATATTATTTAGCAGAGATATGTTTCGGCTATAATTTTTTAGCGAATGTTAGGGAATTGAAGTGTTTAACTTATAACCGGATAATCTATTTATCTACTACTACAAAACTTTAACTAGGCCGTATGTACTCAATGGAGATATGTTTGTAAATTAGAGTAATCTCAACCCGAAACGATATAAAATTATAAGCAATCAATGACTGTAAGAGCCTTGCTCTTGCCGGTCAAGCCTCTTCCATGTCTCTCTATCTCCATCATTATTTTGATTTCTTGGCACTTTTTATATTTCACCTGATCTATAAAACTTGTCCTTGGTCTCTGCCACTTCCTTCTCTGCCTTCTATTTTCTTTTTTAAGATAAAATTTATATCAGCGTGCCCAGCAGTTGGACAGCTTATAAACTTATAAGCTGTCAAACTGCTGGGCACGAGTAGCTCCTCAATATGACAAGGGTTGGTTCATAGTCCACCACGCTGCCTGAATGCGGATGGGAAGATTACAAGTAAGTAATATGAATATGAAGACATAATGTCATGCGTTTTATTTAACATGCAAAAAGCACATACGGTCTATTAACAGTTAGAAGGACACATTAAAGAGATGACATGTTTTAATTAACAAATCATTGTCCAATGAAACGGTCAATGAGACTGCGTGTTCTGTAGTAGATATTAAGCGCCGTTTTGATTGGTGACTGCAATCCAAAATAACGTTAATTAAATTGTCAGTGAACGGAATGCTTACTGCCTAACCACGCAGGTCAAGCAAAGGTAAAAATTTAAGATTAATTTGGAACACTGTTTGATTTCTGCGATTTGATTTAAGTGCAAGTCAGTCACGTTGAATAGTAGTTTAATTAGTTGATATTTAATATTAACTAGCGCAACAAACTTCAAATGCATGTTAGAGAATAACAGCACCAATTATGACATTAATTAAGTGGTTACCTCGCTCTATAGAGTCGCGAAAAGCTCCGAGCTCGAGCTTTTTTCTTAGTATCAAAGTAGCAATGGCAATGAAACCTAACATAAACTATATAGGTAGCAAACTAAGACACGGCCTGCCTGATGGTAAGCATCGATAAAGCAGCTGGAGGAACGAGCATGGGATAAAAAATTACTATCTATGAATGGTTGTTTCGAGTCAGGATGTTCTTTGTGTCCCTTGTTTGAATGTTTGTACGGTAAAGCGGGAGCAATGCTTAATTTTCTTTATGAAAACTTTAACAGAACTCATAACTGTGAGTGCGGATCACAGGAGGCCATTTGAAAATACGATCCCAGATTGGAAGATTGGATATAAAAGAGTGCAAATATCCCAAGCACCGAGTAAAGCAAGGAAGGACAACCAGTTTTTCTACAAGCATATCTTTCATCCTTCACTGCGTAATTTGGGCGTTGCACACTAATTTGTCCATCGCCCTAAGGGCATCATTCTCGGGTGTAAATCATACTTTATAAATTTAAATCGATTGCACTTCATCTTGTTCAGTTTTGTAGGTAAAACGTGTAATTTCTGCACCATTTCAATTATAATCGGCTTACAATGTAGGCATTAAAGCCATTTGTACGTGACGATTGATAACTTCTACATATTAATGTTGAATAGAAAGGCGAAGCAATTTTATGGGTTTGTAAAATCCATACCTGTATGTCCTTGAAGGAGAAGGCAAAGGTGTAATAGAAACTCATTTCGGTAAATATGTTTCAGGCCTTAAAAGGATCGAGTCTGTTAATAACTAACAAACTTACCTAAATCAATCGACCTAGGAATTGAAATCGGGACTTCGAGATCGTAAGCAAACGTAAACACAAACTTATACCTATAAGACCTATAAGATTTTCTTATTAGTATCATTTTATTAAAAGTTTATTTATATTTAAATCCGTTCATATTTGGAATTATCTACTATAGAAATATTTTGCATTAAATAGCTTGTTTCAAAAAAGATAAAAAAGTATATGACGCTACGGCGTAAAATCGCACAATGACAACAAAATATGATCCGTATTTATCGTGTTTCAGCAAGATTTACTCAGTTTTATAATTATTAATTACGCTTATTAGAATCATAATGTCTTTAACGCTAGCTTTTGGCTGGTATGATGGCTTTAACGTTGTCACGCGCAATAGAGTCATTATTAATGACTACGATAATTAAAAGGGGGAGTAGGCCTAACAGTATGCTGAAAGCATCACGAGAAAATGCCAGACACGCCACCGCAATGATTATATAATTATTATGAAACGGACTTTTGTGTAGCAGATTCAATAAATATAAGGCCTTCTAATACTGAGAAGAGGCCTCTGCCCAGCATTACGACAGTTTATAAGCTGAGTTAATATTATTATAAACGATCAATGCCGATTTAAAAAGGCCTAGAGTCTTATTTGAGTATTTGCCGCCATTTGTTACATATTAATTGCTCTTTTTAAGTAAGTGTAGAATATTCTATTTATTTATTTGCTGGGGTTTATTATGTTAAAGAAACAAAATATTGCCTATAGAGAGAGAAAACAATTGATTATATTCTAAGTCTATCGATATATTCTTTACCTCATGTGAGCAGAATTTTAAGTATCGTAATATACAAAGCACCAGTATTCGCCGCTGTCACGTGCTACCTCGTAGGGTTCGAAGGTCATCGCTGCACAAGAGACTATATATCGCTAGATTGCAAGGATTATTATCAAATAAAATAGAGTGGCGCTTGCGCAGATCGATGGATCTCCGAGGTTTACATCTTCTATGTAATGCTCGTTGACGAGTGAGCATTGACAAAGTTACACGAACTGTCATGAATTTTTATACAGGCTAGTGATTATATTTATAGGGTATGTTACCTTATGTAGGGAGTCTGTGCCCTCAAATCTTGTGCCTTTATGACTGCTGGGGCCAACGATTATATTTGAGGGTAAAGAGCGGAACGTTCCTTGATGTTGTACACCCCTTTAATCTTGTGTCATCAGGCTTAATTGCAGAATATGGTTCTAATTGAAGCTGGCTTGTTCTGCTCTTCGATGGAAGAAACGTTGATCCTGGCTGTCTTCTATGAGGAATGTCTTGATATGCATATTACCTGGGGCGGACGGTACTATTTCAGTGTACTGACTAGCCACATCGACTGATGAAGGAAGTCAGAATCCTTAAATAGAGACGTCTAGCTGAACTTCAGATTGTGCAAACTGCTTGGATTGCCTGGTTCAAGTGGCACATGAGAAACTTTTGTATGATTCATACATAGTTGTTTCGATTATAAGTGCTCTTAGTGTCCGTTGTTTGAATGTTTATTAAGTCCCCCGTGATAAAGCTACATAATGCGGCAGTTGTTTTTCAAGAATAATTATAAAAATATCCCATTTTTACAAAATATAAGACAAACAGGAAATTCCTATATTTGCTAGCTATAACCTAAAATTTCAAAATATGTCCATGTATGTATGGGATGTATGCCTGTACATTTCAACAATATGCCAATTATTTCGAAATTAAGTGTCTATATTAATTAAACAGCAAACTCGCTTTCTACCAAAACATCAAAAAAGAAATATACAAGAAACTGCATCGTAACCATATCAAAGTGCAGCACTAGTTACATAACAAGGTGGCATCCAAGGCGCATGCGCGTCGTGAATATTTTACAACTTACGAATGTATTACAATGTCATGGTTGAGGCTGCCACAATTAGGACAATGTCACTGCAGCGCACCTTGTTTAGATTTATGCATAACCAATATTAGGTAAGATAAGGAATTTTCCATGCTGGTGAGAAGATTACTGATGTTGCGTACAATTCTTTCTGTATTTATACAGAATGTCCGGTAATTAATGGATAACCTAGAAATGTCTTATAGTGGAAATGATGGCCGTTCAGAAAAAAATTGAAAAAAATCTATCCTAACTACTACCTGAGATATGTGTTTTTTTTTTAATTACCATGTCTAACTTTCTTGTATACTACGACCATAAATAAATGAAATCCATCGTATTTTTGTTGTTTTATTATTAAACACTAATTATGCTAATAGATAGACAGTCAAAAGTATGCCATGCTAATATAGCTTGCACTTTTAAATATTTTTTTTTTCTTTTTTCGAATAGCCTTCTGTTCTACTATAAGACATTTCAGGGTTATTCATTAATTACCGGACAACCTGTATACTCACGCCTATATTTCCACGAAAGCGTAGGCAATAATGTACTTTACCTGCTTCCACGATTCTAACGCAATCAGAAGTTCAAAATTAGAATATTTTTTGGTAAATAACGTTGACCTCTCTATATCGTCACCTCTCTATAGAAATTAATTTACTTAGAACGACTCAGTGTGGTGACGCAGCGGAATTGTTTGCCTCTGCTGTGCATTATTATTTTTTTTTTTGTACAACTATGTTGGCAAACAAGCTTACGGCCCACCTGATGGTAAGTGGTCACTGTAGCCTATGGACGCATGCAACACCAGGGGCATCACTTGCGCGTTGCCGAACCTTTAGAAAAGGAAGTGGGAAGGAGAAGGAGCGGGAAGGAGGGAAGGGGGTGATTGGGCCTCCGGAACTTTCACTCACCGAACGAAACACAACAGCACGAATACTGCTACTTCACGTCGATATTCTGTGAGAGGGTAGTCCTTCCCCGGTCGAGCCGGCCCATTTATGCTGAAAACAGCGAGGCTCTACTACTCTACATTGGATCTTGGGATCAATTCCCGCATTGGGCAAAGTGTTTTTAAATTTTACTGATGAAAATCTCAGTAGCAGCACAGTCTGGTGGATGGCAACAGGCTCGCCCCAATTACGTGGGATATAGAAAACCATACTTGGTGAAATGTAGACAGACGTAGGCCTATATGGGCATGAGACTATGTATGTATATACATACTTAGATTCTTGTCTGTATATTACGAAGGGTAGGCAGAGCTGTATCGAACCGACCTTTTACCAGGTTTGTTTTGAGTCCCTCTTAACCTTACCTATTCTGTATGAGTAAGTCGGCCTCGATGGCGTAGTGGTTAGTGTAACCGACTGCCACGCCTGAAGTCGCGGGTTCGATTCCCGCACAAGACAAATATTTGTGTGCATGAACATGGATGTTTGTCTTGGTCTGGGTGTTTCTATGTATAATATGTATGTATCTACAAAAAAAAAGTATATTTGTATGTTTATCCATTGTCTAGTACCCATAGTATAAGCTCTGCTTAGTTTGGGCTAGATGGTGTTGTGTGTATGTGGTAGAATATTATTATTATTATTATAACTATAAAAACAAATTAAGTTTCATGATGCATCTAAGATGTCTTAACAGAAAACCATGTAGTACCCATATCGGTAGGCTGGTGTCGATCTCGGGACCTCATAATCGGCTAACTGTTATCGGTTTTGAACGGTAAATATAAGCAGTGATCTACAGTCTAGATAATATGCGGATGGCGCAGTGGACAAGTGTCCGCCTCACCACTGTAGTTACATCAGTTTTGGGTTCGAATAACATGGAAAATATTTGGAAATTCAATAAATGACACGTGAAATGTGTTTGAAGTCTAAGGGTGATGCCTCATTAGTGCGTTACGTTGCGTCGTCGCAGCATCGACGCTGCGTCGTTTTGCATATATTTTTGTGACATGCCACATTAATGCGTTTAGTCGTTGCACGTGACTTTTTAACGGATCGACGGACGAGAAACGCTAAAGCTGGGGTCAGGGTGCTGCACTGCGCTGTCGGAGCCCCGGTGCGACGACGGAGAGTGTTCCGATCCATTGTGGAATGAATACTGAAATCAGTGCGTGCGTCGCCCTTTTGCAGATGTGGAATACAATGCGTTGATCCGATGTGACGACGCAACGCAACGCACTAATGAGGCAACTCCCTTACGCGATATAAAGCTGAATAACAACTTCGGTGCATGAGCTGTCTTTTTAAAAGATAAAAAATAAAGAAAACTTATTTTGACTATTTCTAAAGGTGCTAAAGTATATCGATACCCAGGTAAAACAGTTTTCTGTTGTTTTTGTAGCATTACGAAGTCTGAATTAAATGACAGGGAAATGACAGCAGGCTTGCCCCCAATTATTGGTATATACTTAGTCTGGCCATAAATAAAGTTACAATAAAAAAAAACAATATTACATTTGAATTTGGAATCTGTCATTCTTATATTGTATTTTCTCATTTTGCGGCAATCAGTGTTAAATATTTTTGTGATATTAAAATGAAGTGGGATAATAAAGAACAGGGTGTAGAAACTGTCAAACATTTGCTCAAAGACGTATGGTTGTATATAATTTGTGGGTCAATTTTAAATTTTAAATTCTGTGAATTTTATATTTACTTGACCTCCTGTATCTTCCTTAAACGTTTGAACTGCCCTGCTTATTCTTGGATCCCTATTCCTGCTAATTACGATCGACACTGCTTGTTTTACTGGACCTTGATCGCCTTTGCAAAATTGGATCATTGACGAAACTATTTATGAGATACCGAGGTAATCAGCAATAAAATGTTATTTTGGATGTGCGACTGGTGTGACCTTGATTTCGGTCTATATAAGAAATGTATAATATATTACTAATAATGTCCTCCAGACCGAATTTATTGGCTTAAGTAAATGTACTATTCCGGTTCCCTAAAACGTGACAACAAGTAGGTAAATGTAAATTCATAGTATAGTTGCGTTATGGTAATTTTGGCGTTCATAAGTGTTACTTGGTGATTTATTTAAGTAGCGTTACTTGAATTTTTATTTTGCTTTTGATTTAAAAATCATTAGTATAAACTTTACAGTATTCGATTAAATTATGCTTAATTACTTTGGTTTCTTGGTGAATAATGTTTTCCTTTTGTGTAAATTGGCTTTGTAAATACGCTATTGTCAAGAAATTCAAAGTAAATAAGCTTAATTTAGAAGGCTTTTGTAAGAATTATAAAAGCGCCATCTATTGGCTATCCTAATTATAAAACGAATATAATGCAATCTAAAGTAAACGGTACATAATTTTCAAAACTAATACAGGAGTGGCGTATCTATTTTCAGTATATAGTGTCTGATCTATGATAAAGAGAACCGAATTGCTGTAATAGCATTACACAAAGTAAGAATTGTATTGAACCAATTGCAATTTTTAAAACTGTCCATCTGCTTGGTATTAGTCGAATGTTTGTGTACCGGGCAACAGAATACAATGAAACTGCGAAAACAGAAAAAGATCTTAGATTTCAGTACGAAAAAGGCGATCAAAGCAGTGAAGGAAATAATTCGAAGAAATCCTGTCCGAAAGCAAAACAGTTTATCTCGGGAAATGAATATAGCACCTGCAGCCTATAAGAGACGCACTGGTCATTATTCAATTGATAATTTAAAAATGAATAGGGTGGTATAACCAATACAACTTCTTAAACGGTACGCAAAGGTCACAGAAAAATGTATTTACTGAAGAGATAAATTTTACTATTGAGAAATGTTTTAACAAGCAGAGTGACTAAGTTTGCATAAACTTGATCACTCTGCTTGTTAACACATCAAAGCTCTATTGAAGCTTCCCAATTAGCAGAGTACAACGCGGACATTACCAGACTTCAGTGATGGTTTGGTGGGTGTTAGCTATCAAGGAGTGACTGAGCCATATTTTTGTGAAAAGGTGTCAAAACGGTACAAGTGCATCAAGATACGATTCTTGAGAAGGTGGATAAGCCTCTTAACAATACCATGTTCCATTACCAAAAATGGTCGTTTCAGCAAGACTCAGCACCGGATTTTGGATTGGAAACGAACGTTTCGGACTTCATCAAAGCTGAAGACTGACCGTCATCTTTATCTGCTGGATTATGATTTATGGTCAGTTTTACAGAGTATAGTATGCTCTAAACGAGATGATAATTTGGAGTCCCTAAAACAATTCATAAGATTGGCAGTGAACAATTTTACCATGAAGAGGGTGCGTGATTCTATTGATAACCTGGCCTCAACGTTTAAAGGACTGTATTAAAGCCAATGGACATCACTTTGATTGAGCTTCATATATTTTTAATGTTAAATATATATTAATGTATAAACTAATACACATTACAGTAATAAACGGTTTACGCAAAAAAAAAAGATTTTTCCTTGTAACAATATTTATGGCAAAGCTAGGTACATAAAAGCATACAAAAGCTCTGAGCCTCAATGTTCCACGTACATATATTATATTTAGCAACTTGCTTGTAACAACTTTAATATTATAAATTAAGATAAAATGTACACTTTACCAAAGCCCTTAACTCCCTAGAGAACCTTTTTTGACTAAAAACAACTGTCGGTTTTTGGCAGGAAATATCTCAGCAGATCACTTAGAGACTGTCTGCAAAAATCTGCTGCATTGCCATAGGCTTGCCTATTAAGAGGATTGAGTAGGGCTTCATCACTTGGTAATAAAATGTAGATGTACGGGACCTATTTTTTTATTTTTAGCGGTATATAGGCATGACTCTTAAAATGCGTGCATTTAAATGTCAACTGCAATGCTACATTTTAATTAATAAACATATTAATAAGGTATACAGATGTATTACAGGCGTCGGGCAGAAAAAAAAAGAAGTTGAGCAAAAATTTTATATTTATTTTTCATACTATTTTTCAAATCGCAATTTTATTCTATGCACGTTTTATTATGTTTGCATACTAATATTTGCAACATTGCTTTTTATTTTTATTCTGGGATACAATATTGAGCATGTCATAAACACCCTCGAAAGTTATTGCTTAAACATTAGCTCATCAATCTGCTGTACTTTGCTAGACTTTGCTACAACAGAACTTTTAAGAAAATTAGTTTTTTGACACACGAGTATAAAACGAATGCTTGAAAAAGCCTACCATCGTCAATAAATTGGTGTCAGTACGAATAAGCCATCGCAACCGGGGCAAAACAAACCCTAATAACGGGAAACCAACGTAATAGTAACATCACAAGTAAGACTGGTACTAAGTTTCATCCGGTTCAATCTTTAATTCTCTTCACCTAGGTAACGCACGACTTACGCGTATTCCAAGTGATTATAGGCTCACAGTACCCGCTTACTATCTGGTATAGTCATTTGCCATCTTTCTTCTTGTATATTTTTTATACAACAAAGGTGGCAAACAAGCATACGGCCCACCTGATGGTAAGTGGTCACCGTAGCCTGTAGACGCCTGCAACACCAAAAACATCACTTGCGCGTTGCCGATCCTTTAGGAAAGAAAGTGGAAAGGAGAAGGAGCAGGAAGGGGGAAAGAGGGTGATCGAGCCTCCGGCGCTCTCACTCACCGAGCGAAACACACAGTAGGAATACTGCTATTTCACGTCGATATTCTGTGAGAGGGTAGTCCTTCCCCGGTCGAGCCGACTCATCCGTAGAGATATATAATACCCTCATTTCACCAGCAACTATTATAGAACCCACGTATCAGAGTGCGTGCCTATTGCCATCTACGTAGCACAGTTCTAAACTCCTTGCTGTTATTGAGAAATGCGGGCTGACAAATCCAATAACATTTTGCCCTTACCGTGAACTGCAGACTTCACTCAGATTCACTGTTGCTGCGCTAGTCATACAAATATGTAAAAATAGATTATAATATTTATTGTCATCCTTTGATAGGAGCTTACGTACGAGCGTGAGGTCTTCAGCCTTAAATAAATTGTGCAAAACAAAAACCAGTGACCACAGAATACAAATATGTTTTACTAGAGTCTGCCCGCGACTTTGCCTGCGTAGCTTTTCAAACATTATTTACGTGAAACACACTGAGTACGTGTGGTACACAACTCATTTTTATGGAACGAAATTAGGTGATATGAATATTTTAATATAAGCCCTTAGCTATCCAATTGCAAAAATCCCGTGTGAATCCCTTTCATGTTTTGCATGAAGAAATAAACAGACACGAAGACAAAACAGCATATGATTGACTTCAAAACTGCTAATTTGTAAACTTGACTATAAAAAAATATTTTATTAACAGCTTCTTTATATTTATATAAAATACTAGTTTTTGCCTGCGGCTTTGCCGGGATAAATCTCATAGATGCGCGTACCGGATTAAAACTTACCTTACTTATAAATCAGGACACGATCTATCTGTGTCTTAAGTTTCATCTAAATCCATTAAATAGTTTACTTAGATAGAGTAACAAATATACAAACATCATCACAAACCATCAAGTTAAAAAATTAAAAATTTATAGTATTAGAAAGATTCAATTCGTTTTATTCGTTTTATGGCGCAGCGGCTAAGGAACGGATACAAGTCAACAAGTACCTATCGGTTCGAACCCAAGTTCATAGGAATTCTTTTTGTGGTTTTCCTGGACGTTTTTAGCCACATGACAACAAGTCTCTAACAGATTGGATATAATTGCTATAACTTACATAATATTATAAATAAGTAGTATATTGTACAACAGTCTGAGAAAGTCTTGAAAGAGCTTCGATAACATTACACTTGCTTAAGGCAAAATGTCATTACAAAGATCGCCTCCGTCTAAGAAGAATTTACCCGCCCCTACAAATTTGCATTCAGCGCTCTCTGATCCGACACTGAATTCTCAATCACTAGAAGTCGGCATAAAAGATATCTTTGTTAACGTCGGTCGTAGAACGCGGCGTAGACTGGACGAGGAGTCATACGAGCAAAATATTTCGAGTAACTCATCACTTTTGTCTGAAATTTCTAAACTATTCTCAGACTTTGAAGGCAAACAAGATCGGAAATTAGATAATATAAATACTACAATGATGGATATATTACAACAGAACTCAAAAATACAAGAATCATCACGTTTTTTTCGCAAAAGTACGACGAACTATTGGAGCGTTTGGACTCTACGGACCGTGAAAACTTTTCGCTCAAACAACAAATTATTTCTTTGGAATCCAAAATTGAATATATGGAACGAAACTCCCGGTCCGCCATGATCGAGATAAACAATCTCCCCACTATTTTCCCTGAAAACAAAGAAACACTAACCGAGAAGTTGATCTCAGTCGGTACAGCTATCGATCTACCAATAAAGACTGTGGACCTTAGAAACATATACAGAATGAAGCCAAAGAAAGATTCCTCTCGTCCTGGTTCTGTAGTTGCTGAATTCCATTCTTCCACGATGAGAGATCAAGTTTTAAAAAGTGTACGGCTCTATAATAAACAAAATGGGAATTCCAAGATATCTACAGCTACGTTACAGTTACCTGGCCCGGCGACTCCGATATACATTACAGAGTCTCTTACTTCTTACAGCAAGCATATATATTATTTAGCGCGTAAACTCCAAAAAGAGGATAAGTGTGATAGCTGCTGGACGAACTACGGAAAAATCTACGTCAAGAAAACTGCAGGTTCGATCCCATTTTGTGTTAACTCTGAGAAAGACTTATCTACATTTTTAAAAGTTGTCATATGACTAGAATATCTTTTAGATTTGTTATACCTAAGTTTTTACTATAGTTTCTGCCCTCATTATTATTTTATAATCTATTACTTTATTCTACTTGTGATTCACATGATTATACTCCACACACACAAATATACATATACAATCACCACTCCTATACAAATAAACATGTCTAAAGAAGCGTCCAACGACATTAGTACAATATATCTAAGCAAAGTGAAATATATTCCAATCAATCTGTGCCCATATATTACATACTGCCATTACTTAAAATTCGTAACTACTCGCGATCATCACATAGCCGCCGTAGTGTTTATATTGAAAGTTTTAAACATGACGTTATATAAACTTTGTTTTGTAAATTCGATAATGTAAATTATATACATAATGACTTAGACCATCTTTCGGTAGCTGAGTCGTCGACATGTATCATAGAAGACTGTGAATTGATTAATAGAACTCACGTAAATACTTTCTCACTTTTGTGTCAGAATATCAGAAGTATTAACAAAAATTTCGACGGCTTAACTGCTCTTCTTGAACGAAGTAAGACATCATGGGACTTAATTATTCTTACTGAATGTTGGCTTTTAAACTCTTTGCTGATACCGATAATTCCAGGCTACACTTCTGTCAGCACCATTCGCCACCGCACTCAAAATGAAGGTGTTACAATATACTACCGCCACTTTCCTCAAATTACTGTTGCAGAACCCTTTTTATCGGATGCCAACTGTTTAACCCTAACTTTAAATAAAGACATTGCTGTTATTGCCATCTATCGCCCCCCTGCCAATAGAAATCTCACTCCGTTTCTTAATTCATTAAATGAGTTATTAAAATCGTTCTCATCCTACACGAACATTATCCTAACAGGCGATATTAACATTGATATCTCTCATAACAATAACGACCTGAACGCGATAGATTACCTAACTATGTTGGCCTACCACGGGATGCTACCTGCACATTCCATAGCCACACGTAACAATCGCACCTGCATTGATCATCTTATCCTAAAAACTAAAAGAAAGGCGTTTTGCTACATTGCCAACACCTCGCTTACCGACCATGATACGGTATTATTATTTCTTCACTCCTACAACATTAATAAAGATTGTCGATGTAAAAATAAAACTATTAAATCACTCGATTATAATAAAATTGAGCTGGATCTTCGTCAAATGGACTTTACTCTATTATATAATATTCCTTGCGTAAATGAAGCCACCAACTATTTCATTAATACTCTGAATAGAACTATATCTACCAACTCATCGTTAAAAATAATACCTAATCGACGGAGACTAAAAAAGCCTTGGATGACACCAGGACTTTTAAAATGCTTACGTAACAGAGATCATTTACATTTGAAACTAAAGAAAACACCAGATAGCGAGATCCTGCTATTAACATATAAAAGATATCGCAATTATTGTACAATGCTATTAAAAACACATAAACGTGACTTTGAAAAAGGTTTGATAAACGGTGCACAGAAGAATAGTAAAAAACTCTGGCAAGCCATTAAAACCATTACGTATACGACACAAAACACATTGGCAAGCGAGCTTCTTTCACCGTCTGAGCCAGAGCGCTCTGTTAACGACATAAACTTTTATTTTGCTAACATTGGGCGCTCTCTAGCCGAAAATATAGTGGTTTCCACCACAGAGAATTTACAAGCTACTCAGCGTACACACCATAATTCTTTTGTAATGCTCGGTACAGACGAAACCGAAGTGGAGCTACTGATATCCAACCTCAAAAGTGATTGTGCAGTAGGCGCTGATAATATCTCGGGCACTTTCCTTAAAAAATTTAGTGACATTCTGACTCCGACTATCACATTTATTTGTAATCTGGCACTCCGCACCGGAATTTTTCCAGACGCGTTTAAACTTGCAATAGTCCATCCTGTCTACAAGTCAGGAGACAGAGATCTTGCGAACAACTATAGACCTATTTCTATCTTGCCTACACTTTCGAAAATACTTGAAAGACTTGTGAATAGCAGACTGATAAAATACTTAGAGCAAAATAAATTACTCTCTGCATCACAATACGGCTTTCGGTCTGGTATTTCCACAAGTACAGCTGTTCTCGACTTAACAAATCATATTATTGCTAATTTAGACCAAAAACAAAAAGTCATTGGCGTATTTCTAGATTTAGCCAAAGCGTTCGACACGATCTCTGTCTCCATACTTGTTGATAAGCTTGACAAAATCGGAATAAGAGGGCAGCAGCTTTCTCTATTTAAGAGTTATCTTAGTGGTAGGCGACAATGTTTGAAGATCGGTGATTAGGTGAGTGACGAGCTGTCTTTATCCTACGGGGTGCCCCAAGGCAGTATTATCGGTCCTACTCTGTTCCTAATTTATATAAACAACCTTTGCAATCTTAAGCTCTTAAATTGCTCTATTTTCACATATGCCGATGATACTGCCTTAATATTTCATGGTCCATCATGGGAGTTAGCATTTAAACACGCACAGGTAGGTCTCAACTCAGTTACTAATTGGTTGGCTCAAAATTTGCTTACATTAAATGTTACCAAAACCGAATACCTTACATTCTCACTGTCATCTCCGGGTAAACTTCGATCTGCCTCTTACACGCTGATTGCTCACTCTTGCAATTTACCATCACAATCACGCTGCATCTGCCCTAACCTTACTAGAACGAACTGTATTAAATATCTGGGCGTACAGATTGACGATACCCTTACATACCATTTTCACATTGACTCACTAGCCTCTAGATTGCGAAAGTTGATCTTTGTCTTTAAGGGTCTCCGCCATATCGCAGATACTAAGATTCTAAGAATGGTATTTTTGGCACTCTGTCAATCACTGACACAATATTGTATAGTGGCCTGGGGAGGATCCTCGAAAACCAACTTATTGAAACTGGAACGCGCACAGAGAGCACTTTTAAAGATTGGATGGAAGTTACCTTTCCGATTGCCCACCACCGAACTCTACAAAACCTGTAATGTACTTTCAGTTCGTCAATCGTTTCTACTTAATCTCATTTTAACAACACATGCACATACTCCCTACGAACCATCTAAATTTGCGACTATTCGCCGTAAACATAATGTTTGCCAGTCGGTGTCGGCCAGTTCTAGTTTGGCGCAACGAAACTACTACTTCCTCAGTAGCTACGTCTACAATAATATAAATAAGATATTGTGTATATATTCAATGTGTAGAACGAAATGTAAAAAAGTAGTTACAGGTTGGTTACATAGTTTGAGTTATGAGGAGACTGAAAATCTCATGGTCCCTATAAAATAAGGATATAAAAATATATATATATATTTAGACATATATAGAATAAAAAATACAACATACATAGACATAAACACCGGCACTTACACACACACACACACACACACACACACACACACACACACACACACACACACACACACACACACACACACACACACACACACACACACACATACACACTTTTAAACACCATCTGCATGCCGCCTTTTTTGTTTCTATATTTTGGTACTTAAATATCTGATTTTCTTAACTATAGTTATCAGTACATTGTTCATACAACCTTAGCCACATTAAATATTGTTAGTAATGTCTATATAATAGGGAGAGGGCCTGGAGATTTGTCATACAGGTCTTGAATCTAGTACAGACTCCAGCTCTCTCAAAGGATAAATTCATCTTGTAACGAATGTATTCATATGTATGTACCTTTGAGAGAAAATAAAACATATATTATTATTATTATTATTATTATTATTGCCCCATCAATTAGAAAGGATTATTATGAGTAATCACATTTTAAATACAGTCTACGGCTTGTATGCATTAGCTGGGGAAACTAATATATGCGACACATTTATATGTAATGGTTTTAATAGGCTGTGGTTAAAGGGAACTTAATTTAATTTGCACTGAGTAACCGTGCAGGTGCTATTTTGTACTGCTAAAGTGGTACATGGGTAAACATGGATAGTAATTTAACTACCTATAGCAGACAGAACAAGGAGTTTGCTTCTCTTTAAAATTGCAGCTGGCGTTATCTTTTTAGAATAAACGAAAATTATAATAATAATAATCATATTCTATCACATACGCACAACACCGTCTAGCCCAAACTAAGCAGAGCTTGTACTATGGTTACTAGACAATGGATAAACATACATATAGACCAACAGACTGCGATACAGAGGGTCTCGGGTTCGAACCCACGTCACTGACTTTCGGAAATTATATGACTTTTCGAAATTATGTGCGTATTGATTGACAATTATCGCCTGCTCCGTGCCTCGGAGAGCACGTTAAGCCGTCGGTCCCGGCTGCCAAGAACATCTATGGTAGTTGTTATTGGGAAGTCAGTGCCTTATAATATCCTGAGACTAGTCTAGCCTTAGGGTATCGTTAGCCTTCGGGTTGCGGTGGTCAGGTGGCAGCCGCTCCATGTAAAAACTGATATCCAGTCAAATTCGGTCAGACCAAAAAAGCCGACCCCAAGTGACTTGGGAATAATAAAGGCTAGGGAGAAGAAGATATGTATTATACATAGAAACACCCAGACCAAGACAAACATCTATGTTCATGCACACAAATGTTTGACTTGAGCGGGAATCGAACCCGCGACCTCGGGCGTGGCAGTCGGTTACACTAACCACTACGCCATCGAGGCCGTCAAAGTTTAGTATAACTTTAGAAATGTATAATATTGTCTTACGTTTACGAGAATTGTTATACATTGAAATTAAACTACTGCTGATGAAAAGCAACCGAAACGTTGGGAAAAGTGTAAACCTAAATCTAAGTAGTATAATAATTATAATTGATATAGTTTCAATAGTAGTTTAATAGTTTTAAAATTATGTTATAATGGTGTTTTAAACTGAATAACGCGATATATGCCGGCTAAAGTAATTTGATTTTAATTTAGAAAGTTTTAGTGATTTATAATCTACCGGAGTATTGCGCAAAAAGCATTTGCGTTTACTGATAGTTTTGTAACAAAATGTCAATTATTTTGCTGCATATCTTTTGTATTGATGGGTGCTTATCGATTAAAACTCAATCTATTTGACCCTTTAACAAAATCGAAATATTTGAAACTGATAAAATTTATTCCAATGCATTAAATCCTGATCTTGATTTATCAACAATTCATCCTGTATTAATAATTAAGTTTCATTTATTTCAATTTATTCGAAATATATTGTGTGAAGTGACAATTCGCTATTTCTTTTTAATTTTATTTTCCAAATACTTAATAAAGAAATTGCTTTTTGCAATCAGGCCTTTTATAATATCATTGACTGTGTGTATGTAAACTGAAACTAATTGGTGTTCAATAAAAAATATTTTTATGTTATGTTAGTAAGCAAAATTAAACTGTTCTACTGCTGGGCACGGGCCAGTAGTGGAACACTTCACATATCTTCGAGAACATTATGAAGAAGTCTTAGATATGCAGATTTCCTCACCATGTTTTCCTTCTACTACATTTTGTCCAAGGGTCTCCCATTAGGCTGTCGCATGAATTGCTGTATGAATATATGAATAAAATGAATGCAATAAGTAGGTATAGATCACAAAAAATTAAATTATCATAAAATGAAACACCTGTAAATCAGAAAAATAAATTATAGTAACATGAATTTAACACCTGTGAATCACAAAAAACCTGTAGTTTTGACAGCACTGTCAACTAGACATTTCCAACAATACATCAAAATAAATTAATTCGATAACCTGTTTACAGCGACTGCATATGAAGATTATCAAATAGATTTTTGTAAGTTTTATGGCGCATTAACGGACCACAGTATAAAAAATCGTGTACATTTTATAATGGTTTATGTATGTACTTCTATGACATCAATCGCATCTATAAATGTAGATGCCGTATACATCTACACATCTTATTTTATCTATGAATTCAGAATGCAGGCTACTGACACCATTCATTTGTTTATGTCAATTTTTAAGTATTTAGGAAAAACGCACATTATACATTTTCTTTTTATATACCGCGTTATGCTTTGTCCAGCCCGTTATTCTCTTTTTTGTCAGCTTTAGCAATGATGTCGATATAACGTTGTACTGGTGCCTAGCAATTTATATTTTATACAAAACTAGAGACCAGGCCCGGTCATCACAAGTGAAGTAAAAAGCCTTAAAAAAGTTTAAGTGTATACACCTAAACTTTTCTCATAAATCCTTATTCATGAGGTAAGTTTAGGTGTATAATTTGTAAGACAGAATGCTGCCTATTGGTGAAAACCGCATGATAATCTGTTCAGTAGTTTTTGAGTTTATCGTGAACAGGCAGACAGACGCCACGGGGGACGTTATTTTATAATATGTAGTGATTATACGATTTAATAAGCATTACCTCTTTACAAATTAAAATCAATTTTAGAGATGTAGTATAAAAAGCAAATAATGTCAAAAATGGAGTATAATGTTGATGATCCGCTTAATGCTATACTCACGACAATTAATATTGTCTATCTGATTAGACATATCGTCATCCTATCTTTATTAATTATAAATACATAAATATCGGCTTATTAGACCAATCAAATTCAACTAAATCCGTATGGATAACAATATTCTTAGGTTATTACCTTAAAAAAACAATAATGTTTGTTTAGGGAATGGTCATTTACATAAGAAATCATTAGCTGATACAAAATAAATTTGTGTAAATTATTTATTTTACCCTTACATAATGTTTTGTAATCATTATAATCTGCTCATACCTTTACTAATTTATCTTAAACATATTCTAATTACATTTAACATCTCAAATTAATAAAAGATATCAAAAGTCAAAAGCCGCAATTCTATTCACAAAAAATCTTAAACAAAAACGGACCCATTATACGTCCCTGTGGAACACCCGCCTTACCACTAACACATTCGACCTGTCGTAAACGCAATGCCGCTACTTAAAAACGATTCCGAAATCTGTAGCTAATATAAAATACAGGATTCACCTGCCAATAACGTTTCTTTGTCCAGTAGACGTTGTATGAGAAAAAGTACATTTTACATCAGTTCATCGAATCGAAGCCATAGGAACACCGAATGAACTTTGTCACAGCGAAAACGACGTCCAACCTAATTTTAACCTTGTATTATAAGGGATAAAGACCGCAATACGCTTTTTAGGCATTGAAACAATTTTGCAGAAGCATAACATTGATGAATCTCCAGCCGTTTTAGGAACAGTCGAAACTGACATAAACATGAAGCAAAATTAACATTTCAAATAAGAAGACATTGTTGTCAACCAAAGGCAAGAAAAACGTCGGAATAAAATCAACCTGTTCACAAAAGTTGCATTTTGTATTCATTTCGAAAAAAAATATGTTATCCATGTTTCGTATGAAAAAATGATCGAATTTTAAAAACTGATTTGGGTGTCCTGTTTTCTGAGTTCCGTTAGGCATTTCGTTTATTACGGTAGTTTAAAAAGTCCCATGATACTATTTTAAATAGAAATTAAACCTAATTATTGTAGTTATACGAGTATATCAAATGATTAACCTAACATACAATTAATATAATAACATCATTTTATTTTAGCTTACCGGTCCAGTGGATTCAAATGCGATTGTTGATAATATTTATGGCTGTTGAATTAGTATACGCATTGAAAATATATGGTTAAAATGTATATTTTGATGATATCATATCATCAATTGGTTGTGTTCCGTTACAAGAATAGATATGAGTAAGTACAAAAATAAAAAGACATGAAGAATCGAAACAATAATTAAAATTATATATAAATCATTTTTAGAATTATAAATACTCTATCTTCCGTTAGATATACCGGCAAGACCAGTTATGTGATGCTATCAATCACGATCTGTTTTAATTAGAATACTATATTAATGTCCTTACTTAGCATGACCTCATTTAAATAATCAAACATAAATTTTTTTGGTTACGTTTGTCGTGTTATAGGCATGAACGCCGAAGAACATAGACTTAAGTATGCATGTAAATGATTATAAGAGCATAAGGTGACATAAGAATCTTGAGACAGCAATATTATAGATAGAGATTATCACTGCGAAAACAGGTGCTATTGGAGACAAATGGAAAATATGCTAGGCAGATTCGGGATGTCCAATCCCGAATTATTCAGGGTGGTGATGATAATGTTGAAGAACGCTGAGTCGATTTACACTATTTTGTTTTAATAATGAACTTGTGAAAATGGACAAGTTTACTAATTTTGTTTGCGCAGGTAGTTTTTGTTTTTATCGTGACACAGCAAAGTGATTGTAACGGACCTAATGGAATGCCCAATTACAGTCCAGAGATAGTGACGACGAGGAGAAGATAGATGTCTTCTAGCCGTCCTCAGTGTCAAGCCGTTTTGACCAGATGCTTCTTCACACTACGTTTGAAGGACCCAATGTCATAGAAGGGAGGGAACACATGAGCCGGAAGTGCATGTGTTATACATATTTTGTACCAGGACTAATATATATAGCATACAGAAACCAATATTTAATCTTACTGCCACTAGCCAGCGATACTTACTGCCATTAGCCAGCGATACTTCAAATAGTATATATAATTTTTTTCATAATTGTATTTCTAAAACTACGGGATTATGTAATTAGTTTATCCCAAATGGACGCAGATGAACGCATCGTACCTGTGTTCCTTGACCGCACGGTAGCTATGATCCGCGCGGGTCTCCTGCAAATTGCCAGGCTTGACTGCGTATTAGAAAATTAAAAAATGTATTGATAAAAGATTAAGGTACTTATTTACTGATATCCTTACTACCTACATCGTGGTCTGTAGGCATAACATAAAACGTAAATACCAAAGTTTCAGACTCACTATTCGTACAGTGAAGCACATTTATTGCGAAATTCTTGATTCTCCTAAAAAAAAATTACATGAAGCAGTCCGAGCAACGGTGTAATGCCATCTTGAAAGAAAGACATCCAAAGAATCATTTTTGCAGTTCTTTTACCCGAACTTTTGGATAGATATTTTTACGGTAGAACTAATGATTTAGCTCTTTCAATCATACAGGTGATTAAATTGACAACATGTTTAGTATATGTACAATCATATTTTATGTTCCAAATATTTTATTTTCAGAAACACGACATAATAGAACTATGTACATTTGCGACGTACTTTGTATCCTAAAATGATGTCTATTACATCTATAAAAATAACAGGCTTGTTTATGAACTATCCCACGGCCAAGTGCGAGCCTCCTCTTACTTTAAGTAACTACGCTGACCTAGTTACCTATAGTGCTACCATGAGCAAATTTTCAAACTCCGCACATCTTTATATTGTGTTTTGTGAATATTGCTTTTTCTATCGTTAAAGAGGGCATGCGATAATTAACTGTTAAATATGATGAACATAGTTTTGAAATTAAACACTTTATACGGATTTTATCGCGTTGTTTATTTTACTTTAAACACTGTTATTACATAATTTTGAAAACTCTAACACTACTATTATTGAATTTTACTACTATTTAAGCGATGATACGATGACTGCATAGATGTCGTAGTGGGTTGTGGTTTCCTTCCCACTGCCACTACTGATGTGACAGAGTTGTGTGTTTGAATCTCACAACTTCAAGGGATAAAAATATGCGTAGTCCACAAATTGTTGTTCCGAGTCTGGGAGTTCTTTATGTTCATTATTTGAAGGTTTGTAGAGCCCACTGCGATTCAGGATATATTCTCAGTGCGCGAGTTACATAAGGCAGAGGTTTGCGCCGTAAGATTGAATTAAGGATCTTTAATATGGCAGTTAAACGATCATCCTAAAAGTCAATCGCTGCTTTTCGCCCTTTGCAATACTTTCTGATAAATGTATTATGTATATAAATTAGTATAATGAGCTGATTTTTTTTTAACTTAACAAGATAATTAAATAAAAAATTATCTTAACAAATATAATACAGGTGAGTTTCTTTGTTTGTTTGTTACGCATTCACTTCTAGCTTCTCAACCAGTCATCATGAAATTTAGCATACACGTTGTCAAGGTGTAGACTGTGCCCGGGGATCAAAATTTATTGATAAAATCAAGATTAACGCAAAGATCTTGTATTACTATAAAAATAATATTCAATGTTTAGTAAACTAAATTGGTCTATTCATAAGTAGAGGTTACAATTACTTACATAGGTAACTAGTTTGAGACCGCGGCTTTATCTCGGGTGGATCTCTGGAACGCAAACCGGGATAAAAAAGTATCCTATATATCCTATTAATCCAGGACATTATCTATCAGTGTGCCAAGTTTCTTGCAAATCCGTTAAGCGGTTTAGGAGTGATTTAGTAATAATCATCCAAACATCTTCAAAAACTTTACGATATTTCTGGGATCATACAATAGTCATTTAAATATGGATTAATTGGAAATCTGTGGGATTGCGTCGTTATTCCATTTCGATCGACAGACAGGGCTAATTATTTTTGGATTAATCTAATAGGAAATATTCAATAGCAGCTCGTAGTCAAGCATCGTTTGTAGCGGGATTTCAAAACTTTGGTGATGAAATGTTGGTGTAACACACTAATACCAGACCTTTGGTTTATCCCAAACTATGTGAGTTTCAAATGCATACCTACTACATAGGCAAAGCCTTCAGCCATCTTTAGAAAATCCAATCATACACTTGCCTAGTCCTAGAATGAAACTTATGTATAATTGTCGCGATTACGCTTACGATAACATCAATGGGCTAACGAAGTGGACAATTTATGTTTATTAATTGAGTAATCAAATTATTGTTAATTATGGCATTAAATTTAAATACAAAATATGAATATCCATAATTCGTGATAGCTATAATTATAAGGCATAGCGCATACAAGTGACTTTTGTCACCGTGAATGTCTTGTCACTATTCATGTTTATGGCGACGGCAGAAAGCTCCATAATCGATTTAATGTGCGTGTACCAATATATTGGCCTTTAAAATAACAAATAACCACTGTTACATCAATGAGCTAAGAAGGCAACAAATATCGCTAAATGTATACCTCAGACATTATATCCTCCAAACCGAATTTCGGTCACAGTGGACAGTCTTAACAAACATCAGTATAATACACTAATCAGATATATTATAGTATACATGTGTGTGTACTATAATAATATATCTGATTGCTAGTGTGCCCGATTGCTACTGCGCAAACTTAAGTACATTTCCTATATCCTCACTCCACACGAAATATAATATAAAGTCCATATTTAATAGTAAATACGTGTCCTTATAATATTTAACAAAGCTATTCTGGTGACAAAAAGACGTGCATGAGCATGTTTAATACCTAAGTTGCTGCTTATTACCTGACCACACGAAATTCGAATAAAGTGTTTCATTTTAAATGTGTGTGATGAAGTAACCACGGTGACAAAGAAGGCACGGTGACAAAAAAATATCCGTGTGCATTATGCTTAAGGCTTACAAATTTGATCAGTAAATGTGCATAAATTGCAGCAGGTTCTGGACATTCTGCGTGTGAGGCTAACGACGGGTTATGACGTCATTTAATCTCGACATTATCATAATTACTACAAGCTTCTGCGTATTTGTCATCATTAATTACTGTCATATTGAGCTGAGGACAGCTTTTGTAAGGAACGAAGCACACTGATCATGAATTTGCTTATATGTTTCTTGTAAAGAACGTATACAGGCCTTTTTTATTCATTCCTAAAAACAAAACATTCAACTACCTAACTAAATACTTTATGGTTCCGCATGCGGTGACAAACGCAGTTTAGGTAGATCTTTCTTTGGCCATAGGTAACAAAGTATTGTTTGTCCGCGCCTGCAGCACCAACACAATTAAACTAAATGCTTTATGCATCTAGTTTAATTAATTTGAATATACATATGTAGGTAGTTCTTTCATTATTTGATAAACTAAGCTTACAAAACAATGCATTAATCAGTCGAATTTTATATAGATATGATATGATACTTGTTTTTCTCTTTTCAGTTCATTACTTTTAAGCAATCGGTTTTTTGTTTTTATAATAATAATTTTATTTCAGACTTCTTAATTTTATTAACCGACAAGTTCTTCAAATATCAATTTGGTACAGGCAATTTCATTCCTGACTTGAATACATTCTTGCTAGAAAATTATACTTCGGGCGTCCCGATATAAACTGGTACGCTTTTTGACAATTTGTGTTATAACAGTAATATAAACGTGATTTGATACCCATATTGCTAAGTTAAGAAAAAAACAAACAACCCGTTCTTTTTTCATTTGCGAGCGCCATTTTGACATTTTATATAGCCTATGTCACTACCACAATTCTGAAGAATTCAACGACACCTCATATGTTAAAAATCCAGCCATTTGGGCTGTGCCAAAGAAATGGACATATGTATATACATACGTTCGAAAAACATTACCCTCCTTCTGACGCAGTCGGGTAAAAAGAGGAACCGAATTTTCCCAGTACAATCGATATGATCACGCGTTTATCTCCCCGATAGTTCAGGTAGTGAGATATTACCTGTACATTACACTTACTATGATATTAGATTACCTATAATGCCATGCCTACTACCGTTTACCATCCCGTATTGCTACTAAGAATTTCCTGACACAAAAACCCAGTATCATATTATAAAAAATATTAATCGCTTCAAAGTGAATCCTGCGCACGGCTTAATCATTTGTGCGAACTACACCACCCATTTACAAGAACTGTACTTTGTTGAAGTAGAGCATATTTGCGTACAAGCTACGTAGGGGCAAACTTAACAGCACTTTTGCCGCCTCGCAAATAGCTCGTAAAATTTAATGACATTCCGCCGAGCTCTGGTCGCGAGAAACGCAATTTTTGCGATACCAGCGATCAACTCTTTATAAATTTAAGTCTGGAATTCTTTAGCCTGATATGTAATATAAAATATATTATTTTTATTTTGTTACTATACCATTTTGCAACTTTGTTGCCTGAAAGGCGGCAAAATAAATAATAGGCAGGCGTAATGATCTGGCAAACGTGAGCATATCTACCGATAAGATTATCGCATCATATAAAATGTTATGAGGTTCGGAAATTCCAGTGCGTTTTAAAAAGAGTGCCTCTGATTTTCATGCAAGTCTGCCTAGATCCTTTTTCTTGAAACTGGCCACAAAATTAATTATAAATTAAGTAAATCACTTTGACGTATTATATACCTAATTATACTATATACCTATTTCTCGTCATGAATTATAATATCATGTAACGCGAAAGATTTAAAGTTATCATCGCCAACGTGGTTTTTTTAAGTAGCAGTGCGATGTTTGGGATGTTCGCTAAAATAAAATTAAGACTATGACCAGAAATTATGGAAACATTTGGATACCTTTTCTTCCAGTAACTATTTCCGTGGAATTCATTTACTGGGAGAAAATAGTTTATTATAGACATACCTCTATAATAAAATTGTCGAAAAAGTTCTATAGAATTGGTAACAGGTGCTAAAACGATGGTAATTGTAATATACGGTAACCACAAATTTGACTTATACAATAGACTCCTATTACTAAAAAATGTGGATATTTTCCTTATCCTTAGACGCAGGGCCGATCTAGAAATCTTAAATACATTGGATAATTTAAATAAATTATTGTCACATAATTATTCAATAGATACTACAATAGATACTGGCGCTTAAACAGCAGGTTTAAATTTTCTATCTGTTTGTCCGTGTGACTATTAAATTTAAAAGGATTTCATAAAATCACACTAAAATACAACTTATTTAGTCGCTATTAATTTAGTGAAATTTCAGAATTTCAATATACGCAATATATTTCAATATTAACCAATGTCAAAATACAGCTTGGCTTGGTGCTTGTGTACGATGCAAGTAGCTGGAGCGTGATACTTGCGTATGCTACTGGTGGTGGCTACATTTCAATACGAATAACGTGCAGGCTACATATTCAAGTCGGTTACGTATACGATGCAAGCAATCTTATACCGGCTTATCATAAAGGGAATATCTAACGATATCGTTATTTTTATAGATTCGACCTTATAAAATCAAAGTGACCTAAAGGACACCGATCATCAATCACTATTCTGACAGGGTATTGCCTAATTAAACTTATAATTATTAAGCAATTAATAAACTATCGAAATATTCTGCTAGCTATGATGATTATTGTGTTTACGTAAAGCAATTATATTTTTAAATATAAATCAGAATTTATCCAAGAAAGAAGTCATAGACGAACCTAGTTCATGGTACAAATGAACTTTAACTTTTTATACAAACAATTGATTTCATCTAAATATTCACCATAATGCTTTGATAATATTATTATCACCTCGCATCTAATTTTTATTATAATTATATTTATATCACTGTCGCCAGATAAGAGGTATCGATCATCTTAATTTTTATTCTTTTTTTTATATGACTAATTTATTGGATTAATCTCATTATCACCTTTTGAAAGATGTATATTATAATACACATACACACGTTATTCTGTGGTTTTGCCTTCAAAGTCTATTGAAAATCTAAATATTCAAATAATAAGAGGAAACTTCGTACCTCTTTTTAAGCTTATTGCGCACACGGGAGAGTTTTGCATACTTCAAGTTTATATAAGAAGAAGGCAATCAATAAGCTAAGAGTTATAAAGAAAAATGAGCTGTGATAAATTTTTTACCTCATCTACATATAAAGAAACATTAACAGTTAAATTTCTATCACTAGTAAGAAGAAAACCAGAAAGCTAACATTTATAAAGAAACATAATTACTGTCAAATTCCAATGATGAAATGATTGAAATTTTTCTTAATAATTTTTACGCTTCTGGCCTATTGTTGAAACGCTAAATACATCGAAGTGTATTTTTATTTATCGGCTTCAATATAAACATAGATAAGTATTACCAGAGTTTTTATACTTTTGGTTAAGATATACCAAGTTGTACTTTGTACAAACCCATTTTCTTAAAATTTCAAGTAAAACGTGCAAAAGAAAGAACAAGCAAACCTAAAAGGACAAACAAACCTAACACAATATAAAGTGGAATTCAGTTAGAAAAATATTGTTCAGATAGAAGTAGAAGATAATATCTTACATATTTTTAACATCGCATCGCAGCGTTAATGGAACATTGGCCGAAGTAAATTGTCCTGTAATTATTTTAAACGTTTTAACTTAATTTTAAGGTAAAACGGAATGCATATTTTTATCGTTACTTCAACAAGAATTATAAAAGAATAGAACGTTATGCTTCAGACGTATTACTTTAAATGTGAACTTGATATAAGGCTTGTATTTTCTCAAATAAAAAGTCAGACATTTCTTGAAGCTACGTTTTGTTTGCTATGTTTATGTGTCATGTGATAGAAGAAGAGACTTTTATCGTCTGCCAAGCAGAGTTATTTTAACGGCTGTCTAAATGACTACACTCCGCCTGATGGTAAGCAGTTGGGTAGTCCACGAGCAGAGCCCTCCTCACGTGAAGTGGTGCCGAGGTCTCTACTTAAGGATGTGGTCAAATTCTTTGTAACTACGAAAATTATATAAATAAAATAATTTGAAGGCCGTTGAAAGCTGGCTGGTACTAAGTACTAGTCTAGGAAGATATTTGTCTTCGTATTGTATGTCAATTTCTCTATTGGATGGCGTAGTAGTTTATGTGGTCACTGCTATCATAGTTGTCCCGAGTCTGATGTTTGTAAAACTCCCCGGGACGCAAAATTTATACCTAATAGAAGATATCTTTACAAAGAAATAAGTCATTTAATCGCCTGTCTTGCTTGACAGAGTCGGTGCTTTATATTCACCGTGTGAATCAACATAAATAATTGATAGCGCAATGATCATAAATTAGTCTTCTTACTAGTCGCCAAGAGTTGCGAGCTCCAATCCGAAATGGGTCACACACTGGTATAATCAACATATACTAGTTTTAAGTTTAATCTGTAGTGAAGTCTATTGATTCGATGTTCACCGAAGTAATTTTCTGGATGATATTACCAAATAGTATAAAGAAGTCAAGAGATTCTTAATAAGAAAGTTATACGTGTTCTGGGATTACATAAGTAAAATATATTGTTGTTTTGTTTGTTTGTTACGTCTTGACGCATTATCTTATCTTATCTTATTCGGGGGCCAGTCAGTGTAGACCGGCGACACTTCGACCCAGTGGGATCTTTGTATCGGCCCCGAGATCTATCCCTGAGCTATCTCCCTATAAATGTACTGCATTAGTCGCTGTGTACACTTCAGAGGGAGAAGCCTGAAATCTTCAAGGTTTCAATCATCAGACCCATCTTTAGTCCAGCCAACGCGTCATATTCACACAGTAGGTGTGACATGGACTCGTCCTGTTCACCACAGGCTCTGCAGATCGAATTGTTCGATAATCTCAATCTGCACAGGAAGTCGTCGGTGCCAAAATGACCAGTGAACGCTCCTGTGAGCAGGCGTATTTGGCCCTTGTTGTACCCGCAGAATTTCCGGATGAAGCCCGTGGATCTGTTTGCAATGAATTTCTTGGAGTTTACCAGACCCCTACCTAAGAGCCAACCACTCTAGCCTTTGTTTATCATTGCCATGTGCATTCAAAGCTGCCTTGACGGTACTCTCAGAGAGTCCTACGACGAGCCTTTCGTCCCACAAATAGTTGCGCCGAGCCCTTCCTGGCTAATTCATCAGCCTCCTTATTACTCTGCACCCCTGCATACCCTGGAACCCACACCAGCCTGACTGTGTTTCACGCGTTAACTATTCGACTGATCATCAAGAAATTTCGCATGCACGTTATCAGGTGCACGAAAATTGACATAGGGTACCTTTTCTCAGAAAGTAGTAATTTTTTCGAGGGACACCTAGTATATTATAGTAATCTCATCAGTTATGACCTCTTAGCCAATTCAGAGGACGACAGACAATTTAATATTTCAGATATTATCTACATAATATCAAAGATACTACATAGTTTCACGTTTATATCCCTGAATAGGTTTATTGCACCGTCCTGTGGAAAAAATATGGTTTTAGACTTACTTTAGACTTTAACTATTGACATGTACCGAATGCAGTTTTAGACATTGCGATGCTGGTCAAGAATTTTCTTGATTGAAAAGGCAAATTACAGTTTGCTTGACCATAGAATAGAACTCGAGATTTCATGCATAAATAATCGAATAACAGAAGTTGCAAAATCAGGTGACTTCAAAATTTCTGATTACGCCACGAACCAAAATATTTAAATTCGCTCTGCTCTACAAAACATTTTGCAAATCTTGGTCCAGTTCTTGCAAAACATGTTGCACATGCTCATCTTTGTGGTTTTTAATGCAAAAATAATCACGTTTTTATGAAGACGTTTCCATAATTTTATCGATAATGTGTTATTATTGCGATTTTAATATAATTGGACAGTTTGAAGCTTATTACGTATTTTTACTTTTTGTGTATTGAGAGGATGGGCGATATTTAAACGCCTACATAATTTTTGATACCAGTTTTTTGTTTGATTCGTTTTATAGGTAAAGGACGCATACTTTATTCACTTAAACATTCGGTATTATAGAGGCTGTATGCCGATTTAGACATACATTATACGGTATATGGGCAAATAAAAATATTTGACAATTGAGGTTCGATGAAGATTTTTTTGCCTTACAAAAGGAAATATGACATCGCCGAACCAGTCAGCTTGTGACCACGGTCGGTGTTATTATTTACATTATTTATATTTTGCCAACTGTGTTCATAGATTCTACGTAACTGGGAACGAACATATTGCTTATACCAGGTAAATTTCTAAATGCCGTGATACTACACAACTCTTGAACTCCTCATGATCGGCAATAGGCTTTAATTAAATCACGAAAACAATAAGGCATTAGAACTTGTGTAACATTACGATGTATATAAATATTGTAAGGGCCCTTAATATGACACCCATCATGACCTAGTAACCCTACTTAATCTATACTAATATTATAAAGCTGAAGAGTTTGTTTGTTTGGTTGAACACGCTAATCTCAGGAACTACTGGTTCGAATTGAAAATTATTTTATTGTTGGATAGCTTATTTATCGAGGAAGGTTATAGGTTATATAGCATCACGCTACGACCCTCGGGGGCGGCGCAGTAATCATAAAGGCGGATGAAACCGCGGGCACTTCCGGTTTTTTATATTTCATTTTATATGCACAGTGCTACTAGGAGATTCTATAAGTCAGATATAATTAGTTTTGTGTAAAACTAGCCTACACCCGCAACGATGCTTTTTATTTTAATGTATTAGAAGTTGGTCTCGGTATTGATACTATCTTCGACTTTCAAAATAACTAACTGAAATATAACCAAGAAGGCATACGAAATAAATAGCCCAGTAATTAAAGTGCTTGGTAGTAAGTATTTGTTTAGACTGACTTGGTGGCGCAGCGGTAGGGAATGTAACTACTGAGCATTTGTTTGGCTCATGATCGTTTAAAGTGCTAGTGAGGTTTTCTTCCAAGGAAATCTCAGTAGAGTCTACAACCCACTATGACATAGTACCCAAAACTATAGTTCGTGAAATATCGGTATAATACACTAATGTACTGCCTCCCCTTTCGGGGATAGACGTTTGAGACTATGTATGTATGGTATTATTTAGGTCAGTTTTTTCACATTGAATAATATTTATACTAATAATAAATAGGTATGCAAAGGTTGTTGCAACAGTTGTTTGGAATTGAATAATACTTTCTTATAGATTGAGTGGTGCTTATGAACGAAAAAATACAGAAAAATTAAATCGCGAACGTAGATATTTAATAGGGAATATAGATACATTATTGATTTTTTTTGGAAATCTATTTATTCTTTATGATATAAATATGTATTTATATGTATTAATCGGTTTCGTGTTTATATTTTTATTTAAACAAACCCAATTTTATAAAGGTATACACGAGATTTTTTATGTTTCTTATATTATATATATATTTTTGGACGGGACCTTTGTTCGTTTCATTGGTGAATTGATTTAAATTTAAAAAAATTTTTTTTATTAAGGAAAATAACAGCTTAGATTTATATATTAAAAAAGTAATTACCTTTAATATAATATTATAATTTTAAATTGGTACCTCTGTTTGAAAATCGATTCATTTTCATTATATTTTTATTTTGTTGTTCAGATGTGACCTACTGGTTGTATTCTGTATTGTGTACTTGGAATTCTTACTAAAATTGCCTTGTTTTCTGTTTTTTATTTGTTCATTTTGTTAATGATTTTGCTAGGCAACATGGCCTTGTGTTGTGTTTTCCCATTAGTAAATATCATCATCATGTGGTTTGTAAAATAAGATTTCAAATAAATGTAATAGTACTTGCTCTGTGATAAGAATTACAAAAGGGTCTTTCTCAGAGCTCTTTTTCAAGTGTTTACATTATGAGTCATAGTTCGTAAGTTAATCAATTCTAACAGCTAACACTTTGCCTGCGATAAGATTGTTTACCAAACTATGTAACAAGATATTATTGTTAGCCACTTGGCTCACAAAGATCGCAGAATGAATGTGTAAACATACCCTTGTTTTTTGTTCGGCGTACGGGTCAACTACCTGACCCGAGTTTTTGTTTAGCTTGCAGTGTGTAAAATATGTATGGAGATGTTTGTTATTTCACTTGATTATTGTAACATAATGTGTTATTATGTAAATAATATAATAACTTTCGATAAAAATGCTTTTATTTTATTAATATGACGAAGTATTTACAAAAAAAAAAAAAAAGTAGCTCACCCTACTTTCAACTTCGAATCAATAACAGATTTCACAATAAAACTGTACTAAACTATAGATAATCAGATAGCTTATTTCATAACAATTTCAATGACATAGGTTTTGTCGAGCTGCGATGCGTAGTTTTAGAGATATCGTAGTTTTAATGAATGCGGAGAAATCGCACGATTTCGGCCGGGCGCGTTGTTACAGATGCGGGTAGTTTCGCAAAAGAGGCGTTACGGTTTAGGGGATAACTAAGAAATCTTACGTGATAGAAAAATAAAATACTGTATTTAGATTTAGCACTCCAAAATTATCTAAGATTACTCAAATGTATACATACATTTGAGTAAGACAACTTCCAAAAAGTTAATTTTGCATAACTGTGTAATTTTGACTAATTGTGTATTTATTCCAGTCTATATACTTTGAAAGTATGAGTGTGAATATTACTTGAGAGGTTAACTCTTCTAATGAGCGCTCTACGCCTCAAACTGCGTTTTTAATGTAGAATGATTGCCCATATTATTTTCATTTAAATAGGCAATAAGAAATCACTTATGTAAAAACATTAAGTACGTGATTATTTTACTACCTATACCATTAAATATAATTACTATAACCAAAACTATCCAATCGTATTGGAAACATAAAACAGCCCACTTAAGCTAAGAATAGTACCTGGTTTACACGCGAAGCTAAGAACCCAATCATACCACGCGTTATTTCACCTTTACAATCCCTGTTACTACCGGCCAATTCATCTTGACCTCCACGCCGCCCTTTAGCCAAAGAAATGTAGAACGTTGACTCGAAGCTCAGGAGTCAACTTAAAATTGGTTGTTCATAAGTGGCGGCGTTGTACAAAAGCTGGAAATTGAACGGCGCTTCGGCGCCTGCGCATCTTAAAGGATCGAGTTAAGCGTGTCAGCCGTTGATTACGTCAAATTATTTTAGCCAACTTTGACATTTGATGTATTTGAGAGTAATTTTTCAATTGTGTGATATAATTTACTACCGGGATTTTTTGTAATTATATATGTGACTGTTGTTATTATATGTATTTCATGATGTGTTGTGGTTTAAAGTTCGTTGGGCTCCATGAATATTTGTTTGGAATTTGGGTTTACTTCAAGTCTCGTAATACCGTTCTTTGTAATTTTTCATGACATTTTCTTCAAAATTAGGCATATTGGAATAGTTACATATATTATATTTCTTGTCACAATTTTTTATATAATTGTGCTACAATTAAGCATGGTACAGTAATTGCTTATTCTAAATTATAAGTATATTTATTTTGTCAATACATTAAAATATAATTACCGTTTATTTGTTATGAATCTTTTACTTTATACATATAGCATCACCGAATATTTTTATTGATATTTTCGTACAAGAAAACATGCGCCTCAATTTCTTTCGATATTTATTATTTCGATATTTATGATTCATGTCCCCTGAACTTTTTCAAAAGCTATTCACACTATTAGTGAAATAAATATCAATAAATTACAACCTACTGTTTTCTACCCGCGGCTTCATACGGGTGCATACCACGGGAATGCCATACCGGGATAAAAGTATCCTATGTTGTAACCTTGGGGGAGGCCTATGTCCAGCAGTGGAGTAGTGGCTAGAATGATGATGATGATGTTGTAACTTGTAATTCAGGCATTGGTCTATCGGACAATGTTTTTTATGTTTTCTTATATTATATTAATTTCAGTCATATTATATTAAATTACTTGCATTTTGAGTTTTGAATTAGTACTATTCATGTTTACACGTCCAGCTAATCAAAAATGCTTTTGTTAGGTACGTGAAAATGTATGCGTAGCCTCCAGATGGTCTCTCTGATTTTAAAATGATTTGGTCGTCACTACTGGGAACGAACTATCCTCTCACAGAATATTGACGTTTATAGAATAATACTTATTCTGGGCAGTAGTACAGAAAAATGCTATATAAGCACCGTTTCCTTTTTTTTCGGTGAGTGAGAGTTCCAGATACCTCATCGCCTGCTCAGTCCCTTTCTGCCTTTCCTTCAGAAGAAGGAAAGGCAGAAAGGGACTAAGAAGACAGAAGACAGAATGTCTTCCATAGGTTATGGTAACTGGTTAGTAGCGTTTTAGTTGTGTAACAGTTCCATGTTTGGTATTTAGAAAATACAGCTATGCTTATGAGTAGAAGCTACTGCTTACCATCAAGTAGGCAAATAAATCACCTGACATCAACAACAATGTAAAACATTATAATAAAGGGATTCAAAAGTATTTATAAAACCAAAGAAAACAATAGGCATACTTCTGTTGGTCAAAGTCATAAAACATTTAAATCTTTTTGAACAATTATTATTTGCAAAATTATAGGCGAGAGAAATGCTTTATAAAATTTTAACGGAGATCTATTCAGTAATATGTTTGGCTGATATGTTATCGTGTTTATAATTATTACTTACTATTACTTATTATACTACTAAACGACTATATTCAATGGCGAATTAACATAAAATCTAATCAAACCACACGTACAAATACTAAACATATTAATAGTTTTATGTCTCATTAATTCATTACACATACTACTTGCATAATATGCTTAATAAACCAGTACCTCGTCTAAATGTAATGTATAAACAAACAAAACTCCAACAACGCCATAAATACTAACTTATAAACTTTTACAAATTTATTTAAGTACTTTTAAAAAAAAGTACAAGATCCTTACTGCCTCGCAATAAAGTTTAATTTTGGCAATATTTAAATATGCTAATGTAAATATAAGTTTGCCTGATTTGCAGAATGAGTCGATATCGAGATCTGCCTATTAACGCGAAGAGCTTAGGGCGTGTCCACACTGACGTGATGATTACAACTTTTGGTACCGAAAATCTCCATTCCGATTATATCATGGTTAGCCTACGGGTACTTCAGGGCTAATGAAATAATTTCACATGTAATTTAAGACTGTTTAAGACGTCAAATTTTAAATTGGATGCGCGAAAAGGGGTGAATAATAAATTAATCGTTTCTGTGAAGGCGTGAGCCGTAAGTGACTGTGGTGAAGTAAATGAATTTTGAGTTCGGGGCGGCGTCTTTGGAACTTCTTTTTTTATTGTCCGTGGTGTTAAAATTATTGATGGAATGATACGAAGACGAATGTTTAAGTTTGGAAAACAGGTATAAACATTTTATGGCTACCAATCTGTTTTATGGTTTTCAAATGTTTCTGCTTTTAGTAAGTATTTTAAGAAAGGTAGCAGAAACAAATTTTCGTTTTTCGAACTAGAACTGTACGTGGAAGTAACCTCAACCTATAATCGTATCCAAATAACTTTTTCATACATATATACTAGATATGCTGTCAGCAGGCGCTGATCTGGACTTCGTAACCCTTCCGGAAAGAGCTAGTGAAAATAACACAAGGTTATTTGTATGTGATTTTCTAAGAAGTGAAAGTACTGCCTCAGTATGACTGCTCCAGGCATGGCGTTTAAAGAACGTCCTAATTTTTCTCAAGTCATGAGTAAATGACCGTGATCAAACTTTTTTTGTATCTGCGTTAATGCAATCTCCATATCGTTCTAGTTGACATAAAATCATATGGAAGCATTATTTCAAATACTTGATGAATCTTCACACAAGAATAAATTTGGCATGATTTCTGGTAACAATGTTCTCCAGACCAAAATTCGGTCTCGGAAAATCTTAACGGAGACTGGCCTGATTCTGCGCTGGAGATATAACAGTTCACAAGTATGTATACAAACACAAATACACTCTGATCCATAGTTCTCATGATCCGATGGACCGACTCACCGAATTGTGATGAATGTGGTGTTTTTGACGATATGCAACACTTGTTAACGGAGTGTAAAAAGAACCATTTCCAAAGGGAGTTACTCATGAGACAGTACAATATAAATGTTTTAGATGTAGGTATCATGCAATGTGCTTTGTTTAAGCCTGGTTCGGAACTAGCATTGGCCATATATAAAATGGTCGCAGCCGCTCATGAATAACTCCCTAAAATCGTTAAGTTAAATATGTATTTGTGTTAATTTCTAGGTTACGATGGAATTGGCATATCCATTTGGGTAAAAATTCCTAAAACAAATAAAGAAAAAAAAATAAAAAAAATAATGATCCGATGGGACAGTAACCCGACACGACCAGGTGCTGACCAGGCGATGAACCAACGACTTTACGTGCTTTTTGAGGCACAGGAGCATGTAACACCGCTAACTTCGTAACTGCTAGCTGCTATTGCAATTACTTAGCAGAAAAATCAATAAATTTTTGATGGCCTGACCCTGGATTTAAACCCAAGACCTCATATACAGCAGTCTCATTCACTGCCGCCACGCGGGCAATCAAAAGATAATGGTAAAAATTATTTGACAGATAAGATTTTTGATAAGAGCAAAATTGCTTCTGTAAATATTAATTTGAGCTATGCTATGTCAATCCAAAAAGTAGAGTGAGTACGACCATATGGAAACTTCGAGTGAGTAAGTTTTTATCGTATGACTTATTATTACATAATATCCTCATATAAAGGCTTACAGGGACAGGTAAGCAGAGACTACATATTTGAATTTCAAAAGATTATTTTTCGTTTTATTAACACCAAAAAATTTAATTCTTCCGGTATTTTAAAACTCTTAATAAATATTACTAGTAATAGTACTATCGGTAATAGTACCGAATATGCCCAGCTGTTGGACAGTATATAAATAGTTACATACTGTCCCACAGCTGGGCACTTTCTTCAGTATGAGAAGAGTAAGACTGTAATGGACGGCCTATGCTTGGCCAGCACGGGTTGGGACACTTTGTACATCTTTAAGAAAATCATGGAGAACTCTCAACCCTGAAACTTTCTTCATGATATGAAACGTCAAGGTTAGTGGGATGGGTTTGAACTTAACCTTTATCTGGCAGTCCAATAGTCTACCTACTAAGCTAAGCTACTAAGCTTTCTGTTATTATATAGTTAAACCAGCGACCCGCCCCGACTTCGCACGGATAGTACAAAACCTTAAGACTGCGCCGCGCCGAGCGAAAGACGCGGTTGGACTGAATGACAGAGCTTGATATTGAAATCGGCGCGCGGTCGCCATAGTAAAATTGTATGGAGGATTTGAAGTGCTTTTTTGATAAATATGTATTTTTATTGTCAACCAATAACTTAAATATTTAGGATGGACAAATTCTAATATAACTATTTATATTTCGTTTAAGCTGTAAAATAGGATAGATTTCTACTGTTATAATTTAAAAATCACGTAACACGAGCTTACGTTTCTGCATTGCAAATTTACGTAATTTTTAGGCGAAATTTTTAGTTATTTTATGTTTTTTACACGGAGTACTTGTAAACACATTCATTGTTATGGTAAATGTATATTTTATATTTGTATTAAAGAAAAGGTGTTGATTTTATCATCTTAAATGTGACCGCCTGTTTTGGCACATTTCGCTCGATGCAGTCTTAACAGATTATACACCTAAACTTTCCTCATGAATCACTCTGTCTATTGGTGAAAAGCGCATGAAAATGCTATAAGTCGTTTTTGAGTTTACCGCGAACAGCCGCAGCGGGAGACTTTATTTTGTAATATGTAATGATAGCCTATTTAAAATACAGATTCTTAAACATTTCGAAAGCTAAACATTGAATTCGCACCATCAATCATAATATTCACTTGCAAAATGTTTCATCGCTTGATTAATTACCACACGCTTGTAATGTTGTTTAATTTTAGATAATGATTAACTGTCAACTGTGTATCTAATACGTGCGCGTGAGATTATTAGTACATGCGTGAACATATTATACAATACCAGCAGCTACAGTAAATTTTCTTATTTGTCTTAAGGCGCGATTCTACTAGGCAACTCTTGCATGCAATTATGACGTTACATTTGCGTACAAGTTGCTTGCTTTGGAAACATGATTTCAAGAGTTTGCAAATTGCATGCAAGTTTCACTTGCTTACAAGTAGAGATGTTTAACAATTGAGTAGGCCATAATTGTGCTTCTTAATAAAAATGATTATTTTCTCGTGCGCCAACCTAACAGACATTACGTTTCGATAATTTGTGCAGCGATAGATATCATGTACGTACACGTCACTCGTTCGAAATTCGAAACGTGTAACTAACGTTTGCGCGTTCAATTTGCTGGTCACTTTAATAAAAAGGTGTTTTTTAGTATAATGAAAGCCTCTTCAGGGGTTGATTATACTTGTTATTATAAACAACCATTGTTGGAAAAAAACAGCTGTTCCATATAAAATTGGATTTTGTCCTCGACAAAATGTAGGGAACAGCTGATTTTTTGCCGCGATTTCGGCAATGTCCCAGAACAAAAGTTGTTCATAATAACAAGTATAATCACCCACTGAGAGGTTTTTTACTAAACTAAGAAACACTCAGTATACACAAGTACAAACTACCCCATACAAGTTGTAACTTGTATGCAAGTTTGTACAAGTTGCATACAATTTGCAAATTGCATGCAAGTAACTTGCCTAATGGAATCGAGCCTTTATAGCGTACTGTTAGTTAGAGACCACAAAGACAATACAAAGATTTACTGCTCGGATGGCGTAGTAGTTTAGGTGGTTGCCTCGCCACTATCTTTGCGCCGGGTGTAGTGGGTTCGAGTCCCACATGGGACAAAACTTTGTGTGATACACAAATGGTTGTTCCGAATCTGGATGTTCTTTGTGTTTCTGGATGTTTGTAAAGTCCTCCGTGACGCAGGTATTATTCCTAGAGCGACAGCTGTCTTTTTAAAAGATAAAAGAAAATAGGGACTCGTCTCTATGTATTGAAATGTTTTATCATCTCTTTAAAAGCAGTTATTGAATCATTCTGTATGCATTTGAATAAGAGAGAGAGCTGTCTATTGAATAAGAGAAGTAAGAATAAACAGACCTAAACCTGCGAAATCGTGTGTATAATGTTTTTTAGTATCAATGTGATGCTAAGTTATTGCCGCTAGGTGCTAAGACGACCTATAATCGTTTGCAATACTAGAGGTATCATGGGTGCGTCGTCAACCCTAATAAAATGTACTTGAAAATGGGATGAAAGAAAACGAATGAGACAGGTGAGACAGGGATAGGGTATGTAAAACTCGGTTAGTTTTACTTACCAAGTGAACCGCAATAATAGTATAACTAGACTTAAGGTGATTTTCTATAAACTACTATTTTGTGTAATTAAAACTTTAAGTGAAAGAGTCCGCTTCTTTCGCTTACAATTAGAAGTAGTAATAAGATAATCCGTGAAGGCGCAACAAGCATACAAAAATTTATATAGTATTATTAATATACTAGCAGTCGCCAAGTGGTCGAAATTCGCCCATAATTTATTTATATTTATTAATGTTTTATTATCTATAAAGACTATACCCTTATAATCACATTTCATTTAGTCACCTACTCCATATACATTGTATGTAACCATAGTTACGAAGCATTCTACGAAGTCAACCGAACAATGCCGAAATAATACGAACGCAATTCGACTGCTTGTGTCAAAGGTATGGTTGTGTGCATGTAGTGTTTATTATTTAATGTATTTCTAATGCATATTTAATAAAAATATTATGATTCACCCCTCCTTCTCTAACTCCATATAACCTTTAACTGTGCCAAATTCTATACTCCTCCATCCGCGCAATTTTCGTAAAAAGGGGTACAAAGTTTTTGCTTCATATAGATAAAAAAAAATTCTTTATTGCTTTTTTCGATGATAGACGAGCCAGCGGCCCACCTGACAGTAAGCGAGAACCGTGGCTCATACACATGGCTGTGTTTTCTTAGCATTACAGAAGCAATGTCAAAAAAATACAACCAAGTCGCTGCCTACCGGAAGGAAAAGGGGAATGGAGCAGGATGAGCTTTGGGAAGGGAAGGGTGATTGGGCCTCCGGCGCTCTCACTCACCGAACGAAACATAATAGATACTGTAACAAGAACAATACATTTATAATCTGCCCCAATTGCTTCCTTGATTACATGGTATAAGGTTAGGCTTTTGTGTACAATTGATCGTAAGGTGTCAGAGGCAAAGATGGCTAGCAAAATGTTTTCAAATAAATATACTTTTAAGACAGCAATGGTGTCCCCTCTTATTGCTTGGTAATTAAATCACCCATAGCTTGCGAAATGTGAGGAATAAAAAAAGATAGAATCACAAATATATTAAGAGAACTGCCTGCCCGCACATTTAATGAAATAAAAAATAACACTTAATATATTATGAATTCATATGACTTTAAATCCAAGAACTCCAAGTGAATGGACCACCGATAGCCTAGAGAAGACCATGAAACCTAAAATTATAATAAAGGCGCATTTAAAAAAGTGCCTACTAAGGAGGAGGAGGAATGCACAGCTAGAGAAATGGTTCTAGCTGGGAGTAACCTAGCAAAAAAATTATAACTGCAAAATTCTTAGCAGCACCAGAAAGGATAGGATATAAGGCCACAAAGAGCCTGAGCATAGCTTTCGTTATATAAGAGTAATATACTCTAAGTAATATACTCTAATTTAAATCAAACAGGTATGATCCCATCAAGGAACAAGGTTTTTATTTTTTTTTATTTTGCTCGTCAAAATGACCACACTCCGCCTGATGGTAAGCAGTCGTGTGGTTTAAGAGCAGTGGCCTCTACATCGTCCTCATAGCAGCCGAGGCGACGTTGAGGTCTCTACTTTGACGGCCTGAGAAGGTGCTTTTTCACGCCCTGCTTAAAGGACCCAGGATTGAAGGAAGAAGGAAACACGTGCCTTGGCAGAGAATTCCATGCCTTGATCGTTCGGCAGAGGTATGAGGACCCAAACTTGTTGGTACGCACTCTAGTCGACTCCACCGTGTAAGGATGGCATCTGAGCCCAGCACGCGTTGTTCTGGATAGGAAAGGGGAGGGCGGAATAACCAGTGCAACAGACAAATAAACGCTTCGATAGCTCTTATTCTAGTATAAGTTAAACTCACACAGACAAACATAAACCATATTTAAATAAAAAGGAATACAACAGGGACACATGCAGGCATCCATTCGACAATCTAGTTCTTGTGACAAATTACTTTAATTAACACCTATGGCATGAAAAGGCGTGGATCGGTCCTTAGAAGGAAACTAAAATAACCAAGATTGAACACCAAATTATGTATATAATTACGATGTATTATCCGTTTATTAGTTGCTGTTGGTAATGTAAGCACATTTTAAGCAAATTGTAACGGTAAAACAATTTCAACATCACAAATTGTGAGGATAACAATATGCAAATGTTCTTCAATTGCTGTTGATTTTAACTTCAAGAAAATGTCGAAACTCTTTTATTGTTAAAAAGTTACAAAATTGGGCTACTTCCGCACTGTATTGCAGGAGACTTTACAAATATTCAAACAACAGACATAAAGAACATCTCGACTTGGGGCAGCCATTTATGGATCACACAAAATTTTGTTCCTTGGGGGATTCGAACCCACAACACTAGGCGCAATGGCAGTGGCGAAGGAATAACTTAAATAACCACGCCATCAACCGAGCAGTTATATATTATAAATTATTTACTTCTAATTTGTTTTGTCTTCTTCTTCTTTTATTTAAGAGCGTAGTTCTTGCTGGCTGAGTAATCGCCACATATTCTGCTTTTCTTTTGACTTCTTGATATGACTCGACTCGCACTTTTTCCTTCACCTGTTGGACAAAAGTACGTCTCAGATTTCCCCTTTCTATTCTTTCTTATATTTTTCCATTTAAAACGGTTTCAAAAATTTGTCATTTCAATTCATTTCTTTCGTCATTAAACATACCAGGGTTCGAATCCCGCACAAGTCAAACATTTGTGTGCATGAATATGGATGTTTATCTTGGTCTGGGTGTCTATGTATAATATGAACGTATTTACAAAAAAAATATATATATGTATGTTTATCCATTGTACCCATAGTACAAGCTCTGCTTAGTTTGGTCTAGATGGCGTTGTGTGTATGTAGTAGAATATTATTATATATATTATATACGTAACACTTATTTATTTGTTTTTCAGTCTAATCAAACAAAATACTTGTGTCACGGAACTTTTAGTTTTGGTGCACATAACCTGCACCATACATAAGAAAGTGGTACGAAAGTGATAATGTCATTAACGTCTTGCATGTCTTTAGAAGCATTTGCACGTTTATGATAAGTTCCCAAATAAGCGCATATTCTGTTTTTGTCATCGTGATTAAAGGCAAGTGATAGCTGCAAGATGAAATGTGCTTGTATTGGTTAAACAGAGAAAGAAGGAGTTGAGCTGGAAGTTATATAAGCCATGCTTCACTCCAAATGACATTTACAATTTTAAGGAAAATACCCGTAGCTTTAACGGTGAATGAAAACATAAAGATAAAGATAATTTTATTTGTTAAAACATGAGTCTTCTCCCTAGCCTTTATTATTCCCAAGTTACTTGGGGTCGGCTTTTCTGGTCTAACCGGATTTGACTGGATATCAGTTTTTACACGGAACGGCTGCCACCTGACCTCCGCAACCCAAAGACTAACGATATCCTAAGATTAGACCAGTGTCAGGATATTATAAGGCACTGACTTCCCAATAACAACTACCATAGATGTTCATGGCAGCCGGGACCGACGGCTTAACGTGCTCTCCGAGGCACGGAGCAGGCGATAATTGTCAATCAATACTAACATAATTTCAAAAAGTCATATAATTTCCGAAAGTCAGTGGTGCGCGACGTGGGTTCGAACCCGAGACCCTCTGCATTGCAGTCTGTTGGTCTCCCCACTACCCCATACATACTGCACGCAAGTTGTCAAATGAAATGTCAATGACAGTCATGTTTAGCCTCTGCGGCGTACAAATATATAACAAAAAACTTTTATCAATGATAATTAGTTTTGACATTACAGATTAAATGATTCAATATACATTATTTACATTTAACATTACATTATTTATCATTTAATTATACTATATTCTTATTACATTACTTTATGAATTCAATTTTATTATACTTAATTAGCAGTACCTCAGCTCATAAGAATTTATTTAAATGTCAATATTAAGTGTCATAGCAGTTAATGGTCAATGTTGTCATCCAGAAAATTCTTTATTTTATAGTAGACCATAAAGACGAATCCTGCACATTGAAAAGTTCTCTGTTATGTCTAAAGATGTGTTTATGCTACCTAACCGCACATGGCTAGTATGAGTAAGACAATATAACTGCAGGAATGGCGTAGAAGCTTAAATGGTCACCTCGCTACTGCCTTTGCGCTGAATGTTGTAGGTACGATTCCCTCAGGTCATAAAATTGTGCGCTCCACAAACGGTTGTTTCGAGTCTGGATATTGTTTTATGTTTAATTGTTTGTATAGTCCCCCGTGACATAGGAATTATTCCTAATACGGCAGTGGTCTTATAAAAAAATAGTAATAGGAAATAGTCTATTTGATGCTAATACATAAATCTTGCTAAGAATGGTTTACGGTAAGTACCGTTGAATCAAATGGTTGGCCTTGTTACTTCACCTCTACCACCAATAGTTCTTTCAGAGCGGTCATTAACAGATCGTCACTTATAGTTTTAGCTAGATTGTAGTGGTGGTCAATAATTGACAATTTTTCTTATATTAAGAGGAAGAAGAAAGTAGAAGAAGGATATAGGGTACTTTCCATCTTGAAAAAGTACCTACTATTTGCACACCAAGTTACAAATAAATCGGTCTAGTGGTACCGGAGCTACGCCTGTCACTAACAAATTGTCACTAACAGACAGACACACAGACCAACATAGTGTTTTCATTAACCTCTTCTAAGAAGACTCAGAGGTTAATAAATGTGAAAATATGTAAGTATTATAGTCAACCACAGCGGCCCTAGAAATAACTTCTGACTCAGGGGGATTTAAAAAAAAATTCAAACAATGGACTCGAGGGTTACCCAGACTAGGAAAACACAAAAATAAAGACTAATAGTTGATTTGTGGTTGGAACCCACAGCACTTGGTGCAATGTCAATGGCGAGGTGACCACATAAACCATGAGAACTGTTGATCGGATTTGGATGACACGTCTTGACACACAGGTAGAACATGCCCTGGACACTATTTTAATTATGTGTTTCCTAGGATTCACGCGGGCAAAGCCAAAGGCAGAAACTAGTTAGTACATAATCTAAATGGTCTGATTGATGTAACTCGGTTCGAGTTACTACGCTTAGGCGTGAAAGCCTACGCCTAGAAGTGGCTATTAGAACATTAATTGATTTATTTAATTCAAACCATTTATTACCTTGAAATGAACTTGCTTAGTAGCTTCTAGTAGATGCTATAAAACATCCTTTAATACAATCAGTTACATGACACACGATAATTTATCGACGTTTATGTAATGCTAGGTTATGTAATCGGCTTTGCCTGCGTTCGCTTTGAGGGAAATTTCCATTCGGTTATTTTGTAAATGCTTTTATAAAATATAAATAGATACAAAAAGGCTAATTTGTTTGGAAAAATAGCTACAGCTAAAATGCAAAAAATGACGGCATGATGCGTTTATATTCCTGAAGTAGTAAGTAAATCACACTAACGTCTTTATTTGTCCTTAAGTGCCATATAAAGCAGATGGATCCTATTAATAGCTAATATTTATTTAACAGAAAATATGTATATCTTACTTTTTCTCGACCCGTAAATCAAACGTGACCTCACAATCATTTGCAAACATAAGCGCAACGAGATAAAGTAGCTATATAAAAAAAATGACTGAGATAAAGATACTCAATATTTTATTATTTTAATCAACAGTTTACGTTATCAAGATCTAAAGTAAAAAAATTTAAAGTAACTCATAAATAAATTATTTAGATGTCTGCCAAATGTGGTAGTAGAGGCAATTGTCAAATTATAAAAAAGGACGCACAATACTTAGTTGTGACGTAACTGCTATATAAGTGCATGAGTGACATATAGACGGCGATATACTTGCGACTAGTATATCTTTTATACTCAAATTAAAAATATTAATTGCTACTATATTTTTAGCAACCAATTTCCACGCAATTTTCGTAAATCAATGCTTCGGAAATCTATTTGATTTTGCGTAGAAAAAAAAAGTTAATAACACAGGCAACTGCCTTATGCACTTTACATAAATTTATACAGTAACTCTTAAACAATATACGAACAAATATTACGCTTCAAATTTCTTGAATATAAATTAAGTCCGTACTAAATCATAGAACATCCTCTTACGATCAGCATAATTGGTTAGGACATTTCAACAATTCAAACCGTTTTATTCATTGAACTCGATCGCGTGCTTCATCGTCATACATCAATATAATCTTTTTATCATATCTTTAATGTCGATGCACTCAAATTCCTAAACCATTTATAACTGGTCTATTAATGTCCACGCATTCGTATATATTAATGCGAATACGAATGTGGAATTCATTAGTGCAAGTGACAACACTCGAACTATTACTACGATCTTCAATCGATTAGTATGATCAAAGAAACTTCTAATTGATATAGTTGAATCGATTTGGTTCGTCCTCTATTCTTGGTTGCATCAAACGAGTGCTTAAAAGGAATTATTGTAATGGTTTTCATTGCGTGTTAGTCTTTAGTTCAATGAAAGGCTGACTTCTGAATCGTCAATGAGCTATGCAACATTACATTTATTGTCTTTATGTATATATCTATAATATAAATCTTCTATGCGTGTGTTTGTAATTAAACTCCTCCTAAACGGCTGGACCGATTTTAATAATTTTTTTTGTGTGTGCAAGTGAATTCGAGAATGGTTTAGATTTGGTTTGTTATTTTATTTTTTCAGGACTACGTCTGTTGGGATAGCTAATTTCATTTATATAATTTTAAGAATAATGCGGCGATAGCTTAGTGTAAAGGTTTTGAAGTGCGTTGGACTGCTATTCGGTCGTCTTAAGTTTAATTCCAAGGTACCTCTAACTTTTTGAATATGTGTGTATTAAATAGTTAATCATCCCTAGCTTAACATCGTGAGGAACCCTGCATATCTGAGAGTTCTTTACGACGTTTGGAAAGATATGTAATGTCTGCCAACTGCCAACTGGGCTAGCGTGGTAGACTATGGCATAACCCTTCTCACACTGAGAAGAGAGTAAGTTAAGTACGGTAACCTTAAGTACGGAACAGTACTTTTTCCTGGATGAATTACTCTGTTACCTTTTCTGTACTTTGCACAACGTGTATGCCAATTTTAATTGTTATTGGTTAAGTAGTTAAGGCGTGAAAGCGTAACAAACAAACTCATAATCGCGTTTTTATTTAGTTAGCATAAGAGAATGTAGAAATTACTATAAGGAAAGCACAGTAGTTTAAGTTGTTGCGTCAAGTTGTGTCAAGGATTCGATCCCTTTATAATAAAATTATGTATGTGATCTACAAATAGCTCAACCTAGACTCGGGACTCGGGATTAGGGGATCATTCAGACCGTTGAGTTATTTTTTATAAGACAACTAGCTGTCCCGACAGAAGTTATCCTGAATACACGAAAACAAAATCCAAATCTAGTCCATTCTAGAATCTACTGGAACGCACACAAAAAATTTCATCAAGATCTGTCCAGCCGTTTAGGAAGGGTTTAATTAAAAACACACGTACAGAAGACTTATATATATAAAGATTCCCACATCGAGAATGAGTCCTGTGTCGCGAGTGTCTTTATATATATTCAAACAATGAACACAGAACACCTAGACTCGGAACATCTAGTTGTGAATCATACTACTTTTAGGCCCGTTTGGTGATTGAACACTTAATATTTCGGAAAATGAGTTTATTGACCACCGATACTCGGTCTTCAGGTGTGACCGTAATCGCACCATCTCTAACAAAAAAGACGGACGAGGTTTTCTAATAGCAATATCGAAATTGCTGAAGCCATCTTGTCTTACAATGTCACCGTCATTAATACTACCTAATCATCTACTTGTTTGTGCTGCTTATATTCCTCCAAATACAGCGGCAGAGATATATGTTAATTTTATTAATTCTTTAGCGATTTTGACTGATAATCCCTCCGTGGAGTATGTAGCATTGACTGGAGATTTTAACCTGCCAGAGATCAAGTGGGTCTATTCAACATCTCATATGATGTGTGCCATGAATAACACTTATTCCAGTGCCAGTCGTTACTTATTGAACTTTTGCTCACAAATGGATATGTATCAATTCAACGGTCTAGTAACCAGCAATGGCCGTATACTAGACCTTTTTTTCTGTAATACATATTTTGTGGTTCATTCTTTTAATATTTCGCTCTTACCGTCTAACACCCATCATCCAGCATTTTACATACAAACAGTTAAATTTAGGAAATTTAACGCAAATATCTCAACGTCGTAGTAAGAATTCATTTAATTATTACAAATCTAATTACGTTGCTATAAATACTGATATTGGAGATGTTCACTGGCATAATATATTGGGCAAATAGCCTCTTGTTAATGCAGTTTCGAAATTTTACGAAAAAATATATGAAATTGTCAAGCTTCATACGCCTTTGCATAAGTCTAGAAGTCATAAATTCCCTAGTTGGTTTACTAAATCTTTAATTCATACATTTAAAAAGAAAAGTCGAGCTATATTTAAAAAAGAGGTTGACATCTGCTACAATTGGCATTTTTGTCGTATGTTTCTAACCATAAATCTACTAATTCTGTCCCCTCTTCAGATTATTATGAACAAGAATCATCTAATGATCCCACGACTATTTGTAATTTATGCTTAAAATGTTCCATTTGGTTTTCGAGTCTTCTTCATTTGATCAAACTTCATACACGTACACAATGAGGTATATCTCATAATGAGGCGAGTGATTCTTAGGGAATAACATTGTTTTGTAAGAGGTCCTGCGTTAGTGATCTTCTTGATTTTACATCACACCTATTCAAGAGCATCGACAACAGACAACAAATTGATGGATCGTACACCGATTTCCAAAAGGCATTTGATAAAGTTGATTACAAATTATTACTCGATAAAATCGCTTTTAATGGTATTAGAGGTGATTTTCTTCGGTGGTTTGCTTCATACGTCACTAATAGAACTCAAAAAGTGGTTACTAATGGCTTCGAGTCTAGGTATAGGTTTGATCCCTGTGGCACTCTTGAGTGCCACAGGCACTCTTGAGTGCCACAGGGAACAATCCTGGGTCCATTCCTATTAATTTTATTTATAAATGACATTAATAGTTGTTTTAAATATTCGAAATTTCTTCAATACGCGGACGATTTTAAAATTTACAAAAATGTCGCTAATATATCTGATTGTACTGATTTACAAAAGGATCTCGATTGATTTTTAAATTACTGCTCTTCCAAAAAACTTTACCTTAGCTTCTCTAAATGTCATAGCATTACATTTACCAAAAAGAAACATGTTACCAAATTTAATGTGAAATGTACTACGTGAAATGCACTATAGATGTTTTCGCAGAAACGCCTCTTACTCATCCCTGCTCCAAACATATAATCTTATGACCCTCCAATCCAGACACACTTTGCTTGATGTGACCACTCTTTTTAGTTTATGCCACAATAAGATTGACTGCACTGATCTTGTGAACAGTTTGTGCTAGCTGGTCCCTCGTACTGTACGCGACCGTGAAGTTCGCACAAGACATCTGTTTGCCACCAATTTATGTCGTAGCAACTCTGGCGTACGCTCACCCATGCATCGTTTAGTCAACACTTACAACAAACAGTTTAGTTCTGTCAATATAATATTTTTGAGCAGGAATATGTTTAAGAATGGTATTGTGGGAATCTTAAATGAGTAACCTAAAATATCTACGCTACAAGCTTTTATCAATTATTTGTATGGCGAATATCTTACATTTTTATCCAATTCTTAACGTCAAGACATACCTGAGTTACGAGTAAGTATTTATATTTATAGCAGTTGGTTTGTCTTAACTGTCAATTATACTATATAACATTGTAATACGTGGATAACGTCGTCAGCAGTGTGTTTGTTAATTGTAACATTTTACTCCTAAAATTGTTATAATGTAAACACACTGTTGTTTGTTGTCCGTAATATAATAAAATAAAACACGTACCGCTCGACGCTGTGGCAGTGACGACACATCGACTTAAACCACTACGCCATTCGTATCGCCAAGTTTGTAAAATCCTATACGACGCAAAAATTATCTCTATTGTGAAAGATTGTGAAATAAAAGAAGCCCATGTGGAACTACGAAAAATTACCTTGAGATTCTTATCAAGATCCTATATATTCAAATAGTAAGAAGAAGACAAGAAAGATTCAACACAAAATAGTTAAGTATGTAAACGTCCGGATCTCACCCACGTCTCACAGTCAATTCACCGGTAAAAAGGCTAAGGCTACTGTTATGTGAAGTCTGCTAATCCATACTGAGCAACCATGGTGAACTACTGCTTAACCCTTCACATACTGAGAGAGGGCCTGTGCCCAGCAGTAGAAGAAGTTTTTGCAAGTAGTAGAGCCTCGCTGATTTCAGTATAAATGGGCCGGCTCGATCGGGGACGGACTAATCTCTCACAAAATATCGACGTGAAATAACAGTATTCCAACTGTTCTCTCTTCTCCCTCCCACTTCCTTTCCTAAAGGGTCGGCAACGCGCAAGTGATGCCTCTGGTGTTGCAGGCGTCCATAGGCTACGGTGACCACTTACTATCAGGCCTCTGGTGTTGCAGGCCGTAACTTTGTTTGCCACTTTAGAAGTAAAAAAAAAAGAATTTCATACAGGGCTGATGTACCTATTATTATTTTTTTAAATTAAACACTTTATACGGATTTTGTCGCGTTGTTTATTTTACTTTAAAACACTGTTATTACATAATTTTGAAAACTCTAACACTACTATTATTGAACTTTACTTCTATTTAAGCTATAATTATATTTTTAATTAAAACTATTTATATTTAAGTTTACTCTTTGCCCCGACGTTTCAGTTGCTTTACAGCAGCCATGTTCTCAGAAACTCAAAATTTTCAGAGTTTTCAAAATTATGTAATAACAGTGTTTTAAAGTAAAATAAACAACGCGACAAAATCCGTATAAAGTGTTTAATTTCAATGTATAACATTCGCGTAAACATAAGACTATATTACCTATTATTATATCTTCCATTTTGGCAAAATCACAAAATGCATCATTACTGTGATATAGATCCCTGGAACCAAAGTAAAAAGCAAGCTGAGCCCGGAATAAAAGCTAGGTAATATGTTTAAATTTATAACACTTTCGCATAAATGCGAACTTGTTTATAAACTGAATTGATAAATAATTATTATCTTCTTTAACATCTATAAAACTGTAGAACACCCATATTTCGTTACTCATGTTACCCCATATCCGCGTTTACATATTCACATAATACAACTCGAGCCTAATACCGTAAATCAGTAGGTACTATATAACAGAAGCCATAGTCAGATTGGCCTAACTGAATAAACCAAGAATAATTTTGAGAATCGAACCCGGCTACACAAAACGGCAGCTGCGTTTACCCTTATGCGTTCAGACGCCAACAAGACAGATAAATAATTAATATAGGCAATTATTCTGGCATGGCGCCTATAGCCAACGCGTGATTTTATTAGCCCTATGCGATAAATTTAGCTCCTTGGCAGTTCGCTTTTATTTATTTGTTTAACTACACCGATCGCTCTTTGCTAATGAAGAACAATCAAAATAAATAAACAGTCCAAATCCTACAATAAATCATCGTCTTGGGCATAATTACATAAATTTAGTTGCTACTAATTAGATACAGTTTTAACATAAAGTATTAAAATATGAGCATTACACAAAAACATAAGTTTACATAATATAATAATAATTTAATGCTATAATAATGATTGCTAGCATTTTTATATAAAATTGTTACCATTTCGAGTACCTATAGAATCTAATTTTTTCGGGTACAATCGGCCATCGCTATCCTTAGTGGCCATGGCGTGGTCAGATAATAGGTATATTAACAGGTTGTCAGCTTCGTTTAACGATAAACGGCAATGAGTCATGAGGAGTCAACATAGTCTTGAGGTCTCTCGCAAGAGACCTACATAACGAGTAGCGAGCGGGCTATTTTTCTGGGCAAAGATGCAGAGAATTGCCTATAGATAAGGCAAACATAATAATAACTTTTCCAAGTAAACGCAAACTTATGCCGATGTCCAAACAAGAAAATCAAACATATTGCCTAGCTTTTATAAATGTTGTATGATTATAATAAACGGTCTTATGATACATTCGAATCCCGGCGCGTGTATTTGTATCCTTGATTTAGACCGAGTGACAGACTGTCCATTGTCACCGCTCTGGTTTATATTTAAAACCAAACGCGCACCGCATTCTGCGCGCGCGCAATATATATTTTTTCTTTAATTTTTTCTTCTATAGTTCGATTAATTAAATGGCACATAAAAAGGACGATTGGAAAACTGATAACACTAAGTAGATAGGGCTGTACCCGCGGCAATGTAATTTATGGCGATAGTTAAATGCATTTATGGTCTTTTTGGACGGTATTTTTCTATTTAAATTTGATTGTCCGCTGTAAATAAGTGTATGGGACACTAAACGTGAGATATGGCTAGTTATTTTAATCACAACAATAAATATTTACGACGATGTTGAAACGACAAAAGGTCAACATAGGTTTAGTTTTGTTTACCGTTTTTGTTGTTTACCTATTACTTTTTATGTTTATAGGAAAATTATATGTAAGTAGTCGTTAACATTAAGTTTTATTTTTGAACAAAATGATGACAATTTTTTTATTAGATCTCTATAGTGAACAATATTAATACAAATATAAAATCTTAAAATATTAAATAATTAGTCTAATCGCAGCCGCCGTATCCAATACATATCGTTTTCATGAAATCGCCAATAAAATGAGCATTTCGAAGCTCGCGGCAAGCTTGCGCTCAACTGCATTTTTTGTTTATTTGATAGCGTTGCATCGCTAGCTTGCACACGCATGATCCGAGCAGTCGCCCTCCGGCGCGTGCGACACGCACTTCAACCGAAAGCTCGCTAGATACTCTAGATACCGATCGCAACTCGATATAGTTCGGATTCGGAATAGATAATTCGGATTCGGCATCGATTAGTGTGACCGCGCCTTAACGTCTAATTAAAAGACATAATTTTCTTTTGTTTTCAAGTGATGAGTGTGCTTTTTTTAAATTGATTGGCATAGTATTTCTTTTTGTGGAAGAAGAGCTTTTATTAATTTTAAAGTGATTATTTAACAAATCTAAACATTTTGTAATAATATTTCAGAATACCTATATGATATAAAATTTATATATTTTCTTAGTAATAAAAATGCAGCCTTCCACTTGCTAGGCGGAGTGCATAATTCATATACATGTTTTTGATTTTGGTTTAAAATTCAATCCTATTTTTCACGATCACATTGAATTTCAAATGTGTCTTTATAAACGTCGAATGTTTTTATTTTCGTGAACTAGTTCCCGCCGTGTCTGGCGGGGTGCTGTTGTGTTAGAAAATCCTCTGTTTTATTAGTTGCATTGTGAAAAACGCGGATATGGGGTAAGTACTTTGATTTTATTCTCAAACATTTGTTTTATACTGTTGGAAAATTGTAAAATAAATAAAAAAAGATCAATTTTTTTTTAAAATTGTTTCCTGTATTTAATTTTATTTTCTTGCTCGCGTTATAGACTTATACAATATTTTCAAATAGTATTTAGCATTACATTGCAAGTTGAATATCTATCACTAAAATATGTCATAAATTAAGTATATTGTTCAAAATGTCGTTTGATCTTATTTTCCTGTAATTATTATGAAGTACATGCTACACGGTAGTATTACATAAAATATAATGATTAAATAAACAACATAATTAGAAAGTATGTGTATTAATCCGAAAAAATACTATACTTGTTTCATATTTTATGACTAAATATAAAATTATTTCAAATATTTTTTTGACAGAGGAACAATATATCACTATCCCTGTTAGTAATATTTATGGTAAATAATCAAAGATACAATGGAAACTGACAAGTGGACGGTAAAATTAATTTTCTGAGCGATACTAGAAGAGATGTTCCTATATCATTAGAAATATCCTAAAGAGAATCTCTAAATTTAAGGCATTTTGAAACATAAGGCTTAATCACCTATAAATCTTATCTATTTACTTACATAATAAATACTTAAATTATAAAACTATCAGTTATAGGTACGCTTGTAAGAAATATTATGGTTGGACGCCCCAATAATAAATATTATTTAATAAGCTTGCAATAACTCCAACACTTATTTTACATAAAGATATGGCGAAATCTGTATGAATTGCAACTCCGATAGTGTAATCTTATTTAACTATCGGAGTAGCAATCCATTGGAAGTAATATTAATATCTATATATTTCATTATTGACGTAACCTTTATTGTATTATAATCATTAAGCTTAGTGAATATAAAATAATCAATATCTGCTTATTTGCGATGTTATATAATAAAGCATTTTTTCTTATAATATGTCTTATTTGGTAAACAGAAAATACATTATAAAAATTATTAAGTCGTACTGCCAGACTATATTTATTTTATAATAAATATAGATACCTATAACCGTTGGGCTGCCTCACAGATTTCCATCCCAAAGCACGCATCTCTGACTTTTCAAAATTATGTACCCTCGCTTTAACGGTGAACGAAAACATTATAAGGAAATCTTCGAGAACAATATGGAGAACTCTTAGACATGCGTCTAAGAGTTCTCCATAATGTTCTCAAGATATGTGAAGTCTGCCAACCCGCACTGGTCCTGCGTGGTGGTCTATGGCTTAAACCTTCTCACACTGAGAAGAGACCCGTGCCCAGCAATAACTTAACAGAGGGCTGTTGTTATTATTATTCTGTTTTTAAATATAGATGACAAAAAATAGAGACACATAGAAATAGGTCTGTATGCCTGCCATCTCTATTTACTCTCTTTTTAGTAGTCAGAGAATCTTCTCTGGCTACCAGTACGCAATAATTGTTTACTACATAAGAGCAGTAAGTAAATATGGACTATACCTAGAATATTGTTATTTCTGTGAACTGTTGACATCATAAATACGGCGGTAGTTCCTTGGCATTGAAGATATCCAGCTATATCCAGCTAGAAAACGGATTTCAATAAATCTAGAAGTATTAAGGTTTTGATGAAAAACTTAAATCTTGACTAATATGTATTATAAATGCGAATGTGAGTTTATTTGTTGCGCTTTCACGCCTTATCTACTCGACCAATCATCATGAAATTTTGCGTTCACGTCGTACGCAAATTTTCATGATGAGTGGTCGAGTAGTTAGGGGTACAGAACAGGATATAAAGCCAAAATCTACATTAACAAAAGCGAAACCGTAGCGTAAAAATCTAGTTACCTGTAAAGATTGAACAACAGTCTCCCCATGAATATGGCTGTTCAAAAGCAACCAAAACGTCGGAGAAAATGTAAAATTAAATCTTAATAGTTATTTTAATCTCAATAGTCTAAATAGAAGTAAACAGTAACTAGTAACAATGTTTTACAATATTAGTTTAAAGTTTCATAATTAGGTTATACAGAGTTTAGAAAAAAACAACGCGATGAATGCCGTAAAAAGTAGTTTAATTTCAATGAAAATTATATCTCCATGTTTTAGGTAAGATACGTTTTATTGCTGTGAAACCTTATAGTCATTCATAATTATACTTAATACTCGTAGAGTGCGAAAGGTAAGGTCAACTAGTGTTAACTAACTTGTAGCCTCAATTACTGTAATATTTGCTCCACTTATATTGAAAATTTGCATTGTTTAGGTAGATAATAGGCCATTGTTATTACCATTATGTATTACCAATAGGAATATAACGTTACCAGTGCAGAAATAATGTGTCTTATACAACTTTAATCTTTTATAATATATTCTGTGACATTATGAGAAATCGAATTACTGGTCCACCATAGCCTTTCTACATTAATATTTTGTCTTATTGCATACTAAGTATGTATTTTTAAATAATAATTATTGGCATTCTTTCTTAAAAAATGACATTTACATTTCAATATCACGGATCGTTTACAAAAATGATCAATAAGACTATCTATCTGCTGATCACACAATTGTTTGGCCGCATTTGAATCTAGAACACTCGGAGCATGAATGATGATTATAAGACCACGAAACTACGGGCGTCTGCGCAGACAATATAGAAAAATGCCTACAGTGTATGTAGCAACCCTAGTTACATCAACCTTATATACTGACTGCAGTCCATATAGTAATACAATGAAGCGTAATGAGTAGAGTGTGGCTTAATTATATTACCGTTCATAATAAAGTATTCTATTTTTGCGGCCCATGTAAGTGCGATTTTTAATCACTTATTATTTCAAAATCTATCATGATATAGATTTATATAAGATTATTAGAATCTTTATGACCTAAATAATATGTATTTTTGCAAATTGAAAAATAATCTCGAAGCTGCTTTATAATAAAAATTGTACTTGAAATAAAATTACAAATCAGATTATGAACTTGATGACAATTCCCTAACTATTGGAGAACAGCAAAAATTGTGCTTATTCATAAAGATGGTCCTAAAAACATTGTTAAGAATTATAGACGTATATCAATTTTATCCTTAATACCAAAGATATTTGAGTCATTAATTTACCTATATTTAAACAGATTAGCCAAATCGCGATTTATTGAACAACAACACTGCTTTTTACAAATAAAAAGGTATATACTACTAATCTTGTAGCTTTTACAGATACAGAAATCAATGATCACCCACTTAAACAAGTCGACTGTATACGTGATTTAAACTTACATTCAATACACACATAGATAAAATAATATTAAATGCGACTAAGATGTGTTGTTTTATAGCCAGAAACTCTAAAGAGTTTATACAGCCTAGAACTAAGACTATTTTATTTTATTCATTGGTCCGTAGCATACTGGAATACTGCTCCCAGGTTTGGTCACCATTTTATGAGGTTCACAAAAACCAACTTGAACGAATACAAAGGAGATTCGTCAGTCATCTTGCCTTTGACATCAAATTACATAATTCATTAAAATCGTACAGTCGTCGTCTTGAACATTTCAAAATGGTTTCGCTGAACGATAGATGTCAACAACTTGATCTATTATTATTCTTATATAGCCTGTTAAACAATTGAATAGATTGTCCTGAATTATTGCCCAAAATTAATATGTCTATTCCAATGAGGCTTGGGTGTCTGTAAGCTGCTAAATATCCGTAGATACAAGACTAACATAGGTCTTAATTCAACTTTAACAAGAATAGCCAAATCATATAATAGTTTTCAGCGACTGGCTAATTTAGATATATTTGGTGATAACTTGTTAAGATATAAGAAAATAATTAATGAATACCTGGGTTCCAGGCTTCAGTAATTATGATTCAATACTAGACTAGGTTTGAATTTATATTTTTAGATTACATAAAGTTTTTATTTCTTTTTAATTTTATTTTAATGTACTTATTTAGAGATTTTATTTCATTTTTGTGGCGATTGTTTAATTACTATTTAGATGTAAGAAATTTGTACTTGTTGTTGTGTTTGTTAGCGATCCAAATAAATGAATGATTGTTTAGAAGTCAATAAATATGAGGTAGAAACTAGCGTCTATTATTTGGAATAAAAATAAAACTAATTAATATATTCGCGTTAAAGATTGTATATTGTTGAACTTATAACAAATTTAAATATATATTGATAAGATAGTTGATTTAACTTTCTTCTTGTTACTAAAAAATTATAGTAACAAAAAGAAAGTTAAATCAACTAGACTAATGTAAAGTAGTCATACTTATTTTTAAGTAGATATCTTAAGGTCAATCTCACTCTCCTCTGTGTTTTCAAGGTTGCGTTACTTAGGCAACTATCATTCGTTTTAACCGCAAAGGAAAAGATCAGGAAACCCGAAAATCTGCAATTCTGTTTCTTTTTAAATCTCGAGAGTGTTAGGTCCGTCTACCCAAACTGACTCAGCTGTTCATACTGAGAAGAGTTCCATGTTCAGTTGTAGGTCAGTTTATAAAAGAAACTGATATTATTATTTATTCGATAATACAACCACTAAGCTTGACAATAACTTTGATCGTACAGATTGTAATACACCACACAATATTAAGAAACGCCCTACAGATTGTAGATAGAGTATAAGAACACTTAAAAGCATTTTCGGTGCAACATTGTCTCGGCTACATATTAACCAAAGTCGTGTGCATACTTTCAAATCAAGGCTGATCATCGATCTAGAATGTTCAAGTCGTGTATAGAAACGCAAATTAATATAAAGAGTACAATCAATTTAAGAATTTTAAAGCCAACACAATTTTGTATTCCTTCGAATTTTATAAACTAATCTCACGTACGCGATCACAATTCAATATGATAGTAGATTTCAGTTATCAGCTTAGTCTAGTTTCACTGTGCTACCTTTGCTCGTTCATTTTATGTTTCTTTTTCTTATTTGCCTCTGTATACAGGAATATATGGCCCAAAGATTACAATGCAAATTTGTATTATATCGAACGTTATCATAAAAATGATCACAAACAAAATAGTGCAAGTAGATTTTGCCATAATCACTGTTGTCTTAACTATTAATTAAAATTGAAAACTCTTGTTGCAAGCTTCTTTATCCTTGATAAGATAGGCAAAGATTGGTCACAAGCGCATTTTTCTACATAATATAAGGTATTCACTAACAGTTACACGAATATTGCTAGACTCTAAACTGCTTCTGAAAATTACCTAATAGAATGTCCCAATAATTCTTTGTTGACCTGGCAATTAAACACGAAGCCTTACGATCATTCGAATTTTATATTAGAAGTCACGGGGTAGATTAATGTTAATAAATTAGTTGTTTAGTATGCGTTGAGGATGTTTACCGAAAAGCACAGATCACGATAATTTCATACTGGAGTCACACATTCTACACATCCAAGGATGTCAATAACAATTACACAGTTGATACAAATATGACACTTATGTTGTTGAACTGTCGGTGCGGCCTGCGCTTTGCGCTGTCTGTCACTCGTCGTTGTCTCGCCTTTATTATCAATTTCATCTGTAGTAAAATCGCGGCGAGCAATATTCCGTGTTTTATAATGTTTACGTATATACAAATAAATGTTTTGAAACTTTCCGGTTACTTATTATGTAGAGGAACTCACATGTCCTAATAGCGAGGAGCTATACGGGTCGCGTAAGTTCACATTATCGTAGCAGTAGGTAACAGGTACTGACAAGTTAATACAGGTAGGTTACAGGACCAGCGGACTCGTCGCTAGCACCATTAAATTACTTGTTTTGCCCATACAAGGGCTACCAACCGTTTGGGAGTACCCGAGATATGTCCTACAAATGGCGTTTTGGTTTAAGTGGTTGCCTCACTACTGCCACTAAGCTAAGTGTTGCAGGTTTGAATCCAATACAAAAATAAAACTCGTGTGATACACAAATGATTATACCAAGTCTTGATGCGATTTTGTCCGTCGTTTAAATGTATGTAAAGTCTCTCGCGACACAGGAATTATTTCTATTACGAAGATGTTTTTTAATACAAATAATATTATATTTTAAATAGTAAATCAATGTTAATTATCAATTAAAATTTAGAAAGATATTGCTTTTCATACAGGCACTATTGATTTCTTATAAAAATTCGTTGTACGAATATGTATTGTATGGAAGTACATAACTTAGATAGATTCATTGTATACCAAAGCAGCCATACACGAGGTTAGGTCATCTTTTGGCAACTTTGTATTATCTCAACTATTTACCTATTTACTACTCATCAATAATCGACTCATGAGACATACATTGTGTGTCTATAACACTAGAAAAGTTGAATTTGTCCTGGTTCGATCATTTTCTTAAAGGCAACTCTACTGCAGGTATTTTTAATAAAGTAATTCGAGAGATTGTAAAGCGCTGATAACTGAGAGTTTACTACCGTACGATGTCTCACTATCAATATTGCTGACGACTTGATTGCCATCTATATTTATAATTTTAGTTGGTTAATTTACTTCTTTCATACTAATGTAATCGTTGATGTTTGACTTTAAATTAATATCAATAAAGGCTTACATAGCCGACCTATGCCAGTCACTGCGCATGTATTAAGTTTACACCAACAAGCCATACACATACTAATATTACTAAGACTATAGAGTATCAGATAATTTGAAAATCTTGCGCTTTATCAATAGCTCTATACTTAATATATATGATCTAAAGTTTCTAATATTGTGTTATCATTGATACCCTAAATGATATGTTGTACGTAAATACATATTTAAAGCTACCTATATACTACTACCTATATAAGATTAAATAAGTTTTAGTCACATGATATGGTATATAACATGTAATTCATTGCATGTAACATTTGCAACTATAATTTTGTTTGTAAAGTATATTTAACGTAAAACATAACTCAAGACATGGTCATACAAATCGCTTTGCCAACGATTAGCAAGCGGTTCAGTATTATAATTTAAATTAGGATGGATAAATAAGACATTAAAACACGTGTCGTCCAGGTTAAAAATAGATCGCTCTGTGACTAAGGTGTTGCATTCGGTGAATGGACATCGGTACCAACTTATTATAGGTGCTGGCTAAATAATTACTTTACATTAAGAGTTTATTCTATGCAGATATTATTAGTTATGGCATATTCTTGGAGTTCTGCAAGGAAGTGTACTCGGTCCTCTATTTTTGGAAACTACGTTAGGTTTTTTACACGTTTGAACCACCACCTAAATTTTATCTAGTGATTGACCTGTGGGTGCATATCTTTTAACCTGTTTTGAAGTTCACGTCAATTAAGATGGCGAAATAATTTTGTTATAAAATATCTATTAAGATTTTTATCCTAACAGGAAATCGATCGCACAATTTCTCAATCACCAGGTGTGTCGTATACGGCCAATTTTATAATTCTGTGCATAATATGCTTATGAAATCATGTTTAGCGATTTTCACGTGTTTCGATCATGTAAATAAATTTATTACATTTTATCAAGTTTATATTACCTAGATGTATCTATTTGATATGTATCTATTATTATTATTATTTTTAGTTTGTACCGTCCCACTGCAAGTCAAAGGCCTTCCTTCGATCTTTCCACTCTTTTCTGTCCAGCGTCAATTGTTTATATTTGTCGTTCAGAGCATGTAGATATGTATCTACATGCTCTAAAAGACATTTCCATTCTTCTTGGAGCATAATTGATAATATGATATTCACGATTGACACGTGCAAAGCATATTAGTGAACGAGCCCGAAGAAATGTATAAGGTGCACCTGATGCATTGCGTGGATGTGCGTTTATCATTACTTACATATTTGAGAAGCATTTTCATTTTCAGATGCTGTGAAAATTATGAATGAAATAATTTTGCACTAAAATATCGCTTAAAACAATTTTATGGCTTCTAATTGTTTTAAATGAAAGCTAAACACAAACAAAGTATAATTTATGGGATGGTAAAATATTATATCCGACTCAAATTGATTATTGTTTGTCGAGTGGTTTCTTAGTAATTAAGTCGATATCGGAAATGATATATGTACATGAATCAAAAACTGTAATTCAAACGTAATTTCTATTAAAGCTTAGGCTTAAGTATTGATAACATCTATCCACATTTATTTAAATCGATAGGAAAACAAACATATTTATGAGATAAAACGTATCCTATATTTCAATCCAGATCAGATTCTATTGGATTGCAAAATTTCATCCAAAAGGAATAACAAATTTAAAAGCTTTCACATTTATTATTTCATTAGGATTTTGTTAAGCCTACAAAACACTATAAATGAACATTACGTAACTAATCAATATTATGTTTAACCCTTCGTAACTTGATGACGAGAAAGCCCCACAAGCGCTCATCGGCAATTTGTGTCCTGTCATATTTACACCGTGTTGTTTTATTTCACAAGTGAGGGAGTGTTAGGCATCAGTTACACTTTAGATTTTACTTTTTAACCTTTGAGCTGTTATAATATTCTCTAACTCATTATTTTGTTATTTGCATTAATTAAGTTGATACTATAATGGTCTAATATAATAAAGGTGTTAAGATTATTTATAAATGGCTCACTGCTGGTCATGGGTCTCTCAGTAAGCAGTGTTAGGTTATAGTCTACAAGGCTGATTTAGTTCGGATTCGCAGACCTTATAATTTTTTTTCGAACAAACTGTGGAGAAACCAGCACATCTAAAAAGACTTGCTGGTTTCCTCGCGGTGCTTTCCTTAACCGTTTCTCTCTCACGAAAACAAGCAATAATTAACTGATTAATACGCGCATAACTTCAAAAAGTCAGAGGTGCATGCCATGAGGTCAAACACAAAACGTCTGCTTGTCAATCTTACGAGATTGCCACTAGCTCTCTCGCTGCTGTTTGCTTTTTCTAAGTGAAATTAATTACCTTAATGCCTCTCTTTAGAACCAATTTGATTTCTAAATTAAGAAATTCTTTGTGATTTTAAATAGCACTAACTCAGTTTATCTCAGTGGTGTGTCAAGGGTGTATCACCCTTAAAGATTTTAATATATCTCTATACATTGTCTTATAACTTTTTAATTTTACTCTAAAGAAATCCAAAATCTACACGATTCGCAATTTCCGTAAACACATTACAAAATGTACTTACTCAACATTGTTTTAAGCAATGTTGTATACTAAAACAAATTCGTGTGTTTTAGTAAACATTAACTCACCATGCGTGCAGTATGAGCAACTAGGTATAAATCTAGTTGCTTAATTTATTCTAATAAACATCTGAATAACATTAAATATTTTTTAAATGGCAACGCTAAAATAATAATCTAATAACGATTGAACACTTATTACTAAAATTAGCTATGTAGCATATGGCTAATAGTTGGACTACTTCAGGTTAAATCGCGGTTCGGGTTATTTGTCTAAAATTTATTATGACACGACGAAATCGTTGTTTATAAAGTGAAACTAGTTTATTTAATACAGTTGAACCACTTTAAAAAATACTGGTTCAACTGTTCATGCAAGTTTATAAACTTAAGACCGTATATGCACTTTGAAGGTTTGTTAAAAATTCGTCACAGTTACCGTACAGCACAAACATATTAAGTAAAACATCAACAATTTGAAAATACAACACCAACATCATTACTGACCGCGCTGAAACAATATTTTGCATTATTTATTCCCAAGTATTTCATCGTGTAGCACGTTCGAACCCGTTTAGCTCAAATAACACGAGAACGAACTTATAACAATGCCCATTATATTTTGTAAAGCGAGTTTCAACTAACTTCTATGTTATAAACTTCGTTCAAAATGTCAATATCATATAATTTTGTTGTGGTGTAATAAATTTTAATTCGTAACGTGCTAATGTTCTGTTTGCTAAAGGTCCGAGTTAGTGCAATCCCTTTTATGGTGTTACATTAGAATGGTATGTTTTATTTATGTGAATCATTTAAGTATCTACATGTTTAACCTATTGGATACTAATTTGTTAGACGTTTTGGAGATCGCCTTCGTAATTCTGTAACATAAGTTTGCGCTTATATTTACATATAATCATTTCGGATCGTAAGTATTCCTATGCCTGTAAGGTACGTGTAAGGTCTTGTATTTGAGTCCTAGGATTAAAATAGCTAAATGTGCCTAAATTGTATACGATAAAAGAGTTTCTTGGGATTTTAACTTAATGTTGATCTCTGGGGCGGATTTAAATCATCGATTCACCATTTCATTCGATTGCCAAACGTTTTGACAGTAGTTGTATCCATTTCTTTTCTAGCAACTTTCTGTTAGACATTTCTGTTAGAAGTACCTAAAAGAAGTTAAACTACTACTTCTTAAAGAAACGTATTCGAAAAAATAGGAATTTCTTATTTGTGTCTCTTGACATTGCTTCTGCAGTGCCAAGACAGAATATACGTCTCCATGAGTAATCAATTTCATACTTATAGTTTGATCAGTGAATTAAGCGAAGGACCACAATCGTATTTTCGGAACAAAACTGACAATTGAGCTACATGGTTTAAATTCTAATTCCACCTTTTAGCTATTTAACAAATTAATTGGTGGCATAGTAGTACTAAATTAAATTATTGATTAATCCTCTTTTCCTTCGACCCTGTCATTTATAGATGTTATTCGTTGATTCTGTTGAGAATCTTGACTACATCGTAATTTTTTTAAAGTTTATTTTCATCTATTCTGACAATAGGGGTATGCTCATAGGCGTCTTAAAATATTTGGTCTTTTGGTGCGTCTATCGTATAGCTAGATCCCCTTGGCATTTTCCTCCACTTTGACCATCAAGTATAATAATAATAAAGCAATATATACCGGTCCATCAAACACCTATACCCATAGCCCATATATTAGAATCCATACGTAGCAATAATCCTACGCCTGCTGCGGCTAGTGCCGCTGTTGGTGTTCCATCCAACCTTCGATTAAAACTCTCGAAGGGCCTCTTCACGTTGGACCCATGTCTCCGTGTAAGCCTCCCAAAGGGCCAGGTATTTTCTAATATAATATGTTAGAAAGTACCTGTAATAAGAGAAACATAATAATAATGATAATACTTAATCTTATGCCAAACAACAACTTTTACACACTAACCTTACTAGACAAACAAGACGAACAATGTTAGTATTCATAAATAACGTCACTAAATGCAAACTCAGTGAAATAGCCGATAAAACGTCTTTTGACTACTTTTTAATCGCTAAACTCAACGAGGATCAACATCGTGATCAGGCTACTGACACTTTTACATTGTATAAGATGATCAATAATGACCTCTGTTTGTTAGTAGTAAGGTAACTTCAACTTTATTACCACGATACGTGGGACGCTAGTGTTCCTGCAATGAGTTAAGTGGCACCCTCAAGGCATCCATACATAAATAAACTTACTATTAAACGACTTCATAACATCATACCAGGGAGACTTGCAGCTGTATGTCACCAAAGGGATAGGCAGAGATATACATAGTATTGAACTCACATTTAACAACAAGCAAACAGCTTTGATTCAGGTCTTGCGTAAAAGGGAGAATTTACCTACAGAAAATCATATATTACTTTACATTTGTATGTAAAGTAATATATGATTTTCTACTTACGCAGTAGCATATAAGCTTGTGCTTATATGCTACTTTGAGCTCTTTCTGCGTAAATTAAAACACCAATGACTAAATTATGGGGTACTTTGAAATAACTACACTGGAACATTGAGACAACTACCATCTTAGTCTCCCAATGACCATGGCTGCTGAAAAGCAACCGAAACGTCGAGGAAAGTGTAAACCTAAATATAAATAGATTTAATAGTTTAAATAATTTTATTAGCTTTTATATTAGTAAAATTCAATAGTAATAGTAGTGTAACAGTTTCAAAATTATGTAATACAGTGATTAATAAACAACGCGATAAAATCCGTATATAGTAGTTTAATTTCAATTAATAACATTCGCGTAAACAGAAGACAATATTATACAAGCTTAAACAACATAAAAATTTTGAAGATGCTCCAACAAGTAGCCAGAAACAGATGAGACTTAAAACTTAAAATAAACCTAACCATTGTTATTTTTAATACCTCTATACATACATATCTCTTCAGTTAGATTTTGATGTAGAAGTCCCATATTCTAACAATTTTACATCTAAATTCCATGTATTTTAGGCGCGAATCTATTATTGTATACCAATTACATTTCCAAACCGCGTACAATTGCTGAGATATTTATTTAGGATAACACTCAAGTAACATTTTGCCTGACACTAAATCGAATTCGACACCTTACGAAGTACTAGGTCGATAAAGAAGCACAGTTAATATAATACAATACTAGTACCTACTCGCAGCTTTATTGAAGCAACTATTAAACAGAAATTTATGTACCTATAGACTATCTTAATCCAAAAAAAATCCAATTAGTAAACACTTTCGCATTTATTATGTTAGTAGGAAAGTAGGTATTATAGCCCAGCAAGCATTGAACTTATTGCAAAGCGTTAAGACATCGTACACAGCATACTATTGCAGTACATCCTATATTAATTGATTCTATAGTTTCTCTGAATTAAAATAGATAAGAGAACTTGTTTGTCCGTGAGGAATGTATTCCAGATAGGCATTACCCTCGCCATCGCCCACGTGTCGAAGATCGTGAGATACAGTTTATTATTATTTTAGTTTATTGCAATAAAGGCTTTATTTTCTTTTTTATACGGCCAAGGCGGTATGCTTACATAATATGTCTTGATTAATAGCGAGCGTTAGATATATTATGCACTGTCTACTGTTGAATATGTCATAGGAACCAAGGGTGACCTAGCCGAGCCATTGATTTTAAGTTGAGTTTCTTGTAAATTCATGCAAAATGGAGTCGAAAGAACTATCCTGTGGTTGCCTTCAATACCACGGATATGACTTACACTACGTCGGTTGCGCAGCGATAATGAATGTGACTGAATTCCAGGTCGAACCAATAAAAATATACTAGTTTCTTCTGCCAAAATATCCCAATAGCAGGACTCGTTAACTGCGGGAGATAACCAGTTAGCGGTGTTAGCTACTTTTTGAAAAGTATGTTAAGACCTTGGTCATACGCCTGATCTCCCACCAGTCTTGTCGGATTGTAAGAGGTAGAGAATAAAGAGTGCACTTGTGCACACGCTTGTGCACACACTTGTGCACTATAATATTTTCTGGGTAGATATCCAGGATCCGTTGAATTGGCCGCCATGATCCAAATTCGGTCTGGTCTGGAGGACATTATATTTTCAGCGCTTTTAAATAAGAGTAGGGTAACCGCAACTGTCTTCAGATATAATTTATCACACTCATAAAACGAGTTCTCGTTATCCTTATTAAGCACTATAAATATTATATGTATTATTTGTTTGAATTTAACTTCAAATGGCTAAAGGAATTGAGTGAACTAAACTATTTACAATTCGAGATTTTTTTTCTAGTTTTTGTCAACTTTTCATAAGCGTATTTTTTTATAATAATAATATTCCTTGTATTTCAACTGTCCCACTGCTGGGCACAGTCGGCAGAGTGAGAAGGGTTAGGCTATCACACCGGCTTAATGCAGGTTGGTAGTATTCACATACCCTTCAGAACACTATGGAAAACTCTTGGACGTACTGGTTGCCTCACGATGTTTACCTTCTCGTTGAAGCGAAAAGTCAAGGTTGCCTTAATATTGTTCTTGAGACCTGTGTGTGGACATGGAACGGCAAACTTTGTCTCAAAACTTACATGTCTGCAAGTTCTTCATATTGTTCTCAAACATAAGTACAGACTGCCAACCAGCACTGGACCAGCATGATGGACTATGGCTTAATTCTTCTCATACTAAAAGAAGCATGATGATGATGCAGACAATAAAGCTATTGAGTAGCAGCGGAACATCAGCGAGCAGACCCAATATAATTTCTGGCATTCTAACATTTGACAGGTTAAATAAATTTAAATAATTCGTACATACATTCAACACAGATACAAAGGCGTTCTGAACTAGGCGGCACAAATAATCCAATTTAAACTCTCGTCTTGATATTAGTAACGTTTTCCAAGTATTGCGCGTTAGTATACTGTGTTGTGATTAAAGGATTTCAGTAAATCCCGGATTTCAAACGTCCTGTTTACAGCGTTTTGTTTCAACACGACTGGACGTCGGGGACTGTGTACACGTATTGTTGATTTTTAGTTCACCAGCCATACAGTACACACTGTAAAGTATAACGCGATGACGATAGCAACCTAATTAGAATTTTCTGTAGAATACAACAGAGATGGGCCTTTCTTTTTATTTATTACCGAAATTTTATTTTGTTAGCAGAGTAAAATATTAGAAGAGTACATTTTTGGTTTTGATTGTCTGTGTAATGTTTTACAATAATGATAATAATATAATAATATTCTATCACATACACACAACACCATCTAGCCCAAACTAAGCAGAGGTTGTACTATGGGTACAAGGCAATGGATAAACATAAATAATGATATACTTTTTTTTGGAAATAAATACATATTATACATAGAAACAATTAAATTAACTAGTACGATATGGTGCAGCGCTAATAACGAGTCTCAAGTTTAATTCTCGTCAATCATCGGCAAATAGAAGATGTGAGGTATGCCCTATTTCATTCTAGTCTAGCGTATTTGAATATCCTCCTCCTCTATCAATTTTAGATGTAGTATTTATTGGGTTAGATATTCGATCCTGGAGCCGAAAGGCCTTATTGGCCGCATCATAGAAACATCATTAAAGATAGTTGCAGAACTTCATGGAGGAGACGTGAATGTCTTGATATATCTTATACTAGATTTTGCCTGCTGCTTCGCTCGTATTTATGTAGATTTATATTAAGATAGATTTTTAGTAGCCTATATGTAATTCTGATGTATAAACAATAATACTTTAAAATTTCATCAAAATACGTTCACTAGTTTTTGCGTGGAAGAGTAACGAACATCCATCCTCACAAACTTTCACACTTTTTATATAAGTAGGATAGGCTTAAAGGCATTCTCCTTATCCAAAAACGATATGTTTAAAAACGCAACTAATAGTCTAACAGCTAGTTGATACTACACACAAGTTAAAAAAACCATGTCAAAAATATTTTACGTTACGTTTTAGTCATTACCAACTCCCACTTGACTCTATTTATTTTCGCCACTTAAAAGAACCGTTTGTGAAATAAATCAGCGACCGATCAGACCCGACACACCAGAGTGTAATGTGCATAATTCAATCGTGTCACTTTCTGAGACACTTTACACAAATGTGACAACGGTACGACTCAATGTCACAGTGCACTTATTTTTTATATTATTTAGTGTAAAGCTTTACGCCCATTATCCAAGTATACTGTGTTACTTTAAAATAGAAATTTACTGTAGTGTGCGCTTAAAAGCAGTCGGATTTAGGGTGATACATAATTCAAATGTAGTAGTTGCTAAAATAAATTATCTTCCATACTAATATGACAGTATAATTAAAGTTAGCCCAGTCATCACCGATACTCTTTACCAAATATATTGCAAAAACAATAGTGTACAGTAATAGGATTTTTCTGTACCAGCCCGGTATTTAGAGATATGCCTAGTAGGCGTCAAAAGGCTCGCTGTAATTAATTACGCAAGACTTAGATGGCGAAATGAAGATGTAATATTATTATTAATCTTACGTAAAATATATAGGTATAATATACATTTAAATGATCGTAATATTATTTTAATATATTTTTGTTTTGGTTTTGGTAAATGAGGGACATTATAAACTTACAAATAATTTATATATACCTGTATATTGTCCGGTAATTAATGGATAACCTTGAAATGTCTAGAAAAATATATAAATAAAAAAGTGCAAGCTATAATAGCATAGCATACTTTTGACTGTCTATCTATTAGCATAATTAGTGTTTAATAATAAAACAATAAAAAACCGATGGATTTCATTCATTTATGGTCGTAGTATACAAGAAAGTTATAAATGGTAATTAAAAAAAACACATATCTCAGGTAGTAGATAGGATAGTTTTTTTTTTTTTTCTGAACGGCTGTCAGTTCCACTATTAGACATTGCTAGGTTATCTATTAAATACCGGACAACCTGTATATTATATAATTTTTTTTTCTTCTTTTTATAATTAAAGTCAAGTGAAGTTAAAAAGTATAGTATTTAGAATAATTCAAATCCGATTATGAAGTTGTTACCTCCTATCACAGGTCCTTCAAAGAACACACAGACACAGAACAACTGTTTATTCATCACAAACATTGTAGTCCTGTGTGATCATCAAACAGGGTATAAGGCTGACTAACGGTAGTGAGATGACCAATTCAATCACAACAGAATCATTGTACTTAGTAGTAGTGTGTAACGATATTTTAAAGTTAAACCAACCCAGGCTACTCATTCCACATTTCGACTGCCATAAATTTTCGTGACAGTCAGGTCTGACGGCTTTACGCGCTCTTTAAAACACGGTTAGATGTGTAAATTTTATAAATGGTAACACTTCTAAGTACCTGACTCATCCATTGGTTCGCATGCTTGGCATTGCGTCAGGGGCGTCCGTTTCTTACAAACAAACATACGTGCTTAAGAACTGTACTTACTTCCTTATATTGACTTTGATTGCACGCAGAATATGTGGTAGACTCACCACTGCTCCTGAGTATTACTAAAACACCAGATTTTAACACCCGTACAGACACCAAAGGGATCTAGTTGAAACCTAGGCATTGAAGCTAGGTCTTATTTAGCAAATATTATTTACTTTACATTAAATGCGGGAAGCATTTAATGTAATGTAAATGTAAAGTTAATGTTGTTTATGATCAAATAAATTATTTTCTTCCTTTCTATTGCAAGTTCAACCCCACATGAGAAAATATTTGAGTAATCCACAAATTGTAATTCTGAGAGTTCTTTTCATCATTTTCAATATTAGTGAATATATAAATATAAATATATAAGATATAAATATATTGCTCCAAATTATTTTCAAATATAGTAAAATTATAATTGAATAGCGATTTATAATTGTGGCCGTGAGTTTCTTTCTCATAGACTCAAACCAGCCTGAACCTAGCAACTAACCCAAATGTAAATTCAGTAACTTCACTAAGTCAGACATATTTTATAAAACAATATGTGAAATATTATGACTGTATTTAAATATTCTCGAATGAGCATAGAGATACATGTTTAGTCATTTACCCGGTTATCAGGCACATTTACAAACTCCATGCAGTTATTGGGAATTTCGTAACGAAAAACCTAACGATGCTTTGATTGAACCGGGCGTTGAACTGGCGCTATACTACGGGCTCAATGAAACAATCTTTCTTATAAACATATAGTATAAAATAATAGCTACTTTAGCTCCCAACAATTTGCCATTAGGAGCTCCACAATAACTTCCTTGTTCTCATGCCTGTCGATCTTTGCATTCGCTATAGATCTATCATCACACTATCGTTTTGCCAAGTTTACAGATTCCAAAAAAACAACTGTAGAATCCCAATAAAATTATAGCAAGTACGTTATGGCTTGCTTTGATGGTTAAGGAAAACATCGTGAGGAAACCTGCATGTCTGTTTCTGTGAGTTCTTCCTAGTCCTCGATGTTGTGTGACGTCAGCCAAGCCACACTGGTTCAGCGTGGTAGAATACTTTTATAGGTTAACCCTTTTGATACTGTGAAGAGACCAGTTTTCAAACAGGGCTGATATTATTTATTACAATGATTTGGCACAAGTATACATTTTCTATTTAAGATTTTTAGGTCAAAACTACAATGTAAAATACGAATTAGTAATAAAAACGAAACGTGATTTATAAAATAGACTAGATTTTGCCCGCGGCTTCGCTCTTGTAAATGTAGGTTATGTTAGATTAGTAACAGACTTTTTTATAAAATGACTTTTTCTGGATGAACCCTATGGCCCTATATCATAGGGTTTGTCCATAAAAAAGTCCTTTTCTGTGTACCTGATAGCATATATGCAAAATTTTATGATGATCGGTTGAGTAGTTAAAGCGTGAAAGCGTAACACATAAACAAACTCACATTCGTATTAATAATATTAGTTAGGATTCTGTGGATAAATTGAAAAGCTTTTAGAACCCAGACCGTATTCCATTACCAAGTATGGGTTAGCAGACATCCCATATATTTTAATAATAATAAGATTTCAAAAATATCAAAATGTGGACGTATTTTCTACCTGACTTCACGGTATTTACCTTCACCATTAAATCTAAATCATATTGTATAGACTAAATTACATGCGAAAGTAAACAACGTATAAATTTGAAATAATACAATATGAAAGAATCCTTTGAGCAAATCCACAAGTAAAAGCTCTCCTATCTATAAATACAAACAGTCTGCCCGCCTGTCTGTCCGCCACAGTTTTGTATTTCTGTCTGTCTGTGTTTTGATGTATTTTACTTTATGCAGTCGGTTTCTGAAACGTCTCGTAAGTATAAATAAACTCAAGGTTTGTTACGGCTTAGTTCCTTCTGAATGAAGCAAATCTCTTTGTATTTTGATATCTATTTTTGTTTCGTTTTCTTTATTAAAGATTATGTCTGCGTCTTCGTCTAAAAGTGGCACGAAATAACGCTGTGTCATTTTCATTTTTTTTGTTTATTCCCTGAATACATGCGAATCTATCTCTGTCATAATAAAATAAATTTATACTTTTTTATATAAAATGTATACGTATAATTTCTCTGTCGCGAGACTTTGCAAACAATGAAACAACAGACACAAAGAACGTCCACACTTTAAATAACAATTTGTAGAGCATACTATCTTTTGTTTCATTGATAATCGAACCAAAACACTTGCAGTAGGTACAGGAGACCACTAAAATCGCTTTGTCAGTCAATTAGACTTTTATTCTTCTCAAGTCTATAAAACAATATATGTATTACCAATATTTTGTTAGCTAAGTTTAGTTTTCATATAATAGAAAACAAGCTTATTGACTCGATTAGCACTGGCTAATTGTGCCAAATGTGGAAATTGTTTTTCTACTTTCCAGATATACTCAAACATAATCCGTTTGCTACAGACTGGTATCTATCTAACTATTGTTACCGCGTCTTGTAGATATTTAATTAACAGATAAATTCTGCACTAAATAGAAAACTTATATAAATTATGTTATTGAGAGAAAGACAAAAGAATATACACTAAACGAGTGCATCGCAAAACAGATATTTTGGCACCTAATACACAGTTTCGTTAGTCCCATGGAATGCAAATATACGCTTGTCTCCTATTACTTGGGACCTAGACACAAATGTCAAAGTGTGGACGTAATGCACCTCTGCCTAGACTTCTGGGATATACAGACTTCATTTTCTGTTTTTTAAACGTCAACGTCCACACTAGGAATAATTCCTGTGTCACGGGGAACTTTACAAACCAGACTCGGAACAACCATTTGTGGACAACACAAAATTTTGTCACGTGAGAGATTCGAACCCACAACACTGGGCGCAATGGGAGTGTGCACCAATTTATTCACTACGCCATAGGTGCACTTACGGATGGTCTATGTATGTATAAGTATGACATCATACCGCCTAAGCAAAAAGAATATGTACCTACTTGGTGTTATCGACGGTACAAATTGTTTTAGCCGATAACGAGTTACTGTTATGTTCAAACATAAAAAAAATAATAAAACGAACCAAATCTTGAGAGAAAATTCACTCAGCACCAAGGCTAAGTTATTACTTATGAGCTTTTTTCTTTAGCCTAGAACCAAAGTACCTATTGGTACTTTGGTTTTCGTGCATTATGACGACCGAGAATTTTGTACCATATTGATTTTTCTATTGATATAACAATAAACACTACTTTCAATGCCGATTATGAGTTACCAGTTCAGTGGAGAGACCAACAGACTGCAATGTAGCAGGTATCGGTTTCGAATCCACGTCGCACACCTCTGACTTTCGGAAGTTATATGACTTTTCGATATTATGTGCGTATTGATTGACAATTATCGCCTGCTTCGTGCCTCGGAGAGCACGTTAAGCCGTCGGTCCCGGCTGCCATGAACATCTATGGCAGTCGTTATTGGGAAATCAGTGCCCTATAATATCCTGACACTGGTCTAGCCTTAGGGTATCGTTAGCCTTCGGATTGCGGAGGTCAGGTGGCAGCCGCTCCGTGTAAAAACTGATATCCAGTCAAATTCGGTTAGACTAGAAAAGCCGACCCCAAGTGACTTGGGAATAATAAAGGCTAGGGAGAAGAGGTCAGTCAAGGATGTTTTTTGTGGTTTCTGGCGGATGATACAGTTCTGATGGTAAGCGGTAAATGCCCTACATGAACATGGCATGGCACCTTGATATCACAGAATCAAATATACCATAAACCTCATTAGTGCCATAAAGCACACGGTCTGTCTGGTAGTAAGCCTATGTGAAGGGTACGGGTGGTAGGGAGTAAAAGAAGGAAGGGACATAATTGGGCAAACCGTACTGAGCGAAACGCAGCAGTACTAGTTAAGTTTTTGTCGATATTTTTAAGATGTTAGTAATTCTGCAGTCGAACCTTTACATTTATACATAAACCGGCAAGCCTCTACATTTCCCATTTTTTTTTAATCGGCTCTTTTGATGAGTACCCCTTTTTGACGAGGACTAACCATAATATATAAGTCGAAGATATGATAACGCTCTAGTGTGTGCGTTTAAATAAGTGGCTATTCTATTTCATCCCCTCATAGTCGGATGGGACAGCATTTCAACAGGATTGCAGAGAAATCATACCGCAGGACCAACCTGTTCTTTAAAATTTCTTAAAAGAAAAACCCAATACAGTTTCTATTAATTCGACCCGAGAATGGAATCTCATGCACAGTAGTAACTTTCCTACAGCTGCACCAACGAGGAAGTTTTGTCTAAAAGACGAACGAACTTGACTAACGATCAGTTAGAAAAGTAACAGTAATAATATTATTATAATTTAATAATTAAGAGCTACAGGAGCGGAGCGGTAATCACAAAAGTGGGTGAAACCGCGGGAGATAGCTAGTCTATATAGTCAGTATCTATACAGTATAGGCTATATAACATCACGCTACGATCCACATCCGGCGCAGTAACGATAAACGCGGGTGAAACCGCGAGCAAATCTAGTTATATTATAAAGAGGAAAGATTTGATTTTTGTTTGTAAGAATTTAACTCAAACACTAATCAACACATTTTAAAATCTTTCACAATTAAAAAGCTATATTATCACCGAGTAACATAGGCAACATTTCATTTAAAAAAAGTTCTGTTACTAACATAACCTTACCTATTTTTACGCAATCGAACCCGCAAGCAAAAGCTAGTACCGCATAAAGTAGATGTGTAGTTCGCTAAAACTGTGAACCCTACTGAACATGTGAATTCTCATCAGCATCTGTCATTTAAATAAGCATGTTATTGGCTATATTTTTATCGGAACAAATACTTCAGTTTGTGTAGGTGGCAGGTTCATTTCTGTTCATAAGCGTATTTTATTTCTTACGATTTATGGTTTACGGTTTGTTTGTGATTCCAAGAATGTTTACTTCTTTGTTATTTACTGCTTCTTTAGCCCTGTGGCTTAAATGTAGGCATGCAGCTGCCGGTCATAGGTTGGATGTGCGATTTGAGCAAATGCTTATTTAATTTCTCTGTCTGAATATTCGGAATCTGACATAACAGTATTTGGTATATTTTATTAATTAAACATCGTTTAAATAATTTGCTTTGTATGAATATATAGTAACAAAATAAAGAAAGAAAACGCTAATAGAACAACTATAAAAAATATTTTGCATACACAAAAATGGCAGTGTTGCATTCTAAAAACATATTATGTATGATGTCTCTTTATTTTAAAATATATATGACTATTACCTTACCACGAAAAATTTCGCTGGAGATTTCCAAACTTCTCCCTAGCCTTTATTATTCCTAAGTCTCTTAGGGTTGGTTTTTCTAGTCTAACCGGATTTGACTGGATATCAGTTTTTACACGGAGCGGCTGCCACCACCTGACCTTCGCAACCCGACGGCTAACGATACCCTAAGGCTAGAGCAGTGTCAGGACATTATAGGGCACTGACTTCCCAATAACGACAGCCATAGATGTTCATGGCAGCCGGGACCGATGGCTTAACGAGCTCTCCGAGGCACGGAGCAGGCGATAATTGTCAATCAATACGCACATAATTTCGAAAAGTCATATATCTTCTGAAAGTCAGAGGTGCGCGACGTGGGTTTGAACCCGAGACCCTCTGCATTGCAGTCTGCTGGTCTCCCCACTGAGCTATCGCTGCTCCAAATGATATTTACAAACAACGGATATAAAGAAAATCCAGACTCGAAACAATTATTTAATGGATTACACAAATGTTTGTCTCGTGTGGAAATCAATCCTATAACACCCGGCGCAATGACAATGCTGAGGCGACCGCAGAAACCACTACGCCATTCAGTGCGTTCAAAAATTCATTGATAAAGAGACTGCGCGTTACGAAATTTCTTTATCTTATTCTCACCCATGCAATAATATCGTTTTAACAGATGGTAGAATGGCCTCTAATACCCTAAGGCGCCGAACACATCGCCTCGGCGATCTGTGTTTTGCGGTTGAGTTCTCTTTGACCGCCGCGGTCTGACTGCTTTTGTGTGTGTAGGATTCTAAGACACCGCATACAGAACAGTGAACGCGGAACGCAGAACTCGGAACTCTGACTGCCCGCAGTGGGGCCGGCGCCTAACAGAAATACTGATTATTTGCTATCTGGATTAATTTATCTCTGTTTATTGTGAACTAGGTATATGTATTTTGCAGCCCTTAAATTTGCTATAGCTGTTAAAACCCGCTAAGTTCTAAACACTTAATCCTTACTATACTAATTAAAATTATAAATGCGAATGTGAGTTGTTTGCTATGCTTGCCCGCCTTTTAACTACTCTACCGATTATCATGAAATTTGCAAACATGTAGTCGGAGGATCAGAAAAGGGTACCCTTTATCCAGAAAAAAAGTACTGTTCCCGGGGGATAGAAAATTATTGGCGAAGCCGCAGGTAAAATCTACTATAAAATATTTAAGACTTAAAGTATTTAATTTGCAAATAAATTATTATGGTTATGGTTATGACCTAAATTGCATGTAGTAACGGATAGTCGCGAGACGACCTCCAGCCACCCTGAGGTTTGACCTGGGGATGGCGGGCTTTGAGGGCCTGCCCGCCATCCGTTCAGCACCAGGTCCGAGAGGCGGCGTGCGTGTTCCCACGCGCGCCTCTGTGTCGAGTCCGTCTCCCCTCTAGGGGAGACAGTAGGGTTTTATGCGACGTAGTGCCTATTTTGGGTAGGTCTTTCGTGTAGTGGCCTGCCGTTTCATACGGCGGGCCGTAACCGCGGCGGGGTCGCGACCGCATGCGAAAGCGATTCGCGCGGCCCCGTCGATAGTGGTTTTGTCGAGGAACACCGTGGTAGGTTTAGTCGGTATTCCGGGAGGTACTTTACTATTATTTCCATCTTTCTTTTACCCCGGCGAGTTCGACATAATCCCTCCGCCCACCCCCGCGGAGGGATATGCGTCATAGCATTCCCCCACGTAAAAAAAAAAAATAAAAAAAAAAATAAAAAAAAAATGTAGTAACGGATAGTAGAGAACATGATGCATATACACATTACATTACGCATATATATACGAAAAGCTAATCAGAGGTCAGGTTAGTCATGGTTATAGGTATAAGATTATGAAATTTATTATTTCATTTCATCTCTTTTGATCTCATTGCGATGTCTGATTTCTGACCTGTGGGGTTTAGATCACAATCGATTCCACACTCTCTACTAACAGTTTACACTTGCCACTCAACTTATTAGCCAGTTTTCGTTCTTGCCATAGATTGGCGTAGAGCCTTTAAAACAAGTACTCACCTTAATAAGGCCTAATAAGTACATTATGTCGCAGGGTAATTGCAAAGATGGCAACTTAGTCAAAATCCTAGGAGGTCTGCAAAATATAGGCTCTTTTTAAATAAAATGTTATCATTCGGCGATAGCCTAGTGGGAAACCATTGGACTGCCACGCAGAGGTCTCGAGTTCGAACTCAAGGCGCGCATCTCTGACTTTTAGAAGTTATATGCGTAATAAAAAGTTAATTATCGCTTGCTTTAACGGTGAAGGAAAACATCGTGAAACCGGGAAACCTGCATATCTGAGAGTTCTCCATAATGTTCTCGAAGATATGTGAAGTCTGCCAACCGGCACTAGGCCAGCGTGGTGGACTATGACCTAGCCCTTCTCAGAGTGAGAAGAGGCCCGTGACCAGCAGTGGGACAGTTTAATACAGGGCTGATATTATTATTATTATTTTTATTCGGCTTGGTGTCAGTAACATGACAAAAGTAAAACTTTGTTTGGAACATTGGCAACTTACTGATTGGCTGAATAAAAAATCGATTCATAAACGCCAACAAAAATAAAGAAAGAATATAGCAAAACACACACTTGTGCGTTTGTGTACATGCCTAAAAAATTAAATATAGTTTTCTTCACGTACTAATACGAGTATCAAATCAATAAAAATTGAATCAGGCATGCACCGAATGACGCAGCAGGACTAACCTCCCCACAAGGTAGTCCGACGACCTGGTAAGGGTTGCGAGAAGCAGTTGGATGCGGACACATAGCCCAAGACCGGTCTTGGGCCATGTGTGAAAATCCTTGGAGGAGGCCTATGTCCAGCAGTGAACGTCTTTCGGCAGAAATGATGATTAATATCAAAATTATTTTTGCAATGATTTTGATAATAGCTGGTAGGATTGTAAAAATCTATCTTACATTTAAAAATCGCGTTCTCTGCAGTCATCTTAGCATTTTCGTGGAGATACGGGATGTCCGATTACCCAACGACATATATATATATAACTCCAGAATATCATCACGTTTCCTCCATATAACTTAAGTATGTGAACATTCAGTGCTCGGTATAATAGCACAAAAACCACTTAGGTGGTCGATGTTTATAGTTATTTTATAGTTCTCATATATTTTACCTTTTACGGATAATTACTTGGGCATAAACGGTACGAGCTTGACGCAAACAATTTACTATTAATCTTTAGTTATGTTTAAGAGAAAGGTAATGATTCAAAATTTTATGGGCCATTGTATGTCATTTACAAATATTTTAGTAATTATTATTTCTTTAACGAGTAGTTAAAATGCTATTAGGGAACTGGGAGTGCCAGCTTAAATGTTTCGAGTTCGAACCCATAAGACATAATTATAATTGTGTTTAATCTGGCCTCTTGGATGGTGCCATGATTAATTATTATTGGGTTGTAGATTTAATGTACCAGAGATAATTTTTACTAATATAAACACGCGATTTTATTTGCATTCCTAAAAATGTATCTCCTTGGTTCAAGATATTTACGTATCAAATTATCCTATCAAAATGGCGATACAATTTCAGGAGTAATTAAGTTAGAAACATTCAATGTTACATACTTTCATATTTCTAATAGTAGTATGTTTTACCTCGTGTAAGTTTAGTACAGTAAAAAGCTAGGCATGCAAATATAGAAACAGCTTGTTAAATTTGACATACTCGTAGATAATAACGACTATCCAACGAATAGTAAAAAAGATAGAGATGAAATACAGAAGTCGTGTGCGTACCAAAATTCTGGCTAGTAGACCATAAACTATCAAAGCCTGTGCATTCAAATACAAAAAGTAAACCAATTAGTACTTTAATAGAGTACAATTTTCAATAGCAGCAACAGCAGAAGTAGGTATTTCAAATGAATGAGCTTTAATGTGATTATCGAATAACTCATTGGTTTCGTGGCATAATAATTAGTCAATCGTGAGTTATCGAATTTTCTTAGTAACAACACGGAATCTAGCAAACGGAATAGGTTTGCCCCTACTAAGATTTAAATATGCGGACGATACACCCATGTAAGAGATATCTGCCTAGTCCTTTGAGAATATAATTTCGACGAATAAGTCTATAGTGCATTTCCTCGTACTTTTTAAAATTAATAATTAAATATAACGTACCAGTAGTACATATTTATGTAGTGCCTATAATAGAGATGATATGTGTCTCTTCTCAAATCTATGTTTTAATAGTAGTAGAAACAGTGTCTTCATGTAAAGAATAGTAGAAATCGAGACAACTGCTTACATTTGATTTAATAATATTGAGAATTTATCAGAGAAAAATGTTACTTATGTCTGTAACTGAAGATTTAATTTCATTTGAATAATAATCAATCAGAGTAATCAAATTTCCATTTTACTATACTAAAATATTATAAATGATTACACTGGTCCCCTAACAAATTAAGTGAAATGCCTTTTCTATCGAACTGTCTTTTCATTATTCCGTGACTAACCCAAGACTAACAGCTTAAGAAGATACTTATTATGTAGTCGTAAATTAAGTGTCTAATATAATGGATAGATATTTTACGACGTTTTGTTAAAATTTCCTTAAGAAAGCTGTTTGAGTAGAAAAGCAATTTTCACTTGCTTTCCTTAGATACCTATATTATTTATCATCATAGTGAGTAAACAACCGAATGAATACGACGTTAAAATTCATCTTTATATATATAATTCTTCTGTACGTGTGTTGACGGTGAACTCCTCCTAAACGGCTGGACCGATTTGAATGAATTTTTTTGTGTGTGTTCAAGTGGATTCGAGGATGGTTTAGATTATGTTTTTTTTTTTTTTTCGCCTGCACGGACCGTCGTCTGTCGGGACAGCTAGTATAAGTATAAGTTTGGGATGTGCGCTTATCAATTAAATGTTCGTCAATCAATATCAAATTGATATCATGTGAATAACTACATGAAGATACAAAGAAGAAAGATTCGTATACAAATGATTACACAGAGAAATTAATTACACATTTGTTGTAACTAGCCCTAAGTGTTACAAGAATGGTCCTGCAATCATTACAGATGATTAATTACTCTATAATGAATTTATTTCTATCGCCAACTGAAGGCTAAATCTAAACTCAATAAATTACAGCATGATAATTGATTCACATATCTAATTAATATCTTAAAGCAAAATGTCTTAATATAAGAGATTCCACAACTAAAATGACGTAAATGATAAAAAATAGCAAAGCACGGAATAGTGAAGAATTGGATGTGGCGTACAGTTGCTATTTGAGTATCACAGTTGTAGTTATTAGAGCGTTTAACAGAATTAAGGCAATAACACTATAAATGCAAATAAAATATTTATATCTACTGCTAAATAAATAATGTCGAGCAAATTGGTATCATTGCCTAGACTTGGATTTTACTTGCTTAAACTGGGCCTACATGGCTGGGCAAATAGAAAAACCTAACAAAATAAATTCACTAAATTCTGGCCTTTAAGCTTCTTGATTCTTTGCACGTTGCCGTCTCTTAAAAAGTGCATTAGCAAATAAGCTGCTTGCTGATAAGCAATCAAGCAAATTGCTGATGGACTTTGAAGAAAGAATGGAAGAAGAATGAAGAGACTGGAACACGAATCTCGCCTCTGGTATTACAAGTGTCGATAGTCCACGATAACCGTTCACCATCAGGCGGTTCGTGTGTTTGCTCACTTGATGGTTGCTAGCTGCAAACAAAGTAATATATTTTTTTTATTAACATGTCAAACTAATTTTATTAAGTACCTAATTACTGTTTATGGATTTATAAAGTCAATAATATATGATGTGCATTCCTTCTTGATATGAGTTGTAAAATAATATTTAATTGGCGTTTTAAAAGAGTGGTCGTGAATTTCTAGCAGGTATCTTCTTAGAGCTAAACTATTTGCGTAAACCTAGCAACTAATTTAAATGTAGCTTCAGTAACTTAGTAAACTCATGAGCATTACTTTAAGACCTAAATGAATAAATGATATTTTACTTTGACTATAAATTACTATGTTATCGTTTTATTCAAAATTCGAGATTGCAGAAGCATATTTTCGAGATTTCGAGTTTTGATTACGTTTGAAGCGATACCTTACATACAATAATAATAATTAGCGTAAATTCCAGACTATTTTTATTGTTTTGAAGTGTTCGTTTTCCGGACTAATGAAGTTAAAAACTATTTTAATCTGGCATTTTCTCACTATATCGTGAGCAAAATCTTACAAATAGGGACTTGGTGTAGTTTTTGCGATGACCATTATGGAGTTACGAGTTAAAACATCGTGTGTTATAATCCGACCAAGTTTAATAACCTTAAGCGTACAAAGAAATGGTCTGATTATGCTAGCGTAGTTTTTGTTTGAGATTCTATATTAGATTTGATTTGACACAATTATGATTTCGCTTGTTAGTTATAATAATTATAATAATATTCTACCACATACACACAACGCCGTCTAGCCCAAATTAAGCAGAGCTTGTACTATGTGTACTAGAGAATGGATAAACATACAAATATACATTTTTTTTTTTGTAAATACATACATATTAGAAACACCCAGACCAAGACAAACATCCGTGTCCATGTACACAAATGTTTGACTTGTGCGGGAATCGAACCCGCGACCTCAGGCGTGGTTACACTAACCACTACGCCATCGAGGCCGACAAGTTGCCGACAGTTAGTGCAAGCGCATAGTCCACTGTTAATCAATGATAAATGGATAAATCGTTTTAATATATTAGATAATACATACAACTGTGCTTGTACCATGAAAATGTATATACAAAACGTCGTTAATAATATGGTATATCTTATTTACATGTAATAAAGAAAAAAGAAAATAAAGTAGCAAGCTTAGGAATTTTGGTCGAATTTTGACCACTAGGCGACCGCTAGTCCTGAATATTACAAACAATTAGTGCGAAGTTTCGCCATTTATGTTATATGGTACGCCTTACTGGTCGATAAACTGACCACCTAATACGTGAAATATAAATTTGATTGAAAAATATGAACGTAATATTATGACTTCAGGTAAACATCTAAATTGAACAAATAGATTGAAACTAGATTTTATTACGAGGTTTGGTCTCCTTGTCATATAAGCGTGTAGCGTCTGCCTGTACTACAACGACTGTAGCCGAGATTGATCCCATAAAAAGTATATTCTGTAACTCTTCAAAGTTATATAAAATTGTTAATTAACGTTGAAGCAAAACATTTTGAGGAGCCGTGCATGTCTGAGAGTTCTTCATAATGTTCCAAGATATGTATGAATCGCGTACTGGTTCATCGTGGTGAATTATTCCCTAACTACTCTCGTACTAAAATACCTGTACTTAGCAGTGAATTAGTTTATAAATAAGACTCATATTAAATTTAAGATCAATAGAAGAGCGTTTCGATACAAAAATAAATCGCACTTTACACGTGTCAAAAATAATTGCTAAGACCACTGACCCGGTTGCAACCACATACGATTATCGATCTCTCGTGTATAATCGATCCATTCGTTGAATAATCGATTTATAACAAGTGACATAGTAGACGGTTTAGAAAAACGTTATTTTCTTTGTTCGTTACATTTGTGTGTATTGATTTATTGTATTGACGTAAATATTCGATTAGATGTAGCGGTTTCCGGTAAACTAGGAATTATTTTTGAGAATGACGTTTACCGTTCCCTAAAACAGTGAATGTATGTTTTTGGGGTTATTTTTTTGGTTCCTTATTTAAAAGTTAGAATTTTGGATGTTGTAGTGATTGACATATTTATAGAGTCAGGAGAGACACAATTACCACCGAATGGCCGATGTTTGTTGATTAAGGCACAAATATTGCATGAATAAATAAATAGAGAATGTTTATCACATGTGCATATCAGTTTTTAATAAACTGCCGAGGAGTCTAAGAGAACTTCCATTTAAATATTTTAAACTTAAGTTAAGAATATGGCTAGTGGATAAGTGCTTTTATACAATAGAAGATTTCTAGTAACATAAAACTAATGAATCTGATTATTTGTAAATTTTTACATAAAGTAATATAATAATGATAAATATGCTAAATAAGAATATGGCTTGCCATTGTGTTAGTAATATTTTAATTGTTTAATATAATTATTAATATTTGCATGCCTAATATAGGCAGAATACCTATAGCCACCGTTGTTAAACCTGGTACCACCTGTATTCTGTGCAAATAAATGTTTCTTTCTATATTTGACAAGAATATTATAGATGGGTAATTAACAAGTAGATACAACTTTTTTTAGTCGGGGTTTAATTATATAAATAATGAAAACGGTCGAAATTGGTATCCCATATGTTGAACTTCGATCGTATTCATTAAATTATCTTTTTATTCATCTTCATATAAACTTTAATTATGCCAAATGGTCTGGACTTCACTATCAGCTGCCAACGTAAGCGCAAACTTATTCCATGGGACCAACGCAGTCTTATTTATGTAACTTTAACCTTCTAAATTCTATCTTATGAATCTTTTATAATGTTATGTAAATTCTTTAATAAATCTTATTTAAAAACAGCTCTCACTTTTTATCTCGACCGGATGACGAATCCTCAAAATCGGATAAAGAAACAGTAACTATAACGAAAACTAAAATTATAATCTAAATTATAATATTCACGTAAATAGAATTGAGCGTATTCAAAAGCGGTGTCTACGATTATAGCTATTTAAATCGTCTTTATAAACCTGAATATACCACATGAACTTCTCCGTGGAGAATGCGACAACTGTACATGAGGTGGTAGGTTCGAACCCGATTCAAGCAGATTTATTGAGGTTTTTGCAAAAAAAACGGAAGTGCACTAGGTCACTAGGTCTGGTCGGTTTAAATGAATTCCCGAAAGGTTAAACAAAAACGTGCTATATCTAAATTTCGCCAACTATCGTTTTAAGTATGAATGAGGAGCCAGCCTACTAACGTCTACCAAGCACAATTCGAAACTGCATGCTTTTTCTGATGGCTTTTTTGTAAAATATCTTAATAATACTTCGTTTGGCCTACTTGTGAATCAAAACCAGTAGTAGATATGACTGCTGTGTCGAATCCACTATCGCTGTGCAACCGAGGCAATCTCCATAAGTATCTTATAGGCAGCAATAAACTCGTCTTCTATCAAATGAGACCAAAGACCGTAGCGAAATGTGGCTGGAAGCAAACGCTTAACTACCGCCGTGACAACAAGGCACCATTACATAAGCATCTATCGAAAACACCGAAGATATTATCTCGTATAATGTCCTTGAAAAACAAAATAGGACTATCTTCTTTTTCTTCTTTAATTTTAGAGCATAGCTCTTGTCCAATGGTTATTCGTCACATATGTATCTCTGTTTTCTGCTTGCTTTTTAACCTCACGATTCGACTCGATTCCCAGTATTTTCTTCACTTGTTAGACATAGGTTCATCATAGTCTACGCATACATAATGGAAATAATAATATGTTGTCTCCTTGTTTCAGTCAACCGAGTATCTTCACGATAAGACTAGCGAGTTTAATAGTGCTCCATGCAGCGGGGGCAGGGCTGGCGTCACCAACTGTACTGGTCACCAGACCAGTCTCCAGGGTGGCGGTGGAATGGTTGCCGATTGACAACCAAACAGTTTATAAACTTGGAGAAGGAGAAAGTCGAAGGTATGTAAGATTACCTGCTCATCCCTTAAGGTGTAAGTAAAGGTATATATACTGTCGCAGCTATGTTCTAAGCACCACATAAACGGAAGCAAGGCCAAATTCGGTCATGGTTGCCAATTTTAACGGAGACAGGCATATATAGGACATATTATAGTACATTAATATGTGCACAAACACATTGCGTTCTCGATTCCCTGACTCTCATAATCCAGTCAGGCAGAGAAATCTGGCGCCAGAACCAACAACTACGATAGAAGAACAACTCCGAAATTATACTGCGTATTTCCAGATCGATCCTTCGTGATTAACTGGTGTATACACAAACGACTAGATCGAAGAGGTAGGTGACATCATACATATAGTGTAGCAATAGTATATGGTTTACATATGGCTGCAAGGGCTTGTAATTAGTACCTTTATATGGGCGTTATCTAAACGATACCTTACTAATTATACGTTTTGTATCCTTCTAGGAATGTATGTAAATTGTGTAAAAATAACAAGAATGCAAGTCCAATTCATGGTCGAAAGATATTCGCAAGTGGATATTTAGTATTTAAGTGCGACTAAAAGGCCGATCACGACTAGTTTATTAAGTGTTTATTGATAAACATCTGCCGACCAGTTTATTAACTAGTTACATTAGACTCATTACAAATAAACATGCATACATGGATACATAATTAAAAGCAAAAGTAGCGATTGCTTAGTGGAAAGGCTGGTGTATTACCAAGATATAAATATCTGGGTTAAATTTCATGGTACCCTTTTCTCAATTTTAAGTGATATCACGGTAATGTTATGTAACATTATTCTATCTATATATAAATTTGTGGGACAATTACCCTATTCCATTTATACTTGCCTTTTTGGTATACCTATGCTGTCCACATGCTTACACTGCATACATAGTCTCACGCCTATTTCCGTAGATAAAACTATATTTCACGTACATTTAGGTAACTAAGGTTTTAATTCCCACTTTATGAAGAGCAAGCCCACTGCCGTCTACCAGGCACAATTCTGGATTACATACTGGTTCTGAAATTTATAATGATAGATCAACTCAAAAATAATTTGCCTTACTCATAAATCGAACTTGATACCTCGTACAAAGCAGATTCATCCACTACCGGTGTATCACTAAGGCGGTCCACATAAAATTGTATATAACTCTATATTGAGTCCGTCAATACCCTCTCTTGGGTATCGCCGGTCTTGGAGCTTCGTGGAGAATGACTGCCTCAACGAGATCTAGAGTTCAATTTATAACTTGCTCTACTAGCATTAGTTATATGTGTATTATCTTTCTTCATTCCACGATGCTCCATTATGACACTATTTACAAAGACGCACCACATACTTCCAAGAAATCTTATTTCAACTGCATATATGAACTACTTACTGACCATTCATATTTCGTCTGTCATGTTCAACCCAATAAAATTGATATTTTAATTCAAGATGTTGCAACACATAATTGGACGCTTAGTGATTCTCGTAATTGTTATATGTGTTACGTTCAACTGAGAGTGTAAAACAGTCACCAGTAATTTATTATCTTTAGTAATACGAATAATACTAACATAAAAAGATAATTAAGATTCACCACTGCCACTGCGCGAAATATTGTGGATTCACCACACGGGATTAAAATTTGGGTGATCAACAAATAATTGCTCCAAGTCTAAGTTCGTTGTTTTGAAACTTATACAAGAGCGGAAGATGCCTATTAAAAACAATACGTTACTACTCCTGCACTTCGTCTAGTATGTGTAACTGTAGCACAGTCACTACCAGTGAACGCGACTGCTCTCCATCAGGTTTGAATACTGGCTAGCAAAAAGTAATCAGATTTTCTGTCAAATGTCTTAACTGCAGCCTGGAGTTAGAAAGTAGGCGGTATTGTATGTAACACTCCTCATGGCTACCAATGCATGGAATGCTATTCCAGATCGGCAATCACGTAAAGCAATTGGTCCTGCGCCTGATCTCTCTCCAGTCGTGTCCAATTCCAATCCCATCGGACTATGAGTGTTAGAGAATAAAGACTGCATTTGTATTTGCGCGCACAAATGGTTAGAGTCCATTAAGAATGGCCGCCATAACTGAAATTCGGTCTGGATGTCATTTATTTTCTGTCATCTCATACTTAATTCCTTTTTATGGTTTTGGCAACACGCAAGTGATACCTTCAGTATTAGAAGCGATCGTAGATTTACTTTATTGTGTAAAATACTATTATTATTTTAACTTTACACTTTCCCCAATGTTTTATGCATTTCAGCAGCTTTGTTCACGGGAAGACTGAATATATTTATTTGAGATGTATTTATATAGAATTAAAAGCGGTAACTAGTAATAGTGTTTAACAATAGACGCTTAAATTTCAAAATAATGTAATAATAGAGTTTCAAAAATAAAAAGAACGCCATTCCATATAAGGTATTTTTATTTCAATGTATGACATTCACGTTAACGTAAGACTGCAATATTTGTTTCGATTCTGGGTGTTCCTTGTGCCAAGTGTACAAATGTTTTTCCTTCGTGACACAGGAATTATTTCTATTGCGGCAGATAGCTTTTTGGCGAAAAATGGTTACACCGGTCTGATTTCAAATACAATTTATTGTTGCAGTCTAGAGTTAAACACCACGTCGATATCGCAGTCCGTGGTATTCATCACAATCAGCCCTTGTTCCAGTGACTTCCACTGGGCACTATACCACGGCCAGTCCTCAAGCAGTAATGGTATGATCTTACTTAATAATTTAGCAATATGCAAATTAAATTATATTCGAATATATTAAGTGCGTGAAACTGATCGAATATCATTCGATGGGTGAGCGTAGTCCGCCATATTGGCCCTGTGCGAGTTGACAAAGTATCTTCAAATACATGATGGAGAACTGTCACACATGCAGGTTTTTTCGCAGTGTTTTCCTTCCCCGTTAAACTATTGAATTCACATTTAGCTTCGAAACGTCAGAGGTGGTTCTTGGGATCAAACTATAATATATATTTTGTTATATTATTTTAAATGTTAATAATTACTAATATTTCTACTTACAGGTCAATTAACGTTACAGAAAGAAAATGGCAGCGGCGAAATGAGTACATTCTCATTACATATATCACATCTAGATAAATATGTTTTAGTGGTAAGTTTTTATACATATCAATAGTAGGTAGTATAAAGTATAGTCCTGGTTAACCTGTCAATACTTGGCATATCAGACATTCAAACCTGTGTCTGGCTTGCCGCCATGCCGCTGCGACTCAACAGGTTTGAAGAACCTACTGACTTACTTACTTATTGTAAATTTAAATCATTTGACTTGTCACTAGCGGAACTAACATTCGTCCTGCCCTAATAAACCGATTGCAGCGTCACCTACCGGGTCCTATAGCAAATATATACCAACTTCTCTTATTCTATACAATTAAAGAATGCCTCCAGAACAATAAGAAGACATAACCTAACCCTCAAACCAGCCATGGGTAGACTTTAAACCTATTCAAAATCTTTTGTCCTTTCGTCCCAAGTTTCTCTTGCATAGTTTGTAGTTTTGATCTCGTTTTTGCTTGATTATTTAATTAATATACCTATCACTGAGGGATCTTGCCTACGATCTGGAGGTCGTGGGTTCGAATCTCACCTATTGCAACGTAAATTGCGACGTAAACTCACTCCTAACACTAATATATTAGCTCAGCTGGAGGGATTCACAAGAATACTAGTAATACGTACGTAACCAAAACATAAATATTTTTTTAAAACAAGGATTTCACTAGCTTACCTCATCTTTTAATATTTTCTTAAGTACTGACATTTAATGAGGCAGTTCAAGGAATTGCAAGTAATCATGAGGCAATGTTAACTACTTACCAATGAGTAGACCATGTGGGTATACGTGCTTTCCAGCTCGGTAGTATGAAAAAATTTACGACATCCAAGAGACAGTTTTTGGCGGTTATGAGCCTGTAGTAGAATATGCAGCTCTTGCATAGGTTTATTCAGCCACGAAATGCGGTATCTGTCAGACATTATACCAGAAATTATCTGTAATAGACACAAAATCATGATGATTTCGGTGGTTACTTTTCTACATCTTCGTGTTCTGAAACGTTGGTTTAAGAGCTTATGAAAATATTTTGTTTCTGTTTATCAGTTATCATCGCAAAGAGGTGGAGCAGCCGTTGTAAGTGTCCGAGGAGAAGCCACGAGACAAGTGCGCATGCGCCTCCGTGTGCGATCACGGAGAAGGCTGGCAGCTAACTGGGAACCTAGGTATGTACACTCCTTCTTGCTGGCGAGACACCTATCAGTCAAAGAACGATCTTCAAGATGATAGAACAAATAGCATTTTTTGTGGGTCGGCAAGGGTATCGAGAACGAACAACATTTCTTTGTGATTGGAAATTTTCCAGATGACGTTGGTGATTGTAGTCTTTACAATTTTTTCTAGTACCCATATTTCAGCAGCTACGTCTTGCTTTTATGTATCAGAATCAAGTTTAATTTAAAAGAAGAAGTAAGATACTATTTTTATTTGTACGCAAGTAATTAATTTCAAATTATTACCAGTTGACAGCAATGCAAAGAAATTTCACGGCAGCTCCTAAACCAGTCATATAAATAAATTACCACTTTTTTAATGTTATATTAAGTATATTTCAATGCACGTGTAAATATTGAAGCACATTATTAGTTTACTTGCTGACCCACTCAACTTCATCTGCATCACATAAGAGAATTTTGCCCGTTTTTGCAACACTTTTCATTGGTGCGCCGCTCCGATTGATCGTAGCGTGGTGTTATATAGCTTATGGCCTTCCACGATAAATGGGCAATCCAAGACTAAAATAACTTTTTAATCGAACCAGTAATTCCTGAGATTAGAGCGTACAAACAAACTAAACAAACTCAGCTTTATAATATCAGTATAGATTAAATAAAATGTATGATTTAAATAAATATAACAGAAATATCGATGGCATAGCACACAGATGTGGTGTGTGCATTGGAATGACTTTTACAGAACAGCGATTATAAAGTTTGCATATCTGGAACATTTAAGCTTCTATTGTTATAGCTGCTATATTAATATATACCTGTGAACTAGTTCATTGGCAAACACAATAATATCTAATTAGAGTAACAAAAGTAAAATTTGAATGCTTAAATTTGAATTAATTACATATAGATGTGCACTTACCACTTCTGTGTACGACTCTATTGCACATACCACATTTGACTGCTTTTGATATATAGGTTTACAAGGAGAAAAAATACCTTTTCATAATGAATTAAAAGATATTTAAATATTATACAAGCATGGATATTGTTGCACAAGATTAATAAAGTTAAAAATAAAAATAAAAAAAATTTTCATTCTTCATCCTCAGAATCCACTTCTCTCAATATGCGGGAACTTGAAGGCAGAGAACGATAAAAATATTCATAGTCACGTGGGATTACTTGAGCTTCAAGTAGCGACAATAAATCATAAACATAATAATAATAATAATAAACCCCTCTGGGACAGTCGTTATCTCATCATGAGACTAACGCGATATCGGAGGGCACAGTATACTAGCTTTAAAACTATCACCTTCGCCTTGTGATATAAACAAAAAATTTATCACCAGGTTAAATTAAAGCGCACAAACCGCAGGGCAGCTTATGGCGGGCTGAATGTGAGTGGCGACACTGCGGTCCTGAATGTCTCAGAGAGTTGGTTAGGGCCTCGTCCCCGGCTTGCCGTTACTGGTTGGCCGGGGTGGAACTTCAAGAGCGACCCTAGGATTCTCAACTCTAGCTTGCCTTGGTCGGCCGGCCAGAGGGGGCCGCTAGAGCTATATGCTTGGGGGTGGAAGTGTCATTTTCAAGGGCATAACTACGGAGAAACCCGCTCCGGGTCTCCGTTGTCACGAGACCCGTGATGGTGAAACCGGCGCCGCACCGCTCGACACCCCTAGCCACTGCTGGCTTGTATGCCTATAGTGGCTTATCAGGGGGCCCATCTAGTGAGTTGGCGAGTCACCGTCTGCCCATTGCATTGATGCTATTAGAGTATTCAGGGCAGACGCCGATTTCATCCATAGTTAGCAATATACCGGTCCACCAAACACCCATACCTATAGCCCATATATTAGAATCCATACGTAGCAATAGTCCTACGCCTGCTGCGGCTAGTGCCGCTGTAGCTGTTCCATCACACCTTTGATTAAAACTCTCGAAGGGCCTCTTCACGTTGGGCCCAAGTCTCCGTGTAAGCCTCCTAAAGGGCCAGGTATTTTCTAATATAATATGTTAGAAAGTACCTGTGATAAGAGAAACATTATAATAATAATAATAATCCTGTAATCAATTGACCATAACCGGGTTCTGGACTTTGTTCTGGGTGATGATTTGAAAAAAGTATCAAGTGTGCATTTGCAGCCTCAGACTCATCAATTGTTGTGATTGGTATTACATCCATAGGATGTTGCACTGTTTCATGAGGAAATACTTCATTGTTATGATCTAAAAATAATAAATATTACAGTAGCATAGTAAAATTAAAGAACAATAATAACAAACATAATTATTTCGAGGTTATATAAAGTAATTTATTTAGATATTTACCAGTCTCTGATTTCTCACATGCAAGTTCAACTAATAAACGTCCTCGGCTAAACATATTTCACTTCTTTTTACTAAAAGGCACATTATTTTTTATTATAAACACAAAGAAACATAATAACCGACACTACAAAGAGATAAGTGAAATTTTAATAGAACGTCTGGGTTGCCATTTTAGTTGTCAAATTGTGCCAAGTGCCACTTACCACATTTGTACAGTTAAGTTGTGAAAGCCGAATGAGGTAAGGGCACATGCAACAATTGACTGCTACAATTTTTTTATTTTTAGTAAACTTACCACACTTGGTACATTAGTAGATCATAAATCTGGACAACATACGCTTACCGCATTTGTACACAATAAAATTTACGTTACAACGTTTGTGAACTGTAAAAGCAAACTCTGTGTACTAACATCAATTTAATAAATATGCTATGCTATCGATATAGTCTTAAAAATATATCTCTTTTAAATCATTGTAATTTTTGACTTCATGTTCCAATCTTTTCAGAAAATGAGCAACTTTTAAAAAAGAAGGAATAGGTTCGATTGGTGGAATATGAAATATTTTACGAGATCAAAAAGATCTTAAACGGATATTGGAACTTTGACCATGGTGCTTCATTCATGCTGGTAATTGACGTCTAACCACAGGTGATAAAATTAAACGTGGGTGTGGGATTTCTACCTTACCCTTTGGGCACAAACGAACATGATACTATGCCAGCCTTAAAAACAGTCCATTCTAACGGTATTTATTATACATCGGAATGCAGGCTTTCCATTGGTCCATAGCTCACACAATTAAAACCCTTAGAATTCCCATTTACAATGTAGTAAGCTCAGCGATGATTTATAGTCTACGTGCAGCGTAAAATAAAAAGATGGCTTCCATAAAAAGTTGTTACAGGAACTGTCTCTAACTGTGATCGGCTATCGGTTGATATATAACCTTCTAAGGCATTCGTTTAATTGATTGAAAGCTATAGATAATGGATATAGATTGAGTGCAGGAATGGCGCAATGGATTAAGTGGCAACTCCGCGAGTATTATAAAATAACGCCTTAATAAATACAAAAAGCTAATTTATTCAGAATTAATGAAGTTTTTATAACATCTCGCTACGTGCTACGGGGTGAAGCAGTAATCATATTTTTATTAATAATAGCTTGCGTAACTCCGTGCTACTATAGCTTCTTAATGGTGAATGCATTTTTAAATTCGGTAGAGTAGTTTTTGAGTAAAATCCTTACGAACAAACAATCATATATTTCCTCTTTATAATATTAGAATACGTGATTAATAGAACAGACCATCTCATTCTAGTTTTTATTTCCGTATCTTAGAGTGTTCTTCTGTTACTAAATTTTAAGTAGCAGTATGTGTCCGGGAGGCGACTTTCCATATTGTGTGGGAATCAAATTATAGTTGGCAAATTTAGACGCGGAGTAGATGTGCCTAGTACTTCGGGAATATGTAATTTTTAATCCATGTATGTATATAATCATAATTTCTGAATATAGACAAACAAATAAATTGATGCATTACTAGTTTTTGCCCGTGGCTTAATTCGCTCGGAAACAGTACTTTTTTCTGGATGCAAGTTACCGTATGTCCTTTTCTGTCCCCCCGAAAAAGTGTATGCGAAATTTAACGATTATAGGTCGAGTAATTAAGACATGCAATCGTAAAAAATAAAAAACTCACATTCGCATTTATAATATAAGTAAGGATTAGTATTAGAAAAATTATTAAAAAAAATAACTTTTGTCACAGCCAACCAAATTAGAACGCGACGTATAAGTCAACTAGCTTATAATCTGTAATGCGACATAGATGCGGTAGTAAAGATAAAATAAAATACAAACTTTCTTCATACAATTTTCATAAGCCCGTTACTTTCATAGCCTCAACTTCAAATAGTATTAAATTCATCGTTTTTCTGACGACAAACGGATACATACAGTCCTAGTCCACTTTCAAGCAAACGGCAATTGATTCCATCAATTCCTGATTGAAGAAACGACAAGCAACATTCGAATTATAACTGTCATTAACGTCACTTTTAGTTCTTATATTGAGCGCTGTGGCGTAGGCGCTTCACCCTATCTAAAGACAATATAGATTTTTATTGCCATTTTAGGAAGCACCGGTGTAAACAAACATTTTGTAATTGTGCGCTGGAGATATTATAGTGCACAAGTGTGTACGTAAACATAAGTGCAATCTCTATTACATAACTCTTATGATCCGATAGGACGGCAATCAAAATTAACCGGAAAGAGCTCAAGCGGAGAACCAACAGCTTCACGTGGTTAACGAGTTACGGGGGTTATTAACATTGCCAACTTTCTAACTGGGTTGTTATTGGCATTTCTTAGCAGAAGATCCCAATAACGTTTTGTTGGTCCAACCCGACATTCGAACCTGACACCTCATGCATTTTCATTGCTTCATTCACACGTTCATTGCTGTTAGTGTGTTACGAAATATATATGATATCATGCCAAGTAAAAAATGATTTATTCATTTAGGTCACAAAGTAACACTTGTGAACTTTAAAATCAATTTCTTACCGTGTTTACGGTACTGAAGGCAAATTTAGGTTAGTTGCCAGTTCCAGGCAAAAGGGTGAGCCTGCAGGAAACTCATGGCCACTCTTTTAAATTGCCGCGAAGCATGCAACGTGAAAGTTTGTGTTATCCACGCATAATTGTTCCGAGTCTAAGTGTAGTTTGGATCCGTTACTAGTAGATTTTTAAGCTCCCAAAAATAATAAATTAAGCGGCGTGACCAAACTTTTTTTTGGGCCCTTCACATTATATGTATGCCGCCTTTGTTGTACAAAAGCGTTATACTTTTATGGTTCTGAAGTGTAATTGTATTACAGACTAACTAAAATATGATAGCTAATATAATGATCTACAGTGATAATATCTATATATTAATACGTGAAGCAAAAACTTTGTACCTTACCCTTTTTACGAAAATTGCGTGGACGGAGTAGTATAAAATTTGGCACAGTTTAAGTTTATATGGAGAAGGAGGGGCGAATCATAATATTTTTATTAAATGTTTATTAGAAATACATTCAATTAATGAAAAAACACTACACGCATACAACTATACATTTGACACACGCAGTCTAATCGCGTTAATAGTATTTCGGCATTGTTCGTCTGACGTTGATTCTTCGTAACTATGGTTACATATACCTTTTTTATATGTAATAAAAAAAAGTAGCAAGCTTAGAAATTTTTTTCAATGAAAGTGTATAGTTAAATAAATAATAATTTGTAAATTAACCTGTATAGTCTTGGCGAAATCTAAGTAAAATGTGATTATAAGGGTAAAGTTATAGACAATAAAACCTTAATAACGATTAAACTTAAAATTTAAAATAAATATATAATTATAATATATATTTAATATAATAAATAATTTAATTATGGTCAAATTTTGACCACTAGGCGACCGCTAGTAAAGATAAACATTTGTAATTCTGTATTTTTGTTTGTAATGATTAAATTCAATAACTACAGGACCGTTTTAATAATTATTTCACCATTAGAAAGCTACTTTATCCAGAAGTTTCCTAGGCTATATCATTATGCTATGGGCCACAGGAGTGGCGCATTACCATAAAAGTTAGTAAAACCGCGGGAGACACCTAGTAATACATAGTTTGGTAGGTTTATCGGGGACCATTGGACTGCCGCTCAATGGTCTCGACCCCAAGGCACGTTTGACTTGTCGAAGTTATGTGCACATTTATTATAAAATTCGATAAAGGAAATCATCGTGCAAGAAAATGCATGCCTAGAGATCTCCATAATGTTGTAAAATACTTAAGTGTGAAGTCTGCCAAACCGCACTGGACTCATTAGTCCAGTGTTATTAGGCAGACTATACACCAGGACTATTACGGCCTATCCCTCCTCATAGACCTCATACTAAGACGACGATCGTATCCAGCAGTGGAGCAGTTTATAAACAGTACTGATATTATAGTTCAATATATTTATTTATGCATGTAACTCTATGCCAAACAAAACATCGTGCTACCAACGATTGAGCGAATTGATTGGCGTAAACATGATCAACGATTGACGATATTGATTGACGTTTACGCGAACATGTAACAGTACTCATACTTGTTAGTATTTCTAACGGTAGCAAGGCACGCCGTGTTTTTATTGAGATATTTCTAAGTGTCAACTAACGTAGTGAATTATGAGCTTGTTATTGATTATTATCTGCGTTCCACCAAATTATGCGATTGACACGATTTAGATGTAACATACATACATAATTTCACTACTGTATATGTGACTGAAGGGTTCGGTAGATATTTATACCTCAACCACCACAACTGAATGCAGTGGTGCCTGAGGTTTAGGTATAATCCCGTATTCCCGTGGTGGCATAATCTTAATAATCATAATCATAATATTTTATTTACTAAACACAGGTTTACATTGTTACAAAATTTCACGAGTGCGCTGAGTTTTGCCACAAAAGGCGAACAAATATATACAATTCTATTGAAATTATTATACAGATTCTTAATTATTTGAAACATTAATATTAAACAGCTTACTTAATTATTTATTAAGTATATAATAATTCATAGTAATTTTTATTCTAATTAAGTATAGCAATAAATTTTAAATGTCAGTATATTAATTGTGAATGTCAAAATATTAATAGTAAATATCAAAATTATAACCTATCCAATAGAAAATCTGAGATATTGTAATAACATTTATCATTTAAAGTCATTTTTAATTTATCCTTAAATAAATTTAAATTTAATTATTTTGCACTTTTTGGTACTTTGTTATATATAATGGCAGCCATGTGCATAATGCTTTTGTGCATTAGGGCGGTGTTAGTTTACGTATACATAGTCGAGTCTTAAAACAAAGAAACAAATCACGTTTAGTTAGCTATGTTTATGTTTAAAGGCCCCATGAAGAGGGTGAGTTTGTTGCCATCTGCCATCCATCATGCCATCAGTGATTTAGGTGGTAGCCTCGCTACTGCTGCCGCACCGAGTGTTATGGTTTCGAACCCCACACAGGACAAAAATTTGTGTGATGCACATTTAGTTGTGCCGAGTCTGGATGTTACTTGTGTCCGTTATTTGAATGTTTTTAAAGTCCCCCGTGAAACAGGAATTATTCCTAGTGCATGTTTTTTTAAAGGAAAAATAAATCAATATCAATCTCTTCATATTTAACAAAAAAATCCAATACCATTTTGCCGATACCGATCATCAAAGCCGTCATCTCAAAATCGGTTACAAACTAGAATAATCGTAAATTTATGCTACTAGGAAATAAAATACTTGGATAAAATATGTAACCTCTGTTTCATGTCTAGTTGCTACCGGTTTATTTGACACAGAGCAAGATTTGCCAACATTTAATTCAGTTAAGGACCACATAGTTGCTTTATTACGAGCTGCAGATAGTAAACCAGATAACATATGACTTGTGTAACGACTGATCGGTAACTTATTACCCGTTTATGTGTGTATCTTTGGAAACCTACAAAAGAGATTTATGTTTAACTATATTTTGAAAATGAATTTATAGAAGAGATTTATGTTTATCTAAATATTGTCCGCGGCATCGAATTAATCTAAGCTATGTCAACACATTTCTATCCCTCGGAAACAGTATTTTTTATGGATGAAAGGTACCCTACGTCCTTTTCTGTTTGCCTGGCAATGTTTATGCGAAATTTCATGATGATCGGTCAAGTAATTAAGGGGTGAAAGCGTATCAAACAAACGAGCAAACTCACATTCGCATTTTAAATATTAGTTAGGATTGTGGTAACATATCATTAACGGGTAGGATGTTTTCTTAATTAAAGACAACTCACTAACTAATAATGATTCTCGTATCACCGAGGATTTTGAAAATACTCAAGCAATAGATGTTAAGGACATCCAGACTCGGAATAATTTGTGTTAACCAAGTAGTTATAGAACCACATATAAAATAAAGTTCTAAAAAAACAAGCGGGGCAGTCTTTGGGGACCGCCGATAGAAGTGAAAACTAAGTAACTAGCGACGTATAGGTGACGATGACGCGAGTTTCACGCTTTTTGTTCACCCAAAAAGTACACATACACAGTATACATATAGCTCATGGAAAGCGTTCGGTGACGATGACGCGAGTTCCATGATTTTTGTTTACCCAAAACGTGCTCAGCACGCCTAAAGAAGATTTCACTTCAATAAAAAAGATTAACCGATTCCCTGTCCGATGAATTACATTGATACATAATATTAGATTTTCTATAGTGTCTATCACGGAACTGCAAGTGGGTTAATTATATAGACTGCCTGCCACTTTGACCAGATCATCTTTCATCGCGATGTGCGTGTATCGATGAATGGAATTATTCAAATACATTTGAAGTTGCAGTCGCAAGCATGAGGGCATTCAACACACCCGTAACAACGAAACATGCGATTTCGTTATTCTTATCAATTGTCTTCTCTTCGAGAACCTTTGTTTTGTTGAATGTTCTTGATGTGAAACTCGTATGACAGTACTTGTACATTTTAATTAAGACTGGTATTTATTGAAGGCCCTATTTAGATACGAATAAATAAATACCGCAGATTTTTATGGAGATATAGACACAGAGATGTTATTACGGGCTTATAATTGCGAGTACGAGCGATTTAAATGTATAACACTAATACGGGAGTGGAATGCCATTTTATACAATGCGTAGTATAAAGGTGTGGTCATAATATCACAAGTCATTTAGGACGTAAAGTTAATGTTAAAAAAAATTTAATTTTGTAAACAAAAATTAACAAATATATCCCATAGCCACTTTTCTTACAGTTAGTGTCTTTATACTGTCTTCAGGATTACAGGAAAGAAATTGCAGGACCCCTGCGCTACCGATAATGGAATTCGAGGCTCGGGCACTCTTAGGCCCTATGGAGCTGTCTAGTGCATACGACCATCCCAGACAAAGTAGGCCGAGATGAATTCAGCCCTCGTCGTCGGTTTATCTTCGGGCATTATATATGTATAAAAAGAATATGTGTCAAAAATTAATCGTCGGTCGATAAAACAACTCGTTTCTTGATATAGGAATCGGGTCATACACTTAGGTGCTTTGTTAAAAACTCGCAGTAGTTGCACAGTGTACAGAAATATGGCAGGCAGACGGCAATAGATTCGCCCACTTTTACTTGAGACGTAAAACATAGCTGGTTTATTTAAGTGTAATACACTTCTGCACATCCTTTCGGGACTATACAGGTGTCGGTATATGTATGTAAGCTTTGACATGAAAAGAAACTAGGTAGGTAGGATCCTTCGCCTCATTATCCTTCGCTGCATAGACGTAGTGGGAGACTATTGGACTACCATGCAGAGGTATTGAGTAGGATTCTCGCATGCACCACTGACTTTTTTAAGATACCGGTATTAAAAAGTTAATTTGCTTACTTTAACGGTATGGTATGGTACGTGAGAACCGTGCATATTTGAGAGTTCTTGAAGATATTTGAAGTATGCCAACCTACACTGGGCCAGCATGGCTATGGCCTGTCCCTTCTCACGTCAAGAAGAAGCCTAGCCGCAGGACAGTTCCTATATAGGGCTGATATTAAGATCTTTCTGCCTGCAGCTAAGCGTATAGTTAAATACCTGTTTATTCGTATAGCTGTTTTAAGAAGTACTTCCACTGCACAGAAGATTTCCAGCCAAATAACAATGCCTCGTGTTATGGCTATACTTTTACTATATCCAAATTTAAAACATTAATCCTCCTTCATCTGCAACCAATTTCGATACTGCTTTGTTGATTTCTTTTGAATGGTATTTGCTCTTGTCTATAGAATAATGTACAAAATCAAATATATGAAACTACTTAATAGTATTTGAATTATTCGAATTTAAGCGACAATATAAGCTTGAGCTGCGTCCTAGACTATGCAGTTTAGATATTCTAGTATAGTTTTGTTATTGTATTTTAATATTATTCGAATAAAACAATGCACATCACTAGGCAAACCGTTTGCCATCAGCGTATCATACGCTTATTTGCCTCTGCAGTTGAAAATAAAAATACACTTATTTTCCCATATTAGTGACGAACATTACTTTTTATTGAAGTAATCTCTCAATTTGTTACTCCAGTCTTAATAAACTCCTTGTATATTTTTTTGTCATATTAATTCAAACTAGAATAATTAACGCTATACAAAGATAGCTCGTACCTACTATTAAGTCTTTAGAAGGAACAATCTCTGGACTGCATAGAAATTACATACAGAGAGACCATAACTACATATTATAAAACCAAGTCCCCTGCTGCGTCTGTCTGTCCGTTCGCGATAAACCCAAAACTACTGAACGGATTTTCAAACGGTTTTCATCAATAGACAGAGTGGTTCATAAGGAAGGTTTAGGTGTATAATTTGTAAAGGTTTTGTACTAACCGTGCGAAGTCGGGACGAGCTTGCTTATAAATATATAACGATAGAAACGTCTGTGTGACTGTGCGTCTATTCTATTGTACTGAGTGCCTATTACGAGTTTGTTTTATATTAACGCGATCGACAAGTTTATCACGTTCGGCGCTCCGATTGGCCCGCTACAAGCTCTTAACCAATAAGAGAGCCAAACGCGGTAAACGTTTCGATCACATTAACGCAAAAATCAACTCGTACCAGGCACCTTGATTCGTGTAGCAATGAAGGAAAGGTAGCCTAATGTTTATGATATCGGTTTTCCAATGGAGACTAGTAGTATTTTTGTTAACGCTTCCAACTAAGACATAAGCTTCTGTTAATAGTGGATTCCTATCGGTGTATAGGGTGGGATGTAACCCAGAACCCTATGATGACATGCAAATATACATAAGCGTAATCTTATACCGCGAGACCAACGAGGTAGTTTCAAAATCATGTATGTATTATCTTTACATATATAAATCTTCTGTGCATGTGTTTTTAATTAAACTCCTTCTAAACGGCTGGACCGATTTTGATGAAATTTTTTGTGTGTGTTCATGTGGATTCGCGAATGGTCTAGATTTGTTTTTTTCGTGTGTACAGAACAACGTCTGCCGGGTCCGCTAATAACTTATCCTTACTAATATTATAAATGTGAAAGATTGCGAGGATGTATGGATGTATGGATGTATGGATGTTTGTTACTCTTTCACGCAAAATCTACGGGACCGATTGCGATAAAACTTGGTATATAGGTAGCTGGAGACCTGGATTCACACATAGGCTACTATTCTTATCCCAATATTCCCACGGGAACAGGACTTACGCGGGTGAAACTGCGGGAAAATACTAGTAATATTATAAATGCGAATGTGAGTTTGTTTGTTACGCTTTCACGCGTTAACTACTCAACGAACCTTCATTAAATTTCATATGCATTGTCAGGGATACAAAAAAGGAGATAGGGTACCTTTCATCCAAAAATTTACTGTTTCTTAGCGAGCAAAGTCGCGAGCAAAAGCTAGTATAATTATTGATTGAGTTTAGGTAAACCGTGCATTTATTTTTATTGTATAGATGTACATGAGACAAGAAAAGCTGCGGTCAGCGCTAGTCAGTTATAAATCATACAACATAACAAAAACTGTGCTCAAATACCGGCTTTTTTATTTCTTGACATCTATTGATGACATCTTCCATTAAAGTAATTCAATAGAATTTTTCCATGTTACCTTAAAGCTAGCGACAGGCTCGTATCTTTACATTGTTACTCTAAAGGTGTGTGCACACTTACTACGACAGAAAAAGAATTGGCTATTCGACAATATGAAAAATAATTACTTATTCATTGCCACCCGTGTAGATTATAGATTCCAAAAGCAAAATAATATCAATTTTATTTTACCAAAAACCCACAAATAAACTTAATTTATTTAAGTTGCTACCACGTGATCGTAATCAGTTTTGATTGACTACATTTATAATGACGTCACGGTTTGTTTCGCTTCTTTAAGTTATAAATTAAATATTTTTACTCTTTTTTTATGACTACCTTTAATCTGACAGCTTAGTTAAGACTAAGTAAATAAATTTTATGTTTTCTTTTTAATATTTATAAATGTGGGCTTTCTCAGTCATTTTAATTTTATAGTTTTAATGTCATTTACCAGGTTCAATAACTTGACCACTAAACAACTACGTTTATTTTATTATTGACTAGCTGTCCGCTATGTTTTTACCCATGTCTATGTTTACTGCGCCGCGGCGCCCACAGCTTGTATCATGATGATGAGCACAGTAAACATCTGCTGTTATTGCTTGACCAGACTTGAGAAAGCTATAGTGATTAATATCATGAGGAGATCACCAAACAGTTACCTTTTTATTGGTAAGCTATGCTTTAGAGTACTGTTGCGGCGTTTGACCCAGGTCAAACATTGCATTTTTCGTTTACGGTTATCGTAAAAATCCCCTTTTCGTCACATGTCACAATTCGATCTAATATTCCTTCATTTCTGTACCGATTCAACAAGTTTCAACACGCATTTATGTCTGCAGTCAAATCATGAGGCACCCATTTTTCATATTTTTTAATCTTATTGATTTGATGCAAATGAGCCAATATTGTAGTTAGGGTAACGTTAAACCATGCCGCTAATTCCTGGTTAGTTTGATTCGGATAGGCTTCCACCATCTCCTTTAATTCAGCGTTATTCACCTGTGTGGACAGTCTTCCACGTGGTTAATTCTTCAAGTCAAAGTTTTCATTACGAAAGCGTTTGAACCAAAAATACACGGTGCGTTCATTAGCAGTCTCCTCTCCAAACGCAGCGTTGATATTGCGAGCCGTTTCTGCCGCGTTGGTTCCGCGTCGGAACTCGTATTCAAAAATGACTCGGATTTTCGAAGTATCCATCTTTTCCGTCAAAGCTGTATAAAAAAAAGAAAGAGTTGCACATTTTTTTAAATAAGAATCTTATAGGTATTATATGAAAAAAGTTTCAATCGAAAATCTCACACCATGAAGGTTTTATGTCAATTCAAAGTATCTATTACTATACAATGGCAATTGTATACTTTAACCCCTATTATTAAGCATAGATAATACATGGCTTTTATATATTTATTAATTTATTATTAAGTAGATAACCAAAGAACTGCAACATCACATTAAATACATAACCAAAATAGTGACTGCTAACACTTTTGTGGACTGAACTGATCTCCGACGTCAGTTATAACGATGCGCCTAGCGCTGTTGTGTTAGCAATCCTTGATAAAAATATATTGCTTTTTAAAAGCGTAATAAAGGACCGCAGCCAGTGTAAGTGATATTTAATAATAATATCAGCCCTGTACATAAACGGTCCCACTGATCGGCACGGACCTCTTTTCGGTTGAGAAGGGTTAGGTCATAGCCTATCACGCTGGCCTAGTGCGGTCTGGCAGACTTCACCTATTTTCGTTCAGTTTATTACACTATTACATTCTGTGGTAATTATATGCCTGAAAGTATGTATTGTCCTGATTAAGTAAGAAATAAAACTACATTAGCGTCATAAAATTTTCAGAGGTCACGAGTTCACTGGAACCTCTGCAACTCCGTAGAGATATTGCCTCTTTGGCATGTTTCTACAGAATATACCACGGGGAGTGCTCTGAAGAGTTATTCTACCTTATCCCGCCCTCCCTTTTCCTATCCAAAACAACGCGTGCTGGGCTCAGATGCCATCCTTACACGGTGGAGTCGACTAGAGTGCGTACCAACAAGTTTGGGTCCTCATACCTCTGCCGAACGATCAAGGCATGGAATTCTCTGCCAAGGCACGTGTTTCCTTCTTCCTTCAATCCTGGGTCCTTTAAGCGGGGCGTGAAAAAGCACCTTCTCAGGCCGTCAAAGTAGAGACCTCAACATCGCCTCGGCTGCTATGAGGACGACGTGGAGGCCACTGCACTTAGACCACACGACTGCTTACCATCAGGCGGAGCGTGGTCATTTTGACGAGCAAAATAAAAAAGAAAAAAAAAAAAGCCTTGATTTTAACCTTTTGACCTTAAAGTACACTGATGTTGTAGATGTTTGAGTGCTCGCCTCCCTCTGCCACTGCGCCAAATGTTATTTAAAGTTTCAGTGTTATTTGTGTCCGTTGTTTAAATGTTTGTAAAGTCCCGCGTGAGACAGGAATTATTCCTAGTGCAAGTTGTATTATACCAAATAAAAATTATGTTACTATTTTCTTTTCTTACAGTCCTATCGACCCCCAAGCTACCACATACTGCGTAATCGCTTCACACAGAAAGAATTACACTTCGCTATGCGCAGCCCAACACGACATCAAAACTACTCGAATGGAAAATAAGTCCAATCGGCTGAGCCACGAATCTGACAGAATGAAAGAGAGAGACAACGATACACGGTCGGAGATCTCGTCCGAGGTTGACAATAAAATCAACGTGGATGACTCCTTTAATATTTATGAGGGCAACTTCAACAGTGTTTTTAGAAGGAAGAAGTTTGGTAAGTGATTTTTATGATAACGTTACGAATAACAATTTATTATCAATAGAAAAATCTTGGTTAGAAATCATTTTTCTATTATTTTTGAAACATCTCCCGCACTAGGAATAATCCTGTGTCGCGGGAGATATACGTAACTACTAGTATCCAGGAGTAACCAGTAGGGCTACTCCTGGATACTACTAGTTACGTAGGAATAACGTAACAACTACTGGATTTCCAAATAAATAAATAGTGAAAATAGTATGCTTACCACACACCGCGTAAGATAGGATTTTTAAGACAACAAGATTTTTCTTTCATGGCCTATCTTAGTGCGTTAACATTCTCATTGCGTTTATAATATTGAAAGTGAAACAGAAACTATTTGAATCCTCTTCACCTTCAACTTTTAATATTTCCAGGTCGAAGTACCAAAGTGACGGACGAAGACCCCGTCATTGCGTGCGTTGGCAGTAGAACTCATCACCTCATTGAAAACTTGGATCCGAGCACCGTAAGTATTTTAAAAATATTATTGACTGCATGGCATATTACTCTAAGTGGTCGCCTCGATCGCACTATGCCAAGTGTTGTAGGTGAGGTTCTCACAGATTTGTGTGATACACAAATAAGGTCATAGCACACATATCAACTCGGAAACGGATCGTCACCGTATCAATTCGAACCATGCAGTATTCTTTGTATGAAACTTCCTACTGCAACGCACACTAATCGGAATCGTAACGTAATCGCCTCGCCTCAGGACAAGCTCACAAATCGTGGTGCGGTGCGCAGTCAACTTGCAGTCCCCGCGCTTACGGCTCGCGCGTCATCCCTGCGCTTGCGTCTCTCCGTGCACTACTATTGCCGAACGTGCTGTCATTCACAAGACAAAAACCAATCGTGCGCGCGTTTTATTGAATTTGTAGGTTAAAATTCAACCAAAAAATAACGATGAAAAGGAATAAACTCATTGACGAAGTGACATAATGTCCATATTAATATGATTTAAGTGAGCGAGGCGTAAGCGCAGAGTCGCCTAGCCGTAGCCGAGTCAACGTACCGGAGCTGCTGATCCGCTTTGGTTACGTTAGGTTGACGCCTGTTTGACGACACAGCGAAGCGAAAGGCGATACGGTGACGATCCCTTTCCGAGTTGATATGTGTGCCTTTGTGTCCATTGTTATTTATTTGTTAAATGTGCGTGTAAACGGCTGTGCTATTAAGTGGATTTAAAACATAGTTGGCGAAGTGTAAGCAGAATGCATCTACATCTTCCCAGTCTATAGATATCAGAGCACAATTTAACATTATGTAGTTATCCTAAATAGGACAATTGGGATCAGGTTTTCGTGTTTTAGTTTATAAAATTCTTAGTTGATATTGGTGGAGTAGACAGCTAATTTGAAAAGCTGCGGCTACAATAACGATATAAAAACTTGGTTATTTTGAATTTTTAGTAATCTATAAATGTCGTTTAGTGGGAAACCGTTGGACTGCCACAGAGAGGTCTTGAGTTCAATCTTAAGACCTCTGACTTTTCGAAGTTATGTGGCTACTTATTAGTTAATTGTCACTCGTTTAAACGGAGAAGAAAACCAGCATGTTCATAATGTTCTCGATGATATGCGAAGTCTGCCAACCCGTACTGAGCCAGAGCATGGTGGACTGTGGCTTTACCCCTTTCACACTCAGAAGAGGCCTATGACCAGCAGTGGTACAAGCGATAGACGAAGAAATTAATGTAACTCATCAAACTTAAATATATATTGACATTTTATTTCCAGACTTATTTTGTAAGCGTATTCGGGGTGGCAAAAGATCGTCGTTCCGGGTCTCTATTGGCTACGGGCAGTGTTCGGCCAAGGACTTCTACCGCTAAGCGCCTGCGAGAGAATCAGCCCAGCAAAGTTGATATCAGAGGGAGAAATGTATTTTACTTTAAGGTAGGTTCATTTATATTATGTTAGAAGAATATATGAAGATAGATTTTATGAGTTTTGGTAGTTTAGTAGTTAAGATTATTCCTTTTATCACCCTTTGTTCAAAATAAGGCACAGGCACTTTTTAATGATCTCCATGTACCACCTACTGTTCAATTGTATTTTTTTAATTAAGATTACGTATGTATGTATGGAGTAACAAATAAAACATTTTTCTTTCTTTCTTTATTTGCCATGAGCGCAGTTTTAATGAGATTGGTAAAGCTATTCTAAAAATAAACCCGTACATCTAGACATAGTGTCTTATCTATGATCTAGACCACTAGACCAAAAAGACAAAATGGTTGCTTATATTTTGCTTTAATAAAAGTCATAATTTATTAATTATAATAATTATACAAAGAAAATCTAAATATGCATAATAATTATATTATGTACTTAATTTCTATCTAATTTACTTTATCTCGGGTACAGTACTTTTTTCTGAATGAAAGGTATGACTTCTTCTGTCGCATACACGTTATTAAGGTTAATAACGTGTATGCGAAATTTTACGATGATCGGTCGAGTAGTTAAGGCTTCAAAGCGTAACAATCAAACTCACATTTGCATTTACAATATTACTTGTAATTAAGATACTTTGTATGTATATATATTTATACCGTTTTATAATATTTTGGAAACTAGTTTCTCTTGTTAAAATCCAGTGACTGAACCTTCGGATTACTGATAAAGGTTACCACTTGATCATTCTTTGAAAAACCATTTGTATCTATTATTACAGGCAACTGTGGGATCTGGTGGTGGACTATGGCTTACAGTATCAACTTGTGGTGGAGCCGTAGATGTTGAAGTCCTGGTTAGGGGGAAAAGACTTCGTTTAATCAGAAACATAGGTAAGAAAAATCACTAGATGTACTGAATGCAATATTACTGGTAAACCTTCACGAAATTGTTGAAATTATAATGTACTAGATTTTGGCTGTAAGTTCACGTTTTTCCGACAACGGTACTTTTTTTCTAGATGAAAGGTACCCTATCTTTTTTTCTGTATCCCTGGCAACTTGTATGCAAAATTGTATCATGATCGGTCAAGTACTTTAGGCATGGATGCGTAAAAAAGAAACTCATTAAACTCATTTGTAATATTTATAGTACAGATTAGCAATAAATTTATATAAATTTTCGTGTGCAGATCCTCATTCAAAATTCTTCGTGCTTGCTCAGATGCCAACTTCTTCAATTCAAGAAACAAGTGACGAAGGGTCTATTCAGTTCGACTCAAGCTCAGAAGAAACTCGTATGAGATACGTCATTAAAGTTACACCCAGCAGACGAGATAGAGACAATGCCATTGGGATTGAGGTATTCGCTTCTTACTTAATACATAGTCAAACGACTGCAATCCCGACTCTATAAAAATTGTTGTGTGCACTTAATAGCCTATTCTAGTCTACCGAGAACATAGAAATTTAAGTTTACACTTTGCCCCGACATTTCCGACGGTCTCCCTGTGAACATGGCTGCTGTAAAGTAACCGAAATGTCGGAGCAAAGTGTAAACTTAAATTTAAATAGTTTTATTTTAATTAAATAGCTTAAATAGAAGTAAAGTTCAATAATAGTAGTGTTAGAGTTTTCAAAATTATGTAATAAAAGTGTTTTAAAGTAAAATAAACAACGCGACAAAATCCGTATTAAGTGTTCCATTTCAATGTATAACATTCGCGTAAATATAAGACAATGCTGCCGAAAACATTTTGGTCCTTTGAGATTTTCATCTCATAAAACTATACTGGTTTCGAGCGCTCTTTGCTCATACGAAACCAGCAAGGCACAAACGAATGCCACGTGATCAACGAATCTAATACGAGTACATAATCACTTCATATTATAAAACAAAATCCTCCACCGCGTCTGTACGCGATAAACTCAAAAACTACTTAACGGATTTTGATGCGGTTTTCACCAATAGACAGAGTGATTCATGAGAAAGGTATGAGTGTATAATTTGTTAAAGTTTTGTACTACCCGTGCAAAGCTAGGTTAGCTAGTAATACTATAAAAATATATTTTTGCTCTTTTCTTTTCTTCTCTTTTGCTCTAATGTCACAATTAACTCGGTTTAATTATTTTTAATGTTATACTTATGCGGGATTTTTCTATAATAAATATACTTACTCTCATCAGAGGGTACTACAAGGATTTAGAGCTCTCGATGGACCTCAACATATTTATTCGTTAATATGCCCATACATTTACAATATTTGATTAATAATTTAGCCAAGGGTTCCTTAAGAAAATCTATAGCAAGGTATTCCAATATTCCAATGATCAAATATAATAACCTGCGTCGATAACTAAATTAACTATAGGTAGACCCTTTTATATGAGTTATAATATTACGTTAACAATTGCTGTATATCGTTAATTCACTAACAAAGCTTTTATATTTTTCCAGTTAACAGCATCAACAACGAGATGGGGCGTGTCTGCCCCAGAAATTTCAAAAGACGGATCTAACGTGAGGGAGATCCGGCCACGGAGGTCTTGCAGATCTGTTGAGGTGGCCTTTTTACCAGCTACACATAATGCTACGGATGTAATCAGGTATATATAATACCTGCCCTGTATTAAACTCTCCTGCTGGGCACGGGCCTCATCTCAGTGAGAGAAGGGTAGACTTTATATATATGTATATATTCATATAATTATCTTCGAGAACATTATGGAGAACTCTCAGACATGCATGTTTCTTTTGGATGTTTTTCCTTCACCGTCAAAGCGAGCCATAATTAACTATTTAATACGCACATAACTTCGAAAAGTCAGAGATGCGCGCTTTGGGATCGAACTCGAGACTTTTGTTTGGCAGTCCAACGGTCTCCCACTAGGTTTCCGCTGCTTGTAATATGCTTTATGAATGCAATTAGGATTAATGATCTCAGGATGCCTAACTAAGTGTGTAAGATTTTATTAATTTGCAAAATTGTCTAAAAGCGTGATATTATGTATTTTCTAAAAGCAGTTCCAGCGGTATTTGATGAAATATTTAAGAGTATGGTAAAATGTAATTGATGATAATATAATATAATAATAATAATAATATAATATAATTTATTTCTCACCATACAAATTACAGATACATAATAAAATGCAACATAAGAAAATGAGATTATGGTGGATTGATACCTGAACTAGGATGATTCCTGTATCTCAGGTTATCAACCCTCCACCCCTTAAAGTGTTCTAATATCTGCTAACATGATGAGCGTTATTGAAGCTACATTTGTATCGGGGATATTTTTACATCTGCCTGTTTTTTGCTAACAACAGATATACTTAAGACTTAGCATATTGGCTCTATAAACTTTGTTTCAAGATTAATTTTCTAATAAGGCGTGGCAACAAATATACAGACCATCCTGTGTTTATTTGCGATACAACATTTGTCACCGAACCTGTTAAATCTTTTCATGACTTTGACAAAGCTATGCCAGATTTAATCTTGGTTCAATTGTTTTAAAAATATCTAATAAACTTAAGGGACACTTTGTTAGATTTTACGGCAAAGTTTTAAAACGTATTGCCTTTTTCAGATACTGTACCGTGGCGCGAGAAATCATAAATGGTGAAAGTTATTCATGTTGGATGTCCCGAAAATCCTCGCCAAAGGGACAATGTATAAATCATACGCAAAAATCGTAAGTAATCAACATTAACTACACGGTTTGTGGTTTGGTTTAACTCGTTTCCACGGCACTACCTATGCACTTTAGCTGAGGATTGGTTTGGATTCGATCCTCAGACGAGCCATAAAGTGGCTGGAACTCAAGAGAGTATGTATGATGAGCAAATGCCATAGCATTGAACATGAAATCGAGAACGTGGGTTAGATCACTACTCAAGTGGACACGTAAGAAAATACAAGCACTAAGCTTAGATAGACGGGTTATCTAGAATACTAATCATCTTCTTGTTCACTTTTATGTACCTACGTATTAATAATACTCAGTACTAAATAGGCCCATCTGATGGAGAAATTGCTATCATTCATTCTACCTCAGTCTTGATCTTTGACACAATTAAATCTTCTTTTTTTACAGGGCTAGAGCAATCCTACAAAAGATCGTCGGGTTGAAAGCTGGAAGAAAATACGCTGTTCAAGTGATGGCTTCGAACAACGGCAACTCGGTTCCGTACAATGTTTTATACGTCGATACTAACGCATCTTGTAAAGAAGAAAAGTAAAATATACGTTTTGTAATGCAAGAATAATACCCGAATGGAACGAGTAATAAAAATAGAATTGCATTGGAGTATGAAATAAGACCTAAGAATAAAAAGTAAATGCTAGATGCAAAGTTAAAATAATAATAATAATATTATGTTGAGCAATATAAAAAGCAGAGAAGAGAAGAATTATATTCTATTGTCCACTGTTGCATAATATGTCAACATCTTGATAAGGAATGCAATCTAAATGAATAGCCATGAGAAGCAGTAAATAAGAAAACTAAGTAGATGACGTAATTATTTTGTATGCGCGAACATCACACGGTTCAAATATGTGCATTGTAAAGGGGGTTACTTACTCATAATCCAATTTACGACGTCTCAATCCGAGTAGCACACCTTCCTTGCACAGATACATAGCGCATAACTCATATTTTCTGCTTTCCATTGCGTCACTTAGCTTAAGTGGCAATATGGCTTATTCTTGCCTTTTATCATCGCTTAGCTACTTCACACATTATAGGTGGCAAATCATTTGTATCAAATAATAGACATTTACGCATCTCAGTACGAGTGCGTAAATTTTCATGCTATTAAGGCGGTCATCTATGTGTTTTTGTAAATTAAGGTCGTATGTCCAAAATATAGCATAGTAATCCAAAATTATAACTACCTTTTCTTGCATTACAAATCTGTATTTGGAACCAGTATTAGTAGAATAAAATATGAACGTTATTCACGAATTTGGCAATAACTGTCTGATGTTTTGAAGTAGAATATACCTAAATGTCTACTTGTGTAACAAATTGAAAGGCTATCTATTGTAAGATAATTATTGATACGAGAACCTATCACTCCTGTAAAACAAAAATATTAAAATATTATATAAATGCAAAAGATATGTGACTTTTGCATTTTTAGGTAACTTAGACTGTCATGTAATAAGAGACAAAAAATTTATTCAATTGATATATAAAGTTGCCTTATTATGTAAGCCGAAAGTAAGTACTAGTTTTTATTTAAAACCTTGTTAATTAGTTACGGGAATAATACTGAAAAATATCTGTATCAATAGTTTCCTTTTCAAATAGCTCTCATTCTAAGTATTCATGATTTGTGGCAGAGATATTGGTGCTAAACCAGAGATCCAATGGTCTAGACCAAAAAAGGAATACAAAATATTAATCTTTATTGCTTTTTAAAAGATTACTCTCATGCCCTGTGTAGCAATGCCTCTAATTTTACCCGAGCTGGACTGGTAGGTTCTGATTCTCGATCATCTTTACCTATATTGTATAATTGTGTACATTAGAATGTTCAGTTATATACTACGATATGAACTACAAATAATCTGTAAATATTGTCATGTTTTTATAGTATCTTTATACGTATATTTTCTTAGTAAAAAGTAATAATTTATATTATGTTTTAGTTTATACGTGGCATTTATATATTTTAGCCGTTAGACGCGACATCAACCAGGAATAATATGTGTGCATAGCGGAAAATAATCATTTAAGCATTATCACAGTTTTACCATTATATGTGGCTTATCGCATTATTACGGTACCGTAAATATGGCACTTTTAGTATCGACAATTTTGCGCATGTATCGCTACTCTTTCTTTCTTTCCCTGCATTGGATTATATCAAAATCGATTGAGTAATTTACCCGCGTTTTGAATGTCTAATCAACAATGTTTTAAAGTAAAATGAATCTCAAATGATTTAATTGGCTATTGCAAATTCAGTCAGCAGTCAATACCAGCCATTCTGCCGTCATAAGGGAAAAGACGTACCTATCAAAAAGTTATTTCGAAATTAAGATTTTTGACTCATTTGGAATCCGTAGAAAAAAACAGGTACCTCTTTTTCCTTATGACGGCAGAATTGTCATGTCCGTTAACAAATGTTTGCGTTGTGTCTGCTATTCAAAAACTAAATTATAACAGAAGAAAACAATCCATTGAGCAGAACTTGAACCTGCGACCTTGACAATCCGTGTCGTCGCTCTGACAACTAAGCTGTTCATAGTCCTACTTCGGGGATTGAAATTTGCCTCTTCGTTATGCATCTAATGCGATACTGACTGACTGGAATTTAGTCAAAGCTATATCGGTTTAAATTACTTTGCATAGATTAATATGCCTAAAATAACTTCAATTGCGTCATTTAATGATTGGACAAGAAAATAATGTTTGTTTGACATGTTGGTTTAATAACATAGGCAAAAGTTAACGACGACTAGTGCGTGCGAGAATTGTCGAAGACTGATGGAACTAAGATCTGATCATATTATATAAGACCAAATATCCAATAATGTCCCCGGGCTATATACTTAGATTGGTCAATTTAGAAGTCTCTCTAAACACTAGATGGATGTTTTCACATATTATTATTGTGATTAATCTTCACATAATTTAATGATTAATAAAGTACTTCATTGAAGATTGATTGATAATTATTGATAGACAACCCAAGATGCAGTTGTTGTATCAAGAAACTGTTTAGAATATGCTTATTATAAGAATTCATTCATTATTGTGTTGAAATACATATTACAAAAATATGAAAATTATAAGTTCCTATTATATTATTGTATGTAAATAGAGTGGTTAATATAGTATAGTTTTTATAAATTAAACAAATATAAATTATGAACATAATGCTTATTTCATTTAACGTTTCATTACGCTTGCCTAGAGGTTTTGTCAGCCATGTTCAAATTGCCTAGAATTGGGTGTTCATGGTTCATCTTTTAAAAGTCGAGCTTAAACTGATATTTTTATGACAATATTTCTTTGCCCAGGTCTCGAATCCAGGTCCTTGTACTTCTTAAACAAAGCTGCGGCTGAGGACAATTATTTTACTTATTGCTGAAAATGGTTTTCGAAATAAATAGATCATGTCAAAGTCAACGTCAAAAAAATATTATTCATTAGGTCACAAAGTAACACTTATGAACTTCATAGTTTACTTTGGTTAGTTTGTATACTAAGGTTAGTAATAATAATGTCCTCCAGACCGAATTTTGGCCACAGTGACCAATCTTAACAGAGACTGGCCATCTGCGCAGGAGATATTATAGTGCACAAGTATCTGCGCAAACACAAGTGCACTCTTTGTTTCCTAACCCTCATGATCCGATGGGACGGTGATCCGACACGACCGGAGAGAGATCAGGCGCAGGGCCAACAGCTTTACGTGCTTTCCAAGGCACGGAGGTGTCTAACACCGCGAACTTACTAACTTTGGGGACGTATTGAGATTTCTAAACAGAAAAACCCAATATCTTTTTGTTGGCCTGACCCGAAATTTGAACCCAAGACCTTATGCATAGCAGTCACATTTCCTACCGCTGCGCCACAGAGACAGTTACTAAGGTTATTAGTTAAGTTCTGGTAAAGGGAACCTTAATTGAGACACCATATGTTAGTGACTGTTCAAATCACAAAATAATAATAATAATTATTTAATTAAATATGTATAATTATTTATATAAAACCATACCATCTTAGTCTCCCCGTGAACATGGCTGCTGTAAAGCAACCGAAACGTCGGGGCAAAGTGTAAACTTAAATACAAATAGTTTTAATTAGAAAAAATATATAGCTTAAATAGTAGTAAAATTCAATAATAGTAGTGTTAGAGTTTTCAAAATTATGTAATAACAGTGTTTAAAGTAAAATAAACAACGCGATAAAATCCGTATAAAGTGTTTAATTTCAATATAAAAATAACTGTTAAATTTGATATAATTGCATTTGTGCTCTCTCCTCACTGTTACCTACAGGTGATGTAGACTATCATGTTTGAAACGTAGGGTTATAAAACGTATACTGGTACGAATTCTAACTATATGGGGGGCCTAGTGGTTAAAACGGGTCTCCTCGCTGCCAATTCAGCGCTTGTGGTGACTTCGATCGCTACACGTGACAAAAATGTATGTGATATACAAATTATTGTGCCATAAATGGCTGTTCTTTCCAATTTCTATATTTCGAAGTCCCATGTAAGGTAGGTACCTACTATAGTAGAATATATATTATTGAAACAGCAGAAATGTTAAAAATATATAGTTACTAAATCCTACGATTAAAATGTAAATACATTTATTACATTGGCAATATTATATGTTTGTAAAATGACCGATGCTGTTTACCCCACACGCGACCTAACTGATAGATGACAGGCGATAAGCTCGTTTATTTTTTTGACATTTTATATGATAATATCCTCTTTGCTGTCATCGGAGAGTCATATTCGAACTGCCACACAGTGAAATATACTAATATATAAACTTCATTGATATTATTCCTTGTTATTGTTTGTGATGTTATACAACACTGGATTATGATAAATAGACGTCAACAAATAGATAATGAACTAACAGGTGACATTTTTTTAATTTATACAATAAATTTTATATGTAATTGCGATATAATTATGAAATTGTAGTTCTAATTCCTAACGCGGCTTATATGTAAGCAGAACTAATATTCCTAAAACAATTTACGCGCGAATTTTAAATGTCACTTCGGTAGGTTATTGTCATCATTCTATTTTTAAATTATTTTAAATAGTGGTGGTAGTAATAGAATATGGGACCTAAATATTATGACAAAACCTGTGTGTGCAAAACCTGTATGGTCTTGTATAAAAATGTGCATTTCGAATGTACAGGAACTTTTAGTCTCTTATTCTATAGAAGCTCTACATATGGAAAAAGGCGCGTTGAAACGGTAAAACTTGTGACAAAAGCTTAAAAGCATTATTGGATGACAGAAATATGCTACAGGTATGTTACGAGACTGTGACTTAGAAGAGAACAGATAGACATATAATTGAATCTATGATATGATATGATAATACGAGCGCACGTTAAAACAGCTCCTGAAATTAGATAAGAAATATACTAACTTCCTGGCTATTCAACTTATCATAATATGATGATGCAGAAGAAGAAAATAGGATTATATAATAGTTTTGTATAATTATACCTTACATTCTATTCACTGCGCACACACTCACTGCACATATACACACACACGTACACAATATACCTACACCTCAATACACCCACCACGACAAAAACGTCGTCACATTCATAATCACCGTTACGTACACGCACTCTCATTCACGAACATTTGCATTTATTTTCATCTTGCTCTCATTTATTTCTTTACTTCTTGGTTTAGCTTTGTTACTTATTTTACTTTTTAGGTTCTAAAAGTATGTTTTAGATTGGCGCCATCGCTCGCGTAAATGTAGGTTTGGTTAGGTAAACTTAGTAGCATTAATATTCTTTCGATAAAAGTTACTCTTTGTGCTTTAATCATAACGTGTATGCGAAAGCGTTAAAGTCAAACAAAATAATATTCACAATAATGATATTAGTTAGGATATATTCCTAAATTATTTAAAAAGGAATTCTTCTATATCGGCACCCAGGATACATTGTATTATGTAGCATCTTATTGAAAATTAATAACTCACTAACGTTGCTAAAATGTATACTATCAAGGTAGCAAAATAGACTAAGAATTTAGAAGAAAGGAAATTAATGAGAGATACCTCTGTATACATAATATTGTCTTATGTTTACGCGAATGTTATACATTGAAATTAAACACTTTATACGGATTTTATCGCGTTGTTTATTTTACTTTAAACACTGTTATTACATAATTTTGAAAACTCTAACACTACTATTATTGAATTTTACTACTATTTAAGCTATATATTTTTTCTAATTAAAACTATTTGTATTTAAGTTTACACTTTGCCCCGACGTTTCGGTTGCTTTACAGCAGCCATGTTTACGGGGAGACTAAGATGGCATCTTAGTCTCCCAAAGTGTAAACTTAAATACAAATAGTTTTAATTAGAAAAAATATATAGATTAAATAGTAGTAAAATTCAATAATAGTAGTGTTAGAGTTTTCAAAATTATGTAATAACAGTGTTAGTAAAATAAACAACGCGATAAAATCCGTATAAAGTGTTTAATTTCAAGATACCTCTGTAATCAAGCCAAATGCAATATAGTTTTGCTGTTATGTTGTTGCTTGCCCTGCTCCAGCAGGGTAGCTCTCTTTCATACCGTCGAACCATTATTACTACCCCTTCCAGCTAATATTAGTGAGTGGAAAAGAACTATGGTACTCAGGTGACGGTACAAAATAGGCGACTTATCTATGGCAGGCTACTGCGTTTCATCCGATTAAAAAGGAGGCTTATGTACACACGGCTACACATCAAGTTAGCCGCCGTGTATACGCATAACTACGCTACATCCAAAATAGAGAATTGTCGGAAAGATGTGCATAATGGTGTCGATGTAATGGCAAGGATCTTTATCCTTCGTCGCGTCCCGTTCAGCGTGAATGAGACAAAATAACAAAAATATAACGCACTCTCTCGCACGATTTGTAGCGTTCAACTAATAGTTAAAAGTCCAAACAATTTAGGTTGATATGTGTGTACATAGTATTTTACCTATATATCCGAAGGTGAAGGCAGAGTAGTATTACTTCCACATTTTGCTAAGAATGTTTTAAGGTTACACGTAATAGGGGGAGAGACAACTGCCGTCCACTCACCACAGCTCCAATCTCTGAGCTGCTACTGAGATAACCTCGACAGATAAACCCCATACCTGGGAATCAAAAACCAAAACCGAATCATGCACAGAACTCCAATTCACTACTATTAGGTCACCATACATACATACGCATATCTTTAATGCACGGATGGCGAAGTGCTTTATGTGGTCGCCTCGCCACTACCAATGCGCCGAGTATTGTAGGTTCGAATCATACACGGAAAAAACATTGTGTGGTCCGCAAATGGTTTTTCCGAGTCTGAGTATTTTTGGGTCCGTTGTTTAAATGTTTGTAATGTTGTGTGGAAGTTGTCTTCTTAAAAATAACATATACCAAATAGCTGGCATGGCTGCTGAAAAGCAACTGAAACGTTGAAAGTGTAAAATTAAATCTAAATCTAAATATTTTTTTATAATCTAAATAGCTTAAATAGTAGTAAACAGTAACTAGCAAAAGAGTTTAACAATAGTAGTTTAAAGTTTCAAAATTACGTCATAACATTTTATAAAAAGAACAACGCAGTAAAATCCGTATAAAGTTGATTAATTTACTTAATGAATAATAATTTATTTATTAAGTACAGTGATAAAACGTGAATACAGTCTGTAAAGTAATATAATATGGGTGTGGTGTCTGTACTAGGATAAACATGTGCCACAGCCGTTAAGGGCACTTACAATATACAACAAATAATTAAGCTATATATTAACCATACTTATTATATAAATATATGCAAAAATAGGCCAAGATTATAATTAATATCATCATTAGGTACTTCTTAATACTTATTTAACAACAGTTAACAAATCTTCGGGCTCCTCATAATTTAACGTTTGTAAGTACCGACAGACTCGAAGCGCTTAAATCTTGCATAAATTAGGTCATATATAGCCAACAGACTGCAATGCAGAAGGTCTCGGGTTCGAACCCACGTTGCGCACCTCTGACTTTCGAAAGTTATATGACTTTTCGAAATTATGTACGTATTGATTGACAATTATCGCCTGTTCCGTGTCTCGGAGAGCACGTTAAGCCGTCGGTTCCGGCTGCCATGAACATCTATGGCAGTCGTTACTGGAAATTGTCAATGCCCTATAATATCCTGACACTGGTCTAGGGTATCGTTTAACCAGGTCAACGGTCTAAGGTTCAACTTAGCTCAGGTGGCAGCCGTTCCGAGTAAAAACTGATATCTAGTCAAATCCGGTGAGACTAGAAAAGCCAACCCCAAGGTACTTGCGAATAATAAAGGCTAGGGAGAAGAGAAGAAGAAGAATATAGCTGAGTGTTTATTCATCTTGTTATAAAGAAAACGCCCTAGGAATGCGTAAAATCAATTTGTGAAAACAAACTTCGATTCAAAAAGTGTGGTACAGACAATATATTTCTGTACTCTATCTTTTGTAGTAGATATGTATTATTATATATATAGTATTTGCAGGTAGGTAGTTACCTACTTTCAAATACCTGACAAAACTTAATAGTAGTATAAAAAAATACGTTTATAATTTTATAACGTCTTAATTTGCAGATGATTGATCAGAATGCAGCAACGTGGATAACCTCGGGTGCTATTGACCCCAACGATAATACTGGCCCTGGATATTCACACATCGGTAAACAATTTATATTTTAAACAGCTGCGAAGATAATGCCACTTGAAATTGATTGCATTTGAACAATAACAAACGCAATATGTATTAAACTTTCGCGTTGTATGATCCTAATCTTAACTGATATTATAAATGCGAATGTGAATTTGCTTGTTGTAAGCTTTTCCTACTTAACTACTCGACCGATAATCATGAAGTTTCGTATACACGTAATCAGGAAACCAGAAAAGGACATAGCGTACCTACTTTCTTCCAAAAAAGGTCCCATGTCCTAAGTTTACCTAGCTTACATTTATGTGATTGATGGCGCGGGCAAAATCTACGATATTTTCTATCGTTAAAGCTTCAGTCTTGTATTAAAGACTAACACGTCTCGCATAAACTTTGTAACGATTGATAAACGGGCTGAAAAATCACATACAATCCAATATGATTTTTGCATCATCTTTTAATTGTTAGAAATAGTTATAAAACTTCAAATTTCTGGATTGCCTCATTGAAAACTGTAAACATATATGTCTACTTATAATAATGTCCATAAGTGAATAGTTATGAAGATAATTATAAGTACCTATTGTAAATTCACACTCTATGCTAATCATCCTAATCCTAACTAATATTGTAAATGCGAATGTGAGTTTGTGTGTTTGTTAAACTTTCACCCCTTAACTGCTCGACAGATCATGAAATTTCGCACTGAAAATATACTGTTACTAATCTAAGCTACATTTACGCGAGCTAAGTCGCAGGCTAAATCTAGTAATAAATATAATAACTTTCTCTATCTCTTCCTTCATCTATCTATCTCTTACTTCACATATTACTAAAAAGTAGATTAGAACTTAGAAGACAAAGAATTAATAAAATGAAAAAATAATTAACTTGTAACTTAAAAATAGCAATAATAATAATTGACCTTTTATCTACATCCCATATTAAACAAATAATTCTGCTTACTACGTTTTATCTATATTTATCTCTACAACGTGTAGCGTTCTGTACGGTGAACAACCAAAACTAAACAACGTCGTTTAAAAAAATATTTAACAGATAAACATATTATACAAATTTAATCAAAATTATATTTTTATACCTACTTATCTTTTTCTGGTATATTTTATAAGACCCGCACTAGTAGTAGCGCGGCAGTATTTACAAACATTCAAACAGCGGACACAAAGAACACCGTCTGTATGTTCAGAACAACAATTTGTGGATTACATAAATTTTCGTCTCGTGTCAAACCCACAGTACTCGGCAGTGGCACCAGCGAGGTGATCATTTAAATCACTGCGCCATCTGTTCAGTCGTTTTTATCAGACATACACAATTATTAATCTCTGAGTCTTCTTCGAAGAGGTTAATGAAAATACTATGTGGGTCTGTGTGTCTGTCTGTTAGTGACAGATATACGTCCCGAACCACTGGACCGATTGGCTTGTAACTTGGTGTACAAGTACCTTGGGGTCATCCCTCGGTCGAGTTTGAATATGTGCCCTGTGGGTCAAAAGACCCTCAAGATATAGGGGTCACAAGGTCAGGGGATATCCACCAACAGAGTGATTTGAAAGTCCAAGGGAGAGGCTTTTGCCCAGCCGTGAGATATTACAAAAAGCAAACGGATAAAAAAGTTCACGTGAAGACGAAGAGGTTGAATCCTGGGTTTTTACACCCATCTTGTTTTTTGAGTATTTGACTTACTAGAGAATGAAATTTGGCAGAAGCTTCAAGGTATTACCATCGTCAGCTACAGCCTGACTTTATACCTACTGCTGGATATTGGCCTCTCTTTGTTCATTTATAAGTGTTACTTTCCAACATAAACGAATAAATTATTTCAGACATTGAATTTGCTTGCGCCACTCTACACATTCGTTTGCCAATCTCATTTATGTTCAGCCTACGATCGTAACTATGTAGTTTCTCCATGTCACCGCTGGGTGACCGACATTCCGTCTTTCCTTAGGTTCCATTCGATCACGACTTTACTCCATTTCTGATTTCTCTGATTTCTGATTTCCACCTGTCATCACAGCTCTATTATATAGTACCTTCGTCAAAAGTATATCTCGTGTGGTCGAAAATCGAAAAATAGGTCGAAATGTTACTAAAGTGAACACATTGAATAAAATAATGTCATATAGTCAAACCACGTCATAGTTGGCTGATATAAAAAAACCCTGACCTTTGTTGAACACTAAAAATATAATCAGTATGTTATAAGCATTACGATGAATTCGCTATTGCTGACCTTTGTTAAACCTTTAATCTTAAACTAATTTAATAATATAATAGCAATATATTTAATAATATTGATCGTCGCCTCACGTGACTAACACCTAGCAATGCTGCCAAACTTCTAGGTACGTTGCCGATAGATATCAAAGCCTTAGAAAATTGTTAGGTTATGAAAATAAATATATTTAAAGTCAGAGTTTGTATTTATACAGTTATATCTACTACTAACAAATAGACAACATTATAAGCAGGCTCTTTGGCACCAACTCATGCGATAGTACCAAAGATACAAATAAAATATATTCTTTATATTATAAACTAATGTTACTTGATTCTAGATAGAAAAATGCTGGCCTTTCGGTAAAAGCATAATTTTACTGAGCTGATCCATGCAGTATGTTAACGATTATTAATTGGTGATATAAAGTACCAGCTAATTGAGTGATTAGTCGGTACTTAGGTACTTTGCATGTCTAACTCCGCAAAAATCTGCATTATTGTTTTAGTACTAATGTAAATATTGTACGAATGAGTTTTAGCTGGATTATGTTAGGGCACCTAAGAACCTCTTTTCAGGACTGCAGGTTATGCTATGCTATCACATAAAAGTGCAGCTTTCTAGTGTTACAAATACCGTCTAAAATACATCAGTCAATTAGATTTTCTAATTAAAAGTAGCTGTCCAATTTTATAACTATAATTCATATCATTAGTTAGTCTGTAGTTTTAACTATACGACAACCGACAACACTGTTTGTTTTTCGTTCTGATTTATTATTCAATTCTTGTAGTATTTTAAAGTATTCTTATAAGTGAGTGGTATCTGTGCAAAGCTGTTGACGCAAGCTACACAGTGGTTATTATAACATTCCTGGATTTTACTGTAACCGTGAGTAAAGTGCAAAAAACTTTTTAAAAACTGTCAACTCACGTTAGCGTCCCTGACCTAGGGCAACCCGCAAATCGCCCGCTGCTACGCACACAGAAGCACTCGTTGCATGCACCTTTAAGCGCTTCATCGCTTTACAGCTTTGGCCGTTAGACGCACGAGTAATATATTTATTATTAAAGTTGATATTTTATAAAAATGGCTCCTGGTGGAAATAAATGTGCGGGTTGTCTAAAAGTGATATTCAATAAGGAGTTATTGATATGCTGCGTGTGTAAATCAAAGTATGATTTGGCTTGTGCGAACATTCACGAAAACAGGTTTAAGTCCATGTCTCAGGCCCACAGAAGTTCATGGGAGTGTCCCGAATGCTCTAGCAAAGCGCCCAAAACTGATAATACTAATACCCCAGCGCGGTCAAGTGCAGCTATTGTCAGCCCTAAACTGTCTCAGGAGCATGCATCTAATGTTGACAATGTTACGATGCGAAAAAAGCCTGTCTACTCTTCTCCCGACAGCAAAATATGCGATCTACAACTGAGTGAATGTCGCTTACGTGACATTATAAAGCAAGAGTTGAATTCCAGTTTGAAAATAGTAATAAAGGAACTAGTAACGAACGAGTTGCTTAGTATTAATAACCAAATCGTCTTGTTTCAAGAATCTGTCGCCTTTATCAGTGAAAGCTATGAGGAAATGAAAAAGAACCTGAAGGAGAGGGATGCCATAATTGATCAATTAAAGACTGATAATACGCGACTGCTTAACAATGTCAGTGACTTATCGTCACGTATTAATTTAGTCGAACAGCATCTGCGCGAGAGTAATATCGAGATTAATGGCATACCGGAATATAAAAACGAGAATCTGTCCACTACCTTAATGCAACTAACAAAGACTATAGGAAGTCCGATTACTGACAGCGATATAGTACATGTGACCAGAATTGCTAAAATGGACGTAAATAGCGAGAGACCTCGCTCTGTAATAGCAAAACTCCGGACTCCTCGTCAGCGTGATACCATTTTGGCTGCTGTTAGCACTTTTAATAGAAAACATCCCGATGATAAACTAGGCACTCATCATTTGGGAATTGGCGGCAAAAGTAGTGCCGTGTATGTCGCCGAACATCTAAGTCCTACGAACAAGAAATTGCACGCAGAGACTCGAAAAATGGCAAAGCAGACTTCTTATAAGTTCGTTTGGGTACGAAATGGTCGTATTTTCGTTCGAAAAGACGAAATTTCTCAGGCTTTTTGTATCCGTAGTTTCGATAGCCTATGTCGTATGAAACAAGATAAATTTTAGTATTTAATGTTTGTTGTAATAATAATACCAATGTAAAATTTGGCGTTGTTCTCTTAGTAATGCTTGATTTATATTATCAAAATGTCAGGGGGATGAGGACGAAAACCGAAAACATTTATAGGAATATATTACTTACTAACTTTAAGATAATTGCTCTTACAGAGACTTGGTTAAACGCCAGTATATCCAATTCTGAATTTATGGATCCACGGTATACGGTGTTTCGTAAAGATCGCATATGTTCGGGGAATTCCAAAAGGGACGGTGGCGGCGTTCTGCTAGCGGTATGTAATAGTATACAATCAAGGAGAATCGCAAATTGGGAAAGTAAATTTGAAGATCTATGGGTTTTAGTTGAGATTAATGTTGATACTTTCCAAAGAAAATTGCTATATGTGTTATATATATACCACCCCCTGTCAGTTTGGAGACCCTTTCACAGTTTCTTGAACATGTGAATTCTGTTATCGAAAATGTTGATAATGTGGTTATCCTGGGTGACTTTAATTTGGGTTTTATTGAATGGTCTCCTTTTAATAACGGCTGCATGCATATGTCACCATCTAATTACGACTGCTCTGTTGGATATTTGTTTACTGACTTTATTACCACTAATAATCTTTACCAATACAACAACACTAAGAATGCGGCTGGTAGGATTCTTGACCTCGTCTTAAGTAACATTCCTAATATATCTGTTACCGAATCCTGTGATCAAATTAGCAAATTAGACGCACATCATCCTGGTCTATCTATATCATTGTCTTTATATAATTTTGAAATGTTGAAGCCAAAACAGCGTGCTGGTTTGAATTTCTATAAGGCAGATTATGGGTCTATTATTGCGGAACTAAAAAATGTTAACTGGGATGAACGTTTTTCAGACATTGTTGATGTAAACGAATTGACTGAAGTATTTAATGCAGTATTACAAGATATAATTAATAAATATGTGCCAGTGTATAATACAAAGTCTTCTAAATATCCACCCTGGTTCTCTATGTCACTTATTAAACTCATACGTGAAAAAAATAAATATAGACAGAAATATCGTAAGTTTCATAATCCTCGAGATCTCTTAACCTATGAGTTACTTAGAAGTCGCGCTCATAAATTAATTAGTCAATGTTATAGCATGTACAAATTCAGAATAGAAAATGAGATTCAAAAGAATCCGAAAGCATTTTGGAGATACATAAAAGATAAACGAAATGGTAAATCGAATCTTCCTGCTAGTATGCAATTGAACGACTCTGTTGCCAACGTAGGATCAGACATAGCGGATCTGTTCGCGGATCATTTTTCCTCGGTCTTCAGCAACAGCAGTTCTACATGTTTCAGGGCTCATAAAAGTAGTTCTAATAATACACTAGCTGATGTGCAATTTACGGAGATAGAAGTCCGCAGGAAATTTCAACAGCTAAATGTTAATATTGGCGCGGGACCTGATGCCATCCCATCGGTATTTATCAAACTGTGCAGTAATGTTCTGTCGTTCCCACTTGGTAAAATAATTAATTGTTCTTTGCAACAGGGAATGTTTCCTCAGATTTGGAAAAAGGCCAGAATTGTGCCAGTTTTTAAAAGAGGCGATCCGGTTGATATTAAGAACTATCGTCCGATTTCAATTTTGTCATGCTTTGCTAAAGTCTTCGAATCACTTATATGTCCAATTGTAACCAGACATCTCGATCCTATTATATCAGTGTCACAGCATGGCTTCAAAAAAGGTCGCAATGTTCAAACGAATCTTGTTGAATTTGTTACTGACATAGCAGAAGCGCTAGATAAAGGACTGGAGGTTGATGCTATATATACTGACTTCAGCAGTGCGTTTGATGGAGTGGATCATTCGTTACTTTTATCAAAGTTGGAATATTGTGGTATACAAGGATCTCTGCTTCGATGGTTTGCGTGTTATTTGACAGGCAGATCGCAAGTTGTTGTGACCCATGGATATGAATCCAAACCCTACCATACTCTTTCTGGCGTACCACAGGGGTCCCACCTAGGTCCTATATTATTTTCATTATTTATAAATGACATTACAGCTCAAATTAATCACAGTAAATATTTATTGTTTGCTGATGATCTAAAAATTTACAGAACGCTAATTGCTAATGATGATAATTGTCTAATTCAACAAGATCTTAATAATGTTCAGGATTGGTGTAATAATAATGGCATGTCACTTAATGTTAAAAAATGTTACCACATAAAGTTCAGTAGGAAAAATAATTCTACAACGACTACCTATAGTATAAGTGACAACATTGTCGTTAAGCAAAATGCAGTTCGGGATCTTGGTGTCATGATGGATGAGCGGTTGAATTTTGGTCTACACATTGATGCCGTTGTTAAGAAATCAGCGCAAATGTTAGGTTTTTTAAAACGTGCCACAAAAGGTTTTAAGTTGCATAAGACCAAAATTTTGTTATATAATTCGTTGGTTCGCAGTCGTCTGGAATATGCGAGTGTAGTCTGGAACCCTTATTACGCTAATCACTCCCAGCGTGTGGAAAGCGTACAGCGCGCATTCACTAGGCACCTTGCCTTTACATCACGCAGTATTTCTTCACGCTGCCCATATACAGCAAGACTCGAGCATTATAATATGTACTCGTTGCGTGATAGAAGGACGATGCATGGCTTGTTGTTTATAAGAAAAATCTTAAGAAATGAAATGGATTGTATCAATTTGATATCTAAAATATCTATTAACGTCCCTAGCAGGTTACCGCGATATGCTCTCACAAATATCCTTTCTAGGTCTAGAACTAATATTGGACTTAATTCACCTATAAATAGAATGTGTAGTGATTTAAATGCTCACACAAAAAGTGTTTTCGATGCTGACATATTTCATGACACCGAAAATAAATTTAGAAATAGGTACCTGGAGTCACTAGGGATTACCACTACATCATAGTTTTTTAAGTAATTTTAAGCAATATTTATTGTTTTGATAATGTGCTTCTTACTTTTATTGTGTTATTTTTGTTTTTGTTTTTTGTATTTTATTTGAATTGTCAATTTAGCTTATGTTAAACTCTTCAATGTCGTTGTATTCTTTTTGTGTAAGCTGTGTTAGCCCGTAATTGGCATATGCATAGGACTGTGTATTGATATAATTACCTAATATATGTATATATGTATATGCTGTGGGATAACCTTTAATAAATAAATAAATAAATAAATAAATCATTGTATTTGTTATTAATTTAAATGTTTTCTATTTAGGTAGTTCATCGGCGCAAACCACTGAAACAAAAACGCACATTTGCCAGCAAAATGTTTTGTCAACTTCCGAAGCAAATGAGGCGAAGACGAAGGATGAATCTTTGAATAATTGTCTAAATCCTTCTATTAAAATATCACTTAAAAGAAATGTACCGTTAAAGGACGCTGAGGAGATTTATGTTAAACAGCTAAAATTAATTAAGCGAACAGAAGGTATTCATGAGGTAACAAACCAAAGGAACCAAGTAAATTCAATGGAAATTCATCAAGACAATTCTAATCAAGCACGATACATGCAAAAACGAAGTGATGCCGTTCCTGTAGGACATGGTCCATGTCAAAGTTGCCCCTCTCAAACGGTACTGTTATCTTCTGTTCAAAATACTACAAACCCTCATACTCAGTGTTATAACCCAACCGACAAAATATGTCAAAATTATCGTAAACAAAACGTTGAAGCTGGACAATCTACTTATTTAAATCGTGATGCTCAATATATTTACCATAATGCGTCGAATAATATTAACCAAACTGTGAAAAACTCTCCAAATCGATTTTATCAATCACCTGAACACCCACATCAAAAGCGAATATCTGTTGTCTCTAATGAGTATTTATTTCAAAATCATGATAAACAAGAAGTGGAGAATGAACGATTTAAAAATGTAAATAGAAATAATGAAAGAACATGCGTTCATACAGCAAATATGCAATCTGCAGTGCTAGCTTCTACAAAATCTCCATATCAGTCGTATCAATCATCAGATCGTACATATCAAAGACGTATTCCAGTAGTCCCTAAGTATCATGTGCTTCAAGATCATGGTGAACGAAAAGTAGATGTCGAATCATTCACTGCCACCAATGGACATGAACAGAGAAGCAATCCTTATACTAGGAATAGTCCATCTGCTGCCCAAGCCTTGAAAATCTTAATGAATCGGCGCGATGATCCCCCATATGCAATAAATGAAAAACAACCTTTAAAGACAAACGAAAAAAAATTATATCAGCCGCCAATTGGACAACAAACAATTGGTACTTCTACTAATGGTGTTTTTCATCAAATAATTTATCCTGAAAATGTCACAAAAGCTAATGACGGTCAGCCAACTTTAACAAAGCATTCTCAACAGTCACATATGAAAGAAAGTTTACCGCCTTACCTTGACTTTTCGCGTACTTTTCAACCCTGTCAATCAGTGGAACAGTTGCATCCAAACGAAGATACATCTGGTTATAACGTCCATGTACATATAAACAAAATAATTGTTGCAAGATCTAATGACACAGAATATAATGATCAAATTGGGTCACCTCAAAGTGTAATAGAAAGCAATTCAGCAACTGAACAAAATGCTGCAAACTTCGTGCCAGAGCCTTCCCAGTTACACAAACAATCACAACAACACCAAGAAGATCCTTCAGGATATAAAGTCATTGTGCAACAAGACCCGCTATTAAATAAAATAATTATTACAAGATCAACTGAAATGGAAGGTAATAATGAAATAGCACCACCTCAAAATAACACTTTATGTGCTGGGCAAAATTCTTCAAAGACCCTTAAGCACTGGCAACTATCTGAACGATTGCATGAAAATAAATTGACAGCTTCCACAGTATACTCGCAATTAAATTCAGACGCACCAAAGAAGGTAGTAAGAACAACTACCGCAGGCATTCCTTATATTGTAAATGATTACTTCCCAGAAACTGTTAAAAATGCATCACCTGTTATAGAACATTGCTCAAAATTGGAAAGCCAATCATGTCAGTTTTCTAAACGATCAAACGGTTTGTGTTCAACAGTTTCACAAAACTTATCAGCCCAAGTTTCGCGTGCAGAAAGAACAGTTGCTGGAAAAACAGCTGCAGTAGATCGGATTAACCAAAAACCTCGCCTTCAAAGTATCAGGAAGCATAGATCAGTCGGCGTGCCAAATCTGGCGTCCTTATCAGAAAAAAGATTGGGTCAGTTCAGTGAACAGTTACAAGAAAAGCAGTCACTACCAATTGGTAATGACCGCCTACTACAAAACCATAGCATAGTAGTACAACATGTTCAACAGCCTACAAACATGACAAACATGAGCCATCATGATCACAGAGTTCGCTTTCAAAACACTCCCAAGAAATCTTCTCCAGCAACGCAAAACCTTCCGAATTCCACAAGCAGCTCATTCCAGGTGCCTGTACATGAAAAACATTTTGCACCAGAGTATAATTACTACTTATATCAAGATTCACGTGTACAAGGTCATTTTGTAAGACCTACAAAACTAAATACCGTTAATCAAAAGGTTCAAACTATGCCGCAGAATGCAAATGGTATACAAAATTTGTCTAATTATGCCAACAATTCATATTGTGCATGCAAGTGCTCAAATACTAAGCAAATGGGGCCCGTTACTCCTGGCCATCTTTTTGAAAAGCCGCAACATACTCTTATTGGCAGATCGACCAAAGGCCATTACACTGAGCAGATTGGACATCCTCAACAAGGTAATATAGAAAATGAACACTTGAGTAGTCAAAGTTCTTTCAATACAGTAAACCAGTCGATCCCCATATCGGCAAATCCAATACAGGAATGTTATATACTAGATCCCGTAGATCCTTTGGCCGAAAAGGCATGCTCACAAGAAATATCTGCTTCATCATATACTAACGAGGACTGCGGGGGACAAAGTAGTCGCTCAGAAAATAATACGGAGGACATAAATTATTTCAGTCAAAAATCTCCTAATATGCCAAATCAGTCTTTAGAACACCAATCAGATCAAGGAATTCGATCAGCAGAAATATATGTAGAAGAAACATGTAATAATGAAACTAACAATGATAACTGTAAACTGAAACAAAGTAGCCGTTCTGAAAATATCACAGAAATCTGTTTGACCGGTCAAGATGTAGATAATGCAGTAAATATTAAAGCAATACCTGAACAAGCTTTAATAAACGACTTAAAAACAATAATTAGAAAAATGGATGATAGTCTCTGCAAAACTTATACATTGATTGATAATGCTAATAAGATGTTTGTTGAATATGCTGAATCATTTCAAAAGACGATGAAACTAGTAAATGATTATTATGAATTAAAAATCAACAAAGCCACTGTGTCATCACCAATAAACGAGAAAAAGCCTAAATATAAACAGAAACAAAAGAAAAGTCTTGATAAATGTCGTGATGGTGACCAAGATAATAATAATTTGAACAATAATTAGTTTGCACGACGAAATCTCAAATGAATTATTGTACAAATTCTGAGAAACGATTGTTAATTCGTCAGTAGAATAAGATAAAACAGGAAGACAATGTGTATCTCATTACAAAGCTTTAAACTAACTAGTAGTATAGTTTAAACGTATTTTCACATTCTAGTTGCCTTGCAATGTATTTTCCTGCTAATGTTTAAATTAATTAGCTTGTAAGTTCGCTCGAAATTAGATCGAATATTGTCAAACAATCTACGGGTATTCATGTAATTATGAACCCAACCTACTTATAATGTATCTTTATAAGAGAGACTTCTTATTTATTTATAGAAAGGTAGTCGGTCGACTTCCATAGATAGTAAACCTTTACACGTGGTCACATACCTAATGATTATAAATTAATTGAGATTAAAATGAAGCAATGAAGCAGAAATGAATAATTTTGTAAATATTAGTTATGTAATTGTTTAGGTCATTATTTTATTTATGTAAGAAAAATATAATAACGTATAAATGACTTAAATAAATAAAAATCCTAATTCATTAGCAGTCGTACGAATAAAAGTCGTTGTTAATATAATATGAAAATATAGGTTTAGATTGTGTATTGTAAAGAAAATAATTGAAACTATTTTTGTACACTGCATTTGTTTTTTATTTATATTCAATCTCAGTACTTTCAGGTGAGTGCATCGGTACATAATATTTCAAAATACGGTTTATGGCCTATATAAACAATATTCCATTAAATTTCTTATCAAGCAATGTATGTATATTTATTTTGCTTATCACTTTTATACAATCATACCTTGTACATATTATTATTTTTTTTTTTATTGTTTTATGTTTTATCCGCATTTTGTTTTCGTATTTTGTCTTTTATATCGATAATAAACGTGCATAGCATTGTGGCGTACGTACTTCGCCACTTCACTCCGTTACGAAATTCGTATTGTCGAACTTGGACCAAAATCGCTTTTTCATAAATCGCCTACGCTTTTGCATCTTGGTCCACACGACAATACGGGTCTCGCAGCGGTGTACCCCCCGCGCCCGCGCAGGCATCGACCTCTGCGCTGTCCGCCAGTCGCCTACACACCACGATCAGCTGTCTTAGCTTTCGCGCGCGCGTTTATAATATTCATCTGCTTCATTCCATAAATACTATATTTAGCTATTGTATAATATAATTGTAATAAATCTTTCTAATCACTTCTAAAATAATATTCTTCATTTCTTCCGCTTTCGATCTTCTTTCTACCTATCATCTACGATCTATCAATAAATACCTTTTCTGGATGGTAAGGGACGTGTACAGGAGTACAGGAACCATACCACATTGGTGACCCTCAAGTGTTGTGGAATACGTAACGCCCTTGGACGACCTCCGCGGAAAGTTCGAGAGCGCGCAGGTAAAACGAGGAATTTGGTGTGTGGTACAAGTGCTGGGCGGTGAGTAAATTTTCCATACTTTGTCGAAGATGTCAACCTCGGGTGCTAATGATAATTTTGTGGATGCTCAGCCCGCTGTGGGATCTGAAGTATTAAGAGTTGGTGTTAGGGTTCCGCCATTCTGGCCAGAAGAACCAGCCTTGTGGTTTGCACAAGTAGAGAGTCAGTTCGTTCTTTCTAAGATAACAACGGATGAGACAAAATTCTGTTATGTGGTTGCTCAACTAGATCACCAATACGCTGCCGAGGTGAAAGACATAATAACGAACCCACCCTCAAATGACAAATATAACAAGCTTAAAACAGAACTCATTAAACGGCTTTCAGCGTCACAGGAAAAGCGCATAAAGCAGCTGCTGATGCACGAAGAGCTTGGTGACAGGAAGCCCTCGCAGTTCCTTCGCCATCTGCAAAGCCTTGCTGGTCCATCTGTGCCCAAAGATTTCCTGATCACCATCTGGTCAAGCCGACTGCCTGCCAACATCCAGACGGTAATTGCAACACAGGTAGATTTACCATTAGACAAGTTATCTGATTTAGCAGACAAGGTGCATGAGATAGCTCCTACAACTGCTCAAGTGGCAAGTACTTCAAAGACAGAGGCTGCTGCATCATCATCATCATTAAACGATGATCTAGTAAGGCAAGTATATGAACTTACTAAGCAAGTAGCCAAGCTAGCGGACCAGGTGGCCAGCGGTAGACGATCGCGCTCGCAGCACAGAAATAAACGAAACGACGACTACAATCATCGCTCACGCTCACGCTCACGCCCACGCTTTAAGCAACCACCTGCAAACTGCCCTCTCTGTTTTTATCACTTCAACTACGGAGCCCAAGCTAAGAACTGTAAAGAACCTTGCACATTTTCGTCGTCATCGGGAAACAGCCAGGGCGGTCGCAAGTAGCGGCCAACGACTGCCCTTCTCCCCCAAAAGGCCGTCTCTTCGTGACCGATCGCGCCTCGAGAATGCAGTTCTTGGTGGACACTGGTTCTGACTTGTGCGTTTTCCCGCGGTTGGCTGTTAAAACACCCTGTACTAAGTCAAAGTTTACCTTGACAGCTGCAAACAACTCCGTCATATACACCTACGGCCTGACACAACTGCAACTGGACTTGGGTCTGCGACGATCTTTTCCTTGGAGCTTCACTATCGCCGACGTATCTAAGCCTATAATTGGTATAGACTTTCTTAGCTTCTATGGTCTACTTGTGGACTGCAAAAATCAACGTCTCGTGGACAGCGTTACTTCACTCTTCGTCAATGCTCTTCATTCTAGATTACCTGATGACACTGCATCAATCAAGGCTGTGGCAGGTGAATCAGAACTTCACGAGCTGTTACGAGAGTTCCCGGAAATAACCAGACCTGCAGGTATACCTTCTACTCCTAAACACAGTACTCTACACCATATCAGGACAACACCTGGCCCTCCCGTCTCTTGTAAACCTCGACGACTCGATCCTGTCCGACTCCAGGTTGCAAAGAAGGAGTTCGAGAACATGGTAGCAAGTGGTGTAGCTAGGCGCTCTGAAAGCCCGTGGTCTTCTGCTTTGCATCTAGTAAGGAAGAAAGACGATGGATGGAGACCCTGCGGAGATTACCGTTCACTCAACGCCAGAACTATACCTGATAGGTACCCTATTCGCCACATTCAAGATTTTGCGCAACAGCTTTCAGGGTGTACCATTTTCTCAACGGTAGACCTCGTTAAAGCCTACCATCAAATTAAGGTGAACCCTGACGATGTACCGAAGACAGCTGTTACTACACCTTTTGGACTTTTTGAATTTGAGTTTATGACCTTCGGCCTTCGGAATGCCGCTCAATCTTTTCAGAGGTTCATCGACGAGGTACTCTTGGGTCTGGACTTCTGTTATGGATATATTGACGACATATTAATATCATCCCCCACGCCTGAAATTCATAAAGAGCAACTACGTAAGCTGTTCGAACGTCTAAAGCAGTACGGTGTCCTGATTAATACTTCCAAGTGCGTGCTGGGTAAAGCGGAGGTAAACTTCTTGGGGTATAACGTTTCAGCAAGGGGTTCTCGTCCGCTGGAATCTAAAGTTGAGGCTGTGCAGAACTACCCTCCTCCTAAGACGGTTAAAGAACTCCGACGCTTTCTAGGAATGTTGAATTTTTATCGTCGCTTCATCCCGAACGCAGCAAAAATTCAAGCACCTTTGAACGCAGTACTGTCCGGCCCTATGGTAAAAGGTTCGCATCCCATAGATTTGACTCCAGAGTTGATGCGCGCGTTTGAAGATTGCAAGTCATCACTTTCACAGGCAACACTCCTTGCTCATCCTGATGCTTCAGCAGAGATCGCAATTGTCACAGATGCTTCCGATACCTCCATGGGCGCAGTGTTACAGCAACGTCAGAAAAACTCTACAGACTGGGAACCACTAGGATTCTTCTCACATAAGCTGACTAATTCTCAGATTAAGTATAGTCCTTATGACCGTGAGTTGCTCGCCGTGTATGAAGCTGTGAAGTATTTTAGGCACATGGTTGAAGCAAGAAATTTTACGATCTTTACAGATCACAAGCCGCTAACGTTCGCCTTCTCACGCTGCAAGGAAAAATGTTCGCCGCGTCAATTTCGACACCTAGACTTTATATCCCAGTTTACGACAGATATCAAGTTCATACCTGGCAAGCAGAATGTTGTTGCAGATGCTCTTTCTCGTGTGGACGAGATTACAGGAATCGACTATCAAGCCCTCGCACGATTTCAGGATAAAGATCCTGAACTGCAGAACTTGTTAATCAATGGTTGCAGCCTCAAACTCCAGAAGGTAAAACCTATGGATAGCCACATGCCTATCTTCTGTGACATAAGTGCAGAGCGGGCTCGCCCGTACATTACTCCACAGCTTCGCAGGCAAGTCTTCGATATGATGCACACATTACATCATCCCGGAACTGCAGCTACAGTGCGACTGGTCACTCAAAGATTTGTGTGGCCGGGGATTCGTCGAGATTGTAGAGAGTGGTCTAGGCAATGTATACAATGCCAACAAAGCAAAGTTACCCGTCACACTAAATCTCCACTTTCCTCTTTCCTTACCCCTTCCGCGAGGTTCTCCCATATTCACCTAGACCTCGTGGGCCCCTTACCGCTGTCTTCTGATTACAGATTTTGCCTCACTATCATTGACCGCTTTACAAGGTGGCCTGAGGTGGTGCCACTCAAAGACATCTCAGCCGAGACCTGCGCTGCAGCCTTGGTGTCCACCTGGATCTCCAGATTTGGCTGCCCTGCTCGCGTCACCACAGATCGCGGCCGCCAATTCGAGAGCCAGCTTTTCAAATCACTTGCCTCGATGATTGGTGCTCGTCACTTCCGCACGACTGCCTATCACCCCGCAGCCAACGGCATCGTGGAACGTCTCCATCGGCAACTGAAGGCAGCCATCATGTGCCACGCTACCTCGCAGTGGACTGAAGCTCTTCCGCTGGTGCTTCTAGGCATGCGTAGTGCCTGGAAAGACGATCTGCAGACGTCGGCAGCCGAGCTTGTCTACGGGGAACCTCTACAGTTACCTGGACAGTTTCTTTCTCCACGAGATGACTGCACCTCAGATGACATCACGCAATACCTAACCCGCCTCCGAGCTCATGTCCAGAGACTTGCACCTAAGCCTACTTCTTGGCACACTTCTTCGCCATTCTACTTTCCACGCGACCTACAGAACTCTTCTCATGTTTTCTTGCGACTAGATCGCGTACGTAGTTCTCTAGAACCCCCATATGCTGGCCCTTATCGTGTCCTTGACAGAAAACCAAAGTTCTTCACCATAGAGATCAAGAGCAAGAAGACCAACGTCAGCGTCGATAGACTCAAACCGGCGTATATGGCAAAAGAAGCTAGAGCATCTGACACGCTGCCAATGAGGAACGACGTACAGCCAGCTCCTGCTCCAGAACCACCTTCTGAAGAGAAAAGGACCCGAAGTGGCAGAAGAGTGCGGTTTCCGGATTTCTATCGACCGTAGTAACGGTCTGGCCGGGGGGAATATGTGGCGTACGTACTTCGCCACTTCACTCCGTTACGAAATTCGTATTGTCGAACTTGGACCAAAATCGCTTTTTCATAAATCGCCTACGCTTTTGCATCTTGGTCCACACGACAATACGGGTCTCGCAGCGGTGTACCCCCCGCGCCCGCGCAGGCATCGACCTCTGCGCTGTCCGCCAGTCGCCTACACACCACGATCAGCTGTCTTAGCTTTCGCGCGCGCGTTTATAATATTCATCTGCTTCATTCCATAAATACTATATTTAGCTATTGTATAATATAATTGTAATAAATCTTTCTAATCACTTCTAAAATAATATTCTTCATTTCTTCCGCTTTCGATCTTCTTTCTACCTATCATCTACGATCTATCAATAAATACCTTTTCTGGATGGTAAGGGACGTGTACAGGAGTACAGGAACCATACCACAGCATCATTATTTTCTTCGTTCGCTACATAGTTTCATTGTGATCATGCAGAGTACTTAAAGTTAGGAACTTAGTTTAGAACATACATAACTGTAATATATATTTATATTCCAACCTTCTTGTACTTATTTCTGTGTTGCGTACCTAGAATAAATAAAAAGATATTCCTTGGGGTATTTGCTAGCCGCTGCTCTAGAACTTTAGAAATGTCAGTTTAAGTTAAACTTTACCTTATCAATGTCTGAAAAAGTAAATTTAGTTAAAAGTTATAAAATATCCGCAACATCGTTTCCTTCTTTTAATTAAAGAGTTCAACGTTTTTCGCATGAAAGTGTAACAACAAATTAAAAAAGTTATTTTCACATTTCAGTATTAGCAGATAACCACAGATATTTTAGATAGAATATGTAATGAATATTTTTGTCAGTCAAGCGCTCTCAGACTAGGAAAATAAATAAAAAATAGTCTCCAGTTAACAAAGTAAGATATATTCTGTAAAAAAAGAGTAAAAATGTTTTTGCTTTTTAGTAAACGATAAACTATGAAGCTACTGAACCGATTTTAATAATCACTTCACCATTAAAAAGCTACTTAATCCAAAAGTAGTGTAAGAAAGTGAAAATGTGAGTGCAATCACTTTATTTGGATCAAAGTGTTATGCCTAAATGATTCAAACAACAAGAAAATTATGCTTATGGTGATAGAAAAGACATTTGCCAACCTGATGGTAACGCTTATAGGCATGACTATGGTTTCTTAACATCTTTAAAGCAATTTTAAGGAAACACAAAAGCCGCTGTCTCTGGTCCTTAAATATTACCATACAATTTTGTTTCATCCTAACTATAGTTATAATAATATAAATGCGAATAAGAGTTTGTTTATTTGTTGCGCTTTCACGCCTTAACTACTCGACCGATTACCATGAAATTTACACTTTGTCAATGGTATAGAAAAGGACATGGGGTACTTTTATCCAGAAAACTTACTGTTCCCGAGGAATAAAAAAGTACATAACTTACATTTACAAGCCGCTTAAATCTAGTGCTAAATAAAATACATAATTGCGCAATACCTAGCATTTCTTTAAGTAAATGTTATATCCATACTAGGCATAGATCATGTGTTGTGGGCAAATTTACAAGTATTGAAACAACGGACACAATGGTACAATTGGTCTCAGAACAATCAACATTTGCAATGAACAGTGCATTTTAAGTTATTTTATTATCAATGCGTTTAATCGATTATATTAGTTGAGTATCACAAGGGCTGTTATCATATCTGTCGACAACAATTATCAGATAACATCCAATAAGTGATATCGACTGTGACGCATAAGAAAAACATACGTTATCAAGTCGTCGCTTGAGTCGGTAGTTAATACCATACAATTATTTTGTTAGCGGATCGCACTGCATACATGTAAGTCCTTTTTGAATATTTTAAACCAAAAATGGGATCAGCTGTGAATTTATACGAGATAGTAAATGAAAACAAAACGATTGCTTGTTCTTTATACGAGTATAACTTCGGCATAATTTATAACCAGTTGTTATTACCATGAGTGCCGTAAAAATATTTATTTCAATAGACGTCTCGGATGATTAGGATAAGATTTGGTAGAATTATACGGCTGTTGTATCCCTTTTGGTGGGATATACCCGCGGTGTAGCTGATAGGGAAGTGCAATTACCACCGTTCATAGCCGTCTTGCTTTGGCACTAGACTTTGCAGATTTAACAACTACCATACCATTTAACAATTACCATGGATTTTAATGGATATAAACTAAATAACGATCGAGATCGTTATTTTAAAAGTGTATTAGGTCCACTGGCTAGAATATATAAGTATAGTCACAAATAATTATTTCCATAAATGTGTAAACACTTGTTGAACATGTCAATTTATTAATAAAAATATAAAAAGATACAAACATTTTGAATTTAACAAAGCCTGTCCTAAGAATAGAGCTCTCGTGAGCAGAAGCAGGCAAGGAACTCATGGCTACTTTTAACAATCGACATTTGTCTGCAATACTATCTCTTAACAACACAAAAAAGAAAATTGTTCTTGTGCTATTTACTAATACTCTTAAATGAGCGAGCTCATGTGTAGCAGTAATATAATTATGTTCGTGCACATAATGTTGTTTGCACTGCTAATTTATGCTTAATAAAGATTAGTTATTTTACTGTGAATCTTTCGAACATGAATTAATTACACATCGGTAAAGAAAATAAGATATGTGTATATAACGCCTAATTCTTAATCTAATGAAATCATACTTTTTGTTACAAGACGTTATTCTTTGATATATTATTTTTACATTATTAAACGCATATCAACAAAGCGCCGAGTTTATAAAATAAATTTGTTTCAGATGATCCAATATCACTTATAATATAGGGTTTTATTTAATATCATAACATTTATTGAAAATGCAAGTGCTAACAGAGGATACACAAAATCAGGAAAATGGAGACAAAATAAATTATTCACGTATTTTTAAAGCTATCACAGAAAATGAACTTACTACTGAAGAGAAAGTGATACAACTCACTGAATATTTAGATCAAGGAGCAGATATCAATACTATCGATACTAACAACAATAATAATACTCTGTTACATGTTGCTGCTATCACAGGCAATATAAAAATGTTTGAGTTTCTCTTGAACAAAGGAGCTAACTACAATATCACAAATAATGACAATCATACTATTGTAGATATTATTGAGTACCCAGGTACACGGAATGGTAAAGAATTATCAAATACTTTTTATAGAAAATATGGCTCCACAAAAAGAAAAGGAACATCATCAGTCAAAGGAAACTTATACGAAACCAAATTGATATGTTTGATTTTGATTAGAGCCTTACATAACACCAAAGAATTTATATTAGGAACTAACGTTAACGAGATGGGAGCACTTGATGACATTGTTCTAAGATACAAAACGGAAAACATGCAGAAATCAAAAATTATAATAATACAAACAAAACATAGAGAAAATGAGAGATGGAGTGTTGAATATATATTAAAATTAGCGTATGAATATTATGAAAGTTATTTACTTATAAGACAGAAGATACGCACTGAAAACAATAACATCATGTTTAAAGACTCAAATGGTAATATAGAATGTGAATTTATAATATATACCTCTGCAAAAAAATATGTGACAAAAAACAAGAATACTAAAAATATTATTTTAGTAGAAGAAAATTTGCCAGATAACAGTTTAATTAAAACAAGTGAAAATGGAAAAGTTTTTAAATTTCAGTATGATAAGGATTACTTTGACGATCTAGTTTTAACGTTGACCAAATGGCGTATAAAAACACTTGCAAAAACATTGGCAAAATTTATTTTAAAAGATAAATTTGAGAATATATTAACTGACGATTTAATGAAAACGTATCATGTATTTCTGTCACAAAATGTGATAAAAAAATGTAATCATAAAAAGAGTCAGAGTTTTTTTCACCTAGTGATAATGCAAGTTGGGAACGCAATGGCAATGCTTTTATTACCAATTACTTTACTTTTTGCACTTGCATCAAAACTACGTAGAAGCGTTAAAAGCAGTTCAGAAGTGCCTGAGAAAAGTTTAGGCCGGTTTCGATCAAAATTTCTAACAAGTAAGAATGATGATTTAGTATATTTGAAACATGAGTTATGTAAAGAAATAGCTAAATGCAAAAGAATAATATTGGATCATCAGCAAAGCGAAGTAGAAAATATAATGAAGTCACTTACCTTTAAATTACCTAATGATTTTGGTAATCCTTATTTTCATTTTACTGAAAGTGAAACGAAACTACAAACTCGTCTTAACCATCTGTACTTAATTTTAGATAAACTATTTGAAAACAATCTTTACAAAGATTCAAAATATATTTATATAAGACTTGACGATGATTCAGTTAATACAAACAAAATTGTTCAAAAAAAAAATTTTAAATTGTGCTGGTTGGGAGGATTAGTAGGTGATTTACTTATATATGATAACGAAACTGAAATGCTCAAAATTAATATGAACGAGCAATGTCTGTCAAATGACATTAAAACAGTTTTCCAAAAGTTAAAACAAAGTTATGATCTTAGTGTGTACAGATTTGATATAAACATTTATGGATTTCCAAAACTAGCACTGAGAAATAAGAAAAACGACGAGAAATTAGTGTCTGACTTTTTGGCTCAGCTTAAGATTTATACTAATCAATCACGAGAACACGAAGTAGAGATAATAATAAAAGAGGAAATTTCTCAATTACTAAATAAAAGGCCACAAAAAAATCTTAATGATATCCGTGATATAATCTTCTCATCAATTCACGAAAAGATACAAAAATGGAGTTTGCAGCCTCAATCTCCGTATCTGACTAAATTTCACAATTTTTATCAGGAAGCGATAAGTGAAATATCTTGCAACTTTTCTCAATTAAAAAATATACATGATAACTATATTATGAAAATCACAAACACCCCAATCAATTTTAAAATTGAAGCTGTACGCAATTTGGAATTAAATCGACTACTAGATAGTGACAAAAAATGTATGATAATTTTTTCAGATGATGTATCTTTTTCTACAATAAAAACATATCAGCATTTTACTGAAATAAGACAGGAATATAATAATATATTTATAACTATTGACACGGAAAACATAGAAAATCATCTCAAAGTATTAATTGACGAATTGGATTATTCAATAATACCAATATGTGTAATAATTAGCATAGTGAATATGGACATTAACTTGTTCTATCAAACACAAAGTGCAATAGTAATAAAAAAATGCAAATTTATTATAATAATAAACAATAATTTTGAAGAGAAACTAAATACAAATTCCGAAATCATTTACCAAACAGATAGAAACAGCTTCAGTAGCCTGTCATGTGACATTTGTAAAAATATTCTTGAGGATCGCCAAGTGATATTTCAAGGCCAAGAGGTTAATGTAAATACTGTGTTAGATGCAACATCACTAAATCTTTTAAGTACGAATTTACTTCGTGCTATGATTTACGGCGAAAAAATAGTTATAGGTAAAAAAATTACTGACAATTTCTTTACAAAATCTGTTCATCACTATGTAAGTCGAACCCTGTACCGATGTATTAAGCTTAATACAAATGAGAAAAACCATGATTTATATTTCATAACAGATAGTTCAATAATAGACAGTATACCGCAAGAAACAAAAGATATAGCCTTGATAACAGATACCGAAACACTTTTTGAAAATACATGTTCTATTCATAATAAATCTAATATACATTGGTTTAAACTAAAAAAGTATGAAGAAAATATATGTAGTTTCGACGAACAAAACGGTATTTTCGTACCTACCGTAAACTATAATCACATTATGGTATGGAAAAACACACACGGTAGGTTACAAAGTATATTAAAATCTGTAGATAGAGAATATAAAAGTACCGATAGTGAGTTTAAGTTACAGCCTAAGACTTTGAAGGACATAGATGAGAAAGTAGTTATTATCAGCGCAGAATCTGGTATGGGCAAATCTACGTTATTAACTCATCTAGCTATAAATACAAAACTTATACATCCAAGTCTATGGATAATTAAGATAAACTTACTGGACGACACTGTACTTGATCAATTAAACCATTGGAATAAATATAAAACAAAAATAGATGTGATTGAAATTTTAAAATTCTTCTACAGTAAGGTAAGTTATAATAAAAATTGCGACATTCATGAGATTTCTAAGCTGATAAATATCAACGACAAAAATGAAATATATTTGAACGAATGTGACGATACAGATTTATCGGAATTCAGACTATTTAATCATTTTTACAATAATAACAACCTAGCCATACTTATTGATGGGTTAGATGAAATTTGTCCCGATTACGCTAATGAAGTTATAGAGTTATTGTGTGTATTAAAAACTTCAAAGGTTGCACATTTATGGGTTACTTCTAGACCTTATAATGTGCTTGACCAACTAGAATCCGCTTTAGGATCATTCTCTCATCAATTAAATCCATTAACTATGATGGAACAAAAACGATATTTGCAAGTCGTATGGCATCATCAGCTAGGATTAGAAATGTTACAAGACACAATTATGCACATCGACTCATTTTACTCTACAATAAAAAATGGAGTCATTATAGATAAGCATTTTATAAGTTTACCCTTACATCTGTTTATGTTTGCAGAAATATATCAAAATGATTTAAAACATTTCCTCGACCTAATAAAATCATTTCCTGGCGAAAAAATAGCAAACATAAAAAATACTACGAATTTAATAACATTTTACGAAAAGTTCACGAATAAAAAGTTTGAAATTCAATTTGGGGAGAAAAATAGTTCGATGAACTCGAAAGACCCCACCATTAAAAACATAAAGGAAAACAAGCGCAAAGAGTATTTTGAAAGTCATAAGAAATTAACGGCATATTATTTTTTGGACAAAGACATTCTACTCACCGATTTTGATATTGAACAAGTAGAGAAATTTATCAAAGATATAAATTCAGGCGTAGAAAAAACTGGCATAGTTGAGTGGAGAATCGATAATCACCCGAATTTTATTCATATCACCTTTGCAGAATATTTTGGTGCTGAATTTATTTTCGATAAATTAAGATCAAATAACTGTACGTCTTTAATATGGAAACATTTTATTGATGACATTCTGACAGGTTATGGTATTGGTATTCGCACATTCATTAATAGTAAACTTCAAATTGATCAAAGTATATTTTCTCACTTAAAAGACAATACAGAACAAATGAATTCAGTCTTTGCAATATTGTTAGCTCAGTTTCATCAATTACGAGTTACCGCAATTTGTGTTGCCATAAGAGCAGATTTAGAACACACTTCTATATTTTTGATAGAATGCCTGAAATCAGTTTTGGTTGTAAATAAAAAGAAATCATCAGATTTTCTTCAATTAATCAATATGAAATGCAACAGATGCTGTATATTTTGCCTGGCCAGACTAAGATATACACAATCTGTAGTAAAATGTTTGAAAAATCTTGTCACTGACATTGGCTATGGTAAAGACTTATATGACGATACTAAGCTACATCAATTAGATACATTAGCCTTGCCAGATGATCAAATTTGTGTATCTTTAAATTCTTTAACACAAGACCAAGGTACCATTGATCTTATGTTAGAATTTCTTTCAGAGCGTCATGATAATTGGCATAAGCATGAAACAACTCACTGGATACTTGGAAGATACGGATATTTAATGTCATTCTGTATAGATTATATATCACAATTTAATGAAAACCAACGTAATTTATTTTTTAGTTTTAAAGATTTTGACGATGACTTGCCAAGTCATTATGTCTATAAAGATAATTATATTGAGTTCTGCAATGCAATAAAAAGATTGTTAGATAAGGAAGAAATTAAAAAAATGTGGGCTACTGAAAATTATTGTAGCTTTAAATACATTTGCTTAATGCTCAAAAATGTTTTAAAGGAGGTTTGCAATAAACTATACCATAAAGCTGAAGTGGATATAGAATATTTTTTGTATAACGAATTGCCTAAGTGAAAATTACATCCTGAAAATAAAATACCTTACCGAAATGAATTATTCCGTTTTGAACCATTATATGAAAAGAAACTGTTGAATCTTATTTTACTTCGTGTTTTATGCAATGATAACATTAAAGACTTTCTATTGACAACACACTGTACAAATACATTGTTCGATGATATTATTTTAAGATACAAAGCAAACGACGCGCAAAAACCAAGAATGATATTCGTAAAAATAATTCACAGATATACTAGGCATAAGGCAAACAAAACGTTTAACTTAGAAAGTGGCTTGCAAAGTTATTTGTTCATAAAACGAAAATTTACCAATAAACACGAAATCATTTGTCATGGTTCAATGCAAAATATAGATTGCAGATTTATAATATACAGCACTGACAAAAAAATGTATACTAATATCAAACTTGTAGAGCCTTCTGATGAAGAAAATATCCTAATAACCGAAAAACAAGGCAAACTATTTCAATTAACATACAATGACGAAGATGTCAATATTCTATTACCCACTATTTTAAAATCACGTGCTATTGAATTGGCTAAAACGTTGTCAATGTACATATTCTCTAGCTCGTTAAGTAGTAGCATGGCAAAAGATGTATTAATTAGAATGTATCACGCTTTTCTTGCGCAAAAGGTAGTAGTGGTTGAATCAGTATCTCATAATCATTGCATATGTACATTTCGTGAAGAATTTTTAATGAGTAACGAAGAAAGTATAGTTCACATGAGACGCGAAATATGTGAAAGAATGGCATATCAGAAAATAATTCAGAAAAATGAAGCTGAAAGTATGATACAATCGTATTATTTTAAATTGCCTATCGAGTTTTCCCAACATTATTTTGGTTTTTATGAAGATAGAACGGAACAGCAAGAAGGTTTTCAAAATGTGTGCTCCATATTTGAAAAATTATTTCTAAATTTTGTAAATAACGATTCAGAACACATTATTTACCTTGACGAAAATTCAGTCGGGCCAGATAAAATTATTCAAGAGTCAGATTTGGTAGGAAAGAAAAGCTTGGCAGGGTTAGTAGGAAGTTTACTTATAAATGATGATGAAACCGATATGCTAAAATTTAACTTTAACGAGACAAGTTTCTCTACATATAATATAAATATTTTACGACACTTGAGTAAACGCTATGATCTTAAAAAATACAGATTTAATATTAACATTTACAATTTTCCAAAACTATCCTTGAGTAGTATAGAAAACGATCGAGAATTAGTTCGAGATTTTTTAAGTAAGCTTAGGTTTTATTATACAAAACAAAGAAATATTAATAAAATAGAAAAAGTGCTAAAAAATGAAATATACAAACACTTTATTTTACAAAGAAAACATCATGATGCACGATTCCGAATCCATTGTGATACAATCTTCTTGACAAATTTAAAATATTGTATTAGATATCCCGGTATTTATATGCGTAATATATATAATACTACTGATTTACAAAATTATAAAGTACCTATACCTAGTTCTGAAACATAAAACTTTAATTACCTACGCATCAATTATTTGACTATTTTTATTAATAGAGTACAGAGACATTATTTTTTCAAGACCACAAATTGACGAAACGCGTTTCTCACCAAACTACATTCGACTTTGAAAAGCACGATCCCGTATTCTAATGTTTATTTATAATATATATATATATAATCGTGATCGATTTTGTTATATATTACGATACATTCGTTGTTGGTTATCAATCGAATCATCTTTCTTTTTATGAGCAATAGGGATCCCAACCTTTTGTACGCGAAATTGATCTATTGAGCGACACTAAGGAGACTTCAAACTACAGAGATATATTGCAAACAACTGGATACGATATTCTGAACAAAATACACATTAATTATTGCACTAGAGAAACTAATAGAACGAAAACAATTTTGGACCACATCTGTACAAATCTCTACAAGGACAATTTTCATATCAGTGTTATTGATTCATCATTATCTGATCACAAACAAATATATGTGGAATTGCTCAACTACAAGCACAACCCTCTCCAGCGTGTTTCATATGAAGCGACTGATTATGCAGCACTTTACAAGGATACAAAAGAACATATATTAACAAACAATGACCATAATTACACTACTTTAGAACACTATATACTGCTGCAAATAAAATTACACAAAATTGCCAAGTTTAAGATATTAAACCTCCCACAAAAGGACTGGATCAATAAAAATATAACAAATGGCATACACAGAAGAAATAATCTATGGAAAAAGCTCAAAGAAAATCCTAATAACAAAGAGTTAGAAGAAGAATTCACCATGGAAAGAAATAATCTACGTACCTTAATCAAAACAACTAAACGAGAATTTTATCATACCTCCTTTCAAAATTGTGACAATGACCCAAAAAAATTATGGAATTTAATTAATACTTTTGCTAACAATAAAATTAAAGCAGTAACGCAACCACCAAAACTGGTTATCCATAATAAAACATTTAATGACGTTAATGATATTTGTGAACAATTTAATGTCTTTTTCTCGGCAATCGGCACTGAATTAGCAAGTAAAATACCTAAAAATTTTCCAGATGAGTCGATGTATACTATGACCTATATAGAAGAGGCACCCGAGTACACCATTACGAATTTTGAACCATGCACTACAAAGGAAGTACTTGATATTATTAGAGGTTTAGATGTAAATTGTAGTACTGGTATTGACGGCATTACCACTAAATCAATAATGTGCATAAGTGACCTAATAGTCGAAAATTTAACGGATTGCATTAATAAATGTATTAAATTTGGCAATTTCCCTGACAGCTTAAAAACAGCAAAAGTTAGTCCAATTTATAAATCAGGCACAAAGACAGACCCAAGTAATTATCGTCCCATTTCCGTCCTACCTGTAATGTCCAAGATATTTGAAAAAGTTTTATACAATCGTCTAAATAAACATCTTAATGGACTCAATTTTATATGTACTCAACAATATGGTTTCCGAAAAAAATGTAGCACATTGTCAGCCGTAGTTGACTTAGTAACTAGAATTAACACAGAAATAGATAGAAAAAGCTTTTGTCTGGGAATATTTATTGACTTAAAAAAGGCATTTGATACGGTGAGTCATTCGTTATTATTAGCTAAGTTAAAAAATCTAGGTTTGTCGGGACCGGCGTACAGCATATTCCAGTCGTATTTAGAGAACAGAACCCAAGTTGTAAAAATAGGCAATGAACGGTATACAAGTAAACCTCAACTTATAACTTGCGGCATTCCACAAGGCTCAATAGTTGGCCCGTTATTATTTTTAATATATATTAATAATATAAGCAAAATTGGGTTGGCTGGCGAGATAACGTTATACGCAGACGATACGTGTTTCTTTTATTTTGGCAAAAAACTGATCGAATTGGTAGAACAAGCACAGAAAGATTTACACCGATACAGCATTTGGTGCCAATGTAATCTAATGACAATAAATGCAAAGAAAACTGCTTATATGATATTCTCAGCAAAAAACAAGCCAATACCTAGCAATTTGTCTCTAAATATTAATAATGAATCACTACATAGGTCGCATCAGGAAAAGTATCTTGGTTTAATTTTAGACGACAGACTTACATGGAAACCTCATATAGGCCATGTGAGAAATAAAATTAACCAACTCACCGGTGCCTTATGCAGAATGTCTAATTGTATACCGCACAAAACACGACTGATGATATATAATGCACTTGTAAAATCCAACCTAACTTACCTTATAGAGATCTGGGGTTCCGCTGCTAAAACTAATATCGTGCCATTACAACGTGCACAAAATAAGTCAATAAAAGTGTTGTTTCAATATCATAAGCTAACACATACACCTAAACTTTATGAAAAGACTAGTATATTTACCCTAAAACAAATCTACACAGAAAATATATGTACATTGATTAAGAAAATATTATTGGGTCACATACACACACAGACTACGCTAACTAAAAGAAAGTTCAAACATAACTTAAGGAACACTAATAAATTGACGCTTTCTACACCAAGAACTGAATATGGCAAAAGAAGTATGTTGTACGATGGCATAAAATTGTTTAATAATTTACCGGATGAAATAAAGGAATGTGACAGCTTGTCTAATTTTAAAACTAAACTTAAAAATTACGTAAACAAACACATACATCTAACTTAAAAAAAAAATATATTTAACCTAAAAATATAAAATATATAATGGTAAAATAATATATACGTATATAACTACATTTTAAATATAGGTACATTTTAGCAATGCATTTATCTAATACCAATTTATGTATGGTATGGATATAAATTGTATGGTTACAAATCTGGTTACACTAGACTTTATTTTAAATATAAAATAAATGAACCTAGTGTAAAACATAAAACATAAAAAATATTACCTATTACAATTAAAAAAACAACTAGGTACTTAAATACGTTTTTGGGTCATTGATAGATTAAAAAAAAAAACTGTAACTTATAAGATTCACTCATGATCGTGCTACTGTTATACTTATACTTTATTTTTATTTATATTGTATGCTCAGTAAGTGGACTGTAATGTTCTTTTTGAGTACAATAAAGATCTTTAAACCTAAATAAAGTATTTTGGAGACGGGAAAATACAGACAATATTTTTGAAAAGTAAACATTATTTTATTTTTTGGCATTTTAAAATACATTTCTAGTGCTTCCTGCCCGATTTAACAATTTCTTATCTTCTTAAAATACAAATTAATTATATAAGTATTATAATATTTTTTTAGATTTCATTATGGCGCCGAATACACTCAATCATGAAAGCTTTTTTTTGATAGAACAGTAAAATGCGTAAACAAGGGAAAACAAGTAGGTATAATAGTTGGTAACTCTAGTGGGCAATATACATAGATGTGGATGGGCGCCAAAAAGATAAAATGCATCCTATTAGCACCCATACAGACATACATATCCTGGCTTACCAGGACGTGGTCTATTTGCGCGTTCATAATTTTCATACAAATCCGTTAAATGGCTTATTATTGATTATGTAAGAAGCATCTATGTACATCTTCACAAACTTTTACATGTATAATTTAAACAGCTTAATTTTGTACAGTCGCAATGTATAAAAGATAGATACATAAGATCATTAAGTGTTGACATTACATTTGTAAAACGTAAGTAAGTAAATAAGTAAGATTACAGGGATTCAAAATCACGTACATAATTTATAATTAATAATTATATAGTTAGAATTACAGAATTTGAACATGTTATTGAATCGTATTGAACTATATGCTATTAAAATAATAATATTTAAACGTATCATGTCATTCATTACATAATAGGCCACATATTATTTTTAAAAAGTGCTGTTACTAACAATTAACCTACCTACATTTACGCGAGTGAAGCTACGGTCAAAATCTAGTACTTCGTAAAACTTTATGAGGCTGACTGTACCTATCTTCTATAAATTGTGTAGTGAAAACCCTATCAAAATCCGTTGCGTAGCTTGAGAGTTGGTGTTGAAATAGAAATGATAAAGATAAATGCGCATCGTATTTTCGTTTTATACTATACATATTACATTGTCTTCTGTTTACGCGAATGTTATTCATTGAAATTAAACTACTAGTAGTAGTAGTGTAATAGTTTCAAAATTATGTAATACAGTGATAAATAAACAACGCGTTAAAATCCGTAGGTATATAGTAGTTTAATTTCAATCTATACATATTGGATACGATTGAATTCTAATGGCCCGGCCAGTCCTACAACTAACAAGTAAAATTTATCCGAAAGATAAATCGCATGCTGTCACACTCATGTTAGGTTAAAGAATGAAATTTGGAGGTGGTGGAGCAAGCCCTTATCGATTTATCTTTCGGATAAATTTTACTTGTTAGTTGTGGGACTGGCCATTAGTCTTCTTAAGGACTATATCTTCTGGGAACGATGCCATTGAGGGCTATCGCGGTTAAATTCACCGCTCGAGGTGCTAATTGATAGTAAGGCCTAAACGTCATATTCTGTAGTCACTACAATAGTTGACATAGAATCCGACAATTATTACCGCCAAATATGGCTTGTGACAGCAGCTGTGACAGGATCTTAGTAGCTGGTTGTGCGACTGGTGAACACAAAAAAGATAGCCCTCATTGACAGTGATGCGAAAGAATACTACGAAGCTTTCTTTTTTTTTTGTTTTTTTTAGTATCAAAGTACTGACCTATTTTTTTAAAAGTATTTATATTAGATATATAGGTTTAAGTGTCATGTATTTGTCTTGGATAGATCTTAGAATTGATAACATCATGACGTGGCCGACCATTTCATGAGATGATTGTATATTAATAATTAATATTTCGCTTCTTATCTCTGTGACTGTGTACACATACATATCGATTTTTTTTGTAAATCTTTTTGATAACTAAATGTTGTAAATATTAAATAAATCCCAAGCGATTCATTGTTGTTTTCATTTCAAATTAGTACTAAGCACTTAATGTAAGTGATAATCTACTATAATATTATATCTAATTATTATTATACCGAATATCGAATAATAAAAAATTGCGATTGTTGCAAGCAAGTCCATATTCAAAGATTAATAGTACCAGAGCACATGTTTAATAAAGAAGATAGAATTTTAAAATATTATATCACCCACAGCCAGTCACGTACTTTACTCAAACACAAAGTACGTATGTACATACATAATATTATAGCTGTAGTCATTGGTAAACTGTACTATCATCGAATTAAAATGGACGTTACTGTTTACAGCACAGGGTATCTATTGGCTTGTATGTTTTACCCGCCCATAATAGCCGTTTGTGTTTAAATAATATTAGCCGTGTTATTATTTATTGTTATTAAACTGTCTCTATGCTGTGCACAGGCACAGTACATAAATATACAGTATTGTAACTCGGCCGTATCTTTGAAATAAATGCCTACAGCCGCGCGGTACGTAAACATGCGATAGGGCTGCCCAGTAACAGCATTTTAATTAAATCTGCCTACTTTGAGTTTCTACCTATTTTTGTGATTGTAAATATTATTTATTTTATTTAAACAAATAAAATACTTTGTGAATGGAATAGGAAGTGTTCAATAAAAATGCATGTTGTTTTTTGATTGGAAGATTTAATTAAAAATTATGTTTATGTTAGATTTAAGACTTAATAACAAATCGGTCTTATAAATTTGCGACTGAAAAATATTTGCGCCTCGACTGTACATTTTAAAGTATAAAAAAGCCGCAATTGAATATAAAGCTTAATTAAAAATTGTTTTGGGTAACATGGACAAGGAGGATAAAAAGAAATATATTTTACTTGGTTATAGATACTTGCACTTTGCACTGCTACTTTACAATTTATATGTTTAGTTTTAAAAGAAGTTCGCGCGGTTACGGTTTAAAAAACAACACACCGTACGTTCGTTACTACGGCGCGTTCGCGATTGGTTGCGTGCCGAGCGCATGCCGACGACGAGGCGCGTAGGTATGACTCGAGTTCCGACCGTTTGTATGAAGATAGGTTACTGTATATTTATGTACTGTGGTACAGGCTTCTTCTCAATATGAAAAGGGTTAGGCCATTTCCACCATGCGGTCTTACTGTGAGTTGGCAGACTTCAAATATCTTGGAGAACATTATGAAGAACTCTCAAACATGCAGGATTCCTCACGACGATTTCCTTTTCCGTTAAAGTGAACGATAATTATCTATTTAATATGCACATAACTTCGAAGTCAGAGATGCGCACCTAGAGGTCGTACTCGAGACCTCTGCGTGGCAGGTCAATGGTCGCCCACTTGGCTATCGCTGCTGTTTGTATTTATACTAATATTGAAAAGAGGATATCTGTATTGTTACATATTTTTGTTTGATAGATAAACTCAAAATAAACTAAATTCAGAATTAATTTAGGTCGTATAATATTACGCTTCGAGCCATGGGTTCTTTCTTCTTCCTCATTCCTTCAATTCTGAGGATCACGACCACAAATGATGTCCCTCCAATGAGAGCGGTTGAGAGCTGCGTGGACTGCTTGCTGCAAGGTGCCGCGTACTGCGTTTTTTATAACATTCGACCATCTTTTTGGTGTTCTACCTTTGGCGCGTTTTCCGTTAATTTGACCCAATATAAAGACTTTCTCTAGACAATGCTTAGGTGACCGCATGATATGTCCAAAGAAACTGAGGGCCTGCTCTTCGCAGATGGTTGTAAGCCACTTTGTGATGTTGAGCTCTTGTAAAATAGATTCATTTGTCCTCATGGTGGTCCATGGTTTCTGGAGTAGTCTCCGCCAACACCACATCTCAAAAGCATCGATCTTATAGCTGTCGCGACTTTTGATGCACCATGTTACAGCACCGTACAAAAAAATGGAGAACACGAGAGTTCGAACCAGAAAGTGCGATGTATACCTCGGTTCCTCCATATCTTCTTTAGGTTCATTGCACTTTTAGCCATGCCAGCTCGTCGGTGAATTTCGTCAGTGCAGCTACCCACATTGGTGATTAACGACCCAAGATAAACAAACTCGTTGACTTTTTCATACTTATCGAGCATATTTGAGCTAGGAAGGAGTTGAGCTTAACTTTGATTTTCGTATGATTAACTTGGAGACCGAGCTTGGCACTTTCCTCTTCAATTTTCTTAAGTAAAATTGCCATTTTTCGTTTATTTGAAGCAACTATTGTCGTGTCGTCCACATATCTCAGGTTTGTTATCTTCTGACCACCTATTGTAACGCCGCCATGCCAATCACTTAGCGCCTTCCTCATTATATTTTCATCGTACAGATTAAATAGCTTCGGAGACAAAATACAGCCTTGACGTACGCCACGTTCAGTATGGAAAGACTTGAATGTACGGTTTCCCAATTTCATGAAACTACTTCCATCAAGGTACAGATTTTGGTATCAGAAAAGTGAGATGAGGAGGAACGCCCATCTCTATGAGAGTATCAAACATGCATTTCCATTGAACAAAGTCAAACGCTTTTGCGTAGTCAATAAAGCACATGACCAGTGGTTTATTAAATACGCGGCATTTCTCAATGAGCATCCGGACATTTAATATTTGTTCACGCGTTACCTTGCCAGCAATAAAGTGGGATGACCGCAGGTTGGGTCCAGTCTACGGGCCAGTGGCCAGTTTTCCATATCTTATTGCATATTTGATGTAAAATTTTGGTCCCTTCAACACCAAGATTTTGAAGCATCGATGCGGATACATCAGGCACAACAGCTTTATGTTTCAGTTTACTGATTGCGTCCTCCACTTCAGAAAGCAGTATACTGGTTCGTTCAGAATGGTCATCCCATTTTCTTTCTATCATTAGTCCCGATTCATCACGATAGAGGTCATAACAGTACGTCCTCCATCTCTCAAGAACATGCTCTAATTCTGTAAGGGTGTTACCGTTACTGTCTTCAAGTGTCCAATTCTTTGCTTTCAAGGCACCTGTCAGTTGTTTGACTTTCAAGAAAAGGTCTTTAGTCTGTGCCCTATCTGCATGTCTCTCAATTTCTTCACATATATTATTGATGTGCTCATTTACATCTCTACGAGTCGATCGTTGGACCTCAGCATGCAGTTGGTTGTAGCGATTACGCTGAGCTTCTGTTACCAGTTCTGCGCTTTTAAGCAACTTTCGCTCTTCAATCAAAACCCATGATTCTTTGCTAATCCATTCCTCTTTCTTTTGAATAGTTTTGTGTAACTCATTGCACTCTTTAGCGGTATCTAAGAATATCATTTCGCACCTTGATAACAAAAGTGGCTTTATAAAAAAATTCTGACGACTGCCATAGATGTTCATGCCAGCCGGGACGGCTAAAACGTGCTCTCCGAGGCACGGAGCAAGCGATAATTGTCAATCAAAGGTCATATAATTTCCGAAAGTCAGAGGTGCCCCGACGTGGGTTCGAACCCGAGACCCTCTGTATTGCAGTCTGTTGGTCTCCCCACTGAGCTAATGTCATTCTTGTAGTGAATTCCAATCGAAATTATTAATTTCATTATCAAACATTTTTATTTTTTTAGGATTATCAACATGGATCCATAAAAATAGAAATAAAAGAATTTACAATTAAAGAAAAATAGACTGCCTCATCGAAATTGAATTTTCTTCCTTGCAAGAAATTTTCCAAATTCCTAAAAAAGTGATAATCTGTTGGAGCAAGATCCGGGGAGTGTGGTGGGTGTCGGAGACATTCCAATCACAGGTCCTCTAATTTAGCGACCATCTGTCGTGAAGTATAAGGTCTAGCGTTGTGCAGTGCAGCAGTGGGCTACAGCAATTAACCAGTCTCGGTTACTTAACGGCTAGCTTTTTATCATGGTTTGCAATTGTTGACAATACAGATCTGCCGTAATCGTTTGGGCAGATCTTAGAAAGCTGTAATGTATGACACCAGCACTGGTCCACCAAACACACACCAGTACTTTTATCTGCGTCACCTTTCACTTGGGACAGGATTTGACCGGTTCACCTGGGTTCAACACAGTGATGAGCATTTTCGATTTTCGTACAGGATCCATTTTTCATCACAAGTAATACGATGCAAAATTGCCTCGTTATTGTGACGGTTGAGTAATGTAACGCAGCATTCAATGCGTGTTTGTTGGTGTGCTTCATTTAATTCATGCGGTGCCCATGAGCTTTTTCACTTTTCCAATTTATTTCAAGTGATTTAAAATTATTTTATCACTCACACCGTAGCCTGCCGCTAACTCTGATGTAGTTTGTGATGGATTCGCTTTCACGATTACCTTTAATTTTTCATTGTCAACTCCCCGGTCTCCGGCTGTCCAGTGGGTTTGTTCTGTGGGTCAACATTTCCAAAACGAAAACGTGATAACCAAAAACGTATAGTGCTTTCTTACATAGTAGCTTCCCTATACACGTTACTAATCCTTAACAAAATCCCTTGAAATACTTTATAATTTTTGTATTTATTCTATGTTTATCCTTTTTGTTTGATTTTTGTAAGTTTTAAGAGTAGTTGATTTATACTTGATAAAATAGGTATATTGAAACACTTTATAATCATTGTTTTGCGATTGTACTGAATGCAACTTAAATATTTTCGTCAATTATGTAATGTTCCTTCACACTATGCAATAATTTCATTTTATTTCGGTAATTTTTTTAACCTCTATTATAAAATATACGACAACTTTAGGTAATTATTCCAAGAAGGGTTGGTTTACGTAAAACAAATGTGGCACAATGCGGCACTTATTAAATATATTATTTTCATAATAACTACGTTATTTACTTGCATGTTTCTAGTACCTAACTAAAAGTAGGGTAGTCGAACTGATAAGTGAAATTAATTATTGCAGTGTTATATTTCAGTTATTTGCATAGATATTAATCACAACGCTGAGATAAAAACTTTAAACGGCCATGCTGAAAAACTACGTTTTTTAGGTATCGCCACTTTTGTTTTAGAGGTGCGATTTAATCTTACTTTGGGAAGTGGGGAGATCTTGCCGAATATCACGTAATTTTAAATTTCGCAAGTGTGCGTGGTGATTTAGAAAAGGGGTCGATCATACGAGCTGCAGAGCACAGGCGTGCGACTCACAATGCAATAGCTGCACAAAGTATTGCGCAAAGTGGAACCTCACGGATTGTCACAAGACAAGCTACTGAGTTCCTGTGCGTAAGCGCCAACGGCTTAGAGTGGCTCAGAGCGAGGTTGAAGGAACAGATATTTTACTGAAAACCACATGGATAGTATATATGTATAAATACCATACTAATACGTCCATCATAAATACAAAATATATTATAATATAAGTCTCCGTGGACTTAATTGAAATAAACATTATTTTATGAATCTCAATAGTTACGGCTAAGTATTTTATTGGTTAATTCTCAGTGTGATTGTAGCCTACTTTCTATGCGATATTAACCATTAGGTTTACATTACTCACCTATAAAAATTTTATAAAATAAAAAAGTGGCAAATAGGTTTTTATGTAAGATTACTTCATTTATGTCAACCGGTCGATTAGTAGCTTTTGGTTGTAGTTATCTTACGTCAATACGGAGCGCTAAGAATAAATCTCCATGTTCCGTTTGCGATCGCTGGTATGTTTTATTTAGTGGTAAGAACGTTTCATGATATACAAAAGTGTACATGATAATTGATAACAATGCAATAATAAAATTTATAATATTTTTAAATCGGTAAACTATTGTCTTTGTCTCTATGCTGCGACCATAGACTAAAGTCAACGATCCGTAATGCAGCCAGCACTCAGCTGGAAACTGGCTGTGAAACAAAGCCGTTTCTTTCAACTGTCAAAACTGTCAAATGTAATAACGAGACTGTAGAAATAGTAATTAGTAAACTCATGTAAATATAATTTATACAACTTGAGAGAAAACTTAATCTACATTTATCATCACAGTACTTCCTTTCTAAAGCACGATGTCCGTGAAGGAAAAAGAGTTCTTTGGGCCGCTCACGCTACATCAAAAGAAAGAAAATCCTTCGATTTTCAAGAGTGAAGAATTGGTGGAATGCAGCTGCCTTTTGTGTGATGATAAGTTTACTCTGCCTGAGCAAGAAAAGCAACTACTTACACATTTATTTATGGAACATCGCCTAGTAGTAGCTGATGTGAATCAGATAGCAGATTTGAAGGAATATTTGCGATATTGGGGCTATAGGTTTAAAGGTTAGTATAATCTAATATTTAACATTTCTTATACGTATCTTTACTTTTTTCAAACAACCAAGACGTACATAGGTATATGATAATATAATCTGTGTGTTATGGATGATTTGGCTGATATTTAAGTATACAAATGATGCAAAGAACACTTAGATGAATAACAACATGATGATGAATGGTCAAAAGCTACAGAAGGCTTTTATAGTTTTGATTCCTATATTAAAGAATGACCAAAATAATGAATCTTGTTATTCATTTATTTCTTTTGGAAAAATAAACAGATACATACTTTTTTAATATCTAGTACCTAAATAATTTACAAAAAGATGGTGGTCAGCTTGTAACTGTTAATGTTATCCATATGTTAGCAAAGTTAGTTATATTGATAGGGCTGGCTAGGACATAGGAAATATAGAATTTTTTAAGCAGATGGTGTTGTTTTTATAATAGAGCTAGCTCTGATGTGGGTAATCACATCATAAAACATATTCCTGTGCAATAGCTGAATTTGAAATCATTTGAACTATGCTTGGTAAATATTATTTTTCTTTAGTAACTGGCATTATAATGTTACTTAATTAGTTTAATATTACATATTAACACATTAGACATCATGCTGGTTATTAAAGACTGGATACAGAAAATATTGTGTTGTTCCTGCAACTTGGCAGTAAATGAATGAAGTGTTAAAAACTATGCAAGTGATATGTATAAGTTGACAAATTGACACATAAATAATACTTTACTGTAAATTAAGTATTTTATTTATTTATTTTTATTTATTCAGAAAACTTACAGTTTCTTATAGCTAATTACATTAAAATTTTAATAACAAGTAACCATTTACACATTTTCACATTTAAGTTTATAGTACTTGATCTTTATTATTCATAGTAATAAACATATATATCAAAGAACCGATTCAAACCACTGGTTGGCAAGAACACGTCTATAACTGGAGGCACTAGTATTAAATAAGTATAGATTATCTAAATTAATAAAATTATTTATATAAATTAATTATTTATGTATTGCAATAATTCTGTCATATATTAAGTTCTAAAGCAAGCAATTATTGGAAACTTCATGCTGCAAAGGTAAAGGATGAGGAGTTAAGACTATATTTCTTAAGGCTGTTTAAGGAATAACAAACAAGCTGCTTTTACAATGTAATTGATTGGAATGGTGACCTTTACTATTGGACTCCATTAACTGGCTAAGAGAAAGTGGAGTAATTTTGGGTGTAAATATTTAACCAAAATTCTTTATAATTTTCAGATCAAAATCTTCCATATTTCTGTACTACAATGCTACTTGACAACAAGCCAGATGGTACAAAGTCTAAAAATGAAGAATATTTTTTATTAAGTGATGTCCTACCTGAAGACAAAGAGTTACGTACGAACTTACAACAGACAAAACTTGAGAAACTCTTGCAGAGACATCAGTTTGAGAGAGAAGACAAAAATTATGTAAGGGAATGCCTCTTCTGCCGTAACATATCAACTACAACCAGAGCGAATTACTTAAACCATTTGTATGAGAAGCATAACTTCCATATCGCCAAACCAGACAACTTGATTTTTATTGATGAATTGATAGACACCATTGCGGCAAAACTTGAAAACTTACAGTGCATTTTCTGTGAAGGTAACTTCAAAGATCGTACTATACTTAAGGAACATATGCGTAAGAAAGGACACAAAAGAATAAATCCTGAAAATAAGGAATATGACAAGTATTTTCTAGTTAACTATATTGGTGACAAACAGACCAAGCAGAATTATAAACCACACAAAAGTTATAACCCAATGAAAAAATCTGTGGAATTTGACAATGATTCCAATGTAGACAGCGATCCAGAATGGTCGGAATGGACTGAAGAAAATGGTCCTTTAATAACTTGTCTTTTGTGTGAACATACAGAAATGGACTACGACAATATTTTGGACCATATGAAGTTGCAACACGAATTTTCTTTCTTAAAGGCAACAGATGGCTTGGATTTTTACCATAAAGTAAAAATTGTTAACTACATCCGTCGTCAGATTCATTTGAAGCAGTGTTTAGCTTGTGAAACAAAGTTTGATGATTCAAAGAACTTGGAGAAACATATAAAAGAAATGAAACATTGGGTTTTAAACAAGGATAAGTGGGATCAACCGGAGTATTATTTCCCAACATATGAAGATGACTTGTTCCTATGTTTTATTCAGGATGATGATGAAAGTTGGTGGTCCAATGATGAACAAGAGGTTGAAAAAAGGAACAGTATGTCTGATAATATATCTAAAGAAATGGCTATGGCTGTTCTTGATGATTAAATAAGGTTAAAGATATCAATATCTCTATATGAATACAGTAGGTTGTTCTAAAGGTTGTCTTTGCCCTTTCATGAGGTTAATAGTCTCATATTCTATCGCTTTTATCCCCGAAAGACTATGGAGAGTTAGGTACAGGCAGAAAACAAGGATTATAAGGCCAATTTCAATTTTAAATTGATTTTAAAGAGCCTCAAAACAGTTTCGATATTCATAGGATGACTACAAATTATAAAAGAGAAAAACAGCCAGCTTGCAACAAAAAGCAAGTTTTTTAATTTAAATTTGATTTGATTTTATAACATAATGCTTTAAGGTAAAAAATTCCTAATTAATAAATTAAGAAGTGTAATTAGGAAGTATATTGGTTATCAAGCCCAAATCCGGCTTGCTGGTTGTTTATTTTTTTTTATAATTTGAGAGACTGAGACTATTTAAGTTTGCAAGTTACCTACTTGCGAACTTAAATAGTCTCATATCTATATCCTTCAAAGGTCAGTAGGGTATTACACACTTCACTGATGATGTAATAGGAAGGAACCATATTGTCATCTACCGAATACAGTTCCAATATTGTACTGTTACTAAGAATTTTTGAGTGTCAATTCCCAATAAGATTTTGTCCAATCTTATAATTGAACTAGAGACGAGCAGTCGCATACACTGCCACTGCGCTATTGTGGAAATTAGATTATATAATAACAATTTAATACGCATATGACTTCGAAAAGAGAGTTGCGCGGCTTGGATTCGAACTCGAGCCCTCTGCGTGGCAGTCCAACGGTTTCCCACTAGGCTATCGCTGGAGATTAGCTTACAATTAGAATCTTTTCCCTAGCCTTTATTATTCCCAAGTCACTTGGAGTCGGCTTTTCTGGCTTAACCGGATTTGACTGGATATCAGTTTTTACACGGAGCGGCTGTCACCTGACCTCCGCAACCCGAAGGCTAACGATACCGTAAGGCTAAAGATACCGTAAGGCTAAACTAGCGTCAGGATATTATAGGGCACTGACTTCCCAATAACGACTGCCATAGATGTTCATGGCAGCCGGGACCGACGGCTTAACGTGCTCTCCGAGGCACGGGGCAGGCGATAATTATTGTCAATCAATACGCACATGATTTCGAAAAGTCATATAACTTCCGAAAGTCAGAGCTGCGCGATGTAGGTTCGAACCCGAGACCCTCTGCATTGCAGTCTGTTGGACTCCCCACTGAGCTATCGCTGCTTTGATTAGATTACAATTAGAATATGTTAAATAACACTACTCAACAAATTTACAACTTTTTATTTTAGCTGAGGTCGCATTATGTTATTATTATACCTTGTCACTGATATAATAAAATTAGATGCATAAACACTTTCGGTCACATCTTAATTTCCAGATAAACAGCCATGTCTTAAATCAAGAATTTATAAAACTTTTAATTTTTATTTTATTCTTGTTTTGATTGGAACGGCATGGATTTTTTGGAGTGACTGGCTTTCCTCTTGTACTGGGATTCAGAGGTATCTTATTATCTTTATCTATGGTAACTTATTTCCATTATGCAATAAAATTGCTTTCAAGTTACTTTTTGATGAGTCAATAAATAAACGCCATTCAGTAGCGACATGATTTTGTCCAAGCTGTGACATTAATCCATTCACATAATAGCAAAAAATCAAGCCATCTTCTTTAGAATAGGACGGAACCAGTGAACTATGTCTTTTCCGATAAAAAGTTACCTTCACATCCGATTCACATAGATTCCATTGCTGCAATCCTGAAGTCTGTAATTCTGCTTTATCAATGGGTAAATTCAAATCTCTTATCAAGTAGGCTTAATCCTAGTTTGGTTCACTAAAAGTGGCTCCGATGCATCTTCTGGGACATAATTTGTATCCTTACATCCTTACTGTCTGTCGAACTTGAATAATTCTCTATTTCAATTAAATTTTGATCTGGGCACTCAGGAACAAGTAACTCGTCGGAATGCGGCTGAGGTTTTATTATTGATGACATGTCGGCATACTTAATACTTCGTTTCGATTTTTCAGAAAACCCCTTTAATTGGGTTAGACAAAAATAACAATCCACGGCATGATTCTTTAGATCCGTCCATACCATTGGTGTATCAAAAGGTATTTTTTTAGTTGTTCCCTTATACCAACCATTCAGATTTGTATAACATCTTAAGCAGCACACTTTAGGATCACACGACTTATCTTGATTTCTTACATCACGGTTAAAATAAGCTAGATAACATTGTTTAATTAAGTTAGAAAGTGGCTTTTTAGGTGTAAACTCGCCACAAATGTAGCAAAATAAATGAGTACTGTTAACACACACCCGCGACATTTTAGAAGTTAGCTATTAAATTAACGAATACAACATGTTCTATTTGTAATTACTCATAAATTTCCGGACTACCCGTATTTTACAAATTGAAGGTAGTCTCCACTTCCAGATGTGATGTCAAATTAAAATGCCTAGTTATTTATTATAAGTTAACCTCATTATGAAAAAATATGAACTGGGTCAGATATTTTTTTAGTGTTGAGTAGTGTAATTTGTGTGTGTGTTTTTGTATGTGTGCAGTTAGTTAACTTTTATGTTTGCGGATGATTGCGGAGTTGCAGTCGCGCATTGTGAGTGTTTTAGTATTACTTAATTCTCATGAAAATACTGTGTTGATTGGAAAAGTAAAGTCTTTGTGTGTATGTTTACGTCCGCTCAACCATTCTATTATACAGGCTTGAAACCATGTCTATTTGTATGAAAAACTGTCTTTAACGAAACGTAGTAGAACTTATCCCGATCTTTGTCTCTTGCGCTTTTTTGTCACGGACGGGATACACGTGTATAAGGACAACGATTTGTTCACGTCCGTTCCCGTCTGTGCCGCGCTTTCGACTCGTATCACGACGCTTGTATGTGGCCTACTACTAACTTCGCTCACGCCTGCAGACACCGCACGCGGCAGACAACGGCACAGAAAAAAAAAACGTATATTTATACGTGTCACCATTTGTACCATTATTTGTTTTATACTAATCTGTTGTCTGTATTTGTACCTACTGAATAAAATAAAATACATTTTTGTGGCGTATTTACATATACCGCGCGTGACCGCACAGACACGGGCCGGCACCGTCCCGTATTGTCGGGGACAATGCTTGTGGATGTCGGTTGCATGGGACCTGGTGTATCTGTGAAGCATTATTGTTAGATTTGAAAAGTTTTGTCTATGTCGTGTCGGCCGCGTTACGTGCTGGACACAATACGTTTTGTTTATGCCAACGTAGCTTGAAATCACAGCACACAGTTGGCGAAAAATGAATTGATTATTAGCACTAGCATTTAAGCCGCACATCAGTGTATTGTATGAAATACATCTATTCCTACACTAAAAAGCGAGTCGTTTTGGCTACAGACAGTAACAAATTGACACATTTACTATGGAATATGTGTCAGACATTAACTGTCTGTAAAACTACCCCGGTTTTTTTTGTATAGAAACCGGGCTTATATCTATAAGCAATACAATCAACTTTATAGTTCTGTAATGCTTGTAACATAATAATTGTGTCTATAAATAAATATTAAAATGTAGCCATGTTACGTCATTATGTAAATAGTAAATTTCTTAATGATATTATGTTGTTTTATTATTATCTTGATAAATAAAATTCAGCTTGCCAATGTGCGTGTTAACAACTACGAAGTAGCAGATGGGTCGACTTAGAATTATTATACAACATTGCTTTTGCATTCACTAATCAAGAGCGGAATATTTTTTTAAAAAATTAAAATTTATTTATTTCCAAAGAAAATATAATAATTGTATATTTTTATCCCTAAGTTCTTAAGTGAAAGGAAACTTAAATAGCAGTCGAACTTACTAATGTAAGTAAGATGAAGTAATTCTCATCTTTGCGTGTAATTTAACTAACCTGTCAGGCTCCGTATCGCGAAAGACTTTACAAACAAACCCTTTTAATAGCCCTGTATACATAATATATAAACTCTCCCACTGTCGGGGGAGAACCAATTTTATTTTATGTTTTGAAAAAAGCTATAAAAGTAATAAATTTAACAATATGAAAAGGAAGGCCAATTACAAGATTTCACATAAAGATACCTACATGACTAAAAAAAATAATTATATTGGTTTCAATTTAGAGATGCTAGTATTAAAAATATCGATATCAACATCCTGGCTTGCTGCATTGTACGTTCGACATGCTCTAATTAAAAATGAGTTTTGCCTCTATACGTTGTCCTTGCCAAGGAAGTGTACAGCAGGTGTGATCTGCGTAGGAATGCAGATGGTACCTACTCGTGAGCCAATTTTGAAAAATCACCAATTGGTTTATGTTAACGGATCCGTTAATCACTACATAGAAAAGAAAGATCTGCAATTTTTCTTCGCTCATAGAAAGAAAGAAGGTGCATTTTTTTTGCAAAGGTTAGGTACTTATAATAATCAGAAAAATAAAATTTTGCCCGATATTGAATGCACCTCAAAAATTTATTTTGTATTCTTTCAATTCGACTGACATATATATCATAGATCGGATTCCAGACTTGAGAATTGAGATGCATAGGTACTCGAGATGACTACGAATTAAGCAGCAATATAAAAGATTGAATAAAAGTTTGTTTGTTTCTTAATGTTTCTAAAGTCTGATGAAACTCTTGAGAAGGAATCCCAGCGCTTTAGAGTCCTTACTTACTAAACTATCTACATGCTTGTCAAATGGATTGTGACTGTGGACTCTCATATATTGGGCAAACCAAGAGAAGCATAGGCACCCGCATAAAAGAACATATAGCTGATGTTAAACACCAACGCTCGTTGAAGTCTGCTGTGTGTGAACATGTGCAACAGGGGACCAACAACTACCTATGATTTGGCAAACCACATATACTCGCAAAAGAACACCGATTCCTACCAAGGATGCTTCGCGAGGCTATTGAAATTAAAAAACATCCTAATTTCAATAGAGAGGATAGTTGGAATGTACCACCAGCTTGGGATCCAGTCATTCAAATAGTCAAACCCAAGAAGAAGCAAAACACAGCTAGACTTCATGATACTTTGAGCTCATTTTGCGTAAATAGGAACACCAAAGATTAAATTATGTTCGGGTACTTTAACATAAGTAGCTACACTTCAAAACGTTGGGACAAACACCATCTTAGTCTCCCCGTGAACATGACTGCTGTAAAGCAACCGAAACGTCGGGGCAAAGTATAAACTTAAATATAAATAGTTTTAATTAGAAAATATATAGTAGGTAGTATAGTTAAGAGTTTTATAATATAGTTAGAGTTTTCAAAATTATGTAATAACAGTGTTTAAAGTAAAATAAACAACGCGATAAAATCCGTATAAAGTGTTTAATTTCAATGTATGACATTTGCGTAAACATAAGACAATATTATTATTCATGTTGATAATTTTTATTTACTTACAAATTATGTAATTTTAATTCTTGATACTAAAATAATTCTAATATCCAAAAAACCACTAACGTAACTTTTATTAGGTACATAGGTAAGTTATCACTTCTGACGACAGTTCTCAACGACAGCCCATCCCGCTTCTTTTTTACCTCGCGCAGTGGCAGATTATTTTTAAGGAAAACTAGGCATATGCTAAGCATATGCCTTGTTTGCTTGAAGGATAATCCGACATCGCTTCTTATTAATTTTTCTTACCATTGACACGCGAAAAGCATCCTTCAGGGCTAAGCATCTGGAGCGGCTGCTCCGTTAGTCCTATAGTATGAGAAACACTGGCTGGCTCGCATCGGCCACTGGAAATGCAGTCCACGTGCCCAGGAAAAGTACCTAGTCATCCACCTGTATCCGTGAAGTAGTATACAGAGGTGTATTACATACTTATTTAGCAGGCAATTGTTTAATTCTCTACGTAATAGCAAAGCCATTTGCTGTTTCCGATTGCCACCATAGGTTTAATTTATGGTTGTATGTAGGTATATAATATATACATATATGGCTGCTACTAAAATTGTTTACTCAATAATCTCATTAACAGTAACCGACTTCCGCTCAAGGGATTAGTGGACTGTGACGAGGCCCATAAAAGACCAGAGCCTCCGTCTTGCTAAGAGCCACCCGTAAACTCAGCGCCTCGATACATCTGGTCACCTGAGAAATCCTCACCATGGCCAAACAGGCCTTCTCCTCGAAGGTATCCCACACCAGTTAAGCTGATGACACTCTCGTCACCACGAGCTGTGACTAGGGTGTCGTCAGCATAACTGATAACACTTAGCACAGGGAGTAGGACACGACATAGGGCCCAGGTATATCCTATATCCCACAGGAACAGACCAAAAGCCCATCACTGCAGGACACCGCACGACATGGGCCGCTGCCAAACTTCGCCATGAACTTCGAGGAGGACACTCCTTCTCTCAGGTAGTCTGCCACGAGCCGCTCCAGGTAAAAAGGTACTCCGTGATACCGGAGTGAAACACAGCTGTAGGTATGGCAGACTGTTAACAGCGTTGGCAAAGCACACAGCCACCGGAATTATATCTAGCCTAGTAGAACCAATTAGGAAATTACATTTTATTATTCATCTGTTAACTTACACAGATTGCGCCAATGCTTGAGTAGTGTCGTGACCTCGATCCTCACAGGGAACAACATATTGTATGATTTGCAACATTTTGTTAATTTCTGACATTTGACTCCCTTGTTTTAATGTTTTAAAGTCGATATATTATCGCCTTACTTAACCTAACTAACGCAGGTATTGCTTTATTAAAATAATAGCCAATATGCTTTTATAATTTTGTTTACTCTCTATTTGCAATAATTATCTCTAATATCCAGGTAGATAATATAAATGAAATCAAAGTACGTGGTTTCTATTTAGATGAGCTCATATTTTACGCAGACAATTATTTACAAGCTACAAAATCGTCAGTAATTGTCCTCGAAATTGCTATTCTGACCGTAACGAAATTTCGCACTCTAATAAAAAAAATGTTCGAAAGGATTCATTTTTTATTTTGCTTAATACCCTGTAGTTCAGATCCTTCGTCGCATGGTCTTGTATATAGCGCATTAATGACCAAGCTCTCTATTATATAGAAACCTAGTTTATGATGTATTTAAGGTAGCTTTTTTTGAGATCATTAGTTTGATATCCTAACTAACATTATAAATGTGAATATGAGTTAGTTTCTTTGTTTGTTAAGTTTTCACGCCATAACTACTCGACCGATCATCATGAAATGAAACGGTAAGTACTACCTACTAACGAAGGATACACGTTATCAGAGGTACAGAAAGGGGCATGCCAAGACGCCATAGTAATTCGGGCCCACAGTGCACACCTATAAATTCTAATGATAATAATATTAAGCAATGCCAATAATTAATAAGCATAAGAAGTGATTTACAAAAACCTTGGCATTTTAAAGTTATCAAATCTTTTTATATCTCATCAATACAATTTATATTAAATATGTGCTATATTATTTTACACATTATTTTAATTTATTTATGAGTACAATCTATTAGGAATGAAATAAAACAGAATACATTGCAGTTTATAGCTTATAGGTAAAAGTCGTCGATATTAACCGCAATAAATAAACACTAACCGTCACAATGGAGTTGCAAAACAAGCAATCATATACATAGACATTTACGTTTTTCGGCGTCATACAAGTTAGAGATGGTGTTGCCATAATAAACGCAAAACCTCTATACATCGATAATATACATTACTTTAAATTAATCAAAGCAATCTTGCAAAGATAAAACTAATAATTATTATTAGAGTTTATATTATTTTTGCATAAAAAATGAAATGAACAATTAAAATAATAATTATATAATAGGTATAGCAATGGTAAATTACTATTTCGATTAATTACCTGTTAATATATTTTGTGTATTTTCACGTTAATGTACTTGCTTCCAAGTTCTATTACGTACACAGTTTAGTCGTTTTCTTGTTTAATATTTTAGAAAATATTACTGAATTGTATATTTTTTTAGAGTAGCCAATTTCTTGTGCACCTCTGGACCTAATACTGGCATGTCCGTTTATTGACATAACCTAAATTAAAACGAGCAAAGCAGCGGTAAAAATCTAGAACATAATTATTATTATTTCGTTCATGTTGGTCTATGAGTTGTAAATAATTTGTTTTATCAAGATTCAAATTGGATGACCTAATTGTGAACAATATTGGAACGTGAGTAGAAGTTGTTAGCAAGTTAATTTGTTTGAAGTTTCGGTTTCAATTTCCTTGTTGCTGTATTGTTTTGCAATAAATTATCCATGGCTTTGAAAGTAATTAATACTTTTAGTTTCTTTGTAATTTTCCAAGCGAGATAATAGCTTATGAGCTTATGGCGTATGTAGGTATATACGCACAGGCAACATAATTATGAGTTTATGAGCAACCTGGAATCGAACGGAGCATCATACGTCTAGCCGCGCTGAAAACAACTTTGAACTGAGCGACGCGCGAAGGTGCCATCTGTTTTTATACGCCATCGCATACCGCACACCGCACGCACACACGCTCACGGATTTCCAAGAATTCCCTCGTAGATTTTAGAATTTTGTTTCCTTGTCGTTGATTGGTGCAAATGAATATTGTGCGTATTAATGCGAGTGCTACTTATAAGAACAATAAATTGAATATAGAAGGCTTAAAAATTGAAAATATATTCTCAGTTGAATCAGTCTACGTGTTTCATTATAACCCTAACGGCTACCAGCTACGGACCTGGTTTATGCCTGCCGGCTGATAATTCGTTAAAAGCTTTATCTACATATATTGTTCTCTTAGCAGCTCAATCGCAGAACAAAATTGTTGTTTTTGTTTTTAAGTATGTATTGTGCTTCTCTTTGTATTTTGGCAATAAGTTATATAAGTGTAACAGTAGGGTTACAACGTTGGCGTTGTAGTTTACTTAGCCGCCCTTTTATATTAAATGAGCCAAATGCTGTGGGTCCGATTTCCACATGCAAAACAAAACATTTGAGTGTTATTTCTGTCCGTGGTTGCTACGAAATTTCCAGCAAGTCTTTGCTTGTACATTGGCTAGAATGCGATCAAGATGTAACATTTTTATTACAACTGCCGCACTAGGAGACATTTCTCCGTCGAGGGCACTTTACAAATAATACAAAGCAGACTCATATTTTGGCCCGTATGGATATCGAAACTACAACACTTATTATTTTGAGACTAGTCATTACAGAATACTTAGTGTAGTTGTTAGTTAGTGCGTTTAAGATGATCATTTAAGCCATTGCACCATTTGTGCACTTAGTATTCACATGCACCACATACAGAAAGTAGGATTCTTTTACGTAGTTCTCCTTATTATAACAGGCTATACAAATTTTATGCATTTAAAACTGTATGGCCAGCCATCTGGATTCTCTTACGCGGTCGAGGTGCTGACGATTGCAGACAAAGCAACCGTTTTAGCAAGACTGTCTGTTACGAAGCACCCGTTTCAAAATTCAACTCGATAGCAATATTGTCGTCAGTAAAGCTACTAACGAAACTGGTTTCTCAGATTTTTATTGGTCCTTGTGCACTTGACGATAAGCAATAAATACGTATACTATAGTGGTATATATTCTATTCCATTCTAATATATGTAATATTCTATTCTATCAAATACACACAACACCATCTAGCCCAAACCAAGCAAAGCTTGTACTATGGGTACTAGACAATGGATAAACATACATATTATATGTATACTATTTTTTTTTTGTAAATACATACATATTATACATAGGAACACCTAGACCAAGACAAACATCCATGTCCATGCACACAAATGTTTGACTTGTGTGGAAATCGAACCCGCAACCTCAGGTGTGGCAGTCCAGTAACCTAACCACTATGCCATCTATATATAATTAAGCACAGACAAACCGCTTCAGTATGTACCTCTTTCAGCGCTGTTTGTCCAACAATTTTATTGTTTTTTGCTTTTCAAGTGAATTCATACTTATTAATTACATGAAGAGAAATCATTGTTTTTAAGCTTATTGCGCGCAAGGAACAGTGTGAGATTTGCCATAGTTATAGTATAGGCATAATAATATCAGCTCTGTATTAAACTGTCCCACTGCTGGGCACGGGTCTCTTCTCAGTGTGAGAAGGGTTAGGCCATAGTCCACCACGCTGGCCCAATGCGGGTTGGCAGACTTAACATAATATTATCTTTGTGAACATTATTGAGAACTTTTAGACATGCAGGTTTCACCTCACGATGTTTTCATTTACCGTTAAAGTGTTCAAATGAGAGCATTTGAACACATTGCGACGCAGTTGTTTCGTGCCTGATAGTGCAGCGGTAGTCAATGTGATAGCTTTGTCTAAGTTCCCGGGTTCAATATCTGGGCTAATCACAGCAACAAGGAGTCAGGAACAACATGCCGTACCCACTGCTTCTGAAAACCGCCATAGTGTATGCGATAGCTGCGCATGGCGTCTTTGCGTCAACGCCTGGTTCTGGCAAAATGTCATTGTTATTGTTTCTTTTAATAAAATTCTGAGTAACACCATGATGTCTGGGATAGCAACTGATAGATGGCATTAGGCTTACCCCTATTTAATGAGACCATAGGTTGCGAAATAAGGATACATAATATATAATTCCCCTCTGCTTACCCTTGGAGAATAAAGGAGCTGCTGTGACGAGTGTTGTGGGTTCGATTTCCACACGAGAGAAATATTTCAATGGTCCATAAATATTTATTATATATTCCTTTGTATCTTTTGTTATTAATATTATTGAATGTTTATAAAGTATCCTGCGACACAGGAAATATTCATAATAAAGACTATCTCTAAAAAAATAATATAAAAAACAGATATTATCTTTTAAAGAAAATATTTAATTTTATTTTAATTATATTTTATTTAGAATCTCAGTATAGTAGATACACACTGAAATAGGACACGTGTTTCCTCAATAACAGGAGATCACAGCATGCAAAATAAAGAATATATATAACGAAAATACAACAATGTGAATTAAAATAATTAGAAGTATACATCAATTAATAGAAAAACATATAAAACTTACAATAGTGTGAAAGTACTCAATACTTCTTCTCCTTAGCCTTTATTAATCCCAAGTCACTTGGGGTCGGCTTTTTCTAGTCTAACCGGATTTGACTAGATATCAGATTTTACACGGAGCGGCTGCCACCTGACATCCGCAACCCGAAGGTTAACGATACCCTAAGGCCAGACCAGTGTCAGGATATTAGGGGGGTACTGACTTTCCCAAAAACGACTGCCATAGATGTTCATGGCAGCCGGAACCGACGGCTTAACGTGCGCTCTGAGGCACGGAGCAGGTGATAATTGTCAATCAATACGCACATAATTTCGAAAAGTAATATAACTGCCGAAAGTCAGAGGTGCGCGACATGGGTTCGAACCCGAGACCCTCTGCATTGCAGTCTGTTGGTCTCCCCACTGAGCTATGATTTGAAAATTGAAAAAGAAATACAAAATAGGATTATAATAAAATACATAAAAATTGTAATAATTAAAATATTTATATATATACCTATTAAAATTAAACACAAAATTATATCATAAGTCAAATGTATAATTAAAAAGAAACAATAATTAAGGCCGATTAATAATAATTAAGGGACCTTAGAACTTTCTTGTAAAATAATTAAGAACTAGATGTTTGAAAGTAGCAAGTGAGTTGCTAAAGATGTCTATGTGTGCCGAGGCACCTGATACTTCGGTATACTGATCAACCATCCTAACAACCGGTGAATGTTGTAGTGCGTTGTCGATGAGCTCTAAACAGCGAGCACGGATAACGAGATAATCGAGAGGGTACATGGATACATACTTTTTCCAGCAAATGTGAAGTCAATTTTATTGTTAAGCCACTTATATAAAATAGCAAATCGGAAAGATTACGATGAGTTTCTAAAGAAATCATTTTAAAAATTTGAGTCTTTCGACATAAGAGCTTGTGGACCTCATAACCCTTGTCCGAAACGCTAGATGACGCGGCAGATCTTTCTGAGTACGCTTTATTCTATTAATGTGTAGCTAAGATTCCAAACAGTGCTGCAATACTCTAACTTAGTCCTAACCAAGCTGTTATATAAGATAATTGTGGTTAATGGTTTTTTAAATTCTCTCGATCAGCGAAGCGAACCCAAGTGCTCGGTAAGCTGAAGCCAGTATATTGTCATAGTGTTCGGTAAAACGCAGCTCACTATCCAGTTATACACCCAAGTCTCGGATAATAGTCACTTCAATTAAAGTACTTCCACCTTTATTATAACTTGACTGAATCTTGTTGCGTTTCCGTGTAAATTTTATGTGATAACATTTAGTACAGTTAAATTGCAACATATTATGACGGCACCATTGATTTAATTTATCAATATCAGACTGGAGCTTATTAATATCTGATTGCTCTCTTATTGTGAAGATTAAATTTAAATCGTCAGCGAATAAATAAGGAGTCGCGTGACTAAGGATGTTTGATATGTTATTTATAAATAAATTGAAAAATAGAGGTCCTAAATTAGAATCTTGCGGTGTACCGGTGTACGTACCAGATGATGCGAAAAAATATTTGACTCTTCTCCATCAACCACTACTGATGACGGTCTAGCATCAAGGTACGATCCACACTATTGCAAGATTGTACCTGTTAGGGCATAACAGGTACATAATGACACGTAATGACATTAATTTCCTTAAAAGTGTTTTATGATTAACTTTGTCGAAAGCCCTTGCGAAATCAGTGTAAATAGTGTCAACTTGGAAGCCCTGGTCTACTGCTGTTGTTAAATCTGAAACATAACTAACTAGATTAGTATTCGTGGACTTTCTATTCACAAAACCATGTTGATTAGAAGATAAGTAATTTCTTATAAGTTTATAAAATACTGAGTACACAAACGTTTCAAAAACTTGACAAAGTTGAAAGAATCGATATTGGGTGATAGTTTGATATGATATTTTGTTTGCCACTCTTGTGTATGGGTACAATTCTGGCCCGTTCCCACTCAACTGAAAACACACTAGCTTCAGAGATGCATTATATAGGATTTTTATTGGGCCAGACAACCACCGACCTCATCGTGACCAGACAAAAGGAGGAATGTTACAAGGACCTGCGCCTTTTGATAAATCCAGATTTATAAGTTTTCTCGCAACAGAGTTCTTAGATATAGAAAAGTCATCAAGTTCGGCACTCATTAAAGTCAGCGAGGTAAGCGTGAACTTATCATGACCACCGGTGAATCATACACAGAAGCGAATTCTTTGGCAAACAAATTGGAAATATATTTTGTGTTGTTGGCGGTTATAATAATATTATTTAGAAGCATCTATGAGGGGCATTTGAGGTGTCTTTTTAAAGAATTTTCAATATTTTGTATACATACTTTAATTAAAGTAAAACATTATTTTCTTAAGTATTGAAATTCAATCATATCTAAGGGGCTGTGATTTTTTTTTATCTTATTGTGAATTTTCAGTTTTTGTTTCAATAATTTTATAAGTTGTTTCGAGTACTTACCATGATGGGTATCTTCCTGAATGATAAAGCGTTTCAGGAACATTATTTTTATAACGTCTCATAACGCATAGTAAAATGTATGAACCAAACTATTCACATCAATACAAGATTCTAATTCTTTAGTCCAGTTAATGTAGTCAAGTACTTCAGTAATATGTTTGTAATCCGCTTTAAAGAACTTAAATATTTTTACTGACTTTGGTTTATTTTTTACCCTTGCTGAAATTATAGAGACAATTATTAAGGCAGGGTCATATTTTCTAAGTCTCTGATTGGGTTACAAACAGGTACTGACATTAATTTGGTCAATATCAGAGAGTATTAAATCTAAGGTCTTGTTTAAGCAATTTTTATCCAATTATATTGATTTAGACTGTTTAATGCAATAAGCTGCACAAATAAATCATTAATAAAACCAGAACTAGAACTCTAAGCCCTAAGACACTGTTCGTCAATATTTGGTGATGTCCAATCCATACGAGTCAAGTTGAAATTGCCTATTATCAATGTCTTACTGGTAATTAGCATTTATTAACGTATTGCAGTTTTCTGTAAAATGTTCAAGGACATGATTGCATACTGGTGGTGGTAAACAGACTGCACATAGTTTTACTGTATCAAAATTAAACTTACCTGGCTGTAAATTAATGGTCACTAATGTCTTCACAATTATTCTCCCAATCTGGCATGCGACACGAACACAATCTATTGGACACTGTTATCAGGACACCGCGTCCAGATTTTTTATGGTTATTAATCCCTCCTATACACTACATAGTTATGATCAAATGGTTCCAAATCGAATACTTCCCCAGAAAGGTTTAAGGTTTCGGTAAAGACATAACATCATAATGGCTGTTTTGTATGCGTTGACGCACGTCTACAATATTGGTTCGGAGACCTCTAGTGTTTTGATAGTAAAATTGAATTGAATTTAATGTTATAAAAAATAGTAATATAGCATCTACAAATAATGCCGCTTGGAGTAAAAATATAAGCTAAACTAAATGTTTTAGTTTATTTTAAGCCATCTATGAATATGCAGATGTTTCATCTTTTTCATGAAAATTCTTTCATTACGAACCTATGTAATATATTTGATATGTTTGATTCACAATTAATCGTTTCGAGACTGAGTGTTCATTGTGTCCGTTGTTTGAATGTTCGTAAAGTGCCATACGACACAGGCAATATTCCTAATACGAGAGACGTCTTTAAAAATACAATTCATAAACGACCAATTTTAAACTTTCTTTCCATTAGAAAATCAAAATAAACATAGGTATATGACATCACGCTACTAGCGTGAGGATTTGAGCAGTAATTATTATAAACGGAGGTAAAACCGAAGGGACAGCCAGTATATTTAGCGTAATGATACAGCCACGCTTTGTCCCGAGTCCTTTGTTAATCAAAAGTGTAATACAATATTTTGAATGGACGAGACTTTTGTTATTAGTGTAAGCAAAAATAGGTCTTTGTTTTATTTTTAATCCTCATTTCTTTTATGCTATAGAACATTTGTAGACTAGAGATTTTTTCAAGACATTTGAATAGCTTTTAATTATTATTGCTCGCTTTTGAAGAATAACAGATATTCAAGTTTGTATGGTCGCGAAGGATTGTATGGTCAGGCCAACAAAAATATTAAAAATTATCCTGCACCCGATCTCTCTCCGATCGTGTAAGATACGCAGAACAATAGTTTCGTAATTTTTATATATTTCTAAAGGATGCTATTATAAATTAATTCATTTTCATAATAAATTAATCATTAAAAACTTTTATCAGCGAACAAGAGTATTCGAAAACGGATCATAATTTTCCAACTTGAATTAATTAATATCTACCGTTTGGATTTTAACTTTGTTTGTCGAGAAAGTTAACAACTGCCGAGGCAAGTAGGTATCTAAACGCCCGAGTTGGTAGGATTAAAAATCATATTGCTGTGCTCGCTTTGAAGTATCAAGTAAATTTATTATTTTGGCGCTTTTATAAGCGTTTTAATAAAAGTTATCTTTCAGGATACTTTTGTGTGGAAGAAAATAATTTGATACTTACAAGAGAAAAATGAAATTTCGGTAAGTATTTCAAATGCTTATTTTTTGACTTACATACATATAGTATATTTACGCAAAGGGTTAGGCAAATGTATTACACCTATATGCCACCAGATATGGTATTTGGTAACTATCCTAATTCTCATTTTATATTTTATTTTAACCAGCTTTTGCCCGCCCGCTTCGCCCGCGTAAAAGTAGTTTAGGTTAAGTTATGTTATGTTCGGGCACGCCACGATCGTGGCAATAGGTCCTGTTTTTGAAAAGTGGCTGGATAGGCGGCATGACGCTCTTATCCCGGCTGACACAAGTAATGAAACTGCTGTTTTGGCCAGCTGCATAGGTTGGCAGGAGACGCCCGGATGTCATCACTGCGGCGACTGCCGCAATGTTGTTATGGACACGGCGCTGCACACATGAGTGGATTGCCTCCTTGGGCTGCGCAGCGCTGTGAGTTGGTGAGTTGATCCCGGCCGTGGCACAGTCTAGGGTTCGGAATGAGAAGTGTTGAAATGCCGTCGCCTTCTTCTGACTTTCGGAAGTTATATGACTTTTCGAAATTATGTGCGTATTGATTGACAATTATCGCCTGCTCCATGCCTCGGAGAGCACGTTAAGCCGTCGGTCCCGACTGCCATGAACATCTATGGCCGTCGTTATTGGGGAAGTCGACGCAAAAGATCCCACTGGGTCGAAGTGTCGCCGGTATGTACTGACTGGCCCCCACACAAGATAAGATAAGATAAGATTGGGTAGAGTAGTTTCGTGTAGGGGCTCGTCGTTTCACACGGCGGCGGGCCCTCTAGATCGCGGAACGCTCGCGATCTAGAGACGTAAAACGCGATCTTCTACTACCATTTGAATAGCTTTTAATTATTATTGTTTGTACGCGTTGTATATGTGCTAACGTTCATAACAACTATAGTACTATTTATTTCTTATATTTTTTTTTTATTACTTCGTATTATTATATATTTATACAACATTTAAATTAAATCTATATGTGTATCTACTGTGGCGCATAATGGCAGTAGTAATATTATCCAATGACTAAGAAGTTATTTAAAATTCGGTTACTGAACGCAGGCTCACTAGGTACTCACCATGATGAGTTTGTGGCTACAATGGAACGTCATGACGTCGATGTTGTGGCTATAAATGAGACTTGGCTGAGACAAGGCGAGGAGGGCCGTGCGCCTGTTGTACCTGGCTATCGGCTACGGCATGTACCGCGCCCTATGTGTGTGCGCGGCGGCCGCGGTGGAGGCGTTGGATTTTATATTAAGCGAGGTATTAACGTGCGTTCTCATTCACATCCTATAGACTCACAACGTAGTGTTACCGAGCAAATGTGGCTTATACTGAATGTCAATGGCATTAAACTCGCTGTCGGACAGCATACAGACCCCCCTGGCAGGATGTAGATTAATTTTTGGACGCCTTAACGACTTCTATAAATTCATTATCCTTTTGTACATATACGGTGTTATTGGGTGATTTTAATAATTGGAATGAATTGGACACATTTTTAAAATGTTTAAATCTAACGCAAAAGGTTACCTCAGCTACATATTTTACAGATCACAGTCAGACTCTTATCGATTTAATATGTACCGATGCTAAGGTGAATAATATTAATGTAGAACCTGTATGTGCGCTTGGAGGGCATGCTTTTATATCTGCGACTTTTCTCTTTAAAAGAGACAAGGACCCACCTATTACATTAAGAAAAAGAAACCTCGGTGCTATATCATTAGCTGATTTAAATAATTGCCTTGACTCTGTAGACTGGAGCATGCCTACACTGTTTCATGATGTAACTAGCATGGTAGCTTTTCTAAGCTTTAATCTGATAACCATTTTTAACAAATTAGCCCCTATTAAAATTTATACAGTTAAGGAGAGGTCTTATCCATGGATTACGGATACAATAAAACTAATGATGAGCTTGCGTGACCAAGCTCGTGTCGAATATTTAAAAACTAAATCCCAAATTAAGTATAATTACTATAAAGAATTCAAACAACTTATAAATAAATCACTGTATTATGAAAAAACTGCTTACTTTAAGTATAATATAAACAATAACATAAAACATCCCCAACGGTTGTGGAAAAACTTAAAAAATACTGTACTGCCACTTACAAGTAAAACTGATTTACCATCGCATTTTAAAGATCCCAACCATTAAATACATATTTTTTAAACGTCCCTTCTAGCATAACGATGCAGATTTCTTATTTAACATATTATGAGTTTAACAGATTTAGTCAGACTGTATTCTCGTTAAAAACAGTAAGCAAAGAGAATATTGCAAAAATAGTTTCTACATTAAGTTCTAATGCTGAGGGTTGCGACCAAATCACTTTGGATATATTTGTATTAAGTCTTCCCCAGACACTGGCACTTCTTACGTCTATTATAAACACGTCGATAACAACATCCGCATTTCCTGATATTTGGAAGAGGGCCATTGTTCGTCCCATACCCAAAATAATTAATCCCGTTGATATAAAAGATTTAAGACCGATCAGCATCTTGCCGTTTCTATCCAAGGTGCTAGAAAAGGTAGTCAATACACAACTCACCAAATATCTCGAAGGTAGCAATATTCTGCCAGAGATTCAATCTGGATTTAGGAGTGGTCGTGGTACTGCTACAGCATTGCTAGATGTGACAGACAATATATTAACCGCCCAAGATACGGGAATGTGTACATTACTGGTTCTGCTGGACTATTCCAGGGCTTTTGATTCTATAAATTTATCACTTCTGATTTCTAAGATAAGGCGTACTACGGGTTCGATTCCGACACGATAAATTGGTTCAATAGCTATCTGAGCAATCGCACCCAGCTTGTGGAAACCAGGGACGTAAATGGAACCTGCTCTACGTCAGCTATAGAATGAACAAATAGAATGAGTGAGTGAGGCTCGTAACCTGGGTCTGTTAATAGACGAAGGCATGAAAGCCATATCTCGAATTGTGTGAAAAATTGTTTCTACCGTTTGAAAATGCTTTATAAATTGCGTTCTTACTTGAGCCAGGAATTAAGAATTAAATTAGTAGAATCTATAGTTTTATCAAAATTAAATTACGCAGACACAGTTTTCAGTCCCAGGCTGGTTAGCACGTACTGAAAAACTTTTACAAAGAGTTCAAAACGCTTGTGCAAGATTCTGCTTTAACATACCTCCGAGAACCCATGTAACACCCTTCTTAAATAAACACCTTATGTTGAAAATTAAATTGCGTCATAAATTACATCCTGCTTCTCTTCTGTTTGGCGTTCTTGCACATAATACTCCAATTTACCTGTACTCAAAAATCTCCTGGGTGAGCAGTCATCGCGAGCGTGAGAGTCGTCGATGTGCGCAGCAGCTGGCTATACCCCAACACCGATCTGCTTCATTTCGTGGTAGCTTCTAATATAAAGCGTCCAAAATTTGGAATAACATCCCTCCGCTAATAAGAAGCCTAAAAATATTAACAATTTCAAGAATAAATTAAAAAGCTTTTTCCTTACAAGACAAATAATGTATGAATCAGTCAAATGTAACTTATCAATTATTTAATCCAATCTATATATTATTTTCATATAATGTTTTTTATTTTAGGTGTTCTACATTATTATTATTTGAACACGGTTGATATATTATATAGTTAAATTAACAACTCACCTGTGAACGCTGTTTCGCATTTCACATAAATTTACATTTCTCAGAACCGCTTTATGTCGTATATGTTACACTTAAGTAATAATTCTCCACAATTAGCTACGTATCTCACGTATAAAATAAGGATATCAAAACAAAAACAAACAAAACAATACAAATAGCCTACAACGCTGAGGTCGTTCACTTTGTTTACGTTTCACTCTGCGCATAATATTGTGTCATCAATGCCTATTATGCAATGACGTTTTTATTTTTTAGTTGTACCTACCCCCTTAAAATTTATTTATTTGATATTGACGTATTTTATTTCTACCTTTATTCTCATATATTTTAAAATGTACCTAATTTATAAAAATAATTTAATATACATTTTCCTTGCGTATGTATGTAGCAGAATCACATTTATCGTATTTTTGTTGTAATGTTAAGCATTTGTCTCCGTCCGTGCATCACTTGTATCGGATGACCAACTGTATTACTACATATTAGCTGACCAAACAATTACTCGTGTCAACAACATTATAGATTTGGGAGTCACCTTTGATGGCCGTCTGTCTTTTGGAGACCACGTTTTTGCACTTGCCAAGGAGTCATTCAGACGCTTTGGATTTATTTTGCGCAATTCCCACGACCTCGAAAATCCATTAGTCATTAGACTTCTGTACACCACCTTGATTTGAAGTAAACTGGAGACGAACGCTTGCGTCTGGAATCCTCATACAGCCAACCAAACATTAATGCTTGAAAAGGTACAAAAACCCTTCCTCCGGTACTTATTCAAAAGACTACACCATTACTACCCTTTCATTTACCCAACTACCTACCTATTAGGGTCTTTAGGGTTCAATTCACTTGAGGTTAGAAGAGGCCTTGAACAGCTCTTGATTGGCTGTAAAGATCTTCGAGGAAGAATAGACTGTCCTGATCTCCATAACCTGTTCAGTCGTTTATTTGTGCCCAACAACTACACTGCACATTGCCGGCGCTGTCGGCACAGGTTGTTTGCGCAGCCGGTGTGTCACACAGTCGCCAGAGCCGAGTCTCCAGTGTGTCGCACTTTAAAAGTGCTCAACGCCCTCCTGGTTGACAACCCTGAGTGTGATATTTTTGCTGACAGGTGGAATGAAATTATGAGAGTATGCCTGGTGTTCTGCGAGAAAAAGTATGCGAGAGAATCCACGGTACCGTATTAGTTATTAATTGTTTATATAAAATATTATTATTAGCAATGTTTTTGTATTTAATCTATGTAATTATCGTTATCAGTTTGTAATCTGTGTTAATTATTGTAATTGGTTTCTTTAACCGTTGTAATTAACAATAAATAAATAAATAAAATAAAATAAATAAATAATACCAAACTTCTTTTCACAAATTTGTCAATTACCTTAATTAGGTGAACAGACATAGATAGCTTAATTAGCTGAATATAATTATTTTGTTATAGCTGTGCCTAACTTAACCTATCTCGGGAATAGATTTTTATTTGGGATATCAGATTTCTACCGGGATACAGTAGATCTTTATTTTGTACTCCAGGCATCACGTTGTAGTACTTTCATATCAGTAGGCCGAGTTGTTATAACGGACGACCATCTAAATGTTATTTTTGTTTATCTCGGGAACAGTACATATTTTTTGGATAAAAGGTACTCTATGTTCTTTTCTGTTCTCCTGAAAATGTGTGTGCAAAATTTGATGATGATTGGTTCAATAGTTAAGGCGTGAAAGCGTAATAAACAAACAAATTCACTTTCGCTTTTATAATATTAGTTAGGATTAGGATTAGGATAGGGCTCTCTCTCTTCCTAGCTATGTATCCCACATGGTGGCTGGGTCAGCTTTCCTTATTTTTCGCCTCTACTTCGCTCTGTCTTCATCATCGTCAGTGATATTGCATTCCCTCTTGTCCTTTAGCACTACTTCTTTCTACCTTGTGGTCTTCCTCTAGGTCTCCGACCGGAGAGGTCAAGCTGTAGTGCCAAATTTCTGACGTAGTCTGGCGGCCTCTTTTTCACGTGACCATACATACCATCTGAGCCTACTTGCCTGCATCTTTTCGGCGACGTCGCATACACCGAGGCTTTCTCGTACGTACTCGTTGCGGATTTTATCGAGCCTGGTTACTACGCACTCACTACTACACCTCAGCATCTTCATTTTAGTAATTTGGATGGTATGCACGTTTTTATGGATTGCAGCCCATGTTTTGCTGCCGTACATAAGGACTGGCCTTATTACGGTCTTATAGATCAAACCCTTGAGTTTGACAGGCATCTTCTTGTCGCAGGTGACATCAGTTACCTCTCGCCACTTTAGCCACGCTGCGGCTATTCTGAATCTAATTCTTCTTATTGAATGTTGCTTTCTAAGTTCCCAGATCTGTGCATCATACCACCCAGATACTTGTATTGATCGCACATGGTTACAAGTTGGGCATGGGCATCGGACTATTGTCACTTGGGTCTTGGTCGTTAAAAGATATGTACTGGGTCTTCGTAACACTCAACGCAAGCCACCGGCCTGTAATTGCTGTTTCCACGACAGAAGTGCCTCTGGTATCTCTGCGTGGCTCTCGGTGCAGATAGCAACATCGTCTGCGTAGATAAAAGTCCACGAGGCTGAAGACTGCGACACTTCAGTAAGTGAGTCTAAAACCAAGCAAAACAGGAAGGGACTCAGTACTGAGCCTTGATACACACCTTCTGCAACCGCTATTGGTTTTGTCTGACCCACTACTGTTCGTACCATCGATCTCACACCCTTAAAAATGTTGGGTATGATGTTAATGTAATGTTCGGGACGTTCTTCTTGCGAAGGCTCTACCAGATCGCATCCCTTGGGACGCGGTCAAATGCCTTCTCTATGTCCAAGAATGCGACATACAACGGTCGAAGTTTTGCGCGATACTCTTCAGCGATCGTGTTTAGAGCAAACATAGGATCGGTGGAAGATAAGCCCGGTACAAAGCCATAGTGATTTTTGGATAGTAAACTGTCAATCACTCTTTCATATAGCTTCATAGTATGGCTTAACAGCTTGATGCCGCGATAGTTATTACATTAGTACTTGCTGCTCTTCCCCTTATAAATAGGAACTATGGTGCTCAATCTCCATGCCTCTGGCATTTTGGAAGAGAGCAACACACAGTTGAAGAGGTTGGTGAGCAATATGACTCCATGTTCGCGAAGGCACTTCCAAGCTTAGCAAGACTTTCTTGTTGGCCATCTTGTTAAGCGCCATTTTGACCTCACTGGGATGTATTGGAGGTATAAGTCCAATGTTCCTACCGATGTTTACGAGCTGTATAGTAGCTTGTATAGGGTTGAGTAGCTGTTGATAATATTGATGCCAGGCTAATAGGACATCCTTATCTTTGTACAGTAGCTCACCATTTGGACCGTTAACGGTTTTACATCTAGCGGGATCCTTTGTGATCTGACAACGTTGTTTGGCGAGCTTATATATAAATTTTTGACCTTCTTTGGTTTTCAATTGCTCGTAGATGGTCTTTTGGGAACGTACGCTTTTAACTGCTTGTTCATGTTTGTTTTCTTGGTCTCCTTCTTTATTCTTTTATATTCTTCTTGGTCTTCAGAAGTTTGAGTGGACTGCCAGGTCTTGAAGGCATCTTTCTTTCTCTGAATTGCATTTTGCACTACTTCTGTCCAGCACCAAGTCTCTTTGTTGCTTGTTCTGCCACCCTTTGTACGACCAAGAATAATATTAGTTGCTTTTATAATGGATTTGCTAAGATGATCCCATTTAGTGTCTTAGCAAATCCATTATAAAATCTGATAATATTACTCTTGGTCGTACAAAGCGTGGTTTTTTTAATAGGGCTACTCCCTAATAATCCTGTCTCGTGGAGGACTTTACAAACATTCAAACAACGGACACAAAGATCATCCAGACTCGGAACATCTATTTGTGGATCACATAATTGTTGTCCCGTGTGGGGTTGATCCCATAACCCGGAGCAGTGGCAGCGGCGAGGCGACCACATAAACCATTACGCCATCATGCATTATATTCTAGCACATTAGTATATCCAGGTAGAGTAAAGTTCTTTACGTGTCCTCCTTACCTTAAAACTATTGTACTACCAGTTTTAACTACACTGAACAAATACGTACATATATGTATGTATGTGTGCCTTTCATTTCCGGGCCGTAAATCGCGTAAAGCTTGACGAAAATGGATTACCTCCGTGTGAATCTTACAGCTACACAATGTAATGAAGTATTTTCAACATGCAACCATGTTACTCTATCAAGATGTTTATCTTATCCAAAGTGTATCTAGTTATTTTGCAGTGTGTTATTAGTTCTAACGATGGGCGCAACTGTATTCTAATAAAATTCGAATAGGTTGACGTCACTGTACGTAAGTATTTGCGCTGTATTGTTGGTCATGTTTAGTAGATATAGATGGGGGTATGTTATTACAAATATACGTGTTATATCTGACTAAATTGTAGCGTACCAAAAGATTAGCGGTTGATAGCCAACAGACTGTTTCAAGCAGTTTATATGACGCAGTCGCAACGAATCAGCTTGACTCAATACCTTACCAACCCCTCACTGTGGCCAAGACACCTTTAGCCATCTCTCATCAGTCGTGTGAGTCTGCTCGACTGGCAGTGAGATATCTATCTTCAACCTGGACATTCCGTCCGCCTACTTCATATAAGATAAGAGAATTTACCCCGGTCATGGGGTACTAATAAGAACAAAAAGTAAACAGTTCCAAAAATAGATCATAGATGGCACTATGAGTTCCAATGTTAATATGAGGAATAATAAAAATGCTTTATTGAAAAGAAATTGACCATAAAATGTTATTATAAATAAACATTTTACATATTTAATTAACGGACATCAAGGTAAACGCATTTATTTTATGAGTTAAAGATACCATTAATTTTTACATCACACATAGGTACGTCTATCGATAGTCGATATACCATTTTATTTACATTTAAGGCGATAGATGGCTCTTTTTTGTGTTTTTACAAGTCTACAAAACACATGTTTTTATTTCATACCCTTCTTTTGGTTTACTTCAATATTTGTTTATTACTGATACTAAATCATAAAAAATTGCTTATAACATGAAAAATATGTATGCTTAACAAATGTTAATGTATTAAACAAAACGTTTGTTGTAAATTTGTTGTACTACATAGCATTATTTTCAAACACCTGGTTGGTTCTCGTAACTTCTATTGTCAAATTTCGTTTACTTGTGCGGTAGTAGGTATAACGCAGTCGTCGGCGTTATATTATCATTATCTCTGTGCTACCTACTTATTCTGAATTGAATTACAAACTTACGATAGACATGCCGATAGAAATAGAGTTTTAGTAAATCATAGCAACATTTTACTAAAAATATTTAGGTAAATATTAAGTAACATAACATAATAGTTATTCTATAAAATTAAAGCCTGTTATTTGTTTATACCACTTTGTTAATTTGGTTTTTACGCAATTTCTGGCATTATTTGGTTACTAGACGCAACTTGATCACTCACTCATCACATCACACTCATCATTTTTAAGTTGACATTGTAATATATATTCGGTTGTTATAGTAATATTACATGAGATAAATATTTCTTGGACGTCGTCGTCACCAAAAACCTCAAAAATTAGCCAGATTTTCCACTGTGTTCAAACATCCAGCAAACAAATTGAGTAGATTATATAAAAAAAGAAAGCATAGAAACACGGCCAAAGCCTTTCTTCAATTTTTAATGAAAAAAGTAATTAAATCGGTCAAGTGTTGGAGAAGGAATTAGGTGACTACGAAACGTTGATTTTGTGTATTTTAATAGGTATTTTCGGTCCAAGCTGCAGTTGTCTCTATCACGCTCTGCGGGCACTGCGCGACAGCAATAGATTTTACAAATACCTATTTTCAATTCTCTTGCCCTTGAGAGTAGCGCGCCTGGCTGCTTAAGAGGAAACACCACGTTTCCTCTTAAGCAGCCAGGCGCGCTACTCGACGCCGCGGCTACCAGCACACGATATTATACACGAAAATTCACGAAGCTGACCGGAATAAACCGAACGCCGCCGCCGCCAGGCCACAGGCGATACTCGCGCGTGCGTGTGATTTGATTTCAAGTATGGCGCATGGCGTAGTGGTTTAATCGCTTAAACCGGGTACTTATCGACGTGCGGAGTGTTATGGGTTCGATTCTCACACAGAAAATAAATTATGATCAATAGATGCTTTGTGTTGAGTCTGTTACACGGCATAAGCCTAACCGAATGAGTCCTTATAAACAAAGCTGGTTTATTATATTTATTTTTCGATAGTTAAATTCAAAATAATATATGTGATGTATTTTATAAATAGACTCAGTAAATTTCAACAGATATTAATATTTAGGCATTGTACAGTTGATTTTCAAAATCTGAGTGCATGATTTTATGTTATTTTATATTTACAATTATAGTGAAATATAGATAACTAACTGCCAAAGTATAATTCTTATACGCCAATGAGTAATTTTCAAAGTACCCGAACATCAATCGCAATCGCATATATAATGAAATATATTGTTTTATTAATACTTTTTGAAACGCATTCATTAAAATTATATGAAAAAAATATATACAAGGTCAAATTTTGACAGCAACACGATATAATTCACAACGCAAATCCGACCGAGTAAATGAGAATCATCAAAGTGTGATCGTACGCATTTCGGCACACAACACTATAGGTAGATAACTTTTATTTTCAAGGTAGCGCACATTTTGCATCGGCTCGTTTAAATATGTTCTATCCGTGGTAAACAGTCAAGTACCTATTTTACTGTCACAACGCCATCTCTTATGAGCTAGTATCAAATAGGATTCGGAACTTGTGTACTTGTTATGGGTAGATGGCAACAGTGGCGCTAGTTTTGTGCTGCCATCTAGATTAAAAAGATAGGTACCAAAATAGCAAGTAGAATAGCCAGACTTAGGCGTGTCCAAGATTTTTGTATGGGATTGAGTATCTGTACTAGTATAGTATTATATTATCTGTGCCCCGGTTTTGCAACATTTTTCATTGCTGCTCCTCTTCTATTGGTCGTAGCGTGAAACATCAGGCTATAGGCTATATAAATAATAATAAGACTATAGGCTATATAATAATATAGCCTATAGCCTTCCTCGATAAATGGGCTATCCAACACTAAAATAATTTTTCAATTTTAACCTGTAGTTCCTAAGATTAGCGCCTTCAAACAAGCAAACAAATAAACTGTTTAGCTTTATAATCTTAGTATAGATTTATTTATTCATCACATAGTATAGGCTAGGGGCCTTAGATTATGAGGGCTGATAGGGCTGTAGGTACTTAAGGGTTCCGTAAGTAATTGTTATAGAATTGTGCGCCTACAGTCCGTTACTACTAAAGTGACGATTGTACACAGCTAACAGCTGTTTGTATCGTTGGGACATACATATATGGTTTGAATGAAAAAGTGGCATTAAATAATTTGAATGTAATAATGTGCATTACTAGTCTGTTGTTTACATTCTGTATTTAGCCCAAGCCTATTTATACTGACTTCAAAAAAGGAGGTTATTCATTCGTATATTCGATACATATTTATATATGTACATATGTACCTACTATTATTGGAACTGCAATATATTCACATATTATGATAATCTATTACGGCATCCAAACAAAAAAACGCAATTTTATAGGTGTACGTTTATGATTGTATGTATTGGTTTTTTACTTTTAATTAGATGTCATATAATTAAGCTTTTAAACACAAGAATAAATAGCAATCAAAAGAGATCTTTTTGTGCAACAGTATCAAAACTGGTTGCAAAATAAGGGGAAAACAAATACAACTCAACTTGGAAATCGAACCGATGATCTCAAGCACAGCAGTGGCTTTCACCGTTGCGTCAACGAGTCAATCGAATTAGACGCTGAAATTAAATTATTTATTTGTGGAACGATCTTCTTCGGTTGTTGTTAATTGATTTTTGAATCAATTTAACCGTCCGGAGTTCGGAACAATAAAATTGGTTATGTTGACTTAATAATGCTCAGTGTTTCTTGTGTAAAGTGAATAAAGATATTTATTTTGAATGTTATTTTGAATTTGTTTTCAAAATGTTTTGTGTTAATAGTCTATAGTGCAATCTAAAGGAATGTTTGACTTTATTGGAGTTCAAAGCAAGTAGTATTTTATATTTCCTTTACATCTTTTTTCGGCATTTATTCTCATTCAAAAATAATCAATTTCTGAAGTGAAAACTTCTTTAGACGCGTTGAGCACTTTTTGGGTGAACAAAAATCATGGAACTCGTGTCATCGTCACCGAACGCTTTCCATGAGCTATATGTATACTGTGTATATATGTGTACCTTTTGGGTGAACAACAAGCGTGAAACTCGCGTCATCGTCACCGCACGCTAGTTACTTAGTTTTCAGTCCCCAATGACTGCCCCGCATTTTTTTTTATAAGTCAACTTACGCGGTGTGTAATCCTATGTCGCGTGGTACTTAACAAACATTCAAACAACGGACACAGAGAACACCCAGACTCGGAACAATTGTTTGGGTTCACACAATTTTTTGTCCCGTGTGTGGTCAAACCCGCAACCCTCAGTGCAGTAGCAGTGGCGAAGCATGATTTCATAAATATTCTGAGGTGACTATTAAAGGCACATCATTTTATTTCGCATATTATCACTTCGTTTAAACTTACTATTTACAAAATTATTTAAATAAATAAATAAATTAAATGCACTAGCGGACAGAATAATCGCATACGACTTTACTATAAACATGTATATCCATATTTCGCTTAAGAAATTTAAATACATGTCATTTACATGTATGTCATTAAATCCTTGCAGATTATTTTAGTGAATTGCCCCTAGTTTATTGCCCTACTAGCTAGGCATTATTGCACCGAGTTCTTAGAAACGTCTGAGGCTATGAAACAAGCGACTAAGGTTCATACATCGATCACCGCCGGTCGACCACATCGCCAACGATCGCGAAGAGCTATACGTGGAGATTTGCCGGCATGTGTAAGGCTCATTGAGTTATAAGTACTACATAATATGACAGATGTTTTTTTTAAACTTCCCAGCTGGATTTTAGCGTAAGAAGGCGTGGTATAAATAAATCAAGTCGAGATGTTTTCTCAGTAGTACCTACATAACATTAACAGAAAGTTAAAGTTCAGTAACACCACCATCGTTCATAAGAATTTAAACAATTGTGCTTTTAACAAGTTGTAAAGTAAATCTCCATTTTCGTAACCATTTATAAAATCAACGGCCTATCTTAACACTTCAAAGCTTTAATCACTCTCAATTCGAGTTCAATAGCCACTGCAGCATACATTGTCAAGGTATTTACTTATTCTAAGTCAATAATCCTATAGAATGTTAAGTTCGAGTTTTAATAGAGAGCTAAGACAAAATTGTGAACTCATTTAGTTACTGTTTACCTACTATATCGACCCTTCAAGGATAAAATGTTGTAAAAGCCATTTTGGCAGCAAGAGTTATTGATGTATGTATTTTATTCTGATTTTCGAGCTGCACCGACGTGTGTATTTATAATGTAGACATTCACAAAAAATAAGGTTTTATCTAACTTTTTTTTTTTTTTGATACCCAGGAAAAATGCTTGATGCACTACCCGCCGGCTAGGGGACGGCACCGGCGGGGCGTGTGGGACTCACCAGCCGAGCGCTGGTATACCCACTAAAAAACCTGGGGTGTTCCCTCTCTCGCCCAGTGGGAGGGGCAGTTGGGAGTTTAAAAAGATTCTTCCATAGCAGGCCCCCCCTGGAAAATTTTGCAGCATAAACACTTTTAATTTAAAAATAATTTTATAAATAATACTTCAACTCGCCACAACAGGCGTGAATCTATGTATGTACAGTAGTCCATACATAGATTAATGTCCTTTTCCCAGAGGGGTAGACAGAGATATAATTTAATATCTTCTCCCTAGCCTTTATTACTCCCAAGTCACTTGGGGTCGGCTTTTCTAGTCTGACCGGATTTGACTGGATATCAGTTTTTACACGGAGTGGCTGCCACCTAATCTCCGCAAGCCGAAGGCTAACGATACCCTAAGGCTAGACCAGTGTCAGGATATTATAGGGCACTGACTTCCTAATAACGACTGCCATAGAAGTTCATGGCAGCCGGGACCGACGGCTTAACGTGCTCTCCGAGGCACGGAGCAGGCGATAATTGTTAATCAATACGCACATAATTTTCAAAAAGTCATATAACTTCCGAAAGTCAGAGGTGTGGGACGTGGGTTCGAACCCGAGACCCTCTGCATTGCAATCTGTTGGTCTCCCCACTGAGCTAATATGAAATCATATCTTTCATTTTTTTTCCATAATTATGAAATTATATCTTTTACTCTCGGCTTCGTTTGCGTAAAAGTAGTTTAGGTTGTGTTAGTAATAATAATCCTTGTTTTTAAATAAAATATAGCCTATGTTATTTGGTGATAATACAGCATTTTAATGTTAAACCAATTTTAAAACTCATTGAATATTTTTTATCTTAAATCCTTACAAACTAAAATCAAATCTTTCCTCTCTATAATATTTGTATAAATATAGATAAAGAGCAAAAAAACTATGCTCAACTATTTTATTTGTTTTATTATATCACTCAAAATAAAAAAACGATCTAATTCGGAAAGTAGTATTTTAGCAGTTACTACATTTCATCTCCGAAAAATTTAAATTGTGTTTATGGGAGCGTAAATTGATACATATTATGGTTTTCTATACACAAAAAAAACTAGGCATTGGTTCAACATTTGGATAGATACGAGTACGTAGTCATACGCTTATATCCCCGAAAAGATAGGCAGTCACACAAATTTTTTCAGCCATGGTTTTAAGTCCCACGTAATAGAGGACAAGCATTTCTGGAAAGAAACCATGGAAACCAGGCACGGTAGCGGACTCTGTTCAAATTATATTTCACTAGCAGCTGTCTCCCCGTAATTCCACCCACTTTTATGATTAGCACTGTGGCTTGTATTTTGATGTTATACAGTGTGAGTTTTCATAAAGTGCACATATGAAAATTAGTAAAACTAGACATCATTTATCCTTATCCCTTACCCTGCACCTCAATCCCACCCCAAACTACCTGAGATAGATAATGCAATTTTCAAACAAAGATGCACGTGGTGGCGGCAAGGTCTTTGTTTAGCCCTTCATAAAAACTGTTTTGTTTGGGATACAGGTGTGTTTTTATGTTGTTTTAAAGCTTGTTAGATACAGATTAACGTTAATTAATAAAACTAGGGGCAATGGACGTTTTCTTGAGTTTTTTAACAATGTTTAAAAAACCATTGTACGGAACTCAGTTTTGGTCTAAAATGTTCCTTATTTTTATGCCACCGGTATTTTTTTGGATGTGAAATGTATACCGTCGTTATAGTCTACACATTGCGTATTATTACTGTTTTTGTTTCAACACGATTAACCACCTGGTTCAAAAGTTACAAGGTTTTCTTGGTACAAGGTCCATAACTAGTAAAGAAAAATATAAATAGGTATAAATCGAAGAATATTATTTTTTATTTTATTTTATTATTTTTCCTAGCGATATAATGATGTCTAGTTACACTCATTTTCATATGTGCACTTTATGACCTACTTCTGAAAAAGGAACTTTCGATTGGTGAAAGAGTTATTAAAATCGGTTCAGTAGTTTCAAAGTTTATCTAATACAAAAAAGAAAACAAATCTTTCCTATCCATAATGCTAGTATAGACTATCTAATGATATTTCCCGAATTAGCTTCCACTCTTTGACTTTCTACTCTAAACAATTGGTGAAATGTGGTTGTGTGAATAATATTTTGTTACCTCATTACGGTACAGCATCTGCCATTATCATGTTCGCTATAGGATAGCCTGACATGATAATTTGACGCGAGAATGGCGCAAAAAGCTAGCAGTCACCTCGGCGCTGTCATTTCTTGTGTGACCCACAAATAATTGTTATAGATCTGGACCTAGAAACACTATTAGAGTAACATACAATTGATGGACACAAAGCAGCAAAAGCCTAGAGGGAGACCGTTGGACAAACACACAAAGGTCTCGAGATTTTGTATATGCGTATTGAATAGTGCTGCGCTTTAACAGTGAAAGAAGACATCGTGAGGAAACATAAGAGTTCACCATAAAAGTTCTCAAAGCTTTGTAAAGTCTGTCAACCCGCACTGGGCCAGCGTGGTAGACTATGGCCTAGTCCTTCTGACACTGACAAGAGGTACGTGTCCAGCAGTGAGACAGCTTAATCACTTTATTATAAGAACCCCAAGGTGAACTTACTGTCTATTAATTGTATGTGAACCTAATGTAGAAGTTAGGTTAAATAAATAAAATACAGTCCCTTGTATTTAGGTGGGCACGTTTATTTGCCAATTTATCTGGTCAAAAATGTAAGTTGTAACCCATCAAACATAAATTTGACGAACTACAACTCATTCCATCTTAAATGAATTTTGTTTATCTTCTTAGCGATGGAACTAAAAAATCCACTTAGGCCTCCAATATTACAAAATTAAACTTCATTAAATTGCTATTTAATTTGACACTATCTCTTTTTCTGCAACTTGTTAACGAATAAAAGCTTTTTAAGAAATAGGATCTCATAATATAATCTAGAAAATGTTTTATAAGTTAATATTTTTGATGAATCTTTTAAAATATGTACATCGAACGATGGACTAAGTTTTAAAGTAAGTACACTTTGAAATTCTGATATTTTTAAATAGTGCCGATATTTTAAAGTGGACGATCTCAAATGAGTGTATTTACTTTGATCGCTCCAATGTTTTATATACTTACGTCAATATTTGAAGCTAACCTTGTTCAGGCATGTCTACACGAATAGCGCAATAGTTTAAGAGGTCGTCTCGCTACTGCTACTGCGTCGAGCGTTTAAGGTTCGATCCTAACACGGGACAAAAATTTGTGTGATCCACGAGTTGTATAAGTTTTTTAAATTTATATAAGTTGTTATATACGTATATTATTTATGTATCATGACAGAATAGATAGTAACGCGTAGGTATATATGTATATTAGTAGACCCTTGTAGCCTATCCTACCTACGGTACCGTAACTAACGAACGAGAGCGTTAGGAACATCAAGGGAAGCAATTTCCTGTTGCTAATTTTTCAGAAAATAGAGCCTGTATTGCTCGTACAAGGTGCAAAGACCACATCGTTATGGGACCAGGAAACTATGTATAAAAGGTTACTTAACTGCGAACTTCTATAGAGCAGAGAATATTTTACAAGCTACGGATTAAAATACAAGTCCCATATAAATAACTTTAATAAGATTTAATATATTTACGACACAGCATGAATAATGGATCGTAACCGATCTGTATGATTTGAAAATAAATGTTTATTGAGAAAGCAAAAGGAAGTAAACAACAGTATTGTTTCTGCAACCGTAATCCAACGAAGATTAATGATTATACAAAATGGGAACAATTTGAAGAACGTTATGCGGATTACTCTGTAATCATTAGGCAAGAGCAAGGTACATCAAAACAATATTTATGTGTAGATACCTTGCATCTGTAAGTTTTTGAAAGCATAGACAGAGGTATCACATTTCGGCAGCAGGCGCGTGCGCCACAGAGTACATTTGTATATAGAGACGTCACTCAATGAATTGGCGATACTAGCGCCAACTGGCGTTCGGTTCAAGCAACTTTTTCAAATACAAACATATGTGTGGGTAAAATATATCTATTATTATGATGTAGTGATTAATGAATTTTCAGACTAGCGAAGTTTATAGTTAAGAATGTGTATACTTAACTATAAAATTCGCTAGCCTGTACATTCACTTAAAAATGAAAACCAAGATCAGGGCAAGTATGGAATTGTAAAAATAAAACAAGGTCTTGAGTTTAATAATCAAGAGAGAATAACGGAATGATAAAATGTCAAATTTGACAACAGCTTTATCTATGTGACAGGTCCGAATCGTTCAAAAATAAATAACATTAATCAAATATGGTAAGCGATAAATTTAGAACTTCCTTTTTAAAAACAAAATTATTGTTTGATAATAGTTTTATGCATTAAAAGCTAAAAATTACTACGATAATTCAAAAATTGGTAATAAAGTGAAATTTTTAGAAACTGATTTTCAATTTTCAATTTTCAATTTTCTTTATTGGGACATAAAACAGTTACACGTTATTCTTACATAACTAGACAACATATAAAAATTGAGTAAACGTGTAACCCACACTAATGTCCACGAAATAATTTTATGTTACGTCTTAATATTATTTTCAAACGTGCGATTATAAAAGTGCGAAAATTATAGTTGTGTAGTATTAGTTTTAAGTAGTTCTATGGCCCTGTCTTTAAATTTAAAATGTGAAAAAGCAAATATATCGATATCAATCAAGTGTGTGTTATACGTTTCTACGAGGCGACGAAGGGGCGCCCGCACCCCGGCGTTGGTTCTACACCGTGCAGCATGGAACAGTCGTGGTGTGCGCGCTCCTCGTCGCATTACAGTTCTGGGTGTAATGTAACATAGACTATTTATAATGTCTGCGCAGTCGAATCTATTGTTACATATGCCATGAAGCATCATCGACATTAGAAGAATACGTCTGGACTCCAGTGTCAAGAGATTCTATTTATGAAGTAGTTGGATATATGTTAATTTCGAATGATAACATTTGTACTGCACAGATCGAAGAAACTTCTTTTGAATCATCTCCAGTGCATTTACATATTTCTTATATAAAGGACACCAAATCGGGACTGCATACTCAAGTTGTGAACGGATAAGAGCTTTATAAAGTAATAAGAAAGTAGCAGGACGCTTAAAGTCGACGGAAGACCGCATGACGAAACCATACATTTTATATGCTTTATTGATTACACTATTCACATGTAGATCTAAGTGCAACTTTGAATCGAGTATGACTCCGAGATCGCGAATATGATTAACTTTTTCTAAATTACTGTCATGAAGTTTGTAGTTAAAATTTAAGATGTTTTTATTTTTTGTATAACTTATAATTTTACATTTAGGTAGACTTAACTGGAGTTTGTTTATAAGGCAGTATTGTGACAGCCTATCAAGATCTTCCTGTAGAAGCGAACAATCTTGTGCACTTTTACAGGATTTGAAGACTTTGATGTCATCAACGTACATCAAGAATTGGGAATGTCTAAAACAACTGTTAATGTCATTTATGAATAAAATAAAGAGCAAGGGGCTCAGAATTGAGCCCTGCGGGACGCCGGAAGTGACAATTATCGAGTTTGATTCAAATCCGTTTATCACAACTTTTTGAGTCCTGTTAAAAATGTAAGCAACAAACCACCTCAATAAGTTACCCCGAATCCCGTTGTACGCTATCTTATCTAGCAATAATTTATGATCCACCTTGTCAAAAGCCTTCCGGAAGTCTGTGTACACAGCGTCGACTTGGACTTGTTTATCCATACTTTCGAATAAGTAATTACTAAAAACCATGAGATTAGTAGTTGTCGAGCGGCGTTTGACAAAACCATGTTGTTCACATATAACTAAATTATGAAAATACGAATACAGCTCGCTGTGTACAAGACTCTCAAAGAGCTTCGACAAGGTGGAAAGCAACGATATCGGACGGTAATTTTCGATATCACTTTTGTTGCCACTCTTATATACGGGCGTGATATAAGCACATTTCCAAATAGCAGGGAAGGTCCCTTCGAGGAGACATTTATTAAATATTATTTGGAGTGGTAAACTGATATTAATCGCTATATTCTTTAAAAAAAATGGGTGCAGCCCATCGGGACTTCTGGTCCCGATGGGCTCATCGGGACCAGAACCTTTATTAGTGTTCAAACTGTTTATTGCGCTGAGAACAGTATCCGAAGTTAAGATTATATTGGATATATAAGATGAATTAACAGCACACACATCAGGAGGCTGCCACTGCGAAGGGTCAAAAATAGAAGGTTCATAAACTGAATTAAAGTAAGAAGAAAACATATTGCATATTGTGGTTGGGTTATTTGAGTGTGTATTATTTAGGTACATATTGGCTGGTAATTTTGATTTACTCGACCGATTTGTAATATATGTCCAGAAGTGCTTGATATGAAGTGGAATACTATCTTCTACAGATTTAATATATGACTGAAAGCATTTGGCAGACTCAGATTTAAAGCGTTTCCGATGTATAGAAAAAATTTCGTAGTCAGATATATTATTATACGTCTTCCATTTTATCCACACTGATTCTTTATTCTTAAAAATTTTAATAAGTGCGGTGTGAACCACAACGGGAAGCGGGAACGTTTGGGACGCGACATAGGAACATACAATTTAACTATCCTATAAATATTTTCATAAAATATGTCAACAGATTGGTCAGCGGTGAGATTATTGAGTAGTACATTCCAATCTATTCTACTTAACTCCCTGTTAACATCTTCATAATTCCCCTTATGGAAGTTGTATTTGGTCGACACATTACGTTCCATAGGGATTGATTTAGTTTCCATCAGTGAAGTTACACAGAACGGCGGGTGATAATTATCTATAGGAACTAGTGGAGTACATGTTCTGGATTGGCAGTCTACGTTTGATAAAAATAAGTCCAGTACACGACCCAAACTATTCTTAATTGTATTGAATTGAGTGGCATTTACAAAAGACATAAAGTTACACAGGTATGTACTTACAACATCAGTGGGTTGGGGTATGACATAATTACAGTTACTAAGTTCGAGCCACACAATGTCTGGTAAATTATAATCACCTACAATAAAAAACGTTTCGGTGCAGCTATCATTTAATACGCCCTGTACTATGTCCAAATGCAGCATATATACTTCATCCCGAGAGCACGGGGGTATGTACGCTGCACTTATAATGTGACGCCTATTATGAGTCGAGGCGGGCAACTGCACCATAACATGTTCGATGTCAGGTTGAGCAAGGTTCACAAATACACTCGACGCTCGTAACGTACGCAGAACCGCGATCAGTACTCCACCACCCTCCCTCTTACCCGTGACGCCACGGTCCCGATCACATCTAAAAACTAAGTACCTATCGTCAATGAATTCACTATCGGTAATACCCGGTATTAACCATGTTTCGGTTAATATTATCACATCGTAGGAGAAAGACAATATATTCATAAACAAAGTGTGCAACTTGGTACGCAGCCCGCGGCAGTTTTGATAGAAAATTGTCAAGTTATAATTATCCATAAGTAACGGGAGAAATGTATAATAAGCCGATATAAGTACAATTGACATCTGGAGGCCAGTATAGTGAAACGAACAAGTATTATTTTTATATATATATAACACTTATAGTATAAATAGTTTATGCAAGCAGTAATAAGATATTCATAAACAATGTCTATATGCCAGAGCCAAAATGATATTATGGTTACATAAAAGTATGTGATGAGATTCATACTATTAAAATTATATGAAATACTATAAACTATAAATCTCGAAGTTTGCACAAAACATATTATGTTAACGAGGGTCGGTATAAAACATTTCGATTCAGCTCTGTCTACTACAATGCAATAAAGAAAATAGTACGTGAGCAATATTACAGTAATATATATAATATAGCAGCCGGAGTAAAAATTAACCTCACAGAAAAATAATTTTGCATATATTATGTAACCTTGCACGACAGTCATATAAAAGTATAGTATTTGAAAAGAAAAAAATAAGTTACATACCAATGCATATTTCTTTAGTTTGGCGGTAAATATAATGTGCGTTGAATGTTGCACGAATAACAATATAACACACATGAGAAGCGTACACTGAGAATAGCAATATTCTACACTAGAAATTAAGTTCACATTAACCATCATTGTACTGTAAACGAATATATTTAAATAAGATAATGTTTGAATTCTACATTTGGATTTACACAATCGAGCATTATTTTCGCTACTGAAGGTAACTTCTAAGCGAATCGAACAAATCGCAGTAAACGTAAACACATAGAGTAATGAGAAAATCAGAGATCGCAGATCTGGCGAGTTACTTATGTTGGTACAAGATAAGAAAGTAACCGTGTATTTGAGGGTATTTATACCTTGAACCATTCTAAATAGCACAAGACCTCTTCCGTAGAATAGTAACACAAAAATTATACGCATGTAATGCAGAAGACCATACTTAATGTCCTGGGGTGTATGGTTTAATTTTAGCCAAATCACTCGCGGTACGAATCGAGAAAGCCGCCTCAGGTACATCTGCTCTAACGAGGATGACACCATGCTTGATCCAAACATAGCGATAGCCAAATTGCTTGGCTTTTTCTCTTGCCTGGCGAAACAACGTTTTGTTTTGCAGAGTAAGGTGCTCGTTGATAAATATTTTTTGAGAAGACCCCTGTATTTGTAGTTCATCCGAAGTAATTCCCTTTTTACGTCGTGCTGCAGAAATAAAGTTATCACGTAATATTTGGCTAGAAAACTTTACAATCACATTCTTAGGCTGAGTTGTTTTTGGGTTCATTCTGGGAACTCGGTGAATGGCAATGATGTCTCGGGGTGACACTGGTTGATTTATAACACCCGCAATGTTTTCAACTATACTAATAAGGTTTTCACCACGTTTTTCGGGTAGATTGCTAACTTCTATGTTGCAGTTGCGAGATTTTTGTTCAGCTGTCTCAAGTTTCGCCTCCAATAAGGCGATTCGTTGTTGGCTCGTTTGGTGTTGATCTTCGAGCACGGGTATGCGAGAAGCAATATTCAATGATTTCTTCTCAAGCTCATCATGCTTATCACTAACGAACTGTATAGATGCTTTTACGCTTTCTAACTCCGAGATAAGCGCCGTAAATTTCTCGTCCTGTTTTTGCAGAAAGTTGTCGAACATAGACCGCATACTCGCTTGGAAAGCATTGAATTCTTCCCGAAAATCTTCGCGCAGGGCTTCAGTGTTGGTAGTAGTTCTTTTGCGGTACGTGATGAAGGGAGGAGATTCCTTTTCTATAAGTGAACCATCAATACTCATTTCGCCAGGATTTGTGGGGACATCAACTTTACTGCAGTCGAAAGTACTATTTCTTGCAGCCATTTTCTCTGTGCGCGACATTAATCTATGTTTCACCATACAACTGTGTTAGCGACGGTAGATGCACTCACACATAGAACAGTAGCAAATAGACAGGTACGGAGTGACGCGGTAAACAACCGGTTCGGCACGACGCACGCGACGGAATTGATTTCCCCGTCATCTAGCGGCTGTCACATGCAACTTTCAGAGTATAATACAACTAAATTGAATATCACTTAGTTATCTTATAGAAAGCCAACATGGTAACCTATATAATTTGATTACGTTATAATTCAACTGTTTTCTACTAAGTTTTAACACCATGGCGTGCGCTTTATACAAGCAAATAAGCACTGCATACCCTAGACCGCTGGACTATGTAAATCTATTAATCGAAATCTATTTATTAAATACTACAAGCTGAATAATAATAAATACACTATAAAATTATCAGATACAATAAGAGCTTGTGCCACTGCCATCTATTGGTCCGTGAGCGAACTATTAAACAAATAGCTTGTGCCATTGCCATCTAATGCCATCTATTGGTCCTTGAGCGAACTACTAAACAAATAGAATATTTTAATAGAGAGGTGTCTGGAAGCACAAAGAATCGTGCATATTAGCAGTAAATTTAAACGTCAATCGATTACGTTGTCTACGAGACAAATATTTTGCTTGTGTGTGTAAAATGCACGTGTGTGCTCGCCGACTGAAGGCACTGCCTACAACGAAAATCCAACCTGTTTAAATAGTTGTCAAAAACATCATAATTGTTGTTTATTATAGGCCTATTATTTTAGCAATATAGCATCGTACGCCATTATTAAGTATTTCACAGAGTTGTCGAGGGGATTTTGTAATTGTTATCTAAATAATTAGTGAAATTACCGCAATTACTGTAAATTATGGAAAATTATACCTGTGAGATCTGTGTTGGTGACGTGTGTTTAAATAAATTAAAACTGGTGTTTTCTAGACGTTATCTTTTAATGACAAAAATAAAATAATTTATCTTGGACGCTGTGTTCGCGATTTAGATCTAAAACAACAGAAAGGTAATACGACACGTTCTTTTAATAAAAAGTATTATGATATTTATAGCTGGCTAGCGGGCTGTGTACACACAAATAAACTATTTTGTTTGTTTACAAATTGCGATCGACCGAAAAGATAACGAGGTGTTGACAATGTTCAACAATATTACAGGCGCGAGATTATTGACAATGTCTTGAACGAGTGTCGTAGTCGTTATAAAACTTAAAAGACCTTAAGTTTTTCAATCTACTTTCGTATGAATATTATAATTTGTATTGTAATAATTTTTCAGAGCAATCAATCGTCGAACTCATTAATTCGCATGAACATTCCTTTAACGCGGATCACATTAGGAATGAGCTCCGATGCGTTTATAAATCAGACGAATTAAAAACGTTAGGAATATTTGATCTTATTCAATATTTACGTACAAACAATTTAACAGCCATATTTCCCGAAGTTTACAAATAAGCAAAATTAATAGTTACGATTCCAGTTAGTAGCGCATCGGCTGAACGATCATTTTCTTGCTTAAAAAGAATCCATTCATATCTACGAAACACACAGGGCCAAAGCAGACTCATTGATTTGTCTATGATTTCAATTGAAAAAGAACTTTTAATGATTTTAAAACGATCTTGTAATTTTTACGACGACGTTTTACAGAATTATTTAAAAGAGACAGGCGCGTTGATTTGATTTATAAAAAATAAAATAATACCTACAGTCAAGTATGTTACTAATTTCGTTCATTTATTTTTGTTCATTTGCCCAAAAAACACTCTTAACATCTCACGGCCTTGAATACCTAGAAGGCCACAATGGATATCATTTAAGTGGCTTATTCTCACCATCAGTCACTTATTTGGATATTCATGGTGGCCACACACACAATCATCAATGGTGCTATGTCGAAAAGTCGCTGAATTGAATTTGGTAAGATATTATATTTATTTATTGTACACATATATATATACACACAAAAACATTTATAAATGAAATTTAGTGCCCTCGCAGAGGTTTCGGGTAGCGCGTGCATACTCTACCAGAAATCTTTGTGCACGCCCCTGTTCGGCAGCGATTTCAGCTAAGTTCAGAGAGCAGCGATAGCCAAGTGGGACACACATCTATGATGGGAGGCCTACCTAGGGAGACCGGTCTCCCCATAGGTAGGTCTCCCACTGACTGCCAAGCAGAGGCCTCTAGTTAAATCCCAACACCTCTAACTTTTCGAAGATAGGTGCCAATTAAATAATTAATTATCGCTCGCTTTAACGGTGAAGGAAAATATCTTTAGAAAACTGGGATATCTAAGAGTTGTCCATATCTAATGTTCTTGAAGACATGTGAAAATGTGTGTGACTCTGTGCTACTACTGGGCTTTCGTGACAGCAAAACACAGTGTCACCTTGGCTGATCTGGATATCGAACCAGAGAACTCATGCACAGCAGTCACATTTAATTCTGCTCTCGACTCCAAGGCAGTCTCTCCACACTACCGACCGACTAACGGCTTGAGTAGCCGGTACCCACACTATCTGCCATCGATCGTTTGCAGGCGCTATATATTATAAGCATTAACTAAATTGTTATATTTATACTTCTTAATTTCTATACAAAGCTTTAGCTTATCAATATTACACTGTTGTTCTCCCATTTCTGTCATCAATATCCTATTCTTGTTTAGTGAGCGTGGCTTCGGAATCCTCAACAGAAAGAGACAAGCATAGTCTATTAACAGTTTTTCTGTGTAAACAAGTGAGATAGGTATGGTTTCATTGCCTATTTTATGCACGGTAGTTCTGTATTTTTATGATTTTCGTTAGATAGTTTAAAGGGATTTTGTTCGCTTTATGAAGGTTGTTAAATATTTATACAGTATATGGTGTCAGAATAAAACTATTTTGTGTTGGTTAAATTCTTTGGAATACAGATTAGGAAATGCATTTTGATGTTCTTCATAATGTTCTCGAAGATAATTATGTCTGCCAACCCACACTGAGCCAGCGTGGTGATGGGCTAACCCTTCTCACGCTAAGTAAATAAAACACAGGGCTGTTTTTAATCTACATTATACTCAAAGCAATTTAAATTAAATTAAATTGAAACCATAAAGTAGATATTTATACTAAATTATTTTTTTAATTTAATTGACTTTTGGTGGCGTTATTATAATATCAATATTATAATAACGTCACCAATTTTCTTTAACAACATTTTTAAAACTAATGTTATAATAAAATAATGCTAACATTTGATGCTCATTATATAATGTTATATTTGTTTATTTTATACAAAATAATGAGCTTGTTATCCTATTATCTTAGATATACTCAAACCAAATCATCTTTATATGTATAATTTTTCAGTACATACACATCTATGTCACTGAACTCCTCCTAAATAGCTGGACCAAATTTGATAACATATTTCAACTGATTCTCAAGTAGACAAAGTTCGGGTAACACTACATTTGTCGGTTCCGTAGTTTCTTATAATATTTTTATTGAGATAAAGAAATTATCAATCGATAATTGTTTTGTATTAAAGAAAATTGCATATTATATTGTGGATATCGAGGCAGAAATGTGCGATATACTTGAAATTGATTGCGCGATCCCCAGAATCATTTACGTATCACGTGTAGTCCAATAATATATTAAATAATTAATTCATCAAAACATAATTTTGGATGTTTACTTGAGAGCCCAAACTTAAATGGCCCCGTTAGCCAACTTTATCCTCCCATAAATACTATAATTTTTTATTTATCTGACAGGAATATGTACCCAATATTTTTTTATGCTAAGTCAAATAAGTAATTATTTATTATAAAAATAATGAACATAAGTTAAGTCTCACAATACTAAAATGCATATAAAGACAGAAAAACAGTATTGTGAAATGATCTATTACTTTTACACTTTCATAGTAAACATATTTGGTTACCCGTGGAAACTTTTTGCCCAAATCGCTGTGGAATTTCCACAAAACATAGGTCACGAATATATTAAGATTAAGGGTCTACGGCGTCACATTTTCGTGACCTCTTGTGACCGCCGACCTAACAAGAATTTATCCTTGTTTGGGTCACTATACCACTATCGATGTAATCCGTTCATAGTATTCCTGAATACAAAAACTATATTTTATTTACTTTTTCTTTTATCTTATAGATATACGCATCCTTTGCTTTGCTGATATTTTATATCTAAACTAATATTATAAAAAGGAAAGATTAGATTTTTTATTTGTAAGGATTAGATTCAAAAACTATTCAACCGATTTATAAAATTCTTCCACCATTAGAAAGCAATATTATCACCGAGTAATATGACTATATGTTATTAAAAAAGTACTGCTATTAACATTTTTACGTGGAGTTATGCTTTTAAACTTTTAACCTTTCCGCGGGGCGACGGAAAGGTGATGTCGGACTCACCGGTGGCAAGAAACACGGTTTTAATCAATTTAACCAGAGTCGGCGCGGAACATAACCTAACCTAACCTTCTGTTACGCGAGCGAAACCGCAGGCAAAAGCTAGTTTATATTTATAAAAAATCGTTGACGGATAGCAGGAATATTGTACAATTCTGTTCATACATACTCAGAATATTCAAATTCCATAACTCTAAGAAATACCTGTTCAGAAGTCATTTAAAAATGGTTTCTCATAGTTTTAAGTCACTTAATGGTATCGTATAACAATTTTACTATATTAAAATATAGTAAAATTGTTTAAAAGCACAGGTTAGTTCAAATCGTAATAATTATGCAGATTATTAATTTTTAAAGTATATCTCCAAGAGTTTTGCATAATAAGATCACACCTAACTATCCTCACACTGAGTAGAGGCCCGTGCCCACTGTTAATAAGCAGGGCTGATGTTACATATATGGTATCATTATTGACTGAATGAAGGAACCTTAAAAATATTAACTATGTTTCAAAACATTAAAATGCGAATGATCGTCGTCTTAGTAAAAACACTAGTGATATTATTGTTTGTGTATGTTACGTAAACATTAGGCCTTCTATTACGTGGAACATCAAACATAGCTGACAAAACATTTAAACATACACATACACATGCCTGTATTACGTTTTCTTTTGGTTTCGTTTCGTACAATTCCTTGTCAGACTTCTCAGAAAGAGTTATATTCACATTCACAATATTCTCGTATTAATAAACAGTCCCTCTTAAATATTTAACCGGCAACACTTATGCCATACCTCCTAAACATAGATATATTATTCCATATCGTCTACGTGGACTAAGGACGGTCGTCCAAATCGAATATTGGCTTCAGTCCAAATGACATAAGGCTCAGCCTCAATATCAGACTAACGAATGCCGTTGGGGCATATATGCAAATGTCTCTTACTACTTTTAGTGAATATAATATATTTACAAGATACTAACCTTGGCTTTATTCATGTAGTACGGATCCTATGACCGTATGTAGTATCACAATCATCGTTTTATTTTAATCTAGATTTCGCACGCGGCTTTGCTCGGGGTAATGTCGATTTTCAATATATTTATATCCGTCGGAACAGTCTTTTTTTTTCTGGATAACAGGTACCCTATGTCTTTTTATGTGCTTCTGACAATATATATGCGTTATTTCATAATGATCGGTCAAGTAGGTAAAGCGTGAAAGCGCTGTGAGTGTGAGAAATGTTCATGAAAGCTAGTACCGGTACCTATACGTGCACGAAAAACGGAGTATTGTGACATTTTTTGTGAAATTTCGTCCATCTATGAACATGACACAGCACTGGGGTGGTAACGTTAGCGTCGCGAACTGAATGATCTGCGGCATCGCCCCTACGTCAAAAAGCTCGCAGTGCTAAGCAAAATGATAAAAATTATAAATTGTAACGTTTTAGGCTCAACGGGCATTTTAAAAAAGTCATTAAGGCGGCAATCCATTTGTCGTTGTGTGTAATTAAGCAGTGAAGATATTTTTTTATATCTCCTTTATCAAAAATGGATATGGCTCTCCTATAACTAACATAATTATGTATAAAGGCGATGGATATGACTGGTGCCGTACTATAGTCTACTCTGTGATTATGCGCATATGAATGGACATGGCACAGTACACACAGCGACACATCAACTTAGACTGTTTGGACTTTGAACTATTAGAATTTGAACGCTGCGAATCGTGCGAGAAAGTGCGTTATATTTTTGTTACGCTCTATCCTTACCATTACATGGACACCACTATGCACTGTCCCTTTCCGACAATTCTCTATTTCATATGTAGCGTAGTTATGCGTATATAGGATGTATAACTTGATGTGTAGCCGTGTGTACAAAATAAATTCCATATCTCTCATGGATGCCATAAGAAAATCTATAATATATAATAATCAGTTTAATTTACACAACCAGTTCATTAAAAAGTTATTAATAGTGAATTATCGCTTGCTTTAACGACAAAGGAGAAAAAATCGTGCAAAAATGTTCTAGTCTAATACTTCTGTATAATACTTTCCAGGCACAATACGGTTTTACTAACAAAGCAAGTCTAACTTTTTTATTATATTTCGGCATGGATGGATCGTTTGATAAAAATATCCTGTTAAAATTTCTTTGGATAACGACCAGGTAACACAGATCTAGAGCAGTGACAGATGGAATTGAGGTTGAGAACAAAACTTCTTAAGTCCCATACCTCGCGTCACTTTCATAAAGTTTCCGATTCCTTTGTATCGTAAAGCTTATCCCAGCTGTCGGACATTTCATAATTTATTGCTTTTAATCAAACAAGTTCGGATGCAAGGCTTAAATCGAATCAGCCAGATTTTATTTGACCTTTTACGAATGGCACTGATTTAAGTGGAAGGTTCAAGCAACATTCCTTTTTCAAATCGGTAGATTTTTTTATGTATTTTTTTAGCTGCAGTTTGCGTAAATGTGATGTTTGGAAAAGTAATATTTCGGACTAATTTTGTGTTTATCTTTGACGTTTATTGGTTTGAATTTATGAAATACTTAGATGAGTTTTCCATAACTAATGTAAGTAGTATTAGGTACAAAAGAATACCGGAACGCTGCGAAACTATCTGTGGATCAGTTATTTGACAAACTTGACGTAAAGCACTATTCTATTCCTTAGTCTATCAATTCGTCTGTACAAATTTCTTGTTACGAAACGTTTCATGTTTCTATGTTTCTACCTAATTATATATTATATACCTTCAAGACCTAATTAATGTTCTTTTTCTATATTTATGTAATATATATTGTCATATCTTATCTTATCTTATCTTAATTCAGGGGCCAGTCAGTGTAGACCGGTAACACTTCGACCCAGTGGGATCTTTGGTGTCGGCCCCGAGGTTTATCCCTGAGCTATCTATAAAATCATAAGTCAGTCATAACAACAATGAGATGCCAAATCGCAATTATATTTAATGGCTACTAACGTTTACAAAAAGTTAAAGTAAATAAAAGCTTTTAAAGTTATTACAAAATTGAGCCATTTTGAATATTACAGTCTCAAATAACAACTTTAGTTCTTAAAATGCAAAAACAGAAGCTACGATTAGAAGGCCAATTCTGGTAATATGTTTGGATTTAGTTTCGATTTGTTTAAATAAGTAGGGAGACCAACAGACTGCAATGCAGAGGGTCTCGGGTTCGAACCCACGTCGCGCACCACTGACGTTCGGAAGTTATATGACTTTTCGAAATTATGTGCGTATTTATTGACAATTATCGCCTGCTCCGTGCCTGGGAGAGCACCTTAAGCCGTCGGTCCCAGCTGCCATGAACATCTATGGCAGTCGTTATTGGAAAGTCAGTGCCCTATAATATCCTGACACTGGTCTAGTCTTAGGGTATCGTTAGCCTTCGGGTTGCGGAGGTCAGGTGGCAGCCGCTCCGTGTTAAACCTGATATCTAGTCAAATCCGGTTAGACCAGAAAAGCCGACCCCAAGTGACTTGGGAATAATAAAGGCTAGGGAGAAGAAACGCTAACTGAAATGCAATTTATGTTCATATTAGCTATTATCCTCGGCTTCGCTGGGAAATTATACTTTTCCCTAGATAGAAGGTACCCTATATCATTTCTTGTATGCGCAATTTCATGATGATCGGTTGATTAGGCGTAAAAGTAAAACAAACTGAAAAATACAATGCGCATTTATAATATTACTGGATTTTGACCGCGGCTTCGCTTGCGTTAATGAAGATTTATGTTAAGATAATTTTTTTAGTATATGTTATTAACCTCTGAGTTTTCTTCGAAGAAGTTAATGAAAACACTATGTGGGTCTGTGTGTCTGTCTATTAGTGATGGTTTGTTAGTAACGGTTTGTTAGTGACAGGCATAGCTACGGAACCACTGGACTGATTGACTTGTAACTTGGTGTGCTGACACCTTGGGGTCATCCCGCGGTCAAATTTGAATATGGGCCCTGTGGGTCAAAAAACCCCCGAGATATAGGGGTCACAAGGTCATAAGGTATATCCACCAACAGAGTGATTTGGAAATCCAAGGGAGAGATGATGATGAGATGATGAAAAATATAATAAAGGTTTCATGAAAACGAAGAAGTTGAATCCTGGATATGATTTATAAACAATAATACTACTAAGTTATATCAAAATCCGTTCAGTAGTTTTTGCATGAAAGTGTTATAAACATCCATCTATATATACTCACAAACTTTCACATTTATAATTAATAAATTAGTAGGACTATAGCTACGATTTCAAGTTTATCTTAATTTATGAGAATACTATTTCTGATATGAATCACACTGGAACTAAATAAGTACACTATTTAGAACAGGTTATATCACGAGAGTTAAGCATCGAGATATATCACTGCTCTGCCGTTCAGTTCCAGTCACAGCAATCTATCAATCAGCGGCAATCTATTAGTTACGTCGCGGTGATCGAGTAGTCACCTGTCTCTTTAAGTTATAAACCGATAGCTACGATTTCAGTTTCTGGATGGGACAACTATTTACTTATTTTTCGGTTTTCACAAAGGTGTTTTACGCACCAGAAATAATGCTTTTGTGGGATTTTAAAAACATTTAAACAAGAGACACATATAACACCTTGATCGGGAACAAAAATATTTTGTGGATTGAAAAAAAATCGATTGATCGATGACGCCTTCACAATCGCAAGTCCAATCCCTTTAACTATTGATTTGCTGCCAGTTCAATTTTTATGAGTTTGAGACTATGTACTTTACTATATCTAATATATTAATACGTAAAGCGGAGGACGGAGGAGTATGAATTTTGGAACAGTTAAAGTTTATATGGAAAAGGAGTGACGAATCCTAATATTTTTATAAAATATGCATTAAAAATATATTCAATTAATAAAAAACACTACACGCACACTACCATGCATTTGACACACGCAGTCGAATCGCGTTCGTAGTATTTCGGCATTACGTCGTACAATTCTTCGTTACTCTGGTTACTTATACCTTATTTATATGTAATAAAGAAAAAAGAAATCAAAGTAGCAAGCTTAGGAATATAGTCAATGAAAGAGTTAAGTAAATAATAATTTGTTTCAATAAGGTAGTTAAATTAACCTGTATAGCCTAAGCGAAATCTTAATGAAATGGGTGTAAATAAGGGTAAAGGGAATATTTTGTGCGATAGAGCGACTTTGACAGCCAAACTGTTTCAGTTGGAGCAAACTACTGGGCAAATGTGACAAGCCCGCTGTGCCTAAGAAAAGTAGTCTTATAGAAATTAAATTGATCATTAAAATGGGGACTATACGAAAGCAAGAATGATCTTAAAATTTCGTGGCTATAACCACTGTACTAATAAGCATCATTTTAAGGTCCGATCACCTGGATCAAGGTAGTCATAAATTATATAATTACAGATATACCGCTCCATATAACGCTTTAAAGCAGAGACGTACGCAAAATTAGACGCACGTATAGCATCGCGGTTCGAGCCAGGCGATGCTGTATTTAACATTCAGCTGAACATCCGTATCCGTCTCATTTGTAACAAGGGTACATTGAGCAAAGCAATGATGTATCTAATCGCTTCAGTAAGGGATATTTACCGTTGGACGCCACGTGTAGTTCATATTCCACGGTCACCATATATTGTACATACACGCACACACATACATACATACACACACACACACACACACACACACACACACACACACACACACACACATAGACGCGCGCGCGCGCGCACACACATACACGTAAGCATACACGTACAAACACACACATCCATAACACACGTGAACTCAAACACATACGCGCGCGTACTCGCGCATAACTATTTAAGTAAGTAGTCCCAATTGCATGTCTGCCACGTTCGATGAACAAAAATGGGAAATCCTTTGTGAGGGCGCTGGTACCCATAACACAAGTTTAATCTTATCTTGGGTACCAGAGTTCAATGCAACACTTCTATACAAAAATTGTTTTATTGTATTTATGTCATTGTATTGTGGCTATTTGGAACAATGAATTATTATTATTATTATTATTATTCAGATTCAGAGTGTTTTTTTATTATCAACTTTTTATATGTCCCACTGCTGGGTGAAAGCCTCTTTTTAGACTTCCAAATCACTCTGTTGGTGAATATCCCCTGCTAATCCCTATCAAATGCGTCTAGGTCGTCTCGCCATCTTTACCTGTAGAGTTATAAGTTTACTAATTTTATTGCCGCAGTCCGCTAGTTACCAGCTAAGTCTCCAATCAAATCGAACAGCTTGGAACTCATCCAATAATAATTCAGCGTGGAATCCCGAATGCTTAGCTTTCACATTCATAGACCAAGGCAGATATTTTACGATCAGCGAATTTCGAGCGACATCTATGCTGCCTCGCATTTTCGTGTTACTCTGCGACCGACCATGATATCAAATTTGCGCCTTTCAGCAATTGTAACACTTTCTGGTTACTTTAGTTTTCCAATAGTTCAATCACTAACGCGAACTACTGAAAATTTATTACATTGCCGTGATTCGCATTTGTGTCTTTGTAGAGAGCGCTTGATCATTTCCATAAAGTATTGAAGTCGCTGATGACCAATCTCAGAAGGTTAGTTTGGTATGATAGCGTCTTGTTTTTCAGATACTCACTTGTTATCATAACTCAACAATAATTTCACTTTAAAAAAGATAATATGTTTTATAATTGAAAATAACTGCACAGATGGCGTAGTCGTTTCAGTGGTCTGCCTCTGTGACAAGTATTGTGGGTTCGAATCTCACGCGGAAAAACAATTGTGTGACCCATATATAGTTGTTTCGAGTTTGGGTATTCTTTGTGTCCGTTGTTTGAATGTTTATGAAGTCCCTCGCGATACAGAATGCGAGTTGACTCTTTAAAAGAAAAAGTTAACATATAACTTTATTGACGCAATACCAAATAAGAATATTAAAAGTGAACCGAATATAGTAACTTAAATACAATCACACTTTGATCGCAGACAGAAGACTCAGCAGGGGTAGGCCTCTTACAAGATAGACCTGGTAAAGACGCGGAAATCGGTTGGTTGAGGGTAGTCCAAGACCGGTCTGTGTGGAAGATCTTGGATGAGGCCTATTTCCAGCAGTGGACGTCTTTCGGCTGAGATGATGATGACTTTAATCTCCTAAGCTTTGTAAAATACATATTATTTCTGCATTATATTTGTTTTAATCTTAGGATCTTCTCCCTATTTTGCCTTTATTAGTCCCAAGTCGCTTGGGGTCGACTTTCTAGTCTAACCGGATTTGACTGGATATCAGTTTTTACACGGAGCGACTGCCATCTGACCTCCGCAACCCGAAGGCTAACGATACCCTAAGGCTAGACCAGTGTCAGGATATTAGAGAGCACTGACTTCCCATAGATGATGATTCGACTGCCATAGATGTTCATGCCAGCCGCGACCAACGGCTTAACGTGCTCTTCAAGGCATGGAGTAGGCGATAATTGTCAATCAATACGCACATAATTTCGAAAAGTCATATAACTTCCGAAAGTCAGAGGTGCGTGACGTGGTTTCGAACCCAAGACCCTCTGCTTTGCAATCTGTTGGTCTCCCCACTGAGCTATCGCTGCTTTTTTTTTAATCCTAAAATATACAGTGATATATATTTTGAAATTCTCAAACCGACACGAATTATTAGTTTTATGTCTTACTAGATTTTGCCTACGCCTTCGCTGGTGTTAATCTACATTTTGTCCATACATTTCTATTCCTTGGCGACAGTACTTTTTTCTGGATCAAAGGTACCATATGTCCTATTTTGTATCTCTGACAACGTGTATGCAAAATTTCATGATGAGCAATCAAGTAGTTAAGGCTTGATATTGTAACAAACAAACTTACATTTGCATTTATAATATTAGTTAAGATTATACCACCCTGTGACATATAAAGTCTGAACAGTCTTCTGCACAAAATTAAAGAGAAATATTTAGATCACTCTTTCATTAATAATATGGTCCTAAAATCATAAGCAATGGCCTATCATATACAATTCGATTCTATACCTGACATAATAATGTCGTATGAAATGTTTGAAATTAGAATTGCAAATAATTAGATCATTAACGATATTATTTCAAAAGTCATGTTTAAATTTGATATAGTTTGAGAGATTTGTATATTACTAGCGGTCAAGTTTGATAGTTATTAAGGTTTTACTGTGTAGAACTATATAATAATATTTAATTTAGATTTCGATCTATACAGGTTACTTTATTTATCTTTTTCAAACAAATTATTATTTACTATACTCTTTAATTGACAATATTCCTAAGCTTGCTACTCTGTTTTCTTTTTCTTTATTATATATAAATACGTAAATATATTATAATATAAATAGTATATATAATTCCAATCCGCCCAAAGATTGCCTTTAAGCTATTGCTGATATAAGTTATTATATATTGATATATGTAAGTTACGATGAATAACACTACATCAGCCGAACAGTGCCCAAATATTACGAACTGGATTCGACTGTATGTGTCAAATGCATAGTTGTGTGCGTGTAGTATTTTTTCATTATTTTAATGTATTTCTAATGCATATTTTATATAAATATTCGGATTCGCCGCTACTCCTCCATGTAAACTTTAACTGTGCCAAATATTATACTCCTCCGTCCGCGCAATTTTCGTAATAAGAGGTACAAAATTTTTGCTTCACGTATTAATATATAGTTTATTGTTATATGTTCTGAAGTTCCGAGCACTTAAAGCGAATGTCTTAGTTTTTCTTCTCGCGATATTCTCTCTCTCTGAGATATACTCAACAACCACAGGCATTATGAGAACTCCACTTCAAATTACTTATTTTTGGAATTTAATGACATGATGTTCTTTGGTCTACTCGATGTAAATTTTGCAGTTATTGCAAGTAGGCAAAAATGCAGACATTTAGTTAAAACTCCACCGCAGAAAGTATAAAATACAAAAAGAAATCTGCTCGAAGAACGACAGTTTTTGGTAAATATAAAATATTTATTCAAATTTGAATTTCGTATGTATATTGCAACAGTTTAGTGAGGGATGGCTCTTGAAAATTTTAGGACAATGTTTTTAGGGTAAACTTTTGTTTGAGAAAAATGAGCTTACATTTTTCGGTACGGATACAAAATTTATATTTTTCGCTCTTGTTCGAAACAAGAGTAAGTACGTGGCCGTTTTTAAATGAATGGTTGCTTTTTTATTAGAGAAATGCTTTATTTCTTGGGTATGTTTTCAAAATTTATTTTACAGCGTGTTACAGAAAGGTGTGGTCATATTTAAGCATCACATAATATAGCCCCAGTACAACAGAAAACCGCAACAACCAAATCCATATACATTATTTTCACTAAGATACAGCATATTCTTTTTATCGACTTATCAATATTACATATTGTAGTCGATATTTAAACAACACAAATAGCTGACTCGAGGGATCTCCTTGATCCCGAAAGTGACCATGCGCTATTTGGACAGTGATATAATGCGTTTGTTTCGATGTTTAAGTAAATAAAAACTAAATAACTGCCATGACAGTTTATTTATGACGGCCTTTAAATATGACCACACCAATTTGGTTGGTCCTGTTGTGATTTAGTTTGCCCCTGGATCTTGGCGCACTTTTTTAATATAAGCTGGTTGTATTGCAAATAGGTGCTTCACATAACCTACATGTATTGATTATGTCTATTAGTAATCTACATGTATTTTTTTTACCGTCGGTGATTTTCAACTCTTTGAATATTGGTCCAAGCGTTTATATTTTAACACATTCCCAGACAGTACGTCGAGGGACGTGAATTATGACCCTCATAATATGGCACTATCGCTGTAGGCGGCGATTTAAAATACACTAAAAGTAAAACTCCGTCCACAGCCGTCTATTTTCCATAGCATTTATAGAAAGGATATGCTGTTACTCATGCTGTTTTAGGTTAAAATACATACCGCTACAGCCACAGCAATCACTCCTGCCGAAACACAGGGTTTAGAATTGACTTGGTATAAATGTCCGCCTACAGGCGGTTACGTCTCTGACCATTACTGCTGCAACACATACTTTTAAAACCGTGTAATGTGGCAATACGTTCTCAGACGTGATGTCACTTTGTATGGATAGTTTGTGTGCCATATCACAAATTATTGAGAAAGGTTTTGTGTCCTTGAAAGTGTTATGCAAAACGTCTCCATGCTTGCTGCTTGCTGCGTATAGAGTTAATCATTGCAATTTTAAATAAAATTTGCTGTATCGTTTTAAGAAATGGATTTGTTTAATATACGTTATCTCTTAAGGAGCAATTACTCTCTAATATCTAGGCTGCCGATCTAGTGGTTCCGGGATTCAGATGAAAGGCTTGGCGGTAATATAATATTACGAGAAATTTATTAATTCCGGTAATGTATCCGATAATCTTATCTTGTGTGGGAGCCAGTCAGTACAGTCCAGCGACACTTCGACCCAGTGGGATCTTTTGTGTCGACTTCCCTAATAACGACTGCCATAGATGTTCATGGCAGCCGGCAGAGGCACGGAGCAGGCGACAATTGTCAATCAATACGCACCAATAGTCCCAGCACAATATTACTAAGTAATCCCTTACCTTTAACACCCCAAATTCCCTTTTGGCAATATTTAGGACGCATGAAAAATTCCATTCCGATTTTAAAAAGAGTTCCTCGAGGTGCGAGACCTTCAGTGGCTCAAAAATTGGCTCACTGCATAGGTCTTGTCGTTCGAGAGAACTCTAAAACAGCTTGGGAACAATTACTTACCTTTCCTTATAGGATTCTACATGTTAAAAAAGTTGAGAATACACAAAAATCATTAACAGCACAAATTAAAGATAATTGCAGTTTTAGTTATAACTATTTAGAACCAAAAGACACCACCTCCTACAATAGCAAATCATTGTACCAATATGTAGAATCCAAATTAAGGGAAGGTGACATTAGAGGTGCATCTAGGTTATTGTTCAGTAGCGATGTGGTGGCGCCTTACTCTGCAGAAACACTTGCGGGTCTGCAGAGCAAGCATCCAGCGCCCACTGATGGTCTCTCCTTCCCAGACGCACCTGATGCTGACATGGATTGTCTCAAGGTGACAGCCAAGGACGTATTTACAGCCGTTTGCTCCTTTCGAAGTGGATCTGCTGGTGGCCTCGACGGCTTGGCACCGCAACATTTAAAAGATCTTTTGTGTTACAGCGCCGGGGAAGCTGGTGATGCACTTTTGAAGGAGCTGACGGCTTTAATCAACTTAATGCTCTCCGGCGGTGTGGTGGATGACATCATCGATATTTTGTACGGGGCAAATTTATGCGCCCTACGTAAGAAAGATGGTGGCATTCGTCCCATTGCCGTGGGGTGTACCTATCGTCGTTTGGCAGCCAAGCTATGTTGCAAATACTACAGTGCCCCCCTCGCAGAGAAATTTCAACCAGTCCAGCTTGGTTTTGGTTCGAAGGGGGGCTGTGAGGCTGCCATCCACGCTCTCTCCACGTACCTTGGCTGTGGCGAAGGTGAGGTCATCTTAAAGGTTGACTTGAAGAACGCCTTCAATTCTGTGAATAGGGACACCTTGCTGACGCAAGCTAAATTAGAAACACCCAAAATTTTCAATTTTTTGTGGCAGTGTTATAGACACCCATCTAAATTAATTTATAGAGACAACCATTTAGAATCTGCAGTTGGGTGTCAACAAGGTGACCCTCTTGGACCAGTCATTTTTAGTTTAGCCATTCACCCAATTATTGAAAAATTAAATTCTAAATTTAACATCTGGTACCTGGATGATGGGACCCTAGGAGGCGACATGGAAACGGTTTTACAAGACTTGAAACTTTTAAAAAATAAATTTAATTCAATTGGTTTAGAACTAAATTCCAATAAATGTGAAATTTTTATTAACGATAAAGTTGATAAATCTTTGGCTTTATCAAAATTCAATTCTTTGGCTTCAAACATAAAAATTATTGAAAAAGTTTCTTTTCGCCTTCTCGGGTCTCCCGTATTGGAGGAGGGATTCGAGTCTTTCATAGATGAGAAGATCCAAAATTTTTGTGAAATTTCAGACCGACTACTCAAAATTAATATTCATTCGGCTTATACAATCATTCGTTATTGCCTCTTCGTTCCTAAATTCACACATGCCCTCCGATCCTCTCAATTTTGGAAGCATTTAATACTTTTGGATAAAATTGACAATACTATTCGGCATACACTTAGCAAAATTTTAAATTTGGCCATGAACGACCGTGTGTGGCTCCAGGCAACCCTACCAGTTCGCTTGGGTGGCCTCGGCGTTCGCAAAATTAGTGATGTCAGTTTACCGGCGTTCCTGTCTTCGGTCCACTGCACTGAAGAATTGACCAGGAAAATTTTAGCTCCCACACTGGTTAATTCGGAAGTGTCGTGCAAGTCCGATGCAGTGAACGCTTGGAAAATGATCTGTCCAAGCTCTGATTTGCCATCCGATCTATTCTCTCAGAGTCGGTGGGACGGGCCGCTCTGCAACATGGTGAGAGAACATCTCATGAACACATCTCCTAATGTTGCTGAGCGTGCCCGTTTATTGGCTGTGGGGGAATGGGAATCGGGTCTTTGGCTTCAAGCACTCCCATCGTCCAACATAGGCACTATGTTGGATGACACAACGTTCCGCATCGCTTCTTGCCTTCGTTTAGGTGCTCCATGTGTTTCTCCGCATCGATGTCACTGTGGTGAAGCCGTCGATGGCCTTGGCCACCATGGCCTATCATGTAGCAGGAGTGCCGGTCGTTTTTCGCGGCACGCCAACCTTAATGACATTATCCGTCGTGCTCTTGTCACCGCCGGCGTGCCAGCTCATCTTGAACCTAATGGTTTGGCGCGTGACGATGGAAAGAGACCGGACGGTATGTCATTGATGCCTTGGAAGATGGGTAGGCCCTTGGTGTGGGACGCAACGTGTGTAGACACCCTTGCGCCATCACATCTTCCCAGTACGGCGGGTTGTGCTGGTGCTGCTGCTGCATCCGCGGAGACTCTCAAGCGGCGCAAATACAAAAACCTGGCAGGGGATTATGTTTTTGAGCCGTTTGGGGTCGAAACGCTAGGGTCATGGGGTCCCAGTGCTCGTGCTCTTTATAGAGACATAGCGAAAAGGTTAATCGACGCTTCCCGTGACCAGAGGGCTGGCCTTTATTTCGCGGAAAGGATAAGCATTGCCATTCAACGTGGCAATGCTGCCAGTCTTCTGGGCACACTACCAGTTGACTGTGATGCGGAGGAATTCTATGACGCCTATTAGAGGGTTTTAGTTTTCTTTTTTATTTCTCTGTTTCATAATATTTTAGGTATAAGTTAGTTTTAAAGAATTGTTTATATTATGTATACGCACATAATTTCGAAAAGTTATATAACTGCCGAAAGTCAGAGGTGCGCGACGTGGGTTCGAACCCGAGACCCTCTGCATTGCAGTATGTTGGTCTCCCCACTGAGCTATCGCTGCTCTTAGTGTATCCGATAAACTTCAATATGCTTTCCTTCTTGGGCATTAACATAGCTGCTAGAATGTTGGTGTGATAAAAGTACCAATAATTACCGATTCAATTATACATTATATGCCTTTGTGAAAACTGCGTGATATCACTATAGCTACATATTGTAAAACAAAGTCCTCCGCCGCATCTGTCTGTCTGTTCGGGATAAACTCAAAAACTACTAAACGGATTTTCATGCGGTTTTCACTAATAGACAGAGTGATTCATGAACAAGGTTTACGTGTATAATTCGTTAAGGATTTGTGAAAATTATTAAAACAATACTACCTGTACTAAGCCGGGGCAGGTCGCTGGAAGGCTATAATCACTAATTACGATCCTTGCCATGTAAAACTTCGATACATTTTTATCATTTGTTAGGTCCCTGCTTTGCAGTAATGAATGAAGTACAAATAGTTTGGTTTTTGTTTTGTAATTGGTTCACTACAATTCGGAAGAAATTAATTGCGTGTTCTGATTATGATTAACTTGCCCCGGGATTAAACGAGTGTTGAAATCGGTGTTACACATGGTTACTACTGGTTACATTTGCATTAGATCACAGGATATTAAATGACAAATACTAACACTTATGTTTTTTTTTATATATGAATAAATTTTTTTTTGTAATATTACACCTTGTTTAAGCTGGAATTTGCATTGTTGTTACATTCAGTCGTATTTTAATCAAGAAGAATGTGCAATGAAGACAACTCGTGATTATGGACAGTTCCGTTAAGCTTTCTTTTGAGTCTTATTCTGAATTCTGGTTTAGTGGAATTCGATAATTTACTTACTACATTTTATTTAAACAATTAGATTAAACTACGGACTATAATCACGTCTTGTCTTGATTATTTATGTACATGTAAGTGGATGCTCCTATTTACCATACTGCTGCTTTAGAGGCTACCATCAATTTTTATCAAATGCTTGAGTATGTTGAGTAATAGTTCATGGAGAAATAGTTGCAGCACCTTACAAAATTACGTGTAACTTTGACATTCATAAGTGTTACCTTGTAACCTAATTTGAATAAATTTATTTTGATTTGATTTTGATTTTACACAGGTGATTGACAGGTGTCGCCTCCTTTTGTGAGGAAGTAATTTCCATCAAGGAGGCGGTGGAGTGGGAGAGGGAGCGCTTAAACCCTCTCCCCAACCGCAGAACCGGGTGCCGGAGGGCGCGAGATGACCTCACGCCACCCTGAGGTTTGACCTGGGGGTGGTGGGCTGCGTGGGCCTGCTCGCCACCCGATCAGTACCAGGTCCGAGAGGCGGCGTGCGTGTTCCCACGTGCACCTCTGTCGTCTTTGTCCCCTCCAGGGGGACGGTGGAAGAAGTATTTTTGTGCAGTGGCCTGCCGTTTCACACGGCGTGCCGAAACCAAGACGGGGTCGCGATTGCATGTGAAAGCGATTCGCACGGCCTCGCCGTCTATGGTTATGCCAAAGAACACCGTGGTATGTTTAGTCGGTATTACCGGGGTACCTTTTCCCCGGTGAGCCCGACATAACCTCTCCGTCGCCCCGCGGAGAGGTATGGTCAAAGCATACAACCAAGTAAAAAAAAAAAATGTTTACACAGGTGATACCTAATATGTAGATAGAAGTACCGGTGGGATTGGTCTTATAAAAATTACATCGAATGAACTTTAGTATGGACAGCTAACATTTGAACAACATAATCTGAAATCTAAAGCTACCTAAAATTCACTAAAATATTATATTTTATAATTATAACCACTAATGATGGAAACATTTATTGCGATATTTAGAAGCTAGAAATACATAGTTCGGTTCAATATTTCTTTATTTCTTATTAAAGACAATTACATGTCGCTTACATAAGAAAATACAAACAAATGCATTACACTAATTAGTCCGTTAACATAATACATATATGTAGGTATCAAAACAAAAACACAGAACAAAAGATAATATTATAACTATGTGATAGGTACCCACTTCTATGAATAATTTGTGCGGTGGTCCAAGTTAAACGCTTAGAATGTTTTAAAAGAAAACAAATACAAACATACTATAAAAATTAAGCTAAAATGGAATGGTCGTCATTAATTAGTTCAAGAAGCCTTCTTTTGAAGACACTTAACGAGTCTGCTTTCTTAATATTATCGGGAATTTTGTTATACAGTTGTGCTCCCGCAAATGTTATGATATTTTGGCCATAGTTAGTTCTTGCTTTGGGTAATACAAGATTATTAGCGCGGCGTGATGAATACTTGTTTGTTTTACTTTGGGCCTTCGTGGTGAGTGTGATGTGTGTGTGTATCATGTTGTGCATTATTTTGTAGATGAGTACGCATGTGGAAAATGTATATAATTGGTTAAGGTTTAAGAGTTTGGTTTCTTTATATATTGTTTTAGATGGCGTCAAGAAATCGTAATGGTATAGAATTTTTCATAGTTACCTTGAGTGAAGTTTAGATTAGGTACTGTTATATTTACTGCCTCCGTGGCGCAGCGGTAGTGAACGTGACTGCTGTGCATGAGGTCTCGGGTTCGAATCCCGGGTCGAGTCAACAAAAAGTTATTAAGTTTTTCTGTTAAGAAACCTCAATACGAGCCTGGAGTTAGGAAGTTGGCGGTGTTAGACACCCCCGTGCCTCGGAAAGCACGTAAAGCCGTTGGTCCTGCGCCTGATCTCTCTCCGGTCGTGTCGGATTATCCGTCCCATCGGATCATGAGAGTTACGGAACAGAGTGTGTACTTGTGTTTGCGCACACACTTGTGCACTATAATATCTCCTGCGCAGATGGCCAGTCTCCGATAAGATTGGCCGCCATGACCGATATTCGGTCTGGAGGACATTATTATATTTATTATTCAAACTCTTGATCGCCTTGCCATGGCCAGTGCGACTAGTGTTGTGGGCTGCCATCTCATAGACTATTTACTCTCAGAGATTATTATTATTATTGTCTGCGCGGATGCAGTGGTTTAAGTGGTCGCCTCGCCACTGCGCTGAGTGTTGTGGGTTCGAATCCCACATGGGACTAACATTCGTGTGATCCACAAATGGTTGTTCCCGTCTGCATGTACTTTGTGTCCGTTATTTAAATAATATTCTATATTCTATCACATACACACAACACCATTTAGCCCAAACTAAGCAGAGCTTGTAATATGGGTACTAGACAAAGGATAAACATACATATATACTTTTTCTTTTTGTAAATACATACATATTATATATAGAAACACTCAGACCAAGACAAACATACATGTTCAAGCACACAAATGTTTGACTTGTGTGGGAATCGAACCCGCGATCAGGCGTGGCAGTCGGTTACACTAACCACTACGCCATCGAGGTCGTCGTTTTAAAGTCGCCCGCGATACCGTAATTATAGCTAGAGTGGGAGATATCTTTAAAAACATAAAATTATTCCTTCACGGGACAATCATTTTTGATCGACATGAGGCCAGAGACTGTATCTTAGCTAGAAAGAATAGCTAGAATACTTATAATTTAATTATTAACTAGTAATTAGCTAGCTGTATCAAAGCCATTATTTCATGCTACAAGTAATTGTTACTCTGCCAAAAGTGCTAAACGCCCATTACAGTATGTATTTAGACAAACCAATATTATTCTTTACAATTAAATATTTGATAATAAAATCAAATAATTAATAATAACACCTTTTTGGTACATGTCGAATACAAAAACTGACCCAAAATCAACAAAACACATTAATTTGACCTCAAGCTCCAAAACTAAAACATTAAATTATAATCTTCGTTCGGTTATTCAATGCAAAACTTCTTATTGTACGTAACCGACTTTTATACACGTGTCTTTACAATACAAGTTGACCTTACGGGTGGGTAACACAATCTCATAATAATGATTTATTGATCCAATTCTGGCTTTTTATGTACAATAAAGTATTGGATATCCATTTCTTATCCTCCTAATAATACGATACTTCTTATATTGTGATATGTGAATGGAAGTCGATTTAAGGATACAGTTAACTTCGCCTTTACTATTTTTTATTTCAGCATGAAAATATATACTAAAGTAGTAAAAAATGTATTTTAAATTAAATCTGATAAAATGGATTCATAAGTAAGATTATCTAGAATAATATCAGCCCTGTATTAAACTATCCCACTGCTGAACAAGGGCATCTACTCAGTGTGAGAAGGGTTAAAAAATACGACGCAGAAGAGAGTTTTGGCAGACGGAAGGTGATCTGCCTTACCTAAAGACCAATTTTACCAGCGAGATATTTAACCAGAACTTTCGTTATATAATTATTTAGTAAATTAAAATAGCTATATCCATTACCAAGTACAGTAATTACCCTAATTAAAAACATTTTAAACAAAATAGCTTTCACAATAATAAATTACATAAGAATATTTAAGTTAACATTAATACAATTATAAATATGTCAAAAATAGAGTAAATAGAAAAGTAGAAAATAGAATTCTGATCTAGTTTAATAAACATCCAATGTGAACTGATAAACATTTGACGATTACTTTAATTTAGGAGAATATAATTTTTTAAATAAGTATAAGACACTGAGACCAGATAGGAACTATGGTTTTAATTTGACGGCCATGGTCGTACGGCTGATGATCTTCCAGCGTACCTCACACACGCTGCATGGAGGCTACGGAGGGCGGGGAGAGGCTCTGGCCGTTTAGCCTCGATATCGCTAAGGCATTTGACAGGGTCTGGCATAGGGCTCTTCTATCAAAGCTACCATCTCATAGAATCCCCGAGGGACTCTGCAAATGGATTGCCAATTTTCTGAATGGTCGAAGCATTATAGTCGTCATTGATGGCTGTAGCTCCGAAACGAAAATCATTAACGCTGGTGTTACGCAAGGCTCGGTGCTCTACCCACGCTGCTCATCCTGCATATCAATGAGTTGTTGTCAATCGAGAACATACTTTGTTATCTGGATGACAGCACGGGTGATGCGCATTATACCAGCTATCAGAATGTCCCTCGGAGCGTGATACGGCAAAGACGAACACAATTTGTGTCTGAAGTCGAGGCCTCTCTTGGGCGGGCCTCCGAATGAGGGGAACAGAACTTAGTTCGATTCAACCCCTCAAAGACACAAGTGTGCGCGTTCACTGCCAAGCCTTTTGTCATAATGCCAAAGTTCCAGGAACTTGTAAAAGATGTCTCTGACCTCAAAGTCCAGTGCATACAAATACAAAAATCTAACTTGGAAATAGAGAAAGGTATGGATTTCATAAACCAGAGTTACGAAGAGTTTAAGAAAAAGATACAGGATTTAGAATATGAAAAAAAAGGAGAACTTCGAGAAAATTACTACCCTAGAAAATCAAGTTCGGGACATAAGATTGACATCCCGTTCTGCCACAATTGAACTCCGCAATGTTCCCCTTAAAGAACAGGAAAACCCCGCAGACCTTGCCGCAGTGGTATCTCACATCGGACAGGCTATACATGTTAATATAAAATCTTCAGACCTGAGAGACATCTACCGCTTGCCAGGGAAACCTGGCGTTACAAGACCCATTGTGGCTGAATTCACCTCCGTGTCCACCAGGAACGACTTCCTGTCGTCGGTCCGTCAATTTAACAAGGAAAAGCCAATAGACCAAAAACTAAACACGCAGACTATTGGTATTCCTGGGGCTAAGAAATCCATATATGCGGACGAACACCTTACCCCTGCCCTAAGGAAACTTCTCTTTGATGCTCGTCTATTTGCTCGGACTCATAATTACTCATGCTGGCACTCTCATGGGAGGATTTACATACGAACAGAAAAAGAATCCAAACCCATCCGTATTCAGTCACAGGAATGTTTAAATTTTTTAGGAAAGATATAATTTCAATAATCAGATGCTACATAAAATATCTTGTAATTTGTAACTTTTATGCATGCTTTATTCGAAGTATAATATTAATTTTAAACTCATTTATATTTTTTTGTATTAGATATAAGTTACAGGCTTTATGTCAACGTTATAGTCATATAATAGCATACATGTGTCCCGCATACAAATATAAACATACTCATATATTTCACTTTAACCCTAAAGCAATTGCACAGCAAACGTCTAATAACACACCTATCACACTACACACAATATACTCATTCTACTTACTATATACAATACACTTACTCCTACATAAATCATCGTGTTATCCGATACTTTGCCCCGTAATCATCGTGTTATTCGATACCTTGTTGCAAAAATGACAACTCTAGATAATAACTTATACACAACCATAACTAATTTGGATGACATGACCCTGTTTAATTCCCTAACTTGTACACCTGAAGACTGCATTAATCATATTCAAGAGACTGATGGTTCAATAAAAATTCTTACCCAAAATATTCGGAGTATCGGTCATAATATATCCGAATTTATATGTTTACTCAAAAGAATAGACATCCCTCCTGATATAATTGTTCTGACGGAATGTTGGCTCTCATGTAATTATTTTATACCGACACTCGACAACTACTCACACATTACAACAACAACACATTACAACCAAAACGACGGAATTGTCGTATACACTAAGAATGGCATATCATGCAACACGTATGAGCCTAATTTTCCAGAGGCAAATTGCCTGGTATCCACCATATTAAATAAAATTACCCTTATATCCATTTACAGGCCCCCCGCTTTCAAAAACACTAATACATTTATACAATCATTAAATAACCTCCTAGAGACAGTTAATAAAAACAAACATATACTGCTTGTTGGAGACATTAACATAGATATTAAAACAGACAATTCTGATTCTAATTCGCATAGTTACCTAAACGTCACGTCATCTCATGGACTCCTACCAGCTCATTACTTACCGACTAGGCTTAACAACTGTCTAGATCACGTCTTAGCCAAAACATCATTGTATTGTACTACCTTAGTTGTAAATAATGCACTTACTGATCATGACAGCATACTCTTATCGCTCGAAACTATGCAGCGCAATTATATCCGAAGGTGTCCTGATTCGTTTACTAAGATAGATTACGATGGAGTATCTGTCGCCTTGAACAACACAGACTTCCAACCAGTATTTAATGCAAATGACGCTAACTATGCCGCTGATATATTTGTTACTAACCTAACCAGCATTATTCAAAATCATTCTCGTTTAATTAAACTTTCACGTTCTAAGACCCCTCTAAAGCCTTGGGTAACCCCTGGTATCCTTCGCTGCCTTAGAAACCGGGACCGATTGCATATCAAACTCAAAATAACACCAAATAATGAAATTCTTGGCATCACGTATCGTCGGTACCGAAATTTTTGTGTATCCCTTCTTAGAAAGCTTAAGTTACAATATGAACGTAATGAACTTAAAAAAGCGGGCTTGACAAATATTAAAAAAACTTGGGATGTAATAAACTCAATAACAAACTTAAAAACTAAACCTAGAACAAATGAAGAACTCATCCAGTTAACACGCGCATCTAATTCCGCGATCGATTCCGTAAACGAATACTTTGTTAACATCGGTCAAAAAATTGTAGACAACATAAAGCAAACCCTAAACCCCTATATTAAACAGCCGATACCTGATACAATGCATAGTCCTGTGTCATCTTTAGTACTACTTGATACTGACCTAACAGAAGTAATCAGTATTATTGATTCTTTAAAAAACACTGGTTCAGTTGGAATAGATAAAATACCAGCTATTATAATTAAACAAAACAAAACTATCTTGGCAGGCCCTATTGTACACATCTGTAATCTCGCAATGTCCACTGGTACGTTTCCCGATATTCTAAAAAAATCCATCATTATACCCATACATAAGAGCGGTGATAAAAAACACATATGTAACTATAGACCAATTTCTATTCTGCCAACAATCTCAAAAATTTTGGAACGTATTCTCAACAAGCAGCTGACCCGGTACCTTGAAAGAAACAACCTCATCTCAGCAAATCAGTACGGGTTCCGTAAAGCAAAGTCCACCGCTGATGCAGTATTCCGGGTTACTGATACAATTATAAAAAAAATGGATGACAATCAAAAGTGCTTGGCTATATCCTTAGATATAGCCAAGGCGTTTGATACTGTGTCAATCCCGCTCTTAATAACTAAGCTGGAACGTTTGGGTATACGGGATAAACAACTAAAACTTTTCGAGGACTATCTTACTGGGAGAACTCAATGTGTAAGGGTCGGTGATCAGGTCAGTAGCTCTCTTTATGTCAATTATGGCGTTCCCCAGGGAAGCATACTTGGCCCGACTCTTTTCCTAGTTTATATAGACCAGTTATGTGGACTGTCTATCGAAAACACTCAGATAATTACCTTCGCTGATGACACGGTCTGTATATTCTGGGACAAGTGTTGGGACGACGTCTTCGTCAGGGCTCAGAAGGGATTTAACGAGATATCCCACTGGTTACATAAAAACCTTCTTAGTCTAAATGCCAGTAAGACAAAATTCTTAACCTTTTCGATACAAGACCGCACTCAACCACCTAAAGATAAATTCCATATTCAAGCTCACACCTGTCTGCTTCCACAAAGTCATGTCACATGTAGCTGTCCGTCCATTGAAAAAGTTAACGTTACCAAATACCTTGGGGTCCAAATAGATCACAATCTGTCCTTCGAGACGCATACAAAGACTTTGACAACGCGAATACGCAAATTAATAGCCATTTTTAAAAACCTGCGTCATGTATGCGAACCTAAACTAATTAAGCAAATATACCAAGCTCTCTGTGAATCTTTAATAACCTACTGCATTGACTCTTGGGGTGGCGCGTCAAAAACACACATTCTTGCAGTAGAAAGAGCCCAAAGAGCTATTTTGAAGGTAAGTCACTGTCGTCCTTATATGTACCCCACTGTAACTCTTTATCAGGAATGCAACGTGCTTACCGTAAGACAATTATTTATTTTCAGACTCCTCCTGCGATATCATGGTATGGTTGATGTAACTACAGTTGGTAAAGCTAAAACTAAGCGTCGTGACTACAAAGTCTTCAGTTCACACAAATTTAAAACCTTTTATACAAATAGATTCGCGTGTTTTCTGGGAGAATATCTGTACAACAAAGTAAACAAAATATTGGGAATACACAGGCTGAACTATCATAATCTTAGGAAATCACTTTATAAGTGGCTACACGCTTTAGATTACACTGCAACTGAAAACTTACTTGTTGTATTTAGTTAGTAAACACACACCCATAAATTAACACAAACACACACACACCCGCATATACCCATATAAATATCCACGTACGCATACTCACACTCACTCACTACCACGTGCACAACCACAGACACACATTACATTCTCTCAAACACAGACATGCGGACACATGCAACATTGAATATCCATTACAGATGTTATTCTTAAAGGTAGACCTTAGTAAAATCTATTTAATTTATACACTCGTTGATGTCGGACCAATGTTATTAGATATTTTGTCATTTGTTGCTTAGCTTTGTAGCAGGAAGAGACTCTGATGCTTATATTACAGGCTTTTAGCCTAGTTTAAGCATTGTTGTGTCAACCTGATTGTACCACTTTATACTCATGGATGTTAAGTACTCGTATGATATAAAAATTGTTAATTAAAACATAACTGTTATTGAACATCGTGATGTACCTTATAGAAAACATTGTTAGATGGGTTGCCAATAAAATTATTATTATTTTATTATTACTTACTCTGCCTATCTCTGAGAGTATTGGGATCATTGGCGTGGAATTTTTGAGTAAAGTCCATCTTGGAAGTTACTTGGAGGACAAAGCTAAATTAGTGAGAAAAAGGTGGGTGTACTGAACAGAGCGAGGCGATTCTTCACACCAGGTCAACCAGGTCAACGTTTTGTGATTAACAAAGGACCCAGCAGTGCGGCCAGACCTGTGTCCGGCCGCACGTGGGGTACTGCTCATATCTCTGGGCAGAGGTCTCCAAATACCAGCTTGATTCACTTGACTCCCTACAAAGTCTACAGTCTCACGGATAGATTCGAGTCGTTGGAGCAACGAAGATACTTTGGGAGTGCTCTGAAAACTATTTGATTTAGTACCAGCGACCCGTTTCTATTATCATACTACTCGACAACGAAGCAGGTTTTATCCATATCACCTGGAAGCGTTTAAATCTAAGACAGTACGCTTTCAGCGATCTTTTCTCCTACGTAAGAGCAAGCTCTGGAGTGAACTGCCTTCTTCGATGTTTCCTTCTTCAAACGAGGTTTAACTAGAGTTCTTTTTTCACGGTAGGCAGCGGCTTTGCTGTATCCTGACATTGCTGAAGTCTATGAGCAGCGGTTACTAGTTTCCATCAGGTGGACCGCCAGCTAGCCTGCTGCCAAAAAAATTTAAAAAAATTGCTGACAGTTCAAATTGCAGCTACATGGTTATTTCAGAAGATCAGATACCTAAATCGCCCAATCCTTCTCTTTCATCCTATATTTAATTTCTCCTCTATGGAGCCTGTTAGTGATTATAGGTTTTCAAAATTTCCACAGAATGAGACCATTTTCTGATAGAGTTATTTTATAGATTCGGCATGCCAAATCTTTGTTACATGTAACAAGGTTATTAGGCGATTCTCATTTATCTTTTAAGTTCCTCGGATATTGGATTAGAGCTTTTGTTAACTAATGTCTGTACAGATGAAGTCGTGGAGAAAAGCCACTATATATAAATTAAAGCAATTCCTTATCCTATACAACAGACCAAATTATTCTCAATATAAGATATAAAATCATAGTCATCTTCTAGGTTATTAACTCCACCATCTTTACATATGAAAATTTCGCTTACAATGAAGTGAGTTTATTATACTACGTTGCATTTCTATTATTATAATAGTGTACTTCTACCTCAAAGGAAGGTAACGGGAAATACTTTCCATAAAATTAATATCATCCTGAGCTATTATAATTGGCGGCTGGATTAAGCTAGTATTAAAATGTATTTCGTACTTGCAGAAAAAAATACATACCAAATATATTTTGGTTATCTTATATTCTACAGACACAAATAAAACAGTCTTATCTCTGGAACTATTTAATAAAACAAGATGAATTATTCAAAATATTTTTCATTTTCGTCAAATTGCTCCTCAGGGCAAACGAATTGGTGGCGCGAAAATGAACTGCTCTAACCTTGTTATTTTGTTAGGTTACATTTCAGGACAAATTATGACGTTAGCAGTTTAACTTAGAAAGGAAAAATCTTTGTTTTAGATATATTTCTTGGCTGGAGCATACCAGGCTTAAATCTGGTATTTTATTCACAGATAAATAACTTAAGTAAGTACTTGAGTAAGATTGCCAAACTCCTTTAGTACATAAGCATCAGTGGTAGTGAACACGACTGTTGTGCAGGATGACTCGGGTTCGAGTACCGGTTCTAGTAAATGGTCATTGGGTTATTCCGACAAGCAATTCTCAGAAGCGGCAGTCAACAGTCAGTTCCAGACACGATGCTGCTTTCAGGATCAGGTTTAAGATTTCAGGATCCACGTATTAGCGAACAAGCATAGGCTTGTCCGCTACTATGCATCCTGAAACTATAGCTGGCGGAATATAGGTGTAATACACCGTTTCCCGGGTATAAGCGTAAAGCTATGCGTATACGTGTTTGCAAAGATTTGTGCTAAAAACACTGAATACATGGTCTTCCACCAGCATTTCTTTAAAGTATATTATGTAGATGTATAGATCCCCTTTTTCCCAGCATGTTTGTTTTGGTTGTGGTGATAGTGAGCCTATTGCTATATATTGGGTACATTTCCATCTATTACACCCAATAAAACTCTGTTGGACTTGAAATTAAAACCTAGGGTCAACTGGTAGATAATGCCCTAGGCATTAGGTTTGCCATTGTACTATTTTATGCATAAAGTTTAAAAACAAATATGAAAATAAATAAAACACCAGAACTGACGAAAGCGAAAGGTCACACCGCAAGCCCTACGAGGCATTTTATTAAATTAAATTCAGAACATTACATTTTCAATTAAGGTACCCACTCGCTTTGAGCTAACGTAACTAAATACTCATGAAATATTCAGAAAGCACAGGTACCCACTTGCCTACCCAATATTAGCCAAGTACTATTCACCAGGTTGTAGAGGCCCGAGTACAAACAAAAGTTCTGGCCAAGTGGTCGACCTTACCGTCTCGAGTCCAAAACGCTCGGTCCATTTATGCGACATACGGTGTATTGAAAGCATTGCGATTGCCGCGTATTATTCTATAACATACTAGATATTCCCCGGGACTTTGCTCGCGTAAATGTAGGTTAGGTTTATTTTGGTAACATGACTTTTTCTGGATAAAAGTTACCATACGTCCTTTTCTGTTCCCTCGATATCGTGCATGCGAAATTTGAAAATTGCGCGGACAGAGGAGTATGAAATTTGGCACAGTTAAAGTTTCTATGGAGAAGGATTGGCGAATCCTAATAATTTTATAAAATATGCATTGGAAATACATTATATTAATGAAAAAACACTACACGTACACAACCATGAATTTGACACACGCCGTCGAATCGCGTTCGTAATATTTCGGCATTGTTCGATTGATGTTGTAGAATTCTTCGTAACTACGGTTACACACCTTAAGTACCTATTCCCAAAGCCTATTCCAATTTTGCAATATTGGCCATTTAATTCTAAAAGATTTTCTATACAAATAAGCGACTTATTAAAATAGAGTACCATATTTGGTTATAAATTTAAATCAATTAAAGTCGAATTTCGACCACTTGGCGACCGCTAGTTATATTAGTTAAGACTAATTATCACCAATGGTTTTGTATATGATTATTGCAGCCTTCTCGTGGCTCGTAACGTGATGTTATGTAGACTATGCTACTTAAGGATAAATAATATAACCCGCATTAAAAAAAATGAAAATCGGTCCTGTTAGTTTTGCGTTTATTTATTAAGTTATATTTTTGTAATATTAGTATATTTATAGAAGTACAGATAAAGCAATTGCCACGCTTTGGTTGTTGCGTTATGCGTAGCGTCAATCGCAACGTGAGATACGTGTCATCGTCAGCAAATATAGTGCGTTTGCCGCATGCGTTTTACGCGCCATATTACGCATAATAGAACCGAGCGTTTTGATGAAACGGTAAGTAATAAAATGTAGGTTATATTCTCCAATATCAATTTAACTTGTAGTCTGTTTCAAATAAGACGTCTCTTTTGACACTTCATAGCACGTAACTCTGCACATTTCATATAAATTGCTAAAATAAACAATGATTACAATTATGGTTCTAAAGACTATTAAAAATATCCCATAGTTTTAAAGAGTAGCCGTATTGCCAATCAAAATCTATTATTAGCCACATTTATTTCACCCTTATACTAAGTAATATTTTTTTTTTACTTGGGTGAATGCATTATTGCATTCCCTTCCGCGGGGGCGGGCGGAGGGTTATGTCGGACTCACCGGGGTAAAAGAAAGATGTTGAAACGATGTAAATGGACCTCCCAGAATACCGACTAAACCTACCATGGTGTTCCTCGACAAAACCGCTATTGACGGAGCCGCGCGAATCACTTGCACATGCGGTCGCGACACCGCCGCGGTTTCGGCCCGCCGTATGAAACGGCAGGCCACTACACGACAAGACTTAGCCTATAGGCACTACTCACTTAAAAGCCCTACTGTCTCCCTCCTAAAGGGGAGATGGACACAACACAGAGGCGCACGTGGAAACACGCACGCTGCCTCTCGGACCTGCTGCTGATCAGATGGCGGGCAGGCCCACGAAGCCCACCACCCCCAGGTCAAATCTCAGGGTGGCTGGAGATGATATCGTGCCTTCCGGCGTCGGCTCTGTGGTTGGGGAGAGTGTTCAAGCGCACCATCTCCCGCTCCGCCGCCTCCTTCATGGAAATCACTCCGGACCATAGACTGAACTACGGCCGGGAGTGAGAGGGCAACCAATCCAACTGCCGTGATCAACTCACAGCGCTGCGATGCCCAGGTGGGGCAAACCGCCAAAGTGTGCAGCGCCGTGTACTCAACAACGTTGCGGCAGTCGCCGCACAGTAGTGACAACCGGGCGTCTCTTGCCGGCGTATACGACACAGGAACTGGCCAAAACAACTGTGGCCAGTCATTACCTGTGTAAGCCCGAAGGTGAGGGCGCCATGCCGCCTCTCCAACCACTCCTCAAACACGGGACTTATCGCCACGATCGTGGCGTGTCCGACCCTTATACCTACTAAGTATGGAGTAAGTATGTGATACCAGGAGTTAATTAAGGATAAGTTGAGTTTTTTTTTACAAGTAAACACAATATAATATGTACATTTATTTATGGACAACCAACAAAGCATTCACTAATTAAAACATCGTGATAAAACACAAATGCGGATACATAGTATAGTGCTGCCTTACTTACAGGTTGCCACGGCATGCATTAACAAAAAATAATTATTATACAGGGTGATTTTGAAATCGTGTAATTCCTTTTAACCACGCATTCTACTGGTGATATAGAATAAACCTGACCGTATACACTAGCGATATGCACAATGGTATTCGAATTAATTTTGAATGTATTGATCACTCTATACTTAAATACGGGCACTGCTTAAGGACGCAGTTTCCTTCCTTTGCATGATGAAGACACCATGCAAAGTAGGCATCGCGTTGTGCACAATTGTATTCGAATATTACTCCAATACATTACTAGTATACGCACTTATCTAGCATAGATTCTTTGTCGCCACCCATATTGCTACCAATTGACCTTAATTGGCGCGCTAACTTTTTGGTATAATCGCATATAAGCGGGATTGTTAAAATGAAATACGCATTGAAGGATTTTTAAATGCCAAAAATACAACCAGTATTCAAATGCAACAACACAGTCTTATCTAAACCTCTTGGTAGATTTGTGTATTAAATTCTTTATTTTCGTTTCGTTTATGTGGAGAATTATAGAAAATCACTATTTTAAACCGCAGCAACGACTATCAGCAGCCTATACATAGCAATGATCGCTCGTGGCTAAAATAAGGAAAGAGAAAGGTAGACCTGTGAGCCACCGGTCCTCTTACTTACTGAGTGAAACGCAGTAAGTGTTACTACTTGCCTGTAATAGGGGGGCACTCCTTGGGCGAGTCGGTTAGTTTGTACCGATGTATGCCAAATGGCCGCGGCGCTTCCCATTAAATTCATTGCATGCTTAAAAGTTCTCCAAACTGCTCTTAAGAGTCAGAAACCATCCAAAAGGCACTATACCATTATAATAGCGTATGGTCTCTTTTATAGGTCTTGGCCTATATCCAGCTATGAAAGAGTTTGTTAATAACACTAACATTTTACATTCGCTCACCGCGTGGTAAACGACCACCTGTGCGCGTTTCATTTCGATTATTTCCATTCCGAAGATTAGTTTGTATATTGAGACAGATAGACAAATAAAACTTTTAAATATTAGTTTTGGTTCTGTAGCGTTCAAATAAAATGCAATTTAATGAAATTTCACAAGGAAATCGACCAAATCATAGACTTAAGAACACTGTGTATACACATACTTAATAAGTATAATGTTAGACAACGGGTCATAAAGTATTTAAAAGGTAATAAATACCTATTGATTGCCCGACGTTTCGACCGACTTGCATCGATCGTGGTCACGGGTTGACTGATGTGAGCTCAGCGGCGCCTATATTCGCACTGTCGGTATTTCGACACACAACACTAACAAGTTGTTGTCAAAAGATTATAACTTTCGGTACACAGTTCTTTAATCAAGTTCACATGGCTGTAATCAGAGCGGCGTTCCAACCAATCTTTTACCTACCTAGTATCTCCATTTACGATTTCTTTTATTTTCTTTATTTTTTTTCTGATTAAGAATGGCGAGACTCGCTAAATGTAGCCGCTGTCTCCTTTGTTGAACAGACATCTTTTGGCTCGAACGGTTCGGTGAATATTGAACGTCGCGCATCGCTCGATAGATAAATGCTGAATGTGTAGAAGAAAGATCATGCCTTGATTTTTACTCGACGTGTTTGCTCGATCGAGGAATACCGTAAGTGAGTATGGAGCTTAACGCGTTGCAAACGCGACGTTATCGCAAACAAATTACCTATTCACACGCTGATAAATTTGAAGTATGTAGACGGTGACATTATCGCGCGCTGTTGACGCGCTACTAGGGCGGCGTTACATCGATACAAAGTGATGCGCTGACACAGCATGTCTGTTTAACTGCAAACACACACATACAGCTCGATGTTGATCGGTCACACAGCACACTCACGTTTCCAGCGCGATACACGCTTGTAAATGTATGTGGCTCGTTCGCGCGTGTGCTACGCACGTTTTACTTTGTAAGGAGAGTTGCTCACGCGAGTCTGTAGCACGTTTCTCGTTTGCAGCGATGTAATCGCAAGCTGCCTTTTTCAAGTTTAGCAGCGCTGACAACGCTTTATAGTGCTACGCATCGAATGCGCCTGAAAATACGTGGTGTGTAACAGCTCTAAAAGTTTAGTATGGTAAATTATTTTACTATAGCATCTTGTAATCAACACACAGCTCATTATCAAACTCTGCTATATAACTATGCTATGTCAGGAATGCTCTGTTACACAACTCCTGCCTTTTTTTTTTTTTTTTTTAACGTGGGGGAATGCAATGACGCATATCCCTCCGCGGGGGCGGGCGGAGGGATTATGTCGGACTCGCCGGGGTAAAAGAAAGATGTTAAAAGACAATGTACCTCCCGGAATACCGACTAAACCTACCACGGTGTTCCTCGACAAAACCACTATCGACGGGGCCGCGCGAATCGCTTTCGCATGCGGTCGCGACCCCGCCAAGGTTACGGCCCGCCGTATGAAACGGCAGGCCACTACACAAAAGACCTACCCAAAGGTACTTACTTCATGAAAAACCCTACTGTATCTCGACACAGAGGCGCGCGTGGGAACACGCACGCCGCCTCTCGGACCTGGTGCTGAACGGATGGCGGGCAGGCCCACAAAGCCCGCCACCCCCAGGTCAAACCTCAGGGTGGCTGGAGGTCATCGCGCGCCCTCCGGCGCCCGGCTCTGCGGTTGGGGAGAGGGTTCAAACGCTCCCTCTCCCACTCCGCCGCCTCCTTGACACAACTCCTGCCTGAACTAGAATCTGCAAATTAATTCGACCTCTGACGTGAATTTTAATCTCATCTAACAGTTGAGACAAGTCTGAGTTATTTATTTTTTTTTTTTTTTGCTCGTCAAAATGACCACACTCCGCCTGATGGTAAGCAGTCGTGTGGTCTAAGAGCAGTGGCCTCCACATCGTCCTCATAGCAGCCGAGGCGATGTTGAGGTCTCTACTTTGACGGCCTGAGAAGGTGCTTTTTCACGCCCCGCTTAAAGGACCCAGGATTGAAGGAAGAAGGAAACAGGTGCCTTGGCAGAGAATTCCATGCCTTGATCGTTCGGCAGAGGTATGAGGACCCAAACTTGTTGGTACGCACTCTAGTCGACTCCACCGTGTAAGGAGGGCATCTGAGCCCAGCACGCGTTGTTCTGGATAGGAAAGGGGAGGGCGGGATAAGGTGGAATAACTCTTCAAAGCTCTCCCCGTGGTATATTCTGTAGAAACATGCCAAAGAGGCAATATCCCTACGGAGTTGCAGAGGTTCCAGTGAACTCGTGACCTCTGGATCTCCGATGATACGGACAGCCCGCCGCTGTAACCTTTCAAGAGCGTCTAGCAAGTACTGCGCGGAGCCATCCCAAAGATGAGAACAGTACTCCACGCAAGGGCGTACTTGTGCCTTATACAATAGGCACAGCTGCCCAGGCGCGAAGAACCGCCTCACCCTGTTCAGAACTCCGAGTTTTCGCGAAGCTTGCCTAATGACGCTCTCGATGTAGGTTTTGGGATTAAGGGAGCGCCAAAGATCCATACCTAAGATTGAGAGGCTGTCACGTATCACCAGTGGAGTGTTCTTCAGAGAAGGGAGGGGAAGGAACGGAGACTTTTTTGTTGAGAACGCGCATGCCTGGGTCTTCTTGGCGTTGAACTGGACCAAGTTCTTGGCACCCCATTCAGAGATGCGGTTCAAGGTCTGGTCAAGTTCAACGACAAGATCCTGCCTTTTCCCCACAACCTCAGCCTGTTTGGCTCCAGGACGTCCGAGATATCGCCCATGCACGGTACTGTCGTCCGCATAACAATGTATGTTGCCGAGATTCAACATATCATTGATATGCAGAAGAAAGAGCGTAGGGGATAAGACGGAGCCCTGAGGCACTCCTGCATTGACCTGCATAAATTTGGAAGCGCGACCGTCGCAAAGGACCCGAATACGACGCTTCTGCAGGAAATTTGCAATCCAGGTGCACAGTTGAGGGGGCAAGCCATAGGCCGGAAGCTTGGAAAGAAGAGACCGGTGCCAGACTCTATCGAAAGCTTTGGCTATGTCTAGGCTGACAGCCAAAGACTTGCCGTGCTTGTCCATAGCCTCACCCCAGAGGTGCGTGACGAACGCTAAAAGATCACCCGTTGATCGTTTAGCCCGAAAGCCGTATTGGCGATCATTGATCAACGAGTGATCCTCCAGGTAGCGGACAATTTGGGTGTTAATAATCCGCTCGAACACCTTGGAGAGCACTGAGGTGATAGCTATGGGTCGATAGTTGCCTGGCTCGGAACGGTCCCTCTTTTTGGGAATCGGTTGAACGTTCGCCTCCTTCCAAACCTCAGGCACAATGCCTGCGGCGTAAGACGTCCGGTATAGGCGCGTAAGTGTGGGAGACAACTCCGCTGCACATTTTTTGAGGACCACAGCTGGGATGCCGTCAGGTCCACTGGCTTTCCGAACATCGAGAGACTGCAGTATCGCACGAACGTCACGTTGCCTGATACGTATATCAGGCATGGTGTAGCCGCAGTTGGCAATGTTAGGCGGCTGCGAACCGCAGTCATCGATTCGGGAGTTGGCCGCAAAGAGATTTGCAAGCAGATCTGCTTTCTCTTGCGGCCGATGAGCCAGTGATCTATTCGGATATCTCAGAGGGGGCAGCAAGGTCTGGCAGAAGTTGGACTGCACGGCTTTGGCCAGGCGCCAATAGCTACGACTGCCCGTAGGATGGGCCATGAGCTCCTGGCCGAACCGTGCGACGCGCTTGGCATCCGCTCTTAAGTATGCCCTCTTGCAGACCTTTGCTTTCAGCTGTGGCACAAACCAGACAGTGGTCTGAGGTGCCCAGAAGAGCACTAATCGACACACTGTACCGGTTCGGGTTACTTGTCAGCAGCAGATCGAGCAGAGAGGGCGCCTGACCTGCAATGTCCGGTATCCGGGTGGGCTGGAGTACCAGTTGAGACAGGTCATGCGTGAGAGCGAACGCATGGACAATTCGTCCCGCGTGGTCTGTTTTGGGAGAACCCAACCAGGTCTCATGGTGGGCATTAAAATCTCCCAAGAACACCAACTCAGCATTCGGAAACTGCTCCTGCGCGTCGTCTGCCACCTGACTCAGGTAATCAAAGAGTCGAGTTGTCTCAGCGTCTCCTGAATGGGATCGGTAGAGGCACATGTAGATTTGGCTGAAAGAGCCATGATCTACGTGTACCCAAAGGACAGAGAAGGAAGGGACCTCTAGGCAGTGTAGACGGCGACAACAAATATCCGTCCTAACAAACAAGCATACCCCGGCTTTCGCGAGGAAACACTCCTCTAACACGTAGCCGGGATATTGCAGGTAGGTCGTGTCTGCAGGACGGCGTATTTGTGTCTCCGTTAGAAAAAGCATTGCCGGCCGAGCCGTCTCCAGGTGGTGATGGACAGCATTAAGGTTAGCGTGGAGTCCTCTGATGTTAATAAACTCCACGACACCGGAAGAGGAAGCAGCGGTGGGGTTACGGCGATTGGCTGCTGTTAAACGACAATGCTTTGTTCGTACTGCCATAGAGTGAATGGAAGGGAAAGCGTGAAAAAAAAAGAGGCGGCTATTCTTGCAACAAAGTGGGGCAAGGCGCAGAGCAAGTTTCGTCATATTACTGTGTGGTATGGCGATAGCCGATCCGACGGACGGAAGGACCCCCGTACCCTCCCGAAAGTGGTCGCCGGGACCCACCCTCCGGTCACCATCCGGCACGACGAGCCACCTCGAGATTATGCGCGGCATGATGAGGCAGCCAACCAAGTTGGTTAGACTCGGTTGGGCCTCTGGACTATACCGCGGGCGGCCAGCAGAGCACCGTTTCTACGGCTCTCCCTGGCCGCCGGGTCGACTCGCGCCACCCACACAATGACTCTACGGATACTCTGCAGGTCCCTCGTAAGCTACGAGAATCGTCACCTCATGCTTAGGCCTCCGGCACTCTCATTCACCGAACGAAACACAGCAGTGAGACACTGCTATTTCACGTCGATTTTCTGTGAGAGGGTAGTACTTCCCCGGTCGAGCCGGCCCATTCATGCTGTAACCAGCTTGGCTCTACTACCATACAACGCATCCACGCTTCCGAAGCCGAAAGGCTAATATTATACTATCTAAATACTATTGAATACCGATAATAATTTGCCTTATACTTATTTTTTTCGGAATTTTTTTTTACTTATTTTATTAATCACAAAGGCCGCTCTAGCCCACTCGCCACTGCGCTCACCGATACAAGTTCGTAGCTAAATAGGGTGAAGGTTTTCGTACAATTCCACTCACCTAGTTAAATCCGCTGTGCTCTTATGAGATGCGGCTCAAACTGCGCCCCATTCACTTCCAGACAAATTCGGGCACGGCGCAGCGTCTCCTCGTGAAGACGGAGCATTAATGTGGGGTCTTCAGTGCAGTCCGCACGAAGTTTTTTGAATGCGCTCATTATTCGTCGATGTATCTCGTCAGCACTGTCACACTCGCGATCAAACACTCTTTCTTTTACGTAATCCCACAAAAAATAGTCTAAAGGAGTAGAATTGGAGGAACGAGGTGGCCATGCGTGCGGTCCTAGCCTCCCAATCCATCGGTCACTGAATAATTCAGTGAGTCGCTCACGGACGGAACTTACAACGTGTGGTGGCGCACCGTCGTGCTGGAACCACGTTAGCCGATACTGAGCTAGCGAAAGGTCATCTAGTACGCCATTTAGATGCTCGTTAATAAAATCAAGATAACGTGCTCCGTCGAGTCACTGCGGCAGAAATACTGGTCCGAGTATTCTATCATTATAAACACCAGCCCACACGTTAACTGACCATCGTGTTTGGTGCCCGGTCTCTTGGAAGGTATGTGGGTTAGTCTCTGACCACACGTGAGTATTCCTTCTATTCCACAATCCGTTCCTTTTGAATGATGCCTCATCCGTCCAGATAACGTGCTCGACGAAATTTGGTGCTTGATGTTGCTGGTCTATAAAAGTCAACGGCAATAAGCACGACAGCGCTCATGGTCACTGGGTACAGAAGCTTGCACTTTCAGTACCTTGTATGGGCGCATCCTATTTTACCACAACACCTTATGAATATACCAGTACGACACAATTATTCCGTCCCGCTGCCGCATTAATTTCGTAGTACTTCGCGTGCCGAGGCGTGGGTTTTGACGAGTGACATTTAACACGCGTTGTTCCGTGTGCACATCCACTTGTCTGCCACCACCTGCCGCCGCTGGAGAAATCGGTCGATTCTCTAACACACGTTGAAACGCTGCCGTTATCATACGCGGATCAGAAGGATGCCGGGCGGTCAGATGTCTTTGGCGGTAAATCCTCAGAGCATGAGAAGCATTTCCTCGAGCTTCTCCCAAACATATCAAAATATTCCCGTACTCACGAGCAATATACACATATGCCTCAGGCATTATTGTTAGCCAACGACCACAAAACTAAAATGATTAGGAGTGATAAATTAACAATTAAGTAAATAACAAAAAACGTAACGAACTATACAAAAACTTAACAAGAAACCAAACAATAACAATTTTACAAGCATAAACGTAATCTAACAAATGTTTCACTCCCGCGCGGCCAAATTGCAACAAAGAACTGAAAACCGTTCGGAAATTAAGTTACCAACTTACCATAGATCAACAAAATACATGTAGCATTGTACCTACTTTAGGTTAGCCGCTAGGTAGGCACCTACATTGTAAAAATATTTTGTAATAATTTAAAATAATAATTAGCAGTGTACGATAAATTTAAGACAGGTAGATAGTATGTTATGTATTATAAACTATATGTAGGCATTAATATGAATTATGCCGTAAAGGCTACTCGAAAGCAATAGTACCTAACAAATGGTTTTTAAGACTTCATTATTAAATGATTTACAACAAATTATTACGGGCTAGTTAGGAACCGATATTCTTCGAACTCTCTTAAATTTCGGCTTTTGTAAAAGAAGTTTGAATAAAAAGACGATGTGTCCTTTTTAATAAGAGGTATTGAAAATTAAACAAAATTTTTTTACGAAACATTATTTTACGTACCTACTTATAAAATGGATTGTAGGTCAAATACTGTTTTTTTACCGACACGTCTGTTTAATCTAATCACTGCAGGGCGTACACGCAATCCGTTTTGCGCATGCGTGATGTGACCGTGAGAGTCACCGCGTAGCCGCGGCTACGCGCCGCCGCCATGATATTATGGTTGCGAGTAGAAAAACAGTCGATAGGCTTTGTAACCTCGTTTATTAACACTATTTTAATAATCGCGTAGTGTTTAAAATCAGAGATGGTTTAATTAAATTAAAATGTGTCATCGATGATATAAATAAAATTAATAAACACTCCTCAATTCTGGTAAAACTTGCAAAGTACCTAAACATAAACGTGTGAAGTTATTTGTGTGATTTTAGGTCTTGGCTTGCGCTCGTCGGCATCAAGTAGGTATTATTTAGAATTAATTAATAGCAGTACAAAATAATAAGCGCGATAATAAGATTTTAATATCTCCGTGTTAGGGTTAGTTACGCTTTTTAACAAAATTAAAAATTGATCCCTGCTGGTGACGTAGCGCGCGAATCATTGACCCCTAGGGTCAGCTGTGCAATTCAATTATGTACATTGCAGTTACTTCTAAAAAGGGTATTAAATTTATTTTCTTTTTAATATCTGTTTTATTTGGCTGTCCGAACATAATACACAAGTGAAAAAGCAAAAAAAATATCTATAAAAAAGGAAATTATTTTCGTTTTTTTTTGTGGTATCCTATCAGCCATGACTAGCACTACCACCAGTCTTCGTTTTCGGAAGCGTTTCCCTGATACCCTATATAGTCTTGCGTAATACAGATGTCTTAAGATTTTGTTGCGAACTTTGAATAACCAAATATATTGCCAATAACAAAGAAATATTAAATGCAGATAAAAGGCTCATATATTACTAGCACCTGAAAAGTGAAGACCCTTAAATTACCATTTAGTTCAGTTTCATAAAATCTAAATCTAAATTATTTTACGTAAGCCCATATGTTATCTATGCCCTAGCTACTTCTCAAATTTTCAACTAAAGTATTAATAACAAAATTGTAGGTATCAAGATTTTCAACGTCAATGACTCCAAAAGAGATAATATGTTTAGTGTATTGAATCGAAGTAGACGTTTATAAACTGCCCATCTGCTGGATATGAGCATAGGCCCGATTCCAGAAGAGAGGAAAGTGTTAGGGAGAAGGGATAGGCCATAGATCGGCACGCTGGCCCAATGCGGGTTGGCAAACTTCAAATATCTTCAAGAACATTATAAAAAACGTCTCAGGCATGCAGGTTCCACACGAATTTTTCCTTCACCGTTAAAGAAAGCTATAGTGAATCACCGCTTCAATACCCACATAGCTTCAAAAGGACAGGGGTGGTTTGGGATCGTATTAAAACATACACTACTGCTTCTTTGTATTGTCTATATACATTTATACGCTTTGTTTTATTAATCTATTATAATCCCCAGATATTTAATTTTAGTTGTACTATGAATTGTAGAACATGTGCAATCGTCATTCATAGTGTTGTTACAATGGTGTGCATATAGTCGAATATTACTTGAATTATCTTGTTGATTGCGCATGTTAAACTTAATGAATTTGGTTTTATCAGTATTTAATGCAAGCAAGTTATTTCTAAGCCATTTATTAACCACATCGTACCCACGCTCAGCATTTTTATGGACTGCCTCATTTGTGTCGGCGGAAAAGAAAAGGGCGGTGTCATCTGCATACGAAACGATTTTGCCGCTAGGTAAACTTAAGTTACAAAGATAAATGTAATAAATTTTTAATAATGACGTTATCTAAGCGCCTTTCTGTTCGATCGAGCATCAGAGGATACAAAATTATTACTTATATTAGTATCCTAAAATCACCTGCAAACACCTAACTACCAATAAAGCAAATATTAAAATTTGAAAATTCTTCAGTTTACACTTAAGTTACTGGGTGATTATAAAAAAAATTGACCACGAACGCTAAAGCGAGGGCTCCGCTCTTTTTTTTTTTTTTTACGTGGGGGAATGCTATGACGCATATCCCTCCGCGGGGGCGGGCGGAGGGATTATGTCGGACTCGCCGGGGTAAAAGAAAGATAGAAAGATGGAAATAATAGTAAAGTACCTCCCGGAATACCGACTAAACCTACCACGGTGTTCCTCGACAAAACCACTATCGACGGGGCCGCGCGAATCGCTTTCGCATGCGGTCGCGACCCCGCCGCGGTTACGGCCCGCCGTATGAAACGGCAGGCCACTACACGAAAGACCTACCCAAAATAGGCACTACGAGACGGACTCGACACACAGGCGCGCGTGGGAACACGCACGCCGCCTCTCGGACCTGGTGCTGAACGGATGGCGGGCAGGCCCACAAAGCCCGCCACCCCCAGGTCAAACCTCAGGGTGAAGAGGGCTCCGCTCTCGCCTTAGCCTTCTAACCTAACCTATCCGAGTCGGCTTGCTCTGATTTGGGGTGTTAACCATAATGATGGTAGCAATATTCGGTACCTTTTAATTTTAAAAGTTTGCATTAATGATTTGAAAGTGATTTTAGGATATCCAAAATAATAATTTTATCGGGGTCGCCTATGAACACCCGAGTGATTATATTCGCGGATGATCAAAGAACACTAATGAATCGACTATGATGACAAAGGTTATATCACCCAGACGATCGTAGTGGAATAGACCAATTTTATGGAGTCTATGATTGTATAATTTTTATTTTATCAATATTTGTTTGATTTAAGCAAAACCAGAAAAACGATTTGCATTTAAGTTTCTTTTATTATTTCTAAGAACTAGGAACTATTTCTAGGTATTATAAATAAATACCTACTGCACAACTAATTTCGAGTCTTATTTAATTACTTTTAATGACGAGAGGAGTGAATTATTAATAACAACTGGTAAAAGTGAAAATTTCAATTTTATATTCACATTTACCAAATCATGAGATCATGAGGTAATTATTAATAATGACAGACAAATATTAATAATTTTCTATTAATCACAGTTACCGTAACATATATATGGATATCCGTATATGCGTATCCGTATATATGCGTATATACGCATCTTACTATGTTTGTAGAATTGAACACCTCGATAATGGACATAAGTTGTATAATGTTTTCTTTTCCCTAGCCTTTATTATTCCCAAGTCACTTGGGGTCGGCTTTTCTGGTCTAACCCGATTTGACTGGATATCAGTTTTTACACGGAGCAGCTGCCACCTGACCTCCGCAACCCGAAGGCTAATGATACCCTAAGGCTAGACCAGTTCAGGATATTATAGGGCATTGATTTCCCAATAACGACTGTCATAGACGTTCATGGCAGCCAGGACCGACGGCTTAACGTGCTCTCCGAGGCACGGAGCAGGCGATAATTGTCAATCAATTCGCATATAATTTCGAAAAGTCATATAACTTCCGAAAGTCAGAGGTGCGCGACGTGGGTTCGAACCCGAGACCCTCTGCATTGCAGTCTGTTGGTCTCCCCACTGAGCTATCGCTGCTTCATAAGTTGTATAATGTATCCCACAGAAAAGCTAGCCAGGATAAAACGTGGCCTATATATTTAGGACAGGAAACTCCTATTTCAAGTCCATCCAAACATGTTTACCGGTTTACACGTGATTGAGTTATATAACACATACATATATATCTTATTTATATTAAGGATTTGATACATGCGACATACGAGTTACCACAGCAATCGCAGTTTAGAGAGCACATTTAAACAAATCATATCTTCACAAATCTTTACATTCTAGCTAATAATAATATTATAAATGAGATTACGAGTTTGTTTGTTTGTTACGCTTTCACTCCTTAACCACTCGATCGATTATTATTACAAAAAAGGGACACATTTAAAAAAAAAGTTACTGTTCCCAAAGTATAAAAAGGAGACGGATACGCTTTCATACATTCTTGGGCCTGGATGTAAAAGGATAAAAGTTGAATGAATTTAGAGCTTATATATTATTAAACCATCTCTGAAAATTCTGCGGATTTTGACAATCTGAGAGCAGAGTTATAAGAGATTTAGTAAAAGTGAGGTTATGCAACAAGTTGACAACAATCTATACTAAACAGCTGATTTTTGAGCTGCGCATGCTACTTTGTTTTACTAGACAGTTATTTACTATATAAATTGTAGTATTTATTGTATTGTATTGAGTGGGAGGATATTAGGAAACTCACAAATAGATTAAAATATAGGGAAGACAAGGATGTAATGTTTAAAAATAAAAATCACTTTTTTAATAATAATTATCTTTTATTCATCTTCAATTATAATCAGAATATCATCTAAGAAGTGCGCAGGTGGTAGATGGCTGACTCGTGATGCAAGAGAACGACCACAGCGGAGATATACACTACGGTGGCCAAGTTGTTGTGGTTCATCAACAGATGGTTGTTGAGCCAAATCCCAACAAGCTTGGCAAATATAGTCACTGCTGTTTACCCGAAAAATGAGAAAAGAATTTAAATAAAAAAACACATGATTACTGCAAAACATACAGTCAGTTTAGGTTTTTAGTTGTTTTTACATGTAAATAATCTTCATATGACTATTATAATATGTTTAAGTATCTATATTTTATTTGTAAGTATAATGCAGGGGCCACACTTAGGTTTAATGCCGATAATTATTAACGTGTTTAGGAACACTTATTAACAAGCAGAGTCAACTATTGTAGCAACAAGCATGATTTTTTACAGTAGTTAGGTTTCTTTTATAATGAAGCCGCCACTAAGAAAGGATTTATGGAAAATCAACCTCTCAAAATCGATGTTTAGTAGGTATCCAATAACGCGTTAAAAACGACTTTAAGCATTAGTGTTGCTCCTGCATAATGGTTATGGAAAACATAGGAAGGAACCTATAGTGAGAGACGCTGGGTAGCCAACAAACAAAAGGTTGTACTTACAGGTTCTGGTGCACGCCATTAACGAATCACTGACAGTGTCGTTTCATCATCTAAAGCTCGTCGCCCCAGTGTATTACAGCGACTAGTCGCTATACCACAATTCACACAGCGATTCATAATGTCAATATCCAATCGATAAGCAGGACGTAAAATCCAAAATAACGAGCCAAATTCAGACGAGTAAACGAGTTTATCCGTGTCCGTTAAGATAGCAAGGGTCGTACAAGTTAAGCAAGATCAGAAGCCCGTAGAAAGAAAGCACTGGTTGGGGAATATATATAAAAAAACTGGAAACACACTCAAAACGCACACGCAGTAAACTATACGAGACGAGTGATCATATATTGAGAGTCAGGTAGTTGTCACTGCTAGCACAGATTAAAAATACAGTTGACAAACACAGGTAATAAATCGATCTGTAAACGAAAATCAATTTACTGATATATTTTCATCAAGTTAGAATTTCGATATTTTTAACTGTTGACATTATGTTAATTATTGTTAAATACATTTACTTTGATTGAATCAATCATCTGGTGCAAGTGATTTTATGGTTTTTTATTTAATACATTCACATTAATCGATTATAGTAATCGATATCCTATTTTATTAGTGACATAAACTTATTTTTAAGATTTCTCGTCTTCCAGATTATGAATTAAGCTAATTTTGTATATTTTACAATAGAAAAATACAACGCTTTTTTTAAACCATATCTTAACTTAAAGCAGTCAGGCCCAGAAATCCCCGTCTCCTTTATGTACAAAATATACATAAACGGGAGCGAAGTCTAGTATAAAATATAACTAAGGTTCTGCTCGAGGGTTCATCCCATCACAACGTATACCGGGATAAAAACCTTCGTTCATCTCACACATATCCGTTAAGTCGTCTATTCGTGAAAACGTAACAAACAAACCAAACGGAGTTACTTTCGCATGTATAATATTAATTTGGACTAATTTATTAGTTATTTAATTTAAAATTATATTGGTATGGATTTTAACGAAGACAGCTTTGTTAAAATTCTACCAATATTTTTGTGGTTTTGACCTAGTTGTCAGCCGTAGCTACTTAAATAATTAGTACCCGAATATATTATTATTCATACGTGAACATGATTTGCGGTCACGTTAATTAGGTATCATTATGAGTTTGACCCTCGGGTCAGGTAAAATGTTATGTGGTTTTTTGTGAGATTATTTAATTAATTTATTTATTTATTTATTCCAGTAATCTGTTATAAGTATGTTCTTTTTCTATTGCATGTCACTTTTACATGTCAGGGCGAAAAGGAGTTTCGATCTTATATTTTAATTTAATTTTTAATTTCGTTGTTGGATGTTCTCGCGCTACGAGTAAATCCTGTGGCAGGTGTCTTAACAAATGTCTACAAGGTCACAAAGAACGGCTGAATTCGCAATAACTCTTTGACGATCACACAACGGAGCCAAATTTTCTTGCGGGTATGGCTTGATCCTATAACGGGCGCAGTATGCGATGTCTAGGGACCAATTAATCTACTACGCCATTCATACATATTCATTCGGGCATACATCGTACATAGACGTGAAGATCGGCATGTCCATATTTTTAAAGTTCAAAATGCTCGAACAAGTAATTGAACTCTGCATCACTGTCGGGACTTTATTTTCGCACATGAAATGACAATGGTCTAAAGGATGGTGGTGAGGTTAATAGAGGCACTTGAGGCCAAAGTCCCTAGTGTCATAAGCTATATACGCGTACATACAGGCAGGCCGTCCGCTAGTATATAAAAGTCATACATAGTTGTGACGTCATAACGTTACATACGTTATCGCCGTGTTTCGTCTTGTTATTTAAATATAATATGAAATATGCGTGACTATCGTATGTTTAAGAGTTGATGTATGGAATAGTAGCTAAAGTTTTTGTTGCTTATAATAAACGGAGGGTATATGATACGGTCCCTGGGCTGGGTAAAAATTGTATGACCTACAAATTGTTTAATATTGTCTTCTGTTTACGCGAATATTATTCATTGAAATTAAACTCATTTATACGGATTTTATCGCGTTGTTTATTTAACACTGTATTACATAATTTTGAGACTGTTACACTACTACTATTGAATTTTACTAATTTTTTAACTAATAAAATTATTTAAACTATTTATATTTAGGTTTACACTTTCCCCGATGTTTAGGTTGCTTTTCAGCAGCCATGGTCACGGAGAGACTAAGATGGTAGCAGTCTCAATGTTCCAGTGTAGTTATTTCAAAGTACCCGAACATAATTTAATCATTGGTGTTTCTATTTACGCAGTATGAGCTCAAAGTATCATGAAGTCTAGCTGTGGTTTGCTTCTTCTTGGGTTTGACTATTTGAATTACTGGATCCCAAGCTGTTGGTACATTCCAACCATCTTCTCTATTGAAATTAGGAAGCATTCTTGGTAGGAATCGGTGTTCTTTAGCGAGAATCTGTGGTTTGTCAAATCTCAGGTAGTGGTTGGTCGCCTGTTGTACATGTTCACACACAGCAGACTTTAACGAGCGTTTGTGTTTTACATGAGCTATGTGTTCTTTTATGCGGGTGTCTATGCTTCCCTTGGTTTGACCAATGTATGAGAGTCTGCAGTCACAATCTATTTTATAGACCTTGACGGATAGTAAAAATTAGACTTATCTTCGTTGGCGGCTTGAAATATGTGTTGATTGAAGCTCGCTTCGAGATGTAGCCAATCTTGTCAGTGACACCCCTTACATAAACACAAATTGTTGTTCCTAATATGGGTCTTCTTTGAAATAATTGTTGATATTTTTGTATTTACTATCGTGAAAGTACATTTGCGAGATTTCTTAGTAGTCAATATTATTTACGAAATAAATTTAAATAGGTCACCTTTTATTTATTTAATTTTAAATCCTTATGACATGAAGTATACCCAGACACAGTACAATCATTTGTAAACCACGTAAATAATTGTCTCGTATCGGATTCGAACCCACGGCGGCGTGGCGGCAGCAGCGAGGTGACCAATTACCTTACGCCCTCGTGTGATATGAGTTTAACCTGTCAAGTCTTAGAATACCAGACATAATTTAAAACCTATTGTCCTTGGCCGCCGGTGTGCCTAGTGATTATAACCTACTTTACTTAACAATAAATACGTACACTTAGATATATAATAATATAGTTACGCTATGACTGCATAAAACGACCTAAAGCGTCGATATGTGTCACAAAATAACACTTCATACAATCCGTGAAATACTTGTAATATTATATTATACTGACAATTACCTCTAATTAGAATATTAATTATCAGATAAAAGGTTAATGACCTTATACTACTCATTACAATCATTGTATTAAAACAATACTTTAAACAGCTATACAAATATTATCTTTGCCCAATAATAACGGTGAATTGCATCATCAAATGTTACGCATAAAACACAATTATTGTTGGGTTTACAGACCGCCAACTAAATGTATAAACTTATTTTGTTGAATAGTATATAAGTCAGGTTGGCCGAGTGGTCTAAGGCGCCAGATTTAAGCTCTGGTTCCCGTGAGGGAGCGTGGGTTCGAACCCCACACCTGACAAATTAACACCTGTGTCTTTTTGGACGTTAAATAGGTTTTTTAAGTTTATACAATCAAATTTAATTTGATTACAATAAAATTTAACGGAAATTCTGACTTTTTTAATTTAATTTAATTAGTTTGTAATATTTTTTGTTGCCGCCGCTGTATATATTTATTAAATTGGACATCCAGTAGTTTTTACATTAATGCTTATTCTAATTTAAAATACATACCAATACTAACAATTTATAATAGGTATTAGTTGTTATAGTTAATTAACTTTTTAAAGTGTAATCATGCATACTAATTGTTAATATTCAAAGATATTTATGACTTCATTCGCATAATTTGGAATGCCTGTGGTTTTTAGCTGTCTTTGTAATAAATTTATCAACTCAACGTGGATTAAGTAGTTAAGTCCTTAAAAAGCAACAATCCGAGAGAATTATTCCATTAATATTTATATTATTAGTTAATTATTATTTTTGTATTTAAACTAAAACATTAAATTACAAAATTATATAGGTACTTATTTAATTATTCGCAACTATCTTTTACTATGCTTTACTCTCTTAATTCTATAGTTCAATCCCACAGCAACTGTGCATCCGAGATAAAAAGTAGCGTGGCGCCATTACCGGTTCTCCTTAACTACAAGGATCCAATATTTAATTAGGTATCATGGGAAACAAACAAATACAATTTCACATTTATAATATTAGTAAGGACTAAGGACTACTTTTCTAATTAAATTATTATTCAACTTGTTTCAACTAGAGCTATTTTAATTGCTCTTACTTTAATTTTAAGTAAGAATTTTCACATCACGAAAAGATTACTCATTTTCTTATCGTGATCATAATAAAATTGCAGTCGACGCAGAATGTCTTCTTCTTATTATCTATCAGTCATCATCTCAACAATAATTATTATTCCTTCATAAAATTCCTCGCACAAAGAACGTGCAAGGAATGTTTTAATAGAAATATCTGTTGCTATCTTTCATGTGATCAGGAAAAATCCTTACTAATTAAAATTGTAAATGCGATTATGAGTTTGTTTGATACACATTTACTACTCGACCAATAATCTTGCAATTTCGAATACAGTTGTCAGGGGTACAGAAAAGGACATAGAGGATCTATCACCCACGAAAAACTACATTCACCGAAGAATAAAAAATTACATAACGTACTTTTAGGCGAGGGAAGCCGCGGGTTAAATCCATTATAAATCTACATACATATGTGTTTAGGTCTAGTATATACACACATACATAATATATTACGTGTTCTCTTTTACAAATAAGTCTTCAACAGGCAATGAATTTCTATACTGATTGACGGCTTCGGTGACGAAATTGTAGTGTGTCTGCTGTGCATGAGGTTCCGGGTTCGATTGCCTGATCGGGCAGTGTTATTTGGTTTTTTCTCAAGAGTCAGGAGCTGAGCCTGATAAAAATGGGTTGACAAACTATGTGTGGAAACTAAATCTAAAACCAAATATTTGGGGTAAATAGACCTCTGCTTACCCCATCGGATATATAGATGTGAGATTATGCATGTAGAATTTATTTAAAGCCCTGGATGGGTACCCAATATTTTGTAGTAAACTTGTTATTATTAAATAAACCGCCTTAAGGCTGCCTGTCCATTGATGCGGAGCGAAGAAACGGAGAAATATTAACCAATAGGATTGCATAAACTCCTCGCTCCGCTTTCGTTTCTTCGCTCCGCAGCCTCGCTCCGCTTCAATGGACAGGCATCCTAAAGTCTATATTAGTACATATTTAGTGTTTTATTATAGGTTTGTATAATGTTATTCTCTTGCAAGCGTTTATCTACATAACAATTAAAATAAGTAACGTTTAATAATGTTAAATAATATTTGAACGTGAATGAAAATGCATTTTTATCTCATAATGGAAGGTGAATAAAAATTTGGTAATCAATATTTACCAACGTGTTATACCATGGTATAATTAAATTATTGCATCAGCCACCGCTGACTATGCATTTACTTGAACAACCACGGATTGCATCAGCCATCGAACACGTAGCCTGGACACGAGTTGCTGACTCTAGACAACGTGCCGACCATCGCGCGATTGCCGCGGTCCTCCTGGTCGTCACTTTGGATCGATCGTCGAACATAGTCGATACATATTAGATTACTTACCTTTATTTTAATTGTAACAGTTGTTTTATTTTAATAAATTAGTGTAAAGTAAATGCCTGCAACACTCGTAGTTAACGCGATTAAGGCCCATTATTAAATATTGTATTTATGTGTACAAATCGTGACAGTCTAGAAAAGTAGTAGTTAAAGTCTTTTGAAATTTTATTTCCCTTTATTATTCCCAAGTCACTTGGGTCGGCTTTTCTAGTCTAACCGGATTTGAATGGATATCAGTTTTAGGTGGCTGCCACCTGACCGCCGCAACCCGAAGGCTAATGATAGCCTAAGGCTAGACCAGTGTCAGGATATTATAGATCACTGACTTCCCAATAACGATTGCCATAGAAGTTCATGGCAGCCGGGACCGATGGCTTAACGTGCTCTCCGAGGCACGGAGCAGGCGATAGTTGTCAATCAATACGCACATAATTTCGAAAAGTCATATAACTTCCGAAAGTCAGAGCTGCGTGACGTGGTTCGACCCTCTACATTGCAGTCTGTTGGTAATACCACAGAGATATAGTTGCATTTAAAAAAAATTAAAAGCGCGATAAAATCCAGCTAAAGTCGTTTAATTTCAATATAGATAAGCACTCAAGCTCCAAATTGGAGACCCAACCGAGTGACGTCATTGCCCCGACAAAACACTTACCTTATATTTTATATCAGACAGCCACTTTGAATTTATTGCAGCACAAACTTAGCCGAATAATATACCGATACCCCAACCGATATCTAAGACAAAGATCTATCACTTGCAAGAACATTGGGTCCCAAATATCCTACCCTGTTATTTATAGGCCAGTTACTTTTGGGTCCAGAAATAAAGTTGTATTGACTGCGGTTCGTTGACTTTGGGTCAACTTTGTTTTGTAATATTAATATTATGACAATTTACGTTGATTATTTTGACTTTAGTAGTATATGATTCAAATAGGAAAATGTTTCTGTTCCATCTTACACTGCTGCATCGTTAAGTGTACGTAAAAACATTCGATATACGCACACAAAGTCTTTTGTCTTATTTTAACGAGATGGGTGTTAAAACCCAGGATTCATCATCTTCGTCTTCATGTGAACTTTTTTTCTTCATCTTTTTTCAATGTTCCACTGCCGGATATCCCCTGACCTTATGACCTTGTGACTCCTATATCTCGGAGGTCTTTTGACCCACACCCATCCATAATTCAATATATAATTCAATTCAAATTTGACTGAAGGATGACCAAGGTGTCTGTACACCAAGTTACAAGTCAATCGGTCCAATGGTTCCGGAGCTGTGCCTGTATCATTAATAGACAGACACACAGACCCACATAGTGTATTCATTAACCTCTTCGAAGAAGACTCAGAGGTTAATTAGTGTAGAACGTTTTAGTTGGTTTCTTACTTGCCTTGATAACCGGGCATCCGAGAGGCAATAAGGCGAGGTTCTAGCCTTCCGGATGCCAGATTCTTACTAAGAATCCATTTGGACGTGCAAGTATATGCCTGGTCTTATATTGCAATCCTGCCAGTACAAAGTTTCTTTGAAATTACACACAACTTAACCATTACGCCATCGCTATAATGTGAATTTATAGATAACTAGATTATGCCGACTTCGCTCGCTTAACTTTAGTTTAGGTTAGTTTCGATTAGCAACAGTATTTTATTCCGGATAAAAGGTACCCTGTGGCCTTATCCGTACCCCTGATAACGTGTATGTGAAATTTTGTGATGATCGGTCGAGCAGCCAAGGCCTGAATGCGTAACAAACTCACGTTTGCATTTATAATAAGTAAATATTTAATAAAAGCATTTCAAAGATTTTAGTAGATGTTGCATGATTTGCTTATCGTGCATACTACGAGTGTTTTTCTTTACTTATTAGATTACTTTGAGAGAGTTTGCGCTCATTTATTCGCTCTTGAAACTAGTGCCTTTTTTTAATAATTTGTTGTGCTATCCTGGTAAAGGAAAAGCAACACAATTACAAAATAATTACCCCGTGACGCTGCTGTTTTAGTAGCGGTACGATGTTAAAAATGTGCACAATAGACAGGTAGGTAGTATAGTAGGTAATGAGCAAGACATAAGTGTTTTCGTGACTGATAAATGCTAAAAAAGTTGGTTTTTGTATAAATTTGATTCACTGCCAGGCGCCGACTATATGGTAATAGTAGATTCGAATACATAGCTTACCTAGGTAAGTAAGCAAGTACAAAACGTTTCGTATACTTCACTACTTGACGTTAACGTGGTATCACAATTACTGCGTTTTGACCGATAAGTAAGAGTTCTGGAGGCACACACTTCTCTTTATTTTTCTAAGGTCCGTAGGCCGCAAATAATAAAACGTTTATTGGCTACGGTTTACCATTCATACCCAAAATCACAGTACATAAATATACAGTAACCTATCTTCATACAAACGGTCGGAACTCGAGTCATACCTACGCGCCTCGGCGTCGGCATGCACTCGGCACGCAACCAGTCGCGAATGCGCCGCAGTGAAGAACGTACGGTGTGTTGTTTTTTAAACAGTAACCGCGCGAACTTCTTTTTAAACTAAACATATAAATTGTAAAGTAGCTGCATGTATCTATAACCAAGTAAAAGAAATATCTTTTACTTGGTTATAGCCTAATAGTAATAATAAATTGTAAATAGTAATAGTAAGAATACCTTTTTCTCCTCCTTGTCCATGTTTCCCAAAACAATTTTAAGCTTTATATTTGAATGCGGATTTTTTATACTTTAAAATATAATAATAAAGCATTCTGTACGTCTCAGTCGAGGCGCAAATATTTTTCAGTCGCAAATTTATAAGACCGATTTGTTATTAAGTCTTAAATCTAACATAAACATGTTTTTTTTAAATTAAATCTACCAATCAAAAAACAACATGCATTTTTATTGAACACTTCCTATTCCAAAGTATTTTATTTGTTTAAATAAAATAAAACATATTTACAATCACAAAAATAGATAGAAACTCAAAGTAGGCAGATTTAATTAAAATGCTGTTGGTGTGCAGCCCTATCACATGTTTACGTACCGCGCGGCTGTAGGCATTTATTTCAAAGATACGGCCGAGTTACGATACTGTATATTTATGTACTGTGCCAAAATACAGGTAATTACCTATATTGGAAGGTATCGGTTTTTAATTTGCCATTGTATTTGTCTGTATGTACTTTTTAAGAATCTCGTACAGTCGGCCAAAAATGTGGTCTACCACCCTAAAGTTGAGGTTCATTTGAACGTCATGAAATAACAAGGTTGATATCACAATATTGCAAAAATATTATGACAGTGACCATTGCTCTTTGTATCATGTGTTATATTTACGTCATGCCATGTATCAAGTTAGAAAAGCCAACTTTAGCGATAATTAGATCTCACAGAATTTTTGTCAAATCTGGCAGAACACATTCTTGACCGACTGTATATTGTGCCTTATCTGGTGTGGAAACTTTAATAAAAAATTTAGTGAAGCCGCATCTACATCTAGTGGTATTCAGAATGCTTGTACTTTTCCAAATGTATTATTCTGTAAGCATTTGCACACTAAGTATTTTTTAGGTCCGCCGATAAAATCTGACATTTCTTGATGGAGCCATAAAGATACAGTTTATTACTGACATTACTAAATAAGTTCACGTTGCAAATAGATTTTGCCTTCATTCTAGGAATAATAGTTGACCGGAAATGATCCACGATTTAGTTCAAAGAAAGCTATAAAGGCTTTTCGTGTGTAAATACAATTACATTTTGGCGTTCATTTGGCTTAATAAGATGATAGTTATCCAACAAATAAAAGTTATATAGTATGGTGTTTTAGAAATTAGAATAAAAATTACGAAAGAGCCAATTAGAGAAAGTCATGCATTAGAATATATGAGTAAATGAAGGGTGCGATTTAATCTGTCAGGTCTTACCTATACCAGACATAATTCAAAATTTATTGTGTCTGACCAACTATGTGCCGCTAGGACTCAAAAGGTTAATCACCTACAATATAGAAATATTTGTATATACATATATTAATAGATTATGCCCGCGGCCTCGCTCGTATTAATGTAGGTTAGGTTACTAAGGGTGTCTTTTTCTGTATGAAAGTTAGCTAATGTCCTTTTCTGGTCCCCTGACAACGTGAATGCGAAATTTCATGATCGGTCGAATAGTTAAAGCGTAAAAGCGTAACAAACAAACAGGCAAAGTCACGTTCGCAAAAAATACTAATTGCACAGCAAAATATGCTTACCAAAAATACTAATTGCACAGCAAAATATATTTAAAGAGATTAAACTAAGTCGACTGTGGGGCGGCGCTCCTATTTTTGGGTGGGTTTAAGAAGGAACCTAACATAACCAAACTCTTCCGAGACGGAATGCAGTGATTTAAGGCGTATAGGTGCTCGTTATGCTATGCAATATTTGCTGTGCAATTAGTATTTTTGATGGTCATTATATTTAATCCCGTAACGAATATGTATTCGTTAGGATTTTGCTACACCATACTTAAGAATTGCAGTTGTTTAAATCTGCACCTGGTATGTACACTATTTTTTTTAAATGCAATCCTCGCTCTGGTAATAATATCACCGGGTCTTAACAAATACATATTGAAATAACAGATAAAAAGAAAACCCGGCACCCCGAACAACTACATATTAGTGGATTACTAAAATTTTTGTATATTGTGGGGATCGAACCCACAAAACTCGGCGCAATTAGCAGTCACCGATATAATAAAATCAATAGTGTCCTTAAACTATAAAGCTACAGAAAATCCACTTAGTATACGTAATAAAGTGCCCAATCATATTATGCTTACGGCCAAATTATCACATACACAACTACACATACACATACAAGCACATATATACATACACACTCATATACACTCAAACATTTACATAGGTACTGAGGTAATGGGGTGTACCAAAGTTTGTAGTTTAGGGTGACTAAAATAAAACTGTCTCAAATTACGGTTTTGGTTTATTGTCCGCCACACACACACACACACACACATAAAACACACGTATACCAAGGTTAGAAGGTGAATGAGTTTTTGCGCAGGCACACTAGCATGAGCATTAATTAGGCGTGAAAATACGCAAGACGGAAGAAAGAAAGCAGCTCAAAGCTCACAGTTCATGTCGTAACACGGATGCGAGAATACGATAATCATATAACAACAATTAATATAATATACCGATCTATCCAAATTCGTGTAACGAAAAATATCTCCAAAAGTGACGGCTCGTACTTCTGACATATCGAGCCTAGAACATTCTACTTTTTGTATTTAGAATGCGCATTCTCACTGTACTTGCGATCAGCCAGCACGATAATTATGTTTGTTTAGAACTGCGTGTTTAGTAATATTGTGTATATAATATATAAACATGTGTAATTGTATATGATAAAAATATACTTTACACCATAGGTAGCCTACAGTACTTTTAGGTTATAACTAACAAGGATTTTTTAATATACTTAATTGCATTTCTACCCTAGTAACGATCATTCTGTGATAATGTAATAAGTGTGCATCATCGGCGAGAGCAGTGGTACTCATAACTCAAGTTTAATCTTACCATGGGTACTAGAGTTCTACAGAATACTACCATCATCTTACGTTCTTTTGTGTGTACATTTTTATGCCAATGTAAAAGTGTTATTGTACAACCTTTGTAAGGAAAATAAACTATTATTCTTATTAATGCCAGTAGTGAAGCGATCACATAAACCATAACGATATCCGTGAATTATAAAGTTAAGCTTTGAAATTTGGTAAAGGTTTGGTAAACGTTGGACCGCACTAAGCAGAACAATACAATACAGACGAGACTGAGAAATCACTTCACCGTGACATGTTTTAGCAATAATTGTGTCGTATTGTGCATAGTTCTGTCTGTTCCGCTGCAGTGCACATGTATTGTCAACTATGACTAAGGCTATGACGTCGCCAATACAGGTACAAATGCTCGCTTGATTGGAGGCTTTTGTTAGCACACAATCGCTTGTCATACCGGGAATATTACTAACGCGTTGTCGACCTTAGAGAAAAGCAATGAAAGATGAATGGAAATTAAATGAAAAGTAAGAAATACTATTATATATAAATAATGTTGACTGCACGGATGGCGAAACGTTTTACGTGGTCGCCTCGCCACTACCATTACATCGAGTGTTGTGGGTTCGAAACCCAGACGGGACAAAACTTTGTGTGATCTGGTATGTTTGTGTTATTCGGAGTCTGGATGTTCTTTGAGTCCGTTGTTTGTAATGTCCCGCGCGACACAAGTGTTAATACAATTGCGGGAGCAGCCGTTTAAAAAAATAAAATCAAATTACATAGAAACAATATAAGCTTCTGGATTTACTATTTACAGTACTTAAGAGCCATTTCACAAAATTACGCAAGTGAAGTTTAGGTAAATTCCGACTCGCCGAGCGATCGAGACAGTACGATGCGTCTAGGAGCGTCGTGGTATAGTGCGACCGTGTCTACACTTACGTTTTGATACTTTTCTTGGTACCTATTGCTTGAATTGATGTAAAATGTAATTTTGCATTACGTAAGTTTTCAAAACAAATAACGTATTTGTATTAATTATAGATAAATATATATATTTTTTCTTTGTTAAAAAGACAATTCCCGCATAAGGACTAAATCCTGTGTCGCAGGGGACTTTACAAACATTCAAACAACGGACACAATGAACACCCAGACTCGAAACAACAATTTATGAATCACACAAAGTGTTGTCTAGTGTGGGGATCGAACCCACAACACTCGGCGCAGTGTCAAGCGGCGAGGCGGCCGCCTAAACCACTACGCCAACCGTGCAGTCAGCGTCAATTTCTTGTTTGGCAGCATTTGTCATTGTTTCTACGGCGGCAGTCTTCAACATATTAGAAATAACATTGTGTGTTTTACTATACAGCCGAAAGGGCATTATCGGCAAATCCATAGATGCAGTAATTTCATTTAAATTTGAAAGCCCAATGCCTGTCATTATCGCACCAGATACAGCACCAGCATTAACGTCGAGTCCTGATTGTATGTCCATATTCGAAGTTTTGAGGTCAAAACTAGAGCCGCACATCTTGCACTTCAATATGAACTTAGATATGAGACCAACCTGTTTCTCTTTTTAAATTTTTTCGCAATCCAATATGAAGCCGAATTTATAGCTATGTTCACTTATATGTATTAATTGGTTCCAAAAGTATTGAAAGTCAACAATTGGCCTACCTTCAACAATGTAATCCTTCTAAAACAAAAGAAACAAATATAACTATAATTTCAATAACTTACAATTGGATAATATAAAAATAATTATGTGTAACATATTATGTTGTACATAATAATTTGACATTATACAATTGTAAAAACTAAAATTATAGTTATAATTGAATCAGGCTGTTCCTTTGATTTATCCAGTTCCATAGATTCGTCAAATTCAGTGCCTAAAGTAAGAGATTCATTCTCAGATTCCCTAAATACAGTAGCTAAAATAACGGGTTCTTTCTCTTATTCACCCATTTCAGTGTCTACAACATGGGATATGTCTCCTATAAAATTAAAAAATATAAGACTATTAACATGTACTAAGTACATTCACTAAATAACTTTTGACTTCTTGAAATAAAATATAGCTTACAGTTTCATTTACCGAATCTGATTGCTTATTAGATGTACTCAACACGGCATCGCATCCAGAAGTACTTTGCTCCTCGTCACATTTTACTATCTCAGCGTGTAATTTAAGTGGCCGCTTTTCCTTTGAATTTAAAATAAATAAATAAATTTTATATCATTTGAATGAACTATGACTGATGTACAATAAAACTGTTACGTTTACATAAACTCACATTTTCTGTTACCGATTTTATTACAGCCTCTGAACGAGTAGTCTTACTTCTCCATCTAAAATTAAAAGTAACTTGACAATCCACATTAAAATATTCAGCAAAATCAATGCAGCCTAAGAAATATACAAAGTTTTTTTATCTTTAGTGCAAAGCTTTTAGGGGGTAACTTTTGTTGTGGGATTTTGGCAAAGTCACGAAAATATAATCACCTTTTCTGTATAAAATTGAACTATGACCCCGACAAAATGTATGAAACAACTGATGGTATTTATTTCGCGATTTCGGCAAAGTCTTAGGACTAAAGTAGTCCATAATGATGGGTACAGTTAAAGAAAAATAACGTTGTATCATTTATACAGGGCTGTCTTGTAGGTGATCGGACGAATTTTCATGTCAAGATTATAGTTACAAAGTAATAAAATCATAAAGCCTTAATTTATGAAAATAATATATGCCGAGCGCGCGTAGGAAACAGTTCAAATAACTAGTCGAAAACAAAGCACCTGCAAACCCGAGCAACAACCCCTTGCTTTTGTATTGTTAGAGTCACTCTAATAATACAAAAGACACGCGTTACGTAACTTGCCACGAAACGTACGTTTTTAGGGTTTCGTAATAAACCACAAGAAATACTTATAGTTTCGCCTTGTCCGTCCGTCCGTCTGTCCATCAGCGGCTTAACGCAAAAACTATAAGCACTAGAGAGCTGACACATGGTTATACATTATAACCACGCGGACAAAACTGGACAACACAATTTGAAAAAAAGTGATATAATCTAGTAGCTCCAATACATCTAAATGGGAAAGTGATCTTTTTAATTTTTCTACAACATTGTATGGGTTATCGTTATACAGGTATTTGAAATACACTAGTGTATAGGGTTTATTTTAACCGCTTTTTTATTTAGGGATCCGTTTGCGAAATATCTGTGTACATACAATTCTTGCGTTACTGACTGACTGACAGACAACGCACAGCCAAAACTATTGGACGCAAGAAGCTGAAATTTGATATGTATATTCCATGGGTACTGTAGGGGTGCTCTAAGAAGGGATTTCCCGAAATTCCCATGGGAAAGGGCAGAAATGGATAAATTAAAAAACAAGTGCGGTCGTAGCTGCGGGCATCCTCTAGTTCAATATAAAGAAGGAAAACCCATCACACGCAAAGTGTCCCCCTCCACTCTATCTTCTAAAATGCAATAATTCTATAATATTGCAGTATTTAGGTATGTATTAAACTATGCTAAATAGTGACATAAATTAAACCTAATGAATTTTTAATGAAAATTATAACGGCTCATTAGACTTTACAAATTAACGAGTAATAGACAACTAACTTAAACTTCTACTTGCAAACGATAAAATGCATATTGTGCTTGATTCCTACTATCCTTAGGTCACTGGGTAAGGGGTACTACGGAACCCTAAACTGTGCGTGTGCGAAATGCACTTGACCGGTTTTTTATCTTATTTATGAGTTTATATGTGTAATTTTATTTTTAATTTGATTTAGTCAAGGAGTCAGGGACTGACGTTAGTCGAAATGCGTCCGATGACCATTAATACGTTCTGTATAATTAAAATTAATAAACCCAAAATACCTAACTCACTTTTAATGCCTTCTTTATATTTTCAAAATTACGTTTCTTTTTTTAACACATTGGTAACCAGAAGTTTAACACCCCATTACTAAAACTAATAATAAATAACAACAATAAAAATCAATAATAAATCACTAAACCATACTGCATGTTATAGTAAAACTACTAGTTATAATGATTTTACACAGAAAAATTACGGTTGCTTATTTCAATATATTAGATTGATCAAGTTGTTGCAGTCGTAGTATAATATTGCGTTCGCGGTTCGAAAGCACGTAAATCGGGATGCGCAAAAAAGTGACACAGGTCCTGATTCGATAGGCGCTCGCGCCGTACTGAGGAATACTCTCGCGCGCATAGTAATTTATCCTAATTTAGAGGGTTGGTAAATATTTTACTGTGACTAATTAAACGTACGGATTATCAATACAACTATTGAAATAAATTCATGGATAAACAGAGCTTCTTTTGGTAGATATATTATTACATTATTTATAATTTATTGAAACCAAAATGAGGTGGTAAAACTGGGACAAAGCGTTAAAATTGCGCCAAGATCATCTTTTTTTTACAATTAACTCACTAGTTAAATGGATTTTCTAATAAACACAAATACAAGAAGGGTTGACATTAAATATTATTTTTGTAGTAAATATATAAAAGTTGGTGATAGATTTCAGGCTTCAAAGTCAGCTCTGCGCGGTTTTTCGTAAAAACTAGTAGCAGGGAATCGGTAAATACTAAACATACAAGTTAGTATTTGTAAATATTATAAACAAAAATACTAGATCAAGAGTTGATCTATTATTTACATGTGTTCAATGCCATCAATATATTATCTAAGATTGTCAATTTAACGACTGAAATATTAGATTTTTGCCCAAAAATGTGAAATGGCTCTTAAGGAAGCAACAGCATTACCTACTATTCTTTAGTCAGTTTTTACCCGACTACTACGAAGCCAAAATAAAGGGTAATGATTTTGGCAGTCTGGGTATGTATGATTGTATGTTCCATCGTAGCGCCTAAACTACTGAACCAATTTTAATTAATGACGCCGATTTTAATTAATGACGTGTCAATAGATTCGTAATAATGGCCCAGGTGACATAGGCTATATAAATTTTAAATTCGTCCTTTTTAGACCCCATTTTTACGTAGTCGGAGTATAGCTTTTAAACTTTTTCGCTTGTACTTTATCTATAAAAGAGATCTGGTCGCTAAATAATTGGCTATAGCGTAGTACACACGATTTCATTTTAATCGTTTACGCTGTTTTACAAAATTTTACGTGTATACGTTATCCTAATCCTAACTTATATTATAAATGCTAATGTGAGTTTGTTTATTTATTTGTAACACTTTCACGCCTTAACCTCGTGTTGAAATTTCGCATTCACGTTGTCAGGGGTACCTAACCGATTTTTTATTTTTACGTTTGAGAATGCATTGACTCATACCCATCCGCCGGGGCGGGCGGAGGGGTTATATCGGGCTCACCGTGCACCGGGGTAAAAGAGAAAGATATCACCATCTTTCTCTGATGATTGAAGATTATAATGAATGTAAACTCCCGGAATACCAACTAAACCTACCACGGCGTTCCTCGACAAAACCGCAATCGGCGGAGCTGCTACACCGCCAAGGTTTCGGCCCACCGCCTTATGAAACGGCAGGCCACTACACGATAAGACTTACCCTTTGGTCACCACTCACTTTTAAAATCCCTACTGTCTACAGCTGTCGGACGACACAGAGGCGCGCGTGGGAACACGTACGCCCCCTCTTGGTCCTGGTGCTGATCGGATGGCAGGCAGGCCCACGAAGCCCACCACCCCCAGGTCAATCCTCAGGGTGGCTGGAAGTCATCTCACGCCCGGCCTATACGACACAGCAAACTGGCCAAAGCAACCGTGGCCAGTCAGCCGGAAGGTGAGGACGCCATTGCACCTCTCTAGCCACTCCTCAAACACGGGACTTACCGCCACGATCGTGGCGTACCCGAGAGATACATTTTTTTTTGACCCAGGAAATTCCTTTATGGATACCCCCTCAGACTCTCCGCCCATGAAGGGGGTCGGTATACACACTAAAAACCTGGGGTGAGCAGTCCCTCCGCCGACGGTACGGGGCGAGATGGGGTCGCGTTAGCAATCACGATCCCGCCCCGGTGGTTGGCCCGGCTGGTGGTAACCCGGCCTCAGCATCTGTGGAGGGGTGGCCTTGCTCACCAAGGCTATCCCTCAGACGTGTGGGGCCGTGCAAGCCGGTAGAGAGTCCCCCGACTCTGTACCAGTGACCCCACTATACAGGAGCGAGAAGGTGGGCAAATCGCCTCCTCCTCGCTCCCGTCCGTCTGCGCCGGAGAGGGTCAGCGAGGGGATTGTTCACCCTGACCCTCTCCGCGGCCTCCTTCTGCGCCATGACAGCCTCACTCACAGGGCCACTCGCGTACCTGGAGGAGGTCCCCCCCGAGGCCCATGAAACAATAACCCGAGGGATACCAAACCTAACCAAACCTATATTTACCCGAGCGAAACCGTTGGCAAAATCTAATAACTCAATATATAAATCGATACGACGCATCGATTTAATAGCTTATTATTAGGTTAGTGATGGAACATAATGTGAAATCGTTATAGCAAGACTAGTAATAATTACAGGAAGCTATTGTTGCTTTAGTAATAACATGGTCTGTTTAGTAAACAGAGAGTTATTTCCTTACGAACAGAAGCTTCCGTTCGGTTTAGCCGTTAAAACGTATTGATGTTTGAATGATTAAAGCGCTGCACCGATTTTGATATAATTTGGAACGTTGCCATTTATTAAAGGATATAATAAGGCTTTATTTCAATGATAATAATAATCATTTATTGCGAATATATGCGCTCACTCACAGGTGATTTAAACAAAGACTCATTGAAAGCAACAAATACAGACATTTCATATATATAAATACATGGCAGGGTAAAGAGTTTTAGATAAATTAATGAACATTGGTTTACAGCTATCAGTACAATTAAGTTTGCAAATTGCTCTGATGCATTTCTTCTGTGCCTTAAACACCATATCCCTGTCAACTGAGTTTTCCCAAAAGATAACGCCATATCTTAACAAAGCCTCCCCGTGACCACGATATGCAGTAATAACAGCTGTGTGATTCACTACTTTTGTAAAAGCATGTACAGCGCATAAGAAAATTGGTTAAGTTTGGAATATGTAATCTCCACTTGATGTTTCTAACTTAAACTACAATCAAGATGCAGGCCCAGGAATTTAGCGCTTTCTAACTCACAAATTTGATGTCTATAGTAGATACACATTTTACATCAATATGTCGACATCTCCTACATAAATTATCGTAACCAACAATTTAAGGTATTTTCCTTTTTTCCATTAATGATCTTCTTTTTATACATTTTATCGGATGCACTAATCAAAATTATGAAATTGTCAATAGAAACCTCATTACTGCATCCGTAAAATATCGTATGTATGTATTGATCCACAGTAAAGTATCGTAATGTTAGTTACGGCAATATACACAAGAAGCGAGGGGCCAATGCGTTGCGCGAACGCCGCGTAACTATTAGTTACCATAGAGTACGCGGGAGGGGCGCACTCGCGTGCCATTGTAGATCAATGTTTTATTTTTGCATTATTATAATATTAGTTCAGGTTAAGTATTTCAAATATTATTAAGAATTTTGTCTAGAGCTAGAAAAATGTTAGATTCAGTATTTAAAGATAATATTATACTTGATTCTACAAAATCGGCGACCGTTACTTGTTCGAACAGTGGTGAAAAGTCATCTACCCCTATGTCTGCTGATGAGAAGTCTCAGGAAAAAACAGGTATTTTGTTTATTATTACTTAGTATATTTAAAAACATGCTATTTATTTATATAAATAACATTTGAAGTATTGCACAGTATAACATTGTAAGTATAAATTACTTTATTATACGTGGAATTTTGCAATCGTTTTGCTGTCGTATCTTGAGATATTTTACTTTGGAAAGATTTCATAAATATGATCTGTATTTAAACTTACGATACATTACACTGGAATCATGATAATTTTTTTTATAGTATGTTATACTTACAATCTTTTTCTTCGTTATGTTATAGAAGTTACTATAATATTCTTCTAGAAAATATTTTATTACGACGAATTTCAATGATTTTTTTGCAGATTCTCCTCTCCCATCTACTATAGATCTTGAAAAAATAAACGTCATAATGGATTTATTATCTGATTCGGTGGAAATATCCTTTAGCCAAATACCATCATTAGAGTTAGAGTAAGGTATAGAAGATATAAGGGAGATATAAGGTATAGAAATAAAGTAAGGTATGTATAAGTATGTATGTATGTATAGTCTTACGCCTTTATCCCGAAACGGGTAGGCAAAGGTGTTGGACACCCACATTTCACTATAAAATTTGAGTCCCACTGAATAGTGGGCGAGCCTATTGTCTTATCGGGTATATACCAGACTCCGTGTTTCTGAGCATTTCCTAACCGAAAATTCCATTGCACGACCTGGGAATCGAACCCGGGTCCTCACGACCTGCGGTTGAACAAGCTACCGCCAGACGACAGAGGCAGTATTAGTACCGTAATATTAAAATAGCTTTCCATGTCCCAAAGAACGACCAATGCGATAAATATCATCTTTAAGAATTTAGCAGCTCCCTCATTACCTGAAATACACCTACTTACATGAAAAACATGCGAGATAAGAAGATCGCTCGTCAAAAAAAGGTGTTAGATAAAGAAGTAGCCAAAATGTCAAATAGAAAAATGTTAGTAGCGACTTTTGATTTTCAGAAAGTTTTAACAGCTCCGTATGGCAATATAAGTGTTTTATATTATAAATAATTTAATTTCACTGTTTTTAATTTATGTAGTTGAGCAAAAAAGTGCTTGCCTTATGTGGCATGAGGGGTAAGGCAGACGCAGTTCAAATGAGACCTCATTTGAACTGCGTCTGCCTTGCCTTCTAGTTGTCTATTTAGATACATTTCTAAGAGTAAGACCAAGGAATAGACGAATTTCGATTTTGATCTGACAATTGAATACTTAGGTCAAAATCGAAATCATGTTTTTATTTTTTATGCAGCAGCTCTGTATCAGATAACCATACATCACTGTTCCTTAGAAGTTGGTCATACCCAAAATGAGGATGACAGCGTCCACGCTCTTATTGAGAAAACTGCTAAGAACAAGCTCATTTATACACCGTCTGAGTGATCTTGTTTAGTTCGTTTTGCTAAACAATATGGAAAGCCATATAATACAGAGGAGTTACACAGATTTTTTAAATTTTAGGCTGAAGATATTAAAGGGCAATTGGTCTAAGAGTATTAATGTAGTTTAAGTACAATGGAACAAGATAAAAGAAATATATGTCAAACCGGAAGAACCCCATAAATTATTTTATAAATATGATTTAGATGCTGAGGACTCACATGTTGACAGTAAAAACTTGCACAAGAAGGCAACGTGCAAACAATATTGATTCGATTGAATAATTATATCCGAGCAGTATGCCAATTCCAAAAGCAAAAAGGACAATTTACAGCATGTGTCAGTCACAAATAATACCTAGCACATACCAGAATTTTCCAAAAGTCTACCAGCAATTAATAATAATGATAATTTTCATTCTAGAGCCAAGGGTTTTTAAGCAAGTAGTTACGTATTTTAAATAATTAAAGATCTCATTAAGTAATATCATTATAAAAATTAAAACGTTTAAGCTTTTATGTAGTTCCTACCTACTACTTAATTGTTAACTATGAGAATTGTTTATTTTTGTTACGATTAATAATTATGCTCAAAATAAAAGAATTAGATACCTAAATTAAGAGGAAAACGAAGATTACATTTTGTTACTTTGAGACTGGTTAATATTACTTTTTATTACTTTGAGACTGTTTCATATTATTTTTTGTTACTTTGATACTGGGTAATATTATTTCTTATTAGTAGATACTGTAACTAGTAGATAATTTTTATTTGTGTTACAAGTTTATAAAGTTCTTTTTAAACACTCCAGGGACTGAATTACGTTACTTCAATTATCTACTTATTAAAACATGTCTATGTACATATATGCCCATTTATTTTCATTAACCTATCCTTCCCAGTAATCTATAATCGGTTAGATACTACTTATATGATTTTACAAGAGTTTTACATCGATAATTATTTTAAGTATAACTTACAATAATATTTTAGTGAAACACAACCTAGTAAAATATCGTATTTGTAACATACATTATGTGTCAGCCTATAATTTACCACGTATACTACAGTAACTAACGCATACGATAGTTAGCGAATGATGTAATCCAACGACAAATATCGTATGTGACTTTTACAAAAAACTAGATAAAATTAAATAAAACCTTATACGCAGTAGTATTGTATTCGTAATTTTATACGTGTATGCCATTTTTTATAATTATAGAATGCTATTTGTAACCACCATCATGAAAAATCTATTTCCAAATCTTTAACTGGTCGTACTGTAAAGTTGGTCATATGCAGTTACGATAATATACGTAGGAGGTGTCGATGTGTTAAGTTTTGTCAAAATTAATGATTAAATTATTATATTTCAGCCATTCAATCATTTGATTTAGTGTGTCATTCATATTTATTTGTAAGTTCGTTTTACATTTATTAGTAAACATAACCGTACGGTTATGATTGTCATTTGTAAATGATACAATATTTTGTTTGATTACTTTGGGTAGATCATTTATATATAATAAGATAAATAACAAAGGACCTAGAACACTCCTTTGAGGTAGGTACACTTTGCTGTACAACCTGATAAAATAAAAATAAATTAAATATACGAGTGACCTGCGTACAGTGTTTTCTGTTATGGAGATAAGACTTTAGAAGATTTAAAACATTGCCTCTTATACCGTACGCTTCCAACTTTTTAACAATAAATTATAATTTAGTTATTTAGTATTTAGCCCATATAGTGCCGTGACTAGTTGTTTATTGTTTAGTCCAGTCATAACGGTATGTAAAAATGTATACACCGCCAAAGTGTCATGCCAGTATTAGGCCCAGAGGTAAAATAAAAATAAATAAAATAAAAATTGTTTATTATCATTTTTATATGCTATTTTATAATCAGTAGTTGGGGTACTCCTTTTAAGTAAACATTACCTGTGTTAGAAGACCCCCGGGCACGCCACGATCGTGGCGGTAAGTCCCGTGTTTGAGGAGTGGCTGGAGAGGCGGCATGGCGCCCTCACCTTCCGGCTGACACAGGTTCTGACTGGCCACGGTTGTTTTGGCCGGTTCCTGTGTCGTATACGCCGGCAAGAGACGCCCGGTTGTCACCACTGCGGTGACTGCCGCGACGTTATTGAGGACACGGCGCTGCACACTTTGGCGGTTTGCCCCGCCTGGGCATCGCAGCGTCGTGATTTGATCGCGGCAGTCGGATCGGTTGCCCTCTCGCTCCCGGCCGTAGTTCAGTCTATGGTCCAGAGTGAGAGGTCGTGGAACGCCGTCGCCTCCTTTTGCGAGGAAGTGATTTCCATCAAGGAGGCGGCGGAGCGGGAGAGGGAGCGTTTAAACCCTCTCCCCAACCGCAGAGCCGGGCGCCGGAGGGCGCGAGATGACCTCCAGCCACCCTGAGGTTTGACCTGGGGGTGGCGGGCTTTGTGGGCCTGCCCGCCATCCGTTCAGCACCAGGTCCGAGAGGCGGCGTGCGTGTTCCCACGCGCGCCTCTGTGTCGAGTCCGTCTCCCCTCTTTTCAGAGGGGGGACAGTAGGGTTTACTAGTGGCGTAAAGTCTGCCTATTATGGGTAGGTCTTGTTGTGTAGTGGCCTGCCGTTTCACACGGCGGGCCGTAACCTCGGCGGGGTCGCGACCGCATGCGAAAGCGATTCGCGCGGCCCCGCCGATAGTGGTTTTGTTGAGGAACACCGTGGTAGGTTTAGTCGGTATTCCGGGAGGTACATTATTTCTTTTCCATCTTCTTTTACCCCGGCGAGTCCGACATAATCCCTCCGCCCGCCCCCGCGGAGGGATATGCGTCATTGCATTCCCCCACGTAAAAAAAAAAAAAAAAAAAAAAAAAGAAGACCCCGCTCTTCACATTACAGTAATAAGATAATTGCACAAGTTTCACAATATTTAAACAAATGGGTGATAAATATAAACTTAGGTATATAACTAAATTTGTTGAGTAAATAAGTGTATGTATGTATATGTAAGTATGTCTGTGGGTGTGTGAATGTGTATGCGTGTGCATGTGTGAGCGTGTGTATTTGTGAGTGTGTACGTGTGTATGCAATATTATTACGACAACAATTATTATGAAATTATATACAATATTTCCTCAGTACTATTAAAATTTAAGTTTTTAAGCCAAAGCATTAATGTTTTTTGCGCTCATGATATGTCAAAGGGTATATATGTAATATTTTATTTATTTTGTTATATAAATCGGCTGATTGCCTATCAAATTGATTTCTCGCGAATGTTGTAGCAACGGTTCAGATAGGGATAACGTGATGATTGTGTCTTTTCATAGGAGTTTTCATTAGGAGTCGAATTTAATTTTTTATGTAATTTAAGGAGAATGAGTAAAATATATAGTTGCCTGACAGAAATAATGTTACTAAGTTTGTATAAGTCGTCAGTGGGAAACCGAAAGGGTTTAAAATACATGACTTTTAAAATTGATCTTTGAGCCCGCTCAATTTCAATAAATTTGCTCTTATTAACTCCGCCCCACACAGGGATACAATATATTAATATTGACTGAATCAAAGAAATGTAGATTTTATTCATTGTTTCGGATGTTGTAACGTGACGCAATGTTTTGGAGACCCATATAAATTTTCTAACCCGGCTCATAAGTAAATCCAAATGTAAGTACCATGACATTCTTTGATCAATCAGAATACCAAGATATTTTATATTACTAACTTTTGCAATAAAGGGACAACTGCAGATTGACTGAAAATTGTTGCAATTGTGAATCCGAACTCCAAAATCTACTTTTGGTTGAGAAGAAAGTGTAATAGAGAAGCATATATATTTAGTTTTTGAAGTATTTAAAGTCAGAAGATTACTATTTAACCAACCAGCAATTTTGGCCAATCCAGCTTCAGCGTGCTTTTGAACGTCATTCCAAGTGCTGCCCGTAAACACTATTGCGGTGTCATCAGCATAAGAAAATATATGCCCAGCAGTAATATTAAGATTGCATAATTCGTTAATGTATATTAAAAATAGGGTAGGCCCAATAATACTGCCTTGTGGAACCCCGTACAAAACATGTTCAGATTCGCTAATGTAGTGACCAATTTTGACTTGTTGACGTTCCGTAAGCAAGAGAAGAGCAATAGACTATTATCCCGTATACCAATATCTTCGAGCTTCTTTATGAGGATGGAAACAGAGACAGTATCAAAAACTGTCTTTAGGTCTAGAAAGGCAGCTTGACATTTTTTGCCCTTATCTAGGTTATTAACAATAAGGGAGCTAATCTTAGAAACAGCATCTTCAGTAGGCCTTTACGAAAGCCGAATTGCGTTGAATTAAGTAAACGTTTGTTTAAGAGCTTTTCCAGAATTTTTGATATGGCGGGTAGTACTGATATTGGTCGATAATTATTAACATCATCTCTGTCCCCACATTTGTGTACCGGTAACCAGAGATTGTTTCAAAGCTTTAGGAAAAACACCCGTATTAAAACAAAGATTAACAAGGTGGCTGATTATAGGCACTAAAGTAGACTTAGCAAGTATTAAAAATTTGTTAGTTACATTATCCCAACCGATAGTACTGTTGGAATCAAGGCTCATCAGCACAGTTTCAACTTCCATAGGATCCGTTTCACGTGAGACAAATGATGACAAAATGGTATTATTGAATGTTTTTTTGTCTGTACACGAACCACTTCTATGGCCTAATATACTCTCAGCCAGGCTTTTACCAACATACGCGAAAAATTTATTAATATAGTTGACAGAATCGATAGGATTTAGGCAGTTGTATAACAGATTAGTGTTTGCTATTTTCAAAGGTTTGTAGTGAGTAATGTCATTTATAGCGCACAAGAAATTGGCAACACTAAAAAAAATATTAATATTTATCCTAATTCTTCCTTATATTTATTATTCTGTACAAGTCAGTAACATTTTCTAAAACGACTAAGCTATGTAATGGAATTTGCAAGCAAGTACATTAACGTGAACATGTTGCCTTTACATAAAATATGTGGACAGGTAATTAATCGAAATAGATAATTTACCATTGCGATATTATGCAGGTATTTATTATTTTAATCATTCATTTCATTTTTTATACAAAAGTAATACAAAATCTAATAATAGTAATTATTTTTATCTTTGGAAAATTGCTTTGATTAACTTAAAGTAATGTCTATTGTCGATATATCGAGGTTTTGTGTTTATTATGGCAAACACCATCTCTAACTTGTATGACACCGGAAAACGTAAATATCAATATCATTGCTTGTTTTGCAACTCCATTGTGACGGTTAGTGTTTATTTATTAGGGTTAATATCGATTGGACCTATACCTAGACCTATAAGCTGTAAAACTCAATGTATTCTGTTTTATTTAATTCCTAATTGATTGTACTCATAAATAAATTAAAATAATGTATATATTTAATATAAATTGTATTGATGAGATATTAGAAGATTTCATAACAGCTTTAAAATACCAAGTTTTTGTAAATCACTTTTTATGCTAATTAATTATTGGCATTGCTTTCTATTATTATCATTAGCCTTTATAGGTGTACACTGTGGGCTCGAATTACTATGGCGTCTAGGCATGCCCCTTTATACTCTTGTTTTTTCAAAAGCTCACTTGTACCCCAGAAAAAAAATGTTTTTTTAAGGAAGGCATCTATACTAGTAACTTACGACCTTTTCAAAAATTCTTATTTTTATTTTTATGTCTATAGCAGTTCATATTTAGTTTGTCATTATTTTTTGAAAAGTGGTTTGGCAATAGTAATTTTAATTTATTAGGGTATACGCCAAAAATATTACACATATTTATTATGTGGCAGGTGAATCAGTTAGATGCGGCTCTAAAAATTTTGGTATGGACACCATCGTAGCCTGTGCTGTTAGTGTTTTCTAAGGTGTTTTGATGTCAAAAGGCGTTGTAGGACTCATAAAAACAGACTGTAATGAGCCTTTATCAGATGTAAATTTTACCGGACTTGTGCCATCTGCATTACAGTTCGACCTTGTTCTTATGAAATAATCATTGAAAGATTTCGCAATTCCAGTAGGATCTTTGTATCTTTGATATCACCATTTACACTAATTTGAAGAAGGCATGCATTGTTTGCTGTAGTTTTTAACTTTTAAAACCTGAAGAAAAGTGTCAGCGTTCTATTTCTGGTTGTGCAAAATTGTCTTAGAGTTTTACTATAGAGAAATTCTTAGCAGCAGCACGGATTATCTGTGCTCAATAGACGGCAGTTGGCTCACCCCCTATTACGTGGGATCTAGAGCCTATGCTCGCGAAATGCAGGGTTAGTACAGTTGTATGTACTACACCCAGGTTAGGTAGATTTCTACCTAAGCTTTTAGAGATATAAGCTTGAGATCATATAATAAGATCAATCTGGTTAACATTTTTATCTGCGAACAGTAACTTGAAATTGATACAAGGTTCGCGCTCCGATTGCCAATTAAAATTTGAAATGTCACAAGGCTGCATTGCCGCCCCGCTGGCGGTAAAATGAGTGACCATTATGACTCCCGCAACTACCTATAGACTGTTTTGTATTAATTGATGTTTTACTTGTAAGCATTTACTTTTGTGGGAGCAATTAGACGTGTTGTTGTCGCATGGGCAAATAAAATAACTTAAAGAAAGAAAGAAGAATTTTTATTTGGAACACTAAAGGGCACACTTAAAACATGACAAGAAAAGAATATAAAATAATATAAAAAGAAAAAGAGCAAAATAATAATACTACTAAGTACTATAATATCTATGATAATGAAAAAAATATCATTTTTGCTCACTCGCAATGAAGTGTGTCAGAATCGTAGCAAATGGAAATTCGTAGTTTCTGCCTACCCCTCTGGGAAACTGGCGTGAATCTATGCTCACTTGCAACACTACATCTTCCGCTTGACTAAACGGAAACCGCCTGCCTCCATTTAATATCAAGGCCAGTATTGTCAGTGAGCAGCGATACAAACATGAATCTATTTTAATTATTTATGTATAACTTAAGTTTAAACAGTAATGTAAAAGTATGTTCAAAAACTTGATGATAATATGGATATATAAATATTTTGTGGTACCAGTAACAAATAAAATAAATTCATCATGAACTACTGATTGGTTGCGCGAAGACGATTGCCGCGCGGCGCCATCGCAAACTTGCGCCTGACTACAGAAAACTAATGTGTCAGAAGTTTTCTTACACTTTGTTGCTTTATATGGATGTGAGTATTCTGCTCGCCGTTTCGCCCTTGTTAATTCCACGAGGATTACCCGTTTCCTTTCCAGGAAAATATAATAATAATAATAATAAGTATTTATTGTTAATTTTCTAATATAATATGTTAGAAAGTACCTTTTTTTTTTTTTTTTTTTACGTGGGGGAATGCAATGACGCATATCCCTCCGCGGGGGCGGGCGGAGGGATTATGTCGGACTCGCCGGGGTAAAAGAAGATGGAAAAGGAATAATGTACCTCCCGGAATACCGACTAAACCTACCACGGTGTTCCTCAACAAAACCACTATCGGCGGGGCCGCGCGAATCGCTTTCGCATGCGGTCGCGACCCCGCCGAGGTTTCGGCCCGCCGTATGAAACGGCAGGCCACTACCCAAAGAGACCTACCCAAAGGACCCCCTCAAAAATTCCCTACTGTCTCCCCCCTAGAGGGGAGACGGACTCGACACAGAGGCGCGCGTGGGAACACGCACGCCGCCTCTCGGACCTGGTGCTGAACGGATGGCGGGCAGGCCCACAAAGCCCGCCACCCCCAGGTCAAACCTCAGGGTGGCTGGAGGTCGTCTCGCGCCCTCCGGCGCCCGGCTCTGCGGTTGGGGAGAGGGTTTATACGCTCCCTCTCCCGCCCCGCCGCCTCCTTGATGGAAATCACTTCCTCGCAGAAGGAGGCGACGGCGTTCCACGACCTCTCACTCCGGACCATAGACTGAACTACGGCCGGGAGCGAGAGGGCAACCGATCCGACTGCCGCGATCAAATCGCGGCGCTGCGATGCCCAGGCGGGGCAAACCGCCAAAGTGTGCAGCGCCGTGTCCTCAGTAACGTCGCGGCAGTCGCCGCAGTGGTGACAACCGGGCGTCTCTTGCCGGCGTATACGACACAGGAACCGGCCAAAACATCCGTGGCCAGTCAGAACCTGTGTCAGCCGGAAGGTGAGGGCGCCATGCCGCCTCTCCAGCCACTCCTCAAACACGGGACTTACCGCCACGATCGTGGCGTGCCCGGCACTGGGGTGCACAAGTCGCTCCTTCCAATTCGCCACTAGGACCTGGCGGAGCTCGGACCTCGCCGCCTTGATAGCGGGAGGATCCGGTCCTTCGCCCCGAGCTAGCGCCTCCTGGCGCCAACGATAGAGCGACGCCAGGAGCGCCGCTTCCAGGTCCCATGGCATCGATCCGGCGAGGAGGCTCGCAGCCTCGAACGAGATCGTGCGGTATCCCCTAATCAACCTGACGGCCATGGCGCGCTGTGGTGCACGTAGCGCCGAAATGTTTCGGGCCGCCAGGTTGTCTGCCCAAACTGGGGCCCCATATAGGGCCATGGACCGCACGACCCCCTCGTAGAGCCTCCGGCAGGAGGTGTTTGGCCCCCCGAGGTTGGGCAGCAGGCGCGCGAGCGCACCTGCAGCGCCCCGAAGAATGGGGGCCAAACGACGGAAATGGGCTGTAAAGTCCCACCGGCTGTCGAGCAAGAGACCCAAATACTTTAGGGTTGGCTCGACGCCGATGCGGACCCCTCCCACCATGATATGGGCCCCTGGAGGTGGCCGGTTCCGAGGGCCGTAAAAACAAACGGCCTCGGACTTGGACAGGGCCACCTCGAGGCCCAACCGCCGGATACGACCAACGACTTGTGCGACCCCAGCGGTCGCCAGTATGGCCGCCGCCCGGTGCGACTTACCCCTCGCCGTGACAAGCGTGTCGTCGGCGTAACAAATGACGCCGACGCCACGGAGGAGCGCACCTCGCAGCACCCAGTCGTAACCGATGTTCCACAGGAGCGGACCCAGAACCGATCCCTGTGGAACACCGCACGACATCTCTCGCCGACTCCAACCGTCGTGACCCGGGTAGACGACTACCCTCTCCGACAAATATGCCCCGACTATGCGGCGGAGGTAGGTCGGCACTCGATGGAAAATGAGTGCCTCCCTGATGCAACTCCAGGGCAAGGTGTTGAAGGCATTCGCGATGTCCAAAGACACCGCGAAGACGACCTCGCCCCGGGACACGGCATCCTCCGCCAGGCTCTCACTTGCAGGACTGCATCTATTGTGGAGCGCCCGCGGCGGAAACCATACTGGTTGTCCGCCAGGTCCGGACCCACTGAAGAAAGACGCTGGACGAGGCGCTCCGCGATTATAAACTCGAACAGTTTAGCCACCTCGTCCAGCAACACAATGGGCCGGTAGGCGGACGGACTGTCCGCCGGGCGCCCTTCCTTCCTGATCAGGACCAGTTTCCCCACCTTCCACTGGCGCGGAAACTGGCCCTGCTGCAAACATTCACTGAGGAGCCCCTTGAGTCGGGGCGCGAGCTCCTCGAGGACCAGGGCCAATGCACGACCCGGAATGCCGTCGGGCCCTATGTTAGAAAGTACCTGTGATAAGAGAAACATAATAATTATTTATTGTTAAAAAAATATGTAATAATGTCGTGGTATCTAAGCTCTAACAATCCAAGACACAGACATCGTAGCTAATATTATAAATGCGAATGTGATTTTGTCTGTTGACATTCCGCAAACACATTTTTAAAGGTACAAAAAAATACAGTGTACCTTTCATCCGCAAAAAAGTACTGCTCCCAAGGGAAAGCTTATGTTTATGTATTCGAGAAAAGAAAAATGTCTCACCTTCTCTCAAGAGAGTTCAAAATTATGTAATAAAAGTGTTTTAAAATAAACAACGCGATAAAATCCGTTTTTAATAGTTTAATTTCAAAACAAGCATGGCACTCCAAGACTAGATACCTACTTAGTTATAACTATATTAAGTATGATATACAACTTTGTATACCTTTTTAAGGATTATTACGACTTATTCTATGTGAAGTTCCTTATAAGAGGTACTCTGTTACATTTTAGGTCACGTGACCGAAAAACAACACGTGATCGTACGCAACTTCTAAGCCGTATACATTTATTCATATAATAAAGTTACGCAAGAATATTGCTAACCCTCTTAAATCTAAGACACAATTTGTATCCGTAAACTCCATAATGTTGTCCAACCCCACACATAAAATGTAAATATATCACGTGACCTTGAAACTTTACTAGTCGGTCTAAACATGCGTGAACGACTATGGCAGGACGCCGGCCGTGACTCATCTAATACGCATGAACGACTATCATAATTGTCCATTAATAAGTTTCGGATTGTTTTATGTAGCGATGTGCAGTTATTACGAAAAACGCATTCGGATGTTGATTAATTGATTGTTACTGAAAATTCGAAAGGTTATACGCGTTATACGTTTCCGAAATGGCACTGTCACTTGAAATTACCATCACTACATATTATTCAACAAAGCTCCCCGCCGCATCTGTCTGTTTATCTGTTCGCGATAAACTCAAAAACTACTGAACGGGTTTTCATGCGGTTTTCACTAATAGAGTGATACATGAGGAAGGTTTAGGTGTATAATTTGTTAAGGTTGTACTAACCGTGTGAAGCCCGGGCGGATCGGTATTATATATTATGATTAACTAGACTAGGAGGTAGCGCTCCTATGAGTTGTGTTGTGATATACTCGTATTTAAATTATAATAAGCTTGATAAATTTAATAAAATTAAAGTGAAACCAGAAAACGTATTTAATTCAGCACAGACAAGATATAACAAAGACAATAATATAGGCACATTAAATATGTGACAGTATAGCGACGTGTCAAATAAAAAGATGGGGTTAAAATTTATAATTACAACAATTATTGTTACTCCAATAATTGTAAAATTACGAATATTTCGAATCGTTTCAAGATTCGAGTAAATCGAGATTTTAATTGATCAATCACCCATTGCCACAATTTGCTTTATTTTATTGAGTCTTTTAACTTACAACTGCGATGGAACAGCTGTTACTATCTATTTTTAGACGTCCTGCTTCGTTTGTAAATAAATCTCCCTTGAAGTTGAATTTCGTATAGTTGTTCTTGTTGTGACTTCGAAACTTTAGTTATAGCAATTGTAAATAATATAATGCTATGTTCCTATCTGTATTATATCTGTAAATCTTAATAAAATAAATAAATAATTTAGTTGCTATCAAACTTTCGACTGTTTATGCATACATGTACCTACATTTAAAAGTATATTTAAATGTCAATTTTTAAAATAAAAGAATTTCGTATCAGTGCTTGTTTTCTGTTTTATAAAAGATCCATGTATTTTTTCGGTACTTGTGTAATTGTGCTATTTAAAAATACAAGACGACGACTAATACATAGATGCAAAGTATAGCCAAACTTAGAACAATTAATTGTGAACCACATAAATAAATAATTGCATGTCATACATAGTCTCACGTCTTCATCCCCGAATGAGGTGTGCAGAGGTGTACTGCACACATTTTACTAATAGCACTATTTTAATTCTAAATCAAATGTCGTCTACCAAGCGCAGTTCCAGACTTTGTGCTGGTACTAAGAAGATATTTTTAGAAAAACTCAATAGCATTTTGCCCGCCTCGGGCATCGGACGTAAAACTTCCTAGACGCAAGTTACACACTGTTGCTGCTACAACGAGGCAATCGCCAGCTCTTCTTTTTATATTTACTCCCGCCCTCGGTATGATTTCTGTATCGTGAGCGACTTTATAAACAAAGAACACCCAGACGCTCACCCAGTCGATCAAACAAATTTTGTCTTTTGTAAGGATCGAATTCACAACACTCAGCGTAGTAGCAGTAACGAGGCCCAAACCACAACGCCATCCATGCAATCAAGAGGAAGCAATAAATAATTTTCCCGCTTGTTATTAAAACTTACAACACACAGAGCGGAGACAGCGTAGACTGTTTGCTCGCTACGCCATCTGCACAGTCAAACTTTAATGACTTTTCAATTCCTAGAAAAACAGAGTATTTGTAGAAGGAGCCAGTGCCAAACAAACAACCAACTAAGATAATTCAATTACGTAAAGGAAATGAACAAAATTACACAGCGGCAACTACACTGCCTTACCGACGCAGTGGGTGTAAATAGAACAGTGATTTTCTAAATTATTTGATTTACCATACCTAAACTTAAAAAAAGAATTTCTTAAACTTACTTACAAGTAAATAAGATACTAGTGTCTTAAATATGATACTAGCAAATAATTTTAGTAAAAAGGATCACTTGCAGGTCGCAACCCCGTCGAGGTTACGGCCCGCCGTATGAAACGGCAGGCTACACGAAGAGACCGACCCAAAGGACTCACTCTATAAAATTCCCTACTGTTTCCCCCCTAAAGGGGAGACGGACTCGACACAGAGGCGCGCGTGGGAACACGCACGCCGCCTCTTGGACCTGGTGCTGAACGGATGGCGGGCAGGCCCACAAAGCCCGCCACCCCCAGGTCAAACCTCAGGGTGGCTGAAAGTCATCTCGCGCCCTCCGGCGCCCGGCTCTGCGGTTGGGGAGAGGGTTCAAACGCTCCCTCTCCCGCTCCGCCGCCTCCTTGATGGAGATTACTACCTCGCAAAAGGAGGCGACGGCATTCCACGACCTCTCACTCCGGACCATAGACTGAACCACGGCCGGGAGCGAGAGGGCAACCAATCCGACCGCCGCGATCAACTCACGACGCTGCGATACCAAGGCGGGGCAAACCGCCAAAGTGTGCAGCGCCGTGTCCTCAACAAAGTCGCGGCAGTCGCCGCAGTGGTGACAACCGGGCGTCTCTTGCCGGCGTATACGACACAGGAACCGGCCAAAATAACCATGGTAGAGCAACGCCAGAAGCGCCGCTTCGAGGCTTCGAGGTCCCAGGGCATCGATCCGGCAAGTAGGCTCGCTACCTCGAACGAGATTGTGCGGTAGCCTCTAATTAACCTGACGGCCATTGCACACTGAGGCGCACAAAGCGCTGAAATTACGGGCCGTCAGGTTATCTCCCCAAACTGCCTATAAAGGGCCATGGACCGCACGACCCCTTTGTAGAGCCTCCGGCAGGAGGTCCCTGGCCCCCCTAGGTTGGGCAGCAGACGCGCGAGCGCACCTGCAGCGCCCAGTCGTCGAAAGTGGGCTACAAAGTCCCATCGGCTGTCGAGCAAGATACTTAAGCGTTGGCTCGACAGCTATGCGGACCCCTCCTACCATGATGTGGGATCCTGGAGGTGGCCGGTTCCGAAAGCCGTGGAAACATATGGCCTTGAATTTAGACAGGGCCACATCGAGGCCCAACCGCCGGATACGATTGACGACTTGTGCGACCCCAGCGCTCGCCAGTATGGCCGCCGACCGGTGCGACTTACCCCTCGCCGTGACAAGTGTGTCGTCGGCGTAACAAATGACGCCAACGCCACGGACTGTTACTAACATAACATAATCTAACCTACATTTACGCAAGTGAAGCCGCGGGCAAAACCTAATATTAGATATTTATTACGCTGTAAAGAAAAGTAAAACATTGTACAGCGTATGTTTTTTTGCGCTCGAGGCGCTCGTCTGACGCTTTGTTGTGTAGAAGCTTCTTGAAAACAAATTGTGAAAAATCTTAGCGTATAAAATTTAAATTTTATGTTATCTTCAGTCAGCGTTTTATAATATAAACGCTTAATAAACCTTTTTTAATCTAATACATAAACCGTTATTTGTAAAGACTAGTTATGTGTGTTAGTGATTTGAATACGTTCTAATTATTCGAATTATCAACTGACATAAATTATATTTGAATTACTAATAGGTTTCAACTCTATTAGGGAGAGTGATAAAGATTAATCTATCTATACATATAAAATGCTTTGTCCTGAATGACTGACTGACTGATGGATCAACGCACAGCCTAAACAGCTGATCGTAGAGACCTGAAACTTGGAGGGTGTTTTCTTTGTATAACGTAGGCATCCGAATAGAAAGGAATTTCCGAAATTCTATCCCTAAAGGGGTGAAAATGCAGGCAAAGTTTGTATGGGACAACGTGATTCCTTGGTCCAATCTACTTCAAATTTTCCATAAACATTCTTTAACAGAATTTATGATTGTTATATTTTATAAGTATTCAAACATTTTAAAATAATAATTTATATGTTATAACAAAATTAATAACGTAACAAAACTAATTAAAAATCCTATTAGAGCCATTTTCGACTTCTACGCGGACGAAGTCGCGGGCAAAAGCTAGTAATGTATAACAGACAAGGATCGAAAATGGATGCAAGAAGCTAATGAAAAAGCGTAATAGCTCTCAACGCACGTGGCAAAGCTTATTCGTAGGACACAAAGTTTTAAAAAGCAACCAGAATAGAGCATCCATACGACCGATCACATAAAAATAATTTAAATCTCAATTAATGTTTCATAAAATCTTGATAATTGTATTCGCGTATTTTAATTGTATTCGAATTACAATAATTGACAACGCATAAGTGGATATTATTAGATTGTTCGATTTATTCGATATATTACGAGACAATCGTACATCACTAATAAAAGCTAAAATATAATTTTTCGCAAAGAATGCTTGCTACTCTTACAATTTAAATACAAAATATTGCTCTTTTCCTGAATAATATATTGTGATACCTCTAAATTCTTTGCGCCTCATTATCTGAAATGAGAGACGGCAACGAAATAAATTGCCTTAAACGACATTATGTGTAAAATTGTTGAATATACATAACTATAAGTAAATTGATTAATGTGTGATTATATTTTTATTTACTAACAGAGATGGGAAGTACGTAAGGTGTGTAACAGCACAATTTTATGGATTATCTTTGTAATAATCGTGTTATTATGACGTGTCTACAAAGATAAACTTTATATAGTTTCTGCAATCTACGTGCATATATTAATTATGAGCTTGCTTGCCTAGTGTAAATTACGCTTCGTCATTTACACTAAGCAAGCAAGTCATCGGTGGTAACTCAATGGATAGGGCCTTGGACTTGCGAGCGATAAGGATTTACATTATGTAGCTTTGAGTTATTAGACCCTTCCGTTAAGCTATACGAGAATCCTAAAAAAAATACTAGTAATCTAAAAGAAATATAAAAAAAATAATTATGTTGTATATATACAGCAACTACATATTGATCTGTAATTTTTATGTCACCAAAGTAAATTACGCTGTTCTACTTTCTACTAGAATTATTTAATCTCAGTAGCGTTTCTTTGGGGCAAGCCGTATGCAGAAACTAGTATCCTGTATAAAAGCTGTCAAGGGGGCTGTTAAACAGTTAGCAAAAATCTACACTAAGTATCTCGCTGTCAGTTTATGAGGCCTTTAAGAAGATAGCACTTCTCTTAGAGTACTAGGCTCCTAAGGATAATTTCATTACATTTATCTGTTCCGAATCCGCAAAGTAAGTATTCTACCTTCAGTTGATTTAACGGCTTGTGGTAATGATTTTGTTTTTTACGGCTTGGTAATAAAAAGACCGAAATTTTCCAGGAAAGAAACTTGTGATTATTTCCATTTATTTATTTATTCTTTAAAGCTATACAATTTCTTGATTCAATATTTACATATTTACTAAATAAGAGTAAAGAAAAAATATGCGTCACTGGTTTCATTGTAAATTTTGTAACCTTTATTTGAGCGTACAAAATATCGAAGACTCTGTTTGTAGCATCGTGATAAATATTTAGATAAATGCTCGTCTCCTCGTAAGTAAGACTACTATTTTTACATTATACGTGAGTCGTATTAACTGTGTATTATTTGCCTTTGTTATCTTTGCTCCATACGCTAGTTATATACAGCAACTCCTTTTTTGGTTGGTCTGTAGAGTACATACTATGTCATCCTTAGTGCTGCAACCATCAATAGTCTTTGGAATTCGTAAACCATCAACCGTATATACGTATATATTTACCAATTAAGTAGCATAACAAAGAAGCATATTGATATCCTATAAGATAAACTATTCATTTTATTTTTTTTACATAAACAAAGCAACAATTATAATTTACAACTTAACTAATATTAACAAACTTAACCACTTATAAATAAAACATGAAAGTAATAAAATATGGGTCTATAAATTTAATATAAAGAAAGGAAATGGCTGGTTCAGGCAGCGTCGTAAAATTCCTCAGAATCGCTGTCGACCGGGAAAGTGCCCAGGAGACTGGCAGCATTGCCACGTTGAATGGCAATGCTGATTCTTTGAGTCAAGAAAAGTCCAGCCTTCTGGTCACGCGAAGCGTCGATTAGCCGCTTAGATATATCTCTAAAAAGCGCACGAGCGCCCGGACCCCATGAACCTAGCGTCTCCACCCCAAACGGCTCAAAAACGTAATTACCAATTAAATTACTGTATTTGCGCCGTTTGAGGTTTTCAGCCGCTACAGCAGCAGCACTGGCGCAGCTCACCGTGTTCGGAAGATGTGATGGCGCAAGGGTGTCGACGCATGTGGCGTCCCACACCAAAGGCCCACCCATTTTCCAAGGTAACAAAGACATACCATCGGGTCTCTTCCCATCGTCACGTACCAAGCCTATGGGTTCTAATACTGCTGGTACGCCGGCGGTGATAAGAGCACGACGGATAATGTCATTAAGGTGAGCGTGTCGTGAAATACGACCAGCGCTTCTGCTGCAGGACAGCCCATGGTGTCCGAGGCTGTCGACGGCTTCTCCGCAATGACAACGATGCGGAGAAACACACGGGGCACCTAAACGAATACAGGTGGCGAGGCGGAATGTTGTATCATCCAACATTGTACCTGTGTTGGACGATGGAAGTGCCTGAAGCCATAAACCCGATTCCCATTCTCCCACAGTCAGCAAACGTGCGCGCTCAGCAACACTTACAGATGTAGTAAAAAGATTTTCTCTTACCGTGTTGCATAGCGGCCCATCCCACTGCCTTTGGGAGAACGGGTTGGTAGGCATAAGATAAAACCTTTATATGGCAAAAGAGGTCAGGACAAAAATCTTCGGAATAGAGGACAATGGTCTGTTAATGTTTACCTTACAATATTTTTTCCTAGAAAAACTTTTCGATGAGGATCGCAAAGTTTTGGCAAAAACGAATGTATATCAGGATATGATCAGGCTTATAAACGACGAAATTGTCAACAAAACTAGGTTATTGGAGGGAAGTTTTTTACTATTGCTACAAAAGTTTGTCAAGTAAGCCCAGAATATTTTATGACATTAATAATATTGTGTTTTTTACACATCTTTGTGGATATCCTTTTAAGATTGCGTGAAATTGTTTCCTGAGAGATCGTGACGTGTTTCGAAAGCTCTCGACTCACTTTGACGCGTTTAATTGTTGAGGCCTTTCTTCCTAAATTGCGTCTAGCAAAACCGTAGACAGTAAACTTAAAATGTATGGCAATACATATTTTGCTCACACGGATTCAGCTCGTGACATTTTGTTTTAGGTGTTTACTTGTATACAAAACAGAATCTGTATTGTTTATGAACAAAACTAATTCTGATTTATAATGATAAATATTAAACTTACTGTTCGAAAGAACAGTAAGTTTAATAATAATTTCTTGGGGCGTCATCTACCAGCTTATAGGGTTACAACATAATAAGCAAAAACAATACAAATGATAGCAAAAATTGTAACATTAAAAACTCCAGCATTTTACTAAGTAGTGTTATTCAACTTAAATTAAATAAACAAATTAGGAGAGAAAAGCTTGGTAGATAATGATTTTTATTATTATCACTCTTAAAGGTAACTTCTATATTTTTAGTGTCGTCGAACATTTGCGGCAAAGTAGGTTCAAGCCATACCAATATGCTAAAAGAATGTGAATAAAGTTGTGATTAATAGTCAATAATAATATATATTAAAAGTCAATAATATAAATACTAAAGTTATAGGTAATTAGTTAAATAATAATTTAACACCGAAAAAAACTGCAATACATTGTTTGCTATACAAGGTTGCTATGTTCCATGGAAATTAAAATGGACAGAGTATTCCATATCCCCTCATCGCGGTCGTGTGACAGACAAGGGGATGTGTTAATTCGAAACGGTTAAAAACTCCATAAAGATAAAAATAGAAAATCACTTTTCAAACAAATTAAATCAATTTAATACGCAAACACCATATTTTATAAACATCTGTTGTCTTTCATTGTTTCTTTGTTGTTTTTCTTTCATTGTTTCATTGTTGTCACGGGTTTATTTATTGCATCCTTGTTTGTGTTACAAACTAATGGTGTAAACTAGTGGTGAACACACAAGTTTGACATATGCTTGTGCTTTCGTTCTTATTGCGCTAATATTAAGACCCACTTTGGCATGATTGTTGGCTACTGGAATAATGTATACTAAGTATCAGAGCGGCAACGTCTCCTACATTTTTGTCGCTTTAAGGTGCATGACCTTAGATCCCTATGCATAGACTCTTAATCAGCTGTTAGGGCAGATACAACCCGTTGCAAACTAAAAATCTATCCTGTGGCTAAACTACTGCTCCTATTGTCGGCCTCGATGGCGTAGTGGTTAGTGTAACCGACTGCCACGCCTGAGGTCGCGGGTTCGATTCCCGCACAAGACAAATATTTGTGTGCATGAACATGGATGTTTGTCTTGGTCTGGGTGTTTCTATGTATAATATGTATGTATTTACAAAAAAAAAAAGTATATATGTATGTTTATCCATTGTCTAGTATCCATAGTACAAGCTCTGCTTAGTTTGGGCTAGATAGTGTTGTGTGTATGTGGTAGAATATTATTATATTATTATATTATTATATTGAACTTAAATTTGGTGTAGAGCTTGTATGTGGTAAAAAAGCCCCACTGTTTAATCAACCTTGTATATCGTCGGCGTAATATTAATTGGAGCCATTATAATTAGTTTCAACCAAACAATAATTATAGTGACACACAACAACACACAGCATTCAAGTATAAATCAATTTAGAATTGTGTAAATTGTATTATTATCGGGCGTTAGTCTTATTTATTGAATAGAAGCTCAGTTTTACAACCATTATGATTTATATAGTTAATGATAAATTAATGCTTTCAATCGATACAAAAGCTATTGTATTGTTTCAATAAGTTAAAAAGAGCTGAATATATTTTTTATGAAATGCTCCTTATTTATTTCTTATTATGCGTACTTTCATTGCGGACTCGTGGTCACGCTAGATTTTAACCTTGTTTTGAATAACCGCCAACTTGCCATAATTATAAGTTCTTTACGAGCAATTCCTTTCTGTACTTGTAACGTTTTCTATACAAGAATATATGTAATATGTGATAATATTTTAAAAATTGACTGCCCTGTCGGTTTTGCGACATCAGTTTGTATTTGTTTGACTTTTATTGTTATGTAATTTGCAATAGCATCATGGAGCCCGGATATTTACTTTTTACTGGTCCCTTACAACGTAGACCTTATAGTCCATTTTTGTTTTAAAGTAAACAAATATGACGTACTGCTAACATTAAGAATAATATATGTATCTCTATTTATCGTCTCTAGGTACAGTCGTCACAGAAATTGGTCTACCAGTTTTGACAAAAGTTTCTGTGAGAGCAAATTATCGCTAAGATTGACTTTTCTAACGGAGTGTGTTAGCTGTGATAATTCAACTTTAACACGGCGTGACGTAAATATATTACATGATAAATAGGTCAATGTTCACTGTCATAATATTTATGCAAGGAAAAATTGACCTTGTTGTTTCATAAACAATCGTAGGGTGATAAACCACATTGGCCTACTGTAGTTAGAGACAACACATAGAGATACAACTTTTTTGTGATGTCTGTTTATTAAAGAACGGATAAATTCTGGCAGCAGAAACTTAATAACTTAAAATGATTTTTGTCTACCAATATTACAAGTAATATAAATGGACTACATGATTACAGCTGGTGTAATTGTGTGGATGTATTGTACCTCTGCTAATCCTGTCGAGGTCATTTGCGTTACACTATTTATTATGTATAATTTACCTCACAATGGATTTTTCTTTACGCGCGAACATGACAAATATTCAAAAAATAATTTTAAAAGAAACTCAAACTCGAAACAAATCTCGTCGTACACACATTTTTAATCCCATGTTTGATAGAATCCACAATGCTTCGTGCAGTAGCAGTAGGATCAGTTAAATGACGTCACTACGCCAGGCTAACTAAATCATTCTAAAATCGCTTCTTAAGCAGGCGTAATTAAGATAAGATTAAATTATTTGACATACTAATTATTTTTTGTACGTTTCTATCCAAACTTTACCAGTATACGAAGATCACAAAGTACTTAAACAACATTCATAGGCGTTGAAGCCTCATCTTTCCTTCCTCTATTTACATTCCTGCGGCCGCAATAGTTCAGAACTCCAATTCACAGTGATTTAGTTTCGTGCGTAGCCACATATAATTCCTTCGGCAATACGGCGTGAGCTAGATGACTTATAAAACTATTTCTATTACAGGTACCATTACATAAGGTCTGATAGCGGTTACGTACTGAGTTATAGCTCTAGTAAACTTTTGCTCATGACTTTCTTGTTGGCATAAAGTATGTACTTTATCTAATAGTAATGGATTATATGTCACCAACTTAGTCAATAAGCGTACTCTTCAACGATTTGCTATAGAATACAATTGAAAAGTTTCACTAAATAAAATTTGAATGATTTTTGATGACTGAATACGAAATGTAATGTACGAATCGTAATATTAATCGATGAAAAAGGTACTGCACTGTTTTGCTATTCTCTGCCTATTTATATAATTATATGTAGGTTATACGTAAATAACCTATTTTTCATTGTTCATCAGCGTGTTTGAGCTTTATCCTAACTAATATTATAAATGTGAATGTGACTTTGTCTGTTTGTTACACTTGCACGCCTTAACTACTTGGTCGATCATCATAAAATTTCGCATACTCATTGTCAAATCTCACAATTAACTGTGTGTATAATTATTTATTTTATTATAGAGAGAGAGATCTCTAGAGGTTTTTAATTATATAAAACATACAAATAGACTGCTATTTTTTGTTTAGGTATTATGTTTAGATGTTTTTTTCTTTTATGAAGTTACATTTAAACGTACGCCTGTTATAAATACAAAAAAGTTAATTCTGTTGAAATAACGGGAATAAAACTGCAATAATTATGCAACAATTATTCTTGCTCCTGTGATAACATCAAAAACACATTTTCTGACGTGGTAGTCGAATCAAGGCAGTCACGCAACTCATTATCAATAGTAAATATCTTTTCAGAAAGAATATAATACATGAATTATATGTATAAATAATTAAACAAGTCTCGACCACGCTGTTGAATAAAAAAATACAAGGGTTTTTACGTGACCTATCTTTATATATATAATTCTTCTGTACGTGTGTTGACAGTGAACTTCTCCTAAATGGCTGGACCGATTTGAATGAATTTTTTTGTGTGTGTTCAAGTGGATTCGAGAATAGTTTAAATTTGTTTATTTTTCTTTTTCGCCTGTACAGGACAATATCTTTCGGGACAGCTAGTAAATATATAAATAGGTAGAGACAAAAAAGTTCAAAACCTTATTCTTCTATATTTGTCAACCGATTTTTTTTCTTTTTACGATTTTTAACGCTATCAATAAATATTTTTTTATTTAATTGTAAGTAATGTAAGTAATGCATATTCTTGATATTACATATATATATATACAAACAATGAATGAATGCATTCAATGCAAGTGCAAATGCAATTCAAATGCAATAGACTAGCAAGCAATGTTGGAAAATGTAAATTGATATTTATGGTTCCCTCAAATTTTCAATAATGATGATGGTCGAATTCCGACTACTGGGCGAACAATTTTTCTTGCATCCGATTTAAAGTACAATATTTCTTTGGTTGTCTTTCTGCATGTTAGCTATTATTCAATAATGATTGCTATTGGTATTAATATGTTGTCTAAATTATTATTTGTTTTCTCCTTATAAATCCTTTTTTAAATGCTTATCTTGCCTTTTCTATTGATTGCCTATTAAAACTTGGTGTAACTGTATACTAAAGATTATGTACTAGATTTTTCTGCAGCTTCGCTCGCGTTAATGAAGATTTTATAAACGAACTTCTATCCCAGGGAAAAGTACTCTATTGAAATTAAACTACTATATACGGATTTTATCGCGTTGTTTATATAGTAGTTTAATTTCAATGAATAACATTCGCGTAAACAGAAGACAATATTATGTAAAAAAGTACTCTATTCTGAATGAAACATACTCTATAATAATTTCTGTGCCCCTAATAATGAGTATGTGAAATTTAATCATGATCGGTCAAGTAGTTTAGGCGTGAAATCATAACAAACAAACTCATATTCACATGATATTAGTTAGCCTTTTGTCTATAATATTATATTATGTCGTGTTTTGTTAGCTGTCAAAATAAGTGTACCTTTAAAATATGGTGGATAGCGGTGTGGACAACCGTTTTATAATGTCGGACAAGTTGGAAAAGTAGTTAGTCCAGCTATAAGTAGCAAATTACAGTCCAAAATCACCAAAATAGCGTTAGTGTTGAGGAAATTATTTAAATTTAGTAGTTGTGAACGGAGTGAAATGTGCTGAGTTGAAAAATTTTATATCTCTGATGACTAGTGTAGTTGAGAAAATTGCAATATATAAACCTGTATGTATGTAGTCCAAAGCAATTTAGAAAATATAACCTATAAAAGTACTAAAATAACGTGGCAAATGAATCAATGTTTAAAGCTTGAAAGATATGATTAAAATTATAATTTGATGATTACAATTATACTCCACAAGATTTCGTGTAAAATAGGTTATGTCAATTTTCTATCCCTCGAAAACAGCACTTTTTCTGGATGAAAAGTACCCTAGGTCCCTTTATGTATGTACCTCTGACACATAATATTAGTTAGGTTATAGATGTCGCTATCTCTCTATTACTCAATACACTATAGAAAGTATATGTATAAGTTTCAGCTTCGAGCTTTATATTGCGTGAGGCGATAAGTCACCCGCCCGTCCCCAGTGACGATTAATGTGCTCAAGTGTTCCGTATGATATATAGAAGATATCTGTTAGCTGAGAAAACATAAATTCTTTCTTTTTTAAAATTACTTCTACGTCAACGTAGCAGAGTCGTGAAGTGAGTACTGTATCATTTCTTTTATTTATGAAACAGGGATTTTATTGGACCAATATTTTGGCAGGTTACCAATACTAATTCGGTGAATGTCGCGTATTTGCGGGTATAAAGTGATCTTTGTGGCCGTTTGGGGTGGAAACCCTAGGTTCATGGGGTCCGAGTGCTCGTATTTTGTACAGGGAGATCGCAAAACGCCTGATCGACGTTTCGCGTGATGAGGGCTGGTCTTTTCTTGGCCCAAAGAATCAGCATTGCCATTCAACGTGGCAATGCTGCCAGTCTTCTGGGCACGTTACCAGTTGACAGCGATGCTGAAGAATTCTACGATACCTAAACCATTTTTGTAAATATTTAGTATTATAATTATTTGTGTTTTTGTAATTATGTTATCTTTTTTAATACGTTTGTAAATATAAATAGTTGTATATATGTTGTAACAAATATTTCTAATAAAGCCATTATATCTTTGTGGCTATTTCATCATAATTGGTTTAGTAGTTTAATGTAATAAAGTCTCCCTGTGAACATGGCTGCTGTAAGGCAACCGAAACGTCGGAACAAAGTGTAAACTTAAATATAAATAGTTTTAATTAAATTAAATATGTAGCTTAAATAGTAGTAAAGTTCAATAATAGTAGTGTTAGAGTTTCAAAATTATGTAATAAAATAAACAACGCGACAAAATCCGTATGAAGTGTTTAATTTCAATAATAAATTAACTAACTGTAAATATAGTTTGCATAAATTTACTTATGTATATTTTGTGATAGCACTTTGTTGTGTTTTCTGTTGTGGATTAGATCGTCCCGTGTGAGGATCAGCATTGGCAATGGCGAGGCGTCCGTATTTACGATAATCATGCGACGGTATTATTTGGGAAAAGGGATAATTAAAATCCTAACATTCTTTGTTAATGATATAGATCAAAATTGATGGGATAGAAGATACGGAAATGAATAAGAATCGATGAGTTTTCGTTATCCTGCCCACCTATAAAATAAGGTAATTCTTATTCTATAATTTTACGTATAATTTTATTCTTAGTTTACTAGTTATGGGGTAAGTGAACAGAATTATATAATTGAGTTAATCCAACCTGACCGCCGAACTAAAACTTAGGCACAAAGATACTTATACGTTGCTTACATTTTATGTCCTTGTCTCGCTCAATGTCCTCAGTCTATAACTTCGTATTGCGGAAAATGTAGACACCCGGTGCACGGAGCTTCCATAGTAGTAGTAGTAAGTATTGAAATCAGTTCATTTGTATGAAATGGCGTGAGCGTGGTATGAGAATGGATTTTGTTATATCTCTTTTGTTATTACTACTTTAATTTTTTAATTATAGTATCTCGCCTATATGCTACGCCACTGAGGAATTCTATCTATACTAATATTATAAAGAGGAAATATTTTATATTTTGTCTGTTTGTAAGGATTTAGCACAAAAACTACACTACCTACTTATAGAAAGCTATATTATCAGTTTTTCAACGAGTAACGTAGGATATGTTTTTTATTTTTAATATTTCTGTTACTAATATAACTTATTTTTACGCCAGCGAAGTCACTGGCAAAAGCTAGTACTATAAATAAATATGAAGTTATATATCTTTATCTATCCTTCTTTTGCGTCGCAACGAATCAACGCGTTTCTGTAGCAAAATTGTTTGTGATCTGAAGTGATATTTAGAAGCAAAATGCGAAGCCATAGCTACCTAGTAAGCTATAAAAATAGAAAGATAAAACAAGCTCCTATGGATAAATGTCTGTGTTTGTCTGCATATTTGTTTATGCCGTGTCAAAACTATTGAATAAAACATGTTATTAAAATTTATATGGGTCATTCTCTATTGAAATTGGCAAACTTGGCTGTCGTTTATGTTTTCGGGTAATAAACTCTTACATAAATATAATTGCTCGCTTGTAAATACCCTAGAGTGAATCAACATTGCGCCAGCTGTTTTTATTGTAGATTCATTTAATGATGGGCAACTAAATTGCCATTGTTTTCGTGCTGTTACTAAAACAACCAAACAGAAAATTTTCTTCTTAGAACTTTTCTAATAACATTTGGTCGATCTTAATATCAAATCTCACGATTAGCCGCAAACATAACCACAAATGTATGGAACGATCGGCCAGTATGGCAAGACTTTAGTGGGTACAACAAACAACCGTGCGGTACGCCTGATGGTAGGTAACCTTAACCTTGCCTTTGCTCATATAGGCTACTTGTGCGGATGACTCGCATTGGACTTCTAAGTATATGATGTTTAAAACCCGCCCAAGTTGTACAACTTGTGTTAGCAATTATAGGTAGAATATAATTATTATATAGAAATATTTAGTTAAATGTAGCAATGTAGAAGCATTATTTGAATATGTTTAATTGTATCCTTTATTTTCTGTTGGCAACACTGATTTTTCTCGACTGCCCCACTATGCTTGATAGTATAAAACTAACGCGCGGAACTATAACGGGCAGTCGTGCGTTGTGTGGCGATCGGATAAGTTTGAGAAGTAAAAGTATATTAAGTGGCGGATATTGCATTGAATTAAATCAGGTATGCATATTGTGTAACTATGTAAACTATTAATATAAAATATAATTATGTTACAATAATATTAAAGGAAATAAATACTTGAGAACTGATTCTGGAGTTTCCTTACAATTCAGAAGTGGGATAGACGGGTCATTTTTTTTTAAAAGGCACTCGTTTATCCCAGCCCACGTGCAAATTTAACTTTTATGAACAAATAAAAGAAAATATATACATTTCGTTCAGAATTGGTTCTCAACATTTGACTTGTCACGCATTGTATGGGGTATTGCGATATAGTCGATTTCAATACAACAAAATCAAAAGGTATACAAACGGTTCATTGACATGACCATAGACATTTTAGTGATGTCCAAGTGTAGCATCAATTGTAAAACAATTAATTACTTATTTGAATTTAAAAAACATATCAATAGTATCGATACATACAGTAAAAAAAAAAATGCAAGGTATGTACATAATTTTACATTGTTAAAGAATAACCTAAGGGATAGGATTAGTAATTATTACTGACAGATTAATTTAAATTCCTCCAAATTATAGATATTTTGGCATCTGACCAATAACCTCACTTTTCGTCTAAGATTTTTTAAATCAAACAATTATTTATTAATCGAACGCCAAATGCTTTAAAAAATATTAAGGTATCGTGTGAAAACGTTGAAAATATGGATAATTGTTACTTATTCCATGTAGTGAGTAATTGTGATAAATTTACCAGATTTAACATCAATTTGGTTTATTTATATTTCCGTCCTGATGGGTTGAAGTCAACTACGACACTCGTGTTTGTTTGTTTTTTCGTCTCGATTATGAGACTAACAGATAAGTGTGTTGGATGCTAGGTGGACTCGTTGTGTCGGCGTCGTAGTTTGGCTTGGCCAAGGCACTCCTTGGTAGCTAACTATTGGCAAGCGACGTATTTACTTGATAATGTACTGTGTACTTATGGATATGTAGTATTATTGCGGTTAATGAGGTTGAATTTGGCTGGGGCACTCCTCGGTATTTCTCCTCTCGGCACTGTTTATATCCAGCCAGAGCTACTCTCTGGGGTTGTGTTATCAGGTGCAATCTGCTATATGTCCATCAAAAATGGTATTAGGAAGAGGAATGACTTGTTAATGCTTTTGCCCATATTGGTGCGCTATGTTTATATGCACTATACTGACATATAGATTGAAGGTATCATTATTAATATATTATTACTTTTATTTTCAATCGATACCTACAATATTAAAACACAATGAAACTATATACTATCTTAAAGATTAAAGCTTTCATGGATGAGCTGAATTCATGGTCAAAGTCAATATCATTTATTCATTTAGTTCACAAAGATAAGATAAGATATAACTTTATTCATAGATAAAGTTAGCCTAGGTTTACAATGTTGTTCTGTTTTAATATATGTTCTAAATATGTGTGCACAGCATGTTTAAAACAGATACAATATAGTACAGTTAAACATATTGACACTATTAATATATTTGACTATATTAACTTCGAACATTAGCAAATTAATGTATAAATAAGAAGAAAAATACTCTGTTTAACTTCAACATATAAAATTGGCGGTAATCCGATAAAAATTCTTTAGCTCCCGTGCTAGTCAAATTGTGTTACGGCGAGGTAAGGATTCTCACTCTAGAAATACCAACAGAACTGTAAGTTAATTGAGTAAGGACAGTTTTGTAATATTGATTGTAATATTTAAGTGAACAAAACATGCACGATATCTACTAATGAGTTTGGTGTAAACAGGTTGCATATCTACAAATAACAGATAATTTTGAAGAACGATTGTTAAGCATAGTTAAACTATTTTAAAATAATGTAATTGATAAAATATAAAGTTTATGTCAATGCAGACATGATTTGGTATTTATATGAATTTTGTTTATGGTAATATATAATGTATTATATAAAAATATGCATTATATAAATAAACTATAATAAATTTGAATAGCTTTAATAGTTTTAATAGTTTTGTTAGCTTGAAAATTAGTAAAGGTCAATAAAATTACTGAGGCTACATTTAGGTTAGTTGCTAGGTTCAGGCAAAGGGTTGGCCCTATGAGAAGAACCTGCAAGACACGATATTTGAGCGCCTCACTTAACTTTATCATCTAAAGTTTTTAAATTTATATTTACGTTATGACTCTTTACATTTGGCAGTGTAAAGTTTAGTAGTAAATTATTCGTCGTAAACCAGTCTAGGACTTGCGCGAGTAAATCGTTAACAGCACATAAATTCGGTGCTTTTCAGTCTACTTTAAAAATAAGGGATTTGTCATCCACGAATAAAACAATTTCACACAAATCCTGAAACCATATTGATTTGTATGAAATAAATCATTTACACTAAAGTGGCTCTTTAATTGCTGTAATATAATTTTCCCAAATACTTTACTGATTGAAATTGGCCTAAAATTATTGGGGTCGCTTTGGTATCCAATTTTAAATTAAGGTAGTATTTTACTACATTTAATTAAGTTAAGAAAAATGCCCATATTCATTAAAATGCCCCGTTGATTATAGCAGCTAGGTGTGGCGCTTATATTAATATTTTCAACAAATTTTACAGAGATAGGAATCCCTGAATTTAGCAGATATTTTTTAATTAAGTTACTTAAATACGTTTATTATATGATATGAATGTACACGTTCAAAACTGAATAGTATCTTACTCTTCTACGTTGTCGATAACCAAGTATTCTGCTCGAGCTGGGCAAGACCTTAGGGTACTAGTTGTATTTAAAGTTATTTTTGCGAAGTAGTTATTAAAGGTGTCGACTATTTCCAAATTATTTGAAATTATGTTATTATTTTCCACAATACAAATTATTAATTATATACATAATATAAACACAATTCTATAAAACTAACTTATACCTAAAATATTATAAAACAAATAAAAAAGAAGAAAACTAAAACCCTCTAATAGGCGTTATAGAATTCCTATTGTTATTATTTGTATTAAGTTCAAAGGTATTCATTGAAATTAAACTACTATATACGGATTTTATCGCGTTGTTTATTTAACACTCTATTACATAATTTAGAAACTGTTACACTACTATATTATACTATTAAACTTTGCTAATTTTAAGCTAATTGGATTGTTAGGGCTACCAAATCTATTTGTTTTTAAGTTTACACTTTCCCCGACGTTTCGGTTGCTTTTCAGCAGCCATGGTCACGGGGAGACTAAGATGGTAGTTGTCTCAATGTTCCAGTGTTGTTATTTCAAAGTACCCGAACATAATTTAGTTATTGGTGTTCCATTCGCGTAAACAGAAGACAATATTTATTCAAAGGTATTATCACGCACCTTGCTGCGTCCTGTTTCATTGTTATTAATATTCCAAGTAGTTTTGATTTTATTACTAGAATTTCGTATTTTAGTTTTTAGATAAAGGGACTTGGCAGTGGCACAAATCATTTTAAATAATTTTTAACATATTGAATAAAATTAGCATCAAAATTAAATGTTTTTCATATCATATAATTCATATAATTTAGATCACAAAACATAATCTTATTATTCTTAGTAAAGGTCTTACATTTAATAATATTTTTATATTCTAAAGTAATTATGTTAAGTAAACGACTCATATACTTCGTCTGAGAAAGGATATCCTTCCATATTGAGAACCTTGACACTTACTTTATTATTAAATTTCTTTAAGCGATTAGAGGTCATTGGTCTACATGTGATCTTATTCTCTTTAAGCATTGTATTTACAGAAAAATCTACCCTTTGACCACAATGGTCAGATGTCGGTTCACTTAATATGGCCCGGCCGTATTTAGAAATTGAGTCACAAAATACATTATCTAAGCAGATAGCAGAATGTGATATAATCCTGGTTGGTTCCAAAAATAGATACTTTAATTAAATTACTGTAATGAACTAATTAGTTTCACAGAAAGAGCTGACTGCTCAAGGAAATTAATATTAAAATCACCACATACTACTATATTACTATATTCTTCGAGTTTTAGTAATTAAAACTCAAACGATTTAAAATATCCTGTACTATTGTTTCGAATTCACTAAAGTCACTCTGCGGTGGACAGTACACACAAACTATGGTATGATGCTCTTTTTTCACACAGGATAATTCATCAGTACGATAGAAAGATTTACTATATCTTTAAGTTCTTTACGTTTTACATCATTACATAAATATATTATAGAGCCACCATATATAGAATTCTCTTAAAAATGCACTTACAATTGAATAATACTCATTATAAATTTTAATTGAATACTTTTTAACCAATGTTCCGTTATGCAACATACTTGAATATTATGTTTAAAAATAAATCTAATTCTAACTCCTTGCCGGATAGACCCTGAATATTTTTATGAATTATTTTAATACTGTGTATGCCTGTCCTTTGTCTCGTTTAACAGTTTAAACTTCTAGATGTATCACTAAGATTTGTAGTAATAATACTACTATGTTCTATAACCTTCACTACTCTACTGGTAACTGGGTCCCTGCATAATATATTAAATGCTAATAGTTTAGCAAGTTGCTTTTTATAAAAATAAGGTAGAAACAATGTATATTTAGTCAATAAAAATCTACTAATAAACTTGTTAGTGTCGAAGAATGAAATAAAATTGTTATAACAAATACAACTGCATTTAAAGAAGTAAATTAAGTTTTTCAATATTCCTATTTTTGTTCTTTTGTTAATACATAGGACTATGGTAATGCACACAGAATAAAGTTACACCCTACCTTATAATGTAATGATTATACTTCTGTTAAATAGATTGTATCTTTTTTAGTGACAGATAGGCTGTCACCATAAAGAAATGACTGTTGACTGAGCGTTTAATGTAGTCGTTTTTAACTTCTACTGAAACCTACAGGTGTGGGTTACAAAGATATATTCATGTTTTCAGACCAAATAGGTGTTTGGTCTCAAGGCATGAATGTGTTTTTGTTATTGTTATCAACCAAATAAGACACAGGCATAACTTTATGATCAGGGGAGGAGATGGTATCACTGTTGACTGACTCCAAATCACAAACAGCTGACAGGTTTCAGCGGTAATATTAAAGTTAACCTATTGAGTCTCAGTGACATACTGGTGGCATGACTCGATATATTTTATTACGTCTGGTATACCTGACAGATTAACTGTGATAAATATTTAATTAATGAATTTAAACTGCCGATCATTCCTTAATTTTCAGATTAATGGATGAGTCTGATGATAAGTAACCGCGATAGTGAAAGCGGAAAAGGGTAGACTTCAAAACAAATACAGAGTGAGGGAGTGGAAGGGAGCCGGCGAGAGAGGCAAATCTACAAACACTCTTTTAATCGTAAGTCACAAAGTCCGAGGAGGGAGGTGTTGCGACAACGTGGATAACACGGGGAGTCGTAACATCAAAACTCGGCATAATAATAAAAGTCCGAGGAGGGAGGTGTTGCGATAACGTGGATAACACGGGGAGTCGTAACATCAAAACTCGGCATAATAATAAAAGTCCGAGGAGGGAGGTGTTGCGACAACGTGGATAACACGGGGAGTCGTAACATCAAAACTCGGCACAATCGTAAAAGTCCGAGGAGGGAGGTGTCGCGACAACGTGGATAACACGGGAAGTCGCGACATCAAAACTCGGCACCGTTAAATAAACTAAGTCAATTAATTAATAACCGCGTCTCGACAGTTTTAGATGTATTAAGTAATGTTAAAGGCGCATCGACCTCGCTATGAGAATATTGTATCAATAGATAAACTAAAACCATGTTTGGTATACGATAGAAATCATGATTCTAGTTAAGTAAATTCAGAGAAAGAATGTGATGATATTTCTAAAATAATGAATTGATAACATAATAGTTGTAACAGTGATTCTCACTGGTTGTTTTCAATAATTATATAATATTTAAGTGATTTAAAATAAATGTATGAATGCCATACATATTATGTAAAACAATTATAATAGCATTTTCTGCATGGCACCCAAAGTATACAATAAAGTACCAAATAAATTTAAGGACCTTAATGTTAACGTATTTAAACGTAATTTAAGAAATTTATTATTTATTGCATAAATGCTACTATAATATTAATGATCTCCTATGTGATAATCTTATATAATTTGTTTTCTTTGTTTTAATAATCGTCTAACATGATCTAATTTAATTTGGCATGTTCTTAATTATTGACTTATCTATTACTATTCTATTATTGGAAATGAATTATTAATTAATTTTTATATTTATTGTACGGATTTGAACTAACCTATTTATAATATATCTCACTTCATTGTTAAGAGACGCTTAATTGACATGTTAATTATAATATTAGATCCAGCATAATTTTAAAATTCTTATTAAGCATATACATTTGCATGTCTGACAAGACAGAGCATGTTGAGACAAAAAATACCTATCTGTAACACCTGATCGTACACATGTTGAGTCAAATAAATTTATCTTTAATAATAAGTTATAAATGTGTATGTGTATTGATAAAAATAAGCATTGTCTCTATGTAACAGGATATACATAATAATTTCTTAAGAAGTACATAAATGACATACATTAAATTATACTTATTACGAATATAAACGACGGTACTTCAAGCGATTCATGGCCACAATTTTGTGCACGAATCGCTTGACCTGTTGTTGTTAAACATAATCTAAAGCGAAGGGTCTCGCTTTAACATCAGGATGGCCGAGCTGTTAGCAATTATAGGTAGAATATAATTATTATATAGAAATATTTAGTTAAATGTAGCAATGTAGAAGCATTATTTGAATATGTTTAATTGTATCCTTTATTTTCTGTTGGCAACACTGATTTTTCTCGACTGCCCCACTATGCTTGATAGTATAAAACTAACGCGCGGAACTATAACGGGCAGTCGTGCGTTGTGTGGCGATCGGATAAGTTTGAGAAGTAAAAGTATATTAAGTGGCGGATATTGCATTGAATTAAATCAGGTATGCATATTGTGTAACTATGTAAACTATTAATATAAAATATAATTATGTTACAATAATATTAAAGGAAATAAATACTTGAGAACTGATTCTGGAGTTTCCTTACACTTGCACACGGTAGCTGCGTCGTGACCAAGTACAAGTGACATTTACTTGTCCCGCTTTAATATAGGTTCAGTTCTGGGTCAGCGAGATAATTTATATAACCGAAATTACTGTTCCATTAGCAGACTAAATGTAACTATTGTTAACTGGAAAATAGGAGTAGGCGTGAACGCGTAACAAACAACTCACATTCGCATTTATAATATTAAGTTATGATTCTGAAGAGTAGGTATATAATATAGTGGAGTTGACTAAATTTTATACATCTCGACGTCAGTGGAATGGAACAGTGAGTATATGGTAAATACAATTCATATTCACCATCAAAACATACCTAAATCAAGATATAGAAATTCTATCAAACCTTAGAGGAAAACAGGAAAATAAAGAGAAAATGATGGTGTATAAATTAGATAAAACAATTGACGGCGTTGTGAATAACAAATATTTTGCCAAGCGATGCAAAAATTCTGTGTTTACTTATTTGCGTTGCGAGACCTTGAACTCTTCAAAAGGGGTTCTTTGGGTGAAAATATATCGATCAATATGGTTAAGTATTTTTTTCGGCATCAAGTCTTATGACGGGTGAAAATATACAAAAGGAACAGGTTGATAATGTTTATTTGTGCCTTTAGAAGCATTATCGCTGCTGTCAACATGTGCTATTGTCGGGATTGGGGTGTCGCAATATTATATTTATAAATCGTTTTTCTTATAGTGTACAAACTTATCATTTCTCTTTTGCTTCATAGACATTATTCTCGTTCGTTAGGTGATATTAGGAATTCATTGCCTGATCTTTCTCCAGCACGTCTTAGTCAGACATATATGTCAGCGACTTACTTTTGAAGACCTAGCAGCGTATTGTCAAAAAGATAGCTGACATAACTCTGACTTTATGTTGATACTAGCTTTTGCGCGCGGCTTCGCTCGCGTCAAAGTAGTTTATGTTAAGTTATGTTATGTTCGGTACGCCAGTATGGTGGCGAGAGGTCCCGTTTTTGAAGCGACTGCCGCAATGTTGTTATGGACACGGCGCTGCACACATAAGCGGATTGCCCCGCTTGGGCTGCACAGCGCCGTGAGTTGATCCCGGCCATGGCACAGTCTATGGTCCAGAATGAGAGGTCTTGCAATGCCGTCGCCACCTTCTGTGAGGAAGTCATTTCCATTAAGGAGGTGGCGGAGCGGGAGAGTGAGCATTTGAGCTTCCCTAATAGCAGAACCGGGCGCCGGGGGGCACGAGACACCTGCAGCTACCATAGGGTACTACCAGTGCAGGTGGTGGACTTCGTGGACCTGTCCACCACCCGATCCGCTCCAGGTCTGAGAGGCGGCGTGCGTGTTTCCACGCGTGCCTCTCTGTCAAGTTCTCTTCATCCTCCCATAAGAGGAAAGTAGTTCAAAATTTAGACTTTGTTATTGGGTAGAGTAGTTTCGTGTAGAAGCTCGTCGTTTCACACGGTGGGCCGAAACCTCGGCAGGGTCGCAATTTGTTGTTGTTGACCAAGTAGAACTGAAGGAATTTCTTTCATCTAATTAGCGTTTGATTCTCTTGTCATAAGCGCTGCTTTTAAGGTTCTATGAAATCTCTCTATCATTCCATTTGACTGTGGGTGATATGACGTTGTCCTAATTTTGTGTACTCCCAAAAATTGTGAAAGTGATTCGAATATTCTTGATTCGAATTGTCGACCTTGACCCGTAGTAATTCGTAACGGGCATCCAAATCTTGTTATCCATCCCTCATATAGTGCACGAGATATTGTTTCAGCTGTGATATCTTCAACCGGAATTACCTTAGGCCATGACGTACAGCAATCTATGATTGTGATTAAATATCTTTTTCCTAGAGAAGCAGATAATGGTCCAACAATGTCGATGTGTAAATGCTCAAAACGCTGCGATGGCATAAAACTTCCTACCGGTGATATGGTGTGGCGCTGTACTTTTGACTTCTGACAAGCTATGCATGACTTACTTGTTCATACCTGTCCATAAATATCTTTGAGTTATCATTTTTCTAGTAGTTCGCTAGCCCGGATGACTTAGTCCATGAATAACGTCGAAAACCTGTCTTCGAAATTTCTCTGGTAAATAAGGACGATTCTTTCCAGTCGATGTGTCGCAGCTGATGCTTTTTGTGGAACCCGGAAGCATTATGTTTTTAATTTTTAAATTCCTATTGTCACGGAGTCTTATCAATTCTTGGTCATTAGATTGGCATCTTGCTAAGTCGGCATAATTCATCGGTGATGGCATATCAATTTGTTCAATACGTGACAATGCATCTGCAGCAATATTATCACGTCCGCTTATATGTTGAATGTTAGTGCTATATTGTGAAATAAAGTCCCATTGCCGAATTCGCCGTGGCGTATCGTTTGATGATGATTTTTGGGAGAATGCGTATGTCAAAGTTCGATGATCTGTGAAAATTGAGAATTCTCTTCCTTCAATAAACCTTTGAAAATGCTTGACTGCCATGTATACTCCAAGTAATTCTCTATCAAATGTTGAGTATTTTTGTTGAGCTTCACTTAATTTTTTTGAGAAAAATCCTAATGGTTCCCAGTTAGGTCCGATTTTTAGTTGTAGAACCGCGCCAACACAGGTAGAATTAGCATCTGTCATAAGTGCCAGTGGGCAGTGCGTGAGGGATGCATTGTTAATATTGCGTTCATGGTGTTTTCCTTGCATTTATCAAAGGCTTTTTAAGCTTCTGTTGACCAAGGAATAAGAGAGTTATCATTCTTTTTCGAGTTGTACAGATAGTCGTTTAAAATAATCTGATATTTGGCGGCGTGCGGAAGGTTATTTCTATAAAAATTAAGCATGCCTAAAAATCTTCTTAATTCTTTGATTGTCTTTGGTTTAGGATATTGTGCAATTGCTTTGTAATTTTCCTCAGTCGGGTGTATTCCTTGGCTCATTATATGATAACCTAAGAAATCTATCTCGCTTTTGAAGAACTCGCATTTTTCGAGGTTAATAGTTATCCCATTCTCCAGTAAGCGTTTGAAAACTGTCTCTAAGTGCTGATAATGTAGAATCTCGTTTACCGAGGCAATTAGGCAATCGTTGACAAAGACGAAAACAAAATCTAAATCTCTGAATAGGGAGTCCACGAATCGTTGGAATGTTTGCGCTGCATTGCGTAGACCAAAAGGCATTCTTGAATATTCGAAAAGTCCAAAAGGAGTGATAATAACGGTTTTTCCACATCTTTAAGTGGAATACAGTGGTAAGCCTTCCGGATATCAATCTTGCTGAATACGTTTTTTTTTCTAATATATAAGTAAAATCAGTTAATCGTGGAAGTGGATATTTATCAGGCACAGTCACTTTGTTGAGCATTCTATAATCACCACATGGTCTCCATTCACCATTATTTTTCTTGACAATGTGTAAAGGGCTAGCCCATGGGCTATCAGAAGGGCGACAAATGCCATGTTCCATCATACTTTGAAATTATTTTTTAGCGATGTGATATTTGTCTGGAGGCAATGGTCTGGCACGTGCAGATACGGGTGGTCCTTTAGTAATAATATGGTGCGCAATCTTGTGTTTTGGAGTAGTGGGCATGGAGAAAGGCCTCGTAATGTCCTCATATTTTTATAAGAGTTGAGTTATGCGAGGATTCATTCTGATGTCAATAGTGCGAATTGTTTGCTGCGTCGATTTGATCAGGGTTGCAGGCGTTTTAAGCTCAGTTACCCTGTCAATAAGTCTTCGACCAGCTATGTCAACTAATAGCTTATAATGCTCTAAAAAATCTACTCCTATAATTGGTTGCGTCACATCGGCGACGACAAAATTCCATGGAAAACATCTGCGTAATCCCAAGTTTAAAGTAAGAGTTTTTTCGCCATAAGTCTTGATTTTTGTACCATTAGCAGCATAAAGTGTATATTGTTAATTTTGTGTAAATGAATGTCTCTGTGTCTTGCCGATAACTGAAATATTTGCTCCCGTGTCAATCAAAAATCTCATACCACTTTTTCGGTCGGTAACAGTGAGGCTGTTGGACGGGTGAATAGCACAGAGATCCGCCGTAGTCTGCGCTTTGATTAGTTTCCCTGGTCTCTTGAGTTAAATTTTTGTTGCCAATCACATGGTTCAATACAATTTCTTGCATATTTTCCGTATTTATAGTGATAAAAACAATAGTGTTATCTTTCCCGACTGTTTGCTCTTGAACTTGACCTCAATGGGAAATGCTGACGATTATAATATATTTTTGAGTGCTTCGTCGATGGTCTTTGTGATCACGCTGAATTGCACTTAATTCCAATTGTATTTTTGCTAACTGTGTTAATACGCATGCCATTGCCCCTTCATCAGTTTTGTCTATGTTTTTGTTTACAGCTCGGTAAGTTTTGAGTTTGTTATAATTTTGTCAGCGATCTGGCTCATCTTGTCGATATCCATGTCTTCTGTAACTGCTAGGACTGTAGTAACTGATGGTGGTAAAAGTCGCAACTATAGCAGCTTGATGGTTTCGTCACCCATTTTTCCTTTTCCAAGAACTTGCATCTTGCGTAAAAGTTGTGATGATTTTTGATCGCCAAGGTCTATTTCAGTCAATAATTTTTGAAATTGGCGCTGTTCTGTCTCCTCATAGCAATTAATTAAGCGCTCTTTGATGACCTTATACTTTTCTGTGGATGGTGGAGAGGTAATGAGGTCACTAACCTGTAGTATTTCTTCCTTAGACAGCTTTGCTAAAACCGTAAAATATTTATAATCGTCGTCTTATTTTTGTGGTGCTAATATGGCTTCCAGTTGTGTAAACCATAATTTAGGTTGATCCCTCCAAAACTCTGGAATGCGGGATAAGATGGTGGTACCAGCCGCTACTTCCAATGTTTCTTGATAGCCGTAGCTTGATTTGCAAGTTGATTGGTTCATGTTGCTTATTTTCTTGTTGCGAAGTCCACTTGTGGAGCCAGAATCGTAGCATCGTCGGGGTCGCCACTTTGCCTACGTTTTGGCAATAGATATAACGAGACTCAGATGGTGTTATAGTCTGTTTAATTTCAGTAAAAGTAAAGCTTTGTCAGATCTGTCAAAACAATAATTGCCCTAAAAGTTTTGTCTTATGTTTTAAAAATAATAATCAGTTTAATAGCGAACAATTTTATTACCAAAACTTTTATAACAGTGATATAAACAATATACATCGTTGTCTAGTGTCTAAGTGTATTATAAACTAATTAGATAACAAAATCAATAACACAAGTGTTTTCGTGTTTACAAACTACCTGAAACATATATTTCTACAGACAAAAACAAAAAACAACGTAAGAACAAAGTGTGTAGTGACATCGGCGCGTGCGCGTATTAGTGCTGAAGATTATGTACTAACCTATAGTCCTGAAAACCAACTGATTTATATAGAAAAGCCGCATAAGCTATTATCTTATAACAGCACCATCTATTTATAAGCTATAAAACTTAAAGACGTGAAACATCAAAATAATTGGTCTGTTATAGCGCCATCTAGCTATATCGCTATATAACTCTAAGGCGAATCGATTCGTGGTTCAGGCTTGTTTGTCACGCGTTTAGCATGCCGTCAGTGAGGTGCATAGGATGTGCAAAATTCGTCTCGGCGGTAGAGGCCGCTAAATGCAGTAGGTGTAATGCTTCTTATCACCGATCGTGCGTAGCACTGCCGCTAAAGGGGCAAATAGCAGGTTCATGGAAGTGTTCCATCTGCAAAAAAACCCAACATAAAAATGACACCGTGGAGGAGAATAGCCCAAATGAGTCTGCAGTTTCTAGCCCACTAAACGTCACTGTATCGGCGGATATACGGGAATCAATGTCAGCGTTAACAGGCGAACTAAATAATTTTAAACAGGAACTACGTGCTGAATTTCGCAACTTGCGTGAGGAGTTCCGGGCGGTTCGTTTAGACATTTCAGACATTAAAGATTCCTTAAGAGCCTGCAATGAGCGTGTAGATAGCCTGGAGTCGAGAATAAGTGCACTCGAAAATGCCGCCAATGCTTCAACGAGCTCATCATCAATGGAAGAGGTTATTTCTGGATTGAGGCGAGACCTAAATGATCGCGATCAAGAACTTCTGAGCAACGACATTGAGGTTGCTAATCTGCCAGAAGTGACCGGCGAAAATATCACTCACACCATAAAACTCGTGGCAACTAAGCTTGGTGTTCAATTAGACGACCGGGATATTGTGAGTGCGGATCGTCTCGGCGGCAGGCATATTAGAGCGTCGGATGTGGCAGGTGCAGAGGAGGTGAGGCCACGCCGTATCGTCGTACGTCTGGCACGACGTGATCTACGGGACGAGCTGTTGCGTAATGCACGGGTGCGCAGGGGTGCAACCTCTGCTGATCTTGGATTATCCGGACCGCCAAAGCGTTTTTACGTTAACGAACGTCTGACCACATCAAACAGGCAGTTATTTCGGCAGACTCGGGATACAGCTCAGCGTCTCGGCTGGCAATTCGTATGGACAAGACGAGGCCGCATCCTCGCCAGGCAGAAACATGGCGATCCCGTTCGCGTCGTACGTACTGAAACTGATATGCTGCATGTCTTCGGCTCTGAAAATGTTAACAAGTAATAGTTTTAATTTCTCTATAATTCACCTATTTATCTTTATACATATTTTAATTAATCTAATAGTAATTTTTAAACTACATTATAAGCAAGACAAAACAAATATTATAGACAGTGTATATGACAACAAAATGCACATTGTTTCACCTAATTTTATTAATTGGAAGAGTTTTGGTTATATTATTTTTGTCTTTATTTATTACTTATTGATAGAAAAGAAATTATCATATATTTGTTTTTTGTTAAAGGAACTTGTGTGTCTTATTAGTTGCTATTATTCGTTTAAAAGAAACACATTTTTATATTATACATATAATTTCAGATTTGATCATTATATTACATACACAAATAGATATAACTTAATGTTATATTATCTTATACACAAACCTTATTCTATTTACACAATTTATTTGATTATATATTTACATGTACATGATACTACCCATTATAACACCGACACAGCTAACATTTATCTATTTATCATACTATACACACAATACATAGCTCTCCCTGACACACAAAATGATACGTAGCAAGTGTTTAAAGTTTGGTTTGCTTAATGCTGGGTCCCTAGCAACTAATCAAGATGAATTTTTAATTGCTATGGACCGGCATGCCGTTGACATACTAGCTATTAACGAGACATGGCTACGACCTGATGAAGACGGACGGGCTCCTTGTGTCCCAGGCTACAGGCTCAAACACATTCCGCGACCACCGTGTATAAAGGGCGGACGAGGCGGAGGCGTTGCTTTTTATATCAAGATAGGCACTAATGCGCGTGTGAAAACACATCCCGAACAGCCGGATATTGAGCAGTTATGGCTGACTACAACAATAAACGGACGGAAGTTACTTATTGGCACGGCGTACCGTCCACCTTGGTTCGATATTGACAGGTTTTTTGAAGGATTAACAGAGAGTATTAGCTCATTGGCTCCATATGATAATGTGGTGGTTTTAGGGGATTTCAACATCAACATGCTAGATATTTGTAACTCCAAAACGAGGACTTTTAATGAATTTCTGGGAACTGTTAATCTGCGGCAGGTTGTTCCAACAGCAACACACTTTGTAGGGGACAGCAGTACATTGATAGACGTTATATGCACCGACTTAAGCGTTCAAAACATAGTAGTAGACTCCAATAGCGATCTTGGTCATCACTCTTTTGTTACATGTGAATCATTGTTTAAAAAATTAAAACACAGCCCAAGGACTATTGTTTTCCGCCCTATTAAGGATATACTGGAGGAGTACTTTCTGCAAGATCTAGCCTCAATCCCATGGTCCAAAATTAGTGATATGCGTGATGTTGATTCTATGGTTTATACTTTCAACTACTGGATCCAGTTTTTGTACGACTTACACGCTCCAACCAAAACATTAGTCGTCAAAGCCAGACCTACACCCTGGATTACGCCTAATATTCGGCTATTATTCAAATTAAGGGATGAAGCCAGAGACAGATATCACAAGTCTAAGGATGATCATAATAAAAAACAGTATTACTTAGATTTAAAAAAACAGGCTATTTTTGCCCTTTCCTCAGAAAAAAAAGCATTCTTTACGAATCATATTAACAGCAACTTACACAATCCAAAGTTACTATGGACGAACTTAAAGTCTGATATACTACCGGACCACACAGAAAGATCACTGCCGAAAATCTTTGATGACCCTGACACAATAAACATGGCCTTTCTTGATGTGCCTGGTGAATGCAATATAAACATCTCACAGCTGTGTTACTTTGAGCACTATAGGCATGGACCAGCTACTTTCAAATTGCACCCAGTGGCGAGCGAGTCCGTTCTTAAAATTATAAGAAATATAGGTACAAACGCTCAGGGTATTGATGGGATCAGTTTGGACATGATCTCCCTAACACTGCCAGCCACTGTACAGACCATAACAGACATAGTAAATAAATCTATTCTAACAAACACTTTTCCTGCTCTCTGGCGTTGTGCAGTGGTGCGCCCCATTCCCAAGATCAGTAGTCCTCAATCTATGAAAGATCTACGCCCTATTAGTATACTGCCATGCTTATCCAAAGTACTGGAGAGAGTCGTATATGCCCAAGTAGTGTCATTCTTAGAGGACAACAACATCCTCCCTGACTTACAGTCAGGTTTTCGTAAGAAACGGGGAACTGCTACAGCTCTGTGTGATGTTGTGGGAAACATACTTGAGGCACGTGATAAGGGGGATGGTACAATTTTGGTCATGTTGGACTACTCCAGGGCTTTTGACTCAATAAATCCTACATTGCTGCTCTCAAAACTTTCCTGCTATGGGTTCTCAGTGGAAGCGATAAAGTGGTTTGATAGCTACCTATCAAGTAGAACTCAATATGTGGAAATTCATGGGGCAGATGGCAGTATAAAGACTTCAGAGCCTCGTATTGTCCATAGGGGTGTGCCTCAGGGCTCAATACTTGGGCCTCTATTATATATAATTTACAGTGCTGATATAGCTCAGTCCTTCATGAACTGTAAATACCACATGTACGCTGATGACTTGCAAGTTTATCTCTCTTTTAAACCTAACAAAATATCATCAGCTGTTCAGAAACTTAATGAAGACCTACAAAGAGTTACTGTGTGGTCAAGGCAAAACTCTCTGGTTCTGAACCCCCATAAATCAAAGTTTATGGTACTGGGTAGCAGACAACAAATCAGGGACATACTCTCTGCTAAGCCTGAAATAATTGTCATGAATGAGGCAACTCTTAGAGCAGATTGTGTTTGCAATCTGGGTTTAACTATGGACCCAGAATTGCATTTTGAGGCCCACATAGGCAAGACCCTAAGTAACTGTTTTTACCGGCTTAAAATATTGTATAATATTAGAAACTTCCTCAGTATACCAATCAGGAAACAGCTGGTAGATAGTCTAGTATTGTCCAAGTTGAATTACTGTGATACTGTGTATGGGCCATGCCTGTTATCACGCACTACACGGCTTATACAACGCATACAACATGCATGTGCAAGATTTTGTGTAAATATACCCAAGCGCAGCCATGTCACTCCCTATCTAAATGAACATAACATCCTTAAAATGGCTGCCAGAAGGAAGTTACACCTAGCCTCTTTACTTTTTGGAGTTATAGAAACAAAAACACCTACATACTTGTATGACAAACTTTGTTGGAGAGAAACTCAATCCAAATATACGGTGAGATCAGTCACAAATCCACTATCCATTCCTGAGCACAGGACGGCTGCCTTTAGAGGTAGTTTCAAGTATGCCGCATCACACTGCTGGAATAACCTTCCACCACCAGTCCGCAACCTGAAATCGAAAAATTCCTTTGTTTTTCATCTAAAAAAGTTTTTGCTACAAACACAAAAAGCTACATAATTATAAATCTATTTACTTAAAATATATATAAAATCACACCATTCCAATTACTAAATATTATTATTCTATTTAGTGATACTGAACATTTTATTTCAGTTCAATGCGTTAATATTATAACACTTTTAATTTCTATATCTAATCCTCACAAACACCTACTCACCTTCTTGGGTTTGGCCGTTAGGTATTGGATGGAAGGGTTTCCAGTCTGTGTTATTGCGGTGTATTTCAACACTGCAGGCATCTCGAGGTCCTGCTTTGTATTTATATTATATTCCTTAGTCCTATAACAAAACAGGTTTGTTTTTGATTACCTACTTTAAACTTATCTTATATTGTTTTTCTTTGTTTTTTAATTTCAATTCTTGCATTTTTATTACCCATATATATTATTCAATTGACAATTTAAATATGTACAAAGTTGTTAAGTGTTCAAATAAGATGAATGTTCTGATTACCTTTCATTGTTGACATGCTCTGTGATCTGGTTGCTTATGTCACTGCGCATTAGTTTTGTTCACAATTCCTAGAATTGCTGGCATCGCGCGTACAATAGGGCGGATGCGACATATGTACATATTATATATCACACTGACGCTTGCTTTAAAAAATACACTCAAATGTTCATGTTATATTATCTTACTCCACACTTTTTTACAATATTTAGTAATTATGTTTATATATTATTTACACGTATATTTACTTATTTAAGTATATTTTATTTTATATGTTTAGACACTAGGCGCCGGCGTCACCAAATTGGATTTCGCAGAATACCAGTGTTGCGATTTTACAATCGCAACGTACGCTGAGCGATGTCCAAATTTTGGCACTGATGGGACACACATTTTTGCATTTGTTTCAATTTGTGTTGAACTATAATTTTAATACTTTTATTTTATTATTGTTTGTATCGCTGCACACTGACAATTTGACGTAACCTTGACCTGAATGTAGGCAGTTTCCGTTTGGTTAAGCGGAAGGTGTGGTGTTGCCAGTGAGCAGAGTTTTTTTAATTTATAGTGTATATATATTTTTTTTTTTTTTTTTTTTTATTATTGTTATATTTTATTTTTATTTTGTATACTTTTGGTTTTTATTCTTAGATTTTGTTATTTTGATTTCTTAGTGTTTTGCGTGTGCCCTTGTGTGCCAAAATAAATATTTTTCTTTCTTTCTTTCTTTCTTTCTAGTGTGGCGCGTGTATACATTTGCATGCGTGTGCATTTTAACTTATCTTAAGATGTGCTCTATCGGAATACGTGTAATAATTCATTCGCGCGGTCTCGCCGACTCTGGTTATTTATTTATGTTGAGGAACACCGTAGTAGGTATAGACGGTATGACCGGGATGTCGCGATCTTACCCCGAGTGAGTCCGACATAATCCCTCAAGCCTGCGGGGGCGCAGAGAGATACGTGTAAATGCATTCCCCATGTTAAAAAAAATCATTAGGTTATGTTATGTTGTGATAATACAGGTTTTTAATGGTCTCAAGTGCCGGACACGCCACAATCGTGGCGGTAAGTCCCGTTTTTGAGGAGCGGCTGAAGAGGCGGAATGGCTCCCTCACCTTTCGGCTGACACAGGTAATGACTGGCCACGGTTGCTTTGGCCAGTTCCTGTATCGCATAGGCCGGCAAGAGACACCCGGTTGTCACCACTCTGCGGCGACTGCCGCGATGCTGTTTTAGACACGGCGCTGCCCACGTTTTCAGATTACCACCACCTGGAGCTCGCGGGTGCCATGAATGCCGTGAAGTCACGGCAGTCGGAATTGTTGCCTTCTCGCTCCCAGCCGTGGTTTATTCCATGGTCCGTCTCAAAGTTTGCCTACCTCACAATGACTGTTGGCATAGGCATAAAGTTTGCATATCACACAGATTTAAAACCAGATCATCCTTCCGATGAACACGTGGTGGCTGTCGGTTATCATTGACACATTAATCTTGGTCTGCTCAATTCACATGTAACTATTCAGCCGTCCTCTATCTTCTCTTCGAACCAAGGGATTACACAAAGCTCGCATGAATAAAAAAAAAATAGAGTAGTCTCAGTAGCCGCACTTGATACTCCAATACTCATAGCATCTGGTATCACTATTAACGGAACTTCACTGTGAACGGTCCTCCAACACTTTCAACCGTTAGACAATAGTCTCAAACGATTGACAAACGGTAGCCAAAAAAAAGACTCCGTAGACTCGAATGGCATTGCAGATCGCGGCACGCTCGCGATCTAGAGACGTGAAACACAATCTTCTACTACAATTGTGCCTATTACATGACAGCCTCACATAGGCAGACCTAACCTTAAAAGAGAACGATGTGATAAATATTTATTTTGCAAGAAGAACCTAGTTTTATTACTTGTGAGCAAAGGAATCTTTATCCCACTTCTGATGTTAGGAATCAGAAGTCAAACACCAAAAAAAAATTACCAACGTACTTCATTGTTAATTAATCATTAAATTTTGCAGGATGGTCATTGTAACCGTTAATTAAAGAAATATAATAACAAATAAAGTTAAACATATTATTGATATCACCCAACAACTATCACACAGCACGTCCGTTCAGTCCGCCGCTCGATGTCAAAGTAACCCGATGCGCGCTAAACATGCTTTTATAACCCACTAGATTGGATGATTCGTGACGTCACTTGTTTACGACGCCTTCCATAACCAACAATATTATAAGAATAGTAGTAACAGATAAATAAACGGTTACAAATCAATATTTATAAACAAATGAATCGAAAGCATGTATTGCTGTTTCCCATCAATACGGTCCCGCAAATTCCTTTTTCCAAACTTTACTATGTTTAACGCCATCTTTTGAAGTAATTCATTTTAGATAATACATTCAACATCAAAAATCGATATTGCGTTTTTACGCCATCTATCGAGTTATTATAATACTAAACTATCATAATAACTCGATAGATGGCGTTTAAGGCACGTTAGTATAAAATTATATTTTTATTTGATTTCCATACTGTATAATACCAAACTTCTTATGACAACTTTGTCAATTATCTTAACTAAGTGAACAGACATAGCTTAATTAGCTGAATAAAATTATTTGATATAGCTGTGCCTAACCTAACCTATCTCGGGAACAGATTTTTATTTGGGATATTAGATTTCTTCCCGGATACAGAAGATCTTTTTTTTGTACTCCAGGCATCACGTTGTAATACATTCGTATCAGTAGCCCGAGTCATTATAACAGACGACCATCTTAAAGTTATTTTTGTATCCCTCGGGAAAAGTACTTATTTTCTAGATGAAAGGTATCCTATGTCCTTTTCTGTACCCCTGACATCGTGTGTGCGAAATTTGATGATGATTGGTTCAGTAGTTAAGGCGTGAAAGCGTAACAAACAAACAAACTAACCCACTTTCGCTTTTATAATATTAGTTAGGAGTTCGGATTATGATGTACGTAGGGCTGTGTGTTATTAATAAATAGATTCTGCTAGCGACATCAGCGATATGAATCCACGGGATGCGTACGAGGGTAAAAATTATTCGCATGCTTAATAAAACAGCGACTTAACTCGAAATTTGGGAGTATGGGAATTCGAACTCTAATCTTGTGACTATATATTCTAATAATATATTCGTGTTAAATTATTGCAACAGAGTTCAAATTAGTTTGACCCAAAATATTCAGATAGGTCTCTGTTTTATTAAGAATGCGATATGTAATAATATAAGACATGGTCTATCTGTGAGCCAAATTTTATCAAATTCCTTTTAACGCATGATTAACAAACATATAAACCTTCAAACATCTTTACATTTATAATATAAGCTGGGCTTAAAATAAAATAAACAAACTTTGTTTGTGACCAAAAATATTTACATGTGAAAATTATTAGAGAGAAAAGCACATGAAGATAACGTAGACATAATAAGGTATTGTGAACTGATTATGAAGGTAAGCGATAGCTTGTAATTTGGAAATCAGTTTACAGTAAAATTAATGCAGCGCTGTATAAACTTATTAGGAAGTTGGAAATAAATTCACTATCCTTACGATTTCCATATCTTTTATTAGCTACGCTATCACGTAGTTATTTAAATATGTTTACTCTATGTGGCCTGTTCGGAGTCTCAATATCTCAAAAAAGTGTCATATTTAAATCGTAATTACATAATTTATGTAGGCTTTGTTTTCAAATGATTTTAATATACTCTTTAGTCTAAAGTAAAAGTGTATATTTCATGGAATATATTATAATTATATTACAGCAATTAGAGAGCCACTTTAACGTAAACAACTTATTTCATACTCAACAATATGGTTTTAGAAAGGGTCGATCTACAATAGATGCGGGTGTTACACTTTTAAAACATATTTTTGCTGCTTGGGAAAATTCGCAAGATGCCATTGGCGTATTCTGTGATCTCTCAAAAGCCTTTGACTGCGTTGAACATCAAACGTTATTGCGAAAGCTCAGGCATTATGGAATTCGAAATGCTGCACTCGACCTCGTTGGTTCTTACCTAAGCGATAGATTACAACACGTTGAAATCAACGGAAGTAGATCTTCTGGATTAGCAGTCGCAATGGGCGTGCCACAGGGCTCAATTTTAGGACCCTTTCTGTTTCTAGCGTACGTAAATGATTTGCCGTACTTCGTACAGAATTTGTGCGACATTGTATTATTTGCTGATGACACATCACTTATTTTTAAAGTAGACCGTAAGGCACCAAATTTACAGGGTGTTAATTCTTCACTCGCGCAAGTCCTGGACTGGTTCACGGCGAATAATTTACAACTCAATTCAAAAAAAACAAAATGTATTAAGTTTACATTGCCTAATATAAAGAGTCCTAGCATAAACGTTAATTTAAATAATGAAACAGTAACATTTGTACAATCCACAGTTTTCTTAGGCATTACTTTAGATGATAAAGTTCAGTGGGGCGCTCAAATATCGTGTCTTGCAGGGAGACTTAGTTCAGCCGCATTCGCGGTTAGGAAAGTAAGACAACTTACTGGTATAGATACTGCGAGACTAGTATATTTTAGTTATTTTCACAGCGTTATGTCCTATGGCATACTATTGTGGGGTAAGGCAGCTGATATTGAAACAATTTTCATTCTTCAAAAGCGTGCAGTACGTAGCATTTATAATTTAGGCCCACGAGTTTCCCTGAAAGAGCGTTTTAAAGAAATTGGTATACTTACTGTTGCGTCGCAATATATATTTACAAATATTATGTTTATAAAACATAATATTCACTTATATAATAAGAATAGTGATATTCACAACTTAAACACTAGAAATAAGCATAAGTTGGTAGGTCCGTATCATCGTTTACATAAAGTTCACAATTCATTTGCGGGACTCAGTATACGCTTTTTTAATAAACTACCGATTGATATTATAAATTTACCTTTACTAAAATTTAAAAGTGCTGTTAAAAGTCAGCTTATCCGGAAGGGCTATTATTCAATCAATGATTACTTAAATGATAAAAACTCATGGAACTAGTTGCTTGTTTCATACAGGATTCAAACAATGTATGTATTATATAAGTCAATTTAGTTATGTAAAGGTACTTCGTGTTTATCTGGTGGTGTTAAAGTATCTTTCTTTTCTTTTAAACAAACTTTATAAGTATTAACGTAAATTTTGTTTTAACTACATTTAGTCACGAACTACCTTTTCATGTCACAAAGTGTAAGTGTATGCGTCCTCATGCCATACTACTGTCTATTACAAATGGCTACCTACTGATAAATATCATTTCAAATCTTAAATACTTTTTACATAATATTACCAACTTTTCTTTATTTTAGAATTTAGTTTTATATGGACAGTGACATATGGCATAATGAGTGCAACACCTGGTACATAAATGAGTTGTAAAATACTGAAATTATAAGTTGATGGCGATTTAAAAGAGTGGCCTTGAGTTTCTTGCAGGTATCTTCTCATAGGCTCAACCTTTTGCCTGAACCTTGCAACTAACATAAATGTAAATTCAGTAAATATAATAAACTCACTAACCCCTTTGACGTTCATAAGTGTTACTTTGTGACCTAAGTGAATAAATTATTTTTGACTTTGACTTTGACTTTGACTATTTGTATTCCTTTTTTATGCATATCATCGACAATTTGCGATGTTATTATATTTAATTTATGATAAATTATTACCTCAGTAGTGTATGAAAAATATTTTGAAAATAAACCACATAAATGAAATACATTTACAAACCTCATAATAAGACATTTATTTGCGATTTTGCCATTTGGAAGAAGCCACGCGGCGTAAAAGCTCCTAAATGGATTTTGAACGTTAAAAGATAAATAAAAGCCCCTAAGAGACTACTTTAGGGTTTATTTAATCCAAAACGAACTTAAGTATATTAATTGTAACCCTTTAATGTTTTGTTTTGTGTAATTATGCTAAAGTAATATTATATAAAAGTGATCATGGTTTTATTACAAAAAAGAAGTTATGTAACATACTATGTATAGTGAGCGCTTAACTTATGCACTTGGTGCTACAGCAACCACTCACTGATAGATGGGTGGTATGGTTATTTACCGCCTTAGTAAAAGTGAGATACACAAAATGCTATTCAGTATGTCAATTAAAAAATGTGATAGCAACTTAACATAATATATTATAATAAAAATATTACAGAACTTTAGGAATTATATCTATAAATATTATAGATCCCTGTTTGTTCTCCAAAGGAGGTTGAGAGTTCAGAGGAGGCAGAGGATTATACTATTTTTAATATAATATTATCTTTACACGTAAAAGGGAAGGTAATACGTTGCCTGATTTCTACTCAGCTTAGATAAACGTCAAAAGCTACGTTCTGTTACTATAATAAAAACAACGTAACGAAATGATAAAAATTACGCAGACATACCTCCCTTTGTTAAGATACGTTACGACAGTGAGCGATTATTATGTCTATCCTTTTCTCTTACATTCAGTAACGTGACAGAAGTAACAAAAGTAGCTTTCATCATGTCATTTTAAGTACCGGCGTCCGATCAGTCTACGAGATGTCAACATTCTAACTCTTTTGTTCATTACACGAAATTAGTCATACCGTAAGACAAATAAATTAACTGTCATTCTAACTTGGATATATGGAATAATTGTGAAAGAAGCTAAATCTTTGACGATTTATATTGAAAATCAAAGTTCTTAATAGTAAAATTAAACCTGTAGATACATTTTATTAATATAAAAATGTTAAGAGCATACGTCCCTTTAATTTCAATTTTCATATGGACTTGTTGTCCTTCCTAGAAATTAAAATCTTTGCCATATTTTCCCCCAAGATAAGGTATTGATGACCTTATGAATTTTAATAGAAAGATAACTAATCAAATCAACAACCGCCGTTGTTCGCTTCCTGAAGGGGTAAAATTTGTTTGAACGGTTTAACTTTTCATTTAATTTGGAAACATGGTATAAATGGTAGAAGAAAGATTCTTGAGGTCAATGACATCGTAAAAATATTGAAAAGGAAAGTTTTTTCTATTATTTACTAATATGTAATAATCTCATTAGCCAAACCCTAAAATACAAAGAATTTTTGTAATATATTTTAAAATAAATAAGATATAAGTGATTCAAATCTGGTAGAAGGGGTAATTGCCCAATGCCAGAAAAAGGATGCATTATACAAATTATGACGTAACGGCTATTTAAACGCAGCTCTCTCACTTAGGAGATAGCGAGATACTCCTAATACTCGTACGAAGCCACTTTGTGTGTCATGTGTCAAATCATATGATCATGGCGACCTATTGTTATTCATATTTGTGCCAACTTAAACTTAATAAACAATTTTTATTATTATTATTATACTTTATCTTATATCAAATTTAAAATAATAATTACTCCCTTATTTTGCTACCTATTTTAATACAGTTTGCACAAAAACACAAAAACAAAACAAAACGGGGCGATGTGTTTTTGAGTATTTCTTTTGTGAAAATCCTTAGCAATAGTCTGGAGCCTGGAAATATGCCAGATAGACAAGAAATAAACTTGCACCCAATAACGTCGAACTTTAGACATAGCCGACGTAATGTGAGTGTAACACAGCACTAACTACCTCATAAGAGACACATAAGCGTGAGTCTGTGTATGAATACAAATCTTTCATTAAAAAATATTTTTACTGACCAATAAGTCCTAGTTCAGGGTTACCACCAAGGTAGGTATTACCTATTAAATCACCTAGTAACATAGTACTGGAAGCAAATAAACATGGCTTCGACTAATATTAGAACTAAATATTTAAAGCTTTTATCCCTAAAATAGCGCTGTTTACCCTTATTTTTATACCCCAAGAGCTACTAAAACACAACACTGATGCTTTCAACCCTTAAATTATTATTACGTATTACGGACCAGTTTTTAATTTTAAATAATATCGTAAACGGGGCATTTCTCCTCTTTTAACGTGGAACATGCGTTTACGAGTCCCTCTCCTTGGGAAAAAGGGGAGCGGAGAGGATATGACGGGCCCACCGAGACCTTAACAGGGCAGACCTCAATGAAAAACGAGTTGACCTGATCTCCTTTTGAAAGAGACTGGCAGGAAATATTTACCACCAGATTTATTTGGAAGTCCAAGGGCGAGGCTATTAGAAGAGGGCATTCAAAAAATCTTATAAAATAAAATCATAAACGGTTTAAGGGTTTGGGATTCCTTTTTGTGTCAAGGGATAGAACGTCCTACATATCGCTTTCTTAATAAAACAGAGACCTATCTAAGTATTTTGGATCAAACTAATTTCAACTCTGTTGCAATAATTTAACAGGAATATATTATTAGAATTTATAGTCACAAGATTAGAGTTCGAATTGCCTTACTCCCAAATTTCGAGTTAAGTCACTGTTTTATTAAGCATGCGATATGTATGTACATGCGGCGATCTAGAAAAGATTTAAAGATTAAGTGAAATTATATAATTAGACATAATATCGCCTAAAGAATTTCCTTCCATCTAAGACAAAAATAATGCTTGTGCAGACTTTGATCTTTCTCATAATTGACTATGGTGATATGTGTTACTATGACCTGAATACACATTTACTCAATAAATATGACCGACTTCTAAATAACTGCATTCGATTCATCTATAATATTCGTAAATATGAACATATTTCATCTCATAGATCCACTTTAAAATGGTCACCCATTCGTCAACGCCGTAGTTTGCGTGCCCTTACAGTATTATAAATCCTCACCAAATGCCCTCACTTATTTAACCTGCCTTTTCAGGTTAACATCTGGTTGACTTCATTCTTCTTTCTTCGTCCAGTCTGTTATACTGTGGAATGTGCTTCCTCATGAAGTCAGGATGTGCACAAACCGTTCCACTTTCAAGGTAAAAGTATGTGTTCTCCTCCTCGACAGTTTATCAGATTCTTCTCATCACTAATATAATACGTATGTATGTATATATGTATGCATGTATCTACATATCTATATAAATATATATATATATATATATATATATATACAGAACGTCCGGTAATTAATGGATAACCTTGAAATGTCTTATAGTAGTACCGAAGGCCGCACAGAAAAATTATAAAAAAAATAATAAAAACAATTAAGAAGTGCAAGCTATTATAGCATAGCATACTTTTGACTGTCTATCTATTAGTATAATTAGTGTTTAATAATAAAACAACAAACAACCGATGGATTTCTTTCATTTATGGTCGTAGTATACAAGAAAGTTATACATGGTAATTAAAAAAAAAACATATCTCAAGTAGTAGTTAGGATAGATTTTTTTTCATATTTTTTTCTGAACGGCTATCTGTTCCACTATAAGACATTTCCAGGTTATCCTGTATATATATATATATATATATATATATATATATATATATATATATATATATATATATATATATATATATATATATATATATATATATATATATATATATATATATATATATATAATATTTTATTTAGTTTATATAATATGTTTATTGGTATGTATATTATATCTGCTATCTCTGCTACCATCACCCTACGGTTGACTGGTAGAGAATACCCTTGGCATTAAGTCCGCCAATGTATTGTTTTATGCATAAAGGTTAAAATAAATAAATAAATATAGTACACAAATACGTTGTAATTAAGACTATTTGTGCCTCTATGTCTGTTTCCGTGGTAATGAATGCGACTACTGAGTAGGACTTCTTATGTTCGATTCCCGGATCGGATCTATGTATTATTAAGTTAATCCGTAAGAAATTTTCGGTGGCAGCCCGTAGTCAGATACTGCGCGATAAACGCCAAACCGTCACTTTCTATTATATGCGAGCTAAACAAACCATAGTTGGCAATACGTAGATGTTACACAACACTGCCCTGAGTTTTTACATGATCGTGATCATGAATCCCTTATGTTATTAGGAAACTTTTTCTGTTAATAAATGTTCACTGCTCGAAGTCTGGTTTGCCTTATAGACGCCAATAGCCTCACTCTAAAACGTATGACCTTAAAATATAGTACAATGTATGTACTATCGACTTGAGCGACGGTTGACCATTTCAGAAAAAATTTCGCTTACACATGTTGACTTTAAGTGACACCCTTAAAAACCCTTGTAAAAAATTCAAACAAGTGTTGGCCTGCTATGCGATTTTAACCTTAGGAGTGGTCAACCGTCGCTCAAGTCGATAGTACATAATATGATAACTTTGCCTACACTTGAGGTCATTTAGGCGAGAATCTATTTATGCATTATACATAAATGATACGTGAAAAATGTACCCTGACCTTTTGAGCATAGTGGAGATTATTGGTTATATTTTAGCCTCAATCGTTTTTAATTTAGCTTTTAGTTGATTACTACGTTCTAAAACAATATTTTTATTGGCAACCTGCTTGAAGTTGCCAAAGTTGTTTACAATTAATTTGATGTAACTATGTGCCTTAACACGATGAAATTTTAAACACAAAGCAAACATCTTGCTTTGTTCTTGTGTGTAATATTAGGTTACACCCACGCTTTGCCTGAAGGAGTATCACAAGCATTATGTACTCATATGCACTTTAGGACAAAAGGTATCCTATATAAGAACATGGTCTATTTGTCTGCTAAGATTTATTGAAACTCTTTCAGCGGTTGATGCGTGAATGTGTAAGAAACATCTTCACAAATTTTCATTTGATGATAGCTATGCTAAGGTAGAGATCACTATTCACTGTTAAACTAAACATTTTTTGAGTCGTTTTAATTACCAGTTTTATGGGTATTCTGGGCTCGATCACGGGACAAAAATTGGTTCTTATTATTATGGCAGACTATTCAGCAGCTCCTTTGATGGTAAGCGGTATACGACTCTCATGGACATGTCTGTAATTCGTTAACATCTTAGAAGAAATACTAATGAAATGTAACCAAGTTGCTACCTACTGTAAACAGAGATTGGAAACAAGCACCCGATAGTGCTAGTTCCTTTCTTTAGAGTAAAAAGTAAAGCTGGCCTCCCCAAACCGAATTTCGGTCACGGTAATCAACCTTAACAGAGACTGGCCATCTGCACAGGAGACACAAACACAGGTGCACTCTCAGTTCCTAAAACATAACGTCAATGTGACGGCAATCCTGCACGACCGGAGAGAGATCAGCACTAACAGCTTTAGGTGCTGTCCGAGGCAGGAAGGTGTGTAACACCGTCAACTTCTCTGCTAACTCCGGACTATTATTGAGATTGTTTAGCAGAAAAATCCAATAAATTTTTGTTGCCTTGACCCAGTATTCAAAACTGAAATGCACAACAGTCGCATTTACTACTGCTGCGCTACGGAGGCAGTCAACTAGGAGAATATTTGTAAACCTTTGTGCGCAACAGGACTGTGTATAGTGCGTGAGTCATCTTAAAAATGTTATCTTAAAATAATCATAGCAACTTGTTTCATAGCCCTGATATAGAATATTGAAATATTATTTGCAATATTCATCTACAATGCCTTTATGAAAATCTTTGATTGAAAATACCAGGCATATATAGGCTCTCGCAACGAAAACGCTTTATAAAAAGCGTTTTCGTTGCGAGAGTGAGTGGATTTACTAAATGAAAATCTGGGTTCTAGGTATTCTCTTTTTCAATATGCAGTATTGACAAATTTTTTTTTACTTACTTACTTATTATTTTTACGAATAAATATGATTGTAAAATTTCCGTCAAGTGTATAATTATACATGGTAAGGCAATAATAACCGTACCTTGCGAATGACGTAATCTAATTTCATGAAAATATAAGCTGCATAAAAAATATACTGTACAATGATGAGAGAGACAATATCAACATGAAAACTGCCGATACATTTAATTTCTCATCAGATAAATAGCTCATTTGAATAATTTTATCTGTAATATGGACAGTCCCCACGTAAACTATCGAAACTGTAAAACTTCTACTTTACAGGAGAGCGAGTCTAAGTTTAGAATTCGATTTTTATTAAACTTTAAAATCGAATATTCAATATGACCACTGTGTCATAGGTTGTTGGCATGTTTTATACTGTCTACTACATTTTTCTATAATTATTATAAATTTTTTAATATAACACTTTCGATACTTTACTTGGTTACCGCTGGTTACATTTTTATCGAAAGTGCCAGTTTCGACAGTGTTCTATAACAAAATCTTCTAGTCGACTATGGAATGTGCACGTTTCGATACTTTTCCATGACAATAATTTCTATTGAACTATTGAATGTGGTACTTTCAATAATTGTATTATTTGTTACATTGCTCAAGTCAAAGAAACATTAAACTAGTTTCGATATGCGATACCCTCCTACTATTTATTTATGTCAAGCTTTTACCGCTATTTTCTATTGTATTTATGACAAATAAAAAATCAGACATTGTTATTCAAGAAATATGTATAAAAAAATAAAGAATTAAGAAACACGAGTAATATTAAAACAGCTTTTAGCTTGTTGCATACAAATGACATATGAAATGTTTTATTAAAATACTTACTATTTTTCTAAAAGTAACAAAATATAAACATATTTTTACCACAAGGGTTTTTATAAAGTAATATTATTAGAGAACAGAGTGCTCTACATTAGGCATAATTATTATGGGTATATAATATAAATCGTCATGTCTTATGCTCTTGACGTTAAAATCTATATAATCATATAAAACTAAAAAAGAAGAAAACTTAACAGAACTACTAATCATATCACTTATAAAAGAGATCCACACGAGATAATTATCACAACTTCTACTTTATATACCTACTAAACTTGCTAAAGTTACTTAACCTTCTTTAATATGAATCAACAATCAATGTAAATAGATAAATATATGTAGGTACCCAGCTTTTGTTTCGAGCTTAAACTGAAAAAAATACTAACTTGAAAGAGATTGTCATTTTTCTCAGTAATTAGGTATAAATAATAGTAAACAAAATCACATTCTGTTTCTTCCTTTAGATAAGAGATCAAGTTACTTAATATGGCGATATTTTTTTTTACAGTTTGTTATAAATCACAGTATGTTTCTTACAACTACAAAAATTATAAAAATAAGCTAATCGGTACTCCTCGTTAATGTGTTCGTCATTATTTTGAGAAATTTGAAGTGTTTTGTAAAAATTATGATATTGCTTTGGAATATGTCCCGCATTACAAAGTGACAACAAATCTTTATATTTTGCTTCCGATATCGGCAAACTACTAGAATACAATGGCGACAACTTATTTTCTTGATTACTAACCAATGTTTTTTTATTTCGACGGGTTTGAACTAAAGTATTTAATGCCATGTACTCTGAATCCAAGTCATATTTGTAAAGAATAACATTAGGATCAATTTTTTTTACATGAATTTCTTTAATATTATTCCCCTTCACATCTTGATTTTCAGTATTTTTCTTCCAATTTCTGTTATCTAACAAAGTTTTAAAATCAAATAACATATCTTGAGTCACTTCAGTAACTTTATAAAGAGCACTGTTTGTTTTCGCCCAGCGAACTAACGCGTACCATTGGTCAGGAGTAAAAATAATTTTGCCTTTAGAAGATCTTTCAACAAGAGCATGCACATTGTCAGCTTCTTGTTGAGTGTGACCCGACTCTAAGAATCGGTGTGTGATATCGATGTTGAATTTCCTGCTAGCGTGCATATAAAGGCTGTAGACAACCCTGTTACGGTTTTGTCCGGTGCAAAATCTGAAGTCCTCTGCACCATCTGCTGCATCAAGCTGGATAAAATCGAACAAGCAGCTAGCAACCTCGTTGGCTCCACGTTTGGCTATATTTTCAGGCCACATGTAACAAGACGCTTCCTTCTTTCCAGCATCAAATGCTGTTAGATGCATAATAGACAACTTTCTTTTATAATAAAATAAAGAAACCTCTCCACTAGGACAGTTAAGTACCTTCTGAAAGTCATAAGTTGCACATACTATTTGACCAGGTTTTTGCATAGCCAGTTCTTTATCCTCAGCTTTGTATTTTCGTGCAGTTTGCTTGTTCGATTGGTGCTTGGCGTGAGATTCTTTTTCTTCTTCGGTGGGGTGTTCTATGTTATCAAATGCATGACACTTGTCACATAAATCTTTTTTTGATATATAAAATGCAACGTTCATGTTGTCGTTCACAATAGTGCGGTATTGCCTTTCCGTTTGTGCTGTATTGTTGTAGTTTTGCCATTGATCCCAATCTTTGTATAACGCAAACATCTTGGAAAAACTTAGATTGTTGTCGAGGTATAATTTAGTGCTGCTTTTCCTGGTGTAATGGGACTTAACAGGCTGGAATGACTTTACATGATCACACTTCATCTCAGTGTCTATTTTCTTTGGGTGATTAAGATGTTTTCCTCTGTTGTCTGGATGGTCCTTCCTTAGTTTGTCTCCTTTTGTCTATTTTCTTAGTAAATTTGTTAATATACTCCCATTGCTTAGAGTGGTCAGAGAGTTTCCAAAATTTATCGAAAATAAGTTGTCTTATTCCTTCTTTAATATGAATGGTGCACCTCAGCTTGCAAGTCAAAGGACATTAACTTTTCATTGTTTTGGCTGGCATTTCCTTACCTTTTTTGCTGACGTGTTTTTGACCAGAATTTTTCAGAAATTTCCTACGAATATCAGTCCATTGGTTAACATGCTTCTTCCTTTTCTTACCCGGATCTTGCTTGAAAGTTCTTTTTCTACTGACAGTCAGGGTGTTGGGTGTTCCTGGTTCAGCAGCTGACACTGATATCAAAGAATTTACACTTGGAATATCACAAAGTTCTTGAATTGCGTCGTTATTACATGATTGCTCGGTTTGGTTTGTTACACAATAAAAATCTTGAGCTGAGTTAGGGGATGGAACAGGAGTACATACATTACTATCAAAAATTACGATTTCCGAATCATTGTGTACAAAATTCTCATCAACCGCATCATTTTCATCGTAAATACTATTCAAATAACGCCACTCTTCGTCAGTGAATTGACATCGCACAGGAGAGGCTGAAAATACAAAAAAAGTAATTAAAATATTGCAACATCCATCGAAAACGCTAGACTTTGTCATAGTAAAGTATCGAAAGTGGTACATTCGATGTGTTCTTAGCAGAGAAAACTATCGAATGTACCACTTACAATAAATTTCTCAAAACTAATACCAGAGAATACTATCGAAAGTGGTAGATTCGATAGAACAAATTTGCTCTTTGTATTATAATAGTATCGAATCTACCACTTTCGATTGTTTCAAATCAATTATTCAAAAATATCAAAATATTTTCTTATTATTATTATAAAAAGCCTAGCCTAGGTTAGGACTACATAGGATCCAATAGCAAATGTATATTTATTTATATTTTAGTTTAACAAAAAATAATTTCGCCCAAAAGAATGGAAAACTTACCGGGTTGATCATCATTTGTTTTGGAAATAACAGGTTGTGTTGTACTTTTACTGCGTTTTTTTAATCATATTTACCATTTGTTTCCCTCTTCTATTCATTTTTAACACTGACGAAACAGGTAGTTTCGTGTCGCGCGCGCGTACCGCTGACCACCAATAACATCGAAAGCGGCTAATTCAATGTTTTAATATGTTCACTTTATGCATTTTCGATTCTGTTCAATTGAAAAACAGTTGAAGGTATAAAAAATGGTACATAATTTATATATGGAATTATAGATCTTTATCTGTACTTGCCATTAGTGCAATAAAACGAAAATGACATTTTTTCAATTTCGATAGTATACGTGGGGACCGTCGATATTTGAGCAAAGTAAAATATGGGGCATATATATATATAATAGCCATATGGGGCGACCGGGGTTTGAGAGGTTAAACCAACCTATCGAAACCCTGTAAAATATATAAATACTTAGAGGAATTACATATTATCAATACCTATACTATATAATAAAACTGAAGAGTTTGTTTGTTTGCTTAAACGGTCACAATCAGTCTGACTTAAAAAAATATTTTTGCTTTGTATAGCCTATTTAATGAGCCAGGTTATAGATTATATAAACATCACCCTACGACCCACGGGGGCGGCGCAGTAACCATAAACGCAGGTAACCGTGGGCACAACTAGTATTTAAGTATACATCATATTATAAACATCGATTAACCTATATATTGCACATTTTTTATCAATGTAACTGAAATATATGTATAGGTGAAGTTCTATCATATATAGAACTTCACCTATACATATATTTCAGGGTGCATAAATAAAACATCAGTGTGTATTTATTAGATATTAATTATTCTCCTTTAAACATTTGATCGTCGTATTTAATTATTAAATCGTTCAGGAATTGGGCTGGAGGTGTTTTATCACTTTCATGTCTTCTCCAACCGAGAGTCCATAAACACAACAGTAAGCAGCACAAAAACAAACTCAAAACGAAATGTCGAAAATAAGTAGCCATTAGTCACAGATGTAGGGTCGCAACTGTTTGACATTTTTACAAATAGAACATGTCAAGATTGGTGCCAGTTTTTACATTATGATACGAACTATACTTAATGTCAATCTTATGTTGGAATTGAATTGTGTACAAATATCGTATTTACGATAATACAAAAAGAAAATTAAAATATTACAATTGGCGATTTACTACGGCATTTAATAAATACATTTATGTGTTATGTAATTAGGTAATATACGATTTTGATACTGGCAACATTTCTGTCACTGTAGCTATGGTTGATATTTTCGTAATAAATTAAATCACCATTTAAAATGAGTTTTCGTCGGTGAAGTTCTACAGTTTTCTTTTATATCACAAATATCATATCATTTTCCACTATGAATTGACTTCTAGCCAAATGTTGGCATTCTCCTTTGCTTAAGTCCAAAAACTTTGACTCACGTCCTACTCCTTTAGGGTTATTCAGGCGTGAATCCATTTATGATAATATATGTATGGATGTACATATTGATAAATGTAGAACCAAATTACAAATTCATGTGACATAATATTTAAAAAAATATTCTTTATCCCAGAACATGTAAAGGTTTTTCATAGAAGCTGTTTATTTAGGACAGTTAGTCGTCATGAACCAGTGAACTGTGTCTAACAATATTGAAAAACATCGGACCCAATATTGACTGTGTTGGTCAAAAGTCGAACCTACCTACAAACATTGCTGAATGCAAATGGTTATTACCTTTAAAGAGGATTTTTATATCTTCATCGTAAGTAATATTATAAATGAGAATGTAAGTTTGTTAGTTACGATTTCATACCTTAACTACTCGACGGATCATTATTAAATTTCTCATGTACAAGGGTTATCATATAGGGTATAAGGTTCCTTATGTCAGGAAAAAGTACTGTTCTTGGGTGAGCGATGTCGTAGACAAAAGATACCAGATCTGAATAAATAAATTATAAAATCGCTTAGCTCTTAAAGCATTTTATGTACTGTTTAATAGATTAACAGTACATAAAATGCTTTTTAAATGTATTTGCTTTCTAACTGAGTTTCCGGCAAATTTTTGTCAGTAGCAGCCACGTCATATATTAATGATAGAGTAAGCTCTTGTGAAAGTTAATACGCATTAAAATAATAATAATAATAATAATAATATTCTACCACATACACACAACACTATCTAGCCCAAACTAAGCAGAGCTTGTACTATGGATACTAGACAATGGATAAACATACATATATACTTTTTTTTGTAAATACATACATATTATACATATAAACACCCAGACCAAGACAAACATCCATGTTCATGCACACAAATATTTGTCTTGTGCGGGAATCGAACCCGCGACCTCAGGCGTGGCAGTCGGTTACACTAACCACTACGCCATCGAGGCCGACATAGCATTTAATTACATGATATAGTAGTATTATGTTACACAACATTAATGTGGTATACCAAAGCGGGGCCTTTGCTCACGTCTAAGATCTTGCGTAATTGGAGCAACCTGACTGGGAAAGTATCTCCTTCCAATCAAAGATCGCACTCAAACAACATTGAGTACTGTTCCTACGGTTGTATGATTTTGGAATCAGACACATGGTATTTTGAGTGCTTTTGCGCTATGATTGAGTATCACTATCCAAAACTGTCTATATTTGTTTGATGTTTAGTTAGTTATTGTTGCTATAAAGAAATAATAACCTACTTAAGCACAGTTATTAGCATCGAAAGCAACATTCATATGGTTCAGCTAATTCGTTAATCTTATGATCAGGTACCAGAGATGCTTTTGATAATTATTATTGAAGTAATATAATGGTCTTGAGTACCTGCGGCAACTGTGGCGGCGCACACACCGCCAACAACGCCACCTGCCCGGGTTTTAAGCGGGAGATCCGGAACAGGAAGGCGGGCACTACCACAGCCGTACGCCCGAAGCCCGCCGCAGTCGAAGACGGCAATGCCCCTAGCTCACTCATGGCAGCCACGAACACGCCCCAGAAGCGTTTGCGGTGCAAGAGGCGACGTAACAGGTAGACAAAAGTGGAGCCCAGCCAGACACAGCAGGCAGAGCAGGCTGCTGTTAGTAAGGATGAGCCCAGGAAGGCAACCGTCGCTGCCCCTCTCGAGGAGACAAAGACGAAGCGGACGGTCCGACCGCCACCGGCAGTTCAGCCGGCTGCGGTCAACCTGGACAGTAGCCCACCAGTGTCATCGGCACTCTACAGCAAGTTCTGGTGGCACTACAGTAGAAAAGGGGATCCGAACCCTCTAATCCTTAAATGCATGGTAGAACTATGCAGTCCTGGATCTGCGTAGTCTGCATGTGCTTTTCTGGAACGCCGACGGGATGTCACCAGAGAAGACCAGGCTACTAAAACTGCTGCTAGCTCAGCGGCAAGTAGATGTAGCCCTGCTCAGCGAGACACAACTTAGACCAGTAGACAAATGGAAGATTGGCGGATACCATGTGTACCGGGAGGACCAACGCTCGCCGTCAGGGACTGCTTACAGGGGCTTAGCAGTCCTGGTTAAGAGGAGAGTCGTCCACCAAGCTCTACGAGTACTAGCTCTGCAGTTTGCGTACGCCCTCGGCGTAGAGATCTGCATCGGATGCCAGCTCACCCGTGTGTACGCGTTCTACAAGCCACCGAGACAGCGACTCGCAGGGGCTAATGTCCACACCTTGATGGACTACGTCACTACCCACGGTCATCGCTGGTGACTTACCGCGAAGCACACGGCGTGGAACTCCAATACCATCTGCCCAGATGGCCGCCGCCTCCTGGATGATGCAGATCGACACAGGTACGAGGTATTAGGACCAGAGGTCCCGACACACTATCCGTACTGTGCAGCCCACACACCGGACGTCATAGATATAGCCGTCACCTGCAGCATCGACGCGGCTGTACATCTAGCCGTCCTGGACGATCACCTAATCTCAGACCACCAACCGGTGTGTCTGACTCTGGATAATATCCCGCAGACGATCCAACTACCCCCTCGATCATGCCAAGATTGGCCGATCTTCGCCGATTACATGGCTGAGCACTCGTCCTCTTTCCCTATGGAAACACTCGCTGACGTCGAAAGGCTTGCGACAGATCTCAGCGCGGTACTACAATCCACGCTGAGAGCGTTCGAGAGTCGAAGCTCGACGCCGCGACCGCAAGGAGGCCTTTCCGGCTCCCTACTCTCATCCCGGCGATGATCGAGAGTAAGAGAAAACTGCGCCTGCAATGGCAGCGCTCCCGATGTCCGACCATGAAGTCCCAGCTGAACGCTCTGGCTGCGAAGATTTCTGCTACGTTAGCAACAAACGCGGCGGAGTCCTGGCAACGCACGATAGAGCAAGCTAGCGAAGAATGGTCGGACATACACCGCCTATGCCGCCAACTCTCCGGGAAAACATCTCCGATTAGGCCCCTAGTGGCCTGTGACGGAACCCCACGTTACCGTGCCGAGAACCGAGCGGAGATATTCGCCGACTCCCTGGAAGCGCAGTTCCAGCCCAATCCTGCTCTCAATATGCAGCATGTAGCAGAGGGCGAGAGGAGAGAGAAGCTCTACGTCACCTACCTCCGCGAGCAATCGCGACGCTGACGCGCCTCTTTAATGGCATCCTCCATACCGGACACTTTCCCTCCGCATGGCGACTAGGCAGAGTCATCATGCTTCCAAAGCCGGGGAAAAATATCCTACTGCCGGGAAGCTATCGCCCCATCACGCTCCTCTCGACGACATCGAAGCTATTCGAGAAGCTGCTACTGCTGCACATGACGCCATACCTTCAGCCACGCGACGAACAGTTCGGATTCCGCGCCGAACACTCCACGACTCACCAGCTCGCGAGGGTACTGCACGACATTGCGGTTGCTCGCAACAAACGCGAGCGCGCCGTCGCAGTATTTCTTGATATGGAGAAAGCGTTCGATCGTATATGGCTGGCTGTACAAGCTGTCTACATCCCCTACTCCCCATCGAGTAGTTAGGATCGTGGCCACCTTCCTGCAAGACAGACCTGCGATCCGTGCTATCGTCCCGACAGCCGCTCCATGCAAAGCTCAGCGTGTAAAAGGCGTACATCCGCAGCCGACTCACCTACGCTGCCCCGGCTTGGTTCGCTCTCACCTCTGAGATGAACCGCCGCCGGTTGCGTACGCGTCCCTCTCTTCGTGCGGAACAGGACGATCTCCAGGGACCTGTGCATGGAGAGCTTGGACTTCGTGAGCACCAACCTGTTCGTGCGCGCCGACGGATCACACGCCCGCCATCTGCGTGAGCTTGCGCCGTAACATCGGCGACCGCCGGACAGAATGGCCTTACCATGAGACTTCGTCTCCGTGGCAACCCTCACCGGACCTACGTGATGCTCCTCCCTGATGCTGGCTGACGGGTGCTCCCCGGGAAACCCTTCGCGAGGAGCTCGATCTCGCCAAATGCAGGAGGGACCCATCTGACACGACCCGAGCGCTGCTGGCAAGTTGGTCGCCCGCGGGGACTCACCCTTGCGGGTTGGACCTCGCTAGCTGCGCTACTCACCGGCTCTGACAAACCGGACTGACCAACGGGCTCACACGGGCCCACCCCAGTGAGCCCTTTTAGCAGGTGGCGACGAACACCACCAAGACAGGCCCTGTCTGGCCTGGTCTGGTTACGGTCTACGAGAAGAACCACTGATGGATGGGAGCGGCATTCAGTCGTCGGCGGTCGAACCCGACGGATCTCACGTGATAGTATTTCTTTATTGGTTTATAAAGTGTTACAATAAATGAGCATGGATAACGGAGATGGCATTTTCAATGGAAACACACCCCTTCTTCCTACATGCATGGTGTGTCATTTATTTTTTGTTTGAGGATGATGTAATTATTTATTCATTTATCTAGTATCGCACGTATTAGTCGAATAAATTGTCAAATTACAAGCCTCAGGCTAGAAACTCTGACCTTTTCAACCATAAACGACATTAGAAACTGAATTAACATGAACCGAGGGGTAGGCGTCTGTTTGTTTCTCTGGCATCATCATTGATTGACTGTATACGTAAAGCGGTGTAAGCACACCTACGTATACAGTCAATCAATATCAGTTATTCAATTCGAAGTCAGTAGTACTCTACCACTGACTTTGAATCTATTTTACAGAACGCATGCTATGGCACGTGCCTTGTAAAATAAAGATTATGGTCGATATATTTCGTCTAGAAATTGAAAATAAACGTGATTGTCATCCATCTTTATTTAGCCGGAGCAATAATTTGATCTTACTAACTCAGTGTCAAAGATTAAATAAATATACATACATATACTTTACCTCCTTCGGGAAACCCTTTATATATAAGAACATTATATTTTGAGTTTTAGGAGCATGATAGAACTTAATTGGTTTGGTTTTTACAACTTTTAATTTTTAACTACACCAGTTTCAGTATGTATCATCAAATCTTACGACTAAAATTTTAACCACTGCCCATGTTATGGTATAATTTAGCTAACTTGATAGAATGTGACCAGAAGAGGTCTCGCTCTCGGTGTCAGAGAATATTTTTTTATAACAATATCCAGTCATAATAAATATGGTGCCTAAATACATCATATAATATTAAAATTTTACTTTTTATAATAGACTATAATATATATAGAATATAAGACACAGTGATTAAAATAAATATATACCTGCACTTTTCGTGCCTTTATCATTATACTTCAATGTTGTACAAATTCTTTTAGACACAACACCCTAATTTATTAATTCATGCGCGTAAGTAAATTACCCAAAAATGTATTACGGACTCTATTTATAGAGAACCGTCAATTATTTAGCATCAGGTGGCCGGCAAGTCATAGCTTTATGTAAACCCTTATAAGGGTTTTATTATTACGATTAATTAATATTGATAGATCCACAGAAATGGAGCTGAAGTTTTACTTGAGTATTATTAATTTTGAATCTGATTGAATAATTAATAATAGTAATAAATTTCGTTATTTTAATATCGTAAAGTTGGCTTGACTTGATCTGATTAAATAAAGGACTGTATGGGATTTGAAATAATCAGTAGTCCGATGTGTTTCTGAGAATCAGTGCTGTATCGCAAGCGGTGCGGCATTATGCTGAGCAACATCTCTTTTTAATTAACACTGCAACGCACATTGAATAGCAAGGACCATGTCATTGTTTAAATGTGTATTCTATATTATATATAATAATGTGTGTAATTAATTAATATTATGTAGTAATTCACATATATAATAACGTATATAATTTTTATTTTTATTATTATCGATTTATAAATACTTTTATTAATGTTACACACTAATTTTGTATTGTAATAACTTTGACTGTGTGTTGCAATGCTTCATTAAAATAAAATATTTCTTTCTTTCTTTCGATATCATTATGTATATCACTATTGGTGATATACATAATGATATCGAAAGAAAGAAAGAAATATTTTATTTTCACAACACATGGATAAATAGCAAAATCGACATCTAGCTAATGTTATAAACATTTATAACTCTATATCACGCGAGTAATATCGGTATGTTGATTACTTGTCCAGTTTTCATTCGTCGTGTAAACAACCGACAACGCAAGAACCCATATCATTATCTTGTGCATGTATTTCTTGTGAATATCTTTTGCATATAACTTACGCGAGTAGCTTCTGCATGTAATGCGTCACACCGTATGAAAGTACCGTATATGTCGTATTTACTAATATTATCTTCTAAAATTAAGTTTACGCTGATATAGCCTATTATATACGTACATACATAAATTTACGCCTGTTTCCCAGAGGGGTAGGCAGAGACTACGGATTTCCATTTGCTACGATCCTGACACACTTCTCTGGCTTCATTCACTTTCATAACATTCCTCATACACACTCGCCAGTTTAAGGTGCTCTTAACCTGGCCTTTATCCAGAACGTCTCCGATCTGATCAAAAAACGTTCGCCTAGGTCTTCCCCTTGCGACTGTTACATATTATATTATATATCAATTATACATCAAGGAAATCAACGCTATCCGTTAATATATGATATTAACGGATAGCGTTGATTTCCAAAAGAGAAAGATTTTCAAGACTCGGTCTAATAGTTAGGTAGATATGTAATACTCGTATGTATAAATATAATATCTTCTAATGCTAGTTACATTGAGCATAAAGTTTATAAGGCTACAGAAGTTGTAACCTGCGCATGTGTACCATACTATTCATTCAACACAAAAACTGGAATTAAATAACATTAAACAAGTTTTATAAGTAAACTAGTTGTGCTCGCGGTTTCACCCGCGTTTATGATTACTACGTCGCCCCCGTGAGTCGTAGCGTGATGTTATATAGCCTATAACCTTCCTCGATAAGTAAGCTATCCAATACTAAAATAATTTTTCAATTCGAACCAGTAGTTCCTGAGATTAGCGCGTTCAACCAAACGAACAATCAAATAAACAAATAAACTCTTAGGCTTTATAAATCTATACTAATATTATAAATATGAAAGTTTTTGAGGATGTATGTATGTTTGCTACTCTTTCAAGTAAAATCTACTGAACCGATTGTAATGAAACTTGGTATGTAGATAGATAGAGAACTGGATTCATACATAAGCTACCTTTTACCTTGATATTCCCACGGAAACGGGACTCACGCGGGTGAAACCGCGGGCAAAATCTAGTATCTATATATTAATACGTGAAGCAAAAACTTTGTACCCCTTTTTACGAAAATTGCGCGGACGGAGGAATATGAAATTTCGCACAGCTAAAGTTTATATGGAGAAGGAGTGACGAATCCTAATATTTATATAAAATATGCATTAGAAATACATTAAATTAATGAAAAAACACTACACGCACACAACCATGCATTTGACACACGCAGTCGAAGCGCGTAACTATGGTTACACATATCAATTATAATGACATAATATATCAACAATATCTTACAGGCAAACTTTGGTCGAATTTCGAGCACTAGGCGACCGCTAGTTAGTATAGATAGACGACGCGCGACGTCCAAACCATATAAAGTGATTTCGATTCAATGTATGCTAGCTTTCCGTGATATGATGTGGAACCTAAGTTAATAGGTTATCAATTCACCGTCTAGCCTGCGCCGGACGCTTTCATTTTATAAAGTAACAGATTTTGTGTAGACATAAAATAAAAATAATATCCACATAATATATATATTGTCATTTAGAGTATTTCTAGGTCACTGGTACTCTTGAATCATAATTATTTGGAACTTGAAATTGATTAAGTCGTTTCAATACCATCAGCTTTTTACAGTTGACAAGAAGTAAATGATTAAACTTGAGTTCCATGCCTGGTTCGAGTAAAATGTTATCGGAAATTGAACCATCACTTATAAATAAAAGAAGAATTTGGTTGATTAAATGACTCTGACTATCGTATTAACGCTCAGATCTTTGATTTTATACAGTATTTCTATAACGTAGGCATCCACCAATGAAAAGTTCTTTAGTTCATTACCTAAGAGTATTGGGCTGGATTGAGGATACAAAATAGACTTATTGATTAGAAAGTTAAATATATAAAATTTATTATGTATTTATTTCTTAATATTTAAATTAGACATTTTAAACAATTTGAAGTTATGGGTGGTACAAAGCCATATTGTATTTTCATACAATACTAATAATTAACTTGGAACTGCGCAAAAGCACTTTATAAAGAAATATTCAACAGGAATATCTAGAGGTGGCTTATCTGGAGAGCCATTGTAGTTTTATACGAGACTAGCTGTCCCGACGTTGCCCTGTACAGGCGAAAAAAAAATAAAATAAAAACAAACCAAATCTAAACCATCCTCGCATCCACTTGAACACACACAAAAAAATTTATTCAAATCGGTCCAGCCGTTTAGGAGGAGTTCACTGTCAACACACGTACAGAAGAATTATATATACCTATAAAGATATTTATTTTACCGCTTAACATCAGGTGGACCGCTGGCTTGATTGCAGCCAATGGCAAATAAGCCTACATTTCTCTGAAATTGCTGTCACCCAAAGAGGATGTACATAAAAAATACCGGCCAAGTACCAAACGCACTTATACAGTAAGGGTTCCGTACCGTCCACAATAAGTACTAAAAGGCATAAATAAGTTATTGGTAAAGTAAGCAGCGAACATAGCTTAACCGAAAATATTATGTAGATCAAATTTAAAAACATACTTATACGTTTTCTATACTCTTCACCTGCAAATATAAGTTTGTAATGGCAGAAAGAGTGATATAATTACTTATTTTAATTCAGCTTATGAGACTTTGCTTTTTTATTTCATAACTAGATTTTACCCGTGGCTTCGGGCGTGTTAATATAAATTTAGTAAATAAATTTCTAATCTTCGGAAACAGTGCATTTTCTCGGTCGGTCAAGTGACGTATGAGTTTGTTTGTTACGCTTTGAACACCTAGTAGTGTCAAACAAACTGACATTCGTATTTATAATATTAGTTAGACTATTTAGGATTCAAGGTTAACAGGTAAAAGTAGCTAATAGTTTTTTTCAAGAACATAATTTTAAAGCCGTATCTTTTGATAAGCGGTTTACCATGGGAAATTATCGAAGCATTTGATTATTTCCAATACTAAATCCCTTCAGAATTCTACTGATTAAAATCATGCCAGTATTGCTTCTCTTACCCGTTAAATTCCGGTGCTGCAGGATTTCATTTTGGATTGTTCGCGACCCCAGCAGACCCAAACTCGTCACACGCACTGGCAGGCCCCACTAGTGTGCTTACAAATTAACTAAAGACGTCAGCGCTTTAGATAAATTTCATCTTGATACCTCTATCCGTTTTTAAGATAAAGAGCCTGAATAGACAGACACGCGAATTTTTTTAAGGTCACCTTGGTAAGTTTTATTTTTGTAGTACGGAACCCTGAAACTGACACTGTAACTTTTAATACCCTGAGGTAGCTTATAAAAGCACCTTTCTTTATGTATAATGCCAGCCTGATTACAAACATGTCCTCAGAGTTATGGTCAATATATTGCTGTCAGGTCTTTGAACAAAGCGCGGTACACCCTTTTATTATTGCAGATATAGCCTTAAGTATAACTGCCTCGTAAAGTAAGGGACTGTGATTGTGTCTCATGGAAAACAATAGAATACTAAGGAACCATGTTTTACTTTCTCTCTAAGACTGTTGTAAAAAGAGTAACGATTGTATTTCTTGTTCATTGTTAATTTAAACCTGAGTGGAATCTGTTTCTTTTTAATGCTGAGTAAATTGCATCAGTGGTGAACTGTAGTGAAATAGACTGCTATTTGTGAAATCACAGGTTTGATTAGTAGACTAGGCAAATTGTTACCAGAAGCAGATCGGAGTCAGGTATTATTAACCAGGCATAGCCTGGTTGATAATTGGCTCATTACTCCTTATTACAGGAGACTAAATATCATAAGTCGCGAAATATGGATGTAGTAAATCTCTGCTTACCCCATTGAGTATATAGATATGAGACTAATAACATTTGCCTGAGCCGGAACCTCAACTCTAGACCTCATTATGAGAACAACAGTCACGTTCTAGTGAATGATATTCCTGTTTCCGAGTCTGGATAGTGATATCAATAGGAATAGGCGGCAGCTGCACCATTATTAAAAAATAAACTTATTTATCTAGTTCCGAGTATATGTAATTACTAATCAATTAGACATTGCCCTATTTTGATAGCTCCTACTATTCATGGTTGCTTACGGCGTTTTTATTCATTACCCTTTACTTAATCTTAAAACATTTACCAATGAAAACTTCTTAATCGACATTTAAACAAAGAAAACATTTTCCATGCATCATCGTCTTAGCATGAAGATACTTCATTAAGACGAATGGGTGGCTGTCAGATATTTGTAAGACTAAATAATGAGTCAGGACATCCATTTACCCTCATTCCTTATTTAAGCACATACAATGGTAGGTATATAAACTACTGTAACTACAAATTGAAACGAAAATTCTCTCACGAAGTTTATTTATCTGGCCTAAAACAAGGGCATACCTAAACTAGGCATTCTTCATATATCGCTGAAGTAGTTTCAGTTTCAGCGATCCATCCACCATTCAAGGCAGTGAGTTAGCACATCGTAAAAAGGGTATCCTTCATGTTTCCCTATTTATTCTCATAAAATTATATGTCATAATTTAACATGGCATACTTTTACTTATTATAATAATAGTTAGGCTTAATATTAATTTGCAATAACTGTTTAGGCACAATTTTTTAAACAAAAACCATAAATTTGAAGTTTTGTAAATAATTGTGTTTGCATTTATTAATATACTTATCGTATATAAAACTTATACGTTTACTGAAATAGTATGCCAAAAAACAATTATGTCGAAGTATAACTATGGCAAAAAAAAAGCCTAACACCAAACAAAAAAAATTAGTCGGTACATAGAGTTCCCATCCTTCATATATAGCTTATGTACATCCTATCTTTATAGTTATTTTGTATATGGTATAATAACTGCAACACCTTGTTGATATGAATTGTAAAATACTGAAATTATATTTAATTGGCTATTTAAAAGAGTAGCCGTGAGTTACCTGCGGGTTTCTTCTCATAGGCTCAACCCTTTGCCTGAACCTAGCAACTTATCTAAATGTAGATTCAGTAAGTTAGCAAACTCACTAACTTATATATATTTACGATCATATGTGTTACTTTGTGATCTTTTGTTTTTTTTTGTGTCGGCCTCGATGGCGTAGTGGTTAGTGTAACTGACTGCCATGCCTGAGGTCGCGGGTTCGATTCCCGCACAAGACAAATATTTGTGTGCATGAACATGGATGTTTGTCTTGGTCTGGGTGTTTCTATATATAATAGGTATGTATTTACAAAAAAAAAGTATATATGTATCTTTATCCATTGTCTAGTACCCGTAGTACACGCTCTGCTTAGTTTGGGCTAGATAGTGTTGTGTGTATGTGGTAGAATATTATTATTATTATTATGTTTCTCTTATCACAGGTACTTTCTAACATATTAGAAAATACCTGGCCCTTTGGGAGGCCTACACGGAGACATGGGTCCAACGTGAAGAGGCCCTTCGAGAGTTTTAATCAAAGGTGTGATGGAACACCTACAGCGGCACTAGCCGCAGCAGGCGTAGGACTATTGCTACGTATGGATTCTAATATATGGGCTATAGGTATGGGTGTTTGGTGGACTGGTATATTGCTAACTATGGATGAAAATCGGCGTCTGCCCTGAATACTCTAATAGCATCAATGCAATGGGCAGACGGTGACTCGCCAACTCACTAGATGGACCCCCTGATAAGCCACAATAGGCATACAACCCAGCAGCAGAGGGCAACACCGGTGCGAGTGGCTAGGGGTGTCGAGCGGTGCGGCGCCGGTTTCACCATCACAGGTCTCGTGACAACGGAGACCCGGAGCGGGTTTCCCCGTAGTTATGCCCTTGAAAATGACACTTCCACCCTCAAGCATATAGCTCTAGCGGCCTCCCTCTGACCGGCCGACCAAGGCAAGCCAGAGTTGAGAGTCCTACGGGCGCTCTTGAAGTTCCACCCCAGCCAACCAGTAATGGCAAGCCGGGGACGAGGCCCTAACCAACTCTCTGAGGCATTCAGGACCGCAGTGTCGCCACTCACATTCAGCTCGCCACAAGCTGCCCTGCGGTTTGTGCGCTTTAATTAAACCTGGTGATACATTTTTTGTTTATATCACAAGGCGAAGGTGATAGTTTTAAAGCTAGTGTACTGTGCCCTCCGAAATCGCGTTAGTCTCATGATGAGATAACGACTGTCCCAGAGGGGTATTATTATTATTATTATTATTTTACTTTGTTTACTACATTTACTTAGGTCCTGTTTCTATATACAGAAACGAGTCGCTGTCAACAGTTACTTTTTGATACATATTCTATTAAAAAAACGAGTCGCTTTAGCTGCAAAACTTGACATAATATTTACAAACTCAAACTCATTCAAATAACATACAAATAAATTGATCTCTTCATAATCCGCCTGTAGGCATTTAATTTTAAAGGTATTTTGTCATATAATATACACTACTAATAATCACATAAAATTAATAAATTAAAAACTATAATAACTACATTAATAATAATAAATGTCAGGCAATGTTATTGTGATACGAGTCAATTAAGAACATATTATAATATGTCAAACGATAATTAAAAATTAAAATATGTCAAGTCAATAAATAAATAATGTGTTATTTCTCATTATTACATTGCATGTCATTTATTAATTCGTTTACACTATAATAGGCTTTTTCCACGAGTAATTCTTTGGCTTTATGTTTAAATACACCGATGCTCATTCTTTTTTATATTTTTGGTAGGTGATTATAAACTCGTGGCGCCATGCCATGCACTTTTGTGTTGAGGACAGTGAACTTTCATATTATAGCGATTGCTTTTATAATTTTCGTACATCGTTAAATTAGATCTGACAAATAACACCAACTCATAAATGTACAAAATTTTACTGTCTGGAGCTAAAACGACTCGTTTTTTATATACATATATACGATTACAACCTAAGATGATTGACAACGCGCGAGTAATCGTTCTGTTGCAAGCGATTAGCCTTTTACCTTTTACTCTCGGTTTCGTTTATGATTACTGCTCCGCTCCCTTGGTGCATAGCGTGATTCTATTTAGCTTATTACTTCTTAATTAAATACCTTTTTAATGGTGAAAGAATAATAAAAATCGGTTCAGTAGTTTCAAGTTTATTCACTACAAATAAATAAATATAAATACCAATCTTTCTGCTTACAATATTCGTGTAGAAGTAGCAATCTTAGTTTTTGGACATAGTAATAGCATTACGCTTGTATCTCCAAGGGGAAGGCGTCGTCGAAGGTCGTCAAATATGTATGTTTGTACATTTACAGGACACAGACCAAGATTCCGTAGTGCTACTAAGAATTTCGTGTCAGAAGAAGCCAATTAAACTTTGACCGACCTTGAAACCAAACTCTCTACCGGTTCTAGGAATAGGATTACAATTTAAACGTATGCGATTGGACCAATAATATCTAATCTATTTGTGGTCTATGACTATTTTTAAGCTAGTTTGTTATTTAAGTGACTTATTATTTTAAAGTTTTAACACCCTGAAACTGTCTATCTGAAAATATCGAATAGGTTTTGCATGTGCATGTGCTTATAAATTACGCAAGTAGCTGATGGCCTTTATGTGCAAACTACGCTATTTGTTGCAAGCTACACCCGCAAGCTACGAGTGCAAGTTAAGATGGAGACAGACTTTGCGAGGCATGCGCCGCGCACGGTGCACAAGGAATACCTCTGCTTGACAAGGGCATGTCGAAAAAATATACCAACATATGCTTGGGTCGAGCCAGCGTGTGCCGACTCATTGGGAGCAGTGCGTTGCGTTTAAACGGTTGTGTCCACCTCGCTGTGATTTTGGCGCGCAATATGGACGAGAAAGAAATTTTACGGGAAGCAGTTGCATTGTATAATAATAATAATGTCCTCCTGACCGAATTTCGGTCACGGCGGCCAATCTTAACGGAGACTGGCCATCGGCGCAGGAGATATTATAGTGTACAAGCATGTGCGCAATCACAACTGCACTCTCTGTTCCCTAACTCTCATGATCCGATGGGACGGATAATCCGACACGACCGGAGAGAGATCAGATTGGTTCACGACGAATAGAACCCTCGCTAATGTCGTATAGTGCACATAAGAATCCCGAATTCCTTTGCTTTTAAACTTCATAGCTATAATATTTAATTTCACATGTAAGAAAAACATAAACTAAAACTTTTTCGTGACTGCGATTTTAAGTAGTCTACTATTATCACATTCTGCGTCATATAGCGTGATTTTAACCGCCTGCATTTATCCAATTAAATCAATTGGTTCAGTAGCTTTGTTGTGAAAACGAAATAGGAAGCGACTACCCTCTCACAGAATATCGACGTAAAATAGCAGTATTCCTACTGTTGTGTTTCGTTCGGTGAGTGATAGTGCCGAAGGCTCAATCAGCCCCTTACCCCCTTCCCGCTCCTTCTCCTTCCCACTTCCTTTTCTAAAGGGTCGGCAACGCGCAAGTGATACTTCTGGTATTGCAGGCGTCCATAGGCTACGGTGACCACTTACCATCAGGTGGCCCGTAAGCTTGTTTGCCATACAAGTCGTATAAAAAAAAATACACGGGGTCTGTCGTAAATAATGGATAATCCGTTAGTAGGTAGTAGCCCTGAAGTCAGGCTGTAAGAGAATTGCTTTTATAAGCCAGGGTTGCCAACGGCCTGAAAATGGTGCACAATTTTTATTTCTTCAAAATTTTGAGTCTGTGGCGCTTATATTTTTTGCCATTTCTTCAAATTAAGACATTTCAGCCTACTTTTTTTGTATTGTACCGCTAAATACTTGTACTATTTAATTAAATTACTATTATTATTATTATTATCAACTTTTATCCATCGACTGTGGAAGAAAATGTACTGCATGATAGCTGCCCATTATCTCAAAAACATGTTTTTCCTCCATTTATTTTTTTTATTTTGCTCATCAAAATGGCCACAGTCCGCTTGATGGTAAGCAGTCATGTGGTGTAAGAGCAGTGGCCTCCATATCGTCCACATAGCAGCCGAGGCGATGTTGAGGTCTCTACTTTGACGGCCTGAGAAGGTGCTTTTTCACGCCCCACTTAAAGGATCCAGGATTGAAGGAAGAAGGAAACACGTGCCTTGGCAGAGAATTCCATGCCTTGATCGTTCGGCAGAGGTATGAGGACCCAAACTTGTTGGTACGCACTCTAGTCGACTCCACCGTGTAAAGTCGGCATCTGAGCCCAGCACGCGTTGTTCTGGATAGGAAAGGGGAGGGCGGGATAAGGTGGAATAACTCTTCAGAGCACTCCCCGTGGTATATTCTGTAGAAACATGCCAATGAGGCAATATCCCTACGGAGTTGCAGAGGTTCCAGTGAACTCGTGACCTCTGGATCTCCGATGATACGGACAGCCCGCCGCTGTAACCTGTCAAGAGCGTCTAGCAAGTACTGCGTGGAGCCATTCCAAAGATGAGAACAGTACTCCACGCAAAGGCGCATTTGTGCCTTATACAATAGGCACAGCTGCCCAGGCGCGAAGAACCGCCTCACCCTGTTCAGAACTCCGAGTTTTCGCGAAGCTTGCCTAATGACGCTCTCGATGTAGGTTTTGGGATTAAGGGAGCGGCAAAGATCCATACCTAAGATGGAGAGGCTGTCACGTATCACCAGTGGAGTGCTCTTCAGAGAAGGGAGGGGAAGGAACGGAGTCGTTTTTGTTGAGAACGCGCATGCCTGGGTCTTCTTGGCATTGAACTGGACCAAGTTCTTGGCACCCCATTCAGAGATGCGGTTCAAGGTCTGGTCAAGTTCAACGACAAGATCCTGCCTTTTCCCCTCAACCTCAGCCTGTTTGGCCTCAGGACGTCCGAGATATCGCCCATGCACGGTACTGTCGTCCGCATAACAATGTAAGTTGCCGAGATTCAACATATCATTGATATGCAGAAGAAAGAGAGTAAGGGATAAGACGGACCCCTGAGGCTCCCCTGCATTGACCTGCATAAATTTGGAAGCGCGACCATCGCAAAGGACTCGAAAACAACGCTTCTGCAGAAAACTTGCAAGGAGAGCACCGAGGTGATAGCTATGGTAGTGGTTATTATTATTATTAATTACACTAAATGTTCAAAACGTCCTCCGCCTGCAGCTATGCAGGCTCTGCAACGTCTAATAACGCCTACGTCGGTTTAAGTCTTGGGATCGTGGAGGCCATAAAATCGGACCTAAACGCCCTATTCATCTGTCTGGGTAAGCATTGTTCAAATAATTTCTCACACAGATCGCGTAATGCGCTGGACATGAAATGTATATTTGCATATTCAACAGGGGAATTAAGTTATAAGGCGCAAGTCATTTAAATATGTTAAAATAAAAGTTAATTACTTACTTACTTACTTAAAATTCACGGTTTTGTAGAAAACAGCGAATTCTTCTTGAATAAAATGGGACTTACTGAGATTGAATCATGTCTTTGATAAATTTTTTGAAAACTCATAATTCTGAACTTGCTAAATAATTTCAATCCTGTCGCCTGTATTAATAATAAAGCATACATTGTATACATTTTTAGAATCTGCACAAACTAGACATGTTTTTGAGATAATGGGCAGCTATCATGCAGTACATTTTCTTCCACAGTCGATGTATAAAATTCGAGGTAATGAAAAAGAATAAAAAATTGCCTGATGTATTAATTTTGATAATGTTTCACATTAATAACATCCAGAATGGTATGAGTATTTAGGAGTACGATACAAAAAAGTGGGCTGAAATATCTTAATTCGAATAAATGGCAAAAAATACATATAAGGAACAAAGTATTAAAATTCTGAAAAATAAAAATTGTACACCATTTTCAGATCGTTGGTAACCCTGGCTTAGAAAAGCGATTTTCTTACAGCCTGGCTTTCCACCTATTAATGGGTTATCCATTATATACGATAGACCCTGTATGTATAGAAAACAGAACAAAAACGTAGTCATCGTATATAAAGGTAACGAAATAAAATAATTCCGCTTATTCTTCCACGTCTATGTTTCTGTTTCAATCTGAGTCCAACACTTTAACCAATGTCAAGCTTATCTAGCCATGGCTTTTGTTTCGCTGAGTGATAACTGTTACGTCAATACATACATGCGTAGCCTAGGTCCCAAATAGTAGGTATATTTTCATCTACCGAGCACAGTTTCAGACTTGCCACTACTAAGATAATCTTGAAAAACCAATAACACATTGAAATTACGACCCGGGTATTGAACTCCAGACTCAGCAGCAGTACAACAGCCACATTTACTACCGGTGCGCCAACGAGGCAGTCATATAATTGTCATATACTTTTGATCCATTTAATAACTAGATATCTCCATAACAGAGTGTTATACATTGAAATTAAACTACTTTATACGAATTTTATCGCGTTGTTTATTTAACACTTTATTACATAATTTTGAAACTTTTACATTACTACTATAGAACTTTAATACTTTTTAGGTTAATTATATTATTAAAACTATTTATATTTAAGTTTACGCTTAGCTTTTTTTATATTTTAGAGAGTTATAGGTTTCGTTAATAGCATTAGTTTTACAACTACCACGGGCAGTACCTCGGTAGAAACATCTCACTTTAGATCGGGCCTTTCTAGTCGGCTTAGGCATTTTTGTTATAAGAAAACTTGACTAGACGAGAAACATAATAATAATAATCCAGTTCTGCTATTTTACAGTGAAGTTTATCTAAAATGATTTATATAATACATTAAGATATATTTATAAACATTACCCATGCTATGGTAAAATGTAAAATATGACAGAGAAAAAGGACAATCCAGAATTAAGGAGTTAACCCTGTGACCTCGACAAACCGAGGGAGTGCTTTGCAAACTATTATTAATAATAACTGCCATATATCATAACTAAGCTATTACGAATGTGAATTTGTTGGATTGTTACGCATACCTTAAAAATTAGACCGATCATCATACAATTTCGCATAAACGTTGTCAGGTGTACAAAAAAGGAAGCATACTTTCATCCAGAAAAAAATACTGTTTCCAAGGAATTTAAATTGAATATAATAATTGTATTATTTTGTACATAGTGTATGCACTAATGCTAAGAAATACGGTTACTTGAAAACAATGTCAACTTTCCTACACATATATCCGAAACATGCGTTTACATTCACAAAATTCTATCAATTTTGCAAACCACTTCATTTCTTGCACACGCCTGCCTGTGGGGAACTGTGAAACTCAATCCATCTATTCAATTGACACTCAATCGAGTGCCGAATACTTGGCTACTGTATAGCTACGATGCAGTTAGGCCCCATACACATTGCTCAATCTATTTTATTTTTTAATAAATTGCGACTATCTTTGGCATTTATGTGGCTACATTCACATTAGGCATCCATGTGGCGATAAATTCTGACATGAGGAAGTCTATAGAAGCATAGTTTCTTCTTTATACTTAAGAGCTTTGCTCTTGTCGTTTGAGTATACGCCATTTTTATCGATTTTCGGCCAATATCTTGACCTTATAAGGCATGACATGCGCCTTTTCCTTTACTTAGCCCGTGAATGCTCTTCTGGTTCTGCCGCTTCCTCACTTTCCTTCCAGTTTTCCTTATATTATGTTTATGTGGCCAAACATCTTTCCTTTTCGGTTCTCAATTGTCTTCAAAATGTTGCGTTTTTCTTAGACATGGTTCAGAAGCACAGCTTAGTCCATTTAAATATGTACTATCTTTTGACTTTTGACTTCTAGGGTATGTAGTATATGTTCTACATACAAGTACAAGCAATCAGGAATTGATAGTTAGTGTAATTCGACAGATTTTATTTGAAAAAATCTACACAAAGCCTTGAAGCATCATTACTGCACGCACGAATTTATGACAGCGCGTTATTTAGTATATACCTTTACGATATAATTCCAGTATTGGAGCATTTATAATTTATATAATGTGCAGTCTATTTATGGATCGAAAATAGATACTAAGTAAAGAAAAGCAATAATAGCATTATAATCGACTTCTATAAATCTACAATTTAATAAAGTTTCGGGCTGAACTCATCAAGTAAGTAATACTCTATAATAAGATAAATACTTTGAGCGACTCAGCTAAAATTACGTACTTTGTGTCTAGTACTTAATTAAAATAATAGAAAATTCTACTACAATTGCTGCAAAAAGACCATACTATCCACATTTACATTACATTAGGTATAATGCCAGGCTCCTTTTTTGTTTGTGAGGATTTTCTAACATTATCTATAATACTAATAAAATACTAGTGAATCTAGCAATGTTAAGACTCCTTAAAATTATTATGCTTACATTTCTGTGTATAAGTTATTGCCTTGCCGATCGCATGGTTTTACAATAAATGCGATAGTTGCCGCACAGTCTTTTAAGATCCTACAATCCGTAGAATTATAAGCCCCACGAGTGTATAGCCATCTTAATCTTACTACGCCAGTCGTTTCTTATAAGTACATGATTAATGAATCTGTCTAAATCCACTCGCGCGCTTTATGTACGTATTGTATAAAATAGATCTTTTAAAATATTAAACTTCACATTAAAAGTGGGCCGAATGCTTTAAAACAGTTAGCCCATTTTCGTAAAGTTTTTGTTGAATTGCAAATTATACTAGTTTAATCAGACTTTAAACTTATAAAGTAATAAGTCAGTCTTAGGATTTAGAAGTTTTGCGAACTGGGTTGAGTTTAGTTTGATAACAGTCTCTGTCTTTTCGGTGAGTTTAATGCTGGTTGTGATAAGGATTAAGAAAGTATTTAATTTTATAAAAGTAAGGATTACGTTTGCCCTAGAGAGTGTCAGATTATGGTACTCTATTTTACCTATAATACTATGTAGCCAGATCAGATAAATAAGATTCCTCAAGTAATCTTATACTCTATCTTAACGAGATGGATGTAAAAACCCAGGATTCAACTTCTTCGTCTTTAGGTTTTTTCCGTCATAAATCACTCTATTGGTGGATAACCCCTTAACTTGTGACTCCTATATCTTGAGGTCTTTTGACCCACGGGGCCTATATTTTAACTTGACCGAGGGATGACCTCAAGGTGTCTGCACACCAAGTAACAAGTCAATCGGTCCAGTAGTTCCGGAGCTATGCCTATCACTAACAAACTGTCACTAACAGACAGACACACAGACCCACATAGTGTTTTCATTAACCTCTTCGAAGAAGGCTCAGAGGTTAATAAGGAAGGCAAACAAATATATGGCACGCGTATCTTTTTTTGACATAAGACTGCAGTGAATACAATGTTTTGTTTTAAAATTCAATAGAACCTGCCAAGTTTACCATTTAAATTTCATTTATCTACGATACATAGTATACTGTATAATATCTACAAAGGATTAGATCCCAAATAACAGGCTCGCTATAGCTGTGCACAATCCGAGCTACTACTGAAAGGACAAAAAGCCTAAAAACTTTCCTTGGAATCGAATCCACAGCTGCAGCATTAATTACCGTTTCGAGACACCGTTTAACATTTTTGTTCCTATTATTAGACTTTTTAGTCCTCACAAACTATGGTACGTCTTCAGAAAATAAGTAATCTACTTTTCCGTTCCGAAGTTCCCTTGAAATAAAGATGCTGACAAGAAATCCCACTGCTTTGTCGTCTTCATATTAAATGAAGAGGCAAATCGTTTCACGGTACATTGAGAACATAAGGCGGGTACGGGTGCGGCTGTAAATCGTAGCTGATGGAATTATTCGATGTAATACTTCTCAATGAAGATGATCTCGATTCTTTTGAAGGAAATATTTTACTTCTGCCTTTTGAGAGCAAAGCGACAGGCGATAAGAATGTTTCTCTCGTTCGAGAAAGGCATTTAAGGAGTCCTAAGGCTGCTTTTTTATGTTTTCACATTAAACGGCGAAATTAATAAGACATAATATTTACAGATATGTACATTATTATTATTAAATATTGAAAATAGAATAATCCGAATCATAATAACAATGTTATGAATGCGAATGTGAGACTGTTTTTTTGATACACTTTCGCGTTACTTAACAAGTCATCTGAGCACTATGGAATGATACATACATGTTGTTATGAGTACAGAAATGGATATAACGTATCATTTATATAAAAAGTACTGTTTCCGTGGGATAGAAAATTGACAAATCCTACATTTACGCTACGCGAAGCCGCGGGCAAAAACTAGCGTTAATAATAGGGTACATAAAAATACATGGCATTAATTTGTTAAATACATTATCACCATGCTGCCGGTCAGAAAAGACCACGAACAATACATTTTCTATTGTGTCTTCTACATGGCATTAAGTGTATTATGCTAGTTTAGTCGTAGGAAAATCAGCATTGCTGTCGACTGGAAACGTGCCAAAGAGACTGGCAATATTGCCACGTCTTTCTTTTTATGTGGGAAATCTTCAGAAGATGCCCATTTTCTCAGAAGAAGAGATTAGGTTATGTGGACTTTCTACTTTCAAAAATCATAGCTCAACCTCAGTGCGTGGTTACTTCTCTAACGCAGCCTGCCCACTTTAAGTAACCTAAAACAAAATGATGATGTGAAGTAATGTGATTTAAAAATAAAAGTTAAATAATTGCTTCATAGTACTTCGTTCCAGACACATGCGGGTGATGCCGCGGGGGATAGCTGATAACACATATTTTGAACTTCAACAGGATACACGAACGGGTGGTTGACATGCGCTTTGGAGATAAGACAGACAGTCGGCGTATGCTTTATAGAGGCATTGTGGCAATGCTTTTACCTTTTAATAAAGATCGCTAGTTTGGGTCACAAATTACTAGTATTCTTGTCGGAGTGGGTTGACGTCGCTAAAATAGGCAGACGGCATCTGCGTGACAATAAAGACATTCTATATTCTTTATTCTATCACATACACACAACACTATCTAGCCCAAACTAAGCAGAGCTTGTACTATGGGTACTAGACAATGAATAAACATACCTACATATATACTTTGTAAATACATACATATTATACACAAAAATACATTGATGCAATATTATTTCCTTTTAATAAAAGACTGCTAGCTTGGGTTCCAAATTACTATTATTCTTGTTATTGGGGTGGTTTGTCGTAGCCAGGGTAGGCAGACGGCATGTGCGTTATAATAAAGACATTGATGCAGTATTATTTCCTTTTAATAAATGACTGCTAGCTTGGGTTCCAAATTACTGGTATTCTTGTTATATGAATGGGTTCACGTCACGAGGATAGGCAAACGGCGTGTGCTTATAATAGACGCATTGTGCCGATATTATTCTCTTTAATAAAAGACAGCTGGCTTAAAAAAATTACTAGTATTTATTTTATTTTTTTTATTTATTTATTTTTATTTCATAAACAGATATACATTTGTGTCGAAATATTTGAATACACACTTAAAATACATTACTATCGCGATTACACTACCAAATACATAAATCCATTTTCATTCATTAAAATAATAATACTATAACGAAAATACATAATGTCAAATCATCTGAATTATTGGAAGTCAAAAATACTATTAATGTTAAATTAAATTATTGCAATACATTATAAAATTAATCATTAGGTACCAATTATAATAATATATATTTTTATCCTTACAAAATTCGTCAATACTGTAATAACACTTCGGAATCAATAATGTCTTAAGTTTATTTATAAATATGTTTACATTCACAATATTCTTTAATTCTGGTGGTAATTTTTTTAATATGTTTACAGACTGCACACTTGATGAGTGCTTTACAACATTAAGCTTTGCTTGGAGGATAGTAGGCAGATCTTTTCTCCGAGTTTTTACCCTATATTCTCTTTCAGTGTCAGTCTCAAGCTTGTTTAGATTTATTCATGTGACAGAGGTGGGTTTGCGATCACGTTGGGATTCAAACTACTAGTCTAGTGAAATACCTTATCCATTGGTCTACCACCGCTTTAATCCAATCAGAGGCATACAACGTACTGTGCTTGCATTCCTATTCTAAGAACAAACATATTTGAACAACATACTTGTACGTAATTTACAACATGCTAACAAAAGATCGTATATAACATACCATATGGTAAGTGCCTCGTAATGTACTCAAGCAAATAGCTCACATCAAAGAGACTATAAACGATTTTCTGTCAAGCGCACGATACATTTACGTCGTAAGTTCCGGACATTTTATGATTTCAATTCCACTGAAAGTAGATACGTCACAATCAACTCATATACTGCACGGATGGCTTTGTAGTTCTACTGTGCAGATCACTGCGCAGAAGGTTATGGGTTCGGACTCGCCCAAGACAAAAAATTGATTGATTCACAAATAGTTGTTTCGAGTCTAAGTGTTCCTTCTGTTTGTTGTTTAAACGTTTCTTTTTTGTCAAGTTATTAATAGTAGCAGCATGGAGACTGGAACGCAGTAACGTAGATGTTAAAGTGTAATTGCAATACATCTACTCCACGCCTGAGTTCGCGCATTTGATTCCCGCACAATTCAAACATTTGTGTGCATGAACTTGGATGTTTCTCTTGGTGTTCCTATGTATAATATGTATGTATTTTCATAAAAAAGTATATATATATATGTTTATCGATTCTCTAGTACCTATAGTACAAGCTCTGCTTAGTTTGGGCTAGATGGTGTTGTGTGTATGTGTTAGAATATTATTATTATTATTATAATATAAGGCATATTATGCCTATTCATTTGGGGGGTATAGATGTGAGACTACGTAATATGGAAAACAAATACATACATATAGTATGTATTTACCATTATGAATAATTCACTGTAATATCCTACATAGAAGCCATCTTTATTATTTTAAAAGCGTCGGTATTCTAATGGTTGATATATTTGAATATTTGACTACTAACGTGACTTTCGAACGCATATATTAAAACGATTGTCTTTTTGTCTAACAATCTATATGTTTATACGTGAAGCAAAAACTTTGTACCCCTGTTTACGAACATTGCGCAGACGGTGGAGTATGAAATTTGTCACAGTTAAAATTTATAGTTATGGAGAAGGAGTGGCGAATCCTAGTATTTTTATAAAATATGCATTAGAAATACATTAAATTAATTAAAAATCACTTCACGCACACAACCATGCATTTGACACACGCAGTCGAATCGCGTTCGTAGTATTTCGGCATTGTTCGTCTGACATCGTACAATTCTTCGTAACTATGGTTACATATACTTACCTTATATATTTACATATGGGTAAAGTTATAAACAATAAAACCTTAATAACGATCATACTTAAAATTTAAATCAATAATGGTCGATTTTTAACCACTAAGCGACCGCTAGTTAAATTAAAATGATTGAAAATTTTATATATAGTTACACACTCATTTACGAAAAATATAACATTTTCCAATAGCCTCGAGTTACGGCACATCGTAAAATTTAAAATCCAAATAAACTATCATAAAAATACGTTTATTGTCAATTATAAAAGGCCTATGACGATATTATGTAAATAAATATATTAAAAAAAAAACAAATTTAATGGCTCTCAACTAGTTAAAAACACTTACTATCAAAGTTTTTGATCTAACGTAAATATAAATAAACAAACGTGTTTGTAGACTTGGCACTAGTTTGATTTTTATGCTCTATACAATTATACATATACGTCATAATATCACTTCTACCTGTATAGCAGAGATTTAAAGATGAAACCACTGATGATACACAGTTGTCTATGGTTCCTGTTTAAAAGTCCACTATAGCATTATTATATAATTAGCTTTCGATAATTGGCTTACTTGGGATATTATTACTAAAACTCTGAAACGTCCATGACTCCTACCGTGGAGTCATGGACGTTTCGTTCGTTGCGCATCCGTGACCCCTACGGGGGAGTCAAAAATATTTGGTATTTTTTTCGCAACCAATCGCAACGAGTTTTCTTGACTCCTTGTAAGAGTCACGGACGTGCAACGGTAGCGTTTTTTTTTATGGGGCAAGGGACTTTCCAAAGACAACTTTCGCACTAGGAATAATTCCTGTGTAGCGGGGGACTTTAACATTCAAGCAACGGACACAAAGAATACCTAGTCTCGAAACAACAATTGATGGATCACACAAAGTTTTGTCCCGTGTGGGATTCGAACACACAACATTCGGCGCCGTGGCAGTGTAGAGGTGACCACTTTAATCACTACGTCATCCGTATAGTCATTTTAAACCTTTTTATTATCATACTTGTTTAAAACAACGGTCTTCGCTATGGCATATCCGTCATTAATATAAAACAGAGTTAAAATTAAACAACTTTATACGGATTTTATCGCGTTGTTTATTAACCTCTGAGTCTTCTTCGAAGAGGTTAATGAAAACACTATGTGGGTATGTGTGTCTGTCTGTTAGTGACAGTTTATAGGCATAGCTCCGGAAACATTGGACCGATTGACTTATACCCAAACAATATGGGCCCTGTGGGTCAAAAGACCCCCGAGATATAGGGGTCACAAGGTCATAAGGTCAGGGGATATCCACCAACAGAGTGATTTGGAAGTCCAAGGGAGATGCTTTTGCCAGCAGGGGCACATTACAAAGAGCTGACAAAAAATAAAATACACCCATCTCGTTATTTATAAAACATTATTATAACATAATTTAAAAAAATTAAACTTCTATTGTTAAACACTTTTACTAGTTACTGTTTACTTCAATTTTAGCTATTTAAATTATACAACTAGTCTCCCCGTGACCATGGCTGCTGAAAAGCAACCGGAACGTCGGGGAAAGTGTAATATTAAATCTAAATACCTAGCTGTATAATTTAAATAACATAGTTAATAAAAAAGTACTAAACTCCTGTTACACATTCTTATGTTTATATTATTTAACAACTTTTGTTTTAGTTCATTTAACATAGTATAAAAAGAAGAAGCGAGGAAGGGGTTATCATTATTTTTCATAAAACCTTCGATACACATAAAGATCTGATACAATAACTCACTAATCAACGCCTAGCCCAAACCGTTACCTCAGCTAAACATTTGAGACCTTTATAACCCTCAAATCTGCCATGTATATAGGTAGGTAGCAACCACAAATAACTATATTTAGTCTTTTTCGAAAGCTCCTTGTCAACGACAAAAATAATCTTACCACTATCCAAACAGAATCGTGGGCAAAAGTTAAAAATGCATGACTTTAATTTTATACTGTATTTTGTCATATATATAACACTCAGTCAAAGATAACTCACACATTCTCCTTCGTTTTGACAAAAGGATAAGTTAAGACCATCCTAAGCCGGCAGCCGCCTATAAAGCTTAAATTAGGGACGTAGCAATAAATATACAAGGTCAGTGGAAACTTACAGACATTACCTACACCATAGGGAAACCGCTATAATTATGTTTAAATAATATTTCAAACAAAAGTTAAAATGGCGTTTTTCTAATTATGTTTTCAAAGAAAATTTAATATAAAGTTGGCAGTTTTGAATATACCTTTTTAGTTCTGCAAGGTTAAATAAAGTTATTATGTTTCCACTTAATATTTTAAAACATTATTTTAGCCCATTAGAGCTTCGTTAATTAAAACTGGTAAATATTTTTAATTGTTTAATTTACTAAGTACTGACGAGTTTCGAATATCCAGTTTTTCTGGAAAAGCTTTTAAACTTTAAGAATTCCGTTATGAATCTTAGTCATAGCTTGAATTATAATTTCACTTACTTTTACCGGCGAATTCGCTCGCGTTAACCCTAATACTCGTAGTTCGCCCTAAACGCCATTAGCGTGCATCAAACTATGAACCATATTTGCATTTCTTCTAAATATAGTATATTATTAAAGTATAACATTAACAAAAATAAAATATCTAAAGGATAATGTGGATAAAATAATAAAATTACCAGCATAATTATTATACATGCTAATATTATTATAATAATAATATTTATTATTAGTTACCTTTTGTTTTATGTTTTAAATATGTTTTTATTTTTCTTTAATGTGTACTTATTACGTAGGTAGGTTAAGTAATAGAATTAAGAGCGCATCTCGCCGTTAAACGATTACGTTTGGCGAATTTAAGACATGTAATAAATCTGAGTTACTATTGTAAAGGAAATAAATAATTGAAAAATATATAAACTTAATAGATTGTGTGCTAGTAATGGATCGAGGCTACTTTTATCCATTTCCAGTATATGTACATTCTCGTTACGTTCCCCGTGTGATTTGAGCGGGTGCATCCGCGGACAGAATCTTCTTTTCTAATAATTAATGCATCTGATTGACATTACAATAATTCACTTACAAATAAATACAAGACAGAATTTACATCCATGAACAAACAAAGCACAAATTTTAATACACGTAACGTGAATATTAAATCTCAGGTTTAATTCTAATTAGTCTAATAAATCTAGTGACTTAATAAAGGCGCGATATACAATAGCCACGTCGTTATCCAATTAAGGTTGATCTATGGAAATTATCTGACAAATTCGTCGAATACTGTCTTTATTCTAAATTGACTTGACGATTGACTAGAGCATTTTATTTGAAGAAAAATATTAGAACTATGTTCTGTTGTTTGGATGTTTGTTAGTCAATTAACTTGAATAACATGTTGTTTTATATAAAATAAAAGCTTCAATAATATATTATTGACATATAAAATCCAAAAAAAACCTATCCGTCTTTCTCTAGATTTTAGTCGCATAATTTTAAATTTGTCATTCAAATTTTCGAAGACTCGGATCATCATTCAAGTCGACTATCGAAAATTAATAATAACATTCGAATGAGCAGATAGCGGGCTGAATCGTAGTTGTTTCGCATATTTAAATTTTAATTATATTTAAATTTTAATTATATTTAAATTTTAATTATATTTAAATTTTGGATTCCAGTACTCTATCTCAGGATAACTAAGGTTCATAAATTGTGTTCTCAGGATTAACTCCCGAGTCGGGCTACAAAACGTTAGTCTTTCGCGTCAACAATAATAGTCATGCTTTCTATTTTTGAAACATACCAAAAAATGCGAGTGTTCTTGTTTTCTACAGATAATAATTTGTCATAATTTAATCATAAGAGAACTGTAATAATAACTCTATTTTTTAGCAGGTGGTGGTTTAATTAATCCATCGAGACCTTGTAATATATTTTACATTTTACCATTTAATTAATTTAGTGTTGTTTTTCTGCCTCTGGTTTTAATTTAAAAGTCTGGCAGATAGTTTAGTTTTTAGCAGACTAGGAAAAATGCCTAGAATTATACTTATAAATACATAGCGGCAAAGAAAAATGATTATAATAAATAAGCAACACAACACATAGACGCTTTATCAAATTTGTTTATAAACAATTTTGATAGATCGTGGTATTCAAAAACTCTTAAATAGAATTATTCAAATCTTTAATGCATATTGAGTCTGTATTTGATAATAAGTGCTCATTAATACTATTATAAACCTGTAACAAGGTTACCTCCTGGATATAAGCGATATTCCTGGTAAGCCAATAGGGATTGACTAATTAGTGAGATTTATGATAGCCATGATCCGTTTAAAGAGCTTAGACCTACGATGATCAGCTTTGGGCTGCCGTAATAGTAGTAGGTGGTGAAATCAATTCGCCTGTATGAAATGTCGGAGATGGAGGATTCAACTTAAAACACGGTCAGTTTTATAGGGTAGATGACTCACATTTTTTTATTATTTAATTCAAATAATTACTTTACCCAAACTCTAAAATAAACAAAAATATTTATAATAATAATAATAATATATACCCCTCTAGGACAGTCGTTATCTCATCATGAGACTAACGCGATATCGGAGGGCACAGTATACTAGCTTTAAAACTATCATCTTCGCCTTGTGATATAAACAAAAAATGTATCACCAGGATAAATTAAAGCGCACAAACCGCAGGGCAGCTTGTGGCGGGCTGAATGTGAGTGGCGACACTGCGGTCCTGAATGCCTCAGAGAGTTGGTTAGGGCCTCGTTCCCGGCTTGCCGTTACTGGTTGGCCGGGGTGGAACTTCAAGAGCGCCCGCAGGACTCTCAACTCTGGCTTGCCTTGGTCGGCCGGCCAGAGGGAGGCCGCTAGAGCTATATGCTTGGGGGTGGAAGTGTCATTTTCAAGGGCATAACTACGGGGAAACCCGCTCTGGGTCTCCGTTGTCACGAGACCCGTGATGGTGAAACCGGCGCCGCACCGCTCGACACTCCTAGCCACTTGCACCGGTGTTGCCCTCTGCTGCTGGCTTGTATACCTATAGTGGCTTATCAGTGGGCCCATCTAGTGAGTTGGCGAGTCACCGTCTGCCCATTGCATTGATGCTATTAGAGTATTCAGGGCAGACGCCGTTTTTCATCCATAGTTAGCAATATACCGGTCCACCAAACATCCATACCTATAGCCCATATATTAGAATCCATACGTAGCAATAGTCCTACGCCTGCTGCGGCTAGTGCCGCTGTAGGTGTTCCATAACACCTTTGATTAAAACTCTCGAAGGGCCTCTACACGTTGGACCCATGTCTCCGTGTAGGCCTCCCAAAGGGCCAGGTATTTTCTAATATAATATGTTAGAAAGTACCTGTGATAAGAGAAACATAATAATATCAGCCCTATATAAAACTGTCCCACTACTAGGCACGGGCCTCTTCTTATTGTCACGTTTCTTCATGCAAATAAAAGTAATTTGTAAACAACCGGTTAATGTCATGTTAGATGAACATGGAATCGTAATATAGATAGTGATGACTCTTTTGGTGGCGCAGCGGTTCTGTATGCCATAAGGTCTCCCGTACAATCCCTGGATTGGGTACAATGCTATTGGCTTAACCATCAAAAAATTTTTAGTAGCAGCACGGCGTTTGGAATCCTTGTAAACGGCAATACGCTCAACCTCTATTACTTAGGATCTAAAACATAGTTCACGAAAACACATAGTTCTAAGTCTAATACATAGTCCCCTACCCCCTTGGGATATAGGCGTCAGACTATTTGTGTATACTCACGTCTAAATAAACGATAATGAAAAAAAGACAATGATCTCTATTTGCATTTGTACAATAAAACATACCTACTTTCAAAGGTGTGTAATGTTCTTCAAATGATAAAAAAAAGCATTTTCTTGGAAACTTCTCTCAATAGTTATTTCCGGAATGTTCCATTCACATAGGTACATTTTTGTTTTGTATGCAAGGCAATGGAAATACAATCTAGTATAGCTTAAAGCAAATCATTTCCACATATCCGCACTGCATTTGAATTTAACTTTCGAATTCTAAAAGTGGAATAGCGCTTTCTGTTTTCTACGTAACTATCTAATGCTTATAATATTGGTACAAAAACTGGCTAAGTGTGAGTTGGATTTGCATCATTGTATTTTAATAATACAGCCAGTACTTACACTGGGCGCATCCGATCGTATCGTACTTGGGTGGTTTTCTACGGTAGTTATAACTGAACGGATGGCGTAATGGTTTATATGCTCGCCGTGCCACTTACTAATACGCTGAGAGGGTTTGAATCCTACAGGGGAAAAATTGTGTCGTCCACAAATACTTGTTTCATGTCGGAGTATTCTTCGTGTCCGTTCTCGACTTTAAGTTCGGAACCACTATTTGTGGATCAGACAAATTTTGGATAGGGGAATCGAAACCACGACTCTAAGCACAGTGCCCATGGTGAGGCGATCAACTAAACTTAATAGTGCAGTCATTGCTTCCGTTGTCAATGAAGATTTTTTGTTAAAATCTATGCGATTTAGAGACCATGCCTAGTTTTAAAACTATATGAAAAATAATTGCTAACACTCTCATAAATTGTTAAAATACAACAACCTCCAATAGCGATTAATAATTATACAATATCTGATAAACTTTACCAATAAACCTTTACAAAAGTTGGCACAAAACTCGAATTCAATACAGGTATTAGCTAATAAACCTATTTCATTCAATGTCTTACTAACTTTATTGATATTTGACTTATAATTAACGACTATAAAACTTTGGCTTAATTAATATTCCAAACAATGGATGACTACAAAAGAATTTAATCAAACCGACCAAGATAATAATAAAAACACTTACGTCCTTAATCCTGACTAATATTATAAATACGAATGTCAGTTTGTTTGTTTGTAAGCTTTCACGCCTTGACTACTCGACCGATCATGATGAAATTTCGTATACTCGTTGTCTGGGGTACAGAAAAGGAAATGGAATACCTTTATCCAGAAAAATGACTGTCACTAATCTAAACTTACCTAATCTACATTTACGCGAGCGAAGCCAAAATCTAGCAGGTAATATACAACATGTAAACGCACATCCTGAAAGAAGTTTATTCAAAATCGGCTACTGAATCAACTCAACAGTAATTTTTAATATATGTAATTTTTATCCATAAAATAATTAAAATGAATTAAATTATAGTAACCCATTTATTAAACAGCTGAAATAAATAAAATGTATCATAATTCAAAGCAATAAGGTTTTTGATGCAATAAAGGCAATAATGTTATATTTATTGTAATATACCCATACTATCCGCGCACAATAATGAGAACTAATTCGATAAATTAAAATATTTAAGTACATAAAAGTAACATTTTAATTATTATATTACATATTATTACGATTTAATAATCTAATTGGGGTGTTTGAGGTTGTGCGCTATATGACACGTTGTATAATTACAGTTTCATGCCTTATAGTAGGCAGATGTGTATCATACCGTTACATTTCGTCAGAGATAGATATAGGACACTCTTAATTTTAAAATTTCAGCTTCCTTGGTTTTCAAATTTTCTTGACAGAAAATCTTAAAATCACTTTTCTCAACACGGGAATCAAACTCGAGGCGAACTACCACTGATGTCACTTGCTGTTTGTCAGACTAGCCACAACCCACTAAAAGGCAAGCGATGACCACCGCTTATAATAATAACAGTGTTTTTCTAGACAAAGGAACTTACACGGAAACACATAGAAAGCGCTGCCTACCTTAAAGCGTATATACCAAAACTAAAGTTTCGGTATATACGCTTAGACAAAAGCAAGACGTTTTTAGGTACTTACTTCGTACTTTTTACTGCTTTTAGTTTTACATTAGTTTATTTTATCTTATCTACTTGTTAAAACTGTGTTAGAAGTTATATGAAGTGAACATTGTAAAACTCAATTTCAATAACAGTGTTGGCTTACCTTTAATTTAAGCATACGATGATATGATATATTTTGTGTTATTTTAAGTCAGTGTTCTGTATGTATTTTAGTTATAAACCTAAGCTTAAATAAATTAATATAAATTAATATTATTACGCGGTACGCAATGAATTGCTACCAAAACAATGTACTCACGACATACATCACACATTTGAAATAATTTCTGACGAACAAACACGCTTGTTTTTTTTTTGTATGTCAACAAAAAGGTGCAGGTGCCAAGTGTAAAATTAAACAAGGCTTTAAATTTATATGGAGTTGTGGCCTAAATGTGGTGCACGCTAATATTGGTATGATCACAAAATGGTCCACGTTTGATGCTCGCACAATAAACGTGTTGTGAAACGGGACCAATGAGAGAGACAATCTTCTTTTTTATTACGTGCGGCCATTTACGCATTTGCAGTAAAAGGGGAGCGGAGACGGGACATCGGGCTTCACGCCGGACTATATTATAACATAATATTCTATCACATACATACAACATCATCTAGCTCAAACCAAGCAGAGCTTGTACTATGGGTACCAACTAGAGAATGAATAAACATGCATATTATATAAGTACTTGTTTTATTGTAAATACGTACATTTTACACATAGAAACACTCAGACCAAGAGGAACATCCATGTTCATGGCACAAATGTTTGACTTGTGCGGGAATCCAACCTGTGGCCTCAGGCGTAGCAGTCGGTTACACTGCCCACTACGCCATCGAGGCCGCCTTATAGAAAGTCAAGACTTTCTATGACCCGAGGGTCATACCGACTAAACCTACCAACAACCAACTCCTGTCTTGAATGGTGGCGAGTCGCTGGAATTGGAACAACTTCAGCGACTGAGGTAGCCAAACCTACTCCAAGTGAGTAATATAAAAAGAATAAACTAAAGTGATGATTAAAGCAATTTTTTTTTTACTTCCAGGTTTACATTGACCTTTTTGTATTAACCACTCCGCGGGGCGACGGAGAGGTTATGTCGGACTCACCGGGGAAAAGATATCCCGGTAATACCAACTATACCTACCACGGTGTTCCTCGACAAAACCAGAGTCGGCGGGGTGCGAATCACTTTCACATGTAGTCGCGACCCCGCTAAGATGTCGGCCCGCCGTATGAAATGGCAGGAACAATAGGAATATAGAATATTTAAAAGAAATATGTTTTTTTCTACTGTCCTCTTGTGGGGGGACAAAGACGAAACGAAACGCCTCTCAGACCTGGTGCTGATCGGGTGGCGGTCAGGTCCACGAAGACCACCACCGCCAGGTAAAACCTCAACCTAGCTGGAGGTCATTTCACGCCTTTCGAGGCTCAGTTCTGCGATTGGGGAGAGGGTTCAATGGATCTCCTGCTCCGCCGCTTCCTTGATGGAAATTACTTCCTCACAGAAGGTGGCGACGGCGTTCCACGGCCTCTCGCTCCCGGCCGTAGTTCAGGCTATGGTCCGGAGCGAGAGGGTAACCAATCCGACTACCGCTAGCAACTCACGGCGCTGCGATGCCCAAGCGGGGCAATCCGCCAAATTGTGCGCCGTCGTGTCCTCAACAACATCGTGGCAGTCACCGCAGTGGTGACAACCGGGCGTATCCTGCCAGCCTATGTGACACAGGAACTGGCCAAAGCAACCGTGGCCAGCCATTACCTGTGTCAGCTGGAAGGTCAGGGCGCCATACCGTCTCTCCAGCCACTCCTCCACACTGGACTTACCGCCACGATCGTGGCGTGCCCGGATGATTGGAACTATGCTCCAACTAATTCAACAAATATCAACAGAAATATGATAAGCGAATTCCGGGAACGAAATATGTACGTATTATGACTTTATGAGCATGAAATTACTTCCATGAATTCGTAAATTAATCATTAAGCTTGTTTTTGCATGCTGCTTTATCAGTGCTAATTTTACGAAAACACATGACAGGATAAATATTATCATGTTAATTATTATGGATATAGCTTTTAAGCATGCCATTGTTCATTTATATCGTTCAACGGTCGTATTGAGTAATATTATAAAAAGAAAAGATTTGATATTTTGTTTGTTTGTTTGTAAGGATTTAAATCAAAATCTTTCACCATTTGAGAACTATATTATCACCAAAATCAAAATCAAAATCAAAATCAAAATAAATTTATTCAAATTAGGTTACAAGGTAACACTTATGAATGTCAAAGTTACACGTAAATTTTTTCCAGTGAATTTACATTTACTGCCACGTTCAGCAAAGCTAGGGTGTGTAGGGCTCATGAGAAGAACGGGCAAGAAACTCATAGCCACTCTTTTTAATCGCCAAGTGTACAATAATATTTCATTTACAAATCATAACTGTAAGGTGCTGCAACCATTTCTCCATGAACTACTACTCAACATACTCAAGCATTTGATAAAAATTGATGGTAGCCTCTAAAGCAGCAGTATGGTAAATAGGAGCATCCACTTACATGTACATAAATAATCAAGACAAGACGTGATTATAGTCCGTAGTATAATCTAATTGTTTAAATAAAATGTAGAAGTAAATTATCGAATGCCACTAAACCAGAATACAGGATAGGACTCAAAAGAAAGCTTAACGGAACTGTCCATAATCACGAGTTGTCTTCATTGCACATTCTTCTTGATTAAAATACGACTGAATGTAACAGTAATGCAAATTCCAGCTTAAGCAAGGTGTAATATTACAAAAAAAAATATATATATATATATACATATATTTAAAAAAAAACATAAGTGTTAGTATTGGTCATTTAATATCCTGTGATCTAATGCAAATATTAGTGCCATGGATGTTTGTCATTTAAATAATCATCTATATTATAATATGCTTTAGAAATTAAGCAAGTTTTAATTTTAACTTTAAATTTATTCTCTGGTAATTCTAGAATATTACTCGGGATTTTATTATAAAAACGTATACCAATACCCATGAAGGAACCATGAACTTTATGTAAACGGTAGAATGGAACACATAATTTATATTTATTTCTAGTATTGATGTTATGTATGTCACTATTTTTTATGTATAAATATATATTTTGACGGACATGCATGATATTAAAATAAATATATTGTGATGCTACAGTTAAAATACCTATATTCTTAAATTTTTCTCGGAGCGAGATTCTAGTTCCTAATTGATAAATTGCACGCACAGCTCTTTTTTGCAATAAAAATACTTTGTATATCAGCTGCTTTTCCCCATAATAATATTCCATATGACATAACGCTGTGAAAGTAACTAAAGTAAACTAATCTAGCTGTATCAACGTCAGTTAATCCACGGACTTTTCTAATGGCGTAAGCGGCCGAACTAAGTTTCGCTGAGAGACAAGATATTTGCGCACCCCACTGTAACTTTGAATCAAGTGTAATGCCCAGGAATACTGTGGATTCTATTGCTTCCAGTACCTCACCGTTCAATGTTATGCTAGGACCAAGATGTTTTACATTAGGCAGTATGAATTTAACACATTTTGTTTTTTTGGGGTTCAGTACTAAATTATTTAAAGTAAACCATTTTGTTACTTGAATCAATGCACTGTTTACTTCGTCAAAATGGTCCCTATTCCTATTTACTTTAAATATTAAGGAAGTATCGTCAGCAAACAGTACAACGTCACAAATATTGTTCAAATAAAAAGGTAAATCGTTTATATAAATTAAAAATAAAAAAGGGCCTAAAATCGAACCTTGCGGCACCCCTAGCTTTACAGGTAAGCTATTTGATTTTGTACCATTGACATCTACACACTGAATCCTGTTATTCAAATACGACGTAATTACATCCAGTGCATTACTCTGAACACCGTAATGCCTTAGTTTCCGTATGAGCGTATCATGACAGACGCAGTCAAATGCTTTTGAGAGGTCGCAAAAAACACCAATAGCATTTTGTGAGTTTTCCCACGCTCTGTATATATGTTTCAGTAAAGCTACTCCTGCATCCGTTGTTGAACGACCCTTAGTAAAGCCATATTGGTTGTCATGAAAGAGGCTATTTAAATTAAAATGTCTAAGTAATTGCTTGAGTATTAATTTTTCAAATATTTTGCTAAAAGCTGGTAGAATTGATATTGGCCTAAAATTACTAGGATCAGTTTTACTACCGGATTTAAATAAAGGTATGATTTTACTATTTTTCATCAAATCTGGAAAAGTTCCCGAATCTACACACCTATTAAATAACCCACTTAAATAAGGAGCAACTATATCTATTATACTTTTTACGACCTTAACGGAGATACCCCAGAGATCCCCCGTATTTTTAGATTCCAGAGATTGAAAAGCGTTGATAATATCAGTTGCGTTAACATAATCAAATCTAAATAATACTCTACACTTTGTTACGCTGGAATGTAATAACCTCTCTGCGTCTATAGATGAAGAATTTAATGCGCTCGTGGTGGTAATCGGTACACTAGCAAAGAAATTATTGAACACGTATGCTACATCGGCATTATTTTTGATCATTTTATTATTATCCATCAGACTAATACTATTGTCTATTTGAGTTATCTTGCCACTAGCTTCGTTAATAGCTCGCCAGGTAGCCTTAACTTTATTAGAGGACTGTTTGATTTTGTTACTGACGAACTTGGACTTAGCTAATTTGCATACCTTTTTAAAAATTTTGGAGTAATTCTTAACATATTCTGTAAAAGTAGGATCAAAATTATATTTCTTCATACTATATAACTCATACATTTTTACTCTGCTCTTATAAATACCTACGGTTGCCCATTCGTTAAATGTCCTAGTTCCTTTAATAACTTTTACTTTAAACCTAAACGTATTATCAAATTCTTTCTTAACAATACCAAAAAAGCTGTCATACTCCTTATTAGGAGATTTATCTTCCCTTATATTAGAGTACATATTACATGAAATTTTATTTCTAAAATGTTTGAAGCGATTATTTGTTAAAGGCCTAACAAGTATCTTTTGTTTAATATTATTATTATTAATGTTTGGAAACATTGCTAATTGTCCACAGTGATCTGAGGTTAAGTCAGTGGTAACTAATTTGTATGAAGCGTTACAATCACTGAAAATGTTATCTAAACAAGTGGAAGACGTGGCAGTTATTCTTGTTGGTTCCAAAAACAAATTCGTTAAATTAAATGATTTAAATAAGTTTATAAGTCTATTAGCCAAGGAAGAGCCATCTAGTATATTAATATTAAAATCACCGCATACTAATATGTATTTCCTACTAGTTCTGATTTTAGTAATTACATCTTCCATCACTGATTCAAACAGATTAAAGTTACTCAATGGGGGGCGATATACACAAATAATTATATACCATTCAAGCTCAACACAGGACAGTTCTATGCTACGCTCTATAGACAGACAAGTTATGTCTTTACGTTCCCTGCAAGTTATTGTATTTGCAACAAGTATTAAAGAACCACCGTGAATGGCTTGTGTTCTTGAAAAGGCGCTATGTACCATATAATTCATACTATTTAAAAAACTTACTTCATAGCTTTTGAGCCAATGTTCTGTTATACACATAACTTGAACATTGTGGGTCTCTAGAAATAAACTTAACTCTAAATCTTTGCCGGATAGTCCTTGTATGTTTTGGTGAGCAACACTCAATTGATAACCTCTATCCTTTGTCCCAACCTTAAGTTTAAATCAACTTTGTCATTATTTATAATAGAAGAATTTATTGAAATAGAGTTATTTACAGAAATTAAATTCATGGATACCCTACAGGTACCTGTGTCATTTTGTATATTATATGCTAATAATTTAGCAAGTTGTCGTTTGTAATATAATGAAAGATACATATTATCTTTTGTCAAAATAAAATTACTAATAAATATATTAGTATCAAAAAAATAAAATGTCCTTATATTGACATGTCAGATTATACATACATAAATTCATGTCATGGATATATTTATTTTCATGATAATTAAATCTATTTGAGTAAGGTAATGCACATGTTATAAATTTACATCCTAATTTATTTTGTATTGACAGCATTACCTCTGTCAGATTGATAATATCCTTTTTTGTGACTAATAAGCTATCCCCATATAGAAATATAATTGTGGAGTTAATATCTAAACTAGCTGTATTTAGTTTATGAATAAGTTTGGAGAAAGTCATATTAGGGAAACAGAAGTTAATAATCTGCTGTTTTATGTGACTTTTAATTAAGCTACCAAAACCTATACCTAAATGATCAGAGAAAATATATACCTTTTCAATATTACTATTTACCACTGACAAAGCACTACCTATCTGATCAGAGACAGGACTGCATATTCTAGATTCATGTTTGATTGCTTGAGACTGACACCGAGTAACATAGGCTATATTTTGTTTTTTAAGTACTTACATAACGTTACTTAACCTACTTTTACGCGAGCGAAGCCGCGGGCAAAAGTCTATAATGCTAGAGTAGCAAAACCAACAGAATGTTATATATATATGAATGTTTTATTACTATTGAAGAGAAATACAAATACTCAAAGCAAATTTTGTATTCATCTACGAAATTCGATTCGATCCACGATTCTCGCAAAAGCTGCTTTGAATTGAAATTTATTTCGATTGGATATTTGTTATTGACAACAAAAAACTTATTGAGATAAAATAAGTATCTAATATTTTTCTATATTATTAAATAGGTAAAATGTTAATATAATTTCCTAGATTTTGGTAACGGTTTCGCTAACGTTTATCTAGATTCTATCAGTAGATTTCCTAAGGAGCAGTAATTATTTTTGGATAAAATGTATCGCTTTGTCTTTTTAACCGACTTCAAAAAAAGGAGGAGGTTCTCAATTCGATTGTAAGTTTTTTTGGATGTATGTTACGCGATAATTGCGCCAATTATGAATCGATTTTGATGGGTGACTCTTTTTTGTTTAGTAGATCATACTTCAGAGGTCCCATATAAATTAAATCGAAATTGGTTAATCGCTTTTTGAGAAAATTAACGAAAATCAAAATATATACCCAGATCTACTTTCTTCCAAACGGCGCTGTCATTTGAGCAAGGTGTTAAGTACCCTATCCATAACATATATAAGGATCAATAAACATTAAAAATACAATTACTTCCTACTAAAAATTAAAAAATAAAATTATACCAAACATTTAAAAAAACCGACTTCAAAACTATTTTTTACTTTTAGTTTAAGTTAGTACTTATAGGTATAGTATTGCAGCCAATATTTGTTTTCTTTTAAAAATAATTATTCTGTACCCCTGACAACGTGTATGCGATGGTTCGTGGTGATCGGTCGAGTAGTTAATTAAAGCTTGTAAGCGTAACAAACAAACTGTTTGTTCATTGTCATCTAAAATATTAAAAGTTAAGATTACATACTTACACCTAATTTTTCGATCATGGCAACAACAATTCAAATGTTAAATTATCATGTATTACAAAAAATATAATTTTTGTGGCCGACCTTGTGATCCCCGTTTTAGGATCCTAGGTCTCACGGCATTGAAATTATACTGCTTTATGTGAATTTTATAGTGATGTTTATTTTAACACCTTCACTGAATCTATAATACTATTTTATCTATTTAAAATTATTGGAACTATTTAGATTTAAATTTGCACTTTCCCCAACGTTTCGGTTGCTTTTCAGCAGCCATGTTCACGGGTGACTAAGATGGTTGTTGTCTCAATGTTCTGAAGTGTAGCTATTTCTAAGTACCCGTGTTTCTATTGATTCATTTTAGAGTTTTCCAAAAAACGTGGATGTAACAGTACCCCTTCCTACCTCCTTTCGGTGACGTACAGGCCTGATACATATGTGTTTTTATGTGTATGATCATTAATAGAAATCGAATCACTGCTAAAAATATTGTTTATTTTTAACGTTACCTACATTTTTGCTCTGACATTTGAATTTATTTTGACACCTACATAATGTTTAGCACATTAAAATAGCAACCATGTAATCAATACGTTCTTACGTGTAGTAAGTACTTATTCATTCCATGATAGTAGTACGCATACTCGGAAGCTCATCGAGGTAATATAATGTATATAAAAAAAATTGTCATAATAGTCCCATAAATTCAATATTGGCCTAATTGGATTGAATTAAAACAAATACTTTTATGCGAGCTTCCATTGCCTACATTCCATTAAATTTACTATAATTAATACAGCTGTAAATTGACTTTTAAGTGGCTATAAAATGGTCGACCCAGCGCGGGTCCTCCTCGACGTACCACCAACACGTGCCACCAGTGGTACGATCTGTCAATCAGTGTCATTTTCAATTGGTGGCACGAGGAGCCACTGATTGAAATATCATTTCCAAATACACATTAAAACTTGCTATAAGTTAATTAAGCTTAGTCAACGGTGTGACGTCATCTGACTCAATTGTGGAGATATGGTTTCGTTTTAATTGGCAGAATAAGTAAGATTAGTCCAGGTTTAAAAAAAATATTTATTTTATTTATGGTACCTTTAAGATATTATGAATATTATTAATTTACACAATTATTTAAAACTAACTTATACCTGAAATTATAAATAAAAAAAAAAAAAAATCTAAAACCCTCTAATAGGTGTCATAGAATTCCTCCTCATCACAATCGACTGCTGTGTGCGCAGAAGACTGGCAGCTTTGCCACGTTGAGAAAAGTATGAAAAATATGTATATTAATTAATATTTTCTTGGATACCTAAACGGTTTAGTCGTATTAACTAGAAGTTCCGAAGTAGTTTCCTCTTTAAAGTATTGCCGGGCAACGTTAATTTCATAGCTCATTGGGTAACTATTTATTCAAAGTCAAAGTGTATAAGTGTGCCTATATACTCGTAAATAACGGCAAGATCTTTTAAGTAGCTATAAAATTTGAAGGTATAATTTTTGTGAACCAAAGTGGTCAAAAAACGCTACAGATTATTACAAATGTCAACAAGCACTGACCAAAGACACTTTATGCACTAATTAAAAATTGATTTTGTAGTAACTGTCTTTAGGCACAAAACTAATGAGATATCGTGCCTAAAATGTTGCCTTACCCAAAAGAAAGTTGTGTTTATGTGATAGACAATAACACAAAATTAATGCCACTTTCTTTGAGTAAGTCTTTATAAATCAAAGTATCTGGAAATTAAACTAGTTTTGTTACACGAAATGTTTTCGCGTTGTTTATTTGAGAAACATTACTATTACTTAATTTTGTAACTATTAAAGTACATACTACTATTAAACTTGGCTTCTATTTAGATTATTACACTTTCGATATTTACACTTGCCCCAATGTGTCGATTGCTTTTTAGCAGCCATGGTTATGGGAAAAATAAGATGATCGTTGTCACAATGTCTTAAAGTGTAGTTATTTCGAAGTACGTCTAAACAGTGTAATAATTTAATAAAAACGATATCTACATTGATGAAAGCTAAAATAAAATACATTGGTAGACATAGTAGGTTCTACTAAGGTAATTCTTTCGACTGTATTTTAAAATAACTCTAACAACATAAAATATCAAAGATAATGTCAAAGGTATTGAGATAATTGTCACGCGCCTTAGTCAGGTGTTATAAGCTGGCTGTAAAAGATCGTTCAATTTATGTGGACCTTATTTCGTTCATATTCGAAGCCACTAAGGTTGTTTCAGGGCTCTTATTAAGATGGTGAGTTTTAAGACCAGCGAAATTGTGTTATCGTGAATCTTCATTTTTGAAAGCTTTTTTTAAGCCGTCTTGGCGACTGAAGCGATTATATAAATAGCGCAAACGCTTGTTATCTGATTGTAGATTATATAACCTTATAAATAAGGTGTCTATAAATACCTATTTATAGAAATCTTATTTTACAGATTTGTATAAATTCTTAATAAATACGGCCTTTTATGTAATGTAATATTAATGGATTCTTATAGGTACGTTGCAAACATAACATAATATATACAGATGTATTATATTGCTTTTTTTGGATATGTGGACAAAATGGACGATTTAGGATCAACCAATAAAGTAAATATCGATCCTTGCTAATATTATAAATACGAAAATTTTAGAAAAACGAAGTATTATTATTGCTACGTATCATACTGGTTTGCCGAAAAAGATATCAACTGCGAACAACTTATATTGTACTGGTACCTACATGGATAAATATTATAGTCTATCAGGTGACTTCGAGTAAAATCCACGAAAGTGGGTAAAGTTTTAATGACATTTTCTATTGCCTACGAAACTCTCAAAGCCTATATGGTGTCTAAAAATAAGTCTAGGACACAGTTGAATGATCTAGGTTTTCGTTTTTGAAATTTCACTTACCCAATCTTAAAAGAAAGGTTTTGGAGTGGCGGTGTACCGGAAGAAGCAGCAGGAGTAGCTCTTTCACAATGCGGACCGACGACCTGAGTCGCGGAAAGTGGTTGAATGCGGCTGGCCTAAGACTGACCTGTGTGGAAAACCTTGGGCGAATACTATGTCCAGCAGTTGACGACTTTCGGCTGAGATAATGATGATGACATGAAGTATTCTGTCTTTAGGAACAGCCGGAAAGTTCTGTCTATAAACCTGCTTCAATTTATCGTAATAAATGTCCAAATATAGCTTTGCAGTATCACAACATGTTTGTCGACATTTCCATAATAGTACAGTATCCGATTATTCCAACTGGCTAGTCAGCAAAACCAACTTTACCGAGCGTAAAGGGATTTGCTCATAATATGTGCAGAAATACGAAAGTCTTGTGTAAATATGTGTGACATATTTGCACAAGACTCGGCACAAATAGGATCGAGACGAAGGCGGCCTCGATGGCGTGGTGGTTAGTGTAACCGACTGCCACGCCTGAGGTCGCGAGCTCGATTCCCGCACAAGTCAAACATTTGTGTGCATGGATGTGGATGTTTGTCTTGGTCTGGGTGTTTGTATAATATGTATGTATTTAAAAAAAAACTATATGTTTATCGATTGTCTAGTGCCCATAGTATAAGCTCTAGAGATGGGTTGTATTAGGTAAATCAGGGACTAGGTGCACCTAGTCCTAGTCTGTTTCCATACGTGATCCAAATACCTGTTCCAACTAGTCCACCTAGTCCCAAATATACAATGCTCTTTTGAGTTCCTATTTCGTAAATCTAGTAGAACAATATCTAGGTACTAGGTCGATGAAATCATTTCATTAAAAAATAAGAGAAGGTTCTCAATTCGGTTGTATTTTTTTATGTTTGTTACCTAATCATAATTCCGTCATTTATGAACCGATTTGCAAAATTATTCTTTCGATTGAAGGGGTATACTTCGCGAATTCCGGAATTCGGCTTTCCGACAATGGCACCGATTTTATTGGCTCTGACTTTAAACCAAGTCAATAATCACAATAATCTACAATAAAACTTAAACAAAAACACTAATTCCATAATCATTAACCACAACATCTAATCTTCTATAACAAAATTAAAACAAAATGTTCGTACTTAATTACTTAGTACACGTAGTCCAAAAGCACTTCGTATCAGGATCACGATATTAGTCACAGTATCAGGAAGACTAAGAAGTACGCGATCTTTGTTCGCAATCAAATACTCCGAGTCCGCGATACGTCATGTCAAAATACAGCGACCCTGTGTGATCGCTGTCAAAATATTATTGTGAACTCAACCTGCGTAAGCTCAACTGACCGACAAAGACAATTTGTATTGCGTCGTCTCGTTCTCGTACGTCGTACGTGAGCAAGATAGCATGACACGTTTTCAAGTAAGAGTAAGTGAAACAGTACAGCGAATGCTATTATTGTACAAGATCTTACGGACTTAGTCTTGAGTAAATTAGACTAGGTGCCACCTAGTCTCGTAAAATACCTAGTATTCGGATCTGTTCTAGTATATACGACTCACCTCTAATAAGCTCTGCTTAGTTTGGGCTAGATGGTGTTGTGTGTATGTAATAGAATATTAATATATAATATTATAACCATTGTGATCACACAAATTTTTGTCCCGTGTGCGATCGAACCCACAAAATTCGGCGCGGCGGCAGTGGCGAAGCGACTACTTTAACCTCTATGCCATCCGTGGATTCTTACTTGCACGTGCAGACTTACAGGTAACTTGTGCAGAGTGTTACACTCGAAGCAGTTGATGAGTACATGTATATATAACAAACAAATGATTGGGCTCGTCGTTGTCAGTATTAACTTATGACACTAAAACATACTTATTGAGTATCGGTCCCATAAATAGGACTTTTCCAACTTCCTATACCATGGTTTTGTTTTGAGGCAGACTTTTTATCCATGGTAAGGTTTATTATTTCTAAATACAATTAAGCTTTACTAGTCTAATCCCGAGCAGATAGGGTTTCGGGGGGAGATCTACGGGTCTCCCCGTTAGGATTAGGGTACTGTGGGGTCTGGCTAACCCACTGCACCTCGAAATGCGTGTTCTATCGGCCGCTGATTAGAGTGCGCGGTACCTGACTTTGAGGTTGGACTCGTACTGGCTATGTGGTTAGCCGTCGAGGACGACATGTTCGTTGCTTAGCAAGCACGTGGCGTTCGAGCGTCAGACTCAAGCGCGGCTAGTGCGTACCAGTCGGTACGCGCGAGGCACGGAGTTATCTTTAGCGAAGTGGCGGCGTGAAACCTGCCGCAACGCATCTCGGGCGTTTGCCTGATCAGCAAGTAAGAGTCATAGATGGAGTGGCTCAAGCCATACACGGCTTGTATTGCCTATTTAGGTAGACTTATGGATGTACGTCGAAATGTGAACGTGCCTTATACAGCTCCGGTACCATACCGAAGATATGGGAGGTGACTTATCCGTCGGCTTCAGCGAGGTTATCGTTAGCAACTAGCTCAGAGTTGCGAGTGGTGAGCGGCTTTATTGCTCCGGTACCTATCTAGACAATATGTAGTGCCACTTGGGCACGAGGTAGCTCGCTTTACGCTCGAGAACTGGATCTCTGGAGTAAGATGGCAAAAATCGAGATTTGGGGACAAGACCGGTCCCAGAAGGTGCTCTCGGGCATTGGAAAGTACAGCGACTCCCACTATTATAACCGTCAGGTTGGTGTATGTAACGCTATAACATAAACTGGATTAAACGTAGAGAGAGGGATTGTAGTCTAATTAGATACTGCAGAATATCATATTTTTTAACAGAGCAATCGATAACCCAAATGGTTAATTTTGTTCTCAAACCAATGTTACAACTCTTTAGAGACTATCGATACTGATTATCATTAATGCTTATGTCAGCTAGTACCGGCGTTGATGTGTGCCCTCGGAATTATGGAAAACTAGTAAGAAGTTTACATGGTACTAAGCAGATTATGCAGTAGAGCAAACTTACTACTCACGAAATTTACCTACAAAACTTTTGAAAGTCAATTTTGTTTACAGTGAAGTCTGTCTAGACTATTGATTATTTAAACACTTTGTAAACAAATATTCTTTCATCACTAGCGACAGACATTAAAGATTGTGTCACAAGAAAAGGTCATAATAATATAAATTGCTGTAAAAAGTTGCTGTTATTCAATTTGCACTATATTCATCAAATAGAGGTTTGAATTATTTTACTTATAGCTTTTTTGTCGGTACACACCATTTTTCTCGTTTCAGATAGGACGGATTTCAGTAATAAAGCAGGATTCAACTATGTTAATTTAATAAGCAATTTATTCCTTTAAAATAAAGAATTAAATTTTATAATACAATTAAATAATATTACTTATGTCACTTCACAAATATTTTTATTTTTATTCGCCAGCTTACACAAGATCTATAATGGGTCTGGTTATGCCTTTGATTTATACAGCTGTGAGTCTAATAGCGACCTCTGGTAAAGCTTTAGCCCCTCGATGTAATATTTGCGTAATTAGGACTAATTTAAGTTACGATCTATATTTAAAAAAAATCTAGTTGCTTATCTGGTATTCGACTCAGAGATCATATACTTAAACTTGATTCTAAAATTATTGCCGTCACGGACAATAAACTTGAAAGATATTCAAAGATTAACGAGCTATCGATATTCAGGCTTAGTTTAAAAACATAATGGTTTGTAAACTGAGAAGGCGGCCCTTTAAATTGCAAATTAGGGTCCGACAGCCGCGTCTCTCGATAATAAGACGAAGGGAATTCAATTTATACATCTAGCGAAGGATCCTTCAATCGAATCTCAGTTTAAGGCCTGAGTAGACTTATAATTATGCATCGGTGATTCGCGATATAGCGACTTGATACCTTGTGTATATGGGACACTTTCTTTAGAGTATACATCAGACTGATTTGAGTTTAGTGACTGATTTTTAACTTTAATAGCTCCTATTGAATGATTTTCACCAAAATGTAGGTAATTCAAAACAATATATTGTATAACAAATATTAGCGCTGAAACTTCACATAATGGAGAAATTGTCGCAGTCGTTCGACATCACTATGTAAATTACACGTAATGATGGTACCGTAACAGCACCAGCAGGTATTTGCAACTTTCTTGATGATCCATGATGATTTTTTTTGTAAACTGGAACCATACACGTACTTGGAGGTGGGCGTTAATAGCCACGACACAGTTTCTAACTAATGCAGTCATTACCGTGCACAACAAAATATTATGTAATTCTTTTGTGTTCCAATTAATAAATATTGTTATTATAATATTATTCAACAGCTTGATCACATTGCTTGGTGTTTTATAAATGAAATGAGTAATCGTAAACGTTTTACTCAGTTCAGCGACTAAAGTCGCTAATGTAGTTCAAAAGGAACTAAAAGTGGCAAGTTTGCTTTTAAAAGAGATTGCCAAGATTTTATATAACGAAGCGGTATGAACTACATACAAATATAAATATATAAAATACATACTTAGCCAAATTATTATGTAGATCCACGCTGGCTGGAATCGATATCGTAGAAATCTACGGTCCTGTCATTTTCTCTTACTTAAATTGCTTAAATTGTCCCATCACATTCATCAAGCAAGACTTTGGTTTGGGGTACTCTTAAACTGTTCTTTCTCCAGGTTATTTCTAATCTGCTCAGAAAAAGCAACTATTTCAGCTTTACGCAGCTATGTACCAAAACATCCCTTTTTGTTTAGCTCTTAGTCACCAGACTGATTTTTAGTTTTAACTTCACCTGACGCTGGTCAAGGTGCTCCTTATCGTATTTTCCATCTTAGGTAGCCATAATTTCAGATTATGGCTACTACTAAAATGAAAGGTGTAATATTATCTTTATATGATTTTATTACTTTTACGTTTTTAAAGTTAAAAACAGTTCGCATTATCATATCAAAAATCTTCTCTTAACAGAAGAAGAATACTTATTTTGGGACAAAATAAGAACTCGAACTTTGAAGAAGTTTGATTGTTCGAAACCAAAACACTCAACGAAGAGGCAGTGGCGAGGCAACAACCGCGACATTCGTGCACTCAGCTCTATAGAACGCTTGCCTGACTGGCCCTTGTCATGCCAATTTGTTTTTATTATAATTATGATTCCGGTCACAGTACCGTAACACTGTAATACCCAGGCCATTAATTAAAATACTGTGAAGACCATAATAATATAAAATACCAGGGATCCAGAAATAATAAATTTAATATGAAAACTCCAAGTAATGAAAATGTGAATATACGAAACCCGATTTATCATGTTTCGAATCGTAATAATATCGCATGAATACATTTTATTAATATTACGTTTTATATATTTTACGTAACTCATTAGTCGCCCTCCTTTATTAACAATACATAACATAGTATATATACGTAAAATCATTTATTCCATGAATTATTCTGACCCATTACAATTAAAGGAATTGAGTACAACAATTTCATGAGATTGCTCCCGTAATGTTAAAATTTCTAAAGACAGTAGAAAGCAGTGGCCTTAACATCCCCATAGCAGCTGAGGCAATGTTGACGGCCTAAGGAGGTGCTTTTTAACGCCCCGCTTAAAGGACCCAGGATTGAAGGAAGAAGGAAACACGTGCCTTGGCAGAGAATTCCATGCCTTGATCGTTCGGCAGAGGTATGAGGACCCAAACTCGTTGGTGCGCGCTCTAGTCGACTCAGCCGTGTAAGGATGGCATCTGAACACAGCACGTGTTGTTCTGGATAGTACATTGCATTTTCATAATATTGTCTTCTGTTTACGCGAATGTTATTCATTGAAATTAAAATACTATATCCGGATTTTATCGCGTTGTTTATTTAACAATGTATTATAATACATATCATAACTCAACTCAAACTACACGGGAAGGGTCTCCCCGTGTAGTTTTAATAGTTTAAATAATTTTATCAGCTTATAAATTAGTAAAATTCAATAGTAGTAGTAGTGTAATAGTTTCAAAATATGTAATAGGTACAGTGTTAAATAAACAACGCGATAAAATTCGTATATAGTAATTTAATTTCAATACATTGCATTTTGCTGACAACGCGAGCTAGACCTAGGTCTATTATCTATCATTTAGTAAATGACGCTAGCGTCATTTACTAAATCAAAATAATTATATTATTATAGAAGCAACTCAGTGCAAACTGTACTTCCGCGACGTACAGACAATAGAGAGACGGTATGCCAAAGCTTAACTTGTTTTATTGTAACCTGATTTTACGTGACTATTTAGTGGAAATTGTGTCTTTTCTTTTTGTGTCCGCGCTCACCTAACCACAACTACGATCAAGTGTACGAAACCGTACAGATGCCTTAACATTGTACTTTTTTATAACTTATATTTTAGTTACGTTTAGATACTAGATTTTCAATTTCTTCGCCGCCAACGTGTACAAACATTTGGCAACTGTGTTTGCCTTGTCTTGTTTTGTGTAAATATAAAATGTCGAATATTCCAATCACTATTGGAAGCGGTTGTTAAGTTCTTACTAAAGCTTGAACTTATATTTTAAGATCAGTTTGGACATAAAAAATATATCGGGTTCATCTATGTCTTAGGTATATTAACTAGTTCAATTAACGATAAAAGAACTAGGTAAGTTTTAGTCCGATAGCGCACCGGTAAAGAATGCGTGAAGTTTGAGGTTCGATTCTAGGGTTTAGCCTGAAAACTCTAAAAACAATATTTCATTAGCAGCGCGCAGTCGAACTGTGAACAATAGACGGCAATAGGCTTAATAATAATATAAAAATGTTCTACAGACATAATTTTGATCATGCTGGCCAATAGGTAGTAACGGATACTAGCTATCACGCGTGTGTGCGCAAATATAAGTGCACTCTCGTAGTTTCATAATCCCAAAGGGACGGCAATCAATCGATTTAGTCTACTGCATATAGGCCTAGGACGACGCTTGTATGCATAAAAACCGCTTTGTTACGCTTGCACGCCTTAAGTAGTCGACCGATCATCATGATATTTCGCATACACCTTGTCAGGGATACAGAAAAGGAAATAGAGTACCTTTCATCCAGAAAAAATGTTTGTTCCCGAGGTATAGAAAATTGACATAACCTACAATTACGCTAGCGGAGCGGCGGGCAAAATCTAGTCAGCAATACATTTATTTTCGATAACCTAAATTCACTTTATTACAGACATAGACCTGTTAAAATATTATAGTTTATTTTAAACCAATTTGTGAAATGCCCGAGTTGTTTAAACGAGCTACGTTTTACGTTGGAACAGAGAGAGGAAATTAAATGTCTTTATTGACATGAACTAAATCGACCCTCGGTTTTCTACCTAATGAAATTTTGACGGCGTTCTTTAAGTTTTTAATAACATACGTACATAGTCACATATGGAGAAGGGGTAGACATATACTATATTTTGTCAGTTATAGGTTTTATATAACACGGGTAGAGCACATCGTGTCTATTTGATGTTCCAGGTTAGGTGGTGCTAACAAGAATTTCTTGACAGAGAAGCAAGTCTTTGTTTGAACCGGACAGCTAACCAGAAATCTCATGCAGAAGAATGTTGTTTACAGTCCAACAAAATCAAACGTCATACGCCATTTCATTTGTAATATTTTAGGTGAGAATGTTATACTACAAACAGTAAGTATAACTTCGCAAATTAGTCTTCGATATACTTACATTAATTTTACTAAGTGACTTTGAATGTATATTAATAATATTTTGGTTACTCCAAATCAAAACTTAATTATTGGATCTACCCCGATTACCTTCTTGGTCGCATGGTGTGTTATGATATGACATAGGTTATATTACCAGGTCGGGCAAAGTGTTATCATAATATTATTCTGTGAAAAAATTCTCAATTGCACGGATCTTTTTAATTACTTCGGTCCCAAGAACATGCGAGAAAAATGCGAGCGTAAAACGGGGTGTGTGAGTGCATTGCAGGGTCATTAAGATGGAAATCTATGCTTATATTTATTTCGATCTATTAAAAGCAGGTATACGGAGTAAATCAATTGAAACTACATAAATAAAGTGGATGTCAAATATTATAAGTTATTTGGACCTAGGATCACGAATTACAAAAAGACAAATAGAACACTGAGCTCCTTCATCATTTTAGATTATTAAGCCAAAAGGCCACCGTCACAAGTTAATGCTTATTTTATTATGATTTTTAATTTAGTAGGAATTTGCGTTCACCATTTCTATTTCATGGTTCATTAAAGGTTGTCGCTTAATACATCAATTCATTTCGCTTGAAGACGTATCCTAACTAATATTATAAAAACGAATGTGTGTAGGTATGTTTGTTTGTATCGCTTTCATGCCTTAAGTACTCGATCGATCATCATGAAATTTCGCATACACGTTGTAATGGCTAAGGAAAAGGACATGGATTACTTTTAACCCAGGCAAAATAACAAAATCTACATTAAAACGACCAAAGCCGTGAGAAATCTCAAGTTCAATATAATTGGCATTAAAATTAAAAAAGCTTTTTTGAAAAATTTAGATATAAGCTTATAATTTAAAAATACGTGCATTACGTTAATCATTTAAAAAGGTAACACATTTTAACTAAGTGCTCACTGTGACTTTTATTTGAATGATTATGAGATTTCATTACTAACATTGTTGTAATGAGGTTTATGGTTCATCTAAAGGTAATCAGTGGCCTATGAAGACTTAGACTTAATGCCAGAAGGTAACTCATGCGTATTTCCGAAGCACCCTAAGAAGCTTTAGCAACGCTACTTACCGTAGGAATTTGCGAACACAATACAACATTGACTGCGATTTTTTAGGGTGTAATTCCCTTGGCAAACTGCTTTAATTTTAACGTTGAGTTTGCCATACTTAGATGGAATAAACTCAAATGAACAAGTTCTTCTTTTAACACGATATAAGTGTCAAAGACGCACACGGTCCTCCTGATAGAACAGTTACTGTAGCTTAAGATATAGCAATACCGACTGAATCATCTGCGCACCGTCGAATCCAAAGGAAAATAATAAAAGATGCAATAAAATAAAAGATATGGATATCTTTAAAACTTTTACTTAGCATGCAAAACGTGGTATTAATGTCACTATTTTAAATCCTATTCGTACCCTTGACAAATAATTAGCTATAATGAGCTCTTCACTGACGAACTGACACTTGGTAGACATAAAAGTTACTAGATTTACGTAACCTGAGAAAGGCCAGTGAAATGCAATACTATCTATTATTAAATATTAATATTATATTAAGAAAAACGAATTGATTGAAATTAAACTACTATATACGGATTTTATCGCGTTGTTTATTTATCACTGTATTACAAAATTTTGAAAATATTACACTACTACTACTATTTATTTTATTTTACTAATTTATAATCTAATAAAATTATTTAAACTATTAAATCTATTTATTTTTGGTTTACACTTTCCCGACGTTTCGGTTGCTTTTCAGCAGCCATGGTCACGGGGTACAGTGATAAATAAACAACGCGATAAAATCCGTATATAGTAGTTTAATTTCAATGAATAACATTCGCGTAAACAGAAGACAATATTATGAAAAACGAATTGAGTTCTATATTAAATTTAATATCAGCCAGACTGAAATTGCTGTTAAAACAAAGGCTTTTACCAGCTAAAATGGCATCCATAATATAGCGACGAGAAAAGTAATAATGCAGCGAATTTAAACAGGGCATATTCATGCTAACTTAATTTGCTTAGTGAAGCTGGCTAGCTTGTGGTAAACTCTAGGACTTTGTGTCATTAGACGAATGATTAGCCGAAATCGAACGGAATGTATGATGAACGAACATAAAGCCAAGCTCTCTTTAAGCATATCGTGCATATTGAGGTGTGTGCGATTTGGCATCGTAAAAGATTATATGGAGATGGAGGACAAAAAGGATAAAAAAAGATAACTAACGATTAAATAAACGCCGTGACCAACGAAATTTTAATAAAAATGTATGAGTAAATTTTATTATAATAAAATTTGCAACTGTCTCTATTACTCATGTCAAGAAGCATGCAAGAAACCTATAGCCATTTATTCAGTCGTTTAAAACTTATTTCTTAGCATCCGCTGGTAATATATAAGTCAATTTTAGCATCATATTTAATTTATTTTTACTTATATGACTTACTGTGTGTAGTTAACAAATTATAAAATACATACCTATTATGAGATAAAAATTAAATGTGAACGTTAATGTCTAACTAACCTTAATTTATGTAATTACATTTACTTGTTACCACGTTCAAAGCAAGGCGTCTACAAAGTAAGGTTTGTAGACGTTTTTGTAGACGTTTTCGTGCCATATAGGTATTCTGATTAGGTTCCTACTTATAAGAAAAACTGGCAACTTACAACCTCTCTTTTAAACAAATATGTAAGAAACTACAACCTATTATATATGTGAAATATTTATTTAGTTATGGGCAACAAAATATTATTGACAGCCTCTGAGGGTCTTTATGTATATATCTATCGTAAACTTTTACCCATATTTTGCCATATTGTGCACACAGTATAGTGTGTGTTCATAAGCTTAGAGTTTATATGAAGAAAGACAGTAAAAACAAACTGATAAAGTAAAAGAATAACCGTTAGATCCAGTAGTCGAATTTCAACTACTGGGGAAATACTAATTATTTTAAGATACGTGATTGACTTCGCGAGTAATTTACTATTTCTTTTTATTCTCTGGAAACCACTAATAGAAGAATCGATATATCTTGTCAATTCGCACATCAAATGATATTTAGATTTTAAATTTATGAGTTACAAATGTGTACGTACGTTAAATGACACGCATGTATATCTTATAAGGCGTAAGCAGAAATGTGTTACAGTCACATTATACCAGCCATGTATATAACACCCACGTCACACAAGCCTATTGTCATAAAATTTGCCACCGAGCACAATGCCATATACAAATTCAGTGCTATTACTGAGGTTTTCCTAACTAAAGACACTATTAATTTGGCAATTGAACCTGAACTTTGAGATTACCACCATAACATGGCAGTCTACTTACTTATAATTTAAATAATAATAAATTTGGGAGCTGTAGGAATACATACAAAATTAGCAGCAGACTGTTCGCTTAGTGACGGCAATTCCTAAAATTTAAAGTGCAATGTTTCGGTGCTTAAGTTTGCATTTAAAATACAAGAGAGATAGAGATTTGCTAATTAAGACTATTTATTATACAAGCAAGCGTTGCCACAACAATTGCTGTTTGTTTTGTGTTTATATACCTATATTTACGTAACAATAGTTATTATTTTTCGGCAGTATTGAGAAACAGGTGAAGCTACTTTGAGAACCTTTGAAGGTTAACTTTGTTTACAGTATAACAGTCTAGACTGTTGTTAAACAATGCGTATTCGATTACATCCTGTTAAAACAACCGTCTGTTATTATACTACATAAGTACTTAGTCTTATACCTACATCTCTGAAGAGATAAGCAGATCTGTATTATAACCACATTTCATCAATTGCCCATGTTATATTTTGTATCATTTTGTGAAAACAGTATCAGAATGCGTTGCAAAATAAAGAGTTATTTACGAATGTTATTTGGATTTCAGAAAGAGTGAGATGTAGTGGAGAAAACTAGATGACTTAGTTTTTCCCTCGGGCAAATGCATTTAAATAGTGTTTACGTCACAATTTGTATCGTGCATCCTTTTTCTATCATTTGACAACCACTCCTGTTACTAGATTTGGTTGAAAAACGCTTTATATCTTATTTATTTCTGAATGGATTTCAAAAAATTTTGTGTTTTTGGATAATGTAACTCATTTACTTAAATAATAAAAATCGTGTGACGATACCGTTTTGTTATAGTTTTTGTCTCACGTAATAGGCAGCGAGTCTATCGCGAGTTTGTTGGCACGACACAGGCTGTCCCTAGTGTGGCTGTCACAGTAAATAATTATATAGGTGTAACTCAACTGAAATGAAACATAAACATCTTAAAACATCTGTTGCCCTAGACTGTAGCACAGAGCCAAGTCTTCGTGATACTGACCCTGCAAATTTCCTGACAGAAAACCCAACAATTTGCCTGCGGCCACAAGTTTCCTAGAAACAATAGATTTTAGATGCAATAGAAAATCTATTGTTAAAAGTTAAAGTGTATTGTTACATCTATAATTCCTAGTCTATTGTAACAACTATTTCTAATTGTACATTCAATCGTCTCCTGTCTTAAAAGTAATCAAAACTTAGATGTTTATTTGAACAATAAAACTTGTGTGCATGTTAGGAAGTTAATAAGATAAAATAGACTTAAAACACTAACATACTACAAGGCACGTATCGTTAAGATACGGGTAACTAACGCAATAAAGTTTGTTTAAAATAAATTGCTACATATCCTACCTCCTTCGATGAGAGTAATTGCACATTATTGCTTATAACAGGAAAGTAGATAAGACAAGAAGCGACAAATAGATTAGAATTTTATTTGAGAACCAGCTTTTCAAGTTACATGTGGTATTTGGTAGTATAGATTACACGTGCAATTTGGTGAACAGATAACACGTGCAATTTGGTAGTAAAGATTACACGTGCAATGTGGTAGTATAGATTACACGTGGCATAGGTATGTATTTACAAAAAAAGGTATAATAATATATGTATGTTTATCCATTGTCTAGTACCCATAGTACAAGCTCTGCTTAATTTGGGCAAGATGGTGTTGTGTGTATGTGGTAGAATATTGTATATTATTATATTATATATATTATATTTGGTAATATCAACATGAAGCATGCACTAGATTTTAAGTTAGATCTCAAGCAATACAACTGTGAAAGCTTTATACAATTTTGTGCAGTAGTTTTTGCGTGATGCGCGTACAAACATACGGACAGACAAAATTCTAAATTAAATTTTAAAAAGAGAACAGACATTATATTTCTTTAATATCTCCTATGTACAGACATCGACCATGTTTAGATATTAAGTTAGGAAACAATGTTCAAGAGGTTCGGAGGTACACAGGCCTGATTTTGTATGTTACACTAATAATTAGTTACTCCAGCATACGGCTTATCTAATAGTGAACGGTTGCCATAGCCTATGAAGTCTTAGTTGTGGGTTACCGATTCTATAGCATCGGAGTCACTATACTGCCAGGGCATAGGGCAGAAAGTCTCTCGCTGCAGCATAGATTCCATAAAAAGCATGGTTGTTTGCAAACCTAGAATTTCACTTAAAGCAGCTGAAATTTAAGTGAAATCCTCGTTTTAACCTGGAATACAAATGTATATTTCTTTTTTAAATCTTGCTTATATAATATTTGAATTTTTTGATCATTCGAATTCTTGATGCGCATAAATTAACTGTAATGATATTCTGAAATAGTTATACTTTAACATAAAAGTATAATTGGTGAAAAGTGGGTGTAATACAACCAAGAAATCAAGAAACAAAGGTGTGGATCTATAAACGTATACTTCGGATGTATTGATATTTCTTTATAACAATAATAGACTAGTAAAATTACAAAAAATTATCTACAACTACGCCAATTTCCAAAGAATAAGCTGTCTATTCTTGTTTTATAAATGGTAATTCGTTTTATATAGACTGAATTGAAAGCAGAGGTAGTATTTAAGAATTGCTTCACAAAATAATGATCTCCTTGAATCTGTTGAGTAATCACTGTTACACAGTTCAAAGGTAAAATTAAATTAAACTGATTAAACTAGATTCGAGTAACAGTGGCAATTTAATTTGAAATTGTCGGAGACAGGCGTTTTCTAGTAATTGAATACTTCTCATTAGGTCATAATTGTCACTTTGTGCTTTGTTTGTTAATAGGGTAGCTGATTCACTATTATTTAAGTCAAATACTTACGACACAAATTTTTTATTATATCTACTCAAAAATTGTTAATGATAACGAGATATATCCCTACTTTTACTTATATCCAAACTTAAAATGTATTACTCCATTTTCTCTACAGTGTCTATACAATTATACTGATTTCACAAAAAAAGAATATTGCTATTTGCTTTCATGCGTAAAATAATAAACAGAACCAGAAAGGCAACTATGCTCTTACTTTGAAATGAGAGAGAATATTGTTTAATTAGTGGTAATGAAAAATGAAGTTTCTCTTTAGTTTTTATTTTTTATTTCAGTATTATAATATTTTAGGTATAAATTAGTTTTAAAGAATAGTGTTTTCTTTTTTTTTGATGGCCTAGGAATGCAAACAATCATATAGATCGCCTGTTGGTAAGCGATTACCGCCACCCGCATTTTCAAAGGAGTTACAAGTGCGTTGCCAGACCTTTAAAAATGAATGAAGGAGGGAAAGGACAAAGGAAAGGATAGGAAAAGGATCGGAGGGGGGTAGATTTATAATGTTCATATAAAAAATAGTTCCTCTTACTTCTTTAGATCGTTCCGTTATTAATGAAATACGTAGAATTACGACTATATTTGCAATCAAGTTAGCAGAGGTGAATGAAAACCTGCATATCTATGAGTTCTCCATAATGTTCTCGAATATATATAACGTCTGTTAACCCGCACTGGGCCAGCGTGGTGGAGTGCGTCACGTAATAGAGCGAAACTATTGTATGCTACAGGGCACATTTCTGGACAAAATTGTAATACGAGCGAAGGCCAAATTCTTTTTTCATTACATATACTCTATTTTGGTAAAATTGCAAAAAGGTTTAATAAAATTTCAAATCTTAAACTTTGACTTGACTTAAAACAAAGATTATTGGATACTGATATTGTAAATTTTCGACGTTTTAGTTATACAGTTGCAAATCCTACATGTTCTTCAAATAAAGGAACATACGAAGCCAATATATTACGACAGGTATTAGTTGTCAACGACAATAACTTTGACTTATGTGTTTGAAGAAAACACATGAGCTATTAAAATAGATGGCCACGTTTCTTTATTATTATACAGCATTTGCTTGAGATTTTATCTGCGTGAAAATAGAAGTCATAGTTGATTTGCTCGCGTACACGCTATAGACTATATCTCTGGATCGACTAAACAGCATTAGATGTTACGGCTTAGGTAATAAGTTAAAGTTTAGGCTTAATTACATCAAAGTACGTGAACGTACTTCGATGTAATTTTCACTGTTAAGCCCAAGCTAACTAACAACATAACAACAAAACTATTGAAGTAGTTTTTGCGTGATGTTGGATCAAACAGACAGATATATATTCGATTCTTAAAAATATTTTCTATGTACAGATTCGTCTCTGCTATATAAGTACTAGTTATGTGGGTGAAACTGCGAAGCAAAGCTAGCTTTGCTTCATAGTTTCACCAACTTTAATTGGATCGTATGGCCTATAAACTCCTTCAATAAACAGGACATTGGGCGCAAATATATTTTATTATAGGATAGGTTGTGCCATGTTCAAACAATTAAACTCTTAAGCTTCATTATATAGTGTAAAAGTATAGATATAATTATCTTATGTAGTTCTAAACTTCTTAACGCCGCCATAGATGGTCCCAAGCCCGGTTTGCGAAAGGAGGAGGGTTGGCCTGTGAACAACATGGGTCCAACTTCACCTAGGAAAATGACAGCCGTAAAACACGCCAACGCCGAGCAGCAGGCGGCGGTGTACTAATACTATGTTGATGGATTCGTTGTCATTTACAACAATGCGAATCATAATCAAATATTCAATTCTGGATTCGGTAATAGGTCGATCAATCGTACTTCGACGTTTGTCGAAAATGTTTTGTATAGCCTCTTTTTTTTGAAGTTCCGTAAACAGATTATATCTATTATCACCACTATCATTATTATAAATACAGACAATCCTCGTGTCACTTCTACGATGATAATATGTAATAGACTTTATAAACAGCCTACATATAGGCGGTACTGCAAGAGGGTAAAAAAAACTTACTAAGTCTGAAAAGATTCAGATAGTTTCGCATCAGCACACATTGACACACGCATGCGTATGGCTGCCGGTGGTTTTACTTTATTTATATACATAGTCTCACGCCTATATTCCGGAAAGGTAGAGTTGAGTAACATTACATTTTATCCGAGTAGTAGAGCCTCGCTGATTTCAGCATGAATTGGCCGACTCGACCGGAGAAGGACTACACTCTCACAGAATATCGACGTAAAATAGCAGTATTCCTACTGTTGTGATTCGTCCGGTGAGTGAAAGTGCCAGAGGCCCAATCACCCTTTTTCCCTCTTCCCGCTCCTTCTCTTTTCCACTTCCTTTTTCTCTTCTTCTGTTCCTAAAGGGTCGGCAACGCGCAAATGTAGCTCTGGTGTTGCAGGCATCTATGGGATACGGTGACCACTTAGCATCAGGTGGGTGGTATGCTTGTTTGCCACCTTAGTCGAATAAAAAAAAAAAGAAGGATATATTCTAAGCCTACTGCGTTGTGTACTGCTATGACTTTTTGTGTCGTGCCGATTAACGGTACCGCGCCTATTTGGTTACTGTATTGTTTCAGTTCACTAAGATATCTAAAAGTGAGTTTCAAAGTTTTATTTCTAAACTAAGTGAGCTTGTTCTCGAGTATGAGTTGGTGTTTCTTCGTGATCGATCGCCTGCGCGTGTTCTGTATCAAGTTCCTTGTTACGTAGATATTGAGAACTTATAATGATAATTCTTGTTAATATCACGAGCTTAGAAATCAAAGTGGAGACCCAAGCAATTAGTCAAATTTATTTTCAAGTATTGAATGTTCGTGAGCTTGTTTGGGTGTTTGCCAAGTCTTGGTGCGTTTTTAATTCTGCGGTCCCTGCTAGACCCATTTGACTGAACCCCTATAGAGAAAGACTCTACACTGCACATACACTTTTCATCTTACGCTCCCGTGTGATCGACGCGGCTGAAGACAAGTTTGTGATAAAAATTTATTGTGAATGGCAAATTCATGCTGACCGGTAATAGACATACTGTCTGTGGTTCGGTTCTTAAAAAGAACTAAAAATAATATATACAGAAATAAACCAAAGAGAAAATAAAAATAAAAAGACCTTATATTGAGTTGGCGATTTAAAAGAGTGGTCATGAGTTTATTCAGACCTGATCTTCTCATAGGCTTAACCCTTGCCTGAACGGCGACTGCTTTCATTAACTTACGAAACTCACTAACTAATATATTTTGACATTAATAAGTTTTACTTTGTGACCTAAACCAATAAACGATTTTTGACTTTGACTTTATGTTTGGACTTTTATAAATAAACCGTCTCACATTTATTAAAATATTTTAATGTGCCGGACACAGTATTGTTACTTTTTAAATAAAACAGATTCAGGCAAATTCTAAATAAAACCAGAGCTATAAGCTTAGTAGTTGTTACAGACTAAAGCAGACTAAGTAGTAAAATAAAGACCAGTTCTCTTTTAGTATCTAGCGTACTTTAAGTAATAGCACATTCCATACTAAGCGTATCTACGTTACTCATACGGGTGATTTTACAACGCTTACGCTGTAAAGGTAACTTTTCCAGTTAAAATATAATTTTAACTAACGACCTTAGGTATTAGCGTCCACTGCTTTTAATTTCACAGTTTTATACACCGCTGCTCAAAGTTGTTTTTAAACTGCCTCGGTGGCGCAGGGATACTAAAAGAGAGGAATGTGAATAAGGTCTCGGGGTCTTTGACGGGTGAAGAATAATGTTATTGGCGTTTTGGCCAAGATATACGAATGCATGGATGGCATTGTAGTTTAAGTGGCCGTCTCACCACTGCCATTATGCCGAGTGTTATCGGTTTGAGCTTTCACACGGGCGAAAAATTTGTGAGATCCGTAAATAGTTGTTTCGGGTCTAGGTATTTTTGGGTTTGTTCCGCATTCGTCCCTGATGTTTCGGCACAAGCGTAGAAATACGCATTCGTCCCAAAAAATGTTCCTTATATGCCCCTAAATTTAAATAAATATTAATTTCTTAATGTTTCGTCCTCTTTCGTCCCAGATAATGTTCCTTTTTTGTCCCTCTTTTTTGTATGGAGCTTTTGTTGTATCGTTAACCGAAAAATATTTTGAAATACATCGTTCATCTCTCAGTAAAACATTAGGCCATGACATCACGAACCTGACAACAAAAGATTTAAAATATTTAAAACCATGTTTTCTTTGTTATCCATATGTACAAAAATGTAGGGCGAAAAAGGAATAATTGAAAAAAGGGAATGAGGAACATTCTGGAATGTGGGACGCAATGTAGGGGCAAATGCAGAACAAACCGTTTTTTGTTTGAATGTTGCTAAAGATTCCCGTGGCACAGAAAGTATTTTTAGTGCGGGAGTTGTTTTTTAAAAAGAGCATAATCTCAATAGCAATTCCCGGTCTGAAACTAACCCAAAAACCGTAATTAAGCTTTAAATTAAAATATAATACACTTCCACCTACCACTTAGGATAAAGGTATCAAACAAAGTATGTATACGAATATATATACTAAAAACACGAAATGTCATTACAAAAATTTCGTACGTATCGGCGCTTTGATAAAAAATCTTTGAGGAACACAGACTTATAACCCCGGGGGGTGCAGATACGACAAAGTTATTAAAAATGAGCGCCGGTTGTTTAATTAAAATGGGTTATATTGTTTGTTACAAGCCTCCAATGCAGTAAATGATCATAAAAACCACAATATCGTGTCTAGGACTTTGCAAAATATTAACTTGGGATAATTTGTAAAGCAAGTATAAGGATTATGCTTAATACCAGATTAAGATTCACAATTCGCCTAGGTCAGGGAGTAATGAGTATTTCGGATTAAGCATCGCAACTACAATAGATTCATCAATGGATAACCATTTGGAATATTGCCACTTAAAATTGTCAGCCTTGGATGTTATGATTTAGCAGGTTTTTTATAATTATTTGATAATTTTATTACATATGAACTAGTAATTTAATTTTTCAAATATCATGCGGCTATGACGATTAAAAGACCACTAACTACCAAGCGAGCCAAAGCGAAGATTTATAACCAGAATGTGGTGAGATTGAAAGAAGTAAGAGATATATGATAGGAATTATAGCAAGCTGGAATTTGTTTTGCAGTTTACTCCTCCACTGTCGTCGGTCCACATAATTATATATTTACTTCAACCCAAATATAAATGGAGATGATATAAAAACTAAAAAAAATCGTAACCAGTAACAAAATGGTATCATTGTGCTGAGTTTACGCTACAGTTATGTTTATTATATTTCAAAATGTAGTGACAAGTGGTGATAGCATAGTGGAAGACCGTAGGACTGTCCAGAAGAGGTATGCAGTAAGATCACGAAGCACGCACCTCTTATTATTTAAAGTTATGTGCGTATCGTTGATTATTTTTTATTATATTTAATTAGGCTCATTATCACTCGTTTGAACCGTGAAGGTTAAAATAAGTAGTAAGGTGAAGGTTTATGAATGGTGTATCATTTAGAAATAAAATACGTCAGTCCGTTTTATCCTTACTACGTCCGAAAAATTATAAGTAAGAAAATTTCAGCATTTTGACATCCTGCAAATTGTATCCACTTATATGACTGCAGTAGATTCTGTATCAATTTAACATGTAGTTTTTGCTTTTTATAAATTGAATTAATGACAACGATATTCGATTACCCTTTTTAAACATAAAATATGTGAATTAAAATTCAAAACGAGCTTCACGTATTAAAATATTTTATTTTTGAACTTATAACATTGAATCGAAACAGATTTAAATGCATTATTTAATGATTACATAATTGCAAAGTAGCACTTTAATAAACAAAAAGATGCGGCGTAAGATAAATTAATAAAAGAGCAAAATATTAATCATGATCAAAGATCGGAATATACAGAATAACGCATAAAATGAATAATACCAGCTATATAATGCTAGCTACTAGCTAGTAAGAATAATCGCACGTGGTAATTATTTCCAAATGAGTTTCTTGAGCATCATGCAGCGGAAGGACCAAAAGTCTGACTGATGGTCTAACTGCACATCGTCTTCTCAAGGAAACCCTACTTTGCAGCAACAAAACATAGGGTTGTTTGCAACTTGCCGATGAGAAAAAGAGTCTTTAGCATCAAGCAGCAGAAGGGACAAAGGTTTGACTGATGGTCCAACTGCACATCATCAACAACATAGGGTTGGTTGCGACTTGCTAATGGTATCGGGCTAGACAAATTATTTAGTTGGTTAAAGTGGAAAAATGTTGTGCCTTTTATTTTAATTCTCCATTACTATTAACCTAAAATAATTCAGATTATTTGATATCCAGCAAGAGTTAGGAAACCCATTTCATTACATATATTTTTCCCTTTACATAAACTAAATTTAAGTTACTTTTTCAAAGTTATGATTCTTGTCCAGTAACTTAGTAAACTAGAAACAGAATATAAATTACGTAATGATGAATAATTAATCAAGTTTTCAAACTTGGGACATTTTAATATTGAGTTTAGAATACCCTTAAAACATAACTGTTATTTCTATGTTTTTGTCTTTTATTCCTTGTCCTTACTTTTGTTTTATATTTATTTTATTTTCAAGTTCAGGATACTTACAGCTAGTTAAACAAAATAATGATTATTTATTTATTATTGAAATTAAATACTTTATACGGATTTTGTCGCGTTGTTTATTTTACTATAAAACATTTTTATTACATAATTTTGAAAACTATAGCACTACTATTATTGAACTTTACTACTTCTTCTTCATCTTAGTGTTTGTCCCGGTTGCATCCGCGGCGTTGGCGTTGGCACCCAGGGTCCACTTTCCCGCTAAGTCTCCTCCATTTCGCACGATCTTTAGCATCCTGTGGAGTGAGGTTGTTGGCACGCATGTCATCTCTTACGACGTCAAACCAGCATTTCTTGGGTCTGCCCCGTTTACTCGGGCCAGGCGGAGGTGGCATAGCAAGACATTTGTTCCCCACGTAATATGCTGGTTTTCGTAAAACGTGGCTATACCAGCGTAGGTGACTCTCTTGCAGCTTATCTGCTATGTCACGGACATGAAGACTGCCACGGATGCGAGAGTTTTTTATACGGTCCTTCCGCGTTACTCCACACATCCAGCGCAACATATTCATATTGAACTTTACTAATAATTAAACTATTTAATTTAATTAAACCTATTTATATTTAAATTGATACTTTGCCTCGACGTTGTGTTCACGGGGAGATTAAGATGGTAGCTGTCCCAATGTTCTGAAGTGTACCTAGTTATTTCAAAGTACCCGAACATAATTTAATCTTTGGTGTTTCTATTTACGCAGAATAAGCTCAAAGTATCATGAAATCTAGCTGTATTTTGCTTCTTCTTGGGTTTGACTATTTGAATTACTGGATCCCACGCTGGTGGTACATTCCAACCATCTTCTCTATTGAAATTAGGATGTTATTTAATTTCAATACCCTCGCGAAGCATCCTTGGTAGGAATCGGTGTTCTTTTGTGAGTATCTGTGGTTTGTCAAATCGTAGGTAGTGGTTGGTCCCCTGTTGCACGTGTTCACATACAGCAGACTTCAACAAGCGTTGTTGTTTAACATCAGCTATATGTTCTATATAAACAATATTATATTTATTTATTACATTATACATTTTGTAATAGAGTAGTTCGCTGAGTTCACTCACAATGTTTTATTATTTAGGTCAAATAGTAACATTTACAAAATATGAAGAATTTTTTAATGTAGTTAGAAATAGTTATGACACAAACGTTTTAAATTTGGTAGTAGGGTTAGTTGTCAAATAACAGAAAAAGGACATCCGATATAAACTATTACGTAACCGCTATTTAAATGCATCTGTTGGAGGGAGAAAGCAAGATAAACCCACTTCACCCGTTAAACATTTCTAATATCCAAATTTAAAATATTAATTACTCCTTTATTTTGCAACCAATTTTGATACAGTTTACACAAAAAGATTTCTTTTGATTGCTATCTGCTCTTGTGTATAAAATAATGTGCGAAATGAAACATAGGTAACTAGCAGTGGTTTTCGCACTGAGCTCGAGGCTTATATCGCGGCAACTATAAACTATTCGTTTAACTATAAATATACAAATATAGTTATGAGAAAAATATAAATATAAAAATTTTACCAATATGATATTTGTAATTCAACTTGTACTCTCAATCAAACAAAGTTTGATATCATAGGTCTAAAGTTATGATAGAAAACTTAGTTGAATTAATCCTAACTAATATTATAAATGCCAATGTGTGTTTGTTAAGATCACAGTTAAGATTCATCATTTCGATGGCCACGTCGAATAAACGGGTACGTATTGCAATATCTAAAATTAAAAGAACTAACGTAAAATAACCTACGTTCAAAATCCCTAATGTTTTTAAATACCTAAGACACTAACACCTACCTATGAATTACCTAAGTTTAAAACACTGATTGGACTACATATCTAATGTCTAAAATATCAACAGTTATTACACCTAAGTTTGATACACCAACATTTAAAATACCAAATGGTCATAATACCTAAAATGATGCATCACTTGCGAGCTATTTGTATCAAGTAGTAGATCAGGTTCCGCGAGCGTAAAAGAGGGTAGATTGTTTAAATTGATCGTTGTCTATGTTTAAATATTTTCTGTCAGTTCTTAGTCACCCACTAGATTGCAGAACGATTAGATATTGATTGATACGTGAAAAATTACGAAAAATTACTGAACACAGTATTAGTGTATTTAAAACTCAAAAACGTGGTTACAAAGTTGACGAGAATGGTTTTGCGTATGCAAAAAGTCGTGAATTATGTATTGGGAGTGTGAATTTAATCGAAATGATTTATACAAGTGCAAAGCGCGGTTAACGACCAATGTATTTTCTGAAGACGAATGTGTATCTGTGATATCATCAGCAGGGGAACATAATCACGAAGGCAATCCTGTAAGAGTGAGCGTGGTTAGAAATGTGCACGACTTAAAAATGAAAACAAAAGATCAGCCTATGGTGAAGACGTGTCAGATACTTCAAAATCATATCGCATCTACCAGTAGTGATGTTGCGACAAGTTTGCCATCTAAGGATTCGTTTCAACAAATGATTAATAGAGAAAGAAAGAAGGTGCTGAATGTACCAAAAGAGCCCACTAATTTTGATTTTGTTATTGACCACCAATCATTGTTGTTAAATGATGATAATTTTGTCATCAAAGAGAGAATATTTGCCCAAAATGAAAGAGTCATCATATTTAGTACAAAAGAATGTGTGACATATTTAAGGCAAGCAATTTATTGGTTAATGGATGGAACATTCAAGATCGTCCCAATAATATATCCAGCAACTATATACGATACATGGTTCAGTGCACAATATACCGATAAAACATTTCCTTTATTGTTTGTCCTATGTACGCACAAAGATAAGGCATCATATAACGTCATGTTTGATCTTATAATTGAATACTTTAAAGAAAGGGAATTGCATTGAGTCCATCATTTGTAATTACGAGAAAAACAAAAACTTTGAGGCAGTAACCTTGAAAGTTTTTTTTTTCTTCTGCGACAAATTTTATATCGGAAAATACAAAAAGAGGGATTATCTACTAAATACAACAGTGATAAACAATTTAATAAGGAATTCAAATGTTTGATGGCATTATGCTACGTTCATCTGGATAACGTATTGATGTACTTCAATAATTTATTGGAAACATTGTCTGATGACAGCCACAAAATTGCTAACTGGTTTGGAGAAAATTACATCCAGGCACCAAAGTATAATCTGAGCTTTTGGTGTCTTAATTAACTAGCTACGATTCCACGCACACAGAACAGTGCAGAATCATTTTACCACCAAATAAATCAATTTTGTTCTAAAAGACATGTCGGATTTTATCGTTTGGCATCTCAATTGATCAAGGAAACAAAGGTGAATTTAATTGAAATTCAAAAAATAATAAATGGTGAACCAGTACCTAAAAAACGGATGAAAAGGGGACATTACAAGTTAATATATAGCAAAATATTCCTGAATACAATAATGTCGATGTTTTGAGAGCTATTGCAGCAAATCTGTAATAAATAAAACGTGTTAAATTGTTATTTCTACTTGTGAACAGTAATATGTTTTGATTATTTTTGTAAAATTATTTGTTTTATTTTTGTTAACTTAATTAAGAAAATAAAAATATGATTAACATTGATTATGACTTAGTATAGGAATTATAATTATTTGATTACTTTTGTAGTAGGTATTATTATTTACAATTATTGTATTCATATAAGATTAAAAAATTTAAATTATTATTGTGTTTTTATTTGGATTTTGAACTTTACATAGGTACTTAGATTGGTATTTTTCCTTTTGGTCAATTAACGGTGAGTTAAACCAATTAAAGGATCTTTGTACATAGGAATTTAAAGTTTTAGTTTTATGAACTTCAGTAACATATTCATTTGACATTTTAAGCTTTCGGTATTTTGAATATAAGTAAAACAATCATTAGGTATTTAGATTTTAGGGATTTTGAACGTAGGTTATTTTGCGTTTGTTCTTTTAATTTTTGATATTGCAATACGTACCCGAATAAACGTGAAACGGCTCATACAGGAAAAAAAAATGTTATGAAGAAATAACAGCAATATCAGGAGCATACTTACTGTTTAGTTTATTTGTGTTATTATTTGATTCCGTTTATGTTTGATACTGTTATCTATTTTTATGTGGGGGTATGCTTTGACGCATACCTCTGCGAGGGGTGACGGAGAGGTTATGTCACGCTCACCGGGAGAAAGATACCCCGGTAATACCAACGAAACCTACCACGGTGTTCCTCGACATAACAATAGACGCGAGGACGCACGAATCGCTGCTGTGTGAAACGACAGGCCACTACATAAAAAGACTCCCTCTACTGTCCCCTTGTGGGGCGACAAAGACATGACATAGAGGCGCGCATGGGAATACGCATGCCACCTCTCGGACCTGGTGCTGATCGGGTGGCGCGCAGGCCCAAGAAGCCCACCGCCTCCAGGTCAAACCTCAGGATGGCTAGAGGTCATCTCGCGCCCTCCAACGCCTCCTTGATGTTAATTACTTCCTCTAAGAAGGAGGTAACGGTGTTCCACGATCTCTCACTTTACATCATAGACTGAACCACGGCCAGGAGCGAGAGAGCATCCAATCCGACTGCCGCGAGCAACTCACGGCGCTGAGATGCTCAGGCGGACCAATCCACCAAATTGTGCAGCGCCGCCGCCGTGTCCTCATCAACATCGTGGCAGTCGCCGCATAGATGACATCTAGGCGTCTCCTGCCGGCCTATGTGACCCAGAAACTGTCCAAACCAACCGTGGCCAGTCATTACCTGTCAGCCGGAACGTGAGGGCACCTTGTTGCCTCTCCAGCTACTCCTCAAAAAAGGGGGTTTTACCGCCACGATCGTGGCGTGTCCTGTACTGGGGTGCACAAGTCGTTCCTGCTATTCGTCCACCAGGACCTGGCGGACCTTGCACCATGCCGCCTCTATAGGGCTTCGATGCTGCTGATCGGCTGTCGAGCAAGAGACCTAAATACTTTAGGGTTGACTCAACGCCGATGCGGACGCTTCCTACTGTGATATGGGCCTCTGGAGGTGGCTGATTCTGAGACACACAACCTCAGACAGGGCCACTTCGAGGCCTCACCGCTGAATACTACCAACGACTTGTGCAATCCCAGAGGTTACCAGTATGGCCGCCGCCCGGTGCGTTTCACTCTCGCCATGACAAATATGTCGTCGGCGTATCAAATGACGCCGACGCCACGGAGGTGTGCACCTCACAGCACCCAGTCATAACCGATGTTCCACAGGAGCGGATCCAGAACCGATCCATGCGGAATACCGCACGACATCTCTCACCGACTCTAACCGTCATGATTCGGGTAGACTCTACCCTCTTGGACAAATATGCCTCGACAATGCGGCGGAGGTAGGTCGGCACTAGATGGAAAATGAGTGCCTCCCTTATACAACTCCAGGGTAAGGTGTTAAAGGCATTCGCGATGTCCAAAGACAACGCGACGATGACCTCGCCTCGGGTCACCGCATCCTCCGCCAGGCTCCTCACACGCAGAACAGCGTCGATAGTAGAGCGCTTGAAGGCGATTTTCAATGCCTCTTTGGCTACTCTGTAGGCCTTATATAGTTCTGTCTCCATGAAGACAATATCGGAATGGCGGCGACGCCTCCTACGAAGCTGGGTATACTGGCGTCGGGCTACCACGCAAAAATGGCGCAGCTGACCGATGTAATGACCACAAGTACACCCGGCACCTAGCTGGGAAATTATGTTTACGTACTTTTTAAGAGAATTAATAATTCGAGTTTTATTTTTGGAAGAGGTAGGTGTAAATCTATCATTATGTTAGAAAGTTCAATTACTTATCTATAAATAAATGAATATTAGGTTCTAGCAAACTTTTAATTCAATCCTTGATATCTCATTCTAATAACATAAATAGTCAATTTTGTAGAAGTGTATTACATATCATAAAAAATAATTATTTGACACTAATAAAAATTGTAATCTATTTTTGCATGTATTAAGTGTTATTCTTTATTACGAGAATAAACGTGTTACGCGATCGTGAAAGTTTATAATTTCCTTTAACAATAGCCTAACACTGTCTTATTTTCATGGAAGATTTACATTTCAACATGAATATAAACATTAGATCTCAAACAATTTAAGCAATAATGTAAGAACACAAGAATAAAAAAATAAAATGGTTTTTAATGATTTGTCTGAAAACTACAAACATCTTAGTACAAATTATTTTACAAGTCAGAAGTTAATTTTAATCTTTAATTTCTCTTTATATATTTAACTTTTTACAAAAAAATTTTTTTTACTTTGTAGAGTACATTGACGCCTACCCCTCCGCGGGGGTGGGCGGAGGGGTTATGTCGTACTCGCCGGGGTAAATGAAAAAGATGGAATAAGAATAATGTACCTCCCGGAATTCGTCGTCGGACGTTCGAGCGTCGGACTCAGGCGCGGCTAGTGCGAACCAGTCGGTCGCGCGAGGCACGGAGTTGTCTTTAGCGAAATGGCAGTGTGGTTTCACTGCTGCAACGCATCTCGGGCGCTTGCCTGCTCAGCAAGTAAGTGTCATAGCTGGAGTGACTCGGCCACACCCGGTTTGTAGGCCTATTTGGGTAGGCGTATGGATGTACATACGTCGGGAAGTGAGCGTGCCTTACACAGCTCCGGTACCATACTGGAGATATGAGAGGCGGCTTCTCCAGCGGCTTCAGCGAGGTTTTCGTTAGCAACTCCCATAGTTGCGGGTGGTGAGCGGCTTAATTGCTGCGGTACCTATCTGGAGAATAGATAGTGTCACTTGGGCACGAGGTAGCTCGCTTATGAGAACCGGATCTCTGAGGTTAGGGTAGAGAAGTCGAAATTTGGGGACAAGACCTGTCTATAAATGGTCCCGGAAGGTGCTCTCGGGCACTGGAAGGTACAGCGGCTCCCCTAATATAACCTTAGTGGTTGATGTAGGGGAACGCTATTTCATAAACTGGACTAGTCGTAGACAGAGGAGATAAACCACTATCGACGGGGCCGCGCGAATCACTTTTGCATGCGGTCGCGACCCCGCCGAGGTTTCGGCCTGCCGTATGAAACGGCAGGCTACTACCCGATATGACCTACCCTATGGTCACTTCTCAATAAAACCCTACTGTCCCACCCCTAGAGGGGAGATGGACTAGAAACAGAGGCGCGCGTGGGAACACGCACGCCGCTTTTCGGACCTGGTGGTGACGGGCAGGCCCATGAAGCCCACCACACCCAGGTTAAATCACAGGGTGGCTGGAGGTCGTCTCGCGCCCTCCGGCGCCCGGCTCTGCGGTTAGGGAGAGGGTTTAAGCGTTCCCTGACGGCGTTCCACGACCTCTCACTCCGGACCATAGACTGAACTACAGCCGGGAGCGAGAGGGCAACCAATCCGACTGCCGCGATCAATTCACGGCACTGCGATGCCCAGGTGGGGCAAACCGCCAAAGTGTGCAGCGCCGTGTCCTCAACAAACTTTTTTCAACCATAATCGCTTAAATTAAATACCAACGTTTTTATTTTTTCCTGTAAAATTAACTTTTTCACTTACACGTTTATTCGATGGGGCCATTGATTTATTTAGATCATAAAATTTCGCATTCACGTTATCAGGGATACAGAAAAGGACATAGGTTAAATTTTATCCTAGAAAAATACACTCAAGAGATAAAACATTACAAACATATTCTACACAAAAGCGAGCAAAGCCACGGAGAAAACTAGTTGCTATTATAAAAACTTTTTTGGAACTTTGACGCACACTGCATGCCAGTTTTACCAAAATGTTCTCGAAGATGTGTTTTGTCTACGAACTTTGATCAACTTTTGATACAATATTGTTGACTGTAATAATGTCTAAATAATTTTATAATATAAGATAGTATGTGCCAATGTGTGTTTAATCAACATAATCTCTATCAATGAGTAGATTTGTGTTCAAATTACTTTTAATACAAATTTCTCATTCTCTATTGACATTTAGTAGATAAAGATTTAGGAATGTTTTATAGCCGTGTACATTTTAGGACTCAATTGAAATAAACAATCGATAATCAAATATTGTAAATCCGAAAGCGAGTTTGGTTGTTCATTATGCTCTTACGCCTGAACTACTCGAATTGATCATCATGAACATGAAATTACGCATAGACGTTGTCAGGGGTACAAAACAGGGCAAAGAAATATTGTTCCTGATAGGGATAGGTCGTGTGAATTCAGGTCGACATTGATCTGCACAACTGGGCGAGAAATCAACTGTCAACCTGTGCCTGTCTTATGTAAATTTTATGTATGATCTTGTCTTTGTTAACCAACAAACATGGTGTACTGAATGTACCGAATCGGTTCCCTCATTTTTGTCTTATCATGACATAGTCAATATATTTAGTTTGAATAAAGCCCAAAGTTTATTGTCTAACAAACCTTATTACTTTCCCCAGGCCAAGGAAATATAACGCTTAAGTATGTCAAAAATCCCTGACCTAATAAACATATTTAAATTTAAAATAAGGTGAAATATTATCACCATCGTTGCTTGTACATAATACCATGAAATAACAAGATTCTGATTTCGATTTCTGTTTGAAAAGCTTTGATATTTTCTCGTGATTGGTGAATAACTTGAGAGTCAATTGTTGATATTGCATAAGAAATCTCACAGCTTCGCTCGCGACATTAAGCATAATAATCAAGTATTATGCAAATCCTGCTCGCCAAAGAACTGTGGATTATTCTGCGTAGAAAAGTTTAGAAGTTGAAATTACGAGCACGTTTATAGTATCTATTTATACAGACGCTGACATAAGGCTAAGTGGATACTAACTAATGCTCCATGCTTCTTCTTCTTTTCTTTAACTAATGTTTCTTTTTTCTTCAACTAATGCTTCTTCTTTGTTTTAAAATCCAGTCATAGTCCTAAAACATTTAAGTCTGTTGCTCCTTTCTGTATTTCTTTTGGGTTACACTATCCCCGGTTTTTGTTTTAGTGCATACATGCATGGTTTTTTTACATACATACATAAATTCACGCCTGTTTCCCAGAGGGTAAGGCAGAGACTACGGATTTCCATTTGCTACGATCCTGACACACTTCTCTGGCTTCATTCACTTTCATAACATTCCTCATACACGCTCGCCGGTTTAAAGTGCTCTTAACCTGGCCTTTATTCAGAAAGTCTTCAATCTGATCAAGAAACGTTCGCCTAGGTCTTCCCCTTGCGACTGTTTCATTCACACTAGCCTTATAAACTTTCTTAGTCAGTCTGTTTTCGTCCATTCTTTCTACATCAGTCTTTGTACATCCTTTATTTAAAATATTTAAAGTGTAATAAACGATTGATTTAGTGCCTGTAACCAAATAGGTTTACTATTCCAGTCGACTATTGCCCCAAGCCTGGTAGTCCCGTCGCTCGAAAAGCTAGTCCTTTTTAATCGGCCTGATGTGCAAGGTACCTTCTTAGTCTGTCTACACCATTCAACTTTCAATATATCGACCACTATTTACCAATGAAAAAATTATGTACCGTGTGGTCAGCATCTAGTTTAATTGCTCTTCAAGTTAATTCCTATATATTGTGTCTACAACAAGAGATTGCATTGATTGATCTTGGGGATGTTGCATCCATAAAGACATAGATGAAGATGAGCTATCGTTTATTAATTAGTATTCGATGTAACAAATCATACCACTTTTCGTGCCTATTAATCCCAGAAACTACAACAGATTCCGGTGCGTACTTAAAGTGGAAATGCCCAGGATGCTTGAATCTTGTTCCTAAATCTTTAAACAAAGATTATACTCCGAAACGCATCGTCTCCACCACTAGAGGAAGTAAGAGACCGGCTTTGAATTCACCGCCTGAAGTAGCTACTGTAACGGCTGTATGTGCGTACTATTGTTCAGGAGGTAATCGAAAAGGAGTTTGCTACGATGATGCAGCAGCTAAACACCACCATTGTCAAAGTTGTTAAAAGGGAGTTAGAACCACTTAAAAACGAAGTCACAGATTTGAAAGCATCATTGACATTTTATTATCAGGAGTTTGATGAACTTCGCTCAACAAGTGGAGGTAAAACGATCTATGAAAGATTTAATAACAGAAAATAAACAAATGAAAAGCACTATCATTGACTTAGACCAGCGAGTGAATTATTAGTGTAAACAAATGTTGGTGAACCAAATAAATAAAATAAAATAAAAAATAAACATCGTTTACAACACCATCATTTTATTGTTTTTAATTCTGTACAGAAAATGTTGTGCACATCTATTGGATATACATATAAGTTTTATTTTCAGCTTCTAATATTAACCGATTCTGTATATGTACATAGTGTATGTACCTTAAAATAAATAAATAAATAACATCGCGGTCCCGTACCTTACCTTAATTACCTTTTTTTTTTTTACTTGCGGGAATGCAATGACGCGTATCCCTCCGCAGGGGCGGGCGGAGGGATTATGTCGGTCTCGCTGGGGTAAACGAAAGATAGAAAAGAAATGATGTACCTCCCGGAATACCGACTAAACCTACCACGGTGTTCCTCAACAAAACCACTATCGGCGGGGCCGCGCGAATCGCTTTCACATGCGGTCGCGACCCCGCTGATGTTACGGCCCACCGTATGAAACGGCAGGCCACTACACAAAGAGACCTACCCAAAAGAGGCACTTCTCACATTATAGAACCCTACTGTCTCCCCCCTAGAGGGGAGACGGACTCGAAACAGAGGCGCGCGTAGGAACACGCACGCCGCCTCTCGGACCTGGTGCTGGACGAATGGCGGGCAGGCCCACAAAGCCCACCACCCCCAGGTCAAACCTTAGTGTGGCTGAAGGTCATCTCGTGCCCTCCGGCGCCCGGCTCTGCGGTTGGCGAGAGAGTTTAAACGCTCCCTCTCCCGCTCCGCCGCCTTCTTGATGGAAATCACTTCCTCGCAGAAGGAGGCGATGGCCTTCCATGACCTCTCACTCCGGACCATAGACTGAACTACAGCTGGGAGCGAGAGGGCAACTGATCCGACTGCCGCGATCAATTCACGGCGCTGCGATGCCCAGGCGGGGCAAACCGCCAAAGTGTGCAGCGCCGTGTCCTCAACAACGTCGCGGTAGTCGCCGCAGTGGTGACAACCGGGCGACTCTTGCCGGCGTATACGATACAGGAACTGGCCAAAACAACCGTGGCCAGTCATTACCTGTGTCAGCCGGCAGGTGAGGGCGCCATGCTGCCTCTCCAGCCACTCCTCAAACACAGGACTTACCGCCACGATAGTGGCGTGCCCGGCACTGGGGTGCACAAGTCGCACCTTCCAATTCGCCACTAGGACCTGGCGGAGCTCGGACCTTGCCGCCTTGATAGCGGGAAGATCCGGTCCTTCACCCCGAGCTAGCGCCTCCTGGCGGCAGCGATAGAGCGACGACAGGAGCGCCGCTTCCAGGTCCCATGGCATCGATCCGGCGAGGAGGCTCGCAGCCTCGAACGAGATCGTGCGGTAACCTCTTATAAACCTGACGGCCATGGCGCGCTGTGGCGCACGAAGTTCCGAAATGTTTCGGGCCGTCAGGCTGTCCGCCCAAACTGGGGCCCCATACAGGGCCATGGACCGCACGACCCCCTCGTGGAGCCTCCGGCAGGAGGTGTTTGGCCCCCCAAGGTTGGGCAGCAGGCGCGAGAGCGCGCCTGCAGCGCCCCGAAGAATGGGGGCCAAACGACGAAAATGGGCTATAAAGTCCCATCGGCTGTCGAGCAAGAGACCTAAATACTTTAGGGTTGACTCGACGCCGATGCGGACCCCTCCTACCATAATATGGACCCCTGGAGGTGGCCGTTTCCGAGGGCCGTGGAAACAAACGGCTCCGGACTTGGACAGGGCCACCTCGGGGCCCAACCGCCGGATACGACCAACGACTTGTGCGACCCCAGCGGTCGCCAGTATGGCTGCCGCCCGGTGCGACTTACCCCTCGCTGTGTCAAGTGTGTCGTCGGCGTAACAAATGACGCCGACGCCACGGAGGAGCGCACCTCGCAGCACCCAGTCGTAACCGATGTTCCACAGGAGCGGACCCAGAACCGATCCCTGTGGAACACCGCACGACATCTCTCGCCGACTCCAACCGTCGTGTTCCGGGTAGACGACTACCTTCTCCGATAAATATGCCCCGATTATGCGGCGGAGGTAGGTCGGCACTCGATGAAAGATGAGTGCCTCACTAATACAACTCCAGGGCAAGGTATTGAAGGCATTCGCGATGTCCAAAGACACCACGAAGACGACCTCGCCCCGGGACACCGCATCCTCCACCAGGCTCCTCACACGCATGACTGCGTCTATAGTTGAGCGCACGCGGCGGAAACTCTCCGCCAGATCCGGACCCATAGAAGACAGATGTTGGACGAGGCGCTCCGCGATGATAAACTCAAACAGTTTAGCTACCTCGTCCAGCAACACGATGGGCCGGTAGGCGGACGGAGAGTCCGCCGGGCGCCCTTCCTTCCTAATCAGGACCAGTTTCCCCACCTTCCACTGGCGCGGAAACTGGCCCTGTACCTTAGTTACCTTAACGAAAGCTACAAAGGACACCAACCTTGTCATATAAGGAGGTAACGCGGCTATTATTTAATATCCTGGCGTGCTTTTTTATATCTTGTTTGATGTTAATAATTATTTTAACTGTTGAATTTTATTTGTACCTTTGTTTTGTTTATATCAATCATGATAGATTTTTATTTTATATAATTGTTCCATAACCGTTGAATTTTACCTACATTACAATTTTGTATTCGGTTCAAAACCACTCTATATAAAATTGCCTTTAGATGAATCGGCTTTATCCAACAATTTCCCGCAGGACAGGCTTAGCCTAGTGCGGAAAATTTAAATTATTCAGAATAATTTTGAACATCAAAATCAAATTATTGATTTTGGACCCTGTTCTGTATTGTAATTTTCATGGTAATAAAATATATTTATTATTATTTAAGCATTTATACCCTTCATAACGTTTAAAATCAAAAGTACATTGATTCATACTAAGATACCTACTATGTCTAATATAAATAAATTTATTAATACTAACTAATACAAATCTGCATTCGTACTTATTTGAAAATACTTAAAGCTTCAAAGGAATAGCGTATCATTCTGCATTATTACATTTCAACCGAATTTCTAATCTTAAACCCACCTACTAAAGTCCAATTTTGTTTGGAGAATCATTGAAGACCAGCTTAAAACTTATCCAAAATATTCAATTTGCGTAAATGAGAAAAAGTTATGTACCTAATATTTTAACCTTTGGAATACAAGCTTTGGTTTGAAATAAAACGTGGTGTACTAACTTTTAAAATTAAACCGCAGGTGTTTCAATATTGCCTATGCTTTGAACTAAGTTCTTTTTATCTTTATAAAGACAACTCCTTACTAGGAGTAATGACTTTATCGTGGGGGACTTTACAAACATTTAGACAACGGATACAAAGAATACCCAGAATCGAAAGAACAATTTTTGTCTCCTGTGGAGATCGAACTCACAACACTCGATGCGTCGGTAGCGGCGACGCGACCATTAGTATTACGAGTATATGTAGTAATTTTATTTTATTAGATAAAACTGAGAACTAAATTCTGCGCATGGCGGTAGAGCTAGACTAACTAACTAGAACCGAATGTAATATTCGTGCTGAGTGACGGATGCCGCCGAGTGCAGGTAACACCATCATCTCGAAAATATCGACGTCTTATTTCTAACGTCATCGTCGTCGTCTTGTCACTAACACGCTTCGATCGTACAGAAAATAACGGCGGGACGTCACTAATTGGCAGCGTGTTCCGTGCTCTATGGGTGACTAGATTTGCCGTTGGATACTAAATTTTAGAAACCTGATTACCTCGTTAAATTCTTGGAATTCACTGGAGTACGAAGCTATGCGTTAAACTGGATACAAGCCAGCTTCCGTCACATTAATGGAATTGACTGCACGAATTATCCAGCGAGCTAGCTAATCCGTGCAGTAAATAGACTGTATGGTTTCCAAACTGGATTCAATCACAAAATCAAAATTGAACAAATCTTTCGCTGAACCATCCACTACTTTCGCTGTCCTATTTTGTACTAATGTTATAAAGAGGAAAGATTTGTATTTTTGTCTGTAATGTTAATAACACAGGTTAATAATTTAAAAACTATGTCGCCATTAGGAGGCTACTTTACCTAGTGTTAGATTTTGCCCGCGGCTTCACTCGCATTAACGTTAGTTTATATTAGTAACAGTACTATTTTCTGGATGAAAGTTTCGTGTTTGTTCTTTTCTGTTCCAACAAAAAAGGGTATGCGAAATTTCATGATCATCGGTCGAGTAGTTAAAGCGTGAAAGCGTAACAAACAAATTAATAAACAAACAAACTTACATTCGCATTTATAATATTAAGTTAGGTTTAAAATAATCGGGAAAAAAAACAGCTGTTCCATACATTTTGTCGAGGTCAAAGTCCAATTTTATATGGAACAGCTGTTTTTCTTGCCGCGATTTTGGCAAAGTCCCAGAAAAAAAGTTGTTCATAATAACAAGTATAATCACCCCCTGAGAGGTTTTCACTATACTAAGTAACACCCAGATTAACATCACGATACAACCAACGAGAGTGGAGCAATAATTATAAACGTGGGTAACGGCTAGTTCTCATCTATAGGCATGAAATTAGATGGAATTTTGTATTTTAGAATACGAGTTTTAATTACTAGCTCACGCTACCCGCCTTCCAGGAATTACCCAGTATGAAATTGTTCTATTTTGTACTAGCTGTTACCCGCGACTTTACCTGCGTATTTTTCGTGGATACCTTAATTTTTTTAATAAAGGTTGCCTAAATTACTCCGTGTAACATCAGCTATCTGCCTATGAAAGTCCCGTCAAAATCGGTCTAGTCGTTTCTGAGATTAGCTGGAAAGAACAGACAGAAAGACAAAATTAAAAAAAAAGATTTTAATGATATACATAAGTACCATATATACTTATATAATTATGCATTTAGTAAAAAGCTGTTATTTTGATATTCCAAACAGACACTTAAATTTTATTTATTTGTATAGATTTAAAGTACTATCAAAATCCGGTTCAATATTTACTTTTAAAGTACTTTCACGTGTTACTTAATAGACGTAGAAATTTATCAACACTGACACTCTATTTCATCCCCTTAATGGTGGATCCGGTATAAACGGTAACACATATTTTGTTATTATATTAATTCTGCGAAGGTTCCAGTTAACATGAATTATTAATAAATTCAGAAATGTTATTTGTGATCTACGTGAATAAATTATTTTAAACTTTAACTTTGAAACATTAATTACATACGAAACGTATGAAAATGTTGCTGACTATTTTCATTCAAAGCGAAAATTTGTTTAGTAGAGACCTATTATTATCAATAGCTGTCAGCTTAGTACACATGACTGCTGTAAGGACTATGATACTTCTCTGCGGAAAAATTTTCATCCAAAAAATTTACTTATATCATGGGCATATCTACAACACCTAACTGTGAAGTATGCGGAATATTAGACGATGTACAGTCACCTGTAATATTATATGGATACCTTGAGGTTCGAAATACTGTGAGATAAAATAAGATAATTTATTTGTGTAAACATGTGTAGGTATCTGTGTTAATGCGTTAAGGTTGAATTTTGTTTGTTGGTTCGAAATAAAACGAGACGTATGGTTTCTGTGACAATCTATTGGACACTGAATGAAAGTTAACAAGTATGGTTAATCGAATGAGTACAAATACTAATAGTTATAAATACTTATAGATACAATGGCTGCTGTACATTATTTTAAACGAACATACCGCCCACCAAAAGGGCTTTCAGGCCTTTTCGATATAATAATTACTCAAACAATAAGTATTACAATTTAAAAGGTAGGAATTACATATTATATTTTTGAGATATAAATCTAAGTGTTGATTAAGTATGTAACTTAACTATGATAATAAACATTTAACAAGTATCTAAACACACAAAAAAAATTACTACCAATTTCTAATCATTAGTACAGATCGGTAATGGACATAAATTCGAGATGGATCGCCGAGTTAATTTACCATTGTAACGTATGGTATAAACTCGTGTAATTTTGTCAAGTCCGGGGTGTTTTTCTACTATACGTGCCAAAGGCCACTTGCTCGGGGGCATGTTCTCATTCTTGAGCAACACAATGTCGCCAACTTCGAACTCTGGTCTTCGTTTCAACCATTTCGGTCGTTGGTTCAACCGTGACAAATATTCAGTTTGCCAGCGCTTCCAGAATCCTTGTACCGTTCTTTGCGTATATTGCCATCTTGATAATGTGTTGACATTATGAGTGGTGTAGTCTCGGTCAGGTACAGTAATTAGTGGTTCGCCAATGAGGAAATGTCCAGGTGTGAGAACTTGGATGTCATCAAGTAAATCAACATCGGTATTTATAGGTATTAAAGGGCGAGAATTAAGACAAGCCTCGATCTGCGTAAGCACTGTGTTTAATTCTTCAAATGTTAGGTTTGTTGTCAATATCTTTCTCAAATGCTGCTTAACAGATTTTACGCCGGCTTCCCATAAACCACCGTAGTTAGGACTATAAGCTGGTGAGTAGTGCCATTGTGTTCCATCATTTGCCAGGTGATCAACTATGCAGCCGGGATATTCAAATCCTGCTTCTTTCCACATCGCAAACAATTCTTTATTAGCGGCTACGAAGTTGGTACCATTATCGCTCCAGATCTCTGTACACCTTCCTCTTCTAGCCACGAAACGCTTGAAAGCTGCGACGAATGCGTCGGACGTCAGTTCGCTCACCAGTTCCAAATGTATGGCCTTGACAGCCATGCAAATGAATATACAGATGTATGCCTTATTTGTTTTTGCACCTCTTCCCTTGGAGTTTAATACGTGTATGGGGCCTGCAAAATCCACTCCACTACGAGCGAAAGGACGGGAGGGCGTCACTCGAGATGCAGGTAGGTCCCCCATCAGCTGTTGTCTGCCGATGGCTCGCTGTCGTGCACAAGTGAGACATTTATGTATGTATTTTTTCACCATACTTTTACAGCCAACGATCCAGTATCTCGTCATCAGGTAAGTGACCATCAGTTGTATTCCACCATGCAGTGTTTTCAGATGGGCATCGGCCAACACCAGAGGTATCAAACTGTTTTTCTTGCCTAGAATTACAGGATGTTTCAGACTCTTGTCGGCGTTTGCGTTTCTTAGTCTGCCGCCCACCCTGAGGATGTCCTGGTTATCTAAATATGGGTTCAAGGTCTTCAAAATACTGGTTGTTTTAATATTCTTATTTTCTTTCAGTCTTTGTATTTCATCAGAAAATTCTTCTTCCTGTACGCGCTTAAAACAATATTCTAAGGCATGTTGCAATTCCAATGTACTAATTTTCTGCTCGGATCTCTTTGGCTCTTTCTTCATGTTTAAAAATCTCCGACAATGTACTATTACTCTCAATAGTGTATTAAGTGAGTCATAATCTTCAAAATTGAGACATTTTTCTTCACTTTCCATCACATTTAAGTAGGACTGTATGTTTTTCTTCCGTTCTAGTTCTGTTGACATTGATGGCTTCGTAAACTCAATTGTGTTGTTCATCAGCCAGACAGATCCAGCCCACCATAACTCTCTGTGTTGTAGTTCTGACAAAGGCGATCCTCTCGACGCAATGTCAGCCGGGTTGTGTGGTGATTGTATGTGATACCATTGGGTGTTGCTTATTAGTTCTAATATTTCTACCACCCGGTTTGCAACAAATGGTTTCCATCTGCTGGGCTCCCCGAACAGCCATGCCAAAACAATCGTGGAATCTGTCCATGCGAATACATTCTGTGGAGCAATTCGCATGGCTTGGCTAACTTTATATAGCAATTTTGCTAACAGTACGGCTCCCTGTAGTTCGAGCCTTGGGAGTGATACTGTCTTCACAGGAGCAACCCTTGTTCTTGATGCGACAAGATTTATCTTTGTGTCATTTTCTCTTGTTTGAACGCGACAGTAAACTACTGCTGCGTATGCCTTCTCTGACGCATCACAGAACCCATGCAACGTTATTTGATCTCTTTCAGTACTAAGTGTATTGAGCCAACGCTCGATTCTTATCTCATTGACCTTTTCTAAGTCCTTTCTTATGAATTGCCATTCTTCCTTCAGTTCATCGCTAATTTCTTGGTCCCAGCCAACTCCTTCTAACCACAATTTTTGTACTAACATCTTTGCCTTTACAATAACCGGTGCTATCCATCCGAGTGGATCAAATAACTTCTGTAAATCAGACAGTATAGTTCTCTTTGTTATGTTCAATGCTATAGGTTCTAAATTTAGTTGATATCGAAACTCGTCTTGACCAAGATTCCATGTCAAACCAAGAGCTTTGATGGTGCCGTCTAGTTTGATGTCCATATTAGCCTTTGTGGTGATCTTGTTGACGTCTATAGATTTCAAGAACTCTTTGTCGTTGGATGCCCATTTCTGAAGTTCAAAGCCTCCTCGTTTCAGAATAGTGATGATATCTTTGCTAAGACGGATTGCCTGCTCGGTTGTGTCACAGCCTGACGTGACGTCATCCACATATAGGTCTTCACGAATGATCTTAGCAGCTTCGGGATATTGTTTGCCTTCATCTTCTGCGAGTTTCATCAGCGTTTTTATGGCAAGGTAAGGCGCAGATGCTGTACCGAATGTAACTGTTTTGAGTCTGTAATCTTTGATATCAATGTCATGGTTGTTATATTTTGTGTTGCCAAGCCACAGCACTCTATGGTAATCTGTGTCTTTCTTATCTAGAAGTATCATTCTATACATTTTGACTACATCGCTGGCGAAGCACACCCTATGCATCCGCCATCTCATGATCACACTACGCATATCTTCCTGTAATACTGGGCCTACCATGAGCTCATCGTTCAAGGATGTGCCGTTGTCCCCTTTGCTTGAGGCATCAAACACGACTCTGATTTTCGTAGTTTCTTTATCTGTTCTAATTACGGCGTGATGTGGCAAGTAAACACAACGGTTGTTTATCTGTCGACCTCGATGGCGTAGTGGTTAGTGTAACCGACTGCCACGCCTGAGGTCGCGGGTTCGATTCCCGCACAAGTCAAACATTTGTGTGCATGAACATGGATGTTTGTCTTGGTCTGGGTGTTCCTATGTATAATATGTATGTATTTACAAAAAAAAAAGTATATATGTATGTATGTTTATCCATTGTCTAGTACCCATAGTACAAGCTCTGCTTAGTTTGGGCTAGATGGTGTTGTGTGTATGTGGTAGAATATTATTATTATTATTATTATTATCTCGTCCCGTGGAACTTCTTCCATATGCCCCATGGTCAAGTATTCGTTTAAAACTTTGTCGTACTCTTCTTTTAACTTAGGTGTTTTTTGAAGTCTTTTTTCTTGTTGTATCAAACGTCTTTTGGCAATGTCTCTCGTGTTCCCATCTGGTGCGCTAGGTTTAGTGGTACGGAATGGAAGTTTTACGACGTACTGTCCATTGCTGTTTCTTTTATATGTCTCTTCGTAAAAACTTTCGCATTGCTGTTCTTCTTTTGTGTATTTTCTTTTTGAATCTGGTTCTATCTCCCAAAGTGTTTTTAGTAAGTCTTCGCCTTCGAATTGGTGGTGCATGACAAGAAGAGATTCCGTTTGTTGTGTTTGGTCATCTATCTTTCCGAATAAAATCCAGCCAAGGTTTGTTTTATGGGCACAGGGGGACCCTGGTGGACCTTTGATGAGATGGTTCTGTACAATTTGCGAGTACACATCGACACCCAGAAGTAAATCAATGGACCCTGGCTGACAGTAGTTAGGATCAGCTAGGACTAGTCCCTCTAGGTGAGGCCAGTTGGTTGTGATGATTGTGCGGGCTGGTATTTTAGTAGTCAGTGGCTTCGACATAACGTATGTTTTGATTTCCATGGTAAAATCTTCACATCTTGATTCTATCTTAATCTGAACTACTTGTTTGATAGCTTCTCTTGTGGATCCCACACCGACGACTGTTCCTCTTACAGGATACCTCTTGGCCGTGAGTTGTTGTACAGCTCGTTCGCTTATGAAGCTCGCTTGCGAGCCTTGGTCGATTAAAGCTCGTAACATCGTTGTATAGTTATCTTCGCTTCTCACTTGCACGATTGCCGTTGCTAATAATGCTGTGCTTTGTTTGGTTGACACGTGTGACGTCACCATTGTGATATCTTCTTCTTTCTCAGGCTTCTCCACATTTGCATATAGTGTCACTTCAGGTTGTCTCGTTTGTCTGTTCTCAATGTTGCTCGATTTGTCACATTTTGATGTGTCTTTGTTTTCATGAAGAAGTGAATGATGACGTTTCTTGCATATTCTACAGCTTGTTAGCACGCGACAATACCTTACAGAGTGCCCTGATGCAAGGCAGTTGAAGCATAGATTATTTGACTTTATAAACTCACTTCTTTGTACAGGTGATTCTTTGCCGAACTCTTTACAATGGCTGAGTGTGTGATTCTCTTTACAGATTATACATGTTCGATTATTTCCAATAACCGCGGTAACGTGAAAAGATTTCTCTCGCACTTGAACAGCACTTGGCTTCTGTTTAGCAGTTGGTTCAGTGAGTTCCAATGTACGGAATCGGTTTTCCAAGAATTTGCGAAATATCTCAAGTGTAGGTATACTATCATACTCCTGACAAGTGTTATTCACGTGCTCTTCCCAGTCTTTATGCGTTTCAGTGTCTAGTTTCTGCACAACGACGAATATGATCAATGGATCCCAGTTCTCCGTTTTTACATTCAGGTTGTTAAGTTGATGTAAACATTCAAACGTAGTGTCTAGCAAATTCTTAATGAGACTAGAATTATTCACACTTATCTTCTTTTGTGAGAAGAACCTTTTCATTACCGCATTGATATTTAAGCGTTTATTTCCATACCTTCCATTTAAAATAATCCACGCTTGCTCATAGTTTGAATCCGTCACTTGAACATGTTTTAAAATAGATGCGGCTTCTCCAGTGAGGCTTGTTTTTAAATAATGTAATTTCTGTACGTTATTTAATGATGCATTGTTGTGAACAAGCGTATTAAACAAATCACGAAACGATAACCACTCTTCATACTGTCCACTATACGTGGGTAATTGTATCTTCGGTAAAATAACTCGCGTTTGTTGAAAATCATTTTCGCCTTGTGGGACTGAAGCACTAACTGTAACTGTTTGCGAGGCCAATAACTCCTTCAAATCACTCATTAAGTTAATATACAACTCTTCATGCTCATAGTATTCTTCTTTCGCTAGGTATGGTACTTGGTCACGTTTCACCCTCGGTGTGCAGCGTATTATCTGGTTATAAGCTTGTTTGTAGTCACTCCAGTACTCATCTAGGCATTTCAGGCGAGCTTCGACGTAATTTCGCGTTAATCTAGCTTTCGGGCACTTTTTTAGATTGACCTGGGTTTTCTTCAAAGCCTGGGCAAGGTTTTCCACGAGATTCAACGCTTTTTCCACTTCCGTAGCCATTGTAAATCCAAAATAACTTCTTAAAAATCTCCGACAATGTACTATTACTCTCAATAGTGTATTAAGTGAGTCATAATCTTCAAAATTGAGACATTTTTCTTCACTTTCCATCACATTTAAGTAGGACTGTATGTTTTTCTTCCGTTCTAGTTCTGTTGACATTGATGGCTTCGTAAACTCAATTGTGTTGTTCATCAGCCAGACAGATCCAGCCCACCATAACTCTCTGTGTTGTAGTTCTGACAAAGGCGATCCTCTCGACGCAATGTCAGCCGGGTTGTGTGGTGATTGTATGTGATACCATTGGGTGTTGCTTATTAGTTCTAATATTTCTACCACCCGGTTTGCAACAAATGGTTTCCATCTGCTGGGCTCCCCGAACAGCCATGCCAAAACAATCGTGGAATCTGTCCATGCGAATACATTCTGTGGAGCAATTCGCATGGCTTGGCTAACTTTATATAGCAATTTTGCTAACAGTACGGCTCCCTGTAGTTCGAGCCTTGGGAGTGATACTGTCTTCACAGGAGCAACCCTTGGTGTTATTCACGTGCTCTTCCCAGTCTTTATGCGTTTCAGTGTCTAGTTTCTGCACAACGACGAATATGATCAATGGATCCCAGTTCTCCGTTTTTACATTCAGGTTGTTAAGTTGATGTAAACATTCAAACGTAGTGTCTAGCAAATTCTTAATGAGACTAGAATTATTCACACTTATCTTCTTTTGTGAGAAGAACCTTTTCATTACCGCATTGATATTTAAGCGTTTATTTCCATACCTTCCATTTAAAATAATCCACGCTTGCTCATAGTTTGAATCCGTCACTTGAACATGTTTTAAAATAGATGCGGCTTCTCCAGTGAGGCTTGTTTTTAAATAATGTAATTTCTGTACGTTATTTAATGATGCATTGTTGTGAACAAGCGTATTAAACAAATCACGAAACGATAACCACTCTTCATACTGTCCACTATACGTGGGTAATTGTATCTTCGGTAAAATAACTCGCGTTTGTTGAAAATCATTTTCGCCTTGTGGGACTGAAGCACTAACTGTAACTGTTTGCGAGGCCAATAACTCCTTCAAATCACTCATTAAGTTAATATACAACTCTTCATGCTCATAGTATTCTTCTTTCGCTAGGTATGGTACTTGGTCACGTTTCTCCCTCGGTGTGCAGCGTATTATCTGGTTATAAGCTTGTTTGTAGTCACTCCAGTACTCATCTAGGCATTTCAGGCGAGCTTCGACGTAATTTCGCGTTAATCTAGCTTTCGGGCACTTTTTTAGATTGACCTGGGTTTTCTTCAAAGCCTGGGCAAGGTTTTCCACGAGATTCAACGCTTTTTCCACTTCCGTAGCCATTGTAAATCCAAAATAACTTCAGTTGTAGCAAACGTAATGAAATCAATTTATATAAGTAATTATTAATTTGCACTAAACAACTCGAACGCTCGGGTCGTCTTATCGCAATCCTTTTGTTCTCGAGCGGCCGGCGGCACAGGTAGCAAGGCGCTGGTATCCGGGTCGATTATGGACCATATGTTAATGCGTTAAGGTTGAATTTTGTTTGTTGGTTCGAAATAAAACGAGACGTATGGTTTCTGTGACAATCTATTGGACACTGAATGAAAGTTAACAAGTATGGTTAATCGAATGAGTACAAATACTAATAGTTATAAATACTTATAGATACAATGGCTGCTGTACATTATTTTAAACGAACAATCTGTATATACAGAAATATTATAAATGCATGAAAGATGTAACATCATTTTTGTCCCAACATGTTTGCCATAATATTACATGACGTACAAATATCTGTGATGTTAAATGTCAAAATTAAAATATGCCTAGTATAATATCATTCAAAAATAACACTTGATAGTTTTAATTGAAAATTGACAAAAAAATAATTATATTTGTAATAATGATAAAATATAGACAACCATTCGCGTTTTCTCTTCGCCAATTAGAAGTAGTTAATAGTCACAATAGTCAAATAAAATTACAAAATAATAAAAATAAAAATATTTGAACATCGGGATTATAATATTAATAAGTACTAAATTTAATTTATTATAATATGAGCTAAAAAGTCGTTACATTATAGTAAGCCTTTCCCTCTCACTCCCGGCCGTAGTTCAGTCTATGGTCCGGAGTGAGAGGTCGTGGAACGCCGTCGCTTCCTTCTGTGAGGAAGTGATTTCCATCAAGGAGGCGGTGGAGCGGGAGAAGGAGCACTTAAACCCTCTCCCTAGCCGCAGAGTCGGGCGCCGGAGGGCGCGAGACGACCTCCAGCCACCCTGAGTTTTGACCTGGGGTTGGTGGGCTTTGTGTGCCTGCCCTCCATCCGTTCAGCACCAGGTCCGAGAGGCGGCGGATATATGCGGAGGATAGGTTTAGTCGGTATTCCGGGAGGTACATTATCTTTTCAACATCTTTTTTTTACCCCGGTGAGTCCGACATAACCCCTCCGCCCGTCCCCGCAGAGAGGTATGCGTCAAAACATACCCAAACGAAAAAAAACATTGTAATCCTTTGCACAAGCTACATATGTCTTCAGTTAAAAAAAAAATAATATTAAACCTTTAGTACAAGTTATGTCTTCAGTTTTTTTTTAACTTCACCATTATTATTATATGTCAAAGAATGTTGGGAGAAGTGCGTTATAAAGGTATTTTAATATAAATTTTGAAGTTATTATTGTCTAACCAAGTAATAATATTATTTAGCGTATTATTGATGTCGGTTTGATAGTAGTCCTTAGATTTACAAGGTATCCGCGAATAGCGTCATTGAATGTTCTGAACATGTAGGAAGGTCATTAATATAAAGTGTAAAGAGAAGAGGTCCCAATACATTTCCCTGAGGAACACCGTGAATAATAGTACGCTCTCCTGATACGTTTTTATTTTCCCGTATAGTTTGTGCATCAATTGTTCTTACTTCAGTTTTTTGAGTTCTATCATTCAGATAATATTTAAAGAGGTTTTGAACGTTTCCTCTTATTCCGCAGGCATCTAAATTTTTGAATAACGTTTTATGTTGGACATAAACAAATGCCTGGGGTCATGTTGCAGAATATCGCACAAATGGGAACATTTTTATCCATATTTGTCATGACTGGGTATAAAAATCGAATATAGCCATATTTATTGTTCTACCTTGCCTTACGCCCTTCTGTTCTACATCTCATCTCTACATCTCCTTTTATTCATCCTAAAACTATCATGGAATCTGTCCAGGCACAAATCTTTACATATTGATTTGATAAAGACTCCATGACCTTTTTGATAAATTGGTAAAGCAATAATGCACCACATAGCTCAAGACGTGGCAAAGACAGTTTTTCAGCTATGGGCGATAACTTTGTTTTGGCTACAGCAATACGAGATGTGTATACGACCTTATCTTTAGTCACTACATATAATACAACGCTTGCGTAGATCTTTTCGCTGGCATCGCAAAATGCGTGAATTTAAAATGATTGGTGAGTGTTACCAAGATAACGAGGAATGACAAATTGATTTACTAATTTATAATCATTTTTAAGATTAATCCATTCCTCTTGAATTGATTGCGAAACGTCTTCATCCCATGTAGAATTTGATGACCAAGCATTTTAGAATAGCTGTTTCGCTCTTACTGATAATGGTGACAGCCAACCCAAAGGGTCAAATAGTTTTGAAATTTCAGAGAGCAGTTGTCTCTTTGTTACATGATTATTATGATGCTGTAACTGGTTTTCAAAACTAAAGCTTTCGTTTGATGGATTCCATCTTAATCCCAAAGTTTTCCTTAAATCTTCATTAATTCACTTGAAATCAAACGGGTTATTGAGTTGATCGGGTGATAGATCTAACAACAATTCTGGTTCATTACTGGACTATTTACGGAGATTCATGCCAGCGCCTTTAAGCATCTCAATGAGCTGAAGCTGGAGTTCCCTGGCTTGAGGAATGGTACTAGCACCACTAAACAAATCATCCATATAAAAATATTGATGGAGCGCAGATGCAGCTAGTGGATACATGGCACCGTCATCTATAGCTAGTTTCTTTAGCGTTCTCATAGCTAAATATGGAGCGGCCTTGGTACCATAGGTCACGGTAGTGAGTTGATATTCACGAAGTAATTCCCAAGGTGATTGCCGCCATATAATATATTGAAGATGACGGTCTGATTGCCTAATAAAGATTTGACGGAACATTTTTTCTATATCCACCGTGATTACATAACGATAAGTTCTCCAATTTAAGATTAGAGTCAAGAGGTCTTTCTAAAAATTCGGCCCACAACACATGAGGTCATTCAGGCTTCTGCCTGATGTAGATTTTGTCGACGCATTGAAAACGACACGAAGTTTTGTTGTTGATGAATCTAATTTCATTACGCCGTGATGGGGTAAGTAGAAAGCATATCACATTTCGAATCGTCAACATTAGTAAGCTCACACATGTGACCCAGTTGTTGATATTCTGACATAAACGATTTGTAGCTATCCGAGAATGATACGTTATTGCACATCTTTTGTTCTAACTGTTTAAATTGCGCGACAGCCTTTGTTTTAGAATTGCCGTGCTTATTTTCTTATTTAGTTTTCATGGGTATGCCGACTTCGTATCTACTAGTGTCTAAACGACGAGTAGATTGCAGATAAAACTCTTCACAACACTGCTCTTCACTAGTCAGATATGAAGATGTATCGACGTCCTCTATCTCCCAAAATATCGCTAAGCCTGATAAGTCATTTGTTACGACAGAATCTATCCGAGGGCAGTCTGTTGCGCAATTGGCGCTTGCGCGGGCCCCTTGATAAGACCACCATTTGCGAATATATATTGACATCCAATAGAATATCAATGGGTTTCGAAACGTTGTACTCAGGGTCAGCTAATTGAAGATATTGGATATGAGGCCATGATTGCCTTTTGAAGGGCATATTAGGCAACGAGTTAGCGACCTTCGATAGAACTAGTGCATTGGTAGTAAAATTATAGACACCGTATATCGATTGACAATCAATAGACACCCGACCTTTACTCTGCCTAGCACCTGAACCTATACCAGAGACGGATGCGTTATATCGTTGCTGCTGCAACCCCAATCGTTGTACAGCGTTTTCCGATATTAATGATATTTGTGATCCCTGATCCAGAAGAGCCCTAAGGTAAGTGCCGTCAGAAGATCTGACTTTAATTGACAGTGTAGTCAATAATACTCTTCGTCAACGCCTGCAACGTGATTAGCAGTAGGCTGCTTGTATACTAGTTTTGACGATGACGGAATTGATGTAGATGATAGTAGATGATGACGTTGATGATGAAGCAGCCTGAGTGACAAACTGTGATGATACACACGCGTCATGGAGTATGGTATTATGATCGTCTTGGCAGGTTTTGAAACGTTTTGTCGAATTGCATTGACTTCCATTGTGACTAAAAGAACAGTTTTGACAAATGTTTGATCTCATCACTGCCCTCAATTTCACATCTGACGGCATATTGATGAATTTTTTGCAAGAAAATAAATTGCGAGCGTGATGTGAATTGCAAACAGAGCATTTAAAAGTTTGCGTAATGATGGCCTGATAATTTTTATTATGACTATTATAATTTGTCTTATGATAGCACTTTAATAGGTTTAGGGTTCGCTTAATCGATTGATTGGATGATGCGGGTTCCTTATGATTTTTATGAATGGGCTCCAGAGCAGTGATCTTGCTTTCAAGAAATGTCATCAACTCGTCTAATCTTGGTAATTCGCGAGGTGCCTTACGTGCCTCCTTGTAGTCGGCGTAAGTTTCAGGATCTAATTTTTTGCATAATATATGAACTAGTAATGGGTCCCACATATTCGTGTCAACACCGAGATGAACGCGTGAATACATTCGGTTGTGATACCATATAATCGCTTTATTTCATATGATGATTGCTTTTGAATGATAGGCTGATTGAGGCACAATTCAAATTGATTTGTGAAAAGAATCTGATTGTTATTGTAGCGATGCAATAATATATCCCAGGCAGTGTCGTAGTTTTCTGATGAAATGTGAAGATGGTAAATGAGACGCTCTGCTTCACCCTTAAGCTTTTACTTAAGGTGCTGCATTTTCCGAGCCTTTAGTGATTGAATTATTATTGTGAATTGTCTCGTTAAACAAGTCATAAAAGGTTGGCCACTGTGTAAAGTTGCCGCTAAATGATGGTATATCAAGCTGCGGTATTGATTTTTCTAAATGAGTCGTTGATGAGATTTTCTTATTTAATTAAATTCAATATCAAATTAAGATACTCGGTGATAATAAAGCTTTTTAATGGAGGAAAAATTTTTTCAATCCGTTAATTAGATTTTGAGTTAAGTCCTTATAAAACAAACAAAAAACCAAATATTTAGTAATTTAATTTATAACTAGTTGGTTATTCAATTAGCTATATATATTGTAACTGTTCTTTTTTTCAATGACCACACACATCGAGAGCAGATTAACACACTATCGACATATATTACTAGGTTATGCTCGCGGCTCGTGTAAATGTAGGTTAGGTTAGGTTAATGTTTCTGCTGCAGCAAGCCCGGTCACAAGGCCAGTACGTGTGAAACCAAACCGCACTGTTTCATCTTTGCCGCGGTTGGCAAGCCAGCAGAACACCGAATTGGCAGCAAGACCTGCGCCGGACCTAAGCCAACGTGCTCAAAAACTGCGGACTGCTAGAATAATAAAAAAAAGGATACGTTAGTAAGAGTAAATAATTTTTGATTTAAATCCTAACAAACAAACAAAAAATCTAATCTTGCCTCTTTATTATATTAAGTATAGATAAATGTAAAGATACCGTGAAATAAATAAAATAGTATATTTATTTTATTTATTTCACGGTATCGGAAACAGAGGCATCCTCTGATGTTTAGGCGTGTCTCTATTCACTATATAAAAAAGCCGTCAAGATTTAATATCTTTCGTTTATGTAATACAATTTCCGGCTCATGTTCAAGAAAAGGAAGCTAATTCTATAGTCATTTCAGATGAAAGCGTGATATGTTTTTTCATCTCAAATTATGAAAGTAATTGACAGCTTTAGAATATAAATATATTATAATAAGTCGTTTTATCTTTATTTAAGGAACTTTGTCACAATATAACTATTTTGCTCCGTCATAGCCACCGCATGTATGGTTACAGACTTTTCATGATTTTGTTATACATATTATATAAATCTAGCTAGATTTGAAATATGATCAGATAGTACACTTTTGCTTCTACAATTATCACGCTGCAAATTATCAAATACATGCACTATGTATCGCTCGCTCTGGACACATTCTATTAGAATGTGTTGTACAGTGAGCTGCAAAAATACATATCCATGTCAAACCAAAATAGTATAAGCTGGTGATTGACGTCATCTAACGGAGATAGGTACAAGAACTGCTAAGTAGTTTATTTATATCGTTATAGATGGCGGTACACTACTATAAAATAAAAAGAAGTAGATTTCTTAATAACTCAATTTTGATAAATTTACTTCAAACAATTTTATAATCTCTATTTACAATTGTTTATTTAAGCAAGTGAGAAACGGCAATGAATTTCCATACGTCACGTGATACCATTTTTTCGAACTCTAAGATTTATGTGGGATTTTCAAGCCGAATCCAGGGTTGGCGCGTCGTCGAGGAGCTGGCGACGCTGTCGGATCACCGCTACATCCGATTCAGCGTTTCCACCCAGACCGCCGACGCCCCGGCTCGCTTAGCCTCGGGTGAGAACAGTCCATGTTGGGCACTGAAAAGATAAACCATGAGATCCTCCTGGAAGCCGCCATCTTGCAGGCCTGGGTTTCTGCACCCAAAAGGCCTTCAGACATTAACGAGAAAGCTAGGTGGTTCCAGGAGGCGCTGTCGCATATTTGTGATGTGGCGATGCCGCGAGCTCGAAACAGTCGAGCGCAACTCCAGGTTTACTGGTGGTCGCAAGGAATTGCAAACTTAAAAGAATATTGTATCGCAGCGCGCCGTCATTACGCAAGGCATCGTAGGCGGCGTCACTACGTGGCAGATGTGACAGCGAGGGAGGCGGAGCTATACAAAGTCTATAAAACATCCAAGAAGACGCTCCAGGCAGCCATAAAGCGGGCTAAAATCTTGGCCCGTGAAGAACTTCTAGGGACTCTGGATCACGATCCTTGGGTGCGCCCATATCGTATGGCATGAGGCATGTTACCTCCCCTCCTCCCCTCTGAACCAGAGTCTCCGGCCAGAGCTGCTTGGAGAGGTGGTGGCCGCCCTGTTCCCGCACAGACCAGAGCATACGCCACCACCCATGGCTGCACCCTCCGCGGAGCCCAATGTGGAAAACTGTGACAACGACGACGACATTCCCGAAGTGACCCGGGTAGACTTGAGGGCAGCGGTGCAGCAACTGCAACGAAAGTACACCGCCCCAGAAGCCGACAGCATACCTGTTCGTGTATGGGTCTTGGCCACGGATGCTCTCAGGTCCCTAATGAGAGTGCTCTTTAGCGCATGCTTCAAGCGGGGCCAGTTTCCGAAGCAGTGGAAGACGGTCCTCATTAAGAAGGAAGGGCGCCCTGCTGACAGTCAATTAGTCTTTGCCGACCGCCTCGTCGCACATCTCAGCGGGGTAGTTCCGGATTTGGCGGACAACCAGTTTGGTTTCCACCGTGGGCGCTTCAACGTGGATGCGATCATGTGCGTAAGAGCTCTGATGGAAGAAGTGGTATCCCGGGATGAGGCAGTCTTGTCCTGGATTTGTCTTAGGGAGGCACTCGTATTTCACCAAGTGCCAAACTACCTCCGTCGTATAGTCGTGGCCTATTTGAATGAACAATACGTTGTCTACCCGGTCGGATGGGTCCGGCGAGAGATGTCGTGCGATGTTTCGTTCTTGGACCACAGGGTTTCGTTCTTGGGCCGTGCCTGTGGAACATGAGGTACGACTGGGTGTTACGCGGTGCGCTTCTCCGTGGTTTCGCCGTGACGTACTACGTAGACAACACAATATTCACGGCGCGAGGGAAGACGCATCGAGAAGCGGGCATCCTGGCTACAGCAGGGGTTGCACAAGTCGTGCTTAGAATCCGGTGGCTGGGCCTAGAAGTGGCCCTTAACAAGTCCGAGGCCGTCAGGTTTCACAGGCCTTGGAAAGAACCCCTACCAGGTTCCAGAATCATGGTAGAAGGCATCCGCATCAGCATCGAGTCGACGTCGAAATACTTGGGATTGGTCCTCGATAGCCGATGGAACTTCGAACATCACTTCCGGAGGCTGGCCCCCAAACTCATGGGTGCGGTGGAGCCGCCGCTCTGTCGCGGCTGCTCCCCAACTTAGGGGGGCCAGACGCCTCCTAACGGAGGCTCTACAGTGGGATCGTGCGATCCATGGCCTTATACGGCGCCCCTGTCTGGGCGTCTTCCCTGACGGCACGCAATACGTTAATATTACATCAGCCGCAACGCACGATGGCCGTCAGGATCATATGAGGTTACCGCACGATCTCCTTCGAAGCGGCGAGCCTCTTTGTCGGCACTCTGGCCTGGGATCTGGAAGCGAGAGCCCTCGTGTCTTTAGTGTGTGTGTCAGTCGGGGTGGAACGTCTCTCGCTACCGGCCATAGTAAAGTCTATGGTCGCGAGCGAGAGCGCATGAGTAGCCGCCGCCTCCTACTGTGAAGTAGTAATGTTCGCTAAGGCGGTGGCGGAAAGGGAAAGGAAGGCGAACAGCCTTCCGGCACGCAGTCGACGCACCGGGCGCCGAAGGGCGCTAAACAATCTCCGACCGACAGACCATCGACCTGGCATCGGCTCACTACAACAATTAATTTTTAGTAACGATATAACAGTATAACAACGATCTTATTTATTCCATTAAAAATCTAAAAACAGCTTAGTGAAACATTTAAAAAGTATCATCTCGCAAGATTTTTTTGGTTTCGATTCGCACAACTTCTTTGCCAGACCGGATTGTTTCGCACTAAAATTAGATGTTTTTAAAATAACACTCCAGAAAATATTATTTTAAAAAGTCGCAATTCACACAATTCTTGCTTTTATATTCATGCGAGACGACCACTAAGCCCTAAAATCAAAAACCTTCAGGCATTCATTAAGTTTATATTTATTTGTTATCACGTCGTGCTATTTAACCAGCAAGGCTCAACACCAAACTGCGTCTGCAATATTTAGTAGTAGTCTGTGGGTACAGCACTCGTCAAAGGTGTCGAACCGACGCAAATCTCGTATACACATTGAACCTCACAGAGCTTTTGACATATTCCCTTTATGGCACGTTATACATTCACTATAGTAGATTTGTAAACGTACATTAAAAATCAATCTTACTATTTATGCGTTAACTCTGCATATTTATATTGCAAAGCTACGGACAACATTTTATAAGGAAGGAAAATATTGTTCTTGCAATCAATATATGTATCTATATACAATATATAATATTACCAACAAACTATAAACAAAAATTGTCGATATTTTATTTCAGAATTTTACTTTATATTAAACTAGCTATGCCTGCGACTTCATTTGCGTAAATGTCGGTATTTAATCAGCATGACATTTCTTCTAAACGTGACTAATATTTATTCCTTTTATACCTTGATTTTGAAATATTAGAGTATTTCTTTATACACAACAATAACTGTTTTGCCACATAGAATAAATAAATTATTTTTACTGCTCACTCTTGAACATGCTACGTATAGCTGAACATGTGAAAAGCAACATGTTCGGAGGTCGATTCTAGCTGTTTCAAGTGTCTGTCCCTGCGATTTATTTATCGTCATTACGAAGCAAGGACATACCGAAAATTGAGTTTGTTTGAATCGGAACGGAAAATTATTAGGTATTAGGGGGATACGGGGAATAAAAATTATTTCCCTAGGTACTTCCACAACCGTATAAAATCTCGGCTTAAACAACATTTTGCTGAAGATTGATGACCTTTAATAGAGTCCCATTGCCTAACTTTATTGACGTCAAATTACGCAAGAGCATGATTGGGACACCAAACTTTAGCGAAATATTGTGCGCTGGAAAACCAAAAGCGTTTAAAGTATTTAAAAATTTTATTGGGTTATTTCCTGCATCATCCTGATCGATTACAGTGTTAATTGACGTGTCGTGACAAGGTCACCATATCCCCCGGTATAACTGATAAATTTTTTTAACTTAATTTACCGGCCTGGTCTTGTCTGGGTGTTAAGATTGCCCGCTGACATAACCATGTATTTCCTTTTTGTGTTATTTCATTTTATATGAGTTGGTTCCCCATAAACACGATATTTATAAGCTCTTTGTCGCTAAAAACCATTGAGCACAGAGTGGATGGCAGGCTTATTCGACCCATTTCTTCGAGAATTCTTCCCTCTCCGATATCTAATAGACTATCAGCAAACTCTTGTGTCTGAGGATTTCCACCACTTCTTGCTATCATATTCACTTTAAAAGCGAATTTTGAAATGTCGGCCAACAAGCAGAACGTTTCATGGAGGCGTTGACTTCATCAGCTCTTGTACCTCTATTCACCACAGGTAACGTCTGGCAGAAATCCCCACAAAATAAGACACTGGTACTTCCCATAACACGATCGTTTCCACGTAAATCTCGTAAAGTTCTGTCAACAGCTTTAAGCTCTTTTTTATGAGCCATAGTGCACTCATCCCAGACGATAAGACTACAGTCCTGCAACAGTTTTGCCTTGTCGCTATTGCGTAATATGCCACATACGGGGTTTTCGTAATTGTCTAAATAGATTGGAATTTTGAAGGCCCTGTGACCTGTTTTTCCACCGGGAAGTAGAGTTGCTGCAATACCGGACGATGCCACTGCTAAAGCAATATTCCCCATTTTTCTTACATCCACGAGATAATTTTTTTATTTTTCATTTTTCTCGTCAAAATGGCTACCCTCCGCCTGATGGTAAGCAGTCATGTGGTCTAAGAGCAGTAGCCTCCACATCGTCCTCATAGCAGCTGAGGCGATGTTGAAGTCTCTACTGTGACGGCCTGAGAAGGTGCTTTTTCACACCCCGCTTAAAGGACCCAGGATTGAAGGAAGAAGGAAACACGTGCCTTGGCAGAGAATTCCATGCCTTGATCGTTCGGCAGAGGTATGAGGACCCAAACTTGTTGGGACTCACTCTAGTCGACTTCATCGTGTGATGGCATCTGAGCCCAGCACGCGTCGTTCTGGATAGGAAAGAGGAGGGCGGGATGAGGTGGAATAACTCTTTAGAGCACTCCCTATGGTATATTCTGTAGAAACATGCCAATGAGGCAATGTCCCTATGGAGTTGCAGATGTTCCAATGAACTCGTGACCTCTGGATCTCCGATGATACGGACAGCCCGCCGCTGTAAACTGTCAAGAGCGTCTAGCAAGTACTGCGCGGAGCCAGCCCAAAGTTTTTTTTTTTTTTAATTTTTTTTTTATTAATCAAAGGTAAGTTACATTTTATCTTATGACTAGTGAACTCGCCAAACGTATTCGTTTAACGGCGAGAAGCGCTCTTAAATTAATAACCCACCAAGATAGGATACATAATTATCAAAATTATCTGATATATAAAATGTGCAAAATATACATGTGAGTAAGTTTATAAAATCTATGTTAAATGTGTTACTTTACTGTTTACTGCTCGACACAGTCATCGAGCAAAGAATCTTTAATTCTTTTTTTAACAACTATATGCTTAATTTAGGGTTTTGTCTTAATATATCTAAACTATTAAATACTAGTGGTACTATATACTTATTTGTTCTCTCTCCATAATAGTTTATTATTTTTGGTTTAACTAGATTATCATCTCTTACTCTTTTAGTATTGTATCTATTTGTAACAAACACTTTGTACTGGTCACTATAATAATATTCCAAACCTATTAAATACTTTATTTGTTTATGTATTGGTAATATCTTACAGATGCTAAATAACTTTTCATAATCTTTCTTACACATATCCTTCTCCTTCTTTGTTACAATATATTTAAGCAGTCTTATTTGTAATGTTTTTATATCATTTAAATAAGTAGTAAATGTTCTACCATACACAATAAGTCCGTAGTTTATTAATGCGTGAGCAAGTGCGTAATATACTATTAATAGTGTGTGCTTATTTACTACTCTATTTAATTGATAGAACTTTCCTAAGACAGACCTTAACCTATTACAAATATCAGATACATGTATTCTCCAGTTGAAATGCTTATCTATATTTCGGCTGAAGCTGATCCACGTGGCAGAATCGGTGAAGGCGAGCGATGATCCATAGAGTCAGCATTAGTGCTGACTTGCTCGTTAGGCATGGTTTTTATAAAAACTCACTTAATTTATGTAGCAAAATAATGTATTAATCAACAACCGACAACTGACAATAATTATTAAATAATTAATATTAAATTATCAAACTATGACGATTCAGGAGTGATCCGTATCACAATTAAGAGGTGTTGACGGACCGAGCGCCTCGAACAGAATGCGCCCGACCGACTAGCGCGCTGTCTTATATCGCTTCATCCCCACCTCGCCTGATTCGTCGAGTGGTCCGAGCGTACGATGACGCATGTTACACGTGCGCGCGTTCGTAAACAACTTTGTTATTTCACGCCGACACGGCCATTCTGCAAAAAGGTCGCCCTCGACCTATCAAAACACAGTAAGATATACATTATGTTATTATGCAAGTATTGTTCAAACTATAGTTTAGCCTTGATCTATGTAAGGAGGCCCTATCTTTAATTTACGCCAGTAAGGAGGCCCCTGTCCTCAACTTACAAAACTAAAAGTAAGGAGGCCCCTGTCCTTAACTTTCAGAACTAAAAGTAAGGAGGCCCCTGTCCTCAACTTACAGAACTTAAAGTAAGGAGGCCCCTGTCCTCAACTTACATACTCAAAGTAAGGAGGCCCTGTCCTCAACTTACAGAGCTAATAGTAAGGAGGCCCCTGTCCTCAACTTACAGAACTGAAAGTAAGGAGGCCCCTGTCCTCAACTTACATACTCAAAGTAAGGAGGCCCCTGTCCTCTACTTGCTTCACTCATGAACAGAGCATGCAACAATCATACTGGTTATGAAGTCTGATAATAATTGTCAATGTAGGTTACCTTTTCTATTGTGTCATTTCTTCCTGAGCTTGGTACAAATCATTAGGAATATTAAATATCTCGTTTGACTCTGTTGTCATAGTAGTCTCACCTTGCGCCGACATGGGATTCTGATTTACAACTTCATCTGGTTTGGGTGCAAGCCGAAGTTGATCGTGAGCTACTTTCTTCGGGCGTCCACGTCCTGTTATCTTCTTTACTTGGTAACGATCATTTGGTAATATTTTCCATATTATGTAAGCATCGGGATATTTTAGGTCAAGTCCGATTTGAGACCTAGGGTTAGTCTTAAATAAAACGAAGTCTCCCTTTTGAAATCGTTTCACTTTAGATTTACTCTGGTCAAATCTTACTTTGTCTTCCTTTCCTCGTGTGACGATTTTCTTCTGCATGTAACTGTCGAGTTGGTTTCGGTTTACTACCCCTTCTTCATCGTCAATCAAGGTTACCAATTCTGGTGGCACTGCACATTGTCTTCCGGTAAGGGCTTTAATTGGACTGACATTTGTAGTTTTATTCTTTGTACAGTTAATCGCTAGCTGGAGAGCCTCCAAACCTTTCTGCCAGTCTTGGGTTTCGTAATTGCGAATAATAGTTAAGCCATTTTTTACAACAGCCATCATCCGCTCCACCTGTCCATTAGCTCGACTAACTCCTGGAGCTATAAAGTGTTGATGAATGTTACAGTTTTTACAAAACTCTTCGAATTCAGCTTTAAAGGCAGTATCCTGATCACTAATTATCTGTCTTGGAGCTCCAAATAGAAATACAACGTGTTTCAGGGCACGCAGCATTGAGTTTGCAGTCTTATTAGTCGCGTAGGACAAAGTTACAAACTTTGTATAAGCGTCTATTATAACAACAACATATTCATGTTTGTTGTGCCTTCTAGTAAGACGACCAGTCATGTCTATATGGATGGTATCAAAAGGAATAGGTTTTTTATCTATAGGAAACATTTGTGCTTGTTTGGCTCCGGAGGAACCCTTACTAGTTTTGCATATGACACAATTGTCTACGAACCGTCTAACTGTTGTGGACATTTCAGGAAACCAGTAACTCTCTCGGATCTTGCTTAATGTTTTTTCCCAGCCGAAGTGTTTCAGTGCGGTGTGATATGCATTAATAATACTCCATTGGTAAGATCTTGGCACAATCTTCTTCCATTTTTTGCATCCAGGTTCTTCCTACTTACTAAGGTGTTCTAAAACAAATTCATGAATACGGTACTCACTTATTTCTTCGTTGTGTTCCAGCTTCTTTATGATTTGGGCTAACTCTGCGTCACGCCTTTGCTCAATCTTTAACCACGTATCAATATTCTGCGCCAAGTTAATGCACGGTACAGGGTTGCGGCTAAAGAAATCGGCATGTTTCATTCGGTTTCCTTGACGATATTCTATTTTGAAGTCGTAATGCTGTAGAAATGACCACCATCTATGGATTCTAGGTAAGAGTTCATGTTTGTTTGACGAAGACTTTATAGCATTACAGTCAGTAATGATTGTAAAATGTCTGCCATACAAATATTGCCGAAAATGTTTTATTGCTCTTACTATAGCAAGCGTTTCCAGTTCGTAGGAGTGGTAGTGACTTTCTGGTTCAGTGGTTCTCATGCTCATGTAACCAATCACATGTTGACGTCCACTCTGTCCTTGAATGAGTACGGCGCCTAGGCCGGTGCTGCTAGCGTCCGTATGGAGTTCTATAGGAAGTTCTTCTTGAAAAATGGTTAGAACTGGAGCTGACGTTAACCGGCGAATAATATCGAGCCTGGCATTTTCACATTCTGCAGTCCATTGGAATTTAGCATCTTTCTTTGTCAAGTTATAAAGTGGAATCAAACGTTCAGAAAAGGATGGTATAAAGCGTCTGAAGTAACCGGCCAATCCACAGAATTGACGTACCTGCTTTACGTTAATGGGTACTGCAGACTTTTCTAAGGCCTCTATCTTCCTTGGACTTGGACGAACCGTCCCTCCTGTAATCAGGTTACCAAGATATTCAATTGATGTCTTGAAAAACGAACACTTTTTTGCATTCACGGTAAACCCGGCTTTGGATAAGGCTGCCAGAACATCGTCCAGAACCTGCAATCCTTCGGTATATGAATTACATTTTATTAATACATCATCCATGTAAACTAAGATATTGTCCATCAGAGGACGTAATGCACTCATTATAGCGCGCTGGAATACAGCTGGCGCATTCATCAACCCAAACGGCATTCTCATATATTCATATAAGCCATCCGGTGTAATGAAAGCAGTCTTTACTATAGATTCTTCCTTAATAGGAATTTGGTAGAATCCCTGCGCCATATCTAGACTGATAAAATAGGTAGCATCTGATAAACGATCAATTTGATCGGAAATTATCGGGAGTGGAAACTTAATGGGGACAGTATTTTTGTTCAATTCTCGGTAGTCAGTGCACATTCGATCTTCCCCACTTTTCTTCTTTACTAGGATTACAGGGCTGGTATAATCCGATGTGCTTTCTCTAACGATCCCGTTAACTATTAATTCATTAATAATATCCTTCAATTTTTGTCGTTCTACTGGAGCCATTCGATAAGGTCTTCTAGATACTACTTTAGTCGGATCTTTCAACTGAATTTCTAAACTTCCGGTGGTAACTTGGTTTTTCGGAATACCAGTAGCAAATGTCTTGTTATATTTTAATAGCACTCGTTTTAATCCATGTATTTCATCCACATTAGTCAAATCAGTGTCCAAATTTTTGAAGGGGTCTCCAGTCGAATCGATATTCAAGATGGTTGACTGTCTTATCACGGTGGCACCCATCTCAGTTACAAGTACGCTCAAACCTGTGCCTTTCACTATTTCTGCTCCTATCAAGAGAGCACAAGGTGTTTCGTGGTCTTCTACAATGTGAAAAGCGACTACCACAAAAATGCCATTTATATCACATGTTATATAGATTCTTTGGCAAGATAGAATTGGAATGCTTTCTCTTCCAATGCCTTTTAGCATTAAGGTATGATCTTCTCTCTTTCCAGGGATAGATTGACTGACGGAACGTCCTATTAAAGAACGTGCCGCACCGCTGTCATAAAATGCTGTATATTTTCGATTATTGATATTCACGGTCATCGGTGTCAAGATTTCATCTTGATGCATGGCCAAATTTACTTTCTCGGCTTCATCTCCAATTTTCTTAAAGCATACAGATTCAGTATGTCCAATTTTGTCACAATAATTGCATTTAGGCTTAGGTCGTTCTGTTCGGCTCACAGACTCACTGGTACTTAGCAAAGGCTTAGGATCAGTTATCTTTTCATTGCCCTTATTACATTGTGTTTGCATGTGTCCAGGTTTCCCACACTTAAAACAGAGCGTAGTATCCTCTCTATTGTTTCTTAATCTTGGTCGTTTGGCAGGTGGTTCGCAACGAGGCTCTCGTTGTCTGATTGTGGCTGCAACAGAGATCAATTCGGGCACAGAGGAACACTTACTGGATAACAGACGTAACCGGAGGAACTCATTATCTATGCAACCAATCACTGCTTCTACAGCGTCTTTGGCTTCGTCACCACTGACAACTCGTTTCCAGATATTCCAAGCTTTGGTAATGGATTCAGCTGGGTTGGCCATATCAAATTTGAAGTTTCGCAATTTTACTATGTCGTTTGAATATCGGGCCTCAGGCTCGAAAGTTTGAATTAATGCTTCCCGCATGTCGGACCATATTGGCGATTTCACTAACCAGGTATCTCCAAGATTTTTGGCGCGACCTTGCAATAAGCCTGATATTTTTGTACAGACTTCGTAATCAGTCAACTGCCAGTGATTCTTTGCCCTGTCCACATGCTCGCACCAGTCCCGTATTGGTACATCGCCATCGGGATCAAACGATGCGATATAGATATCACTGAGCCTTGGTCGCTTTGTTGGGGCCACAGCCTGGCGTAATAATCCTGCTAGGAACTCATGATTAGCTTGCATACTTGCCTGCTGCTGTCGAGTTAAGTTTTCTATGATACTGGCTAGTGTAGATAGTGCCTGATTGCTGCCAAGGTTATCACGGCTTTCTTCAATGCGGGCTGATGGAACTGAAGTGGTCCCAAGATCCATCCCACTTCTGATTTCGGCTGAAGCTGATCCACGTGGCAGAATCGGTGAAGGCGAGCGATGATCCATAGAGTCAGCATTAGTGCTGACTTGCTCGTTAGGCATGGTTTTTATAAAAACTCACTTAATTTATGTAGCAAAATAATGTATTAATCAACAACCGACAACTGACAATAATTATTAAATAATTAATATTAAATTATCAAACTATGACGATTCAGGAGTGATCCGTATCACAATTAAGAGGTGTTGACGGACCGAGCGCCTCGAACAGAATGCGCCCGACCGACTAGCGCGCTGTCTTATATCGCTTCATCCCCACCTCGCCTGATTCGTCGAGTGGTCCGAGCGTACGATGACGCATGTTACACGTGCGCGCGTTCGTAAACAACTTTGTTATTTCACGCCGACATATATTCAGACCTAAATATTTAAATTGTTCTACATACTCTAGCGATACACAAGTACAATCAGCCTTATTATTATGCAAACAATCATATGAATGTCCTTTTATTGCTATATCCGACACATTTACAAATTTCGCCAGTCTATTGTAAGGCGAGTATATATGCATGCATTTTGTTTTTTTTTAATTTAGAATTATGCCATTATCATGGGCCCATTTTGTGATGTTTTCAAAATCTTCTTGAACGGAGTTTTGTACTTCTATGATGTCTTTTGAAGCGTAGACTAGACACATATCATCTGCATACATATATACTCGGCACTTACTTACAACATTAGACACGTTGTTGACGTGCATGACATACCCTACAGGTCCAAAAACTGAGCCGGTCGGCACCCCCAGACTCACCACCGCCTCTTCACCTGACACACCGTTAATTACTGTGCAGATTTTCCGATTAGATAAATATGTTTTAAACCAACTATTCATAGGACCGCGTATTCCGCATTCATCCATTGACTGTAAAAGTATACTATGATCGAGGGTATCGAAGGCTTTTTTATACAATTTAGGTATTTATAATCCGCTCAAACACCTTGGAGAGCATCGAGGTGATAGCTATGGGTCGATAGTTACCTGGCTCGGAACGGTCCCCCGTTTTGGGAATTGGTTGAACTTTCGCCTCTTTCCAAGCCTCAGGAACAGTGCCTGCGGCGTAAGACGTCCGATATAGGCGCGTAAGTGTGGGAGAAAACTCCGCTGCACATTTTTTGAGGACCACAGCTGGGATGCCGTCGGATCCACTGGCTTTCCGAACATCAAGAAATTGCAATATCGCACGAACGTCACGTTGCCTGATACGCATATCAGGCATGGTGTAGCAGTAGTTGGCGATGTTAGGCGGCTGCGAACCGCAGTCATCGACTCAAGAGTTGGCCGCAAAGAGATTTGCAAGCAGATCTGCTTTCTCCTGCGGGCGTTGAGCCAGTGATCCATTCGGATATCTCAGAGGGGCAGCGAGGTCTGGCAGAAGTTGGACTGCACGACTTTGGCCAGGTGCCAATAGCTACGACTGCCCGTAGGATGTGCCATAAGTTCCTGGCCGAACTATGCGACGCGCTGGGCATCCGCTCTTAAGTATGCCCTCTTGCAGACCTTTGTGGCTTGGTTGAACGCTGCCTTCAGGTGATCCACGTTAGAGTCGTGGATAGCGCGAGCTCTGGTCCAAGCGCGGTACACTGTCTGTTAGCGTTCAACAGTATCAGCGCATTCACAACTCAACCAGAGCCTTTTCCTGCCACCGCTCGTGACATCACTGTGTGGAATATGATATTCCATACCCAGGATTATTTCACCAGCGACAGCAGTAGCGCTCTCTGATGGATCCCTGTTCTCAAAGCAGCGTTGAGCCCAAGGGGTGGATGGGTAGTATTCCCGCATTCCATCCCAGTCTGCTGACGAGAAGTGCCACAGTCGTCGTCTTGCCTCATCGGGTCGTAGGGGCGTAACAACAACAGCTATGGCACAAACCAGACAGTGGTCTGAGGTGCCCAGAGGAGCACGACTCGACACACTGTACCGGTTCGGGTTACTTGTCAGCAGCAGATCGAGCAGAGAGGGCGCCTGACCTGCAATGTCCGGTATCCGGGTGGGCTAGAGTACCAGTTGACACAGGTCATGCGTGGGAGCGAACGCATGGGCAATTCGTCCCACGTGGTCTGTTTTAGGAGAACCCAACCAGGTCTAATGGTGGGCATTGAAATCTCCCAAGAACACCAACTCAGCGTTCGGAAACTGTTACTGCGCGTCGTCTGCCGCCTGACTCAGGTAATCAAAGAGTCGATTTGTCTCAGTGTCTCCCGAATGGGAGCGGTAGAGGCACATGTAGATTTGGCTATAAGAGCAATGATCTACGTGTACCCAAAGGACAGAGAAGGAAGGGTCCTCTAGGTAGTTTAGGCGGCAAATATCCACCCTAACAAACAAGCATACTCTGGCTTTCGCGAGGAACCACTCCTCTAGCACGTAGCCGGGATATTGCAGGTAGGTCATGTCTGCACGACGGCGTATTTGTGTCTCCGTTAGAAAAAGCATTGCCGGCCGAGCTGTCCCCAGGTGGTGATGGACGGCATTAAGGTTAGCGTAGAGACCTCTGATGTTAATAAACTCCAGGACACAGGAAAAGGAAAATGACTCGAGTAAGAAAAGTCTTACCAATTCCACCGATTTTGCTCGGTTGTCAACTTCAGGACATTATCGCTAAGAAATCTGGTCATGTCGTCCACACAATACCCCGTTTCTTCGGCACATGCCCGGTTAATTCTATGTTGATATATATACAATAGCTTCTGGCTCTGGTAATCCATATTGTTTGAGGTCGTTGCCTCCAATTACAGTAACAATATTCTGAAGGGATCGCAAACCTAAATTAACAGCAGAATTGCTGCCATGCTGAGCCCTTAAAAAGTCTTCACATAATGGATTTCGATACTTCTCCCATAAAAGGGATGGAACTGTGAGTGCACAGAAAATCAACATGAGCGGAAATAAATGGCAAAGTCGGCTTGGATTATCACTAACGCATACCTCAGCTAGAGTCAGGTCCCAGTGCTGGTCATCGTCAAGCATGCCATGCGCTCTGCTGGCAGCCTAGAAAGTAGTGTACTCCACATTGTTGTATATTCTTAGTGAAACAAATGACGTGGGGCCTCGAACCGTGTGAAACAATAAACGAAGATAAAAACAGTCGCTATTATTTGGATGAACAATATAAACTGGGCCTAATGCATGTTCTCGAAATATCCCCGGCCATCCTTCTACTGGTTGACCACGTCGACGCCTAGTAAATGAACCTGATTGTTTATTATAAGTGTAGTACATAGGTACATAAATTTCTTTGGAAAGCGTTTGGAAAGACAGACAGACAGACAGACATAAATTCTAAAAATTATCAAATTTTATTTTTAGCAAATTTTCGTCAAAATATCTTCAATTTACAGACTTTTTCACCTGTACAGTTTTATTATAGTATAGATGTGACACTTTTTGACTTGAAAGTAAATCTTTTTATGCCTGTAAATTCAGTATAACCATTTTAATTGGCATCAATGAATATTTTGACAAGTCGTTTAAGGTATAATAATGATATAAAACACTAGTACAATCAACTTATAGACAGGTCATGGGTGGACTTTAATTTAAATATAATAATTTAATCTACTAGTAGCAGTGATAGCCTAGTGGAAGACTGCCACGCAGATGTCTCATGTTTTATCCCATTGCACGCACATGCACTGACTTTATGTAATTAAGTGTCAAAGAAAATTTTGTGAAAACCAGCTTTTCTAATAATATTCCATAATATTCTTGCAGATATGTAAAATCTGCCAACCCGCAATCACTGCAAAGAGGCTCGTGCCTAGCAGTGGGGCAGTTTATATACATACAGCGCTGATATTATTTACTCGTACATGCTGCGATACACAGCTTGGTACCGTATATGTATCTATCCAATGAGCATTATACATTACCAGCATTAACTATCTACGGATGTACATATGTATACCCGTAGATAGGTAATGCTGGTAATGTATAAAGTATATCCTTTGTCATCAATACAAACGCAATACGAATTCATAAGCTTCAGAGCGGAAAATACGCGACTTGAAACCGATATTAGACGTTATACTCTGATCATTGCACGCGACAATACTGATTGCTCACGTATGTGTACACATCAAACGCATACCTAACTAAAATGAAATTAGGCGAGGCGTGTTACCGGTATATCGAGCATGAAATAGGGAGCTTGAATAGACTATGTGTTTTAATTTATGGCAGTAACCTGACCTAACGGCACTGTTAGTTCGCGAACTATAGACTAGCAAATAGATAGCTAAGCTATTATAGCAAATGGCAATTCTGCCATTCGCGATATTCATAAGGAAAGTATAATAATAATATAATAATAATTTATTCAATAATAATACATTGGTATATATTTTTGGTATTAGTCTAAAATAATATTATACTAGGTACAATAAATTATAACTATCCTTAATCTGGTACATGTTTTACTTAGGTATACTTTAATCGTCCGACATTGTGCATTCTAATTTAATTTCAAGCGCTAGGTTTTTATAAAGTGGTTACCTGAACTAGGTTTAGACCTGTGTTTCAGGCTATTTCTCTATATATATGCCAAATAATATTAAGGTTTAGGTCAATGTGCATACTTAAAATAAAATATGTATATTGATACAATAAAAATAACTTAGATAACATAATATTATTACAAATTACTGATGACTTAAGGCTATTTTACGACTGTAAGCAAATTCTCCGTATCGGAGTAGGTCAGTGGTTGCAGGTGTTTGGTAACAATAACATTACATTGTTTATAACTAAGACTATATATATCTAAAATTCTATTTAATCTATTATATAAAAATAATCCTAGGAATAAGAAGAATTTATTTACAAAGGCATGTTTGGCATGAATCTTAGTACATACTAAATCTTTTCGTCTCTTGTCTGGAGGAAGTGGTATGAATGGAAGTAGTGCATATTGTTTAAGCACAGTGTGCAGAATAAGCAATTGGCGAACAGTTAGAACATTAGTGGATTGGTACAACTCATAGGTAGGAAACATGAAAGGTCGAAACGTCGCTACTTTTAGAATAGCCCATTGAGGTCGTTACAGTGGCAATAAAATCGTTTTCGATGTTCCACCCCATGAGGTAATGCAGTAAGATTGACTGACATAGTGACAGGTATACTTGTCTTAGTAATTTAAAGTTAGCAGCTCCACGAATGGTTTTAAAAATATATATGAACTTTCGTACTCTCTTACATAATAACTCAATGTGATTGCGAAAATTTAGATTAGCGTCAAGCGTTAGGGCGAGTATGCTTGTAAAGATATAATATAATTGTTTATTAAACTATCTAGGCTTCAATCTGCAGCGAGTATCTCCTCATTTAATTATACTAGTTTTACAAGCTGAGCAATTTCGCTCTAACCTAGTAAATCAAATATCAGTTTTATTATTCGTGAGCATATAAATATCTACTAGCTAATAGTTAACATTGAACACAAATTGTTTAAAAAGAAATTTATGTTGTTTATGAATAAAATTGAAACAGAATTTGACTGCATGGCTGGCGCATTGGTTTAAGTGATCGTGATCGTGGTATGGGGCTACTGCTGTGGGGTCGACACGGGACAAAAATTTCTGTGATTATCTAATAGTTGTTTAAATTTTTCGTATTCTTTGTGTTTGAATGTCTCCTGCAATACAGGAGTTATTTTTAGCGTGGCAGAGTGCTTTGTTAAACATCAACAGGAATGAAAACATTTATAGAAATAATTAAATTTTTCAATATGACTATTGTATTTTGTAAGTGAATCCAAAAATTAGATGTAGAATGAAACCAATATTTCAAAAGTAGAGATCCAATACTAAGCATGATATTAGATTATTGTTTGGCTCCAAACAGCAAAATTATTATTAGTGTTTAGTAATTATGTTATCTTTTTAATGCGTTTTTTAAATATACATTAGATTAATTAGTTTTAAAATTAATTATGTAAATATATTATAAAGATTTCAAATAATTGAGGAATATTTATCGCTTCATCTAGTACGACATGTCTCGTGGCGGTAAGTCCCGTGTTTGAGGAGTGGCTGGAGAGGCGGCATGGCGCCCTCACCTTCCGGCTGACACAGGTTCTGACTGGCCACGGTTATTTTGGCCAGTTCCTGCGTCGTATACGCCGGCAAGAGTCGCCCGGTTGTCACCACTGCGGTGACTGCCGTGACGTTGTAGAGGACACGGCGCTGCACACTTTGGCGGTTTGCCCCGCCTTGGCATCGCAGCGCCGTGAGTTGATCGCGGCAGTCGGATCGGTTGCCCTCTCGCTCCCGGCCGTAGTTCAGTCTATGGTCCGGAGTGAGAGGTCGTGGAACGCCGTCGCCTCCTTCTGTGAGGAAGTAATTTCCATCAAGGAGGCGGCGGAGCGGGAACGGGAGCGTTTAAACCCTCTCCCCAACCGCAGAGCCGGGCGCCGGAGGGCGCGCGATGACCTCCAGCCACCCTAAAGTTTGACCTGGGGGTGGCGGGCTTTGTGGGCCTGCCCGCCATCCGTTCAGCACCAAGTCCGAGAGGCAGCGTGCGTGTTACCACGCGCGCCTCTGTTTATAGTCCGTCTCTCCCCTAGGGGGGAGACAGTAGGGTTTAATTAGAAGTGAGTGCCTTTGGGTAGGTCTCTTTGTGTAGTGGCCTGCCGTTTCATACGGCGGGCCGTAACTTCGGCGGGGTCGCGACTGCATGCAAAAGCGATTCGCGCGGCCTCGTCGATAGTGGTTTTGTCGAGGAACACCGTGGTAGGTTTAGTCGGTATTCCGGGAGGTACATTTTTTCTTTTCCATCTTTCTTTTACCCCGGCGAGTCCGACATAATCCCTCCGTCCACCCCCACGGAGGGATAAGCGTCATAGCATTCCCGCAAGTAAAAAAAAAAAAAAACGGACATGTCGAACTGTTATTTATTTATTTTATTTATTTATTTATTTATTCAAGGTACACCAACGACATTTTTACAAAATAATGAACATTACATATTCATTAACTGGGATGCAGAGTAGAAATATCACTTATAGGTGTGCACACCATTCTCAGTTATCATTACATTATATCAACCGCAAAAATTAAAATGAAGTAAAATTACAATAAAAAAATTAAATTTCAATAAAAATACAAAATTACTTTAAATGACATTAATAAAAAATTACACTACATTACATTGCCGATTAGATTACATAATATGAACAAACAAAAAAAATTAAGAAATATATACTTTATAAAATAAACAATATTCTCATTAATTTATATAAATGAAAACTAAATATTTAGATGTCAAATATGAAAATTGAATTATATGGTATTCTGAAATATTTAAATAGTACAATAATAATTGCATTGGATATTATGTTTGTAAATTGTATAGGACATTATAATGGACATTGATTAAAATCAAAACAATAAATAGTTAAATATAGGTCATCAATACTAATCACTTTAGCTTTAAAATTAGTCAGACTATCAAGATATATATCAGATTCACTGTTACAAGAAACGACTCTATTGTAAGTGGACATCATTCCGTTGACAAGAGCATGTTGGCCTAGATTTGTGCGACACGTTCTAGCAGCAAATGTTCTTATTCTTTTTTTGAACCTAACGTGCCATTGGCGAGGTACCTCTAAATTTAATTTGTTTAGAAGATCGGATGTAGATGTCAATCCATTGGCAATTTTATATAAAGTACACAGATCAATAAGTGTTCTGCGTCGTTCTAAAGATACCAGCTTAAAGTGACTTAGTCGTTGTACATAGTCAGCTCTGTAAGGATACTGATAAAAAAACAGGCTCGCGTCGCAAACGCGGGCCTCGGAAACGCGGACCACGCACCGATGCGCATCACCCGTCACGTCCGGACACAGCGGGTGCGCCCACTCTGCCTGCAAAGGCAAAGAGAGAGCGCCCAAATGACACGTTGTCTCCGAAAGATGGGCCGAAGCGCGCGAAGCTGGACCAGACGCCAAGGAGAGCAACGATAAGCTATGCAGATGCGACTCAATCGCACCTGCTGATAGCTGTCGCTGCCACGCCTCCAACAGACCTAACGGTGGAACAAGCACAGCAGCTCGAACTCTCCTTAGAGGAGAAGATTATCGAAGCAGCACTTGCTCCACCGCCAGACAACGAGCCAGCACCCGCACCAGCATTCCGAGGGAAACCTCTGCCCACAGAGGGAGTACTGAAGATGTGGTGCGAGAATGACAGCACTCTAACCTGGCTCAAGAACACAGTAGCCACGCTCCAATCACCTATTCCAGGGACCAAGCTGACCGTCATTCGGCAGTCAGACATAGTGAAGCGAGTTCGCGCTTCGCTATGGCTGCCGAAGTCAATCGGTTTGGACCTGACGAGGACTCATCGTCTCCTAATTGCGCAGAACCCATGGTACAGCGTCAAAACCTGGCAGCTGTACGGTGCGGCTATGCAGGAGAAGGGCATCTTCCTGACCCTGGGCATCCCAAAATCTGAAGTGGCCAAGATTTTGGAGAGAGGTCGCCGAGTCTCCTTCGTCTCCGGCAGTGTCTACGTTAAGTTTCACGCTGCCGGGGACGGAGACGACTCGGTGACTACGGGGCCCCGGGAGGAGCCCAACACCGGCAATGAGGAGTTATCAAAACGGGCACCGCCACCTACTGGCCCAAATACGTCAGGCACAGCCTGCTGCAAACAGGTACCCATGGTAGATGACGCTACTCCCATACCTACCATGGAAACCAACGACCACCACACGTCTTCAGACGGGGAGTCCGTGGACAGCGATGTTCTCGGATCCTCGTCAGATTAGTGTGGTACAAACCAACCTCCAGCACAAACAAATTGCGACGGCTACCCTACGCAGACTGCTGGAGGTTAACCAAAGGACCATAGCCCTGATCCAGGAGCCGTGGATCAGAGGCGACAGCATATGCGGTCTGAAAAGCATCGGGGGTAAGTTGATGCACAATACTTCGGTTCATAAGCCAAGAACTTGCATCTATATCCCTAGATCAATATCAGCTCTGCTATTAACAAACTTCTGTTCTAGAGACCTTACCGCGGTAGGACACCAAACAGGGCCCAACAACCAAACGTTAGTACTAGCTTCAGTATACATGCCCGGCGATGAGGTAATCCCATCTAAGGAGCTGGTTGAACTGGTACAACACTGTGAAGACCACGGCTGGCACATCATCATCTCAGCCGACGCAAACGCTCACCATCCACTGTGGGGTAGCCACACACCAAACAAAAGAGGTGAGTCCTTAACTGAATATATTTTCTCGACTAACCTGTCTATAATGAACAATGGTTGCGAGCCTACCTTTGTTAGTTCTAGATACCAAACTATAGTAGACATCACACTTGCATCGGATGGTGCGGCAGAACTAGTGTCAAACTGGCACGTTTCAGCCGAACCTTCCTTTGCAGATCACAGGCGCATCTGCTATACTATACAAGTGCCAGAGACGGACCAACTGCCTAAACGCAACCCCCGCAAGACGGACGTAGCAAGGTACAGGAGTCTTCTCCAACATGAGGTAGATAAAATCTGTTTTAAAGACATGTCTACCAGCACTGACAACATAGACCATAACACTTACATACTTACCAAATGCATCAAACAAAACTACCAACAAGCCTGTCCCCCCACAAAACCACCAGCAGCAGGTAAGTCCCAATGGTGGGGACCAGAGCTGGAGAAACTTAGACTCAATCTGAGGAAACTGTTTAATCGAGCTAAAAACACCAGGACTGATGAAGACTGGGAGCGATACAAACACGCTCAATACCACTACAAGAAACGCATAAGATACCGTAGAGGTGAATCTTGGCGGCGTTTCTGCAGCAACATTAACACCACTAATGAAGCAGCCAGGGTGAAAAAGGTCCTATCGCAAGATAACAACAGAACCCTAGGCGCCATTAGAAAACAAGATGGTACCTATGCGATTTCAGACAATGAAATAAGTCAGGTACTACTCGAAACACACTTCCCTGGGTGCGAAGTGACGGTAAACCTAAATTGGGAAGACACACCTTACAATCAACCAACCCAGATTGACTGGACAGTAGCCAAATCTATGGTCACTGCTGACCGAATATCATGGGCGATAGATAGCTTCCAACCCTTTAAATCTGCGGGCCTGGACGAAATATTCCCAGCTCTCTTGAAATGGGGACAAACAACAGTTGTGCCACACCTGCTCAACATATACAGAGCATCGATAGCGCACAACTACATACCACGCCAGTGGAGAGAAGTCAAAGTAATCTTCTTACCTAAGCCGGGTAAGTCAGATTACACACAGGCGAAATCATACAGACCGATCAGCCTAACCTCTTTCCTGCTGAAGACTCTAGAGAAGCTAGCTGATCGGTATCTAAGGGAAGGTGCTCTAAGACTCAAGCCACTACACCGCCAGCAACACGCCTACAGAAAAGGCAGATCAACGGAATCAGCGCTGCACTCTGTTGTGGGAACAATAGAAACAGCATTATCTGACAAATTAATGACACTAGGGGCTTTCATCGATATAGAAGGAGCTTTTGATAAGACAAAATTCAACAGCATTAACCAATCACTCATCACATTTGGTGTTGATAGAACCACTAGTGGCTGGATCGATCAACTTCTAAAGATGCGGGCCATACAATTCACGGTGAACTCTACCACGAGAGGCATAGTAGCGAAGGGCTGTCCCCAGGGAGGAATACTCTCGCCGCTGCTATGGAATATCGTGGTAGATGACCTGTTAGAACGCCTTAATAGCAGATGCTACTACACGGTTGGCTACGCGGATGACATAACCATCCTGATCAAAGGCGACTCAGAAAACATAATCTGTAATCGCATGCAATCAGCCCTCAGGATCATGGAACAATGGTGTAACCATCATGAACTGACGGTGAATCCGACTAAAACAGAACTGGTCCTTTTCACACATAAAAGGAAAACTCAGTTAACTAACCTGCCAAAATTATTTGGAACTGACCTTACCCTATCGCAAGAAGTCAAGTATCTGGGCGTAGTACTCGACCATAAGCTCAACTGGAGTAAGCACCTTAACACAAAAATAACCAAAGCATGCACAATATTCTGGCAATGCAGAAGACTAATAGGCAGAAAATGGGGCCTCAAACCATCTATAACCTTGTGGCTCTACACGGCCATAATACGCCCAATGATAACATATGGCGCCATAGTTTGGTGGCCCCGCACTCTTCTAAGCACAGTTACACAAAAACTACAAAGCCTACAACGACTCGCCTGCCTGGCGACGACAGGCTGTATGAGAACAACCCCCACGGCATCGCTGGAGGCCATACTAAACCTCAGACCCCTACACCTAATCATACAGCAGGAAGCAGTTACAGCTGCCATACGGCTTGAAAAGGTAGGGCTCTGGAAACAGGACAGTAGGATAACTCATGCACGCCTAAAGGAGTTAGTATACAACGAAATTCCAATGATAGCGGCGACATGTGATATCATACCAAAAACTTTTGTTTTCGACAAAAAATACCACATCCAACTTCATGAAGAATTCAAAGATAGCTCTGGTATACACGAAGTGAGAATATACACGGATGGATCTAAAACAAAATCAGGAACAGGAGTCGGAGTTTTCTCCCAGGACCTAAACATCAATTACTCAACAACCCTGGGAAACCTCAACACTATCTTCCAGGCAGAATGTGTTGGAATCACCCGGGCTGCAACAGCGGTTACATCAAGGGGTATAAGCGATAAGACGATACGCATTATCTCGGATAGTGCCGCGGTATTACAAGCTCTGAAAAGCAACTGCTTTAACAGTGGACTCATCCTAGAGTGTCACCGTGAGCTGCAAAGAATTGCAACAAAAAATCGAGTAACGTTGCAATGGATACGCGGCCACAGCAACTCTTCTGGCAATGACGCTGCAGACCAACTGGCAAAGAGAGGATCGAGCATTAAAATGGTAGGACCCGAACCAATTGTCCCGATACCCTTCTGCCAACTCAAAACATGGTTATGTGACAGAACCACGAAACTACATGAAAAACAATGGGCAGAAACAAAGGAATGTAGACAGACAAAGGAAGCCCTTCCATCCTTAGACATACATCTGTCACGCAAACTGCTGCGTTCCTCAAGGAAAAACCTACGTCATCTAGTGGGTATAATAACGGGTCACTGTTCACTCAACAAACACCTGTTTAACATCGGCATCACTGACAGCCCTTTATGTAGAGGCTGCATGGAGACCGAGGAGACACCGGCTCACGTGCTGCTGCATTGCAAAAGCGTGAGCAACCAACGGGCGAAACTACTAAACGGTCCGGAGACGATGAAGGAAGTGCTGTGCAACACCGGTCCCCTATTGTCTTTCTGGACAGAGCTGAGGTGGTATGAGTAACCGAACAACTTTTTCGCGTCGGTCACTTACGCACAATGGCCCAATTGCGTGGCTAAGTGCGGATAACATACGTCTAACTAACTAACTAACTAAGGATACTGATGGTCTTTAAATCTTAAATAGCTAGTAATTTTTTTTTGTTAGCGTTCTATACATTTTACGTGGATGCCATACACTGGGTTCCAAACCGGAGATGCATATTCTAAAATACTACGCACAAAGGAATTATACAGAGTCTTTAATGCGGGAGTTCCCCTAAACTCTTTACCTACTCTACTAATAAATCCCACTATTCTGGATGCTCTTTTAATTATATTGTTTATATTAGTAACAAATGAAAGGTCACTATTTATTACGACGCCGAGGTCCCGTATATATTTAACTTGCTCTAATGTTGCTCCGTTAAGAGAGTAAGTAGATGGTACAGAATGCTTTTTCCGAGTAAATGTAATGTGGTAACATTTTGCAACATTCAAAATCATTCTGTTTGCGATGCACCAGCTATGCAAAGAAGATAGATCGGACTGAAGTAGAGCAACGTTCTCGTGATTGCTAATTTGTCGATATATTTTGAGATCATCTGCAAACAGGGAGCACATGCTGTGCTTGATGCTATGTACCACATTATTTACAAATATGGTAAATAAAATAGGACCAGCGTGAGATCCTTGGGGCACCCCAGATATAGCGATATATTCAGGTGATTGGTAATCATTTACCACCACCTTTTGTGTTCGCTCGCAAAGATATGACCTGAACCACTCTAGCAATTGTCCATATATTCCGTGGTGACTTAATTTGACCAGTAAGATTTCATGGTCCACCTTATCAAAAGCAGAACTGAAGTCTGTATAAAGAGCATCAATTTGTTGGCCAGAATCAATTGACACTGAGAGTTCGTCCACGAATGACACTCTAAATTAGTAACGGTAGATTTGTTACTAGAAAAGCTGTGCTGTTGTGGAGCAAGCTGTGGTTTTACGTGGGATGTTAAGGTGGTGCAGGATTCAAAAGTTTTAGAAAAGATCGATAAAAGTGAGATTGGACAATAATTTCTAACATCTCCGCAATCATCCTTTTTAAATATAGGGACAACGTTTGCCCTTTTCCACTCGGTCGGGAAGGTGGAAATTTCAAGGGATTTGTTGAAAATTAATGTTAGGGGTAGCGCCAGATTTCGAGCATATTTTTTTATAAAAATGTGAGGCAGTCCATCAGGCCCAGCAACTTTTGTTGTATCGACACTGTTTAAAATTTTAACAACTTCTCTCTCAGTAAAAGTAATTTTGCTGAGTATGTGTTGCGGAAATGAGTAGAGAGAGTAAGCGTTAGCAGGTGTTATGGTGTTGATACGTGTTAAAAATGTGGTTGAGAATTGAGACGCAAAAAGTTTGCAAATTTCATCGCCTGTTATAGCTGTTGATTCATTTAATTTCATTTCAGACGGTATACTATTAGAATTAGATTTTTTATTTTTAACGAATGACCAGAATGCTTTTGGATTTGAATGAATTTGACTCTCTATTGTGTGAACATATTTTCGATAACAATATTTGATGAATAATCGTGCCCTACCATCTAGCATCCTATACTCAATCTCATCACGAGGACTGGCATATTTTTTAAAAAGTTTTCTTATTTTTCTTTTTCATTGAGTATTTTAACTAGTGTTCTAGAATACCACGGGGGAAACTTACCGCTTAATTGTATTATCTTTCGTATATTTTCACTAATAATTTCTGTAAGGTATTCATAAAATACTTTTGCCGTTGCATTGACATCTGTACACAGTTCCAGGCGCATCCTCCAATTAATTTATTTTAATTTACTATTAATTAAACTGTAATCAGCTGCCCTAAAGTTGAAAGTTCTTGGCTTGAGTGACACATGTACCTTCAAACTGATGATAATTACAAGAGGGGGATGATGGCTATCAGGTTTGCATATAAGTAACACAGACTTCGTAACTTTTGAGTTTGAATAATCCAAATCTAGAGTCCTATTGTTAGTGTTTTTAACAATATTTTATTGGTCCAGATTATTTAATGACATAAAGTCCACGAGAGAGTAGCTTAAGTTGTTATTGTAATTAAATGGTATAACAGCCGCTGAACTAAAGTCACCACAAACCAGTTCCTGTTGATATTCGATGAAGCCCAGGTTAAAATCACCGAGTACGAGTATAATGATGCTCGTTATAGAATTAAGAAACATATATAATTGTTGCTGGGACACAGGAGCTGGTAAGTATATAGCACATATGTAGACTTTCTTTCCATTATTTATATATTTTATTTTCCATTATAATATTTTATTGAATCGTGACTTCGTTTTGACAGTAACTCAAACCGTGTCACATGTTCGGTATAATAGCTACGACAGCGAACTTGTGGAAATGTTTAGTAAATAACAAGAAAACAGTTTTTAAACCGAAAATAGCCCGACAGCCAATTAGACCGAAGTGGCAGGACAGCACACACCCCATTGCCGACGCCGGCGCCCGCACCTGCATCCACACCGCGCCCTACAGCCCCGACCCAACAAGACGATGTTCTTGATGTCATCTCAACGCTGGAGATTCAATCCTGGATGTCATCCAGCGCACAAATCCATGAGCACTGCCTAGGTACTAGGTCTAGGTACTTTGAGATTTTATTTCTAATAAAAATCTAATATTATATTATTACATGTTTTAATTCTGCTAACCAGACAGTTTGTTTTGGAGCTGTTGGGAACACACTAGTAAGTAGGTCTATATTTAAAGGGGCATGCCAGTATGAGGCCCAAAGGTGCACAAGAAATTGGCTATACTAAAAAAAAATATTAATATTTATCCTATATCTTCCTTGTATTATTACTCTGTACAAGGCGGAAATAATTTATAAAAATATTAAACAAGAAAACGACTATAATTTGTAATGGAACTTGCAAGCAAGTACATTAACGTAAAAATGTTGCCTTTATACAAAATATGTCGACAGGTAGTTAACCGAAATAGTAATTTACCATTGCTATATTATATAATTATTATTTTACCTTTTTTATACAAAAGTAATACAAAAGTAATAATTATTATTATTTTTATCTTTGCATGATTACATTGATTAACTTAAAGTAATGTCTATTATCGATGTATCGAGTTTTTGTGTTTATTATGGCAACACCATCTCTAACTTGTCAGACGCCGGATAACGTCAATGTCAATATCATTGCTTATTTTTCAACGCCAATATGACGGTTCGTATTTATTTATTGCGGTTAATATCGCGACGACTTTTACCTGTCACCTATAAAACTGCAATGTATTCTATTTTATTTTATTCCTAATTGACTCATAAATAAATTAAAATAATGTAATAAATGATATAGCACATATTTAATATAAATTGTATTGATGAAATAAAAGACGATTTTGATAACTTTGAAATGCCAAGTTTTTGTAAATCAGTTCTTTTGCAGCCTAATTATTGGCATTGCTTCCTATTATTATCATTAGCCTTCATAGGTGTGCACTGTGGGCCCGAATTACTATGGCGTCTTGGCATGCCCCTTTGTAATAAAATTTGGAGCGCCTAGGAATAAATGTATGGAGATCAGAGGTTTTAAAGAAATAAATTTGCATAGGCTTTTGGAGCCCTTGGGAACGATTTTACAAAATAATAATAATATTTTATTTTAGTCTTGGAGCGCTTGGGAGCAGAATAGTGGAGCGGGCGGGAATAAGCCCTAATAACTTGTGCTGCTTATTTTAGATAATAAGACTTCTTATCATATAACTAATATATAAATAAAAATTAGTACGCAACATTGAGTTTCACACACATTGCAATTTTTGCTGACAACCAGTTTTGTTTGTTAGGCACCTATATTTAATATGATAAGCAATGTACGGCTTGCAATTAAAAATATGAGTAATCAATATTTTATTTACATTACAGAATAAGTTAGCTTTAGTTTATTATATTGTATTTGATAATTATTATTTTGTTTAGGTAAACAATACGTAAACAATTTTGTTTCGTTTAGATTAATATTTAATGCTTTTCTTGCTTATAATTGTATTATGAATATCTTAGCTATGTTGATAAATTTTGTAATTGAAGACCCTGCTTACCTGTGATTCATTTTGTAACTAGTAGAGGAGACAGGTGATCTTTTACACAATTTTTCAGGATCCTTAGTATTAAGATTTATTTGTGCAATTATGTATGTCTGTATTTTGTACAATAAAAAATATTATTACTACAGTGCTACACGAATTTGCTAGACTAATATTATAAAGAGCATGACTGCGTTAATTGTTGATACCAATGACATACATTTTCTAGGTCGTTTTGGGACTTAGTCCAGGTCAGTCGAGTCCGTCTCCCCTCTAGGGGGGAGACAGTAGGGAATTTTTCGAGTGAGTCCTTTGGGTAGGTCTCTTGTGTAGTGGCCTGCCGTTTCACACGGCGGGCCTTAACCTCGGCGGGATCGCGACCGCATGCGAAAGCGATTCGCGCGGCCCCGTCGATAGTGGTTTTATCGAGGAACACCGTGGTAGGTTTAGTCGGTATTCCGGGAGGTACATTATCTTTTCAACATCTTTCTTTTACCCTGGCGAGTCCGACATAATCCCTCCGCCCGGAGGGATATGCGTCATACCATTCCCCCACGTAAAAAAAAAAAAAAAAAAAGGACTATTTTATGACTAAAGATTTTTCCATCGTGTTAAAATAAACTAGTATATTTAATAGACAAACACAAGAAAGCTCTCTCTTTATCAGTTTGTCATTAGCATAACTTTGTTTTAGTTTAGAAATGATCTCAATAGAACATTTTATATTCAGAAGTCTTAAAGATTATTATGATATAAAGTGTTTGTTTGAAAAAGTACTGACCGTAAAAATATTAAAGAAGTTTCCAAGTGAGCAGCAAATTCTCTAACCGAGGTTTCTGTACAACTACACAATATCGCCATTTCTTCAAAATTATCTGTTATTTGTAGATATACTACTTGTTTACACCAAACTCATTAGTAAATATCGTGCATGTTTTGTTCGCTTAAATATTACAATCATTATTACAAAACTGTCCTTATTCAATTAACTTACAGTTGGTATTTCTAGAGTGAAAATCCTTACCTTGCCGTAACACAGTCATTTGACTAGCACGGAAGGTAAAGAATTTTTATCGCTTTACCGCCAATTTTATATGTTGAAGTGTAACAGAATATTTATACATTAATTTGCTAATACTCTAAGTTAATAGTGTAAATATGTTTAAATGTACTACATATATTGAAACAGAACTACATTGTAAACCTATGCTAAATTTATCTATGAATAAAGTTTTATCTTATCTTATCTTATTTTATTAGTCATTGTATTATGTGCTATAAGTTGTAGTAGTAGAAATATGGATGTATATTTCTGTAGCTATGATAGTAGTTCCCTGGTAATAAAGACAGACTATTGTGTCTGCTGTTAATGAGTTTCTCGACAGTTCAGCCTAATCACACTTTGTCTAAGCACGGAATCGAACCCGCGACCTTTTGTCTAATAAACCTATGACGAAATTAAATATCGTTTGGAAACATTGTAACATTCACTATTATCATTTACATACATTTGTTCTTATACAAACTTTCATCCGCATAAATTTCTATTTATTTTCATCTCGTTTTGTTTTATTTTATCTATACATTTCTTAGTTCAGCTTTGATACTTTATAAAGTGATAAATTTATTAATTTTAAATTATTAATATATTTAACTTTCTACATTGGTTCCTCAGCTAAAAACTTACTAGTATTGGAGTTCTTTGAAAATAAAATAAAATCTTAAAGAAATCTGCCATACCTGTTATTTCATCAAATGTATATTCCTTTGACTTCAACATTGCTTGGTTAATTGTTGGAGAATTCATTACAAAACCACAGTAATAGTACAAAGCTTACACGACAAAGGATCAGTTGGTACAAAGGAATTGATGATTGACGAAGTGGGTTTGTTTGAACAGCGTACACAATACCCGTGACTGAGGGGTTGCCGTTAGATAGCACATGCTTACTCTCGTGTTTGCGATCGATCTTGAGGACCCAGGTTCAATAACCTAGTCAAATTAAATTTCAATGCTTTATTGCTCTCCATATGTATTACATGTTCTTACAAAGAATAATATTAAATGCCAAACATTGACCTTATCGAGCACGGCAAAATAGATAGAACAGAAGAAAGCAAGCCACTGGTATAATTTTTATAATATTGCAACAATAATTAAATATAAATAGTCAGACATAGTGTTATTGTGTTTATTTTATTGAACCATTCTCAGCGTAGCTTGGATTTTTGGAAATATGCTAGCCATTTCCTATTTATGTCCTGAAAACGACTATTACGGTGGCTCAGCGGTAGTGTCGTCTTCTGTGTATGAGATATCGGGTTCGAACCTTGGGTTGATTAGATTATTATGGGGTTTCTGCCAAGAAACTCTGTATGGTGATCAGAAATCCGTAGTAGTAGTAGTGCACAATATGCTCATCGTTTAATATGAGGATTCCAAAATCATATCTATCTGGTGAAATCTGTCAAGTTACTTGGGGTCGGCTTTTCTAGTGTAACCGGATTTGACTGGATATCAGTTTTTACACGGAGTGGCTGCCACCTGACCTCCGCAACACAAAGGCTAACGATACCCTAAGGCTAGACCAGTGTCAGGATATTATAGGAAACTGACTTCCCAATAACGACTGCTATAAATGTTCATAGCAGCTGGGATCAACGGCTTAACTTGCTCTACGAGGCACGGAGTAGGCGATAATTGTCAATCAATACGCCCATAATTTCGAAAAGTCTGTGCGTATCGATTGACATATAACATCCGAAAGTCAGAGATGTGTGACGTGGGCTCGAACCGGAGACCCTCTGCATTGTAGTTTGTTGGTCTCCCCATTGAGATATAGCTGCTCTCAAAAAATAAAATCTATTACTGCGTAAAGAAATTACAGTCGTTACGTTTCTAACTTATAGCATTGTCATTATCACGCTCGATGAACTCAGCCTTACGATGATGATTGACAGCACGATGCATAGCAGCAGAAATTGTATCCAGTATCAGTTCAATTTATGAAGTGTCGGGTTTAACATAGACGTGAAACTATGTTCGTACTTAACCCAACATATGAGGGTCGTTCAATGTGACTTGTACCGAAAATGAGTCGCGTTTATCCGTTGTTGGCGATGTGAACATCCGAATTATGTTTCAGTGTATTGATAATACACGGAAGTGAGCTACTCTCTTAAGAGAAAATACGGACATTAAAACATTTAAATAAAATGTTTTGTACGCGTCGAAAATGTTTTGCGCTAATGCTAGTGTAAAAGAGGTAACTGAAGCTCGAACGGATTATAGCTAGGAAATCATGATCACAGCTGGGCGTTTGATACTGTGCAGTTTTACCGCGGCCGCCGTCGGGACCTAACGGGGACTTAATGGGGATTAAGAATTAATGAGTTACTTGTCAAATGTCTTCTTTATGCCGATGACCAAGTAATACTTGCGTCATCAGCGGAAGAGTTGCAGTCGATGGTAACTATAATGCATGATGCTTTTGGGAGAAAAGGATTGAAAATATTTGAAAAGGAAGAGTGCGTAACGATGATATTATGAGAGATAGAGAAAAAATAGAGCAAGTGAGAGAGTTTGTATACTTGGGTACTTTGTTTTCAAAGGAATGGTAAACATGAGGAAGATATTGAAAGGAGAACGAATGCTAGCAATAAAGTGAATGGAGCTCTACGCGCTTTTATGAACAGTCGAAATATATCCGAAAAAGCACGTGTGGCTGTTTTTAGAGGACTATTAGTGCCCACACAAAGTGAAAATTGGGTATGGCAAAAGAAGCATGAGAGCAGAATAAATGCTGTAGAAATGAGAGCGCTGAGAAGCATATGTGGTACGACTCTGAAAGATAGAATAAGGAATAGTGTGATTAGAAAGAGATGCGGCATGTAAGTGGATATATTGACGATAATAATAGAAAAGGGTATGTTAAGCTGATTTGGGCATGTAGAAAGAATGGACGAGGGAAGACTGACTAAGAAAGTTTATAAGGCTAGTTCGAGTGGCACAGTCGCAAGAGGAAGATCTAGGCGAACGTTTCTCGATCGAAGATTGGAAGCGTTCTGGACAAAGGCCAGGTTAAGAGCATCTTGAACCAACAAGCGTGTATGAGAAATGTGATGAAAGTGAATGAAGCCAGAGAAGTGTGTCAAGATCGTACCAAATGGAAATCCGTAGTCTCTGCCTACCCCTCGGGGCAACAGGCGTGAATCTATGTATGTATATATATAGATATAATGAGAGCAATAAAGTCATTGTTGCTTAACTTTCATTATACCTATCTAATAAACGTACAATATATTATATTTATTAATTACCTTAAAAAAAACAACACTAAGAATGAAACCTGCGTCGCAGGTAACATTACAAAAATGTAAAAAGACGGACCCAGGCTCTGATTAACTACATATTTGCGGATCACACAAATTTTTATCTCGTGTGGATGTCGAACCCACAACACTCGGCAGTGGTGAGGCGAGCAATAAAACCACTACACTATTCGAGTATTCATATTTACTAATTTAGATTTATTATTTGGTATACTGTCTCTTTAAAGCTAAATAGAAACTATGCCTGTAGCGCACAGCGTAATACCCATAATAGAAGTTATATTTGCAACATTAATGCGCGACCCTTGCTCATTTACTAATTCCTTGATTTTTGTCAAGTAACTGGTTGCCTGGGAAACTAATTAGTAATAATCTTTGCTGTTTATACTAACAGTTTATACAGGTGAACTCTAAAATTGCTTGTTTCCTCTTTAAATGGTATAAATAGATGCTTTGATGTTGGTGATTTTGCCTTACAAAATTCTATTCTATTAAATAATCTTTTACAGTCTTTTCCCTAGCCTTTATTATTCCCAAGTCACTTGGGGTCGGCTTTTCTACTCTAACCGGATTTGACTGGATATCAGTTCTTACACGGAGCGGCTGCCACCTGACTGCCACCTTCGGCAACCCGAAGGCTAACGATACCCTAAGGCTAGACTAGTGTCAGGATATTATAGGGCGCTGACTCCCAATAACGACTGCCACGGCACGGAGCAGGCGATAATTGTGAATCAATACGCGCATAATTTCGAAAAGTCATATAACTTCCGAAAGTCAGAGGTGCAGACGTGGGTTCGAACCCGAGACCCTCTGCATTGCAGTCTGTTGGTCTCCCTACTGAGCTACAGTAAAGATAATAATAATATTATATTATCTAAATACGTGTGTGTTAAATAACGACGATCTACAGAAAAGTGCTTAAATTAATTAAATAAATAATCAATTAAAGAACACGTCTATAAAGATTTTATAACATTACCGCATTTAAATACAAAGAAAACCCGAATGCACTTAATGTCAGTAGTATGCATATTAAGTTTAATACCATCGTTAAATATATCAAATTACTAGATGAGAATAAGGGTTCAGGCCCTGACGGCATTCCACCCTTATTCTTAAAAAGATGTCATAAAAACATTGCAGTTCCCCTATATATGTTGTTTAACGAATCTTTACGCTCAGGCATCATACCCAAGATATGGAAACAAAGTTACGTTGTACCAATTTTCAAAGGCGGTGACAAGCACGATATCACTAATTATCGCCCTATATCCAAACTGAGTACTATACCAAAACTCTTTGAACACATTGTTTGTGATCTGATATCTCCATTGATAAGACCTCTTATAATATGTGAACAGCATGGATTTGTAAGTGGCAAGTCGACCGTAACAAATCTGTGTGAATTTGTCGACTATATAGCTACGACCATGGATAAAGGGCATCAGGTGGACGTGGTGTATACCGATTATTCCAAAGCTTTTGACAAAATATCGCATAATATACTCATTGATAAGCTGGAGAATATCGGTATACACGGCGACTTACTTAGGTGGCTAGAATCATATTTGAGAGACCGTAGTCAAGCTGTCACCGTCAAAGGGTTCTGTTCTTCCTTCCTGCCCATATCTTCAGGCGTCCCGCAGGGCTCTCATCTTGGCCCTGTTTTATTTGATATTTATTTAAATGATATTGTAGAAGTATTTAACGCATCTAAATTCATCCTTTACGCAGATGACAACAAAATATACAAAGTTATTAGTAGTCTTAATGACTGTTTAGATCTCCAAAATGACATAAATAGACTGTGTGACTACTGCAATAGGAATTCCTTGTTTTTAAATATAAATAAATGTAATATTATAACGTTCACAAGAAAAAAATCTCCAATATTATATCAATATAGAATGAACAATGAATACCTGACTAGAGTATCCACTATACGTGACCTTGGGATTCAGCTTGACGAGAAACTATTATTTGATGCTCATATTGAAAATATAACAAGTAAAGCATTTCGTATGCTAGGCTTTGTATTAAGGGTCGGCAAAGACTTCAACCAGATATCAACACTATTGCTTCTATTTAAAACATTGGTTAGACCTTTAGTAGAATATGCTTCAGTTGTTTGGAATCCGCAGTATGATATATATAAAAGTCAAATCGAGAAATTACAGAACAGATTTATTAAATATATTCACTGGCGTTTCAACTTAAGTCCCGAACTATCACCAAGCCTCCAGCTTCTAGAAGGACGGCGAGCAGAACGTGACTTACAATTTTTATACAAGATTATACGAGGGCATACGGACTCGCCTTATCTTCTCAAACAGATAAGTTTTAGATGTTCGCGCCCAAATACCCGAAAAAGATCTCTCTTCCATGTTCATTACTCAAGAACGAATTATGGTAAAAATGTCTTTATTAAAAGAGCTTGTAACACTTACAATAAATTAATTTGTTCCTCACCTAGCTGTAATATAGATATATTTCACCTATCTTCAACCAAATTTAAAAACAGTGTCAGGAAAATCTTTATGTCTTTAGTAACTGTATTTAACTCTAAATACGTTGTCTGTAACTGTAAAAATCTATGAATTGCTGTAATGTACATACCAAATACATATATGTATAACAACCTGAGGAAACTATTTAGGATAATGTATTAGTTTTAAGTTATATCTTTTATTTGTTATTTAAATCTGTTTGTTTCCCAAAATTATAAAATAAAATAAAATAAAAAATAAATAAATTTAATAAAAATAAATGGACATACCGATTGCAGAATTGCACAATTATTCGTAATATTAAATATTAAACGATTAAAATTGTTTTAAAACTAACGAAAACAGATATTAAAGATTTAGATTTTTATTTTTTTATTTTTTTTATACTTCTAAAGTGGCAAACAAGCTTACGGCCCACCTGATGGTAAATGGTTACCGTAGCCTATCGACGCCTGCAATACCAGAGGCATCACTTGCGCGTTGCCGACCTTGTAAAAACCTTTAGTTACACAAATATAGACAACTCATGAGCTGGGAATCGATCTTAAACTTCATAAACACAGTTTTGCAACACAGTACCTGCACTAGCACTGCACCGAAAGAGGCGTAGATGTTGACAGGGTAGACACATATTATACCTACTACATCTTTGTTGTCATGTCATTATTCAAAAAAAGAACTACACATATATGTAATTGCCTGTCTATTGTACATTATATCTATTATATTTACTCTAACTATTAAGTATGTTTATAAACTGTATGCCGAATAATCGTCCGTGACTAGCCCTTGGGTTTCGGCTGAAAAACAGCGCTGCGGTCATCCGTAGCAAAGGCTGAGCTGGAACCTTTTGGACACACGGCACAACATTTTAACTTTTTTCTTCTTATTTGGTTTTCTTTTTCTTTTGTTTTAATTTTAGTAATTATTAGAAATAGTAAACAATTGTACTGTTACCATGTTGATATGTTGTGTTTTTATTGGTTTGTCTAATAAATTACTTTTCTTTCTTTCTTTAGAAATAACTTTGTTTGGACTAAATGCTGGCCGTAATTTCTTCCGAATCATACAAAGTATGTGTTGTTATGACTGTATGAATGGGGTAGTGGTTTAATTGGTCGCCTCGTTACTGCCAGTCTACCGACTGTTGCGGGATCGATTCCCACAGGAGACAAAAATGTATGTGATTAACAAATAGCTGTTCCACGTCTGGGTGTTCTTTGTGTCCATTGTTAGAATATATGTAAAGTCTCCAGGCGACATATAAATTATATATAGTGCGGGAGTTGCTCTTTTCAACACGCTTTTATTAGCTTGGTATGTATGTATCTAAGAATCCATGTAACGGAAACTATGAACGTGATTTTCACCCCTTACAAACCGACGGATTGATTTGAGACTTTGCACACTTATCGAGGGCCGATGACGATACAATAATTTAGAAAGAAAAATAAAAAATAATTTAATAATTTTAATGTAAAAAAGCGTAGGATGCTTTCTAAGATATTTTGATACCACATACCCACGCTTTTTTACATTAAAATTATTAAATTATTTATACTTTTTTTAATAAATGGTGTTTTTAGTTTTTAAAACTATTATTTATTAAAACAAACAAACAAAGTTGAATTCGAATATTATCATTCAAATCCATTTACGCACATTATTTACTTGCTGAAGATAGAATACATAATTGAGAAATACCTTGTTATAATTTGACGATGACTATGAAATTTTTGTGAATATACAATAATAATACCTCCTCATGTTGACAACGAAAACTGCAGTATCACCCTTTCTTAACATGGAGTGAAAAATGGCACTTGTGAAATGATCTCGTCATGTTAACATAATTACAGCGATCCATCATATTTGAACTAACGTCCAGCTTAAAATATTTGTATCTGTTTATTTAACAGCACGAATGGCGTCGTTGTTTAAGTGGTCACCTCGCCACTGCCACCACGCCAAGTGCTGTGGGTTCGATCCCCACACGAAAAATTACAACAAAAAGAAAATGTTTGTAAAGTGCCCCGCAATACAGGAATTATTCCTAGTGCGGGAGCTGTCTTATTTAACGAACTATTTGTACTCGTCAACTGAACTTAAAGCTCTGAGTTATATTGCTATTATGTTACATCTGGCCTGTCGTCCTGTATGGTTGTGAAACATGGACCCTGAAAAAGAATACTACGGCACGCTTGCAAGCATTTGAAATGTGGTGCTATCGTCGTGTGTTAGGGACAGTTGGACGCGAAAGGTTAGAAAGGAGATCGTGCTTCAGCGTGTCCATATGCCTCGTAAAATGTTACTTACCATCAAAAAGCGTAAGATAGAATATCTAGGTCATGTGCTTAGACACGAAAGTTATAGGCTGCTCCAACTCATCATGATGGGTAAGATAGAAGGAAAGGGACGCACTGGCCGAAGGAAACAATCGTGGCTGCGGAACATCCGGGAGTGGACCGGTATTACCTCCGTCGAACAACTTTTCCATATGGCTACTGATAGGCTAGAATTCAAGAAGTTGACGGCCAACCTTTAAGATTGAAGAGGCACATTAAGAAGAAGAAGAATAAGGGCGAGCTTATTGCCGTTAACCGGGCAAAACCAAGAAAGCATTTAATTACCAAAAAATCTGGACAGAAATACTTAATAATACTGTTTGACAACCCAGGAAACATAAATAAAATCACATGCATAGCAGTCGCGATAACTACTGCTTTGCCACAGGGGTAATCATAAATCTCTTAAAACTGCCAGTTTTTATTAATGTAAAAATGTCCTAGTTGCTAATTATTTGGTGATGACCCTAAGAGTTTCTCTTACTCATTAGATGAAAGGCAGTAACACATTAATAAATTTTCACAAACTTAATTATTGGAGATTGGTGCAACTTCTCTTGCACCAATCTTTAGCAAAAAAAGGCAGTACTTAACCGGGCGTAAAAACATATAGGACTAGTGAACTATTAATATTCCATGCCTTATAAAAAATAGTACTCCTATTCTGCAAGATGTTTCTCCAGGGCCAACCTATACCTAAACGTAAGAACTGAGCTAAATGTAACTTCAGTAGTTTTAGTAAACTAACTAATAATAAAATTATACTTTGACATTGTGATCTAAATGACTTTATCTTTAATTACGAGCAAGTTAATCTGTGCCAAACAATTGGATCTTCCATTCAAGAAAATGTCCTTACCAACTTTCCTTAAGTCTGCATCACTATTTCATACAAAACATTTTAAATCATCAACGTATTAAAATATGCATATACCTAAATTAAATTAAGCAAGTAGTTGTAAAACTCAGACAATTATAATTAAAAAGTTTCTCGCACGAAATTATATAATTCTGCATACAATCTCTTTATTTATCCTTTACGTTTCGTGTTAAAATTTATAGATCACGTACCATTATTTATCTTATATTATGATACTGAAAATGTTATTCAAATTACAATATTTTGGGTAAATAATATGTAGATAGGTCAATTATTCGTATTACATAACCATAATTGTAGAATTTGGGTAACATTTTTCATAATGATACGTGTTTCATAGTTAATTTTAAATGTTGTACAGCTTTCATGTATATTGAGAGCAAATAGAAGCAAAGTTGTTGTTGTTATAAAATTTTTCGTGAAAGAAAAATCGCTGTATGTTTGTAATCGTAAGACTTTGACGATGGAAAGCATATTGCCACTGTGATTTACCATTTTGACAAGTAAATATGATTAATATTATTATAATATACAAATAAACTCACGTTTTTATAACAATGTAAAAGCGAACAGACTAATATTATTGCGACCTACTATTAGACTTATTTTTAGGACCTAATTTACATGGAGCTACCCTATTTATTGTTCACCAAGCATATACTCTGTACTAGGAATTGTAAATCAAAAAATGTCATTGATACTTACATTGCCAAAAGTCAAACCAGTCCAAAACTTAATAACCAATGCGGCAGCAAGATAAATAATAAACAAACTAAGCCAAATTAATTATATTAATTTTAATCATTTTGACTCTAATGTAGGATATAACAATATTAATTTTAATTATAAAAGTTAAAATCGGAATATAGATTATAATAGCAATAACTACCCTGACACGAGTACAGTCCTTAAATTAAAAAAATTACGTTGGTGTAACGTTCTTACGTTTAGGGAGTTTTTTTTAACATATGAGTATACACATAATAAATCTTAAGAAATAGGAGGATTCTTTGTCTATAGCAACAAATTATAAACAGAACTGGTATTTTATAGTTGCCATGTTAGATAAATATTCCGCAAAGATTAATAATCTACATACTACACTCCAAACTAATACTATAAATGCGAATGCGAGTTTGTTTGTTTGTTACGCTTTCACCTCTTAACTGCTCGTCGAATCATCATTAAACTTTGCATATATGTTGTCAGAGGTACAGAAAAGGATATGGGGTACCTCATGTTCTGTTTCTGTTTTTGAATCCCTATAGAGTTGGATGTGTAAACCCTAGAGGATTAAAAATTTACATAACCTTATCTTAATATAACATATATGTACGCGAGCAAAATCTAGTAGATAATATATAAAAGGTTAGCTTGTGTATGTTTGTCTCCATAAAACTGGAAAAGTTATCGATTGACTAACTTGAAATTTTGTACATCGTTGCTATACATGACTCGTTTTACATACCTACTTTTAATCCTGAAGTTCTTACAAGAATGGTAAGTGATAGAATACATTTGCTTACTCCCTTTATAATTCATAATACGAGACCGAGTAACAGCGAAGCCTGGCCGGTTTCTCTAGTTAGTTATTTATGTAGATACAGACGTCTGTTATAATTATGTTCAATAAGGACCAAAACAGACAGGTAAAGGAAACACTTTACCTATTCCGATTTTGCTTCAACATCAATATTATATTGCGATATTTGTTTCTTTCTGTCTTTGTTTACTGTCTGTGTCTTAATATTGAACGTTTCAGCTACTGCTTTGATAATTCCAAGCCTAATATAGAGTTGCATCTTAGCTTCAACGATCAGCCGCTGCATTTAACATTCGAAATTAAACTTAATTATCACGATTTCGACAAACACCTGTGTGCCATGGGGTATTTGGTCACTGTATATAGCGTTAAAAAGGCAAGTCAGTAATCCCCACATCAAAAAAGTAGCTCGTCTGTCCTTCCCCTAAGCACTAGTATATAGGCTTTCAAAAATAAATTAGAAATGGCAACTTAATATGATTTCTTCAGTCATTGTAATGTAAAAAAAACCTCTTTATTTGCTATTCTTTTATCAAAATAAAAGCAGAAATATATTTACTGTACTCGTTACGGGTAAATGTGTGACAAAGAAAGAATTCTCAAATTTAATAATATTTCGTACAAGTCTGTGTTATTAATGTATAAAATATTATTTTCTGTAATATAAAAGTGCTTGCGACTAGGCTTATTATAGAGCTTGTTTGCGCTTTATCATTATGAAGTGTTTAATTGTCTTTAAAAGCTTACTTTACACATTATTTTATTTACTTTATCATTATTTGTTACTAACAAATACTTAAAAAAAGGAAAATGGTGAAATTTCAAAACAATACTCCAAAGGCTTAAGTAATCTATACTAATATTATAAAGCTGAAGAGTTTGTTTGTTTGTTTGCTTGAACGCGCTAATCTCAGGAACTACTGGTCTGAATTGAAAAATTATTTTAGTGGTGGTTAGCTCATTTATCGAGGAAGGCCATAGGCTATATAACATCACGCTACGACCCACGGGGGCGGGCAGTAATCATAAATGCGGGTGAAACCGCGGGCACATCTAGTTTATTTATAAAGTCATTATATTTATGAGTTTATTACTAACGTGGATGAAACAAGTAAATCACTGTATTTTGAAAATAAAGCTTTACTGTTCTATAAAAACATTGCTGTAATGGTAGTTTCAAGAAATTCAATTTCCTTGCTATTTCGTAACATTCAAACAACAACATTTTAGCGCTGTGAGTTCTAGAAGAAGATCGCACACCACAAGCTACATTTTATAGCTCTTATTAAATAATTATATTTGTATTCCAATCCGCATTCGACACCGATAGGTAATTTAGACCATTGGTAGATACAATTTATTGAGTCTAGACAGACCTAAATCATTATTATTGAAGTTAAAGATATATTTATAACGGTTCCATTGCTGAGTTGGCATTCGTTATAATAATATTACCAGTTGAAACCATTCGTTTAGGTAGGCTGTTCTAGTAATTGTCGCACACTTATAGAATAATAACCAAGAGAGATAATAGGAGGCTTGCATGAAATATCAAAACTTGTTAACTTACATTAATTGTGATTGAATAATAATATAATAATAATAATATTCTACACATACACACAACACCATCTAGCCCAAACTAAGCAGAACTTGTACTATGGGTACTAGACAATAGATAAACATACATATACCGTTATTTTTTTATTTTTGTAAATACGTACACATTATACATAGAAACACCCAGACCAAGACAAAAATCCATGTTCATGTACACAAATGTTTGACTTGTGCGGGATTCGAACCCGCGAACTCAGGCGCGGCAGTCGGTTACACTAACCACTACGCCATCGAGGCCGACAAGTTTATAATAATATATAATACATATAATGTTTTATAAGTAACAAATACTAGGCCTACATTTGTAGTTTTAATTTAATTAGACGTGTATTTCTTTTTAGAGATCCTTAAATAAATAAATTGGCAGAAAGGATGGCTCAGTGGTTTTAAGTGGTCGCCTCTCCGCTGCTACTGCGCCGAGTGTTGTGGATTCGAATCCCACACGGGACAAAAATTTGTGTGATCCACAAATGGTTGTTCCGAGTCTGGGTGGTCTTTGTGTTTGTTGTTTGGCTGTTTGTAAAGCCTTCCGCGACACAGGAATTGTACTTAGTGCGGGAGTTGTAATTTTTAATAATAAAAATAATAATTTAAATTAAACACTTTATATGGATTTTGCGCGTTGTTTATTTTACTTTAAACACTTTTATTACATAATCTTGAAAGCTATTATTGAACTTGACTATGCTATTTAATTTAATTAAAACTATTTATATTTAAGTTTACACTTTGCCCCGACGATTCGGTTGCTTTACAGCAGCCATGTTCACGGGGAGACTAAAAGTGTTTAAAGTAAAATAAACAACGCGACAAAATCCGTATAAACTGTTTAATTTCAATGTATAACATTCGCGTAAACTTAAGACAATATTATAAAAATAATAAATTAAAGACAGCCTTTGGGCTAAAAGTATGATGAGATTTTTTAAGTTATATGTTGTTATTTATATTGTTAGTGACAGTTAGTGAACTATATCAAAACTCCACTCCCGAGTGACTTGGGTCTCCACTCACTCGGGTTTGGGTGAAACTTGGCAAACTATTTTCCTGTATTAACACATAGTATACTTAGTTTTATTCGTATTCGTGTACCCAGGGATTCAGGGCAAAGGCGCAGGCAGAAACTAATCTTTTATAAGAGTAATGGCTTCCAAATTATCGTAGAATTGCCTTTGATATCGTATATATAATAATTTACATTTACATCCTAATCAGAGATATAATAATAAAAGTATTGTGTCTGGCACTAGCGTCCCTACTAAACAAAAAACGATAAGCACATTAAACTAAGGACCTCGTTACAGCCAAACAACAAAGAGGTGATGCCACTAGCAATAACACAAGGACTCGTATTCAGCATTTGTAGACTACAAGTACAGAATTCTAATTCTTTACCAATATTATAAATGTGAATTCGAGTTAGTTTGTTTCTTACGCTTTCGCGATCGATCATCATAAAATTTCGCATAAACATTGTCATGGGTACAGAATAGGACATAGGTCACAATTCATCCAGAAAAGGACATAGTGAAAATTCCCCTTCTTTATCCAGAATAAAAATACTGTTCCCGAGGTACGTACAGAAATTTAATCACACAAAGTCTAGATTTATGCAGGCGAAGCCACGGGCAAGATCTAGTTAGTAATATATTAAATACTTGCTGCATGACTTTTCGTGTCTTTTTTATATTATATTTATGTATATTCTGCGTTCAGTGGTTTGTCTCTGTCTTTCTTTTTTTTTCGATTTCTCGATATTTTGTCGTCAAATTTGAATACGTTTATAAGCTTGACAGATTATTTATTGATGAGAAGAGAGCTTAATACACGGGATCGAGTAAATCACAAATTGACTCAATCAAACGTATCGAATCAATTTCCTAGCTAAAATCAAATTTAGAAAGCGGAATTCATTTCGCCTTTGATTTATGACAATTTTTTTTAAAATAGCCTCTAGTTTTGTATATTAGAATACCTTGACGCGAAATCAAAGGGAGATGAAGTATTCCGGCATAAATTTGGAGCTGAAGAATGAGTTACAGATATGCCAATAAATAATTGGAACAAGTGATCTTATATCTTCTGATATGATAATCTGATATTATATCAGATCTTATATCGTATACTTTTTGTGAGCGTATGAGGTAACACGTGACATTTGCAAGAATTAACAATGTGCGATAGCTGTTTATCATCGGTCAGGTCTTATGCTTCTTTGTCAACTTAGTGGTTTAAATCATTTAACAAACAGCAATCTTAAATCACATAACATACACTGCTGGACACGGGCCTTCTCAGTGTGTGAAGTATTAAGTCACAGCGCTGACCTAGTGCGGTTTGACTCTCAAACATGTAGGTTTCTCTACGATGTTTTACATAACGATGTTACATAACTTCGTAAATTCAGAGTATGCGTAGAAGCTGACTAGAATATTACTCTAATAGTGGACCGCCAAACCGTTGGACTGCCACGCAGAGGTCTCGAGTTCGAACCCAAGGCGCGCAACTCTGACTTTTCGAAGTTGTATGCGTATTAAATAGTTCATTATCGCTCGCTTTAAGGGTGAAGGAAAACATCGTGAGGAAATCTGCATGTCTGAGAGTTCTCCATAATGTTCTCGAAGATATGTGAAGTCTGCCAACACGCACTGGGCCAGCGTGGTGGACTATGACCTAAGCCTTCTCACAGTGAGAAGAGGCCCGTGCCCAGCAGTGGGATAGTTTAATACAGGGCTGATATTATTATTATTATTTTATAAATATTATAATCTATACTTATGTATAATTAAATTGTAGAGAGGTCAATTCTATACGTTGAATATATTTACAAAATAACTATTGGGCATCGATACTGATGCCACAAATGCAATCCATAATTTTTTGTGTGTCTGTCTGTCTGTATGTGCACGCATGGAACAAAAACTAATGAAGGGATTTTAATCAAACTTGGTACAGTTATAGTTATTGATCCTGGGCAGGTTAAAGGATATATCCTTTTGTTTGGCCTAAAATGTATTTTAAGCCAAAAAAAATGGATATCGAGGTATTAAATATTAATAAAAGTCGTAATATACATAGCTGTATCTTCACTACATTCTCACGATCAAAAAGTAGACTTTAATATCTAACTAATGAAAAAAGAATCATAGAATTCGCTTTATCAACACAAGATTTTCATAAAGTAAAATTTTAAGTAATTACGGTTTGGTAGGTGATTTGCGACTTGCGAATGTATCAACTTGCAATACGGTTTATTTTTGTATAACGCACACAACGACATTTAGCGATTGTAAACAGATCGTGTTTATCAGCGCGACTTTTATCTTTTAGATATAGGTATTTAGTTTTTAAATTTTAGTACTTTAGTAGGTAGTGTTTAAGTATTAGCTAGATATAGGTGTAGTTAGACTTATTTTCTTTAGTTGAAGTATAATTATTAGGCATAGTTAAATATTCGATTTTCTTTAGTTGTAGTTTTATAAGATACTAGCTGACCCGCGCAGCTTCGTCTGCTTCATATAAGAGAATTTTCCCCGTTTTTTGCAATATTTTTCATTGCTGCTTCGCTCCTGTTAGTCGTAGCGTGATGTTATATAGCCTTCCTCGATAAATGCGCTATGCAACACTAAAATAATTTTTTCAATTTGAATTAGTAGTTTCTGAGATTAGCGCGTTCAAGCAAACAAACAAACTCTTCAGCTTTATAATAATTATTAGTATAGATAATTATTTTAATAGCTAGGTCGTTATTTAATGTGAAGCAGACGGCGTTGCTGAACCGCGTTAACGTAACGTTAACGTTTAAAATTCCAAGATCGTATGATTTTCTTGAAAATCTTTCTGTTTTAAGTCCCCTTTTTACGCTCCACGCTTTTATTAATCCTTCAGTAAAACTCAACGCGGTATAAAAACAAACTTAATTTTGCGGTTGAGAAACTATTTTTCAAAAACAATATTGCGAACTTGGAGTTTTACGGACGTAAAAGAAACTTTGTTTGTATTTGTGCTTATGCTAAAGGATTGATATTTTGTTTAAATTTAAAGACGTGACGTCACAAGCTGTTACTTAAAAATGTAGTTATTAATGCTCTGCTCGTTTTACGTTATCCTAACTTTCTTTATCCTAATCCTAACTATAATATTATAAATGCGAATGTGAGTTTGTTTGTTACGCTTTACTACTTGATTGATCATTATGACATTTCACATACACGTTATCACGGGTGCAGAATAGGACATAGTGTACATTCACCAAGAAAAAGTACTGTTTCCGAGACATAGAAATTTATTGATGTGATTTAGATTAACGTGAGCAAAGCCGTGGGCAAAATCTTGTATTTTATAGTACTAACTTACTTCACTGGCCCAGTGACCTAAAGTGGATCTAGCCGTCGAAATTCCTTCCTTTTTTGTACACACAGCGACACATCAACCTAAACTGTTTGGACTTTGAACTATTAGAAGTTGAACGCTGCGAATCGTGCGAGAGAGTGCGTTATATTTTTGTTATTTTGTCTCACTTACGCTAAACGGGAAGCGACGTTCTATCCTTACCGTTACATCGACACCACTATGCACAGTCCCTTGCCGACAATTCTCTATTTTATATATAGCGTAGTTATGCGTATATAGGGTATCTAACTTGATGTGTAGCCGTGTGTACTAAGTCAGACCAGTCAGATATTGATCACTAGGTCATTAGGTTCTTAAATATTTTGTCTTTCCATTGGTATCTTGGACAACCCACCGGGCTTCGTCCGGTGGAGCGCCCAAGATAGCTAGATGCTCTTTTGGCTGATCGATCATCTTTCATTCTTTTCACGTGATATAATATGTAGGAAAGCTTTCAAAAGCCTCAGACTTAAAAATCACGAGTCAAAGTTACAGAATCTCGTATACCTGTCCACATATATGAGATTCCGAAGCTAGTACTTACCGGGTGAAACGCAGTAACGCAGTAACTTTACTTTCGTCAATTTTCTATATGGTATACCATAACATACTTATTTGTATGTGTTGTGTTTTGAATAGAAAAGTAATCGTCTGTTTGTTTTGCTAAAAAGAACATAGGCTACATTTTACTTTAAAATACAGCGAGTAAAGTCACGGTCGACAGCTAGTTGTTTATAAATACAGATATTGTACTTACTTATAAAATAGCGCGTCTTAGCCCCAGGAGTTCGTTAAAAGAGATTTCAATTTAAAAACACCTTGATTTCTTAAAAAGCCACGTTATTTTAGGCACAGTCCTGATTACAAAAGTTGCTAAGTTTATTTTACGCCCACGCCTTCATTAAGTAATTGGCCTAACGCTTAACTAATATAATATAGCGTTAGACATATATGTATATAATTAGAACATGATTTCAGCATGAAATTATTTTCATTGTATCCTAATTTATCTTTAAAACTTTTACGTGCGATCTATTGAATAGATCGCACGTAAAAGTTTTTATACTAAAAGAGTTAGCTCACACAATTAATAATACACTATCGAGTGTGCTCGACCCCATATAGGGTCACCGGGGTTTGACGTGTACAAGTCCGTAGACGCGATCGGCGTTAGCGGTATTTGACAGGATATATATATCCTTGTATAGTTCTTCAAATAACTAAGACCTACCCAATATAGGTGCCTCTGAAGTGGTTATGTTAACTAACTTAGACCACTTGCTTAATGATAAGCGAGAAGGATGTTGACAGCAATTAAATACGCAAGTAATAAGGCAGCTTATATTTGCACGTTATAATTAACAGAAGCAGAATGAATATACATACATTAACGACACACTATTTATACTAAACATTAGATAATAATAATTAAGGATCACGCTTGACATAATTTCTTATTAATAATAATAACGGTTCGGTCTTGACACTTTTCTAGGTTGGCGTTGTCCGTAGAACAAAGGACATGTGGTAGCCATCTTGCGCGCGCGCCGCTAATACAATGGCAGGTAAACGGCCATTTTGCTGGAGGTGGGGCTAAGCGCACTAATCCCTTACACGTGTAAAACATCACGCCACGTGTGACGTAGATCGTATGATCTCGTGCTGCGTTGTAGTGTATGGTTCTACTTGCCTACTCGCCACACCACTCCCCCGGTGAGACCGTGACTACGGGCGATAGTAACTTGGGAATCTGACTGTGCGCCCACTTTTGGTCTTCTTAATGACCGTTTGGTCTTTGATGCATTGGTTATCTGTAGGTACCGTCGGTGCCTCTTTTGTGACATAAGCGGGTTTTAGGCGATCGATCGTTACTCTTTGCGTTTTTCCTTTCACGTCGATGTCGAAGGTTTTATGGTCACGGCGCATAACTTTATACGGTCCCAGGTAAGGAGCTTGAAGTGGTCTTCGATCCGGACCCTGACGTAGGAAGACGTGTGTGGCTTTCTCCAGGTCTTTCGGTACATAGAATGGCCGACTGGAACTACCGTGCCAAGACGTGGGTTGTGGTGTGATTTTGTTCATGTGCGAACGAAGTCGACTGATCAGGCTGCTCAGATCTACCGTTTCCTCAGATATGCTGCTGAAAAACTGTCCAGGCAAACGTAGTATTTCGCCGTAGACCAGCTCTGCTGTGGAAGCTTCAATGTCTTCCTTCCAAGCACTGCGGATGCCAAGAAGTACCCATGGTAATACCTCAGTCCAGTTTGTATTGGCGTAACAGGTGATGGCGGCCTTCAGCTGGCGGTGTAACCTTTCCACTAGCCCATTAGCTGCAGGGTGGTAAGCAGAGGTTACATGATGTGTAGCGCCGACTAGAGCAGTGAGATCTTTGAATGTCTGTGATGTGAACTGTCGGCCACGGTCAGTCGTAATGTGCTCAGGGCAGCCAAAGCGTGCGATCCATCCTGATGTTATAGCGGCTGCACAGGTTTCTGCCGTGATGTCCGCGAGTGGGTACGCTTCAGGCCATCGGGTAACACGGTCGATGACGGTAAGGCAGTACCTAAAGCCCGAGGACAGTGGTAACGGACCTATTAGGTCCAAGTGTATGTGGCGAAAACGTCCAGATGGTGTTTCAAATGCCGTTAACGGAGTTTTCGTATGCCTGGACACTTTGCTTTTCTGACATGGTTGACACTCCTTGGCCCAATGACGACAGTCTCGCCTTACGCCAGGCCAGACGAACCTTTGGGTTACTAGGCGAACTGTTGCTTTTGCTCCTGGATGGCTGAGGTTATGAAGTGCATCAAAGACATGCTTTCGAAACGACTTGGTGAGAAATGGCCGTGGTTCTGCAGTGGTGTCACAGTAGACTTCTACTTGTGATTCTGGCAGAATTATTTTCTCGAGCTTTAGACTAGAACCATTGCGCAACAGATCTTGAAGTTCGGCATCATTTTTCTGCTCGCAAGCTAGGGATGTATAATCTAAAGGCAAGTTCACTGCGTTAATTCTTGACAGAGTATCGGCCACAATGTTGTCCTTGCCTGTCACAAATCTTATATCAGTTGTGAACTGGCTGATGAAGTCTAAATATCTAAATTGACGAGGGGAGCAATTTTCACGATGAGAGGCGAAGGCAAAGGTAAGCGGTTTATGATCTGTTGTGATAGAAAATACTCGAGCCTCGACCATGAATCGGAAATATCGTATGGCCTCGTAAATAGCTAGAAGCTCTCGGTCGTAAGGGCTATACTTCCGCTGTGATAGGCTTAGTTTCTTTGAAAAAAATGCCAGTGGTTGCCATTCTTCACCGTTCCGTTGCTGTAACACGGCGCCGATCGCTGTATCCGAAGCGTCTGTTTGAACAGTCAATTCTGCTCGTGAATCCGGGTGTGCTAGGAGAGTAGCTTCTGACAGACTATTCTTACACTTTTCAAAGGCTTCTAATACTTCCTCTGTCATGACAACTGGATGGGATCCTTTAATTTTTGGACCTGAAAGCAGGTTATGAAGAGGCGCCTGTATCGAAGCTGCAGCTGGTATGAAACGGCGATAAAAATTCAGCATTCCTAAAAATCGTCTCAGCTCTTTGACAGTTCTGGGTGCTGGGAAATCTCGTATGGCTTGAACCTTCGAGTTAAGAGGCTGGATACCTGCAGCTGACACTCTGTATCCCAAGAATTGAACCTCCGTTTGACCAAAAATACACTTGTTCGTGTTGATTAAGACTCCATATGCCGATAATCTTTCGAAGAGTATTCGCAAGTGTTCCTGATGAAGGCTGCTGCTGCTGCTATAGACCAGGATATCATCAAGGTAGCCGTAGCAGAAGTCCAGTCCACGAAGAACCTCATCCATGAACCGCTGAAACGTTTGAGCGGCGTTTCGAAGACCAAACGTCATAAATGGGAACTCGTATAAGCCGAAAGGTGTTGTTATAGCTGTTTTGGGTATGTCTTCTTCTGCTACGGGTATCTGGTTATAGGCCTTTACTAAGTCGATAGTGGAGTATATAGTAGTGCCTGACAGCTGATAAGTGAAGTCCTGCAGGTGTCTAATAGGGTACCGGTCCGGAATAGTGCGTGCGTTGAGTGACCGATAATCGCCGCATGGACGCCAACCATCATTTTTCTTGCGCGCCAAATGAAGTGGCGAAGACCAGGCACTTTCTGACTTCCGCGCAGTACCATTCAGCAGCATCTCTTCGAATTCCTGCTTTGCTATTTTGAGCCGAGCAGGATCTAACCGACGAGGACGGCCAAAGACGGGAGGGCCGGGTGTAGTGCGGATATGATGCATCGTACTGTGTTTCGGAGTACTTGGTTTACCCGCTGGACGTGTAAGGTCAGGAAACTCCTTCAGCAGACGATGGTAGTCGCTATCATCTATTATAGTGCGAACAGATGATATGTCTTCCGTGCACTTATGTTGAGGTAACTGTACTGTAAGCGTAGTAAGGTTGTCTATTAAGCGCTGGTTTCGGCAATCGACTAGTAGATTATGATAAACTAAAAAGTCAACGCCGATGATTGGCTTTGTAACATCCGCTACAATGAATCGCCAAGAAAATGCGCGACGAAGTCCTAAGTCCAGTGTGAGCGAAAGAAAACCGTAAGTGTTGATAATTGTTCCATTGGCTGCAAACAATTTGTACTCGGTTGTAGTACGAGGCTCCCGAACAGCGGATCTTGGAAATACGCACAGGTCTGAACCCGTATCTATTAGATATTGTATTTTTGTCTTGCGATCCGTGATGAACAGGCGGCTTGATATTGCTAGGCAGTCTTTTCCCGCCATTATTGGCTGCCTTGGTAGTTTACCGACTTTGTTGTTCGGTAAGTGCATGGCTGCGTGCATTTGTGGGCTCGATCTCCAAACCGGTGATGGTAAAAGCAGTACGGACGATCTCTGGAACGGGACCGTGACTGCGAACGACTTCGGCCTCGTTTGGGTCCTCTGGCTTGAGTACGCTGTACTCGTCGTAGCTCCGTACTCATGCATTCCATTTTGCGAGTCAGTTCAGACACAGCTTGTGTTAAGGCGTCAATAGTACTGCCTTGTATTGCAGCAGACGATTGAGCAACTGCTGCTGCATGTCCAGTTACTGGCATGCTAGTAGTGACTTGGCTAGTGACCGGAACGATATCGTTAATCCGGTCTACCAACTCTGCTACTTCTTCCAAGCTTGAATTGGCCTGCATTGCTACTATGGTCTGGAGGTTTGCCGGAAGTCTGCTAGACCAAATTGATCTGATAAAATCGTTAGGAACGGTAGGACCAGCTAGATGTTGTAAATGGCGAAGAAATTGCGTAGGTTTCCTATCGCCCAGCTCTTCGTGCATAAGCAACTGCTTTATTTTGCGCTCCTGCGATGCCGACAGCCGCTTGATCAGTTCTGTCTTCAGCTTCTCATATTTACCGGTTACGGGTGGAGTGACTATGAGATCTCGTACTTCTGCCGAATGCTGGGGTTCCAGTTGACCCAGCACGTAATAAAACTTTGTGGTGTCGGTAGTGATGTTCGACAGAGCAAATTGGCCTTCCATCTGAGCGAACCATAGTAGCGGGTCATCAGCGTTGAATGCGGGGGCCTTGACTCCGACGCGGCATGACATAAAGAAGTCCTTGTTCTCCTCCGTGCTAGTAGACGTCATAGTTGCTGAGATAAGTCTCGAAAATTCCAGTAATATTCTCGAACTGCGAATACTGGTTGTCGTAGGTCACCAGTGAAGTGGTTATGTTAACTAACTTAGACCACTTGCTTAATGATAAGCGAGAAGGATGTTGACAGCAATTAAATACGCAAGTAATAAGGCAGCTTATATTTGCACGTTATAATTAACAGAAGCAGAATGAATATACATACATTAACGACACACTATTTATACTAAACATTAGATAATAATAATTAAGGATCACGCTTGACATAATTTCTTATTAATAATAATAACGGTTCGGTCTTGACACTTTTCTAGGTAGGCGTTGACCGTAGAACAAAGGACATGTGGTAGCCATCTTGCGCGCGCGCCGCTAATACAATGGCAGGTAAACGGCCATTTTGCTGGAGGTGGGGCTAAGCGCACTAATCCCTTACACGTGTAAAACATCACGCCACGTGTGACGTAGATCGTATGATCTCGTGCTGCGTTGTAGTGTATGGTTCTACTTGCCTACTCGCCACACCTCCATAAATAGGTCTTATTGTGTAGTGGCCTGCCATTTCACACGGCGGGCTGAAACCTCGGCGGGGTCGCGACCGCATGCGAAAGTGATTCGCGCGGCCCCGTCGATACTGGTTTTGTGGTGTTCCACCGTGGTAGGTTTAGTCGATATTCCGGGAGGTACATTATTCTTATTCCATCTTTCTTTTACCCCGGTGAGCAACGATAGCTCAGTAGGGAGACCAATAGACTGCAATGCAGAGGGTCTCGGGCTCGAACCCACGTCGCGCACCTCTGACTTTCAGAAGTTATATGACTTTTCGAAATTATGTGCGTATTGATTGACAATTATCGCCTGCTCCGTGCCTCGGAGAGCACGTTAAGCCGTCGGTCCTGGCTGCCATGAACATCTATGGCAGTCGTTATTGGGGAAGTCGACACCAAAGATCCCACTGGGTCGAAGTGTCGCCGGTCTGTACTGACGGGGGCCAGTCAGTCACACAAGATAATATAAGATACCCCGGCGAGTCCGACATAACCCCTCCGCCTGCCCCCGCGGAGGGGCACATCCCTCAATGCATTCCACCATGTAAAAAAAAAAACAAATTCTTCAAATAACATATTCGATACTGGGCTTGGATTATTCCTATTAAACTTAATAAGATCTCGAAATAATTTTACTATATATTATAGTTTCGGATTTAGTCATCCATGACTCACGTACACTTGGAAAAGTCACCATGTATATCATCATGTTTGATACCTACGTCACACCACATTGCGTTACTTTCTGTCTTCACACACATGCATAGGTACTGCTGCGTTCATACGCCACAAAACAGTAACTGTTCGTGAAACCACAAGAGTATAGACATCCTGCAAGGCGTAACTTTATATCAACCAAAACTGTTGCCACCCAAATAATTGTCTTGTAAAAACCAGAATAGAAAACGACTTAACCTCGAAGTTAGAAAACACACCAACATTACCCTAATTCAACAAAGGGTGGCTTAAAAAGTAATACAAATATCCACACCCCACCATTAAGGAAAGACAAACAATTGTGGCGTCACCCCAAATTCTTTCTCTTAACTAAGTGGTTTTGTGATATCCTGTTGTGAATAAAATATCGGTCAAGATTGAGCTCGACTGTACGTAAAAGTAACAGATACTGTCAAGTGAATAATACGATTTAATGCTGTTTATCCGTTCGTCCTTTTATGTTTATAAAAGAGCTAAGCGATGCATTTCAGTCTACCGCAGAGTCATTTAACGTAATGTTTCAAATCTAAGTGCAAATGTCACTTATATACCACTCGCGTAAGCATACATATCACGTGTGGCGTTTCTTTTATAAAAAGGCTCTGTATTTTAAGCTTGGCCTTTATCTATTGCGCCGGTAATACAGTGATTCGTTTTTAAATCGTCAACGTACTAGTATTGGCAAGACCGCAGACTACTAAGGCAGTAAGTACTAACTCGTAAGTTTGACTGCCCAAAACTCTAAACACATACAGTTTTATTTATTACGCTACGCCGCGCCCGCACCAATTGTCACCGCCACCGTCACCGTCACTCTGTGTCGCGGGGGACTTCACAAACTTTTAAACAATAGACAGAAAAAACACTAGATTCGGTACAACTATACACGGTTCACAAAACTGATTGCCTCATGTAGGAATCGAAGCGACATCACTCGGCCTGTAGCCGGCTAGGCGACCACTAGTGATTTAAGAGGTCGCCTACACTAATCAAATTTTATATGTAGTATACGATAGGATTTTGTTTCTTTTTGCGTATGATACGGATTACTACTCTCCAAGAAAAATAAAAGAGACCTAGTTTAACCTAAAATTTTCAAGCTGATGTGGTGTTCGGGTTACATCTACAATATGCACTCCGACAGATAGCGAAAGAAACACATTGAATATTGTCTTACGTTTACGCGAATGTTATGTTTGAAATTAAACAAACTTTATAGGTACGGATTTTATCGCGTTGTTTATTTTTTATAAACACTACTCGTATTATTACATTATTTTGAAACTTAAAACTACTACTATTGTTTAACAATTTTACTAGTTACTGTTAACTTCAATTTAAGCTATTTAAATTAAACAACTACTTAGATTTAATTGTACACATTCCCCGACGTTTCGGTTGCTTTTCAGCAGCCATGGTCACGGGGAGTCTCCCCGCGATAAAATCCGTATAAAGTTCGTTTAATTTCAACGCATTGAATGATGGCTAAGGCAGATCTTATTAAAGCAATTTGTTTTTTAAATGACATCTTCCGCACTAGGAATAATTCGCGTAGCGGGGGACTTGAATGGGAGAATGTTTGTAACATTCAAATAACGGACACGAAGAACATCCACACTTGGAATAACCGGTTGAACCCACAACACTCGGCGCGGGCGGCAATGGCGAGGTGACCACGTAAACCACTACCCATACGTGCTGTCAAACACGTCACATAATGTGCCATAAGTACTTCTTCTACATTCTACATATACGGCAGTAAATGCGACTGCTGTGCATGAGGTCTCGGGTTCGAATACCGGGTCGGGCCAACAAAACGTATTGGGTTTTTCTGTTAAAAATCTCAATACGAGCCCCGAGTTAGGAAGTTGACGGTGTTAGACACCCCCGTGTTTCGGAAAGCACATACAGCCGTTGGTCCTGCGCCTGATCGCTCTCCGGTCGTGTCGGATTATCCGTCCCATCGGATCATGAGGGTTAGGGAACAGAAAGTGCACTTGTTTGTGCACATACATGTGCACTATAATATCTCCTGCGTAGATGGTCAGTCTCCGTTAAGATTTAAATCCAAAATGTTAAGTTTTTGAACCAAATATTTTAAGTTTGACATACAAAATACTGATAAACCTTTAAAAATAAAAATAACGTTTATTTTATCGCCACAGTAACTCGGTAACAGGTAAAAAAAAAAAAAATTTTAATAAATTCTAAGTAGTTATTTTAGCCTGGTGTTATAATAAAATCAGCCCTATATTAAACTGTCCCACTGCTGGGCAAGAGCCTCTTCTCAGTGTAAAAAGGGAAGTTTGGCAGGCCATAGTCTACCACCCTGGCACAGTGGGCGTGTAGCAGACTTCACATACCTTCGAGAACATTATGGAGAACTCCCAGACATGCATGTTTCCTCACGATGTTTTCCTTCACAGTTCACCTTGTGCTTAGACGTCAACGTTGACGTCACGTTTTAATAAAGCTAGTAAAATATATCCCTGAAGGATTAAATAGAGGACTATTTAATCCTGCAGGGAAATTCAGAGCACAATATACAACATTCTCTACACTACCGTTTTGTATAATTAATTCCTTCAGTAACTGAAGACACAATAATAATTAGTCTTAACACACATGAAACCACATTCGTGATGCCTGTAATCAAGATAACAAATAAGGTCTAATACACACAAGTTATATACTAAACTAAGTAATTATTATGATTAACGACACGACAAGGCACTTGTCTGAACGCAACCTTAGTTAGTACAGAATAATTAAGGGTGCGTTCAGACAAGTATCTTGTTGGCGCGCGTTCATAAATCCTAACTTAATATATTATTATAAATGCAAATTTGAGTTTCTTTGTTTGTTACGCTTCCACGTTTTAACTACTCGATCCTTCATCATGAAACTAAGCATACTCGATGTCAGGGGTACAGGTAAAACAAGGTACCTTTATCCAGAAAAAAGTATTGCCCCGAGGGACAGAAATTTATTGATAAAATCTAGATTTCGGCAAAGGCATGGCTTATAGAAATATACCTGCAAGAAATCTTTGAATATATTTTTTTTATCTTTACGGATGTATGGCAACGGGTAAGAGTTCGCCTCGCCTCTGCACCACCATGGGTTGTGGGTTCAAATTCCTTACAGGTCATTTGCGAAATACCATTGTGTGGATCACACAAAATAATTGTTCTGATTCTGGATGTACTTTATAGCCGTTAATTTTCTGTTTGTAGTCTCCTGCGATACAGGGCTAGATATTTAGTGCAATACTGTCGTCATAAGGAAAACCTACGTATCTGCCAGTATTTTTGTATTTGATATAAATTTGCTGGCGTCTGTTTTACTGATTCTAAATCAGTTGAATAAATAATTTACAAAAAGATGATCATATAATGCATCTTAGAATAGTCTACATGTACGAATAGTTTACTTTAAAAACAAATATTAACCATATGGTAACGAGCGTATTAAATCAAATTAATTAACTCAGAAATCTGCACATTTATTCTAAAGGCACCTTTACGTCACACGACTTACAAAACAGTCTTCACTCACTTTTTATTGCCATTTCCAGGTAAGTTTGATTGGCTTTGTAATCTAACCATTTGCCACATATGTGTTTTACACATAGCAACTAAGTTTAACCAGGCTTCTTACCTACCACTAAAGCCTTAAAGCGTTATTACATGCGCGAGAACGAGACAAAATCTCTGTAGCATATAGTCTCACTCTCACTCCCCGAGATACGGAGAGGCGTGACGTTTTTTAAATGGTCACGCATCTATTTGAGTGTCAGTGACAATGTTATTTAAATTCACTAGTCTCCTTAAGACCACACTGCCCCAATAGTTGAAAAGGCGCATGTAACAAAAAGTCAAAAAGAGAAAATAATATTTTAATTAATTTAATGGGAAATCGTTTGCTGTCTCTGGGAAAAAATAAAATAATAAAATATTAATAATTCGAAATTATGGGAATTATATATATCTTTGAGAAATAAGTCGCATTTGGTTATATGTGTCTCTTTGCTTAAGTATTCAATTTAATACTTTTGTAACAAATAAAATTGTTGTGTTTTGCTTAAAAGCACATAATTTGTTCTAAACCTAAATGTATGTACCGCAATATTAATTAGACCTCATTAGAACCTGAAGTGTATGAATATACATATATGTATGTGTCCTAGTTGAGCATTTACAATGTGCTACCGCAAAGAAAAATGGCGTACATTATACAGTGTGTATCAGAAAGTTATAGTCTCATTTTATTATAATATAGTAACTATATTTAACTAAACTTAAAAATAACGTTATTTGTTTTAGTATACTTCCTGTTGAAGTATACTAAAACACTTAACGTACTAAGAATTATAGAACTAAGACTAGCTTCTCCCCGAGGCTTATTACAGGTATTAATCTAGTATATGGTCTATCTGTGTGCCAAAGTTCACCAAATCTGTTCAATACTCACAATGTCTCACAACAAAATACTGAGATAAAGATAAAGATCGAGTTACTTTTTATATTTTAAAAAGATAATTCAGCAATATCTCTCATATATTGTAGAATACTGCGCTAGGCATGCAATTAAATAAGTGTATCTGCTACACATGTATATGATACCTAGAAAATGACGTGTTGCTACTCAACATTTGCTAACTGAAAATTCCAATATTTTGTCACTTAACTCAACTTAGAAATCGAACCAGAGCCGATACGATTGTCCTAAGTATGGGCAGAGCTATGCCACATGTCCAACAGAACTAAATACAAATTATAACTTTCCGCTTATACGTCCTTACACATTATATATTTCCACTTATCTTGTTTAAGATGAGATAAACATCACGAAAATGTGCGTAACCTTTCATAGGTAAAACGATAATTAATCATCCACACTCTTCTTACGCTTAATTAGCAACTCTTATAATAATTATATTCATGCGAGATGTGGCCATTCATTTCTACGTTAATATATTACCTAATTTTGGAAGATGATGTTAGTGTAATAAAATAACTGAAGGTTGTATTAAATATTTAATCACAAATTAAAAGCGTCAATTTGAAATGTGGTTGTAATACTCTTTCGAAATTGCCGTCATAAGGAAAAAAAGATACCTAACATCAAGAAAGAATCAGTAAAAAGACGCTATCGCCAGTGTCTTTATGTTAAGTATAAAAATACTGCCATACGTCTTTTTTCGACGGTAGTGTACGTGTGACCCTATGTGTAGGCACTTACATAGTTTCACACTTATATCCACAAAAGGGTAGGCAAAGCTATATGCATTTGCCTTCACTTCACCGTGCCACCACACGGAACCACATTTCGCCAAGTATGTTTTTAGATGCCACGTAGTGAGTAAATTTAATTAATGTTTAACAGGCATAGTTTTGCTTCTAAAAAATTTCTTGGCAGAAACATCCAATACCGCTTTGCCTGAACCAGAAATTCAACCCACAGCAGTTGCTGCGCCACCAAGGTAGTATGTATATGGTGTGCCTTTTTAGGATGGTATCTATCACTCACGCATTAAAATAAGCATGTTATCATAATATGACAAGTTGTTGTGACTAGCCTGACAATAAACTGTTAATCTCATGTATTTATTTATATCGCAGATAGCAAAAAAAAACAAACAGATAGCTAATGAAAATTTATTAGATGTTTGTAATATAGGTACTAAATTTATCGAATATAATTTTGAAAATAACATTTTGTATTATTATATTCATATAACAATTAATATAGGTCGCATGTATTCACGCCACGAAACTCAACATATTTATTAAAACGAAATGTTATTAAAAAGTATACCCTAATAATAATTTATTAGAACCAAAATTATATATTACGCGAAAGAACGGATTATTTTTAAGTGCAAAATGTATTTGGCGTCGCTTCAAAAAGTAAATTGAAAATATTTCCAAGATACGATCGTTGTCTTATAACGTTATATCATAACTTCACTCTTATTGTACGCTAAAGGGTTTGATAATAGTTTATTCTGTATAATATTTATGCGCGTCTTCATTCACGAGAACATTCACTCGCGATTCAATCATCGTGGAGCATACTATAAAACAAATCTCTTATTAAAATTCCACCCAATTCCAAATTCTTTCCTGAATTGTCATGATGATTGATTTTAAAAAACTACTTCACTATATTCAAAAGCATCTATGCCATAAAATTATCATATTTCTTTAAACAATATCTTTTTATTGCGGAAAATATATTAATTTTATTTATAAGTTATGCACGCCAAAACGCTCACTGGTGTCACGGCGTCTGTCAAATTATCACGCTTTAGTACGTCAACAGTAAACACAAGACATAGTAAACTTTAGGTGCTAATCTATTATTTCAACCAATTAAGCGAAATAAATAAGAATTCATAGATGTATAAGTAGTGTGTGCTCGCTCAGCGACAGCACATTTATAAAAACTCCGAAATAATTATTTGTTTACGATGTAAACAACAGAATAGTGCGAAATAAGTCGTTTAATCTTAAATGGCAAGATCCAACAGCTTAAATACTTCAATTTATTTCCGTGAAGATCACTTTGACATACATTTGTTTATATTTAGTTTTGTAATTTTAGATGGTGTATAGCCTTATTTAAAGTTTTAAATTAATAAGTTCAATAGGTTCTTGAGTTAGATTTTTTCTACAAAAACGTTTAAATTATTGGATATATATGTTCTGATGATCTAATGATTCTGCTAAGCAGAAGTCTTTGTTTGAAGCTAAAACTCTCCCACCATCAATAAATCAACTCTAGGCAGATTAACGGTATTTCCTTGCTCTATTGCTGATGTTTGTTTTGAAAATTCACAACAAGAACTACTACAAAAGTGTGTTACGGAGACATTTAACACAAAAATGGGTACAATATGCAGATATTGTTGACGCTCAAACAAAACAACGTGACGTTTACTGAGCCATGATTTGAATCGCTCCGATTTGTGTTGCTAGCTATCATGATGGATTGTTATTTTTTGTTATTTTATCATTCAAAAACTACTCAACTGATTTTAAAATTCTTTTATCATTATTAAGCTATACTATTTCCGACTAACATAGGCTATATATATATTTTTTTAAATACTGTTACACCTTTTTTATTTTTATTACGTGGGGGGATGCATTGACCCATACCCCTACGCGGGGGCGGGCGGAGGAGTTATGTCGGACTCACCGGGGTAAAAGAAAGATGTTGAAACGATGACAATGGACCTCTCGGAATACCGACTAAACCTACTATGGTGTTCCTCGACGAAACCGCTATCGACGGGGCCGTGCGAATCACTTACAAAACTAATTCTATTTTCATAATCCTAGAAACTTATTTCATTAGATCAATTAATTATTTTGGCAATACTTCATTACTGTCATCATGGCTATTCCAAACAACTCAACTGTTGAAACTGCAAGTAAATTCGTTTAAAATTCGCTGCGTGGGGTCAAAGCAAACAAAGTAACAGACAAAAATTATAAAAAGATTTTTGATGAAGAAATGAGATCGTATGAGACGATGTTCACGCCAGATTGTCGTAATAATTGTGTAATACTGTTAAATTTTCTACGAGTTCCCTAACGCACTGTTCATTGTCAAAAATTCTTAAGTTTTTATTGGAATATCCGAGGAAAAATAGTTTTGTGTTTGAAAGATACCGCGCAGCCTTTTCTTTCTGCATATTTAAATTACGTTCAATATGCACCATTCACGTTTTAATTAATAACAGTGAACATCAGTGTTGTGCCATCACAAACATTCCAGTACGGCCGAACTCTGAACATTTTAGTGAAAATCTTAGACCTTCAAAAAACGTGACCCTACAACACAAGGCAGCAACTACGGAACAGTGGATACCCCATCTGTATGATTAGGAAATTATTTCTTCACATTTTGAATGGATCCAACCTGATACCCCAAACATTTAATTAAAAACATGCAATGTACAAACAACAATATCTAGCAGCGATAGCCCATTGAGATACCGATTGCCATGCAGTTCTTTAGTTTGATCCCAAGGCTTTTTGAAGTTATATGTGTATAAAATAGTTAATTATCGTTTGCTTTAACGGTGATGGAAAACATTATGAGGAAACCTGCATATCTGGGCGTCCTCCATTAAGTTCTGTAAGAAATATGAAGGCTGCTAACCCGCACTTTGTGGTGGATTATGGTCTAAGCTTCCTCACAATGAGAAGAGGCTCGTGCCCAGCAGTGGGACAGTTTAATACAGGGCTGATAATACTGATATTATAATTATAGTGTACAAACACAGCATTATTAGTTTTATATTCTAGCAGCGTCGTCGCGAAAATGTAGATATTGTCTATAAATATCCCTTGGGAACAGTATTACTTTACTAGATGAAAGGAAGGAAATTTTCCTATGTCCTTTTCTGTACCCCTGACAACGTGATAATCGGTCGAGTACTTAGGGCATATAATCGAAACAAGCTAATTCACATTTGCAATATTAGTAAGGTCTAGCCGTTTCAGAGATTACCTGGAACAAACAGACAGACAGACAATTTAAAAAATTGGTGTTCTGGTATAATTGTCTTGTAAAAATTTATATGTATTTAGTAAAACGAACAAATATTTGTAATATTATCGAAATAACAGTATTTTGATATAACAAACAGATACATTTATAATTAGCAAATTAGAATACTAATACTATAAAGCTGAAGAGATGTAGAAATAATGTATGTTATTTTTGTTTGAACGTGCTAAGCTCTGAAACTATCTACCTGCTGTAATACGAATAATATAATATTGCATTAGGTTTTCCACGCTATAGGACATGGGAGTGGAGCAATAACCATCAACAGGATGAAACCGCAGGGGACAGACAGTACTGTAAATAGATACATTTGACTATTTATATTGACTACTGGACGACAGGCAAATATAATCAGCTACCAGACATTCATTTACGAAATAAAAGTCAAATGAAAAAGGGTTCGTAAATTATCCAGTTCCCTAAAGATTCGTTTAATATCGCATGATCATAATTATACACAACTAGATCGAGCGTTGCAATCATAATTTAGCAAAGTGGCCAATAATAACCCGTCCAATTCCCGGTGAGGTTTTCTCAAACAAGCTACACAATATCGAATCATTTGACCAAAATTGAACTTTATAATGCCACTGAAAATCATTATTCTAGCCTCTATCTATTCTAGCCTGTGTTAAAATTAGCAGATGAGGTAATTTTGAAAGGAACAATGTGCCTCGAAATATGCCTAGCAGGCAATAAGCTTGTCGCATATAACATGTGACCTGAATTTGCTGACGAAATGTGGGTGTCGTAGACCTCAGCCTTTCTGTTTTATATATTATATCTTATACCGACATCCTAACTAATATTATAAATTTAAATGTAAGTTGTTAATTTGTTACGCTTTTACTCCTCAACTGCTTGACCAATGAAGATGGAAAATCACATACTCGTTTGCAGTGTATAGAAAAAACATAGGGTATCTTTCATCGAGAAAAAGTATAGGATTGAAGCTAATTAATTAGAGCGAAGACACGGGCAAAATCTAGTGGAATAATTTTCGGTAGACTTAAATAGGTTAGGTTTCTATTCAATATTAGCCCTGTATTAAACTGTCCCACTGCTGGGCACAAACACGATAATTAACTATTCAATACGCACATAACTTGGAAAAGTCATAGATGTGCGCCTTGGGATCGAACTCAAGACCTTTGAGTGGCAATCAAATGGGAGACCACAAAGCTATCGCTGTTTACTGCTGAGACTATCCATATATAGGCGTGAAATGTATGTGTGTTTAGTCTTTAGATCGTTACTCAATGTTGGAATATTTGTACAAACTGCATATGGCAGAACAAATGTTCCAAAACTAGTAGGTGCTTTCTATATCAACCGTTTTATTGAAAACCTGCATGTCTGAGAGATCTTCATATTGTTCTCGAAGATGTGTGAATTCTGCCAACATGCACTAGGCTAGTGTGGTGGATTATGACCCTTCTCATACTAAGAAGAGCCGCTCATCCACATCTTTAAGTATAAAAAGAAAGCCTGGTCCAAATGGAAAAAGTACCGTAATATAAGTGACTTTGAAGTATTTTCCTTGTATAGAGCACGTTTTAAAGAAGAATGTCACAAATGCTTTCATAAATATATAAAAAATGTCGAGGATAGTATTACCAAAAATGTTAAGCACTTTTGGTTTATGTGGCTAATCGGCAAGGCAAGTCGGGTATGCCGACCCGCATCTTATACAAAAATGTAACTTCTAGCGACCCGGTTCAGATTTGTAACTTGTTCTCAGGATTTTTCCGGTCAGTCTATGAGCCTTCTAGTCTCTCGCCCGGATGATGCTTGACTTCTGATTATAGCAATGTCAATAACGGCTCTCTCTGTACTTTGAACTTCACTGTCCATGAAGTTCGCAGACAACTAGAATTGTTGGATATAAATAAGGGACCAGGACCTGATGGCATATCGCAATATTTTCTAAAGAAGACCGCAGCGACAGTTTGTAAGCCTCTGTCCGTGTTACTTAACAAGTGCATCCAAAGTGGTACATTTCCATCTACATGGAAGAGAGCTAATAAGAGAATATAGAGAGATAATAATAAGAGAGCTAATACCAGTGCATAAAGGCGGATCTAGACAAAACGTAGAAAACTATAGACCTATATCGATACTTTGTACTCTTGCAAAATTATTTGAAAAACTAGTTCATCAGGCCATTTATCCATTTTTGCGACAGAGTATAATACCTGAGCAACATGGTTTAGTTAAAAATAGATCTACAGTAACTAACTTAATGATTTTTACAGACCACTTGTTTGGTAACATGGACGCGGGCATCAGACTGACTCTGTGTATACGGATTTTAAAAAGGCGTTTGATAGGGTGGACCATTCAATTCTGTTAAATAAAATAGCCTTCAATGGTATCAGAGGTAACTTACTGCGCTGGTTCTGTTCATATATCAGTAATCGTAATCAAAGTATAGTGAGCAATGGGTACAAGTCAGACCCATTTCTAGCGACTTCGGGCGTTCCCCAGGGATCTATTCTAGGGCCATTGATGTTTATTATTTATATAAATGATATTCGTAACTGCTTCCAAAATAGTAATTTATTATTATACGCTGATGATTTTAAGGTATTTAGAACAATAAAAAGTTCAGCTGATAGTAACCTTTTGCAGGAAGACTTGAATAGATTATCTGATTACTGTACTGAAAATAAGTTAAAACTAAGCATTCCTAAGTGTAAATATATAAACCTCACTAAAAATAAAAAAGTAATAACTTTCGATTATTTGCTCTGTAATGAGACTCTAGCGAAAGAAACCTATATCTGTGACTTAGGCGTTCTTCTTGACTCCAAACTTCAATTAAATCTACATATAGATAAAATTACCTCCAGAGCATTTCAAATGTAGAACTTTGTTATGAGAACCACGACAGATCTTAAACGACTAAGCACATATTTGTATTTATTTAAGTCTTTGGTTTATCCGCAAATGGAATATGCTTGTATGATCTGGGACCCCTATTTAAATATTAAATCTGAGGCTGCAATAGAGACAGTCCAGCGTAAGTTCCTCCGCACAATGCAGTACAAATGTCGCATCGAATGTCTACCTTATAAAAACGCGTTGAATAAATTTTTATTATTAACATTGCGCTCTAGGCGCTTGTTGTTCCAAGGAATGATGCTCCATGGACTAGTGCATAATAGGTATGATTGCTCCGAATTAATAAATAACATATGCTATATCGTACCTAGGACAGTGATGAGAAGAGAGGCGCGCTCTTATCCACTATTTGCTACGACTCCTTGCCGTACAAATTCGGGTGAGAGAGAGCCGCTCCGGAGACTGGTTAAAACTTATAATAAGAATTTCAACGATATAGATACATATATTTGCCCTGTGTAAATCCAAATTTAAAAAACAAGTTATTGTGAGCCTTGCTCGAAACATTTAATCATTATAAATTATATACAGGGTGTCCAAGAACCTGGCGTCCAACTGGATTCCCACGATGCCCCAAGTTCTAACAGTACTCAGAAAAATATTTTAAAAAATCCACCCCATGTACTTACAGAATTATACTGATTTCAAAAAAAAAGGGGAAATGAGCACCCTGTGACATACTTTTGAATGCTGTGACTGCTAATGCTGATAATTTCGATATTTCTTGGAGGTTTTGTAATCTAGGGTATTGCTGTGTCTAAATAGAATGTAAAAATAAAGTACTTATTGTACCATTTTAAAATAAAATATTATTTTAACTAAAGGTGATATGGAAAACTATCGAATTTCGCAACTTTGACCGACTGTAGTGTAAAAAAAATGTACCAAAATAGTATGGCAAGTGACGTCAAATTTTGACGCGTTTATTCCTCTTTTTAAAAAGGTATAATACTTACACATTAATTTGAAAAAAAAAATTTTTGATAATATTTTTACTCAACAACCCAATTTTTACGATGTCTTACAGAATTCTTAGAAAGAAAAATTTACGACGAATTGAATCTAACCTCTAAAGAATTACTGTTGTATGCTCATAAAAATAACAACAGGCCTCTCAAAAAACAGGTTAGACCGTAAGGGACGGTATGTGCATGCATCTCACCATAGTGATTCGTTATTACAACAGGAGGGAGCAAGACAGAAACTATCTTTGCGATTTGCTGGTTCTTCTTTATGGTACCCCATTATTCAGGTAAGAGTGAGGGAGAAAAAGGTTAGAGGTGCGAGTGAGATAGATAGTGACGCTATCTGGGATCGTGCTATTTAGGATAACAGTACGGTCAGTACGCGTCACTGCCTCCTGCCGTTACTACGCACCTCTCTCTTATTGTTACCATTGATCACGTACTACGATTTAAAGCTTTGTTTATTGGACTCGATTACTCTTTGTGCTCTGGACTTTGAAACGAACTCTTTACGACGACCTTTGCCTGTGTTTGGACAGTTTGTGTTTTGTGTGTGCTACCATGGCGACCTACACTCCGCAAGAATACGCAAATATGCACTACATTTATGGAGAATGTAGAGGTAATGGACGAGCTGCAGCGAGACTTTACAGAGAAAGGTATCCGAGGGCTACGCGATATCCCGACCATCGAGTTTTCATTAATGTGCACAGATCACTATGTGACGGGCGGTTCCCCAATCAAGTAGCTGGTGAAGGACGACCCGTAAATGACTTCATACGCGATGAAGTTTTAGAGGCGGTGTCGGCAAATCCAAGCATCTCTGTGCGAGGAATAGAAGCTGATACGGGGATACCGAAGAGCACAGCACACAGTATTCTCCAAAAAGAAGAATATCATCCGTACCACGTACAGCGAGTGCAAAGTCTTTTACCTCGAGACTATCCGAGCCGAGTCGCGTTTTGTGAAACAATCCTGCAAAAACATCGAGAAGACGAAAACTTTATCGACAAAATTTTGTGGTCAGATGAATCTACATTTAAGAAGGATGGCTACATGAACCTACACAACTTGCACGAGTGGCATGTGGAAAATCCGCACTTGATGCGAGAAGATAGATCCCAGTACCGGTTCAAAGTGAACATGTGGACCGGTATTCTCTGTGGGAATATTATTGGTCCATTTGAGATGCCCGAGAATTTGACTGGCGAATCATATTTAAATTTTCTTCAAAATGATTTGCCAAACTTACTAGAAGAGACCCCACCAGATATGTGGTTCCAACACGACGGCTGTCCAGCACATTTTCGCGTATCCGTTAGAGAGTTTTTGGACGAGCAATACCCGAACAGGTGGATTGGGCGATCAGGAACAATCCCGTGGCCAGCCCGCTCACCTGACTTAAATCCGCTGGATTTTTTTTTCTGGGGAACTATGAAGGAGCTCGTTTATGCGAAGCCCATTAATGACATCGCTGACCTTCGTGAGAAGATAACACAAGCAGTGCAGGTGATACGTCAAAAAAGTTACTCGCGAAACATAAAGCGGTCCTTTTTAAGGAGAGTGAGAGCTTGTATTGCCGCGGGTGGTCAACATTTTGAACATTTATTGTAATAAAATATCTTTAAACTAACATTCTTTGCTTTTATTCTACTGGGAACCCATCTACCTGTGTGTATTTCCTTCTTGCTCACTCTTGGAACCGAAGTAAATAATAGTAGTAACATAACAGTTTCTAAGATAAGAAAGGGTCCGACAGTTACCGTTAGTAGGTAGGCACTTCGTAAAAATTGGGTTGTTGAGTAAAAATATTATCAAAATTTTTTTTTTCAAATTAATGTGTAAGTATTATACCTTTTTAAAAAGAGGAATAAACGCGTCAAAATTTGACGTCACTTGCCATACTATTTTGGTACATTTTTTTTACACTACAGTCGGTCAAAGTTGCGAAATTCAATAGTTTTCCATATCACCTTTAGTTAAAATAATATTTTATTTTAAAATGGTACAATAAGTACTTTATTTTTACATTCTATTTAGACACAGCAATACCCTAGATTACAAAACCTCCAAGAAATATCGAAATTATCAGCATTAGCAGTCACAGCATTCAAAAGTATGTCACAGGGTGCTCATTTCCCCTTTTTTTTTGAAATCAGTATAATTCTGTAAGTACATGGGGTGGATTTTTTAAAATATTTTTCTGAGTACTGTTAGAACTTGGGGCATCGTGGGAATCCAGTTGGACGCCAGGTTCTTGGACACCCTGTATGTATGTAATAAATTTTAGTTTTTGAATATAAATACTAGATTTCGAAATAGCGAATAACTGTATTGTTGTTATATATTTGTTTACAACCAAAACTGTATCTAATATAAGTTAGTAATATGTGGAAACGCTGTGGATTGTACATTTACCCATAGCATACTGTATACCAAGATTTAATATACAATGTACGATAGTTTGTTTACCAAATAAAAAAATTAAAAATAAATAAAAGAGGCCCGTGCCCAGTTGTAGGGCAGTTTATAAACAGGTTTGATATTATAACACAGAATTTATCGTGGTTTCGTTAATTTATAATTAAAATGGTTGATTTAAATATTATCTAACTAGCACAGAATTGAGTGAACCTACGTATCTTTGGTTACAATACTCCAATTCTTCTCAAATTTTGCGAGTACTTTAACTTGACTAAATACGTGAACTATTCACAGGTATAAACGTTTCTTATGTCAACTGAACTGTACTATCTTTCCATTCGACATATTAATAACCAGTTTCCAGTTCAATGAGTTTCTGCTAATGGATTATAGTTAGTCGATAGTACGTCACAGAACCCTAACACGAGACACAATGCGTACTGTTGTACCCTGTGTGACAATGAGAAAAATGTGAAAACACCTACGTGTTTGACCTCGGCTTAAGGCCTCATTAACGGAGACGCGAGGTGTCTAGCATCGCGTGTGGCATGGCGTCTCGCAGCGCGTTGGATGTTTTTTTCTGTTTACAGTGCGGCGGCGCGTGAAGCGGCACTCATCAAAGGAGCGCATCACTACGGCGCATTTCTTAAATTAAATAATTTACTTTTTAACATAGAAATTTCTTCTAAAAATGTCGAACATATCGCACTCCATTGTCAAAGTCAAAGTCAAAGTAAAAAATAATTTATTCACTTAGGTCACAAAGTAACACTTATGAACGTCAAATGGGTTAGTGAGTTTATTATATTTACTGAATTTACATTTATGTTAGTTGCAAGGTTCAGGCAAAAGGTTGAGCCTATGAGAAGATACCTGCAAGAAACTCAAGGCCACTCTTTTAAATCGCCATCAACTTATAATTTCAGTATTTTACAACTCATTTATGTACCAGGTGTTGCAGTCATTATGCCATATGTCACTGTCCATATAAAACTAAATTCTAAAATAAAGAAAAGTTGGTAATATTATGTAAAAAGCATTTGAGATTTGAAATCATATTTATCAGTACGTAGCCATTTGTAATAGACAGTAGTATGGCATGAGGACGCATACACTTACACTTTGTGACATGAAAAGGTAGTTCGTGACTAAATGTAGTTAAAACAAAATTTACGTTAATACTTATAAAGTTTGTTTAAAAGAAAAGAAAGATACTTTAACACCACCAAATAAACACGAAGTACCTTCACATAATTAATTGACTTATATAATACATACATTGTTTGAATCCTGTATGAAACAAGCAACTAGTTCCATGAGTTTTTATCATTTAAGTAATCATTGATTGAATAATAGCCCTTCCGGATAAGCTGACTTTTAACAGCAATTTTAAATTTTAGTAAAGGTAAATTTATAATAACAATCGGTAGTTTATTAAAAAAGCGTATACATTGCAACGGTGACTTACGTCTACGTTGTGCGATTTTCAAATAAGACTGGAAGGAGGTGCCGCCGTGGACATCGCTTCAACGAGAATTGCCATTGCGTGCGCCGCCGCGATAAACGCCGCGTAAGACGCGTCGATGCCATCCGCGGCATCCACCACAAAACCGCTCCATTTCAAGCAAACACGTGTAAAATTGCTACACACTCATAAAACGCTATATGTCTGAATTCAGTGCGGGCCGCTGCACCGACCGCAACGCGCGACGCTCCGCGTCTCCGTAAATGAGACCAAAGGCTCGATGGACGTTGACAGTTTTATAATTAAAGTATTTTGTGTTGACTGGGCATTAAAATGTTGAAATGGTTTTAAAGGTAACAAGCTTGTAATTACTTACATAGAAATCAAACTACCGCCTAAACCTTTCTATTGTATTATTTAAATATGCGATACAATCTGTTTCTTAAAGTCTTAATAGGAATTTAATATTTGTTCCGTAGTTCTAGATAAGACACCTACATAATAACTACAGGAGATGAAGAAATTAAATAAAATCATATCTGAATGAACAACAAACTAATATCAACGCGTCTCTATTGCTTAATTTATTTGCCTACCCACAAAACCATAAAATAGTTAGTAGTAGCACTTTGTCATTTGAACAATAGGTATGGTTGTCGGCAAATAGAAAGGCAAAAATAACAACCGCGCACAGTAACTCATCGCCCATTCCTTGCTCCTCTGCTTCGCGCAGAGGCGAGACTCAAATCTCCACATATGTATTTGATTTTCGAAGCCTAATACGCATTTCTGGCAGGGTAAGCAGATATTACTCATTTCCACTTGCTACGATCCTGGCATTTTGATATTGTTCCATACACATACATTCTTTATGGAATGGTAGGTAACACTAACCACTGGAATACACTATAGGGCAAAGGCTCTTTAGAGGTATTAACCTACTACTATACCTTGTCAGGTAACCCAGATATGGGATTTCCTTTTGCCATACCAAATTATCAAGCGTTTGCAAATGGACTTCAGATTGAAAACATTGTTTAATCTTATTCGTTGAATTTGGCTTGAATATTAATAAAAATCAATCATCGCCATCGAAAATTTTAAAATATAGCGCATCCCGACTTCTCCATTAATTTGACGCAACAATTTTGGAGACGATAAACCTGCGACCCGAAAAACGTTTTACGCCCATGGGACATTTTCAACTCGGTCCGATATTCCGTTCCTCTCGGACAGCGACCCAAATCAATTCTATTAAGCTGTATAATCAGTAGGGAAACATTTCGACATATTTATCGTTGCGATACCATGGACTTTTCAGCATGTTTTAAACAGGGTAGATAATTCATTTGCTTTATTATAATTAAACTACAAATAATAATTTGAAATCTACTATCTACTATCATCAAAAATAAATAAGGCATAAACGTTTTAAATCTAGTAGTAGAGGTAATTTTGTGATTGTATAACAAAAATAAAGATAAAAACTGTGACGTAACTGCTATTAAATGCTGCTGTCCGAGGGACAGCTATTAAATGCTGCTGTCCGAGGGATAGCTTTTAAATGCTGCTGTCCGAGGGATATAGCGAGAAATCCCCACTACAACCACACTTTATCTTATATCCAAATTTAAAATATTAATTACTCCCTCATTTTGCAATTCATTTTGTTACTGTTTGTACAAAAAGATTTAATTTCATTGCTATTTGCTATTGTGTGTAAAATAATGTACAAAATCTAAGATACTTAAACATCTTATTATAATATATTGATTTTATGAAGTAGCAATATCCGCGATTTCTTTTCCCGCAATATATGTATATCACCTACGCCTCATAATGATACTCACATGTATATTTATAAATATCTACCTTAGATACTGCTTTCTTAGTTATTTATATCGTTTGCTCTCATAGTACATTTCAAAATGATGCATGGCATTCCTAATACTTTCAATCAGCTTACACTTTAAAGGCGCGGTCAAACAGCCGGCGTGAGCGGGGCGTGCGCTTGTCCCGCCTGTGTTGTAATGTACCGAAATGTATGAGAGCGTTCACACAGCCGGCGGCAGCGGGGCGGGCACGCGCTGCCGCCGGCGGGTGTCAAACTTCGCTTTGCTGACGCATGCGTGATACGAACGACATTATATATAAAACCGCGATCACAGGCATAGAAATTTGTACGCGTCTTGATGGCCGTTACGACAACCAGCGACGACTTTCTACTAGACTATCGGCACATAGATATTTCTAGAGCAATTGAAATAAAGATGAGATTTATTTTCCATATAATAGGCACGAGCAATGTGTTATCACTATTGCATAAGGCTATTGCAAGTGATCGTAAGTTTCCATGACCAGTTACCAAAAGGCGCGCCATATGCTTGCGCTATGCATCATAGTAGCTAGCCAAATAATAGTGAGTTTGAAGAGAAGTTGAGTTTTGTGTAGAGTAAAGAGATTGCCGTGTTCTAATAGAATTGAGTGAAGTATTAATAAACTCTATTTTAGTATTAATTTCATTCTTTAATTAAATATTATTATTCGGTGATTATGAATACTTTGTTATTATAAGTTTAGCTTCTTATATTACTTATGTTTTACGAGATCTATTATATGCCATAAAATTTATTTCCAATGTTAATTGGATATGCCTACTAATATTTTAAAGCCATAACAACTACTCTGTAGTATACTAACCATAGAATACATATTTACATAAATAAGCATATATTTCTTTATAGAAATTGACATTCAGAATACGTCACATTGATGTCAAAAAAAAATGAATATAAAATTAAGTCAAATATAATATAATATATACCTATATATTTAAATATGTCGCTCTATAGATGGAGCGTTTCGGTTACGCGTCTGGAATTCAAAGGTGCAAACAGTTGACATACAATATCACAGTGTCAGAAAAATATATAAAGAACTATTTTCTTATTTATTGCTAAACAGTCTTGAGGATGCTTTATGTGGAGGCGAACACAGTTCAATGCATATTGTTTGTTTAAAGCCTATGTCGAGTTGGAGTACTATTTTGTAATTATTTTATTATTCTACTATAATATAATATAAAATTCTACACATTCACACAACACCATCTAGCCCAAACTAAGCAGAGCTTGTACTATGGGTACTAGACAATGGATAAACATATTTACATATATACATATATACTATATTTTTTTGTAAATACATACATATTATACATAGAAACAACCAGACCAAGTCAAACATCCATGTTCATACACACAAATGTTTGACTTGTGCGGGAATCGAACCCGCGACCTCAGGCAGTCGGTTACACTAACCACTACATCATCGAGGCTATACTATATTGTATTAGGTTCTTACGAAGATGTGTCAAGCCTTTTGCGTTAATTTTTTTTTTTTTATTTTTTATTTTGCTCGTCAAAATGACCACACTCCGCCTGATGGTAAGCAGTCGTGTGGTCTAAGAGCAGTGGCCTCCACATCGTCCTCATAGCAGCCGAGGCGATGTTGAGGTCTCTACTTTGACGGCCTGAGAAGGTGCTTTTTCACGCCCCGCTTAAAGGACCCAGGATTGAAGGAAGAAGGAAACACGTGCCTTGGCAGAGAATTCCATGCCTTGATCGTTCGGCAGAGGTATGAGGACCCAAACTTGTTGGTACGCACTCTAGTCGACTCCACCGTGTAAGGATGGCATCTGAGCCCAGCACGCGTTGTTCTGGATAGGAAAGGGGATAGCGTCTCCAATTTGTGTCAAGTTTATTTATTTTCGCTTCTATTAAGCCATGTATATGCTCAAAACAATGTTGAAATATCCTAAAATAGGCATAAAATGTGTTCTCATGTGTTTATAACTCTTGACACAGCGTATGATATTTTCCTTACATACGACGTGATTGATTCAATCCAGAATCCATATCCATTTGCACTTTTTAAAATTAGCTATTGCAAACATAAGCAGAGCCGCGTCCACGTCTGAATCGCTCGACATCAATAATTAAAATAGGTACTAGGCTTTCTATCGCTGTCCTTTCTCACGCTCTCGCGCTGTGATAATTATGTGTTTGTGGACTAAAAGTCTTGCCTGGATTTTGAGTAGGTCAGCGCGACGTATATACACTTCGATGACTGTGACAGCGGCTTTATATTATAGTATTCTAGGTCGTACTGCGCATGCGTTAAACCACGCCGAGCATGGCGTGAGCGGGGCGGGAGTGACGTCACCAAAACGCGGCGGGCCGGCGGCGTGCCTGCCGCCGGCCCGACGCGTTTTGGTGACGTCACGCGTGTGCGTTCAATAAATATAAAGCTACCAACCCACAGCGACCACGATTACTGAAATAATATCTTTAATGATAATATTATGTAATGAAGGCCGAAATAGAAATATAGATAAAATAGAGTTTATTGATCAAATTTTAACTTAAATATATATGTTTGTTAAATTATGCTCATCATCTCATTTTGTCTGGGCCGGGAATATGTTCGGTTTATTAACCTCATAAGTTACCGCGTCAGCAACATACTGCGGCCGCGTCAGCGCATTACAATACATGTAAATTTATTTGTTTGAATTATTCTCTTTTTAATCAGTCATTATCAAGATAAACCCGTGAATCAAGAAAGTCATATTCAAAATCATCAAAGATTTTTCATTTAACAAGATATCAGGTTTGCCGTTCGGCAACAACAAGGCAACCGCACGACACTCTTTTTCTATGAGTGTAAATATCTAATACATATATATAAATGTATGGCTGTACGCCATATTGGTTCAAATGGGTTATCTGGACACTCACATACCTAACTTTTGCATCCCTGTTCCTTTGTTCCATAAATACATTGTAGTCCAATAATTCCAAAGTACAAAATAAGTAAATTTACTGATATTTACACAGTTGTGAATGATGATCATGGGGAAAAAACAGGAAGCATTAAAAATAATACTTCTTTTTAATTCATGATACTACTATATAACCGACAGTATAATACGACCCTCACACATGCCCACCCATTAATGTTACATGCTATGTTTCATACAGAATAAAAGTATACATTTCATATTAATATATATTTTATGGAGGTAATATTTCTTTATTTGTGTATAAATCTCATAGTAGTAACTAATGAAAAATGTCAAATAAAATGTTATTATTTTCAATTGACACGGTATGTTATTTTTATTTCATACTATTTTCAATTAGCTTATAGCGATACAGTGTGTTGAAAGCTTTATACCACGCATGCGTAATACGCGCGCCGAACGCGCGCCCGCACCGCGCCGCGCTGCGCCGGTCCCGCGCCCGCCCCGCGCTCGCTCTAGCGCTGGCTGTGTGAACGCTTTCATATAGTTCAGTACATTACAACACGGCGGGACACGCGCACGCCGGCTGTTTGACCGCACCTTAACACTTTTAACCATACGTCGACGACGATGTATGGTTAAGAGTGTTAAAGAGCAAGCGATTTTTTATTTTTTTAATATTTCTTTTTATTTCAAGTACATGGCTAGTAATTTTTTATTTATTTATTATTTCAATCACAAATACTATATGGAATGCTAACTACTTGTGTAGAGAGCTAGGTAACTCTGTACTTGGCCTTGCGCCATTCATGCATTTTATATTTGCTACATGGCATTTTCACTTGCACCTTCTTACTTATTAGTAAATTTTTCCCACGGCTTCGCTCTAGTTTTGTCAATAACTTTCTAAACCTCGGCAACAATATTTTTTCTCGAAGAAGGTTATTCCGGGTCCTTTTCTGTAATTTCCCGATAACGTGTATGCGAAATTTCATGATAATGGATTGAATAGTTAAGGCGTAAAAGCGTAACAAACCAACAAACTTACATTTGCATTTATAATAGGTATTAGTAAGGATAAGTTGTAAAAAAGTATTTATAATGAAAGTTTGTCATTTCGTGATGGAAGCCTGTTTCATAATTGAAGCTTTTACGTAAAACTTTTATCATATAATAACTAATTATGTTCATTACGCTACAGCTCATGCAAAAATATACTTTTAATAATAAGCGTTTTCCACGCGCCATTAGCCTCGCGGCATTTTCATAATTTGTCAAGAGACTTTGTTACTAATTATACCCTTACATAGTTTTCGTATGGTTTTTGTGACAAAATGTTAACTTTCTTCCTAATATTCAGTTGCCTCGCTGGCCTTGTGAAATAAATTTTGTTTTACAATAGCCACCGCTGAATTTTTGTTTTATTTGTAAAATATATCGTGTAGGACCAAGATATATTTTAAAAAATAAATAAATTTTGTAGTCGGATCTAAGAGTAGTCACCGAAAATATTACGATAGAAAAAAAGTATTATGAAAATCGTTAAAAGGGCACATAGGACTACATTTCCCTTTGCATTTTCTAAATCAAAGACAAGATATGAATGTTGGGAAACCCTTATCAGTATAAAGGTTTAGTACATTCCTTGCCGTACCCGCATGGAAGGAATGCTTGGCTCATGCCTCTGGTCGCCGGAATCCCAGCGGAAATAATGCGTGCTAGCTATCCAAAACATTTTACTGCGGAATATTTTTCTCCTGCTTTGCCTTTCCTTGTGTATATTGGTATATGGTTTGACCAGTGTATAAAATATAGTGTATTATAGTGACGTTAACCTATGATCTTGCATCTGTTTTCCCAGTGGAGGCCACTCGGTCGGGAAAACTAGATATACTAGAAACTAGAAGATTCTAGGCTGACAAAAACTTAAGGATACTAATCCATAAGCTTTTGACAGCCTAGAATCTAAAAGCGTTCATAAATTCTTAGAATAAATTGCATTTCCTAACATTTCTGTGGAATGAAAAGACCTATATAGTTTTAAGTCAAAGTCGAGGAGTTCCATTGATGTAGTGATAGTAGACGCGACTGCTGTACATGAGATTACGGGTGCTGGATCGGTCAGTGTCACTGAATTTCAATAAATGCTCTATAGCAATACGGAGTCCAGTAATGTGACCGATATACGGCAATCATGGTCGGTGAAATGCGGGAGCAATATCTCTGCCTGTTCCTTCAGGGATGACGCCTCGAGACAATAATATAATTTATGGGTAACTTCGCTCAATACTATTCTGTCCTCTTTACCAGCATTGGCCATGCTAATAAGGCTTAGTTGCTCTCACACTAAGCTACTAGTAACTCAATCAATTATTTCAAGAGCCTTACTCTTGTCGGTGGAGCCTCTTATATGTCTCTCTATTCTGTGCCATTACTTTGACCTCTTAGTACGACATGACTTTCGCTTTTTCCTTCACCTGATCTACGTAACTTCTCTTTGGTCTGCCCCTTCCCGTTCTTCCTTCTATTCTTTTCTAAGATGGCCTTTATAAAGATGTCATGTCGTGATCAAATGTTCCAATATTTTTCCTCTTCGATTAACTTATTAGTAATTCATCAAGTGAAGATAAGTTACGCGTGTATTCAATAAATAGTTTTGAGAGTAACGTAGTGACAATAGAAGCTACGTTGGCACTCGATTTATCCACGTCACGTTGAGAAGGATATATCATGAATAGCGTGAACTGTTCGCGCCATCGAATTTGTATTTGTGAGTACATAATAGAAAATTAATGAGGTTACATTCAGTAGCATAATAGAGGGTAAATTGCTTAGAATATGTTAAATAGTGTTCACGTGTTCTGGAAAATTTACCCTCTCTGATATAAGTTGTAGAACTGATAGTAGTGTACCCTTTAAATATTTTTTCTGGTGCTCGATAACCAATTCAGCGGTTTTTGAAGTCATATATTGAGTGCAAAATAATACCAGATCAAGTTTTGGTTAATTTTGAAGTTTATTGATCGTGTAAGGATGGAACTGGTATCATTGAACTGAAGTACTTCTCGATGTGCTCATTTTGCGAGAAAATTTTAAAAGATTACTAGTTATAAATGTTCACGGCGGTCGGACTGCATCAGGTCAAAAGGTACTTCATATTTAAAAAAAAATAAATACCGTTATAAGCAGTCCCAATGGATTGAACTTTGTTCTGTCTCTATCTATCGTCCTTTTCAACAGGATGCAATAAAGATAAATATGTAATATTATCATAGGATTTAAAATTATTGATATCCTAAAAATTGCACTGCCAAAAACGTTTAGTATTCAGATATAGATATAAACAGATTTATACTTATCATATCGATTATTGACTTTAAAACACAATTCAACTACTGGCAGAACAATCCTGCATCATGATCAAAATAAAACTGCTTGACGTTCTAATACTCACGTGCAATTTACACCAACAATTTTAATATAAGACCGTATAGTCAACGAACGATTTTACATAAGCCGACACGACTTTATTCCTCATCCAGTAATGGTACCTACCGAGAAGTCATAATAAAAATATATTTTCATTAATTTAGGTTAAAAGTAATACTTAAGAACGTCAAGGTTACGCTTAACTATACTATGCATTTAAATTTATATTAACTGTATCTGAAAAGTATATCTGTCAAATAGTATCAATTGGTTGCTAGTGAACATTATTGATGATGTGGTGGTAACGTAACACGTAAGACCTCAGGACGATTGAAACTGCTAATAGTACACAAATAGCTGATGATCTAAGATCACTATAAATTAAACGTGATTTTGGCAGGCAATCTCCCTGCTTAACCTTTTATCTATACGGCTTTAAAAATCAAGGCTTTGTCTTCGGCACAAGGTATCAGGAGCCAGATTTTCCGAATATTATTAGGTGAACTCCGAAATAGATTTAGTAAGTAAATCTCGCACTACCTTTGATCTAAGTAAGTGTCTTTGAAAGAAATGTACTGGGCACAAACGCACCTATATTGTTTTCTCTTGCCATTTGGAAATAATAAGAAATGGCAGGGATAGCCCTTGTGAGACTCTTGAACTACCACGCTGAAGTATCGAGTTCGATCCCAAGGCACGCAACTCTGACTTTTCGAAGCTATGTATTACGTATTGAATTGTTAATTATCCTACGCTTTAATAGTGAAGGAAAATATCGTAAGGCCACTTGTTTGTCTCAGACTTCTCCATAATGTTCTCGAAGATGTGCGAAGTCTGCTAACCCACACTGGACCAGGGTAGTGGACTATGACCTAGTCCTTCTCATTCTGAGAAGAGGCCCGTGCCCAGTAGTGGGACAGCTTAATATAGGGGTGATATTATTATTTGAAGACAAACGATAATCTAACATCACTCGTCAATCAATCGGTACGATGTCGGTAACAGCTACAGTAAAAACGCCCTCGAAATCGTGCATTGTGATTAATCGACGTCTATTGCATCGCTTGGCATAGCTCGCATAAAGGTTATCTGATTTATTGTATATAATAATCTATTATACGCTGCAGTGTATTGTAATATCATGACACTTGGATTAACTAATAGACTTCCGTATCGAACTCAGTGATTTATCGCTCTGATTACGTATGGTTATTAGAATCTATGTGATTGACTATTAGAGTGTGCACACGCTATTGTTTACGCCTTTATATCACTTAATGAAATATACTCAAGCGATAGTAATATGGGAATCGTATAATATACATAACTAGCTTTTGCCTGCGGCTTCGCTCGTGTAGAAGTAGGTTAGGATATACATATATATATTATTTTTTTGGGAGTTATCTGGCAAACCTGCAGACGGTTTGCCGGATGGTAAGCGATTACCGCCGCCCATGGACACCCGCAACACCAGAGGAGTTACAAATGCATCGCCCGCCTTTTAAAATGGAGTACGCTCTTTTCTTGAAGGTTTCTAGGTCGTATTGGTCTGGAAATACCGCAGGCAACAGTTCACTCCACAGTTTAGTTGTGCGAGGCAGAAAATTTCTGGGAAAACGCACAGTTATGGACTGCCAACCATCTAAATGATGGGAATGGAAATCCTGACGCGTAGGACGATAGTGAAAAGAGGCGGCAGGGATCAGTCCGAGCAATTTCTCAGAGCACTCCTCATAGTAATAACGATAGAAGATGCATAGTGAGGCCACATCTCTACGCAGCGCCAATGGGTCTAGCCGATTTGAAACAACCCGGCAGTCAACGATTCGAGTCGCTCTCCGTTGAATGCGGTCCAGAGGGAAAAGCTGGTACTGGGGTGCCCCTGCCCAAAGTTGAGAACAGTATTCCATGTGATCTGAACCTGCGCCTTGTAAAGTAGTAGGCGGTGGCTCGGCGTGAAATACTGTCTCGATCTGTTGAGCACGCCAAGCTTTTTCGAAGCTAATTTAGCCTTACCCTCTAAATAGCCGCAGAACAGGACTTCACTCTATATATCGACACCAAGTATTCCAATATTGGCTGAGGCAGTTATGGGGATGTGCTCCAAATGAGGAGATACGACCAACGGCAGTTTTTTAGTGGTGAACGCGCAGACTTGTGTCTTTGTGAGGTTAAATTGGACCAAATTAAGTCTGCCCTAATCTGAGACTTTCTTTAAAGAGGTCTCAATTTCAGACACAAGTTTGTTTCGGCTCTCAATGACGTTTTCCCGAGAGATATTAGTCGGCCGGTATAGAGAGCATCGCTCGTGCTGTCGTCCGCATTACAATGGATGTTGCTTTGGAGAAGGGTTTGTATATGCGTAGAGAGATGAAGGAGAAAGAGCTTAACAGTTTTGAAGCGTATAATTTATAAAAGGCACAGGAGAGTAACAGTGGTAAAGAAGCAGTTGATAACATATATATATATATAGCAGAGTCCAGTAAGCAATATTACGTGAGGTTTTATGTCGTATGTCGCGAGCACAGATCGAACGTGCGTCCAGCGTTAGACATAAGAAGTGACTGGCGGGTGGTCTAACGGTCGCTGCGGCCGCGCCGCGCTTGGAATGCACTACGTCACGAGAAACCGTTATCAATGCACGGCAGACAGAGTATGAAATATTATTTTATAACTACATAAATATAGATAGATATAATATGTAAGGTTGTACTGTATACGTGTGTGAGTAAGTACTTATGTATGAATGTTTTGTGGATGTGCGTATGATATATAAACATTATTTACTTGTATTTAATATATAATGATGTATTATGTGCCTAGGTCCGCCACATCGCTCCCCCCCAGAGACCGTTCTACGGGCGATAAAAGTCTGGGAATCGAACCCGGCGACCTGAACGTGTAGTTTTACTAACTGGAGTGGGACGTGATACTGGTTGTTGAGTATTTGTATTAGTGGACGTGTAGTTGTTATCGCACAATATGTAGGCCGGTTTTACTCGGTCTACAGATACTGTAATGATCTTGTTTCTAACTTTTATTTTAAACGTTTTAGCGCCTCTGTCGATCACCTCGTAGGGACCAGTGTATGCGGGTTGAAGTCCACCCCTCACTGCGTCGTCCCGAAGGAAGATGTGTGTACAAGTCGAGAGGTCTTTATAAATAAATATTTTATTAGTACAGTGATGTGCAGTTGGGATTGGTTGCAAATTATTAGCGAATGATCTAATGCGCGCTGTAAAATCTGTTATGTCCGTCGTACGATTGTTATTTTTATGTCCGAAGAATTCGCCCGGCAGTCGTAGAGGCTCGCCATATACTAGCTCCGCCGAAGAAGATTGCAAGTCTTCTTTATAAGAGCTACGTATTCCGAGTAATACGAACGGTAATATTTCGGTCCAATGCGTGTCAGCATGACATTTGATTGCCGCTTTGAGCTGCCTATGAAAACGCTCAACTAACCCATTGCACTGCGGGTGGTAAGCAGTGGTTTTCCGGTGTTTAAAACCGATGGACTGGGATAGGTGCTGGAAAAGTGCTGACTCAAATTGTCTACCACGATCAGTAACGATATCAGTAGGACAACCGAATCGAGCGACCCATCCCGATAAGAACGCTTTGGCCACAGATTCCGCTGTAATATCGGTAAGAGGGACTACTTCTGCCCATCGCGTAAAGCGATCGACGAGTGTCAAACAATACCGATATTCATTGGATGGAGGTAGTGGCCCGATAAGGTCTAGGTGGACATATTTGAATCGCGCTGAAGGTAAGTCGAGGGTGCCTAATGGTGATGAAACGTGTCGACTTATCTTCGTGCGCTGGCAAGCCAAACATGCCCTAGCCCACTCGCGGCAGTCTTTCCTCATCTGTGGCCAAACGTAGCGTTGTGCTATAAGCTTCACACTAGCGTTAGCGCCGGGATGACTGAGCGAGTGCAACGTGTCGAAGATTCGTTTGCGGAGCGGTTGCGGTATGAACGGCCGGGGAGTCGCTGTGCTGACATCGCAGTACAAATCTATACGACTGCCGGGTGTACTCATACGCTTAATGCGCAAAGAAGAATCTTCGCGAAGAAATTGGGCGAGTTCAGGATCTGATTCCTGGGCTTTGGCGATCTCATCTGGATCAACGGGAATTTGTACTTCGTCGATACGGGAAAGTGTGTCCGCAACGACGTTGTCTTTTCCAGCAATGTGTTGAATATCCGTTGAAAATTGTGATATGTAATCTAAGTATCTATATTGACGCGGCGAACAGTTATTTTTCCGTTGATGGAAACCATAACATAACGGTTTGTGGTCAGTATATATAGTGAAATTAGTAGCTATAAGCCAATGTTGAAAATATTTAATACATTGGTAGATAGCGAGAAGCTCCCTATCATAAGGCGAATATTTCTTTTGAGCGGGACTTAATTTCCTAGAAAAAAATGCTAACGGTTCCCAACTGCCATCCTTAAACTGTTGTAAAACACCTCCTATAGCCACATCAGATGCATCCGTGACTAGACCCAACTTAGCTTGAGCGTCGGGGTGTGCAAGTAAAGCTGCGTTGCAAAGGCTTTCTTTGCACTCCTCGAAGGCTTTCAGTGAATTGCCGTTTATGGCGACTGGCTGCGAAGCTTTTACTGTACCAGTTAGTAATGTATGTAAAGGTCCTTGTATTTGGGCTGCGTGAGGTATGAACCTCCTATAAAAATTCACCATGCCCAGAAACCGTCTAAGCTGCCGAGCTGTTTTAGGTACTGGGAATTCTTTTATAGCCTGTACCTTGCTTTGCAACGGCTTAGTACCGTGTTCTGATACATGGTAGCCTAGAAAAGTTAACTCGCTAGCCCCGAATACAGATTTTGATGTGTTTATGAGTACACCGTAGTCTCGCATTCTCGTGAAGAGTATACGAAGGTGTTCCTCATGCTGGGATTCATCCCGGGATCCTATTAAATAATCGTCGAGATATGGGTAGCAAAAATCGAGGCCACGGGTCATTTCGTCGACGAATCTTTGGAAAGTTTGACCGGCGTTGCGCAGGCCAAACGTCATAAACGGAAATTCATAAAGTCCGAAGGGTGTAATAATTGCGGTTTTAGGAATATCCGGCTCGAAAACGGGGATCTGGTTATATGCCTTTATAAGATCTATTTTTGAAAATATCTTACAACCAGATAGACTGTGGGCAAAGTCATGGATATGTCTGATGGGGTATTTATCGGGGATTGTCCTGGCGTTCAATAACCTATAGTCCCCGCAAGGACGCCATCCTTCATCTTTCTTAGGGGCGAGGTGTAGGGGTGACGACCACGGGCTCTCCGATGGTCGAGCCGTCCCGTTCGCTAACATGGCTTCGAACTCAGCCTTGGCGATCTTCAGTTTATCTGGAGCTAGTCTCCGGGGTGCGCATGACACTGGTGGACCTGGTGTTGTACGTATGTGGTGTTTAGTGTTGTGTTTTGGTGTGTGCGGTGTCCCTGCCGGCCGTGTAATTTCTGGGAATTCAGAAAGTAATTTTACGTACCTGGAATCACTACTCTCACAAGTCACAACCTTTACACTGAGTACGTTATTGACCGTCGAAGCTAAAGTAGCAGCACAAGAAAGGCTAGTTATGCCATCTAACAACCGATGATTGCGAATATCGACTATTAAATTGTAAAAAGATAAAAAATCTACACCGATAATTGCTTTTGTTACGTCTGCAACTACAAAACGCCACGTAAATTGTCTACGTAAACCAAAGTCTAAGCACACGTTTAGGTAACCGTAGGTGTCGATCGGTGTTCCATTGGCTGCAGACAGCTGGTATTCCGTCTTCACACGACCTTGATGTAGAAGCGCACGACGAGGGAAGACGCATAAGTCGCTTCCGGTGTCCACCAAAAATTGGAGTCTCATCCTGAGGTCCGTCACGAACAGGCGGCCAGTCGTAGGATAGCAATCATCTGCCGCCATTACAGATTGCTCTGGGCGTTTCCCGATTGAAAATCGCATGGGCGAATGCATTTCTTTGCACGGGTGCTGAATTTGTGATGGTACCAGCACACCGGGAATTTTCTGTAGTTGGACTGTGACCTTCGCGATGGAGTCCGACTTCTAGACGTCGGGTTCTGGTTTTGCCTGGTACGGGCGCGTGAGCGGCCATGCAGTTCGGTGCTCAACGCGTCCACTTTCTTCGAAAGTTCCATAATTAGTCCCAACATGTCGTTGGGCGTGTCCGTTCGCGCGGCGCATGTCGACGCAACTTGTAGGGTAGTCGGTACAACATCGTGCACTCTATCTGCCAGTTCTGCAAGCTCCGTTAGGGATAAGCTGATCTGCGATGCCACAACAGCTTGTAGGTTTGACGGCAGCCGGCTCGTCCAAATAGTCCTCACGAAGTCCTCGGGGATAGTTGGACCCGCCAGATGTTGCAGGTGTCGTAAAAACTGCGACGGCTTGCGGTCTCCTAGTTCCTCAGCCTGGAGAAGCTGCTTGGTTTTCTTTTCCTTGGATACGGATAGTCGCTTTATGAGCTCGCGTTTTAAGGTTTCATATTTGCCGGAGGTAGGTGGCGATGTAATGATATCCTCTACTTCTGCGGAGTACTGCCGGTCCAGGTGCGCGAGAACGTAATGAAATTTCGTGTCTTCATCTGTTATCCTGGCCAATTTAAATTGCCCTTCTATCTGGCAAAACCATATGTTCGGTTTTTCCGGCCAAAACGGGGGTATCCGTACGCCGACTCGAAACAGTTCCATCGAAAGTTCTCGATCTTGTGAAATGCGTTCACATTTACTGGGCCGTCGTGCCTTGCGCTGGGAATCTTCGCTGTCACTGCTCATCTTCGTATTCTAACGGGGTCACCAGTTTGGAGAAGGGTTTGTATATGCGTAGAGAGATGAAGGAGAAAGAGCTTAACAGTTTTGAAGCGTATAATTTATAAAAGGCACAGGAGAGTAACAGTGGTAAAGAAGCAGTTGATAACATATATATATATATAGCAGAGTCCAGTAAGCAATATTACGTGAGGTTTTATGTCGTATGTCGCGAGCACAGATCGAACGTGCGTCCAGCGTTAGACATAAGAAGTGACTGGCGGGTGGTCTAACGGTCGCTGCGGCCGCGCCGCGCTTGGAATGCACTACGTCACGAGAAACCGTTATCAATGCACGGCAGACAGAGTATGAAATATTATTTTATAACTACATAAATATAGATAGATATAATATGTAAGGTTGTACTGTATACGTGTGTGAGTAAGTACTTATGTATGAATGTTTTGTGGATGTGCGTATGATATATAAACATTATTTACTTGTATTTAATATATAATGATGTATTATGTGCCTAGGTCCGCCACATTGCTTATTTGCAACATGTCATTGATATGGAGGAGGAACAGAGTAGGCGATAGCACACAGCCTTGCGGGGGACACCAGCATTTACAGGCATGGAGTTAGAGCATTCACCGTCGACTGCGACCTTAATGCTGTCTGCAAAAAGCCGGATTTGAGCGATCGGGTGGACCAATGCTGACTTCCATGATGTCGGGACTAACCGACGGACCGGCGCCAACTCAGGAGCGCACATCTTTAACACAATAGGAGGGATTCCATCAGGCCCACTCGACATATGGATATCAAGGGATCGAAGTGCTAAGCGCACTGAGCGTTGTTAGAACCGGATATCCGGCATAAAACCATCACACCGCGATATAGTAGGTGGTTTTTGTCCCCCGTCATCCAAAGTCGAGTTGGACGAAAAAAGTTTACCCAGAAGATTGGCTTTGTCTTTTGCATCGTGGGCCAACGAATCATTTCCCATGTGTAGGGGTGGTAAGGATGGCTTGCAGATATTTTCTTCGATAGCTTTGGCAAGAGACCAGAATGCACGAATTCCCGAAGGAAGACTCTCAAGCCTCTCGCCAATTCTACCAATGTGCTCCGACTTCGCCCTTGCAATGTCTCTTTTGAAGGACCTGGAAGCAAAGTTATACTCCTTTTTTAATGCGCTGGTATTTACATCACATGCTGTCACCGAATCAGCCCAGGCTTGGTAAGCTTCCTGCTTCCTGCGAGAAGCGTTTTTGGAAGATGGACCAAACCAAGGCCAAAATTTCCCTCCAATGGGGACCACAGAGGATGGGGTAAAAAGCTTCATACCCTGTAGCGTCAGCAATAGAGTCAGCAACGGCATTGGGATCATCCGGCGAGAAGCATACTTGTCCCCAAGGGTAGGATGCAAAGAAGGACCGCATCCCATCCCAATCTGCTGTCTTGTAGTGCAACACACGATGGCTGCGTGTGACACGCGATTACGGCGGGCACGTGAGAGGCTCTGTACTCCGGACAAGGCAGTGATCTGAGGAACCAAGTGGGGCGCCAACAGATACGCGGTAGCCATCCGAATGTGAGATCAGTAGAAGGTCCAACAGTGAAGGATTTTGGCACTCCACATCTGGGATTCACGTGGGCGTGGTAACCAGTTGTGTCAGGCCATATTCCAGGGCGAAGTCGTGAACAGATCTCCCCACATGATCGGTCTTACTTAAACTGAGCCAGTCGGCGTGGTGGGCGTTAAAATCGACAAGTAAAACGATCTCTGCGGACGGGATCTGCTGCTGCACAAAGTCTGAAGCGTGTCACCGCTATGGGACTTATACAGGCACGCATAGACGCGGGGATGGTCATCGTTGTCTACACGGAGCCATAAGATGGAGAGGTCCTTACCTTTAAGATTACTAAGGCGACGAAAGCTGATATCGTCTCTGACATACACGCACACTCCGGCCCTAAACAGAAAGGAATGTTCTAGTCCATACCCAGAGTAGTTGAGGTAGGATGTGTCTGCTGGAGACGATATCTGCGTCTCGGTCAAGAAGAGCAAGGCTGGCTTTGCTGTCTCGAGGTGGTGATGAACAGCATTAAGATTACTATGTAATCCTTTGATGTTGCAAAAGTCCACGGCCAGCGTGGCAGAGGGTGCCATGGTATTTCTACTCTTGCCTCGGGCATTATTGAGCGCAGTTTTGCCCCCTCTAGAATACGAGAGGCGACCTGGGCGTTCACGCTCAGATACGTTCTGCTCTGAGCGTGGACGCCCAGAGAGGGATTCTTCAACGCTAGCGCAGTTGGTACTCTCCTGGGGTAGCGTTCGGTAATTCAACTGTGCCATCATAGGGAGGGAGGGTTTGGGCCTCCAGTACCTTCACTCACTCGACGAAATACAACGCAAGCGCTATTTCACGTCGGTTTTTGGTGAGGCCGTGGTATCACTCCGGTCGAGCCTGCCCATTCGTGCCGAAGCGTGACTCTCCCACGGTTATATTAGTAACAGTGCTTTTTTAATAAAATATAGCCTATGTTACTCGGTGATAATATAGCTTTCTAATAGTGAAAGAATTGTAGCAAATGTGTTAAGCAAGCTTGTACTTACTGCTGCCTCGTAGATGTGGTTAAAGGAAATCACACAAAGTTCACCATAATCAGTTTTTATTCTAAAGTGCAGGTAGCGGAAAGTTCACAAGGACAGCAAGTTTATAGTTCATAGATTGACAGAAGGAGTAAGAATACGAGAATTAAGAGATGATAGGATACAGTGAGAGAAACGGAAACTTATATTAACATTAATTAGCTTAGAGGAAGATATAGGCACGTGATTCGCGTCCGTAGCTAAGAACCGACTGGCTGCGAGGAAGCGCCGTGGAATGCGTATGGCCGTTGGCCGCGCCGACTGCGCGGGAGCAGGACAACGCTTCACGGACCGGCCTCGCGGCTACCCGATTCCCTAATAACAATTAGTGTTTGTATGTCCGACACGTATAGACATTAATGTTTTGTAAACATTATATAAAATAACGATTCTATATTTATTAATAATTATCACAATAACTATTGTAGTTACATTACAATCATAAATAACACTTACTTATAAAATATAAGTTTATAACTGAATAAAATGGTCTTTATTATTTAAGGATACAGTGTAATCAAAGTATTGGTATTGTAAAACCTTTTTTCTGCAAATAAACATTATTATTATTATTAATATTATTAAATACGCCACAGAATTATTAACATCGGTTGAGTATTTTTTGAATTAAAACCTTAAAAACAAACAAACTAAAATACATTTTTCCTCCTTATATTATTAGTTTAGTTGAATAAAGTCTGTATTGTCGGCAACATAAGACAACAAAAGTACCCGAGATTTTAAAATCCTTTATCACTTTACACAAAATTGGTAATTCCTCATATTTGAACGCGGTAATAGTTAAGCGATAGCTATTATTTAAATCATAATTCATTACTACAGCATGATAATAAATACAGAAATTTTCATTCACAAAATACTGTTATTCATTTCTGTACTGTTCAGCTACTCATGTCGTTTACTTGGCGTCTTTCAAATAGTTACTACGCCTCTGTCATAGTTACGTGAGTTTTAATTGCGGTCTCTATAGGCTCATTGAAACGAGTCTATCTTTGTTCTACATAATAAATACACACATAGATTCACGCCTATTTCCCAGAGGGGTAGGCAAAGACTACGGATTTCCATTTGCTACGAACCTGACACACTTCTCTGGCTTCGTTCACTTTAATCACATTCCTCATACACGCTCACCGGTTTAAGGTGCTCTTAACCTGGCCTCTGTCCAGAACGTCTCCTGTCAGAAACGTTCGCCCAGGTCTTCCCATTGAGACTGTTCCATTCACACTCGCCTTATAAACTTTCCTAGTCAGTCTTTTCTCGTCCATTGTTTAGCCAACTATCGTAAAATAAAATTACTAGCGACATCTTGTTTCTCTTTGATCAAACTCGCAAGTGGATGTTTGAAATACATTAATTTAGTTCTAAAATTGCCGCTAGATGGAACTATGCTTGTGACGTCATATTCTAAATCGCGCTATCAAGATTTTCCGCGACTGAATGACGTTCGCCTGATTTATGTTATAAACCAACTACTAATGGCACATATGTAAAGCAATATATATGTTAAAGCTGTGAGAGTTCAATATACAAGTTCATATTACACGTGGGTGTATTTTTTTGAAACCCAATCCTAATTACTTTGTAGGACCTAATCGGAGGTTCTACATTAATGGTCCTTCGAGCCGGATTCGGCAAGGGCTTGCATCAATTTCAGGTGTGACCTCTGGATAGAGGTTATATCAACCCCATACTCCTGCTAAGCGGTGACGGATGGTTGAAGAGAGAGAGGAGAATATTACCGGAGCCACCAGTAACAGGACGTACGGAGGAAGGATTATCAGACGACAACAAGCAAGCTGTCAATGTCAATGCTAACATCGAATCTACTGTCAAACGTAAGGGAAGTGAGTGAATTGTGCCGGAAACCCGTGAGTACTTTGATTTTCTACTTGCCAAACAAAAGTGAACTTTATTTCTAAAGTGAAAATAACTTTGTCAAAAGTGATCTACAATTTAATTAGTGATTTTAACTTCCATTTGTTGAGAAAAGTGTCATTTATTCCTTTGAAGAAAATAACTTTGAATATTAGCTATAAGGTGTGCATGTTTAGGACTTAGTTAGATTTAAGGTAAATTGTGTTCAGACGGGGAACCTATGCCCGATTTCGGTTAGATTTTAAAGTGCCAAACACTTAAAAAAATTTCGCTCAATTTTTCATTGACTTGTAAAAATTTTAGTTCTGTTTGAGACTTGCAAGATTTTAAAGATTTGGTTAGGACTTGTAATTTAAAATTGTTGTATTGAGTGTAAATTTAAATTTTGAAATTTCGACCTTTCATTGGTTTGGATAACTTCACTTGTATTCTATAATAGTTTTCTTTGTCTAATTAAATAAAAAATGGCGGTTTAGGAATCATATATTAAAGTACAGTATGATCTTAGCGATCGATTAACAAGAGCATACAAGAATTTCAAAAAATGCCCTAAGGAGCGCATTGCAAGGCCATATTTACAGACTAGGTTAGAAAGTGTTGAAGAGCTGTGGGCACAAATTAATTCAACTCATACGCAAATTGTAAAGGATTGTGAGCCGGCAGATGTAACGGCCTCATTGTATACACAAGATGAGATATTTTACAAGTCAGAAGAACTTTATACTGACTTAAAATGTTTAATTAAAACAGAACTAAGTAAAATAGAAGAAAAACTTACAAAGACTTCTGTCATAGCGGAACCATCATCAGCGAAGGTCTCTGACAATAAATGTTCTTTGATAAAATTGCCTAGAATTACTATTCCATAATTTTCTGGTAACTATACCGAATGGCCGACGTTTAGAGATTTGTTTGTATCAGCTATTCACAAAAATAGTACAATAGACAAAGTTCATAAGTTGCACTACCTAAAAGGCTATTTGACTGGCGAAGCCGAACAACTTTTGCGACACATACCTATATCGGAGTCCAATTATGATCAGTGCTGGACTCAATTAGAAACAAGGTATAACAATAAAAAATATTTATCTAATCGTATCCTAACAAGATTACTCAATCAAAAGAATATTTCACATGAATCTGCCAGGGCGTTAAAAGATCTAATGGACACTACTAACGGCTGTCTTAACGCACTTTCTGGTTTAGACTTAGATGCAAAATCGTGCTTTGAGCTGTTAGTTATACACATCATAACATTAAAATTGGATCCCGAGAGTAGAAAAAATTGGGAATTAAAAGCTACTAGTAACATAGACTCTGATACAGTACCAACCTTTAATCAATTTAAAGAATTTTTAACTAGTAGATATCGTGCATTTGAGTTTAAAGATACTAAACCAGTAAAAAATAATGTAAATGTTAATATTAAGGCAAAGGCATTTCATGCCTCCATTATTGTTTGTCAATATTGTAAAGATGATCACAAGTTAGGAAACTGTAAACAATTTGTAAGCGCAGATGTGGATACTCGGCGTAAGTTTGTTCAGAATAACAACCTATGTTTTAACTGTTTGGGGCACAACCACTCTGCCAGGCTTTGTAGATGTACAGCCTCTTGTCGAATCTGTAGACGCAGACATCACTCCTTATTACACCCCAAAGGTGAACAGGAGTCATTGAGAAATACGTCCAAGGATAGAGTTTCTCAAACGACAGAACATACTCATACGGTTGGAGTAGAGGATGAGCAGGAAGTCGTAGCTTGTTTTTCGAAAGGTCTAGCTAATAATCAAATTTTATTAGCCACGGCTCTAGTGAGAGCTGAGTCGAAAAACAAGGTTTGGAGCACTGTCAGGGCCTTGCTCGATCAAGGTTCGCAGGCTTCCTTCATTACCGAACATACAGTCCAGAGTTTAGGTTTAGTTAAAAAACCAGCTAAGGGTTTAATTACTGGTATAGATGTTAACAGCAAATTATCACTAAATTCGATAGTTGAGCTCAAAATTCAATCTAGGATCGACCCCTCTTATCAACTTGTAGTAAAGGCGTATGTTTTAAAATCAATTACTTCATTGTTACCTGTGAAGAAAACAGCATTTTTAGAATGGATACAAGTTAGTGATATTCAGTTAGCAGATCCTAAGTATCACACTCCAGATAAAGTAGATATGTTATTGGGAGCTGACATTTACAGCCAGATCGTTCAAACAGGGTTGAAGAAAGCTCCTGATGGTACCACTATTGCGCAGTGTACTGCCTTGGGATGGATTTTGTCAGGGACGGTATCTTCCGCAGCGCAAAATACCTCAAACATTACCGTGATGCATACTCATCTCGGTGACGACGAAATCCTGAAAAGGTTTTGGGAATTAGAAAAGGAACCAAATCAAAATAACAAGCGTCTACTTACCGAAGAAGAAATCAGGTGTGAAGAAGTCTTTAAAGCTACAACTGTAAGGGATGAAGAAGGTCGTTATATAGTGAATTTACCATTTAAGAGTCAGGATCCAAGCTGCAAATATGGTGATTCAAGAGCAATAGCAATTAATAAATTTCATGCATTAGAAGCTAAGCTAAATAAAAATGCAGATCTAAAAACCAAATATGTGGAAGTGCTCAACGAATATTTGCAGATGGGACATATGAGACAAATAACTAAAGAAGAACAGAATCAACATGCAGTCTACTTACCTCATCACGCGGTTGTCCGCAATGATAAAGAGACAACCAAGGTGCGAGTTGTCTTTGATGCATCCTGCAAAGGAAGGAACGGAATATCTCTCAATGATAATTTGATGATCGGTCCTGTGCTTCAATCCGACCTGCGACATCTGGTAATGCGTTGGAGATCTCATGGTATATGCTTGATTTCTGACATAATGAAGATGTACCGGATGGTGCGCGTCGCAGAAGGAGATACAGATTTCCAACGAATCATATGGAGATAAAACAAAGAATCTGACATAAAGGATTATAAACTACTTACTGTGACCTTTGGAACGTCTTCAGCGCCTTTCTTAGCGGTTAGAGCGATGCAGCAAGTAGTGTATGATCATGGAGCAAACTATCCATTAGCCGCTGACCGAGTTCTTAACGATTATTATATGGACGATTTGATGACGGGCTGCAATACCATAGAAGAAGGCCTGCAAATCTACAATGAGATGAACGAGCTATTGGCTAAAGTAGGATTTACACTACAAAAGTGGTCTAGCAATAGTAATGAGCTATTAGAGAAAATCATCGGCGAAAAGTTCAAAAAGCAGGAAGCAGAAGAAAGGGAGATTAACATAAAGCAGGATGATATATTAAAAACTTTAGGTCTTACCTGGAACCGTAGCTGTGACACCTTCCAGTATTCTGTTCAGTTGCCTCCGCTACAGGCACCTGTAACAAAAAGAAAAGTTTTATCTGATATAGCAAAATTATTAGACCCTTTAGGTTGGGTCGCTCCAGTGATTATAGTAGCCAAGACATTAATTCAAAAGCAGTGGATATCTGGAATAGGGTGGGATCAGGAGATTCCAAATGAAATAGGAACAGAATGGTTTACTTACCGGCAGGAGTTACAAAACTTAACTGAATTTTCAATACCTCGATGGTTGAACATGAAGCCGGGTGACAAGCAAGTTGAGTTGAATGGGTTTTGCGATGCATCAAAGTCTGCATACGCTGCGGTAGTGTATGCCCGGGTAATTGATGCTGACGGACAGATACATGTCACTCTGCTAACTGCAAAGATGAATGTGGCTCCAATAAAAACCGTTTCGATCCCTCGATTAGAATTATGCGGGGCAGTACTTTTAGCAAAATTACTGTCTGAAGTTTCAGATGTAATGGCAATTAGCAAATTAAACTTTTATTATTGGACTGACTCAGAGATCGTACTAGCGTGGTTAAACAGCCATCCTAATAGATGGAAAACTTTTGTAGCAAACCGCGTCTCTGAGATTTTGTCCATAAGTGAGCCTCAACAATGGAATCACGTCCAATCCAAAAACAACCCAGCTGATTGCGCATCACGTGGTCTTTACGCGTCAGAATTCATAAAGTTTAAAATGTGGCCGGAAGGTCCCCAGTTCCTGAAAATAAAACTCTTCCATTTAGTAAGGGTAAACAGATATCAACTAATGTGGAAGAAATAAAGGTACATGTAGCAGCTGAAGATAATTTTATATGGAATAAATATTCATCACTTACCAAATTACTTAGAATAGTAGCATATTTAAGGCGCGTTTTGGAATACAAAAAACCGAAATCTGAAAGAAGAAAACATGATTTTATAACAGCAGAAGAAATTAAATTATCATTAGAAACTTGCGTTAGAGTATGTCAAAATCAAAACTTCGAAGCAGTGATTCAGGACCTGAAAACAGAAAATCCAAAAAGGAAATTATTTAAATCATTAAACCTTTACCTTGATTCTGTTGATATCCTCAGGGTGGGCGGTAGATTGGAACGTTCCAGTCTTAATACAGATCGTAAGCATCCGATGTTGATACCTAGTAACATTCACTTTACCAATCTTCTTATCGCTGATGCTCATCAGAGGAATCTTCATGGGGGTCTTCAGCTTATGCTCAATTATTTAAACACAAAATATTACATTCAAGGGGCTAAACGGTTAGTTCGATCCTACGTCCGTAAATGTGTTAAGTGTTTACGTCACTCTTCTTCTACCAACACTCAACTAATGGGTAAATTACCACCAGCGCGGGTAACTCCTAGTAGGCCTTTTAGGAACAGTGGGGTAGACTATGCGGGTCCGATAAATCTGCGGTCATCAAAGGGTAGGGGTCACCATGCATATAAAGGCTATATATGCTTATTTGTATGCATGGCGACTAAAGCGGTCCACATTGAGGTCGTAAGCGACTTTACAACGCAAGGTTTTCTCACCGCTTTTAAACGTTTTGTGGCAAGGCGTGGTCACTGTAGGGACATATGGAGCGACAATGGTACCAACTTTCAGGGAGCCTGTAAAGAATTGGGGACATTGTGGCGATCTGAGAACGCAGCTACAGCTAGAGAAATTGCAGCAGCCTTGGCTACCGAGGGGACAACATGGCATTTCATCCCTCCTCATGCCCCCAATTTTGGAGGATTATGGGAGGCGGGAATTAAGGCTTGTAAGAAACATCTACACAGGGTGATAGGGAACTCGACCCTCACGTTTGAGGAGATGACGACTTTACTAAGTCAAGTAGAGGCTTGCTTAAATTCGCGTCCCTTGTGTAGACTAAGCGATTTAGACACCTTTGACGCCTTAACACCGGGGCATTTTCTAGTAGGAGAGCCAATTATAAACGCGCCAGACCATTCTTACGAAAATGCTACCATCTCTAGTTTAAAGCGCTGGCACCTTGTTCAACAAATGACCCAGCATTTTTGGCGTCGTTGTTCTAATGAGTATTTGTCAACACTACTCCATCGTTACAAATGGAGCAAACAGACCACTGAACCAACCGTGGGAGATATAGTTCTTGTCAAGGAAGACAATTTACCTCCTTGTCGGTGGCTTCTTGGCAGGGTGGTTGAAAAGCATCCTGGGGCAGATAACCTTACGCGAGTAGTCACACTCCGCAGTAACGGTTCAATCTTTAAGAGACCAACGTCAAAGTTGTGCATTTTGCCTGTTACCTAAGTATGTTGTAGCTTAAATTTAAGAGATAATTTTAATTAATTAGTTAAGATATTTTCAGTGTATAAATTCAACTATTTGTTATTTGTTGTAAGGCTTAAACATTCATTGTATTCCAATTTAGAGATATCACATAACAAAATTTAGTATTATATAATTTTTAAGGACATAATGTTTCACAAATGTCCTTGGTGGGCGGAATGTTTAGCCAACTATCGTAAAATAAAATTACTAGCGACATCTTGTTTCTCTTTGATCAAACTCGCAAGTGGATGTTTGAAATACAATAATTTAGTTCTAAAATTGCCGCTAGATGGAACTATGCTTGTGACGTCATATTCTAAATCGCGCTATCAAGATTCTCCGCGACTGAATGACGTTCGCCTGATTTATGTTATAAACCAACTACTAATGGCACATATGTAAAGCAATATATATGTTAAAGCTGTGAGAGTTCAATATACAAGTTCATATTACACGTGGGTGTATTTTTTTGAAACCCAATCCTAACTACTTTGTAGGACCTAATCGGAGGTTCTACATCCATTCTTTCTACATACTCTTGCTTAAATATACTTGTCTCATATAAATAGAGAAATAATGTTTTATGATGATTTTAAAAACTCCATGACATAATAATATATTTCGCAGCAGAAGTAATATAAAGTAAACATATGACATTTAAAAACACAATTGGCTAAATATGTCTGTGATATATTTTTAGTACCGAATGCAATAAAATGTCAAGCCCCGGTAAAAGAGCACGCGATATCTAGGTTTTTACATTTTTTTAAATTTTAAACGTCTAACAATACATTGTTATACATTTTTAAACGTGTCGACGTTGAGTAAAATCTAAAGGTTGTCCAGAATTCTAAAACGAATCGAAAAAATGCTAAAAATTAATGTTATAGATTATATTTTGTGTACCGACCAGACGAACATGCGTAGTCTTAGATATTAATAAAACGTATCACAATCGTTCAGTTTTGACGCGTTCGCTCGCCCTCCTAAAGGTTACAGACATCATAATATTTGCTTATTACTACATATTTTAGTATCTAATATTTAAGAAATTTAATGACGGTTTCGATCTCTCGCAGCGTTCCAAGTGAAACTTGAGCTTTTAGGCATACATATATTATAAAATTATTTCATTTTTATATGTATATTTACATGTATATATAGAATAAGGAAAAAAATTACAATATTCTGATTATCATCACAACAATACGTTCGTAAAATAAGGAGTAAACTCCAATAAACATAGACAATATGCAAAGATAAACAAAAATAAATAAAAGAAAATAAAAACAAAAGGTAAATAGGAACTACTTTAATTCTAATTTTAACTTTATTATATTATTATAAATGTGAAGTTTATTTATTTTTATTTACTTATTTATATAAGGACAACCAACAAAGCATACACTAAAACATTGTAATGATACACACACAGAAATCCATTATATAGTGATGTCTCAATTATAGGCTGCCACGACATGCATTAACGAAAAGATACTTAGAATACTTATAATCTATGCTCGTGTGTAAAAAAACAAATAAATGATGAAATAGTGATATGACTAATTACATTAATTAAACGTGCAAACAAGTAATGGCTTTGAAATAACAAAACTAATGTCAAATTGAAAGAAACTGATGCACTATGCTTACAAATAAATAATATTAATAAGGAAATTAAATTTAATATATTGATTATGAATATATAATAAAATTGTAAAAGTCGAGATAGAAAATTATTAAAAAAATAAATGAGAATACAATAATAATTATAATTAAATTAAACTAGATAAGTAATTCAATTTAATCCAATTAATTCGAATAATGAAACAGTTACATGAATTTATCAGCTAATAATGATTTGAACTTGGGCAAGGAGTAGGATAATTCGATATTGTCATCACGTAAGCGTGACAGGCGACTATATTGTACTTGCAGTCTGCTGATGATTGAGAAATGCCTTAGATTTTTTTTAGAGGTTTTGGCGTTGAAAGGCTTGTATCTAGACGACCGAGCGAGTTTATATGGTACATTAATATTTATTTGACCAAGTAAATGAGGGTAGTCAATATGGCTATTATAAATTTTGTATAAGAAAAGATGATCCAAAATCAGACGACCATTCTCTAAGGTGCTCATGAGCTTGAAGTGTTTCAACCGAGTATTGTAGGAAGGTAATTTATTAGCCATGTTGCACTGGTAAGACAAATGCCACAGGAATCTTTTTGAACGGATTCTAAACGGCGTTTATGTATATCGTAGAAAGGAGTCCAAACTACGCTACAATATTCCAAACCTGATCTGACGAGAGAGTTAAAGATTGATATTTTACTAGAAGCATGTTCGAACTCCCTACTGTTACGCAATATGAACTTAAAACCCTTTGAGACTATCTTCTCGACATGAATGTAATAAATATAATGTAAAAACGTAGCCTGTTATGGATATAAATGCCCAGATCACGAATAACATCTCTTTCCTCAATTTTGCGATTGTTAATTATGTAATTTTGAAAAATGGCTCTTTACCCTAGAATATTGAACATGGTAACACTTGTCAACGTTAAGTATCATCTTATTGTCGAAACACCATTGGGAAAAACGATCAAGGTCTTCTTGAAGTCTTGTGTATCACAATTATAGTCAATACGTTTTATGATTTTAAGGTCATCGGCATATATATCAGAGTGAGAGAAACAGGATCCTACGTCATTAATAAAAATATTAAAGAAAAGAGGGCCTGAATGAGATCTCTGAGGTATTCCTGACGGAGTCTCGTACAAGTTGAATGTAAAGCCATTAACCACCACCCTCGATGATCGATCGACAAGATAAGACTCACACCACTGTAATAAGTTTCCTGTTATACCACAATAATATAGCTTGTTTAATAATATTGCATGATCCACTTTATCAAATGCCCAGCTGAAATCGGTATAGATGACGTCTACAGGAGATCCACGATCTAAAGCATTCACCACATCCCGTACAAAACATGTTAGATTTATCGCCGTTGATCTAGCCTTTATAAAACCATGTTGACTTTGACTTGTACACATATTGTTATCACTCTATAAATATTTTCATAGAATAACCTAACCATACTGTCACCATTGTCGCATCGAGAAAAACATCCTGCCATGATATGTTTTTAGTTCCTGAACAATTTTACAGTACAAGTAGAAGTTGCTGTTCAAGTATAAGCCTTGTGGAACTGAAACTTTGGTTCATGATTAGGGCCTAAGGTATCCGCGCATTTGTTACAAAGTAAGCTGAATTCGAGAGGTGAATGATATAAGTCTACGTTACACAATGGGTTATTTGATATACTCAGCCTGTCCAGTGAAACATCAGTCAATACAAGATCAAGAATTTTGTTTTTATTATTGAGAATGTAATTATATTGGTCCAAATTATTAAGAGATATGAAATCTAAAAGTTTTTGTTCGTAAATGCCGGTTTTATTCATAGAGGCAACGCTACGCTTTACTCAACCGATCATCATGAAATATCGCATACAAGTTGTCAGGGTAACAAAAAAGGACAAAAGGTACCGTTAATTCAGGAAAAATATAATAATTATATATTTCACCTAACCTTTATTTGCCGCGGGAAAAATCTAATATAAATCGATATAAAGGCAGGTCCTATTTTCAATTCTAACAAATTAATAAGCATATAATTATGTCTAGCTAATGTCTGGCGCTGGTTTTCAATTACGTCCTTCCCGACGCTGATTTTTGACTAAACATAGAAGAGACTACAAATTATTATGTCACCGGAATATTAAAAAATCGTTAGTTTATAATAAAACTAGTAAAGCTGGGTCCAAACGGGTATAACGCATAATGCAAGATAACGTGTAATTTAGCTTCACCAATGTGGACGGCTCATGAAGTCAATGCGAATCATATAAGGCGAATCTTGTTCAAAAGCTATTCCAATCAGTTGTAACGAGCATGCCGAATAGAAAGGACGTGGAAGCTGGTGCTGCTTTTATGTCTCGTCGATGATGGTAAACTAAGTTTTATAAGGGAAGATCTTCTTCTTCATTACTTGTGGAATTAAAATTTCAGCAAATAAGTGGCCAACATAAAAACTTTACTAGATTTGGTGATATCCGGTAAAGGTTTATGTTGGCTACTATTTGCTTTGCTTGATCTACTGATTTTGAACTTTGACTTATCTTCAGTTTTCTTTTTTCCCCCCGATATGAAGCAAGGAAACTGGCCATTCTGTTCTTGCTTACTTCTTCATTACTTCTCAATAAAAGAGCAATATCACCCCAAGAGTCGCTACCAGATTTTTTAAAAATAATCCTTATATTAGTAGAGCCAAAAAACAGGTTTATTTGATACAAACTGATAACTTTATGGAATTGTCGCTCCACATCATAAACGTTTACACGACCCAACCGTTAAGCCGGGTCCAGACGGGTGTAACGCGTAATGTAAGATTACGTGTAATTTAGCTTCAACAGTGTGGACGGCACACGAACTTAATGCGAATCATGTAAGACGAGTCTTGTTCAAAAGCTGTTCCACTCAGATGCTACGAGTATGCTGACGGTAGGACGTTGTAGCTTTTATTTGTATGTATGTATTAATTAACTGAAGACTGGCAGAAACGTTTTGTATGTGATTGATAGAAGTATGCAAGAGCAAAATTATAGTAAACTAATATTTTTGTTCTTGCATACATCTATATTCCCAATAAAAAAAGCAATATCAATCTAAGAATCGTCTTATAGTTTTTTTTAAATTAATCTGATTTTTTGGGATCCCTAATGACAGGTTCTCTTAATAAGTTCGAGCGATTGTTCGTCGCTCCACATTATCAACATCCACACGACACAACTGTTATGAACACCGTCCAAAGGAGTATAGTGATCGCCTTTGAGTTCGCGTTAAAAACAGCCGATAGATGGCGGCGAGCGTCGGTGCAAACATTATATGTAAAGCTTGTAGTGCCTTCCACATGCAGATTTGTGTTTCGTTACACGATAGACTATACGCGTTAAACCTATCTGGATCTGACTTAAGAACAATTTTATTACAAAAAGTTATCAAAAGCCGTTTAGGATAAGTTTATTAACGAGAGTTACATATAATATAATCAAAGCTTTTATTTATCTTTAGTTACGTCTTGTCATATTATGTTTAGAGGAATTGGTATATTTTTTCATCGCATCTAGATTACTAAATTTCGCTCAATCTGGAGCAGTCAGATTGGGGAACCTTTAATCTATAGAATATCGCAACTAAACATTGTCTGTGTTGTTGCTGTAAGAAGAATCTTCAGACACCTTATGAAGGTACCGCGATGTCAGCAAGAGACCAGAAATGATTGTGTGGCTTACCTGCCAGACTGTATATTTTTATTCATATTAACAAAGTTTGTTTATATAAAAGAAAATATATTTAGAATCTTTAGATATCATTCCGATGCATTTACCATAAAACACAATGATTTTCTGGCATTATGTATAAGTCTTCTCACATAAGTTAAGTAAAAATCTGTACTGTATTTGTTCACAGTTTTAACATAGTAAGTAGTTTATATGTGTATAAATGGCTTGCCGCATGCGTCGGTTAACACTGTAAGTGCAGTAACCAGTTGATCATAAATAAATTAATAAACTTTATTTCCATACAGTCGTAGTACATTATAAACAGATATAACATTAAAAACTTTTGAACTTCAGTTATCTGCAGCTCAAACGCTTCTACTACATAACAGAATATTTTTTACTTTCCAGTGCAATTCACCCATTCGTTTTTCTACATGAAACGGGTCGTCATTCTATAATTTATTAGCAAATTATTTTCTTCTTAATACACTGCGCTTCAATCTGTTACGTTTCATCAGGAAAATTTTCGCTATTTCTGAGCCACCTAAGCATAATCCACCTCAAATTCTGTCTTCACCATACTTCGAATAACACGTGTTTATACCTAGGGGGTTTTATAATGTATTAATTTAATGCTAGAAAATTTTCAGCTTTCAGAAGAATTTAGTCAGAATTTCTAAATTTGATGTTGTTCTGAACTTAATCAGAATACTAATAGGACATAAAATTGTCTAGATTAATTTTATGCAAATTTCTAGGTTATTGCTCTGTCACGAAGTCTATCTACATGAGGCTGTACTAGTAATCTTTAGAGTAATTATTGACAGCTTCTATCATCACCTGATGAAGGAATACCAAAAAGACATTACCAGATTCGGTAGTATCATTTTCACATGTAAATCGTGACCCCATCGAGGTTTCGGCCCGCTTTGTGGAACGATTGGCTCCTACGCGACACTACCCTACCCAAAAACACAAGCTAAGTTATGTCTTACTTTTCCCTTTGTGGGAGACGAAGATAACGCGACTGAGAGGCGCGTGTGGGAACACGCACAATGCACATCGCCTCTCGGACCTGAAACTGCTCGGCTAGTGCTGGCTCATGAAGCGTGCCTGCCCCAGATACGCCTTATCACCATAAAGCCTCCAGCCTCCTCTCTATTAGATGATCGCCAGCCACCGCTGGAGGTTCTCACTCCCTCTCCCGCGCCACCCCTTTCTTAATGGAAATTACTTCCTTATATCAGGAGTCAACGGCATTTCATGATCTCTCTGACTGAACCAAGATCTTGCTGGGAGCAAGAATCACTCTCTCTCTTTCTCTCAGAATTTTTGGGTGATGCTGAGATAACATCATATTTTTATTTTGTAAATAAAAGTACGACGTTTTCACAACGCAGTTCTTAGTATCTTAGTAATATAGACCTGCCATAATATATACCTATTCGAGCATGTTTTATTTGGTGAGGGTTATTGTGGATACCAACAGCAAACCATACCAAATATAAACATCATAAGATAACAAACCTCTGAAGAAATCAATACAGAGCGGTTGGTAACCGAAAAAGCGAAATATAATTGTATCTTTATACGTGTGAAAAATTTCGGCTCCCGGCTATAAGTAAGTGATGTGAGTCATCCGGAAAATTGGCATCCGGCTAATTCAAGCACACAATCTCAATTTTACGAGTTGTCTCGGATATAACATGTTAACGGTGTAATATAAATATACAAGTGTTCATTGAAATTAAACTACTATATACGGATTTTATCGCGTTGTTTTTTTAACACTCTATTACATAATTTAGAAACTGTTACACTACAATACTTCTATTAAACTTTACTAATTTTAAGCTAATTAAATTATTAAAACTATTTGTATTTAAGTTTACACTTTCCTCGACGTTTCGGTTGCTTTTCAGCAGCCATGGTCACGGGGAGTCTAAGATGGTAGTTGTCTCAATGTTCCAGTTGTAGTTATTTCAAAGTACCCGAACATAATTTAATCATTGGTGTTTCTATTTACGCAGAATGAGCTCAAGGTATCATGAAGTCTAGCTGTGGTTTGCTTCTTCTTGGGTTTGGCTCCGAGCCTCGGAGAGGACGTTAAGCCGTCGGTCCCGGCTGCCATGAACATCTATAGCAGTCTTTATTGGGAAGTCAGTGCCCTATAATAACCTGACACTGGTCTAGCCTTAGGGTATCGTTAGTCTTCGGGTTGCGGAGGACAGGTGGCAGCCGCTCCGTGTAAAAACTGATAACCAGTCAAATTCGATTAGACTAGAAAAGCCGACCCCAAGTGACTTGGGAATAATAACGGCTAGGGAGAAGAAGTTACCGCGTTAGTTCAAAACCTTTTGAACAACAGTTGCCAGTCTAACTAACAAACGTGTATACAAAGTAAAGCAACTTCTATGACACTCTACGGTGAATGCATTTCCGTACATGAAGTATTTTTGAGTACTTACACCGTACATAACGAGTTGTATGAACTTTCTTAGAAGTGAATGTCTTCCTTCTTGTGAAACCTGAATATATTTCAAAGACAAGACCTTTTACAGTATTTACAGACTGCGTGAATATTATGTGAGTGTAAGCATGTATAGTTCTCCTGTGATTGATACTTACATGCGCTTTTCATTGCAACGCGCTCATACGCCTGCATGTAATTAAGTTTTTTATTCTAATGAGATAACAGAAACCAGATTATTTGCATGATTCATTCAATCTTTCAATACAAAGCAACTCTTTAAAATTTCCAGTAACTAGTCTCACCCAAAATAATTTCATTGACTTAAAGCAAAAGGGAGTGCGAATACACAAAAACAAGATATTTTATGCACGTTTCCTATGGTTTCCTATTTCACAGTGGGACAGTTTATATACAAGGCTAATATTATTATATATCTTGTAGCATATATATTGTAGTATGTATCTTGTAGCATATATCTTGTAGTATGTATCTTGTAGCATATATCTTATAGCATATATTATCTTGAAGATAATAAGTATATCTGTTGTTTTCTAGAGCTGTTAGTTATACTATGTACTTAAAATGATTAAATAATGTGTTACAAAGCACCAAGAAGTAAGAAACATTTTTTTATCTATTTGAATCAAACTTACCATAAACTCTTTTTTTAGTTCGTAACCTACTTATGTTTGTCGAAAAGTTATTAAACATGGGTTGGAGGAATTTAAATGTGAAAACTATTTACGCCTTCTAAAACGTAACTCTTCCAAATATTTATTTGACCGCTCCTATGAATAGAAGCCACTTGCTTTATTCCATTAAAGAGCCTTGTCCAAGATAGTTTAAATATACACAAGCCTTCACTCACAGCTCACAGAGCATTTAACGGCTTGTTCAAAGGAGTTACTGAGCCAAGTCTTCATCAAATATATTGAAGTCTATAGACTACCATGGAATATGTACTACCTACTAGCAAACAAGGTGTTATATTAGCTGTTAATCCCAAAAATTAGTAGATTGGTAGGTTGACTTCATTAAAAACGATTATTTACTGAAAAAAAACTACTTTATACGACTTTTATAGCGCTGTTTATTTTATTTAACACTATTATTACATAATTTTGAAACGTTTAACTACTATTTTAAATACTGTTACTAGTAACTGTTTACTTCTACTTAAGCTATTTAAATTATAAAAACTAAATTTAAAATTTTAAAAACCCCCGACACAATATTCATTTGATACCCATATTGAACAATTTTAATTTGTGGAAATATGTAATTTTTTGGTGGCGGCCATCTTGGATTTGAAATTTATCATAGTGTATAGTATTCTACTCATCAAGCCCTTTCATTTGATACCCATATTGAGGGAGTTGTGAAAAAATATGTAATCCGCCATTTTGTGGTGGCGGCCATCTTGGACCGATTTTTATCAAACGTAGCTAAGAACACTCCCGACTAATTCACATTTCAAACAAAAAAATCAAAATTAAAATCGGTTCATCCGTTCGGGAGCTACGATGCCACAGACAGACACACACACATACACACACACACAGACACGTCAAACTTATAACACCCCGTCGTTTTTGCGTCGGGGGTTAAAAACTATTAACATTTCATTTTAAATTTTACACTTTACCTGACGTTTCGGTTGCTTTTCTGCAGCTATATTCACGGAGAGACTTAGATGTCGGTTGTCTCAATGTCGTTTATTGTAGTTATTTTGAAGTATCTGAACATAATTTAATTATTACTGTTTCTATATTCTTGTAAAGTAGTAAATTTTCAATATATAACAATCGCGTAAACGTAAAAATCAAAATCAAAATTAAATTTATTCAGGTTAGGTTACACGGTAACACTTATGAACGTCAAAGTTACACTAAACTTTCCTGTGAATTTACATTTACTGCCACGTTCAGCAAAGCAAAGATGTAGGGTTTCTTCTAAAATATGAAGTTCTCAACACTAAAGTGCATTAATGACAAATAGTGTATTATGTATGGCGCAGTTTCGCGAGGCAAAGAATTTTTTTAACAACAATTACATTAACGCAAATCGAGCTGCGGGCAAAAATCACTAAAATGAAAACCACTATAAAATCATGATAAATTGATTTAATTTCAATACTGCATGGATAATGTTACCAGGAATTCAAATAAATTCATAAAAACTCAAATTTTAAACGAGAAAAGAAAACCCGTTTCCGGAAACAATCGATAATTTTATTATAAAGTTCTAAAGTAGATTATAAAAGGAGACCGTTACTGTGTTGGCATGATTCAATTATTGTAAATTTAATTATTGCTGGTAACACCGAGAGCCGTTAGCTGTTTACCCGTTGCAATAATAACTATATAACATAGTCTTATACCAGTATACATTTTATTATCCAAAAGCGTAAACAGAACTGCATGACACTATCATTTCGCGATCCGTTTTTAGTTTCTAATTTCTACCAGAACCTAGGAGTCAAACTCAGAATCGTAAGACTCGCGATCGTAAGTGCAAAATATACCTACGACCTGACCAATAGAGCAGTGCAAATTTCATTCTAAAAGTCAATTATAATTCTGCTCGTCTTTAGACTTTATCTTCGACCATCACAAATGGCAACTAACCAGTAATCTTACTTTTACCGCTAGACCAAGACAGCTTAACCTAAATCCACATGTTACCTAAATGTAAATGAGACTTCCTATCTAAATCTTGTTCGCAATAAGATTCACCAAACTTAACTTAAACAGCTACGGGTTCAAAACTTTGCCAATTTTTCTTTCCAACTTATGTGTTAGGCGCTTGGCAACTTTGAAGCTCTTTGTGTTTAAATTTATTAGAGAAGATAAAGGAAATTGCCTTATCATTACTAAACATACTGGATATTTTACATTCCTACGTGACTAATAAGGCTTTTGAAGTATTTAGTTTGTTGAGTCATAGTGTTTTCATTCGTATATTCTAATGTTACTCAATTACCAGGACGCGGGCCCTCAGGGAAAACTGAAGTTACTTGAAAAGGTATAGCAGTACAGTAATTTAATCAGTAAAAACAGTAACGCTTACTTTTGCGAAATATACCTAAGGGTTACGCGAATTTAAAGATCTTTTTTGAAAGAGCTTTTCATTTATTTGTTTGGCAGTGAACTACTTTCTCGGATTCATCGTCTATACTAATATTATAAATTTGTTTATTTGTAAGGGTTTAACTCAAAAACTACTTAACCGATTTGAAAAATTATTTTACCGTTAGGAAGTTTTATTATCAGCAAGTAACGTAGCCAATATTTTCTTTAAAAAAAGTACGTCATTCAATGATATTAACTTCAAACAGAAAAGTTTTTATATTGTTACATAGTTGGATGGAACTATGCCTCCTTCACCCCCTCGCAGAATCGCAGTGTTAAGATTCTCCGCTAATAGTATATAAGAAAAATTGTAATTTAACAAAAGGTCGGAAATATATCTGTGAATAAGGTCAGTTTTTGTTTATTAACATCACCCTATTACACAAAAGAAGTCGACCACAACACTTCCCGCGTTCACCCTAACTGTGCCGAACAAAGTTTTCTCTGTGTGGAAGTGTTCAGTGACCAGTAAGTTGCAGTGAACGAGGAGGCTCTGAGAACAGAGTCGTTGTTACGGCATCATCAGGAGCTTAAGTTTGGTGGCGATACCAGCTTTTGGACTACATGTCGAGACGCGTACCCGAGAAGTGAGTGCCGCGGTCTTGATAGAACGCTGGACCACGCGGAATTTAGAAGCTGGATTCAAACAGCGACGTTACGTCAAAGTTGAATTAAAAGGATAAACCATAAACGTTTAAAGTTATTTTACCATAACTTTAACCATAAATGTTAAAAGTTATTTTATTTATATGAAGTAAAGTGAACCTTATAAAGTTTAAAATCCAATAATTTTCCAAAGGATTTCGTGGACTTATACGTATGAACTATGAATATGTGTAGAAATTAAAGATTTTATAACTCAGAATAGTATTTGAATAAGGATCAGTCATAAACTTTGAATAATTTTAGCAAATAAGAAGTGGTTCAGACGGGGAACCTATGCCAAATTTTCCTTACAATAGTAGCAAAAAAAACACTTTCCACAGTTTGCGTTTGAGTTAGAATAGTACATCAACTTAGAATAATTTAGCAGGTAAGAATAGTGATTCAGAGAATCCATGCCCAAATTTGGTTAGAGTTACAACTCTAAACACAAATATTTAAATTTTATTTTAACCATAGACTTTTGTCCGACTGGACGCTTTAGAAAGTCTATGGTTAAAGTTAAGCTCCACTCATAAAGAACTAGTTGAACTATTTGGATCAAAAAGATTCATTTTACATTAAAGATAACTTGTATGAACAAGCTGAAGAAACATACATAGATTATAAGTCCGAATTAAAAACAATTTTAGAGGATTATACTAAGAAAAATAATAAAGGTAATCGCCTAGATAGCAACAGTAACAATTTAGATATACCAAGTTATAAATCTAAAATAGATTTACCTAAAATAGTATTACCTACACTACCTACATTTTCAGGGCAATATACCGAATAGGTAACCTTCAGAGACCTATTTAAGTAATTAGTTCTCACAAGAACAACAAATCGTGTAACGCTCAAAGAATGCATTATTTAAAGTGTTCATTAACAGCCAAAGCAGAGCAATTGCTTAGACAGATTCCAATTGCCGATGCCAACTATGACCGGTATTTGTCATTATTGACATCAAGATAATATATATATTTAAATATGTTATTATCATATTATGATAAGAAGTTATATATCGCATCACATGCATCACATCGTTAAAAAGATTGTTCAGTCAAAAGAATATTACTGTAGAAACGGCAAACAGCTTAAAATAATTGTAAGATACAACGAATGATTGTTTAAGTGGTTTGGAAAACATATATATAAATATTAAGAATTGGGACTGTTTTGGGTGATAAGGTTGGCTTTTGCGGAGCAGGATGTATTTTAAATGATATGCGTGCTTGCTTGAGTGAAGTTTTATTGCGACTGGTTGTGCGAATAACATACAAACACTAATATACTTAGTTAAACGTACACAACATTCCGCCCACCAAAGGACGTAGTACCTTTCCACTAACAATCAAAGTTATTTACTAAAAATCATATACTTAAATATTCATGGTACAGGTAAGATAGTGTTACATGGATACAAAAGGTTGATAAAAGTGATTAAAGTTCTAAAGTACATCCTAACTTTACTAATCGGTATCTATTGGTAAGGGGCAAAGTTTTGAAACACATCTTTTCACTACATTGTTACCACTTTTTATACTGTACACTCTAGTTATGCCATCTTCTCCAGGATGCTTGTCAACCACCCGACCCAGCAGAAATTTACCAGGTGCTAAACCATCGGTCTTTATTAAAACAATATCGCCAAGTTTGAATTCTTCTGTTTTCCTGATCCAGATAGGGCGTTGTTGTAGCCTTGTCAAATATTCTTGTTGCCAACGTCTCCAGAAGTCACCAAGTAATTTTTGTGTATATTGCCAACGGGACAAACAATTAATTTTTGTATGTTCGTAATCTGGCGCCGGTACAACAATTGGTGCTTCACCGATTAGAAAGTGTCCAGGAGTTAACACTTCTATACAATCTGGATCTGCATTAAGGATAGGACACAGTGGCCTGGAATTGAGGCAGGCCTCTATTTGGCACAGTACTGTTGACATTTCTTCGTAGGTGAGATGGGTTGTGAGCACACGTTTCAGGTGATATTTGACCGATTTTACACCGGCCTCCCATAAGCCTCCAAAGTTCGGGGAGTAAGCAGGTATGTAATGCCATTGCGTTCCTTCCAGTGCTAACGTGTTCAATATATCACCTTCAAAGACTAGGTTAGCTTCCTTCCATGCAGCTATCAGCTCTTTATTGGCACCAACAAAGTTGCGACCCTGATCGCTCCACACATCGCTGCATTTTCCTCTACGCGCCACAAAACGCTTAAATGCTGCGATAAAAGCTTCCGAAGATAAATCGCTAACCAGCTCGAGGTGCATGGCTTTGGTTGACATGCAGATGAACACACAAATATAAGCTTTCTGCGTTCTGAGGCCCCTTCCTTTACACATGGTGATTTGAAATGGTCCGGCAAAATCGATTCCCGCATGTAAGAAAGGTCGAGCAGGAGTTACCCTCACCTTTGGTAAGTCACCCATGATTTGAGTTCTAGATATTGCACGTAGTCTGGCACACACGAGACATTTGTGTATGCAGGCCTTTACTAATGTTTTGCTCCGTATAATCCAGTATCTTGAACTTAGATATGTTAACATAAGTTGTACACCACCGTGTACCGCATCAGCGACAATCAATGTCACCAAGTTGTTCTTGTGACCAAGGATAATTGGATGTTTAACCTGCTCATCTAATTTCGCCTTACGAAGTCGACCGCCCACCCTGAGGATGCCGTCTCCGTCAAGGTAAGGACTCAACATTTTAAGTTTACTATCTCCTTTAATTGCTTTATTTATCTTTAATCTTGCTATTTCATCACTAAACTCTTCTTGTTGTACTAACTGTATGCACTTCATTAATGACCTTTCCAACTCTATTGTTGTAAAATTTCCATTTATATTTTCTGAATTTCTCTTAAAATTTAAAAATCTGTAGCAATAGGTTATTGTTTTTATTAATTCCTTTAGATTATTGAATCCCATAAATTGTGAGGTTATTATACCTTCTTCATCTTCTATTTTTAAATTTGCTTGTAATTTGTCCCTTTTTATTTCCAAATCTGTAGATAACTTTTCTTGTTTTAATACTATTTCTTTTCCAGATAGCCACGCGGGACCCTTCCACCACAAATCAGCATTTTTCAAATTAGATAGTAGCATGCCTCGCGATCCAATGTCTGCAGGATTGTCTTCAGATAATACATGAAACCACCGGTTATTGTTCACGTTCTCAACTATTTCTACAACCCTGTTAGCTACAAATGTTTTCCATTTATGCGGATCACCAGATAACCATGCCAGAACAATTTCTGAATCTGTCCACGCATAAATATTGGATTTTGGTATTTGCATCGCGTGTTCTATTTGCTTAAGCAATTTTGATAGCAATAATGCTCCACACAGCTCCAGACGCGGTAACGAAATAGTACGTAGTGGTGCCACTCTAGTCCTCGCAGCCAGCAGTTTTGTCAAAATCGAACCGTTTTGTTTCTCTACTCGAATGTAAGCTGCTGCTGCGTATGCTTGCATGGAGGCATCGCTGAAGCCATGTATTTGTACATTTTCAATGTCACTACTTAACGTACCAAGCCATCGATCAATGTGTATCTCCTCAGCTCCTTCTAAGTCTTCTCGAATAGTCATCCACTCATCTGCTATGGGCTTACTTATTTTATCATCCCAAGCAACCTTTTCTAGCCATAATCTTTGTATGATCATTTTAACTAAGATTAAACTCGGAGCAATCCATCCCAGCGGATCGAACAGTTTCTGAATGTCTGATAAGATTGTTCTCTTAGTAATAGTATCAGACACCAGCGGTAAATTTATTTTATATTGAAATTGATCTGTTCCAAGGTTCCAAATCACACCTAGGGCTTGCACAGTACCATCTAATTTAAAATCCAATTGGGCTCGAGTTGTTCTTTTATTTGGTTCGATAGTTTTCATAAACTTAGCAGAATTGGAAGCCCATTTAGCAAGTGTGAAGCCACCCTTTGACAGTATATTTGATATTGCTTGAGTAGTGTCTATGGCATTTTCTACAGAGTCATCACCAGACATCAAATCGTCCATGTAGAAGTCAGTTTTGATAATGCGGACAGCCTTTGCCTGATTTTGACCCTCATCTTCGGCCACTTGATGAAGGGTTCTTATTGCGAGGTAAGGTGCTGATGCTGTGCCAAATGTGACACGAAGCATACGGTATTCTTTGATTGGGTCCGACTCTTCCTCTCTCCATAAAAGACGTTGATACCTATCGGCGTCTTCTTTAGCTAACAATACTTGTAAGTACATTTTTTGTATATCACTTGCGTAACAGACACGATGTAATCTCGATCTCATTACAATATCTCTGAGGTCACATTGTAATTGAGGACCCACAAGCAGTTCATCATTCAGAGAGACATTATTCATGCCCTTAGCTGATGTATCGAATACGACGCGTGTCTTCGTGGATTCTTTATCGGAGCGGACAACAGCGTGGTGAGGTAAGTACACTGCTTTCCTTTCGTTTGGTTCATTTTCATGTATCTCTTCCATATAATTTGATTCTATATATTCTTGCATGGCCTTCTGATAGTCTTCTTTAAGTTTAGGTGCTTTTCTAAATCTTCTTTCTAGCTGTAGTAATCTGTATCTTGCCATATCTTTAGTATTTCCATCAGGCGAAATGGGATTATCATTTTTAAAAGGTAACTTTACTATATATCTTCCTTCCTTTGTTCTTGCATGAGTGTTTTTATATATCGTTTCACATAATTTTTCTTCTCCTGTTAAATTTCTTTTATTTTCAGTGTCAATTTCCCAGAAGCCTTTCAACATATTCTCCACGTCTATTTGATGATGAAGGACCAGAAAAGATTCATCTTGCAACTTATTGTTGATTTCTCCGAACAAGATCCACCCTAGGCTCGTCATTTGTGCACACGGAGAACCGGGAGGACCCTTGATAAGCGGTTGTTGCACTACCTGTGCATACTCTTTGACACCTAGAAGTAAATCAATTGGACCTGGTTTGTGGTAGTCTGGATCTGCCAAATCGAGTCCTTCTAGGTGTGGCCAAGGTGTAATATTTACAGCTTTGGAGGGGATTTTTGTAGTCAGCTGTTTACTCATAACGTATGCTTGAATGTTGATCTCGAAGCTTGGTTTCCAGCGAGAACCAATCCTCAGCTGCACTACATGATCGACGTTTGTTCTTGTAGATCCCACCCCAATGATACTACCTCTTGCTGTTTGCTTAGCTAGTTTCAGCATTTGTGTCGCCTTCTCGCTGATAAATGAAGCCTGCGAACCTTGGTCCACTAGCGCACGTAGAACAACAGTCTGGTTATACCTATCTCTTGCTAAAACTGTTGCTGTGGCCAGTAGTGCTATGCTCGTGCGTTGTTTGGCACTGTGATGTGACGCAATCATGGTATTTACTAATTCTTCTTTTTCTTCTACACTGTGATGAGATGCTTTCGGTGGTATAGTGCTTTCAGTTTGTTCCGAAGAAGCATTATCTTTATTTCGATGTAGAAGAGTGTGATGGCGTCGAGTACATATACGACAGAACATTTGCAGCTTACATTGGTGCGCAGAATGTCCCAATGCCAAACAATTAAAGCACAGTTTGTTTATCTTCACGTACTCAGTTCTCTCAGTAGGTTGCAGTTTGGTGAAATTTTTACAATGACATAAAGTGTGTTTCTCCTTACACAGCACGCATATCTTATCTGTCGGAGATGGTGACGTGGTGGATGTGGCCGTAGCAGTAACATGGTGTGTACGCTCCTTTATAGGTTTGTCACGGGTGCCCGATGTTGACATAACAAGTTCTAATGTTCGATACCTTGACTGCAGGAAATCCTTTAAATCATTCCAGGTAGGTAATTTGTCGTCTTCCTTGGTATATGCTGTCTGTTCCCATTCTTTGTGCGACTCAGGGTCCAATTTCTGTATCACAAGAAATATAATTATAGGATCCCATGAATTCGTAGGTATGTTTAAATTTTCTAAATTATTCAAACAATTAGTCGTAACGTCTAATAAATTCTTTATTTGATTGGCAGACAGAGAACTAATTTTTCTTTGGGTAAATAACTTTGTTAGAACCGAGTTGACAATTAATCTCTTGTTTCCGTACCTGGTTTTAAGAACATTCCATGCTTGTTCATAGTTACAATGTGTTATTTGAATCGGCTTCAATAATAACTGTGCTTCCCCAGTAACACTACTCTTCAAATAATGTAGCTTTTGAGCGTCACTAATCGCTTTGTTTCTATGCACTAACGAAATAAATAAATCTTGAAACGTAGGCCAGTCTTCATAATTACCACTAAAAGTAGGTAATTGTATCCTCGGCAGCTTGACGAGTGCGTCACTGCTGGCCTCATTTGTATTGGAGTTGTTTAGCGATGATTCGGGCGCGGCCGCTGCATTCAATTTTAATAAAAGATCTTGTAAATCAGCTAATAAAACGAGGTATAAGTCTTCATAAACAAAGAAGTCTTCATTGGCAAAATAAGGAATCAGCTGTTTTTGTTCCTTTGGCGTCGTCTTGACTAATTGTTGATGAGTATCCTTAAATGTTGTCCAGTACTCTTCTATACATCTAATTCTTGCTTCAATGTAACCTTTTGTTAACCTCGCTTTAGGGCATTTCTTCAAATTCGTTTGAGTTTTTTGTAATAAGGCAGCCGTGTCTTCTAATAGATTAATTAACTCCGCCGTAGTACTCATAGCACCTTTTTATTATTTGTAATAAACACTAATCACCTTATAGAATGCGGCTCGCTATTGTTTTCGTCGGCCAGCCGGTCGCTTCGATAACTTGTTTATCACTTGTATTTATCCGGCGCGAATATGACCACTATGTTTTGGGTGATAAGGTTGGCTTTTGCGGAGCAGGATGTATTTTAAATGATATGCGTGCTTGCTTGAGTGAAGTTTTATTGCGACTGGTTGTGCGAATAACATACAAACATTAATATACTTAGTTAAACGTACACAACAGGGACGTAATTGTTATTCATATACTAACTTTAAAACTAGACTCGGTATCAACAAAACAATGGCAGTTTAAAATTACTGAAAATAATGGTACTGATGAATTACCAACATACAATCAGTTTCAAGAGTTTCTTACCAATAAATACCGAGCCCTAGAGTATCTTGATACTAAGTCATCAGGTCACAGATTTAATAACAATAAATATTATACACGTGTCCTACCCTGTTTGTTCTATTTGTTTCAATGGACTTCATAAATTGAGTGCTTATAAAAAGTTCGCACAATAAACCACTGATCAACGTCATGATTTTGTCATGTCGAAAAATATATGCTTCAACTGTTTAGGGAACAACCACGGAGCAATGATCTGTCAAAGTATTATTAATTGTAAATTATGTCATCGTAGACACCATATTCTATTACACCCTAAGCTCTCAGATACTCTTGAGACCACTGGTAGTACATCACAAGATCAAACAAAGAATAATCTTGTGAAGGAGTCAAGTAGAATGCCTGAACAAAGCAAACATGAAGGGTCGATTGTTAGTTGTTTCTTGACAGGTGAAAAATGTAAGCAGGTTTTGCTAGCAATTGCGCTAGTCTAAGCCGAATCGATGAGCGGCTATCAGCGTACTATTCGAGCATTACTGGACCAAGGCTCACAGGCAAACTGCCACAGAAGCCACGGTTCAGTCTCTGAAATTAAAAAAGATTTCACTTAGAAGCATAATTTATGGTTTAGGTGGAGTGCAAGACTTATTTTTAAAAGCAATTGTAAGCATAAAACTAGTTTTACAAGTTACATTTAAAGTAAAGACTTATGTACTGTCACTCATTAGGGTAAGGTTGCGATCATTGGACCAGCGCTTTGATCGGACCACTTCAATATCTCGCGAACGATTCAATTTAAAAATCGTTTCTTACATCGGCCCGCTTGCTTTACGACCCCCCGCCCGGCCCCTGTACCGCCAGTGTCGCCGAAGGATTGGTTGAGGAGAGACGCGTGTCGTCGTGTTGTCGGCGCTGTTAATATAAGATTCTTGCGATATATATTACCATGTAAGTATAGTGCTAGTAAGTACTTTAACGTCAATGTTTTTTTATAAGATTGCACATTTATCGATGTAGCTAACTATTAAAATACGTTCTTCAAAAGCACTTCATTTCTTTTTTAACTATTTTTTGAGTGAGGTACTAGCAAAGTGCCATCAATGGACCACTGCATGGCTCTTTGATTGAACCGGTCCAATCATGGCGACTTTTTTTAAATTGTCGATTTCATTATTTTAGAATGGCGAAAAGAGGGCAGTATTATACTTGGAATGAGACCAGTATGGATTTAGCGTTGCAAACTTTACATAAGGGTGAAGTAGGCTTAAACGAAGGATTTACGGCGTGCCTAAAGCGACACTGAAAAGACGATACGATGACAAAAATACGAAAGCCAAAGGTTGCAGACAAATTGTTGGTTCAGTAGGAGATCTGACTCCAGAACTGGAGAAGAAGCTTGTCGAACATATTTTAGAATTGGAACGGTGTTTATATGGTGTAACACCAACAGACGTAAGAAGTTTGGCTTTTAAAATAGCAGAAAGTTGTGGTGTAAGGCAAAGATTTAATAAAGAAAAAGAAATGGCCTAATAGAAGTATGTTGATTTATATTTTAAGTTTATTTTTAGATTAGTGTTTGTTCGGTTTTCTTATAGTTTTTGATGCCAAAAATACATAGTTCATTAGTTCTATTAAAATATATTTGGAGAAATCCAGAAACACATTTTATTTTTTGACTAAGGGTAAGGATAGTAGCTACCCTAAAAATTATGAGTATAAAAGCGATTTAAGTTTTAACTGTTACTATTGTTAAAATGTTAAACAAAAATGTGATTGTGAAAAACTGTTTTATTTTTGTGCATTCTAAAAATAATGTGTTTTTGTAGGCACCTTGAATGGACCAGTAGGCCAAAATTGCCTAGGTCCATTGATAGCGACTGTGTGGTCCAATTCAGTCCAAGGGTTTAGCAGAGCTATATTACATTCACATTTCGTCGCCTATTCTACGTTGCGCGCGACAGCGGAGGCTTTCATTGCGAATTTATTGTCTACGACTGTTTTCCAATTCAATTCTATAACTTAGTTAGAGATACGTGTACGCTCGGGAGTAATTGCTTGAAAATATATTTGTGGTTGTCTCTAAATTTATCGATTCCAATTTCAGTAGTATCTAACAACGAGAAAAGTATTTTAACGTATTTCAAAAAATCAGAGTCAAAATAAATTTATTCAAGTTAGGTTACAAGGTAAATAATTATGAATGTCAAAGTTACACGTAAATTTTTTTCTGTGAATTTACATCGCTTTGCTAAGGGCATTGGAATATCTTTTTTCAACTGCTCCTATTTTCTTATTAAACTCATTGCCGGTTCCATGACAGTTTGGTTTGCTGCGGGGCTTTACGAGTGTCTGAACTCCATTAAACAGGTTTACAATGGTGTGTTAGAAAAGGCGTCCCTAAAATTCTTTTGACGGGTATACATGCACGAGAATTACAACACACTTAGTCATAAGATATGCCAGAAAAAGGGCATTACCTCGTCTGGGCTCGGGGTAACTACACGAGTTTGAGTTCTTTCAAATGGTACTTAGAAAAAGTAATTGGTTTAGGCAGGTAAGCATAAGCATCGAAGGATCACAAAATAGGCGCTTTAATCAAATGAGGACCACGGTATACCGAAAGTCAGTAAACTGATTCACGTTTCCTTGAAATTTCACTGAGCGATGTCATTTTATATCGAATGAATTACACTCAGGGTAGTAATAGTCAATACAAATGTGCGTCTGGTTTTAATTATCGAGCTCGAAAGTAGTACATCGAGATTTGCTACAAACGATTTTTATAAGGGCCGAGTTGAATTATACGAAAATGTAACACGAAACAGCTTCACTCAAAGGAAATATTTCGCACGTCTTGGGTTGAAAACAATATGTTTGTATTTATGTCTCCAGTAGACGAGCTAAGCAAACTTCCATGGGCTTTGAGGAATATACTTTTTTGGTAGGAGTGTCGAACTTTTATAGCAGTCCTAGAACTCAACTCAGGATCAAACAGTCCTAGTCGATAAGACTGCAAAGTAATATCACTCAACCACTTCAACATTCTTATTATAAATTTTAAGACCAGTATATTGTAACTTCGTGAACTTCACGCGGAGAAAGAAGTTATAATCTGTGTAGGTTTAAAATGTGTTTCCATTTTTAAATTCAGTGCACGTACGTAAAGCTTTTTTATTTAAGCTTGTCCATTCAAGCCAGTACTGGTTAACAATGAAACAACTAAATTCTTAAGCGCCGTGGACTGGTGGCTTTTCAGTAAAAATACCCCTCTTTGGAGACTATAAAGTTTACATGGTTGCATTTTTTATTCTGTTCACGTTCGTTGCACGTTCAACTCGTTTAAATTAGTTCTTATTTCGAATAATTATATTGAACCACGTCTTGCACAAATTAAATAGATATACGTCTAGACAGAAGCTTCTTTACAAATGAAATAGCATTATCATTCAAAAGACTATGCTCTCACAAGGAACATAGTACTATACAAACTTCGATATACCATTATTACTTGGAATCAGAATCATTATTTATGGGTTACAAAGCTTTTTCCTTTATATCCCGAGAAATTCAGGACGTTTGCAAAATTGGCGGGATATGTTACACAATTGACATAATTATATTTCAACATTAATGTCATAGAGAAGTCAGAGTGTATGTTAACTATTCCAATGACCTAATAAGTGAACTCGATACATCATGACGAACAGCGATGTTTGTTCATAAACACTTACTAGAATAAATACAACCAAAACAATCTAGACCAGCCATTCAATCGAACAAACAAATGTATGCAAGACATAAACAAGTTTTCGATAACATCGTTGTCAATATTTGTGCCAATTTCACTATCTTATAGTATTGTTCAAACTCTCGAAACGATTTTTGTAAGTGTCTACATCGTAAAGAATCCAGTTTATACCCAAACAGTAACAACTGTATTAATGCTACATACATAAGAATAAGACCTAGTGTGTTAAATGTTTGATAATATAATATAGAATATTAAGAAAATAGTTACATCGTCATTTCTTGAATTGTTTTGTACAACTAACTAACCATTGACTTCTTTAAAATTCTGATCGTTGAATAAAATTTGTCCTATCGTCCTTGCATAAACATATTTTAAATGTTTTTATAACGATTCCCTCATTGGCCACAAATTATATGATAGTTAGACTCGGACAACTATTTGTGGATTACACAAATTTGTGTCCTATGTTGGACAAATATTTGTTAATTTGACAAATATTTGGACCCTTAGCGAGGCAGTGGCAGCACTACTACGATATCCGTACAATCTAAGTAATAGAACCACAGTTGCGCGCGAACGGTGTTGCGAATGGACGTACCCGTACCGGTGACCGCGTATTTTTTAAAGTTTTGTTACGCTACCTACCTTATTCATACTTATTAAAATGAGTGATAATAACGAAGATGATGAAACCAATCGATCTAATAGTGGAGTTAGGGATGTGGAATATAAAGAGATATAAATATATAAAAGAGCCCGCGAAAAAAGTGATGAAAGCAGTGAAGAGGATTTTATTACTGTGACACGTAGAAAGAAAAAGCAGTTGATAAGAAGTTATTCTATAACTGAGCAAGGTAACGCAGATCACGTAATGACAAATACTTTTATGGATAAATCTGAGGAACATTATCAGGTATGCTTGACATCTCTTGAGCCCTTACCAAAACAAATGGCATTAGCTAAATTGTTTCGACAAGAAAATATTAAAGATATTATCAAAATAAAATACAAAAGCCAATATAAAGTCTTAATTGATTTTAATAAAAAAGAAAGCGCAAGCGAGTTTGTAGAATCAACAAGTTTATCTAATTTAAAGTATCGGAGACAGTTTACAAATGAAAATAATATAATCTATGGCGTCTTAAAGGGTATCGAAGTTGGATGGGATAATACGGAGCTACTTAGTGCATTAGACTCGACGCAAGATATTTTGGAAGCTCGTAGATTAAGAAGACAAAATGATGAAGGAAAATGGGTAGAGAGTGAGACGATTAGATTGAGCTTTAAAGGTAACTCCTTGCCACCTTATGTTTATGCGTATGGGTGCCGATTTAAGATTGAACCGTACGTGTTCCCAGTAACTCAGTGTTCAGGGTGCTGGAGATTTGGACACATAAGAAAATTTTGCCCTATAAACAAGAACTTATGCCCTAAATGTGGGGGCCAGCATGACAACTGCGAAACTAAAGACCATACTTGCATTAATTGTAAAGGCAGACATATGTCTTTAGATAAAAAGTGTCCGATATTTATTCGAGAAAAAATTATACGGTCTATTATGAGCGCAGAGAATGTTTCCTATAGAAATGCATTGATATTACAATTGAATAATAATAAAAAAGAGAATGAGATGGTAAGAGCCATAGACAAAAATAACATAAATATAACAGAAGAAAATAATACAACGTATATTTCGTACAGAGATGTGGTTGTTGGAGATAGCATGGAATCTCATGATGAATCGAATAGTTTGGATAACTTTGTAGAAGAGGAAATGGAAAAAGATACAACCCAAAGACAATCACACTCAATCACCAAGAACCCAACACTAACAAACCAACTCAAGGATGTGTCCACAGAGAAGAAAAGGAAAAAGAAGACTAAAACGAGAACCCACTCTTGTGACCAACAAGGTGAAGAGGCAACGGCGACTGTAGATGATGAAACACAACAAGGGGAAGAAAGAGAAAACAGGCAGTATTTTGACATTAAGGGATTAATGCGTAAGATTAAGCAAGTTATTATGTCCCGTAACAACATAGAAGATAAGCTTATCCAAACCTTTAAAATTATTTTTGATGAATGTAAATCCTATATAATGAGTTATTTCATGGATAGCAAAATTATTGAAAAACTTTTCCTTTTTGTTGATGGATAGGTCTATAAAAAATATCGATGTCAATATAATTCAGTGGAACTGTCAAAGTCTTCAACCAAAGTTAAAAAGTTTTGAAATACTCTTAAATCGGAATAAGATTCACATAGCAATTTTAAGTGAAACATGGTTGGATCCAACAATCCCACTAAATATTAGTGGATATAATGTATTTCGTAAAGATAGGATCGATTCGTATGGTGGCGTGGCAATTTTATGTCACAAATCAATTCAAGCACATATAAGCCCTATACAATTGAGTAACACCGGAATAGAAATTTTGTGTGTTAAATTATTAAACTGCAAAAAATTAGAACATATTATTTCAGTATATTGTACTTCATCTACCCGTACCAGCTTAGAAGATTGGGAAACTGTATTCTCAACTTTTATAAATAAAACTTTAATTGCAGGGGATTTTAATGGTCACCACACGAATTGGTCCTATAAAAACGACACAAGAGGTAATCATTTAATGGATTCCTCAATGGAGAACGGTTTTACAACAATTAATGATGGAAAAGCCACCAGAATTAAACTTGTAAATGGCAACCTACAACAGTCATCGCCGGATATCACATTCGTATCATCCCATATTGCCACTGAATTCTTTTGGAAAGTGTTGAATGAGAGCCTTGGCAGTGATCACCTTTTAATCATAATAACTTTGAAGTTTCAAGATAACATACAACTAGTAGGAAAAAGAAATTTTAAGTTGGCAGACTGGCAAGCATACCATGATTTTTTGGATGAACCTTTGTCTAATAATAAATATTCTATGTTAAATACTGTCGATATTCAGAACGCATATGATTTTTTTGAGGAGCAGATTAATAAAGCCGCGGATGCACATATTCCACTAGTTAAAATATATAATGGCCCAGCGAACAAATTTAGGCCTAAGCCTTATTGGAACCCAAGCCTGTCTAAAGCTGTAGCACAGCGGAGACTTGCCCTAAAGAAATTCAGGCAAAACCCTACTCCCATTAATTTATCTAAATTAGAAGCGAAAATTGCTGAAGCTCACGAACTTATAAGTCAAGCAAAGTCTCAAAATTGGAAAAGGTTTTGTAACGAGATCAATGATGCTACATCTGTAACCGATATGTGGCACCGCATGCGCTGGTTGAAGGGTCGCTGCTCAAATAAATTATATGTGCCTACTAATAAAAGTGAAGAACTTCTGTGCTCCTTAGCACCAGATTCAGTAGCCAATCAGCCACCCTTATTCGAATCTCAAAATCAATTAGTTGAGTCAGAATTGACAATTCATGAATTAAATAGATGCTTGAAAAAGAGGGATACGGCTCCTGGAGATGATCAGATAACTTATTCCATGATTTATAATCTTCCTGGGTCCGGTAAATTTTATTTACTTAGGTTATACAATCATATTCTTAGCTTTGGTTATGTACCAATTCAATGGCGTAACATCATAGTCGTTCCCATTCCTAAACCAAATACGGATCATAATTCTGATACAAAGCTGCGACCAATATCTCTGATCTCATGTCTCTGTAAGTTGTTCCATTGTATTTTAGGAAAACGACTTGAATGGTATATCGAGAAAGAAAAAATTCTATCTGCTTTTACAACTGGCTTCAGGAGAACACAGTCTTGCCTAGATTGTCTCACAAGGTTAATTACGCATATACAGATTGGATTTTCAACAAACGTACCTACACTAGCGTCGTTCCTAGACGTAGAAAATGCGTACAATAATGTTTTAATTAGTAAGGCTATTTGTATACTTGATAATCTCGGGGTTGGATCTAAACTCTGTCAGTATTTGTGGTCCTTCTTAAGTAATAGATTTCTTAAGATAAATGATGGAAGCGGTAAAGTCATGATTAGATGTACCGACAAAGGACTGGCTCAGGGTGACCCAATTTCACCGCTTTTATTTAATATCGTAACCTTTGAAATATGTAAAGAAATTCAGAATGTAACTATAGCACAATATGCAGACGACTTCGTAATTTATACAAGTAATAAAAATTTAAATATTTGTCAAGATTATGTTCAACAAGCAATCAATATTATAAGCGATTCATTACAACAACTTGGTCTGGAACTTTCGGATAGTAAAACAAAATATTGTGTGTTCAGTCGCGGACACAGGCAAAAGCAAATTGAACTGGTTGTTAATGATAATTACTTGTCGTCTTCAGATTGTGTTAAATATCTCGGCATGTGGCTAGACAGATCACTACTTTGGGGGAAACACATCAATGAAATTATTGAAAAATCTTATAAATATTTGAATGTACTGAAAGTATTAGCCGGGTCAGGTTGGGGCATGCATCCGAAACATTTACGAACCTTATATATCTCAATGATTAGAAGTAGAATTGATTTTGGAAGTTTTCTATATGATAGTTGTGCGAGAAGCCATTCGTTAAAATTAGATAGATTACAGAATCAAGCCATGAGAGTTATAGGAGGTTTTATAAAATCTACACCAATCCATGTCATGGAAAGTGAATTGTGCGTCCCCCCATTGTTTTTACGAAGACGGTATCTGGCTTACAAGTATACTCTTAGAACCTTATCATGGGCAAGCAACGTGACTAGTCAAGCTCTTAACAAACTTTCTGCACTTTGTTCTCGAGCTTATTGGGAAAAGAAAAAGAAACCCTTGCTTATATCAACTTATAATGAAACCTGTGCCGAAAATATACACTCATCATATCCCCTAGAAATGTTCAACCTCAGTGTATGGGTTAGCTACATCTATTTAGATATTGGTCTGGATCTTTCAAGTGTAAAAGGAGCTAAATCTAGCCAGGATAATAATCTAATGAAAAATAATATTTTAATCGAAATAGATACAAAATTTAGGGAGTGGCATCACATATATACGGATGGCTCAAGGTATGTTAATGGGCAAGGGGCAGCTTTCTATGATCATTTGAGTGGCACTAGTGGTATGTTTGCAATTAATTCTGATGTCTCAATAATGTCTGTAGAGTTGGTTGCAATCTCAGAGGCAATATCACATGCATTAGGTAAGGGTTACCAACGCTTTGTTATTTTTACTGACAGCAAAAGTGCGCTGTCTCATTTAGCTCGATGCGCCTCTGGACACAGAGGTGTATCGATAGCTTACGCGATTTTAAATCAGATTATTATATGTAATAATAACAATGTGCAACTGAGATTACAATGGATTCCGTCCCACATAGGCTTAAGAGGCAACGAGGAGGCAGATCGACTTGCAAAATTAGCTGTGACTGAGGGCATTGGTCGTGTTATTGCCCCTTTCCATTCTGAAGTATTACATAAATATAAAGTCATAGTATATGAAGAATGGAAAAAACACTTTGCAAATATATCTAAAACTAAAGGAGTCTGGTATAGAACCATGCAGGCGGAGCCTCCTCGGGTGCCGTGGTTCAGTAGTGTTGAAACATCACGTTCTTTTATTGTTAAAATGCATAGACTCCGTTCAGGACATTATCCGTCGGCTAAGTTTACATACCTCATGCGTAAAAGTGAATCCCCAAATTGTGAGCTTTGTCATACAGTGGAGGATGTATACCATTTGCTAACGGATTGTGTCAAGAACGAGAGACAACGACAAAGTATATTCCATAAATTTAAGTGTAATAGATTTGATGTGGGAAGCATCCAAAGTATATTGGCCGAACCAGTGAGTGAGGCTGCAAGGTCAATATCTAGCCTGGTAGGTTAAATTATATTTATTTTTATTGTAGTTTTAGTTTTGGTTACAATGGGACTGGCGTATTGCCATAGCAATAAAAGTCCCTAAATAAAAAAGGAAAGAAAAAAAAAAAAAAAAAAAAAAAAGTAATAGAAAAAAAAGATAGTCGCCTATATATCTCTGAAACGTAGAGGAGGAAAGGGAAGGGGAGTAGGAGTGTCTTACACGCATATTTCACCATCAATATTTACGCTCTCATCAAATACGAGGCGAATCTTATGCTATTTACCAGACACATGTCCAGACTGCGTACGTTAAGAAAATTGTGCAGGATCCCGGAGTCATCAGTCCTTATCACACGCAATGAACCCATACAAGCAGAGATATTCAGCTAGGAATTAAAACGACTGACTTTCGCCTGAATTCGTATAATTCTAGTTCGCAATTTGCTTAACAAAATAGCCATGTATGTACATACATAAAAGTGTATCAGTACTTCAGTAAGACTGTGTTTAAAGACATCTCAAAATAAATTCACATTACATTAACAGTTTTTGAAATCAAAACGAATTAGTTCTTCGTGACTGTTTGTTTGAAATTTAAAACACCACTAAAGGGATTTTGATGTGGTTTTTACAATTACGTAGATTGGGATCAACTGAAAGTAAATAAAGGTAAGTACGAAACATATTTTATAAAAGGTTTTATTCGTTTAAATGTTGAAGAACAAACGTTGTTAGGTATGAAAACAAGACATGGGTAAAAGTTTACTAGTATTTTTATTTAAATAAAAGTAATTACTTGTAACCACAGTAACCTTAGATATTTTATAATGTTCACCCAATAACAACATTCTGCCTTTCACACGAATAAGTTAAAATATAACCTAAACTGTCGAAATTGAGTGACTAAAATATCGCTCGCTGTAATGTAAATATTGTTGATAATTTTTTATCCCTCTGACATATTACTTTTTGCGGGTTAAACAGTACCGTATGTCCATCTCAGTCTTGTACCTCTGACACTGTGTATGCGAAATGTTACAGGGAGCGGTCGAGTAGTTGAGGTTTGAAAGCGTAACAAAGCAAAAAACTCACATTTGTTTTTATAATATTATCTAGGATTTGAACAATAGCTAAAATGTCGCATTATATTATCTTAATTGATTTGATAGCGCGGGTGGCATTGATTATCGTCAAAGTTACTTCTTGCAACTGAATCTTGATAAACTCATTTAGGCCGAACAAAAACAATAGCAGGCAATTTAACGATTAAACAACAATAGCTCACTGAGGCATGCCACATAGTCGTATGTCACTGTAATGTTGCAAGAGTACCGCGACATCGAGCGACGTGGCATAATTAATGCGCTGTCAAACTGCCACGCAGCTGTCTGCGCTCAAAATAACTTTAGAGCATCGATGATTAAAGTTCCTGTATTTGAACATAACTGACGTAGGCTTGATGCAAGCTATGTATATTTATATAGTACTAGATTTTCACTCGCGTAAATAGGTTAGATTAGGTTAGTAACAGTGCTTTCTGGATGAAAGGTTATGGGTATACCTATGCCCGTTGTTGCTCTCTTGAAAATGTGTATGTGAAATTTCATGATCGGTTGAGTAGTTAAGGCGTGAAAGTGTAACAAACAGAGAAACAAACAAACTCACATTCGCATTTATAATATTAGTTAGGATTATGCAGCGTGTATGAGGAATGTTATGAAAGTGAATGAAGCCAGAGAAGTGTGTCAGGATCGTAGCAAATGGAAATCCGTAGTCTCTGCCTACCCCTCTGGGAAACAGGCGTGAATTTATGTATGTATGTATGTATGCAGCTGAATTGATTGTATGTTTATCAAACATACGCGCTAGTCACTAGAACTAACAAACAGATATGACCTATTTATTAAGAAAGTTAATAGTTTACCTAACATCAACATGTGGAAACTGTTGAACGATCCCAAGGCACCTCAGACTTTTTGAAGTTATGTGCGTATTAAACAGATATTTACGTGAAGCACGGCTAATTCGGTGTACTTTTAGAAGATGTAGTATAGTAAAGAAAGGAGACGGATACGCTTTCATACATTCTTGGGCCTGGATGTAAAAGGATGAAAGTTGAATGAATTTAGAGGTTATATATTATCAAACCATCTCTGAAAATTCTGCGGATTTTGGCAATCTGAGAGCAGAGTTATAAGAGATTTAGTAAAAGTGAGGTTATGCAACAAGTTGACAACAATCTATACTAAACAGCTGATATTTGAGCTGCGCTTGCTACTTTGTTTTACTAGACAGTTATTTACTATATAAATTGAAGTATTTATTGTATTGTATTGAGTGGGAGGATATTAGGAAACTCACAAATAAATTAAAATATAGGGAAGACAAGGATGTGATGTTTAAAAATAAAAATCACTTTTTTAATAATAATTATCTTTTATTCATCTTCAATTATAATCAGAATATCATCTAAGAATCAAATCAGGTGGTAGATGGCTGACTCATGATGACAGAGAACGACCACAGCGGAGACGTACACTACGGTGGCCAAGTTGTTGTGGTTCATAAACAGATGGTTGTTGAGCCAAATCCCAACAAGCTTGGCAAATATAGTCACTGCTGTTTACCTGAAAGATGAGAAAAGAATTTAAATAAAAAAATCATGATTACTGCAAAACATACAGTCAGTTTAGGCTTTTAGTTGTTTTTACATTTAAATAATCGTCATATGACTATTATAATATGTTTAAGTATCTTTACTTTATTTGTAAGTATAATGCAGGGGCCACACTTAGGTTTAATGCCGATAATTATTAACGTGTTTAAGAACACTTATTAACAAGCAGAGTCAACTATTGTAGCAACAAGCATGATTTTTTACAGTAGGTAGGTTTCTTTTATAATGAAGCCGCCACTAAGAAAGGATTTATGGAAAATCAACCTCTCAAAATAGATGTTTAGTAGGTATCCAATAACGCGTTAAAAAACGACGTTAAGCATTAGTGTTGCTCCTGCATAATGGTTATGGAAAACATAGGAAGGAACCTATAGTGAGAGACGCTGGGTAGCCAACAAACAAAAAGTTGTACTTACAGGTTTTGGTGCACGCCGTTGACGAATCACTGACAGTGTCGTTTCATCATCTAAAGCTCGTCGCCCCAGTGTATTACAGCGACTAGTCGCTATACCACAATTCACACAGTGATCCATGGTGTCAATATCCAATCGACAAGCAGGACGTAAAATCCAAAACAACGAGCCAAATTCAGACGAGTAAACAAGTTTATCCGTGTCCGTTAAGATAGCAAGGGTCGTACAAGTTAAGCAAGATCAGAAGTCCGTAGAAAGAAAGCACTGGTTGGGGAATATATATAAAAAAACTGGAAACACACTCAAAACGCACACGCACACGTAAACGATACGAGACGAGTGATCATAGATTGAGAGTCAGGTAGGTGTCACTGTTAGCACAGATTAAAAATACAGTTGACAAACACAGGTAATAAATCGATCTGTAAACGAGAATCAATTTACAGATTTATTTTCATCAAGTTAGTATTTCGATATTTTTAACTGTTGACATTATGTTAATTATTCTTAAATACATTTACTTTGATTGAATCAATCATCTGGTGCAAGTGATTTTATATTTTTTTATTAAATACGTTAATAAAATAGGATATCGATTATAGTAATCGATATCCTATTTTATTAGTGACATAAACTTATTTTTAAGATTTCACGTCTTCCAGATTGTGAATTAAGCAAATTTTTTATATTTTACAATAGAAAAATACAACGCTTTTTTTAAACCGTATCTTAACTTAAAGCAATCAGGCCCAGAAATCCCCGTCTCCTTTTGTAGTGGTCGAGAAATTACTGTTTTAAATATGAAGTCCCTTTTGACACTTCATAACACGTAACTCTGCCTATTGCATATAAATTGCTAAAATAAACAATAATTACTTATGGTACTAAAGACTATTTCAAAATAATTAGAATCTATACAAAACATGATGTAATTGTTTCACAAACATAATTACCAAATAATTTCTATTAAACATCAAATTAAAATAACATTTTGCTACAATCCCATGGTTACGCACTAGGGTTTTGTTTTAATTTCAGTCATAGTGACGCGACAATATTAATCGGATAAAATCGAACTAATTCGAGGTAAAAACAATTTGTCTGAGAAATATTTTTGTAAGTTTGTATTTGATACTAGGTAATTATTATTACGTTGCAACGTACCTTAAATCCTATTCTGCAAACTCTTAATATAATAATATGTTGTGTAATAGCGTATGATTTAAATATCCCATAGCTTTTAAAGAGTAGTCGTCTTGAAAATCAAAATCTGTTATACCTGATTTATTTAACCCTTATACTAAGTATGAAGTAAATATGTGATACTATGAAATTAATCAAGGATAAGCCTAGTTTTTTTTTACAATTTAAACACGTTATATATAACTTTGATTTTTCTATTCTTTCGATAAGTCAAAATAAGTTGGACTCCTTTTTTGTTTTTCTATTTCTATCATTTTTGTTTCGATTCTAAACCCACGATTACAATTTGTTTGGAAAGTTAACCGGTAATCGATTTCGTAATGTGTTGATTGAAACGGTATCTTCACTATCGCTGTTCAACGATCATTTGTCAAATGGTACTTCGTATTTGAAACGCACTTATAATAATAATGACTTATAAGAATAGAACAGGACTCTGTATAAATATAACTCTACGGCGCTAATTTTTTTACTGCTTTTAATTACTGCTTCTAATATCTGCTTTCTACAGAATATGACTGCAGTTAAGCAATTATGTGCGTTCCGGCGATTAATAAGTTTAAGTAGTAAAAACCTCTTGCTGGTTTCAGCATGAAGGGGCTGGCTCAACCAGGGAAGTAGAACTCTCTCACCGAATATCGACGATAAGTAGCAGTATACCTAAAATGCTAATAGACGATCGAATTTGGTGCGACCGGACCAACGTACAGTACGTTGCTAAGATGCGATCTTCAGACCACGTCACCGCACCATGAACCGTCATTATTATTTTCGGTAGTACATCAAGATAATATGCAAGCAATCGAACCAACGTACCAGTATCCATAATAAACCCGATCTAATATGGTCCGAGAGCGGACCTCGTTCGTGGTTTGGCCGTACCATGTTCGATCGTCTTTTCGCACTTTTATTGTTTGAGCGAGAGTGCTGGAGTCATCAGCTCTTTCTGCCCTTTCATCCGTTCCCTCTATTATAGGCAAGGTTAACTGCATATGATCAGGCAGGCCATATGTTTGTTATGTATTTCGTATTTTACTGTAGGCAGCGGTGGTTGTTTGTTTGTTGTTTTCTTGGAATTACTCCTGTGACGTCACGTAAATACCTTAATATCTATAAGTTTTAATGCTTGCCATCAAGTAGGCTGTTTTCTTGTCTGTCACTACAAACAATTAAAAAGGAAAGTTAAAAATTTTGTTACCTTACGACATATTTGACCTCTAAATCATTCCAAGGCTCTAAAACTTTTCAAGAGAATAAATAAACGGTACTTTTTCGAAACTACCAAAATTTATAGCAAGAGGTTTATTTAAAATCCCAGCTATCAGAATGTATTACCAACGCAAGCAGAGCATGAAAACGAAACCAGTTGTCACTCAAGCTGATACCGTATAAATAAGCGATTATTCCACTCCAGATACTTACATTTTCTCGCCACAAATCAACCACCCGTATTGAATTGGCCAATCTAGTGTTACAGATTACAGAATATAGTTATTACAGAATTTAAGTACAATAGATGTATATAAAGCAATGCTTTATACCAATTTTTTCCTTAATTAATTAAGTTTATTCGTAAGTTGCTGGATAGACAGATCTGGTTGTTTATCTTTAGAATAATCACTCTAAATATCGAAATTAATATTTTATACCCATTATTCCAATTTCAAGTCATTTTATTTTTATTATAATCTACCCAAGTTTTGTTTCGTTTTAATATCACAGGAACTCATACTGGGGTAAATAGTATGGTATACGTATGTCTTACGTTCAAGTTTTAGTTATCTAAAAGAAGAGCTTTTTACATTAATGGTCTACGGTAAAATCAGTTACCGGTAGTTTACTTTCATAGTATGATACGTGTTAATAATGTTTTGTTAATGTTCTTGTCTCGCACATAGACAAGCAAGGTGTGCAAGACAAGTAAATAGACAGTGAATCGTGAACTAAGTAAATAGTGACAGTGAATAAGACAGTTAACATGACATTATAGTATATAAGGTTTATATACTCGTATTCTTATTAGATTCGACTCTTTATATAGTTTTATGTTTGTTTTGACCTTATCTGATTTATAGAATAGTTTGTTTGTATATAATTTATAGTGTAAAGTACATAGGAGTAAGCAGTACGACATACATTTGTTTTGATGTAACATTTTATGTCTTGTTTTATATTCCTGTATTGTTTATGATGCGTAGAAACTTAAAACATATAATTTATAGTATGTTTTCATTGAAATTGGTAAAACTCAAAATTGTAACGCAATGCGGTACGTTAAAGTTTCGTTTTAGTTAAGCTCACTGCACCGATTCCGAGTTTGCTCTCATTGGTCGAAAGTTCTGCACTCTGATTGGCTGACCAATCACAGGGCCTACATTTTGTTAGCAAATTTGGTATAAGAGAAGAGTCGGATCGCGGTATCGGTACAGTCGGCGAACAATCAACGGGCAGCAGTAATAGGAAGAACACTCCAAATAAAGATCTACAAGGAAGAATCCTAATGGCTTTGATTCTCCACCAACCTAGCAGACAAATGCGCCTGTACTGCCCACAAGTATAGATCCTTGCGCTTAGTTTCATCTAAACGCGTTTAACGGTTTATGCGTGAGTAAGGAGCATAGTATACATTAAATAAGTATTTAATGTATATGTATATAATGTAATGTAATGTATATGTATTCTTTGTTTAATCACGCTAATCTTAGGAACTAACAATCAGATTAGATTCTTTTTCGCATTGTATAATCTATTATATTGAATGCTCAGATGCTCGAGGTTTAGGTGGTCACCTCGCCACTACCAATACACTGAGTCTTGTGGAATCGAATCGCATATGAGACAAAACTTTATCCACAAATGGTTATTCCAAATCTGAATGTTCTTTGTGTCCGTTGTTTAAATGTTTGTAAGCGACGATACAAGAATTATTCCTAGTGCGGCAGTTGTCTTTTAAGATAAGATTTTAAGATATTTATTAAGGATAGGCTATCTAACACCGAGCCACGATAATAATAATAATAATACACCTTTGATTAAAACTCTCGAAGGGCCTCTTCACGTTGGACCCATGTCTCCGTGTAAGCCTCCCAAAGGGCCAGGTATTTTCTAATATAATATGTTAGAAAGTACCTGTGATAAGAGAAACATAATAATAATAAGTACTGAGCTAATTTGAATTTTTGAGTCGGAAAAAAATGTGTTTTGTTTCAGGGTAAACTACGATAAAATCCATATATTTATTTATTTATTTGCTAGAAGCACGGTACAAAGGTGTAACATATAATTTTAGTCCATCATGTTTCACCGACACAGCGGCATCCAAATGTATTAAATATTATAAAATATATTTATTAAAATTAACATTATAGATCAATAATTAATTAAACTTTCTCAAGTAAGTGAATTATTGTAAATTCTTAAGAGAAATAAAGTTATCTCAAACCTTATAAATGAATAAAAACGCAAGAGCATATTAAATTCTAAATTAAATTTGACATTAAATAAACACGATTATAACAGGCAGGTAAAATAAATAATTAACATTCAGCACCAATCTAAATATATGAAAAAATATATTAAATACCATCTACTATTACTACAGTGAAATAAAATAATATATATAGTAGTAAAATTTAAATCTTCTATAATAGGATAGTTGACAAAATTTTTTTATTATATCATATATGTAGTTACTCCGTTACCGAACTCCAAAATACAAAGATGTTTATTGAAATTAAACTACTATTTTATGTTTATTTAACACTGTATTACATAATTTTGAAACTGTTACACTACTACTACTATTGAATTTTACTAATTTTTAAGCTAATAAAATTATTAAAATTATTGAAACTATTTATTTAGGTTTACACTTTCCCCAACGTTTCGGTTGCTTTCCAGCAGCCATGGTCACGGGGAGACTAAGATGGGAGTTGTCTTAATGTTCCAGTGTAGTTATTTCAATGTACTTGTCATCAGGAATCCTGATCATACTTTGAGCCACACTGTGTATAGGAAAAAGACCCATACCAACAGGTACTTAAACGGTGAATCTCACCATCATCCTTAACAGTTAGCTACCATGGGAATGTCTTTGTTTCAGAGAGCCCACGGGATCTATGATAAGGAACACCTGGACGCCGAGCTTCAAAATTTCAAGCAATTACTGCAAGACAACAAGCTCCAACAGCCGCGCCGCTGTCACATATCCCAAGAAAAGCCAGCTCCAGTCGAGCGCCAGCCTGCTATACTGCTTTATGTAAGGGATGTTACTGACAAGATTGGCTACATCTTGAAGCGAGCTTCAATCAACACATACTTCAAGCCGCCAACGAAGAGCAGTCAATTTTTACCATCCGTCAAGTGCCAACTACCTTTACAAGATGCAGGGGTCTATTAAATAGATTGTAACTGCAGACTCTCATACATTGGTCAAACCAAAAGAAGCATAGGAACCTGCATAAAAGAACACATAGCTGATGTAAAACATCAACGCTCGTTGAAGTCTACTGTGTGTGAACATGTGCAACAGGGGACCAACCACTATCTGAGGTTTGATAAACCACAGATTTTCGCTAAAAATCACCGATTCCTACCAAGGATGCTTCGCGAGGCTATTGAAATCAAAAAACATCCTAATTTCAATAAAGAAGATGGTTGGAATGTACCACCAGTTTGGGATCCAATAATTCAAATAGTCAAACCCAAGAAGAAGCAAACCACAGCTAGACTTCATGATACTTTGAGCTAATTCTGCGTAAATAGAAACACCATACATAATAGATAGGATAACGCGTGTTTCCCAGAGGGGTAGGCAGAGACAACGGATTTCCATTTTTACGATCCTGACACACTTCTCTGGCTTCATTTACTTTCATAACATTCTTCATACACGCTCGCTGGTTGAAGGTGCTCTCAACCTGGCCTTTATCCAGAACGTCTTCGATCTGATCAAGAAACGTTCGCCTAGGTCTTTCCCTTGCGACTGTACCATTCACACTAGCCTTATAAACTTTCTTAGTCAGTATTTTCTCGTCCATTCTTTCTATATACCCAAACCAGCTTAACATACCCTTTTCTATTCTCGTCACTATATCCACTTTTATGTCGCATCTCTCTCTAATCACACAATTCCTTATTCCATCTTTCAGAGTCACACCACATATATTTCTCAGCGCTCTCATTTCTACGGTATTTATTCTGCTCTCATGCTTCTTTTGCCATACCAACTTTCACTTCCATGCATAAGTGTAGGCACTGATAGTCCTCTATGAACAGCCAGACGTGCCTTCTCGGATACATTTCGACTGTTCATAAAAACGCGTAGAACACCATTCACTTTATTGCCAGCAATCGTTCTCCTTTCAATATCTCCCTCATGTATACCATCCCTTTTAAACAAAGTACCCAAATATACAACTCTTTCAATTACTCCACTTGTTCTCCATCAATCATAATATTGCACATCGTCATGCACTCCTCCTTTTCAAATACCATTACTTTCGTCTTGCTTACATTCATTTTCATTCCTTTACTCTCAAAAGCACCATGAATAATAGTTACCAGCGCCTGCAACTCTTCCGCCGATGACGCAAGTATTACTTGGTCGTCAGCGTAAAATATACATTTGACAAGTTACTCATTCATTCTTAATCCCCATTCACAATCTTTTAAATTTTTCAAACAATTGTCCATGTATAGGTTAAACAGCCAGGGTGACGCTACACATCCTTGTCTAACACCTTTTTCGATACTAAACCGTTCTGTGTAAGTCCCATTTATCCTAACACAAGCTCTGGAATCGTCATAAAGAGATTTCAGAGCTCGTGTGAAGTTGCTATTCACTCCATACATGGACAAAACCGACCAAAGTTCATTCCTCACCACTTTATCACAAGCCTTTTCCAGATCCACAAATGCGCAATAGACCTTTTGACCTTTGGCCAAAACTTTCTCGGCTATGCTCCGTTAGGAAAAGACCTGATCCGTACATCCCATACCCTTTCGAAATCCCGTTTGTGCCTCCCATATTTTCTCGTCGGTTACTTTCACAATTCTTTTAATTAACACTTTCGCATACAATTTACCGACAACGCTGAGCAAGCTAATGCCTTTATAGCTTTTATAATCTTGCTGTGAGCCTCTTCCCTTGTATAAAAGTACTATGACGGCCTTGCACCAATCACTAGGTACACGGCCGGTATTCCAGCACAAGTTAAAAAAGCGGCACAACTGATTCACTTTGAGACCCTGTCCAGCTGTCAGCATTTCGACTGTATTTTCCTATCATAACCATCATCCTTTCCTAATTTCATGCTTTTCAATGCTTTAATTATTTCATCTATACTAATAGGGCTTTCATCATTCCTATCATTATCATTAATTTCAAAACATTGCCCTTGCTATTCCTCTCTTTCAAATAAACTATCAAAATATTCCTTCCATCGATTCAGTACGCTCTTTTCTTCATTCAGTAAACTTTTATTCTTGTCTCTGATCGATTGATTTTAGCTAAGTGGTTAGGGTTTTACCTCGAACCTAGCGACTGGATTTCCAGGAAAACTTTGCGTTAGTCCGGCAATCTGAAGTTCTTAGGCACTTGTTCGGGTAGGTATATGGTGTCGCCATCTTTTGAAGAGACCCCGTATCCGGCTCATAACCAAACAATGGTCGGTATGGACACCAATACCGCTATATACCCGAGAATCTAAGACATTCTTTCTCAACCTTTCATCCACTACAACAAAGTCAATCATACTACTTCTTACATTATTTGCTTCCCTTGTATACTGGTGGATTCTTTAGTGGGCAAACATAGTGTTTGTCACACAAAGACTCCACTACAAACACAGCTCAAGCAAACTTTTTCCATTCTCATTCACACTTTCGTCTCCATACTTGCCTAAAACCCTTTCGTATTCTTCACGCTTTACCTCCCACCCAACCATTAAAATCCCCTAACATTATCAACCTCTCGTGTTCCTTGCATTTCCCCAGGACATCTCTTAAACCCTCCCAAAAATCTTCTCTTTCTCCCTGTGCACTCTAAGACATACACGTTGCCATGTTTACGGGTGCATAGACTCCTACCATGAACACACGAGTGATTCCCACATTCATTCTCATCCATAGTAACCTAGCATTTACATATTCAAATTTTTTTACGCACTCATTCATTCTAGCAGACAAAATAACACCAACTCCCTGACAGGCTCTTGTATTGGTAGGCACGCCGGACCAATACGCCGTGTAGGGTCCATGGCTAGTGGTGTTACAGCCTTTCCTTTTCATCTCATTCACGCACAGGAAATCAATCTTTCTCTCTTTCATCATCTGACATACTTCATTCAATTTGCCATCCATCCCTCCTCCAACATTCAATGTAGCAAAACGGATTTCCGTAGGCCACTTTTCACCCTCGCATGAAACGAAATGTGACGGGTGGTGGACCTCGTTGCCGCCATGCGGATAATTAATGTCAGTAAAATCATAGGCGTTCCCACGATTGATAGGGAAAATACTGTCCACCTCCGCAGAGCCTTTTACGGAGGTAAGGTGGATCCATCCTGTGCCCTGTGACCACCAACACAGGCACCCTCTGTTCAAAACTAGCTTTTCCCTCTTACCACGAATCCATCAGAACGGATCTCTCCCTGAAATTTGGTTTGATTTCGGAGTTTTCCTTCTCCTAGACAGGTTGCAAGCCAATGCTAACGAGGCCCAAACAACAAATACTTTGAAATAACTCCACTGGGACATTGAGACAACTACCATCTTAGTCTCCCCGTGACCATGGCTGCTGAAAAGCAATCAAAACGTCGAGGAAAGTGTAAACTTAAATATAAGTAGTTTTAATAGTTTTAATATTTTAATTAGCTTAAAATTAGTAAAGTTTAATAGTAGTATTATATAGAAGTGTAACAGTTTCTAAATTATGTAATAAAGTGTTAAATAAACAACGCGATAAAATCCGTATATAGTAGTTTAATTTCAATGAATAACATTCGCGTAAACAGAAGACAATATTACAAGGATGTTTATGAACCTACTCAAATAAATCGGATTTAAAATATGGTCGTGTAGTGCCAAATGTTACATGACAGAAAAAGGATGCACGATACAAACAGTAACGTAACCACTATTTAAATGCAGTTTTCCAAGGAAGATAGTAAGATATTCCCACTACAGCCTCACTTTTTCTTATATACAGATTTAAAATATTAATTACTCACTTATTTTGAAAGCAATTTGGATATTGTTTTCACAAAAAGGTTTGTTTTGATTTCTATTTGCTCCTGTGTATAAAATAATGTACAAAATCAAACATAGGCAACCGTGTTATTAGAGATATCTAATTCTTATTATTGAGTTATTAACAAAGTGTATTTGGCTATAGCCAAACACATTTTATTAATCCCATCTCCATAAGCATTTTCCGGATCGGCCATCATTAGTTTAATGTCAATGTGTCACTTTTTATGGCTCATATACTTATTAATGCCTTCATCATATAGCTTTGATTTCCTTTCTTTATGGATTTTATTGATAATTTTAATAATAGGGGTTAAACTACACTGACGGACTCATAAACTGCATCAAAGTTCAGGATTACTTTCGAATTAATATTTTTGATAAGTATGCAATATTTTTAGATTAAACTAAATGAAAGTGTCGAGACTGTCCATTCATCATTAAAAAAAAAACAATGTTTAAAAATAGAACTGCAGTAAAAGCTAAAATTATAGCCGGGAAAATAAAATGTATGCATAGTCTCAAATTCATGTGTTATTAGAGTAAAGATTGAAAAGAAAAATATTTAATTTCTTCAAATTCTTTTTGTATTTTTTTCGCAAATAAATGATTTGATTTGATTTGATTTAAATTATTGTTAGCAATAGTATTGATTATTAGTATTTTAAACTCAACAAAAGTTTCGTAACCATAAATATGGATACTTCGTCCGAACAAGCCGCTCAAATTGTGGCATTGGTGCGGTAATGCTTGGATCAACGAACAATTGCTAGAAATTTAAATTTAAACCAGTTTGCGGTTCCTAGAGTATACTGAACTACTCGATGACAGCTGTCAAGCTAACATCAAAGTGAATAAGCTCCGTGTTTACAATTAATTTAAAATTACTTAGAATCAAAACTTAACTCCAAATACGTTATTTATCTCCATATTACAGACTTATACAACCGTGCAAACGTTATCCAAAGTGACAGTGCTTAAAATACGGATATAAACAAAGTGTATGTGAAGAAACAATTTATATTATTAAACACTACAAATAAGCCTTAAAGTAACAATACACAGTGATACTACTTATAAATACAACAAATAAACAATAACACCACATATCAAGTGATTAATTCAAATAAAAAGTGTGAACACAAAACTAAAGTGCAACAAGTTGGAAAAAATTCCTGCATCATTAGTCATACTAACGGATTTGCAAAAATTTAAAAACTCCTTTCTTATGATATACACCGTAATTTCAACACCCATCTGCAGTTACTTCGTGGCCTGGCGGCGAAATCACCGTCATAGACGAGGCAGCAATTAGACACACGGCTCGAACCCCGCCTTCAAAAGTGTCTTTTTGTAAGTTCTCAAATATTATTCTATACCGACCGAATCAAGATAATATTACCAGAGGGCACTACTGAGAATAGTAAGAAATAAAAATTAACATACCAAATAAAATCATCATAAATATGGATACATTTAACAACGTAAACATGCATCGAAGACGCTATAAATCAACCTCTCTAACTAATCTATCGCTAACGACCTCTGACGATGAAAACACGATTCTGGATACAACAAGGCTGAGCATACCGGACACTTTCTGCGACAATGAGTCAACAAATTGAAGAACTTAAGACGCAATTGATGAGCGCTCACGAGGAAATAGAAAACTTGAATAACGAAAATTTTCGCCTCAAAAACGACCTCCAACAATCTATGAAGTCTGTGGAAACATATAAAAAGGTCTGTCTTACACCTGATAGAAAATCTAGCACACCAGCATCAACCCGCAAAACCAAGTATGACAAACGCCACAATCAGTCTTCACGCATCTCAACTCCTATAATACAATCCAAAGCCGATAAACAAACACAAACCTCCAACTATAGCAACTCACCGAAGCAAACAAAGCAAGGTCAGACGCAAATCTCACAGCATAATATTGCTAACACCAATCTATCAGGCGTCAATCCACTAACAAAAAAGAATAAACTGTACATCATTAGTAGCGGCTGTACAAAAGGAAGTCTGCCATTAATTGAAGAATGCTACTCAAGCCACTTTACATATTGCCATCACATCCTACCAAATGGTTTCTTGAGTAACATAGAATACAAATTAAAAGATTTTTCAATGGATGACTACTGCTTAATTTTCATCGGAGAAAACGACTTGAAGGATAATTGCTATATAACCTTAATGGATACCTTAAAAAATACATTGATTAATGTTACACATACAAATATTGTTATCTGTGCTCCGACATACATACAAGGCGCGTTAATATATAACTGTAAAGTAGAAATGTTTAATAACATTCTCTGTCTACACATAAAAAATAATAAGTATGCATATTTTTTCGACAGCAATTACACTTTAACACATGATATGTTTTCTTACAACACAGGCAAAGTAAACAAGTATGGATGGAGAAATGTATTTAACCGAATCTTGTCAAACATATTCATAGATTACGATTTATTTTCGGTAAAAGACAAACTAAGTAATACGGTATGCATTCCACTCAATTCCGACGAAAATAAATCACTGTCGCCAAAGAAAAATGTAGAACCGTTTTTTCTTGTATAACTATATTTATGTAATGCACCAAAATGTCAATGGTCTAATAAGTAAATCGGATCTATTAGGCCTGCACTTAAATGAACTCTTAGAAGATGGAACATCAATAGATGCCTTATGCATAACAGAGCATAACATGAAAAAGGGGGACCAACAACATTTAAATTTGCCTAACTATTCGCTAGCAACGTCCTACGAAAGACCGGATAGAAACGGAGGATCATGCATCCTAGTAAAAAATACGCATGAATACGAAATCATTAACGTCAGAAAATGGGCCGTATTAAACCAAATAGAACCATGCGCGATAAAACTTTCTACCCACTCTATCGTAATTATATGTATTTATAGACCACCAAATAACACTAAAGATAACCTTCTAACGTTTTTTGATAATCTACATATGATGCTTGCAGAAATAAGCCTCAAACGTAATAATAGGATTGTGCTATGTGGAGACTTTAATATAGATATGCTGAAATGTAATAAAACGTCCAAAACCTTCCAAAATATTCTACACAGTTATAATCTTGTCTTAGGTATTCGTTCACCCACGCGACTTGGCTCTGGTACCTGCATCGACAACATTATCCACAATGTTAGAGGTAGCAGGTGTACAATAAAAGAACTAGCAATATCGGACCACACAGCACAATTATTAAAATGTCGTGTTAAGAAAACATACACGCTTTCCCACTGGTTTATTCATAGACGCGATTACAGTACCGAAAATATCACAAAATTTCAAAAATGCATACAAAATCTAACGTTCCATAATGCATATGAGTGTACCGATCCCAACGATGCCTTCAATGAATTCCATGACCAGTTTAAGCTATTCTACGATCTTTGCTTTCCAGTCAATAAAATAAGGATCTCTGTACTAAAAAAAACCATCATGGATAACGACGGGTCTGAAAAAATGCTCAAAACGAAAGAGACAAATGTTATGGGAATATCGAAATACCCCCAGTACAGAAAATAAAAATAAACTCAAAACTTACACTAACAGATTAAATACATAATAAAGCAAACCCAAAAGGCACAAAATAACCATACTATTAACAATTCTGAAAACAAATGCAAAGCTACCTGGAAAATTATCAATAAACAGAAATTAAAACATCCAAAAGAAGGAATAACAAGCATAAAAATAGACAACAAACTTATAAACGACCCAGAGGATATCGCAGAAAAATTTAACGAATATTTTATCAATCAAATCGTAAATCAGACCAGCAATAATATGAATAATACTTTGACATTTAATAATTTTAATTCAATATTTATGACACCTACTGTACCGATCGACATAATTAAAATAATAAAATCCCTTAAAAATACTGACAGTGCTGGAAATGATGACATAACTACAAAAATAGTCAAAGCTACGTCGAATACTATTGCACCAATACTTAGTCACATTATAAATAGCTGCATAGAACGCGGCATTTTTCCAGACAAACTAAAAGTTTCTATAATTAAACCTATATTTAAAAAAGGTGACATGCAGGACCCAAGCAATTATAGACCCATTGCACTTATACCTGTGCTCTCTAAAATAATTGAAAAAGTAATACACAAATGTTTATACTCCTATCTAGAATCCAATAATATTTTAATTAGTGAACAATACGGCTTTAGGAAGAATAAAGGTATCAACTCCGCTATATTCAAGCTCATTGAACACGTACTAAATCAAGTCGACAATAAGTCACCTATCATTGCATTGTTTATGGATATGTCGAAAGCCTTCGACTATGTTAGCCATAAAATACTTTTAAACAAAATTTATAGATACGGAATAAGAGGCAACGTATTTGAACTAATAAAGTCATATCTCACAAATAGGGAACAATTTACATGCATAACCAAAATTTGTCCTTACACTAGAACAGAACGGGTGTATGCTTCTAATCTTCGCAAATGTCTATTTGGGGTACCCCAGGGTAGCGTACTTGCACCCTTACTATTTAACATTTATATTAATGACATGCCCAAAACTATTAATAACCCAATAATATTATTCGCGGACGATAGCACTATATTATTCGCAGGAAAAAATTATGATACATTCGAAACTGAAATAAATGACAACCTGAAACGTATTATAACATGGCTAACCGAAAACAACCTAAAAATTAATCTTGGAAAAACTAACTACATTTCATTTGAACAGAAAACAAATAACATAAAACCTAATGTTAAATACAATAATAAACCTATTACTGAGTCTAATCATACAAAATTCCTTGGAATCTGGATAGATAGAAATCTAAACTGGAAAACGCAAGTAGAACACATATGCAGTAAACTGACTCAATATTCCTATGCCCTGTATAACTTGAGAAAGGTTGCAAGCCTGACAACACTGTTAACCGCATACCACGGATACGTATCATCTACTTTGCGCTATGGACTTATATTCTGGGGCTACTCACCAGACAGAGAATTGGCATTCAAAGCCCAAAAAAAATGCTTACGAGCAATATGTGGCATACAAAGCACAGAAAGCTGCGCACCGCAATTCAAAAAGCTCCAGATACTTACACTTCCGTGTCTTTACATATATGAAGTAGCCTCATACGTCAAAGCCAATATACATTTGTATGAGCACCTAAACAGTGCCCGTAATAAACATAGAGTATGCACTAAACGATATAAAAAAGCCATATTGACAAAAAATATACTAGGCATGGCACCCAAAATTTATAATAAAATACCTAAACGCATCATAGAAATAAACAAACTAGACCTGTTCAAAAAATGCCTTAAGGAGTTGCTAATCACGAAATGTTATTATACGGTTGATGAATATTTGAACGAAAGACTGTAGGCCTCATACATCCGATATATTTAACGTATGTAAATAACAATAATGTAATATTGCAATAATTCCAACTGCATGCTTAAATTTCTTATTTTCCTAAAAATTGTACGCTCTAAAGCAAAACATAGTTGGACACACACACTACCATTGTAACAACCCTTAATACCTATGTTTACAAATAAAGAATTTGAATTTGAATTTGAAGGTTTGTAGAGATAGGTTCTTATAAAAGGAGACCCGGTACTGGCAGAACTCGAGCAACCCCCGGTACTGGCAGAACTCGAGCAACCATCCGTCGTGACGACCGATTTATTGTTTCAACTTCCCTACGAAATCGTTTCCTAACGTCAGTAAACATCATAATAGAGCTGAATGAAGGGCGTAGAGTAAACGTGAGTGCACGAACAATAAAAAGGAGGCTTAAGAAAGCGGCAATCATCCCTTTTAGACCAGCAAATGGTCCAAAGCTGTCTGCAGCTTACAGATAAGCTCGTTTTAGATTTGCGCGTGAACATTTTAATTGGACTGAAGAGCCATTGCCCATTGGCCTCCGTATTGTTCACTGATGAGTGTGGGACAGGTTTAAATCGTGCAAACGGTCGCAGAAGAGTCTATCGTCGACGTGGAGACTCCTTAACTCTAGGGATTACATCGAGAGTGTAATAAACAAACGCAAAACGCAAACTCGGGATTCTAAACAAGGTGCGGCGTTTCTTTACTCCTGAACAGCGGTATCTGCTGAATAAGGCCCAAATCCGTAGCAGCATGGAGTACTGTTCGCACCTTTGGAATGGTTCCGCTAAGTACCTACTCGATGCTTTAGATAAACTGCAGCGTCATGCCGTACGTATAATCGAAAGCCAGGAGGTTACGAAGGACATCGAACCGCTACAACTTCGTAGAAACATTGCGTCCCTTAGCGTTTTCTATCGCCTCTATCATGGCGAATGCTCCGAAGAGTTATTTGACCTCATCCCACCTTCCCCCTTCCTTTTGAGAACCACACGTGCCGGTCTTCGTAATCACCGATTGACGGTTAGCACAATCCCGTCTCGCACCAAAAGGTTCAGCAATTCCTTTTTATGCCGTACCATACAACTTTGGAACAGTCTTCCGGCTCATGTGTTCCCTCCCTTCTATGACATTGGGTCCTTCAAACGTAATGTGAAGAAGCATCTGGTCAAACCAGCTTGACACTGATGACGACTAGAAGACATCTATCTTCTCCTCTTCGTCACTGTCTCTAGACTGTAATTGGGCTTTCCATCAGGTCCGTTATAATCAGTGCAGTTATTGCAGCGTCACGAAAAAAAAAATGCTCAAACATGCATTGAGGAGCGTGTTCATTTTGGAGGCGTTTCGTGTCCATACACCAAATGCCACCCCACACCATTGTGGGTGGCATTTCGATGATCGGGTGAACGGAAGTCGTGTTCATCGATATGGTTCGACAAAACGGTAGAAGAGGTAGTTTGATGGCACGCTATATAACAGAGGTTTTGGAAGCTCACGTGGTACCTTACATGGGATTAATAGGCGAAAATTTTACCATGAATTGGCCAGCACGCAGCCCGGATCTTAATCCCATTGAGCATGTTTGGGACAATTTAAAAAATGCTGTATTTGCGAGAAATCCTGTGCCCACAACAATGACAGCACTAAGAACAGCGATTTCACAAGAATGGAACAATATTCTGCAAGACCGTTTAATAACCCTAATCATATCTATGCGGAACCGATTAGAATGTGTAATTAAGGTACGTGTAGGCAATACATCTTCTAAAAATAAAAAACATGTTCTTAATTTTTATTGTCAAAACCAATTTTTCAATAAACCAACCAAAACCAATTTTTGTTACATTAATCGGCTTTATTCAAAAAAATTGAATGGTCCTTTCCAATATACAAACACACACTTAAAGATATGATAATACGCTGTTATGAAGTTAACGAACTAAACTATAGGTTTAAATTTAAATTTGTATAAAAGTTTGAATACTTGGTTAAAATGTTTATTTCAAAGGCGTCTTGAACATTGATGCAGTTTATGGGTCCGTCAGTGTATAAAGTCACTGTTGTATAGTAATAGATACTTTGATAAAATCTTCATGGTGTGAGATTTTCGATAATACCTATAAGATTCTTCTTTTAAAAAATGTACAACATTCGATTTTCGACTTTCAATTGTTTTTCTATTCAGCTTAGACGGGAAAGATACGATATAGAGGATACTTCGAAAATCCGAGTCATTTTTGAATACGAGTTCTGACGAGGAACTAACGCGGCAGAAACGGCTCGCAATATCAACGCTGCGCTTAGAGAGGAGACTGCTAATGAACGCACCGTGCGCTTTTGGTTTAAACGCTTTCGTAATGATAACTGACTGACTGACTGATATACAGAAGGAAATGTTAGCGAGTAAAACCTCTATTGACTTGCTAACCGAACAGCTCCGTACAAAAGACCAAGTCAGCCGGTTAAATAACTTAGAAATCACGGGCATTCCTATAACAAATGGGGAGAATTTACATAACATCTTGTTTACACTAGCTACGAAAGTGGGTTTTTCATTAACCGAATCAGATGTCGACTATGTGCACCGCGTTAGACGCTATCCACAGCCACCGAACAGTGATAGTCGCGATGTCAGCAATATAACGACGACAGTGAAAAACGCCTCACAAATACCCAACATCGTTGTACGATTCACTCGCCGCCAACGTAAACAAGACTTCCTGGCGGCGGTGCGCGCGCGCCGGGGTCTCACCACCGCCGACCTGGACATCAACGGCGCTGCGCGGCCTGTCTTCGTAAACGAACATCTCGCTCCACATAACAAAATTCTATACAGCCAGGCACGGAAGGTTGGCAAAGACCTTGGTTACAAGTATATTTGGATTAATAATTGCAATATTCTGCTACGTAAACAGGATTTAGGGAAAGTAATTCATATTGCCAATACAAAAGACTTATCGAAAATAAAATGACTATCTACGTGTTTTGAGTACAATAGTATCAGTATAAACCTTATTTGTCACATATTAATTTTAATCTATATAAAACATGTTTCGATTGTACAATATATCCCCGAAACATTCATGTCTTGTTTTGTATTACAACATAATTTCTCTTTGCTAAAGATATATCAATGTAGTCTCCGTAAAACGATTAAACGCTACATATTATGTGTATTAATAATAATTATTAAAGCAGATCAATCGGGTCAGTTAATTATAAGCCAAAGTTGTGTTAAATTTATAATAATCTTGTTGTTAATTGTAGTGTGGCGGTGCAAAACGAGTACAAAAACACCGTTATGTAACACTTTATTGCTAATTGTCGCGCATAACATAGTTTACATACCTAGTACAATATGTCTTCTAACTCTTTAGTGTCTATTTATTATCAGAATACTAGGGGTTTGCGAACGAAATCTCATGACTTTCTTTGTAATGTATTAAATAGCGATTATGATATTATCGTAATAACCGAAACATGGTTGAATGATAGTTTTTATACTGCGGAATTTTTTGATAACCGTTTCGAAGTATTTAGATGTGACCGTGATCGCGCTGCAAGCGAGTGTTCGCGAGGCGGCGGCGTATTGGTGGCGGTGCGCCGCGAGCTGTGTCCCAGCGCGCGGCCAGACTGGTGCGCGCCGCCGCCAGCCGACGAGCTGTGTGTGAGCGTGCCGCTGCGCGGCCGCCAGCCTGCCACACACTGCGCTTCGCCGTCCAACGTTAATCGTTACTTCTTACATATTGCCTGTACGTACATGCCGCACAGTGTTCGACATCAAACTTTATTAACATCTTTCTTCAATCAGACATGTGATATTATTCAGCAACATCCTGATGACTTATTTTTGGTATTAGGTGACTTTAATGTGAGTAATGGATCGTGGTATTACGATGACGATACTAGCAGTATGAAAATTAAAACTACTAATGATCAGTTATCATGTCTCACTAGTGATTTTATGAGTTTATCATTATTGTTACAATATAATTTGCACCTCAATTGTAATGATAGAATTTTTAACTTAGTTTTCTGCAGTACAGTTTGTCACATTAACACTTGTGATCAACCATTGGTACCTGAGGATGTCCACCATAAGGCCTTATTTATTGAAATACCGTTATGTCTTCCCGAAACTTTTGTCAATAATACATATACAAAGAAAATGTTTTTCCAGGCGGATTACGAGTTAATTCGTAATAAACTCAGATCTATTGATTGGAATACCGCATTTGCTAAAACTGATGGCGTTGAATACAGAGTTCAGTTTTTCTATGACAATATAAATAGTATTATAGATACATATGTTCCATCCCGTACTGTCCATAATAATAATAATAAATTTCCTCCATGGTACAACCGCGCTCTTATAAAACTTACTAGAGAAAAGCGCAAGTATCACAAAAAATGGAAAACATACAACAACCTAAATGATTATAGAACTTTCTCCCTACTTCGACACAGATTGAGAAAAATGGAGCATATTGCGTATTTACAGTTCAACATTTTATCGGAAAATAGAATTATTGATAATCCGAAATATTTTTGGTCATATGTTAAATCAAAAACCAAAAGCAATGACATACCGCATGAAATGACTTTTGATGGGAAAATAATTACCACGGGTACTGACATATGTGACACATTTAACAAATACTTTCATTCGGTATTTGTTAAACCTCCACCCACTGATAACTCCTATAGAAATAAACCTTTTGACTTATCTTTATCTAGTATAGATACGAACACCGTAAACCTCTCTGATGAAATTATTCTCAAGCACCTAAAAACCGTGAACATTCACAAAGGGCCTGGTGCAGATCACATTCATCCTCTATTTATTTCCAAATGTGCCAACGAACTACTCACTCCCGTTGCTGACATTTTTCGTTTATCCATCAAAACGAGTGTATTTCCTAGTATATGGAAACGCGCGCTTATAACCCCAATACCTAAGAACACACAAAAAGAATTAATTACCCAATACAGACCCATTTCTAAGCTTTGTGTCTTAGGTAAAATACTTGAAAAAATCGTAACTAGTGAATATCGTATACTGTGCGTAACCAAATCACTGAAAACCAACATGGTTTTATTAAATCTCGAAGTATCGACACTAATATGACTATTTTTACTGACTTTCTTCTTCGTAACATGGATAATGACAGTCAGGTGGATGTCGTGTACACCGATTTTTCGAAAGCTTTTGATAAAATCAATCACGATCTGCTCCTTATGAAGCTTTCAAGACTCGGTGTGCACGGCGACCTCCTAAGGTGGATTGAGTCATATATACGTAATCGTACACAGGCCGTTTGCTTGAAAGGATATTGTTCTAGTTTCTTAACTGTTCCCTCAGGCGTTCCCCAGGGATCCCATCTTGGTCCTGTTCTCTTTTCTCTGTACGTTAATGACTTGGGCGATATCTTAAAATACAGCCAACATTTACTTTACGCTGATGACACAAAAATTTATAGAGTAGTAAAAAATGTCGACGACTGCCTTATGCTACAGTCCGATCTCGATTCACTAGCCAAATATTGTCACGATAATCAACTTTTTATTAATGCAGACAAATGTCACATTATTAGTTACACGCGAAAAAAGTCACCATTTCACCATAATTATACGTTAAATGACTGTTATCTAAAACGTGAGAAAAAGATCAGGGATCTCGGCATAATAATGGACGATAAAGTAACTTTCAATCACCATATTGATAGTATAATTACTAAAGCTTACAAGAATCTAGCATTCATTAATAGAATTACTAAGCCCTTTCAGAAAACCATAACTCTAAAAATTTTATACTTTGCATTTGTCAGGTCCATCCTTGATTTTGGCTGTATTGTTTGGTCGCCTTATTTCAGTTGTCATATTGAACGAATTGAAAGGGTTCAAATGATATTTTTAAAAATTCATCAGATTTCGGTCTAACATTCAAAATGAACCATACAATTTAACGCTCAAAAAGCAAAATATGCTAAGTCTTCGGGACAGACGTAAACTTTTTGATATTTCTTTTCTCTTTAAAATTGTCAATAGTGTTATAGATTGCCCAAAGTTACTTTCAAACATACATTTTGTTAGCAAAGTTCGCCTCCCCGTTCGGTCTAATCGTACATTGCAATTGTTTGCACCACCTCAACTGCGAAAGAATTATACCCGTAACTGTTTGTTGTCCCGCTCTTTAATTCTATACAATAAGGAATTTATAGACATTGATATCTTTAACACCTCTTTGGTATGCTTTAAAAAGAATGTCATAGAAAAATTAAAGCACACATAAATGTATAATTGTACCTATATGCAATTGCTTAATCTTCTTCTTCGTCTTAGCCTTATAGGTTTGTCGTTATTTCATTGTATTTAATCGAAATGTATTATTGTTTATATTTACTTTCTATTATCTATTTTTTTTATTTTCTAAACCTTACCATATTCAGCATGTCAACGAGCTTAAAAATTATATTTGCATGTATGTATATTTTCGGCACTATTTGTCTGCAGAGTGTGTATGCATTCCTATATGTATTATTATTATATTGACTGTTTGTGCCAAAATAAATAAAATAAAATAAAGTAATGGAAACTTTGCCTTGAAGAAAGGTGAATAACACTGAATTGAAGGAGATCCGAGTCAAACTACCCAGGAATTAGTGGCATGGTTTAACGTTACTCTACCCACAATATAAGCTCATTTGCATAAAATCAATAAGATAAAATAATATGAAAATGGGTGCCTCATTATTTAATTGATCTGCAGAAAGAAATGCGTGTTGAAACTTGTGTTGCCTTGTTGTATCGATACAGAAATGAAGGAATATTGGATCGAATAATGACATGACTGTGACGAAAACTGGATTCTTTACGATTATCGTAAGCGAAAAATGCAACGGCTGACCCAAACGTCAACGGTCAAACGCCGCAACAGTGCCCTAAAGCATTGCTTATAAATAAAAAGATAATGGTAACAGTTTGGTGGTGTCTTCATAGTGTTATTCACTATAGCTTTCTTAGGTCTGGTCAAGCAATAACAGCAGATGTTTACTGTGCTGAACTTCGAACAATGATGGCGAAACTAGGAGTGAAACAGCCCGGACTCCTGAATCGATCTTCATCATTATTGCTCTATGATATCGTAATACCTCACACTGCACGAGAATCCGTTGTAACTCTACAGGAGCTGCAATTAGAAACCATACGTCATCCTTCGTGCTCGCCAGACCTTGTGCCAACGGACTACCATTTTCTTCGTGATTTGGACAATTTTCCATGTGATAAAATTTTTTATTCCCAGGAGGCAAAATGTACTAAATGCCATCACACAGTTTATCGAATCTAGATCACCGGAGCTCTGTCGTAAAGGCATAAATGCACTTCCGTTTAGATTGCAGCAATGTATAGATATGTAAATATTTCGATTAAATAAATATGGTACATCTTAGAAAAAAACGAGTTTCAATTTTTAAGGACAAATCGCCAATTTCATACTTTAACCTCTAATATTATTGTGGTAAAGTAATTAGTGGTATGGATTTGATATTACAGAATTTAGAAAGGTAACTTCACACTTAAAATTATGAATGTGTTGAGAGAGACTTTACAAATATTCAAAGAATGGATTCAAAGAACACCCAAATCAGACTTAGCAAAACTATTTGTGGGTTCCCAATTATTGTGTCGCGTGGGGATCGACTCAATAACGCTAGGAGCACCGGCGAAGGGACCACTTAAACTAGAACGCCATCTGTGCAGCCATGCATAGCTTGGAAGTGTCGGTAGCCCAATGGCTGAGCCATCGAGATATTGTTAGTTTGAGGAGTGGGTTCACGTCAGTAGAGCAATGAACGAGCCATTGCAATATCGACGTGAATCTATTCTTAATACGTGCATTTAGTTTAGCTGAAGGGATGAACGGAAATATAGTTATTTTTATCCAATATTACCAGCCGTTTTCTTTAAATTTTTGTGGGAAGTTATTCAGAAATCAATAAATATAAAACTTTAACTAGATGAAAACCCAGTGAAAATTAGATTAAGACGAAAATATTAATGAAAGCTGCTTTGTAATGAACTGAAAGATTCTTATATAATTTTACAAAACATATTAAACAAATCCTGCAATTCAGTAATATGTTATCAGTAATATGTTATGTTTTTACATCTACGAAAATCGATAGTAAGCACTATATTCAAAGCCATTTTCTATCCAAAGCCTTAAAATGGCACGTGTTAAACCTGTACCATATTTCGGTTCGTGTCCAAATCATTTAATCGTTTGTCACTCTAGCGGCTTATTCGTATTGAATGTGTTTGCACGATTCCAAAGGGGCTTCTAATGTGGACAAGCGCTTACACTGTCTGTGTATCAAACTGTTGAATCTTTTTATAATATACGGTCACTGACAAAATTTGATTACAGTCGTACGTACATTACGGAAAGTCAACAAAACCTTATAATAATTACAAATTATGTCGGCGACCAAAACAAAAAATTCGAATGAAAAATGTGCATAATAGAAAATAGGACAATTTTCCTTTGCCTGTACAACTTTATATAAGAACTGTACCATGTTTCTTAAAGCATTATAATTTAAGGCCTATATTAAAGTATGCAATTGCTGGGCACGGGCCTCTTTTCAGTGTGAGAAGGGTTAGGCCATAGTCCACCATGCTGGTCTAGTGCGGGTTGGCAGACTTCACATGTCTTCGAGACCATTATGGAGAACTCTCAAGACATGCAGGATTTCCTTTGCCCTTAAAGCAAGCAATAATTAACTATTTAATACGCACACAACTTCGAAAATTCAAGAGAAGCGTGCCTTGGCATCGAACCCGAGACCTCTGCGTATCAGTCCAACGGTAACGGTGCTTTGAATTATTGTGTTTCGAGCCGATATCTTTGAAGTGGAAGGTATATTACATAATAGCCATATTTCGCCAGCCATGGTTTTAGGTCTAACTTAATAGCGATAGAACCTATTTCCATGTACCGAACATAGTTTCATACTCCATGCTACTGAATAATCCCTAACAGACAATCCAATAATACTTTGTTTAAACCGGAAATTAAGCAAGAGCTCATGCACATCAGATACATGTAACTTTGGTTACCTTACTCATAAGTCAACATTTGAATACGTACATTATATCATGTCCTATGATTTCTTTTTATAGCACCGTTACTGTACGCTAAAGATGAATTATATTTGATAACAAAATATAATTAGTTGTAAGAATATATTGAACATAAGTAGGTATTGACAATAACACGAAATTCAAAGGTAAGTACTGATAAATGGATATATTCTTTCATCCGAATTTATCCATTGATTGCATTCTACTCGTAGAATCGGATGGTCTCCGTTGCGGTGGTTACCTTCATAAAACACAGCGTCGTTATTTAATAATAGTACCGTGATTTTATCATAAACTACTGTCTATAGGTTAAAGTGACTGCCGATATGTACTTAAATGAGATGATAATTATGACATTAAACGATACGACGTATATAACGTTTAAACACAGTATTATTGTTTTTTTTTTTTTTTTATGGTATAGTTGGCAAACGAGCAGACGGATCGCCTGATGATAAACGATTACCGCCGCCCATGGACACCCGCAACACCAGAGGAGTTACACATGCGTTGCCCGTCTTTTAAAAAGAAGTACGCTCTTTTCTTGAAGGTTTGTAGGTCGTATTGGTCCGGAAATACCGCAGGCGACAGTTTATTCCATAGTTTAGTTGTGCGAGGCAGAAAATTTCTGGAAAAGCGCACAGTTGTGGACTGCCAACCATGTAAATGATGGGAATGGAAATTCTGTCGCGTAGGACGATGGCGAAAAGAGGCGGCAGGAATCAGTCCGAACAATTCCTCGGAGCACTCCCCATAGTAAAAGCGATAGAAGATGCATAGCGAGGCCACATCTCTACGCAGCGCCAAGGGATCTAGCCGATTTGAAACAACCGGGCAGTCGACGATCCGAGTCGCTCTCCGTTGAATGCGGTCTACAGGGAGAAGCGGGTACTGGGGTGCCCCTGCCCAAAGATGAGAACAGTATTCCATATGAGGCCGAACCTGCGCCTTGCAAAGTAGTAGGCGGTGGCTCGGCGTGAAATACTACTTTACTTTACTTCGTCCAGTGCCAGAAGTATGCGTATGATAGTGGAAATCCGATTTCAGTGTCGGCTAAATAACATTGAGTGTTTCTCAAGGCGAATATTTTTAATGTGTTTTGTTTTCTGAAACGTGGCTCCTAGATGGAATTATTCTTGTGCGTGTGTATCCCTATACATAGGTATTAAAAATATATATACTCGTGAGCTGGCAAAACCGATAGTCTTAGGGCAGAAAAGTGGCGGCCATGCATCGGATGACGCAACAGAGGTCAGCCCACGACAACGAGATGTTAAAGCTCGAGGAAGTGGTTTGATGTTGGCGACTCAAGATCGTCTGTGTGAAAAACCTTAGGGTGGGCTACATCCAGTAGTGGACGCCTTTTGGCTGATATGGTGAATAAATGTACGTATGAATAAAATTATGTTACTATTTTTCAACCTTTTACCTTGCCAAAAATATTTCTCTTAGTCAATACGAAATGGATTTAAATCGACGCCTTACATTTACATTATCAAAAGCAACAACGAACAAGTTCATTTCGCGTCTGGTTCACAATTTTCTATATTAAAATCACAGATTAAAATGATTAACTCTATTAGATTAATTAAAAAAATTAAGAAACTGGTTTGATGCGTAATCTTTCAAACTTCAGAGTAAATGGTGTCTGACTTTAAAGTTTAATTCCTTTGAAGAATAATTCATTATTATATTATAGTCCTAAAATTTATTTTCGGTAATAAGTAATAATGCTATAATTACTGGAGTATTACATTTCCCTTTTACCGTCCCATAGTTGAGTATTTTTTATACTGCAAACATTTAGAAATAAAAGTTGTTATAGCCTAATGGGAGATATTTAAACTGTCACGTAGAAGTCGCGAGTTTGATCTTATGACATTTCTTACTTTTCGAAATAATTATGTGCGTATTAATATTTAATTATCGCTCGCTTAAAGGGTGAGGTAAAACACCAAGAAGAAATCTTCATATCTGAGAGTTATCCGTAATATTCTCGAAGATATGCAAAGTCCGCCAGCAAGTACTGGGCCAGCGTAGTTAGCTAATAACTTAACCCTTCTCACACTGAGAAGAGACCCTTGCCAATAATTACGCAAAAGCTACACATATATATATTTTTTTATTTAAGCTACTGGAAAAGTTGACGATTTGTAAACAAAATGTTCGGCTTGTTTTTTGGTTGCTTTTTAGCCGCCATGGTCAAAAGGAGTGACTTTGACTCAGTTCTAGCTTGATAATATAGCAATAGACTCGAACCTAACCTAATGGAACGCCTTAAACCTTAGCGGATGAATCATTGATGTAATACACCTCTGCCTATCCTTTCAGGACTATATATCTATATAATTAGAAAGTGTAATAGTTCAGGGAGATCTTTGATTGAACAGTATTTGTCTAGATTGGTCACTAAACTATTATCAATGGCTTTCTCGTATTCATTTTCAATCTAAGAAGATTACGGAGACTATAATAAGTTTACTACTTGTAGTAATTCCAATATTTCAGGATTCCGCCAACTTCTAGAACATTATGGACCCTCAGGCACGCATGATACGTCAAGGTGTTTTCCTTCAAAATTAATATGGGGCGTAATTGTTATGCACATAACTTAGAAGACTGTGACGTGAAAACAATAATACTTGACAAAACGGAAGAATTTTATTCTTAGTAGACAATATAATAATCTCTAAATCGTATATCAGAGGACTAAATAAATCGACTTCTGGTTCCATTCATCATCCATGTAACAGTTACATACCAAAAGCTATGCTTTTATTGAAAGAAAGATATTTTTTCGCCAAGATTATGGTACGTTAGATGGCGGTACATTAGAATTCTTCTATCCTTTTACTGAATAACTTACACACACTTAATTATTTAAAAAAAAAATAAAGGTGGCATACCAATATTTGACCTTGATAGTAAACGATTACCGTAGCTTATACCATCCATAAGATGTCTCGAGAATATTCTAGAAAATCTTCATACTTCCTCAAAAAGATAACGGACCAAAAAGTAATAATTTTTTGGCGACAGTAAACCTAAAATAAATCTTAATGGTTAACGCTTTAAGTGTGAAGAAACTCTCCTGACTTTCATGTTTTAGAAGAAGCAACATGGTGCTTGCTTGTTATTATATTCCTTTCTTTTATGTATAATCTTAGCAAAGTTTCAGTGTTCTCTTATGACGCAAATGTAAAAACAAAAACACTCGCACTGCAGAGACGTTTAGTACTTTCCAAATATAAACTAAGCGAACTTCCAAGCGTTCATCGGAGTTTGCAATTCGAAGTAAAGAAGAAGACTACTTTGAATAGTGTTTAATCGATTTGTGACACTTTTGAGGCAGCAGTAGGTATAGATTTTCGTCGAACGAATATTCTGACACATAATCCTAACTAAAGCCAAATATAAAAATTAAATAACTTCGCACAAAAAAATAGAAAAGAAATATTAATGATACAATAAATAAATTTTGCATCTTAGTTATTTGTTATTTTTACAACATAAAAGTATAAAATGAAAGGTACATTTTACCGTACATCAAGACTATTTGCTTTAATATTTGTGACCTATATTTGTTTGCAAAGTACGTTCACGACTTCAAGGCAAATATGAAAAAGCTCGTACATTTTGTGTCTTGTGTCAACACTTATATTACGAATACTGAAGGATTTATTAATATATTATTATGTGAATCAAAATATTTATATTATTATAAATAATAATACTGTGCGAGTTGCTGTGAATTCGTTAAATATGAAACGTTCATATTTTCATTAAAAATTGTGTGAGTTAACCATAGATAATAACTACACAGATAGCCCACTTGATACGACGATGTTAAGCGCGTAAAGTGACGCACTCATAGACGCGTGTATAGTGATTTTGGGTCAAGTAGATCATGCGTAACTTACTGCATTCGGCTGATTTAGGGCTGGTTTTTCAATCGTCAGATAACTTTGATCTGAAGAATAAATATGGCGGTTGGACATATTTTCTATACAAAAGCTGTAAAAACGTCAAACATATTCTCCAGATAAAAGTTAAATGACGATTGAAAAATCGATCCTTAATCTGATAGCGCTGCAATTATTTTTTCCCAAAAGACAACTCATGCACTAGGGTGCATGAGTCTTTCAATAAATGTTTCAACAATTATTCCTAAATAATTCCTGTGTCGCGGTGAACTTTACAAACAATTAAACAACGGACACAAATAACACCTAGACTCGGAACAACCATTTGTGGCTCACACAAATTTGTGTCCCGTGTGGGGATCGCGGACCACAACACTCAGCGCGGTAGCAGTGGGGCGGCGACCATTTATACCATCACCACATTCGCCACCCGTGCGTTGTAAAGTTTCTCGCTTTCGCTTAAACACACGCACAAACAAACGTCAGCCATTTAAGGATGTGCTCCAAATGATCTCGACCACAGCCTTTATTTTAATACACCTAGGCATAAAAGAGATGCAGTAATTAGCGACCACTAGCTCCTTTCATTAAAGTAATGAATCTTTTTGAATGGTGTAGCATTATACCTGATATTTCTTTAAATAAATGTGTCGGATTGGCAGCGTTTTATCCCGTCCTTATCAGCCATTTTATAAAATCAAAGCACGTGGGCGTGCTGTGGGAAATGTTGGTTTTAATCAATAGAAAAGACGTAGGTAGTCAGATAACTTGTATTCGTATTCAACTTACAACTACTTCACACTAGGAGCACTTATCACTATGAAACGCGAGACAGTTCCTACGAGGTGTGCACTGGTCGACGCTAACACGTAGACTGAACTCTGTCTGCCCCTCGCGCCGCCTCGTAGAGTCCGTCTAGCACCGCTAGATGGCGCTGGCGTTCCGCCTTAATGCCTTTCTGTGTCTCTAGATGGCGCTAGTATCCCAACTAACACTATTGCGGTTCCGACATATGCATTAATCAGTAACCTATGAAGATTCTGTTTAAGGAAAATATTACTGTATTTCTTTCTACTGTTGTTTTTCATAATATAAAAATATTTTATAATATTTAAAGTTTATAGGTAATACTAATTTTACCTTTCTTATAATAAGAAGAAAAAGGATATTATTATTTCAAACTTAACATTTTAAATGGAGTTTTTAATATACGTAATAATTGATGATTTTGGTGCCTTAAATAAGTTTTATATACCTACATCACTAGGATATTATAACATCAGTGTTTAAGAAAAATATATAGCACTAGATAAAACTAAATCCAAAAACTAAACTGATTTAAACAATTATAAACAAAATCATCTCATATCTCATTTCATCTCATATTTCATTTAATTAGATCGCAAGCTGATCGTAACAGTTGTTGAAATTGTTTCTGAAAGTAAAACGACAGATGTGCGTCTCAATAACGCTAGGATTATTTATTTATTTTAATATTTTGGACCGAATTCGGCGCATCTACACCGAAGCTAAATAAATCTGCATAATATATTTGTACAAATTATGAAACACGATTAAAATTGTTATATTAAAGTTGACTTCACGGATGTCGTAGTGATTTAACTGGTCACCTCGCCACTGCCCCCACGTCGTGTGTTGTGGGTTCGATTCCCATACGGGACAAAACACAGGAGACACGGATAATTACTAGATCAGAAGTTGTATTTTTAAAAGATTAAAAAAATATGTTTTTTTGTATAGTATGGGATACACGCTTGGTCGTTAGCTAGTACGTATTTAAAAACCGCTAAGTGGGATCTTTCTTATTGTATTATTATATCTTTCGATCTTTACTACGCATTAGTTTTAATTATTTGATCTTATATTCGGATCTCCCTCTCTCCAAGTGCAATCATGAAACGGACACATCTATATACTTAGAGGCTGTAAGTAGTGGATCAAAAATATAATATACTATTTTATAAGCCATGTCGTTTGTAGATTAGCCAGATATTTATATAAGGCCCGCTAGAATAACAATTTAATTTTCGTTTAGCCCTTAGAGCTAAGATAAATGCTTGTGCTACGAGTAGGGGTTTACGGCGATAATACTTATAGATATTGATCAAACTGAGACCCTCTTTATCGCAACTCAAATGCCTTATACCATAAGGTTATGCATCAAAAATAAATACGTATGTCTCTTGGACTGAAAATGTATGAAAATCCTGGCTTCACAAAATGTAAAATTTCATCAAAATTCGCACAGTGGCTCGGCATTGTTGAGCAACAAACAAAAATATCACATTTATAATATTTAAGGTTTTCAATAGCATTGTAAAGTCGAGAGCTTTGTGCCACAATACTAATGACGTGAGTTTTATTATTCAAAACCAAAATACCTATTATAGTAAGAATCATTAATCATTTCACTACATTAGAGACTTAATTCAGACGTACTTAAAGTGGTCTAAAAGGTTCTTGATGAGAGGAGAGTAAGCCATATTTATATTTAAAAAGGTTTTGCACGCTGCTTCGTCCGCAGTAATTTAGATTTGTCAATACATTCTAGCCTTAGCGAATAGTATTTTTTGTAGATTTAGGATATATGTGTCCTTTTCTGTACCCTGACAAGGTGTATGCGAAATTTCATGATGATCGGTTGAGAAGTTAGAACGTAAAAGCGTAACAAACAATCTAACTCACGTCTGCCTTAATGCAATATTAGTTATGATTTCAAACTCACTCGTATAAGTAAAGCGTTTTATCGTCCGTTTGTCGCAAAAAGCTTGTATCGTGAAAGTCCACATTTTTCAGGGCGTGAAGAACTACACAAAGGAGGGCAATTTAGTCACAGTAAAGCTATAACAGAGGTACAAAAGTCTAATGTTTTGTTGTACTAGTTGCACTTTTATTAAATAATACCGTTATAACCCATGGTCCTTTTTTAAATTTCTTATTTGTTTTAAATTATTTATTTTCTCTTTTACACAAATAATACATTTTACACAAAAAACGCCAAACTGTGCACGCAGTTTGTTAGCGTAACAGGCACTCTATTAGCTTACATTATTATTCTCTACTCGTTTACTAATAAAATAATATATGATATATAGGTACGTACATTGTTATGTGATCAGCAACTAGTCGTTTTCAAGAGCATTTCATTTCTGAGATTCTTCTTAATATTACCTTAGTATTCATTTTATTATTGCTTCTAAGAAAGTCTATTCTTTACAGACGGTATTACCAATTTGCCCTATTTATTTTGCTCGGTATAGTATCTTTGTGATATATATGCTATTTGTTCTAATTTATATAATACTGTTCTAGGGCTATTAAATAGTGTACTTTTACATTAACTGGAAGAATTTTACATATATTAAATAACATATCGTAATTTGGTTTACACTTTAATTTCACTATTTTGCTTACTTTTTATTACCGGCATGTCACTTACCATCTTTCCCCCGGTGAGTCCGACATAACCTCTCCATCGCTCCACGGAGAGGTATGCGTCATGGCATTCTCCCACGTAAAAAAAGGGTTATGTTAGTAACAGCACTTTTTAAATAATACATAACCTATGTTACTCGGTGATAATACAGCTTTCTAGTAGAGAAAGAATTTTGAAAATCGGTTTATTAGTTTTTGAGTTAAATCCTTACAAACGAAAAATCTAATCTTTCCTCTTTATAATATTAGTATAGAAGTATCTATACTGCATCGCATGCATTTCTGCATGAACGATTCTTCTCACCTGCGACTGTTCTGATGTTTCTGCCAGTCTGAAAAGTGCCTGCTAAGCTTGTACTTCTAAATGGAACTGCATTTGAAGGGACGTCTCGTAGCTGTTATAATTCTCTAGGGTTGAACTTGTTCATTTAAACGGCGTTGTTTGACGAGACATCTCAGTTGCTCTTAAAGCTGCTTGGCATTCAGCTTGTACATCTAAACGTAGCTGCGTTTGAAGGACCGTTTCATTAGCTCTCAAGACTGTCTGGCGTTCGGGTTGTTCCTCCAACCATAATTGTGTTTTGGCTCAAAGTTTGCCCACCTCACAATGACTGTTGGCATAGGCATAAAGTTTGCATACCACACAGATATTACACAAAGCTAGCAAGATTAAAAAAAATTTGATCATTTATAGACCTTAAAATTGTATCGCTCTTATCACCTCCTCAGTACTTCAGTACTCATAGGATCTGGTGTCACTGTTACCTGTGAACGGTCCTCCAAAACTTTCAGACAATAGTCTCAAATGATTGACGGACGGTAGCCAAAAAAAATACTCCGTATACCCGAATAGCATTGCAGATCGCGGAACGCTCGCGATCTAGAGACATAAAACGCAATCTTTTACATGTACTACGTACTTCTGTCTATTACATGACAGCCTCACGTAGGTAGACCTAACCTTAAAAGAGAACGATGTGATAAACAGGAAACAGTGAGCAAAGGAATCTTTATCCCACTTCTGTTGTTAGGAATAAGAAGACAAACACTAAAAAAAAAGAAATTACTAACGTACTTTCATTGTTAAATAATCATTCAATTTTGCAGCATTGTGATTATAATCGTTAAATAAAGAAATACAATAACAAATAAAGTTAAACATAATATTGATATCTCCCAACAACTATCACACAGCATGTCCGTCCCGTCGGCCGCTCAATATCAAAGTGACTCGATGCGCACTAAACACGCTTTTATAACCCGCTCGATCGGAAGATTCGTGACGTCACTTGTTTACGACGCTTTCCATAACTAACAATATTATAAGAGTAGTAGTAACAGATAAATAAACAGTTACTAATCAATATTTATAAACAAATGAATCGAAAGCATGTATTGCTATTGCCCATCAATACGGTCCCGCAACTTCCTTTCTCCACACTTTACTGTGTTTAACGCCACCTATCGGATTCTGCAGTAATTCATTTTAGTTTAGTTAGTACATTCAACGTCACAAATCGATATTGCGTTTGTACGCCATCTATCGAGTTATTACAATATTTTATTTTTATCATAAATGTATAGATAGGCACTTTAGTATAAAATTATATTCTTATTTGATTTCAACACTGTATAATACCAAACTTCTTTTGACAACTTTATCAATTACCTTAACTAAGTGAACAGACATTGCTTAATTAGCTGAATATAATTATTTTGATATAGCTGTGCCTAACCTAACCTATCTCGGAAATAGATTTTTATTTGAGATATCAGATTTCTACCGAGATACACTAGATCTTTTTTTGTACTCCAGACATCACGTTGTAATATACAATCATATCAGTAGACCGAGTTGTTATAGCGGACGACCGTCCGACCGACCGATAAGTTATTTTTGTGTCCCACGGGAACAGTACTTATTTTCTGGAGGAAAGGTACCTTTTCTGTATCCCTGACAACGTGTGTGCGAAATTTGATGATATTTGGTTCAGTAGTTAAGGCGTGAAAGCGTAACAAACAAACAAACAAACTGACTTTTGCTTTTATAATATTTGTTAGGATAGGATTAGGATGTACAGACATGGATTAGTTACAATTTTATTATAGTTATAAATAATATACAATTGTGAACATCGCTCACACTTCAATTTACGCGATATCTCTTTAAAAATTACCCATGCAGACCAGAATTACTGCTTAATGTCCATTGGTTCATTGTTTGTAAAATCCATTCCAGTACTGGGATTATCTTCAACGCCGGCGTTGTTTATTTTTATTTCATATAAGGGAATTAAATAGTTACGTTGCCGCAGCTAAACGGCTTCCTTAGTAGCGTAGCAGGAGTGTATGCGAGTGCTGTGAATGCGGTCTCGGAGTCCATTCTTGGGTCGGACAAATCATCAAAACCACCCCACTTTAGAACATTAAAACTCTCTAAGGGCCACTTCACGTTGGATCTATGTCTCCGTGTAAATTTGGTGTAATTCATCTTTGCCTCCCCTTTTGAGGAAGTAGGCGTGAGATGGATGTAGGTATGTATGTGGTAACGTTCGTACAATTCTGGACTACTGTAATACCTCTGTCTGTGTACTTTCTCAAAAACTCAAAACACATCGCGTCATTCCCATCAATCATTCTGAAATTAAAACTTCAGGATTTTTATCGTTTAATTAAACCGGAGGATGTTAGTAATTTTTCTTTAGTCATCATATTTTGCCTTGATTTTTTTATTTATACCTTCGAGTATAAACTTCATGCATCATTGTTTTTTTAAATTGTTTGTGGTGGAAAGGAGATGAGTTAATAATTATATTCTAACTAATCCTACTATATACTCGTATTAGTTGTAAATGTGAAAGTTAGCGAGGCTGGATGTTTGTTACTCTTTCACACAAAAACTACTGAACGGATTTTGATGAAACTTTACGATATTATTGTTTTAAGAGTTTTTAGTAGCCTATAAGTTATTCTGATGTACAGAATAACTTATAGGCTACTAAAAACTCTTAACATAAATCTACATTAGCACGGGCAAAGCCGCGGACAAAATCTAGTATTATAAATGCGAATGTAAGTTTGTCTGTTTGTTACGCTTTTACGCCTTAACTACTGGACCGGTCATCATTAAATATCGCATTCACGCGCGCTGTCAGAGGACCAGAAAAGGACATAGGGTTCACATTTCATCCAGAAAAAAGTAGGTACTGTTACTAATTTAACTTAACTTAAATTATATTTAGGCGAGCGAAGCACGGGCAAAATCTAGTAATTAGAATTAAATACTAGCTGTCCCGACAGACGTTGTCCTGTACACACGAAAAATAAAATAAAAGAAATCAAATCTTAACCATTCTTGAATCCACTCGAACACACACAAATAATTTCATCAAAGTCGGTCCAGCCTTTTAGTTTAATTAAAACACACGCACATAAGATTTATATTGCGATTATATTTATATCATATATTATACCAGACTCTTAAAGCCCACACACACACACACACACATACATATATAAATCTTATGTACACACACATACATTATAGTAGAAGTATTGTTCTCTATGGCAACATCATTAGTGATTGCGGGTTTAGTGGGCGTCATCTGGGTAATATGCGAGCACAAAACACAACGATGCCCACCCATTAACAAATCAAATAAAATTCAATTAAGAATTTTAAAAGTAATTAAAATGTAGACAATTTATATTGTGAATTATACGTGCAAACAACAATCAACCCGACTCATAGCTTCCTTCGACATATATGTATATATACAGGTGTCCGGTAATTAATGGATAACCTGGTAATGTCTTATAGTGGAACTGACGGCAGTTCAGAAAAAAAAAAAACTATCCTAACTGCTACCTGATATATGTGTATTTTTTTTTATTACCATGTGTATCTTTCTTGTATACTACGACCATAAATAAATGAAATCCATCGGTTTTTGTTGTTTTATTATTAAAAACTAATAATGATAATATATAGACAGTCAAAAGTATGCTATGCTATATAGCTAGCACTTTTTAATATATATATAATTGTAAATTTTTTTCATTTTTCTGAATGGCCTTCAGTTCTACTATAAGACATTTCAAGGTTTTTTTTTTTTTTTTTTTAATAAAAAAAAAACCATTAATTACCGGACACCCTGTATATATATATATATATATAGATAAATTATATTGACGCATGCCCTCTCTACCCTATTACATATTAATGTTAAGTATCAAATTAGGGGAAAACTCGTTTTTCAATATTTTTGATCTCATCCCCTTAACCTTAACACCACAGTATAAGTGTTTTAATCCACCTACAGGCTTGACTTTGTGTAGCATTTTGAGGTGTCTGATAGTAATTATCATTTTTGTATTATTTTAAGTAATAGAAGTAACAGTAGTGTACGGTGAAACCATACACCAACTACAATACTAACGAATCAGCAATTTTACCTAACATTGCTAATTAATATTCATTAATATTTTGTACTCTATAAGCGGTCATCGCGCGTGTTCTCTGGCTCCTTTATATTGTTTAACTTTTGGTCCAGTTATTAAATTAATTGTAACTTAAGACATAAATTCTATCAATTAGCCTAATTAACCACTTCTATAAGTAGTAAGCCTTCATTGTATAAGTACAATATAGATCCCACGACGTACCAAAATTTGTGTAATCTACAAATAGTTGATCTTAGTAAGGGTATTCTTTAGAACCGTTGTTTCAGTGTTTATAAAATCCCTTGTGGCACAAAAATTATACCTGTAGGATCTTTATCGCCCGCATGTCATGAAAATAAATAAATTACACATATTGCGTAAAATCTTATCCCTACGAACTTTCTAACTCCGGGTTGCTATTAGGACTGCGCCGAGCGTAAGTCGCGGCTAGACTGAACTTGCAACTCGATATTCAATTCGGCGCGCGGCCGCCATAGTAAAATTGTATGGAGGATTTGAAGTGCTTTTTTGACATATATGTATCTTTATTGTCAACCAATAACTTAAATATTTGGGACGGACAAATTGTAATATAACTATTTATGTTTCGTTTAAGCTCATACCTCTGCCGAACGATCAAGACATGGTATTCTCTGCCAAGGCACGTGTTTCCTTCTTCCTTCATTCCTGGGTCCTTTAAGCGAGGCGTGAAAAAGCACCTTCTCAGGCCGTCAAAGTAGTGTAGTAGTGCTAGGAGGACGATGTGGAGTCCACTGCTCTTAGACCACACGACTGTTTACCATCAGGGGAGTGTGGTCATTTTGACGAGAAAAATCATCAAAACATAGCAGGATTATTAAATAAGACTCAAGAATTAGAAGTTGCTTTAAGTGAACTCGATAAATTTAATATACCAGCGTCTGTGATTTGCTTGAGCGAACATTTTATTCAAAAAGGTGATGAAAAATATCTTAGCCTTAATAAATATAGACTTGCGTCCATTTACTGTCGGAATAACCAACGCAGAGGAGGTACGTGCATATTAGTTAAAAACGATCTAGATTGCGCTGACTTGGCTTTTATAAAAGATTTCGGGGTATATAGTCATTTTGAAATATGTGGTGTTGGTATAAAGTCGATGAAACTGTGTGTGCTGTGTATTTACAGAACACCTAATTCGAATCCAAACATATTTTTTGCAAAGTTACAGTCTGTTCTTCCTAAACTAGACCGTAAATATGTTAAAATTGTAATCTGTGGTGATTTCAATATTAATATTTTAGCACAAGATCGAAACAGCGTTCAATTCTCAGAATTATTATCAAATAATGGCATGCAATTTCATATTCGCGAACCAACTCGTCGATTGACGTGCATAGATAATATTATAAGTAATGTTCTGAATGTTTTAGGAAAAACAGTCAAGCTCTTTTTGTCTGATCAGCGAATCAGCACAAGTTGCAATTTTGAAAGATGTTCAATATAATATGCAGTCAGAGTTCTATTTTGAACAAGTCTTAGATATGTGCAAAGAAAACTCAGCAAAGTTCATTGATAGTATAGGTAGTCTGAGTTTCATAGATATCTACAATACTTCTTGCGCTAATGATGCGTTCAATATATTTCATGATCTTTTAATTCTTTTTCATAGACTGTGTTTCCCTACTATCAAGATAAAAAAAGTCTTCAAAATTTTTAAACGTAAAAAGCTGTCAAAGGGACTTAAGATAAGTTGCAAAACTAAGAGAACGTTAAGGTTCGAGTATTACAACAATAAAAATAATAAAAATAAAACAAAATTCAAAGTTTATTCAAAATTACTTAAAACATGTTTAAATAAATCTCGATATATCAACAATGAAAAACATATAACTACTGCTAAAAACATGGCTAAAGCAACTTGGGAAGTTGTCAACAGTGAAATAGGTAACTTAAGGTCGAGGGAGTTACTGAATCGAATTCAGGATGATGACATTATTATTTCATGTGGTACAGATATAGCTAATATTTTAAATAACTTTTTTACTGAAACTGCTGACACTGGTCCTACTATTTCATTCATAGATCAAGGTTATACGTCAACTAAGATTATTTCAACCTGTAGTAGTATTTTTCTTGATCCTACGACCCCTGAGGAAATCTACAGAATCATTAGTAACTTAAACAATACACAATCAGCGGGGTATGATTGTATTACGACTAGACTTCTTAAAGATATTCGTCGCTACGTGTCAGCACCATTGTCCTATATCATTAACTTATCGATGGAGCAAGGATATTTTCCGGATAGACTTAAATTATCAATCATCAAACCTCTTCATAAGAAAGGTTCTAAATATAATAAAGATAACTACCGTCCGATAGCATTAATACCTGTCCTTTCAAAGGTCTTTGAAAAGGTTATGTATAAGAGGTTGTTATCATTCTTTAATACTCATGGCATTTTTACAGATTCGCAGTATGGGTTTAGAAAGGGCAAATCTACAGTATGGGCTAGTTATGACCTTGTAAGTTCAATAATAAATACTTTAAATGCAAGATCCTTTTGCTCAGTCCTCTTTCTTGATTTAAGTAAGGCCTTCGACCATGTGGACCATACTATCCTATTAAACAAATTAGAAAAGTATGGCATTAGAGGCCCAGCTCAACAATGGCTCACGACTTATTTGACTAATAGAACACAGATCACCAGAATCACTAAACTCGACTTAGCCTCAAACAGTCTAATCAATTATGATTCGGAATCCAAAAGCAATGGTCGTGGTGTGCCTCAAGGGAGCATTTTAGGACCCTTGCTGTTTTTGATTTATGTCAATGACTTGCCGTCAGAAATTAGACATAAAAGTATATTGTTTGCAGATGATACTACCATAGTACTAAAATCTAGTGACATAAAAAACATGAAAATGACATTAATAATTGTTTTAAAATTGTAATTAATTATATGAATACAAATAATCTTAAAATAAATATAAATAAACTAAAATAATCAATTTTAAAACATATAAAAGAAAACCTATAACATTAAATATTAAGCATAACAGTAAAATTATACAACAAGTTAATAATATAAAATTCTTAGGTATACATATTGATGCCCACTTGTCGTGGAAGAATCACATTGAAGCTATTTGTAATAAACTAAATAATCTAGTATTTGCTTTAAAAAAATTAAAACATTGCACACCTGCAGCAACTTTACTCACAGTCTACCACGCCTATGTTTGCTCGATAATCCGATATGGTATTATTGTTTGGGGGAATCGAACAGATCTACTAAGAGTTTTCATAGCCCAAAAAAAGTGTATCAGGGCTATTTATGGTATGCGATGGGATGAATCTTGTAAGCCCTTATTTAAAACTAAAAAAATACTTACTGTGCCTAGCATCTATATTTACGAGATGGCCAAATTTGTCAAATATAATATAACAATGTTTGAAGTTAATTCAAATTTCAATAAAAGGACGACTACACATATTAGTCTGAAAATGCCTGTTCCTTTCTTAGAGTTGTTCCGTAAAAACTGCTCATATATGGCACCTTTAATATATAATTCTTTGCCGCGAGAAATAGTTAAACAGCCTTGCAATAAATTCTGCATTGACTTAAAAAAATGGTTAGTTGTGGAGAGCTTTTATACAGTTGAAGAATTTCTACAAAAAGGGTCATGTCGATTTTATATATATCGAAATGCACTGTAGATGATTGTATAAGTAATGTTGATTTAAATACGAAGTTAAATATAAGCCTTAAATATTTGCATGCCAACTTCATTTGGCGGAATGTGTCGCTGCTCTAAATATAATAATATTGTACCAACTTTTGTATAAACCACATTATACGCAAATAAATGTTATTATTATTATTATTATTATTAAAAAAAAATTAAAATCACGTAACACGACTTCACGTTTTGACATTTTTCGTGCAAATTTATGTAATTAGTTTAAGTTTTTTATACGGAATAATTGTAAACACATTCATTGTTATGGTAAATGTATATTTTATATTTGTATTAAACAAAAAGTGTTGATTTTATTAACTGACCTGTGACCGCCTGTCTTGGCACATTTCGCTCGGCGCAGTCTTAAGAAATTCTTAACAAAAAAAAACAAATACTTTTCTGGCCCGAACCTGGATTTGCAACCGAGAACTCATTCACGGTATTTGCGTTCACTACCGCTGCGCCACTGAGGCAGCCAGAGAGAAGATAAGTTCTCATAATGCCTCAAAACCTTTTTAATCAGCATTCAATCCCAACACAAGTAGCTTCTTTAAATTACAAAGTTACTGGTCCGTACCTTTTCGCAGTCTTCATACACCTAAATACCTATAATATACCTTAGGGCCGAATGTGATTTTCTTTCCTTACGGCAGTCGGATAATAAGCTATTACAAAGGGTCAATTACGTCTCTTTATCCTTTCTTTGTACGATAAGTAACTCATTTCGTGGCGAACCCGAATATAAATTTGTAATTTGAACATATAATGAGTACGAAATATCGCAAAAATAATGTAGTTGATATATGTCACGTCTATATCTCTAAATAGATAGGCAGGGGTGTAAAGCACCAACATTTATCGCCAGCTCTAAATGTAATAACTCCTTGACAAAGACTAGCTAATAACAGTTTGCCTGATTCACAAAATGATGCCGTGGCATAGATCGATAGTGAAGGAAAACATCGTGAGGAGACCTGCATGTCTGAGAGGTTTCCATGATATTCTGGAAGATATGTGAATTCTGCTAATCCACACTGGGCCATCGTGGTAGACTATGGCCTTACCCTTCTTACTCTGAGAAGAGACCCGTGCCCAGCAGTGGGACAGTTCAATACAATTTAATAATAATATTATATTTTTACATAAGCTTGACCTGAACCATTGTTAGTGGAAGACAGCTACTCACTTTGCATAGCGCTATGACATTCTCTCATTCGCAAATTATAAAGCTAGATTTAGATTGTGGTAAAGCTCTTGCTCTCGCTGTAAACTGTTTATAAATGCAACATTATTATACTTTAGTCTAAATTGGTAACTCAGCTTATATAAATTGAATCATTAAACGCTACACTACGTCTATAAGAAGTAGAGCATAGGTGAACCTCATTTAAACCTGTTTTATCGTTTACATACATAGATTCACGCCTGTTTCCCAGAGGGGTAGGCCGAGACTACGGATTTCCATTTGCTATGATCCTAACACACTTCTCTTGTTTCATTCACTTTTATCACATTACTCATACACGCTCGTTGTTTTAAGGTGCTCTTAACCTGCATTCCCACTAAGAAAACTCAGCTCTACAGAAGATCTTCAAATTGTCGCTTACAAAGTCAAAAAGCGACATGCGTTTCATATAGTCGAGTCAGAGTGCCAGAGCACACTTGACCTTCTTTTTTAGTTCTCTAGTCCGTTATTTGAATGTTTGTAATGTTTCCTGCGACACAGGATTCAAACAAGTGGCGAGAGCTGTCTTTAAAAAAAAATTATGCCTAGTTTATTTAACGACAAATGCATCCAATAATATTATATAAAATGGGTACAAGTATAAATTGGTGTCATTAAATAGGAATTCCTTTTGTATTAGTCGTAGCATCTTAAAGGCGCAACGACTCTGGCTTCTACGAATTACTGACCGAAGGTGCAACTTACGGGAATACAGCTATTACAAATATAAGTCAGTATCTAACCCGCGCAACTTCGTCTGCTTCACATAAGATAATTTTCCCCATTTTTACAACAATTTTTTCATTGATACTCCGTGTGGTTGTAACGTGATGTTATATAGCCTATAGCCTTCCTCGATAAATTGGCTATCCAACACTAAAAGAATTTTCAATTTGAACCAGTAGTTGCTGAGATTACCGCGTTCAACCAAACAAACAAACTCTTCAGCTTTATAATATTAGTATAGATTATACAGGGTTAATCTGTCAAGTGTTCGAATACCAGATATAATTATCTTATCTTATCTTATGTATGGGGGCCAGTCAGCACAGACCGGCGACACTTCGACCTATTGGGATCTTTTGTGTCAGCCCCAAGATTTATCCCTTAGCTATCTCCCTATGAATGTACTGCATCAGTCGTAGCGTACACTTCAGAGGGAGAAGCCTAAAGTCCTCAGGGTTTGGATATGCCAATCCCATCAGACCCATCCTCAATCCAGCCAACGCGTCGCATTCACATAGTAGGTGCGATATGGACTCGTCCTTTTCACCACAGGCTCTGCAAATCGAATTGTGAGCCAATCTCAATCTGCACAGGAAGTCGTTGGTGCCAAAATGGCCAGTAAACGCTCCTGTGAACAGGCGTATTTGGCTCTTGTTATACCTGCAGAACTTACGGGTGAAGCCTGTGGCTCTGTTTGCAAAGAATTTCTTGGAGTGTTACAGACCCCTCAGGGCCTTCCACTCTAGCCTGTGTTTGTCATTGCCATGTGCATTCAAAGCTGCCTTGACGGTGCTCTCAGAGAGTCCCACGAATGGCTCGGGGCCCACAAACAGTTGCTCCGAGCCCTTTATGGCTAATTCATCAGCCTCCTCATTGCCCTGCACCCCTGCATGCCCCGGAACCCACACCAGTCTGACTGTGTTCTTCCTGCCCAGTTTGTTTAAGGCCTTAACACAGTTCAGGACCAGTCTGGAGTCTACCCTACACGAGTCCAGAGCCTTGAGAGCAGCTTGACTGTCACTGAGAATATACACAGTCCTGTCAGTGACATTACTGTTGATATTCTCCTGAGCACAGGCAATTATAGCGTAGGTTTCCGCTTGGAAGACCGTTGCATATTTGCCCATGCTTTGGCTCACCTTGCAGTCGTTGGTATAGATACCAGCGCCCGATCCTGTTTCCATTTTGGAACCATCAGTGTACCAGATGAGACAACCCTTGTCAGGGGATTGTAGACCTTGTCTCCATTCGTCCCTCGTGGGGACCTTTATTTTAAAATTCTTTTTGAATATGTGCAATGGTTGCATTTTGTCGCATCCCATGCTCATAATCCTTTTGAGATCCTTTGAAATCTCCAATTTTGTGTGTCGTGTTACCGGCATGTTGACGCTCCACAGCCCATGCACAGATAGTCTGTGTAGCGCCTTTATCGCCTCTGACTCCACAACAATGTGTAGCGGCGTTAGATCCAGCAGGACCTCTAACGCTGCCGTTGGCGTAGTCGGGAACGCCCCTGTTATAGCCATGCAGGCCAATCGCTGCACCTTTGACAGCGCGATCCTGCATGTAGCTAGTTTAGTTCTTGGCCACCAGACAATGCTTCCATACGTGAGTATAGGTCTTATCATCATCGTGTATAGCCACTTGATGACCTTGGGCTTTAGGTCTTCCCATAAGTAGAACGAATCATGCCGAAGACCCGCTGGGCCTTCTCTATGACTTTGTCTACATGAGGTTTCCACGTTAGTTTGCTATCTAAGGTCATGCCTAGATACTTCACCTCCATGGACCATTGTAACTGCGTACCATACATGGAGAGAGTTCCCAACCCTGTCAGATCCCTCATCCTAGTAAACGGCACGACAGTCGTTTTCCCTGGGTTGATCGATAAATGATTGCTACTGCACCATTTTTCCACCATAATCAGGGCCTTCTGCATGAGACTAGATACCGTACTCGGGAACTTTCCATTGACGAGTATCACCAAGTCATCCGCATATCCGACCGTTAAGTACGGACCTTTGTTGAGTTGTTCTAGGAGTGAATTGACTACCAAGCAACATAAGAGTGGTGAGAGTACTCCACCCTGAGGGCAGCCCTTGGTTGTCGTTGCATATATTTCATCTCCTAACAACTCAGACCTAATGATTCTACCCCTGAGCATACAATTGATCCACTTGCAAATGGTTGGCTCTATGCCGTGATTTGCCGATGCCACACTGATGGCATCAAAGGTGGTCCGATCGAAAGCTCCCTCAATATCCAGGAATGCAGCAATGCAAACTTCCCGGTTCTCTAATGCATGTTCTGCCTTATTTACCACAAAATGTAGTGCCGTCTCAGTGGATTTGCCCGACTGGTAGGCACACTGTAGCCTGTGGAGGGGGAATTTCCATAATGCTCCCTCCCTGACATGTCTATCTACTAACTTCTCCAGGGCTTTCAAGAAGAACGACTCAAGACTGATAGGTCTGTATACCTTGGCTTCTTCGTAGTCCGCTTTGCTCGGTTTCGGTATGTAGATGACTTTAACACGCCTCCATATCTTTGGAATGTATCCAAAAGCTATGTAGGCTCTGTATAATCTGCACAAATGCGGAACCAAGAGTGCAGCTCCCTGTTGCAGGATGATGGGATAAACCATGTCTGGACCAGGTGACTTGAATGGTTGAAAACCATTTAGAGCCCAGCCGACCTTCCCTTCATCCACCACCTTCCTAGCAGTGTCCCAATCTGCTTTGGTTGTGCGGTAGCCTAGTTCAACCAGGCTGATCGGGTCCTCCTGCTCTTTTTCTATTATCTTACAGTCTGGAAAGTGTGTGTTTAGCATCATTGCTAGTGTCTCCTTACCAGACCCTGTTCGCTGCCCATTGCCATCCTTAATGGATGTCAATGGGTGTGCTCTGACAGTCGAGATAGCCTTGGAGAGCCTCATTCCCTCAGGAATTGTACTGATGTTTTCACAGTGTGCTCTCCAAGCCTTCCGTTTGGCTTTCCGCACAGCTTTGTTATAGTTGGTCAAACAGCGAGCGTAACCGCTGTAGTCCCTGCTGGTCCTAGCATTGTTAAACGCTCGTCTGGCTTCTAGCCGCAGTTTGATCAACTCTGGCGTCCACCACGGTACCCTATTAGGACTAAGTTCCCTCTCAGGGCAGTTGTATGTCCAGGCCGTATTCACAGTCTGGACCAATTTGTCTGCTGTAAACTCGATGTCTAATATAGAATTGAGCTTACCCTTAGAATCCTCCAAATCTATTCTGAGGTCACTCCTAAAGGAGTTCCAGTCCGTATTTCTGGGATTCCTTCTACGTGCTGTAGGAGCTGGAACCAGCGTCCTGTACTTGAAGCATATGTAATTATGATCTGACAAGGTAATCTCATCAGACACATGCCACTCGACAATCTTAGTGCTAGCCCTGTTGGAGGCTAACGTGATGTCAATTACCTCTGCTCGCCTACAGTCAGCGAACGTTGGCCTGTTACCCTTATTTAGAATTTGTAAAGAGGTACTTACCAAATACTCCAGTAGTTTTTCCCCTCTTACATTCACATCCGTGCTCCCCCAGACTGTGTGGTGATAGATATAATTAAAGATCTATTGAGGCTGGCCACAGGCACGCCGCAACTTTTCATCCTTGTCTTCTTTACATGATACTTACCAACTTATGTTTTATAACCTTTTCCAATAAATATAATATATTCTAACAAGTTTAACATTGAATGCATCTCGCGTTCCGCACATCGCCTTTCACCCCGCGATGTGTTGTTTGGTTTATACCTCATCGCGGTGTTTGGTTAGTTGTGCGGCCATGAGTAGTCTAAGTTTTAGTCGTACGATAAGCGCAACCTATTTCAATATTTGTATGAATAATTTTCATATTACATTATAAAGAGTGGCAGAACCAAAGTTGGTAAGTAAGTATTAACTTTGTATAAAAATACATTCATAGCAATACAAATTAAACTGGCGCATGTACAGATTATACTAGGTTTAAGTTACAATACGCAGCGATTATGGTAATAATGTTGACTTAAAATGTCAATTTCTATGATTGTTTTTGATTGTTCCATGTATGATTTTATCATTTTTGCTTTCCGTTCATCGTATATATCGTCACCTTTAGAGGCTAAGTGAATGATGCTTGGCCTGTTTTTTCCCTTAGCATTAATTCTACTACTACAAAAAGACAATACAATCATATCTATGCGTGACTTTCACTGCTTACCGTCAGGCTAATAGTTCATATACCACACAAGGGAATGACAGAAAAATAAAATTCATTCCTCTCACCACAGAGCAACTAAGTATATTCCATCAAATTAAATTTAAATCCTGTTTTTCCGCTCCAAGATTACGTTAAAAATTCTGATTGCGGTTTTAAATTAAGCCACGATTGTTACAAAAGGACTAAGAAAAGAGGATGGTAATTTCGTTTTGTTGTCTCCTTGTTAATTCGTTTTTGGATTTCTTGGGATGCGAAAATCTTATGGTATTTGGATCTAAAAAATACGTTTCTCTAGTTTAGATATTAAGCAAAAGTGTTTTGTTAATATTAATAAACTGAATGGATGGTGCAGTGGGTTCAATGTTTAGCTTGCCTATATACGAGACAACATGATCCTTAAATAGTTGTTCCCAGTCTGAATGTTCTTTGTGTCCATTGTTTGAATGTTTGTAAAGTACCTGCTAGACAGGGATAATTCCTAGTGCTTCAAACCAAAGCATTTTTATTTAGAAAAGGAGTGTAGTGATTTTTTGCATAGTGATAGTTTAGAGGCCATGGAGAGATATATGCTTTTAAAACAATGAGTTTGATTTGGTTCGAGTCTTTGGCTCCTTATACAGCCAAATACAGGAGCCAATAAAAATTCACTACCTGGATTTATGACCACATTTAGTGAATTTCTTGCCTAACTGGCAAGAAATGCACTAAATGTGGTCTTAAATCCGGGTAGTGAATTTTACCAACATATTATTTTGTATAATATTGTCTTCTGTTTACGCGAATGTTATTCATTGAAATTAAACTACTATATACGGATTAAATCGCGTTGTTTATTTAACACTGTACCTATTACATAATTTTGAAAACTGTTACACTACTACTAATACTATTGAATTTTACTAATTTATAAGCTAATGAAATTATTAAAACTATTTGTATTTAGGTTTACACTTTCCCCGACGTTTCGGTTGCTTTTCAGCAGCCATGGTCACGGGGAGACTAAGATGGTAGTTGTCTCAATGTTCCAGTGTAGTTATTTCAAAGTACCCGAACATAATTTAATCTTTGGTGTTTCTATTTACGCAGAATGAGCTCAAAGTATCATGAAGTCTAGGTGTGGTTTGTTTCTTCTTGGGTTTCACTATTTGAATTACTGGATCCCAAGCTGGTGGTACATTCCAACCATCTTCTCTATTGATATTATTTTGGTAAAATATTAGATATAAATGGATTATTATAACGTTTATTACTAACTTACCTACAGTGCCACCTATTTGATACCAATCCTAACTAACATTATTATTACGAATCTGAGTTTATTTTTTTGTTACACTTTTACGCAGCGTAACTTACGTAAACAATTATGTAAAATGAAATTTGGAATACATGTTGTTAAAGGTACGGAAAAGGACATAGGGTACCTTTTATCTAGAAATAACTACTGTGCGTGCCTGAACGAACGAAACCGCGAGCAAAAGCATGTATAGCAATAAATCATTGTCTTAACAAAACAAATATATAATATACTATGTAAACTCAATCAGTCATGTCCAATTCCATTAGAAATGTCTACAGCGTTAGAAATCTCTGTTACATAAGAAATGATTATTCCATTCAAAATGCTCTAAATTTATCAAATTCTGATAATGGGGAATTCATAAATCATTTTATTATAGTCATAATGAATCTGACATCCACAATCGATCCAATCGTTGAATGGACACTTGTCATTGGCCATTAGCTAAAGACAGAGATGAACTATTATGTTCGTAATAGAAATCAAATGTAATTAAACTTATTTACCACTAGTTTTACTTATGACTTGTATAGTGTCGAATTGTAAAAACTTGATACTATAGTCACGTCAAAAAGATGTATAAGGGAAAAAATGCATTAAAACCTCTATGTTGTATCTACATCCAATATGCTTACATATTTATTCATCTTTTAATTATTTACTTCGTTATTAGACAATAGTTCTAAAAGTTTTGGAACAGATATTTACTTACAATTGACAAATTACACTAAATATCATGTTTTACCATAATAGATAAATACAATAATATGGCATATCGGATGTAGACATTTCAATGGAACTTTCTCCGTAAACATCTTATTGAGGGTAGTTGTACATACAACGGGTTGCAATCCCACATTTTACCAAGAGAAACCCTATAACGCCTTTTCTGACTCGAGAATTGAACCCAAAACTTCAAGCATAGTAAGTACTCGCATATACAACTATTGCAAATGTAAGATTGTGATAATTCATTAAAATAAGATATTCTGCATGTTTATGTAAAACAAAATGATTTTATTTTTATGTTGTCGTTGTTCGTAGTACCAGATGAGCTAACTGCCAACCCAAAAGTAAGAGTCAACCGCTGATCATGGATTTGCCGCTGCACACATCCAAATCGTTGCCTACCGTAATAGCAGTACTCGCTTCAAAGAAGGATAAGAACTATCTACGCCATAGCACTTAAGAAATACCGCCGTAGGTAGATCCTTCCAGAGCCTACACACACGTGGAAAAAAGGATCACTAAAATTTGTTACACTGACGAATGGTAGGACATTCACAATTTATCCTATATGAAACCAACTGCAAGGACCCTATCCTAAATTTACAAATTTCATTCTTCCAACTGCCTCCCAACTTCGACCTTTTACAGCATACGGAACTACAGGGTCAAAATCTGTTACATAAATACTCCAGGAAAGTTATAATAGTGTCACTTGTACGGGTGAAAAGCGAATAGAGTAAGCCGGGGAAATGGTAGGTGAAATTAGTTAATTTTGTAAATGTCTGAAACTGTGCTCCGTTTTGGAAACATGACGTGAACGTTAAACGTGAAATTTGTATTATATTTTTGACCTCAGTCAGCATGTTGCGTAATGAATTTAATAATTCAGGGTACCGGAAGGAAGAAAGGATAGTGGAGTGGTTTAAGTGGTGCCTCATCACCGTCCCTACGCCGAATGTGTAATGATCCCTACACGGGATATTTTAAATACGAATGTCAGTTTGTTTGCTTGTTGTTAATAGCAGCGATAGCTCAGTGCGGAGAACAACAGACTGCAATGCAGAGGATCTCAGGTTCGAACCCACGTCGCGCACCTCTTACTTTCGGAAGTTATATGACTTTTCGAAATTATGTGCGTATTGATTGATAACTATCGCCTGCTCCGTGCCTCGCAGAGCACGTTAAGCCGTCGGTCCCGACTGCCATGAATATCTATGGCAGTTGTTATTGGGAAAGTCGACACAAAAGATCCCACTGGGTCAAAGTGTCACCGGTCTGTACTGACTGGTCCCCACACAAGATAATATAAAATTGTTTGCTTGTTACACTTTCATGCCTTAACTATTCGATTGACCATCATGAAATGTTGCGTACACATTGCCAAAGAAATAGAAAACGACATAGGGTTTTCATCCAGCAAAAGGACGGATAAAAGCTAATCGTGAATAATGTCTTATTCCATATTCTGTGCGACTAACTTTTCTCCAGTATAATCGGTCTATTAATGCTGATATCAGCAAGGCTCTACTACAAAAGCAAAGCCTTGGGTCTTAGTATATCTCTCTTGCTTTATTATTTATTAACATCTTTCACGTCATAATATTGTCTTCCATTTACACAAATGGTAAAATCAAAATAAAAATAAATTATTCAAGTTAGGTAACAAGGTAACACTTATGAATGTCAAAGTTACACGTAATTTTTTCTGTGAATTAACATTTACTGCCACGTTCAGCAAAACAAGGGTGTAGGGTTCATGAGAAGAACGGGCAAGAAACTCATGGCCACTCTTTTTAATCGCCAAGTGTACAATAATATTTCGTTTACAAATCATATCTGTAAGGTACTGCAACCATTTCTCCATGAAGTACTACAATAACATACTCAAGCATTTGATTAAATTTGACGGTAGCCTCTAAAGCAGCAGTATGGTAAATAGGAGCATCCACTTACATGTACATAAATAATCAAGACAAGGCATGATTGTAGTCCGTGGTTTAATCTAACTGTTTAAATAAAAATGTAGTAAGTAAAGTATCAAATTCCACGAAACCAAGGTCGACCAATCACCACAAGTAGTACCCGTTCACGAGTACGACGCATGGGCCAGCCATCGCCCCCTTCGCCATATTGAAGGGAAGGGAACGACCCGGTCCATGACGCCACCACAAGCAATGACATTTGAGTGAGCATGACGGTCGGTATAAATCGAAATTACTACTTAATATAGATTTTATCGTGTTGTTCTTTAAAAGCACTTGTATTACATAATTTTGATCCTGAATCATAACTAATATAAATGCGAATGTGAGGTTGTTTGATACGCTTTCAAGACTTAACTACATGCTTGAATGAAATCATCATGATGAAATTACGCATATAAGTTGTCAGGAGAATACAAAAGGATATAGGGTACCTTTCATCCAGAAACGAGTACTGTTACTAATCTAAACTAATCGTCAAATATCAAATAAAAGACATAATCTTATAAAGTTCTTTAATCTCAATCTTTCATTTCCATATTTTTAGCTTATAATCCTAAACAAAGTTTTCAAATAAAGATCCTAAAGCAAATAAAGTTCCATATATGAATCCTTCTCCGGGAACAGTAGGCACTAATGTCAGGTTAATTCCACTTATTAATTTAACCTTATAGAAAGAAAGAAAGCTAAAGGGTGAAATAACTAATTAAATTGTTTACAAAGGTATCAATGTCATTTGTGTACAAACTTTTATATTTGTTTCGTGGTCTTGAAAGCTTTTGCAAACATCAACATTTATAATTATGCTACTTACCAGAACTATTATAGTCTTTATTTATATAAACATAAGGTGAAAAATCTTGTATCAGTAAATTTCTCAAGTGAAAATCTAGGCTTGTTTTGTGTAATAACTTCTGAACCGATTAATAGTTGATAAAGAATTTTAGTGTAATTAAGGATAGTTGTCGTAGCAATAAAGGCTACCAGAATTACCGGCTTTTTGTTTACAGTGTTATGACCTTTCAGGACTAGTTGGCACAATACTTCCTTATAATAATTTCGTGCATGAATAGGGTCACGCCAAATTTCATATTATAGCGATATTATAAATTAAGCATATTTTAGATAATTTATTTATATACCTATGTAAATACATACACACGCTTACTTATGGGAAGGGTAGAAGAAAATAACATCCATATTTCGCTTACTATGTTTTATGGGTCTAAAGTAATGAAGGCCGAGCCGATCTATTTGGGAACATTTGTAGTTTCCATGCTGCTAATGCAAATTTCCTAACAGGCATTGAACTCGGTAACTGTCAATTACACTCAAATACAAACACAAATTTGATCTGCATGACCAACGAAGGTATCAGTCATAAACTCACAAGCGAAAGCTAGTTACATTAATTTATTTTATTAACAAAACATTATACTATCTGCTACGTTATCATTTTATTTAAGATCATGTACTCAACTTACAATAAATATTCCATAAACTCTATTAAAAGTCAAAAGAAAATAAAATACACAATCTACTTCTACCATCACAAAACGAGATCACAGGGCACAATGTATCAGTATATTTGTTTCGATCAAAAGAAGTCATACAGGAACGTGTCCTTTTTCCAAATCGTTTTCAAAAAGCGCATTACTTGTAAAAGCACTTTGATGTACGCAGATTGTTACAGCCGCTACCAGAGGTCAAAGAAATATTTCAAACATTTGAATTTGTGATGAACGTTTTATATTTTTTAAAGTAAACAACTGTTGCAATCTTTGTAAGCGTGGATGTGGATGACTGTACCTGTGAAGACTTCAAATTAAAGTGTCACTAGTTTCAAATATGAATAGGGCGGCTAGACTGTGGAAATATTACCCTCCCACTGAATATCGACCTAAGGCGGTCATATTATATTCTCGGTCTCCTTCCTCCTACTTCTTCAGGGGTTGGAAGTAAGGCCCTTCTCTTTGTTTTAGACCGCTAGTCACAAGGTTTGCTGGATACGCTACAAGTGCTGTTCCTACTACTTGTAGTGGTAACTGTTTTCTATCATACAGAACGTGTTTTGCTTGCCACTTATATGATTTAGCAGGTACGCTTGGTTGTGTTTCCTTGAAATTGCTTCTGCGATACCAAGACAACATAAATATATATATGTCAATAATTGGTGGTTACCGCTGGCTTTTCTGTGTCCAGCGTCAATCAAGAAAATGAGCTGCCACGAGCTTTCATATCTGTAGCTAAGATGCACATCATTGTGTTGAAGATCAGCCTGCTTGATCGTAGACGTTTATTTTATATATTATTGATATTATCAACGCCTACATCATAAGTAAGTTGTTTGCGCATTGTCGACTTTTACTTTAATGAGCAATGGTGATAGTTTGCTTCTTTAAAAAGGGAGCAGCGCTGGATCAAACTCGTCTCCTGCTGGCAGCATCGTGCTTTGTAAGGACGTCTGCGATCATCACGAAATTTTGTATACACTTTGTCAAGGGTACAGAACAGAACACAGGGCAACTTTTATACAGAAAAGCACTGTACCTGAGGGATATACATTTATTGACAATATCTAGATTAACGCGAGCGAAACAATGGGCAAAATCTAGTAATATTATAAAAGTGAGAGTTTGTAAAAATGTTTGCTATTCAATTATGCAAAGCAAACCGTTAATCCCAATGACGTAATATAAATAGACGTGTCATGCATGAACATCACGGCATTCTAAAACAGCGTATATACTATCGGATACTAGACAGCTATTGAGACGCACGAAGAAAGGGAAATAAAATTAAATGTCATCTACGGCATTCCTGTTGTTAGAGAGAGATGAATATATTTCTTTAATTACGTTGTCATTTCTCTTGATACTAGTTATTTTAATGTCACGTACACCCGCGTCACTAATTGGTACGTGACTAAATGGACTTCTGGTAATTACCTTGCATTCATGTTGCCACTACAGAGCGCGGGTAACAAATCATATAGTACCGGACACGGAGTCTGGTAGAATCAATGCAAATGTTTGGGGCTGGATGTCGGCTGATGGTATCGGTGAATTATGCGCATTACCTTCAAAAGCAATTGCGCAATATTGTTGACACTGGAATCTAACAGTTGTTCGCAACGTTTACCTAGAAGATGATATCGCCGAACTTCACTTCTTACAAGACAACTGTCGGTAACACACTGCTGCTGTTACTAGCGCGTGGTTCCGTCAACATCAATGCTTTCGACTGATACCATGACCTTCAAAATCTCCAGACTTAAACCCGATCGAAAATGTTTAGGGACTTATAGTGCAAAAATGGACACATCGCAATGACAGAACTAAAGAAGCAATTGAGAGTCATTGCAGAGAGATTTGGGTGGCTATGCGGGGTACAGATATTTGTGAGCAACTTGTGGGATCAATGAGAAGCCGATTGTTGGCAGTAATTGAATCAAATAGCGTAAATACAATTTACTTATTGACGTATTATTGAATGTGATATCTTTATTATTTATCACATTTTATGTTAATATCTGCTAAGAGGAATTTTTAATTTATTTATTTTAATTTCTTAAATACAGTTTGTTAATAAATTGTTATTAAATTCTTATTCGTCATCCTTTTTTTGCACATCGCCTATTTATAACTAGCTGCCCCTACTCCGCTCGCGTGGTCTTATATATCCTCAATAAATGGACTATTCAAAAAAGATAGTAGAGCTTATTAGGTATGAAGCTCCTAGGCAGCTTGACTATTGCCGACGTTTTTACCAATCATCACCATATTTTAATCGTGAATAACTCTATTTATTGGTAAAAATCGCATTAAAATCAATTCGTAGTTTTGGAGTCTATCGTGAAAAAAGACAAACAGACGCGGCGCAGCATTTTGTTTTATAATATGTAGTGATAGACCTTAATTGATAAATAGTTCTACGTCCCTGACGTCGCGCATTGATGACAACTGTCACTGTACTGATGTCACTTGCAAGCAAAAATAGATATTATTGTTTTGTGATTTGCAAATGACATCGCCTATACACACACACACGCGTACAATAATAAAAACGAAGGAACAGAACATACAAAGACTAAAGATATAGACCTCAGATTTTTGAACAAAACAAGGTAAAAGGAATCGCAATATAAATTATACTGACACCTAAACGTTTATTTAGGTTGTTAAATACACTGCGGAACACCAAAGAAAGTTAGCGCTTATCTGCTTTCTCGGAATAAGTAGAATAACAATGTTAGTAGAAAAACAATTGGATTAATATTATCTACGTGCTTTATTAAAAATAATAATAAACTTGCGTTTGTTGTGCTAGTCGGCCTTATTGTTGCTTTGTTATTGCATGTGATTATAGAGAACCAAGTTGAATTCCCGGCTTGATCCAAGTGTTATTGGGACTTACAATTTTTTTTAGTAGCTTTAAGGAGTTCGGCTCTTTGCCTAGTCGATGGCAACAGGTTCACCTCGTATTATGTGGCACCTGAAATCGGAGCTGGCAAAATGCAGGTATATTACGCAACTGCCTGTCCCTTTGCAAATATAGGCGTAAGGCTATGTATGTATGTCATAAAAATATTTTATCTATATAACTTGTAATTATTACTTCAGCTCCAAAGTAAAATAAAGTCTAAAGTATAATGAAACTAAAAGTTTAATGAGTTATTAGAACTTTTAATTGACTTTTTTTGGTACACACGCATAACTACGCTACATACAAAATAGAAAATTGTCGGAAAGAGACAGTGCATATGGCGTCGATGTAATAGTAAGGATAAAGCGTCGCATCCCGTTCAGCTTGAATGAGACAAAATAACAAAAATATAACGCGCGCTCGCACGATTCGCAGCGTTCAACTTCTAATAGTTTAAAGTCCAAACAGTCTAAGGTGGATGTGTCGCTGTGTGTACATGGTTAATATGATACAAAAGTGACTGTTTTATAAAGGAACCATTTATTCTAGGTTTGATTACTGTGTAGGTGAGAACTTACATAGCAGTATATCATATAAATAAATATAAGGTACTCCAGACCAATCGGAAGACGAAGCAGGGCTAGACCCTACACAAGTTGGATGGAAGACCTAGTAGGGGTCGCGGGAAGCGATTTGTTGCGGGTAGCCCAAGACTGGTCTGTCTGGAACACTAGGTATGTCCAGCAGTGGACGTCTTTCAGTGGAGATAATGATGATGATTCCAGACCGAATAAATATAAGGTACTCCAAACCGCGAATCTCACCAATAAGCTGTGTAGCTTGGCGAGGAGATTTTTATGTTGAATAATTATAATTAACTAAACACTAAATAAATGATTTGAAAAATAATGGCGGCCAATGTTAACGAAGACTGGTAATCAGCACAGGAGATTTTGTAAACTCCCTGACTCCCATAATCAGATGGGACAGCAATCCATCACGACGGAGCGAGATCAGGTGCAAAACCGACGGCACTACGTACTTTTCAAGGCACAGAGATGTGCAACACTGCCAATTTCCTAACTCTGGGCTGCTATTAAAACAACCATGGTAGATAAACCTAATAACTTTTTGTTGGCCCGTCGAACGATTCGAACCCGAGGTCTCATGCATAGCAGTTGTATTCAGTACCGCGGTGCTACCGAAGCAGTATGATATTTATGAAACAATAAAATGTATTTTCAGATCACTATCTATCTACACACCAAAAGAAAATTGCTTTTCGTTTCAGTAAAACAAAAATACTCCGAATAAAAAAAAAATGATGTAATATTTTTCATGTCATGTTTTAATAGAATGCTGAATAGTAACAATATTGATAAGTTGTGTCGTCTAGAGGCAACGCGTATTGAGATATTGGAATCTGGCATCGAAATGTTTCAATATTTACTCCAATCGAGATGGTCTGCGACAAAATTAACTTTTTATTTATATTTCAGATGAATATTTGTTCAATTTCAACGTGTCTATTATAGAACAATGGTGGAATCGATATTTTTGTTTTGCAGTTTATTACCGTATACAATAAAAAATATATATATACAAAAATACTTATAGAGAACGATTACGTTTACCTAAGTTGCTAGTCATTAATTAAAGTATATAATAGCTAACTTTTGCGTGCGGCTTTCCTCGCGAAAAGTACCATTATCCTTATCTGTATTCCTGACAACGTGTATGCGAAATTTTACCTTGTTTGCTGGGCCATAGTCCACCACGCTGGTGGACTATGGCTACCTTCACTTCACACTTAGAAGAGGCCAGTTCAATTGGAGAGTTTCCATACAGGGCTGATATTATTATAATCTTAATGCGCACCTTCTTGTTAGCAACTGAAAAGTAGCATTAAACAGTCCTTTGCGTCAGTGCATGCAAGTTTAAAAGCGAGGGTATTAAAAACTTTGCGTCACCTCAATGCCATACGTAAACAATGCTAAGACAACAAAGACTTCAAGAGGATATTGAATCTATATATGTATTAATTCGTGAAGAGAAAACTTTTAACCCCCTTTTTAAGCATATTGAGCGCACTGTTAGGAGGGCGCTCTGTGGGTACTTTAATAAAAAAACACGTTATTTGGCTACAAGTACTAATTTATTTACGACATCAAAAGTGTGTAATAATCGGACAAAGGTCGTATTTAATGTAATTTAAAATTGCATACATTAGCTTTTACCCACGATATCAAATCTGTCAAATCCTAACCCTTTTCTCATGGTCGCTGGAATAAAAATAATAGTACAGGCCTAACACTCCATAATTTTGGTTACCAGGATACCACTGACTACTGATAAAAATAAACATGGTGCGATTAACTATGATACTGGCTGGCAGTCCTGTAATAAAATTTCGAATGGGTGGACTAGGACATCAATCTGCTCCAGCTGCTACTCAGGCACCCTCCGGCACTGCGCCATACCTGACATAGACTTACCAGCACGCTACAGGAGGGCGCCATTAAGTCAGGAAGAAATTGACGAAGTCAACGGCGGTGGAATTGTTTAGTCCTTCAACTTAAAATAAGTAGAGAAAGTGTTCGAAACATCAAGTACGGCGGGAGTCATGAAAGAACCGCATGGAGTATTAGTTAGCTGCGACAAGAAAAAGAAAAAATCGTATGTGTAAACATCATTATAAAAGTTGAAAAGTTATAGAATACCTGGTGAAATTAACAGCAGGGAGTGTTTGTATAAAGTGATAAACATTGTAATAGAAATGAAACTCAATCAATTTTGTAATATTTAATTTTATCAACAGTTTGTTACTTGGAAGTATAATCAACGTATAAAATATAAATTATATACAATAAAGAGCATTTGAGAAAGCACCAGCACTTAATAATGCAGTTTATAACATCTCCCACCTCAAGACGATGGCTTATCCTTTACATTTATTTTTCTTTTTACTTGGTTATGTTTATGTTTTGACGCATATCTCTCCGCGGGGCGACGGAGAGGTTATGTCGGGCTCACCGGGGAAAAGCTACCCCGGTAATACCTACTAAACCTACCATGGTGTTCCTCGACATAACCATAGACGGCGAGGCCGCGCGAATCGCTTTTACATGCAATCGTGACCTCGCCTTGGATTCGGGCCACCGTTTGAAACGGCAGGCCACTGCATAAAAAATACTTAGGTACCGACGTTTTGAAGGTTGTCGAAATCATGTTCGAAGTTTCCGTTACATATGCAGCGTGTTAAAAAGATAGTTAAATGAATATTTAATATTCTACACCATTTAATTATTTGAATATATTAATATGCTCCGAAACAGAAACTAATTAATACTTACTTTCATTTCCTTATTAATAATTACTTAAATTTCGATTAAATAAAGATTTTTCAAGTTATCGAATCATATAATTTCGATATTTATTAATCTCTATTTCTGGAAGGCTTTTCACAGACTTTTTGTCGCGTTCATTAAACTTGTCTGAAATATCAGTTAATCCTATAGTATTATTATAAAATATTTTCTTGTCTAATGCAACAAGATGTATCTTTACATGGACAGAATTGCGTATAAATGTTATATATGATGTAAATAATTATAACAATTACGATAATATATGTGCTTACAGAGTAAACTATCCCATACGTTACATATTTCGACTTGATTAATTTGATTTTCCAGGTTTTCAAGTTTATGAGATTCTAATTTTAACGATTCTAAATCGATATTGGTTAATTGGCAACAATGAACCAGCACTACTGTTAATTAACTATATACTTGCAACAATAATCTCCCACAATATTGAAATCAATGGGTAATTCGCTGGGTAAAATTAGTTTATAATTATAAAATGCGTGGATTTGTAAAGTTTGAAAATATGCAACGCAATCCTTTTCTAAAAATAAGATACTAGTATCTTGCAGCGTGTAATCTTTAATTTGCTTTTATTACATTTTATTGTTAATTTATTAGGTTTAATATTTATGTTCGTGCGGTCCATGGCCCTATATGGGGCCCCAGTTTGGGCGGACAACCTGACGGCCCGCAACATCTCGGCGCTTCGTACTCCACAGCGCGCCATGGCCGTCAGGTTGATTAGGGGATACCGCACGATCTCGTTCGAGGCTGCGAGCCTCCTCGCCGGTTCGATGCCATGGGAGCTGGAAGCGGCGCTCCTGGCGTCGCTCTATCGTTGGCGCCAGGAGGCGCTAGCTTGAGGCGAAGGTCCTAGTGGCGAATTGGAAGGAGCGACTTGTGCACCCCAGTGCCGGGCACGCCACGATCGTGGCGGTAAGTCCCGTGTTTCAGGAGTGGCTGGAGAGGCGGCATGGCGCCCTCACCTTCCAGCTGACACAGGTTCTGACTGGCCACGGTTGTTTTGGCCGGTTCCTGTGTCGTATACGCCGGCAAGAGACGCCCGGTTGTCACCACTGCGGCGACTGCCGCGACGTTGTAGAGGACACGGCGCTGCACCCTTTGGCGGTTTGCCCCGCATGAGCATCGCAGCGCCGTGAGTTGATCGCGGCAGTCGGATCGGTTGCCCTCTCGCTCCCGGCCGTAGTTCAGTATATGGTCCGGTGTGAGAGGTCGTGGAACGCCGTCGCCTCTTTCTGCGAGGAAGTAATTTCCATCAAGGAGGCGGCGGAGCGGGAGAGGGAGCGTTTAAACCCTCTCCCCAACCGCAGAGCCGGGCGCCGGAGGGCCCGCGATGACCTCCACCCACCCTGAGGTTTCACCTGGGGGTGGCGGGCTTTGTAGGCCTGCCCGCCATCCGTTCAGCACCAGGTCCGAGAAGCGGCGTGCGTGTTCCCACGCGCAACTCTGTGTCGAGTCCGTCTCCTCTCTAGGGGGGAGACAGTAGGGAATTTTTCGAGTGAGTCCTTTAGGTAGGTCTCTTGTGTAGTGGCCTGCCGTTTCACACGGCGGGCCTTAACCTCGGCGGGGTCGCGACCGCATGCGAAAGAGATTCGCGCGGCCCCGTCGATAGTGGTTTTATCGAGGATCACCGTGGTAGGTTTAGACGGTATTCCGGGAGGTACATTATCTTTTCAACATCTTTCTTTTACCCCGGCGAGTCCGACATAATCCCTCCGCCCGCCCCCGCGGAGGGATATGAGTCATTGCATTCCCACAAGTAAAAAAAAAAAAATGGTTTAATATTTATATTACCATAAATTATTTTAGTTTAGTTCACAATTATTAGGAAGTGACTGGGTAACTGCCGTTAAAAGCTTACTTTCACAATTTGGACTATTAATAGTAGATAGAACAGATGGCAAAGGACAAATCTTGTAATCATATTTCACATTTTTACAATCATTTAAATTGTCCAACATCGCATAGTTCAGTCTGTCATCCGTTACAGCTATGTTTTGATGGACGTATAAGTGCATAATTTTGAAAATTATATTCTCCTTTTGGTGTAGATAAAGGTAATATCTTATAAACACTAAACTTAACGGGATTAATCAAAGGTATACGAATAACGAATATTAACTTATTGTTAACATACTAGGACGTCAACTTCGATAAATCAATAATGTCATGAATGTTATTCAACGATAGGAGAACAGGAAAATCCAGATTAGTCTTAGTTAATTTATTTTTCCTTAATTCATCGTATAATCTAGTAAGTGTTAAGACATAAGGATGTAAAATCTTAGTTTTGGTGAACAGAATAGAATTTAAGATACCTAGCATCAAGAATATTAGAAATTGATAGTAGTGATCCTTCAAGGATATTAAAGAACGATTTTAAAATTTTTCTTAGATTTTGTAGTTTAATTTTTCAATTTGTTTATTCAATTTTATTTCATTACTAGCTTTTGCCCGCGGCTTCGCCCGCGTATAACTAGTTTAGGTTAAGTTATGCCACAATCGTGGCGATAGGTCCCGTTTTTGTAAAGTGGCTGGAGAGGCGGCATGACGCTCTCACCGTCTGACAGAGGTAATGAAACAGTTGTTTTGGCCAGCTGCATAGGTTGGCAGGAGACACCTGGAAGTCATCACTGCGGCAACTGTTTTTGTTACTCTCAGTCGTATTTTAATCGAGAAGAATGTGCAATGAAGATAACTCGTGTATTACAAAATTTTGAAAATATTACACTACTACTACTATTGATTTTATTTTACTAATTTATAAGCTAATAAAATTATTGGTAATTTCTTTTTTTTTATCCTTGTTTGTTAAAATATAATCATTCAATTTTGCAGGATGGTTATTGTAACCGTTTATTAAAGAAATATAATAATAACAAATAAAGTTGATAATATTGATATCACCCAACAACTATCACTTTTGACTCTGTGACGTTGCTGAAGCAGTAAACATCAATTCCCTGTAGTTCAGTGTTTTAAAAATAGTAAAAGTGACATATTAATGCAAATAACATAATTAATAGACACAATAAGTGACGATAGTGATCAGAAAACGTTATCTCAACTAAAACCTACTGAACATTGATAATATAGACATGTAAAGTGAAGTGCATATTAAACAACATTTAACCCAGTATCTTTGGTGTTGGACCTAAAAGTGAGTCGGTTTTCGTTTCTATATGTGCTAAAGTAAATTATAACCGTCATACCGCTGTTCAAAGCACTATACTTGTGAAATTGACTATTTAGCTACCGTTAATTTTCACTTATTTGAATAGTAAACACTACGTTGTTGAGAAACTGTAACAGCGCCATCTAGCGAAGAGTAGCAGAACTACATGAACAATTATACAACTTGTCAATTTATTATCAGAGATGTCATCAATCAATAAAACTTCTAATAATTGCCGCAAGATGGCATCACTTGTAACATGCTTCAAATGTAAGACTAAGGTAAATCGTGGAAACTGTAATAATGATGCACAGAAATACAAAAACGACTCAAAAATAGCTAAATTTATTTGTAACACTTGCGAAGAAATAGAAAAAGGACAGAAAACTCCTGTTGCTGAAAGATCAAATGTTACAATTAGGAAGAAGAAGAGCCCTCCGAGAAGCATTGATCGTACTACTCCACTACATAGAGAGGTACAAGAAACCAAGTCATGCTCTACTGAAACTGACACCCCATGTGAACTGGGTAACAACGAGGATTCTAAAATTGAAAATATTACTCCGAACCAATCTTTTTGTAGTTCCGGTCAGCCATTGTCTAAAAGTATGGACTATACTGAAATATATCCGATACCAGTCCAGGACATGCAAAATTCCATAGAAAAACTACAATCGGAACTTACTAGCATACAAACTGAATTCGAAGTTGTAATACTAGAAAACAACGATTTACGAGAGCAAATTTCTAAACTATCCAAAGATAATAGTACACTAAAAAATTTACTAACACTATCGCCGAGTTGTAGTACGAAGAAGAAAAACAGGAATCCTTTAAGCCAATTTCAAACAAGCAGCCCGTACACACCATCTAGTCAGAATACGAAAGAGACTGTTATATTAATGCAAGATAAAATTGCTGATCTGAAACAGCAACTAAAGGAAGCCACAGAAGAAATAAATAACTTAAACCAACAAATCTACATTCTTCAACAGTCCATAGAAGCAAAAGATAACCATCCATCCTATTTAACTATTACAAACCCCAAAGTTGCTGCTTCAGTCGAGATCAAAAAGAATAAATTATGTATCCTGACAAATACTAGCTCATATGGTACACAAAACATAATCGAGGACACTTTCGGTCACTATTTTGATTATTGTGGTTATCGATATCCGAATTGTACTATAAGACAACTTCTAAATAATATTAAGAATAAATTACTAGGGTTCAATATGAATGATTATTGTGTTATTGTACTAGGGGGTAGTGAGTTCACAAGAACACAAGACTATGTGGGTCTGATAAAGTCCATTAAGGAGTCTCTACAGCACATAAGCCACACAAACGTAATATTATGTGCTCCTACTTATATATGCGGAGCACCGATATATAACTACAAAATAGAACTTTTTAATAACATGTTGTATCTAGATCTTCAGAACTCCAACTACGCATATTTCTTTGACACAAATGGTTATCTCTCCTTTGATATGTTCTCCTATAGTAAAGGTGCAATAAATAATAAAGGTATAAAAACCATGTATAATAAAATTATGGATAATATAAAAATAGACATAAGTCACTATCCTCCCTGTCAAAACTTACTAAGGGTGGATGAAATAAACCCCAACAAATGTCCAAAGTTTTTTCTTAAATAATAATATTTATAATTTTAATAAGAAAAACAATAGTAAACCAACAAATATATCTCACAAAAAAAACCATAATTGTATAAATAATAATAGGAAAAAGCTTATAATATTTTATCAAAATGTAAGAGGTCTCCGGTCTAAAACAACTTTATTTTATAAAAACATAATGTCAACCCCGTGCGACTTCATTGCTCTCACTGAAACATTTCTCAATAGCTCTATATGTGACGCAGAATTATTTCCACCGAACTATAAAGTAGTCCGCAGAGATAGAAGCGGTGATGTCGGTTGGGGTGGTGTATTATTAGCAGTGAAGGATTGTTACACTGTTAAAGTAATTACAGATATAGAAGGTTTAACACATGATAAGGAAATATTGTTTGCTATCATAACATGTAGAAACATCAAGTTACTTGTAAGTGTTGTATACCTACCACCAAACTACAGTGATAACCAATATCAAGATGCACTAACATGTATTGAAAATGCAATCTGTACATACTCGGAATACCAAACTGTAATTGTTGGAGATTTCAATCTAAAATCATGCACTCAGGCAACTAGAACTCAATTCGATATGTTTTTGGATTTTTGTAATCTGTTCCAGTTCAACAATATATGTAATGATTATGGATGCATCCTAGATTTAGTTTTATCCACTTTTGACTGTAATGACATAAATGTTACGTCCGATGCCGAAGCTCTTGTGCCGGCAGATGCTTATCATCCCCCTTTAGAAATATTTCTTACCTTACCTAAAGCTCCATTAATTAAAAAGCGATCTCCAAGCAAAGGAAATATACCAACAAATAATCTCAACAATGAGTGGAACTTTCGCAAAGCTAATTTCCACACTTTATATTCTGACATTGCAAATATAGACTGGTCCGTGCTTTTGCAGCAACAAGACGTCAATACCGCGGTTGATATTCTGTATGACAAGCTAAATGATGTTATTAATAACCATGTCCCTCGAAAAAGAGTATCACAATCACAAAAATATACATATCCACCTTGGTTCACTAGTGAAATAATATATTATATAAAGCTGAAATATTTTAATTTGAAAAAGTTTAAAACTTATGGACTCCAATTTAATAAAGAATTATACAAATATTACAGGTCAAAAGTAAAGGTGCTTATAAATGATGCTTATCAGAATTATTTAAAGGTAGTAGGCAATAATATAACTGTTAATCCCCAAACGTTCTGGCAATTTGTGAGAGATAAACGAAAGAGCAGGCAACAGTGCAATGAATTCATATATAACAGCAGACCTATTAAAGGACAGGATGCCGCTGATAGTTTTGCCTGTTATTTTAGTTCAGTCTTTCACAGTAATATTCCTAAACTAGATCCTGAAACAGCAGAGCGGGTTGCTTCTGGGCATCCCTGTACCTCCCAAATAAGTCTCACACAAATAAACTCTATACAATTGAGACGAGCAGTAAAACATCTTAAAACATCCCCTGCCTGTGGACCAGATAACTTGCCAGGTTTCTTAGTGAAGGATTGTTTATCAGCTCTCGAAGAACCCGTCTTATATATATACAATCTATCCCTCCAGTGCTGTTCTTACCCCACCAGGTGGAAGGTCTCCAGGGTAACACCAGTGCCCAAAGAGGGATCGTCTACTGAGATTACAAACTTTAGACCTATTGCAGTGCTCTCAATTTTTGCAAAATTGTTTGAAACAGTTTTAAATAATCTTATTTCTAATCAAACAAATACTCTTTTACATGACTCCCAGCACGGCTTTAGACCAGCACGCTCCACCTTAACGAACCATATTAGGTTTACAGACTACGTAAAAAATAATATGAGAGCAGGCTGTCAAGTTGACACAGCATACTTTGATTTTAAAAAAGCTTTTGACCTAGTGGATAACGATGTGCTTCTCAGCAAGCTTTCAGCTATGGGGTTTGATACACATCTCCTAAGATTTATTGCTAGTTACCTCAGTGATCGTAGGCAATATGTCAGAATAGGGAATTTTAAGTCTCAAGATTATTTTACGCGGTCTGGTGTGAGTCAGGGAAGTACCCTAAGTCCGACCCTTTTTCTTCTAATGATAAATGATTTACCTACTGTTGTCTCTAATGCGGAATGCCTCTTGTTCGCTGACGACCTAAAATTGTTTACCTCTGTTAAGAATGACACTGACTGCAATGAACTACAGCGAGACATCGACGCTGTTGTTGAATGGAGCAAGGCAAATAAATTATGTTTTAATGTTTCCAAATGTAAGACGATTACATTCACTCGATCTCGTTCCCCAATCTCAACTATATACGAGATGGATAGCAAGCCGCTTGATAGAGTCACAACTATATGCGATCTAGGGCTAACACTAGACTCCAAACTCAATTTTCATGACCATATTAAAACTGTATGTAAAGCCGCAAATAGATCACTGGGATTTGTAATTCGAACATCTTCTCAGTTTAATAATGTTCTTATAGTGAAGTTGCTCTATAATGCGTATGTTCGCAGCAAACTAGAATACAATTCAATTGTCTGGAATCCAACTGAAAAACTGTACATCTTATTAATTGAGAGGATACAACGTAAATTTTCCAGACATCTATATAAACGTATATATGGATATTATCCATTCCTATATCCTTCTTTGTTTGTATCAGGCATGGTCGGCCTAGATACCTTAGAGCTGAGACGTAATTTTATACATATCATACATTACTACTTATTACTAACAAATAAAGTGGATAATCCGTTGGTAAAGGAAAGTATTTGCTTTTATGTACCAGATCAGTATATGCGCGCCATAGGGCGACGGCAACATAAACTTCTCACTGTCCCACCATCATGGCGCCTACCGCAGTCCGCTAGTACTCCTACTGGCAGAGCGGTTGAACTAATCAATGATCTATTACAATTGAATCTTGATGCAGACATTTTCTATGATAAGTTAAGCCAAATGATTAAATGTGTATTTTTATATTTAAATAGTAATTAATTGAATGTAATTGTAATGTATTATATTTTTGATATATATCTTTGATTATTAAATAATATACAGTATTAAGTTGACATTCATATGACATTGTGTTTGTTATTTAACTATGTTAGAATTATTGTCAATGTAAATAAGTTTATTTAAATGAGATTAATGTAACATATAAGCGTGTTGGTTCTGCTGTAAGCTTGTACTGTTTATATAATAAATAAATAAATAAATAAATAAATAAATAAATAAATAAATCACACAGCACGTCCGTTCCGTCCGCCGTTCGATGTCAAAGTGACTCGACGCGTGCTAAACACGCTTTTATAACCCGCTCGATTGGATAATTCGTAATGTCCCTTGTTTACGACGCCTTCCATAACCAACAATATTATAAGAATAAATAGTAACAAATAAATAGGCGGTTACAAATCAATATCTATAAACAAATGAATCGAAAGCATGTATTGCTATTGCCCATCAATACGGTCCCGCAACTTCCTTCCTCCAAACTTTACTGTGTTTAACGCCATCTATCGGATTTTGTAGTAATTCATTTTAGTTAGTACATTCAACATCACAAATCGATATTGCGTTTCTACGCCATCTAATCCATCCAATACTAAAGTATTATAATAAATCGATAGAGTTAAGGCACTTTAGTATAAAATTATATTTTTATTTGAATTCACCTCTGCGGCCCCGCGCGCGCGCTAAGGTAAACAATAAATATTATCCGGTAATTTAACACCGGTCGCGGCGCGCGCCACTTGAACGCCACTTGAGTCGCCTTATCGCTGTTTTGTTTTTGTGCTCTAAGTTATGATAACATAGCTTGTGTTTCTTAGAAATATACATTGTAAGCTACGACAAGTATAATGAATCATCGCATTGACGTGTATATATTAGTTTATACGCCTAGTTAAATTAACCAGAACTAAATAAAATGTTCGATATTGAAAATATTTGCTTCTAAAGAAATGTAAATGTAATAAAAAGAGGTTTTACTTTTTCTATTTTCTAGTTAAATTCTCTTTATAGTACTTAAAAGTATTTATATATGTCTGTGAGAAAAATAAGATATTAGCATTTAAAAATAGCACTTGAAATGCGGGACGAGTACATTTAGAGCGAGGCGAAAGTAAATTTTAAATACTACTATAATTTAGCCTTGTGCGTTGTATTCAGATATTTTTATAGAAACACTAATAAATAACACTATTATAGTGATTAAAACCTGAAATACGATATAATACTGTACTAAAAAACAACAAATATCAAAAGAGGCGTGAAATCCGATAAATAATAATAGTTTATTTTGGGCTTCAGTTTGTTATACAAAAATAACATTAATCAGTATTGTTTTTATTGTGTCTAAAAAAAGAAAGAATAAGCTTTCTAATAAAGTATTACACTTATATACTTGCCCTACAAAAAACGACAGAAAAAGCGGAACAAATAACATCGACGTACTAACATTCGGCGCGAAGTCACGTGACATAACAATAACAATATTATCTAAATATTATTTAGTTGGTAAGTAGTTATTTCGAAAAGCTCAGTTCATTCCGAGTACATTGATATACAATACAAGACTTTAAATACGGCCTGTATTGTATTTCAATACAAAAACGGAAAAAATCGCTCTCTTTTTTTTGCTAGACGCCTTAAGGCGTCGCCGGGGTTTAACGGGTGCAAATCTGAGGACGCCGATCGGCGTCAGCGGGTTTTGAGAGGTTCAACACTGTATAATACCAAACTTCTTTTCACAACTTAGTCAATTATCTTATCTAAGTGAACAGACATAGCTTAATTAGCTGAATATAATTATTTTGACATAGCTGTGCCTAACCTAACCTATCTCGGTTATAGATTTTTATTTGTCGGTCTCGATGGCGTAGAGGTAAGTGTAACCAACCACCACGTCTGAGGTCGCGGGTTCGATTCTCGCACAAGTCAAACATTTGTGTGCATGAACATTAATGTTTGTCTTGGTCTGGGTGTTTCTATGTATAATATGTATGTTTATCCATTGTCTAGTACCCATAGTACAAGCTCTGCTTAGTTTGGGCTAGATGGTGTTGTGTATATGCGGTAGAATATTATGTTATATTATATTATTTGGGTTATCAGATTTCTACCGGGATACAGTAGATCTTTTTCTTTGTACTCCAGGCATCACGTTGTAATACATTCGTATCAGTAGTCCGAGTTGTTACAGCAGACGATCGTCTAAAAGTTATTTTTGTATCTTATTTTCTGGATGAAACCTATGTCCTTTTCTGTACCCCTGACAACGTGTGTGCGAAATTTAATGATGATTGGTTCAGTAGTTAAGGCGTGAAAGCGTAACATACAAACAAACTCACTTTCACTTTTATTATATTAGTTAGGATTAGGATTATTTAATTGACAAATAGAAATGTTAAAATTATTTATGGTGGATTGGACAACATGTGTATTGTATTTCATCAAAGAGAATAAATGGTGCTCGTTTTGTTGACACGTTGATATCGCCTCGTCATATTTCGGGCGTCATCGGCGTCCAAAGTGCCAAAATGGACAGTTTTAGAATTTCTATACCGTACATTAAGAGAAAGATTGATATTTAAATTTAATAAATATGTGTTCATAGCCAAATCTTCCATAGCAGCTAATCTGCCATGGAGCTCCTTTTCATTTTCGCAGTTGTAATGGATATCGGACTGAATACGTGTTAGACATGTTTCGACGCGTAAAGAATATTGAGACACATCTTCATTAGGCAATTGCTTACAGTTCTGTTAGTCGACTAGCAAATGTGTAGAATGTTTCTTTTCACCGAATGTAGATTTAAGAAAATTTTAAGTCAATCCACATTTCAAATTTCTTTAAAAACAGGCTAAATGTGCTTTGTCCTCAAGTTGTGACAAAATATATCCACATAAAACCTGTTGAAGAGAAATTGCATTATCACAATTGGTCAAAAACGCGGTTAAAGACTCGCGGCCGCCGGTATACGGTTTAATGAATTTTGTTAAAACAGAGAGAGTGATTTTGACTGACATTTTTGATTTTTGTAAACTTCTGTGGAACTAGAACTATCTGAATGTATTTATTTTGTGAATCCAACTTTTTTCGAAATTACCTATTAAAAAATAATTAAGTAATGTTACGATTTAAGAACAGTGCAGATCGTCAGAACGTTAGTTAAGTAAAAGTAAAGTATTGATATCTATTTAAAAATAATATTAGTTAATTAGGTATATAGAGGTACTTAAAAGTTCAATTAAGAATTTCACCTTTCACTTCTATTAACTAAAGATGGAAAATATGAAAATTAATTCACAGAAAATTTAGGATGAGGTTCACAAACATGGTCTCGAATCGGGAACACAAACAGAAATTGTTGAAATTGGAACTGGGTACGTGGTGGTGACGTCAATGCAGCGTTACATGTCGGTGTCCGGTGTTCTCTAGAAAATTCGCAATCACGTTGCTTAGAACGTGATGTAAACCTTGATTATGCAGGATAATGAGGATGATAGTCGAGCCAACGGTCTGATGAATATTTGGTGTGGTAGAATGTGATGCGGGCTCTCACGAGGATGTGCAGTGGGTGATGCGGGCTCACGCTTAACAGCGGAGACTTAACGTCGACCACCAGTAGGATGCGGGCTTGAAGTTGAGCGTCCAAGGCTTACTTTCAACCACGTGCAGGATGCGGGCTTGAAATTGCTCCCCCAAGGCTTACCGTCGATCACGTGCAGGATGCGGGCTTGAGATTGCTCTCTCAAGGCTCACCATCGATCGCCAACACGGAATAAGATCCTTATATTCACAAAGCAGTTGTTAAATAATAATAATGTTAGGCAGAAATTATTTCACGACGCGCCTTACACCTACAAATATCTAAGTACTAGGAATTCCTGAGATATCCCACTTTTGACACCAAATTTGTTAGGATGGCGCTCTGTGGGTACTTTAATAAAAAAACACTTTATTTGGCTACAAGTACTAATTTATTTATGACATCAGAAGTGTATAATAATCGGACAAAGGTCGTATGTTGACTGCCTTAGATTCTATTACAGTGTTTAATAAACATATTTTAATTCAAAACTGCATACATAGCTATCCCCGCAACGGTTTAGAAGGTGAGTAAAATATTGTCTACCGGGCATACTCTGTGCTGATACTCAGTTTATTTTTTTAATGATTTATGGGTCATACGAGCAGACGGATCACCTGATGGTAAGCGATTACCGCAGCCCATGGACACCCGCAACACCAGCGGAGTTACAAATGCGTTGCCGGCCTTTTAAAAAGGAGTACGCTGTTTTCTTAAAGGTTTGTAGGTCGTATTGGTCCGGAAATACCGCAGGCAACAGTTTCCACAGTTAAGTTTAGTTTTTTTTGTTAGAAATAGACTATAGTAGCCTGATCATCAATCACATCAATACCTAAAACGGACTGCACGTTAGTTGCATTCACTGCTGCAGTGCACCACGTAGGTAATGAATGCAAATACAGTACATTAAAAAAAATCTAAGAATTTTCATTGACCATATTCAGTAACACCCTTCGCCTGTGGCATCGCTAGCGTCAATATAGATAAGGTTAGTAATAGTACTTTCTTTTGGATTAATTGCACCCTACGTCCTTTTCTGTTCGCCTGACAACGAGCATGTGAAATTTCATGATGATCGGTCGAGTAGTTAAGGCGTGAAAGTGTATCAAAGAAACTCACATTTACATATATATCTAATACGAGCTTTTGGGCGCGGCTTAGCCCGCGTCGTAGCTTCATCAATAAAAAGTGTTTTGGTCGGTGTAATATATAAATGATAATACTGGAGTTCACTTAAACTTGGTTCTTTATTGCATGTTCTAAAGGGTTCGGACGCCCTCCTGACAGCCCGCCTTCTTATCGACTAGTAATGTAACATCACAATAGTAATCTTACTTACCCATAACAAAAAGTAGCCTAGGTCCTCCTAGGCTACTTTTTGTTATGGGTAAGTTCCTAGATTGTAAACTACCTCTGTATCAAATTTCATCCAAATCGTTTGAGTGGTTTAGCCGTGAATAGATAACAGACAGACCGACAGACAGAGTTACTTTCGAATATAAAATGTTAGTAAGGATTGGTTAAGATATCAAAGGGTAAGGAAGGATGTTTAAAATGTGACCTACATATCGCTCATCTCAAAGTAATCTACAGGATAAACATAGTTATTGTAAATGCACGACCCCATATCTTGATAACAAGTTTTCATCGCTGCTGTCAAATACAAATTAAGGGTAAAACATCTCGCGGATCACACTAATGGTATGGAAAGATTTACGCAAATATTTAGATTCCCATTTTATTGAATAGCGTATTTCTGAAGTGTATTTGATTATAGTGAAAATATGAGAGCGCGATGTAAGTATGAAAAATATTATATTCAGTAGAATTCTTCTGATGTGATGTATTAGTTACATTTTGGCAACGTGTTGCGTTAGACTAGTGGAGAGATCTTTGGGTACTCAGTTTGGAAATTTTACTATCAAGGCGCCAATATGAATAACCTGGCCGGTTAGTCAGTTGCACGTAGCATTATTTTTAATGATGTGCGTAAGTGACAGACGCGAAGGGATGTAAAGTTACCAATACCTCAGTTCCATCCAGAAATATAGTAGGGGACCAATAAGTAGCATGGTGGTAAAACCCAATAAAGAAGTAGTAGCAGCACACCAACTTTATGTTCAATTCATAACGGGAATTACTGCGATCATGTATATTGTTCACAGTGACAGTCAGGTCACAAGCTAACTGTCATCATGTGATCATGTCATGTCATCCAAAAAGCGCAATTGCTATGTGTTCATATCAAATGGTTATGTGTTCTTCTCGAGTCGATGGTACAATTATTTTAAATATGTCCTGCCCAATGTGTAGCCATGACGATCGCATCAGCAGTTGCAGTTATGTGTTACCATACATATGTAGATACATACACAAGATTGTCATCTTTGCTTATCATGGTGAAACTCTCTCATGTGCACTGAGTCAACCTTAACGCTATTACCAAAATCGTTAATTGTTCAAAAGTGCATTGTGTTGCAAGCCAGTGGAAGGTGCGAAATTTCCTACAAGTATGACAATTTTGGTCTATTAAACTTGAGCGGAAAAGAAAAAGAACAAGATATTTTTTTCTCTTCAAGCTTAAAAGTGACTTATTGAGTGTTGACCTTAAATTAACCTTGAGGATATTACCAAAATCCTTCATTAACATATAAACTATCTTATATAGTGTCAACTTATATGTACTTATATAATGTACCATTAAATATTGACACAAACACCGTCTTCGGGATTACGGGTAATTTCTCTTCAATAATAACGAAAATTTTGATGTAAATATACTTCCATTTTGATGTTGCCTCAAAGCTTTTCATAGTAAAGCGTGGATTAATTTCACATAAATCTTAGGCGAAGATCAAGTTTAGGATTTCGATTTTAGCAACGAGGGTAGCTACACAGTTTTTAATTTTAAGTAAGTAGCTAATCTGCTACTTAAGTCTACGAAAAGGGAACTGTTTCCTTGTTAATTAAAAGAATATTATTATAAAGGTTTTTTTTTAGTTGTTTTGTATTAATTACCTAATGGTTCAGAATTTTTTTAGCCAATTTTAATTGCACCAACCTAACTGCCTAACTATAAAATTATAAATGCCAATGTGAGATTGTTTGTTTGTTACTCTGTCACGACTTCACTGTTCGACCGATCGTCATGCAATTTCGCATGTACACGTTGTCAGGGGAACAGAAAAAGACATAGGGTATCTTTCATCCAGAATAAAGTACCTACTGTTGCTAACCTAATCTAACCTTACCTACATTTACGCGAGTGAAGCTGCGGTTAAAATCTAGTCTAGTATAATGAAAATGTAAGTTTGTCTGTCTGTTTGTCATGCTTTCACGCCTAAACTACGCGGCCGATCATCATGTAATTTCGTATACTATGTTGTTAAGGTGTACCCTGGTGAAACGGATATAGAGTTGGTTTTATCCAGAAAAAAGGACCGGCAAGAGTTAGTAATGTATAAAAGGTACTCCGCAAACAATATTAAACGTGCCCTATTATGTGGCGCCTGGCCAAAGCCGTGCAGTCCAATTTCTGCCAGACCTCGCTGTCCTCTGTGAGATATCCGAATGGATCACTGGCTCATCGGCCGCAAGAGAAAGCAGATCTGCTTGCAAAGCTCTTTGCGGCCAACTCCCGAATCGATGACTGCGGTTCGCAGCCGCTTAACATTGCCAACTGCGGCTACACCATGCCTGATATACGTATCAGGCAACGTGACGTTCGTGTGGTACTGCAGTCTCTCGATGTTCGGAAAGCCAGTGGACCTAACAGCATCCCAGCTGTGATCCTCAAAAAATGTGCAGTGGAGTTGTCCCCCGCACTTACGCCCCTATACCGGACGTCTTACGCCGCAGGCACTATACCTGAGGCTTGGAAGAAGGCGAACGTTCAACCGATTTCTAAAAAGGGGGACCGTTCCGAGCCAGACAACTATCGACCCATAGCTACCACCTCAGTGCTCCCCAAGGCGTTCGAGCGGATTATAAACACCTAAATTGTCCGCTATATGGAGGATCATTCGTTGATCAATGATCGCCAATACGGCTTTCGGGCTTAACGATCAACGGGTGATCTTCTAGCGTTCATCACGCACCTCTGGGGTGAAGCTATGGACAAGCACGGCGAGTCTTTGGCTGTCAGCCTAGACATAGCCAAAGCTTTCGATAGAGTCTGGCACCAATCTCTTCTTTCCATGCTTCCGGCCTATGGCTTGCCTCCTTAACTGTGCACCTGGATTGCAAGTTTCCTGCAGAAGCGTCGTATTCGGGTCCTTTGCGACGGTCGCGCTTCCAAATTTATACAGGTCAATGCATGAGTGCCTCAGGGGTCCGTCTTATCCCCTACGCTCTTTCTTTTGCATATCAATGATATGTTGAATCTCGGCAACATACATTGTTATGCGGACGACAGTACCGTGCATGGGCGACATCTCGAACGTCCTGGGGCCAAACAGGCTGAGGTTGAAGGGCAAAGGCAGGATCTTGTCGTTGAACTTGACCAGGCCTTGAACCGCACTCTGAATGGGGTGCCAAGAACTTAGTCCAGTTCAACGCCAAGAAGACCCAGGCATGCGCGTTCTCAACAAAAAAGTCTCCGTTCCCTCCCCGTTCCTTCTCTGAAGAACACTCCACTGGTGATACGTGACCGCCTCTCCATCTTAGGTATGGATCTTTGCCACTCCCTTAATCCCAAAACCTACATCGAGAGCGTCATTAAGCAAGCTTCGCGAAAACTCGGAGTTCTGAACAGGGTGAGGCGGTTCTTCGCGCCTGGGCAGCTATGTCTATTGTATAAGGCACAAGTGCACCCTTGCGTGGAGTACTGTTCTCATCTTTGGGATGGCTCCGCGCAGTACTTGCTAGACGCTCTGGACAGGTTACAGTGGTGGGCTGTCTGTATCATCGGAGATCCAGAGGTCACGAGTTCACTGGAACCTCTGCCAATCCTTAGGGATATTGTCTAATTGGCATGTTTCTACATAATATACCACAGGGAGTGCTCTGAAGAGTTATTCCACCGTATCCCGCCCTCCCCTTTCCTATCCAGAACAACGCCTGCTCGGCTCAGATGCCATCCTTACATGGTGGTGTCGACTAGAGTGCGTACCAACAAGTTTGGGTCCTCATACCTCTGCCGAACGATCAAGGCATGGAATTCACTGCCAAGGCACGTGTTTCCTTCTTCCTTTAATCCTGGGTCCTTTAAGCGAGGTGTGAAAAAGCACCTTCTCAGGCCGTCAAAGTAGAGACCTCAACATCGCCTCGGCTGCTATGAGGACGGCGTGGAGGCCACTGCTCTTAGACCACACGACTGCTTACCATCAGGCGGAGAGTGGTCATTTTGACGAGCAAAATAAAAAAAAAGGAAAATAAATTACCCACATTTTGTATACTAGGTACATAATGTATATTATTTAGTATGCGTTTTTATACCCGACTAAACGCTTTTAAATACCCTTTCAAGTCATATAAAAGCATGTTGCTCTGTATCTACATACATAATATATATATGTATACGTATATAAATTTTATAAAGAAATTTATATTTTTGAGAAGATTTAATTATGTTTTTATACTACCACAGGGACAAACGCGGTATAATAAGTAGATCACGTGGCATCGTGTAAACCGTATACTGACCGATCCTGAAAGAGGATCGAGCAAACCAGCTTATTCTTATTGCCACCAAATATTGGCAAAAGTGAAATGGATTATTAATAGCAAACTCAAATATCTTGTAATATAGTTTAGCTTTGAACGAAACCATTGAAAACACATCGGCGGCCAGAAACAATAGGTTGTCAAATTTGTCTGGCATTCCAAAAATTTACAAGTTAATGTTTAATCTACGACTAGCTGGCGCCGCAGTTATAATGACTGCTACACTCCCGTGGTTCGTAGGGTGATGTTATTATGTAAGTATATCCAATGTTTCGTTTAGATAAAAAAGCATTTTAATGATCGAATTGTTTTTAAGTTTATTTGTTACAAATCTTTTCTCTGTATAATTTTACTCAAGGGATTATTATACATACATATATTTATGTACATAATTGTGTAATATCTACTCTTTTGGTTGGTTATGTGGCGTAGCGAATGGTGCTATTTTTAGTACACATGGCAAAATGTAACCTGTGTATATAAACAATAAATGTAAAATTAAACCGTAATTTGGACGAATGAGCGTTGTTATTACTCTTTATTGCAAGCCCGGTATTTAGAATTCGAAAATATTTAGTTTGCATTACAAACCTTGATTAATGTTTTATTATTTGGCTGATTTATTGGTATTTTCGAGCTTGGATTGATACGGTATGAACACAGCTAAATACAGCAGTATTCATTCAAATATATGAATTTACAGAAAGATGTGGTCATACTGGCTATGTTTAGCAATCGCCTCCCTCCTGACCTGGTGTAGTCCTATGGCAAATTTTGTGTTTGCACTTACGGCCGTTCGGAAGATCTCGGGTACGCCCGCCTCCTATTATTTCGAACCTAAAGCTGCAGCTGACAAAATAAGTCTATGTGTATGTATAATATATATAAAATATTGAACTGTTAATGTGTTAGGCTTTACGCAATCATAGCACTAATAACATTCTAGATAACTCAGGCATCTACTATACTGCTAGCTTATGTTTTCTTACTTCCTCTAACTTAATACTTAAGTAGGTACATAATTCACACAATTCATAGTAGCAGTACCTATTAATCTGTTTTAAGCTGCTGGCACCAGGTCCGAGAAGCGGCGTGCGTGTTTCCACGCGCACCTCCGTGTCGTGTGTCCATCCCCTCCTTATAGGGAGTCAGTAGGGCTTAAATATAGCGGTGCCCAATGAGTAGTCTTGTTGCTTAGTGGCCTGCCGTTTCATACGGTGGACCGAAACTTCGGCAAGGTCGCGACTGCATGTGAAAATGATTCGCGCGGCCCTGCCGATTGCGGTTTCGTCGAGGAACACCTTGGTAGGTTTAGTTGGTATTACCGGGAGGTACATTATCATAATTACCATCTTTATTTTACCCCGGTGAGTCCGACATAAACCTCCACCCGCCCCCGCGGAGAGGTATGCGTCAAACCCCAAGTAAAAAAACAGGATAATATATTTTGTGCCTTTCCTTTTTATTTTGTTGTTCTTATAAGTTAACTTGTATGTAATGAATGAGTTTAAATTGAATTTTACATATATAGGGTGTCCGGTAATTAATGGATAACCTGGAAATGTCTTATAGTGGAACTGATGGCCGTTCAGAAAAAAATATGAAAAAAAATCTATCGTAACTTAGTAGTTGAGACATACTGTATTTTTTTTAAATTACCGCGTATAACTTTCTTGTATACTACGACCATAAATGAATGAAATCCATCGGTTTTTTGTTGTTTTATTATTAAACACTAATTATGCTAGTATATAGACAGTCAAAAGTATGCTATGCTATATGTATAGCTTGTACTTTTTAATATATATATATATATATATTTTATACTACTGTATACTTAAAAGCTTCAACAAAAATAAATTTGCACCTTTAACAAAGAGCAGTGGAATTTGAAACTGTATCTATTTTCCTGCTATATAGTTATGTTTTAAGCATTGGCTTTCAAATTATGGTTTATATAGACATTTATGAATATTTTGTAATTAATATTATGATAATAATTATAAAGGTGGCTTTTAATATAGTAGACAAAGTTTCCAGGTTATTCATCAAGATCTGATTTATTCTTCAGGGATCGTGTCTTATCTTGATCTCAGAATTCCCAGTGCACACAGAAAATTAAATTACTAACTTTGGCTAAGCCACCGCTTTCAACAGTTGACAAAACAACATTATGTATTTATGATGGATCCTTCTTTAGCCACCAAAAAAACGAACACATACTTACTTTCGCCTAAATCTCCGAAATACTAGGCAATTTGCTATGATTGTTGAGATCGCACGTGATATCGAATGCGCCTATACTCGTCTACAGTTAAAGACAAAAAAAAACAAAGACCGTGCTATTATCACTTTGTCAATAATTTTATAACACTTTGAACGAGAAACGTTTCCGAATTCTCATGCACAGCCGTCGGATTTATCACCACCGAGCCGCCGAAGCAGTCAAAAAGTATTATTTTACTCGTTCATGTTTGTTTTTAGTATGTTTACTTATTCATTATACACTTTATCTTTTGAAATATATAAGTAATTTTAATTCAGAATATTATTACCTATTCACATCTTTAAAAGTCGTGTCATCTTGTGACTAAATGCAATTTTAGCCTGCTAAAATAATTTGTACGCTGGAAACAGCAGAATATTATGGACATTCAAATTTGTGTAACACCACTGTAATTACAATATTCTAACAAATAAATACATTATTATTATTATTAATGAAAGTATGTGTTAGCGGTATTCCAAGCCAAAATTTTCTTAATATGAAAATTGTGCTGCCTATGCTTAAATTATAAATGCGAAACTGAGTTTGTTTGTTTTTACGCTTTTACGCGTTAATGTTAACTGTTAGGGACACAAAAAATGGACATTGTCACCTTTATCCAGAAAAATGCAAGCTAAGCCTCGGGTAAAAGTTAATTTCAATATAATAGTGGTCCTATTTACTTTTTATTTCGAAGTTCTATCGGGAGCGGGGAATGCGAAACGGCTTTGCCAATTTTCTACATATCTTATACAATTAATATCAGACTGAGCAGTGAAACGTGTCTGGGTTTAGCTCGTTATATAATAGTTAAGACTACCCGATCAATGGGTAAAATAGATTTGATCCCACACATTCCAATACCGACATGAATCCAATATGAATTCGGCTTAGGTTTACGGAATATACCAGAATTTTGGAAAACATTTTAACCAAAATAATAATTTCAATGGGCATGTTTGGTATTATCAACAGCTCATACTGATAAAATATTATTAATCAGTGCAATCAAATTGATAAGACAGAATTTTATTAAAATATTCATGATTTGATTTTATTTTGTGCAATTCAGGGATTCGCTGTCAATAAGTTCCCAGTAACAGCTCGAAATGGCTCTATGCTCGGTAGACTTCAATAGGCTCACCTCCATTACGTGTAACCTTATAACATAGCTGGCGTATTGTGAGTACAATGCTCCTCTCCCTGGTGCTACGGGAATAATAATAAGCGTGAGGCAACATACGTATGATGAGTCATCTCTCTTGACGACTTCGATGCCGTAGTGGTTAGTAGGCGTGGCAGTCGTAACCGACTGAGGTCACGGGTTCGATTCCCGCACAAGTCATACATTTGTGTGCATAAAAATATGGATGTTTGTATTGGTTTGGGTGTTTCTATGTATAATTTGTATATATTTACAAAAAAAAGTATATATGTATGTTTATCCATTGTCTAGTACAAGCTCTGCTTAGTTTGGGCTAGATGGTGTTGTGTGTATGAGATATAATATTATTATTATTATTATCATCTGTTATTTGGGATCTCTTGTACTCACTTATCTTTGAAAAGGTTCCCTATCCATTAGCATAAAATTTTAAGACCTAATATAACTTAGCATAATGTTGTTTGGCATAATTATATTTTCGCATAATATAATTACGCATAATTTTTTAAGCATAATTTCTCTAACCATAATAATGATTAAGCATAATATTGTAAAGCATAAATTTATTAAGCATAAAGTTCTAAACCATAACTTTTTTAAGCATAATATCCTAAAGCATAAATTGATGATGTGTTGAATGAGTTTCTGTCACGGCTCCGGCGCTGCGGGCCTCCGGCGGCCCCACGCGTGCTAATCGTCGCAGACGGCTTTCGCTCACCACCGCAGCTTCGGCTTGTTGGCCGGCTTCGCCGGCCAGCCTCAGCCGCCTGCTCCTCAGCCCGCGGGCCGCCTCGCCCCTACACGCCTACGCGATTTTAAATAACACTCTAGGGGTAGGACAAACAAGACTACGTGAAGTCGGTTTTGAAAATATACACCTAAAATAAATAATTAAGGACTACTATTTCAATCAGTTAACTTCTATCTGAGTTAACTTCTATTATGCTAAAAGTCTTTAGGCCTACTAACGTTATGCTAATAGTCATTAGGCCTACTAACGTTATGGGAATCAAATTTATGCCAAAACAAATTAGTCTTTAACATGATTATGCCAACATAAAATGTATACCTAAAAAAAGTATGCCAAAGTAATGAAAATGCCAAAACAAATTGTGCCAAAATCGTTATGCCGAAGTATATTAGGACAAAAAACATTATGCGAAAAGGAGGGATCCCCTTTGAAAATAAGGACACACTTTCTAAAATTTTTCTTTATTCTTAATAGAACTTCTGCCTGTCATCTCCAGTGACACAAAAATTAATCCACAAGGATTCATTTTTGTGCCGACCTTACAAATGTTCAAACAACGGACACAAAGACTGAAAATAGCTATTGGGGGATCATAAAATTTTTTGTCTCGTTTCGTGGCGTCGAACCTACTACACTGGGCGCAATAGCAGCGGCGAGGCAATCACTTAAGCCACTACGCCATAAGTGCATTCAGTATAGTGGAACACTCTGTCTATTTACCTACATCGTTGGTATTCAAACAAAGCTTCCTAGACACAATACCCGAGCGTATTGATCATAAATAGAGCTTGCAACAACTGACCTCTATGAACCGAATGGATAACGATATTTTAGAACTAAACCAGTTGTCAGAATATATGAGGATATTCCTTGGTATCGACTATCGTAGATATGCAAGATAACTGGCTTAGCTTTATGTGCTCCATGAAATATGCAAGGGTGTGAATGTCTAAATGCTACTATCCTATCTAATATTATAAATCCGAGAGTGAGATTGTTGGTTTGTTACGATTTCAGAAGTAGGTACAGAATACGACATAGTGTGCGATTCATCCAGAAAAATTATCATTCCTGACGGATAGAAAATTATTGTCAAAATAAATATTACGTAATGTAATAGTATATATGTAGTATCATTATAAATGTGTAAATTGTGGAGGTGCCACATGGATTTGCATAAAATTGACCACATATTATGTCCAAATATCTTTTCTATGGATGCCATTTGTCACAGATTAAGTACATATAACTAAAACCACGTAAAGCCGTTGGTCCTGCGCCTGATCTCTCTCCGGTCGTGTCGGATTACCGTCCCATTGGATCATGAGAATTAGGGAACAGAGAGTGCACTTGTGTTTGCGCACACGCTTGTACACTATAATATCTCCTGCGCAGATGGCCAGTCTCCGTTAAGATTGGCCGCTGTGACCGAAATTCGGTCTGGAGGACATTATTACATATTACTACTACCTGAATGCCTGCCTCCCGCAGAAGAATCAGCTTACCAAACCCCTCTCGGATTGTAGAAGCCAAATCGATGCTTTCAGCAATACGACGCGCACGAAACGCATCTAGATCTTAAACTAAGAATGGCGTTTAAAGAATCGAACGAGATATACATATGCATCAAAATCAAAATCGCAATCTGCACTGAAAATCAGTGGTCTATTGGTGGGCCCTACAGCATATGCTGAGTGCGTGCCAATTTATTACAGATTTCATGTAAAAGTTTGCTTTTTGTTTCATTTTTGTATTCACCTATTTTTATTTTAAGCTATTTTCTTTTGTTCTGTATCTGCGGCAAATAAACGATTTTCTTTCTTCATCTATACGTAAAAGAATAAAGTATGGAAAGGATAAAAATTACTTTTTATCATCTTAATTAGAAGGATATTTGCAGTTCGTCAAGGTGTCAATCTATTGCTGTTTAAACAAAGTGCAACCTGCATTGTAAGGTTATTTTTAGGGGCTTTAAGAAGTTTACAATGTCTTAGGACAGAGACGAAGACACTTTAAAAAAATGTATATAAGTGCCATGATGCTGCAAGAGCTTCATAAGAACGCTTAAAAGTATTGAAATAAAACTCTTGTCCAAAGAGATTAAATGGTTTGTAATTTGAATGTATATTAACTAAAATGAAACGCTATTATTGAACAATATGGATAATTTATTGCTACAAAACGTGATTATTTTGTCCTGTATTCAAATGATACGACAGCAAAATAACACATTTATTGTGCAATTTGCAATATAGTATCTTATCTTATCTTGTGTGGGGAAAAGCAACCGAAACGTCGGGGAAAGTGTAAACTTAAAAACAAATAGATTTGATAGTTTTAATAATTTAATTAGCTTAAAATTAATAAAGTTTAATACTATAGTATAGTAGTGTAACAGTTTCTAAATTATGTAATAGAGTGTTAAATAAACAACGCGATAAAATTCGTATATAGTAGTTTAATTTCAATGAATAACATTCGCGTAAACAGAAGACAATATTATGATAATTGTCAATCAATACGCATATAATTTCGAAAAGTCATATAACTTCCGAAAGTCAGAGGTGCGCGACGTGGGTTCGAACCCGAGAGCCTGTGCATTGCAGTCTGTTGGTCTCCCCACTGAGCTATCGCTGCTCTATAGTAACAACATTTTCGAATATATTGTGTACAACATCTTTGTGCATAATCATAATCAAATTTCGGGGAATGTCATCTGTGTGATACAAAATGCCAAAAATATAATAAACTTCGTCAGACCGAATTTCGGTTATGGTGGCCAATCTTAACGGCATCTAGCTAGCTGCGCAGAGAATGTGCAGCACCGCCAACTTCTGCCTTTGAGCTGCTACTGAGATTTTCTAAGCAGAAAATCTAAGTTTAGTTTGCTTAACCAGGGATTCAAAGCCGAGAACTCAGCGCAGCAATCGCATTCACAACTACCACGCCACTAAAGCAGCTCCGATAGACGTGTAAGCAAAAGCAAGCAATTTTGCTTTTATAATACGTAAAATTAAATAGTGCCAACCTTTTAAATGCATTCATATAATACCAATGTTTACATAGCAAACCTATACATGTTGGATTAATAGGCTTTTGTTTAATACATTTCATCGAGAGTGCCCGGGGCGTGCGTCTACACTCGGCATATCATATTTAACTTCAATAAAAATGTTTGGCAGTTTTTATCAAACACTACATATTAATCCACTCCAGTATTTTCATCAAAAAGCGAAAAAGATTTCTGCACTTGTATATACACTCGACTTTTTGTAAAGAACTGTATCCCGAGTGGTTCTGCTATCCAGATTGACGGCGCTATTCAGATTCAAAGCCGATGCTAGACAACTAATTACACCGGGGAAGTACTGCTTCTGTAAAATATAAAAGAAATACGTTAGTTGCAAATAAATGTTTTGGTATTTTGTTTTTTATAATCAGTGTTGGTGAAATGCATTTTTGGAGCGCCCCCTTTTGTAAAACCTTAGTGGCTAGGCCACAAAATAGATAATAATATTACAAAAGTTATATATTCTTTTAGCGATGCAGCTTTTGTTTCTCTTTAGCAAATTTACCTGCGTAACATACGATATTAATTTTTTATGCTCTTGTGAGATTTACACGTTACTGTTAGGACTTTGGATATATAAGAGACTGCTTTTTAGCTTAGCACTTTGACATAAATATTAACAAACTAGCTTTTTCCCGCGGCTTCGCTCGCGTAAAAGTAAGTTAGGTTAGGTTATGTCAGTAGTGGACGGACATACGGCGCGGACCGCTCACCTACCAGCTTACTCAGGAGCTCTCCAGAGACGGCTGTTTCGGAGAGTACCTGTGCAAGATAGCCGGTAGGGAGCCGACAACCAGGTGTCACCATTGTGTGGAGTGTGACCGGCACACGGCGCAACACACGCCACGGCCCAGTACACGCCGGAGGAGTGCTCGGCGTGGGCCGCGGAGCGCTGTGGCCTGGTCGCCGTGACTGGTCCCGACCCCTCGTTGCCGACCGTCGTATCCAAGATGGTCGGCGACGACAGGTGCTGGGGCGCAATGAGATCCTTCTGCAAGACTGTCATCTCGCAAAAGGAGGCGGTGGAGCGGGGTCGTGAGGAAGATCCTTACGCCCCGGATGTCCGCCGCTGGAGGAGGCGGCGCAGGAGACGCGCTTATGTCGCACTCCTGCCCCCACCTAGGGACTTCGGGTGGCGGGGCCTTAGGGGACCCTGCCACCCGTAAATTAAGAGCCCCAAGAGGGCGCGCGCGGTGATTCCGCGCGCCTTCTAACGTCGAAAGGGGAGAGCGGTGAGGCTCTCCCCTGGGTACAAGAGGTGGTCGGGTCCATTTGACCCGGCCCGCACCCACACGGGGGGCCTGCTATGGACCAATCTTTTAAAAGCTCCCGACTGGCCCCCCCATTGGGTGAGAGAGTGAACACCCCAGGTTTTTTAGTGAGTATACCAGCAGTTGATGCTGGGAGTCCCACACACCCTGCCGGTGCCGTCCTCTAGCCGGCAGACAGCAGCATTTTTCCAGGAAAACAAAAAAAAAGTATATATTAGTAACAGTACTTTTTGGTTTTAAATACTCGGTGATAATATAGTGTTACAGCCAGTGCCATCTCTCGGCACTGTGGAGAAGCGTCTGGCCTTCATACAATTTATTACAGCGCCATCTATTGACGTCTTACCGAACTACGTAGCTTGTCACGCAAAGAGTAGAGCGAGCGCTAGAACTTTCTCGTACTGTTATACGTTGGGAATGGCACTTCCAGAAAATTCCAGAAATGCTTCATCTCGTATAAAAGGCAAAGCAAGTGCACGCTAGGTCAGTTTACAATCGTAAGCGTCCAAGTTTATTCGAAGCGAACGGAAGCGAAAATACCACAGTATTTGAAACAGTTAGAGTAGAAAAGTCATTAAGTAGTGTTAGTTGTGTTTTAAATTTGACTAGAATAAAACGTGTTTTGGTCGGTAATATTGTTTAAATTCTTATTCCTCAAACCCAGCACGTAACAATAACTTTCTAATAGTGAAAGAATTATTTAAATCGTTTGACTAGTTTTTGAGTTAAATCCTTACAAACCAACATCAAAAATCAAATCTATCCTCCTAAAAATATTATTATTTTACATTATAAATGTGTATTTAATCGAAAACTTGAGTTTGGACGATATTCTAGGAAATCTGTTTCTGAGCCAGCCAGACTTCGTGGAAATAGAAAAACAAATTACCATACATAGCTGGCGAAAGGCCAGTGTAAGTGTAAAATGTTTTTCTATACACCCACATACACATACATAGTTTATCTTTAAACATCAAATAGCAAATCACAATCACATTCAAAGAACATTCAATCATAATTAAATTTTTCCTCGTCAAAGAACATAGAATTTTCAAGTAAGCCCAAGTGACGTATAATTCGTTTGATATATACCAATGAACGTAAAATACACGCATCGTTGACTTCTAGAATTACCAAACGTTCAAGAGTAATATAAAAAGTTGAAATAGGGCCTCTAATCAATGTTTTACGAGTGCGTAACAGAAAAATATGTCAACTATTTTCGGTAACAATAAAATAAATTTATTTTCTATTGTTAGAGGATTTTTATGTAAATGGGTGCTAATTTTGTTGGATATTTTATAAAGATACGGACTTCGCCTGAAACATAGGTTCGCCTAGTTCAAGCAAAAGTGATATAGTAGTATAAGAGTTGGGTAATGTTGTTCTATATTACCCGTAGCTATTTGATTTGAATAGTATTACGATTAATACCATTCAAATAAAATAGCTACGGCTAAATATATTTAGTAATCGACACCTACCGCTACATATTAATAAAAAATTAACGTTGCGGTTGCCATAGTCACATATATACGATATGCGACTATGGCAACCGCAATGTTAATTTTTGCTATATTGCATAAAATATCAAAGATGCTTATTCAAGACAAGATCTATATAGGTCCCAAGATGTATCCAAATCCATTCAACAGTGTACGAATGATTAATAAGAAACATCTAACTTCTAAAAATCTGCACATACCTACTTTAACATTTATAAGATTCAGATCCTTTCAAATATTCAATTTGGTGTATATTATAGCTTCTATATATTTATACTGCCTAAAACCAAAACTTGTCTTATTTTATACTTGTTCATCAACTTGTATCAACGTTCATAAGTAGGTACTATAAAATAGATACGCAGAGGTGTTAATTTACCAGTTAATTTTCTATTATTACGGTACTACCTGAATATTAAAGTTCAACAGTATGCGTTGCTCTCTTAAAAATATTTGAAAGAACAAAGGCAACCTGTTGAACATATGTATATCTCCACTTGGATGCCTTACTCTTGATGTTACATACATCAGGTACATTACAGGTGGTTCAAACAGCAAGACTAAGTATATCTCAATTTTCTTCAACGTCAAACAAATGGAAAACTTGAGTATAGGTACTTGGAGAAGACGTCAAAGAAACATTCGAGAAACTTGACTCAATAATATTGGACGTAAGTACCTACGTACAAAGTTACAATATTATTTATTAGAATCACATAATATGTGACTCATATTATGAATAAATATTGCAACTGTCAAACTTCCTGCTGAAATGCCTTTTGATGTTGCTATTCAAGGAGTTTTAGGAAAACGTGTGAAAAGCAATTGACTACAACTTTTGGTAACATCATTTATATTTGGCTAAATTAATAAAATGAATGTTCAGTACAAATGTTATTTGTCAGTATTATCAATCTTACAGGATGTACTCCTTTGTAGTTATGACATAGACACTTCATAATATCTCTTTCAGTAAAAATGGTTATCACCCATAATCTGTTCATAGTAGGTATTATATAAAATTTGTCCGTATATCGTTACTTAAGTCCTAACTTAGTATCTACAAGCGCATGAGAGCAAATTTGTCTTACAGGTAGCATTCAGCAAACTGTAGTCATGCCTTAAGATCTAATTCAGTTAAATATTACGATCAAGTTCCGAAGTTTAAGTGCCCAAAGTTCCAAACTATCTTAGCCGTTTATACTATAAGCTCAATATACACGACGCGTTCGTACACTTACGGCTTTATGAGTCGGTTTGGTAATATCGCCTTATATGTGAAAACTAAGGCGAAGAAGAAGCGAAGCACATGTTTCGTTTGTTTTTGTATTGTGCCTACGTATACAGTCTGTCATGTCTCCAACTATTTGTCAATTGTAGTCTACAGGGCACAACTTCGAACTCCAAGCTGCTACTAAAACTTTATTGATATAAAGCCTCAATAACACTTTGTCCGGCCAATTCGAACCCGAGATATCTTGAGTGCATACATGAAAATATACTAGCAAACCAATTTGTGGAACCATACGTGCGACTATTGTGACGTCACGATCCATGAATTCATTGAATCTAGGTAGTATTTATAGCCGTACGCCGTAGCCATATAACCATGAAATATACAGTAGCCATATTCGTAAAAATACGAATTATTATTTGTTTATTTATTCACAAGATCGAGATTTTAACTATTGTTAATATCTTTTTTACAAGAAGCAAGAGAATAAAAAATATATCGCCGTTAGCATTTTAAATTTTATAATTAACGTTTACCGTATTTTGTTCGCATTCATCAATATCACACATTCGTACATTTATTTCAAGTTGTCCAAAGATGTTATTATTAGTTCCTACATCTATCTATAAAATCAATGGATAGTTTGAAACAAACTTGAAAAGTGTTGAACGCAATGTTTTTTGTTTTCAAATTTCCCATAATGAGAATAATAAATAAAATCATGTTAATCAATGTTTGAATATTTCTTTGTGGATTTTATTTTACTTTAGTGTTTTGTTCAACGGTAAAAACTGACTCATTATTTAAGTTTATAAACAATGTAAACAAAAACAAAACGAAAAAGATAGTAATGATCTCAATAAATTTCAAACTGATATATTAAATATCTCTTTCTGAAGAATAAGCAATTCCTTTATATAAACGAACTGATCGGTGAGCTAAATAAAGTCAAAGTCGGATGTTATATTGACAATATATGTGTAAACAATATCAGTTACGCGGACGACATGGCGTTGCTGAGCGCATCGCCGTGTGGTCTGAGAAAATTAATTCATATATGCGAAAAGTACGCCGAAAGTCATGGCTTGGTGTATAATGCACATAAAAGCGTAGTCATGGTCTTTGAGACGGGGGGAAAAAGACCTAGAAGTATACCCGAAATACCTTTGAATGGGCAGCCATTAAAAAGGGTATACCAATTTAAATACTTAGGGCATATTTTGACTCCTAGTCTCAAGGACAATGAAGACGTGGAAAGGGAACGGAGGGCGTTGTCGGTGAGAGCAAACATGCTGGCACGCAGGTTTGCACATTGCTCTGAGAGTGTTAAAATTACCCTGTTTAGAGCATACTGCACATCTTTTTATACATGCAGCCTGTGGGCTACATACACTCGAAAAGCCTACAACACCCTCCGTATCCAATATAACAATGCGTTTAGAGTGCTGTTGGGGCTACCCCGCTTCTGTAGCGCATCTGGGATGTTCGCAGAAGCTAGTGTGGACTGTTTCCACACCACTATGCGGAAGCGTTGTGCAGCCTTGGTGCGCAGAGTGCGGGCTAGCTCTAACAGCATTCTAGACATGATCAGTGAGAGGCCAGATTGCAGGTACATTGGTCACTGCTGCGCCATCTCCCATGGGATGGCGAGGCAGTGATTAATGTGCCTTATTGTATAAGTATTTTAAATGTAAGATTTGTATTTACTAACATAGGATAAGTTTTATGTATTACTAACAATTATGAGTCTAAAGGTTACTCGAATAAATGAATATTATTATTATATATTATATATATATATATATAATTCAATGATACAATTTGCTACAGGCGTTGACCATAATATATAGCTTTCACAAAAAACAGCACTAAAAAGAGCATCTCATGTTGTGAACTATATGTCAAGTAGTTGCCAATAAAAATAGATTATTCGAAAATGTAATTAAAAATGTTTATGCTGAAGCAATATCTATATACATTGATTGTGTATTGTACAGTGAGCGAAATAAGTCAATAAATACAAGATTTTATAAAAAAGAATGGTACATTTTTATTTACAATTTACTGTAACAAATATGTTAAAATTTTGCTACTTCTTCTTTCCGCTAACTGTACTAAGTTGATATCATAACTAATAGAACTGTTAACTCAAAAATATTGGATTAACAATACTATTTTCAAGATTTTGCAACCAAACAACGCAACGTCGATATAGAAACACACAGACAAATTTTAATTCATAACGTATGATCATGAAAAGCTTGGTTGTCAAAGCGACAACATGATTTGTCCAAGTCGTAGTTTTAAGTCGTGCTTCACGGATTCGACATGGTCTGTCGAGGTCACTGGCTCAAGTCCTGTGACCTAAAGACGATAACATTCTACCTAAGCGTTTGAAATGTTTATTTATTTATTTAAGGCGCACCAACTATATATTTACAAACAATGTGTTACGTTTAATACCGTTAATCCTAAATACTGTGTAAATATGTCACTTAAAGGTGTACACATCACTCACATTTTCCAGATTTTACTAAAAAGCAATACATATTACATACATATCATCGTTGATGTTTAGTAGGTTTTAAATACAGTTTGATTCCAATACATTTAAGTAGTTGCATTTTATACATTTTCATTTGTACAAATATATTAAAGTTGATAGGTACACATTGAATGAAATTATATAAAAAAAAATATGAATTATAAAACGGATCTTGATATACTAGATACATTAATTATAGCTTAGGAAAAGGAAATGGGAAATTATAAAACAAATCTAAATATACTAGATACTTTACTTTAGTAGGTACGTTGTTTGCCAATGTTATTGTATGAAAAAAGAATTCTTGAACAAAAGGGTTAACTTGTCATGTCGTCTACAAAAAAATATATATCGGTAACTTCGATTTTTTGTAACATGTTCGGCTGTGTAAAAGTTTGGATTGCGACCCTAATTTTTAAAAATTATATTCCCTTTGTATTCAACTGTATGGTTTGATGATGTTTACAATCCTGCAAAAGCCTACATGCGTTAAATAAACTCTCCAAATAAAATAAAATATACTGGTATTGAACATATAAAACATGTATTCAAATTTATTATAGAATTGGTAAATTTCAACAGCTAAAATTAATTAAATACAAATGTTTAATTCATATATTATTATATTCGTAATTGATTCGAGTATGTATGTATAATATCTGATCATAATAATTATGTGTATAAATTTATACTGAAAATAGTCGTTAAAATAAATGTTTTTTTTATCTTTCTTTTTCTATTTCTGTCTCTCTTTTTAAGTGTTTAGCAACTAGCCTCTATGACGCTAGTAAAAGTTTTATTTCTAAAACACATAACTATTTACACTTTGCACTCGCAATCCCTATTTGAAACCTAAATCTTATAATGGGAAATGAACATAAACGCAAATTTATGCCGGAACCAACGAGGCAGTCCATATTTCCAGTCAAAATAATTAAATACAATACTTTAGAAAAGTTTGTGCCCATCAATTTTCAATGGTGAAAGTTCGAGTGTTGTGAATAGCCAACCTAATTGAGAACTGTTGCTTTGGGAGCCCAAGTTTATTAATTTACAAAAACAGTATCAATAGCTTTCTAAACGGCAACAAACAACTGAAACTTTTATTATTTTCTCGGAATATGTAGGTACATGTTTGTGTCATGCATTTGTATTCATTTTCATTAACTTCCATATTTCTATACAGTGTGTATAATAAACCCTATCCGAACCATTAAGGTCTTGTTTCCGTCTTAACGAACATGCTAAGTAAAACAAAAATCTCTATGTCATCGTAAAACGTCTTCATAATATTGTTATGTACGGTATTGATAAGCGTTTTTACCCTTAAATTACTAAAATTTCACACAGTCTAGCAACACTGCACTAAACTTGACAAGGACGCGGAGCGTGGCATACTTTTACCTGCATTTTTCTATGGCCTAGGTAGGTGGGCGCGGCGTAGCGCGGCACGGCATCGGTGAACCTTTATAAACTTTAGTGCTATCTAGGTATTATGATTAATAGGTTGTCGGTGTTGCCGTGGGTATCTACTAACATATTATTTTAAATAAATTAAATTTACTGGGGTAATCTTTTTGATCGATTTTCATAAAACGATGTCACTTAGGTACTCATAATAAGCTTAAAGATCGGACAGGGTTTTTATACACACTGTATATGTATTTTAAGACTAGTCCCGCGCTAGGATTAATTCCTGTGTCACGGGGAACTTTATTAATATACAAATAACAGACACAAAAAATACCCAGACATATAACAACTATTTGTGGACCACACAATCTATTGTCCTGTGTAAGCAACCCACGATACTCGGCGCAGACGCAGGCGAGGCAAACGCTTCAACCACTACGCGATCCATACTGTCAAATTCGTGCAGTTTTAATAGATAAATTAACTTCACAGAAAGATTATAAAAGACAACTCCCCATTTCTGATTCTGAAAACAAAGTACTACCGTAATAATTTATACTTTATTTTATTTCTACATGCCCTTAAATTGCGAATCAACTACTTTTTTCCATCCCTCAGCATTGAAATCTTACATACAAACTGTAAATAACGAAAATACTTCTGATGCCACAACTCAGTCAGCTAAACAAAAGACTGCGATGTAATACATTTTATCGTTGTTTCACAGCTGTGTTACTGTCGCAGATCAGTCTCATCGTCGTACTTTACGACAATTTAATCGGGGCACAATGAATGAGATTTAGAGATATATGTGTAATAAAGTAAAACAGGCATGTACGCGTCAATAACAGTTTGGAATTTTATAAAATATAAACATAAAAACATAAAATTGCTAAGTGATGAAGTAGTAGTACTAAGTGTTAAAGTACGCTGTTGATGGTAATGAGTCGTTTATATTTGGCTTACTTCTTGATTGCGTAGATGGTACCTTTACTGTGTCTGAAAATTTAACTGCACAGTTGTGGTGAGTGAAGTGGTGATCGTTACCAAAAATCAATCTTGGGTAGTTTTTCGAATTCACTAATAACTGAATGTTTCAAGTTGGATTGTTCTTTGTTTTGGTAACGAGATGCGGCATCTCAACAATAAAACAAAGAATATTCTGACTTAGAGCTTATCTAAGTTCTAAATATATTTATTTCAATTGTAATTTAAGAATAAAAAAGAACTTAAAATACCGCCTCACTGTTTGACTGACTCTCTAACTTAAATTTGTGAGCATCAGATTGTCGCTTCAAAGTTCCGGAGAAGTGTACTAACAATTCACTCGCTTCGGAACTTTGTATTATGAAATTCTCAGTAGCAGCACTGAGTCCGGAAATATGCCTAATAATAGGCTCGTCTCATACTAACAAAAATATAGTGCGCGCAATTATTGCAAAATATTACTCTTGGAAGTAATATGGATAAAATAATAATTATGTTTAATTTTTTCTTTTTTTTTCTACTAGCAATTTCGCCTGAACCACATGTCTAATAATAATAATAATAATAAGCTATAATAATTTAAAGATGTTAAATTATCCTTTTTTTTTTTTTTTTTTTTTTTTTTTTTTTTTTTTTTTTTACGTGGGGGAATGCAATGACGCATATCCCTCCGCGGGGGCGGGCGGAGGGATTATGTCGGACTCGCCGGGATAAAATAAAGATGTTGAAAAGATAATGTACCTCCCGGAATACCGACTAAACCTACCACGGTGTTCCTCGACAAAACCACTATCGACGGGGCCGCGCGAATCACTTTCGCATACGGTCGCGACCCCGCCGAGGTTTCGGCCCGCCGTATGAAACGGCAGGCCACTACACGAAAGACCTACCCAAAATAGGCACTACTTCACCTACTGTCTCCCCCCTAGAGGGGAGACGGACTCGAAACAGAGGCGCGCGTGGAAACACGCACGCCGCCTCTCGGACCTGGTGCTGAATGGATGGCAGGCAGGCCCACAAAGCCCGCCACCCCCAGGTCAAACCTCAGGGTGGCTGGAGGTCGTCTCGCGCCCTCCGGCGCCCGGCTCTGCGGTTGGGGAGAGGGTTTAAACGCTCCCTCTCCCGCTCCGCCGCCTCCTTGATGGAAATTACTTCCTCACAAAAGGAGGCGACGGCGTTCCACGACCTCTCACTCCGGACCATAGACTGAACTACGGCCGGGAGCGAGAGGGCAACCGATCCGACTGCCGCGATCAATTCACGGCGCTGCGATGCCCAGGCGGGGCAAACCGCCAAAGTGTGCAGCGCCGTGTCCTCTACAACGTCGCGGCAGTCGCCGCAGTGGTGACAACCGGGCGTCTCTTGCCGGCGTATACGACACAGGAACCGGCCAAAACAACCGTGGCCAGTTAGAACCTGTGTCAGCCGGAAGGTGAGGGCGCCATGCCGCCTCTCCAGCCACTCCTCAAAAACGGGACTTACCGCCACGATCGTGGCGTGCGCGGCACTAGGGTGCACAAGTCGCTCCTTCCAATTAGCCACTAGGACCTGGCGGAGCTCGGACCTTGCCGCCTTGATTGCGGCAAAACCCGGTCCCTCGCCCCGAGCTAGCGCCTCCTGGCGCCAACGATAGAGCGACGCCAGGAGCGCCGCTTCCAGGTCCCATGGCATCGATCCGGCGAGGAAATTATCCTTTCTTGCCATAACTATAATTATTATTTTGGTTATAAACTAATTTATTAAGACATTGAGTTATTGTTAGATATTAAGATTTAATTTAAATTTGATTTAAGTCCACTATTGTACTCCTTTTTTTAGCCGAATAAATTTTATTATTTATTTATTTATTATAATTTGGGTTTCAAATTATTAGTATTCTTGTAAACCCCTCCAGCTAAGCTAAAATGCTTGTATTAGGAGTTAGTTCACGTCAGTAGTGCAATGAATAGGATTCGAACCCGCGACCTCTCGATCGCAAGTCCAATACCTTATCCATATCATTATCGTTGTCTTGGCTACTATGGCTGCCCATTGTTAAATTTTAAACGAACAATGTGTTATTCCACTCCTTTCTAGTAAGAAACTCCTACTAAAAAGTTTGACTGTAAAGAAACCATTGCTCTTTGATACTAGTCATGTGCTCCGAAGAAAATATGAAGCCATCACTATTGTGTCATCGCTCTGCCAATTTATCTATTTATGGTCCTACGCCAGGGCTTGTTTACTTATATTTTGCAGCTAAGGCGATGCTATGTACACGTAATAAGTACATACGTATTAATAATGTATAAATAGCTGTTAAAGATGAATTTTAGGCAGAAGGTAAATTATAAATGAAAACACAATCCATGAAGCAGCAGGCAGCTTGAACCTGCGACCTCGACAAACCGTATCATCGCTCAGCCGACTGACAATTAATTTTCCTTTGTTATAGTTTACATTCTATCTTAGCATGGAAAATATTTATAAAATAAATCTTAACATCACCATCGGATATCATATATACCTGTTTTAGTAAATTCATAAGCATAAATGCATAAGCACCTTTGATATTCATAAGTTTTATATTGCAAATTTTAAGGGATAAAGATAATCCCATGTGAAAATCCGTGGTCTCTGACATCCCTGCCAGATAACAGGCATAAGTCCACCTTAAGAAAAATATTTCTCGCATTCAATCATGTCCGACCAAAGGATAAAGACTCATAATATTTTCCAGAAAGCCATACTGTATGATTGGGTGAAGAAATTAGAACGATATCATTTTAACTATCTACTGAAACCGTACCTTACTTTGATGGTTATCTTTAGATTTGAAATCGAGGACAAATTATCGCGTTGGCAAAAGGCGCTTTGTTTCACTAGATTTATGGCACAAAATACAAGTGAAATTGTAACGAAGAAACCAAGAATTTCCCTGTGCGAAATGAGTAACCTAGAGAAGCGTAATTTTAGACTTAATTATCTTAGATTGGTTTTCGATATAATATCTGACTATTATTATATTGAGGCTAACTGAGGTTTCAAAGTACATATGTGAAGCAATTTCATATTAATTAAAATAGGAATCAGAACTTACGTACATATATTTATACGAACAGACCTCGGTTTCTAGATGGTACATAGATGAATTTCAGAGGGAGGTTTACAGCTGCGAGTTCGTAACATTGAGTCAAAAAATGCACATAATATTCTCCAGCTTAATTCACCTAAATAGAAATTAAACACATTTATACGGACTTTATCGCGTTGTTTTGTTTTTTATAAAACACTATTATTACATAATTTTGAAACTATAAACTACTATTGCTAAACACTTTTACTAGTTATATTGTCTTATGTTTACGCGAATGTTATACATTGAAATTAAACACTTTATACGGATTTTATCGCGTTGTTTATTTTACTTTAAACACTGGTATTACATAATTTTGAAAACTCTAACACTACTATTATTGAAATTTTACTACTATTTAAGCTATATATTTTCTAATTAAAACAATTTATTTTTGAGTTTACACTTTGCCCCGACGTTTCGGTTGCTTTTCCATGATTTAAAAATATTTGATTAATCCATTTTGCATTGAAATCCAAGAGATTTTGATTCTGCCTTCTTATGTTCACTCTACCAATTATGTGTATTCTGAGAAATGGTTTGTAATTATGGCTACAGGTACTTCTTACCTTGGTATTCTATGTCACCGGATAACCCTCACATCTTGGACCCAACAGCCGCATATTAAGCGGTTTCATAGAAAATTCTTCCTAGGGACGTATTTATGTACGCTTAGGTTGTTTAATATGGGGTGTGTGGCCAGAGAACCTCCTAGTGTGCCTGACGGCTGCTGGTCCTTTCTACATTTCTCGTGGATTGGAACGGCAGTCGTTGGGCCGGTACACCCCGGGCAACACGGGTAATAATGTCCTTTCGGGGGCATTATTACTCGTGGCTAATACTCTGGCACACGCGTAGGGAACCCGAGGCAGTCTGTCTCGGGGTTATCGGCCCGCAAGGGCCGCGTTTGGGGGTCTCTCCACGTGTTCCTCTGATTAGCAGAGGAAACGTGGATTTGAGACAGGGAGGGTAGAGGAAGAAAACCTCGGTAAAAAATAACAAGTAGGGGCCCGTAAGGCCAGGGCAGGCCTAGGTAGGTAGGGTAGTAGGGTTAGGTATATATGTATATATATACATATATGTGTGTATATGTATATATATATATATATATTTAGGGTTGTTAGGTTGTTAGGGCTTTAGGTTAGGTTTGCTAGGTTAGGTTAAGTTTAGGTTTAGGAGTCCTGCCCAGGTAGGCGATTTTGGGGTGTTGGGGCGGGTGGATTGGTCCAACATGGACTCCCATCCGGCCCAACACGGGGGGATAGAGGAAGACAACCTCTCTAAAAAAATCACTAGTGGTGGCCGTTAGGCCAGTTTGGGAAGCTTAGGCTTCCTGCCCAGTCGGGCGGTTTTGGGGCGGGTGGATCGGTCCAGCATGGACCCCCATCCGGCCCAACCCGTAATCCTGAACTGACAGGACCGGGGGCCTTCGGGCTGCGAGGAAGAAAACCTCTATAAAAAATAACCCAAAGCCTAAGTTTTTGGTGGCCCGGCGAGGGGTTGTATGGCTGGGGGGAACCCAGTCATTAGGGCCACCCAAAAACCAAAAACTATGATGTCGGCCAAAGGTAATATTAACCTACCCCAGGAGGGTACCGGGTGCGCCGCGCCCGGAGAATCCCTCACGGAGCCTTCTGGCTCCGTCTGCCCCTCGTATTCTGGGGGGGGCAACCGCCATCACAGCGCAGTGCCGCGCGAAACTTTCGGCACCGAAGTTTCCGCAGAGTCAGGTCCTGACTCTGCGTTGAGGAAGAGAGATCCCAAAAAGGGGAAGGGAGATATTGACGGAGGGCCGCTTGAACCGTCTTCCGTTAGGAAACGTGTACACGACCCTGCTCTGGTGGGAGGTGGGTCGGTGGATCTGTCCTCAGATGAGGAAGGCCCGCTGGCCCCGAAGTTGGCGACCGCGAGGAGAGGTCGGCAGGCTTCGAGAGGAGTGAGTGCTTCGCGGCCGCGAAGGGGCGCACAAGGTAGATTCGTGCGCCCCAATACTCCGGCGGCCAGCGAAGCAGATAGTGACATGGGGGTCACTACCGAGGATCCTGGTGGCGAGAGTTGTGCCTCGCTAGGGAGCTCAAAGGCGGAGCTCAACGCCACCAGAAGAGAGCAGCGCAAAGCCGTCGCGGCCGACGAAGTGTCGGAAATGGCCCGACGCGCACGCGAGCGACGCGCTGCTCTAGCGGCGGAGGGAGGGGAACCATCTGCGGTGGCCCTAACACAGCTTGCCTTGGACGGGGTGGACCTAGTCCTGAAGGTTGCCACCAAATCCGGCAGCTTGAAGGGCACGTTCACCCGCGGTCTGAAGGAGGCTGCCGCAGACATTAAGGAGGCGGTTGGCATCCTCCTCAACAGGACAGCGTCAGACGAGGTCGCGCAGTTGCAGGAGGAAAACGGCCGTCTCCGCAATGATTTGGAAGACCTCCGGCGACAAGTCGCTGCGCTGAGCGAGCAGCAGCAGCGACGCACGTCAACTGATGCCGCATCGGTAGTGGCCCCGGCTCCCGCACTGGGACCGGCAGGCGCTCGTACCGACGACGAGGTCGAGCGCATCGTTCGGCTCTGCATGCTCCAGTGCGGGAGCATGGTCAATGCCCGCATGGAGGCGATTTCTCGGCGCCTCCCTGCGGAAATCCTCCGTCCGCCCCTAGCGGCCGATACACGACGGAAGGCTCAGGAGCCGCCGAGACCTGCGCCTCGGAAGGAGAAGCCCGCGGATGGTGCTCAAAAGCCCGTGGAGAGAGTCCCATCGAAGGATCAGCCCACGACTGCCGGGTCTAAGGGTGAGACCTGGGCGACAGTCGTGGGCCGCAAGAAGGCCCGCAAAGCCGCCAAGGCGGCCTCAGCAGTGACGCGCGCCCCAGGGCAAACCGCAAAGGCGGTTGCACAGCCTGCGCGACGGACTGCCAAAGGCGGTCGCAAAGGACCGGCAGTACGTGCTCCGCGTTCCGAGGCTGTGACGCTTACGCTGCAGCCCGGAGCTGCGGAGCGCGGGGTAACGTACCAGTCGGTCATTGCCGAGGCCAAGGCCAAGATCAAACTATCAGATCTTGGTCTTCAGTCCGTCACCCTCAGGCAGGCTGCCACGGGTGCGCGGCTGTTCGAGGTGGCTGGTGCTGCGAGCGGCAGTGCCGAAAAGGCGGACGCTCTGGCCGCCAAGATGAGGGAGGTCCTCAACACTGAGGACGTACGGGTCTCCAGGCCAATGAAAACCGCAGAGGTTCGTATTGCTGGCCTGGACGACTCCGTAACCTCCGAGGAGGTGATGGCGGCCGTTGCCCGAAGCGGAGAGTGTCCGCCGGACAAGGTGCGGGCCGGCGATGTACGCGCCGACGCTACCGGACTCGGCGTGGTCTGGGTTCGGTGCCCTGTAGCGTCGGCGAAGAAGATCGCCTCAAGCGGCAGATTGCTGGTCGGCTGGGTTGCAGCGAGGGTGAAACTCCTGCAGCCCCGGGCTTTGCGGTGCTTCCGGTGCCTGGAGAAGGGGCACGTCCGGGCAAAGTGCACCGCTGAGGTTGACCGTAGCGACCTTTGCTATCGCTGCGGTCAGCCCGGCCACAAGGCGGCCCAGTGTTCCGCGGCGCTCAACTGCAGCTTATGTTCGGCTGCAGGGAAGCCAGCGGGACACAAAGTGGGCGGAGGGGCCTGTGGCGCGCCTGCCAGCAAGGCCAAGAAGCAGAAGAAGAGGAGCTCTAAGCCTGCCGGGGAAACCTCGCCGCCCCCGCAGGCTAGTAGCTCCGCGGCCGACTCCCGGCCCAGGACCGTTGCCGAGGGAATGGAGTGTCAATAATGGCACAGATCCATTTCCTCCAGGGCAACATCAATCACTCTGCCAGAGCTCAGGATCTTTTACTCCAGAGCATGGCAGAGTGGTCGATCCACGTGGCTGTGGTCGCCGAGCCGTACTTTATCCCCGCCCGTGACAACTGGCTGGGGTGCGCTGACGGTTTGGTGGCCATTATTGGCGAGACTCTGATCGACCCGTCTCGGGGCCGCGGCTGGGTCGCTGCGGTCTCGGGCGGCATCGTCATTGTGGGGGCGTATTTCTCCCCCAACAAGAGTCTCGCCGACTTTGAGGGTTTCCTTGTCGAGTTGGGCGCCGTCGTAGGCCGCTATCACCCTCGTCCCGCTCTGGTGCTCGGGGATCTCAACGCCAAGTCATCGGCGTGGGGATCTCCGGTCACTGACTCTCGGGGCGAGGTGCTGGAAGAGTGGGCGGTGACGACCGGTCTGGTCGTCCTGAATCGGGGTTCGGCATTCACGTGCGTGCGGCAGCGGGGCGGGTCGATAGTGGACGTCTCGTTCGCCAGCCCCTCTGTCGCCATCCGAGTCCGCGACTGGCGTGTCGCCGTGGGGGTGGAGACGCTGTCGGACCACCGGTATATCCGGTTCGACGTCTCCGCCCAGACCGCGAGCGGCCGCCATCCAACAACCCCGATCAACGACGGCCCGCGTTGGGCGCTTAAGCGCATCGACAGGGAACTACTCAAAGAAGCTGCCTTAGTCCAGTCCTGGATTTGGGAGTCGACGACGGACGGCCCCGTCGACGTCGAAGCGGTGGCGCTGCGGTTTCGCGGGGCGATGACGCAGATCTGCGACGCGTCCATGCCCCGTGTCCGCCAACAGTCCGCAAGGCGCCAAGTGTACTGGTGGACCGCTGAGATCGCGCGGCTGCGCGTCGAGTGTGTTGCGGCTCGCCGCCAGTACACGCGATACCGGAGACGACGTCGACGGGATTCCGTCGAGGAGGACGCGCTGTTTGAGGTGTACCGCGCGTCCAAGGAGACTCTGTGGCTGGCCATCGGCGACTCTAAGTCGCGTGCCAGGGAGGAGCTGCTGGGGTCCCTAGACCGGGATCCGTGGGGGCGCCCCTACCGTTGGGTACGGGGCAAGTTGCGTCCCTGGGCGCCTCCACTGGCGCAGAGCATGCAACCCCAGCTGCTAGAGGCGGTGGTGTCGGCCCTCTTCCCTGAGCGAGCGGGACACGTTCCCCCGGCGATGGCTTCGCCCTCAGCCACAGACTCTCCAGAAGAGGAGAGCACCGATGTCCCCGAGGTGACGCAAGCAGAGACGAGAGCGGCCGTGTCGCGACTCCGGGCTAACAAAGCGCCCGGACCCGACGGAGTTCCTGGTCGAGCTCTCGTCCTGGCTCTGAAGGAGCTAGAGCCCCAGCTGAGGGGGCTCTTCACGGCATGTCTCGAGCAGGGTCAGTTTCCCAGTGTGTGGAAGGAGGGGAGGCTGGTCCTGCTCAGGAAGGAGGGGCGCCCCGCGGACTCGCCGTCCGCGTATCGGCCCATAGTGCTGCTTGACGAGGCGGGCAAACTTTTTGAGCGCATTGTCGCGGATCGCCTCGTCAGCCACTTGTGCAGAGAGGGGCCGGACCTGGACGACAGCCAATTTGGTTTTCGTCGAGGGCGCTCCACCATAGACGCCATCATGCGCGTGAGGGCCCTGGCGGAGGAGACGGTGTCCCGGGGTGGGGTGGTGCTGGCGGTGTCTTTAGACATCTCCAACGCCTTCAACACCCTACCCTGGAGTTGTATTCGGGAGGCCCTGAAATATCATCGCGTGCCTCCCTACCTCCGCCGTACGGTAGGGGCTTATCTGGAGGATAGATGCGTCACCTATCGGGGACGTGACGGTGCCGGTCGGCACCTCATGTCGTGCGGTGTTCCACAGGGATCGGTTCTGGGTCCGCTCCTGTGGAACATCGGCTACGACTGGGTGCTGAGAGGCGAGCTCCCGTCGGGCGCCGACCTGACGTGTTATGCGGACGACACGCTCGTCACTGCCCGGGGGAGCTCGCACAGGGAAGCGACGTTGATAGCCACGGCTGCGGTGTCACAGGTGGTGAACCGCATCCGGCGCCTGGGCCTGGAGGTGGCCCTCAACAAGTCGGAGGCCATGGTGTTTCATGGCCCCCGACGTGCGCCGGCGCCGGGATCACACATCGTGGTCAGCGGGGTCCGGATAGCTGTCGAGTCCACCATGAAGTATCTGGGATTGGTGCTCGACAGCCGATGGGAATTCGGGCCCCACATCCGGCGGCTGGCGCCCAAGCTGATGGGTGCAGCGGGCGCGCTTTCAACGTTGCTTCCCAACTTGGGGGGCCCGAGCGTCGCCTGTAGGCGGTTATACGTGGGAATCGTGCGGTCCATGGCCCTGTACGGGGCCCCTGTGTGGGCTTTGGACATGACGGCCAGCACTCTCGCCATTATGCGTAAACCGCAGAGGGCGATGGCCGTCAGAGTCGTCCGCGGGTACCGCACGATTTCCTACGAGGCGGCTTGCGTCCTGGCCGGATCCCCGCCCTGGGACCTAGAGGCGAAAGTACTCGCGTCATTGTATCGATGGCGCGAGGAAGAGCGGGCACGGGGCTCGAGGCCGGTGCAGCGGCAGATCGCGCTGCGCCGAGAGGAGCTCCGTCAGGTCTTGGTGGCGGAATGGCGGCAAAGGCTTCTGCGCCCTGCCGCCGGCCTCGCTACCGTCGAGGCGATCCGGCCAGTACTCGACGACTGGCTCGGGAGAAGGCACGGCTCCTTGTCGTTTAGGGTGACGCAGGTGCTGTCGGGGCACGGCTGCTTCGGCAAGTACCTGTGCCGCATAGACAGGGAGCCGGACGCTCGGTGCCACCACTGCGTCCATTGCGGGGAGGACACGGCGCAACACACGCTCGCCGAGTGTGTAGCTTGGGAGGAGCAGCGCCGTGTCCTCACAAATGAAGTGGGAGGCGATCTGTCGCTGCCGGCCGTAGTGCAGAGTATGGTCGGTAGCGCAGAGTCGTGGGACGCAGTGGTGTCCTTCTGCGAGGACGTGATGTCGCAGAAGGAAACTGCGGAACGGGAGAGGGAGATCTCGACTCCCTTCCCGGGCCGCAGAAGGCGCACCGGGCGCAGGGGAAGGGCGGACAACGCCCTTTTCCAGCCCCCATGAATGGGTCCAGGGGCGAGGGACTTGGGGACGTCCCCGCCCCCTATTGAATGGACCCGAGGCGGAGGCGCGCGCGGGTGTCGGCACGCGCCTCTGAGGCGATGCACGGGGTAGTTCAACACCTCACTACCCCGTGCAGGAGACGGGGCCCGGACAGACCGGGCCAGCACTAGTGCGGGGCTGCGGAAGAATCTGGACTCCCGCGGCCCCGCGCGTACGTGCGAGGAGACACCGGGGTGGTTTTAGCCGGTACGAGTCCGGCATGCCCCTCCGCCTTTCCCCAGGCGGAGGAAGTCCATGAGGATTTCCCCCCGTAAAAAAAAAAAAAAAAAAAAAAAAGGTTGTTTAATATACTCCCTAGCATATTTACCATTCAACTAGACCAGAAGTTTCCTTTACAATTAAGAGATAACATAACGTTGTGTATTTTAATCATGGTTTGCACATGATCTACCAATGCTTTCTTTTTTCGTATCTGGAAAGCCTTTTGTTGATACTTCCAGTCTGCATCAAAGAAATAAATGTTCAAAAGTAAATCAGTATTTTTTTTATTGTTTCCTCGTTCTCATCTTTTTTTTTCGAACATTATAGGTCTATTCTAAACTCTTGACATCACTCAAGAGAAATAATAATTTTTCGTTACAGCCGACGCGACGTCCATATTCCATTACTTTATACAATAATAATTGCTGTTAACTGCCCTATAAACGTCTTGTCATCTGATTGTCAAAAGGAAGTACAAACACAAAAGCTTTAACTTTAACCACATGTTTCTAAGATCAATTAAAACTGTTCAAGTGTAAGATGAAATGAGAAACTACGTTTCACATAAACTTGATAAATATATTATACAAATTGGATCTTAGAAATTTCAGGTAGATTGCGTGTCGCCGTAGGCTAGAGTTTCTCAAAGTGAGTTACATGTTCACTTTGCGAACATTAATAAAGCGAAAGTGGTACACAACAAGGTTTTCAGGATTACGGTTGAAATGTTGCATTGCTTGTTATGGCTAAAATTAAGATACGAAAATACTGCCAAAATAAATATTTTTGGGAAAAATAAAGATTAGATACATAGGTACCATCATCATTTATCATTGAATTATCATGTGAAAATATTTCAAACTATATGCAGTGTGTTAACCTGTCAAAGATTGGAATGGCAAACATGATTAATAACCTATAATCTCTGGTTGCTGGTTTGCCGCTGCGGCTTAATAGGTTAATAACTACAATTTTGACTAGGCCCTGCCGACATATGTATATATAATATTGTCAATCAATTATCCAGGCGCGCCTTCGTTCGAGTAGTAAGCGATTAACATATACCTATGTTACTTTGGGTCATAGCATATATAGTATAACTTTCGTTTGGAATCTTTTAGATTAATTTAATAATTTATTATACATTTATAATATTGGTATAGATAAATGAAAAATCAATGCTGCTGGTTATTCAATATTAATCAAAAAGAGAGCTAAAACTTCTGTCAGCGATAATTTAAAATTTGTTTATAATAAATTAGCTCAGTGGGGAGACCAACAGACTGCAATGCAGAGGGTCTCGGGTTCGAACCCACGTTGCGCACCTCTGACTTTCGGAAGTTATATGACTTTTTGAAATTATGTGCGTATTGATTGACAATTATCGCCTGCTCCGTGCCTCGGAGAGCACGTTAAGCCGTCGGTCCCGGCTGCCATGAACATATATGGCAGTCGTTATTAGGAAGTTAGTGCCCTATAATATCCTGACACTGGTCTAGCCTTAGGGTATCGTTAGCCTTCGGGTTGCGGGGGTCAGGTGGCAGCCGCTCCGTGTAAAAACTGATATCCAGTCAAATCCGGTTAGACCAGAAAAGCCGACCCCAAGTGACTTGGGAATAATAAAGGCTAGGGAGAAGAGTTTATAATAATATATAGACAAATTTAACGCTAAAATATTTTCTGAGACCTGAATTATAATTTCTCAGTCATTGCACGGTAACTACATTGTCAATGATGTAGTTTCGATTTTCATTTGCGTTGAATGAATGGCGTTTCTTAACGAATATTATGATGCGAATGTGAGTTTGTTTATTTGTTTGTTACGCTTTTATGCCTTAACTACTCGACCAATCTTCTGAAAATTCTCATACACGTTGTCAGGAAAACAGAAAAGGACATAGGATATCTTACATCCACAAAACGTGATTTTCTAATCTAACCTAACCTATATTTATGCAAGCGAAGCCGTGGATAAATTAAATGACACACAGGTAAAAGTGACCGTCTCGATACAACGTATGGAAGCAGACACTTTACCATATAAACACGTGCATAAAGCTATTTTAAATCCAATCACGAAGTGCTAATAACCGGCGTCGGTCGACTTTTCACGTGTCTCGATGTACTAGCAATTTGTTTATGTAACTGGCAGTAATGTTGTCAGCTTTACCGATTACTGTAATATTATAGTTTTTATTGTATTTAAAGCTATGTTATAATGCTTAGTGTTGTTGTTTTTCATATCACCTCGGAAATGTTAATCTCAAATGAATATTTGATGTAATTTGTTCATCTTGGCATTAAATTACCTTAGGGGAGGATGGCAAAAATTATTTTAATCTGGCCTAGTTCAATCATTAACGTACGACATACTAATTATATATGAAAACCACCTTAAAGCTCGTTATTTAAATAAATTTGATGTGAAAGAGCCATAGATTTGACTTTATTAAAGTTGGTTATAAAAGTAAAAATAAGCTAAGGATGGTTAGGTAAAATAATGTTTATTTTGTGTCTTGTATACCCTGCGGCTTTAGGATTATCTGCTTAACTTTGATTTTTCTTCGATCGCCGTGTCTACCTATAGTACGCTGATAAATTTAATATATATAAATATTATTTTCGATATAAAAAGACTAAAAAGCCCCGCCTTGGGCTAGTCTCCTAGTCGAGACAAGAGCCCTCAAATATAACCATCTTATCTTACCTTATATAATTCGGGGGCCAGTCAGTGTAGACCGGCGACACTTCGACCCAGTGGGATCTTTTGTGTCGGCCCCGAGGTCTATCCCTGAGCTATCTCCCTATGAATGTACTGCATTAGTCGCAGCGTACATTTCAGAAGGAGTAGCCTGAAGTCTTCAGGGTTCGGATATGCCAATCCCATCAGACCCATCCTTAGTCCAGCCAACGCGTCACATTCCCACAGTAGGTGCGATATGGACTCGTCATGTTCACCACAGGCTCTGCAGATCGAATTGTTTGACAATCTCAATCTGCACAGGAAGTCGTTGATGCCAAAATGACCAGTAAACGGGAGCGTTTACTGGTCATTTTGGCACCAACGACCACTCACAGGAGTGTGAGCAGATTACGTATTTAGCCCTTGTTGTAACCGCAGAACTTCCGGGTGAAGCCCGTGGCTCTGTTTGCAATGATTTTTTTAAAGCGTTCCATATCCCAAAGGGCCATCCACACTAGCCTGTGTTTATCATTGCCATGTGCATTCAAAGCTGCCTTGACGGTACTCACAGAGAGACCTACAAATGGCTCTGGGCCCACAAATAGTTACTCCGAGCCCTTCTTGGCTAATACATCAGCCTCCTCATTACCCTGCACCCCTGCATGCCCCAGAACCCACACCAGCCTGACTGTGTTTTTCCTGCCAAGTTTGTTAAGGGTTTTAACACAGTTCAGGACCAGTGCTGAGTCCACCCTACAGGAGTTCAGAGCCTTAAATGCAGCTTGACTGACACTGAGAATATGAACAATCTTGTCAGTAACATTATTGTTAATATTCTCATGCGCACAGGCAATTATAGCATAGGTTTCCGCCTGGAAGACCGTTGCATATTTGCCCATGCTTTGGTTCACCCTGCAGTCGTTGGCATAAATACCAGCGCCTGATTCTGTTTCCATTTTGGGACCATCAGTGTACCAGATGAGACAACCCTTGTCAGAAGATTGTAGACCTCGTCTCCAATCGTCCCTTGTGCAGACCTTTATTTTAAAATTATTTTAGAATATGTGCATTGGTTGCATTTTGTCGCATATGGGATGCGACAAAATGCTCATAATCTCTTTGAGATCCTTCGAGATCTCCAGTTTTATGTGTCGAGTTTCTGGCATTGTACGGTTAACGTACAGACTATTTAGCTGACGCGCCGTTACCTACTTTCGGCACTTAATATATTTTATTATTTATAAAGTCAGTTGACTCATAACGTTTGAGCAATAGCCACGGATTAGCATCCAAACTATCGTATTGTAATCAGTCGAACAATAAACATCGTATATAATTGATATCTGTGGTTTACGTCAACTCAACCTTTAACAACATAACTTAACAAATACATTCTGGGCCATACATCAAGTTTGGTCCTTCGAGCAGTAAAAGTGTATGCGCGTGTGTCTAGTGTCTTTTGTCGATAGCGAATCGGTTCATCTGGTCTCCCACAAGAGGGTCGCCCCAGGTGAATTGAGACGAGGTCGCACATATCGAAGTTGGAGCACAAACAAATGACATTCGTGTTTACATCTGACGTTTCGCGAAAAACTTCGTGAAAAGTGAACTTAGTACCCGGGGCAAAGGTTACAGTACATTGCCTACAGTGAACTTTATCGATCTAACATCAACAAAATGGCTCAGAACGTAGCAGATTTGATCAACAGTCAAGAAGCAATTTTCGACAACTTGAAGAGAATTTGCATCAATTACAAGAAAGACAGTTCTACTAGGAAAACTGCTCAATATTTAGAGGAACGTCTTTCTCGCCTTAACAAGAGCTGGGAGCAGTTCATACACAATCATCAGGTATTGGAAGAGTGCGGAACAACGGACATCCAGTATTTTACTGATGATATCTATAACAAAACAAAGCAACTGTATGAAGAAGTCTTACAAGACATTTTGAAACGCCAGGCGGAGTTACCATCCGTGAGTACAAAAAACATTGGACCACCCTCAGGAACTACGGGTATGGTAGAGCTGTCTCCGTCGGTGGTTCCCGCAAAAGGTGAATTATCCTCGAAGTTTAGTTTTGATGACATAGCTTTTTACACACCCTCTCGTGAAACTCGTGAACTAACTGAAAAGCAGCAAGATCTACTGCGACGGCAATACTGCAACTTCAAGGCCTTTCAACGAGCAGTAGAAAAGATAGACTTAAACAAATCTATGGAAAAGTGGGAGTTAGAAGATGGGCTGAACATCTTAAGAAGTAAGTGGGAACACATTGAGAAAGCAAATTGGGAACTTGACTATATTTTACAAGAAGAAGATTTGTCATACCAGAAAAAATATAGCGCTGCTGAAAACATATATGACGACTTGCGAAAGAAAATTCAAAATAAAATATGGAATAACACATACTATGAGAAATCAACGCCAAAAATAGTAATACCCGATTTTTATGGTAACTATAACCAATGGTTAACCTTACGTGACCTCTACATCGAAAGTGTACACAACAACCCTATACTTTCAAAAGCGCAGAAAATGCAAAATTTAAAGACAAAACTTAAGGGTGAAGCTGAAAAGTTGGTGCATCACTTGGACATCAGCGCCGAAAATTATACATCATGCTGGGAGATAATCACGCATAGATATGATAACAAGCGTCTCCTATTCACTTCATACATGAATACGCTAGTGAATCAACCTAACATCCAACAAGCGACTGCTACAAGCGTGAGGAGGCTACATGACGTCATACTGGAATGTCTGAATGGTCTGAAGAACATTGGGTTGGATATTTCGAAGTCTCATCCAATCATTGTCCATCTTATGGTTCAGAAATTAGACAGTGCCACGTACAATGAATACATCAAAGATCTCAAACAACCGAGAGAGTTTCCCGATTTAGATGAATTAATGAAGTTCTTAGAGTCCAAATTTATGGCGTTGGAAGCTTTATCAGGATGTAATCAAAAGTCATATACGTCGACAAAACATCTCACTGCAGATAAACAGCCGAAAAAAATATATGAAGCCCGCAACAATTATAATAAATATAACATACAGAGGTCATCGCACTTTAACAAGTCTTATAAGTCGCCACAAACCTTATTCACGACAGCTAAAAACTGCCCGATTTGCAAAACGGACCATGTTTTAATGAATTGCGAAAAATTCTTGGCTATGAATATAATGGCGCGTAAAGACGTAATTCGTGACCTGAATATTTGTAATAATTGTTTATTTAGCCATGGAGGCCAACTATGCTTATCGAAAAAAACGTGTAAGCTATGTCGCAAGCCACACCATACACTTATGCATGATGCTCAGAATGAGCGTGTTGACAACTCACAAACAACAAACTCTGTCACGTCGTCCCGGGTCGTGAACAATGTCATAAACGAAGAGAAAGAAGTCTTGCTTACAACGATGCTTCTACAGGTCAAAACAGCTGACGGCAACTACATAAATCTAAGAGGCTTGCTTGATCAAGGTTCGCAAGTGAGTCTGATTACTGAAAACGCCGCACAGCGACTCAGGTTACCCCGACGAAAAATGAGCGCCGTCGTGTCTGGTGTCGGGTCGCTAAGCGGCAATTGTAAAGGGTCAATGCACTTAGAATGCAAGTCAATACATTCGAACTATGTTTTTAATTTAGAACCTCTTATAATGAAAAAACTGATGAATAACTTGCCAACAGCATCGTTCTCTATTGAAAATTGGCATTATATTGAAAATTTGAAGCTTGCTGACCCACACTTCAATGTCTCGGGTCCGATCGACCTACTCTTGGGGGCTGATATTTATTCTGAGCTTATTTTAAATGGCGTCATAAGGAGTGATAGCAGCTTTCCTATAGCACAACAAACTAAAGTGGGTTGGATCTTATGTGGCAACGTGAAAACGTTTAACTGTTTTGTGACGCTCAATGACTTAGAAAATATGTCACGTTTCTGGGAAACAGAGGACGTCGTTGACACTGTTTCATCTTCTAATGAAGAGCAATTTTGTGAAAAGTTTTACGCCTCCACTACGGAGAGAGCGTCCGACGGAAGATACGTGGTACAAATGCCCATGAAACCTAACTACGAGGCTAACTTAAAAGATACGAGGCGTCAGGCGATTGCTCAGTTTTTACAACTCGAAAGAAAGCTGCAAAACAACAAAGAACTTGGTCACGAGTACAATAACTTCATTAACGAATACATCTCAATGGGTCACATGAAACCTGTAACTCAAGAAAATGGAATCCGCATCTACTTACCCCATCACGGCGTGTTGAAATCTGAGTCCACAACAACTAAACTTAGAGTGGTTTTCAACGCGTCATACAAAACAAATAATAACTGCAGTCTCAACGATTTTATGTATGCGGGGCCTAATTTGCAAAAAGATATGCTCACGCTTTTAATCAACTGGAGGAGTTACAGATATGTTTTCATAGCTGACATTGAGAAAATGTATCGTCATATCTGGTTAAATAATAAACAACATCATCTTCAGACAATAGTATGGAGAATGTCGCCTTCAGAACCGCTTCAAGATTGGCAATTATGCACCGTCACCTACGGGATGAAAAGCGCACCTTATCTTGCGATGCGCACTCTGGTTCAACTCGCACAAGATGAGAAAAACTATCCAGACGCGGCGAATGTGCTGCGAGACTATTTCTATATGGATGATCTAGTCTATGGTCAAGATAGCCTAAATAGAGCAAAAAACCTAGTTTCAGAGCTCATAGCATTGTTAAAATCAGGAGGTTTTAACTTACGGAAGTGGAGGAGCAATGAACCATCAATCTTAAACGATTTGCCGAATGATCAAAAAGGCGGTTCTAATACCAACATCGATTTTAAACCGGACACAACATCAAACACAAAAATGTTGGGTATGAGATGGAATCAAACCAGCGATATGTTTTCTTACAACTGGAGTTTGTCAACGAAGAAAATACTTACGAAACGTGTATTGCTGGGTGAAATCAGTAAACTATACGATCCTCTTGGTTTCCTGTCACCTATAACAATAAGAGCTAAATTACTGTTTCAAAAGGTTTGGATTAGTAAAATCGACTGGGATGAATCTCTGCCTATGACGTTACAAACGGAGTGGGAAACATTACGAAAGGACCTTCCACTGACAAAGGAAATTTCTATACCAAGATGGTTACAATGTAGCGAAGATAACCTGGAAATACATGGATTCTGTGACGCAAGCGAGAAAGCCTACGCGTGTGTCATCTATAGTCGAGTCACAAATAGCAGCGGTGTTTATATAACTACTATTATAACTGCGAAAACGAAGGTGGCACCGCTTAGCAAAATGATAACCTTGCCTAAAATGGAACTCTGTGGAGCATTGCTACTGACCAAACTCATGGAAAGAGTAAAACGGATCCTATCTCATAAATATCTACAAATACATTGCTGGAGCGACTCTATGGTAGTGTTAGCGTGGATACAGGGCGACGTAAACAGATGGGAGAGATACGTTACTAACAGGGTATCACAGATAAACAATGTCATTCCCGCGAAGCAGTGGCGTTACGTGAAGTCGGAAGATAACCCCGCTGACTGTGCAACCCGGGGTCTTTCGCCTTCGCAACTTACTACTTTTAAACTTTGGTGGTACGGTCCTGATTGGTTAAACAATAACATTATCAAAACTAATAACGTAAACGCCATGACCTACTCAACAAATCATGGGTTGAAACAAAACAAATGCTGTCTTACAATTTGCCAACGTTGCGAAATAGTCGACACATTACTTACAAGATATAGTAACTACAATTGTGTAATCCGAGTGCTTGGGTGGATTGTACGATTTATAAACAAACAAAACAAAGAAATTGGATATAAAAATAACTTAACCGACTGTGACAAAAGGGAGGTTTTGTATTTGTCACAAGAAGAAATATTGCAAGCACACGAGATAGTAATGAGAACTGTCCAAAGAGAGTATTTCGGGGAAGAAATGGAGTTATTAACTAAGAACAAAGCAGTGTCAACTAAAAGCAGCCTTTTGAAATTATCTCCATTTTTAGACGAGAAAGGCTTACTACGTGTAAAGGGGCGACTTACTAATTCAACCTTGCTACCCGAATCAAAATGTCCTATTATTCTTCCTGCTCATGGAAGAGTAACTGAACTTATAATACAAGAGGCTCATCGGGATACCCTTCACGGAGGTGCACGTCTTACTCTTGCATATTTACGACGGAAATATTGGATTGTTGGCGGAAGCAGGACTGTGAAAAGGGAATTGCGCCAATGTATTCGATGTCATCGGTTTAAGAATAGCAAGAACGAACAATTTATGGCGGACCTACCAAAAGAACGTGTGACACCTTCACGACCCTTTACTAACACGGGTGTCGACTTCACTGGACATGTGGACGTCAAGATCAATAAAGGGCGAGGTGTGAAAACTTGTAAAGGTTACATAGCCGTCTTCATTTGCATGGTTACAAAAGCCGTGCATCTAGAATTAGTTTCTCACCTAACTACGGAAACTTTTATCGCCGCTTTGAAGAGGATGTGCGCACGCCGAGGCACTTCGAAACACATTTTCTCTGATAATGGCACCAATTTTGTGGGCGCTGCCAAACTTCTTCACGAGGATCTAGAACGACATAGAACATTGAATACATCTGAATTCTTTGACGAGACGAGCCATCAACAGATACAATGGCACTTCAACGCACCCCTTTGGCCGTCAGCTGGCGGATTGTGGGAAGCTGCGGTCAAATCGATGAAATATCACCTGCACCGCGTCCTGGGAGAGCAGAAGCTTACTTTTGAGCAATTTAACACGTTACTTACGCAAATCGAGGCCTGCTTGAACTCTCGCCCGTTGTGCCCCCTAACCGAGGATATTGAAGACCTAGAATATTTGAGTCCGGGTCACTTTCTCATTGGGGGACCCTTATTGTCTCTACCACAAGAGGAAGAAAGGATCAATACATGTTTGAGAAACAGATGGCGACTTGTTGAACAAACGAACATCCATATCTGGAGACGCTGGTCGCAAGAGTATTTACATCAGTTACAAGTACGGAGCAAGTGGCATCAAGCCAAAGAAAACCTGAAAGAGGGAAGCTTGGTACTAATAAAAGATGAACACTTACCACCGGGACGATGGGCTCTCGGAAGAGTGTTAGAATTACATCCTGGAACTGATGGGATAGTTAGGGTTGTAACCCTTAAAACAAAAAAGGGTCAGTTGAAACGCCCTATCAGCAAACTATCGCCATTACCACTATCTGAAAAATTATCTACTACAATAGAAACGAAAAAAAGCGAAGAGAAGCCAGCTGAATCGGCAAAACATACGCATATAAAACCCAGAAAGTATAAAATTGTTTCTTTCATTCTAATGATAATTCTGGCAATGTCAGGAATTGCAAGATCAGCACCGACGGCCGGTAATTATAAAGTTACCTCAATACAAAGCAGCCATCCTATTTACTTCGACGAAGCTGGTAAATTACATCTTATTCATGACGAGTGGACACTACTAATCTATTACAATTTAACATCATACTGGCAAAGCACAGAGAAGATTAGTACGTATATAAGTCAAATGAATACACTTTGTCAAAATATAGTACACGAATATCAATCCTGTATACCAGCCATCGATCACTTACGTCACGAACTACGTCACTTGGAGGACTACAACTCTATGTTACACTCTTAAAATATACGACAAAAACGAGGCTATTTTGATGGAGTTGGAAAGCTATCTAGAACTCTTTTTGGCACGTTGGACGTCGACTTTGCCGAAAAATATGAAAAGGACATAAAGATCTTGCAATTTAACGATAATTACTTGTTGCAACTTATAAAAAATCAAACGCTGATTGTAGAAGCTGAAAATAATTTTATAAAAACAAACACAGAATTTATAGATAAGCAATTCGACACCATACAAGCCTACATGAACCAAACAAGCAACGTAATCACTCGTATAGAAAACAGAGCGCAAATGTTGTATGCCATGAATGACATTAATTCAGCCGCGGTGACGTCAACTTTAATAATAAGTGACCTAAATCGCATTTTGGAATTACTTATGAACGCCTTGGGGAATATCTACAGAGGTCACTTAGATACACACCTGCTATCAGCCTCTCAACTAACGGAACAGCTGAACATTATATCGGTGAAACTGCCGCAAGGATTATCGTTACCTGTGAAGAATGGACAAAGCGATTTCAAGAACATCTATGACCTCATACATGTAAAGGCACGAATAACGAACAACTTTTTTCTTTTTGAACTGCACATTCCATTACTGAGTGACGAAGACTACAAGATTTACCGCATTATCCCGATACCGTTTTCAAGACAAGGACATCTAAAGTTAGTTCAATCTAATTCAAATTTTATTGCCATCAACTTCATGAAGAACTCGTATATTACTATGGATATACAAGACATGCAGCAATGTACGTTGTCAGGAATGGACGAATATATTTGCGTTTCACATCAACCCGTGTATAATTTGCACGATATAAATGCACCTTGTGAAGCACAGGTCTTTAGTCAGCAGACGTCATTATCATGCGTCATCAGTGACGTCATGTGTAAAGAAACGTGGATCAAATTGCATAAACCAAATGTATGGTTATTTATATTATGCGACCAACAAATGATGCGTGTCATATGTAGCGATCAAGTTACGCCGGCGGTCATTACCGGGACAGGTGTAATTGCTTTGAAACCGAAATGCACATTACAGAAGAAAGATGCAACGATTTTCACTTATAATCACCTAGGAAGTCAATTTTACATGAATCCAGATATCGACGAGCCCATCACAAACTCCACAATTAATAACATATTTGACCTTGGTTGGAAGAACGCTCAACTAAATATCACACCAATCGGAATACCCAGCACAGCGAACTTCTCTGAGGTTGACAGGGAGTTGAGATATCAACAGCAGCATGAAATATTATCAGTGAGCCCGGTCACGTCGTACATTACTAGCCATGATATATATCATTATACAGTATCTACTGTGTTGCTGGGAGGAATTGCTGCGTTTGCTTTGTATATCGTAATAAAACGAAGGAAAAGGAAAATCAAGGCAAAGAACAATACACGTCAGCTGCGCACTTTTATAGGACAGGACAATGCTGGAGTGGACATCGAGATGCGCGAAATTCAACAATCAGCACCACCGAAACCACCCCGCACCGAACCGACGAAGAGATTTAGTTTCGATGAATTGTCGTCGTAATAATTACTATTTTCACTTTATACTTGGTCTTGTATTTTTATACTTAATCTTTATATTTTATAAGCTTTCATTTAATATGTACTGGATGCTCATCCCACTTTTTTCCCTCGGGAGCATGTACGGTTAACGTACAGACTATTTAGCTGACGCGCCGTTACCTACTTTCGGCACTTAATATATTTTATTATTTATAAAGTCAGTTGACTCATAACGTTTGAGCAATAGCCACGGATTAGCATCCAAACAATCGTATTGTAATCAGTCGAACAATAAACATCGTATATAATTGATATCTGTGGTTTACGTCAACTCAACCTTTAACAACATAACTTAACAAATACATTCTGGGCCGTACAGGCATGTTGACGCTCCACAGCCCTTGTATAGATAGTCTATGTAGCGCCTTTATCGCGTCTAACTCCACAACAATGTGTAGCAGCGTTAGTTCCAGCAGGATTTCTAACGCAGCTGTTGGCGTAGGAGGGAACGCCCCTGTTATAGCCATGCAGGCTAATCGCTGCACCTTCGATAGCGCTTTCCTGCATGTTGCTAGTTTAGTGTTTGGCCACCAGACAATGCTTCCATATGTGATTATGGGTCTTATCATCATCGTGTATAGCCACTTGATGATCTTGGGCTTCAGGCCCCAGGTCTTTCCATAAGTACAACGAATCATTTCGAAGATCCGCTGGGCCTTCATTATGGCCTTGTCTACATGAGGTTTCCACGTTAGCTTGTTATCTAAGGTCATACCTTGATACTTCACCTCCGTGGACCACTGTAGCTGTGTACCATACATGGACAGAGTTCCCAAGCCAGTCAGATGCCTCATCCTAGTAAACAGCACGACAGTAGTTTTTCCTGAGTTGATCGATAAATGGTTACTACTGCATCATTTTTCTACCATACTCAGGGCCCCATTGACATTCCATTGACGAGTATCACCAAGTCATCCGCATATCCGACCGTTAAGTACGGATCTTTGTTAAGTTGTTGTAAGAGTGAATTAACCACCAAGTACCATTAGAGTTGTGAGAGTACTCCACCCTGAGGGCAGCCTTTCATCTCCTAACAACTCAGACCTAATAATTCTTCCTTTGAGCATACAATCGATCCACTTGCAAATGGTTGGCTCTATGCCGTGATTTGCCGATGCCACATTAATCGGATCAAAGGTGGTCCGATTGAATACAGGAATGCAGCAATGCATACTTCCCGGTTATCTAATGTATGTTCTGCAGCGACCACACAGCCCCTAGACGCCTAATAACAGGCGAGCGATGTCTGTCAACACATATGACTTGAAGATCTAATATAGGTCGCCACTCGATAATTTCGAATTAGTAGTGACCACTTCTATGAGCCGTAAACACTTCCGCATCAGTCAATTATGAATTGGTAAAATAAATATTATAATGGCCCCTGGTACAATACGTTTATGTGGTAACAACAGCCAGACTTCGAGTTACCCGAAAAATGGCATAACATTTCATCGGTAAGTTAGTAGTTACAAAATCATAATTAGATTTATCTTCTGATTTTATTTATCGGAGTTCATTTTATACTGGTTATATTTGTAGGTGAAAACTGCAACAGCACAAATTTTGTCGCGCGCGTTGATGTCTTTGGTGTTTTGTCTCTTTCTTTTAAACGTATTTTTTTCTCTATCTCTTTTCCTCTAAAATGTGGTAAACATAACTAGTGATGCACCATATCCTATGACCAAATATGTTATCGGTAGAACTAAAAACCTACATATTATTTTTACAAAAAGAAACATTGAAGAAAGAAGCAGTTTCATTGGCGAGGAACTCTTGCCCAATATAAGTAACCATCAATTCCACTCTGAAGTTACTAATCATGTAGTGGATTTGTCAATGAGTGTTATGCACAAATATATTTCCACAAGGCTAGCGTTTCTTACAAAGTCTGCTCAGCAGAAACACATTGTTGGGAGAATATATACAAAGTTAATACATTTCAAAAATGATTAGTACCTATAGTGGTAATTTGTATTGTACAAAAGATAGGGGAATTTTAATTCTCTCCGAAAATTTCTCTCTTACGGAGAGAAGGCCTCTGTTCCAGCAGTGGAAATATTATGGACCGATTTAGTTTGAATTAAGTTTTTTTTTCTATTGATTTCGTTATTTTAGTAATATTTAATATTATGGATCAACCTTTGAAAATCTATGTTATCTTTTAGAATTTTATATTTTGTTTTTAGTTTTTGCATTTTATTTTATTACTGTGTAATTAATAATAAAAAAACTAACATTAATTAAAAACTATTACGTACAATAACAATTTAAAAAAATATCGTTACCGTCATGGTTTTATTTAAACCTGTCCCATCCCTAGTTCGGCGAAATGACCTTTGTAGGGACCAATTAGAGCACAGTACCCCGTTCCTCATACCTCAGTTAGTTGCCAGAATTGTTTTGATGTATTAGATTAAGCATTAGGCGTCTAGTGGCTGTGTGGTCGCTGATGTTCTGCCTTATTTACCACAAAATTCAGTGCCGTCTCAGTGGATTTTTCCGACTGATGCGCACATTGTAGCCCGTGGAGGAAGAATTTCCTCAATGCTTCCTCCCTGACATGTCTATCTGCTAACTTCTCCAGAGCTTTCAAGAAGAACGACTCAAGACTGATAGGTCGGTATGCCTTGACTTCTTCGTAGTCCTCTTTGCCCGGCTTCGGTATGTAGATGACTTTAACTCGCCTCCATATCTTCGGAATGTATCCAAAAGCTATGCAGGCTCTGTACAGTCTGCATAAATGCGTAATCAAGAGTGCAGCTCCCTGTTGTAGGATAATGGGATAAGCCATATCTGGATAAGGTGACTTGAACGGTTGAAAACGATTTAAAGCCCAGCCGACCTTCCCTTCATCCACTACCTTCCTTGCAGTGTCCCAATCTGCTTTGATTGTACGGTAGTTTAGTTCAGCCTTTAGTCCTCCTGCTCTTTTTCTATTATCTTATAGTCCGGAAAGCGTGTGTTTACCATAATTGCTAGTGTCTCCTTACGAGATCTTGTTCGCTGCCCATTGCCATCTCTAATGGTTGTCAATGGGTGTGCTCTGACAGTCGAGATAGCTTTAGAGAGTCTCATTCCTTCAGGAATAGTACTGATGTTTTTAAAGTGGGCTCTCCAAGCCTTCCGTTTGGCTTTCCGCACAGCTTTGTTCTAGTTGGTCACACAGCGAGCGTGACCGCTATAGTCCCTGCTGGTACTAGCATTGTTGAACGCTCTTCTGGCTTCAAGCCGCAGCTTCACCATTTCTGGCTTCCACCACCCTCTTGGGCCTAAGTTCCCTTTCAAGGCAGTTAGTTGTCCAGGCCGTATTTACAGTCTGGACCAATTTGTCTGCTGTAAACATTATGTCTAATATAGAATTAGGCTTACACTTAGAATTCTCCGGATCTATTCTGAGGTCACTCCTGAAGGAGTTCCAGTCCGTATTTCTGGGATTCCTCCTACGTGCTTTAGGAGCTGGAACCAGCTTCCTATACTTAAAGCATATGTAATTATGATCAGACAAGGTAATCTCATCAGACACATGCCACTCGACAATCTTAGTGCTAGCCTTGTTGGTGGTTAACGTGATGTCAATTACCTCTGCTCGCCTACAGTTGACGAACGTTGGCCTGTTTCCCTTATTTAGAATTTGTAAATAGGTATTTACCACATACTCCAGTAGCTTTTCCCCTCTTACATTCATATCCGTGCTCCCCCAGACTGTGTGGTGTGCGTTGGGATCGCACCCCAGGATCATGTCCAGGTTCTCCCGGCTGCCATATTCAACAAGGTCCTTTATCTGTCTAGATACAGTTTCCTTGTCCATATAGTCGAAGTATGTAGAGGTCAGGATTACAATATAGTATCCCGCCCTCCGCTCCCTCGCACATCGATCTTAACTGTCGTATGATCCCTAGAACAAAAATTGTATAAGGGCATTGCATTTATGCCATTTCTGAAATACACACATGTCCTTATATCATTAGTGGAACAGCTGTGGTAAATTACACCTCCCGTCCCACCCAAACCTCTAATATTTCCCTCTTTAACATAAGGTTCCTGGATCAGGGCAATATCATATTCCTTCATCCGCAGGTGGCGGGCCAGAACGGCCATCGCCCCGATGCAGTGATGAAGGTTCATTTGTACGCACCTTAGTCCCGGCATTCGGCCTACCTACATGGTGGCGTCTACGGTGGCAGGCATTGCTGGCCGCCCCCCTCACTCCCTTTCTCCATCAGCGTCCCTACAGCCTCCGGCGAAGACAGAACTAGACAATCTATATGTCCGATTATGTAGTCGGTCTTCGCAGACGCGCATGGCGATGACGTGAAGAGACCCGTACCTGGTTCAATCACCACTGGGTTCGCGGGCTCCTCCCCATCCCCCACCTGTGGTGCCGTCACAGCAAGGGCCTCCTCCCCCACGCTGGCACCCACTGACAACTTCTGCACGTTCAGATCCTCAAGGATCTTGAACGTACTTTTGTCTATGCCAATATGGAGACAGAAGCCGACTGCTTTTATGGTCGCAGCCGACACGCTGTCCACCAGGACAATGCGCCTGGTGTGCGTCTCCTCGACCTGCGTGCTCAGCACCTTCCAATCGCAGGTCCTCAGAGTGGAGAGGTTGAGGCGCTGCATGATCAGCACACTGGAGGCATCTAGGCGCCAGGTATTCCTGGTCTTCCAGGCCATCATTATTGGCCTTGGAAGCTCCTTGGCGCTGACCACTCTGTGCTTCACGTTCCCAATGGTTTTACCGTTGAGGCCGCGAAGCCAATCTGCGGCTCTCTCACCCTCACACGTCACATGCAGAGCTCCACCAAGCAGTGCCTGTGGCCTCCAGTTGATCCCAAATGGCCACCCTTATGGGTTCCACCAGCTCTGCATTAAGCAGAGTGTCAGGGAAGTTGTCGGCAACAACGGCCATTTTAACTTCCGTTAGTGCCTCCCTGTAGGAGTCGCCTTGGATCTTGGCACGTTTATTGCCATCTACCTGAGCGACAGTATCGTCGCTCGCTTTCCTGACCCTTTTTGAAGAAACTGCATCGGGTGCCAGTGCCAACTGCCGCCGCAGCTCACGCCGCTTGCGGTTGGCACACCCGTTGCGCCTCTTCCTGCTCGAGTATGGTCTGCGGAGTGTGCAGCCGAGTTTGGCTCCCTTTTAGGGTGTGCCTGGCCCGTCTGCTTCTTCCTGGCCTCCCCGATCCTGGAGGGCTGACACGCACTCCCCGAGGGTGTCACGCTGGGATCCCCCTTCGGGTATTCCCTGCATGTCAGACCCCCTCTGTGGCTGCCACGCCCTCTAGCTCTAGCTATTGGTAGCTCTAGCTATTGGTAGTCTTTTCCAGGGTTACCCCCTCTTCATTTCTTAAAACTGCCCGTGTAAGGAACACTCCCCTGGCTCATGCTCGGACGGCTACTGGAGCCATCACGACCATGCAGCTTGGGTATGTAGGTGCTCCCACGTGCAGCTCTTACACTAGTACTGTCCTCGCCCTTATCGGTCAAGCCCTCGGTTTTCCTTATGACAGAATCCATTTTGGTCTATCTTTCTTTTTACCTGCTGGCTCCCCACCCACCATGGACCCCTCAACGTTGAGGGTGCCTTGTTCAGGTACCAGGGCTACCATCTAGGTATAGCACCCCCAAGTGAGCTGTCCCCGAGTCTAGAGCACTAGTCGCTCTACCCCAAACCACTGAGGTGGGAGACGAGCACTGCCGGCTGGAGACCTCTTCACCCAAGAACACTCGGTTGGCGGTCGCATGAGCGGACACTGCAGCCAATTGATCGCAGCTGGCTAGCCTACGACCTCCCGTATGAGAGGAAATCCGGACCAAAAGGGCGTGTTGCAGATCAGCAGCACTACCATCGCCACATCACCACTCAACCCCCAGGACTCCATCATCTCCGTACGGGTCAACGCGCACGTCACAAACACGCGGGAGGTCATTACTATCCATTGTCTGTCGTTCGACGATGGTGCCACCGGCAGATGCCTAGCATGGAGAGGTCATGCCTCTACATGCTAGGCAGTGATCGGCTGGTGGTTTTAGTTGCGTCTATTTCATAGGGAACTATAATAGGTAGCAACCACGTGAAGGATTCCCCACCAGACTTATCTTAGGGATCTACACGACTGTTGCACTCTCCCCTAAGACCATTGGCACCTTACTCGTCTTGAAGAGTCGAGTAAAGTGGGTTTGCATCTATACTAAACAAGCAGCCAATCCAATGAAGCATAAATACAAATCCCCCCTAATATAACCATAATCGAATTTAAAAATAGTCTATTGATATTTGCAAGAAAATGTGGATGCGAAAATGAAAGAAAATTGCATGACACTGGATTTGAAATATAAAAGATTATCTCATTCTACAAGATTGCAATCGTAATGTCACTTTAGCAAAATGAGTTGTAGGAAAGAAAACGATTGAGCTTGGTAGATTGGATCACTCCGTGACAAAGCCACAAGAATTATCTGCGAGCAATCTTCAGACAATTTTGAAGTAATCTGCTGAAATACTCCAGCCAGAATATCAGCTGTGCTAATGCATTAGCAATAATGCAAGCTAATGCATATGCATCCAGCTAATGCTGGATGCCACAGTCTATCGTTGAAATAAGGACTGATTTTATCTTGATTATATTTTTATTCTCATGAGGCCTAGAATACTAAATAGTCCCTTAACCATTATAGCCCATAATCCCACGCAAGTCACGTCCCAAATTGACGTTCACATTTTTACTAGCAGCATTTTCCATGGTGAATCAAACTGAGCGAAATTGATTAAAAGAGTAATTGCGTTTTCGTTACGAAGTACTACTTGCCTCGTAGTGACACTTGACACCCGTCAATTTGCACAGTTTTGATCGATGCAGGCGATAGTTGACACTCAGTAGCTCGTTATTCATACATTGACGAATTGAATTCCAAGTGAAGTTCGTTCTGAATGCAGATAAATTCAATGTACTTATAAATAGCACTATACATTTTTAATAGATATTTTAATGTTTGTTATATACTTATGCGTAAACCAGGCACACAAATAGATTATGTCCTAAATTAACAAATAGGATTTTTGCTCACTATGTGCTGCGTAATACCCGTGGGATTAACGTGAGCGGAGCCATAGACAAATTTATGTACAATATTTTTTATGCACCTGTTGCATAACATTTCACGGAATGGGAAGCAAGCCTATTGACATAAAGATAAAGATAAAGATAAAGATAATTTATTTCATAAAACATGAGTGTACATTACAGGTTATTTGAACTTGCATGCAAGATGTTAATTGTGACATCCATCGGACACCTGCATTTCAAGATTTCTAACAGCTAGTCTAGCTTAGTTGGAGACCGCTGGACTGCCACGCAAAGGTCTCGAGTTCGATCCCAAGGCGCGCATCTCTAATTTTTCGAAATGATATGCGTATTAAATAATTAATTATCGTTCGCTTTAACGATGAACACAAACATCGTAAGGAAACCTGCATGTCTGAGAGTTCTCCATAATGTTCTCGAAGATATATGAAGTCTACCATAGAACGCAAAAAGGCAGTCACGCATATATAACCCATCAAGAAATAGTAATACTTCATTATATTTATTATTACAAAGCAAAACCAAGCGAACATGTTTTCTTAAAGAATTACGTAACGTGCAACAAGTTCACGTATATGACGGCGTTGGAGTGCGCCGTCAACACAGATGTAGCTGTCAAACTTGTCAACTTCAAGAGTGACTCGCAGTCAACGTCACTCTAGCGGAGCGTCGTCGTGTCTATGGTAGCGGGGCGGCCATCTTGACTCGACACATTCGTAAGGAAGACCGCCCGCGCACCGTACCTGCGACGAATCGTTTTTAATCAGAGCATTATTAGTGAATTATTATCAAGTGAAATTGAATTCTAAGACTAATTAGTTCGACCTACGTGTTTAAGACAGTATTTTAGCTTAATCGTCTACCTAATTTGAATTACTTGTACAAATTGTTTGTGTCTGGCAATTACAACTGATTTGTGATAAAAGAAGACTTGTTATTCGGCTCTGATCCCTGAAGACGCCCACGGTATCCACGATGAGTTCTGACGAAGGCCCTCCTACGCTTACATATAAAATCATTTTGCATATTTTTATAATAAATTGTGTTTTTATATAATTGAATATTATTCAGCTATTTGCTGTGTACTGTAATTGCTGTGATTGTACTCAACCGGTCATCATGAAACTTCGCATACACGCTATCAGGTACAGAAAAAAGCAATGTGCTCGAGGGATAGAAATGATGTTGACCAAATTGCAGAAGCCGCGGGCTAAACCTAGCAGTAAATATATAAATAAGTAAGTAATAAGTAATAAATACACATTCTGTGACGAGTTTTTTACAAAGCAACAGAGATCACATAATAGCGATACGATAAATATGGAATTCATAAACTGCTTTCCAATATACTGAAACGTGTGTACTTCAAATTGAATACCTTTGTCGTTTAAGGAACAAGTACTAGTTCAACTTAAGGCTGGTATCGAAGGTAAAATGTATGTAAATAAAAACCTATTTCGTATATATTTAGTTTTATACATCTCTGTTCGTATTGGAGAGATTTGTTTAGTATAGTTCTCAATATAGGTAGTTAATATTCTGCTATTATTATGTGATATTGTTTGCCCGTTTTTGTATTAAATACATATTACAAGTAAATTTTATTAATAGTTGTGTGCCTATTTGCTAATATAAAACAGTGTAGCGCCTATATAAGAAACTGTGAGTAAGCAGTTGTGTATTTATTGTTTACAAAGACAACTCCCGAACTGGGTATAATTTATGTGTCGCGGGAGACTTTACAAACATTTAAACTACGGACACAAAGAACATTCAGACTCGGAACAACCATTTGTGGATCACACAAATGTTTGTCGCGTGTGGGATTCGAACCCACAACACTCGGCGTAGTGGCAGTAGCGAGGTGACCACTTAAACCACTGCGCCATCCGTGCAGTCAGATATATAGAGGTTGTCCCATAAAGAATGGATTATCCTGTAACACCTTTCAATAATTTTCATATATATAAATCTTCTGTGCGTGTGTTTGTAATTAAACTCCTCCTAAACGGCTGGACCGATTTCGATGTTTTTTTTTGTGAGTGTTTAAGTGAATTCGAGAATGGTTTCGATTTAGTATTTGTTTAATTTATGTTTTTGTGTGTACAGGACAACGTCTGTTGGGACAGTTAGTGTAATATGAAAATATATAGAAAATTGTATATATGAAATGAAAAGAAAATTTGATATTTACTCCTGCGTATTAAAAGCAATATCCTCGTAATACAAGAGGTAAAATAATGTGTATCATATATACCACTCTGAAATCTGTATTAAATACACATTTTAATGGTTTTCATTTTTTTGTAGCTCGGTGTACAGGAAAGCCATGTTTTATGTGTAGAAAGTAATTTGAAAAATGACCTATCTCAGTTACTACCCGGGAAATTTACGGGACATCTTGTATTTGATCAAATCACGTTCATTGTTAGTGGCACCGGGCCTTAACAGTGTCCCTTGACATAACATCATAGCTACTGAAAAGTGGATCTTTGCCTACCACTTTCAATATTCCATCCTATTTTAGTAGTAGTTATCAATCATCTATACTAATATTATAAAAAGGAAAGATTTGATGTTTTGTTCGTAAAGATTTGACTAAAAACTACCTAACCGATTTCATTATATCATATCTTAATTAATCTTTCAGTAATTATGAAAGAATTGTGTTAATTTAGTAATATATTGTTTAAGATATTTATCATACAATTTACATACATACCTATATATTTACACACATAGGTACTTACCTATATATTTTCGCACATACCTATATATATAAATATATTATTAGTTGTCAAAATACTGTTTTAAAGCTATTCCATATTATATTATGTAGCAAGAAATTATTTTTTTTTCATAATATTGTCTTATGTTTACGCAAATGTTATACATTGAAATTAAACACTTTATACGGATTTTGTCGCATTGTTTAATTTACTTTAAAACACTTTTTAACCCCCGACGCAAAAACGACGGGGTGTTATAAGTTTGACGTGTCTGTGTGTGTGTGTGTGTGTGTGTGTGTGTGTGTGTGTGTGTGTGTGTGTGTGTGTGTGTGTGTGAGTGCGTGAGTGCGTGCGTGCGAGCGTGCGTGCGTGCGTGCATTGCGTGCGTGCGTGCGTGCGTGCGTGCGTGCGTGGTTGTGGGTGTGGGTGGGTGGGTGTGTGTGTGTGGGTGTGTGTGTGTGTGTGGGTGTGTATGTGGGTGTGTGTGTCTGTGGGTGTGTGGGTGTGTGTGTCTGTGTGTGTGTGGGTGTGTGTGTGTGTGTGGGTGTGTGTGTGTGTGTCTGTGTGTGTGTGTGTGTGTGTGTGTGTGCGTGTGTGTGTGTGTGTGTGTGTGTCTGTGGCATCGTAGCTCCCGAACGGATGAACCGATTTTAATTTTGATTCTTTTGTCTGAAAGGTGAATTGTTCGGGAGTGTTCTTAGTTATGTTTGATGAAAATCGGTCCAAGATGGCCGCCGCCACAAAATGGCGGATTACATATTTTTTCACAACTCCCTCAATATGGGTATTAAATGAAAGGGCTTGACTAGTAGAATACTATGTATTATGATAAATTTCAAATCCAAGATGGCCGCCAACACAAAATGGCGAATTAAGTTATTTTCACAACTCCCTCAATATGGGTATCAAATTAATTTTGTGTCAGGGGTTTGTTAAATTTTTAATTTATTGTTTTATATTACATAATTTTGAAAACTCTAACACTACTATTATTGAACTTTACTATGCTATTTAATTTAATTAAAACTATTTATATTTAAGTTTACACTTTGCCCCGACGTTTCGGTTGCTTTACAACAGCCATGTTCACGGGGATACTAAGACGGTAGTTGTCCCACTGTTCTGAAGTGTACCTAGTTATTTCAAAGTACCCGAACGTAAAGAATCAAAGCTTAAATTAATTCGCTACAAAATCCGTATAAAGTGTTCAAGTTTCAATTATTTTTATTTAGTTATTGTGTAAGTTAAGATTTAATTTCATTTTCAATTAAACATTACGACCGAGTAAACATGTAAACGCAATGTAAATCGTCAAAGGTACCCTCAGAATAGGCTTGCCTAGTGTGGGGCCAAAGGATACTACGTCAATGTATGTTTTATTCTGTATTTATAAAAGTATTTTGATTTTGATTTTTGAGTAACCCGATTAAAAATTATTTTTACCATTAGAAAGCTATATGGTCACCGAGTAACATAGGCCATATTTTAAAAAACGTACTGTTACTAACTTAATTTACTTTTACGCAAGCGAAGCCGCCGGGTGATTTTGAAATCGTGTAATTCCTTTTAACCACGCATTCTACTGGTGATATAGAATAACCCTGACCATATTTTTATTTAATTAGATTTATTTTTTTTGAAAAATTATTGTTCCGTTTTTTTGTGAAATGGTGTCAGATAGTCATATGTTAACCAACCGAGGCAATTTTAATTTTTTACTAATTAAAATAAAAAAACATATTAATAATTAATGTCGTAAATAATAACGGGCGGTCCTTTTTATTGCCCCTTATTATTTACGACATCAGTTATTGTTATGTTATTATTTTTAAATTAGTAAAATATTAAGATTGTGTCAGGTGGCTAAAATATGACTATTTGAAATCATTTCATGAAAAAAATCTGTACTCTAATTTTGCCGAAACCATTATTCTAATTAAGAAAAAATATGGTCAGGGTTATTCTATATCACCAGTAAAATGCGTGGTTAAAAGGAATTACACGATTTCAAAATCACCCTGTATATGTATTAATATAATATGGTAATGCATTAGTATCTGCCGTTTTTATTTTCATATCATCAGTCTTTTAGTTATTATTTTGCCATTCATTACTTTACTGTCATGAATGTATATAGATAAATATTATATTGGCTACATATTTTAACTACTCTATTAAGCATCGATAATTTTTTGAATATTTTTTGAGTACTGACTAAACTTGGTCATGCTTGTCTTTTACACAATATATCAATGCACACAATCTGGAATTTTTAATATCCCGCTCCCGTGAAAACTTCGACATATATGAAAACATCCCTACGTACGCAACACTGTGTAAATATTTCAAATCTCTCTATCGACTACTGTTTAAGTTACTGTTCACCCGTTCGGGAGCTACGATGCCACAGACAGACACGCACACACACACACACACACACACACACACACACACTCACAGACACGTCAAACTTATAACACCCCGTCGTTTTTGCGTCGGGGGTTAAAAATATGTTTGATACGTCTTTGTTCTTTATGACGGCAGAATAGGCTTGCCTCCTATTAAGTTGTACCAAAAAACACAATTGTTAAAAAGTTGCTTTATATAAGGATATATTTCTCAGGGTATTATCTACGCAGAAAGACGTAACATATTATGTACTATTTGGTAATAAACTTTTTCAACATTAAGTTACAATGATAATAAATGTGCAACAACAACACACAAACAACACATGACGTATGAAAAAGGCAAAACGAAAACCTCTAAATCACCCATTAAGCCCTATGAAAATACATAAATATTTGTACATTTATATACAAACGGAGACTCACGCTTACTTCCCGAAGGGGTAGAGGCAGAGACTATGAATTTCTACTGGCTAGGATCCTAGGTCAGCTCAGTTGCTTCATTCACTTTTATTACATATATTTTATATAAAAGAAGAAAGAAAGAAAAATGTTTTATTAGAATCTCCATACATACATAATTTTAAAAAACAATAATTAATACAATTAAACAGAAAACAGTACATGGAGATCAAATTAGGCAACTAAGTCAGCTATTGTTGCAGTATAGACTGCAATGCTGGTATTCACGCAGGCCTACTAACAATAATTTATGAAACACACCAATACATAAGAAAATAAAACATACAAACTTATAACAATATTGTCGGGCTCGATGGCGTAGTGGTTAGTGTAACCGACTGCTACGCCTGAAGTCGCGGGTTCGATTCCCACACAAGTCGAACATTTGTGTGCATGAATATGGATGTTTGTCTTGGTCTGGGTGTTTCTATGTATAATATGTATGTATTTACAAAAAAAAATGTATATATGTATGTTTATCCATTGTCTAGTACCCATAGTACAAGCTCTGCTTAGTTTGGGCAAGATGGTGTTGTGTGTATGTGGTAGAATATTTATTATTTATTATACTATATTCATACATACAAGTGTGTGTTATATAGTAGTCTATAAAAAATTTGTTTAATATAACAAAACACTGCATGTTGAATGATACTTAAAATAAAAAATAAGTAAAAAATAAAAAAAAACAAAGAACAATGTAATGTGTTTCCAAAAGCCACTTATAGTTTAGAGGCTGACGCCATGATCACATTAAGTTACATCTGTCATGAATGTCAAGAAAGCGTCTCACAGAGCCCGATGCGTAATAAAACATTACCGCAGTACCGCTGCGTACGCGCAAATTAACAAAGTATGCAACTACACAATTATTATCAGATAAAATAAACAATATACAACATGTTTCGTCATTAAGGGTACCATACCCGTAAGTTAAGTTGCTGTACTTAGCTGTTATAAAGGTACGTAAAATTATTATTACAATGATTTTTGTTTGTTTATTAAAAACAGCTTAAATTTATTACGGAATGTATGCAAAGTTTTCAGATTTCCCATAGACGGTGGAAGGTCATTCCAGCAATGGGTTGCGGCGTATTTGAAACTACCCCTGAAAGCCGTGGTTCTGTGACTCACTATGACCAAAAGATGCACGCTCCACGGCTAAGAGTAGCCTTCTTTAAAATGTCTCCAATGTGATCAAAGACCATTCGCTGAGGTTTTCCCCTTCCTGCTGTACCATTCACATTTGCCTTATGCTAGACTTATAAGGTAAATATTTATTATGTTCTGTGCTATACTTACGTATGTAACTTTATGACATACGGTATTGAAACACAGGCACTTACATTACGTTAGGTTATCTATTAACCTCTAAGTCTTCTTCGAAGAGGTTAACGAAAACACTATGTGGGTCTGTGTGTCTGTCTGTTAGTGACAGGCATACCTCCGAAACCACTAGACCGATTGACTTGTGACTTGGTGTACAGAGATCCCTCCGTCGAGTTTGAATATGGGCTTTGTGGGTCAAAAGACCCTCGAGATATAGGGGTCACAAGGTCATAAGGTCAGTTGGTTTGCCAACACTCATTCCTAATCCTAACTAATATTATAAATGTGAATGTGAGTTTGTTTGTTTCTTTGTTATGATTTCACGCTTTAACTAATCAACCATCATCTTTAACAGAAAAGGACGTAGGGTAGCTTTCATCCAGAAAAATATACTGTTGCTAACATTACCTAACCTACATTTAGGCGAGCGAAGCTGCGGGTAGCATTTATACTACTATTATAAAGGTGAAGAGTTTGTTTGTTTGGTTGAACGCACTAATCTCAGGAACTGCTGCTTCGAATTGAAAATTTATTTTAGTATTGGATAGCCTATTTATCGAGGAAGGTTATGGGCTATAACATCACGCTACGATTCACGGGGGCGACGCAGTAATCATAAACGTGGGTAAAACTGCGGGCACAGCTAGTCTAGAATATAATACAATGAAATAATAGATGTGACACAAAAATAAATGATACATTACCAGCACTTACACATTCTCATGTGACATGGTTCTGTATAAAATAATAGAATTTAATTGAAATCAGTAGAAATAGATATGGAAGGAAATAAATTACAAAAAAATATATGTGCGAGATTGATATCACTGTTGCTTTTAAAATCTCTGTTTTTTTTTGTTTTTTTCTCTTGTATGTCTGTGTGTCTATTTTGGGTGCGACTTTACTTATCGTCAAGAGACTTACCGACATAGACGGAAAATCGCGAATTGGTAAAAGCAAGGTAGATTAATAGACAACATTTTTATAGCAAAGGCGTACCTTAGTTATAAAAACATTGTATCAGTTTTACACCTAATGACATTAATATATTCATTGGAATTAAACTACAACTACATCGCGTAAGCATAAGACAATATTACAATAACATGTTCAACGTAATAGGAATGTGGGTATACTGAATTCGAGGAAGTACCCATGATCCTCCAAATATTTCGTGTAAATACTCACATAATTCACTGATATTTGCTCTGAAGGATAATGTGATAAGTCACTGAATATTTCTTGGAGATTTGCCTTCCATTATTGAGAACATACACATGACGTTTCCTTGCAAAATTATTAGATATGTATTTTGAGTGCGTCTTTATTTTTATATTTCTGTTGTTATTTTTTACTATGTATATGATGACATCTATATGAATATTATAAAGAGGAAAAATTTTATCTTAGTGTTTATATATTGGGTTGAAAATTAAAAAAATTTTTTTTTTTTTTTTTTTTTTTTTTTATATAACAACTCCCGCATTAGGACTATATCCTGTGTCGCGGGGGACTTTACAAACATACAACTAACGGACATTTGTAATCTTCTTGTTATAAAAGTGACATAGGCTATATTAATCATGTTAAAAGTCACGGGCGCCGAGTAGCAATCACAAAAGTAGGTGAAACCGCGGTGAACACAATCCTGTACAGAGTAGATGCAGCATATTTTCAGAAGTCATGATGTCCGAGATTTATTACACTAGAGTCTGTACTGTCACTGTAAAATACTACTAGACCGTTGTGGCAAGAACCTGTCATAACGATCATCAACATTACTGAATTAAACCAAATATAACGTATTTCAAATAATATTATAATTTCTTGCATTATGTCGTCAATAGCCGCAAAAATAAATATAAACGTAATTTTACCTGAGCTTCTTTGGTCGCTAAATTAGACCGTAATTCAAATAATAAAATAAGATGTATTTAATTGAGACTATTTGAATTACATATCTTGTTTTCGTTCATTATGTATGTAGATAATATTTTTAATGTTTAACATAGTAATTATTTTATAGTCATATATGTATAAATTAAATCTTTTAATTGGCCTTTCTTTTCATATTGTTCTGTTTACTTATTTTATATAGCTGTAAGTTTTCTTAAAATGTAAAATAAATTTTTGTTTGTTTTTTCATTTTTACATTTTTGATTTATGTGCTCTTTTTCTATAATCATAAACTTTAACTAAGCCATATCAGACACTCCTCCTTCGTGCACGCAAATTGCTTAAAAGTGGTAAAAATTCTCTTCACTTAGTATTAAACTAGATTTTACCTACGCACGGGACCGTTAGAGATTAAGGTATACGGTGTCACTACCGGTAAAAATTAACTACAGCGCTTTATTTTAAAGGTTAACCGAAAGCGGTTACGCTACCGGTATAAATTATTGATAGCGCCGCTATTTTTTGAGTATCACCTTTACTCACCCGAAATAATTTCGGTACCGAAAAACGTTATTTGATGATTTCAGCGATGAATTGCCATGGTCGTAGTCGGACGCAACGTTGACAAACTTATATACCATACTGTTAGTGGTTCAGGTTATTTAAAAAATAATGGGATGGTTATTTTACGGTAGTGAAAATTTTGAGTATCGTAATTTTGAGAGATTTATATATATTAATACGTTAAGCAAAAACTTTCTACCCCCTTTTTACAAAAATTGCGCGGGCGGAGGAGTATGAAATTTGGCACAGTTAAGTTTATATGGAGAAGGAATGGCGAATCATAATATTTTTATGAAATATGCATTAAAAAAGTAAAAAGAACAATAGTCACATCGCATTTATAATATTAGTTAAGGTAACGGATACTTTTAAAATGTTATAGATATAGCTCTAAGCGTTCATCATAATAATATCCCAAATAATCACATACATAGATACTTCATCGGTACATATTATTATGCTTTAATACCAAAATATTGTCTTATTGTAAGAAGTATATCACTTCTTTATTCCATAATAGCTATTATACTTATATTACGATTTCACGCACATTCAAATCAAGTGCTCGTGTAGGCCTATAGGCCATGACGTATCATGTAAATCAGATGATTATCATACATCACAACGTGTTCAGACAAATTATTCAGGCGTCAGTGCTCTTTTCGTAAGCCTGTTCCCATTTTAACAAGGTGTCATATAAAATGACTACTCACACATTAGAAACATATTTTTATTTTTTATGCGTGTTGTTTTTTTCTCACGAATATAATTGTCCAAAAAACAATACTCTGCAAAAATTACTATCTTTGAAGTTTGTAAAGAGAAAGATCTAAATTGATAGGAGGAAAATTGATAGAAGTTTATGTAATGATTACAGGAAAAAATCAGGGGCACAGTTTTCGAAAAAACAGTTACAAACAGATTGCAACTAAAGTTATTTATGCGAATTGAATAATTTAACTAGACAACTACGTTTACGTTTACGCGAATGTTATACATTAAAATTATACAACTTTATACGGATTTTATCGAGTTGTTTATTTTTTATAAAACACTATTACTACATAATTTTGAATTTTTAAACTTCTATTGTTAAACACTTTTACTAGTAACTGTTTATTTATACTTATTTAAGCTATTTAAATTTAATAAATATAAATTAGATTTAATTTTACACTTTCCCCGACGTTTCGATTGCTTTTCAGCAGCCATATTCACAGGGAATGTCACGGTATATAAATAGCGTTTTATAAAAAATAAAGAACGTGTTTATCCGTATACAATTGTTTAATATCCATAGAAAATAATATTATTTAACAACGGACATAATGAAAACTTAACTTTAAAACAACCGATGCTGCCCTATATATTATATACATGCATAATATATGCCCACAACACTTGACGCACTGGCAGCGGCAAGGAGACCACTTATATTATATCGTGCTCCGTCTAGTCATATATTTATTGGTATTAGCTACACAGCTGTTAATTGTAAGAGAGAAACTGCATGAATAACGTTTATAGTGTTTACGTGATCGCTTTGCCACTGCTACGACGCCACGTGTTAGAATCCCACACTAAATAAAAACTTGTGTGATTCACAAATGGTTGTTTTGGATCTGGGTCTGTAATACACTCATTATTCTTGGTAGTTGTCTTAGAGAGAAAAGAGGGTAAATAAACATAGCCCATACTTTTTAGTCAAACAAATCTCGGTAACATCATGATTGTAGTAGAGTGAAGATAGAGAGAAGTACTATCGTTTGCCTACATGGGTAGCCATACTATAGTACTTCTAAGTTGGTCTTTCTCAAGAACTTGAATTACCTATTTGCGTGAATGTTAGTCGAAGTAACCTAGCGTCAATTACGTTGCGAAAAATAAAATTTTAAGAAGGTTTCTTTTTACGTCTTTCGTGCGACGAATCCCTCACTACTTATATCTCTATCTACCTACTCTTTGCTTCCACTAAAACCAGAGTAAAATTAATGCAGTCAGACTTATTAGGAACACAACACGTTTTTGGGTGAAAGAGCCCGCCGCCGCTATTGAAATTATTTGGTGACGCAACGGATTAGCTGGCTCATCAAGGAAAGTAGTCATAACACAGTTACTATGTTTTCTCCTTTAAATAAAAATTTCGTAAACTAAAGGAGGTAAAGATAGGAATAGGTAAAGAAAGGAGTTAAGCCCTTTCATCCCATCTTTAATTCCTTTTATTGCAGATATCCATAAGCTTAGCAATCATAGACTAGGTAACAGATTGCCAGATTAAGTGTCCGTAGGCTTACCTGCTTTATTTTATCAAGTAAAATTTGCTAAAAGTTGATGGTCGTCCTAAAACAAAGACAAAATATTTGCGCTTCAACTAAGCTTATTCTGTCATCGCACGCTTCCAGCCTTTATTCATAAAGTTCTTATTGCGAACATTAAGGCTTAGCGTGTATATATGTAATGTGTATGTGGCCATAACACACAGCCGTGCCAAGTTTGTAAAATTTCCAGCACGTTTCACGCCACTTGACGATCTCTACAATAGAGCTTCCAATTAGAGCTCTACCGGTTCACTACGTGTATTTATAACTCTATCTTATTTCCTACTTATATTATCTACTAATGGGAAAGCGCACATGTGCAATGTTGAAAAACTAAACTTGGTATAAACCATGACCACTCACAGGATTCATGCGAGCGTAGCGCGGATAGAATTACTTTTCCTATAAAATTAAGCAACTGCATGTGGAATTTAAATATTTTTTATTGTGACTTTCTAATAGCATGGGCAACGAGTAAGCGTCGCTTCACTACGGCACAGAACAATTATTCTGGGACTGGGTGTACTTTATGACCATCAATTGCAGATCTATAAAGTCGAGAGCCATGCAAGACAGGGCCAAAACCACATTACGGAAATAGACTTTGAAAAAGATTCAGTGTCAAACACTCATACTTCGTACGATTTGATTGTATTTGCGCGTTCTTCGGGTTCAATTTCCAAGCCGGGAAAAATGATATCGTAATTTTCGGTAAGGGAATTCCCAGTAGAAGTAGATCTCCTTAATAAAACGAAGAATACCCGTACTGATAAATAACTATTGTATACCTATAAACATAATATTTAGTTATTGTAATAAAGAGGACTATTAGTGCCTACACTTATGCATGGAAGTGAAAGTTGGGTATGGCAAAAGAAGCATATGAGAGCAGAATAAATGTTGTAGAAATGAGAGCGCTGGGATATGTACATATGTGGTGTGACTCTGAAAGATAGAATAAGGAATAGTGTGATTAGAGAGAGATGCGGCATGAAAGTGGATATAGTGACGAGAATAGAAAAGGATACTTTAGGCTAGTTTGGGCATGTAGAAAGAATGGACGAGAAAATACTGACAAGAAAGTTTATAAGGCTAGTATGAATGGAACAGTCGCAAGGGGAAAAAGTAGGCGAACGTTTCTTAATCAGATCGAAGACGTTCTGGATAAAGGCCACGTGTATGAGGAATGTTATGAAAGTGAATGAAGCCAGAGAAGTGTGTCAGGATCGTAGCAAATGGAAATCCGTACCTACCCCTCTGGGAAATAGGCGTGAATCTATGTATGTATTTATGTATGAATGCATGTAATAAACTGTGAATTTTATGGCTAAAACGGAACTCAAAAACAGTGGATACTTAACATCAGTTGTCTTAATATTTTTATCGCAAGGTTTCATATGGAGCACTCTACAATTTTACGAGCCTGCAGTATACCAAACAATGCATTCAACAATGCATACAAGCTTTACAATATTACAGTAGGTAGAAGTAGTTTAATACTGTAAGGAATATCGTAAGGAGTATTAATCTACAAAGAGAACAAAGCTACCATCTATACAGACAGTCCTTCTGGTTATCCCTTTGACAGTGAACACAATGAACTTAAGATGGAACATGGCAACATGTGTAGTTGTACTAGATTTTGCCCGCGGCTATACTCGCGTTAATATAGATTTTTTCAATGAATTGCTAACAGAAATAGTACTTCTGTTCAGGTAAAAGGTACCCTATGTAATTTTCTATAGCCCTGACAATATCTATGCGACACTTCACGCTGATCGGTCTAGTAGTTAAAACGTGAAAGCGTAACAAACAGTCTCACATTTGAATTTATAATATTCTAGTTTTCTCCCGCGGCTTCGGTCGTGTAAATGTAGGTTATGTTAGGTTAGGCTTGCAACATCTCTTTTTTTCTGGATGAAAGGTACCCTATGTCCTATTCTGTACCGCTGACAACGTGTATGCAAATTTTCATGTTGATCGGTTAAGCAGTTAAGGCGTGAAAGCGTAACAAACAAACAAACTCACTTTCGCGTTTATCATATTAGTTAGGACTAGATTCTGCCCGCGGCTTCACTCACGTAACAACACATTTTTGTGGATAAAAGGTATCCTATGTCCTTTTCTTTACTGCTGACAACGTGTATGCGAAACTTCATGATGATCGGTCGTGTAGTTAAAACGTGAAAACGTAACAAACAAGCAAACAAACTCAGTTTCGCATTTATAATATTAGTAAGCACTAGATTTTGCCTGCGCCCTCGCTCTCATAAATGTAGATTGGGTAAAGTTAGTAACAGTGTTTTTTTTTCTGGATGAAAGGTACCTTTCATTTTCTTTTGTTACTCTGACAACGTATGTGCTAAATCATGCTATTTCATGATGATTGATCCAGCAGTTAAGGCGTGAATGCGTAATAAACAAACGAACTCACATTCGCATTTATAATATTAATAAGTAGATTAGGATAGACAAAGTATTAAGATACGTCCGTACATATAAGATCATGTTACAATTTTCGATATGAGATTCGCCAGCTGCTGCCATTGTTTTTCTTTGTCTTGTTCGTAACTAATAAATAAATAAGAAAGTCTGTTTGATTTTTCTTTTATTGTGTAACACTTATGTTGATGATAAGGTTGATTAAAATTTCATATGCCACTTTAATCAGTGGCATTTTTTTATCTAATGGATCCATACACATTGCTACTTAAATTTGTGACTGGTTTTCAGCTAATTAATAATAATAATAATAATATTCTAATAATATTCTACACATATACACAACACCATCTAGCCCAAACTAAGCAGAGCTTGTGCTATGGGTTCTAGACAATGGATAAACATACATATATACTATTTTTTTTTGTAAATACATACATATTATACATAGAAACACCCAGACCAAGTCAAACATCCATGTTCATGCACACAAATGTTTGACTTGTGCGGGAATCGAACCCGCGACCTCAGTCGTAACAGTCAGTTACACTAACCACTACGCCATCGAGGTCATCTAATTGATGAGTACCTGGAAACTACAAACCGTCTCAGTGGGTAGCGGTAGTATATGTAACTGTAATGCATTAGAACTTACGTCAGGCTTAGTCCTGTTGGATTATCTGACTAGAAAATCCTATTTTATAATATTGCTTGTAGATCTGCTTAAGGTTCGTAGATACCACAAGTTTCAACACAATGTCAGTATACATTAGTAAACTGTCAATTGTTGCCATGCCAGACATAAATGAAAACCTATTGTGTTCGGTCACCGGTGTGCTACTGCGACTCAATAGGTTAAATTGATAGACTGCTGTTCTCTCCTGATAGCTCTAGCAAGGTAGCTCTCCTCTCTAAATATACTTATGCTATGTACCTGCTGTAAATAGAGCTTTTCTTATACTACTAAGATGGTTTACAAGCAATCTACTAAATGGACGATTGTATCACAAGGAAATAACTCTCGTAATTTAAAGCCATCATAAAAGCGGTCGTTATGCTGTCAGCGCATATCACTGATTATGTAGTCTCCTTCTGGTAACAAAGCGCTTAATTATATAATCTTACCAGATTCTAGACACTACTAACATGGTTATCTTGGATTGGCTGCGATATCCTGCAAGGACTATGCTTTGGACCTTCTCAGATAAGTTTGTCCAATTTACTCACATGCTTATCTTGGATTGGCTGCAATATCCTACAAGAGCTATTCTTTGGACCTTCTCAGATTAGCTTGTCCAGTTTCACTAAAATGGAAGGCTTACTCAATACGTATTCTGTAATAATTTCAGACGACCTTTCAAAAGATAGCCTTTCGAATACAGGATAAACAGAGGAACGGTTTAGACTTAGTAGAAGTCCCGCTGGCATCCTATTGGCACGGTACCCTAAAAATGTTAACGAGAAGTATTCTTAATATTGTCTTCTATTTACGCGAATGTTATTCATTGAAATTAAACTACTATATACGGATTTTATCGCGTTGTTTATTTAGCACTGTATTATAAAATTTTGAAAATATTACACTACTACTACTATTGATTTTATTTTACTAATTTATAAGCTAATAAAATTATTTAAACTATTAAATCTATTTATTTTTGGTTTACACTTTCCCCGACGTTTCGGTTGCTTTCCAGCAGCCATGGTCACGGGGAGACTAAGATGGTAGTTGTCTCAATGTTCCAGTGTAGTTATTTCAAAGTACCCGAACATAATTTAATTATTGGTGTTTCTATTTACGCAGAATGAGCTCAAAGTATCATGAAGTCTAGCTGTGGTTTGTTTCTTTTTGGGTTTGACTATTTGAAGTACTGGATCCCAAACTGATGGTACATTCCATGTGGGATGTTTTTTGATTTCAAAAGCCTAAAATCAAAAAACATCCCAATTTCAATAGAAAAGGAAAGCAACCGAAACGTCGGGGAAAGTGTAAACCAAAAATAAATAGATTTAATAGTTTAAATAATTTTATTAGCTTATAAATTAGTAAAATAAAATCAATAGTAGTAGTAGTGTAATATTTTCAAAGTTTTATAATACAGTGCTAAATAAACAACGCGATAAAATCCGTATATAGTAGTTTAATTTCAATGAGAAGTATTCTCTTGTTATTACAATATTTCTACAGCATATTACTTATCTTATACTCGTAATATCAATCAATCAGATTAAGACGGTTTGAAATTCGAAGTCGGACGTCACAATCGGGCTTAATCAAACATGCGGAAAATGAGCGAAGCTATTATTTGGTAATGCTATTACTAAAATTGAAAATCCAGATACTATAGAATAACTTCTTCATTATAGTTGTAATATCATTAGGATTTATAATAAAATATAGGACACAAAATTGTCCTATGACTCTATTGAGACACTTGTGCGTTTTATTAAGTCTGATTAAAATGCGCAGCCCGCGCCACTGTCTTGAACATGTAGCCCACGAAACTAGCTTGCGCGTGTAGCCTGCTCGACAAGCATGCGCATGTAGCAATGCGACTAACTTGTTATTGTAGCCCACGCGACCAGCTTGCTTAGTAAATACAATTTCATAAATGAATAATTTTTGTACAGTGTGGTTGAAAGTATTACCACTGACAAGCGTAGAGTTTAAAAAAATCATCTTAGCCCCTAATATCAGGAATGGCAAAATAGGAGCACCTTCTTATATGCACAGATAACAAGCTCGCGAGTACGCACGACTTCTTTTTGGGTTTGAGGGTTAAATTAATGTATAGATCCCAAGATGATCATACAGTTCAACCAAATTCTGTATTGCATAAATCAAAATGGTTATTCACTACAAAGCTATTTGTTGATTTGGTACCCAGGAGATTTCAAAAGTATAAATGCACGAGAATACCAAAAATATTATATTTCAAACAGATATGTGGTACTGACAAAGATTCCTTAAGAGTGTTTGAAATATTATATTTTTATTTTGAGAATTATGAGAATCCAACAAATCCCGTGGCCCGTTATCACGGCCTTCCAAAAGTCAACAGACTACCAGGAAAAGCCTTCAAACAAATCACGTTTAGTATTATTTTACAATGAATTTATCGACATCGTCCGAATACACAATGATTAAAAAAAACATAAATTCGCAGCGCAACCGTTTTTGTTTTCAAATTCAGTTTAATGTCGTTTTTCGATTGCCAGATAAATTTTATAATATCAAATATATCAGTCATGTATACGAGTATAAACTGTTCCATGGTTGGGCACGGGCCTCTTTAGGTCATAATCCTCCACGCTGGCCCAGTACGGGTTGGCGGACTTTACATATCTTCTAGAACATTATGTAGAACACCAAGACATGCAGGTTTCCTCATGATGTTTTCCTTCATCGTTAAAGCACGCGATAATTTAATAAGCACATAACTTCGAAAAGTTAGAGCCACGTGTCTTGTGTTTGAAACTGGACCTCCTCGTGGGAGTCCAATGGTCTCCTTTTCTAACTCCCATCCCAGGCTATCGAATTATTAAAACTACGTTATTTTAACTTTATAACATAACAAATAAATGAAGTTGCTTTAAAAAAGTAATATAGTAGTTGGAATGTTGTTACTCAATTACGCGTAAACTATTGAACGGATTTGGATGAAACTTCGCTCACGGATAGATCATTTTCTTCATCTTTAGGATATGTTTTCACCCGGTATGCATTCCCATGAGAATAATGCGAGTGAAGTCGAAGGTATAAAATCAAAAGTTGGTATTTTAACACATTATGCAAATTATGCTTTATAATCTATTAGTAGCTGGTACGCAAGTAATAATTTAAAAAATTATCTCACTATATCCATGTTTCTATATCGATATCAGTAACAATAAAGGAAAGTTGATCACTAAATCTGTTCATGATATTATAAAACCTTGCACAAAGCGAAATAGCTCTCAGAACTGTTCGTCACAGCTGTTGACAACGTTTAACTTTCACAGTGTCATGTCCTATGGTATATTATTGTGGGGCAAGGCAGCTGATATCGAGACAAATTTTATTTTTCAAAAGCGTTCAGTACGTAGCATTTATAATTTAGGACCACGAGTTTCCCTGAAAGATCGATTTAGAGAAATAGGCATACTTACTGTTGCGTCGTATATTTGCTAACATTATGTTTATTAAACATAATATTCACTTATAGAATAAGAATAGTGATATCCATAACGTAAACACTAGAAATAAGCATAAGTTAGTAGGCCCATATCATCGTTTACATAAAGTTCACAATACATTTGCGGGACTCGGTATACGTTTTTTTAATAAACTACCTATTAATATAATAAATTTCATTACTTAAATTTAAAAGCGCCGTTAAAATACAACTTATTCGGAAGGGTTATTATTCAGTCAACGACTACTTAAATGACAAAAACTCATGGAACTAGTTGCTTGTTGCATACAGGATATAAAGATATGTATTACTTTTAAGTCAATTTAGTAATGTAGAGGTAGCTCGTGATTATTTGTGATGTTAACAAGTAACTTGTTTCTTAATTTGATTATTATTGAAGAATATAAATGCACAACCGCATTTAGTCACGGACTGCTTTTGCATTGTCACAAAGTGTAGGTGTATGCGCCATCATGCCATCCTACTGCCTATTTTAGATTTATAATAAAACATAATATACCTTACCCCAAATTTTTTAATCTCTATAATATTAAAGTTATTATTGTTTTTATCTTTAGTTTTTTTTATAGTCTGTAATATATGGCATAATGGCTGCAAAACCTTGTTAATCTGAGTTGTAAAATACTGAAATTATATTTAATTGGCGATTTAAAAGAGTGGCCGTGAGTTTCTTGCAGGTTTCTTCTCATAGGCTCAACCCTTTGCCTGAACCTAGCAACTAACCTAAATGTAGCTTCAGTAACTTAGTAAACTCACTAACCCATATATTTTGACATTCATAAGTGTTACTTTGTGACCTAAATGAATAAATTATTTTTGACTTTGACTTAACGGGACTTATTAGATTTCTAGGATTTCTTGAAGGCGTTCGGAACTCGCTCAATTTTATCAATTTACACAGAAACATTGCATCTTTATGATGACAAGGTTCTGCCTACTGGCGATGAGCTATTCTTTTTAGCTATTCCACTAGTAAAAGCTAGCTGCCATAAAACCGCTTACTATGCTTTTGTAAACATACCAATCGCAAAATATGACTTAAATAGTGCGGCCGCCATACTACGCTGTAGTATTCCAGGAAGCTCCTAACTATGCAGTCATAAGGTTTGATCTTAGTTTTACAACATTTAAAGCTATTACGATGTCTTAATACGAAACTTAAGTGTGATCGAAATGAGGTACAAATTTTAATTTAATATCAAAAAGAACATTTAAATCTCTTATTGCAGAATCTTCCTTGATTTTAATTCCCTTCATATTATAAGGTAATAATGGTGTAATTATAATAATAACTTACATCATAGTATTTAAAAAACTCTTCAAGCTTCTATATCGGGTTAAATATTCTCCAGCGTGTGCCACAGAAAGATCCGCCAAATATCGACTTCTAATTCTGTGAGGCAAATGACACGTTGCTAATTAACACACTCGCATTTAAATCTGGGTGAGCGGTGGTATTTTAGATAATCAATATTAAGTTTGAAGTCTTGGTAATGAGTGCGTTGAGTGAGTCTGTATTTGTCTTAGTGCCGTAGACTCAGCTCTTGCCTTCTATAGTAATAAATATAATTAGGCTAATTACTCTCTTGCGTACAATAGGTTTAATAAAAGCTTTATAAAAAAAAAACATATAACAAAAAAAAAACAGTATTACATTTAAATTTGGAATCTGTCATTTTTATACGAATATTCATTGTTTTCTTACTTTTGCGCCAATCGGTGTTAAATATTTTTGTGAATTTAAAATTGAGTGGGGTGATATATATAAACGAATTGCTGTGATAGCATTCCACAAAGTAGGTATGGAGTCAAATGTAATTTTTAAAACTCTCCATCCGCTTGGTATTAGTGGAATGTTTGTGTAACGGGCTATTGATAAGTACAATGAAACCTCCTCTGTTTGTGACAGAAAAAGACCTGGCCGTCCACTTTGTATTCGTAAGAAAAAGGCGATCAAAGCAGTGAAGTAAACAATTCGAAGAAATCCTGTCCAAAAGCAAATGATCTCGGGAAATGAATATAGCACTTAGAACCATGATGTGTAATTTTAAAAGATGACTCATGATTTACAGCCTATAAGAGACGCACTGGTCATTATTTTAATAATAATTTTCAAACGAATAGGGTGGTCAAATCAAAACAACTTCTTAAGCGGTACGCAAAGGGAGGTCACATAAAAGTGTAATTTACCGACGAGATATGTTTTATTATTAAGCAATATTTTAACAAGCAGAACGATCAAGTTTATGCTCAGAGCTCAATAGAAGCTTCCCAATCAGTCAGCAGAATACAACGTAGGCATTATCCGACTTCAATTATGGTTTGGTGGGGTGTTAGCTATCAAGGCGCTCATAGCCAGTAGTCAATAGCCACTAGTGATTGCTTAACCTCGCTAATCGTTTACCGATCAGTGGATCGGTAAACGATTAGCGAGGTTAAGTAATGTTGGATGTGGTCAGTCTATAGATGGGTGACCGCTTAGTGGTATTTCATCTAAACGTGTCCGTGCTTCGGAGGGCACATAAAAAGTCGGTCCCGGTTGTTGCCAAATTGACTTAAGCCATGTCAGAGGCCTACGGGCGGTTTGAACAACTCTTGACAACAGGTTGGCCACTAACCACACGAAAAGAAAAGAAGAAGAAGAAACTATCAAGGAGCGCTGAGCTATATTTTTTCATGGAGAGAGTGCGTGTTTCGGTAATTTATAACTGGGGTCAACGTTTAAAGGACTGTGTTACAGCCAAAGGAGATCATTTTAAATAAGCTTCATATATAATTAATGTTATTATATTAATGTATAAACTAACACACATAACAGTAATAAATGTTTTATGCAATAGAAAAAAGAAGATTTTCCTTGTAATAATATTTATAGCAAAACTAGGTATATCGTAAATGTAGGTTATGTCAATTTTCAAATTTTATCCCTCGGGCACAGTACTTTTTACTGGATGAAAGATCCTCTATACTTTTTCTGTACCCCTGACAAATTGTGATGATCGGTCGAGTAGTTAAGTCGTGAAGTTAGGTTATCGTAGGGTATAGGTAAACGCGATCATGCATAATGTTTACCTTTCAATGACGTTCCGACTAGATTACACCGACCGTGGTCACAACTTGACTGATTCGGGCGATGTCAAGGTTTGATATGTTTCATATTAAATAAATGCAAAAAATAAATGGACAGAGAAAAGTATTGGAATATAGTACGCCTACTATTATGGCATTTTCAGAACACTTATTAAATCAGTAAACAATCAATATATGACGTAAAATACATATTGCAAGATACAATTTCATGAATGAATAATTTTTGTACAATGTAGTTGAAAGTATTACCACTGACAAGCATAGAGTTTTAAAGAATCATCTTAACCCCTAATATCAGGAATGACAAAATAGGAGCAGCTTCTTATATTCAAAGGTAACAAATCAAAGTATGAAACAATACACACATCACAGAACATTACTCTTATATGTTCAGTGACACACATGGTTTAGAGCGAACGTGTGTAATGTTTCATACTAATTCAAACAATATAACAAAAACGTCACCGGTACCTGTCCGCCTCCGCTGTCTGTGTATAGCGGGCTTTAAAGTGCTAATGTCATAAACCATTTATGACCGTGTTAATTTTTATAGATACGTACTAATAGCGGGCTCTCCCCAACATAAAATGTATTAAAGAAAAATATATACATGCAGTCTAAAAATGTTTGTGTAATAACTATAATTAAGCAGCTGTATTGATTGAAATTAAACACTTTATACGGATTTTATCGCGTTGTTTATTTTACTTTAAACACTGGTATTACATAATTTTGAAAACTCTAACACTACTATTATTGAAATTTTACTACTATTTAAGCTATATATTTTCTAATTAAAACAATTTATATTTGAGTTTACACTTTGCCCCGACGTTTCGGTTGCTTTACAGCAGCCATGTTCACGGGGAGACTAAGATGGTAGTTGTAAAATCCGTATAAAGTGTTTAATTTCAATGTATAACATTCGCGTAAACATAAGACAATAAGCTGTATTGCTTGAAGGTAACGGACTAATGTGACCCGCTCCTTCCTCTACTCCTATAAACATATTAGCTTTGTTAGAAAGCACACAATACTAGTATTTCGGAACCCTAACTCCTAGACCTTAAAAGGAAATTCAAATATACCTATATTACTTTATTTTAGGAAGCCTTGATAGATGTATTATACTCGTAATTTTTCTGTGATAAGTTGTCTGATATTGGTCATTGGTATAACGGTGTTTAAAATTGTATACTTACAAAAGCATTTAGTTATTCAAAATATGAATAATATGCTACTCACATAATGATAAACTTTAAAATAAATAGTGAATTGGAATATCTAGTTACTTATAATGTAGATTTGAATCCACATTCCACAAACATAATTTTGCCTGTCGAACGCTTCAATAGTTGAGCTACATCGCTTCAATAGTTGAGTTACATCGCTTCAATATTAGCATTCAAAGAACGCTCAAAGCATACTTAACGTAACAAAGTTTTCCATTAAATTTTAAAACACATACTTTGCGAGAGCCCGTTCAGTGAGCAAATCAAAAACTTTAAAATCTGCTGGGACCTAGAGTAATTTAAAATGAGCATAGAATATTATGTCATGAGCGAAGCAAATCAAAAGCCAGTTATTTTACACATGGAAAACTTACTACCTACGTAAGTAAATGGTAATTTACCTACGTATTGCCGTCACAGGAAAGTCTAAATTACTTTATTATACATATTAAAAACAAGAATATAATATAACATCTAGCTCGTATAACATATACTAGCAAAACTATATATTTAAAAGGTCAGAGCTTTTGATGTAGTGCTTTTAAAAAGCGACTTCAAAGCAAAGCGTAGCGTGTTTGGAATTTCATATTATGGTGCCGGCGCCACAGTCGATTACAGGCAATCGGGGACGACGGACGGCCGACCGCGCGTCGCTCTAAGTTGACGCGAGCTACAACATTCGAAAATCGAAAACAGATTTCTTTTTTCTTAGAATGCATCGCTTACTTTTAAAGTGACTTTAAAAAGTTTGGTATTTGAATTGAATTTGAAATAAGAACAAAAGTGTTTGAAGTTTAGATTTTGTTTATGGAACAAAGTTTTTAAATTTTATTTTAGAATTTTCATAAGTCACATAAACAAACTTTACGAACCACGCTATCGACATTACGAACAATATTGAACTAGATTAAATTCTCTCAAAATAATTAAGTGTAATTTAGAAATATTAAGTGTTTGAAATTAAGTGTTGTACTAAATAAAGTTTTAAAATGAATAACTCCAGTGTTACATAGTCCTTTCAAACAACCACAAAATTGGATTAAATTCATTAAAATTTGTGTCTCAGTTTTGTGTGATCGAAAAGCTTTTGACATCATCTCCTTGTAAGTAAGTACTTTAAAAGTTTCACCTTTTCATGTTAACATACAGCAAACTTTTACATTTCAGTTTTGTAAAAGACCTTATGAATAAGATTTCTGTATACTGGCTAATATAGAAGTAACTCTTCAGATTTTATATCAAACATAACTTTGCTTTCAAATCGAAAGTGTTTATTATATTTTAATTCTATATTATATAATTATACCTCGTATATATAAGGTCGGTAATATCGTAATATAGACATAATTACTCCTTTCGGACACCCTTGAAAGATACAGTATATTTTTTATTAACATGTGCATATGATTAATGGGTCAGGGAAGATATAAAGACATCACATAAGTCTAAATAAAAAAGCTTAGACATATTCTAATACCTACGTTTTAGCAGTGGTTAATAAACGACAGTTTATTATTCTTTATAGCACCGAGAAATTTAAAACTATCAATAAATAAATAATTTCACTTTATTTAATATTAATTAGAATGTGTTTTTCCGTGAGACTATTCACAGTCTGAAAATTTATAAGTTTTTTTCTTTCTGATAATTTGAAACTATCTATAATTATATTTAAACTGCATATTATATGGCGTAGTAGTTTAAGGGGTCGACTCGACATTGCTATTACGCCAAGTGTTCAGTTTAATCCTCACACGGGACAAAACAAAATGTGATTGCCAAATAGTTGTACCGAGGTTGTTTTTTGTTAATGTTTGAATGCTTGCAACGTGCAACGTTTGCAAAAAACTACTCTCGTACCAAGAATAATACATGTGTCGCGACACAGCTCGTACTAAGTATAATAGTCTTTTTAAAAGAATGCAATACAAAAAAAGTTATCTTGGAATGTAAGTTCTTCACAGAATGAACATAATACAGGCGTGAAATGTGACGTTATATTTTGCTTTCGCGCTCATTATTCTTTCTAACACAGTAGCAGCACTTTCATTTACGACATTCTAAAGTACGGTAGACTCAATTAGAACGCGCACTAATAAATTTGGGTCCTCGTATCTCTACCGAACGATCAAGACATGGCATTCTCTGCCAAGGCACGTGTTTTCTTCTTCTTTCAATCCTGGGTACTTTAAGCGGGGCGTGAAAAAGCACCTTCTCAGGCCGTCAAAGTATCTCTACTTTGACGGCCTGAGAAGGTACTTTTTCACGCCGAGGTCTCCCTCAACATCGCCTCAGCTGCTATGAGGGCGGTGTGGAGGCCACTACTCTTAGACCACATGACTGCTTACCATCAGGCGGAGTATGGTCAATTTGACGATCAAATAAAAAACCGTAACGTTTTAAAGGGTTCATGGGAACCGTAAATTAAATATTCGTATTTCGTTTGTTGTTCAATAATGCATCTTGCCGCTTTTTAATAAAACGTGCAACGAATAGGTATTAATATATGAAACCAATGATATGAAATTGCGAGTTTTATCAGATATACCGATACCGTATTATCTTTGCCACGATTATTAATTTTCATGCGGCTCCTTTTCAACAGTATGAATTATTCAATTCGTGTAGGAAAAACCTCATTGGGTTATTTCCTCAGCGGTAGTGAATGCGACTGCTGTGCTATGACAAAAGTGTTGTTTTTAATGTAGTTTTCTTTGCGTACTCAGCGGACAGCAATAGTAAACTCTATTACGTGTGTCCTAACTTAATAGCTGGATTTATGAAGGTGTAATACACACAACTTAACCATTTGAGGATATCGGAGTGAGGCTATGTATGTATTAACAGGCTGTTGCTAATAAGTATAATAATTTTAAAGACAGCAGGCTTGTATATTAAACAAGTATCTAATAAAAAGAATTGTTCGTCTAATCGTCGGACAAAGGCCAGGTTAAGAGCACCTTAAACCGGCGGGAGTGTATGAGGAATGTGATGAAAGTGAATGAAGCCATGAAGCCAAAGAAGTGTGTCAGGATCGTAGCAACTGGAAATCCGTAGTCTCTACCTTCCCCTCTGGGAAACAGGCGTGAATCTATGTATGTATGTTCGTCTAGTATTTTAATCAAAACTTATAATACCTGACATGATTAAAAATATATTGTGTCTGTCTACCAGTGTGACGCCGCGACTCAATAGGTTATTAGATTACATATAATAAAATATAACAACATAGTAAGATTAAACCATTATACCATATTTAGTATAGATGGTACTTCTGATAGAAGCAGCGATAGACCGATGGATAAGGCATGGGATTTGTAATTTAGAGGTCGTGCTTTCGTAGGAATTGCACTATCGACGTGAACCCACTTGTAACACCAGGATTCTAGCTTAGCTGGAGGGGTTAAATAAATACTAGTAATTAAAACTGCTAATCTATTCCTACTGCTAAAATAAATGTTACCTAATTAATAGTTAGCTATATTCTTTTTTATTTATAAAAAACTACCCGCATTAGAAATAACTAGTGGTTGCCAAGTGGTCGAAATACGACCATAATTGATTTAAGTTTTAAGTTCGATCGATAATATATATACCGCGAAATTGCAATTGGTATTTATGGTATGTAACCATAGTTACGAAAAATTTTACGACATCAACCGAACTATACCGAAATACTACGAACGCAATTCGACTGCGTGTGTCAAATGCATGGTTATGTGCGTATAGTGTTACTATAATAATATTATATAAATATTAAGATTCGCCACTCCTTCTCCATATAAACTTAAACTGTGCCAAATTCAAACTCCTCCGTCCGCGCAATTGTCGTAAAGTAGGGTACAAAGATTTTGCTATACGTATTAATATATAGATTCCTGTGTCGCTAGAGACTTTAAAAACATTTAAACAACGGACACAGACTTAGAACAGCTATATGTAGATCACACAAATTTTTGCCCCATGAGGAATTGAACCTACAATACTTGGCGCAACTGTAGCAATGGCGAGGTAACCACTTAAACCATTTCGCCATCCGTGCAGTGCAGTAAAAACGACATGATACATATTTCTGGTGACATTTGAGACCTTGGCGTTCAGACAACAGAGTTTCAAGACAGATATGTCAAGTGTCTGCATTGCAGCGATGATCTACTAACGGCCAGTCCCACAACTAACCAGTAAAAGTTATCCGAAAAACAAATCGCATGCTGTCTCACTCTTGTTAGGTTAAAGAAGAGATATGGCGAGACTTTTATCTTATAGATATATGCTATTTGGAGGTGATGGGACAAGCCCTAAAACTTGTTACTACCTGATACATTTATCTTGTAACTAGATTTTGCCCGTGGCTTCGTTTATGTAAATGTAGGTTAGGTAAGGTTAGTAATTATACTTTTTTCTGGATGAAAGATCGTTTTTATTGTCTTGACAAAGTGTATTTATTTTTATTTTCGAAATTTCATGGTGATAGGTCGAGTAGTTCAGGCGTAAAAGCGTAACAAACAAGTAAATAAAAATCAAACACATTCGCATTTATGATATTAAGTAAAATCATAAAATCATGAGGACAAAATATTCTTATGAAACTTTTTTTCGGTGTGCCTTCAATCATTGTATTCTTTAACCAATTTTTTTTTGTCTTCAATACAATTATACCTACTGAACACATTTTATTGTATTCGTAATTTAGCTTCTGGTTTTTACTCGCTCATTTCTGTGCAAATTCGAACATGACGTCCGCAACCCCGCAATATAATTCAGTTTATTCCAATCAGCTCATTTGTCCAAAGATAAAGTATTTTCATTTCTGAAATCATATACCTACAGAATATTTTGTTGTTTCTTTACTAAACACTAGTTTTTGCACGTGGCTTTGCTTGCGTAAAACTATGCTAGGTTATGTTAGTAAATATAGCCTATTTTACCCGGTGATAATATAGCTTTCTAATGTTGAAAGAATTTTTAAATCGGTTGAGTAGTATTAAAGTAAAAACCTTACAAACAAACAAACATACACAACTCTTTATAATATTAGTATAGATTATGAATTTTATGATATATTACTAGTCTTAAGTTTATGCGTGTTACACATTGAAATTCACACCTGATAAAGTAGATAGTTTAAATTATGATTTTTCATACAAATTTGAGAATTTTACTGAAGTCACAGATTTCAAGAGAGAGAGAAAATGGGATTTAAATATGACCACACCTTATTGCCACGTATTACATTTGTGTGAAATGTGGTCATTTATTCGAAAAATTTCAGTGGAAGGTTACAATGTATGGAAATAACGGTAGTTTCATTTAAATCAGAACTGAAGATGTCACTATTAGACAGAATTTATGTAGCCAAGGGACAGACCAAGATTCTGAATTAGCAACATCGAAAGGTTTTCCATGTGAATAATATAGTAATAATATTAGAAATGTGAAAGTTTGTGAAGATGTTTGGATGTTTGTTACGCAATCATGCGTAAATCGTTGAACGGATTTGGATAAATCTTTGTATATAAATAGATAAAGTCCTGGATTATTAACTAGTATTACTTAGAAGTTTTAGAAAGGGACTGGTAAGGGATATCTTCGTACAGAGTGAAAGTCCAAGACTCTCCAGCTTTTGCCCAGTAGTGAGATATAAGAAAAGGCTAAGGAAAAAGAAAACATGCAGGGCAGTCTTTGAGAACTGCCGATAGAAGTGAAAACTAAGTGATGATGACGCGATTTTCACGCTTTTTGGTCACCGAAAAAGTACACATATATACACAGTGTACATATAGCTCATGGAAAGCGTTCGGTGACAATGACGCGAGTTCCATGATTTTTGTTCACCCAAAAAATGCTCAACGCGCCTAAAGAAGTTTTCACTTCAAAAATATTTTTATCCCACTATGTGCTCTCGTGGCATTCGCACCGTCAAAGCTACGGTCAGTTTCTATTTATCTTTTTAATGGTGACGCGAGAACAAATGTTAACGACACGCAATTGCCATAAAAAAGAATAAATAAAACAAGAATTACGACCTGGCATTCGAATATCGACGTATGCATTGTGACTAATTATGATTCTAATAGGAATAAATAATCGAATCACGATTTAATGAAACTCTTCATTTCTTTGTGATCTCAACATTGCAAGTACATTAGTATACTTTGAGAAATACAAATCAATCAACATTTCTTTCGGATAATTTAAATATTCGATTAAGGTTTCCTTGATTGAATAGCGCTGCGATTTAGCTTTGTCGCTAAATCGCAGTGTACTAAAATGTGCTTCTAATTAAACTAACCCATGCCCTAATTTACAGTACAAGATTATATTAGAAATATGCCTGGATTGGCGGACTTGTTATTACACCATATTTACTCAGTATTACTTGACTTCATTTACCCTTTCGTCTATACGTACGTATTTCTTTAATACAACTCTATATTTCATACTAAGTTCCTTAAGAAGACAATATTAAAGTATATTATGAATCATATGCTGAAAATAAAATTACTCAATCCAAAATAAGCAGACGTAGCCAAATAGATAAAGTATCGGACTCGCTATCAAGAAATTGGGGATAAATTCCGCCTATAGCACTACCAATATGAACACTCATAGTACGAGCATATTAGCTAGAATACCCAAAAAAACGTATAATACTATATATTTTGTTAACCTCTGAGTCTTCTTCGAAGAGGTTAATGAAAGCACTATGTGGTCTGTTAGTGACAGGCATAACTCTGAAACCACTGGGCCGATTGACTTGTAACTTGGTGTACAGATGCCTTGGGGTCATCCCTCGGTCGAGTTTATATATATAATATGAGCCCTGTGGCTCAAAAGACTTTCGAGATATAGGGGTCACGAGGTTATAAGGTCAGGGGAGAGGATTCTGCCCAGCAGTGGGACATTACAAAAAAAAGAGGTCACATGAAAACGAAGAGGTTGAATCGTGGGTTTTTACACCCATCTCGTTCTGTTTAATTTTCGGTGCTTTCAATATGGAAAGTCCATTTTCATGAATCAAACAAAAAGGAAAATTTAGTTTACAAATAGTAGCAGCCGCCCAAAAATAATTGTATACGGTGTTTTTCATGTACAAAAAGTATTTAAGTATATACTTTAGATTTCACCCGCGGCTTCGTTTGCGTAAATATAGGTTAGGTTAGTAACAGTACTTTTTTCTGGATGAAAGGTACCCTATGTCAATTTCTCATACACGTTGTAAGGGGAAACGTGTATGAGAAATTTCATGATGATCGATCAAGTAGTTAGGGCGTGAAAGCGTAAAAAACAAATTCACATTCGCATTTATAATATTAGTTAGAATTGCCTATTACGTCTGGAAGTGTAGGCAGCGGTGTAACCCACCCACATATGTATTTACGCCAGCTGTGATTTTAATTTACTATTTCTAAGCAGACACGTCTACTACGATTCTATTTATAGAATTTTTATTGTGACTAAGAATGCCCTAATAAAAAGCTCTGAAGCATTGCGTGACCCCTTTATAATGTTATCAATGAAACAATCGAGTGCTCGAAATACAGGTATAACCTAGTATAAGCAAGTATCTAGAAGTGTACTTTGTATGTCACTGTTGAGATGTAAGTGTAAAATTAAGGATTAATTATAATTACTAAATAAATAAATGATTGTTATACTAGGTACTAGATTACTGCTAGTAATAAAAACTTGCCAGCGGTTTCGCTAGCGTTAATCTTGATTTCGTCAATAAATTTATAACCCTCGGGATCCTTTAATCTTCCTGGATAAAAGGTTTCATTTGTCCTTTTGTACCCGTGATAAGGTGTGTATGCAATTTCATGATGATCGCTCCATTATTAAAGACGTGAAGGCGTAACAAACTCACATTCGCATTTATAATATTAGTTAAGATTTGGATATAACTCTTTCCCATTTTACACTAATAATAATAATAATAATAATAATAATATAATATAATATACCCCTCTGGGACAGTCGTTGTCTCATCATGAGACTAACGCGATATCGGAGGGCACAGTATACTAGCTTTAAAACTATCACCTTCGCCTTGTGATATAAACAAAAAATGTATCACCAGTTTAAATTAAAGCGCACAAACCGCAGGGCAGCTTGTGGCGGGCTGAATGTGAGTGGCGACACTGCGGTCCTGAATGCCTCAGAGAGTTGGTTAGGGCCTCGTTCCCGGCTTGCCGTTACTGGTTGGCCGGGGTGGAACTTCAAGAGCGCCCGCAGGACTCTCAACTCTGGCTTGCCTTGGTCGGCCGGCCAGAGGGAGGCCGCTAGAGCTATATGCTTGGGGGTGGAAGTGTCATTTTCAAGGGCATAACTACGGGGAAACCCGCTCTGGGTCTCCGTTGTCACGAGACCCGTGATGGTGAAACCGGCGCCGCACCGCTCGACACCCCTAGCCACTTGCACCGGTGTTGCCCTCTGCTGCTGGCTTGTATGCCTATAGTGGCTTATCAGGGGGCCCATCTAGTGAGTTGGCGAGTCACCGTCTGCCCATTGCATTGATGCTATTAGAGTATTCAGGGCAGACGCCGTTTTTCATCCATAGTTAGCATATACCGGTCCACCAAACACCCATACCTATAGCCCATATATTAGAATCCATACGTAGCAATAGTCCTACGCCTGCTGCGGCTAGTGCCGCTGTAGGTGTTCCATAACACCTTTGATTAAAACTCTCGAAGGGCCTCTTCACGTTGGACCCATGTTTCCGTGTAAGCCTCCCAAAGGGCCAGGTATTTTCTAATATAATATGTTAGAAAGTACCTGTGATAAGAGAAACATAATAATATAATATCCTGAATGCAGCGATAAATGAGTGTGAGGTAAGATCTCCAACTAGTTCAATGTGTATAGCTTTTGTACTCATGCATATAAAAATTGAAATGTATGATTTGATGGTCCTCACGCCTCTTCCTCGTGACATAATCTGGCAACACTAAGCAACGTCTATGTATTTTTTGAGAAAAATATTTTATTTTCAGTTTAAATTTAATTTTTGATATAAATCCATTTATTTTCAAATCATATTAAAACAATAAGACGCTTTGCACAATAAACATAAAAAATTACAGGCATAAAAGCAAATATTCATCAGTATTAAGTATTACAAATAATATGACAACGTCAAAAATGAAAATTTTCACAGAGACTGAATTTAAGTTTATTAAAATACAAGATGTTAACAAGAGCCAGATCTAGAGCCGCACCGCTACCACCTCCGGATTCGTCGCTTAGCTCCGCCTCGCAGCCGTCGGTACATCGATCAGAATCACCGGCCGCTGCAGTTGCGTCGAGCTCGAGCGACGAATATTTTTCTCCGCCTTCGTCACCGTCACCTGCACGTCGGCGGGGAAGAGGCCGGCCACCGACCCGCTTGGGACCCCGAGGCCCACCGACCTCGAACCGGGCCCCCGCTGCCGGTGGTGATGTGCGCCGCATGCGATGGACTCAATCCATTAATGAAAACGTCATGCGGGCATATTTTGGGGCTACAGAGGGAGGAACTAACCTCACTGCGTATCGCAGCCGCATGCTTGTTCTGTTTCAGGCCTTTGAACCAAGCGTCAACGTTTCAGCACAGCGATTATCGGATCAAGTGCGGGTTATCCAACGCAGTCGACAGTTGGATGATACCGTGCTTGATAGGCTACGCTCAGAATACTTGCCTACGAGCCATGCCATTCGCATCCAACCCGCAGTTACGCAACTATCACCTGGTGCGACGCGGACGGGCAATAGTGCCAGCATGGAGGTGGATGACATGACAAATGATGTAAGTATTCAGTACAAGGAGGAGGTAAAGGATGCTTTGGAAAGTGCGATTCAGGAATACCGGTACATGCAATTTACGATTCGGCCTCGTCTGCCTCGGTTACCTATGCATAGAAAAAATATAGCATTGGTGAGTGTCCTGGACTCGCTATTATCTAGTTATTTAGATAATAGCGAGAATCTCGCCGATACTCATTCGATCCTGTACTGTGCTGCTGTGGCGGCAAGTCGTATAGCGGGCATCAAGTTACCCACACATGTCCCTGCTATACGACAAACATCTGTCACCCCGGCCTGGCAGTGCAGGATTGAACGGCGTATTGCTGAGGCAAGGACACTCATCGGTAAGCTGATCTGCTTCAGGGCAGGGAACACACGGCCCAGGGTAATGCGCTGTGTGGGCCGGGCTTTTCTGGGGACTGGTGTCAGTCCTCATGAATACGTATCTCGGGCCACAGAGCGCATTGACTTCCTGAAGCAGAAAGTCTATGCATGGGCAAATCGACTGCGCAGATACAAAAAACGCGTGCACCGGTATGTCATCAACCGCACGTTTCAAAGTGACCAAAGATGGGTTTATAGAACCTGGGAACGACCAGATCAATGTGTGGCCGATGTGGGGCTACCAGATGCTGATGCTACAAATACGTTTTGGAGGAACATCTGGTCGGTACCCGTCGGCCACACTGAGGGGGAATGGATGCGGGAGGTCAAGCGAGCAAGTGAGCTAATTCCCGAAATGGAAAACGTGGTCATTGATAGCCAGGATGTAATTAGTGCGGTCCGATCCTTATCAAATTGGAAATCACCAGGACCGGACGGACTGCACAATTTCTGGCTGAAATGGCTGCGTAGCTCACATGCTTGTTTGGCTGCTCAATTTCAATCTGCCCTAGAATCTGGATCGTTACCAGATTTTATGACCACGGGAATAACCCACCTACTCCATAAAACAGGTAGTACCAACGAGCCCGGCAATTATAGACCGATAACATGTTTGCCATCGATCTATAAGCTTCTTACATCTATTTTGAGAGCCAAGGTATCTAAACATATTGATACAAATTCAATAATGTCAGCTTCTCAGAATGGATGTAAGAGGGGGGCTCGTGGTACTAAGGAGCTCCTCCTCATTGATATGGCCATTAGCCAACAGGTTCGCCGTAAACAAAGGGATATGGCGGCATGTTGGATAGATTATAAGAAAGCGTATGATTCGGTGCCTCATGCATGGCTTTTGAGGGTGTTAGAGTTGTATAAAGTAAATGCAACTCTGCGCACCTTTTTGAAGTCATGCATGGGGCAATGGAAAACGGTTCTTAGCTATCCAGGATGTCGACAGATCCCTGGGAATGGCGAATTGATAAAAATTGAGCGGGGTATATTTCAGGGCGACAGCCTGAGTCCTCTTTGGTTCTGCCTAGCATTGAATCCTCTTAGTACATTACTAGAGGGTTCAGGGCTAGGTTACAGGTTACATAGAGGTGGTGGAGTGATATCCCACTTGTTATATATGGATGACTTAAAGTTGTTTGCCCACACTAAATTACAGTTGATGGATTTACTTAAAGTAACTGAAACTTTTAGTAAGTCTATCAGTATGGATTTTGGTGTGGACAAATGTGCTGTCATCCATGTAAAACAAGGCAGGATAGTGGAATCCGAAGGAACACAACTTTCGGATTCCATTAACCTAAGATCACTTCTTGTAACCGATACTTACAAGTACTTGGGTATGTCACAGGCGTTAAGTATCAATGAGGCTGACATGAAGCAATCGTTGCAGGAGCGTTTCTTTGGTCGCCTGAAAAAAGTTTTAAAAAGTCTTTTATCAGGTGGCAACAAGGTGCGCGCTTGTAACGGTTGGGTCATGCCGGTGCTCATGTACTCCTTTGGCATACTTAAGTGGACTCAGACTGAACTGGATGCCCTGGACCGGAGGGTCCGTACACTCTTGACGGCATACCGTATGCATCACCCACGTTCGTCTGTGATGAGATTGTATATCCCGCGGAAATGTGGAGGCCGAGGCTTTCTGAATGCCAAGGCCCTTCATAACCGCGAGGTATGCAACCTCAGAGAATACTTTCTTAAGGCAGACGTGGGTATGCATCGGGATGTAGTTGCTGTAGACATCGGACTCACCCCGCTCAGTTTGGCTAAAGAGAACTGGCGCAAGCCTGTAGTACTTAGCACTAACGATCGCAGGGATGTATGGCAGAGCAAGGAGCTTCACGGTAGGTTCTACAAGGCTCTATATGGAGCTGATGTAGACCTGTTAGCCTCCGTGAACTGGCTACGTTTCGGTGACCTCTTTGGGGAAACCGAAGGGTTTGTCTGTGCTATTGCGGACGAAGTTATCAAGACGAATAACTACCGGAGATATATCTTGAGGGATGGTACGGTTGACATTTGTCGGGCGTGCCACCTACCTGGTGAGTCCCTCAGGCATATAGTTTCCGGTTGTTCTCGTCTTGCTAACGGCGAGTACTTGCACAGACATAACCAAGTAGCCAGGATTATTCACCAGCAACTTGCTCTGAAATACAAACTTGTAGATGTTGAAGTGCCGTACTACAGGTATGTAGCTGAATCAGTTCTCGAAAATGGTCATGTCACGTTGTACTGGGATCGAACTATCATCACGGACAGGACTGTTGTGGCCAACAAACCTGACATTGTGGTGATAGATCGATCAGAGCGCCGCGCATTGATTATCGATGTCACCATTCCGCATGACGGCAATCTCGCGAAAGCTGAAAAAGATAAGCAAATTAAATATCTCGATTTGGCTCGCGAGGTTGTCGACATGTGGGACGTTGATTCGGCAATCATTGTGCCGATAGTCATATCTGTCAATGGTCTAATAGCCAAGAGCCTCGATCACCATCTAAAGAGGCTCGCGTTGGGTGCTTGGATCAAGGGTTTGATGCAGAAGGCAGTGCTTTTAGATACAGCACGCATTGTGAGGAGGTTCCTATCTCTGGAATCCTAACCACCGGCAGCTTGGACCCTGTTCCCGATGCCGGTGGGGTACCATATATTTTATATTTTTAAATGATATGTATTTTTATAGATATATGTATATTTAAAAATGAAAAATGTATTGAAAATATTTAAATAAAGAGAATAATAATAAAAATGGTTTATTCATCTCCACAAATTACAAATATTTATAGTTACATTATACACTGTGAAAATTACATGTGACAATATTGTAGTTTGTGGGAGATCTGGAGTCTAAACTAAGCCTAGGCCTGTATTTTAGAACTCCAGGCCCCCATTTCATTTTTATACAGTGACAAGCAATTACATGTGCATGATGTGAGAGTGAATACACTGAGTGTGCGAGTGTGTGTGTGTGTGTGTGTGTGTGTTTCTGTGTGTGTGTGTGAGTGGGTGTGTGTGTGTGTGCGTGAGTGTGTGTGTGTGTGTGTGTGAGTGTGTGTTTGTGTGGACGATAGGTATATGATTTACATATATAAATCAATACGTACATACTAAAATATATATTTTATATAATAAATTAATTTATTTTATAAAGTACATAAGTAGTAAATAACAGAAAATAGTTAAACAAGTATTACTATGTTATGACATCAAGGATATTTTCGGTTTCAAAATAATTTAGATTTGATAGTAGTTTATTTACCTTTTGCTTACATTCTGACTTAGTGCAATTTGCAATAGCAGACATTTTATTTACTTTATTATATAACATTCCTCCTATAAACATGAAAAACCTCTGTGCAAAATTGGTGCTTACTGTAATAGGCTCACATATGGCGTATTTCCTTCTAGACAGGGCTAGGTGCTTTTTTCTTTCCTCAGATATAGTAGAGTGCTTTAGAAGGACAGTCTGCCTCATATATAATTGGCGTACAGTCAGCACTTGGGCTTCTTCATACAGTCTGGAAGTGGGATATAAACGCGGCTTGGATAAACTAACTTTTAGTATTAGTCTTTGAGCTCTTTCCAGTGTTATCATTTTAGTTTTACAGGCACCACCCCATGTTGTGATGCAGTAACCCAATACAGACTGTACCAAGGCTTCGTAAACCATCGTCATGGTCTGTTTCTCTGCTACACCACCAAGTTCTTTGAAGATGTAAGTGAGTTTTCGAACTCTTTTGGACAGAGACTGGATGTGGTTTTCAAAAGTTAGATTTGCATCTATGTCAATGCCGAGATATTTTAAACTCTGGGTACGACTAAAGTGAGTACAGTTACAATTTGGGATTGGAGGGAAGTTACATTTATGTGCAATGATAGAATTCGGAAGATTGGCTACCTCTACCCGATAGACCTCGATACCTCACTAGAAGGTTCGGTCTGCCGCCTCCTACATCCGTCTATCTTTTTCATGTTATAACTTTGCCTAGGTGCGTCCTACCTTGCATATACCAATTTGTGGTCTTCTTAAGAGATCATAATTGTGCCATCACCTAGAATGTCCACATTAAGAAGAGCGCCTTGCACATTACATGTATACGATAGAGAACGACAGTGTATAATTTTAATTATGAGAAAACGCGATAATACTTTGCTTATAATTCAGATATCATGTCGTTATTCTGTGTTAGATGACAACTTAACGCCTAGAAACGTTGAAGATCTTAAACGTAGAAGGGCGCAGCTATCTATTAAATCTTTGGTTTCCCTTGAGAGAAGACCGCGAAGAAGGCGCGAAGCGGGAAGAGCTATATCGGTCTATGAGCTTTTTTTGTGTTTCATCCAAAAGAAGGTACAGCCCGTTCCAAAGCTAGTTGCCCGACTTTTTATTTGTTGACTACTATGTGATCTACTCCGTCTACGTCCATGTTTCGGAACCGTAGTTCCTAATGTTATACATACGCATAATTATCTTATACATATAGCATAAGGCAAATGTGAATGGGTTTGTCGGAAGGGGAAGACCATCGTAAGCATTATCTGATAACTTTGGAGATATTCTGAAATAGACCAGGTTATGAGTACCTTAAAGCGCCTAACGTGCATGAGAAATATAATGAAATAGATGTATGCCAAGATCGTAGCAACTAGAAACCCGTAGTCTCTGTCTACCCCTTTGGAAAACAGGCAAGTCATTATATATATGTATATATATTATGTACATAAACTAGCCTGTTTATAATGTACATATATACATAGGCCCTGTTTGTAGCATCGATACCTACATAATATGTATCGTTGCCAAAAAATAAGGTAAGAATATTAAAAAACCACAAAGCGAAATATATTATTTATAATACATATCGAATTGTATTTTATTCACTTTAATACCTTTGCGTTATTGATATAACATATAACGTTTATTAACACTTTATTTACTCATTTTACGTGATATTGTTTTGTTATTTTGATGATGCAACTCTACAGTAATTACTGATATAAATCAATTGAAAGGCACGAGCTCGATGACGTTGATTAAATGTCCGAATTTGTTCGGTAATGTACATGTGCAATAACAAAGACTGAATAATTTTAAAATCATGTATTGAAATTAAACTACTTTATTCGGATTTTGTCATGTTATTAATTTTATAACATAATTTTGAACTATGATACTACTATTATTGAATTTTACTACAATTTAAGCTATTTAAATTAATTAAAACTATTTATATTTAAGTTTATACTTTGCCGACGTTTCGGTTGCTTTTCAGCAGCCTTGTTCACAGGGAAACTAAGATGGTGTCTCAATGCTCTGAAGTGTACCTAGTTATTTCCAAGTAGGTACCCGAACATAATTTAATCATTGGTGTTTCTATTTACGCAGAATGAGCTCAACGTTTTATTTCATCTTGGGTTTGACTATCTGAATTACTGGATCCCAAGCTGGTGATACATTCAAATCATCTTATCTATTGAAATTAGTTGTTTTTTTATTTCAATAGCCTCGCGAAGCATGCTTGCGAGGAATCGGCGTTCTTTAGCGAGTTTCTGTAATTTGTTAAATCGTAGGTAATGGTTGGTCCCCTGTTGCATGTGTTCGCACACAGCACAGACTTCATCGAGCGTCGGTGTTTAACATCAGCTATGTTGTGTTCTTTTATGCGCGTGCTTATGTGTATCTTCTCTGATTCGTGGTCTGGTATTGTAGTAAAGTTTAATAATAGTAGTGTCAGTTTAAAATTATGTAATAATTAATGTGTTATAACATAAACAACGCATTAAAATCCATCTAAAGTAATTTAATATCAATGTATAATAATCGCGTAAACGTAGGACAATATTTAATATTGTCTTCTGTTTACGCGAATGTTATTCATTGAAATTAAACTACTATATACGGATTTTATCGCGTTGTTTATTTATCACTGTATTACAAAATTTTGAAAATATTACTCTACTACTACTATTGATTTTATTTGACTAATTCATAAGCTAATAAAATTATTTAAACTATTAAATCTATTTATTTTTGGTTTACACTTTCCCCGACGTTTCGGGTGCTTTTCAGCAGCCATGGTCACCATCTCCCCGTGACCACCAACGCGATAAAATCCGTATATAGTAGTTTAATTTCAATGTAGGACAATATTATTAAAATTACATATCAAATTCATACAACTATCGCCCCAATGTCTTTCTTATACACATTTCACCGGCAATTGTTTTAAGTCTCACAAAACAAGAGATGAAGGAGACTATTGTCTACACGGCATAGTTCCAGATACGGTGCTGTTACTAAAAACCTAATAACAACATTTTGCCCAACCAGGGAACTAAAGTCGAGTGCTCACGCACACCAAAGCAGTCATTATTGAAATATTTTCTTCTCTTTTTTATTTCAGTTAAAATTTACATGATAAATTATGTTAATATTAAAATAGTGTTTATTTCGTATTTCTTCGTGTAGAAATTATTAACAAAAGCTTTTAGACAGGCATGACTATTTATCATGAGCTTTAGCCTCAAACATCAGCTACATGCTGTATTATCATTAATTATTCTTAGTTCACACTGTAGTACAAAATATATTTCTAGTATCTTTATACCTATACCAGTTTGTGCTCTCAGCTTCAGCCACGTAGATAAATTCTACAGAACGTATATGGCAACATAAAGGATCTTAACCTTGATGGGATTAATCCGAAATATGATCTATCAGCCTGCCAAGTTTTATTCAAATCTGTTAAATGGTTTACGCGTTGTTGTATAACAATCATCCAAATCTACTAAAATTAATTCTTAGTGGATTCTATAGTTTATCATATTATTTCTTTTATTTTCTTTTATTAAAAAAGACAATGCCCGCACTAGAAATAATTTCTGTGTCGCGGGTGTCTTTAAAAACATTCAAACAACGGACACAAAGAACATCCAGACTCGGAAAAACCATTTGTGGATCACACGAACTTCTGTCCCGTTTGGGATTCGAACCCACTACAGTCGGCGGGGGACCACTTAAACGACTACGCCATCCGCGCAGTCTTCAAATGCAATCCTACTCAACGTATATCGAGATATATAGTGTCTTGATCTTGACGGGATTAATCCAGAATATAATCCATGGGTGTGCTAAGTTTTATCCAAATCTGTTAAATGGTTTACGTGATTTTACCTAACAAACATTCAAATCTACTAAAATGGATTCTTAGTGGATTCTATAGTTTAATATATTATGTTATTCATTTTTACACCTGCAATAGTTTGTGTTGTGTGAGTGATGCATATCGAAACAAGATATGTCCTATGTGTTTATTCGGAATATGGTCTACCCGCATTTCAAGTTTAATTTGTATTTTTCGTATTTACCTACGAGTATTTAACGGATTACGCGTAATTGAGTAACTAACATTCTAACCATTTTATTGGAACCAACCACATATTTAATTGGATTCTACAGTGAAACATAATATTATGCAGATAATTTTTATGACTGCACTTATATTATATGACTTTGCTTGCGTTTAATTTACGGGTCTGCACGCCGATATAGAATTTGTCGTGTATTTATCCAGAATACGGTCTACTCTGACAAGTTTAATTTATTAATTTATTTAACGGTTTACTCATAATACAGTAACAAACGAGATCGTGTCTTTTCGCATTATGTGTTTTCCCCTAATATACTTACTTTGGCATATTTTTTATTTGTATAATAATTTCACCATAATTAATTTGGCATATAGCAAATCTGATGAGGTCCCCTTACCCGATCATACTTGTGAAGTGAGTAATTAGTGACAACCCGACAAATAGGTTAATAACGTTGCCGCGGGATGGCCCTATATGTAATGTCTTAAAATATGCAAATGTTTAGGGAACCGTAACAAACATTTTAATCTTCAAACATCTTCACAGACCTTTACAGTATACTATTAGTAGAGCACTCGTTGCTCCTACGGTTTATTTGCGCTCGTATTTTATAGTGTTCTGTAGATAAATACACCACCTGTTACGTGAGACCTAAAAACAGGTAGTAAAATGTCGGTGTAGTACACCGATGTCTACTCTTTCGAGGCTATACAGACGTGGGGCTATATATGTTTAGTATCAATATTATTATTTGAAAGAGATAAATATAAAATATAATAATATCAACCTTGTATTAAACTGTCCCACTGCTGGGCCCGGGCCTCTTCTCAGTGTGAGAAGGGTTAGGCTACAGTCCACTACGCTGGCCTAGTGCGAGTTGGCAGACTTCACATATCTTCGAGAACATTATGGAGAACTCTCAGACATGTTGGTTTCCTCACGATGTTTTCCTTCACCGTTAAAGCAAGCGATAATTAATTATTTAATACGCATATAACTTTGAAAAGTCAGAGATGCGCGCCTTGGGTTCAAACCCGAGACCTCTACATGGCAGTCCAACGGTTTCCTACTAGGCTATCGCTGTTATAAAGAGATAAATGCCTGCTCCTAATTTGAACTACTTCCACACCTGGGGCAGACTCTGTGTCGTGGGCGACTTTACAAACATACGATTAACATTCACAAAGTACACCCAGACTGAGAACAATAATTGTATAATGTACGAAACTTATTTTCTACTCCGCGCGGCAGTGATGTCTCTTCGTAACCGCTAAACCGAGTCTAAAAGTCCTTTCGCTAATAAAAGCGACAATGTTCCTAAGTAACATAGGCTATGTTTAAACCAACCAACAAACCGAGCGGTACATATATAAAGCAAGATCTGCGCTTTATTTTATGCGTTGAATGCAGCGGTTACTGCAGCATGTCACGCGCGTCATCTTGAGAAACGCAGACGCGGCAAACGGAGAACGTTTGCTTCATGCATCTCACGCTTCGTATGATCCATAAGGGAACCGAGCTCTTAATTGTCTGTGTCATGAACAAAGCCACTGACGGAAGCTAGTATGAATATAACGACTGTACTCCTAACAATCTTCAGGAAAATTTTCCGAACTCAAATTATATAATATGTTAGGAAAATTTTCGTATAAACTGTGGAGTACTGAGAATTAAATTCTAGGTAATAGAGAACACTGAAAATGTACAATGATAAAATAATAATGTCTGCGATCTTTGGAAGATGGAATCTGTAATTAAATTTCATCGAAACTCAAATCTTAACCACAGAGAGATATCAAACACTATAAATTTTAATATCAATTATTATTAACTTGAAAGGCTTTAGCGTGAAGAAGACAAAACGATAAGCTCTATAGTTCAAACCAAGGTCAATTTTATTTTTCTTTTTAACTAGCAGTAGATGCCTTATATTTTCATTGTGGGACGAGTTGACGAATACAAGATACGAAAAAATAACTTGAGCAACTCGACCACGTGGTTCGGCCGAGATACATAATAAAAGATATATACATACCTATATCATTTTTATTAAATATCTTATATCAACGTGGCATATTGTTTACATTCTCAGTACATAACTGATTCGACAACCTTCTCATTAATTTTATGTATTTCAATTAATGATTTAAATGTTGAATAAAATAATAATTAATATATATTCTGCCGGACTCGGCCACGTGGAGGAGATTCTCATGATCCAGTTGGTGAATAAATCGAAAATACGACTGTCAAGCATGAGTTCTCGGATGCGATTCTCGAATCAACAACAGACTCGCCCCGTACTATGTGGCATGTAAAATCATAGTTGGCGAAATCTAGATATAATAATAATAATATTCTATCACATACACACAACACCATCCAGCCCAAACTAAGCAGAGCTTGTACTATGAGTATACTAGACAATAGACAGATAAACAAACATATATACTTTTTTGTAAATACATACATATTATAACCAGCCCAAGACAAACATCCATGTCCATGCACACAAATGTTTGACTTGTGCGGGAATCGAACCCGCGACCTCGGGCGTGGCGGTCGGCTACACTAACCACTACGCCATCGAGTCCGCCAAATATAATACTCCTCTCCGTACCCTTTCGAGGCAGTAAGCAAGATACTACAATTATGTATATATGTATGAATTTACCAATTTTAGAGAGGTATATTATAGCTTAATCAGAAAAGGAAATAGGTTACCAAAAGGTAAGGTCGCCGCGGGCAGAAACCAGTAATAAATGAAGTTATAAAGGTATTACGTCCGGTCACAAAAAAATCATAATAGATAAATATTATACTATAAATACTTTTGAAAACTGCTTTCTTTTTTATATTTGAGCTAAGGAAAAATGGCTGAAACAAAACCAAATAACACTTCACTTGGTATATGATTCGTCTTGAGAGGAATACTTTGCTCAAATTTGCTGAGCCATCTACATAAGTATAAAATCATGTACATATAACGTTACAGTAATATAACTATAATAGGCTTAGTAAGGATTGAGCCATTCTTTCCGGTAGGAGCCATATAAGGCGATTATAGGATTACCGAAAGGACGGACGCGAATGTAGCTGTAGATCTGATATCTACTATCTTAAATTTTAACTCAAAATAGATAAAGAGTGTAACAAACTGGTATTTAAAATTCGAGACTTTAAAACACAAACTTAAGCTAATGTCATATTTTAAAACTACATTATTATAATAATATATTTAATGCTAATAATATTAAATGTCATGATGTGTTTTAAACATTTTATACAATGTTTTGAATTCTTAAACTTTGAAATATTTTAGACCAATGAACAATAGAATATAGTTGAACTTAATTATTGGTATAATAATTACAAGACTTTAAAATGTAACTATAGCTCTATAACGAAATATCTCGTATTTAAAAAAAGAACACAGTCTGCCTCATTGATCCCCTGGCTCTTGGCAAAACATTGGGAATGCTGGACTTTTGCTCAAAAGTCTTTTGAGCTTTTGTTCAGAATCATGAAAGGATTAGTAGTTTCAAACAAAAATACTCAAAGAATTTTGTTTGGCGCTAAAACCAGTTACTGTGGCAAAACTCGTGTGCGAACTTCAATCTGACAAACATATAAGGCTATGTTTGTGTTTTGTAGGCAATTACCTAAACTACATATTTAATAATAAAATTTTTTTAGAAAATGGTGACGTTACCTGTTGCCTTGCATTTTATTTTTTTACTTTTGGGAATGCATTGACGCTTACTCCTCCGCGGGGGCGGGCGAGGAGTTATGTCGGGCTCACCGGGGTAAATAAAGATGTTGAAATGAAATTGGACCTCCCGGAATACCGAAATCTACCACGGTGTTCCTCGATAAAACCGCTATCGACAGGGCCGCGCGAATCACTTTCGCATGCGGTCGCGACCCCGCCGAGGTTTCGGCCTGCCGTATGAAACGGCAGGCAACTACACAACAAGACCTACCCCAAATAGGCACTTCTCACTTAAAAGCCCTACTGTTTCCCCCCTAAAGGGGAGACGGACACGACACAGAGGCGCGCGTGGGAACACGCACGCCGCCTCTTGGACCTGGTGCTAAACGGAGGGCGGGCAGGCCCACAAAGCCCAACATCCCCAGGTCAAACCTCAGGGTGGCTGGAGGTCATCGCGCGCCCTCCGGCGCCCGGCTCTGCAGTTGGGAAGAGGGTTTAAACGCTCCCTCTCCCGCTCCGCCGCCTCCTTGATGGAAATCACTTCCTCACAGAAGGAGGCGAGGGCGTTCCACGACCTCTCACTCCGGACCATAGACTGAACTACGGCCGGGAGCGAGAGGGCAACCAGTCCGACTGCCGCGATCAACTCACGGCGCTGCGATGCCCAGGCGCGGCAATCCGCCAAAGTGTGCAGCGCCGTGTCCACAACAACATCGTGGCTGTCGCCGCAGTGATGACATCCGGGCATCTCCTGCCAGCCTTTGTGACACAGGAACTTGCCAAAGAAACCGTGGCCAGTCATTACCTGTGTCAGCCGGAAGGTGAGGGCGCCATGCCGCCTCTCCAGCCACTCGAGATTTATAACATTAATAACACACATCGATAAAGACTTTGGAATTAAGTTTGGAATCATAAAAGAAAGTATGTCGAATATTTTTCTGAAATTATCAAGTATTTAATAAATTCAGAATATGGTATAATTATATTTATAGACTAATACTAACGTCTAATTTAGCTAATACAAATTATTTTATCAGCTGTGTAATTCATTGACTTAGATTGTATTTTTATCTGGTACGACTGAAAATATCTTGACTAACATTTTATTTACATAATATTGTCTTCTGTTTACGCGAATGTTATTCATTGAAATTAAACTACTATATACGGATTTTATCGCGTTGTTTATTTAACACTCTATTACATAATTTAGAAACTGTTACACTACTATACTATACTATTAAACTTTACTAATTTTAACCTAATTAAATTATTAAAACTATCAAATCTATTTGTTTTTAAGTTTACACTTTCCCCGACGTTTCGGTTGCTTTTCAGCAGCCATGGTCACGGGGAGACTAAGATGGTAGTTGTCTCAATGTTCCAGTGTAGTTATTTCAAAGTACCCGAACATAATTTAGTTATTGGTGTTTCTATTTACGCAGAATGAGCTCAAAGTATCATGAAGTCCAGGTGTGGTTTATTTCTTCTTGGGTTTGACTATTTGAAGTACTGGATCCCAAGCTGGTGGTACATTCCAACCATCTTCTCTATTGAAATTTGGATGTTTTTTGATCTCAATAGCCTCGCGAAGCATCCTTGGTAGGAATCGGTGTTCTTTAGCGAGAATCTGTGGTTTGTCAAATCTCAGGTAGTGGTTGGTCCCCTGTTGTACATGTTCACACACAGCAGACTTCAACGAGCGTTTGTGTTTAACGTCAGCTATGTGTTCTTTTATGCGGGTGCCTATGCTTCTCTTGGTTTGACCAATGTATGAGAGTCCGCAGTCACAATCTATTTTATAGACCCCTGCATCTTGTAAAGGTAATTGGCACTTGACGGATGGTAAAAATTGACTTATCTTCGTTGGCGGCTTGAAGTATGTGTTGATTGAAGCTCGCTTCAAGATGTAGCCAATCTTGTCAGTGACACCCCTTACATAAGGCAGTATAGCAGGCTGGCGCTCGACTGTGGCTGGCTTTTCTCGGGATCTGTGACAGCGGCGCGGCTGTTGGAGCTTGTTGTCTTGCAGTACTTGCTTGACATGGTGAAGCTCGGCGTCCAGGTGTTTCTTGTCACAGATCCCGTGGGCTCTCTGAAACAAAGACATTCCCACGGTAGCTAACTGTTTAGGATGGTGGTGAGATTCACCGTTTAAGTACCTATTTGTATGGGTCTTTTTCCTATACACAGTGTGGCTCAAAGTATGATCAGGATTCCTGATGACAAGTACATCTAAGAATGCTAATGAATTATTTGCCTCTAATTCCATAGTAAATTGGATGTTGTTATTAATGGAATTAAGATGTTCTAGGAATACACTAACACTATCTGTTGGTAATATTGTAAAAGTATCATCTACAAACCTCTTATAAATCCTGGGTGTGATGGGGGCAGTCTGTAAAGCTTGAGCCTCGAAGTCCTCCATATATATGTCGGCAACAACAGGCGATACAGGGGAGCCCATTGCCACACCATCTACTTGTATGTAGAATTTATTGTCCCACAACAGATAGCCAGTTGTTAAGAAATGCTTAAGTAGTTCTGCATATTCCTCAGGCATATTGTACTAATAGCTAATAGAGTACAATATGCCTGAGGAATATATAGCATTGCTTAACAACTGGCTATCTATTGTGGGACAATAAATTCTACATACAAGTAGATGGTGTGGCAATGGGCTCCCCTGTATCGCCTGCTGTTGCCGACATATATATGGAGGACTTCGAGGCTCGAGCTTTACAGACTGCCCCCATCACACCCAGGATTTATAAGAGGTTTGTAGATGATACTTTTACAATATTACCAACAGATAGTGTTAATGTATTCCTAGAACATCTTAATTCCATTAATAACAACATCCAATTTACTATGGAATTAGAGGCAAATAATTCATTAGCATTCTTAGATGTACTTGTCATCAGGAATACTGATCATACTTTGAGCCACACTGTGTATAGGAAAAAGACCCATACAAATAGGTACTTAAACGGTGAATCTCACCACCATCCTAAACAGTTAGCTACCGTGGGAATGTCTTTGTTTCAGAGAGCCCACGGGATCTGTGACAAGAAATACCTGGACGCCGAGCTTCAACATGTCAAGCAAGTACTGCAAGACAACAAGCTCTAACAGCCGCGCCGCTGTCACAGATCCCGAGAAAAGCCAGCCACAGTCGAGCGCCAGCCTGCTATACTGCCTTATGTAAGGGGTGTCACTGACAAGATTGGCTACATCTTGAAGCGAGCTTCAATCAACACATACTTCAAGCCGCCAACGAAGATAAGTCAATTTTTACCATCCGTCAAGTGCCAATTACCTTTACAAGATGCAGGGGTCTATAAAATAGATTGTGACTGCGGACTCTCATACATTGGTCAAACCAAGAGAAGCATAGGCACCCGCATAAAAGAACACATAGCTGACGTTAAACACAAACGCTCGTTGAAGTCTGCTGTGTGTGAACATGTACAACAGGGGACCAACCACTACCTGAGATTTGACAAACCACAGATTCTCGCTAAAGAACACCGATTCCTACCAAGGATGCTTCGCGAGACTATTGAGATCAAAAGACATCCAAATTTCAATAGAGAAGATGGTTGGAATGTACCACCAGCTTGGGATCCAGTACTTCAAATAGTCAAACCCAAGAAGAAACAAACCACACCTAGACTTCATGATACTTTGAGCTCATTCTGCGTAAATAGAAACACCAATAACTAAATTATGTTCGGGTACTTTGAAATAACTACACTGGAACATTGAGACAACTACCATCTTAGTCTCCCCGTGACCATGGCTGCTGAAAAGCAACCGAAACGTCGGGGAAAGTGTAAACTTAAAAACAAATAGATTTGATAGTTTTAATAATTTAATTAGCTTAAAATTAGTAAAGTTTAATAGTATAGTATAGTAGTGTAACAGTTTCTAAATTATGTAATAGAGTGTTAAATAAACAACGCGATAAAATCCGTATATAGTAGTTTAATTTCAATGAACATTTTATTTAGTTAGATTTTGAAACAAATGATTTGTTTTGTTCAGAGAGGTACTACCCTCTTTAAGTCGACTGACATAAGAGTGGTATTATTTCTGCGGTTTGACCTGTAAGTAAGTGTCCCGATGGCTTATACACCTATATATCTTATTGCTTATCTTTCATCCCATCTATAATTCCTTTCCCCAGGGTTGATAAGACGTTAGCATTGCAAGTTATTATAGGCTGCTGTAACCGCTTATCGTCAAGCTAGCACTATGCGTATTTGTCTCCTTACTAGTAGACTAGATTTTGGCAATCTCTATCCCTCGGCAATACTTTTCTGGATGTATGGCACTCTGTCTTTTCCTGCACCCCTGACAACGTGCATGCGAAATTTCATGATAATCGGTGAAGTAGTTAAGGCGTGAAATCGAAACCAACAAACAAATTAACATGTGCATTTATAATTTTACTATTTTAAGATTAAATAGAAACGACGAAGTTAAAGTAATTTATGTTTCCATTTACCTGATGCCAAGTTCAGGCACACAGGGGCGTAAAGCCTTTAAGAATAAAAAGTAAAAAGCTCACGGCCTTCAAGTTCACTCACGTTTTAGCCTCTAACCAGCTGGCCAGCCTTATTGCGTACACGTTTCAAAAACATTGGCAATTTGCATTCCTTCTTATAATTGTAAACACAAGCTTATGTACGATTCAAATACTATTATTATTATTCTTACCATCACTTTGTAACACAAACAATCTGAAAACTTCGAGTGTTGAATGATACATTCAAAACATGTGAGTCGATTACTACATTTAGCTTGAGAACTCTTCTATATAACGTAAACATTCATAAAATAACTGTTTATTTTACGAGGGGAGTGTTATTTCAATCCAATGATAATATTAGAAGTCAATGTCTACGTTTGACTTTGAAAACTCTGAATTGAAGTCTCAGTAATGTTAATCATTACAATCGGGTGACGATCGCTCTAAAACAATCGTGCGTGTGATTTTAGTGTAATGGTTGCATTTTAATGATATTCGAATACATTTGTGCACGACTCGTCATCAACTTGCCATGGTCTAGGACGTAGCGCACTCATATAGTATATCAAATAATAATAATATTCTATCACATACCCACAACACCATCTAGCCCAAACAAAGCTGAGCTTGTAGAATGGATAAACATACTTAAATATTTTTTATTTTTAAAATACTTACATATTATACATGGGAACACCCAGACCAAAACAATTATCCATGTCCATGCACACAAATGTTTGATTTGAGCGGGAATCGAACCCGCGGCCTCAGAATAAATTATTTTAGACTTTGACTTTGGTATCTACATTGATAATATCGAACATAGCCATTTGCAGAGTATATAGCTTATAATGCTAAGCCATATACTCTACAAATGGCTAGATCATTGCAAACTTTAAAGTAACATCCAATGTATCACATCTGAATCAGACGTCGTCGTATCATTTTGCCTCATTCTGACACGAAGAAAGATAAATAAACGAACTTTCAAAATTATACTATAAGTTCGCATATCGTTCGCATGTTTGTATTCGATTTTTGAACATTTCTTATTACTATCAGTTCCATCTAATTAAGCCGCTAACGGCATTTTTATAAGATGATTCCCGCTCTAGAAATAATTACTGTGTCGGTGGGGGGGGGGGGAAGGAGGGATAGGGAGGGCTTTTAAACAACGAACACAAAGAAAACGTAGACTCGAAACAAGCATTTGTTAATTGATTGAACACAATACAATTTTTTGTCCCATGTGGGATTTAAACCCACAACCCTTGGCGTAGAGGCAGAGGCGACGCGATCACAACGCCATCCGTGCAGTCAAGTTTGAATTGCGATCGAGTGATCGTGAGTTCAAATCTCAACTGTCGTGTTCCTGACGTGAAATCACTCTTAACGTGAGCATTCTGGCATAGCTGGAAAGATTGACAAGAAAACTAAATGTGTGCAGTTTTCAAACTATAAACAACAGCCTGATAACTCTATACTAGAATATAATACTTTACAATAACATTCGCGTAAACAGAAGACAATATTATACTAGCTAATATCATAAATGTGAATGTAAGCTTATTCGTTTGTTAGGCTTTCACGCCTTAACTACTCGACCGATCATCATGACATTTCGCATACACGTTGTCAGGGGTACAGATTACGATATAGGGTACCTTTCATCCCGAAAAAAGTACTGTTACTAACCTAACCTATATTTATGCGAGCGAAGCCGCGGGCAAAATGCAATAATTGATATAGATAACAACGAGATGGGTGTAAAAGCCCAAGATTCAACCTCTTCGTCTTAAATGTAAAAGTAATGAAAAGAAATGCCCCCTGTATGTCGGGGGTGTTTTAACCCACAGGGTGCATATTCAAACTATGGTACCAAATACGACCCCAAGGTATCTGCACACCAAGTTACAAGTCAATCGGTCTAGTGGTGCCGGAGTTATGTCTGTCACTAACAAACTGTCACTAACAGACAGACATAGTGTTTTTATTAACCTCTTCGAAGAAGACTCAGAGGTTAATAAAAGGTTTAACACGAAATAAAGATTGCAATTAGAAATAAAAAATATAACGCAATAAATTGAATAGCTTTATACGTATAAGCCTTAAATCAATTAGGATAATATGATTACACTACTATGTATAAAAAGCAACACTTAGTTTCAAACATGGTTGTGCAGGGACTACCTTAACATGTCAAGTCATAGAATACCAGACGGAATTAAAAACCTATTGTGTCTGGGCACCGGTGTGCCGCTATCTCGCAATTTTTTTCAAGCCTTCCCCGTGCTGTAGATATGCATGATGACAGAGTTAAAAATAAGTGATTCTAATTAGTCTATCTTTTAGATTAGCACAAAATATTAGAACCCTATTTTTTGTTTTAACAAAATAATAAAAATTTACTTAGATATTACGCATTAAAGTTCAAGACTAGCTTGTGACGTCACACTTTTGTAAAATTTGTACCGAACAGTGACGTAACACGAAATTTAAACGCGTTGCATCTTCGTTGTTATTAGTTTGTGGAACAAAAGAAAAATACGTGTGCAATATTTTTTGTTAATCTAAAAGACGGACTTAAGCCTTTCTTTTAGCCATAATGCCTATTTCTGTATTGCGGGGGGCCTACAAACATTCAAACAATGGCCACAAAGAACTTTCGTGCTTGGAACAATCATTTGTGGATCACACAAACTATTGTCCCGTGTGGGGATCAAACTCACAACACTCGGCGCGACGTCAGTGGTGAGACGATCATTTAAACCACAACGTCATCCGTGCAGTCGAAAATTACTCCAATGGGGCAAACATTGGAGTAATTTTCTACTACAAATCTCGTCTACAAGTATTAGTTAAACTAAGATGTTGAAGAGGCGGAACAACCTACTTTATTTTAGACAGTTTCCTTTTTACCGAGTGTCTTAGGTGCTTTAATAGCCTGAAGCAAAAAGCTCTTCTAAGAATGAGTGCTATTAATGTAATCCTTTTTCAACACCGATCAATTCCGTGAATTACTTAAATCAAAAACGTACTTTTCCTTTCAGGAAACTTGTGCAAATCTTGGCTTAAAATGTATTTACTTTATCCGGATTTTATCGCGTTTTATATTAAAAACTTTTAGAACTATTTATACTCTTACACCGACATTTCGTTTGCTTTCCAGTTACTACGATCACGGGAGACCGTTGTTGATACAGTCAGCTACACATTAAATTAATTAGTAACGTTAATTAATTATTTAAACCTTTCTACTTATTAAATATAACTGAAAGATAGAATAAGGAATAGTGTAACTAGAGAGAGATGCGGCATGAAAGTGGATATAGTGACAAGAAGAGAAAAGGGTATGTTAAGCTAGTTTGGGCATGTAGAAACAATGGACAAGAAAAAACTGACTGAGAAAGTTTATAAGGCTAGTGTGAATGGAACAGTCGCAAGGGGAAGACCTAGGCGACCAAGGACAAAGGCCAGGTTAAGAGCACCTCAAACCGGTGAGTGTGTATGACGAATGTGATGAAAGCGAATGAAGCTAGAGAAGTATGTCAGAATCGTAGTAAATGGAAATGCGTAGTCTCTGCCTACCCCTATGGGAAACAGGCGTGAATCTATGTATGTATATAAGTATAATTAAATTAACTATTCTTTAGCCTGTCAAGTCTTGGAATGCCAGATATTATTCAAATCCTATTGTGTCCGGCTGCGGGTGTAGCGCTGTAACTGAATAAGTTAACTATTACTGTTGTAAAAACATGAGAATGATAGTTACTTTGAATCGTAGCTTTGAATGATAGAAGAATTTAAAATGTTACAAATGTTTAGCGACTTACGTCACTTACTGATATGACACACATATGACTATTGGCATTCGCAATATTAAATCAAAATAGACAAAGACAGTATTCAATGAAGAATTATTAGATATCGGTATTGGTAGTTGCTTTCGTGCACATGTTAACTCAATTCGAAAAACTCGACAGTCAATTGGATCAATGAATATGTTAAAAATATCTCTGATTCCAATATACAGTCCATATTTTCATGAAATATTTATATTGCAACGAATGAGATGAAACCTTGAGCGAGCGGGAAGTTTGCTATGATTTATCTAAATACTAAGCATTGATTGATTGGCTTACCATTTTAACACAAAAACGAAAAACGTTGTGTCGGAAGTCGATGTTTAATATACACCATGTCAGTATTGTGAAAGTACCTAATATAAATTGTATAATTTTATAAAAACGTAACGTATTTTAAAAATTTCGGCCCTGTATTAAATTGTCCCACTGCTGGGCATAGGTATCTTCTCAGTGTAAGATGGGTTAGGCCATTGTCCACCACGCACCTAATGCGGGTTATCAGACTCCACATATCTTCGAGTTTATTATGGAGAACTCTTAGGCTGCAGTTAGACGAGAGCGGAGAGGCCGCGCGGTGGCCGCGTACTAGAATTCGTTAATAGAGAATTTAAACTCTATTAACTACGCCACAACATTCAAATTGCCCAACAATAAAACAGCGCGGCGGCCAAGCGGCGACCGTGCGGCATTCGTTCATAGAAAGTTTCAACTCTATTAACTAGAACACAACGTTCAATTTCTTCCGGACGACGAAATCACGCGGCCGCCGCGCGGCCTCTCTGCTTCCCATATAAACGGGCCCTTAGACATGCAGGATTCCTTACGATTTTTTCCTTCACCGTTAAAACGGGCAACAATTACCTCTGCGTGGCAGTCCAACGGTTTCCCACTAGGCTATCGCTGCAAAATACAACATAGTCCTCTGAAATTAATTTGTAAGTCGCAAAATTATTGTTTTGTATATGATATGTGCCTTTATTAAATTTTACACTAAGAAAGTGATATCGCTGCCAAAATATGTACTTTACGAGATGTTTACATTCAATTTGAACTCAATATTAAATTAGCAATTATGATTTGAGTGTTGGCTATAGCCATCTCCCAACTCATTGCAAATCCCCGTTTTGTTACTAAGAATTTCTTAAAAGAAAACCCATTACAACTTTGCCTAACCCCAGACATCACAATCTTACTATCATCAAACCTACATGTCAGATTCTAAGACGTGCTTTTGTTAATATCTAACCTGGAATGCTGTACTTTGCAAGATGTCAACATTCGATTTGAACTCAAAATTAAATTAGCAATTATTATTTGAGTTGGCTATCCATCCATCTCTTTACTAGTCCTCTATTTTTTTCTTTTTTCTACACAGAATTTCTTAAAAGAAAACTTAGAAAAACTATGCTAGATTCAGAACTCACGATTTTACTATCGCTAAACCAAGATGGTGGATTCTAAGACATCCTTTTATTTATATCTTACCTGGAAATGCTAATTATACGTTTCCAAGCCTCATTTCTAATCGGACTATTTCGTGCTCAGTGTCATAGACCAAGATATTTTGTATAAGAAGGTTTTATAACCTAACCTAATCCAGATTTAATTATTTTGTATTATTATAAATCATATTGTAAATAACTGGCAATTGTAAAGAGCGGACATGAGTTTAAGTGATGGCTTCTTCTCATTAGAGGTCAACTTTACAAACAGGCAGATTTAATTTTAATGCAAATATTTATTTATTACTTTTACTTCTACTATTTACTTTTCATAATTATGCTTGATAATAATAATGTATTTTTATATAATTTGGATATGATTATATCCAAATTATATATGCATAGCAGCCTAATATGTAAAAATTAATTAATATACTGACCTTACATATATCCCTAACACCAATTGTACTGACTTTATTTGAAGCAATCAATAACTATGACTATGAAAATACCTCGAGCCAAACCGCAACCGAATGTAGCTTATAGAAAAAACTCGGCCAGTTTTGTATTATTTATTTAGAACGTGATTTTACAGAAGCTCTGTAAAATGTTATACACCGAATACGTGGACAGTCAGTGGTATTGCGCTCGCCTTTTTGCCGTAACATTTTTCCGTGCGTGGTATATTATTATGGACATTAAAAACGGGATAATTCTGCACTATTTAGACAATGTGAATATTAAGTTGAACCTGATACACTGTGTAAACGTCTAGAACAAACGAAACGGTTTTTACTCCATTTGAAATTATAAAATAAACCTGCTCTAATAAAACAATATTACGTTTGTAGTTATTTGTTTATATATCTTACAGACTTGACTTACTTAAGAGCCCTATAACTTAAAGATTTTTAAGATTTTCTTATCGTTTCTACGGTATAAGGTTGCGCTTATTTTCAATCGTGAGATCCGGTTTCAATTACCATGTCAGGTACGTTGTTATTTAAACTGTCAGTGGCAGCACGGTATTTGGAAATATATCTCGGTAAACAGCATAACACCCAACCTTTTTACATGTAACCTAAAATCATATCTAGCGAAATGTGTATAATAGCATACTCATGTGCCAAGCACTTCTGGAATATACATCCGTAAATATATATAATAATTATAAAATTTATTTGTCATAAAACAAATTACAAATACATAATACAAAACATTACAACAGCAAAAATTTGTTTTATCCTTTCATAAATATATCTTTGATAAAGATAAGGGACAGCAGATTTTCTACTCAAATATTAAGTATAAATGCAGGAATGCTACCACCTTACATATAAAAATGGTTCAACATCATTATCATCATCAGGCTATAATAGTCCACTGCTGGACATAGCTCCCTCCCTCAAAGAGCGCCACAGCGCCCTGTCTTCAGCTTTCCGCATCCAGCAACTGCCTGCAGTCTTTCGCAGATCGTCATCCCACCTGGACGGAGGGCGTCCTACACTGCGTTTGCCGAGTCACGTCCTCCACTCAAGAACACGTTTACCCCAGTAACACGTTTACCCCAGCTAAAGTCGAAGATAACATAAAATTAAATCCAAAATACTTTTACAGTTTTCTTAAAAACAAACGTGACAGGACATCACAGTACCCTCAAACAATGCATTTAAATAATAGAAACGAATCGATTGGGTCTAGTATATGTGATTTATTTGCGTCATACTTCTCATCAACATTCAGCGATAGCTCCAGGGTAAATACTATTGGAACTGAAAACAACACTGATTTAGGTTCTGGCAGTCTAGGAAAGATATATATACAACAAAAAAACATTTATAAGCATTTAAAAAGTATCGATATCAATAAGGGTGCAGGACCAGATGATATTTCTCCTTTATTTATTTCTAATTGTGCATTACCGTTAAGTCTGCCTCTATATATCATCATGAACAAATCATTATCTTCTGGTGTATTTCCCATAGCCTGGAAAACAGCCAAAGTTGTACCTGTATACAAAAACGGCGATAAAGCTGACGTCAAAAACTATAGACCTATCTCGATTTTATCAACATTTGCTAAAGTTTTTGAAGCCCTTATCTATCCCTATTTAAAATACCATACTTGCCAAATGATAGCTCAGGAGCAACATGGATTTATACAATCTCGTGGCACTAGTACAAACTTAGTTACTTACCATAACGATTTAGTAAACGCAGTCGACGCTGGTATACAAGTCAGTGCCGTTTATATGGACTTCGAGAAGGCTTTTGATCGGGTTTGTCACTGCAAACTATTAGCTAAATTGTCAGCTTGTGGAATATGTGGTCGTTTGCTGGATTGGTTCAATTCTTATTTACAAGCTAGAACTCAATACGTTGTTGTGAAAGGGTTTCAATCCAAATCTTACATGGCGACATCTGGAGTCCCTCAAGGTTCTCACCTGGGACCATGGCTGTTTAATGTCTTCATTAACGATGTAGTATCTAATCTAAAACATAGTAAAGCCTACCTTTTTGCTGATGATTTGAAGCTTATTAAAAGTATAAAATCCTATTCAGACTGTAATTTGCTTCAGGAAGACCTAAATGCTATTTCCAATTGGTGTTTTATTAATAATATGACTCTAAACGTAAACAAATGTAACTTTATAAATTTCACCCGTAACACTAACATCATCCAGACAGATTACCATGTCGAAGGTGTAAAGCTCAAAGAACTGGCCATCATTAAAGACCTTGGAATACTTTTTGATAAAAAACTTACCTTCCTACCACATTTTGATAATATTATTAAAAAATCTTCCCGAATGTTAGGATTTATTCTTCGCAACTCTAGATCCTTCCGTAATCCACAAACCAAAATATCTGTATTCAATGCTTACGTTAGAAGCAATGTAGAATATTGTAGTGTGGTATGGTCACCCAGTTATAAAGTACACCAGTTGAGAATAGAACGTATACAGAGAAGATTCGTTGCACACTTAACATTTGCTGCTAGGATACATAAACAGTCTCTTTCATATGGAGAAAAATTAAAACATTTTAAATTAGATAGTCTTCTGACTCGTAGACAACTCCATGACATGACCTTTTTATATAAGATGCTTAGAAATGGTTTAGATTGTCCAGCGTTTTTGTCATCCATAACCTTTCGAGTGCCGCGTCGAATTCCAAGACAGGCTGCAATATCCGGGTTACTACATCAGCCCATTGCAAGAACAAATTTAAAACAGTCGTCTGCACTATCCAGATTGTCTAGAATGTACAACTCCTTGGACTGTGAAGTAGATATTTTTAACGCTAGCTTAATTAAATTCAGATTTATTGTGTTGAGGTTGTTGAGAAACCGTAATTGTGTGTGATCAATATTTCTAGTAATGTTGTGTATACATATATACTTGTCAATATCGCAAATCATCAAACATTGTCTCCTTAAAGTTGCATACGATGTATAATTTACTTTTTTTTAAAAACTTGTATCTGATCTGTAATTATAACCTAAGCACGTGTAGTGCTACTGTCCGCTAATTTAGTGCATGTGGTGACTCCTTAAAAAGTTGTGCAATTTGTACTAATAACAACCAAACTGTAATTTTTGTGTCTTAAATATTTGTAACAACTACTGGATGTCCTTGTAATAAATAAATAAATAAATAAAGCAAAAATGGTTCAACAATCCTAACAAATGTTACAAATGCGAATGTGAGTTTGTTCGTTACGCTTTCAAGCCACAAGGTACCTATCATCCAGCAAAAAAGTATATTGTATAACATAATCACTTAATGCTGCACGGACATGTCCCAAGCGAATAATAAATAAAGCAGAAAATCTACTTTTATAATCATATACGGAAGTAAGGTCAAAGTTACCGCAACATGGTCAGTTAGACATGCAATCCTGTGAGACCTCAATTAGTATTGCGCTGACTCAAAAGGACAGCTGCTCCCTGAAGGACAATCCCTTAAGCTAATTTGGATTGTCTTGTGGAATCTTTATTAAGGATCTTAGCTGCCTTATATACGCGTAACAAAGAACTCGTGTAAGAAAACACGGATGGCGGTACACGATAGGGGTTTAAGCGGCCGCCTCGCCACTGCCACTCCAACCAAGTGTGGGTTCGCATCCCACAAGGGACAAATTTTTGTGTGATCCTAAAATGGTTGTTTCGCGTCTGAGTGTTCTCTCTGTCCGTTGTTTGAATGTTTGTAAAGTACCCCGTGACACAGGATTTACTTATAATGCGGGGTTAAAAAAAACGTGGTCATTTGAAGGGATAAAGGGGAGACCGGGACACGACTTAACAAAATTTATATTTTCAGTTATAGCTTCAAAACACCTAAACATTTTGAAATGATTTTTGTGTCAAATGATGTCCAGACTATTCAATAACCATATTGTTAGTTTTAATATGACAAGAAATTGGTAACTTTTAAAAAAAGTCGAATTTACTCAGAAACGTCAGAAATTACACTTACCCCGCGATCGGGGCTACAATTAACGGTTCCGAGGTAAGTATTAACAAAAGGGGCAACAATTGACATTGTAAGTACCTATTTTCCTCTATAAATAAAGAAAACGCGAAATTACAATGACATTTTTTTATTAAGCAATACAATTAACAGTAGGCTTAAACAATATAGCACTTTGTCCCTGCAACAACGATATAAGTATATAGAGAAAGAAACCCAAACAAAACCCTCTCTGCATACCTAATAACAAAAATCAACAAATATCTGAATGATTTCTTATTAATATTTACTTTTACTGTTATATTATTAAAGGAAACGTTAGTTTTCAATAATCACAATATTCACTTAGTGAAACAATACCTAATTAACATTATGCTTAAAAGTTGTAACACTCCGTTAAACAACAATCGAATCGCATTACCAATTGCATTTATGGCTACAGTCAATGTGACCAAAACGCCCCTTTCGGTGGATGTCACAGCACCGACCTGTTTTATGCCCCTTCCAGCAACAACTTTTTTCGGCTTTTGCACTGTAGTTACGCCCGTCTCATCCATGTTCCAAATCCGGGATGGTCTAAGTTTGTACCTTTCTAATAGAGAACTGTATTTTTTAAAAATGCATGCACTTTTGTTCAATTGAAGCATGCTTTTAATCGACAACATGTCCAGTCATCACCCGCCTTTTCTTTAGCCTTCCACGATTCTGGCAAGTTCGGGTTTTTGTAAAAAAGAGCACACTGGTAGACTAATTTTTTTACTTCTGCAAGTAGCAGCCCGAAATAAATAATGGAGCACTTTAATAAATAATCTACTATTTTCTCCTGCTCAGAAGTGAATACTAACCGGGTCTTTTTGTAGCCTACTTCGACTAGAACTCCTGCTTTCTTCTTTTTCACAAAATTGAACAGCGAAACGTGACGAATTTGAAATTCTGTGGCTACTTCTCTGTAGTTCCTTTTCTTGTCCATTATTTCTAAAGCAGCTGACTCGTAGGTCGCCAGCGAAGTCATGCCTCGAGTAGTTTTCCGCTTGTAAGTCCTCATGCTGTAACGTTTAAAATAAATAAATAAATAAATAATTAGGTACCGTGGTAAATATACAGCTCTTTAAAGTTAGGTCAGATGGACGGACAGACGGACGGACAGCGTAGGCTAGTAGTAATAGGGTCCTGTTGGGCACCCTTCGGATGCGGAACCAAAAATAGAATCCAAAGTTATATACTGTTAATACTCACCCCACATACGGAGTAAGAATTAACATGTTAATACTAGCCACGTATGTTTTGTTAATTTTAGCATCATGAGTACATTTTCAATAAAAAAATATAATTACGACATAGTGTACATTAGCGTTAGTAAAGAACTTTATTAAAAATAAAATAAGCTACAGCGAAAAAAAAATTACGGCGAAATCAAATATTAAACACGTAAATAAAAAAAATCGTAAAGGGGAAAAAGTTCGTTACCTGGCCAAAATAGACGCACATCACACAACTCACTCCCACGGCGCACTGAGCTGGACTGACGAGTCCCAACCTGTAGACCACTGTCACAGGGACGAATTTTAGGAATCACCAGTGATGTGCTGTTTATAGTTTCTTAGAAATTCGCTTGTTAATACTTATCTCTGTTAATTGAAGCCCCGGCCTCCCCTATAACAAACACATGTTTATAAGTATTTATGTAGTTACAAGGTAGAAGTTGTCTATATCAATCTATATAGATACTAATACTTGAAGAGACAATTTTGTGGCCTTTTAGACTTATCGCGCACGTTAAAATGTGAGATTTAACATAGTAATTGAAGTTAATATGGAGAAGTAGACCAAACAACAAAAAATGTTTATTAGTTAAATATATGTACTTTTATTTTGGGAACAACAGTGGAATTTCGGCTTCTGGGTGTCAACTAGTTTATCACATCTTTACTTCCTAACTAATATCATAAATACGAATGTCAGTTTGCTTGTTACGATTTCACGCCTTAACTACTCGACTGATCATCATGAAATTACGCATACATGAAGTAAGGGGAACCGAAGAGGACATAAAATACCTTTCATCTGGGAAAAAGTTACTGTTTTTAACCTAACCTATATTTACGCGAGCGAATCCACAGGCAAAATCTAGCATAATATAATTGTGAGAGCTCGATTATATACAATTTTTTTTTAAATACTTGTCACGATTATCAGCTATTTTTATTTCTGTATACCTAAAGATGCAGCACGTGAAAACCACTGTCTATATTTTGATGATACTAAGTACACCAATATTGGAATTGGAAGGAGATTTCTTAATCACCTCTACAGCGATGTCTTAAAGTGGCGATCCATAAGTCTTTACGCATTATGAAAATATTGGTAGACCGCGTATATTATTAAGGATAAAAATTGATGTGTTAATAAACTGCGACGGACAGACCGACGGATATAGTGGCACCATTTTTATTCGGTACTCTATAAACAAATATAAGGACTCCTACGCATTCGTAGAAACTATTTCACCTAACCAAACCTAGGTAGTAAAGTAAACATTTCAGTAAATATTTGATATAAAACTGCCCTAGAAGCTAAAAGCCAAGAATTAAGGAAACTCATTCAATAAAGTTAACATTCGTATGTTTCTTAATTAAATTTCACTCGAAACGCGTTTGATTGAATTAGGTCCCTTTACAAACAAGTAAAAGGAACATAATATAAGGATTTAACTACGAAATTGCCGTTCATGTCCTATAACTAATTTCGTAGTTTCTATACAGAATGCAATGTTTATTTTAAAAATTAATTTATATTTCGTGTATTGACTGTTTATATTTTAGGATTCTAAATAATTATGTATATTGTTGGGATAATACAGGTAATTAATAATCGGGCACGCCACGATCGTGGCGGTAAGTCCCGTGTTTGAGGAGTGGCTGGAGAGGCGGCATGGCGCCCTCACCTTCCGGCTGACACAGGTTCTGACTGGCCACGGTTATTTTGGCCAGTTCCTGTGTCGTATACGCCGGCAAGAGACGCCCGGTTGTCACCACTGCGGCGACTGCCGCGACGTAGTTGAGGACACGGCACTGCACACTTTGGCGATTTGCCCCGCCTGGGCATCGCAGCGCCGTGAATTGATCGCGGCAGTCGGATCGGTTAACCTCTCGCTCCCCGCCGTAGTTGAGTCTATGGTCCGGAGTGAGAAGTCGTGGAACGCCGTCGCCTCCTTCTGTGAGGAAGTCATTTCCATCAAGGAGGTGGCGGAGCGGGAGAGGGAGCGTTTAAACCCTCTCCCCACCCTCTTAAGTAGTTCTGCATATTCCTCAGGCATATTGTACTAATAGCTAATAGAGTACAATATGCCTGAGGAATATATAGCATTGCTTAACAACTGGCTATCTATTGTGGGACAATAAATTCTACATACAAGTAGATGGTGTGGCAATGGGCTCCCCTGTATCGCCTGCTGTTGCCGACATATATATGGAGGACTTCGAGGCTCGAGCTTTACAGACTGCCCCCATCACACCCAGGATTTATAAGAGGTTTGTAGATGATACTTTTACAATATTACCAACAGATAGTGTTAATGTATTCCTAGAACATCTTAATTCCATTAATAACAACATCCAATTTACTATGGAATTAGAGGCAAATAATTCATTAGCATTCTTAGATGTACTTGTCATCAGGAATACTGATCATACTTTGAGCCACACTGTGTATAGGAAAAAGACCCATACAAATAGGTACTTAAACGGTGAATCTCACCACCATCCTAAACAGTTAGCTACCGTGGGAATGTCTTTGTTTCAGAGAGCCCACGGGATCTGTGACAAGAAATACCTGGACGCCGAGCTTCAACATGTCAAGCAAGTACTGCAAGACAACAAGCTCTAACAGCCGCGCCGCTGTCACAGATCCCGAGAAAAGCCAGCCACAGTCGAGCGCCAGCCTGCTATACTGCCTTATGTAAGGGGTGTCACTGACAAGATTGGCTACATCTTGAAGCGAGCTTCAATCAACACATACTTCAAGCCGCCAACGAAGATAAGTCAATTTTTACCATCCGTCAAGTGCCAATTACCTTTACAAGATGCAGGGGTCTATAAAATAGATTGTGACTGCGGACTCTCATACATTGGTCAAACCAAGAGAAGCATAGGCACCCGCATAAAAGAACACATAGCTGACGTTAAACACAAACGCTCGTTGAAGTCTGCTGTGTGTGAACATGTACAACAGGGGACCAACCACTACCTGAGATTTGACAAACCACAGATTCTCGCTAAAGAACACCGATTCCTACCAAGGATGCTTCGCGAGACTATTGAGATCAAAAGACATCCAAATTTCAATAGAGAAGATGGTTGGAATGTACCACCAGCTTGGGATCCAGTACTTCAAATAGTCAAACCCAAGAAGAAACAAACCACACCTAGACTTCATGATACTTTGAGCTCATTCTGCGTAAATAGAAACACCAATAACTAAATTATGTTCGGGTACTTTGAAATAACTACACTGGAACATTGAGACAACTACCATCTTAGTCTCCCCGTGACCATGGCTGCTGAAAAGCAACCGAAACGTCGGGGAAAGTGTAAACTTAAAAACAAATAGATTTGATAGTTTTAATAATTTAATTAGCTTAAAATTAGTAAAGTTTAATAGTATAGTATAGTAGTGTAACAGTTTCTAAATTATGTAATAGAGTGTTAAATAAACAACGCGATAAAATCCGTATATAGTAGTTTAATTTCAATGAACATTTTATTTAGTTAGATTTTGAAACAAATGATTTGTTTTGTTCAGAGAGGTACTACCCTCTTTAAGTCGACTGACATAAGAGTGGTATTATTTCTGCGGTTTGACCTGTAAGTAAGTGTCCCGATGGCTTATACACCTATATATCTTATTGCTTATCTTTCATCCCATCTATAATTCCTTTCCCCAGGGTTGATAAGACGTTAGCATTGCAAGTTATTATAGGCTGCTGTAACCGCTTATCGTCAAGCTAGCACTATGCGTATTTGTCTCCTTACTAGTAGACTAGATTTTGGCAATCTCTATCCCTCGGCAATACTTTTCTGGATGTATGGCACTCTGTCTTTTCCTGCACCCCTGACAACGTGCATGCGAAATTTCATGATAATCGGTGAAGTAGTTAAGGCGTGAAATCGAAACCAACAAACAAATTAACATGTGCATTTATAATTTTACTATTTTAAGATTAAATAGAAACGACGAAGTTAAAGTAATTTATGTTTCCATTTACCTGATGCCAAGTTCAGGCACACAGGGGCGTAAAGCCTTTAAGAATAAAAAGTAAAAAGCTCACGGCCTTCAAGTTCACTCACGTTTTAGCCTCTAACCAGCTGGCCAGCCTTATTGCGTACACGTTTCAAAAACATTGGCAATTTGCATTCCTTCTTATAATTGTAAACACAAGCTTATGTACGATTCAAATACTATTATTATTATTCTTACCATCACTTTGTAACACAAACAATCTGAAAACTTCGAGTGTTGAATGATACATTCAAAACATGTGAGTCGATTACTACATTTAGCTTGAGAACTCTTCTATATAACGTAAACATTCATAAAATAACTGTTTATTTTACGAGGGGAGTGTTATTTCAATCCAATGATAATATTAGAAGTCAATGTCTACGTTTGACTTTGAAAACTCTGAATTGAAGTCTCAGTAATGTTAATCATTACAATCGGGTGACGATCGCTCTAAAACAATCGTGCGTGTGATTTTAGTGTAATGGTTGCATTTTAATGATATTCGAATACATTTGTGCACGACTCGTCATCAACTTGCCATGGTCTAGGACGTAGCGCACTCATATAGTATATCAAATAATAATAATATTCTATCACATACCCACAACACCATCTAGCCCAAACAAAGCTGAGCTTGTAGAATGGATAAACATACTTAAATATTTTTTATTTTTAAAATACTTACATATTATACATGGGAACACCCAGACCAAAACAATTATCCATGTCCATGCACACAAATGTTTGATTTGAGCGGGAATCGAACCCGCGGCCTCAGAATAAATTATTTTAGACTTTGACTTTGGTATCTACATTGATAATATCGAACATAGCCATTTGCAGAGTATATAGCTTATAATGCTAAGCCATATACTCTACAAATGGCTAGATCATTGCAAACTTTAAAGTAACATCCAATGTATCACATCTGAATCAGACGTCGTCGTATCATTTTGCCTCATTCTGACACGAAGAAAGATAAATAAACGAACTTTCAAAATTATACTATAAGTTCGCATATCGTTCGCATGTTTGTATTCGATTTTTGAACATTTCTTATTACTATCAGTTCCATCTAATTAAGCCGCTAACGGCATTTTTATAAGATGATTCCCGCTCTAGAAATAATTACTGTGTCGGTGGGGGGGGGGGGGGAAGGAGGGATAGGGAGGGCTTTTAAACAACGAACACAAAGAAAACGTAGACTCGAAACAAGCATTTGTTAATTGATTGAACACAATACAATTTTTTGTCCCATGTGGGATTTAAACCCACAACCCTTGGCGTAGAGGCAGAGGCGACGCGATCACAACGCCATCCGTGCAGTCAAGTTTGAATTGCGATCGAGTGATCGTGAGTTCAAATCTCAACTGTCGTGTTCCTGACGTGAAATCACTCTTAACGTGAGCATTCTGGCATAGCTGGAAAGATTGACAAGAAAACTAAATGTGTGCAGTTTTCAAACTATAAACAACAGCCTGATAACTCTATACTAGAATATAATACTTTACAATAACATTCGCGTAAACAGAAGACAATATTATACTAGCTAATATCATAAATGTGAATGTAAGCTTATTCGTTTGTTAGGCTTTCACGCCTTAACTACTCGACCGATCATCATGACATTTCGCATACACGTTGTCAGGGGTACAGATTACGATATAGGGTACCTTTCATCCCGAAAAAAGTACTGTTACTAACCTAACCTATATTTATGCGAGCGAAGCCGCGGGCAAAATGCAATAATTGATATAGATAACAACGAGATGGGTGTAAAAGCCCAAGATTCAACCTCTTCGTCTTAAATGTAAAAGTAATGAAAAGAAATGCCCCCTGTATGTCGGGGGTGTTTTAACCCACAGGGTGCATATTCAAACTATGGTACCAAATACGACCCCAAGGTATCTGCACACCAAGTTACAAGTCAATCGGTCTAGTGGTGCCGGAGTTATGCCTGTCACTAACAAACTGTCACTAACAGACAGACATAGTGTTTTTATTAACCTCTTCGAAGAAGACTCAGAGGTTAATAAAAGGTTTAACACGAAATAAAGATTGCAATTAGAAATAAAAAATATAACGCAATAAATTGAATAGCTTTATACGTATAAGCCTTAAATCAATTAGGATAATATGATTACACTACTATGTATAAAAAGCAACACTTAGTTTCAAACATGGTTGTGCAGGGACTACCTTAACATGTCAAGTCATAGAATACCAGACGGAATTAAAAACCTATTGTGTCTGGGCACCGGTGTGCCGCTATCTCGCAATTTTTTTCAAGCCTTCCCCGTGCTGTAGATATGCATGATGACAGAGTTAAAAATAAGTGATTCTAATTAGTCTATCTTTTAGATTAGCACAAAATATTAGAACCCTATTTTTTGTTTTAACAAAATAATAAAAATTTACTTAGATATTACGCATTAAAGTTCAAGACTAGCTTGTGACGTCACACTTTTGTAAAATTTGTACCGAACAGTGACGTAACACGAAATTTAAACGCGTTGCATCTTCGTTGTTATTAGTTTGTGGAACAAAAGAAAAATACGTGTGCAATATTTTTTGTTAATCTAAAAGACGGACTTAAGCCTTTCTTTTAGCCATAATGCCTATTTCTGTATTGCGGGGGGCCTACAAACATTCAAACAATGGCCACAAAGAACTTTCGTGCTTGGAACAATCATTTGTGGATCACACAAACTATTGTCCCGTGTGGGGATCAAACTCACAACACTCGGCGCGACGTCAGTGGTGAGACGATCATTTAAACCACAACGTCATCCGTGCAGTCGAAAATTACTCCAATGGGGCAAACATTGGAGTAATTTTCTACTACAAATCTCGTCTACAAGTATTAGTTAAACTAAGATGTTGAAGAGGCGGAACAACCTACTTTATTTTAGACAGTTTCCTTTTTACCGAGTGTCTTAGGTGCTTTAATAGCCTGAAGCAAAAAGCTCTTCTAAGAATGAGTGCTATTAATGTAATCCTTTTTCAACACCGATCAATTCCGTGAATTACTTAAATCAAAAACGTACTTTTCCTTTCAGGAAACTTGTGCAAATCTTGGCTTAAAATGTATTTACTTTATCCGGATTTTATCGCGTTTTATATTAAAAACTTTTAGAACTATTTATACTCTTACACCGACATTTCGTTTGCTTTCCAGTTACTACGATCACGGGAGACCGTTGTTGATACAGTCAGCTACACATTAAATTAATTAGTAACGTTAATTAATTATTTAAACCTTTCTACTTATTAAATATAACTGAAAGATAGAATAAGGAATAGTGTAACTAGAGAGAGATGCGGCATGAAAGTGGATATAGTGACAAGAAGAGAAAAGGGTATGTTAAGCTAGTTTGGGCATGTAGAAACAATGGACAAGAAAAAACTGACTGAGAAAGTTTATAAGGCTAGTGTGAATGGAACAGTCGCAAGGGGAAGACCTAGGCGACCAAGGACAAAGGCCAGGTTAAGAGCACCTCAAACCGGTGAGTGTGTATGACGAATGTGATGAAAGCGAATGAAGCTAGAGAAGTATGTCAGAATCGTAGTAAATGGAAATGCGTAGTCTCTGCCTACCCCTATGGGAAACAGGCGTGAATCTATGTATGTATATAAGTATAATTAAATTAACTATTCTTTAGCCTGTCAAGTCTTGGAATGCCAGATATTATTCAAATCCTATTGTGTCCGGCTGCGGGTGTAGCGCTGTAACTGAATAAGTTAACTATTACTGTTGTAAAAACATGAGAATGATAGTTACTTTGAATCGTAGCTTTGAATGATAGAAGAATTTAAAATGTTACAAATGTTTAGCGACTTACGTCACTTACTGATATGACACACATATGACTATTGGCATTCGCAATATTAAATCAAAATAGACAAAGACAGTATTCAATGAAGAATTATTAGATATCGGTATTGGTAGTTGCTTTCGTGCACATGTTAACTCAATTCGAAAAACTCGACAGTCAATTGGATCAATGAATATGTTAAAAATATCTCTGATTCCAATATACAGTCCATATTTTCATGAAATATTTATATTGCAACGAATGAGATGAAACCTTGAGCGAGCGGGAAGTTTGCTATGATTTATCTAAATACTAAGCATTGATTGATTGGCTTACCATTTTAACACAAAAACGAAAAACGTTGTGTCGGAAGTCGATGTTTAATATACACCATGTCAGTATTGTGAAAGTACCTAATATAAATTGTATAATTTTATAAAAACGTAACGTATTTTAAAAATTTCGGCCCTGTATTAAATTGTCCCACTGCTGGGCATAGGTATCTTCTCAGTGTAAGATGGGTTAGGCCATTGTCCACCACGCACCTAATGCGGGTTATCAGACTCCACATATCTTCGAGTTTATTATGGAGAACTCTTAGGCTGCAGTTAGACGAGAGCGGAGAGGCCGCGCGGTGGCCGCGTACTAGAATTCGTTAATAGAGAATTTAAACTCTATTAACTACGCCACAACATTCAAATTGCCCAACAATAAAACAGCGCGGCGGCCAAGCGGCGACCGTGCGGCATTCGTTCATAGAAAGTTTCAACTCTATTAACTAGAACACAACGTTCAATTTCTTCCGGACGACGAAATCACGCGGCCGCCGCGCGGCCTCTCTGCTTCCCATATAAACGGGCCCTTAGACATGCAGGATTCCTTACGATTTTTTCCTTCACCGTTAAAACGGGCAACAATTACCTCTGCGTGGCAGTCCAACGGTTTCCCACTAGGCTATCGCTGCAAAATACAACATAGTCCTCTGAAATTAATTTGTAAGTCGCAAAATTATTGTTTTGTATATGATATGTGCCTTTATTAAATTTTACACTAAGAAAGTGATATCGCTGCCAAAATATGTACTTTACGAGATGTTTACATTCAATTTGAACTCAATATTAAATTAGCAATTATGATTTGAGTGTTGGCTATAGCCATCTCCCAACTCATTGCAAATCCCCGTTTTGTTACTAAGAATTTCTTAAAAGAAAACCCATTACAACTTTGCCTAACCCCAGACATCACAATCTTACTATCATCAAACCTACATGTCAGATTCTAAGACGTGCTTTTGTTAATATCTAACCTGGAATGCTGTACTTTGCAAGATGTCAACATTCGATTTGAACTCAAAATTAAATTAGCAATTATTATTTGAGTTGGCTATCCATCCATCTCTTTACTAGTCCTCTATTTTTTTCTTTTTTCTACACAGAATTTCTTAAAAGAAAACTTAGAAAAACTATGCTAGATTCAGAACTCACGATTTTACTATCGCTAAACCAAGATGGTGGATTCTAAGACATCCTTTTATTTATATCTTACCTGGAAATGCTAATTATACGTTTCCAAGCCTCATTTCTAATCGGACTATTTCGTGCTCAGTGTCATAGACCAAGATATTTTGTATAAGAAGGTTTTATAACCTAACCTAATCCAGATTTAATTATTTTGTATTATTATAAATCATATTGTAAATAACTGGCAATTGTAAAGAGCGGACATGAGTTTAAGTGATGGCTTCTTCTCATTAGAGGTCAACTTTACAAACAGGCAGATTTAATTTTAATGCAAATATTTATTTATTACTTTTACTTCTACTATTTACTTTTCATAATTATGCTTGATAATAATAATGTATTTTTATATAATTTGGATATGATTATATCCAAATTATATATGCATAGCAGCCTAATATGTAAAAATTAATTAATATACTGACCTTACATATATCCCTAACACCAATTGTACTGACTTTATTTGAAGCAATCAATAACTATGACTATGAAAATACCTCGAGCCAAACCGCAACCGAATGTAGCTTATAGAAAAAACTCGGCCAGTTTTGTATTATTTATTTAGAACGTGATTTTACAGAAGCTCTGTAAAATGTTATACACCGAATACGTGGACAGTCAGTGGTATTGCGCTCGCCTTTTTGCCGTAACATTTTTCCGTGCGTGGTATATTATTATGGACATTAAAAACGGGATAATTCTGCACTATTTAGACAATGTGAATATTAAGTTGAACCTGATACACTGTGTAAACGTCTAGAACAAACGAAACGGTTTTTACTCCATTTGAAATTATAAAATAAACCTGCTCTAATAAAACAATATTACGTTTGTAGTTATTTGTTTATATATCTTACAGACTTGACTTACTTAAGAGCCCTATAACTTAAAGATTTTTAAGATTTTCTTATCGTTTCTACGGTATAAGGTTGCGCTTATTTTCAATCGTGAGATCCGGTTTCAATTACCATGTCAGGTACGTTGTTATTTAAACTGTCAGTGGCAGCACGGTATTTGGAAATATATCTCGGTAAACAGCATAACACCCAACCTTTTTACATGTAACCTAAAATCATATCTAGCGAAATGTGTATAATAGCATACTCATGTGCCAAGCACTTCTGGAATATACATCCGTAAATATATATAATAATTATAAAATTTATTTGTCATAAAACAAATTACAAATACATAATACAAAACATTACAACAGCAAAAATTTGTTTTATCCTTTCATAAATATATCTTTGATAAAGATAAGGGACAGCAGATTTTCTACTCAAATATTAAGTATAAATGCAGGAATGCTACCACCTTACATATAAAAATGGTTCAACATCATTATCATCATCAGGCTATAATAGTCCACTGCTGGACATAGCTCCCTCCCTCAAAGAGCGCCACAGCGCCCTGTCTTCAGCTTTCCGCATCCAGCAACTGCCTGCAGTCTTTCGCAGATCGTCATCCCACCTGGACGGAGGGCGTCCTACACTGCGTTTGCCGAGTCACGTCCTCCACTCAAGAACACGTTTACCCCAGTAACACGTTTACCCCAGCTAAAGCAAAAATGGTTCAACAATCCTAACAAATGTTACAAATGCGAATGTGAGTTTGTTCGTTACGCTTTCAAGCCACAAGGTACCTATCATCCAGCAAAAAAGTATATTGTATAACATAATCACTTAATGCTGCACGGACATGTCCCAAGCGAATAATAAATAAAGCAGAAAATCTACTTTTATAATCATATACGGAAGTAAGGTCAAAGTTACCGCAACATGGTCAGTTAGACATGCAATCCTGTGAGACCTCAATTAGTATTGCGCTGACTCAAAAGGACAGCTGCTCCCTGAAGGACAATCCCTTAAGCTAATTTGGATTGTCTTGTGGAATCTTTATTAAGGATCTTAGCTGCCTTATATACGCGTAACAAAGAACTCGTGTAAGAAAACACGGATGGCGGTACACGATAGGGGTTTAAGCGGCCGCCTCGCCACTGCCACTCCAACCAAGTGTGGGTTCGCATCCCACAAGGGACAAATTTTTGTGTGATCCTAAAATGGTTGTTTCGCGTCTGAGTGTTCTCTCTGTCCGTTGTTTGAATGTTTGTAAAGTACCCCGTGACACAGGATTTACTTATAATGCGGGGTTAAAAAAAACGTGGTCATTTGAAGGGATAAAGGGGAGACCGGGACACGACTTAACAAAATTTATATTTTCAGTTATAGCTTCAAAACACCTAAACATTTTGAAATGATTTTTGTGTCAAATGATGTCCAGACTATTCAATAACCATATTGTTAGTTTTAATATGACAAGAAATTGGTAACTTTTAAAAAAAGTCGAATTTACTCAGAAACGTCAGAAATTACACTTACCCCGCGATCGGGGCTACAATTAACGGTTCCGAGGTAAGTATTAACAAAAGGGGCAACAATTGACATTGTAAGTACCTATTTTCCTCTATAAATAAAGAAAACGCGAAATTACAATGACATTTTTTTATTAAGCAATACAATTAACAGTAGGCTTAAACAATATAGCACTTTGTCCCTGCAACAACGATATAAGTATATAGAGAAAGAAACCCAAACAAAACCCTCTCTGCATACCTAATAACAAAAATCAACAAATATCTGAATGATTTCTTATTAATATTTACTTTTACTGTTATATTATTAAAGGAAACGTTAGTTTTCAATAATCACAATATTCACTTAGTGAAACAATACCTAATTAACATTATGCTTAAAAGTTGTAACACTCCGTTAAACAACAATCGAATCGCATTACCAATTGCATTTATGGCTACAGTCAATGTGACCAAAACGCCCCTTTCGGTGGATGTCACAGCACCGACCTGTTTTATGCCCCTTCCAGCAACAACTTTTTTCGGCTTTTGCACTGTAGTTACGCCCGTCTCATCCATGTTCCAAATCCGGGATGGTCTAAGTTTGTACCTTTCTAATAGAGAACTGTATTTTTTAAAAATGCATGCACTTTTGTTCAATTGAAGCATGCTTTTAATCGACAACATGTCCAGTCATCACCCGCCTTTTCTTTAGCCTTCCACGATTCTGGCAAGTTCGGGTTTTTGTAAAAAAGAGCACACTGGTAGACTAATTTTTTTACTTCTGCAAGTAGCAGCCCGAAATAAATAATGGAGCACTTTAATAAATAATCTACTATTTTCTCCTGCTCAGAAGTGAATACTAACCGGGTCTTTTTGTAGCCTACTTCGACTAGAACTCCTGCTTTCTTCTTTTTCACAAAATTGAACAGCGAAACGTGACGAATTTGAAATTCTGTGGCTACTTCTCTGTAGTTCCTTTTCTTGTCCATTATTTCTAAAGCAGCTGACTCGTAGGTCGCCAGCGAAGTCATGCCTCGAGTAGTTTTCCGCTTGTAAGTCCTCATGCTGTAACGTTTAAAATAAATAAATAAATAAATAATTAGGTACCGTGGTAAATATACAGCTCTTTAAAGTTAGGTCAGATGGACGGACAGACGGACGGACAGCGTAGGCTAGTAGTAATAGGGTCCTGTTGGGCACCCTTCGGATGCGGAACCAAAAATAGAATCCAAAGTTATATACTGTTAATACTCACCCCACATACGGAGTAAGAATTAACATGTTAATACTAGCCACGTATGTTTTGTTAATTTTAGCATCATGAGTACATTTTCAATAAAAAAATATAATTACGACATAGTGTACATTAGCGTTAGTAAAGAACTTTATTAAAAATAAAATAAGCTACAGCGAAAAAAAAATTACGGCGAAATCAAATATTAAACACGTAAATAAAAAAAATCGTAAAGGGGAAAAAGTTCGTTACCTGGCCAAAATAGACGCACATCACACAACTCACTCCCACGGCGCACTGAGCTGGACTGACGAGTCCCAACCTGTAGACCACTGTCACAGGGACGAATTTTAGGAATCACCAGTGATGTGCTGTTTATAGTTTCTTAGAAATTCGCTTGTTAATACTTATCTCTGTTAATTGAAGCCCCGGCCTCCCCTATAACAAACACATGTTTATAAGTATTTATGTAGTTACAAGGTAGAAGTTGTCTATATCAATCTATATAGATACTAATACTTGAAGAGACAATTTTGTGGCCTTTTAGACTTATCGCGCACGTTAAAATGTGAGATTTAACATAGTAATTGAAGTTAATATGGAGAAGTAGACCAAACAACAAAAAATGTTTATTAGTTAAATATATGTACTTTTATTTTGGGAACAACAGTGGAATTTCGGCTTCTGGGTGTCAACTAGTTTATCACATCTTTACTTCCTAACTAATATCATAAATACGAATGTCAGTTTGCTTGTTACGATTTCACGCCTTAACTACTCGACTGATCATCATGAAATTACGCATACATGAAGTAAGGGGAACCGAAGAGGACATAAAATACCTTTCATCTGGGAAAAAGTTACTGTTTTTAACCTAACCTATATTTACGCGAGCGAATCCACAGGCAAAATCTAGCATAATATAATTGTGAGAGCTCGATTATATACAATTTTTTTTTAAATACTTGTCACGATTATCAGCTATTTTTATTTCTGTATACCTAAAGATGCAGCACGTGAAAACCACTGTCTATATTTTGATGATACTAAGTACACCAATATTGGAATTGGAAGGAGATTTCTTAATCACCTCTACAGCGATGTCTTAAAGTGGCGATCCATAAGTCTTTACGCATTATGAAAATATTGGTAGACCGCGTATATTATTAAGGATAAAAATTGATGTGTTAATAAACTGCGACGGACAGACCGACGGATATAGTGGCACCATTTTTATTCGGTACTCTATAAACAAATATAAGGACTCCTACGCATTCGTAGAAACTATTTCACCTAACCAAACCTAGGTAGTAAAGTAAACATTTCAGTAAATATTTGATATAAAACTGCCCTAGAAGCTAAAAGCCAAGAATTAAGGAAACTCATTCAATAAAGTTAACATTCGTATGTTTCTTAATTAAATTTCACTCGAAACGCGTTTGATTGAATTAGGTCCCTTTACAAACAAGTAAAAGGAACATAATATAAGGATTTAACTACGAAATTGCCGTTCATGTCCTATAACTAATTTCGTAGTTTCTATACAGAATGCAATGTTTATTTTAAAAATTAATTTATATTTCGTGTATTGACTGTTTATATTTTAGGATTCTAAATAATTATGTATATTGTTGGGATAATACAGGTAATTAATAATCGGGCACGCCACGATCGTGGCGGTAAGTCCCGTGTTTGAGGAGTGGCTGGAGAGGCGGCATGGCGCCCTCACCTTCCGGCTGACACAGGTTCTGACTGGCCACGGTTATTTTGGCCAGTTCCTGTGTCGTATACGCCGGCAAGAGACGCCCGGTTGTCACCACTGCGGCGACTGCCGCGACGTAGTTGAGGACACGGCACTGCACACTTTGGCGATTTGCCCCGCCTGGGCATCGCAGCGCCGTGAATTGATCGCGGCAGTCGGATCGGTTAACCTCTCGCTCCCCGCCGTAGTTGAGTCTATGGTCCGGAGTGAGAAGTCGTGGAACGCCGTCGCCTCCTTCTGTGAGGAAGTCATTTCCATCAAGGAGGTGGCGGAGCGGGAGAGGGAGCGTTTAAACCCTCTCCCCAACCGCAGAACCGGGCGCCGGAGGGCGCGAGATGACCTCCAGCCACCCTGAGGTTTGACCTGGGGGTGGCGGGCTTTGTGGGCCTGCCCGCCATCCATTCAGCACCAGGTCCGAGAGGCGGCGTGCGTGTTCCCACGCGCGCCTCTGTGTCGAGTCCGTCTCCCCCTTAAGAGGGAGACAGTAGGGCCTTTATTTTGAGTAGTGCCTATCTTGGGTAGGTCTTATTGCGTAGGGGCCTGCCGTTTCATACGGCGGGCCGTAACCTCGGCGGGGTCGCGACCGCATGCGAAAGTGATTCGCGCGGCCCCGTCGATAGTGGTTTTGTCGAGGAACACCGTGGTAGGTTTAGTCGGTATTCCGGGAGGTACATTATTTCTTTTCCATCTTTCCATGTTCATGCACATAAATGTTCGACCACTGCGCCATTGTTTGTTGCGCTTTCACGCCTTAACTAAACTGAAGCTGCGGACAAAATCTTGTTAATAACAAGAAAGAAGAAAAAGTTACAAGACGAAGAGGTTGAATCCTAGCTTTTTAGGATTCAACCTCTTCGTCTTCATGTGACTTTTTTTCTTTTTTCATCTGCTTTTTGTAATGTTCCTGCTGGGCAAAAGCCTCTCCCTTGGACTTCCAAATCACTCTGTTGGTGGATATCCCCTGACCTTATGACCTTGTGACCGCTATATCTCGGGGGTCTTTTGATCCACAGGGCTTATTCAAACTCGACCGCCGAGGGATAGAGCATCCCCGAGGCATCTGTACACCAAGTTACAAGTCTATCGGTCCAGTGGTTCCGGAGCTATGCCTGTCACTAACAAATTGTCACTAACAGACAGACACACAGACTCACATAGTGTTTTCATTAACCTCTTCAAAGAAGACTCAGAGGTTAATAAATATCAATTACCCTTTATAAAATTCGTATTTAAAGTTATAGCTTAGTAATTATCTCTGGCCGTGTTTGTTGTTTCAATTCGCCATAATTACATACACAATGGTTGATATTTTTGTTTACTTATTTATTGTATGTTACATTTATTCTGGTATTTTACAATCCAAAACACAAGCAACAACACATGTAAAAAAAAACACGAGCCGGACGGACAGTAAAGATGCAAATATAATATAATAGGGCTGATATTAATACTACATATATTTCCATGTTTGATAAGAAAATGTCAGAAAAGATTTCCTCGTTTCCCTGCCAGAGGCGAGGATCGAAAAGCGTACGTGCTAAATTAAGTTTTGCGATCTAGTCTACCTCTGACTTTTTGACTACGTGAAAAAAAAAACAACATAATTTTGACCACTTGAAACAACATAAGATAATGTGCTTCTAGGAAGATACTTTAAGTCGCAAAACTCTTGTTCTTATTTTAAAGATTACTAACAATTCAGATTGCAAATGATTAGAATGTTTGTTAATCCATCGAGATATGCTATGAGTGGGTTAACGAGCTCGTGTATGGGAATTGGACCTATGACATCTATATCGTAAAACTAATGCCTTCGGATTACAGTGCTGTTTTTATGTTCTTTAATCAAATTATAACTAGAATGCTGACCTAAATGAATTCCTCTAATTTTATATTCCTATTGCTTTTACCAAGAGCTGCTGCTAGTGAGGATTGCTGAAAATCTCATAACATCAAAGGACTACAGCAGTTTCATATACTTAACCATTTTAATTGTAATAATTAGGAGGGAAGGCTTGTAATGTGCTTAGTTATAAGCTGATGCCGCATGCGTTTCGTAGAATCCATACTAATGTTAGTATTAGTGAAAAGGTCTTGGCACTAAAAGAAATAGTTTTATATAAGACTGTCTTGATAAAATTAGATTGTGGTTATATCTGCGTGCGAATGTGAGGTTCCAGATTCAATTCTCACCTAGCTCAGAAACATACATATACATACGCACTCTCAATAACACAGCGACTTAACTGAAAATTTGAAAGCAAGGCAATTTGCACTCTAATTATTTGATTTTAAATTATAATATTATATTGTTTGATGAAAATACTCAGATAGGTTTCTATTTTATTAAGAGTGCGAATTATATACCTATGTCCCAAAAGTAAAGGGAGTGTTGTATAACGCCCACATTTCGTCAGAGCGAGCCTACATAATGAGCAAATTGTATTTAAACTGAACCAGCCGGACTACCTTAAGGTAGAATTCCTAAGAATTCTGGCTAAAGAGATAACCTTAATTTGATATGCCAACTTATTTTAGCTGGAAAACATTACGGCACGTTAGGTGCATATTATATTAGGTAGTAATGGTTTTCTACACGGAAGGCTATGATAAAATCGGTTGGGTGGAAACTGAGTGAACCTTCGAACATGAAAATCCAATGAGCTGTGAAGATATTACTCATAACATTCGATAAGGCAGATTCTGTAATAACAGTAACATATTTAGGTGTACAGCCAGCCGTAACGGTGTGCACATCGATCAATCGATGAAGTTAAGCGACGATGCTCCAATCGGTTCCTTAGTTGGGTTAACTATTTATAATAAATATCTATGTAACGGAATCTTTAAACGTGATTTTCACCTCTTTCAGACCGACGGATTGATTTGAAACTTTGCACACTTATCCAGGACCAATGACAATAAAATAATTAAGTAAAAAATAGGTTAAAATAAAAACACGCTTTTAGAAAAAATACTATCTAAAAAGTAGAAAATAATTTAGGTGGGGTTTATCAAATATCTTAGAAAGCACCCTACGTTTTTTTACATTAAAATGATTAAATTATTTTCTACTTTTTAGATTGTTTTTTTGAATAAACCAAACTACAAAGCTAATATAATTTTTCAATTCGAACCAGTAGTTCCTGAAACTAGCGCGTTAAACTAAACAAACAAGTAAAAGAACAAACAATCTCTTCAGATTTATAATATTCGTATAGATGTCTCCCGCCACACAGGATATATATAGTCGGCCTTGATGGCGTAGTGCTTAGTGTAACCGACTGCCACGCCTGAGGTCGCGGGTTCGATTCCCGCACAAGTCAAACATTTGTGTGCATGAACACGGATGTTTGTCTTCGTCTGGGTATTTCTATGTATAATATGTATGTATTCACAAAAAAAAGTATATATGTATGTTTATCCATTGTCTAGTACCCATAGTACAAGCGCCGCTTAGTTTTTTGGGCTAGACGGTGTTACGTGTATGTGATAGAATATGTGATGTAAATTACTCGTAATGCAGGAGTTGTCATTAAATAAACGACGAATCTTAAGGTATACGATTAAAGATTCGAATAATTAATTATCATACAAACATAGTCTCACGTCCTCAGGGGTAAGCAGAGGTTTATTAAATCCACATAAAGCCAACTATATTTTAGGCACCAAGTGAAAGGGGCCAGCCTAGTGTATTCTTCTCAGACTCTATGCTGCTCCTGAGAATTATATTACAGAAAACCACAACGACACTTTTCCCGATCCAAAAATCGAACCAGAGATTTCATACGCAGCTGTCGCATTTACTATAGCTGCGTCACCAAGTCAGTCACGTATCAATTAATCTATACTAATAATAAAGGTAATTGAAAAATGAAAAATTTTTATTTGTACTTGTAATAAGGTAAAGAATTTGGTTTTTGTTGGAATACGCTAATCTTTGGTACTAGCAGATAGATTAGAAAATCTTTTATATACATACATTATAATATACCTTTTTTAAGAATTGTGCAATTCTTAAAAAAAGTATACAAAGACTAATCACACCATAGGCGTTGAGCGTAATCGTAAACGTGGTTGAAATTTCAGGGTACACACCTATTACTGATAAATTCACGACGTGGTATAATTTATCAGTAGATGCAAATAGCTTTCAAATGCACAATCGTACAAATTTAACCTATAAACATGTTTTACTACGAATCGCACATGGCTAATGGAATCTCTACTACCTACAGACACAACACAAGGTTATAACACGGCGGTATTTATAGTTATATTGTCACCGTCATGTTACGTAACTCAAAATGTAATGCCACGAGTGACATTTTGACAACTAACAAGCTGTATGTATTAAAATTTAACGTGACGTACTCACGTTAAATTTTAATACACACGGCTTGACGTTATATTGTGTGAAAGTTAATGGACTCGGTTCTGCGTCGAAAACAGCCCTGTTTGTATAAATACGGTATGAAGAAAATTATTGAATGAATTTGTAATGAGATCTGGATACTGTAATGTATTTTCAGACACACACTCTATGCCTTATATGGTTGAGTATTTAGACAAGGAACCTATAGACGGAACCATAGCCGCGCATGAAACAGCTATAGTTATTGCACGTATGTTGTAGTAGTTTAAGAGGCCGCCTCGCCACTGACACCGCGCCGAGTGTTGTAGGTTCGATTCCCACTCGGGACAAAAAGTTGTGTGATCCACAAACAGTTGTTCCGAGTCTGGATATTCTTTGTGTCCGTTGTTTGAATGTTTGTAAAGTCCCCTGCGACACACGAACTAAAAATAGAGCGAGTATTGTCGTCAAAAAAATTAAAAAAATCGAATGAACTGCAATTAGCCATCGTAGAGTACACGATGAACATTAATCGCATAATTATGAAGTGCATTTTTTATACTTACTATGTAACTATCACAATAATTTACAGCATTGTTCCATAAAGATAAAATATTACGGAAGAGCCGATGCGTATCTGGCGAACTTTAAAAATCCCCAAACAGAATACTGGCTTGTTATATGAGACAGATGATGCGTGCTTTGTCTTAATTTTTCATAGTGAGATTTTATATATTTTTAAGACATCTAGCTCCCTAGAAATAATTCCTGTATCGCGAGGAACTTAACAAACATTCAAACAATGAACACAAAGAACACCAAACACAGAACTCGAAATTTTATTCCGTGCGGGATTCGAAGCCATAACACTTGGCGCAGTGGCAGTGGCGAGACGACCACTTAAACCACAACGCCATATGTGCACTCGACAAACATATCATTCTCACTAGTAAATGGAAAAAGATAGAGAAATTCCGTATATGTTAAGATACCTCGTGACGTCAGACGAGCGTATTGCTGACAAATAGGTACAGCTATGATAATAGCAAAAACAAACACATTAACTTTCATGACGTCATCGACGATACAGTCATATACTTACGTAGTTTAAAGTTCAAAGCTATAAAGGTGCTAATTATTTACCAATTAATTCTCGACGCAAGTGACTATGATTTTATACAATTTCGCACATAATGTAATAATAGGACCGGGTAACATGACTGCTTGGATTAAGCATTTCTACCTGACCTGCGCGTTTTGATTACTGCTACAACGCCGTGACTCTTAGCATGATGATATAATTATAACTTATATTACTTTTCAATAAAGTACCTTTCTGCTGGCGAAATAATATTTAAAATCGGTCTGGTAGTTTTTGAATTTATTCTTTACAAACACAGATATCTTTATATATATAATTCTTCTGTACGTGTGTTGACAATGAAGTTCTCCTAAACGGCTAGACCGATTTGAATGAATTTTTTTGTGTGTGTTCAAGTAGATTCGAAGATGGTCTAGATTTGGTCTCTTTTTACTTTTCTTTTTCTTTTCGCCTGTACAGGACAACGTCTGTCGGGACAGCTAGTATATATATAATTTTCTTGCATTAGTATAGAAGTCAGATTCGGAAATCAATCAGACTCGGTCAATAGAAGGACCTATAACACTCGGCGTACTATAATAATATAGTAAGGTAAACCTTACCATATCATTATTACGCAGTCCTTGGGGTGGGGTATTTATGCAAAATTATTGCTTCCAACTATCAAAACAATAACTTGCTCATAGGATCTATGATTCTAGTGAACACATTTAAGTCTCTGATGATTCGTAGCAGAAAATATTTTTCATTATAGTAATACTATCCCAGCTCTGTCATTTTTAAAAACATTATTTCTTACTGAAAGAAGCTAAGCCTTTGTCTACGACTGATCAAGTGATGTGACGAATAAACGAACAAGTAACGGATGCCGACAAGAGTGTTCAGATCAATTTTATACTTTCACGTTGTATCCTATCCTAGGTTTGTACGTCAAGCGATTAAAATACGTAAGCACAAGATTTTCTATCGAAAAGAGGGCTTTAAACTATCTACGACGTAGAATTCACTGATTACAATAAAACGACCGTCCTTTGATCTGCAGTCAGCTAAGTCTTAAAATATGGACACGTTGGTCTAGCATGTGGGGGATATACATAAAAACAAAATGTGCAGGTGGATTTAAGAACATCTACCTCTCTGTTTGCGACCGAAGCCAGTGCAACCTGGCCGAAAATTCATGCCTTTTAAAAAGTTAATACTGTGCATGATCACGTTAATACCCGTTTCCTTTGAAATAAAAGAGCATTAGTAACTACCATTTCACCGTCAGAGCTACTGATAGTAACTAGCGTTATCTGAATGGATTCGAATACATTGATTACATCGTAATTATTTTGTGTATATTACCGAAATAGCAAAGATGCTGAGATATTTTATAGTAAAACTTCGCTTTTGTAAGCTGACGGACGCTTGCAACTCCAGATTTGATCATCAATTATATTAATATATAATTGATGATCAAATCTGGAGTAATGATTACGATTGTTATTATAGCAAAATATTAATTACTTGATTTTCCCGTGGCTATGCTCGCGTAAATGTAAGTAAGGTTAGATTAGTAACAGTACTTTTTTCGGGATGAAAGGTACCCTATGTCTTTTTCTATTCCCCTGATAACGTGTATACGACATTTGATAATGATCAGTCGAGAACTTAAGGCGGCAAAGCATAACAAACAAAGTCACATTCGCATTTATAATATTAATTAGGATTATACAGGGTGTCCAGTAATTAATGGATAACCTTGAAATGTCTTATAGTAGAATTGATGGTCGTTCAGAAAATATGAAACATATAATAAAAAAATATAAAAAAGTCTAGTCATATTTTTGACTGTCTATCTATTAGCATAATTAGTGGTTAATAATAAAACAAAAAAAAACCGATGGAATTTATTTATTTATGGTCGTAGTGTACATGAAAGTTAGATATGGTAATTAAAAAAGAAATCATATCTCAAGTAGTAGTCAGAATAGATTTATTTTCTTTTTTTTCTGAACGGCCGTCAATTCTACTATAAGACATTTCAAGGTTATCCATTAATTACCGGACATCCTGTATATTCGAATGTCAAATATCAAGGAAGTCGTCTACTTTGAAGGGAGAAGTCGAATAAAGGAAAAAGAAAAATAAAAGGTCATTATGTTCTCAACTTGTCAACCCAACTGATGTATAATTTTAATCTAAAGAGGTTATCCATGCGTGTTGTCGAAAGAAAAGTCATTACTTTTATTAAGAGCCTGCGTCGTGGGTGGACAAGAACTGATTGAAAATACTACAAGCTACAAGCTCACGACAAAAGCATTTTAATAAAGACGTACTTTTACATCAAAAGATCATTCGACTTTGATCTCTATACTTAAGAGTAGGACAGATAAAACTATTTTAACAGTTTTAGAATAACAATAGACTAAGGATTTATATTTAAAGCTAAAAGTGACCATAACAATTCTGTATTTTATACTATATCAAATACTTTCATGCAGATTGGTACTCTTTTATTTATAAAACACTGCTAACAAACAAAATATTTCCAATAAATTCTGATATGAAATTCGAACACAAAACAAATACTAGTCTGGCTTTGAAATTTGAATACTAGCAGGTTTAGGGATTGTGATACAAATGATTTAATACGGTCATAACAGGTGACCAGTGTAGGAGAAATAACCACAACCTATTCGAATTTATAATCAATACTTATCTTACTTATTATCTATCATACCATGAAAATGTATAATATACAAAACTTAGAAGCAAACTGAATATTAGGCATCTTTTTTTGATATTTTCTCTTTCAGTGACAAAACAGCGACGTTAATTTTATCTCAGTCGCGCAGAGGGTGAATCCTTCTATTGTGCATGAGGTCTCCAAATCCCAGACTAAGCCAATTAAAAGTTATTGCGCTTTTTGTCAAGAAGATTCGAATGGCAGCTCAGAGTAAGGAAGTTAGCGGTGTTACAAATCGTCGTGCCTTGAGAAAAATGTAAAGGCATTTAAGTTGCGCCTGATCTAGCTCTGGCTTTGTTGGATTGCGGTCCCATCGGCCTTTGAGAGTGAGGAAACAGTAAATGGATTGGTGTATGCGCATATACCCGTATACTGTAATATCATCAGCGCATCTGCGTGCGATCTTGGCTAGATGGCCAGTCACCGTTAAGATTCACCGCCCTGGCCAAATATCGGTCTGGACGACCTTACTATTTCGTTCCGTCTACAGCATGGCAGTTATGACCATTAACACGCTACTACATGTGTTTCACGGTACAAATAGCACGAACAATTGGCCTGAAACTTTAGCATTTACGTTTCACGTGTAGGTCTACTAACGTAAGTGTAAGCACTCGATAACGTCAGATTGTAAATAAATTTCTTTCGAATTTAACCAAAAGCGACAAGCGATCTGCTCGAAGGCTCCAATTATTATAAATACATTATAACATTATTTTGCGCATTTTTCTCTAATGTGTCAATGCTCACTTTTCTTTATCTTGACATATTCTTTTACATATATTACGCACATTCGACACTCTTTCGAGTCAAACAAATCATGCGTGATTAGAGCACTGAATCTTAAATAGCAAAATTATTACTAACAAGCTTTTGCCCGCAGCTTCATTCGTTTGGTAACGTCGTTTGTTTCCGGATGCAAGGCATCCTATGTTCTTTTCTTTACCTCTGACATCGTGCATACGAAATTTCATGATGATATGTTAATTAGTCAAGGTGTGTAAGCGTAAGAAATAAATTCAACTTACTATTAAGTTATACACACACATAGTCCCACGCCACTATCCCCAAAAACTTAGGCAGAAGTTAATTTCATCCACTTTTTGCCATATATAATTTTAGGTCGCGAGTCCCATATGGGCCTTCTATGCCTATACTGACTACCGGGGATAGTTTCAGAGCCAGAGCTTACTGAGAATATTTTGACAGAAATGTACAATAACACTTCAATTGAACAGATACCTCATGACCACAACAGCGCCTGGGCAGCTGTGGCTATTGTATAAGGCACAAGTGCGCCCTTGCGTGGAGTACTGTTCTCATCTTTGGGATGGCTCCGCGCAGTACTTGCTAGACGCTCTTGATAGGTTACAGCGGCGGGCTGTCCGTATCATCGGAGATCCAGAGGTCACGAGTTCACTGGAACCTCTGCAACTCCGTAGGGATATTGCCTCTTTGGCATGTTTCTACAGAATATACCACGGGGAGTGCTCTGAAGAGTTATTCCACCTTATCCCGCCCTCCCCTTTCCTATCCAGAACAACGCGTGCTGGGCTTAGATGCCATCCTTATACGGTTGAGTCGACTAGAGTGCGTACCAACAAGTTTGGGTCCTCATACCTCTGCCGAACGATCAAGGCATGGAATTCTCTGCCAAGGCACGTGTTTCCTGGGTCCTTTAAGCGGGGCGTGAAAAAGCACCTTCTCAGGCCGTCAAAGTAGAGACCTCAACATCGCCTCGGCTGCTATGAAGACGATATGGAGGCCACTGCTCTTAGACCACACGACTGCTTACCATCAGGCGAGTGTGGTAATTTTGACGAGCAAAGTAAAAAAAAAAAAATTTGCATTTACTACCACTGTATCGTATATTGTATACAATATGCGATACATTTCCGTGTAATATGGAGTATGTCTTTTACCCATAGCAACAGGTCCATATATCTTTAAATAATTGTAAGTGCCGCACTATTGAGAACAGATGCATTTCGTGCTGTTATTGAGAATTTTCTGAGATAAAGTCCAATAAATACGTAATTTTCCCAAAAATCAAGCTTAAAGGATCCCATGATTAGCAGTAATGTTGGCTATGGTTATATAAATGGAGGTTTTTTTTATACTTTAAGCGATTCTCATGATATCTAAATGTAAAGTAATCGATAATTCCCGTCGTTTATTACCACAGATCGTTTGTACAGTCAACATAATCTTAAAGAAAGTTAGCAAATTGTAATTTAATGAACTTTTTAAGTCAACATATTAACAAAATTGACTGTATTCTCTCAAAGATGTGTTCTAATACCCAGTGGGCTTAATATCGTTATAGAACTTGGTGACCTATCCCTAATGTAATCTAGAAAACAATTATACCAATGGAAACATCTGTGTGTAGGTTTGATCAAGAAATTGTTAGTTTAGTTCGGTTATTTACCTAATAGTAGTACTTAGTACTGGGCCCGACTTTTACTTATCTGATTCACAGTTTGGGCAGTGTTATTAGTTCATTCATCGATGTCTCCATAGTGATAAAATTTTTGTTAACATTTCTTCAAAAGCAGCATTAAATTTGATAATATGCTTGGTAAATGACAATAGCCCTTTTATACCAGTGACATACACTAATAACAAATGTGCATCTTCCAAGCAATCGATTTAAAATCATTTTAATATACTACTTACGATTTATTGAGAAACAGATGATAGGACATGTGCGTCTATTTAATTTGTTTGCACATGTCACGCAATGCAGCTACATTGATAAACAAGTATTGTGAATTTGTATTGAAATAATTTGTAGTCACGGTGTGATGTCTGATCAGTCCAACGCGGATTCTTGTTATATTTGTAGGCAGTAAAACTATGACAATGTCACGCGTGGCATAATTACTTATTAATTCGATTTCACTTTTTATATACAGTACCGGAGCGTTCTTGTTGCCGCAGCCAATGGGATGCGCACGTTGTCACACGCTGCTTAGTATTAGCTCGTGAAGAAGCTTTTCACATTTATACATCAACTTAAGTAGTCGGCGGCTCCCTCGTCCCAGTGACCGACGCTACTCACGTCTTTTTATTGAACTTTGAAATATTGAATATCACACCTTAGAGCTCATGTCCGCAATCCATACCCATCGTAACAAGTAGATGTAACAAATCCCACCGATTTGTGCGTTGCATGGTTTATATGTGTTCAATCTATTAAATAGCATCTAAAATACGGTGATTTCATTCGATCAATTTTATTATTACTAAACTCCTACAATTTTCACTTGTACCAAAAAAGACACATACTAAAACAAAATCAACACAATGTTTCCTGAACGTAAAAAAATTTTCACTACTGGAACTGACTCGGAATTGGCAATCAACCGTTTATTTTTAAGCGTGAGCGATTAAACTCAGATTTCACTGATTTATGACTTGTAATAAATGTATGTCTAAAAGTATCAATCATTCTATTGCCTGTTTATTTTTGTGGCAATAAAATGTACCGTTTGGTTGTAACGACTTACAAGTAATACTCTTTGTTTTTCTTTGGATTCCTTTAAAGTTTGTAGGGCATAAACAACCCAACTAAAATAGTTAGAGTAAATTAATCTTGTTTTTCTTATAAAAACAAAATTCGAATTAGTGATTAGCTTTAAAAATCATGGCTATATGAATGTATAGATTTTAACCATTTTTGTTCTGTGTGGAGTATTTTATATTATCTTCTTCAGGGGCCAATCAGTGTAGACCGGCGACACTTCGACCCAGTGGGATCTTTTGTGTCGGCTCCGAGGTCTATCCTTGAGATATACTGCATCAGTCGCAGCGTATACTTCAGAGGGATAAGCCTGAAGTCTTCAGGGTTCGGATATACCAATCCCATCAGACCCATCCTTAGTTCAAACAACGCGTCACACAGAAGGTGTGATATGGACTCGTCCTGTTCACCACAGCCTGTGCAGATCGAATTGTTTGACAATCTCAATCTGCACAGGAAGTCGTAGATGCCAAAATGACCAGTAAACGCTCCTGTGAGCAGGCGTATTTGGACCTTGTTGTACTCGCAAAACTTCCGAGCTCTGTTTGCAATGAATTTCTTGGAGTTTTCCAGACCCCTAAGGGCCATCCACTCTAGCCTGTGTTTATCATTGCCATGTGCATTCAAAGCTGCCTTGACGGTACTCTCAGAGAAACCTACGAATAGCTCGGGGCCCACAAATAGTTGCTCCGAGCCCTTTTTGGCTAATACATCAGCCTCCTCATTACCATGCACCCCTGCATACCCCGGATCCCACACCAGCCTGACTGTGTTTTTTCTGCCAAGTTTGTTAAGGGCTTTAACACAGTTCAGGACCATTGCGGAGTCCATCCTGAAGGAGTTCAGAGCCTTAAGAGCAGCTTGACTGTCACTGAGAATATAAACAATCTTGTCAGTGATATTATTGCTAATATTCTCCTGCGCACAGGCAATTATAGCATAGGTTTCCGTCTGGAAGACAGTTGCATATTTGCCCATGCTTTGGTTCACCTTGCAGTCGTTGGCATAAATGCCAGGGCCTGATCCTGTTTCCGTTTTGGAACCATCAGTGCACCAGATGAGACAACCCTTGTCAGAGGATTGTAGACCTTGTCTCCATTCGTCCCTTGTTGGGGACCTTTATTTTAAAATTATTTTTGAATATGTGCATTGGTTGCATTTTGTCGCATCCCACGCTCATAATCTCTTTGAGATCCTTTGAAATCTCCAGTTTTGTGTGTCTAGTTTCTGACATGTAGACGCTCCACAGCCCATGTATAGATAGTCTATGTAGCGCCTTTATCGCCTCTAACTCCACAACAATGTGTAGCGGCATTAGGTCCAGCAGGATCTCTAACGCAGCCGTTGACGTAGTCGGGAACGCCCCTGTTATAGCAATGCAGACTAATCGCTACACCTTCGACAGCGCTTTTCTGCATGTTGCAATGCTTCCATATGTGTGGAGTAACATAAATTATAAAATCCAGACCGTCATAAAGTTACCATTATCAATCAAAAATAATTTTCAAATATCAAGTAACTTGGCGGTGACATAGATTGTCTTTATCAAATCGCGAAATGGCTCATGTGGTCATCACTGCCACTGCCACTAAACATGGTAATATAATAATTTACAGCAACTTGTATTAAGCCAGCTTGTCTTAGCAAACACTTCTTTAGAAGTTAGAGTAATAAAAACTGTAGGACTGAGTTCCGTCCGATAATCGATAGTACCGGAAGCTCACATTGTATACTCAGAATTCTTATGTTTTACCTTTCATTTTACCTAAAGCAACGCGATGGAAAGAATTAGTTGGACGAAAAGAAAACAAATGAAAAAGTTCATAATAAAATAAAATAAAACCATATATTTTAGAAGCCATGAAACAACGACATGTCAACTTTATAAAGACCATCTTACAAGAGAAAATAGTAGGAAAAAGAGTAAGGGATAGAGAGGACCAAGGAGAATTTACATAGATCAGGTGAAGGATAAAGCGACGGTCATGTCGAGAATTCAGAGAACATAGAGACATGGAAGAGGTTCCACCGAAAAGAGCAAGGCTCTTAAATTGATTGAATCAGCAACGCAAATGACATACCTAGCGAGCATAGACTACGACAACCACTTACATTCCGGTGCTTGTAGCAAAATTTGCAATATAGAGTTCGCATATTACTCATGGATACTTTTAGCTATTGTAAACTAAAAAAGGTGTACTTAGGAACTTTAGTCTATACTTTGCTTTTATTAATCCTTACGCTGAGGTCGTTCTTGTTTTTAGATACGAGCGACAATAAATAGTTTTAAGCTATAATACGTTATATATCGAAGTTTTAAGATATTCATATTTAGACGACTCGATGGCGTAGTAGTTAGTGTAACCGACTGCCACGCCTAAAGTCGCGGGTTCGATCCCCGCACAAGTCAAACATTTGTGTGCATGAACATGGATGTTTGTCTTGGTCTGGGTGTTTCTATGTATAATATGTATGTATTTACAAAAAAATAGTATATATGTATGTTTATCCGTTATCTAGTACCCATAGTACAAGCTCTGCTTAGTTTGGGCTAGATGGTGTTGTGTGTATGTGTAGAATATTATATCTCCGCATCTAACTGTTCAAAATTGAGCGTGAACATGCGCTCACTAGTTTACTATGTATACTGTAAGAAACTTCACACTGCAGCTAAATAACTAAAGTTTATGCAGTCAAACATTGTAATATATACTTGTAAGGTGAAACTAAGATCCCGCTCCTATCTACAACTTGATTACTTCAACAACAACAAAGCCATACAACATCTAATTGGCGTAGCAACCTGTTGCTTCGGTACAATCTGAATAGTTTAAGCACTGTACGGCATCCGAGGAAACACGAATCAAAGAATGTTGGAAAAGTTTAGTTGTAGTTTGTACCACCTAATGAAAACTACTGTAAACAAACGTGTTCTTATTATCTGGAAGCTTCGAGAAGTTTCTTCTTCAGTTTGGATTTCTCCGTCTTTTGAAATCTTGGACAAAGTTTCGGTGAAAAATACAGTTTGGTAAATCTCGGATGTTCTTTGAAGTTTGAGCATCGTTGGCGGACGCATCATGTTTGAGCATTATTTTGTCACTGTTGTAAGTAGAAGCAGTGCACTGCTTGTAATCAGCTTTTTTTGTTGTTCACAAGTATTTTGATGCGCCAGGACATTTTGGATTAAATTCGGGTATCATGTACTATCACTGCTAATAGTAGCAGTAATAGTCTAGACGAGAGATCTTTGCACTACTATGCAGTAATTCCAAATTTGATCCCAATTATACCTTTAATTATTCAAGGTTATGCGTGTATTAAATTATAAATCTATTCTGTACCCGCTCCAACATCACACTATATTTTTGTTCATGTGGCGCCCATACAACAGCACCGTATTCTAGTTGGCTCCTTACTAGCGCGTCGTACAGGGCCTTAACAGTTGAGATGTTTGTGAATGTTCGAGCCTGTCTCAGAATAAATCCCAGGTTCCTATATGCTTTCTTGCATATTTGTTGGATGTGATCACGGAATGTTAACTGCTGTGTGAAGTTAACACCTAGATCTCGCACTTGAGTTACTTTTTTAATTGGTTCGGTGTCTATGACATATTTATAGTGCAGAGGTACTCGCGCTCGGGAGAAACTCATGACTGAACACTTAGCAATATTAAAATACATTTTGTTCCTTTTGCTCCATTCTACGACTCTATTTAAATCGTCCTGTAACAGTTTACAGTCCTCGCTATTTCTTACCTCACACAACAACTTGAGGTCATCTGCGAATAATAAACATTTACTGTTTTTTATTACTTTTGGCAAGTCATTTATCATAACAATAAATTCAAGAGGACCTAAATTGGAGCCTTGGCTTACCCCAGATCTGGTAAAATATGGTTTTGATTCAAATCCCTTGTAATCTACATACTGTTGACGGTCTCTCATGTAGCTGCTAAAAAAAATTAAAAGCTTTGGTGTGCATCCGACTTCTGCCAGCTTTATTAACAGTATGTCATTATCCACAATATCAAAAGCTTTCTGAAAATCAAGATAAGCTACATCTACTTGTGCACCTGTATCCACCGCCGGCACCACCATGGCCATGAAGTTCAGGAGGTTGGTAGCAGTACTGCGCTCCGAGCGAAACCCGTGCTGCGCATCCGACAACTGTACCCGTATCTGACCCATTACACTGCGCTGAATAGCAGACTCAAATACCTTTGCCTGAGTAGACAGCACAGCTACTGGTCTATAGGTCGCAACATCATGTCCTGGTTGACCCTTAGGCACTGGGATAACTCTAGTAAGTTTCCATTTAGACGGGAAGGTAGTCGCTTTTAAGCAGATGTTAAATATATATTGTAGTGGTTCAGCGAGCACCGTACTACAATCTTTAAATAAAAACGCTGGTATACCATCTGGCCCAGCTGAACGTTTAGGCTTAAGAGCCCGCAACGCTTTGCTAACATCTTCTAAAGTAAGTGTTTGTATGTGCACGCGAGCACCATTCATGCCGTATGTCGCTGCTATTCGTGCATCTAATCGTGGCGGATCTTTGTTGTAGACAGACTCAAAGTATTCTGCGAAATGCTCAGCACACTTCTCTTCATCTAAGTACTGATCATTTATCATAATAGAAGGGCTTCTTGCCGTACTTCTATTTTCTCGTATATATTCCCAGAACGATTTCGGGTCCTTTGCGAACTGACTTTGAATTCTATTCGTATATTCCCTGTGCGCGCATTCTATCGCCTTTTTAACGCGCGTTCTATAGCTAGCAAACTCTTTGTAGTCACATACCAACTTAGTTTGTTTGTATTTTTTATGAAGCATCGCTTTATATTTTATATCCCTAATTATATTACTTGTATACCATTTTGGGTAGACGAACCTATTGTCATGTTTATTTAGTTTCTTTCGTTTTTTTCTAGGCATACATGCATCCAGTACCGTACTTATAATGCTATTATAAAAGTATTCTATTATCTTATCGACATCCACTATTTCATACAACCCATTCCAATCCAGGCTGGAAAGCATTTGGTACAATACATGAAAATCCGCTTTATAAAAATTCCACTTAGGTCGACAAATGCGCTCACTAGCAGTCCCCGCAGGGCGCGGGTCGCGCGCACCGGCCGCGGATGCGCGAGCGGCACGTTGGCGCATGCGCACTGTGAGCGGCGGGTGGTGCAAATCCACAGGTACTAGCGTCTCGTCCGCGCGCGTCACTTCTATTTCGTTATTAAAACCCGCACTCAATACCAGATCTAATTGTCTACCTAAATTATTACTTATTTTGTTATTTTGAGTGAATTAACAATATGACATAAAATATTCAAAGTAGTTTTTAACATTAATAGGGCAAGGGCAAGAGTATAAATTAAAGTCTCCTATAACAATACTTTCATTATACCTAGTACACAATTCCTCTATTATTTTAAACAAAAGAAAATAGTCATTTTCAGAACTATTTGGAGGAATATAGCAAACACAACATAAACATATAAATTTATTTTTTAAATGCACGGTGGCACATACTATTTCGAACACACAATTGTCAATTAATATATCGGGCACTCGTACTTGTCTCAACTCGTAGCAGTGTGCGGCCACGAGAAGCGCGCCTCCCTGTTGCCGCCCATCCGCTCGATCACAGCGTAGTATGTGATAACCAGTTGGTATTATTTCTAAATCATGTATGGATTTGTTGCAACCTGTTTCGGTGATTGCATACAAATCATAATTCATGCTCTCTATATTTGTTCTAAACTCTTCTAATTTGGTACGAAGACCTCTAACGTTCTGATAGTACATCTCAATGCTCGAGTAAGTTGTTTGGTTTCCTTGGTTTTCGAAACCAAACCCATTCGCTGAATTCAGCATTAACAGGCCATACTTCAGCTTGATTCAACTGATCATATATGCGTTCCGGAACACCCACAATGAACGAAGCGTAGTTACGCTCTGTTTTATGTTTTATTTTATCAATTTTGGTCTGGAAATCTTGCCCACAAACATTTTTAATATGCTTTGTCATAGCTTCTACCGTAGTATCTTGTTGCAACCGCCATACATGTAAATATTTCATACGCTCCGTGCCTTGTATCTCCTTTAATCCAGTATTCTTTCCCCTTCTGACTTCATTCGTTGATTTTTTATTATGTTTTTTGGATTGCACCGTTGTCCAGCCAGCTGCCTCATTTTCCTCCTCATCCATACTTTGATTATCAAGCTCTGCTGAGCTTGATATAGTCTTTCTTATTGTCATCGATGTAGATTTTATGGCCCCATCCTTGTTGACATGCATTTTACTACAGCTATTCTGTGTTTTACTAATATTAGAACCTCCATGCAAAGTTTCTGGTGCCTGCTCTGATGTTTTTAATGCATTTGCTAAAATAACGTTGTCCTGTTTGGCATTGACTTTTTGCTCCAGTACCCTCATAACCTCAGTCATATTGTCTAAAGTAATTTTTGTTTGTAGAAAGACGTTTTGCAAGTGTGTTATTGCATTTGCCTGACTGTCCAAACGGGCGATAACTTCTGATCGAAATTCTCGTAATTCCTCTAATAATAGTGCATCATTATTCATGATAGAAGGTGATACATGTGTGCGGCTCCCACGCGTAAGGTTTACATTACTACTAGGAGTGGTGAAGGTGTTAGTACTCATCCTATCTGCCCGAACCGGAGTATCACTATTACATTGTTTCGGGATTGCACATACACATTCGGGCCATATCCATTTCTGTTTATCTTCTTCAGCCAAAGCCATAAAAATCTCTTGTTTCATATTAATGCACTTTAGGTCATACCTTATTTATAACTATACGCATTTAGCTAATACGCATATAATAATAAATATGGTAATTAATAAAGTACTAAACAATTAATTTATGATTTACATAAAACTTTTGTGGCAACATAAATTGTTTTTAAAGCTTTTCGGTTTTATGCCTTAGAAAATATAATATTATGAACTAGGAATAAGCATGATCTACGTGCTTTTATTGGCATATGCCAATAAGAGCACGTAGATCATGCTTATTCTTAGTTCATATCTTCGAAAAAACGTAATTGCAACCATAGGTTCAATTAAAGAACTAATTATATACCTATATTTATTTTTCGACACGTTTGTATATTAGAATATTTATCTTTTATGTGATTACTTAGTTTACAATATTTAAAACTAGTTTCTAGAAAATTATTTTTCTTACTTTGTATGCATATAAAAATATATTTATCGGCAGACATTAACAAGTTTGGTTCTTATTACGTAGAAATTAGGACGTAGGTATTGAAATAAAAATACCTCTGCCTTCCTCTCGGGAATATGTATGTAAGCACGTTCCGATCGAACATATCACATGTAATGACATGTTCCATCGTCGCTTTTAACTGAAAATAATCGTGGTAATCTAACACGCGTTAAATGGTATCGTTTCTGTAAATCACCCCTAAGGGAGTAGAAGGTAAGCTTAATTATACCCGCCTAGGGATTAATATCGTGCATTCATTATAATTATTGGCCTCCATAATTTAGGAAACTTATCGCATTATTACAATTATGACTTGTAAATGGCTTGATAAACTATCTTATCTCATGGACTTTTGAAAAAGCAAAGCATAGCATGACTAGATACAATACGATATACTCGCGGCTAATGCCTCGCAGAGGTCTCTAGGCGTGCATCTCTGACTTTATGACTTTATGTGTGTTATGTTATTTAATAGGTAATTATCTGTCGTTTTAACGGTGTAGGAAAACCTATAATGTTCTCGAAGATATATGAAGATTGCCAACTCGCACTGGGCCAGCGTGATGGACTATGGCCTAACCCTTCCCAGATCGAGAAGAGGCTTATACCCAGCACACTGTGACACTATATACAGGGCTGATATTATTTTAATTATATGTTATACATTATATGTAAATAGTAATAATATAACACCTTTGAAATAACATCACCCTTATAGACATTGGATAAACACCAACTAAGTCAGCAAATGACTAAACTCAAAACTAAAGTCTTTGGCTAACCTAATCATAACGCCGGGAATAGTGCTATTATACATAAATAACGAAATTTGGCTGCGGCTTCGCTCGCGTAAATGTAGGTAAGGTTAGATTAGGTTACATTAGTAACAGTGCTTTTTTTCTGAATGAATCGTACTCTATGTGCTTTTCTGTTCCCCTGACCACGTGTATGCTAAAATTCATTATGATCTATCGACTAGTTAAGGCGTGAAAGCGTACCAAACACACAAACTGACATTCAAATTTGTAATGTTAGAATAAATGTTTGAATAATTTTGTCAACCAAATCATACCAATATAACATCCGTTTACTGTAGTTGATTCTATATTTATGTTCTCTATAATGTCAGTGAGTAAAATTAAGTTTATGAGGTAGGCGACTGCATAAAGCGCTTTAAAACTTATATTTTGTAAACAAACTATGGACCTTTTGACCCTTGTCATTGCATAGGTTTATATAAAGTTAAGTCAATATGGCTTTTGCTGTGTACATATTTAATTTCATTTTTACGTATAGCATTATTTTCACTCCGTCCTTTGTTGTTTGACACTGTTAAAGATCTACTTAAACTATGCATTGAAAATGATTAATAATTACTATCCAATCTAAAACTACAACATTTGGACACTTTTTGCATTGAATACTTGCCGAATTATAAAGTGCATGTATAATGTTATTTTTATACGTCAACATGAATTTACAAATGGATGAATGTTTTATTATAGTTACATACTCTATTCATGATTTATATATTTATCTAAGCCTACCATTTATAGACAGCAAAACACAAGTTTTCAGCTAATTTCACATTACTTTTCAGCGAATTTTACATTCACTAAAAATAAACAGAATTAAATAGTGAAATTAGCTGAAAGTTTTGCGTCTGTACTTGCAATGCTGTAACTATTGAAGATAAACCTAGATAATATATAATACGTTATGTTTTATGTATTGATTTTAAAATATTTTCTTTGTATCCATAATTATGATCCGCTTCGACAAGCCTCTATACAAATTCAGGCAGCATTCCGTATGGTTTTATTTGGGGTTTGCAATATTGACGGCGGTTCCCAGTATCGGCTCGTAACTACTGTCATAAATATCTTTAACCCAACTAATCTTCGAATATCGTTATCCCTTGGATTACGAAGGTCGGATGGCAATCGCTCGTTCGAAAAACTGTTACCAACAGTTTTTGGTAAAACTTGAAGCCAAACACGAACAAGCTTGAACACGAACATACTATATTATCATGGAAACTTTTTTAAGGAGTTATCGTTAACATAGTTGTAGGTACTCTTATTTGTATATGTTCGACTGCTCGTTAGGTTTGAAATTAGTCGGACAATATCGAATTCTAACTAATATTATAAATGCAAATGTGAGTTTGTTTTTTTCACACCCTATTAACTCGGCCGATCATCATAAAATTTTGCATACACGTTATCAAGTGTACAAAAAAGGATATAGAATACCTTTCCTAATTTAGAATTAACGTACTGTTTCCCAGTGGATAAGAATTTATTGACAAAATCTTCATGAGCGAAGATGCGGACAAAATCTAGTAACAAATAAATAGAAAATACTTCATAGACTATATTGAAAACTCTATGATTCGAAACCTGAAAACTGCTTTTAAATCGAACCTATTTGTAGAGATCCGTCAAAATAGTGTTCACTATATCGATCTGGAAAATACCTACAACAGAATAACACTATAGATTTGAAAGGTTGTGTAGATATTTGGATGATTGTTTCTAAGGACATTAAAAGTATTTGGATAAAACTAAGTCCACGGATAGATCATGTCCTAGATTAACACATAGAAGGATTTTTTTATGTTGCTTTATATTCATGCGGGTAAGACGCGGGTAGAAGCTTAGTCTTTTTAAAAAGCTTTAAGACTGATAATCATAAGGTAGATCGTGCCAGTTCAAAGACCTGTTATTGATACAAGCGCTTTACCTTTTTTTATAGTTATGTGTAGTATAATTTTATAAATTACTAACTAACCAGGTGTTAGTTAATAATTTGACATGATGCTTTAAAGTATACATCTAAGTAAATCTGCTTAACTGAAACTCCTACATAATGTATTTGAAGATATATACAGTTTACCAGCCCACTTTTTCCCAGAATTAAATAACGGCTTAAAGCCTCTCATTTTGAAAACCTACCTTCATCAGTATTAATATCCATTCCACGCTAACTTTGACTTGATATTGAAAGCTCACTATATTTACAACTTAATCTTAAATATGATCATGCTTTGAACTTACACGATGTGGAAATAAAATATCCCTAGAAGATACATTTTCCTTGTATGCCATAATTAATTGTTGTAACCACCAAAAATGATCGCATTTCCGAGTCATATGTTCTTACCACATAGTTACCCAGTAGACATGTTACATCATATACGGATTTATACACAGATACAAAAGGGAAAAGTTGAACCATGCTCCGATAAAACAGGCTGAAGAAAATTGCTTTGAAATAAATTAGGAAATTAAGGTTTTATAAAGTTTCTTCATCACCAACCCCAGGCATAATTCCTGCGTCGTAATTGACTTTACAAACATTAGAACAATGGACGCAAAGCATACCCAAACTTGAAGCAACTGTTTAAGAAGCAGACAAGTTTTTGTCCCGTGTTGAGATCGAATCCACAGCACTAGGTGTATTGCTGTAGTTCTACTATGCACTAGCAATGGCAAGTTTCCAGAATAGAAGCACATATAATACAATCTATCCGATAGTAATTGGTTATCGTGGCTTCAATGAGAAAAGAGTATGCTAACGAAATAGTTGTGCGATATTTTGCTTGAGATGGTAATACGATTATATTAGACTACATAAACAAAAATAATTGCACTTACTCTTGGCAAGTAGCTTTTCATAAACTTAACTAACCCTTTATCTGAAGACAGCAATTTAAATATATTTTATTTTAGTAAACTCAATAACCAATCAAATTAAAAAAATAAACCTTATATATATTTTTTGACTTTGAATTTGGCTGAGGGTTAGTAACGCGCGAAAAATAGCCTCTGTGTTTTAGGTGCTCATAGCTAACTGATTGTGAGGATGCTTGCGATCAGCTCGTATGTTTGTTTGTCGCCTTAGTAGTATAAAGAAGATAAATAAATAAATAATAGAAAATCTTTTAATCATGTATTTTTGTCATTACCAAAGTGACTATTCAAATATAATTTTATTCTACTAAAATCTATATTTATATTATAAACATCTTATAAATTACATTTTACACATGGAAGTTCTATCAATCTTTGCAAATTAAATCAACAGGGTGGTCCTATTCTGTTATCTATCTGAAATCTTTTATTGGGACATTCCGAGACATTCTCTAAGCATTTTATCGGCTTTTACGATTTTGCAGAACATTAAACATCCAAGCGTAGCAATTCTAGGTTGTCCTTTATGCCTACATCATCGTAACTTTCAATTTGTACGCAATATTTTCCGAAGAAGCATTTTTGTTATTTTTTCATTTCGAGCTAAAGATGACCTTTGCTTTCAATATCTGAATATTATATTATGAAAGAGGCACATAAAAGGAATTTGTGTGAAGGTTAAGCAAAGTCGTCGTGATGGGGTTTTAGTTCGGTAATCGGTGTTTACATTCCGTGTTGAATGAACTAATGGCAACTATTTTGGTTCTGAGCTATCGTTAAAATCGTTATCGTTAAATTATCGTTGTTTGATGATATTTTTCTTTTCATTTAATCGATAAAAAGCTAGTGTTCAAGCCACATATAAACCGCCCACATTATAGTATAGCCTAATTTTCACCAGACTTAAGAATATTTTAAAAGTACTGAGTTTACAAGTTATAAGTCTTACTGCCACAATCAGAGGTATTTAATGATTACTTAAGTCATTCCAAAGTACATATACAGATTCAGTATGTAAAAAAATCTTTGATTCCCTCGACTCAGATAGATGTTTTTAAGAATCGCAAATAACGTCTTTTCGTTTTCTAATAAATAAGACAAGAGGAGAGAATAGTATTGTGCTGTTTGTATTGTCTTTAGTTACCAGAGCTTATAAAATTTTGCTGCAATAAATTATATTCGCAATACCTAATGGTTTTCTTCAAATCTTTGCATATTGTATATGTATATCTAAAAAAATATTTGCAAGAACATGTTACGTTATTACAAAACTTTGTTACACATTCTGCCGCGGGCTACATCTCCGCTAATACGAGTTCTGATACTTTACGTAAAACTGTAAAGTTTCAGTTTCTATCAATAAGTTTCATAAGTCTATTGCGATTCCTCTTATAACGCTGAAAGTTAATGCAAGGTTATTTAAGTTAACTTTCATGGTATTTGCTTACTATAAAACAAGTATTTGCTATTATAATATGATACAGTACGATCTTTGGCACAAATATGTATATGATAATCTTGTGACCACATAATAAGAAATACATATTACCTACTGCAAAATATTTAAAAGAGCCGAGTACAGACAATACCGTTAGTTCGAAAATGAAGGTGTCATATTTGTATTGCCTGTAGCTTCATATTATATTTTAATATAATCCTAACTAATTTTATAAATGCGAATGTGAGTTCGTTTATTTATTTGTTTCGCTTTAACTACTAGACCGATCATCATTAAATTTTGCATAAACGTGTTAGGGGAACTGAAAAGGACATAACTTTTCATCCAGAATAAAGTACTGTTACTATCGTAACCTACATTTACGCAAGCAAAGCCACGGGCAAAATCTTGTACATAATAAATAATAGTTTTCAGGTATTAATTTAAAGGGCCAAGCAAATACATCAGTCAAAGATGTGGCACAAGAAATTTCACATAAATTCCAAAGCTTGCCGTATACCGATCTACCTTATTACAAGCTTAAACCACAACGACTTATTCACTTATACACACGCTGAAACATGGAACGCTTCTCGTACAAAGACTACTCTATTATAATATCAAGAAACCACATTTCCTTTAGAGGTAATTCCTTTCCGCTGAACTTCCAACACATTTGCATTATAGTTAAGTATATGAAGATAAAACGTACAAGACGTAGAATTTCTTCTTGTGAAGTATGTTAGTTGTTTGCCCCCGCAAGCCTTTGCAACTTTACGCGGAATATGGGTGAGTGCAGAGGGCTGAGAACTCTCGAGGCGTAGAAAGTCTCGCACCTCTTTATATACTGCTGAGGTTATGGTAACCTATGAATGCATGCAACCACAAATAAATTATTTGAACGTCGATGAGCGATTACGCTGCATAATAACTACAAAAGAAGAAATTTGAGTATTCGAAAATTATATTACGCTGCATTTGAATGTCGATCAATTTGGTGTCACTGATTCTCAATCGAATCTTTTTCGAATATTCGAAACATGATGTAACACTGTATCGTCAAAAATGTTTTTGTAAGCTTGCTGATATCTGTACGCAAGGAGTGACGAATGATGTTTTTCCCCCCAATAATTCGAATATTATCAATGAGCCTAATATTTAAATTCAAGCCGGCAAAGTTTAATTCATTTGACATTTCGAAGTTACGAGATTATAAAATAGTTAGTTATCGCTTAACAGTAGCGGAAAACATCTTGAAAACCTGTATGTCTGAGAGTTCTCTATAAGATTCTCGGAGATACGTGAAGTCTTCCATTTCACACTAGGCCTGCGTGGTAGACTATGGCCTAACTGCCTGCGTTCAGGAGTAGGACAATATATACATAACTGATACAAAACTCAAATTGTTATTCAATAATCGCACGTTGCTACCGATCCTGTAAAACTGCCTAGATTTACGGTATATGTGCCCGTCTCGAAATATCTTTATTGTAGACTTTTAGAAAAATCATTGCATGGGGATTATTCCATTATGCATCTGTGTTCGGAAAGTTCACTGAAACCGCTTGCCACAACGACTATTCTGAATCTGACGGGTAAACACCTGGCAATTATGTGCAATGCGATGATAAACCAAGACGTAGGCATTTTTTCGAAATGTTCGTTCTCGTCTTACGAATTTTAAATTGTCAATGTGTGAAAGGTAAAAGTGAAATTGCTGCTCAAAGGTAACGTGAAGAAGCGCCTTCACCTTACAAAAGCTCGTAGGTCGTTAAATTGTTTCCTGCAGTGAGTATGGTTTCGCTTCTCTGTTAACAGAGGGTCCAGTGCTCTTTGTCCATTTCACTGGCTGAGTAGTGACTACTTTTGTGCACGCTTTTAAACTTGACCTGTATGTACGAGTATCTGATTTGATTGAAATTTTCAAATTATTTAGATGACTGAACTTCTCAACTGATAAAAGAAGTATAGTTCCTAAATTTTCTATTAATGTAAAATATGAAAATTATAAACAAAAACAATACTCAAATTAGGAAACAAAAAACACGCAATTGAAGTAAATATTTTTTTAAATTTAGGTGTCATGACATAGAACCGACTTATCTGTATTAAGGCCTATATACACGACGTGAGTGAAGCAAGTGTCACGTTATCCCTGTTTGTCTCCAATTCAGGTAAAGGTAACACTAATATGATTGCTACAACTAAATTGTCTCATGTGAATAGGCCTTTAAATAAAATCGAACTAGTTATAAAACGCAAAAATATGTTATGACACATTATATAACCTACCCGTCATCCATTATATACATATGTATTATATATTACGTAAAACTGCTGGTGTCTGGCGCAATAACAACTTAAAATAATAAGAGCCTAGACGCAGTGGCGTGACGAGCAAATTGATAGACAAGATTAAGCAATGTCGCGTGCTTATGTCTTAAGTAAGGCACAATATTCATGACACGTAACGTACATAAAATAATCGGGCAAAATTATTATGCGTATCTATGGTATAATATAATATTGAAAGTTAGTGTTATCAAATATTTACACTGAATTATTTATATAACACAAAGGGTTTGAGTTTAAGAGCAAATTAGGATCTTTTTTAAATCCAAGTTTAGACTTGGTAGTATAAACATCAAACCGTGGGCAGGAAAAAAAATTATAAAACCTAAAAAGAAGTTTCTGTCTGATCTCTCGATAAAATAGAAAGATGGAACAGTTTATTATTTTCAATTTCAGTGATAAGTACGAGGAAATCCAAAAAAAAAATCTGATTTTGTTAAGGAAATTGGTAAACTTTCTTTATCATAAATAAGTCAATGAACATAAAACTTATGAACATTAAAATTTTTGTGGAGATTTATTTCTATTACCTATTAATGTAGTAAACAATTTCTTGCTTGAGATGTTCCTGCTCTAGAAAGAAAGCAAATTACATTTAGCGATGTTGTAATTTTGATAATGTTAGTGACCTACCTCGTAAGAAATTTAAAAAATTCTTAGGTCGCCGTAGTAAAATAGAGTCTGAAAATGTGCCCGTTTTACGTTACGTTAATACATAGCTGGCAAAATGTGGATGTAATACATCTTATCCTTGGGAATATATAAGATTGAGTTCATTTATGTATTAAATACAATAAATGAACTACGAATACAACATATTAACTAAATATTGAACAAATATTTTTCAGAGATCCCGCTTCACAAATAGTATTCAAAAGTGACAAATTACAAGCAAGGCCGCGTGCAGTGCCTCTACAAAAGACATATTAATCCTTATTCTAATTAATATTGTAAATGCGAATGTGAGTTTGTTCGTTTGGTATGCTTTTAAACCTAAATTACTGGACCGATCATCGTCAAATATCAGGGGTGTAACACGTCAGGGGTACAGAAAAGGACCTTTTATCCAAAAAGAAAGAACTCGGTAACAGTAGTTCCCGAGGGATAGATATTTATTGTCAAAATCTTAATTAACGCAAGCGAAACCGCAGGCAAAATCTAGTATTTATATAAAGTTAATGTTACAAAAGCACCTCTAACGAGATGGGTGTAAAAACCCAGGATTCAACCTCTTCGTCTTAAATGTAAAAGTAATGAAAAGAAATGACCTCTATATCTCGGTGGTCTTTTGACCCACAGGGCCCATGTTCAAACTTGACTGAGGGATGACTCCAAGGTGTCTGCACACCAAGTTACAAGGCAATCGGACTAGTGGTTCCGGAGTTATGCCTGTTACTAACAGACACACAAACCCACATAGTGTTTTCATTAACCTCTTTGAAGAAGACTCAGAGGTTAATAAATTAATTTTATGAAAAGGTCAGCAAACAAGAGAAACACACAAACAAACAAACATTTCAACTTAACGCGTTAAAATTATGTTTTTACATACTAACGAACATTCGACATATGTGACATTTAATTTCGATATGACGTTACCCCTTTTCGTTCGATACGTGAAAATGACGTGTGATGTATTAAATAAATTGAAATTAAATAGAGAACAATATAAAGCTTTTTGATTAAAATTTATTTATGGTAAATAATATCAATTGAAATATTTTATGAACTACATGAAATGAAAATTAGTATTGACTGTAAAAACTACTAGGTTTAGGGCACCGCATTGTTGTGCGATACAAAAAATTGTGTGGTCCACAAACAGTAGTTTCAGGTATGTGTGTTCTTTGTGACCGTGTTGTTTAAATGTTAGTAAAGTTCCTATACTTTTTACCTGCTTTATTAATTAAAAAGAAAATAAAATACAAAGGACTAAATAAGAATTGAATATAATAATATCATAATAGTTTAAGATGACTAGAATAAAAATTTCTGTGTTTCGTATATTTTGCTCAACCCGTTGGACTGCCACGCAGAGGTCTCGAGATAGATAGCAAGGCGCATCTCTGACTTTTCGAAGTTATGTGGGTATTTTATAGTTTATTATCGCTAGCTCTAACGGCAAAGAAAACATTGTGAGGAAAACTGCATGTCCAAAAGTTCTGTTTTATTATTTGATAAAACATTCTTGTACTATGGTTTATATTTAAACAAGTATACTAAATTTGTCGATCCTTACGTCTTCATAACGTAATAATTAACGTGCGGTTCGACGATACATGTTACCGTCGAACCGCACATACAAATTCTTACCCAGCAAAGTTAACCAATTATGTACGTCAACACGCACACATATGCATATCGCGAATAATGTATAGTTTAAAAGTCTAACATTTGCGTGCAAATACCAGGAGATGTGTGTTATTGTTCATAGTAAGTTGTCTTTATATGAAATGGAGTAACTGATCATATAATACTACTAAATGGGTGCGTATTCATCAATAGTTCGCATAAAAGACAGCTTTGCATGCACTTTGAAGATCCCTGTCCTATTGATAAGTTACGATCAATGAATACCATTGTAAGTAATAAGCGCCTTGCAGGCAATCTATACAGATCTTAAACTTGTCGGTATTAGACTGGCATGTTTCAGAGTACTCTCCTGATGGTTCAAAATTTAATGTATATAAAGTAAACAAGATTTTGCCAGCGGCTTTGCTCACGTAATTGTAGATTAATAACAGTAGTTTTTTTCTGGATAAAAGGTACATGTGTATGAACATGTGCAACAGGGGACCAACCACTACCTAAGATTTGACAAACCACATATACTCGCAAAAGAACACCGATTCCTACCAAGGATGCTTCGCAAGGCTATTGAAATTAAAAAACATCCTAATTTCAATAGAGAGGATAGTTGGAATGTATCACCAGCTTGGGTTCCAGTCATTCAAATAGTCAAACCCAAGAAAAAGCAAAACACAGCTAGACTTCATGATAATTTGAGCTCATTCTGCGTAAATAAAAACACCAAAGATTAAATTATGTTCGGGTACTTTAAAATAACTAGGTACACTTCAGAACGTTGGGTCAACTACCATCTTAGTCTCCCCGTGAACATGGCTGCTGTAAAGCAACCGAAACGTCGGGGCAAAGTGTAAACTTAAATATAAATAGGTTTAATTAAAAATATATAGCTTAAATAGTAGTAAAGTTCAATAATAGTAGTGTTAGAGTTTTCAAAATTATGTAATAACAGTGTTTTAAAGTAAAATAAACAACGCGACAAAATCCGTATAAAGTGTTTAATTTCAATGTATAACATTTGCGTAAACATAAGACAATATTATTACATCGTAGTATTGCAACTTTCAGGTCCACTAACGCGATAGCCTTTTTGAAACGCTTGACGTTTTCACCAGGTTGCATTGGCCGTGGTCATATAACCTATTAGAATAAAGATTTTAAAATGGCGATGGCAGAAGCTTAAACTATCTTCGTGACTAACCTATTAATAATAACGTAAATTAATTTTTTAAACAATATCGCGTCAAAGAGTGGACTTAAAAGATAATAGTACATTTGCTTTTCTTTTTCTTCTATATTCTATATTATATATATCAGCTACCTATACAGTGTACACTGTAAAACAAGCACACAGGTATTTTACCCATTTATTTACAGCAACGTTTTGGCTTTGGTAACTAATAAAAATATCCGAGTGTAAAAATTGTGGAGGTGTGTTCCTTGTCGATGTTCTTTTGTTTCTAGTAAAAGCCTTTCTCTTTTAAATGGACGAGTTTACCTTTGCCAATTATTTGATAGTACAATTGAGCCGATTTGCCTCAGAGATATCTCTTACAGGAAAGCTTAAGTGTACCTCTTAACCTATGAAGCGCATCGGCACACTGGTGGCCAGACACGACAGAGTTTTAATTATGTGTGATATTCTTAAACTTGACAGATTTATGTACGGTAAATGCTTAACACTAGGCGGGCTGTAAGCTTATTTGCTATATTTAGCCAACAACTCTCTTGCATTATTAAAAAGTATTAGATAACTAACTTATAAAAATATCGCTAACTGATATTTAGCTGTCTTAACTGATTAGCTCTCAAGCCCTTGATCAATGAATCAAGGTCTTGAGAGCTAATCAGTTAAGCACTCTTGTTTTTGCACGTTTACATGCATAGGATGCTCTTTACTCGTTTTTAAAATGTCTGATTTTTATTTTATATATTATTGACTTTTGATCAGCGGCCCGCTAATGCTATTAAATATTATTTAACAGACACTCAATGCTCAGTAACGTTTAGCTATATTTTATATATTTGAATGTGGTTTATAAGTAAAGCTTCATAGGTGCTACACTGTAATACTAATATTTAAAACTGGCTTTGCTTAACTTTCTTTTATTTTAAAGTTATTCATAAAGTGGACGAAGTTGATGATGAAACAAAATTTATTCGGTTCACGTACAGTACGACGTTCTTATTATTTATTTCTTGGCAAATAAAACTTGGGATAGGATTCATTTTGTGAGAAAATGTTAATAAAGCTCGGTTTGTTTTCAAGACATTGCTTTATTTTCATTAAACCAGTGCTATTAAGTACGTAATAATATTTAATTAAGTATCGAATTGACGCGAACAAGAACGATGAATGAATGTGTGTATTTATCCGTGGCGTCATAGCTGCTTAACGGATGAACTGATTTTGTTTGAGATTTGCTTTTATTATATCTATCCTATCTGTTTTTAAAAAGACAATTTTCACTCTAGGGTTTAATCCAGTTACGCGGGGTACTTTACAAAGATTCAAATAACAAACACAAATCCCGTGTGGAAATCGAACCACACCATTAGACCAATACGCCATTCGGCATTCTGGATAGTTTAGATTCACAATTGGATCCGATATGTGGCGCTGTGATCGGGGGCTCAGGTTTTTTATTTTAGCCACCGTTCGAGCAGGTCAATTTCTATCGGATCCGTACGCATCATTTAAGTAAATTAATATTTTTGAAAATCACATTAAAAATATAAGATTTTATTTTGCCTGGTGTATCAAACGTATAAGTTGAGGTATATGTAATATACGATTACTTTTATATGTAACATACTGTTGTAAATGTTACTTAGCATCATTCCACCTTCTCACCATACCAGCATACTTACCAGCTCGTCATCTCGCCGCCAGTATATTAACCATAGTGGTGAGATGGCAATGAAACACAAGCCAGCTTTATGTAACAAGTAGCCTTTACTATTCAGCAATGTTTCAGCTAAAACAACATCCTCTCGTTTATTAGGTTGGTTTGAAGTAAAATCATTAACTGTTGCGGTCGTCGTACTGTAACTTTAACAATCTACAAAGTTTTGTTTTATCTTTAAGGCATTGCTAGACTTTAAATTGGTGGTGTAAAATAGGTCGCGTCCAATTAAGAAAGAGATTTATCAAAGACAGTCTTAATTGAAGGATAGGGGTGGGGCAAAGAGCCAAAAATATTCAAATTTCGACAAGCTTGGAAATAAATCGAAAGGTTTGCAAACACACCTTTCATTATTTTCAAAGAAAATAATGTAACTTTATTACAAGTATCCAGACATTTATTCAGACAACTATTTGAGAATTACAGAAGTTCTTGTCGAGTATGGAGCGCACAGCACACAATCACATAAACTGCTGCATTATTCGTGCAGTCACTAGTCTTCTTTTGTAGTTTAAAATAATGGCTTATTATTGTAACAAGACACACGGGAACACTGGTGTCGAAGATACAGGTATATACCTAGTTTAGAGATCAACGTTTTTAATAATTTTCTTCTTTTCGTGTGGTTAGTGGCCAACCTGTTGTCAAGAGTTGGTTAGGCCGCCTGTATGCCTCTGACATGGCTTAACGACTGCTGTCAATTTGGCAACAACCGGGAACGACTTTTAACGTGCCCTCGAAGCACGGAGACGCTCAGATGAAATACTACTAAGCGGTCACCCATCTATAGACTGACCGCACCCAACATTACTTAACCTCGCTAATCGTTTACCGATCAGTGAGTGCAACTGGCTATGAGCGCCTCGTTTTTAACAATAGTACATAATAATATATAAGCCATATTTCTGTTTATAACGTGCATTTCTTGAGAAATTAACATTATCATTATTATTATTACAAATAACATTTGAATGTACGACTGCTTCGCATAAGGTATCCAGTTCACTTCACGGGACCGAAAATAAAAATAAAATTTTCTTTGTCAAGACATTACTTCGCCCAATTTGTTGAATGAATTTAGATCTTACTGAATACAAAGTGATCAAATCTTAGATTAAGACACACTATACGTAGCCACTTATTAATTTAAGCAAAATATAGCAAAAACGGAGACAGAACTATTTAGTTGGCGATTAACAATGGCTTAATCGCTAACTAATAGCTTTAGGATTTACCCTTTACCGCATTTTGACCGACCACGGATTAAAGTCGATCAAGGCAAATATTAATTATCTGTTCATAATTTTTTACTAAACCCAACCCTCGGCTGCAGAAGGCAACCTCAGTGTAAGAATACTTTGGTCGGTCCGGTGACATAATATGATTACGACCAATTGTGCAGACCAAGCGATTGATATCCCAGTCGATAATGTTATTACGTTTTACTAATAGAACATTTTCAAGAATGCTGCATATTCTGTCTATTTACGCAGTAGACGGCAATAGTATTGGCAATGTTAGTGTTTTTCACTTCTGGACACACATAGGGGATATAGCCGTGTGATAATGTTTACCATCCACCTTCACCTGGCTCATAATATTCTTAACATTTAGGTTTACATTCCTTTGTGTATGAAAGTAAAGCCCTCAGTCTACGTATGTATGTAATGTGATCTATAATCACCTGACTTAATCTCACTAGTGTGTAATTACAAATTCAGTTAGAATGGGTTCGAAATTTACCGTTAATTGCTCTTGGACAAATGGTAACTGAACCCTTTGCCTACCTGATAATAATGGGTAGCCGCTCCCTACGTTAAGGAGTAAGTTACTGAACCAACTATTCTGCCATTCAGTCGGGATGCATAGCTTTCTGATTTGAAATATATAGAATAGTGGCACCATATCGCTACGAGATCGTACTATGAATGAAATCTGTGTCGGTACATGGATAAAGTATTGTCTGACGTTTACGCGAACGTTATATTTGAAATATAAGTAATTTATGCGGATTTTAGCGCGTTGTTTAATTAAAACACTACTATTCATTGTAAATTTAAAACTATTATATTACGGTAACACTTTACTACTATTTGAAAATCTACTTGAACTACTAGCTTAGCCATTTGAATTATTAAACTATCTAAGTTTAGGTTTACACTTTCCCCAACGTTTGAGTTTGCTTTTCAGCAGCCATGGTCGCGAGGAGACAGCTTCTGCGTAGTACTTTAATAATTTCAAAATTATGTAATAATAATATTTTAAAATAAACAATAATTTTAAGGTACATGGATTATTAAAAATGTGTATAAAATGAGGGTAGATTAAGGTTCTGCAGTCTCACAAACGGAGTCATCAGATCGCCGAACCAGTCAGCTTGTGACTACGCCCAGTGTAATGTTTTCAAAACGTCAAGAGCTTAATAGTAAACAATATGCATGATCGCGTTAATACCTGTTACTAATTTTACACCGTGTAATACAAAACCTCAAAAGCAATTTATTTTTAGTTAATTCAACTATCGACATTTGCAGCTCAGCAATGTTATTTTCATTTTGTCCAGGTAGAGAGTATGGGAGTATGAATATTATAGAGTGGTTCAGTTTAAGTAGATTTTCAAATTGATCATAATCCTTTTCTAATAGCCAATTTGTAACTTTGCTTCTATATTTAAGTTTGGTAGAATTATATACCTACAGGCTTAATATATTAATCACATTTTACCTGTGTCTTTTTTATACCATAATTAACAATATTTGTTAAACCACTTTTACAAAACTCAATAATTTTAATAATAATGTTATAACGAGCTTAAAATTCCAAGCCACCTCACCGAAAAAAGTATATATTACTTTATCTAAGCGTATAATAGCGAATACCTTATATCTGTTCTATTTTAATAACTTGACTTGACTACACAGATGGCGTAGGTACTGGTTTTAGTGGTGGGTACTCGGAACGATTATTTGTGGATGTCGATCCATCGATCATTTATCGATCGATATATCGTTCCGACTTCGGATATTCTTTCTGTTCGTTTCTCTATCTACAGGACCCGAGTAGAAAGATTCTAAGGGGGAGAACTACGGGTCTCCCCCTTAGAATCAGGGTACTACGGGGTCAGGCTAGCCCACTGCGCCTCGAAAGGCGTGTTCTATCGGCCGCCGATTAGAGTGCGCGGTGCCTGACATTGAGGTTGGACTCGTAGTGGTTATGTGGTTAGCCGCAGAGGACGACATGTTTGTTGCTCGGCAAGCACGTAGCGTTCGAGCGTCGGACTCATGCGCGGCTAGTGCATCCAGTCGGTTCACGCGAGGCAAGGAGTAGTTTTTTGCGAAGTGGCTCAAAGTCATAGCTAGAGTGACTCGGGCAGTTCCCGGATTGTTTAACCCAAAATGGATAGACGTATGGATGTACGTTGGGAAGTGAGCGTGCCTTATACAGCTCCAGCACCATACCGGAGATATGGGAGGCAGCTTCTCTATCAGCTTCAGCGAGGTTATCGTTGGCAACTCTCAGAGTTTGCGAGTGGTGAGCGGCTTTATTGCTCCGGCACCTATCTGGACAATAGGTAATGCCACTTGGGCACGAGGTAAGTCGCTATAACGAGAACCGGGTCTCAGGATTTGGGGACAAGACCTGTCTGTAACTGGTCCCTGAAAGTGCTTTCGGGCACTGGAAGATACAGCGACTCTCACTATATACCGAGTAGAAACGCTATATCATAGACTTGAGTAGCCAGTAGAGAAAGAGTCTGTTCGTTTCCGATACTGGATTTATTCATAGTGCATGGGTTGCCTTTTTTAAATGAACGAACAAAACGATTTTAGATTTAAAACTATCGCCCTTGATAATAATTTTGGAGCAGGCAACTTTACTAACTTTCACAAACATCCTGGCTTAGGACAAATATTTGTAGATCACACAGATTTGAGTCACCCGAGAAGCTCGAACTAATAACACTATAATTTCTTTCGTAATGATAGCACCGTTGTTATTTTATCTGTTACGATTTAAATAGCAACTGATATATTATTACGTAACTAGAAATACGAAAAATATTTAATACACCATCACTTAAAACATCTTTTAATTGCTCTAATATTAAAAATATCGTACCATAACAAATGACGATAATTTAAATAATTTTCTGATGTGACTTATTTAACACTTAATCATGATTTAATTATGTAAATTATATTAAATTATACCACTACTGTTATCTCAAAGCGTGATCGGAATCATTTTCGAAATTAAATGCGGTCCGAATCCCGTTATTAACCGTTTACGAGAAAGTTGAGTTTTCCCATCTCCCATTCGTTTCAATATTTCTACACTTCATCTCAATAGAAACATTTTTTTAAAGACAAATCCCTTACTAGATGTAATTCCTGTGTAGCGCGGACTTTACGTACATTCAAACAACGGACACAATAACACCCAGACTTGAAACAACTATTTGTAGATCGAACAGATTTTTGTTTCGTGTGGGGATCGAACTAATAATTCTTGGCCCTTGGTAGTGACGAGATGACCACTTAAACTTCTACACCATCCGTGTAGTTAGATTTACTATACTTATATACGCTCAGGTCAGTAAAACCTGAAAATACAGGCAATTCTACGGCTACTACAACGGCCTTCTTTTTAAGCATTGTTTTAAATTATGCCTATATGTAATTAAGGTTCATGCTAAAATTGTAAAAAAAACCTAAATCTTATGATGCGAATTCGTCTGTCCATTTGTTATAGCAGCTTATATTAGCAACTGCTATGCTATCAACTTACAATTTGAAATAAGACATTGCAAACTATATCGCTCATTCTAATTCTAACTAATATTATAAATGCAAATGTGAGTTTGGTTGTTTGTTTCACGCCACTTGACGAATCGTCATCAAATTTCGCATAAACATTGCCAAGGAAAGTAAAGGACATAGATTACCTTTACCATCCAGAAAAGGGAACTGTTATTACACTACTACTACATTTATGCAAGCGAAGCTACGAGAAAAGTATTAAAAATAAATTCAACTCATTTATATTGTATCATTGAAATGCAAGATATTTAAATTGTACTTACTTCGGGTTCGAACCCTCGTCGCGCACCTCTGACTTTCGGAAGTTATATGACTTTTCGAAATTATGTGCGTACTGATTGACAATTATGGCCTGCTCCGTGCCTCGGAGAGCACGTTAAGCCGTCGGTCCCGGCTGCCATGAACATCTATGGCAGTCGTTATTGGGAAGTCAGTGCCCTATAATATCCTGACACTAGTCTAGCCTTAGGGTATCGTTAGCCTTCGGGTTGCGGAGGTCAGGTGTCAGCCGCTCCGTGTAAAAATTGATATCCAGTCAAATCCGGTTAGACTAGAAAAGCCGACCCAAGTGACTTGGAAATAATAAAGGCTAGGGAGAAGAAGATGTATAATAAACACAAAATACTTTCGATATCAGTGAAATATTATTTCGATATCAGTGAAATATTATTTCGATATATTTTACATAATAGAAGCACGGCACGAGTAAAATCATATGTGCGTTCTAGAGATATCGATACAAGGATTTTTACTTACTGCGAGAGTTGTTTTCTATTTAAAAGAAAAGCAGAACGATACTTTGCCCATAATATCGGTGGGTATGCTTGAATAATATAAATATTTTAAACTCACACTATAGAAGCAGTGCACAACAATGAAATAGAATTACTAATTGAATCGACATCTGTAACTATTCGCATTCAAATATAGTTGTTGCTACAATCTATTCGAATACGAATCGAGCATTCGAATGTTAATGTGTACGGCGCTATAGCCACTGTCATTATCAAGGCCGCACCCTACGTGTTTGACAACGAAGCTTATCAAAGTATTCTTTAACATTTTAAATTATACGATAAGTTCTAGACAAAACGTGTTCAGTAGTCTTTTAAATGTTTTAATTGCATTCTTTTGTTTTTCTTAAAAATATACCTCCTGTACTATGGACAAGCACTGTGTTGCAAAGATCTTTAGGAACATAATAAAAACGGAGACAAAGAACTAACTCAGACTCGGAACAACTATTTATGGAGCGCAAAAATCTTTGTCCCGTGTGCGGATCAAATCAAATTTTAAGCTTTATATAACATTATTAAAACTATTTATATTTAAGTATTAATAGTTTTTAATTTAATTAGCTTAAAAATTAGTAAAGAATAATAGTAGTAGTAGTGTAACAGTTTCTAAATTACGTAATAAAGTGTGAAATAAACAACGCGATAAAATCCGTATATAGTAGTTTAATTTTAATTAATAACCTTCGCGTAAACAAAAGATAATATTATTTAAATTAATTAGCATCTACTTAATTAAATATATTTTATTAGTTATTGACTGCATGGATGGTGTTGTGGTTTAAGTGGTCGCCTCGCCTCTGCCACGGCGCCGAATGTTGTTGGTTCGAATCCGGCACGGTACTAAAATGTATGTGATCCACAAATGGTTGTTCCGAGTCTGGATGTTCTTTGTGTCCGTTATTTGAATGTTTTTAAAGTTCCCTGTGATATAGGAATTTAACATAGAGCGGAAGTTGTCTTTCTAAAAAAAAAGAAAATGAAGAAAGCCAGAAAAAAATTAAACAGGTAATTAGTTAAAAAGAGATGAGTAATATGAATATAATTTAATTTCTAAATGACTGATTTAGGTGTCGTAAAATTTGCTGGCAAAGCTGTCGATTGATAATTTGCCCAGACATCAATGGCAAAGCTGATTCTTCATTAAGCTATGCATTAAATGCCATGCCAATCAGAAATTACTACGAACAATAACTTTTTTTCTTTTGTGTCTACTACTATATGGGATCAATGTCTTAAGCTATTTAAATCTACACATTCCTCAACGTTTTGGTTGGTTTTAGCAGCTTTAATCTCCGTTTATAATAGTTTAATTTCAAAATATAACATCCGCGTAAACATACGACAATATTATTTATTTAATCATTTTCAGACTACGAGTCGATAAAGCTTCTAACAATATAGAGACAAAAAAGCAGGACTCCCTTAATGAAACATCAAAGCTCTCAATCTCAATATTATTACACGAATATGGATAATACATTATACGATGGTGCAAAGCCAGAAGCTAATAATATTGTCTAACAACAATTATTAATGCAATTAAGCGATGCAATTTTGATTGGCTCAGCATAATATAGTATTGCAGGTGAACTAGTAACATTAATAATTTGATCGATCGATTGGTGGTTCGTTAGGAATTGACCATTAATTAACGCAAGATGTTACCAAAAATACGTATTATCAAATTATCCAGTAAATATGATAATGTTGTCATGAAATATTTCATTGCAAATTCTATCAATATTATTATAATATTGTCTTCTGTTTACGCGAATGTTATTCATTGAAATTAAACTACTATATACGGATTTTATCGCGTTGTTAAACAAATATTATAAATGAGAATGTTTCTGCAGTTTGGAAGTTTGTTACTTTAGCAAGTGTTCAACCTTTGAATAGATTTGAATCCAACTTAGCACAAAGATAGACGATTTCCCTTTTTTTTATCGGGAGGTAATACTCCTTATGCATACCCCCTCGCCACAAGGGGAAGCGAGAGGGTTATGTCGGGCTCTCTCCAAACTTCGGGCTTACCGACTAAAACCCCACGGTCTGCCAACTCGCTGCTTTGTATAATGGGTAGGTCGCTGGAACTGAAACTGCATCAGCGAACCACCCAGCAGTGTCCAATATAGAAAAGAAGGTCTGCAGGCGACGACTCTTGGGCGACGCCTTGACACGACTAAGGGCGTCGCTCCAACTCAATGCCTAACGGGCGGGCGATACCCGTTCTTCCACCCGCGGCCATCACTACGGCGGCATAAGACGGGCATAAGCGCAGTGCGCCTTTTTTTCTTTTTTTTTTGATTCCCAGGAAAAAATGCTTGATGCACTACCCGCCGGCTAGGGGACGGCACCGGCGGGGCGTGTGGGACTCACCAGCCGACTGCTGGTATACCCACTAAAAAAACCTGGGGTGTTCCCTCTCTCACCCAATGGGGGGGGCCTGTTGGGAGTCTAAAAAGATTCATCCATAGCAGGCCCCCCCGTGTGGGTGCCGGCCGGGTCAATAGGACCCGACCTCCTCTCGTCCCCGGGGGAGAGCAATTTCACCGCTCTCCCCTTTCGACGTTAGAAGGCGCGCGGGAACACCGCGCGCGCCCTCTGTGGGTTCTTACTCACGGGTGGCAGGGTCCCCTGAGGCCTTGCCACCCAGAACCCTTAGGTGGGGGGCAGGAGAGCGACATAAGCGCGTCTCCTGCGCCCCCTCCTCCGGCGGCGGATGTCCGGGGCGTAAGGATCTTCCTCACGCCCCCGCTCCGCCGCCTCCTTCTGCGTGATGACAGCCTCGCAGAAGGACCTCATTGCGCCCCAGCACCTGTCGTCGCCGACCATCATGGATACGACGGTCGGCAACGAGAGGTCGGGGCCAATCACGGCGACCAGGGCACAGCGCTCCTCGGCCCACGCCGGACACTCCTCCAGCGAAGCGCAGTGCGCCTGCCCCAACCAGTTCGCCGGCAGCGGCACGGATCCACCAGAATACTTTCCTCACGGATCTGCTCCGCCGCCTCCTTCTGCGAGATGACGTCCTCGCAGAAGGATGCCACCATTGCCCACTTCCTCTCGCTGTCGACTATGGCTTTGATCACGGCCGGCAGCGAGAGGTCTTCACCCAAAACGTCATGGAATTCACGGTACTGCACCACCCAAGCAGGACATTGCTCGAGCGTATGCTGCGCCGTGTCCTTCTCACACTCACAGTGGTGGCAGATGGGACTCAGTTCGCTCCTAGCGACCTTGTGTCTTGTGTAGGTATTTGCTAAAGCAGCCGTGCCCTGACAACACCTGCACCAGCCGGAAGGAAAGGGTCCCATGCTGCCGCCCTGCTCACCGCTCCAACACCGGTTCTGGAGGGCCCCAACGGTTCTGAAACCGGCCAGGGGTGCCTCCAGCCGCGCCTTCCACTTTCCCATCATGCCCTGGTGGACTCGATCACGCGTGTGCTTAATCACTGCCGGGAGGGAATGACAACTCGTCTCCTCCCTTACCTCCTCACTCACTGCGACCACTTCAGCGAGCACTTCAGCCTCTAAATCCCACGGGGGTGTCCCGGCCAGCGCGCAAGCAGTGTCGGCCGATACCGTGCAGTATCCTCGTATGGCCCTGACCGCTATGACTCTCTGCGGTCTCCGCAAGAGAGTCCTGCACTGAGTGGTCAGGGAGTCCGCCCACACCGGTGCGCCCTAAAGCGCCATTGACCGGATAACCCCCGTGTAGAGTCGCCGGCAATCGACACTGGGCCCGCCCAAGTTTGGCAATAGCCGCCCAAGGGCGGACACAGTGCGGAGAAGCTTTGGGGTGAGCTGTCTGAAATGCTCGTCAAAGTGCCATCTTCCGACCAGGCCCAAGTACTTAAGATAGACGATGTCCTAGATTAACATACAAAATAGATACTTTTAATCCCGGTATGAAGTTCCGCGAGGTGCATTCTCTACTAGTTATTATTATTTTTTTTTTTTTTTTTTTATTTAGTTTTAAAGAGGGCTTACGGACTAATACATGTATGATAAGTTACAAATTAAATGAACAGTTAGCCAATTACAAGCCCCCACTAATGGGTATAAAATTGTCGATAACAAGTGAGAAAAAAAGTAATAACATTATACAATTATAAAGAGCAAAACTAAGATTAAAATAACAAAATGCAGTAAGTATAACAAATGAGAAAAAATAACAAAGAAGAAACAAATTAACACAATTAAAAGAAGGAGACAATTTAATTTACTAAGATTTGTACTCATTGCTCCACGTTATTAAAAATAGGCATTAGCCAAAAGCCGTCTCATTGTCGCTACACTGGTACAGAATAAATCGATATTAAGGTCCCGTGGTAGGTCATTAAATCTAGCTGCACTTCTTATAGCAAAAGCATTGCGTCTGTAGTTACTTGGCGCAAAGGCAACACTAAGTACGGGCAGGTGACGAAAACCTAATAAGTTGGTACGCAGTGATATAGCGGCTAATAGCTCGGGGTGGTCAATGCGACCATTTGCTATATGTAGTAGCACGCTTAAGTCTCCAATGTGACGTCTCGTTTCTAGTGGTAAAAAGTGGTACCTTTTGCATCTATGATTGTGATCAACTGAACACTGCTGCGCCCTATAATCGAGATAAAGTAGAAATTTTTTTTGAACACCTTCTATACGTGTCTTATAAACCTCGTACTGAGGGTTCCAAACCTGCGATGCATATTCGAGATGGCTGCGTACGAATGAACAGTACAAAATTTTTAGTGGTTTTAGGGAGCGAAAACAGGCTGTGGTCCTCATTATAAATCCTAGAGCTTTGGAAGCTTTTTTCACAATGCCATCTATATGTTGGTCAAATAGTAACTTACTGTCCTGTATGATTCCCAGGTCTCTAACGCTGTTTACCCTACTAATAACTTGATTGTTTATGGTGTATCTGGTATTAATTAACGATCTAAAGCGTGAGAACGTAACGTGGAAGCACTTAGAGATATTAAGTTGGAGCTTGTTTCGGTGACAGTAGGCTTCAAACCTACACAAATCATCCTGCAGCTGATGTACGTCAGATATGTTTTGTACGACTTTATGGATCTTCATGTCATCAGCGTACAGCAAAATATACGAATGTCGGAAACAATGTTTGATATCAGCAATAAACAATATGAATAGCAGAGGACCAAGAATGGAGCCTTGGGGCACGCCTGATGGTACAGAAATCCAGCCAGATACATATCCCTGGAGAACCACAGCCTGTGTCCTACTTTCAATATAAGAGGAAAACCATCTGTACAAGTCACCGTGTATTCCAGCAAGTAATAGCTTCTCAAGCAGCACTTGATGATCAATACGATCGAAGCATTTATTGTAATCTGTATAAACCACGTCAACTTGTCCTTGATCCATCCCGTTTGTTATGTATTCGTGTGACAATAGCAGGTTAGACGTAGTTGATCGATTCCTCACAAACCCGTGCTGCTCATCACTAAGACCTGACTTTAAGGCCGCGTAGACGTCAGTGTAAACTATTCTTTCCAGAATTTTGGCAAAAAGGCATATCTTGGATATTGGACGATAATTTTCGATATTTGCTTTATCTCCTTTTTTAAATATCGGGGTAACAAATGCAGACTTCCAAATCTTAGGTACTGAACCCTCAGTTAGAGAGCGCCTGAACAGAATAGAAATAGGTTCAACAAGACTATCAGCACAATTAACAATAAATACAGGAGGAATTAGGTCAGGGCCACCAGATTTGGTGAGATCCAGTGATTTGAGCAGCTCTGATATGCGTATGTGATTTATGTCAACTGTGCCAACAGACAATGCAGTTCCACTGTAAGGATCTCTGGAGATGCATTCGTGACTCGGTGTCGGTTCAGATTCTATAAAGGTAGACTTAAAGTAGGTAGCAAATAAGTTACTAATATCGTCCCCTGTATCTGCAATGGTCTCACGATAATACATAACGTTGGGATAAGTGCCAACAATGCGCTTATTTTTCAGATATGTCCAAAATGTTTTAGGATTTTTAACGATTGAAGCTTCAATATTTTCCATGTATCTATCATAGCAGGTCTTTTCAAAGTTAATAAATCTATTGCGAAGTAAGGAGAATGAATGATAATCTGAAAGATTTTTATACTGTTTATATTTTTTATGGTATTTATATTTTTCCTTTAATATTTTAATTAACGCTGGCGTGTACCAGGGAGGGTAAGAAGATTGTCTCGGTGTTTTAAATGGAACGTATTTATCCCTCAGCTTATATAAAGTATTATAAAAACCAGTGACAGCTTCCTCCAAACTAACTGAGAGCAGTAATTGAGGCCAATCGATCGAATCAAGTTCAGATCTAATAGAAACATAATCGCCCTTCGAAAATATAAAACGCTTCTTTGGTTTATCGATAAGTTGACGAATGTCAACGAATTTAGTCTGAACTATTAACGGTTTGTGGTGTAAGTCAACGGGCTGTGCTAGTGGCTCTTTACTTTCCTCAACGGTTACGATATCGTTACAAAATACCAAATCCAGTAATCTATCATTGACATTCCTCTCACCATTGTACTGCAACATATTTAATGTTTGGATTGTGTCAAAAAATTCATTGGTACGCTGCGACGATATATGCAAAGGGATTTCACTATTAAACATATCGCTATGACGCCACTGAACGTCATTACCGAAATTGAAATCGCCTATTAATATAAATTTATCAAGTGGATGTGCTATAACTAATTGGTTAAGATTGTCAGTAAAGTTACTTAATTGAGTACTATAGGAATTCCCTAAATGTTCCCTACACAGATAAAGTGCACATATATGTAAATTGCAACTAACCTGCGGTTCTGATCTCTTAAGGATCATGGACAGCCAGATATCCTCAGCTGAACTGCGCCAATCCTGCCGCTCGACAACTGTGAGTTCTTTTTTCACAGCTATCAAAACACCACCGCCCTGTTTCTGACCAGTTCGGGAATAATCACGATCGCGTCTCCATACCACATATCGACCATCAAACAATTCACTATTGTAATAATTATCGTCTAGCCACGTTTCCGTAAATATAATGATATCGTACGAGCATACACATATACTTCGAAAGACACTGTTCGTTTTCGTACGCAGACCACGCACATTTTGATAGTAAATGTTAAGCATATCTATAACTAAACTTTACTATAATCAAATAATTAAAACATATGCACCGTAATACGACAAATGAATTAAAATTTAATGTTATAAACGAATATTTAAGTTCATTACGTTGGAGACTTTCACAAAATGCATGTGAGGTAGTTGATAAAAAGAGACACAGCAATGCACAGTGTTCAATATAAATTACAAGATAGAAACAAATGTTTTGAATAGAAACAAAAGGCCACGACCGGTATTGAGACACAAACAACTCGAAGATAATAGTCATAAGTACCGACATTTGTTGCAGGAAAATGTACCATATGTTGTAAAGCATACGGTCAAAATCTGCGTGAAGAGTAGTAATATTGCAAAAAAAATATGGAATAAAATAATTAGGGAGCACAGTGTAGCGACACAATACTATTAGGAATACGCAAGTAGCACACATTCGACCATGATTCTCAAACTGTTTTGCCTTGTATATTAGAAAAAGTGATTTTAACGCTTGTGACATATTATTGTTGGATGTTATATCTATCAAAATAGAACAATTTAAACAATTTTTTCCAAATTCTTTTCCGTCTTGACCATCACTATGGGTGACGTATCGTTTTTTCGTGTATGTATTTTCGCGTTTTTTACCCACACATATCGGAATCCTTTTTCAGTCGCAGTTTTCTTGGTCTTAGACAATAATATCTTGTTTTTGATGGTTAGGTGGTCGTTTATGAATATTTTCTGATTCCCATCCAATCCTATTTTAGTTGGTGTTAGGGTCGAGGTTTTCAGTTCATATCTGGCTGTAGCTATAAAGCCCTCCTTTACGTATCGTTGACAAAAACTTACTATGATTGGTTTTATATGTTCTCTGTCACGTGTGGAGTCACGTGTCTCGAGTAATGAAATTGATCTGATTCTTTGATACGGGGTAGTTGACTTTTGCACCGATCTTTGCTATTATTTCAAATAAGTTCTCACTACTTGACTGCGGTACACCCTTTATTTCAATGTTGTTGGAGCGTGACCATTGATCTTTATCGTTCTGGTCTTCTTCTAAACGGTCTAAGCGAGTTTGTAGCTGTTCAACTTGAGTTTGAAGCTTTTCCACCTGTGTGATACGTATCATTATAAGAATATTTACAATAATATTTACAATAATAATAATATTATAATATTCTATCACATACATCACAGCAGCGATATCTCAGTGGCGAGACCAACAGACTGCAATGCAGAGGGTCTCGGGTTCAAACCCACGTCGCGCACCACTGACTTTCGGAAGTTATATGACTTTTCGAAATTATGTGCGAATTGATTGACAATTATCGCCTGCTCCGTGCCTCGGAGAGCACATTAAGCCGTCGGTCCCGGCTGCCATGAACATCTATGGCAGTCGTTATTGGAAAGTCAGTGCCCTATAATATCCTGACACTGGTCTAGCCTTAGGGTATCGTTAGCCTTCGGGTTGCGGAGGTCAGGTGGCAGCCGCTCCGTCTAAAAACTGATATCCAGTCAAATCCAGTTAGATCAGAAAAGCGAACCCCAAGGGACTTGGGAATAATAAAGGCTAGGGAGAAGATTCTATCACATACGCACAAAACTATCTAGCCCAAACTAAGCAGAGCTTGTACTATGGGTACTAGACAATGAATAAACATACATATATATACTTTCTTTTTTTGTAAACACTTACATAGAAACACCCAGACCAAGACAAACATCCATGTTCATGCACACAAATGTTTGACTTGTGCGGGAATCGAACTCGCGACCTCAGGCGTGGAGGTCGGTTACACTAACCACTACGCCATCGAGGCCGACAATAATGTAGAGAACTACTAAAATCTCTATTAGATTATCCTTATATAGTATCATTACTCTGTTTATAGTAGTGTTTATTATCATGGTTAATAGATCTGACATTGCTTTATTGCTAACAGATATTTTGTTTCTAAACAATAAAAATCGGAATAAAGTTTCAGCATTGAGATTGTTAAAAATTGATTCGTAAATTACTTAAGTAATTTAATTATACTGCTAGATAAGCAAAGAAGCATGGCTCATTATTTACCTGAAAACATTATTCAAGATTGTATGGCTTCAATCTTATATAAGTAACTTTTCCATTTAGACTGTTGCTGTTAGAAATTCTAAGTTCAAGCAATGATCCACCTGTCTCATAAATACAGATAAGCCAATTACATTCTACTGCAAAAATAAACTCCAGAGTTGCCTCAATACTTGCGATAAAACAATTGAGGTAGAACATGTAGCAAATCTTAATTGCTAAGGCATTAACGAAGTTTACGTATCACGATTTATTAATTGATTTATGTTCTTACTGCAGACTGTTCGGCTGATTTTATTTGTTTTTTGGGTGATCGAGAGGATAGTGGACATTAAAAGCAAATTATCCTAACATTTTACCTTTGCCAGGTGGTCGTAAGAACCGCTAATTAGGTCGCCTATATAGACATAATATTGAGAAGAAACAAAGCCCAGACTTAATAACAAGTCTGTTCCACGGGCAATACTTTATGTAACATCACCATAGACTTCTGAGTGGAATATTTAATTGAGACTACTACATTGCTATTTTCTTGCATCAATTGAGCCAATACTCCACGGCTCAATTCTATAGTGAGACATATTATTGATATTTTCTATAAGAGAATTTTCAGTAGCTGCACGGAGCCGGAAAATAAGTCCGATGTTTTATTGTATAAATTATATTTTGACACGTTCATACGCAACCCAAAATTCGTTTTTATGAACGCCGAAAGAATACATTTCGATATTGCCTTAACAATTTATTTTCGGCAGAATAAAAATATTTTCATATGTTTAAAGATTTTACTACAAATGCGAACAGTTTAATTTATGTAGTGCTCACTGCCTCAGCACGTCATGTCGCATTTATGGTATACGGGATAAATTATATGTGAAAATTATTTTGAAGCTTTAATCCAGTTAACAGTTTTCTCGACCAAAGTTCAGTTTTGTACTTTACACACATAGTCTTACGTTTGTATCCACTGGAGAGGTTACACCAGGCTAAAGTTTAAATATACACACATTTGACTAGCTTTGACTTTAGGGCCTACAATAGGAGGTGAGATTACCGATTCTTGAACTGTACGTCTACCGGGTGCAGTTCAAGACTCGGTGCAGCCACTGAAAATTACTTGACCGAAATATGCCTATTTACAGCAGTAACCTTCGCAACTGCTCCGCCATTCCTACCAAGCCATATTTTAGATATTGTAAATTTTATTTTTGTGTAATTAAAGTTGCCTATCTAGGTAAGTAATGGTTTTATTAGTTACTTGGCCCGATCAAAACATTATGAGTTACGGTTTGATTCTCATATGTAATGAAACAATTGTGGACTCCAAATACTTGTTTCGAGTCTTTATGTTCATTTTAACTTAGTTTGCTACGGGAAATATAACTGAGGCTTAGCCATAAACAATAGCAAAAACATTCTGAAACCGCGATAAAACAAAAATAACTGCCTTTCTTTTTAAGTGTCAAATAATGTGCTCTCGCCCACGTGTACACGTCAGAAGTAGGTGTAGTAGTATAGTACTTAAAACTAAAGCTCACGAGGATGCAGCCTACATTTTTCAATTACTTAACATAACGGTACTTCTTATTTCAGAGCGAGAGACGTAATAGGTCACACACGCGTAAACTATAAAGCCATTAGAGACAACAATGTAATATTAAAATTAATGTTTCACCCTTACACGGCGTTGAAACTATTTCTGCCACGATTTTATTACATCCCCCTTGAAGGTCTCTATTGTAAACATAACATATAATTTGATATTATTTTTGTTTATATAGAAGTTAAATTGAGTGTAAAACTTAAATTGAATCTAACTAATATAATAAATGGGAAAGTTTGTAAAGGTGTTTTGTTTGTTATTCAGTCACGTGGAAGTTGTTAAACGAATTTGAATTAAATTTGGTACCCATATATCTTGTTATACCTTTTTGAATCAGCACATGGTCTATATATTATAATATTTTTAGGGTGCCGTATCTCAAAAAGAAAAAGGAACTCTTAAAAGATCGCTTCGTTGTCCGTCTGTCTGTTTGTCAGGATTCTATAGCTCTGGATCGTGTGAATGAGGTACCAAGTTAAAATTATTATTAAATAGTTAAGTCTGCAATTCATTGGAGCTGTGTAAAATCAAACTTTTAAGGTACTGCAATCAATATATACGACTGTTTATATCGTAAAGTTTGACACTCGCAAGAAAATCAAAACTTATACCTACTTATGGAGTACTTTCTGTTGACCTACAATTATGAATTTTGGCAAGAATCAATGTCTTACAGCAAAAGTAAAGGTAAAATCCGAAAAACCATAATTCGAAAAACAATAAGTATAAAAGTTTCTGTCGACTCGCATTTTGTCTATTTTTTTCGAGTGCATGCTCGCAGAATTCACGTCGGCGAATGCACGGACAGAATGCGTCTTGTAGATGATAAATATGCCTGCTGACGTAATAAATCGTTCGATTGAAATACACACATGGCGTGAGCTCGGTACGAACCACTTGACCTCATTGATCGATGCTTAAGTGCAATTACTTATCAATTCTAAGAAGCTCATGCATTTCCAAGTACATTGACTACAAAAATAAACTATATTTCATTTGTAATTTATAATATGGATTGAAGAAGAGAAAATCAAAATAAAAATGATGATTAAATTAAATGAATTTATGTATATACACGATGTTTAATATATTTAAAATATAATAAAAGATATAAAGCAACAGTATCCTAGTGGGAGACCGTTGAATTACTATGCAGAGGTCTCGAAGTCGATTCCAAGGCGCACATCTCTGACATTTGGAAGTTATGTGCGTATTAAATAGTTAACTGTCGATCGCTTTAACGGTGAAGGAAAACATCGTGAGAAGACTCGCATATCTGAGAGTTCTTCATAATGTCCTCAAAGATATGTAAAGATCGCGAACACGCACTAGGACATCGTGGTGGACTGAAGCCTAGCCCTTCTCACACTAAAAAGAGGCTCGGGTCCAGAAGTGGGTCAGTTTAATACAGGGCTAATTTTGTTTGTTTAGAGTGTTTCCTTTTTTCGAGCTTTGGCTCGGTATACTGAGTACCCACCCTGAGATCCTCAGGGAAAAGGTAGCTCAGGCCCCACTAACAAAAACTGTATCTCCTTAAACTTTGCTGACTATTGTTGATGTGTGTATTGCTGCCTGTTTATGAATTATTGGAATGTTTATGGTGGAATCTAATTTGCTACCATATCTATTGAGGTTTTTGGCTATTACTCCGCTGGCTCCTAGTACTATGGGTATTATTTCTGTGGGTGTTTTCTATAGTCCAGTTATTTATTTTTTAAATGTCTAATATATCCCAAACTATACTTTTTCTTAAAAAAAGGTTGTTAATATCTAACTTGCCGAAGGTAGATTATTTGCCAATATGCTCAATCGTTGCCAAACTGCCTTGAGAATGCGTCAAAATCACGTAGAAGCGAAGCACGTGTCAAACCATATCTTGTGTTCAAAGAGGAATACGCTCGAATCTGATCAGAATACTGCCCACCATCGGAAGAGTTCGTTATTATCAACCTTCCTCTATAACTACAGTTAGTTCCTCTGTACATTATTATTTTATTACTAGATTCTGCCCGCGGCTTCGCCCGCGTAATTGAAAGTTAGATTAGTAACAATACACTTTTCTGTATGAAAGGGACTCTATGTCCTTTTTTGTGCGCCTGAAAACGTGTATGCGTAATTTCATGATCATCGGTCTAGTAGTTATGGCGTGAAAGCGTAACAAACAAACAAACTCACATTCGCATTTATAATATTAGTTAGGGTCCCGTCAAGTTACACTTAATTCGTTTCAGTATAAATGGTAGTTATGATTTATAAAGAGGTTATTTTGATGCTGTAACGAGAAGCACGATTATTCCAATAATTTTGTTTATATTTAATTCTCTGAAGTTAAACTACTTTAAACAGATTTTTAAATACTATTGTATTTCAGTTAGAATTTCAGAGAATCGTCGAGCTGTTAAATCGATTTTTGCTTTATACACAAATTGTTTTACTGAATTTAAATGATTGTTTTTATTTAAAAACATTTTCAACGACATTTTAGCAACCATTGTCATAGGGTCATTGTCATTTGACAGTGTTAGTTCTTTTAATCTTAAATTCAACATTTATTCAAGCCCTGCTAACATAGCAGGGTTGGTCTTAGATTTTAGTAAATTATATCTCAGTAGCTTGTGCCTGTGGCTTACTCGATTAGGAGCAGTTCTTTTTTCTAGATGAAAGGTATGCTATGTCCTTTTCTGTACCCCTAACAACGTGTATGCGTTATTTCATGATGTTCGATCAAGTAGTTAAGGCGTGAGAGCGTAACAAACAAACTTACTCACTGTTGTCAATACATAAAAAGGTATCGGTATCATTTATAATATTAGTTAGAATTGATACGTCTACTTTTTTTTATTCCCTTTGGTGGGCACAGGTCTCAAGCTAAGTGTTGAAGAACAGCCAATTTAAGAACTCATTGTAAAATACGGTAGCCTTTTGTGTCATAAATCTTAGGCGAGCAGATAAAGTTTACAGTCAAGTGATTAAGTATGCGAAACCCATTCATAATACTGATGAAGAGAGCTTTTTGCTAGCAATCGACAGGCACTTATCTATATTAAGAGGGTTATCAAGAGCACTAGTAGGTACTGGAATAGAACTGAAGTAGGTATGTCCTTCTATAGATGGAGGATTTAAGGCCATATACAACATACACATGTCATACGTACAAAGTCGCTTGTCTGAATCGAAGAGGTGGCCAGAGTAGACTACAGGTGCCTCTCCCCTAATTATTTAAAACCTAAAATAGCTAACGAAATGTTAATACTATCTGCTCTGTATGAAACTGTCCCACTGCTGGGCATTCTTTTCAGTTTAAGAGGGGTTAGGGGAGAGAGTCCACTACGCTGCCCCAGTGCGAGTTAGCAGACTCCTACGAGAAAGTTATAGAGAATTCTCAAACATGAAATTTTCTTCGCGATGTCTTACTTTTCTGATCGAGAGAGCTATAAATAACTATTTAATATTTGAAAAGTCTGAGATGTGCGCCTTGAGATTGAACTCAAGATCTCTGCGTGGCAGTCCAACTGTCTCTCACTAGGCTATCGCTGCTTATGAAATGTTTGTGTAATACAACTATATATTTACAGGCGTAAGACTATGTATCAATCTTGTCACACTTACTCCCATGAAGACATTGCCCCATTGGCATATTTCTACAGAATATACCACGGGGAGTGCTCTGAAGAGTTATTCCACCTTATCCCGCCCTCCCCTACCTATCCAGAACAACGAGTGTTAGGCTCAGATGCCATCCGTACATGGTAGAGTCAACTAGAGTGCGTACCAACAAGTATGGGACCTCATACCTCTGCCAAACGATCAACACATGGAATTCTCCGCCAAGGTACGTGTTTTCTTCTTCCTGGGTTCTTTGAGCGGGGCGTGAAAAAGCACCTTCTCAGGCCGTTAAAGTAGAGACCTCAACACCGCCTCGGCTGCTACGAGGACTGTGGAGGCCACTGCTCTTAGACCACACGACTACTTACCATCAGTAGGAGTGTGGACATTTTGACGAGCAAAAATAAAGCAAAATAAAGAAGATTAAAGTTTAGCTACGCTTTTTGCCTTTCTTGGAAAGGAGTCGTTTAATTCTATGATTTTAGCAGCGGGTTCGGGCACTCCAATCATGGTCATTATTTATGTAATATTCGCGTATTATATATAAATATTTATATATATAAATATTTTAATCAAAAAAGTCAATGTCTTTTATTGTACTCAGTTGATTTATATGTAGTTAAAATGATGTATACTAGACTGCCTTATGGCTCAGAGGTAGTAAATGCGACTGCTATGCGTGAAGTTTCAGCTCTAATCACGGATCATGCAAAGTGTTTCGTTTCTTAAGTTTTCTTTTATCATTGCACGCAATCCTAAGGTGCCGGTTTCAATACGTAATTCAGGTAACGTTATATTAAGTTTCCTTATGAAAAATTTCTCATAAAGCACAGAGGTTAAAAACACTGTTTGAATATTGAGTACATAACAGGTGTTGTGAACTACTCTGTTGATGGCGGCCACATAAACATCTGCACCAACCGTCAGTCAATTTTAAAAGCGATTATTACACTAGTTAGCTAGTTAGTATCACTACTAGTTTATTAAAAGAGTGAGACTTACGACCAGTTTTACAATAAAAGTTAACCGACATAAAAATGAGAAAACATGCTGTCTTTCTCTTCCTGAATTAAACAAGAGCGAATGCGATGACTTCTATCTAATGGATAATGCTTCTTAGAGTGTTTCAAACAGAGCCTTAAACGATCCTACACCTTGGGTGTTGGATTAGCAGATCGTTTAAGGCTTAACGTTATATAACTTCCTTAATCATTTCGTTACCAGTTTTATTTCATTGCCCAAGTTCTCCCTTAACAAATTTATCGGTATAGCGATGCTTCTGTCTTTACTTTACTAAATTAAATTAAAAACCGTTTTGTTTCGGTTTCAAGAACTTTTCTTTAGAACTTACCAGTTAATAAAAACCATTTATTTTTAATAAATAAATTCAATAAATAATCAACAACTTATTGGAAAGTCTGGCAAACTTTAATGAAGACATTATAAAAGTAAGATAAGTAATAATTAGTAATAGTACTTTGTTCTTGTTTTTAGTTCTTAGCGAGTTTTAATCTAGCGTATTTTATTTCTATGTAAGTTTTTAGGTGCTTGTTAACTAAACTGAAAGAAAAAACTAAAAGAACTAATTAAGGATTTTTTTTACACGAATTTTATTATATTGCTGAGGTAAGTAAGGAAAATCGTATGCAATCATACCACCTGCCTGGTGGTAAGCTTTTACTGAAGCCTATAATCGCTTGCAATACCATGAATGCCATTAGTTGCCGCAAATTCAAGAAGAAATGAAAATGAAGGAAAGTTGTCAGTGTTTGAGCCTCTTCTTACTTATTGAAAAGCAATAACATTATTCTTACACTGTTTTCCTGTAAGTCTCGCACTCGGTATAAATCATGCATGTCGGCGCTTTTAAACACATTCAAACAACAGGCACAAAGTACACCCAGACGCAAACTATTCATAAGTAGGCCGCAGTGAAAGTTTTAGAAAACGAAATACGTATAATTATTTGTAGATACATTATTTAATTATTACTACGGTGACTTTGAACAATCTTTTATTGTTCAAAGTCACATCCACTTCAGAACAATAAAACATTGTTCAAAAGTGTATGTATAATAGCCACACTTTTGAACAATGTTTTATTCCATGTTGACATCGAATCAACAACGCTCGGTGCAGTAGCAATGATAAGAAAAGGACATAGGACAACAGTATTTTTCTGGATGAAATATCTTTCATCCAGAAAAATATATTAATTACTGTTCCCAAGGGATAGAAAATTGGCATGATCTACATTTACACTAACGAAGCCGAGGGAAAAATGTAAACAAACAGGTTTTTTCTTTTAATTTACTCAATTGACAAACAAGCATACGGCCCACCTGATGGTAAATGGTCACTGTAGCCTATCGACGCCTGCAATACCAGAGGCATTACTTGTGCGTTGCCGACCTTGTAAAAACCTTTTAACGCCCTTTTTGAAGAACCCCATACTGTAGTCTTATGGCAAAACCTGGGCAGGGAGTTAGTTCATTCCACAACCTAAGCGTCCGCGGGAGAAAATTTCTTTGGAACCGCTTGGTACGGCACCAATTAGGTTGTAAGATGTGAGAATGACATCCCTGCCGATGGCGAGCGGTGTGATGATAAAAAGTAGCTGAGGGCATCATCTCAAACAACTCATCAGAACACAATCCATTATATAAGCGGTAGAACACACAAAGGTAGGCAAACTGCCGTCTGAGACTTAGTGGTTCAATACCGTCTGTGAGTTTGGGCTCATCGACAATTCTCAATGCTCGTCTCTGTACCGCGTCAAAAGGATCAAGCTAGTATTTTGGTGCTCCTTCCCATAGATGACTGCAGTACTCCATGTAAGGCCGGACTTGCGACTTCTATAGAAGCAGTCTTTGCCACGCAGTAAAGTACCGCTTAGCTCTATTGAGCACAACAAGCTACTTGGAAGCCAGCTTGACCTTGCTCTCTAAATGACTGCGGAACTGTACATCACTTGAGATGTTAAGGCCAAGGATTCCAATACTCTTGGAGATGGTGAAAGGCGTGTTCTGGAGTTGTGAAGACACAGTAAATGGGATTTTCTTAGCGGTGAACGTGCAGGCTTGTGTCTTAGCTGGGTTTAATACGGCTAAATTTAGTCTTTACCATTCAGATACTCTATCCAGAGTATTTCCGATTTCAGACACAAGCCGTTCGCGGCTTTCCTCCACTGGGGACCGAGGGATATTAGCGCGGCCCGTGTAAGTATCCCCAGTACTGTCATCCGCATAGCAATGAATGCCATCAATTGACAACATATCATTGAAAAGCAGCAGGAACAGCGTCGGGGACAACACAGAGCCTTGCGGGACGCCAGCATTTATGTCCATGCAGTTATGCATCTGCCGGACAAAAAGCTGGCAACCCATTTGCATAATCTCTTGGGCAGTCCGTAAGATGGTAACTTCGATAGAAGACCTTTGTGCCACCCCCGATCGAAGGCCATCGCCATGTTCAGGCTGACAGCCAATGCCTCACCGTGGCTCTCAATGGCTAGTGACCATCGGTGTGTAAGATACACAAGAAGGTCCCCAGTTGAGTGACGATGGCGGAAGCCGTATCGTCGGTCACTCAACAAATCGTGACCCTCAAGGTACCTCAGGAGCCGAGAGTTGATCACCCGCTCCATCACCTTGGAGAGAAGAGAAGTTATGGCGATAGGCCTGTAGTTCAATGGGTCAGATCTGTCACCTTTTTTGGCACTGGGTGAACGAATGAGGTCTTCCATGAAGACTCAGAGAACTTGTCTTGTGGCATAGGAAAGCGAGAAGAGGCGCGTCAATACTGGACACAACTCAGTAGTACACTGCTTTAGTACCACTGCCGGTATGCCATCTGGCCCGCTCGACTTATGACCATCTAGAGACACCTACTCACCGCAGGAACACAACACACGGTTATTTTGGCTGCGGTCTTCTGTAGGGTGGAGGTACTTCACAAGATGGGCTGCTCTAGCGGTAATTATATTATGTTATAACAATATACTATCTATACAGAACGCAAATTTCAAGGTAATTATAGACACTAACTATTTTGAGACATTTCTGCTAATCACTCACTTAACCACTACAGAACCTATACGCGACTAGAGTCGCAGATATAAATTAGCATATACGCTGTCTTCATTAAAAAACAATTTTTAATATTTCAAAATAACTATTGTATGTTGTATATGAATCACGAAATCAAACTTAGAAAATAAAACGGTCAATAGGGTAGTTATGTATGATTGCTTTTCTATATTATTTTACACACAAGAGCAAAAAGCAATCAATACAATATTTTTATGTAAACAGTATCAAAATTGGTTGCAAAATAGGCTACTAATTAATATATTAAATTTGGATATAAATGAAAGTAAAGCCCAAATTCGGTATATCTCGGTATCTCCGTCGAACGGCTGCATTAAAACAGCGGTCACGTCACAATTTGTGTCGTGCATTTAAAACACTTACTACCTGATTTAAAACGCTTGTTCTATATCAATATTATAAACACCAAAGATTTTATATTTTGTTTGTTTGTTAGTAAGGATTTAAATCAAAAACTATTCAATCGATTTTAAAAATTCTTTCGCCATTAGGCTAAGTTATAGTATCAGCGAGTACTTTTACTAACATAACCGTTTTACGCGAGCGAAGCCACTAGCAAAAACTAGACCATTATATTTCTAAGCAGATTTCAAAAATACTTTGTATTTTAGAGTAAAGTAACTTTTTGAAATAAATAATAATAACATGTGAGTAATTTACCCTATTCATACATAACGACCAAATATATAAAACATAGCTGTTACTTAGAAAGCATGCAAAGAAGCAAAGAGCAAGCAAGCAAAAATTAAAAATAATCTGCATCAAATCAATTGCAACAATTGCACCATGCAGATTATTTTTAATTTTTGCTTGCTTGCTCTTTAAACAAACAAAATATAAAATCTTTGGTGTTTATAATATTGATATAGAACAAGCGTTTTAAATCAGGTAGTAAGTGTTTTAAATGCACGACACAAATTGTGACGTGACCGCTGTTTTAATGCAGCCGTTCGACGGAGATACCGAGATATACCGAATTTGGGCTTTACTTTCATTTATATCCAAATTTAATATATTAATTAGTAGCCTATTTTGCAACCAATTTTGATACTGTTTACATAAAAATATTGTATTGATTGCTTTTTGCTCTTGTGTGTAAAATAATATAGAAAAGCAATCATACATAACTACCCTATTGACCGTTTTATTTTCTAAGTTTGATTTCGTGATTCATATACAACATACAATAGTTATTTTGAAATATTAAAAATTGTTTTTTAATGAAGACAGCGTATATGCTAATTTATATCTGCGACTCTAGTCGCGTATAGGTTCTGTAGTGGTTAAGTGAGTGATTAGCAGAAATGTCTCAAAATAGTTAGTGTCTATAATTACCTTGAAATTTGCGTTCTGTATAGATAGTATATTGTTATAACATAATATAATTACCGCTAGAGCAGCCCATCTTGTGAAGTACCTCCACCCTACAGAAGACCGCAGCCAAAATAACCGTGTGTTGTGTTCCTGCGGTGAGTAGGTGGATATGGGATCACCACGGATCTGTTTGTAGACAAAATTTAAGAACAATCAGAACCATATTTGCAAAGCAGTTTGCAACTAAATATTGAGGCAATATTTAAAAAAGTATATTTAGAAATTATTAAATATTAATTTAGTATTGTATGTTAATATTAGTGCGATACTAGTATGACCCTACTTTCTAACTTAAGCATATAATTACTGGTTTAATGTTCTAACATGTCCACAAACGGTTGGGTGAATTTCATAATGGTACTTACAGCTTTACCTTAATTTTAGTTTAGTCTGTCAATCTAATTAAAACATACGCATTACGACTTCTACTATTTGCGTAATTAAATAAACTACGATAAAATTCGTAATTAATAGTTTATTTAATTACGCAAATAGTAGAAGTCGTAATTTCTATCGGTCCTATATAAAGGTAACGTTCCAGTGCCAAATGTGAGGCTGCTTTGTTTCACATCGCATTGAATGTAGATTTTGGCTGCGTTCTCTATGTTAGCTAACTTTAAGTTTACAGAAGCACCTGCTCCAAATTGAAACTTAGTTAAACTATTCGATATTCTGTTCCCGAAGTTGTGGCCTAAATTATCCTGTACCAAATTGGTTGGGTTTATCTTTTCTTTATTTTGATCACAAATATGCAAGTTTCCTAATTAAGTCAGTGAATTTTCTATAGCAAATTGGACTCAATTTACGATAACAAAGTAACGCTCTAGGTCTGATTCTAGAAATGTATTTTATCTATTCATGCATTTCGGTAAATTCAATGCTTCGTTTGAGGGACTTTGTAAATACTGGATTCATAGAAATCTTTTAATTTTAGTTTAGTCTGTCAGTCTAATTAAAACATACGCATTACGACTTCTACTATTTGCGTAATTGAATAAACTACGATAAAATTCGTAATTAATAGTTTATTTTCATTATGTAATATTTGTGAAAACGTGAGATAATTTAATACTACTATATAGTAATATTTGAATTGTCAATCAATCAATAAGATCAAACACAATATTACTGCTGATTTAGTGATCAATATCACTCCGATAATTATCTTTTATAATAATTTAGCGTCTTTGAGCGACTGTCGCAATGCTGGTGATTTGCTCTACTCAAGAAAAGGGGTTATGCCATTGCTCACTACTATGCAAAATCATCGTGAAATGGTTGATTATGGAGATCATTCAAAACGGCATGATATATATTATTCTTCGCCATTGCCGAGAAGTGATAATTAACTATATAATACAGTGATAACTTCGAAAAGTCCAAAACGCGTGTCGTGTTTGAGATGTCTGCAATGCAAACTAATCTACTATAATTTAATTGGAATACCGAATTAGAATCAATTCTAAACTATCTTTGATTTCCAAAATCAAAAGTTATTAATCTCTAATTACTGTTAACTGTTTGTATTTGAAGTGGGTTTTGAGATTAAAACTTTTGGGATAAAAGCACTTCTGTAGCTTGATTTTCCTTTAAACTATTGATATAAGTTAGTAATCTAAGACTCTTCTAAAACACGTGTTCGAACGTTTTCAATTGCTTTATATTCTTCCATCTTGTTTCTAGCACGTGTATTCGTTCCGAATCATTCCGTCATTTCAGTTTGATTAATTATAAACATCTAGTACAGCTATACTTGAAATCAGTTAATACTAGTCATTTAGATAAATATTTGAGAATCTGTTTCTTTTTAAACAATTTTAGAGCTTGGTACTGAAATAGAATCAAATTATTTTCTGTTTACGATGTAATTTGGTTTTGCTTATCTTTAGAGAGGTTAATGACGCAGTCTCAGCATCTGAGGTTAACCAAAGTGACTAAGGTCAAGTTGTAAAGATGGATGACTATATACATATGTCATCTGTGTCCGACTATTAGACAAATAGTTAACTACTATTATAGTATATTTATATGTAGCATTAGCGGAATCAGTAATTTAACGAGCAACTGCATTCCGGATTTTGAGTCTCTGTGTAATAGTAAAACAGTTTTTGATCTGCATTTATATAAACACGCACGGACCGCAAAGCTTGAAACTTGTATTGTAGTTTAAACATCAATGTTTTAGAAGGTAATAATAAAAATATAAATCAACAATATAATAAATTAATAATTGAGAAAAAAGGAACCCGTACCCACGGATGACCCGCCCGAACCATTGTAATAAAAAAATATTGATGTGATATTGACCGCACTCCCCTGGTAAGGGATAGCCGCGTCGTACGATGCGAGCGTACATACTTCAACTTGCAGTATTTCGCTTCGAACACAATATATGCGTGGCACATATTTCGGCTCACCGCAAGGCATCCTCAGGACAGTTTGGCAACGAATGAGCGATGAGTATTTATTTTTGTATTAATTGTTGGCCTCAGATAGCTTTGACAACTTTACGCGGACTATAATGGGTGAGCGCAGAAAGCTCTCGACCCTAGCAAACAGTACCTGTGCCCGCTGGTTTTAATCGCCTCTCTATTCCTGCACTATCGCTTCAATGAAAAAGTAAGTTTGTTTATCCGTTCAGCAAGCGTTATTTTTATTCCGTTATTTAATCTCTATATCTTCTCATACACAGATTTTAAAGTCTTTTTGGCATGGTTGTATAATTTCAAAAGGTGTAGCTTAATTTAAATTATTGCTCGCTTGTAGCAAATGGTCGTGATTATTTGGGTGATTATTTTAAAAAGCAGATAGTTTCCTTATAATTTAAAACTACGACCCGTCTGATCTCATCCATTGGGTTACTGACGTTTATTTTCATATAGTAGTCTATATACCTAGTATATTAAAATTGATTTTGGAAGCACCACACTAAGGTAATAATATAATTTATATTCTATAAATTATAACAGAGCAAAAAGACAATTCATGGAGCAGGACTTCAACCTGCGACATCGATAAACTATCGTTGTCTGCCAACTAAGCTAGTATATTGGCGTCTGTATTTCCATTTTAGGTTAGTTAGCTTCTGCTGGAGTAATGCGCGAGCGATCCCTGAGCCCCGGCCATAGAACATGTGAAGGAACACCGTGGTAGATTTAGTCGGTAGGAACCGGAACTTTCTATCTTTCCCCGAGTAAGCCCGACATAAATCTCCGCCAGCCCCCACGTAAAAAAAAGAAAACGTGCCAGTTAATCCTTGAAATGGCTGGACTGGTTTTGACGGGTAGATAGCTGATGTTATAAGGAGTAACTTAATCTACTTTTATATTAGAAAAAAAAACTAGATAGAAAGCAAAGTCGCGGGTTACAGCTAGTCCTAATTAATATTATAAATGCGAGTTTGAGTTTGTTTCACGCCTAATTACTGATAATCATGAAATTTCGCATACTACGTGTATTAAGAGTACAGAACTGAAATCTAATCCAGAAAATACTGTTAGAAGTACTGTTACTGAGTTTATATATAAATATCACAATAATAATAAAATCTGTTTACCTTTTCAAGGATTACCAGCTTGATTGATTAAATATATGTATGTATACATACATTTTCCTTTGAACGTTTTCGTGGGTATCTTGATATTACATATTATATCGTATGAATGACAATCGCAGGCTTTTACAGTAGATTATCCATCTGACATTTACAAGCCTGATATGGGTACACATTGTCTGCTATTTAATGTCGGGACAGATATCTTAATTCGTGTTTTCATTTTAATTTCATATTAATATTTACAAAGTCACGTTGAAATATAAAAAGTGATGTTCTTTGTTAAAGACCTTGTAGGTCGAAACATAATATTAAATAACGGGTCAAGCATTAAGTTTACTAGACTTTACAAATGTTTGCTATAGATTTAGATTTTAAGATCTTTATTATCATTAAGACAATTCGTCACTTATTTATTTATTTATTCTTAGGAACTCCAACAAAGGATACACAGTACATGCAATCATTACAAAAATTTGTTCGATAATTTGTGCTCCTTCAATTACAGGAGAACACGTCGGAACGAACACATACTTATGACATCATAACTATGTAATAAAGAAAAAGAATAACATTTCAGTATCCGTCGTCGCATTCACTTAGCTTAAATATAACATTACTGTGTTTGGATAAACTACTTAAGCAAACTCACAAACAATTTTGCATGTAGGTTAAGTTACACTGCGTAAAACTATAGACATCAATGTTAGATTTGACCCATTTCATATGGGTTGCAATCAATGGGTCAAATCTAACATTGATGTCTATAGTTTTACGCAGTGTAACTTAACCTACATGCAAAATTGTTTGTGAGTTTGCTTAAGTAGTTTATCCAAACACAGTAATGTTATATTTAAGCTAAGTGAATGCGACGACGGATACTGAAATGTTATTCTTTTTCTTTATTACATAGTTATGATGTCATAAGTATGTGTTCGTTCCGACGTGTTCTCCTGTAATTGAAGGAGCACAAATTATCGAACAAATTTTTGTAATGATTGCATGTACTGTGTATCCTTTGTTGGAGTTCCTAAGAATAAATAAATAAATAAGTGACGAATTGTCTTAATGATAATAAAGATCTTAAAATCTAAATCTATAGCAAACATTTGTAAAGTCTAGTAAACTTAATGCTTGACCCGTTATTTAATATTATGTTTCGACCTACAAGGTCTTTAACAAAGAACATCACTTTTTATATTTCAACGTGACTTTGTAAATATTAATATGAAATTAAAATGAAAACACGAATTAAGATATCTGTCCCGACATTAAATAGCAGACAATGTGTACCCATATCAGGCTTGTAAATGTCAGATGGATAATCTACTGTAAAAGCCTGCGATTGTCATTCATACGATATAATATGTAATATCAAGATACCCACGAAAACGTTCAAAGGAAAATGTATGTATACATACATATATTTAATCAATCAAGCTGGTAATCCTTGAAAAGGTAAACAGATTTTATTATTATTGTGATATTTATATATAAACTCAGTAACAGTACTTCTAACAGTATTTTCTGGATTAGATTTCAGTTCTGTACTCTTAATACACGTAGTATGCGAAATTTCATGATTATCAGTAATTAGGCGTGAAACAAACTCAAACTCGCATTTATAATATTAATTAGGACTAGCTGTAACCCGCGACTTTGCTTTCTATCTAGTTTTTTTTTCTAATATAAAAGTAGATTAAGTTACTCCTTATAACATCAGCTATCTACCCGTCAAAACCAGTCCAGCCATTTCAAGGATTAACTGGCACGTTTTCTTTTTTTTACGTGGGGGCTGGCGGAGATTTATGTCGGGCTTACTCGGGGAAAGATAGAAAGTTCCGGTTCCTACCGACTAAATCTACCACGGTGTTCCTTCACATGTTCTATGGCCGGGGCTCAGGGATCGCTCGCGCATTACTCCAGCAGAAGCTAACTAACCTAAAATGGAAATACAGACGCCAATATACTAGCTTAGTTGGCAGACAACGATAGTTTATCGATGTCGCAGGTTGAAGTCCTGCTCCATGAATTGTCTTTTTGCTCTGTTATAATTTATAGAATATAAATTATATTATTACCTTAGTGTGGTGCTTCCAAAATCAATTTTAATATACTAGGTATATAGACTACTATATGAAAATAAACGTCAGTAACCCAATGGATGAGATCAGACGGGTCGTAGTTTTTAAGTTATAAGGAAACTATCTGCTTTTTAAAATAATCACCCAAATAATCACGACCATTTGCTACAAGCGAGCAATAATTTAAATTAAGCTACACCTTTTGAAATTATACAACCATGCCAAAAAGACTTTAAAATCTGTGTATGAGAAGATATAGAGATTAAATAACGGAATAAAAATAACGCTTGCTGAACGGATAAACAAACTTACTTTTTCATTGAAGCGATAGTGCAGGAATAGAGAGGCGATTAAAACCAGCGGGCACAGGTACTGTTTGCTAGGGTCGAGAGCTTTATGCGCTCACCCATTATAGTCCGCGTAAAGTTGTCAAAGCTATCTGAGGCCAACAATTAATACAAAAATAAATACTCATCGCTCATTCGTTGCCAAACTGTCCTGAGGATGCCTTGCGGTGAGCCGAAATATGTGCCACGCATATATTGTGTTCGAAGCGAAATACTGCAAGTTGAAGTATGTACGCTCGCATCGTACGACGCGGCTATCCCTTACCAGGGGAGTGCGGTCAATATCACATCAATATTTTTTTATTACAATGGTTCGGGCGGGTCATCCGTGGGTACGGGTTCCTTTTTTCTCAATTATTAATTTATTATATTGTTGATTTATATTTTTATTATTACCTTCTAAAACATTGATGTTTAAACTACAATACAAGTTTCAAGCTTTGCGGTCCGTGCGTGTTTATATAAATGCAGATCAAAAACTGTTTTACTATTACACAGAGACTCAAAATCCGGAATGCAGTTGCTCGTTAAATTACTGATTCCGCTAATGCTACATATAAATATACTATAATAGTAGTTAACTATTTGTCTAATAGTCGGACACAGATGACATATGTATATAGTCATCCATCTTTACAACTTGACCTTAGTCACTTTGGTTAACCTCAGATGCTGAGACTGCGTCATTAACCTCTCTAAAGATAAGCAAAACCAAATTACATCGTAAACAGAAAATAATTTGATTCTATTTCAGTACCAAGCTCTAAAATTGTTTAAAAAGAAACAGATTCTCAAATATTTATCTAAATGACTAGTATTAACTGATTTCAAGTATAGCTGTACTAGATGTTTATAATTAATCAAACTGAAATGACGGAATGATTCGGAACGAATACACGTGCTAGAAACAAGATGGAAGAATATAAAGCAATTGAAAACGTTCGAACACGTGTTTTAGAAGAGTCTTAGATTACTAACTTATATCAATAGTTTAAAGGAAAATCAAGCTACAGAAGTGCTTTTATCCCAAAAGTTTTAATCTCAAAACCCACTTCAAATACAAACAGTTAACAGTAATTAGAGATTAATAACTTTTGATTTTGGAAATCAAAGATAGTTTAGAATTGATTCTAATTCGGTATTCCAATTAAATTATAGTAGATTAGTTTGCATTGCAGACATCTCAAACACGACACGCGTTTTGGACTTTTCGAAGTTATCACTGTATTATATAGTTAATTATCACTTCTCGGCAATGGCGAAGAATAATATATATCATGCCGTTTTGAATGATCTCCATAATCAACCATTTCACGATGATTTTGCATAGTAGTGAGCAATGGCATAACCCCTTTTCTTGAGTAGAGCAAATCACCAGCATTGCGACAGTCGCTCAAAGACGCTAAATTATTATAAAAGATAATTATCGGAGTGATATTGATCACTAAATCAGCAGTAATATTGTGTTTGATCTTATTGATTGATTGACAATTCAAATATTACTATATAGTAGTATTAAATTATCTCACGTTTTCACAAATATTACATAATGAAAATAAACTATTAATTACGAATTTTATCGTAGTTTATTCAATTACGCAAATAGTAGAAGTCGTAATGCGTATGTTTTAATTAGACTGACAGACTAAACTAAAATTAAAAGATTTCTATGAATCCAGTATTTACAAAGTCCCTCAAACTAAGCATTGAATTTACCGAAATGCATGAATAGATAAAATACATTTCTAGAATCAGACCTAGAGCGTTACTTTGTTATCGTAAATTGAGTCCAATTTTCTTTAGAAAATTCGCTGACTTAATTAGGAAACTTGCATATTTGTGATCAAAATAAAGAAAAGATAAACCCAACCAATTTGGTACAGGATAATCTAGGCCACAACTTCGGGAACAGAATATCGAATAGTTTAACTAAGTTTCAATTTGGAGCAGGTGCTTCTGTAAACTTAAAGTTAGCTAACATAGAGAACGCAGCCAAAATCTACATTCAATGCGATGTGAAACAAAGCAGCCTCACATTTGGCACTGGAACGTTACCTTTATATAGGACCGATAGAAATTACGACTTCTACTATTTGCGTAATTAAATAAACTATTAATTACGAATTTTATCGTAGTTTATTTAATTACGCAAATAGTAGAAGTCGTAATGCGTATGTTTTAATTAGATTGACAGACTAAACTAAAATTAAGGTAAAGCTGTAAGTACCATTATGAAATTCACCCAACCGTTTGTGGACATGTTAGAACATTAAACCAGTAATTATATGCTTAAGTTAGAAAGTAGGGTCATACTAGTATCGCACTAATATTAACATACAATACTAAATTAATATTTAATAATTTCTAAATATACTTTTTTAAATATTGCCTCAATATTTAGTTGCAAACTGCTTTGCAAATATGGTTCTGATTGTTCTTAAATTTTGTCTACAAACAGATCCGTGGTGATCCCATATCGATAACACGAGCCGTAGGCAGAGACTACAGCTTTTCAATTGCTAAAGCCTTGGCATGCCTGTCATGCAAGGAAGGCGAAGTGGTCATTTTACCAGTGCAAACGTGCTAAGTGTTGTGGTTCATTTAAAAAATCATTTCTATTGTCTTATTTACAATCAATTTCATTCCTTTCCTCGCAGAAGCCGTGTAACTTATAGTTGCTATTAAGACTTGTCTTAATAGTTATTAGTTACTATGTCCTTTTACTTATACGTCATCGGTGCATATTACAAATGCAAAATATTTTGAGAAGTCGCCTCGCTACCGCTGTTGCGGCGAGTGCTGTGGGTTCGATCCCCATACATACGAGACAATAAATTGTGTAAGACACAAATGATTGTTTCAAGTCTAGGTATTTTTGTTGTTTAAATGTTTGGAAAGCCTCCGCAACACAGGAATTATTCCTAGTCTCGTAGAAGCAATCATTAAAAAAAATTGACATCAAGTAGACATCGACAAGAATAACTGTCTATCTTAGGTTAAACAGCCAAAGTAACGATGCACATCTCTGTCTGACATCTGTTTCGCTAAACCATTCAGTGGATGACTCGTGTATCTAAGCTGTGGAATCCTCAAATTTTAGCGTTCGAATGAGCTTACTGTTTACTCTATTTCGACATACCATTAATTCGTCATCACTATATGATATCATACATAGCACTAAAACCACAAACGCGTTAAATAAGACATCTTATTCTCTGCCCCAAATACTCGCAAACGAGAATAAAATATTGCTTTACAAATTAGTTAATTTGAAGAAGCCAACAATTTCAAAGGATCTTTTATAATGAGTTAATTTTAGAATTCCTTTTCATTGTAAGTATTTTATAGCCGTGTAAGTTTCACGGCTATAAAAAAAATTTAAAATCTCCGTCAAATATACGAATATTTGGTTTTTAGGTTTTAAATAAAAGTATAATGTGCTCACTTGAAACGATTCGTCCTAAAAAGAGAAAGGAAGAAGAAATGTTCTATTTGTATCTCCATATGTACACGATCCAAAATATATAATAGATACAACTGAACAGAAGGCGGCACATGGAGAATTACTATTACTAATACATGTCAAACTTCAGATGTAACACGATATTTTTTGAAATTTAATCTACGTATTTAATAATTATGTATCACGAAACAAGCACATTTTATAAGATAATTAATATGTGGTTAATGCTTTGATCAATTATTTTTATCTTTTAAATTATTTAGGTAAATATATATATCTAGACTTCAGATCTTGATTGTGCCACGCATAATTAAATATAAATGTTTCTTTTTTTCGCAGGTACTATTTCACATCAAGTTGTTTATGTAAGTAGTTATGTTGTAGCAGATTTTAGAAAAGTAACATATCATACAAATGAGGCCAGTGGCAGATGACGTAGTAATTTAAGTGACTACGCCACTGCCACTATGACGAAGACTGTGGATTCGATTCCCACACGGGACAAAAATGTGTGTACCGCAAATAATTGTTACGCATCTGGATATTCTCATTAGCCATTATTTGGAGCAAAACAAGTGTGCTTCGTACAGGCACAGGAATTATTGCCGGAGTGCAAGATGCTTTTTGAAAAAATAAATATTGTCTCGGTCGTAATAAAAGGCAACAGGCACGTGTCTCGTGATTGATATCTGAGCACATCGATAGAAACCGTACAACAACATGGGTTATATCATATATGTCTATATTGTTGGCCATGCAAACAAAAGGTCTAAAAGATACGTATAAAATTATTAATTTAATGTCTAACACAAAAAGCTATCCATCCCATTACGTCAATCTTCAATACATTATTAATAATCTCCCTATAACCATGGCATATTATATCCACCCTATTTGAAAATCTGCAAAACAAATTAATTATTTCCCATTCTGATCTGTTAGATAAACCGTTCAATATGGAATTACGTCACCAACAGATATTGTTCGATAATAACGATGAATTCCCAAAATTAGATATTTTGATTGCGATAAAAATAATAAATCACCTGAGTATCCCATATTAAGCTGCTATCGGTCCTACATAAAGGTAAGGTTCCAGTGGCAAATGTGAGACTGCTTTGCTTCGCTTGCATCGCATTGAATGTAGATTTTGGCTGCGTTCTCTATGTTAGCTAACTTTAAGTTTACAGAAGCACCTGCTCCAAATTGAAACTTAGTTAAACTATTCGATATTCTGTTCCCGAAGTTGTGGCCTAAATTATCCTGTACCAAATTGGTTGGGTTTATCTTTTCTTTATTTTGATCACAAATATGCAAGTTTCCTAATTAAGTCAGTGAATTTTCTATAGCAAATTGGACTCAATTTACGATAACAAAGTAACGCTCTAGGTCTGATTCTAGAAATGTATTTTATCTATTCATGCATTTCGGTAAATTCAATGCTTCGTTTGAGGGACTTTGTAAATACTGGATTCATAGAAATCTTTGCCTTTATCTATTTTTATCTTCTAAAAAGACAACTCCCACACTAGATATACCTGTATCACACATGGGGCTTTACAAACATTCAAACAAAATGGTTGTTGCGACTCGCATATAAAGTACACCTACACTCGCAACAACCATTTGTAGATCACACAAATTTTTGTCCCGTGTGGGATTTAAATTCACAGCACTCGGCATAGTGCCACTGGCAAAGCGACCACTTAAGCCACTTCGTGTATGTAACCCACGTTTAGGCCAGTGTGTTTTGGTTCCTCATGGACTTAATTCCAGATTCCATTCTGCTGCTGAGAATCATGTTATGGCAAGACTTAATAGCATCTTAGCTTCAACTGGGAATTGAACTCAACCTATCGACATGCTCAATTATCTACATATCTGCTTTAAGGGGCAATCTGGAAAATATTTAAATATAGTCCTTCGTTTCGCTTTTGATGTTGTGTAACCTTGTTTTTCAACATTTGTATTTGACATATTTTACGGACATTTTTAAAATAATTTTACGACAGATTATGAATACAAAACAATTTTTTTATTTCAAATATTTATGTACCTTTATTCGTGGCCTAAATGTAGCTTTGTTTTCATAACATTATTTCGTGTGACAATGTTTCTTAATACTACCAGGAAAATAGGAACGTGACGAAACATTAATAGCTTTCTAAAATTGGAAAGAAGTCATTATTTTCATTCAAATCAAGTGATTACATTATAACAATAGCTGTGTCTAGTTTATATTATTTGCTTGGCAACATTGTTAATATAACTGAGAAATTAACAACGTAATGAAAAATATATTATATTGAATCAAAAAGTCTGTCTTAGACAGGTCAGGACAGTCGCGATAAATTTTTATACCTGGACGTAATATAAATATTATTATTATATATTAAAAGCGGTAAACAAGCTGTTGGTACCCGTTTGATATGGCTACACTAATCTATGACTTAACGTAAGTTTCTCGCGTGATTTAACGTTAATGTTAAGGTTATCATCGCGAGAAAGCCCTGCCAAAGCTCTACTCACCGCAGTGATACAATAAAAAATTGTTCGTTAGGCTGTAATATATACAGTGGAGGTAGCCTACCAGTCCTTATTTCAGCACAATCTCAGTATTCATCCAGAGAGCGAAGCCGCGGACAAAAGCTAGTCTTTAATATTAATGGACGTAATTATTTGATAATATACGCATGATACATCAAACAATGTATTGTTGAACATTTTATTGGTTTAAAGAGTTAAATTATATTCGTCGGCTGTCGGTTTGGCACCGACTTCAAATTAATTTTACTCAATTAGTAGCTAGTTGACCCTAAAAAGATAAATTAGTTTTTTGCTTTTCAAAGCTTTTGAAGACAGCTTATATTTTGTTAAAATGTTTTCAATTTTATAATTTTTGTCATGTTTGCTCAGTCAAAAGCTAGACCGCTAATTAAGATTTGCACTAAAATAATATATTTATTTCTTATTCAATTATTGGTTTGAAAAAACTGAAGACCGGTAATATATCAATTGTTGGAATGCCAAACATAATTAACAATAATTTTGTCTGCCCGCTGATGCGTTGCTGCAGCTAAAGATGTTAAAATAACATGTATGCAAATTCCTCCGTTAAAATATTTGAGAATAAGCAGTCGTAACATCGATAGCAGCTCAAGTGAGGAGTAATACCTAATTATCTTTGATACACATCATGAGATCTTAAACATATTAATATGGAACCACAATGGAAGTATATCCTTTGAAACAAAGAACTACCGAAACCGAACCTGTTGCTGAAAAATCAGTGAACGTGTATGTTTTTTTATTTATTACTTACTACTTATATATGATAAGTATAAATAAAAAACATACGCGTCGAATACAGAACTCTGCCTACTTTATTGAACTCTGTTGAAAATCCATGAAGTACCTACTCGCAATAAATGAAACATCGCTGAGATGGAAAAGTGGCAAACTTTTAATTAACGACTGAGGCCAAGTACTTAAGAGTTCATCACAGTAATACGCGAATACTGTGTGCTTTCCCATTTCATGGAATTGGTTTAAATGTTGACTAACTCGTTTGCTCAAAGGCTCAATAATGACTGCATGAATGGAGGAAGGGTAAAACACCGCTGCAACCGCTGTGATAAGTGTTGAGCAATAAACCATGCGGTAGACTATATTAGCCGGTGTAATCGATCATATATACAAATATAGGTTATCGATTACATGAAACAATTATTTTTATGAACCACAAATTATTGTTGAGTGTATACTTTGGTGGTGGCTGTGATCTCTCGGGATCAATCGCTCTCTGCTTTGTCCGTCGGATGTTGGTAATAAAAAGAAATGAAATCGTAGTATGGCCAGTAAAATGTCCGATTAGTGAACGTGAGAAATGAAGTTCGTTTTGGACTTCTTGCTAATATTCCCCACTAAAAAGTCTGTATTAAATTCTTTCCGTAAGGAATTTAATGTTTTACCTGATATATGGCTGTACTCGTACTTAGACTGGTCGCCTTTTATGCATAATAATACATTGTGCATGGTACAAAAAGAGACAATATAATATATATAGAAATAATTTTTGCATATTAAGTTATGATCTTGGATTTGGAGTCAAGAAAGACGCCTGAAGCTGTTTTGAACTTGGCTATTTATTTTAAGATTGCCGCTAACCTTCTAAAGAATAAAAGGAATCGTTGTTCCTTAAAAAAAAGTTTTACGTAATTATGAAGTAATCACAGTGGTTGAAATTACCGTATTTCATTAATTTTGTATTTCTTTTAAATACATTTCTTTTACTTTCTATTTCAACTTTAACTACATCAAATCACAACTACTGTATGTCAAATCACACTTTTCTACTAGACCGATCGTAAAAGAACGTAGGTATCATTCATTTTCCAGACTGCTAAAAATTTACATTTACGCGATCGATGCCGCGGTCAAAATCTAGTAATAATATAATGTTTACGTTAGATGGTATCTAAGTAGATATAAATTAATTAGTTAGTAATAAAAATAAGTATTTTTATTACTAACTAATAAAGTGCATCAAATTCCAATAACAAACTTCGCGTGTTTTCCTACGAATGAACTTCTATGAACCGCACTCATCCCTTGTCAATACTTCACAAACAGGTACGTAGGAGAAAAATTGTTTTAGGTTTACGTGAATGAAAAAAATACTGCCTTTAACTGTCTTATAAAGTATTCGGTTGGTTTTCAGCAGATGGGTTGGGAGCGTTCAGCGCTCACCTATAATCCGCGTAAAGTTGTCAAGGCCATCTGAGACCAACAACAAACATACACAAAAAAAAACAGTTTTCAGCAGCCATGGTCACAGGGAGACTAAGACGGTGGTCGTCTCATTGTCTTGAAGTGTAGTTATTTCCAAGTGCTCAAACATAATTTAACTTTTGGTGTCCCTATTTACGTAGAACGACCTTAAAGTATCATTATGTCGTGCTGTGTTTTGCTTTTACTCGAACTTTTACCGAAGAGGGTCAATTTTACTACCAGGTGGACAATATGTTTATTAGTTAACCTCGTGGGAGACCGTTGGACTGCCACGCAGAGGTCTCGAGTTCGATTCCAAGGCACGCCTCTCGGACTTTTCGAAGTTATACGCGTATTAAATAGTGAATTATCGCTCACTTTAACAGTCAAGAAAACATCGTGAAGGAAACTGTATGTCTGTGAGTTCTCCATAAATTTCTCGAAAATATGTGAAGTCTGCCAACCCGAACTGGGCCAGAGTGGTGGACTATGGATTAACCCTTCTCACACTAAAAAGAGGTCCGTGCCCAGCAGTAGGATAGTTTAATAGAGAGCTGCCATTGTAATTTATTATACACTAACAAAGATATTGTTCGGCTGATTGTAATATAATAGTTGTATGTAACAATAGCATGGGAAGTGGTGCTGTTATATATAACATTTTAGTAAATAAACCTTGTCTTGTTTTCTTGGCAGTGAATGAGATTTCCATAGATCCAAGGCTATACAGGCCCTGTTACGTAATCTCAGACTCATTTTGTGTTTGATCAGCAATGTGTGAGTGATATTTTTAGTTTTGTAAGTATGTAGTAAGCTGATTTGTTAGCATAGTAATATATTTTTATTTTGTATTAAATCGATATGTTTACTTATGTAGAATAAGGTACAAAATATCTTAAAATGTATTCTGTAGTATATCTATTGAGTCTCCTGTTTATTACATTTTCAAGTGTTTCAATCACAAAAGCCTTTAACTCGTGTTTAATATACATATTTTTTGTTATTAACAAAAATCATTAGAATAACTTACCTAGCAAACGATTCCCACATTCCTAATCTAAGCCAGACTGACATTTAGGCGTTGTAAATTCATGTTTAATTCTACAACTCGATGTAACATACAAATAGCTCTCATCAAGAGACTGAAGCCTTCAAAACGACCGCAGCGCACTGAAGTCCCTTAGCACAGTTTGAAAATTAGATCCATGTGCTGTCCACGCGAGACGTACGAGAACTTCGTTATCTACATCTGAAACAGCCGACTGTGAAATCTGTCGTGTATTTGTCATCGACAGATCTACCGTAGTTATACAATGAGTTTTACTCACGTAACAGGACAGGTTACGCAAGCTTATTAACGGGAACATAATTAACGTATAATAAATTATACAAAGCTCTTAGCGGTTACATGATATTGGTCTGTATGATTTAGATTCAGCCTCTAGCGAAAACCCATATGTAACTGGACATTTTACCAAAATTATCAATCGAATTGTGACATTTCATTTTGATTTACAAAGTAGTTAGGTTTGTTAATATTAGTTACGTTGTAAATTATGATTGTTGCTTTTATTCATGTAAAGAATCATCATCATCATCTCAGCCGAAAGACGTCCATTGCTGGACATAGGCTTCCCCCAAGGTTTTCCACACAGACCGGTCTTGGGCCACCCGTATCCAACCGCTTCCCGCGACCCTTACCAGGTCGTCGGTCCACGTGTGTGTCTTGTAGAGGGCCAACCCCTGCTGCATATTCCGGTGCGTGGCCGCCACTCCAGAACCTTTCTGCCCCAACGTCCATCGGTTCTGCGTTTATGTAAATAACAGAAAGTAAATATCAATCGAAATATATTTAAATACATTGATAACACATATTTGATATTTGAAATACATACATACGTTAAGTCTTTGACTATGTAAAGTAAGCATGCTATAGTGCCCTGTAAAATTGTACTCGAATGCACGCACCACTAACTATTGTTATTCCTAAATTCTAAAAACCGGTGTTGGCTCCGTACGCCCCTTGAGTTTCGCCCCTTCTGATAAAATGTTATTTTCGCCCCTTATTCGTGGCCACGATCGCCCCTTCACAGGGAGAGAACGGCATTAATATTTAATTACTTATTTTGGTGCACAAGGTATTTATAGAAATTTGAAGTATCTAAGTACAGTCGGCCGAAATAAATTATGTAATACTGAATATACTGATAAAGTATTATTTAAATACTCATTGTCTAAACGTAAAAAAAATAATATTTCAATTGAAATGTAGTTCATTTAATACAGACATACACATCCTAAACTTTTTAATCTAAATCTTAAATTAATTAGTACCATCGGTTCTTTATGCTTTTAGTTTTATAATTCACATATATGCGAAATAGACACCCGACGTACAAAAAAAAATCCAACATGCTGATCGCTAACGTTTCTGACTGTACTTTTCATTGGCTAGTAATCGGAGGCGAAACTGAGTATCTAAAATGCCACGGGGTGAACACTTAGGTAATCAAGGGCGAAACTCAAGGGGCCAACGGAGCCAATACCTAAAAACCCTAATTATATAGTTACCAAAACCCTTAAGGAGGCGATGTGCCATCAGCAGATATGCTATTGATGTTTATTCCTAGAGAGCGGAGTGCAGGTAATACTTTTAGGTAAACTCAGCTGCGCGAGTTATACGTCTGGTAGTGCAAGCACTCATAGGTGTGCTCAAGCAAATTACATGTTTTAAGTCATTTTAGCACTTTTTTTCTATTAAAAAGGCATCTCGTGTACTAGGAATAATTACTGTATCGCGGGGAACTTTACAAACATTCAAACAACGGACACAACGAACATCCAGACACGGAAATACCGTTTTGTCCTGTGTGAGATTCGAACCCACAACACTCGGTACAGTGGCAGTGGCGAGGCGACAACTTTCACCACTACGCCATTCGCGCAGTCAATATTAAATGTAATCAACTTATTAAGTTCCAGCGCCACACCGCTAACCAGGCACAATAGGTTTTACAAAATGTCTGGCATCCCAACAATGGTCAGGTTAAAAGTAAAGTTGGATTATTTATTAGCAAGAAATAGGCCTTGGTTGGATAAAATGAAATATACGTGTTATATACAGGGTGTCCGGTAATTAATGGATAGCCTGGAAATGTCTTATAGTGCAACTGACGGCTGTTCAGAAAAAAATATAAAAAAAAAATATCCTAACTACTACCTGAGATATGTGTTTTTTTTTTATTACCATGTATAACTTTCTTGTATAATACGACCATAAATGAATGAAATCCATCGGATTTTTGTTGTTTTAATGTTGTTAATTATGTTAATAGATAGACAGTCAAAAGTATGCTATGCTACTATAGCTTGCACTTTTTAATATACAACGTTATTCTTACTTGGTACAAAAGCCGAAACACCCCACACATATTATTATAAGAACAATCAATAAAACTAAAAAAGAATCAGAAATAATAAAACCTCACTAAGCTATCAGCTGATATATATGCACCTTTGTCCTCGCGGAAAATCCAATGTGCCAATGACCGCTCACTGCCGCGGGGGCTGCGGTCGCGGGCGGGACGCAGGACGAGACGGGGGTGCGGGAATTCCCAAACTATGAATGATCTAAGCATTTAACTATATATTGTGGCTTGTTCGATAAATGCCTACCGGCCGCCGCCGGTCGGCCGTTTCTTACCTATTATCTTATCTTATCTTAATCCGGGGGCCAGTCATTGTAGACCGGCGACACTTGGACCCAGTGGGATCTTTTGTGTCGGCCCCGAGGTTTATCCCTGAGCTATCTCCCTATGAATGTACTGCATCAGTCGCAGCGTACACTTCAGAGGGAGAAGCCTGAAGTCTTCAGGGTTCGGATATGCCAATCCCATCAGACCCATCCTTAGTCCGGCCAACGCGTCACATTCGCACAGTAGGTGTGATATGGACTCGTCCTGTTCACCACAGGCTCTGCAGATCGAATTGTTTGACAATCTCAATCTGCACAGGAAGTCGTTGTTGCCAAAATGACCAGTAAACGCTTCTGTGAGTAGGCGTATTTGGCCCTTGTTGTACCCGCAGAACTTCCGGGTAAAGCCCGTGACTCTGTTTGCAATGAATTTCTTGGAGTGTTCCAGACCCCTAAGGGCCATCCACTCTAGCCTGTATTTATCATTGCCATGTGCATTCAAAGCTGCCTTGACGGTACTCTCAGAGAGACCTACGAATGGCTCGGGGCCCACAAATAGTTGCACCGAGCCCTTCTTGGCTAATACATCAGCCTCCTCCTTACCCTGCACCTCTGTATGCCCCGGAACCCACACCAGCCTCACTGTGTTTTTCCTGCCAAGTTTGTTAAGGGCTTTAACACAGTTCAGGACCAGTACTGAGTCCACCCTACAGGAGTTCAGAGCCTTAAGAGCAGCTTGACTGTCACTGAGAATATAAACAATCTTGTCAGTGACATTGTTGTTAATATTCTCCTGCGCACAGGCAATTATAGCATAGTTTTCCGCGTGTAAGACCGTTGCATATTTGCCCATGGTTTGGTTCACCTTGCAGTCGTTGGCATAAATACCAGCGCCTGATCCTGTTCCATTTTGGAACCATCGGTGTACCAGATGAGACAACCCTTGTCAGGGGATTGTAGACCTCGTCTCCATTCGTCACTTGTGGGGACCTTTATTTTAAAATTCTTTTTGAATATGTGCATTGGTTGCATTTTGTCACATCCCATGCTCATAATCATTTTAAGATCCTTCGAGATCTCCAGTTTTGTGTGTCGAGTTACTGGCATGTTGATAGAAAGTCTATGTAGCGCCTTCATCGCCACTAACTCCACAACAATGTGTAGCGGCGTTAGGTCTAGCAGGATCTCTAACGCAGCCGTTGGCGTAGTAGGGAACGCCCCTGTTATAGCCATGCAGGCTAATCGCTGCACCTTCGACAGCGCTTTCTTGCATGTTGCTAGTTTGGTTCTTGGCCACCAGACAACGCTTCCATATGTGATTATGGGTCTTATCATCATCGTGTATAGCCACTTGATGACCTTGGGCTTCAGGCCCCAGGTCTTCCCATAAGTAGAACGAATCATACCAAAGACCCGCTGGGCCTTCATTATGGCTTTGTCTACATGAGGTTTCCACGTTAGCTTGTTATCTAAGGTCATGCCTAGATACTTCACCTCCGTGGACCATTGTAGCTGTGCACCATACATGGATAGAGTTCCCAAGCCAGTCAGATCTCTCATCCTAGTAAACGGCATGACAGTAGTTTTCCCTGGGTTGATCGATAAATGGTTACTACTGCACCATTTTTCTACCATACTCAGGGCCCTCTGCATGAGACTGGATACCGTGCTCGGATATTTTCTATTGACAAGTATCACCAAGTCATCCGCATATCCGACCGTTAAGTACGGACCTTTGTTGAGTTGTTCTAGAAGTGAATTTACCACCAAGCACCATAAGAGTGGTGAGATTACTCCACCCTGAGGGCAGCCCTTGGTTGTCGTTGCATACATTTCATCTCCTAACAACTCAGACCTAATGATTCTACCCCTGAGCATACAATTGATCCACTTGCAAATGGTTGGCTCTATGCCGTGATTTGCCGATGCCACACTGATGGCATCAAAGGTAGTCCGATCGAAAGGTCCCTCAATATCCAGGAATGCAGCAATGCAAACTTCCCGGTTCTCTAATGCATGTTCTGCCTTATTTACCACAAAATGTAGTGCCGTCTTAATGGATTTGCCCGACTGGTAGGCACATTGTAGCCTGTGGAGAGGGAATTTCCATAATGCTCCCTCCCTGATATGTCTTTCTACTAATTTCTCCAGGGCTTTCAAGAAGAACGCCTCAAGACTAATAGGTCGGTATGCCTTGGCTTCTTCGTAGTCCTCTTTGCCCGGCTTCGGTATGTAGATGACTTTAACTTGCCTCCATATCTTTGGAATGTATCCAAAAGCTATGCAGGCTCTGTATAGTCTGCACAAATGCGGCACCAAGAGTGCAACTCCTTGTTGTAGGATAATGGGATAAACCATGTCTGAACCAGGTAACTTGAACGGTTGAAAACCATTTAGAGCCCCGCCGACCTTGCCTTCATCCACTACCTTCCTTGCAGTGTCCTAATCTGCTTTGGTTGTACGGTAGCCTAGTTAAACCAGGCTAATCGGGTCCTCCTGCTCCTTTTCTATTATCTTACAGTCCGGAAAGTGTGTGTTTAGCATCATTGCTAGTGTCTCCTTACCAGACCCTGTTCGCTGCCCATTGCCATCTTTGATGGTTGTCAATGGGTGTGCTCTGACAGTCGAGATAGCTTTAGAGAGTCTCATTCCTTCAGGAATAGTACTTATGTTTTCACAGTGGGCTCTCCAAGCCTTTGGCTTTCCGCACAGCTTTGTTGTAGTTGGTCAAACAGCGAGCGTAACCGCTATAGTCCCTGCTGGTCCTAGCATTGTTAAACGCTCTTCTGGCTTCAAGCCTCAGCTTGACCAACTCTGGCGTCCACCACAGTACCCTCTTGGGCCTAAGTTCCCTTTCAAGGCAGTTAGTTGTCCAGGCCGTATTTACAGTCTGGACCAATTGGTACAGACTGTAAATATAGACAAATTTGTCTGCTGTAAACTTTATGTCTAATATAGAATTAGGCTTACCCTTAGAATCCTTCGGATCTATTCTGAGGTCACTCCTGAAGGAGTTCCAGTCCGTATTTCTGGGATTCCTTCTACGTGCTATAGGAGCTGGAACCAGCGTCCTATACTTAAAGCATATGTAATTATGATCTGACAAGGTAATCTCATCAGACACATGCCACTCGACAATCTTAGTGCTAGCCCTGTTGGTGGGTAACGTGATGTCAATTACCTCTGCTCGCCTACAGTTGACGAACGTTGGCCTGTTTCCCTTATTTAGAATTTGTAAAGAGGTAATTACCACATACTCCAGTAGTTTATCCCTCTTACATTCATATCCGTGCTCCCCCAGACAGTGTGGTGTGCGTTGGCATCACACCCCAGGATCATGTCCAGGTTCTCCCGGCTGCCATATTCAACAAGGTCCTTTATCTGTCTAGATACAGTTTCCTTATCCGTATAGTCGAAGTAGGTTCTTACTACTGGTCTTACCTATTAAATAGTGTGTCCTATTTTAACAAATTTTGATAGACATTTGGGGTAAAATATAACATGGTTTAAAAACTATTGTAATCGATTCTATTGCTGATTCTGAACAAACTATTTTCAGGTTTCGCACTAAGTAAGAATAACGTTGTATATAAATATATCTTTTTTTCTGAACGGCCTTCTGTTCTGCTATAAGATATTTCATGGTTATCCATTAATTACCGGACATCCTGTGTAATTATAAACCTAATATTATGAATGCGAATGTCAATTTGTTTGTTTATCACGCTTTCATGCCTTTACCACTTGACCGATCATCATAAAAATTTGCATACACGCTGTCAGGGGTACAAAAAACGACATAAGATACCTTTTATCCAGGAAAAATGTAGTATGCTGGTGGAATAGAAATTTATTGATAAAATATAGAATAATGCGAGCGAAGCCGCGGCCAAATTCTAGTAATAAATAGTGTCTATGCAACTTAATATATTTTGCGATAAGTATTGCTTTTTGTAATGTATCCAGTGAGAACTCAGAGCCATTTGTTTAGAATATAACCCGCAATATTGTATGACCCATTCGCCATGTCAAGTCTTTTATATGACATTTTATGACGTCAAAGGAATATTCAAACAAAGGCGTCCTAGTTTTTATTTTTATTTTATTTATTTAGGTTAACCAACAATTGTTTACACACATAACATTAACTTATAATACAATAGGCTAATATACTTTTAAAAGTGTAACAATTACTTAAAGGTTAACACCGCATGCACAAAAAACAACGGCTATGATAAATTGACTATTTTAAGATTAGATAAGTAATTATTGTAACATTAAATATTATATTAAATTAAACGACACAGACATAGTAGACATATTCAAGTAATAAATTCAAGCAAAAATAAATTATAAGTAATTCAGTTGGCAATAGATTATACAATTCAATTGGAAACATCAGTAAATAATAATAACATAATAAAAATAAAATATCTTAGAAAATCATAATTGAAATAAGCAAATCGAACAGCAGTGTATAATTAAATAATAATGGATTAAATTAAGTTATATTACATTAAATAAAATAATATTACATTAAATTAAGTTAAATAGACTCGGGCACGCCACGATCGTGGCGGTAAGTCCCGTGTTTGAGGAGTGGCTGGAGAGGCGGCATGGCGCCCTCACCTTCCGGCTGACACAGGTTCTGACTGGCCACGGATGTTTTGGCCGGTTCCTGTGTCGTATACGCCGGCAAGAGACGCCCGGTTGTCACCACTGCGGCGATTGCCGCGACGTTACTGAGGACACGGCGCTGCACACTTTGGCGGTTTGCCCCGCCTGGGCATCGCAGCGCCGCGATTTGATCGCGGCAGTCGGATCGGTTGCCCTCTCGCTCCCGGCCGTAGTTCAGTCTATGGTCCGGAGTGAGAGGTCGTGGAACGCCGTCGCCTCCTTCTGCGAGGAAGTGATTTCCATCAAGGAGGCGGCGGGGCGGGAGAGGGAGCGTATAAACCCTCTCCCCAACCGCAGAGCCGGGCGCCGGAGGGCGCGAGACGACCTCCAGCCACCCTGAGGTTTGACCTGGGGGTGGCGGGCTTTGTGGGCCTGCCCGCCATCCGTTCAGCACCAGGTCCGAGAGGCGGCGTGCGTGTTCCCACGCGCGCCTCTGTGTCGAGTCCGTCTCCCCTCTAGGGGGGAGACAGTAGGGAATTTTTGAGGGAGTCCTTTGGGTAGGTCTCTTTGGGTAGTGGCCTGCCGTTTCATACGGCGGGCCGAAACCTCGGCGGGGTCGCGACCGCATGCGAAAGCGATTCGCGCGGCCCCGCCGATAGTGGTTTTGTTGAGGAACACCGTGGTAGGTTTAGTCGGTATTCCGGGAGGTACATTATTTCTTTTCCATCTTCTTTTACCCCGGCGAGTCCGACATAATCCCTCCGCCCGCCCCCGCGGAGGGATATGCGTCATTGCATTCCCCCACGTAAAAAAAAAAAAAAAAAAAAAAAAAAAGTTAAATAGACTACAAAAAATTATTCAAGTATAAAAAATTAAGTTCAGATATTTACAGGTGAATGATTCAAAATAATTTTATAAAATTTATTAAAACTGTCTTGGTTTATATCAAGCAAATCACTGCAGCGGTTAAGCATCTTGCATAACACAGGCATGGGTGAGTTTGCGCCTAACACAGACCTCCGCAGAGGTGGACATAGCGGTGTAATAATATTTCTAGGATATCTGGATGGAGCATGGAATCTAACAAGGCTTAGTAAATTGGGGCAATCGATTTGATTTCTTAATAGTTTGTACAAAAATTTTGCATCGGCTACATCTCTGCGTGCAGATAATGTCAGCATTTTGAAATGATGCAGGCGGGTTCTGTAGGTAGGTATCAGCTTGGATTTCCCTTCACTAAACGCTAGGTGCCATACAAAACGTTTTTGCACCCTTTCTAACCGCAGCATATGTGTGGCGTAATGGGGTCGCCATACTACGCTGCAGTATTCCAAAACACTGCGGACGAGACTATAATATAACATTTTTTTGGTACTACTTTTACGAAAGCCTTTGGTGTTGCGAAGTACGAAGCCCAACATTTTTGACGCTTTTTTTATTATATTTTCGATATGAGGTACGAAGCTGACTTTTCTGTCAAAAAGAACGCCCAAATCCTTGATTGTTTCAAGCTCTTGAACTTTATGCTGATCAATAAAGTATACGGTGTTCACGTGTCTAATTTTTCTCGTGAATTTTACATGATAACATTTATCAGAATTTAGTTGCATTCTATTATTTTTGCACCAATCAATGACTCTGTTAAGGTCGTTTTGCAAAAGCTCATTATCAATTGGTGACTCAATAATTCGTGCAAACTTTAAGTCATCTGCATACAAAAAAGGTTCGGCATGGTGAAAACACTGACAAAGATCGTTTATAAATACGTTAAATAATATCGGAGCTAAATGCGAACCTTGTGGAGCACCAGATGTTATTTTTCGTTCTGAAGATTTAAAACCGTTTATCACAACGTAGAAATCCCGTTCCATTAGATAAGATCTAAACCACTCCAGCAATGATCCCGTTACACCGTATGCTGCAAGTTTGTAAATTAGAATAGAATGTGACATCTTGTCAAACGCCTTACTAAAATCTGTATATACTACGTCAAACTGTTTACTAGCATCTACGGCCTGAATTAGTGATTCTGTAAAAGTAACTAAGTTCGTGGTTGTGGATCTCGCCGTAACAAATCCATGCTGGTGGTCCGTTAGGTACAGTCTAAAATGGTGCTGGATGTATGGACAAACAACTGATTCAAAGATTTTCGCAAACGTTGATAAAATTGAGATAGGTCTGTAGTTAGAAATCAAACCTTTATCAGCCGACTTATAAACTGGAACTACTTTAGCTTTCTTCCATTCTAATGGAAACATCCCTGAACTTAGCGACGTATTGTAAATTATTAGTAAGGGTGAAACCAGGGCCTCTGCACAGGAAAAAATAAAGATCGGTGGGATGCCATCGGGACCTGGTCCCTTGCTAACTTTAACTTTTTTAAGTTTGTTTAGTAGACAGTCACGATCAATTACAGGGCTTATCAGGCACTGACTATTACTATACAGATCCTCGAGAAAACTTGTCTTACATTTTATTTCTGTACTACTATCTGATGTGTAGACAGACGAGAAGTGATTGGCAAAAAGATTGCAGATTTCGGAGCCGTTAGATGTTACAATCTCCCCGTTAGTCATAGTCTGTGGGTAAGCACTAGATCCGCCTCTTTTTGCTTTTATAAAACTCCAGAAAAGTTTGGGATTATCTCTAAGTCCTTGTTCTAAGTTTTCGACATATTTATTATATAAATTCATAGCTGATTTTTCACATCGCTTGGATAACAACTTCAACTCAAGTTCGTCTAATGGATTTTTGAATTTTTTGAAGCGCATCCTCAACCTGTTTTTTTCTTTTAAAGACTTAATAATACTTTTGTTAAACCATGGTGGATAACGGTTATTCTTTGGTTTTCGCGCAGGCACAAATGTTCTAATTACATCGTTCAAATGTTCATAAAATATAGATATCATGTCGTTTACATTATTACATTTCTTAAATAGGTCAGCCCAGTCCTGTTTATTAAGATAATCATTAATTTCTGTATAATTCGCTTTGTAGAAGTTATCTATACGTGGTGTTGTTATAGGGCAGATTATGTCTCTTTATTGATGTTAAAGTTATGTCAAGGGGGGGATGGAGTTTATCGATAACCGTCAGTGGTGAGTTAGATTCGGTTACAAAACATGATGGCACCGTAGATAGAACCAAATCTAGTATACGACCAGAATAATTTTTCACACAATTGTGCTGTGTCAGCTGACTTACATTTATAAAATCTAAAAATGTTTGACAAGTTTTAGGTAATGAAGCACTGGCGACTTTTAAGCTCCAGTTGATTTTACCCAGGTTAAAATCTCCGACTATACAAATCGGAGCATCCGTTGAGTCAATAACTCTGTTACAATGCTCTATAAAGTGTTCAATGGCTGAAAGACATACAGGTGGAGGCATATAAATCACACAAAGAGCCAATTTACGAGTGTTATTTGACGAGGATATGTCAATAGTCACCCAGAGGTCCTCACACCTACTTTGCCAGTGGTATATACGCGCGGAGTTAATTCGTTTATTAACTGCAATTAATACCCCACCACCGTCCTTATTACAATGAAAACCAGTTGTTTCCCGATCTCTTCTGTAGACTTCAAATCGATCATCAAAAAGCTCACTGCTCAGAATATTACTATTCAACCAGGTCTCCGTTAATATTATTACATCATAATTGAGACTACACAGATTGCAATAAAAAACATTAGTTTTCGTACGTAAGCCTCTACAATTTTGATAATAAATTGAAATATCCCTGAATTTTATAAATAAATGGGGGACCTATACATGCATTAAAATATATAACAAAAAAAAAAAAAAAAGAAATATCGAAATAAAGCAATTATACAATTTTACTTAAGCTATTAATATTCCTAATTTGAATATATTCAGCGCCATCATTTTTTCTCACAAAAATTCTACCATTTCTAACCCATACGTACTTGTAGCTCATCTCCTTTGCTTTAATCCTGGTAGCTGCATGAAGAGCTCTGTTATTTGGTGACAGATGTTCTGTAACGTATACTGGAGATTTAGGTCCTGCATAGCCGAGATGGGTACAATTTAGCTTTTCTTGTGGGTTAGCTTGATTGTATTTTATAGTTGCAGCTAGCAGTTGATCTCGCAGTCTTGGGGAGGCTAACTGAACTATTATTGAGCGAGGATGAGTGCTAGATGCATTGGATTTAGCGATACGTGTGCAATGTGAGATGTCTTTATCGTTTATTTCGCAGTTAACTACCCGTGAGAGTTGAGTTATTATACTGTATACATTTTCATTTTTATTTTCGGGTACACATTGCACTTCCAGGTTATTTGAACGGGACTGTTGCTCCAAATTGGTTAGCCTGATGTTCATGTTTTCAATAGTGGTCTTGAGTTCTATGTTTTCTAATTTTAGTTTCTTGACACTCTCTTTTGAGGACTGTTGTTCCCTTTTTATGTCTTCAAATGTTTCATTCATAAAAGATAACGTATCTCGAATTTCTTGCATTTCTTTCTTTAATGGTTCAAGCTCATGATTGATTGTGCTGACAATGGTTTTATTAATCTTAATTAACATCTCGCTCAATTCTTCCTTTATTATTTCTTTTATGATGACGCGGAGATCATTTTTATCGCCTGACAAAGAAGGAGGCGATGGAGAGCCAATAGCTTGTCTTTTGGAGCCCCTGCTCATGGTGACGTTGCGAATCGGAGTTGCGTCGTTCCTGCCTGTTTTCGGGGTACTACTCACACACAACGGACATTTCCTAGTACTCATATTATTCGGAGGTTCTTCAACAGATATACAGGCGTAGTGGTATGATTTCCCGCAGGATGGGCATTTTAGAGATTTTTCCTCTAAATCGGTTTCATATTTATTAGTGCAACAACCCCATTGTACAGATTCACAAGCCATAATAATAAAATAAAATAAAAATCTCCAACAAAAAAAAAAATCGTCTTCACAGAGGCAATGGAATGAAGGCACAATACGTTACGCGGTCTGCGTCGCTTACTCTTTGGTGCGGGCCGTCGCATGCGTCACCGCACGTTGAAGCAAGCGATAATGTTACTTCCGCACACTACCCAACCGTGAGAATTCTGTGCATCGCGCGTAAAATGTCTTGTCATTCACTCACCAGCTGACCAGTTGTGATTTAAAATGTTTAACTGCCAACACGAATTAACTTCAGTTTATATACTTTATTTGTTCTCTTTTATAGGAAAATCACTTCACTTGTGTACTAATGTCACTGTGATATAGTTTAGTTGAAATTATTTTAGATTTGAACAGAATTAAAGATATTCAAACACAGAGCAAATAAACACGTATGTTGACCGTATGAATGTCTGTTGTAGTTCAAACACTAAAGTATCTGAATACTAGGTATATGTTAGTATTTGAAATACAGATTTAATAGATCCAGTAAAATATGCTTGCGATTGATCATGAGGTCCCGAGTTGGATTATCAGGCAAGGAAATCTTTCAGTAGTAGTACCTAATCAGTAAATGTACTCAATAAACTTATGTTTAGGCTTAAACATGAAGAAATATGAGGGTGATGCAGTCCTGCCTACTCTTATGGGATATGCAGCGATCTAACTTCTCGTTTGTGCGCGAGCGGTGAGTATCGAATGACGCTTGCACTCAAGTACTACCAGTTGTACTGCTGCGAGAGTAGGTGGCGCTTGTTTACTTAGTAATACTTATTTATATCTGGTAAAAAATTCACTCTCAATTACGTAAGAGTACAAAATATCTGTAAAATGTTAGTGCAAAATATCTTTGTTTTGTTTTATCCATAAAATACATAATATTTTGAGTTTCCTGGTCAACCATCATAATATATATTACCAAGACAGCCTCAAAACCAACGGCTTTAACTTGTCATCGCCAGCATCTTCAAAGACATTTTATCATTTTTATCTCCTTAGCATAGTAACAACTTGTATATTTCTTAGCCGAAAAGCAGGACCATCAATCATCTCCGTTTCGCTTGTAGTGGGCGGATTACGGAACGAGTAATGAGGTGTGACATTGTTTGAGAAAATGTAACATTTATTCTAAGCTCATGTCTGGACGACTTGTATTGTATTATTTTCTTAATACAATACAAGTATTTTGTCTGCAAAATCGTACAGTCTATTTAATTATATTTAATAATCTCATGCCTTTATCCTGAATGGGTATGCTGAGGTAGTTTCAACCACATTGATACAGCTAAAGCTTTAGGACCTACATAATTCGAAGCGAGCCTATTGCGGATCACAGAACACAGTTCTAGACACCCTGTACCGACTGCGAATTTCTTGACGGAATTACCCGATAACATTTTGCCTAGAATTGAACCCGAGATCTCATGCACATTAGCCGTAAACACAACCACTGCGCCAACGGAGGAGTAAAGTTATATATTCGAAAACCATGCTTAGTTACACAGTACAATAACAAATAAAGGGTTTATTTTCAGTTGAACAGAGAACATTTTTTGAAAATATTTAAATTGTTAGAATCCCTCTCGCTTTTAGAGCATTCGATTAATTTCGAATACGGACGAAGGAATCATCGAAACCATCATAAATAGTGTTATTGTAAAGAGCTTTTAGTTACAGTGTGTAGCAGTTATGAGGCAGGTAACGTAGATTTCCGTAGTACAACTTATATTTTAATCAAACCTAAATTATGTATTTTAAAAAGGGTGCTTACAGAAATTACATTTGCATATCTATAGATAACACGCCATTACAAGAAGTAGTCAATGTGAAATATTTAGGCATGTGGTTCAATCGCTCATTGAGATAGACAAAACACATTAACGAATTGTATGAAAAAATACATAACTTCTTGAATATGTTCAAAGTGCTGGCGGGATCTGGCTAGATATACCATACCATACACCCTAAGCATTTAAGGCGACTTTACATTTCAACTATCAGAAGTCGATTGGACTATGGTAGTTTTTTGTTTGGTAATAGCTGTCATTCTAATTTATTTAAGTTAGACAAACTGCAGAATCAGTCCATACGTACTATAGATAGTTTCGTTAAAAGCACTCTCATTCACGTGATGGAAATTGAATTGTGTTTAGAACCGTTACGAATCCGTCATTTATCGCTTACTGGAAAATTTTGGCTTAGATCAATGTCATCCGCTGATAACGTTACAGTTAAATTTGTTAAATAATTAATTTCACTTAGTACACGTAGATATTGGAGGCGTAAACAGATGCCTTTACTAATTCAAATATATTTAAAATTTAAAAGTATCTAGGTTAACACAACCGATCAACTGGATATGTACACTTTAGTTTAATCTTGTATTGTTCTTTGGTTCGTAGTCACCTTGAATACGCCTCACAAGTATGGAATCCTATGTACGGTCGGCCAAGAAAGTGGTGTACCAGTTTTGATTTAGTTTCCTAGTCATCGAAAATTACAACAAGGTTCATACTAAAAAGATATCACTGAAAGAGATGCATAATAATGACGTAAACCTAATTGATAAGTATTCATACGTCATAGGTCACTTGTAAGACATTTTAACATTTATTATAAATGAATAAGAAATTAATTCCTGCAAAGAAAATTTAAATGTTTCTAAACAAAAGTAAACAAAACTATTTAAATAGACAACCAAATTCTATTTAATAAAAAAAACTGACAATTGACATATTGTCAAATATAATTTAGTAATTTCTATAAATTTCCTAAGAAAATCGATATATATATTTTCCGTGTTATTTTTTACTCAACTGCATATAAATATCATCTTTAATGTCTGCCAACATGACCATTGCTGAAAGGTCACAAATTATTGCCCAATTTAATGAGAGATGCAATATTAGTGCGATATTGAGGAATTTAAATATATCGAGACGTAGTGTCCGGTTTTGGATACATCGTGAAGGAGAGGAAGGAAGTTTGTTAGATCACAGAAGAAGTGGTTGCCGACCTGCTCTCTCTTATAACGACAGAGAATTTATTAGACGAGAATATGAAATCAATGGTTTTATACCGACAAATCATTTTGCGGAGATGTTCGATGTGAGTGCCCAAACAATAAGAAATCATCTACATTACATGGGGTTGCTCCACAGGCATTACGCCAAGAAAATATATTTGACGGATGCACACAGACTTGCACGTCTGAACTTCGCCAGAGAGCACTTAGAGTTTGATTGGTCTTATACAGTGTTTTGTGATGAAAACACGTTTAAATATTACGAACCGATGGCGGTTACAGCAGTTTCTAATTTCTTAATTATTCCAACCTCTTCTAAATTTGACAATATGACTATGTTTAGGTTTTTTCATACTAAGTTTTTTAATAGTGATTGTGACAATGTAATAAAAGGATACATCTATTTTCATCTTTTCTTTCTGACAATATAATTACAATTTTACATAATTTGTAAATTCCGACAGGTGGACTCGCCTTGTGTCAGAACTTTACAATTACAAATTTGTAGATACAATGTTGTCATTGAAATCTACAGGTGCTTTCTACACATGTTAACGTTTATTAAACAGCATTTGTAATAGTAATTTTTGTAATGGTTTTACTTGTAAAATTCTTATATAATTGTAAGGTTTATTAAACAGCACTTGTCGTAAAACTTAACAAATATGTCACGTATTTACAAAATTGTAGGATTATAACGTTTATTATCCAGTGCTTTGAGGAAAACAATTTAACCATAGATAAGACACTATATATGAATTTAACTACATATCATCCCCCTGCCATTGATTTTACGACGTCTTTGGTTCCATCAAGTTCAAACTAAGAACAGCTATCACGTAACATACAGTAATCATTGTTATCAATAATCACATAAAGATGGCAATAGAAATTGTCAGATCGAGCTGCAAGCAAAACTAATCTTTATCACCTATGAATCTGCAAGCGGCATTTAACCTTAGGGTGAGTTTCTTGCCCGTTCTTCTCATGAGCCCTACACACCCTTGCTTTGCTGAACGTGGCAGGAAATTTAAATTCACAGAAAAAAAAATTACTTGTAACTTTGACATTCATAAGTGTCACCTTGTAACCTAATTTGAATAAATTTATTTTGATTTTGATTTTGATGGTACACCACTTTCTAGGCCGACCGTAATTCGCAAGGCACATTCAATATCGCTCAAATTGCTATTTACCAAGTTAAATAAATCGCTGTAAAAATTTCATCTACTACCTCTTAATGTAAGGCGCAGTATTGCTGACTTGTCATTTATGCTTAATATCATTAATAGTTTAATCGATTTGACGGAGTTAGTTGGCAAAATTGGACTATGAGTGCCCTCGGCGTTTCTACGCAGATCGCACCTTATACACACTCCCATGGTGGGTACAAAGTATAGACAAAACTCTTACCTGATTAGGGCGAGCCGTAAATACAACTCGACATGCCAGAATGTCGATATTGACCTTTTTACCACCAGTGTTTCCAAAATGAAAATATTTTGAGCACTAAACTTTTTGGTAGCAATCGTGATGGATGTTGCTAAAGCGTATTAATTTTTCAGTAATTTTAGTTATATTTTGTTTTTCTATTTTTTTGTTTTGTATTACTTTTTTGTGTCAGTTACATTTTTTTTTATTTTTGTTAATTTCAATCTGTGTGGTATGTTAGTGTTTAAGTTTTATTCTACTTTTGTTGATTTAAATATGATATAATTTGTGTAGATTTTTAATTTTTATTATTGAACATATTTTACTTGTGAACACTTTTAATTGGCCGTATCTATATTATAAATGTGTATACTGTACCATTTTAGCTGTAAGTTTTCCAAAAATAATAAAATAAAATAAATAGTTCTTAATAAAATTAATGTTCAAACCATTACAAAGAGTTAACTGACGGATCTAAAGTGAGATCTGACCATATCTGTCAAGGGTCAATGGAACTGCAATTTTAGATCAACAAATTCTGAAAATTTAAAATTGATAACGACATGTCCAATATGTACCTTGAATTAATTGCCATCTCTGAGGCACTGTCTTACATTAAATAAATTTGTAATTTTAACAGACTCAAAAAGCGCCCTACACTACGTGGCTCGATGCACCTCTTCTTTAAGAGGCACACCGATAGCCTAAAGTATAATAAAAACAATATTTGAAAAAACACTTGAAAGAAATCACCATTCAGTGGATTCCTTCGCATATTGGTTTAGTAGGGAATGAGTAACTGGATGTATTAGCAAAAGAAGCTTCTTGTGATGGCGTGTCTATTAATGTTTCCCCATACTTCTCAGACTGCTTTTACATAGTTAAAGAATATTGTTTTGAAATGTGGAAAGGTCATTTCTGTGAAACATCCAGGGATAAAGGAATATGGTATAGGACATTGCAAAATGAACCTTTGAAGTGTCCGTGGTTTGAGCATTTCACTGCAAACAGAGATACGTTGATAACAGCCTTTAGACTTCGATCTGGACACATTACGCTTAATAAATTTGCTTATTTTAATGAAAAAAGAGCCATCACCACTTTGTTCCGAGTGCGGAGTAATAGAGGATGTATTACATATTATGTTGGAGTGTGTCCAAAACGAAGACATTAGATTTGATGTATTGAGCCAAGTAATATATTTTAAAAATGTCGGATGCTGTAATAGTGTTCTTGCATACCCGCTGTCTAAGACAGCAAAATTATTGCATCGTACTGTACAAGTTGGCTTACGACGACGTGTACAGTGATTAGTTACATATTGTTTAAGTTTTTGCTGTGAAATATAGTGTAAGACTAGGTCCAATGGAGCGGCATTGTCATATAATTGACAAAGCTCCTTAAACAAAGAATTAAAAAAAAAACATCTCAACATATATAGTAGAAGCGTGTAATGCTGCCTTCGAATTTACATATAGCGCGTAATATTAGCTCGCAGGGGGTTGCATGCTTAAAGTGATGCAATAACTACAAGTTATTGGCTACTAGCTTCTGTCGGTGGCTTAGCACAAGTTAAACTTACGGGTACTTCACGCGTCAACATCTAAACATCTGTTCAAAGCTTCATATTAATATAACGATTATAATTCAACTAGCATCCTTAATTACATAATTTTGACAAGCACTGAAGTACTTTCAGTTATGCGTAACAGTGCTCGCGTTGGTAATGATACAACTTCAATAAGCACCCTAATGAATTTGTTGAAGTTGTAAAGTGCATAGTAATGAACATGTATGAACATATAATGAACATATTGCTGAACTTTAAGTGTACCTGACACTGCAACAGAGGCAATTAAAATGATGTATATACATAGACTCACAGCTGTATCTCAAAGGGGTAAGCAGAGCAATATTACGCTCAAATTTCGCCTGTTATCTACAAAGTACAGTTTCAGACTCTGCACTGCTATTAGGGTGATTCTTTGAAGATGAACGTATTTGACTCATTGATATGGCTCAATTATTCTTTTACTTTTATTTCTAAATTAATATATTATCGTGTCCATGTCATTACATGTTATAGCATAATTATATCAAAGGCACTGATTTGTACACAATAATTTAGGATTTAGACTGTGCTGATTAATTGGTCATCCAGGTTAATGATCACCCAGGCAGATGAATGAGACTTTGCACCATATTAATTAGAACCCATGCAGATAAATGAGAATAACAAATTGTCTTCAATCAACTTTATTATGAATCAACTTGCAAATATGGCAATAATTAAAGTTACATCAAGTTTTTGGTCAAAATTGGATAATCTTATATTAAATTCTTAATTCAACGTTGGCACACGTTTACAATTCTTAAAAATAACATTTATGTTTTGGCCGGGCATTATTCAAAGCTATATATTTCTTTTTAAATTGGGTGGTCCTGCTACGGGTAACTCTTGTTCTCTATTAGGAAACTGAAAAAACGTAAAGGTGAATCATTAATATTTTCTTGGCAAGCTATCGGTTCAGTATTCGACAAAAAGCTAGAACTTTGAGGTGTGGTGTTTTTTTCTTTTTTTTTATGTTGTAATAGGCTTGCGTTTGACCGCAATTTCACCTGATGTTAAGTGAAGATGCATCGACGATGGAACACGCTTGCCTAGAAAATACCTATCCACTCGCGACTTGAAGACACCCAGATTGTACTCATCGGGAAACACAGACTTACGTAGTGAGTTCCACTCCTTTGCGGTACGCATTATAAAAGTGGAAGCAAAGAGTTTCGTGCATAAATATGATATATCCACCATGTACTTGTATCGCTGATCTGTTTGTCTGGTCGTCTGATGGCAGAATAGGGAGGGAGGAATTAAATTATACAGTTCCTCTCCGAAATGTATCCGATAGAAAACCGAAAGACTGGTAACCTTACGACTATACCCAAGCTTTGGAGTCGTGCGTTGACCAGTTGGTCATCGGCGATAAGTCTCCTGGTCTTTCGCTCAATTGACTCCCAAGCAAAGATATGAAAACATATTAAAAAAATGCGTAAACAAATCAAAAAAACTTCATTATATACAAAAAATTAAAAAAAGCAGTAATATATCGAAAACGATGTGGCAAATCATAAAAGAACGTACAAATAAAACAACGAAAAAGCTTAGAAATAATTTGAAATTAAAAGTTCAAAATAAAGCCACAGATGAGCCTAACATAATAGCCAATACATTTAATGACTTTTTTGTTAAGATCGGTGGTACACCTGGCACCCAACCTGGTCGCCCAGTCCTAACACGCTCAGAGAATTCCATATACATAGAGCCAGTAGACCCCTTAGAAGTTATCTCCATAATATCTAATCTTAAAAACAAACAAAGTTTTGGTCATGACGAACTCCCCCCCACACTAATAAAAAAATGCTCTGAGCAAATCGTTATGCCACTGGTACATTTTATAAATCAATCATTCTCGGAAGGCATTGTCCCGGATTTACTAAAAGTCTCTATTATAAAACCAATATATAAAAAAGGCGACCAAACTGAATGCACAAATTACCGTCCAATAGCCCTTTTACCGACCTTTTCAAAAATAATAGAAACCGCAATGTCAAAACGCCTCTATGCTTTCTGTGAGAAATTTAACATCTTTGATGAAAATCAAAATGGTTTTAGGAAGAATAGATCTACCACCTATGCAGTATACCGATACATCCAACAAGCTCTAAATTACATAAATGACAGGCAATACGCTATAGGCATTCTGCTCGATATGAGTAAAGCATATGACAGGGTCTCATATAACATCTTGCTAAACAAACTAGAAGGTATTGGAGTTCGAGGTGTTGCACATGATTGGTTTTCCTCTTATCTCAACTCTCGCACACAGTATGTAGAAATTGAACATCTTAATTCACAAACCGGGGAAATATCACATGTCCGTTCTAAAAGAACTGATGTAAAGAACTCCATCCCACAGGGCAGCGTACTTGGTTGTTTACTGTTCCTGTTATACATTAACGACCTCCCAAAAATCATTGACTCAGTAAGCATCCTATTCGCTGACGATATCTCAGTAATTTTCCCGTGCGAAAATAACTTAGATTTAAGCAATAAAATTAACAAAACCCTATCTGAAATTGTAGCATGGCTGGATGACCATAACCTTGAAGTTAATTTTACCAAAACCAAAATTATGCAATTCAAACCATATCAAAAACGTCCACTAGTAATCAACTATTCCCACCATAACACAACATTAGAATGCGTTGAGTCTTTTAAATTATTAGGCTTACATATAGATACCAACTTAAACTGGAAATCCCACATCCATAACATAAGCGGAAAATTATCTAGGTTCACATATGCACTACTACAATTAAAAAAAACAACAGACCTAAAATCAGCAACTGCTGCCTACTATGCATATGCACACTCTTAGCTTATGTATGGAATTATACTATGGGGTAATAGTACAGACGCAGGTGTTTTGTTCAAATTACAAAAGAAATGTATAAGAATTCTGGCAAACATCGACGGAATAGATAGCTGCAGGCCACACTTCACTGAACTTAACATACTAACTTTAACATCTATGTACATCTTTGAAATCTGTATCTTTGTCAAAAAACAAATCCACCTATTTTCCCTGAAGAAGGATCATTACACACAACCTCGTAATCTAAGAAATAAAAACACACTTGCTCTACCGAAATCAAACCTATCCATATTTCATTCTGGACCATATGTAATGTGCGTCAAAATATATAACAAAATACCAAAACAATTAAAAGACACAGCAAGTTTCAATATATTTAAAAATAAATTAAAAAAATACTTGTCTCAAAAATGCTTTTATAGTCTAAAAGAGTTTTTTGAGGACAGAACTGTAACCTAATATAAAATATGAATACAATATTAACAATGATATTTATAACAATTAACTAAATAATATAAGTAATTTTTATTTTATAATTAATAAAATAATAATATTATGTTGCTGCGCCCTAACAGGGTATCATGTATGAGCCTATAATTAATGTAACATCCTATATACTCATGATTGCAATAAAGATTTGATTTGATTTGATTTGATTTGAAGCTTCCAGCTGATATTTTGCGGACCCACCCCATAAGTGAAAGCGGTACTTCATGCAGGAACGAACCTGTACTGGTACAAATTAATCAAATGTACAGGCTACTTGGGCTTTTGTCTCAATATAGAAGCCAAAGTTAAGGATTGAAGTCAATGACATACCCAGAAGCTCAAGACGATCAGTTATCGGCACGGATACATTCTCGGAAAATTGGAACTTGTTGGAATGGGTCCTATTTTGTGGAAAACAGACACGCCTGGCATCACCCCATCGAAGACTGCCTTCAAGGATATGTTCATACGCTCAATCATAGCTTCCCTAAGCAACTGTATCTGTGCTCCTCTGGCCCTAGCGCTAGAGACATAACTCTCTACAAGAGTGCTGTCGTCTGCATACCCAAACGTACCGGGTTTTAGCAGATCGTTAATGCAGCAAAAAGAGAGTTGCAGAGAGTACTGATCCCTGTGGTACCCCGGCATTAATTGCCTTTTGTACGATCGCGTAGCCATCAATGACTACTCGAACCGAGCAACCCCTCAGGAAATCTGCTATCCAAACGCAGAGGCCAGTGGGTAGACCAAAGGACGGAAGCTTGCTGATAAGGCTACCATGCCAGATCCTGTCGAAGGCTTTCGAGATATCAAGCGAAACAGCCAATGCTTCGCCATATTTCTCGATGACCTCGCTTCATAAATGCGTTGCATACACTAGAAGGTCCCCAGTGGACCGGTTTCGGCGAAACCCGTATCACTGAGTAGACTATTTGGTTCTAGGTATGACAGGAGTGTTTTGTTTAGTATACGTTACTCTTACAGAGTATGGAGGTAACTGAAATGGGTCTGTAGTTGCCTTTTTTTGGCACGGGCTGCACATTAGCAAGCTTTCAAGAGTTCAGTACTTGTCCTGTTATCAGGGAGCGGCGGTACAGACATGTCAGCACAGGTGACAGCTCAGGTGCGCAGGTCTTTACTTCTGTGGCTGGGATACCATCTGAGCCATTGGCCTTGTTCACGTCAAGATTCTGCAGTGTTTTACGGACCTCGGTCTGACGAATGCGAATTCGACATAAAGGTCTTGCAAGCTAAACACGGCGGTATCACGCTTGCAGTTTCTAGACGCGAAGATTCTGCGAAGATAGAGCATAGTAAATTCGCAGTATGAGCCAAAGATCCATCAGGTTTCAGCAATGGTGTCCGTTCAAGCAGGGCCGCTATTCTTTTTTCTTGGTTCTTTCTAAGGTAATACGCCTTATAATTCTTTCTTTATCTCTTTCTTGTAAAATTTGTTCTCTAGGTTTCATTTCATCCATTGATAATTGTAATTTTTCTACGTATGTATGTAGTTTAGTCGATTTTTCTTGATTTTCTCGCCATAATTCTTCATTATATCTGATTCTTTCATATCTCTTTTTTTCTGCGAGTCTTTTATTTCTAAGACTTTCTTCTCTTGTTTGCTTCTTTGGTTTGGCCATTTCGGGAATATAGATATGAAAAAAAAAACCTATGTTTCTTTCAAGTCATAGCTAGAGTAGATATTAAACGATATCTACTGTAGCTGTCGCTTGGCCTTGTACGTGCCTAATATTTTTAATAAATGTTGTATCGTAAGATGTTTAGCGGTTTTACAATTTGACCAAAACCGATGTAACCCTGTGCCTTTACAATATACTATTTGTACGTACTAATATTACATTTGTGTTTACATTACTATATATTATAGAATAAAGACGCAATAAACTCAAAAACTTGACTTTTTAACTTTACTGAACGGATTTTCATGCGGTTTTCACCAATAGACAGAGTGATTCATGATGAAGGTTTAGGTGTATAATTTGTTTCTATATCACACTGGTGGAGCCGTGGGTCGAAGTTAGTAAACACAAATATTATAGAAACAAATTACTTAATTTTCTATTAAATCTAATTCACCAGCAAAAGAACAATTAATCTGGTTTCATGAGATGATCCTTATTTGAATTAAATCTAATTCATACGCCTCGTTTAAATTCATCTGGTCATAAGAGCCAGATAAAACCAGATTAATGGGAGCCAAACAAATGAGGAATTTGAAGGTAATCAAATATCGTACCTTTATTTTTTAACGGATTTAATAAAAAAGGTATAATTAATATTAATAAACAACCTAATTTAAGACTTTGGTTTAGTTGCAAAACGTAGCTCAACACACATAATCCATAAAAAAAGACAGATTAATTATGCGACTTACCTGACAAATGCCAGATCACAGCTTTCAAACGTGCTTTTTCGAAAAATTCCAACTGCCCCCGAGTATTCTGCACAACACGTTGGCGCTGATTGACGTGGCCAATCAGGACTCGATGTTACTCTATAAATTTTTTTTTGTTTTCTTTGAATTCCGGCGTAACCAAATTGCGCCATCTGAATTATTATTTTACCCGGGGACATTTTTTGAAGTTGTATAATTTCGAATATATAGAAATATTTAAAATATAAATTATAAAATATAAAGAAACATATACTTAAATATCGATGTAACGCATTTATTTTATTATATTGCTTTATTAAGATCGCAGGAAATATAATAATTTAACAAAAAGCGGCATGGGGACACCAGATTAATTAGTTTTGACTGTTTTCTGCAGACTTAATTATTGCTTGTTTTACGTAATCTCAATTAATTACATTCAGGCAAAAACATGTCAAAACTGTGTTGCAAAGAATCACCCATTAAGCTATTTTTGACACGAATTGGAAGTAACATACTTCTAGTTCGACCAAATTGCACTTGGGGTTTTATCCTGACAATCTTATGCAGAAAAATGCCACTGTTGAGGGGGGTATTCTTAACCCGGCCTTTCCCAAGAAAATCTCTGATCTGGTTAAAGACGTATATGTAGGTCTATAAGAACGTTCTCTGGCTAGATTTTAATTTTGTACTTACCTGATATGTCTTTTACTACTTCTTAACTACTTCCTAATAAATAAAATAAACTAAATAAAAATAATAAAAAGAATGCCTTTTATTTCCAGTTTTTACAAATTAACATAAATAAAGTTGTATCTACCTTCATACTTAGTTTACAAAAGAATTAGAAAAATAGAAAAATTAATATTAATGTAACCTAAATTATCTTAATATATACCTAATTATTATTAATATAAAAACATATCTTAAGTAGGTAGGCACTAGTATATTATTCCACTGGAACACCCTTTAGGTAAAGACCTCCTCCAAAGTTTTCCATTTTCTCAGTCGTGGGCTATTTGTTGTCATTGTGGACCAGCAATTTTTTTAATATCATCTTCCTATCTAGTGAACGGTCTTCCTCTATATCATCTACCCGATGGACCTTTCCATAACATAACTGCTTTTGTCCATCTATGATCATTAAGACGTGCTATATGACCGGCCCATTTCCACTTTAACTTTTGACTATAGCTGAGAGCATCTATTGCTTTTGTTTTAGATCTTATTTTTGTGTTTTATTTTCTGTTTTTCCTGATATTTAACATACTGCGTTCCATTCCTCGCTAACATGTGTTTATTTTATTATTTAATTTGGTGGTAAACTTCCATGTTTGACATGCATACGTTTGTCTAACATATGCATGTCAAACATGGAAGTTGAGGAATAAGACAAGAGTCCATGACTCTTTTCTTTGACTTGATAGGCATTTTGCTTTTAAATATCTCTTTGTAACTCCAATACTTTATCCAAGTATGTTTGACTCTTCTCTTTACTTTTAGTTTATTGCTATCTCTGTTGAATCCAATTTCTTTTCCTAAATAAACATATTGAACCACATAATCTAATGGGTCATTATCGATTATTTCCTTTGATTTTTTGAAGTTGGTCATGAGTTTCGTCTTTGTGATATTTATATCTAATCCCACTTGTCTGCTTACTTTATGTAAAGTATCTAACATATTATATTGTAGTTGTAGGCTCGATTCTGATAGTAAAACCAAGTCGTCCGCAAATCGTAAATGGTTTAGGTTATATACCGTGGATATATAAACTACAAATTTGCCAGTCTAATTTGCTTATGATAGATTCTAATATCGCAATCCAAATTTTTGGGGATAAGGAGTCTTCTTGTCTGTCTCCTCTCTGGACTGGAAAGTTTGGGCCAACGGTTTCCAGTTTTACTCTACTTGAACCTTGAACTATTACTGTATAGAGTTTGAGTATCGTTATGTATTTTTGCTCTACATTTCGTGTGAGATTGTGTCAAAAGCTTTTTGGTAATCAATGAATGTGATATATAGCGGTCGCTGTTGTTTTTGATATTTTTCAATTATCAGTTCTAATGTGTGGATGTTGTCTATTGTAGAGAAAAGTTTATATATACTTGGTAAAAGGCTTATCGGCCGGTAGTTGCTGATGTCTCTTGGGTCTCCTATCTTGTATAGCAAGATAATATTAGATTCAGACCATTGAGAAGGTGTGACACCAGTTTCAAATATCAAATTAAATAATTTTGTTAGTGGAGGTGGTTCTTTTTAATACTATACATTAAAATATCAGAGCTACATATGTACATATTTATAAACTGTTGTCACTGTAAAAAAGGTTGAGCCGTAGCTAACCCTAGCTCAATATAGGTTCAACAGACTTCACAAACTTTCCATAATGTACGGCAAACTCACAGATCACGGTTTCCTAAAAATGTTTCTCTTCAAAACATTTCAAACATTATGAGGCAAGTAAAATGTCTCAGACCAGACTAGAATTTAAGAGCTCTGCGTAATAGTCAACGCTGTTTCAACTGGACTGTTGCTTCATGCAAATTCATTCATTCATACAGAAATATTCGACCGTTTACCCAGACATGTTAAACTTATCAAAATAAAAACTTTATTTCGTTGAATAAAGTTTATATTTATACAAAATACGTTTCAAATCCTTCGCTGGATAATCTCACATCAGTTGTTACAACTCCTTAGGTACTTCCTAATGAAAATGACAAAACAGGATACAGAATAATCCTTAGTTTTAAACATTTCTAAATCAAGAATTGCGACTATGGCAGGTAAATTTGACTACCGTAAGCCCGCCATATTATATCCGATAATTGTATATTCGTAAAATCCCTTGCAATACATGGCTTGATCCCTCGCGAAGGAAACATATTTTTACAAAAGAAATATTATAAAAAAACAAATTAACGTTGATGTTTGTATTACAATCCTTCATACAGAATTTTTAGGAATTTACTTTAAAATAGTTTATGTCCGCGGCCTCGCCCGCTTAAAACTAAAGGAACGCCTACCGGAATAATGTTGACATTTTCAACAACGACACGGAGTTTGTAATTGCGCCCAATAGACGGTAGTAGAGTCGTCTATTTTATTACGTGCGACAAAATAGGTGGCCAATTATGTGTACTCTACCAATGCCTTTGGCGATATAGGTACTGGCGTCTTTACATATACGAAGAATATAAATTACAATTGAGATTTTAAATATTAAATAACGTCAGCTCTGTCCTAGAATTTATGAAAACAAATATTGTGTAATAATTCTACAAAAATACACAATTCGTCAAGCAAATAAATGAGCAAACATTTTCTATCAGAAATATGTGGATGACATAAGCTTGACACCTGGAACAGTAAACCTAAACATATGTTGTTGGCTCTTGTAGACGATGTAGGCAACATACGCAAGTTTAGGGACTTGCATCGTATGCATCATTATGTCTGATGCGAGACACTCGTGCAAGAAGAACTCGCACATGTACCGCACGCTTACCTTACACATATAGCTCGCTTAAGAGGCTTGCACATGTAGCCCCCACGTGTATCGTACGCATTAGCAATTTGCAATTACTAGGAAAAAGAAATTCGAATATTCGAAAATTGTATAATCTCGAACTCTAATGTTTTTTTTACATACTTCCTGCACTAGGCATAATTTCTGTATCGTGGGGATGTTCACTAACATTTAAACAATAGACACAGAGAACACCGAGCCTCGTATCAACTACATATTTATAAAGTACACAAATAATTGTTGAGACCACTTCACTCAGACTCACTCACTCAAGTCACTCAACCTGGTAGCAGCGGTGAGGTGACCAATAAAACCACTGACGTCATTCGTGCAGTCACTGATTATAATTCGAATCATGATCGAATATGCGTAATGGGTTACTATTAATTAATATGTGTCATGGTTTTCGGTCTTTTGTAATATTCCAGTACAATCTATGTAAATATTTCTGAGCCCTATGTATTGTAAATGATTTTGTGCGGTATCGCTTATTATTGAAGAGCTAATACGTAATCGAATAATCAATCGATATCGAAGTCTACTTAATGCATTCATGTTTTTGTCATAGATTCGAATAATTCGTTTCTTTTATCAATAAGCGCCTTTACGTATGAAGCCCACGTCGGTTATTAACACAAATGGTAACTAAATAAGTCAATGTGACTTATCTTAAAGAAAGCGTTCGCTTTTTACCACAAAACACTTTCATCAATCTCTCTCACATTTCTAATATTTAGGTTAAGATAAATAAGAGGGTAGACTTTGCCACGAGCGATTAAGAAAATTGTCCTCTCGACAATCTAGTGCGTCTTTTTGCCAGACGTAAATATTCAGTAACAATCTTATTCAGTCGCACAATACATAGATATATAAGTAATGTGTTAGTAATAGTTGCGTAGTGATTCATATAACCTACACGAACACAATGTTTAAACATATATACATGATTGAAATTAAACTATTAATATTTAAGTTTATACTTTCTCGGGTATAGCCATGTTCTCAGGGAGACTCCCCATAATCATGGTCACTAAAAAGCAAACGAAACGTCGGGGAAAGTGTTAACTTAAATATAAATAGTTGTAATTAATTTAAATTATAGTAACGTTCACTTATAATAGTGCCATAGTTCAAAGTTATGTAATAAAAGTGTTTTAAAATAAACAATGCGACAAAATCCGTACTTGTACAGTGTGTAACATTTGCGTAAAGACAAAATATTATACATACATTGTTTCTTAGTAATTGAATCATGTATGCAATTCTGTATGAGAAATAAAGTCGTTCTTAAACCTCATTAAATCGAGAGGTGTATTACACCCATACTTCGCCAATTATTTAAGGTCCCACGTAATAAAGGGCAAGCTGTTATTTTTATTGCCATCTACCGGGCATATGTTCAGACCTTGAGCTGCTACTAAGAAAATCTTAAAAAAAACTGCAATTTAACTGGTCTCTTTAGATTGTACTAAAGGCGATACGACACAATCGTCGAAGCGCAAGCACAAATGGCACAGTAATTTAACTAAAATTAAGTAAGTACATGAATGCTCTAATAGCTACCACAAATACTTCGAAATAATTCATAAAATCTTGAAATTCTTTGTGGCCAATAAATAAATTTTCCTATTCATAAGAATGCAATTTCTTCATATATCTATTTCTTAAACCAATAAATGATCAGATTAGAAATTGATCTTTATGCATTTTGCGTTCTTGAAATCCTGAGAACCTGTTTTTTCCCAGTTGTCATTTATAGACTTTAAGTTGCGGAATACTTTGTAATTAATCATAATACATCCAAAAAACTGACATTAAGAACTCAAAACAATAATTTGTGAAGCACACAATTAATTATTTCATTTGGGATTCGAACACATAACACAAAAAGCATTAGCAACAGCAAGGCGAACACTTTTCAATTGCGCTATTTAAATTGGCACTAAGAAAACCGAAAGAAACAATTATTTATGCATAATTCTTTGTCTATATTATAGTATCGAAATTGTCCAATAGATCATACTGGTTACTTGGCTTAGTACCTTATTAATTAGACGAAGTTCCGAAGTACAACTAGTGACATTTCCAGTGACGCGCGCAATTTTACAAACATGAAACAACTAACACAAAGAACAAATAGTCTTGAAACAACTATATCTGGATCAATATTATACTACCGAGATTTCTAATAATGCTGGTTAATTCTTCTGTACATCGTAATTCCTTGGACGAAATAATGAAATAGATACAATAGCAAGTCTTACGAGAACTGAAGCTTAGTTCTGTTCTGACAGTTATATTAAACGACTTCGCCAAAATCAAATTCCAATCAAAGTCATCGTTAATTTCATCTAAATTAATTTGAACTCTCGTTATTTGTTTAAGTCTAGTTCATGTCTAATTAATCTGACAAGATTCCTAATTAAATGAAAGAAAGTGACGTTGGCAGAATATTATATTCAGCAAAATCAATTCGAAGTCCCTTTGTTGTGAACAACAAAACTGATTAGAAGAACGTAATAGAAATACAAAAAAATATTGCTGAAGAGAGATACAAAGCCTATCTGAGAAAAGAAACTACAAATTACTATAGAAGAGTAGATAATTGTAATTATTTGATGATTTACTAAAATAAGAGCGGGATTCTTTTAAATATTGACGTCGCGGCGTATTAGTTAATTTTAGTTATTAATTAAAAGTTTATTTTACGTTTTATAAGCTTTACTTATAGAAATATTATATAATAAAAAAATGTCTTTATAAATTACTCAAGCTCTAATTACTTTTTTTAAAAAGACTTCAATAAAATGTACTAATTTTTTGCATATTTTAAATGTTGTAATATACCTTATTACTATTTTGCTTTTGTAAAAATAAATCTTATATTTACCTTGTAGCGTACCTACCACCACGCAAAAGTGTCGAAATTGCTAGGCTTATTTTTACGAAGCAGATATTTTTGTATAATTGATTTGTATTATTGAAATTTACTAATGCGGGATGTCGTTTATTCCATATTCCTAAAATGTCATAAGAGACATTTGTCTATTCGCAGCGTACGACATCTTATCTTATCTTGTGTGGGGGCCAGTCAGTACAGACCGGTGATACTTCGACCCAGTGGGATCTTTTGTGTCGACTTCCCCAATAACGACTGCCATAGATGTTCATGGCAATCGGGACCGATGGCTTAACGTGCTCTCCGAGGCACTGAGCAGGCGATAATTGTCAATCAATACGCACATAATTTCGAAAAGTCATATAACTTCCGAAAGTCAGAGGTGCGCGACGTGGGTTCGAACCTGAGACCCTCTGCATTGCAATCTGTTGGTGTCACCGCTGAGCTATAGCTGCTCCAGCGTACGATATACAACGTTTACACAATCGTACACGACATTCATGTTTCATGCGATATAGCTTATCGTAGCTGTGAAGAACATCGATATTCTGCAAGTTAATAAAATAATTACGCCCTTGGCTTAGCCTTGGTTTCCTTAGTCAATTTTACTAATGTGAATTACATCATTAAACACTAGACAACGACCATAAAATTACTCCAATTTTAAGTTGACGAATTTTGGTATAAGCCATTCTCGAGATGGCAAATATCACTACCGAAAATCATCGGCAGCATTTAGTGGCGTAATAAGTGTAACGACTTAATCCAGATACAAATTCTAGAAAACAAACTTTATTTATAAACTATAGACCGCATAGAAATAAAATAGCGCGTGCAATAAGTTTCGCCCCACGCGGTAATGCCGTTAAATAGCACTCATTGATATAATAATTATTTTAAAATAAATATTTGAAACCATTATTTTCACGAGAATTAAGCTATGGAAAACTACTTGTAAGTTTGGAGGTCACTGCCTAGTAAATGGAATTATTCACGACTGATTACAAGGATAATTACACCACCACAAAATTAAAAACAGATAACAGCACGGATGGCGTATTGGTCCAAGAGGTCGCTTCGCCATTGTCACTGCGCCGGATGTTGTGAGTTCGATCCACGGAACAAAATATTGTATGATTCACAAGTAGTTGTTCCGAGCGCGGGAGAACTTCGTGTCCGTTGGTAAAATATTTGTAAAGTTCCTGCGGCACAGGACTAAGGTCTGGTGCAGCGATGACTATAAAAAATATAAAACTATTTTATACAGATATTATCGCGGTTTATTTACATGGCACTATTTTAATTACGGAAAATACATTTATTTACACTCTCCGCAACGTTTCGACAAGAATCTATTGGACAGAATTTTTAAACCTTGAGAATTTGCCCCTGAACTGACACAAACTGCTTTACGCGTCTATGCTTGTGTGTGTTTCGTTAAGCGCATTGTGATGCGGCCATCTATTTTTAACCCCCGACGCAAAAACGACGGGGTGTTATAGGTTTGACGTGTCTGTGTGTGTGTGTGTGTCTGTCTGTGGCATCGTAGCTCCCGAACGGATGAACCGATTTTAATTTTGTTTTTTTTGTTTGAAAGGTGAATTAGTCGGGAGTGTTCTTAGCTACGTTTGATAAAAATCGGTCCAAGATGGCCGCCGCCACAAAATGGCGGATTACATATTTTTTCACAATTCCCTCAATATGAGTATCAAATGAAAGGGCTTGACTAGTAGAATACTATACACAATGATAAATTTCAAATCCAAGATGGCCACCACCACAAAATTACATATTTTCACAAACGTATGTATAGGTATCAAATGAATATTGTGTCGGGGGTTTTCTAAATTTTAATTTTATTAGTTAATTTGTATCTATACGAAGGTAACTATTTATTGTACGTACAATAACTCCTTAGATATAAACGCACGATAGTTTGTTATTATTTGTCTAATCTCTACTCGGATATAATCCATAAAGTGGGTTTTGCACTAACAATTATTTGATATGTATCAAGTGGAATGAGTGTGATCTCAAAAAGCTTTCAACTATCAACGATTTTATCTGCCGCTAAAATAGTCTCTAACTTTGTACACATTATATACACGAGGTTACAGTGAAGTGTGGTCATATTTTAATGTCAAAATTATTTTCTGATGTTCAACCATTCTTTTAGTCCTACTCTCACGAGGAGAACTCTCAGACAAGCAGGTTTCTTCACGATGTTTTCCTTCACCACTGGTTATATATTATTTAACTATAATAAATACCTATTGATGATACATATAAATGTAACTCTGTGTATATATTATTGGGTATTCTGATAAATTGCCAAATATTTGTGATGTAGACACGTGTAAATTTGATAAGAGGGCGATGAATCCAATTATGTCTTAGTCGTAAAGCGTAAAGGTTTCAAAGGTACGTAATCTCCAACGGTTCTACTAATCCGTTTAGGCACTTTATTTACATTAGTCTTCAATTACCCTTTGAAACTCGACGTGATTAAATTTGGTTTTAGTATAGATTGTACTACAGTAAAGGCTTAAGTTGGATGTTTGAAAGTGTTTGTTTTATTTAACCCAGGGCACGGAACAGGCTACAGGCTAGAAAACATTGGCCATTGACATAATATAAATAATACTATAGTAACTAAAATCGCTCCACTTATCATATTCTAAAGAAGTCATGATTATCAATGACTAGTAGTCACACAGTACAGGCGGTAAACATATGACGATTTAATTAAGTACTCTGGCTCGAATTTCAATCACGGTGGCCAATTTTATCGGTAACTGGCCATCTGCGCAGGATATATTATAGCACACAAGTATTTGCGCAAACAGAAATATCCTCTCTATTCCCTAATTTTATAGGTAATTGCTTAAATGACCCCGGTAATTTTACCTGACCTGGGAATCAGCCCTAGATCTCAAGCACAGCAATCGCTCCTAAATCTTTTAAAATGTTATAGAGATTTACTGTGCTTGGTAGACGGCCATATGCTCGCTTCTTATTGTTAGTGGTTCATAGCTGAATGGATTATAATCGAAGTGTAGATGTAATTCACTTCCGCGTAGCTCTTGAGGGATATAGGTGAGAGATGGTAGAGATCAATTTTAATTACTGTACATTAAATACTTGTTTCCTGAAAAAAAGAAAACATTTATATTTTCTCTATTGAATAAAAATCTTAATAAATGTAATTTTTATGGCATAGATTAAATTTTACACGACAGTGCATTGTTATTTTGTGTGTATGTATGCTAGTATAATAATTGCGAATTTAATAGTGATCTTTAAATTGCCTTTATCGAGTCAGGTAAAATATATTATCGGTTCTATTTGTAAACTGCCCGATAACTGGGCACGTGACTATTTTGATTGTATGAAAGGTTAGGCAACAGTCCATCACGCTGGGCCTATTTGAAATTGGTCTGTGATTTGGAAAACTTTACATATCTTTGAGAACATTATAGAGAACTTTTAGTCGTGAAGAAACACAATGTTTTCTGTCGTCGTTAAAGCAAGATATAATTAAATATTTAATACGCACATATGTATCTTCGAAAAGGTAGACGTGCATATCTGACAAACAAACCTTTGGTACCTTTTTATGGCATAAAATTAAAATATCAAACGAAGGTTCGAAAGTATGTGGTGACACTCCTGAAGCTTTAGTTTTATATAGTCAGGCGCATGCAATAGCGCCGCGCGGCAGTCGTCTCCTCGCAATCACACACTTAGGTCGTAGCCTAATATGTATTTATAGTATTTATAACTGGTACCAGACAATATATACATATATATCCATATAGTATATCGAGTTATTTCATTTGAGTATCCACACAAGAACACTTCTTAGTTACCCCTACAAGTATACCACCTTCTGAGTATACCTTCTGCTGGTCCGAGTGAGGGTAAGCAGTTATCATGGAAGCTTGCATAGCCTATTCAAGCTTGCAATAACAAGACTTGCTCACACCGTTACCAATCCCTTAAAAACGGTGGCGTTGTGTCGTTGTCAAACAATGTAAAGAATACACTAGCTCGCCAGCTGACAACAATGACGCGCTTAAAAATTTCACAGAGAGGTTGTTCGTCAGAGCATATACCCGAAATGCCACCACTTCCTTCAGACCATTACAGTCAGCGTAATTATTTTGGTCGGTTTTACATAAAATATATTCTTTACATTAATTCCATGCACTCACATAGTATCGAAATATTCGATGAATTTATCTATAAAGTGCGTGGAAAGGCATCTTAGAAGAATATTCGCCTAACATGCCTAAATAATTTTCTTGGAATTCCTAGCGTCCCCAGAAATATGTTGGCAAAATCTATCAAGCTTCCAAAGGCACTCATCAAATAGGACCGACATTCGTTAAATATTTTGCCAGTCCAGAAGGACAAAATATTAGTCATATGCCAATACAATCATGTTGATCTATCATACTATACTTACATCTAATTAAATTGTAAATGGTCGATATCACATAGAAGATATTTAAAAAAACAAATGTAAACGGTTTTTTATAAGACCTGTTGAGTAGGCTTTATTAGGGGTGATAAAGTAAACTCAAATTGCACTGATAAAAGCCAACATAATAAGTCTAAAATGTTTCGCATTAAAATAATAAGAAATACAAATCCTTTCAATAAATAAATGTGTGGTTAAATATCGACTGGCCAGTTCGTGTACCTATTATGTTTAAGTTTAGATAGTAATATATACTGTTATCATTGCACAGATGCATGCATGCTTCGTCACTAGACGACAACTTTGTTTATATAGTTTTGTAAACATTTTTCTCATACCAGTGAACTGTAATTGTTCTTTTGAGAATAAATATTCTTTAAACCGAAATATTTTAGTGTTATATAAATATAGAATCCTGGCAAAGGATATAATAATAAGGTCTGACAACACGAGTAACAGCTACTGTGTTTAAATTACCTGTTAGTTATCCGGAGCATTAGGGAGGAAAAGTAACTACAATGGACAACGTATGAGACGTTGCCAATTGTTTTATGACGATATGAATAAATCGACTCGCCGAGGCAAATATCAGTGTAAAAGTAATATCACCATTACTACGATAAGCCCAATTTTCTAGTAGTAAAAAATAACTAACTATAAGCGTTTTCATCAATAATACTCTCAACCTATACATATAATATAATTTAACCTGGTCGATGTTTATACTTATTCAATGTATAAGAAAATATTAAGTATCTGAGGGGTCTTTATAAGAGCTGTAGAAGACAAAACAATTATTTCTACATTTTTGTTTCTTCTGTTCCTCTGTGGGTTTGTACGCGCATCACGCAAAAACTACCACACGAAATTGACTACGATTTTCACAAAATATTCTCTTACGTTTACGCGAATATTATTCATTGAAATTAAACTACTATATACGGATTTTATCGCGTTGTTTATTTAACACTGTACCTATTACATAATTTTGAAAACTGTTACACTATTACTATTACTATTGAATTTTACTAATTTATAAGCTAATAAAATTATTAAAACTACACTTTCTCCGACGTTTCGGTTGCTTTTCAGCAGCCATGGTCACGAGAATATGGTCCCCGAAATCCGTATATAGTAGTTTCATTTCAATACGATTTTCACAGTTTGATTTCTGGAGGTCAAACTTAAAATCTGGTATATTTCATCGTATTACGCTGCCTAGAAGTTAAGTTTTAATAATTAGAAAATTCTGATACGCTGTCCCGAGTCAATAACAATAAGGAATAGTTCCAGGGTCGGAGAGAGAGATAAGCCATTTAAATCTTATTCCTTCTGGAAAATTATTAATAAAAATGTATATGGAAAAAATTATATTCTGGGGTTTTAAGTAAATTAGTTCCGCTACATATTACGAGGCACGCAAGTTTTTTTAAGTTTTGTCGTTTCAAAAGAAAACACAACTAGAACCTTAAAGTATTATTTATTGTTTTTCAAAGTATTTACCTCGAAGTTTTATACATTTTTCCATTCGCTCGAACCAGTTATTAAAACACTCATTCCACTCCAAAGTCGGTATGTCCAAAATGGCTGACTTGAAAGCGTCGACTGCTTCTTTACCGGACTGGAACCTTTGCCCATGAAGAGTTTTCTTAATTTAAGGAAATGTAAAGAAATCGTTAGGGCTTAGGTCAGGACTGTATGGGGGATGGTCAAGAATTTCTACGTTTTCCTGCTTCAAATAATCAATTGTTTTACCAGCGGCATGTGAGCTTGCGTTGTCATGGTGTAGGATGATGAGTCACTTTGGGTTAGATTTCCGAACTTCGGCGATGACTTGTGGCAAACAAGCTGTGGTATACCACTCTGCATTAACCGTTCTACGATCTTTAAGCGCAAGTATTCCAACGTGACCGATTTTCGCCTTGAATGTATCCACCATCTTCTTCGAAGTGCTTCGAGAGCCAACAACTTTAGTCGGCTTTGGCTCATCTCGGAAGACCCAGGTTGTGGATTGCTGTTTGGAATCAGGGTCGTATGCATAAATCCAAGATTCGTCACCACTGATAATGTCATAGACGTGATTTGACTCTCCTCGCTTGAAACTTTGGAGAGTTTTCTTACACCATCTGACGCGGGCCGCCTTATGACGCCTCGACCGGGGAAGTACTACCCTCTCACAGAAAATCGACGTGAAATAGCAGTGTCTCACTGCTGTGTTTCGTTCGGTGAATGAGAGTGCCGGAGGCCTAAGCATGAGGTGACGATTCTCGCAGCTTACGAGGGACCTGCAGAGTATCCGTAGAGTCATTGTGTGGGTGGCGCGAGTCGACCCGGCGGCCAGAGAGAGCCGTAGAAACGGTGCTCTGCTGGCCGCCCGCGGTATAGTCCAGACGCCCAACCGAGTCAAACCAACTTGGTTGGCTGCCTCATCATGCCGCGCATAATCTCGAGGTGGCTCGTCGTGCCGGATGGTGACCGGAGGGTGGGTCCCGGCGACCACTTTCGGGAGGGTACGGGGGTCCTTCCGTCCGTCGGTTCGGCTATCGCCATACCACACAGTAATATGACGAAACTTGCTCTGCGCCTTGCCCACTTTATTGCGAGAATAGCCGCCTCTTTTTTTTTTCACGCTTTCCCATTCATTCACTCTATGGCAGTACGAACAAAGCATTGTCGTTAAACAGCAGCCAATCGCCGTAACCCCACCGCTGCTTGCTCTTCCGGTGTTGTGGAGTTTATTAACATCAGAGGACTCCACGCTAACCTTAATGCTGTCCATCACCACCTGGAGACGGCTCGGCCGGCAATGCTTTTTCTAACGGAGACACAAATACGCCGTCCTGCAGACACGACCTACCTGCAATATCCCGGCTACGTGCTAGAGGAGTGTTTCCTCGCGAAAGCCGGGGTATGCTTGTTTGTAAGGGCGGATATTTGTTGTCGCCGTCTACACTGCCTAGAGGACCCTTCCTTCTCTGTCCTTTGGGTACACGTAGATCATGGCTCTTTTAGCCAAATCTACATGTGCCTCTACCGATCCCATTCAGGAGACGCTGAGACAACTCGACTCTTTGATTACCTGAGTCAGGCGGCAGACGACGCGCAGGAGCAGTTTCCGAATGCTGAGTTGGTGTTCTTGGGAGATTTCAATGCCCACCATGAGACCTGGTTGGGTTCTCCCAAAACAGACCACGCGGGACGAATTGCCCATGCGTTCGCTCTCACGCATGACCTGTCTCAACTGGTACTCCAGCCCACCCGGATACCGGACATTGCAGGTCAGGCGCCCTCTCTGCTCGATCTGCTGCTGACAAGTAACCCGAACCGTTACAGTGTGTCGATTAGTGCTCCTCTGGGCACCTCAGACCACTGTCTGGTTTGTGCCACAGCTGTTGTTGTTACGCCCCCACGACCCGAGAAGGCAAGACGACGACTGTGGCTCTACTCGTCAGCAGACTGGGATGGAATACGGGAGTACTTCGCATCCATCCCTTGGGCTCAACGCTGCTTTGAGAACAGGGATCCATCAGAGAGCGCTACTGCTGTCGCTGGTGAAATCATCCTGGGTATGGAATATTATATTCCATACAATGATGTCACGAGCGGTGGCAGGAAAAGGCCCTGGTTCGGTCGTGAATGCGCTGATGCTGTTGAACGCAAACAGACAGCGTACCGCGCTTGGACCAGGGCTCGCACTCTCCACGACTCTAACGTGGATCACCTGAAGGCAGCGTTCAACCAAGCCACAAAGGTCTGCAAGAGGGCATACTTAAGAGCGGATGCCCAGCGCGTCGCACGGTTCGGCCAGGAGCTCATGGCCCATCCTACGGGCAGTCGTAGCTATTGGCGCCTGGCCAAAGCCGTGCAGTCCAACTTCTGCCAGACCTCGCTGCCCCCTCTGAGATATCCGAATGGATCACTGGCTCATCGGCCGCAAGAGAAAGCAGATCTGCTTGCAAATCTCTTTGCGGCCAACTCCCGAATCGATGACTGCGGTTCGCAGCCGCCTAATATTGCCAACTGCGGCAACACCATGCCTGATTTACGTATCAGGCAACGTGACGTTCGTGCGATACTGCAGTCTTTCGATGTTCGGAAAGCCAGTGGACCTGACGGCATCCCAGCTGTGCAGCAGTCCTCAAAAAATGTGCAGCGGAGTTGTCTCCCACACTTACGCGCCTATACCGGACGTCTTACGCCGCAGGCACTGTGCCTGAGGACGTTCAACCAATTCCCAAAAAGGGGGACCGTTCCGAGCTAGGCAACTATCGACCCATAGCTATCACCTCAGTGCTCTCCAAGGTGTTCGAGCGGATTATTAACACCCAAATTGTCCGCTACCTGGAGGATCACTCGTTGATCAATGATCGCCAATACGGCTTTCGGGCTAAACGATCAACGGGTGATCTTCTAGCGTTCGTCACGCACCTCTGGGGTGAGACTATGGACAAGCACGGCGAGTCTTTGGCTGTCAGCCTAGACATAGCCAAAGCTTTCGATAGAGTCTGGCACCGGTCTCTTCTTTCCAAGCTTCCGGCCTATGGCTTGCCCCCTCAACTGTGCACCTGGATTGCAAGTTTCCTGCAGAAGCGTCATATTCGGGTCCTTTGCGACTGTCGCGCTTCCAAATTTATGCAGGTCAATGCAGGAGTGCCTCAGGGGTCCGTCTTATCCCCTACGCTCTTTCTTCTGCATATCAATGATATGTTGAATCACGGCAACATACATTGTTATGCAGACGACAGTACCGTGCATGGGCGATATCTCGGACGTCCTGGAGCCAAACAGGCTGAGGTTGTGGGGAAAAGGCAGGATCTTGTCGTTGAACTTGACCAGACCTTGAACCACATCTCTGAATGGGGTGCCAAGAACTTGGTCCAGTTCAACGCCAAGAAGACCCAGGCATGCGCGTTCTCAACAAAAAAGTCTCCGTTCCTTCCCCTCCCTTCTCTGAAGAACACTCCACTGGTGATACGTGACAGCCTCTCCATCTTAGGTATGGATCTTTGCCGCTCCCTTAATCCCAAAACCTACATCGAGAGCGTCATTAGGCAAGCTTCGCGAAAACTCGGAGTTCTGAACAGGGTGAGGCGGTTCTTCGCGCCTGGGCAGCTGTGCCTATTGTATAAGGCACAAGTGCGCCTTTGCGTGGAGTACTGTTCTCATCTTTGGGATGGCTCCGCGCAGTACTTGCTAGACGCTCTTGACAGGTTACAGCGGCGGGCTGTCCGTATCATCGGAGATCCAGAGGTCACGAGTTCACTGGAACCTCTGCAACTCCGTAGGGATATTGCCTCTTTGGCATGTTTCTATAGAATATACCACGGGGAGTGCTCTGAAGAGTTATTCCACCTTATCCCGCCCTCCCCTTTCCTATACATAACAACGCGTGCTGGGCTCAGATGCCATCCTTACACGGTGGAGTCGACTAGAGTGCGTACCAACAAGTGTGGGTCCTCATACCTCTGCCGAACGATCAAGGCATGGAATTCTCTGCCAAGGCTCGTGTTTCCTTCTGCCTTCAATCCTGGGTCCTTTAAGCGGGGCGTGAAAAAGCACCTTCTCAGGCCGTCAAAGTAGAGACCTCAACATCGCCTCGGCTGCTATGAGGACGATGTGGAGGCCACTGCTCTTAGACCACACGACTGCTTACCATCAGGCGGAGTGTGGTCATTTTGACGAGCAAAATAAAAAAAAAAAAAAAAAAAAGTAAATACGTGATCCATCGGCAAACTAGCTTTCTCACACCTAGCTCCTAATGCAAGGTCTTTTTAATGGTTGTCCCTGAGATGCCTATTAACGCCTCTATCTCCCGATATGTCACATGACGATCTTCGAGTATCAGTTGTCTCACAGCAACGATGTTTTCTTCAGTTTGGATGTCCTTCACGAGATTTGTCACTAAGACTAGTATTTCCACGCTGTAATTCTAAATATCAGCGTTCGACAGTCCGTAGACAAAGGGCTTCATCATGAAACACAGATCTTAACTCCTCGAAACATTGAATCTGAGTTAGGCCTCTCCGAAAGTTGTAAAAAGTTATAGCACGAACGTTTTCCTTCGAGAGATTCATTTTTGTGCGCGACCTGACAGATTCAAAACAACGCTGTGACGAAATAGTTGCATCAATCCTAATTCTTTCAATTGTTTTGCCATTCTAAAATAAATTTGACAATTGAGCAATTCTAAATTCAAAATTAGCGGGAAATATTTAAACGACAGAACTTAAAAGGCTTGCCTCGTAACAGATCTCACTTTAAGATTGAAATTCCACGCAAACGAAATCGCAGGCAAAAGCTAGTTTAAAGGAACCTCAATGTCATATACCTACGTCTATACCATCGTACCAGTCGACACGGCAACAGGATTCATCCTTTTCATCTGGAAACCTTCTGTCTGACACGGTTCGTGCACACTTTCAGTGATAATTTCTCACACGTACGTGCAGGCTCTGAAATGAACTACTTAAGGCGGTAGTATCCGAGTGCTATGACTTGTCTTTTTCAAACGAGGTTTAGAGAATGTGCTATTTTCACAGTAGGCAGTGGCTTGGATGTATATGGGTATATATTTGAGGTCATGACATTAGAGTAGTATTTTTTTCTTTTTGTTTAAACATGGCAACTCCCACGCTTTACACACATTCATATAATGGACACAATGAACATCCAGATTCGGATCAACCTTTTGTGAATCATACAAATTATTTTACCGTGTGGGATTCGAACCCACAACACTCGGCGCAGTGGCAGTAGTGAGGCGACCACTTAAACCTGGTTAGTAACCAGGTTTAAGTCGTCGCCTCACAGTAACCAGTGGTTACTGTTTACCATCAGAAGAGCCTTTAGCTTATCTGCCAATAAGCCATTATAAAGCAAATCACAAATCGAACTTAAAATATTTTTAAGTCTATTCTTTAGTGTATTCTTTTTAATTTAACTAACGGTCGCCAAAAGGTCGAAATTCGCCCATAATTTATTTAAATTTTAAATTTGATCGTTATTAAACTTTTATTGTCTATAACTCAATACCATCACCAAATCACATTTAATTTAGTCACCTACTCCACATACATATGTATGTAACCATAGTTACGAAGCATTCTACGAAGTCAACCGAACAATGCCGAAATAATACGAACGCGATTCGACTGCTTGTGTAAAATGCATGGTTGTTTTTCATTAATTTAATGTGTTTTTAATGCATATTTTATAAAAATATTAGGATTCACCCCTCCTGCTCCATATAAACTTTAACTGTGCCAAATTTCAAACTCCTCCATCCGCGTAATTTTCGTAAAAAGGGGTACGAAGTTTTTGCTTCACGTACTAATATATCGATTTTAGAAACTTTTTACACTTTAACTAAACACTTTAACTATTTAATAGCAGCGATAGCCTAGTGCTGAACTACTACTAGCAATAGGTCGTTGACGGTTTTTTCGTTAACGTAACGTAACCATTGACTGTCGTTCATCAACTAGGTAACGTGACAACTAATATCTAGTAGCATTGCAAGGCGTTGAACACATTAAGGATTTTCTTTTTAACTTCATGAACGGTTAACAAGTTGACGTACGAGACGTTCTATGTTAAATGTGAATATAAAAATTATAAAGTTTGATTTCATATTGGGGGTTAAAAAGTATAAAATATCTTTGAGGCTTATAGTTTACAACTAGTACACAACACGAAACAAACGCAACTTTCGTTGAGAGGACTCGAGCTAGATTTTAAGGCTTTTCGAAGTAAGGTGCGTAATAATTAGTTTCATGTCGCTTGCCTTTACGGCGAATGAAAACATCAATACAATGTCTCATGTTTGTATCTGTAAATCTAAAAAATGTGGTTATACCTACACAACAATTTCATTGCAGGTTTCATTTCATAAAATTCGATGGTACTACTATTAGTAGTGGCATTTTAATTTCGTAGTTAGTTTATATCTAGTAGTAATGTGGCAACACATTCCATTTACATCAAAACCCATATTCCTCCAGACATTACTTCAGAATCCGGTCTAAACAATGCGAAGCCAGGCTCTCACATATTGCGATATCTGAACAGTTAATTAATACCTCTCTGAACGACTCGACTTTACAATGAACTGAACTCGTTATTGGATCCTAGGAAACATCTCCTAATGAATGAAGTCATTAATGTCGATTTAATAGTTGGTCAAGGATTCTCAACGTTACAATTGAATAAAATAAGCCGTAATTAGAATGCGATGGCTGCGCGCCAATTTATTTATAGTTTTTGGAAGAAGGCTTACAGACTTATAAGTCATAACATATATTTAAAAATATTGCAATGTTGTTAATGACAAGCCTCTAAAATTAGCTATCCAATTGGATTATTTCATACACAAATATATAACCAAGAGAGAAAAAGAAATTTTACACATACATACACGTAGATACACACATATACTAAAAAGTTTGGGTGCTGCCAACTGCTAACAATATTAGTTTTAAAGAATATATTATTTAACTTTTACGTACATCGGTTGCACTACTACAATAAAGGTCTATATTTAAGAATCGCGGCATTTTATTAAAACTTCTTGGACTTTCACCAAAAATGCATTAAACCTGTAGTTAGTCAGTGTCAAGGGCACATGTAATATTGGTCGCTGACGTAAACCGGTTAGATTAGTGCGTAGGTTTATTTTAGCAATAAGTTCGGGACAGTCTATAGATCCTTTAGCAATATTCATAAGCAGGCATATTAATTCACTTCCCGTCTATAGTCCAGTGGTACTTTTGCAACAGTCTGTAGCCCTCGGACTGCTGGTGTATTCTAAAGTCGAGATACCTCAAAAACTTTCTCTGGACACTTTTTAAGCAGGATTTGTAAAGTTGGTATTGAGGATTCCACACTTGGGATACGTATTCTAAGTGACTTCTAACATATGAACAATACAGAATCTTAACAGGCTACAAGGAACGAAAATCAACCTTACTATAAGGAACTTAGTTGACTTGACTATATTATACATAATATATTGTACTACTTTTGCGCTTATGTTTGCGGATGACTGTGATGTCACAGGTTCAATTACCAAATCAGGAGAAGTATTATTAGGTTATTCGACTAGGACTCTTTAATAGTGACAAAGACAGAAATCTTTATTTCCATAAAAATGTGTAAACAATTCTTAAATACGTCAACTAACTGATATATTAATTAAAATATGATAATAAAAATAAATAAAAGGAAATAAAAATTTTGCATTGAATAAAGCCTGTTCGAGGTGTAGAGCTTTTATGTGAAGAAGCAGGCAAGAAACTCATGGCCACTCTTTTCAATCGTCAATACAATACAAATCAATTTTATACTATTTTTCTTATATTACCGTTAAAATTAAACTACTTTATACGGATTTCATCGCGTTATCCATTTGGAAAACACTTCTTTTAAACTACTAATGTTAAACTTTACTACAATGTTATCCTATTAAATTATTAAACTATTTAGATTCACACTTTCCCCAACGCTTCGGTTGCTTTCTAGCAGTCATTGTCACGGGAAGTGATGCAATAGATTTTACTTTTGGAAATAAAGAAACATTTATTAATTAAAATTAAATTACTTTATACGGATTTTATCACGTTATTTATTTAACACTTTATTACATATTTAGACTAAGTTAGTCTCACTGGGAACATGGCTGCTGAAAATTAACCGAAACATTGGAGAAAGTGTAAACTTAAACATTCATGGTTTCATCAATTTAATTAGCTTAAAAGTATTGATGTTTAATAGTAGCAATGTAAAAAGCAACGTAAACGTGAGATAACAATATTAGCCGTATATGACGTGTGACTTGTCAACAAAGACAACAAATCGTGGGTAAAAGACACGTCCACCTACGCCTTCTGGGTAATACAAACGCATGTGTCCGAGAGAATCTTGTGCGAATCCGTTGGCTAGCATAATGTTAATTGTAATGGAATCTGCCAATTAAAGGACAATGTGTAACAGCGTTCCTTACTTCTGTAGTTAATTGTAGCGTCACGAGCATTTCTGGTTGTTATTGCTCGTATTAAGCGCTTTATTGTATTTTAATGTAGCATGACATACATATATGAGCATAATATTTGCATATGGCATTCAAACATTCCCTGGTCGCATCAGAGTCATTCTGGAAAAAGGCCAATTATAAAGTATTCAAAACTGACAAGCGTGCATGAAGAATTTAGCGAGAATTAATAAACCAAGACAAATACGTTAGGATTGTAGTAAATGGAAAACTGTAAACTCTGCCTATCTCTCTTAGAAACAGGCGTAAATAAATGTATGTATGTAACATGTACTCTACCATTATTTCATTTGACGGTGTAAACTACATGTTTCGTTCTATTCGCCATTATTTTGAACATGTAAGCACGATACTCAAAACAAACTAGCATAAATGTACTATTCATTTATCTAGCTAATGAATTTGCGGAAATGGGCGAAATTGCAAGTCGTATTCCATTTTAATACGATTGTCTGTACTATCATTAATACGTTCCAAAGCTTAGGTTCAAAAACAATATGATTACTTTTCATTTCATATAATTGCTATTTGTGAGGCTATACCTGTAACTTAAGCCCTACTTTGTGTATTCTTAACTTAATTGTCGAAATGTGCGTATGACATCTCTCTATCTAATTTAAACAATGGATACAAGAAATATCCATCCAGGCTTAGAATTGTGTGATTTATGAGTCATAATTTTTTTTGGTTCTGTTTGGGATTCGACCACAACACTTAGCAGTTACACTAAGGCGATTACGCCATTCGATAAGGCTTGTAAAGATAGTATTTTACTATTTTGTAACGAATGAATGTTATAGCTATCGAATGGCCGACACTTTCATTCTTACGGACCATATAACATTCTTGCACATAAAGCCGTCGTCACCGCAAGAGCCTTTTAATAAAAGTATCCATTACGTTTACTCTCGAACAATTTAGCTGCCTTTTGTATAAACATTGAAGAAAATAGTGTGATAAGAAAACGTTGTGGTGTAAAAGAAGATATAGTGTCAAGAATGGAAAGGAAGATTTAATATTGTATCGGATTAAGCATTACTTGGCGAACATTCATTATTATAAAATAATAGGGAAAAGAGTAACCCGCCATGCACTCTTGGATTGCCCACTACAATTATTGCAGTAAATAAAGGCTGACAATACCGAACTCCTCGAATGGGACTTCCTTCGTGGGATGCAGGTGTACTCCAATATGCAGTATTTTGCTTCAAAAAGACGCATAAACATGTATCCGCGTCTATGATAGAATGAAAGATAAAAGATTGACAAACTAAAATTCTATAAGGCAAATGTATTTAAGACAGTCAAAAAGGGAAAACTATCGAACTGTTAAATGTCATCAGGATTTAAATCCTATAATAATAGCATGAGATGTAACACACACACATACACACAATAAATCTTGTCACTATATCTGTGTAGAGCACAGCGCTCTCTTACCGTACTAACATAATCAAAGCTGTATAAAGCGCTACCCAACGGTTTTTTTATTAGTATACTATCGGCTCCGCTCACACTTTGCTTACCTGAATTGGACAGACAACATCATCAAAAGGGGGATAGCCAGTTAAACATGCCGATTGCAAATTCGATAGCCAATCTGCTTTTATTATATTAATATGCGAACGCAATATCTGAATTGATCCCAGAGTTCTGTTTTGTGATTATTAAGTATATACACCTCTTGATCTCCAAAGGAACAGACAGAGGTATATCAATTACACCTAGCGGCTGATACTCAACCGGAACATATAAAATATAAAAGAACAAAGACTGCACGGATGGTTAAGTGGTTTGAGTTGTTGCCAGGGTTCAAACCTACAAACAAAACAAACATTTATTTGAATGTTTGTTGTCTTCCGCAACACAGAAATTATTATTTTAATAACAAATACGCGTAAACATTTATTAACAAAAAATACCAATAAAATTTGCTTTAGAATTCTTCAGTTCATTTCGAGGAAATGTGTCAACAGCAATGGAGCAAATGTAAATTGGTTTTATTAGCCTCGCAGCAGTCTTCTTCCCGCTAACCTGTCAATTGTTGGAATGCCAATGGAATGCCAGCCGCTGGCGTGCCGCTGCAACTTAATAGGTTTAAAACTGGTATACAATTCCAGCATTATTCTTGGATTTCATTTACGTAGGTATACCATTCTCAGGTACCCTAAACGAAGATTTCGGAATATTCTCGAAGCTAAATGTAATTACATTTGTTAGACAGCTTTCTGAGATAATGAAAACAGGTACTCTCTCATAATTTGGATGGTACTTAAATCTCTTTCTTTTAAACATTAGTGGTATGTAACTGTAAATCTTCGAAGTTTAACAAGGAGTTGTTTTGTTTGTTAATATACCTCTTAGTTTCTACGACTATAAACTGGTTGTTTTACGGTTTCGAAGCTCGTGTCATTAACTGGTTTAACAACCTTGTACCCAGCACTACCCCGAAGTGCTCAGCTGAGGGTTGCGGATATTTTCCATTAATGAAATAAAGATAATATTGTATTTTGTTTACGCGAATGTTATTCATTGAAATTAAACTACTATTACGGATTTTATCGCGTTGTTTATTAATCACTGTATTACATAATTTTGAAACTATTACACTACTACTACTTTAAATTTTACTAATTTATAAGCTAATAAGATTATAGGGGGCCAGTCGACGAAAATGGGTTACAAAGTCCCATCGGCTGTCGAGCAGGAGACCCAGATACTTAAGGGTTGGCTCGACAGCGATGCGGACCCCTCCTACCATTATGTGGGACCCTGGAGGTGGCTGGTTCCGAGGACCGTGGAAACAGACGGCCTCGGACCTGGATAGGGCCACCTGAAGTCCCAATCACCGGATACGACTCACGACTTGTGCAACCCCAGCGGTCGCCAATATGGCCGCCGCCCGGTGCGACTTACCCCTCGCCACGACAGAAGTGTCGTCGACGTAACAAATAACGCTGACGCCACGGAGGAGCGCATCTCGCAGCACCCAGTCGTAACCAATGTTCCAAAGGTGTCCCAGAATCGATCCCTGCGGAACACCGCACGACATCTCTCGCCGACTCCAATCGTAGTGACCCGGGTAGATCACTACCTTTTCCAACAAATATGCCCCGACAATGCAGTGGAGGTGATGAAATATAAGTGACTCCCTAATACGACTCCAGGGCAAGGTGTAAAGGCATTCACGATGTTTAGGGACACCGCGTCCTCCGCCAGGCTTCTCACGGGCAGAATTAGCGTCGAAAGTGGAGCGCCCGTGGCGGAAACCATACTGGTTTTTCGCCAAACCGAGCCCACTGAAGATCTTTTTCTTTTTTCGCTTTTGATTAACCTTGTTGTAAATTATTTATTTGTATATTTTATGTTAAATAATTTAATTGAATAATATTTTAATGTATTTGCTATGTCCTGATTCAAATCAAAGTTAAGTCAAGATAAGATAAGATAAGTAAACTTAAGATAGTAGGGCCTGCCCTCGCCTCCTTCTGCGAGGAAGTAATTTCCATCAAGGAGGTGGCGGAGCGGGAGAGGGAGCGTTTATACCCTCTCCCCAACCGCAGAGCCGGGCGCCGGAGGGCGCGAGATGACCTCCAGCCACCCTGAGGTTTGACCTGGAGGTGGCGGGCTTTGTGGGCCTGCCCACCATCCGTTCAGCACCAGGTCCGAGAGGCGGCGTGCGTGTTCCCACGCGCGCCTATGTTTCGAGTCCGTCTCCCCCCTAGGGGGAGACAGTTGGGTTTAATTAGAATTGAGTGCCTTTGAGTAGGTCTCTTTGTGTAGTGGCCTGCCGTTTCATACGGCGGGCCGTAACCTCGGCGGGGTCGCGACCGCATGTGAAAGCGATTCGCGCGGCCCCGTCGATAGTAGTTTTGTCGAGGAACACCGTGGTAGGTTTAGTCGGTATTCCGGAAAGTACTTTACTATTATTCCATCTTTCTTTTACCCCAGCGAGTCCGACATAATCCCTCCGCCCGCCCCCGCGGAGGGATATGCGTCATTGCATTCCACCACGTAAAAAAAAAAAAGGTAGGGCCTGCCCGCCATCCGTTCAGCACCAGGTCCGAGAGGCGGAGTGCGTGTTCCCACGCGCGCCTCTGTGTCGAATCCGTCTCCCCTCTAGAGGGAGGCAGTAGGGAATATTATAGAGTGAGTCCTTTAAGGTCTCTTTGCGTAGTGGCCTGTCGTTTCATACGGCGGGCCGAAACCTCGGCGGGGTCGCGACTGCATGCGAAAGTGATTCGCGCGGCCCCGTCGATAGCGGTTTTGTCGAGGAACACCGTGGTAGATTTAATCGGTATTCCGTGAGGTACATTTTCATCTTTCTAACATCTTTTTTTTACCCCGGCGAGTCCGACATAATGCCTCCGCCCGCCCCCGCGGAGGGATATGCGTCAATGCATTCGAAAACGTAAAAAAAAAAAAATTAGGGCCTGCCCGCCATCCGTTCAGCACCAGGTCCGAGAGGCGGCGTGCGTGTTCCCACGCGCGCCTCTGTGTCGAATCCGTCTCCCCTCTAGGGGGAGGCAGTAGGGAATATTATAGAGTGAGTCCTTTAAGGTCTCTTTGCGTAGTGGCCTGTCGTTTCATACGGCGGGCCGAAACCTCGGCGGGGTCGCGACTGCATGCGAAAGTGATTCGCGCGGCCCCGTCAATAGCGGTTTTGTCGAGGAACACCGTGGTAGGTGGTTTAATCGGTATTCCGTGAGGTACATTTTAATCTTTTTAACATCTTTCTTTTACCCCGGCGAGTCCGACATAATCCCTCCGCCCGCCCCCGCGGAGGGGTATGCGTCAAAACATTCCCCGACGTAACAAAAAGAAAAAAAAAACTTAAGATAGTAAGTAGAAAACTTATAAACGGAAATAATTATATAAATACATACACAATTAACATATGCAGGGACTAGGCAATCATAGAAATAAAGGATTGCTTTAATAAAGGTCAGTCTTAATCATTGTTTAGTGGGGAAGGAGGGACGGGTAACCGGCGAGTTAATGGCATTTATCAAAGGGTGTCGTTTACACAGGGATCTTCTTTTATTAAATTACATCACAGGCTTCCTCGGTTTTCCTTATACACCTACAAATTAGGGTATTTCATGAGATCTAGTTGCGTTAGTATCAAGTGGTAAGTGTTACTAGTAACCACTAGTGACCGCGCTACCTGAGTTCGAATGTCAACCACTTATTATTGTTATGGGACTCATATTGTTAATACTAGCTGCCAATTGTGGTTTTCAGGAATCATAAACGTGGGTTTATGATTCCTGATCCTCACCTGTAGTTCGTAGCGTAGTAGCAAGCTACTTTGTACAGAAATAAGATATAACCTATATTATTTCTGGATTAAGAAGCTTGACAAAATTAAAGGTTTTTAAAATCGGTCCTATATCTGTAAGATTATTAATTATAAACAAAAATACAAATCTTTTCCCTTTATAATATTAGTAGAGACAAAGATAATGAGAATGTTGTACATGAGGTCGCAGGTTAGTACCGCGTTTAAACCGCGTCAGGCAAAGTGTTATAGGGTCTTCAGTCAAGAAATTCTTAGTAGCAATATGAAGTCCAGTACTGTGTGCGAGAATCGATTAAAATTCCTAGCTGGCGTAATGCGGGTGTGTACGCATCTGCCTAACTCTCCGGGGTATAGGCGTAACGTAAGACTATGTATGTATATATATAACAAGTGAAAAAAATTACCTACACTAACCTCACTAATATTATAAGCTTTGACTGCACGGATGGCGTTGTGTTTTAAGTGGTCGCCTCGCCACTGGCACTGCGCCGAGTGTTGGGTTCTAATCCCACACGGCACAAAAATTTGTGTGATCCACAAAAATACTTGTGCCGAGTCTGGGTGTTCTTTGTGTCCGTTGTTTGAATGTTCGTGGAGTCCCCCTGCGCCACAGGAATCATTCCTAGTGCGGGAGCGTTCTAATAAAGAGCAAAATAAAAGACCAAAAAATGCGAATTTGTTACGCTTTCACGCCTTAGGTACTTGACCGATCATCATAAGTCTTGCATACACGAAGTCAGGGGTACAGAAAAGGAAGGGTACTTTTCATCTAGCAAAAGTACCGTTACTAATCTAACCTAACCTACATTTACGCGAGCGAAGCCGCAGGCAAAATTTAGGATTAATATTATAAATGCAAATGTTAGTTTGTCTGGTTTTTTGTTTGTTACGATTTCACGCACTAATTACTAAACCGATCATCATGAAATTTCACATGCACTTTATTCTGGTCTCTTGCCAATGTTATCGAAGGAAATTTCTGCAAGCCATCCTGTCCACCCCTTCACATGGGAAATTATTCATTGGCCCACGACCCAAAAGAGAAAGCCAACCTTCGACATATCGAGCGAAGTCCAGTTCCGCGGCTATTTAGAGGGTAAGGCTAAATTAGCTTCGAAAAATATTGGCGTGTTCAACAGATCGAGACAGTATTTTACTCCGGTCCACCGCCTACTACTTTATAAGGCGCAGGTTCGGCCTCACATGGAATATCAATCTTCAGGACCCGAGTAGATAGGCTTTCGGGGAGAGAACAATGGGTCTCCCCCTTTGGACTAGGGTACTACGGGGTCAGGAAGCCCACTGCGCCTCGAAAGGCGTGTTCTATCGACCGCGCTGATTAAAGTGCGCGGTGGCTGACATTGGTGTTGAACTCGCAGGGGGCACATACCTCTGCGAGTCTAACAGCTAGTTAGCCACTGACGACGACATGTACGTTGCTCGGCAAGCACGTGGCGTTCGAGCGTCGGACTTATGCGCGGCTATTGCGGACCAGTCGGTCGCACGAGGCACGGAGTTGTCTTTAGCGAAGTGGCAGTGTGGTTTCACTGCCACAACGCATCTCGGGTGCTTGCCTGCTCAGCAAGTAAAAGTCATAGCTAGAGTGACTCGGGCCACACCCGGCGGGTAGGCTTGTGTATTTGGGTAGACGTATGGATGTATGTACGTCGGGAATTGAACGTGCCTTATACAGCTCCGGTACCATACTGGAGATATGGGAGGCGGCTTCTCCGTCGGCTTCAGCGAGGTTTTCGTTAGCAACTCCCCGAGTTGCGAGTGGTGAGCGGCTTTTTTGATCCGGTACCTATCTGGAGATACCTATAGGAAGTATCACTTAGGCACGAGGAAGCTCGCTTACGAGAAGCTGATCTCTCACCCTAAGGTGGAGAAAGTCGAGATTTGGGGTCGAGACCTCTGTATATACTTGGTCCCGGAAAGTGCTCTCAGGCACTGGAAGGTACAGCGGCTCCACTTAATATAACCTTGATGGTCGGTTTAGGGGAACGCTATATCATAAACTGGACTAGTCGTAGAGAGAGGGGATGTTCTCATCTTTTGGCGGGGGCACCCCAGTACCAGCTTCTCCCTCTGGACCGCATTCAACGGAGAGCGACTCGAATCGTCGACTGCCAGGATGTTTCAAATCGGCTAGACCCCTTGGCGCTGCGTAGATATATGGCCTCGCTATGCATCTTCTATCGCTTTTACTATGGAGAGCGCTCCGAGGAATTTTTGGGACTTATACCTGCCGCCTCCTTTCGTCATCTTCCTACGCGACAACATTTCCATCCCCATCAATTACATTGATGGCAGTCCACAACTGTGCGTTTATCTAGAAATTTTCTAGCCTCACACAACAAAACTGTGAAATGAGCTGTCGCCTGCGATATTTCCGGACCAATACGACCTTCAAACCTTCAAGAAAAGAACGTACTCCTATTTAAAAGGCCGGCAACGCACTTGTAACTCCTCTTGTGTTGCGGGTGTCCATGGGCGACGGTAATCGCTTACCATCAGGTGATACGTCAGCTCGTTTGCCTCCTAACACATAAAAAAAATGCATTTAGTCAGGGGTATAGAAAAGGACATAGAGTTAATTCATCCAGAAAGTACTGTTTCTGAGGGATAGTTAGTTTAATATAAACCTAACTAAAGTATCAAATAGCAGTCGTATGTACTGCTGATTTGCCACCGAGGCGGGTGCAACATTAATTTTGCAATGAAATCGATACCTCGGGCCTCAAAGGACGCAAATTAAGCCGTCAGTGTGCGAAATTGCGTTTTACGAGTATCGAGTTGTACAGTTCAGTTTAAATGCACATTACGTTGTTTGAGGCTTCTAATATAATCACATGTGTGTGACATAAATCTATGTAGACATCGCATTGATAATATTCAGCGAATAGGTACAAGTGTTTGTTGAATATTAGTATTGTGATGTTTCCTTAGCCAGGCATTGCTAATATTTAGTAAGCGCGGACAAACTGTTTTATGTGCGCACAGAGGCACGGAGATGAAACACATTAAATCCGGGCTGCTTCGGAAAATTTATTGACAGAAGTTCTGTAATCTTATGCTGGACTTTTGGAATCATGCTCGGTTTTTAGTAAGACGCAGCCGTATACACTAGCCACGAGGTCATCGAGGCAATGAAGTTAATCTTATTGTTGGTTCTCCCCGTGAATATGGCTGCTGAAAAGCAACATAAAAGTAAGGGAAAGTGCAAACTTAAATCTATATAGATCTTATAATTTAGATAGTAATAAAGTTTAATAGTAGCAGTTTGATTAAATTAAAGTAGAGTATGAATTGGTTCATTACTGCTAAAAGATACAGAGGTGAAACAATTTAAAAGGAAAACATAAATACATATAATAGTGATTGTGCCGAATACCTATTAAATACTATAATATACATCAGTACCCTATGTTACCGCATTTATTTTGCAGAGAGCTTAATTTCATGTATCGAGGAAACCTTATTATATTATATTTATTGTTTCAAAACTATGTAATATAAGTGTTTTAAAATAAACAGCACAAATAAATTCATATAAAGTTAAATTAAAGTTTAATTTCAATGTACTTCGCATACACGTAAGACAATATTAAGCTAGCTCTGTATATAAAACATATAGGTCTATTAAACACTAACTCAGTACAGACAGGCATATATTACAGCGAGTAACGTCGTGAACAATTAACTAATTAAAACAATGATTGATGTAGATTTATTACTAGACATGTAATTCTGTACTACTAGAAAGTAGCAGAAGGCCGAAGTATTGTTCGGAGAATATAAGGCATGTGTTCTATTATGAGTGAGGCACTAAATAGAATGAAATGTTTAACACATGTAATAAAAAAATAAAATGTTTCATGGTTTCATCCATTAAAAGAATATTCGAATGTATTTAATTTCGTTGTATTAATAATAACGCATTAGCTCAACGCTAATACGATTGCAATACTGCCATTATTCACAAAACGCAGAGTAGAACATGGAAATCTGAAGAAAAAGGCCATCAGAATTGTTTGAGGTCTTGCGAAAAATCGGTCAAAGCACAATCGATGTCAAGTTTGGAGAATCTATTCTGAATAACACATACAAATCATTTTAACTAATAATTATCTGCATTCAATAATCGTTGATTGAAAAATATCTCAGATATCAATATGCTTATTGCTGTGACTGATTAACCGAGCCTTCGAGTCTTTGAGCCCTCGTGATGGCACCCAAACCATAATTAGTTAGCCGCGGTTCCTACGAGACAGTCTTACGTACTACTAAGTCTTATTATCTAAGAACTAGGTATACCAATCGCTAATGGTTGTTGATAAGTCTGTAGAGTAGAGATCGCCAAGCTTACTATAAGTAATCTGGTGAGGTCACCAACACCACTAAGTAGCCTGTAACCAGTTCAGTGAGAAGATAAGTAAGCCTTCAAGAAAATCTACAGCACAAATTACTTTAATGTTTCTTAAGATTTAATTTACAATGAAAACTAAACTCATTTGCAAACCTTAAACAAGTACCACTTAAAGCTTCTTAGAAAACATTTAAGAGAAAATCTGCTACTTTTATGATGTCATTCTTTTTTAACTTAAGAGCGTAACTGTAGAATTCTTATTTTCCGCATCAAACATCATCACATTTTATGCACTTATATACGTAGTTATGTTTAATTTTGTACAATTTTACCGAACTGTCTAAGATTTTCAAAATCATATCTTATGCTAGCGACCCGCCTTGGATAGTACAAGAACCGCTTGAAAATTCGATCAGTAGTTTTTGAGATTTTCGCGAGTAATGATATTGATACAAACATTAGAGATAATTATAAAAATCAAATTATATGGCAGTTTTTTTTTACCATCACGTAAAATCCACTGTATAAACTATACTTTTTGATCTACATAATATGATAAAATTAAGAATCTTTTAACTATAACTACTATAAAATACTAACATTTATTTTATTTTATTTTAAAAGATAATGGCTATCGAAATTTTGCAACCGTGTATCGGTTTAGGCTGCTGACGTACGTAAGAAGAAAGCAATATCGACTTATAGTATAAACTAATTGCCTGGTATTTCTTACAAAACTTTGTTTTGTAGAAGAGGCATATCGTGAGTGACCTTTCCAAGAAGTTTGAACTTTATTTAGAATATACCATTTCATTTGGTTCTTGTGATATCTCCTCGAAGGCTGTTTGTAGGTTCTGACTACATGACGTAATGGTTATAGCTACTTACATAATTTATTTGACAAACTATTAATACTATCGTCGCAGTCGAAGAACAACGACGGATATGATATTTACTTACTTCTTAGGAGAGCACTTTACAATATTAACCTTACTTTTATAGTAGTATTATACTTTTACTCTGTACCTAGACTGTTAGTTTATAAAAAATATTTCTATTTGATGAAGTAACACATTGAATGTTCGTTAATGCGTCAGTACGCCAGCGTCAGGTCTTCGTCTGACACACGCTAAACTGTTTGGACACTACTATTAAACATTCACTTTATAAGTTCGTTTCGTTCCGCTTAAGTTATTTTATATTTGTATATACCTATTTATTTTCAGTTTATACTTGCTGTTATATGTTTGTAGTATATGCCATATAAACAATGTTTCTTCCTTTCTTTAAAGGGTGGATTTCACATTTGAAAATTATTTTCGAAAACCCGTACTTGTTTTACGGCTATGACGCTATTCTTGGTTACATAAATAATGGATGTGACTTTCTTGCCAGATTGTCATACTTTCTGCGCCTTTGTAATGCTAAACGTTACATCGGGTAAATGTAAATTCACTATAATAACTTAATCATATATTACCATTAATCATCATTATAAATGCGAATGAAATTTTTTTGTTACGCCTTAACTAATCGACCGCTCATCATAAAATTATGTAGGTATAGACGTTGGCAGAGGTGCAGAAAGGATTTTTCATCCAGGAAAAAAGTACTGTTGCCGAGGCATAGATATTTATTGACAAAAGCTACATTAACGCGCCCAAATCCGTGGACAAAATCTAGTCGTTTGTAAATTATACTTCATGACTTTAAAAAATATTCGACGAACAGCAAGCATAATTTACATAGAATAATGTCCAGGTAATGAAGTTAAATCTGTTTATCGTGAAATATTGCGAAACAAATATCATAGTGAATTTTCGTAATAAAATCGTCTTAAATATTACGAACTGGATTTTCTTTAATTAAAATAAACGTCGAATGTGAACATTTTGTGATGTCAAACTTACTTACTTGACTAACTTTCTTGATATTAGCAGCTTGTGACCACGGCCGGTGTAACCTGGTCGAAACGTCAAGCATGTAAAAGGTAAACATTATGCATGATCGCGTTAATACCCGTTACATATTATATATATATATATATCATGCAACGCGAAAGTTTAAAAGTTATTATTATTTTTGATTGCGCAATATTTTTTGCGTACAGCAAAGGCGGGAATCAAACTTTTCTTCTAATTGCTTGGAATACCAAGAGTGTCAGTTGCACGCTGCCAACCGTCCTTTTCATCCTATCTTTGATTCCTTACATTTAAGAAATTAAAGCTGTGATGAAAAGGATGAAATGGGAATGGCATCTATGTATGTATGTAAGTCTCTGGGACTTTTAATTACGTTACGAAACGAAGTAAAAGTTTACTCCCACGCCTGTTTCTTGTATGTTTCTCTACTTCTCCTGCCTATTCGTCACCTTAACCTTTGCCAAATAATTGGCAACGTTGACCTCTGCAACTGTTGAACTTGGCAATAGGGTTATTGCCTATGTTTTAATTTTGTACATTATTTTATACTCAAGAGCAAATAGCAAAATAAATATTTTTGTGCAAACAGCAAAAAGTAATTAATATTTGAAATTTGATATTTAAGAAAGTGGGAGTGTAGTGGAGATATCTTGATGTATCCCTCGGACAGCTACATTGAATAGCGTTTACGTCCCAGTTTGTATCGTACATCCTTTTTCCCACATTTGACATTTTTTGACATTTAAATCGACTACCAGATTTCAATCGCTAGAATCTTATTTATATTTAGTAGATTTTAAAAATTCTTTGTTTTAGGATTTTGGTAATGTAACAATTTGACTTAACCTGTCTTGGAATGCCAGACAAAATTAAAAACCTATCGTGTCTGGCTGCCGGTGTGCCGTTGCAACTCAATAGGGCAAATGATAAAATTTGTGAATCAACTACCCTATTCTCAATCAATATAATACGCTTGCATAACTACAATTAGGTACGCAGCAATGAAGAACTGCAAAACAATATGCACTTCCCTTTTAAGTGATCTACGTATTGCTTGCCTTAAGTAACAGCGCTCTGTTCCATCTGATCTACTTGTTAAGCCTTTGTTCATTGAACAATAGCATAAAGGATCTCCTTAACACAAATCATTGTGGCATCCTGTACCATGGATTGGTCTTTTATCTGCGAGAAGGCCAAATAGGTCAAGCTAGTATGCAGTCAACGCGTAAAGGTGGTGCCTGACTTGTGTTTTGCAGTATTAATGTGAACATTATACGCGAACTTGTTACGTTAGAATGTTGATTGTCTATACTAATATTATAAAGAAGTAAGATTTAATTTTAGTTTGTTTGTAAGAATTTAACTCAAAAACTACTCAACCAATTAAAAAATTATTTCACGATTAGAAAACTATATTATCACCGAGTGACATAGTCTATATTTTACTTAAAAAAAGTAATATTACTAACATAAACAGTAACTTAACCTACTTTTACGCGAGTGAAACTGCGGGCAAAAGCTAGTATCTAATAATAGCGTAGTGGTTAGTGTGGTCTAGTCCTTTCTTAGTAAATGTGTTGAGGTCGAACTATTGCAACAAAAATGCATGTAATTCTCTGTGGATTACAGTCAACCCAAGTCTGGTTATAAGTTGTTTAAATTTTTGTAATGACGATCTTGACCTGCGACAGAATAACTCTTGAAAATTATTATTACAAGCCAGAATCGATTACCTTGCACAGCCTTGCTCCATTTATTAATGAACTACTGGTCAAAATATAAAAGTTGTGTATATTATTTAGATGAAAAACAAAAATTGAAATAAATTCAAACCGACCAACATGTAAAGAAGTTTATAGTCATGAAAATCTCATCTTGTTTAGTTTAAACAATAGTAAAAACAAAAGGATACGTCAATATATCAAAACTGGATTGACAACGCCGTACTTGTGTCGAACATTCACTGCACTTACTTTTGAAACGCTCAATATCCCACAAGTCAATCGCCTCCTTAACATTGTATCATTTGAAAATGGTGATGTAACAGGTATTTAAAAATAGAACGAAGGTAACTTCAAGGTTATGAATAATAACAGCGCCCACTTGTCTTTCATAAACAAACAGTAATTTCTTTTAAAAGGTTATACATTTCTGTATTTGACTTTTTTAACGTTTTACTAGATTTGCACGGGGCTTCGCTCGCGTTAATGTAGATACATTATATAAATAGATTCACGCCTGTTTTCCAGTGGGATAGGCAGAGACTACGGATTTCCATATGCTACGATCCTTACACACATCTCTAGCTTCCTCCGTTAATGTGTAAAGATTTTGTCAATAAATTTATATTCAGAAACAGGACTTTTCTATATCCATTAAAGATACCCTATATCCTTTTCTGAACCCCTAACAATGTGTATGCGAAATTTTATAATGATCGGTTGAGTAATCAAAGCGTGAATGCTTTAACAAACAACTTCACGTTCGCATTTAAAATATTAAAATAAATTCTTAATTTAATTACGTCGTTCAGGTTAAATCCACTCAAATTAGCTAATATATAAGTATTAAATCAGTTTTAAACTTTTTAAACTGGTACTATTTATGTCAAATGACAAAAAAGGGCGCATGTACTTATTTGTGATGCAATTGCATTGCTATTCAAGTGCAGGCTCGCGCGTCAGATGCCTCGGAACGTCTCTATCATTCTTAGCAAAATTTTCGACAATTCCTTCTTAGTTTTCCAACCAATTTTGATACCGTTTACAGCAGAAACTATATTTAAAATATTGTTTGCTATCCTAGTTTATTATGAACTAACAGTTTTATTATTCTATAGCGCAAACAGTATTAGATACAGCTTTTAGTAGTAATGTTATAGATGTCTATCGGACACATTGCTTCTAAGAATTTAATTCAAAAAGAATTCCCTTACAGAAAACTTTGCTTAACGTAATAATCAAAACCAGTTTCTTTTTTCAGAGAAGCCATAACTTTAATATAAGTTGCGAATTAACATTGTTTTGTGTCTGGATCGCAGAAGCAGCCATTTTATTTTTATCATGTTGTCTTGTGTGTCTTAAATAATGTTCAGAATGTAAATGAGGAGAACACGTATCGGTCTAATCCATCTTCTTATTACAGGGTAATGAGCCTACATTTTTCATCAACACACTCTTATCGGATTTCGGTAAACGGCCTTTAAATCTCCTATCACGCAGCTTTAAGATGTCTCGTTAATCCTATCACGTATATTTTTTGTTTGACTGCAAATCGCGGGGCCTATAAAATTCTGAAAATAGATAAAACTGTGTAAGTCATAAAAGTAATTTCACCTCCAAAAATTGCACCACGGAATGTACACAAAGTAGGCGGGGCTTAATAAAATTAAACCGTGTCGCTTCAGTAACTTATAATAACATCAATTTAGTAATAATATCATCAATAATAATAATAATAATCTTATAATAATATCATCAATGAATCTGAGTTTGGGATGTTAAAAGCAAATCGCCGATGAAGAGTCAATAAATAATAATTACAAAAATGCAACTTTTCAGGAGACGAAAGAAATGTTTCAAGGCTATTAATTTTTTTTATAGTATATTATATTTATATATATGACGGAAGACCGGGCTCCATTATGTTTTTAAATAAATATCATCATCAATATCACCAAATACCGATCATTTTCCAAGATTCTGCAAACTTCATATGGTTCACAAAATTTGAGATCGAGTGATGTTTGATTGCGAGGGTTATTTTTAATTAACACGTAGTCTCCTCGTTGGAAATTATGGATTTTAGCTTTACGTAGATTGAACCTTTGCTTGTCTTGTTCGCTTGAATGAGACATTTTTTGTTGCACTTGTTGAGTAAGCGCTTCGATATCTATGGTCTCATTGTCAATATTTACCAAGCTGAGAAGCTCAGGAGGTACGCAGTGCTTTCGTTGTAACACGATGAGTTGTGCAGTTCATTGCTAGTTGCAATTCCTCAAGCGCGGTGTGCCACTGTTCTGCTTCGTAGTTTCTAATCATCGCATTTTTGAGAGTTGCAACGACCCTTTCTACTTGACCATTCGCTCGGCTAACTCCTGGGGCTATGGTGTGAATATTTATTCCAGCTTGATTGCAATAATCTTTGAACTCGCCAAGGAACTCTCTCCCTCCATTGACTATTACTTGGATCGGTGTACCGAATAGATGCACAGTGCGTTTCAAAGCAGCTAATGTACTGTGTGGGTTCTTGTTGCTGGAGAAATAGAGTAGAACGAGCTTTGAAAAAGCGTCAACGGTGACTATGACATACTGCTGATCATCTGGAGTGCCCAGCTTTCCAGTTATATCCATATGAATAACTTGGAAAGCAGCCATTGGTTTTTGTATTGAGTGTAATCGCGCTTGAATAGCACCAGATCTTCTTTTGGATGTTTGGCACATTACGCAGTTGTCTACAAATCTTCGTATAGTAGAACTCATTTTGTCGAACCAATAAGTTTCTCTGATTTTCTGTAATGTATTTTCCCAACCAGGATGCTTCAGTGCGGTGTGAAAAGAATTGATAATACTCCATTGAAACGCCTTTGGAACGATTGTGCTAAGCTGCTGACCAAAAACAGGATCATTAACTTGTTTCTTCAAGACGTTATCTTCCAAGACATAATCCTCCTCCCTCATAATCCTTGGCCATTTGCTAGCTGGTCGATTTGATCAGAAATCAATGGAAACGGGTAATGATTTCGTAGTGTATTCGAATTAAGTTCCCGAAAGTCTACGCAGAGCCAATCATCACCATTCTTCTTCTTGACTAAGATGTTAGAGCTCGAATAAGGTGATTTGCTTTCACGTATGATATGATATTCCAATAATTCTTGAATTATGGTACAAACCTTCTCCCTTTCCACTGGACTGAGATGATAGGGTCTTCTCTCGACGAATTTATCCGGGTTTTTCAGTCTTATCTCCAACTCTCCAGTGTTGACCCGAGTTTTAGGATATCCGCGAATAAATAAATACTCGTATTTATTCAGAAGCCGACGAAGTTGCGTGATATCATCTTCACTAGTCAAATAACAATCCAATTTATTGAAAATAGGAGAACTCGTACTCACATGGTTGACAAGTGTGTTATGAACTAACTTTGTCCCATTAGATATAATTATCATATTCAGATTGGTATCATGAATCAAGTTCATGCCCACTAGGATATCTGTTGACATTTCTAAGTCAGGCAATACGTAGAACTCCAGCTCAATACTGATGGAATCTATAACGCATATGGTTGTAAGCTTGGTTAACGATAATGCTGGAAATTGTCCAAATAGTTGACTGCTGGGCTCCTTTGACCGGGTAGAATTGCAGCGACTGATTCTCGTATAATTGAGCATTCTGCCCCACTATCAAACACAGCCTGCAATATCTTTTCTCCTATTTTGATGGAGATAGGAGCCAGCTTATTGTTTGCTACATAGTTGACGTTTGAGGTCATTGAGCGTTCCCGTCTGAAGCAAGTTTCATATGTATGGCCTGGCTTCTTGCAGTAGGTACAGGTAAGTATGGTTTGTGCTTTGGTATCCTTGTTGCTAGCATCAGATTTAGCCTCTGAAGGTTTAAATCTGCAATCGTTGGTCGAGTGGTTCGTCTTTTTACATATGTGACAACTTGATGTTGATTGTTGACTGTCCACAAATCGCGGACGCTTGTTAGGTATTGTAGAACTTGAGTTGGCATGAGAACGTTTCTTTCGTATAGATGTTGCCACTGAAATCAATTCAGGAACAGTGATTGCCTTGACATTTAGTAATTCGATGCGTAAACGCTCATCATTAACACATCCAATCACTGCTTCCATAGCGTACTCATATCCCAGCTTGTCCTTGGTGACCCTCCTCCATAAGATCCATGCGCGGGACAAGAACTGTGCAATATCCTTTGACGAATCGTAAACATGTTCTCGGAACATAAGGATGTCTCGGGAGTATCGGTTTTCGGGTTCAAATGTGGTGAGGAGGTTCTTCCGCAATTCTTCCCATGTATTGGTGGTGACCATCCAATCATCGATCCACATCTTCGCACGCCCCTTCAATAGGCTACACACTTTCATGCGAACATCAAAATCACTCAGTTTATATGCTTCAATGGCTTGATCTACATATATGTTGACACCATTCCCGTACTCCGACGTGGGTATCTGGATCAAATGATGGTAAGTAAACGTCTTTGATCCTTATTTTTGATTCACTGGATGTAGCACACAAACGCTCTGACATTTTCTGCATCATCTCCATCATTTGCATAAGGAATTGTGGTGGTATTCCATCCATCCGCATCCCTTGATCAAGGTAGGTATGTGATCTTGATTGTAGTATGGCTTCCATTGGCATAGTGGTGACCAACACAGGCTCCTGACGCTGGGTGTCGGCTGGATCCAGTTGTTCCGGTGGTAAACGAGCTGATAAGGAAGTGGCTTAAGCAGGGATCTCTTGTGATCCCACTTCTGATGACGGAAGACCGGGCTCCATTATTTTTTTAAAAAGTGTGACGTCAGCACGGCTGACCTCACGAATGTCATCGTTATGGTGATCACTCATCTTCAATCTTCAAAGTAAAACTTCACAGGTTTGTTGAAAGCCTCGTTTATTCAACTGACAGCTTAACAACTAATTTACAGAGCTCCGTACTGTACGGCAACTCGAGCGAGTCTTCCCGAGCGCGCTCTGTGCGACCGTATTTATAATGTAGCGAGCACGTGTATATTTTTATAGGTTAAGTATTGAATTATATGACTCACAAGATTGTTACATTGTAATAATCATACAGCAATTAATTACTTATGAACTAGTTTTGACACAATCAAATTATTAAACAGAATTAGTAATTATTAATTGATGAACTATTATTGTTGCGCCGATATATATTATATTTATTAATTATTATTATTTATTTTTTTTGTGTACGCGATTGAGCTTTGATAGTATCTATTGCCATCATAAATGACGTAACAACACTTAGTATATATTGCAATAACTATTTATCTTGCAAAATTAATAAGAAATGGACCCAAGATCTTTGTCAGCATGTGTATTACTTTATTTTACAATGAATAATTCAATAAAACAAAAATGGCCAAATTGTCAGTTATAAAATATTGACTCTTCATCGGCGAAATAAATAAACTGTAAAACAGAACAGCTATCTTGCTGCATTAACAGCAGCATCTATTTTTGAGTAGTAGAGTTGTATAAATACCTCTGGTGTCTAGTGGTGTTTGGTATGAAAGTACTGCATCTATGTTTTGTTTCCGTTCAATCCATACAAGGGTTAAAATATAGTAGCCTAATATTTGTTTGTTTTAGTGTCTCGTGTGTTATTTTTTTATTTTGTCCGTGGTTCCAGCATAAGAAAGGTAAAACTGACTGACGGATGTGGTTTAAGTGGTCGCTTCGCCACTGCCGCCGCGCCGAGTGTTGTGGGTTCTGCCCCACACGGGACAAAAATTAGTGTGATCCACAAATAGGTGTTCCGAGCACCCAGTGCTCTTTGTGTCCGTTGTTTGAATGTTTGTAAAGTACTCCGCGATACAGGAATTTTTCCTAGTGCGGGAGTTGTCTTTTAAAAACGAAACAAACGAAAACGCCTTTTAACCTTTTGGGTAAAAGAATCAATTTACTTTGAATTAATACCCTGAAATTGTTTCTGAACTATTATCTTAGAAACTACTTAATTAGTAGTAGTAAGATGTCTGTGTTGCTGATAGATGGCAGTAGTCTCGTCTCTTATATTTAGAGTCTAAAAAGCCCTTAACATATCCCGATTTGCTTATCTTTATGAGGTAACATAATTAAAAACATAAACCTACTAGTAAAAATAAATCAATATGGCGATCTACAAGAATACAGACAATAAAAAAAATTATTTATTTCAGACTTAAGATCCATTGTGTTAGTATTATATAAACCTTGTCGGCCTCGATGGCGTAGTGATTAGTGTAACCGACTGCCACGCCTGAGGTCGTGGGTTCGATTCCCGCACAAGTCAAACATTTTGTGTGCATAAACATGGATGTTTGTCTGGGTCTGGGTGTTTCTATGTATAATAAGTATGTATTAACAAAAAAGAAAAAAAAAGGATATAAGTATGTTTATCCATTGTCTAGTACCCATAGTACTAGCTCTGCTTAGTTTGGGCTAGATGGTGTTGTGTGTATGTGGTAGAATATAAAAAATATAGAGTCGTAATGCCCATATGTTGTTTTGGAAAGTTTTCCAGAAATGCCACTTATATAAGTTAAACGTACGCAGTTAATATATCATGAAAATTAACTCCGTGAAGCTTTGTAATTCGATTACATGTTAATTAATTATAACAAGTAGTACGATATTATTTGGTCCTTGAAACAAAATGTTTTTGTGAAATTGGTTCCCGTATTATTAATTTTAAGGTACAAAGTAATTATTTTGATTAAATTTTTGTCCTCATTGCAGACGTTAAGTGATAAATAATGTATAACTAAAGTAAATATAAATAGTGTACAACTTGACACATTGTTTGTCCTATATTACTATGATGGTAACTTCTTTCTTCTCTTTTGTAAAAGACTAGCTTTTGCTTGAGGCTTCTCTCGATGAAAAGTAGATAAGGTTAGTAACAGTGCTTAAAAAAAGTATCCTATGTTACTCGGTGAAAATAAAGCTTTCTAATGGAGATAAAATTTCTAAAATCGGTTGAGTAGTTTCAGTGGGGAGACCAACAGACTGCAATGCAGAAGGTCTCGGATTCGAACCCACGTCGCGCACCTCTGACTTTTCGAAATTATGTGTGTATTGATTGACAATTATCGCCTGCTCCGTGTCTCGGAGAGCACGTTAAGTCATCGGTCCCGGCTTTCATGAACATTTATGGCAGTCGTTATTGGGAAGTCAGTACCCTATTATATCCTGACACTGGTCTAGCCTTAGGGTATCGTTAGCCTTCGGTTTGCGGAGGTCAGGTGTAGGCGCTCCGTGTAAAAACTGATATCCAGTAAAATCCGGTTAGACCAGAAAAGCCGAGCCCAAGTGACTTGGGAATACTAAAGGCTAGGAAGAAGGTTAAGTAGTTTTTGAGTTAAATCCTTACAAACAAATAAACAAAAAATGAAATCTTTCCTCTTTATAACACTAGTATAGACAACTGGTTGGTTAGTCAGTAATTTCTTGATTATCTTGCTATTTGACGGTTTTTAAGCTATTTGTTCTTGTCGACTGGTTCATTATTTATCGGTTATTCAGTCAATTGCGACAAATGCATATTTACAGGTTATCCCGCAAATTGTCGATTATCATACCATTTGTCGGTGAAGCCGTCAATTGTCCATGTCGACATTTCACAATTTTTTGTTTTTTTATACTTCTACGGTGTCAGACAAGCTTAACTGATAGTAAGTGGTTACTGTAGCCTATAGACGCATGCAACACCAGAGGCATCACTTGCGCGTTGCCGACCCTTTGGGAAAGGAAAAAAAGAATTAGGAAATGGAAAGGAGAAGGAGCAGGAAGGAGGAAAAAATGGTAATTGGGCCTCTGGAATTCTCACTCACCGAACGAAACATAACAGTAGAAATACTGCTATTTCAAGTCGATATTCTGTGAGAATAGTCCGTCCTTGGTCGAGCCGGCCCATTCATGCTGAAATCAGCGAGACTCTATATCGGTTACCCAGCCGTTCTGGACAAATTTAAAATGTTTTCTCAAATGATTGACTGTATGGATTGCGTAGTAGTCTAATAGACGCTTCGCCATTGCTAGTAGGCCGACTGTTGTGGTCTGATTCTATTCAGAAAATTGTGTGATCTATAAAGAATTGTTCCAAATGTAGCTGTCCTTTGTTTCAATATTGTAAAGCTCACGATGCAATACAGGAATATTTTCTAGAATAACAGTAGTCTGAAGTCTTTAAAGAAAACTTAGTTGTTTATCGGTTATCCAGCTATTGTAACAAATGTAAAATGTTTATGACTATCTAGCAATTTGTGGAAAATCTTGCTGTTTGTGGGTTATTATGCCGTATGTCCTTGTCGGCTAACCCGCTATTTATTGAATGTCTACCTGTTTGTCGATTATACCGCCATTTGTCGGTTACTAAGCCATTTCATGTCTATCTGGTATTTATTATTTAATAATTCTTTTTTTTTTTTTACCTCGTCCAGGAATTTTATTAGTATTCAATACGGATTACTTAAATAAGTAGACAGTATCTGCAGAGAATATAAAACTTCGACGCATACTAAACAAAAACCATCATACGATACTTTAATGATGGATGTTTATATATGACATCTTTGATTTTTTTTTTTACATAAACAAAGCAACGTTTATGTTATAAAGGAAGAGTGCAAAAAGATAAAATATTTAAAATAATGAGTAACGGTCAAATTTCGAGTACTGGTGGACCACTAGTCATAAAGTATATGAATCTCTCTGCAGCAGAAGGACAGTTAAGCATAATCCCGGAATAGCAAAATCCCAGATTAGCAGAAGGACAGATTTGCATAAAGGCAGATATTGTAATATCGTCGTCAATTTATTAATATTATCAATTTGTGACTTATTTGCTTTATATATCTAAATGGCCACTTTTAATAATCATAAATAATAAAGAAAATCTATTTGTATAAGTCAATGTGACTTTCGATAAGAAGTCATGGGTTCAAAACTCACCCATTGCACTCTTAACATTGAATCTGAATGGTTAAACATATCTCTAATAAAGTGGCCTAAGACCATAATAAGAAGCCCTATCCTTTGAATACACACTTTCTATTTTATGAATCCTATTATAAAATTTACCATTTTGTATCGAATGTGCCTTCGAAAACTGCCCTATTATCTAAGAGCTTTTTTGGCATGTCTTCGAGAGTTTACAATAAAATACCTAAACAAATAAGAGAGATTGATAATATTGCTGTATTTAAGAAGAGTTTACATATATTTTTAATAACCAGACCGTACTACACGGTAAATGAATTTTTGTCCGACAGATTTGTAACTACAGTAAGTCTGTGACTGAGTAACGAAATTTTTTTATTTGATATTTATTTAATGTTTTTATTTTTAGTACATACTTTATTAAATATTTATTATTAAATTTTGACATTTCTTATGATTTCATGGTATTCGTTAATCTTTTAATTTATTTTTTTGTGATTGTTTTTTGATTTATCGACTGTAATTTATTGTAACCAATTCATTTGTAATAATTATTATTGTACGCCTTAAATGGCAGAGCAGTGAGATCGCACTCTATGCTTCAATTTTATACAACACCTTGTAATAACCACTGTCTCACAATAAAAAATACTTTGACTTTGACTTTGACTTTGACTTTGACTCTGTTTTCACTTTATTCATATAATAAAAATATTTAGTTTCTGGGTGTGACTACTACAACGAATCGTTCTCGCTAGTTTAATTAAGATATTCCATGGAACTACTGAATACTACTAAATACCAGAAAATATTCCAAAAAAATACCTCGTTGGTTTGGCTGAGGTCTTCTTCTTAGCGTATCGTTAGCTAACAAACACTTTTAAACTATACATTTACTGCCCAGAAAGCAGCTACGCTAGCTACGTTGTCAGAGGCAGCCATCAGATCCTCCTGTGTGAAAATTGTCGGGCACGCAGGGTACGACGTAAGGTGGGACCTCGTTTTTATGGCACCGCACGCGCAAGCCAGATCGGTACCGTCTGAGAGTTTTCACCTAAACATGCTTTCTTTGCTCTCACCAACCTGTGTTCGAAGTCTATGTAGCGACTTCCAGACCGATCATGGCAATTGATGTCTAGGTGGAAGGCTCTCAGCAGGTGACGTGTATCACAGTCATGTTTTATCAGCTATGCTAACAAACAAAAATTCTTAGTAGCACTTTGCCTGGTAAACTCGCATTCTGTACGTGTGACGTAAAACAATAGCTGGCTAAATGTGATCATATTACACTTCTACCCACCCCTTCTGGGATATGTATATATATATGTGTACATACACAATAAAGGAGAAGCCTATAATATTGTTGTCCTATATGGTATGATATGTACCACGCGGCTAGTAAAAATTTTCTTACAGAAAGCTCCAACCCGGAAATTAAACCTTGACCTTCAAGATCACACCATAAACTAAGACACAAACGAGAAAAGTCTACAAGTCCAGTGAGGCAGTGATAGTAAAAAATGTGCCCAATAAATAATTCGGACTGCCGGTCTTAGAAGGCTTGTGAAGGTTTTATCCATATCTAGATCATACGGTATATTACCGTGACAAATGGAGGGACAGAACCTTCACCTTCTACTAAGTACCACCAATATAGATATAATATATATATATATAAAGGTGGGATCATAATAGAGTGTAGTAATGAAACAGCATACTACAATCTATTATGATCCCACCTTTAACACGAATAGGAGACGCAAGCACCATATTTGTGACACTGTAAGTGATCGTTGCTCCACAGCATCCACTTCGAAATTTTTTGTTTTTCTGGGAGGGTATTTGTATAACAAATTAAATAAAGAATTAAGCATCTACTCACTGACAAGTTTCAAATGTAAGAAGACTATCACAGACTGGCTTAAAACCCTCACCTATGAAGAAACGGAAAATCTTTTGCGGGTCCCATCCTAAACATACACACACTCACACACACACGCGCGCGCACATACACACCTGCGCACATACATAAACACGCATAACACATACACACTCACACAAACATGCATAACACACACGCACGCATAATGCACACACACATGTACACATCCACATTCACTCACTGTAAGTGCACATACATAAACTCTATAGGTATAAATAACTGCAACATATTATTACTACACATATCCAGAGCTCGGAGAGGCTGGTAATCTGTCATACAGGTCTCCTAGTACAGATACCAGTCTCTCACATGGTAATACTACACTCAATAATATGTTCTTCTCTTTGATCCAAATATGTATCTCTAATCTATGTAACTGTGTGAGAGAACAATAAAAACTATTATTATTTTTATTACTATTATTAATATAATATAATCTATACATTTAATAAAATTGTAACTTTAAAATTAAACTACTATATACGGATTTTATCGCGTTGTTTATTTATCACTGTTTACAAAATTTTGAAAATATTACACTACTACTACTATTGATTTTATTTTACTAATTTATAAGCTAATAAAATTATTTAAACTATTAAATCTATTTATTTTTGGTTTTCACTTTCCCCGACGTTTCGGTTGCTTTTCAGCAGCCATGGTTACGGGGAGACTAAGATGGTAGTTGTCTCAATGTTCCAGTGTAGTTATTTCAAAGTACCCGAACATAATTTAATTATTGGTGTTTCTATTTACGCAGAATGAGCTCAAAGTATCATGAAGTCTAGCTGTGGTTTGTTTCTTCTTGGTTTTGACTATTTGAAGTACAGGATCCCAAGCTGGTGGTACATTCCAACCATCTTCTCTATTGAAATTGGGATGTTTTTTGATTTCAATAGCCTCGCGAAGCATCCTTGGTAGGAATTGGTGTTCTTTAGCGAGAATCTGTGGTTTGTCAAATCTCAGGTAGTGGTTGGTCCCCTGTTGTACATGTTCACACACAGCAGACTTCAACGAGCGTTTGTGTTTTACGTCAGCTATGTGTTCTTTTATGCGGGTGCCTATGCTTCTCTTGGTTTGACCAATGTATGAGAGTCCGCAGTCACCTGCATCTTGTAAAGGTAATTGGCACTTGACGGATGGTAAAAATTGACTTATCTTCGTTGGCGGCTTGAAGTATGTGTTGATTGAAGCTCGCTTCAAGATGTAGCCAATCTTGTCAGTGACACCCCTTACATAAGGCAGTATAGCAGGCTGGCGCTCGACTGTGGCTGGCTTTTCTCGGGATCTGTGACAGCGGCGCGGCTGTTGGAGCTTGTTGTCTTGCAGTACTTGCTTGACATGTTGAACCTCGGCGTTCAGGTGTTTCTTGTCACAGATCCCGTGGGCTCTCTGAAACAAAGACATTCCCACGGTAGCTAACTGTTTACGATGGTGGTGAGATTTACCGTTCAAGTACCTATTTGTATGTGTCTTTCCTATACACAGTGTGGCTCAAAGTATGATCAGGATTCCTGATGACAAGAACATCTAAGAATGCTAATGAATTATTTGCCTCTAATTCCATAGTAAATTGGATGTTGTTATTAATGGAATTAAGATGTTCTAGGAATACTCTAGCACTATCTGTTGGTAACATTGTAAAAGTATCATCTACAAACCTCTTATAAATCCTGGATGCGATGGGGGCAGTCTGTAAAGTTCGAGCCTCGAAGTCCTCCATATATATGTCGGCAACAACAGGCGATACTGGGGAGCCCATAGTTTACTTTCAATGAATAACATTCGCGTAAACAGAAGACAATATTATGTAAAATTGTAACTGTTCCATAAAATTTATTTAGTCTTTATAAGAGCTTTTGAAGCCACAATATTTTTATTTTTTTTCTGTCTGTCTGTATGTTTGTACGCGCATTACGCAAAACCTACTGTACTAAGTTTAATGTGGTTTCTTAATTGTATTGCTAGAGATCTAAATTAAAATCTGGTGTATGTTTGATCTTAATATGCTACCTAGAAGTCTAGTATTATATGAGAAGAGCAGCTCCTTTTTACGTGCAAAAGAAAAATAGATGGATACCTACTTACAAATAAGTGCGTCCGTAGTCACGGGCAAAAAATATTATCTTCTAAAAACGTGCTCAGAAGCAAAGTGCGTGTAAATATACAAAAACAACAAGTCAGTATATACATTCATAAATATATAGATTCACGCCTATATATCTCTAAGGGGTAAGCAGCCGTTTATTAGAACATCAATTTTGTTTAAAGAGTTTACATACTTTCAAGCAACGGACACAAAGATCACCCAGACTCGGAACAATCATTTGTGGATCACACAATTTTTTGTCCCGTGTGGGATTCGAACCCACAACACTCGGCGCAGTGGCAGTGGCGAGGCGATTACTTAAATTACTACACCATCCGTGCAGTCAAGTTTGCTAGCTATGTTGCAAAGCCATGCAATAGGGATAGAGACATTTGCTATATACCACGCCATTTCCTGACTTTGAGCTACTACTAAGAATTTCAAAACAGAAAAAGCTCAGGTACCCGGCTATCAAACCCGAGAGTTCTCCATTCATATCATATATAACTCTTTTCTTATTCCTTGCTGAGGCAGCAAGAGAGGGACATACCTAAGTACGTCCCATTAAAAAAAGGCAAGCTAGGTCGTAGACCACAGTCCGCCAAACCTAATTGCAAACGAAATATTGAAGATAAACGATAATCTACGTCGACAATCAATTTATTTATTCAAAATTAAATATTCATGTATAGCATAATAATAAATTGATGTATATTAACATTTCGGCTAACTAATGTGAAAGATTGTCGTGATGTTTGTTTGCTGAACGGATTGCGATGAAATTTGACACACATAGCACATTCTGAATGCTTATTCAGGAGCTGCTCCTACCAAATTTCGTTATTATTTTATTTGTTTTAAATTATTTTGTCCCAGTAATGCGTTCACTTGGGATTCACGTAAACGAACCCGAGGGTAAATCGATCCCAGGACCCCATAAATGCTAACATATGTAACGGGTCATCTAGGTCACCACAAATGACTACATTTTGCCCACGGTTTCACTCGCCTTAATGTAGGTTATGTCAATAAAATTCTATCCCTCGGGAACAGTACTTTTTTCTGAGTAAGAGGTACCTTACGTCTTTTCTGTACCTTGTATATACCAGGTACCGCAGCTATTAGATATACCATGTATTACTGACTAATAATATCAGGTCTGTACATAAATTGTCTTATTCTGTACATAAATTGTCAGATTTGCCAGAATAAACTAATCTTAGTCAACATTGTGCAGAACTCTAAGATATGCAGTTTTCCTCACGATGTCTGCCTACAAAGTTAAATCGAGCGATAATTAACTATTTATTACGCAAATTACTTTGAAAAGTCCGAGGTGAGAGTGTACCTTGAGATCGTACTTGATACTTCTGGCTCTCCCGCTAGACTATCGCTAAGGAATATATAAATAAAAAAATATATAATGATACAAGTTTCGTTACAGCAGCTATTCAATGAAAAATAGCTGCGAAGATATTGTTTGTAAAGTCCATACATAACACAGCGCATTTATTTAACCGATCCACATAGTCGTCAATCATAATATATCATGTCCATTTATTACTATACATAACCAACTTTGTACGCCCATTTAGAAGTTGTAACATTATTTTTGTTCGCATTTCAGCACGACTTAAAACGATTGATGATTCTTATAACTTTACTTTTGAGGTTATAAGTTTTAGTTTTGCGATGAATTTGTAATTTCAGCATTAGGCAAAATAGCTTTTAGGCTACAATAAAATTTATTTCGTATGCGGTAAGATATTTATCGTCAATTTGACAATTTTATAACCAAAAATATAATCTTACTTTTCAAACAGATCGTAAACAGTCAGCAAAGCAATCATTATTCTTGTTGCGGCCAAGCAATAAACTTATTCTTTCCTGACATGAGTGAGTGTAAATTTCAAATTTAAAGTCTACTCAAAAATCCTTCAGGTCGACTCACGCAATTGTGTAGTGGTTTAAGTGGTCGCATCACCACTGCTACTGTGCCAAGTTTGTAGGTTTTGATCTTTGTGTCTGTTGGTATGTTTGCAAAGTCCCCCGCGACACAGAAATTATTCCTAGTGCAGGAATTATTTCTTGTGAACAAATAAAACTTATCAACGATAAAGTTAAGTAGTACCTAAGGTTGTTTACATAAGTTATTTTAAGCACGAATTGTTAAAGTGGTCAACTAGCCCACGCCCAGTGTTCTGTGGTCAACACCTTGACAAGATCAAGATTGTATTATCCTCAGATAGTCGTTGTAAAAATTGTTATGTCTGCTGCCTAGATCTCTGTGAAGCTCCCGTAATCTAGAGATTAATACTTGCCGCGAGAGCTACTTTGAAAAGTTGTTAATCCATTAATCCAAAATTATCAATAAAATTATAAAAATCAAACATTTCCCTCGCAGACGTTAGGACATATTTCAAAGCAAAATCTCTCATCGCCATTGGTATAAATTTATAATGTCGAACCAAGTTTTTAACCCAAAAAGTTTTTACTTTGCCCACAAAGGAATTCGATAACAAAAGTTTTTCCCCGATTCGCATTTTGAATATATTTCTTAAAAAACTTTGAGCGATTAGTTTTGAATGAAAAAAATTAAGTCTGGAACGATTAGAGGTTCATTCACTTTTTAATTCAGCAGTCAAAAGAATATTGGAAATTGATAAAAAATTTACAGCTTCATTTTGTTTTTATTTTTATTTGCCAACGCCCCAAGTTATTTGGGTTTCATTACTTGCAAACAATTCACTTAACATTTTTGTAATTATAGCCTTGTTTATAATATTTTATCACATACACACAACACCATCTAAACAGAGCTTGTACTATGGGTACTAGACAATGGATAAACATACATATATGATATTGTTTAAAAAAAAAACATACATATTATACATAGAAACACCCAGACCAAGACAAACATCCATGTTCATGCACACAAATGTTTGACTTGTGCGGGAATCGAAGCCGCGACCTCAGGAGTGGCATTCGGTTACACTAACCACTACGCCATCGACGCCGACAATAAAATTAAAATAAAATAAATTAATATACTATATGTTTTGAAACGAGTTCCCCACGGCGCTAGACCCTCGGTGGCCCAAAGTTTGGCTCACTGCATTGGTCTTGTCGTCCGAGACAACTCAACAACAGCTTGGGAATAACTACTCACCTTCCCATATAGAATACTTTATGTACAAGACGACCGAGTCTTACAAAAATCTTTAACAGCCAAAAATAATGAAAATTGTCGCATTGTTGCACTATTAGTTCCAAATTGCCCAGTTACTGTAATAGCTCAATACACAATTTAGTAGAATCAAAATTAAGGGAAGGTGATATAAGGGGCGCGACCCGTACGCCAGCTGATAACCTTACCTTAACAGGTATACAACATAGATTGAACGATACGACCTTCCGCATTGCTTCTTGTTTGGGCTTAGGTACTCCTTGTGTTTTTCCGCATAAGTGTCTTTATGGAGAAGCCGTCTACAGTCTTGGTCACCATGGCCTATCATGCAGCAGGAGTGCTGGTCATATATCATGACACGTCAACCTGAATAACATACTCCGTTGGGCTTTTGTCACCGCTGGCGTACCGGCTTGGCTTATACCTCACGGCTTGGTATGCGACGATGGCAAATGACTAGATGGTATGTCATTGCTGCCATGGAAAATAGGAAGCCTTTGGTGTGGGACGCAACTTGTTTCGACACCCTTGCGTCATCACATCTTTCTAGCACAGCGGGTTGTGCTGGTGCTGCTACTGTATCAGCGGAGATGCTCAAACGGCGTAAATATTAAAACCTTATTGGTGAGTACATATTTGAGCCGTTTGGTGTCCAAACGCTGGGACCCATGGGGTCCAAGTGCTAGGTATATTTATTGAGACTTAGCTAAGCGGCTCATCGACGCTTCGCGCGACCAGAGGGCTGGTATTTTCTTTGCACAAAGAATAAATATTTCTATTCAACGTGGCAATGCTGCCAGTCTTCTGGGCACGTTGCCAATTGACGACGATGCGAAGGTATATTATGACGCTTTTTAATTTTGCTCTTTAGTTTATATTTCTTGTAATTAATTTGTGTATATATTATGTTAATTATTTAATTATGTCATTAAAATAGTGATTCTAAAAAAATGTCCTGTAAAAATTACATACACGGCTATATCTCGGCAATCAAAGCTACCATGTAATAACCAGTAACCTTACCTGTTGGTAAGGTTAGATCTCGTAAAGCATTGTCTGGGCTGCCGAAGAAAGAGATAAAGAAAATCTCGGTTCTATAGCGCCGGACAGCCAAACCGATGCATGTGCAGCGGGCAATGTTTAGCCGTTTCGGCAGAAACATTGGCCACTAGAGCAAAAAGTAACTGAAGTGGCAGCATTTTAAGAAGCAGGCGTGGGTATTCTGAATGTGAATCGAAGACCTGGTAACTTATGACTTAATAACACTTATTGAACAGTCATCAAGGTTTCAGTTTGATCGTTGTTCAAGGTTTGTAAATATTGTTGAACTAATTGCTTGGTGTTAGCATAATTGTTGTTATAAATCGCAGTTATTTTGTTAATATTATTATAAAAAAAATGGACCTTAAATTATAAATTATGTATCAAATGTGTGTGTCGACGCGTCTGCGTAGCAGTTTAATGGCCTTCCTGTTATGATATCACTAAACGTCATCTCTACCAGATTCCATGTGGGCACTGATAGTTGTACCAGGTCTAAATCTCCTTTGTCCGTTGTATAAATATTTATTAAGTTGCCCGCAATACAGAAATTATTCCTTACTTCCTCCTTCTCCTACTGTGCTATCTAAGTAACGTGATTCTAAAATAAATTTACTCAGATTAATGTTTCAATATTAACTTTACTTACATCGCTATATTAGTATTTTGCTCTTGTCACGTGTGGTGGAAAACACCCATATGATCTCACTTCATTAAAAAGTAGACACCAGCCATATCTGTCGCGTAAAGCAATTAATTGGTTGATCTTGGCTTACGTAAGAAGTAATTAGAGTTAGCAAAGCGTTCAACGTTTACGCCTGGAAAATAATACGTTGAATAGAAAGTTGAGACTCAGTACGGAACGCTAAATTAAGTGACATTATTCATAGACAGTAAATCCATTTGTCGTACGATGATGGCGGATTTCTCACAGTGTTATTTGATACGACCCTTCTATTATGCGTTCTACTTTTGAGCCAGCAAGTTTATAGATTTCCTGACACGGAAATTTCATTCTTAACAACACGGCGTATAAAATGGAAGTAGGATTACGTATTAATTTTGAATTATATATTAATGTCCAAAATATGAGTGTTAATAACGATCTATTGATATTTATATACTTCGATCCACTAGGATCTACGATTCTGAACCATTAACATAAAATTCGTCTTACATAAATAATATATTTATTGAAACTAGCAGTCGCCGAGTGCTCTAAATTCGACCAAAGTTTGCCTGTTAGATATTGCTGATATATGTCATTATATATTGATGTATGTAACCATAGTTACGCGCCATAGATAAGACAATGATTAAGATACTACGCGCTTCGACTACTATGTCAAATGCATATTTCTGTGCGTGTAGTGTATTTCATTAATTTAATGTATTTCTAATGCATATTTTATATAAATATTATGATTCGCCCCTCCTTCTCCATATAAACTTTAACTGTGCCAAATTCCATACTCCTCCTTCCGCACAATTTTCGTATAAAAGGGTTACAAAGTTTTTGCTTCATGTATTAATATTGTTAGCAATTATAGGTAGAATATAATTATTTTATAGAAATATTTAGTAAAGTGTAGCGATGTAGAAGCATTATTTGAATATGTTTAATTGTATCCGTTATTTTATGTTGGCAACACTGATTTTGCTCGACTACCCTACTATGCTTGATAGTATAAAACTAACGCGCGGAACGATAAAGGCCGTCACAGACGTAGCTATAATATATATTAATATGAATCATAGCAAGGCATATTACGACATATTTTCCATATAAATTTTCGAGTGACCGCACACGCAGCTATAATATATATTTCTATGACGTCACCAAAATATGTCAAAATATATATCTCGGTATATTTTGGCATATTAATAGCTATTTCGGTATATTAATGTATATTTTGATATATTTTGAGGATAGGGGTGTTCCATTTGAACGCCTGCTCGACGTCCGTGCTCGATGCGCACGAGCTTAAATTACGTACTTTATTTCATTAAAATACAAGTGTTGCAATTATAATAAATGATTGAAATATGATTTGCTTTTACTTCTTTCCTTAAGCATACTGCAAGACGTTCTTCAGAACTAATGCTTTTGCACATAACCGTATCGCATTTTATTAAATTATTTTTTATCAATTCATGAAGTTCGATAAATGCCGATTTTGAACTTTTAAAATACTGTGCAAATTTATTCGATGATAAATTTTAATCATGATACAAATTAAATTCGCCACGAGTTCTCTTTTCTTTAATATGCGACTCAACCCAGATGGTTCTGTTTTTCGTTCCTGACAAGGCAACATGCATATCAAATTCAGCATCGAAATCATCGTCTGAGGTATTTTCAATTAGATCTAAAAGAAGTGCTCTTGTCGAATTCATTTCGGTACCTAGATTGATTACAGTGTTATTTCAATATTTGAACATCCTGTACAAAAATTAAGCTTTAAAATCGTGCGCTTGCAAGGACGACCGTAGACCGAGTGAGGGCAAAATATATATTATAGTATAGCTCACGTGTGTGATAGCTTGCTATACTATACTATATATCTCGATATATGAATATATATTATAGCTACGTCTGTGACAGGCTTAACGGGGAGTCGTGCGTTGAGTGGCGATCGGATAAGTTTGTAAAGTAAAAGTATATTAAGTGGCGGATATTGCATTGAATTAAATCAGGTATGCATATTGTGTAACTATGTAAATTTAATATTAATATAAAGTATAATTATGTTACAATAATATTAAAGGAAATATAATATTGTCTTCTGTTTACGCGAATGTTATTCATTAAAATTAAACTACTATATACGGATTTTATCGCGTTGTTTATTTAACACTCTATTACATAATTTAGAAACTTACTATACTATACTATTCAACTTTACTAATTTTAAGCTAATTAAATTATTGAAACTATCAAATCTATTTGTTTTTAAGTTTACACTTTCCCCGACGTTTCGGTTGCTTTTCAGCAGCCATGGTCACGGGGAGACTAAGATGGTAGTTGTCTCAATGTTCCAGTGTAGTTATTTCAAAGTACCCGAACATAATTTAGTTATTGGTGTTTCTATTTACGCAGAATGAGCTCAAAGTATCATGAAGTCTAGCTGTGGTTTGTTTCTTCTTGGGTTTGACTATTTGAAGTACTGGATCCCAAGCTGGTGGTACATTCCAACCATCTTCTCTATTGAAATTTGGATGTTTTTTGATTTCAATAGCCTCGCGAAGCATCCTTGGTAGGAATCGGACCATTTTGTGAGTGAGATTAAACACCTATGAGAACTGATTCTGGAGTTTCCTTACAATATATAGATATGTTTATAGAGCTTTATCATAGATACCACTGCAAATCAATCATTTGAGTTGTACTTATTGTAAGATATAGAGCTAGTTCTATTACAAGCACTTTAGTTCTGGTGAAGTGATGTAGATTAATATAGTGTGCAATCATTATACAAACTACTTGCTTGCTGCGCCATCCGTGTAGCAATATTCATATCCTTACTAATATTATAAATGCGAAGGTGAGTTTTTTGGTTTGTTACGTTTTCATCCTGAAAAAAAATACTGTTTAAAAAATATACCACCACGCCATGCAGTGCACTTATTGGTTAATTGTATATGTTTTAATATCATACAAACTTTTAATTTACTGTTCACAAAAAATTTATTAGCATATGTCTCAGTACAATATATATCGTATATTTTTTTAATCCCGTCTTGTATATTTATGATAAAACTTAAATCAAATTAATATTTCATAGGTAAAATGTGATTAACGATATGATTTCAGTTGTCAACTGCTTTTGTATCTTATACTAGTTGTCGCCTATGCTTTCGCCCGCGTTTATAATTTCTGCTCCGCTCCCGTGACTCCGAAGCCTGAAGTTATATAGTTTACTAGACTTTCCTTATTGTATTTCATGATGTTAGTATGCCGAATAACAAATAATACACCGTATAGAAGCTCGCTTAGCAAAGGATCTTAGCCAAGATCACAGTCTCCAACATACCGTCTTATGAATCAAAGACATAACTATATATCCGATACGGTACGCGACTAAGCTTTGTCAGTATTTAATCAATAGATGCTTGTTCAAAGACTACCCACATGTGTTTCCGTTATATCAGCTATTATCAAGAGAAGATCTTGTTCGAGAAGATCGATGAATCTACATCTACATGTTAATTGTAGAATTGAATAATAATTATGGTGCTAATTTATTATTTATTGTCAATGCAACTGCTCCATGAAGTCTTGGATTTGACTTTCGGTCAGGCAATTGTTTATTTTCTATAAAGAAATTTTCGGTGGCAAAAACTTTGCCCTCTTTAACAGGAGAGCTAAAACTACACTTTTGGAATGTAATTTGAATGTAATGTGTCTCCATTCAGAATGTAGGTATCAGGCTATGTATGGAATACATATTTCATTTCGAATATAAAACTGCTCAATTCTTTTTCACTGTGTCTTCTAAGAGACTTTTTAAGTTTTTTTGTAGTTTGTTCGGCCATTACGATTCTTACTAGAGCAAACACGGAACGCGCTTATTTTAGCCAAAGCTATAGGAATTACTAAAATCGCTTGGGGCCTTACGACCATCTATTATTATAGTATATATGCGCAAAAACGAGACAGAGCTATACACTCTGTAAAACGCTCTCTTTTTCTCACACATGCAATAAAAATGCTTTACGGCATGGTGATGACCACTGGTCTATGGAGCAAGGCTACAGTTAATATTTTCTATATTAATAAATATATACGTGAACTAATATTCATATTTACTTGATCTAGAGGAATATGGCTGAAATTCCTCCCTAGATATATTTAATCTAACTTCACAAAACCCTATTCCAGAATTAATATAAAAATATTTTCGTTTCAAGGAGCTTTATTATAACTCCCATTAATATATATAACATTTATTTGTATATTTATATCAATAATGAATAATGTCAATAAGCCTTGAAAGTTATTGAACGAATTTTTTGATTGCTTATGGAAAATGTTGTATTTCCAGGAAAGGTGTGTGAATCCGGTGAACCAGCAGTAACGTGTCTACCCTTCGTGCTGTAATGTAAGTATTCATATAAAATTGATATTTTACAGTTTATTACAGTTATTTACGTGAAATTATTAACCAATTTTTTACTGTTTTCCTATACTGTGCTTCGGTGGAATTCTATAGAACCTATTAATAGGTTGAATTTTCCTTTTCAACCCTTTTTTAATATTTAATATTCATTACTACTTTATTATATATAGGTACAACTAATTTATAAGTTCGTAATAGTATTCGTTTTGTTTATTAAAATATGTAATTTGTCTTTCAAATATCTAGAATCTTTTGAACAATTACATTTATGTAAGTCGGTACTCTTTATCTTGTTAAACCTCTCTATTTTTAGTTAGTTGTAGGGTAAAAATGTGACTTTCCGATATGACCATGCTCTTCATTAAATGGACATTCGCGAAAGGCTCTTCGCATTTACAATAATTAGGTATTACAAAAAGACACAAAGAACGAACCACGCAGCGGTGTACCTACTCACGGGTGTAAGTACTGCAATTTTCCAGAAACATAATTGCGCGCAGTCTATTTCGTGTGTACGCGGATACCCTTGATGCAAATGTATCTTATATTATTTACACACGTCTGTATGAAAGACATAAAAGAAATAAAAAAATATTGAAAATAACCTACTTCAAATCCAAAGTTAACTATAATTCCATGCAAAACGATTAATTTCCTTTGGAGATGAACATGATAAAAATTATGTACAGTTAGATTCTAGCAGATTGAACTTTAATACCTCAGGATGGTGTTAAAAGCAATTAACTTACGTGCCTGTTGTACCTAAAAGCGGTAAAGCCTTTAGACACAAAAGCCAGTAGTTAGCAGTACCGAAAACAGGATACTAAACATTGACAGCAACTAGAGCGATATGTAATCTCTCCATCAAACGCTTTCTGTTCAAGTTAATCTTTTGATTCTACCTTTCATACGAAGATTGTACAATGAACTCGTAAATTAGTACATCAAACTAATTAACACACCTAGTAGAAGTTTTATAGCTACGTCTAACTTCAGTGTGTGGTTTCATACATCAAATACCTGTAGTGTTTGGTTGTGGATCAGTATTCTTTGTGCAATACCGACAATTTTGTTAACAATTGAAGAACTCTCAGACATGCAGGTTTCGTCACGATGTTTTCCTTGATGCGAGATATTATTAACTATTTAATATGCACATAACGTAACTAAAATCAGAGGTGCGTGCCTTAGGATCGAACTCCAGGTCAATTTGTGGCAGTCCAACGGTCTCCCACTAAGCTTTTACCAACATTAATTAGTTTAGATCATTAGTGACATTAGTGACTACTAAAACCTAGGTCAGATGCTATATTAGCAAATATCAACTATTTGTAAAAATGATAAGTTATTTTTACTCAAAAGTCAGTAGAACTTGTTAGGTCAAGATTCAACTAAGTATTCATTAACAATATATTATGTACTAAAAGGCGTATTTAATCGGATCTGTACGTACTACATAAATCTATTATTCAGTGACAGAGATGGGTCTATAAATAGATGTTTTAAGTTGGCTGGAATCGGTTGTTTAAACCACGATATTATATTAAACATGAAAATTATATTGAGTACAATAAGCGTAGGTTTGAAGACGGGTCCAGTTGGATCTAGATACAGTTTAATAATAAACAAGTCCCAACTGACTTCGTAAAGCCAATCCTAAGTTCAATAAATATCATAACGCGATATTCGGTCTGCTTAAACTGGTTGGCGAGATATTATAATGTACTAAGTTCTCATCTCGAATATCACAAATGTATGGGCCAAGTCATAGAGGAGATTTAAGACTTAAATCATTTATTTACTAAAAACAATATGAAACAATATATATATATATATATATAAGTCAATACTTATACTATAAGAAAAGCGGCATAAAAATAGTACAGGCCTCGTGGCTTTAAAAATTTAATAATTCTTTTTAAAGTCAATGTTTTACCTCTTACAACAAACTGCCAAGTGACATTAAAAATCTAAGTTTTAATAAATTTGAAACTTTAGTGACATATAAATTTTGTTCAAAAGGTTACTACTCGGTTACAGACTATATCCTAACTAATATTATAAATGCAAATGTGACTTAGTTGGTATGTTGCGCTTACACGCCTTAATCACTCGACCGATCATCATAAAATTTCGGAAATACGTTATCAGGGGTACAGAAATGGAACAAAGTCACTCAAACTCATAATCACATTTATAATATTAGTTATGATCACTAGCAGCTTGCTTTGCAAACTAGTAACATTTTTGTTAATGTCTCCTAATGACCACTGCTTGTGAGAGAAATCATTTCACGTCGGCAATACCTTCGGATACAAGACCTCCGAATGCTTCAATGCCTCATCCATTGAGCTACCGCCTCTTAATTAACTCCACAGATCGCTTGTTCTGCGTGGTTACCTTTGAGTCGCAACTCGACATTAAATCTAATTAAGGAAACATTCTATTGTCTTCTGTTTAAGCGAATGTTATTCATTGAAATGAAACTACTAAATACGGATTTTATCGCGTTGTTTATTAATCACTGTATTACATAATTTTTAAACTGTTACACTACTAATACTATTGAATTTTACTAATATAAAGGTAATAAAATTATTTAAACTATTAAAGCTATTTATATTTAGGTTTACTCTTTCCCCGACGTTTCGGTTGCTTTTCAGAAAGACGCGGATGGACTTATTGACAGAGCTCGATATGCAAATCGGCGCGCGGCCGCCATAGTAAAATTGTATGGAGGATTTGAAGTGCTTTTTTGATAAATATGTATCTCTATTGTCAACCAATACTATTTATGTTTCGTTTAAGCTGTAAAATAGGGTATATTTTTACTGTTATAATCTAAAAATCACTTAACACGAGCTTACATTTCTGCATTTTTCGTGCAAATTTACGTAATATTGTAGGCTAAATTATTAATTATTTTAAGCTTTTCACATAAAGTAATTATAAACACATTCATCGTTATGGTAAATGTATACTTTATATTTGTGTTAAACAAAAAGTGTTGATTTTATCAACTTAACTGTGACCGCCTGTTTCGGCACATTTCGCTGGGCGCAGTTTTAAGAACTACACGACGAAAGCTTTATAAGTCTACACAAAGTACTAACTTCTAAAACTTTAGACACAAAGTAAACCTAGGTTCACCCTATAAATAAACTAGCATTTTCATTTTGATTGAAAATTTCTCTTTATTTCAATGCGTTTAAATAAATCTTTGTTTTGCAGTCTAAAAGATGCAGTTGTCCGGATTTACGATGGATTACAAATACGTCCTGCTCGAAGCTTCGCCATCTCTCTACGGCTTTCTATAATAAAATTAATAGTATAACTTCGTATACCAAGCAGTTGATAAAATATTTAGTAGCTGTAGATCTGGTTTCTGAAAGGCAGATTAATACACGTAACAGTTCACAGACTGTCAAATGTATGTCAACTACTTGGATTGGTTGACTGAATTACAGCCAGTCAAATGATTTGACATGTATTGTGTTTGACGACGCTGTTTAGCTTAGCCAAAGCCGAGTGTTAATTGCTTTGCAGTGCATTATATTTGGTTCCAGTCGATCTCCGAAGTTAATTACTTTTGTCACCATTATACATTTGAATATAGACAAAGATAGACGACTATTTATAAATATTAAAATTCCTCTGGAGAATTGCTTAACACGGAAACGTTATTCCGTTACCGTACATTTTCGTCCGTAACTTTACCTGTAAATTATCCACAGGATCTCATGAAAGGTCAATGACGATTCAACGTGCTATTCACCTTCGGAAAATTATTTGCTACTTTTTCTTTTACATGCATCCTTCTCTGCACGTGTTACATAGTGGTGTAACCTATCAAATCGCAGTGACACACGGGCGGCCAGACACTATATTTTTTTATTATGTTTGGTATTCTAAAATTTGACAGTTTAACTGATTGCCTCGCCGCTGCCACTGTACCAAGCGTTAGGGATTCGATCCCCACACATGACAAAAATCTGTGTGATACATAAACAGTTGTTCCGAGTCCATTATATGAACGGTCAAGAATTCTCCCGCGTGACAGGAATTATGCCTAAAGCGAGAGCTGTCTTAACAAAAATCATGAAACATATGACATTAATTTACGTGTATCATATCCGTGTACCTTAACCCTTAGCCAAGCACTTAGCCTTCATCAAATTTATTGAAGTGGCAAAGGTGTTAATTAACGTAGAATATACTCGTTACATTACATTAGAGTGACATTTAGCGATGACGTCATTGAAAATGGTCGAGTCCCAACGCAGTGCAATATACTTGATCAATGACATGTTGGGATAATTTGACAGCTACTGCAAACACGAAAGGAGTGTTAAGCGGCTTGTGTGCTATTAATCTGCAATTTATGATGACGTAGCATACTAAATAATAATTTATATGGTATATGATACTACGGTAAACGATAAGCTAAGATACTATCCTATCCTAACCCTGACTAATATTATAAATGCGAAAGTAAGTTTGTTTCTTTATTTGTTTGCTACGCTTTCACTCCTTAACTACTCAATAGATTATCATGAAATTTCACATACACGTTGTCAGGAGTACAGAGAAGGATATAGGGTACCTTTCATCCAGAAAAAAGTACTGTTGCTAACGTAACCTACATACATTTAAGCGAGCGAGGCCGGGGTTTAAATCTAGTAACTAAAATAAAGTAAATATCGCTGGTGCAGTGGCTGTGAATATCTCAGGCACAGCTGCTGCTATGCATGAGATCACGAATATGTTTTGCTAGGTGGCTATTAACAGTAGAAAATCTAATACAAATGCATGCACCTGTTTCTTTTTTGAATAATACACTAGAACAACAAAAACTTAATATAAATCTAAATCTAACATGATATCAGAGAAAATATAATTGTTGATTTTGTTATGACCGTGGACGGCAATAGCCTTATCCCACGTAAAAATAACCTTTAATTTTAATAAACCTTCTGAAACAATAAAACGTTTTTAGACTTTCGCGATTTTTACACATACTTAATACACGAAAGCGTCGCTGAGCTCACACCAGTTAACCTATGACCACGATCGATGCAAGTCGGTCGAAACGTATGGCAATAAATAGGTACTTATTACCTTTTAAATACTTTATTGCGAGTAATACTCGTTACCTAATATTGTATTAAACCTGTATTTTTTATTGCTATCAAATCGGCAAACAAGCATACGACCCGCCTCATGGTAAGCGGCTACCGCAGCCTATGAACGCTCGCACCACCAGAGACATCACTCACGCGTTGCCGACCCCGAGACATTTGTTCTTCAGTCTCATATACACAGAAATTTCACTAGCTATAGAACGCTTCAAAAACGAAACATAATAGTGCACAATTTGCACACTACTTGGCGATAGAATATGTGACACTGTGGTGGTACCCACCTAGACGGCTCTTACAATATTTGATATACATACATTTATATTTAGGTTGTTCCGGCCTCATCCGATGACATTTCATCCTACACTGTTTTTTCCCCTAACTCAACCTATTTACGTCCCTTACTCAACCAGCAGAAATGATTTCATTTTCAATTCTTTATTCATCCGTGGATGGGCCGCTGGCAACAATTACTACCTCAGCGACCCATCCAGCAGTCTACAGCTCCTCGGCGACGCCCCGGCACTACATAGGGCGTCGGACCGACTCAATGGCTGGCAGACGGGAGATCCCCGTTCTCCCGCCCGCGGCCTTTATTACCTATAAGTATTCCTAGCTCAACCGATAACGATATTACCCTAAAACTCTAAGGTTAGCTTAACGGTCTGAACAAAAAATACTGTTTAAGTAATCTATAATCTATGCTAAAATTATAAAGATGAATAATTTGATTAATCGATTTTCCAAATGTTTTCACCATTAGAAAACTTTATTATAACTATTAAAATTTTATGATTCCGCATGCGGATATTGATCGATTTGTTGTGATTATAATAATCGCATATTAGAAATTTAATTTGTTGGGTGGTGTTCAATTAATCGAAGGTAGCAGACAACAGTAATTATTTACTGTGTGTCCCATGCTGTATAATCAAATGTAGGTATAGCAGTTCGTATTGGCGTAGAGCTGATACGTTATCAAGTACTCAATCACTATCGAGCTCAGCGCACTCAAATATTAATAGTTCGTATATTTCAAAAATTGTATCGATTATTACCCAGCATTACTTGGTAACATCACAAATTTTTGCGTAATGCAGTTTATTCCATAGACGAAATTGGCAAAAATATTCGTGCTGAGTACTGGACGTCGGCGTTAAGTGTAGACAGCACTGTGAATGTCATATTCGTACCAATTATGTAGCTGTCACTAATACGCTTGGATTTTATAGAATAATATTATTATTTTTAAGAATACTATTATATTCCTAATTCTACCACGGTGTACCTCGACAAAACCGCTATCGATGGGATCGCACGAATCACTTGCACATGCAATCGCGACCCCGCCGAGGTTCCGGCCCACCATATGAAACGGCAGGCCACTACATAGCAAGACCTATCCTATAGGCACTACTCACTTAATCCCCCTAGAGGGGAGACGGACTCGACACAGAGGCGTCCCTGGGAATACGCACGCCGCCTCTCAGACCTGGTGCTGAACGGATGGCGGGCAGGCCTACAAAGCCCACCACCCCCAGGTCAAATCTTATCGAAGGTGCAACAACTGTCGGTAACTGCAAATTGATCACATGATTGCGCCATCATAATTACTTTCTATAATTTGACCTCGGCAACGTTGCTTAATCTCACCAAACTGTACTTACATACTTCACATTGTCTAATAAAATATGTCAAGGTCACTCAAGGGAACCTGAATATGGACATTGAATTAAACTACTTTATACGGACTTTATCGTGGTTTATATTTTGAACAACATATATTTTAGATGAATTCGAAACTACTTATCTACGTATTTAGACTATTAAACTATTTGAATTTCAATACTAAACTGTTTAAATTTAACGTTTCTTTCACAGTAATAATGTGTAACAATCGCGTCAATGTAACACAGTCCTAACTAATATTACAAATACGAATGTGAGTTTGTTTGTTACGCTTTCACGCCTTAACTTCTCGACTGATCATCATAGAATTTCACATACACCTTGTCAGGGGTAGAGAAAAGGACATAGGGTATCTTTCATTAAAAAGTACTAATCCCAAAAGATAAAAAAATACTATAACTACGTTTAGTCAAGGGATGAATGATGTGACGATGACTTATGAATCCTGTGCTAGATAACCAAAGTCCATTTCAGTTAATATGTAAGCACTATCTTGTCTCCTACAGCGACATGGTTAAACAATGGAGAAGGGAATAAGTGCACCGGCGTAATTAAGTATCCCATTGTATTCTATGAGTAGCTTTGTTCGATACTAGGAAACGCACTTCAGCTTAAAATATCCCACAGCAAGTTGAAGAGGCGTAAATAAACAATAATCCCGATATAAATGTCAAGGATTGTTGCAATCCTTCAGTAAGGTATAGTGGAGATTTCGTTCCACGTAGATATGTTTTGAGTTATATTTAGTATTGATAGACTAAGTTTGGCTTCTGCCGAATTCGAATTGTTTGATTTATGTAACGTCTGGCCTTTAGCTTTTATTTCTAGATATGCTTAAGTGTTATTGATTTTCTTTTTAGAAATAGCAATAGGCAGACAAATTCTGGCTAGACATGGTTAAGTGGAATTTATAACTAGCGGAGCGCGTCGGCATAACTAGAAGCACCACGGAGGGTGACTGCATGCAACGACGTCTGCTAAAATGCACGAGGATTTTGGGAAACGAATACGGTAAACAGCTTGTCAAGTTAAATGTCGAGCCGATTGGCCAATCCAGTCAGTCTATAAGAGAGCGAGGATGCACGAGGATGACACTCGAGCGTACTCGGTACACTACGCACGCATTTGGCGGTATTTGCCAAGATACGGCGGCAGTCGACTGAGTGTGGTAGAAGCAGGATGTAGCCGTTAGCTTTCTGCAAGGATTCTTGAATATGTAGTCCAAGCAAATTTGACTTTGATTCAATAAAATATCACATTAATTACATCTGTTTCATTAAAAAAATGCACTACGTGCGCTCCAGAGCGCTCAGGAGCGCTCCGCCCCGAGAAAATAAAATAAAATATACTTTAGACGGCGATGACGACATGAAACGTGGACGAACATAACTAGCTGAAATTTTTTATTACCATACTTGGGTACAAGGAAATCGCACATGTGAACATTTTTTGAAGAATATTATTTATTTATTTTTATTTAAGGAAATACATTTATTTTTTAATATGACATTAAAGGTTATTTCAATACCTATTCAGTGATACCACGGTAATAAGTTTATCTTACTGTCGAAAAAAAGGACAATAACAAATTCATCTTTATTGGAAGATTTTCGTTTAACAACAAAGTTCGAAAATTGGGGATTAATTAAAAGAATACAAATATTACTAGAATAAAAAAATATAAGAAGTTTTGCGTCTTTTGCCCGAATAACAGCTTGACACCGGTTTTCCATAGATTCTATCAAGTGTTTGATAAAGTCTTGTGGCATAGCATTCCACTCCTCCTTGAGCGTGTTTTATAGCGCCTGAAGATTGGCTGGAGCAATATTTCAGCCTCTTATTCTTCTTTTTAACTAGTCCCACAAGTGCCCGATCGGATAAAGGTCAAGCTCCGAGCTGGCTATTCCATTACGGGGATACCCACCTCTTGCAAGTATTGTCGTACTGTAGCAGCGGTATGTATTGCATTGTCATGCATAAAGAAAAAATTCTCTCCAATAAAACCGCCAAATGGTACGACATGTTCCTGGAGAACTTCCTCTATGTACCGCTGAGATGTTAATCCTCTTGCTTGTCGCCCAATATTGGCCCCAGCGATGAAGACAAGCTCAGTTTTAGCTTCGAGTGAGATACCTTCCCAGAACATACACGAACCCCTGCCGTAAGCCACACGTTCCGTAATGCAACACAGAGAAAATCTCTCTATAGGCCTTTTATAGATCCTTCCTCGTCCATCATTGGCATGAAGACACATCCTGCTCTCCATTGGTCGACTGTCTTGTGCACATGTTCTTGTGCAAATCGAAGACGGGCCCGGCGATGAGCAGGCGTCAGTTTTAGGGTCATTTGCTGGCCTATGCGCATTCAGACCTCCTTCAGCAAGTCTTCTTCTGACTGTCCACCAGCTGACGTCCACTTCACGCACCTCTTGAAGATGATGTGCAAGATCAACGGCAGTCAGACAATGATTTCGCAATGCCATCGTTACGAGAACTCGGTTGTCGCGCTGTGTTGTAGCTATAATTCGACCAGATCCTCGTCGTCGTTCAAAGCCACTAGTCTCCCGATAGCGCTGGTACACATGACGAACTGAATATCAACTGGTATTCAGCTGTCGAGCTACAATACTCTGGTTCTGGCCCGCTTCAACTAGAGCAACGACTTCAGCGGCTTTTTCCGGAGTAGTATCCATTTTCTTCAGATGAATGCAACTGTAGTCAGGAGACGTCCTTTCAGGTTGAGCTTTGAAATGCAAATGATCACGTTTCACTCAAACATGCCTTTTTGTACCTGCAATTAGTCTCGCAAACTGCAGTGAGCTAAGTGAGCAATTTTGGGATTTGTTGTTGTCTTTTCTTTTCGGCAGTTAAAAGTTAAACTTATCACAGCTTATATGGTATCACTGAATAGGTATTGAAATAACTTTTAATTTCATATTAGAAAATACATGTATTTCTCCTCTCAAACCCTGGACGCCCCATATAGGATCGACGGATTTTCACCCGTCAAACCCCGCTGACGCTATATGGGGTCAGCAAAAAATAGACGGTCGCGCGCTCTATTGTTTACTGTTTTCGTATTGAAGGGTCTGTATTTAAAGTCTTGTGTTGTATATTGATGTATTTGGAATGAACTGAGCTTTTCGAATGAACCACTTACCAACTGAATAGTATTTAGATAATATTGTTATTGTTATGTCACGTGACTTCGCGCCAAACGTTCGTTCGTCGATGTTATTTGTTCCGCTGTTTTCTGTAGTTTTTTGTAGGGCAAGTATATAAGTGTAATACATTATTGAAAAGCTTATTCTTTCTTTTTTTAGACACAATAAAAACAATACTGGCTTACTTTATTTTTGTATAACAAACTGTAGCCCAAAGCAATCTATTATTATTTATCAATTTTTCCGCCATTTTTGATATTTGTTGTTTTTTAGTACAATATTATATCGTATTTCAGGTTTCAATCACTATAATAGTGTTATTTATTAGTGTTTCTATAGAAATATCTGAATACAACGCACAAGATTACTACTTTCAAATGCCAATATCAAAATTTTTACTCACAGCCATATATAAATACTTCTTTATACTATAAAGAGTATTTATCTAGGAAATAGAAAAAGTAAAAGCTCTTTTTATTACATTTACATTTCTTTAGAAGCAAATATTTTCAATATAGAACAATGTGTACAGTTCTGCTTAGTTTATCCAGGCATATAAACTAAAGTATACACGTCAATGCGATGATTCATTATACTTGTCGTAGCTTACAATGTATATTTCTAAGAAACACAAGCGATGTTATCATAACTTAGAGCTCAGAAACATGAACAGCGATAAGGCGACTCAAGTGGTGCTCAAGTGGCGCGCGCGCGACAGGTGTCTAATTACCGGGGATTTTTTATTGTTTACATTAAGCGCGCGCGAATTACGTACGTCGCTGCCGGAGGACCCAAAAAAAACCAAAATGATTTTATACTAACTTTAATCAGTAGAAATTACAGAGTTATAATAATTACTATTTAAATGAATGGTTCCGATCGATGCTAGATACAGAATAATGTAATAAAAATATGTAGACAATAGGTAAAGTTGATATCCGGTCGTATGAGGTTCCTATGACGAACATTGCACATCACGTTGTGCGTGTCAGCAGTTTGGCGCTCCGCGTGCATGGCTGTTTCCAAGTGTCGCAATAAGGCCGGATGCAGACTTGCACTTTACATGTTGCTATATACTATAACACCTCCACCGTCAGATCAACAATTATTTTTGAAGTTTGAACTGAGAAAATATTGCTGACTGTATCTTTGGCGTCCCAGATTCTGCGCGTTCCTCGTAGATTTTATCTTCATTTCCTTTTGCTCTCAAATGAAACGTCTGAAAGGTAAATAAAAAGAAATAAAGAAATATTTTTCAAAATATATTTACATGTGCGATTTCATTGCCCACAAGTGTAGATTTTCCCAGCGCTCGCGTAAATGTAGTTTGAATTAGGTTAGCTTAGTAACAATACTTTCTGTGTGAAAGGTACCCTATGTCCTTTGCTATTCCTTTGACAATGTGTTCGAAATTTCATGATGATCGGTCAAGTAATTAAGGCGTTAGGTAATAACAAACAAACACACTTTCGTATATATAAAATTAGTTAGGATAGTCTTCTTTCTCCGGATAATTACAAGTATGTACATGTACATTTATGTATACATTTCCTTTTTTCATGTAGGATAATAATATAAGGCAGTATCTGACCCAGACTGCTTGCAAAAGCTAATTCAATTACCTTAGACTGTATTAACGGACATTCAATACATAATCGGAATGAAATAGAATTGAGCCGAATGCGGAAGAGCGATAAATGAAGCCAAATTTAAGGTTACCGAAGTGAAAGGAATTGCGTTCAATATCTATTCTATACTATGTTTTAGTATGTCAGTCGTAGTTGAAGAGATTCGATTGATTTCATTGTTTTCTCATTTAAAAAAGACACCTCCCACAGTAGGTATGATTCCTGTTTCGCGGAGGACTTGACAAGCATTCAAACAGCGGACCCAAAGAGCACTTAGACTCGGAACAACCATTTGTAGATCACACAAATTTTTTGAAATTGGGGATGGATGCCACAACACTCGGCGCGATGGCAGTGGCGACGCGACCCCTTAAACATCTACACCATCCGTGCAGTTATCCTACCAGTAATATAAATGTGAAACTTTGTGATTTTTGGATGTTTTCTCATTTACGCTAGAGATCATACACATAGGATACTTTTTATACTGGTATGGGTTTTCGGGTGATCCACGCATACAAAAGTGTGCTCAGTTACTCGATTAACATAAAGCGCTACGTACTTCTGCGCATAAAACCATCGACGCACAATCTACGACGCAAAATTGTACATGAGAACAGTATTTTAACCATTATGCATACAAAGGCTGAAGTTTATATCTCCGAACTAACTTTCGCCCGTAGTTTCATTTACGTAAAAGTAAGGTTAAGTTAGATTTTGTTCGGTTGATATAGTTAATGAATGGCCACGGTTGTTTTGGCCAGTTCCCGTGTCGCATAGGCCGGCAGGAGACACTCGGATGTCATCACTGCGGCAACTGACGCGATGTTGTTGTGGACACGGCGCTGCATGCTTTGGCAGATTGCCCCCCATCGCAGCGCCGCCGCGCCGTGATTTGATCGCGGCAGACGGACTGGTTGCCCTCTTACTCCTGACTGTGGTTTAGTCTATGGTCCGGAGTGAGAGATCGTGGAACACCTTGGCCTCCTTCTGTGAGAAAATAATTTCCATTAAGGAAGCGGCGGAGTGGGAGAGGGAGCGCTGAAGCCCTCTCCCCAACTGCAGAAACGGGTGACAGAGTGCGCTGGATTACCTACAGTTACCCTGATGTTTGACCTGGGGGTGGTGGGCTGCGTGGACCTGCTCGCCACCCGATCAGTACCAGGTCCGAGAGGCGGCGTGCGTGTGTCTTTTTGTCGTGTCTTTGCAAGCAAAGCAAGCAAGCTTAATATTATATTTCACTATAGTAAAATAACAATTTCTGACATGTTGATAGACAAATAAAACTGGGAAGTTTTTCTTTGAATATCAATCATTCGATTTTGAAATTTTATAGAATTTGGGATATATTGGCATACTCGTATATGTATGTTCCAAATTCTATTACAGACATTATGTGAGCCTTTTTAAGATCTACAATAATTATGCTGCATATTTTTTTGGATATAACTTACAATGTTGACAGTGTACTTAGGTAAGTGCTCAAAGATCAAAATATATATATTCGGGCAGCATAAAGCATGTCTTTGCTGTACTATTTATAAATTTCATTAAAATTTATTATAGGTACATATAAACCTACCAAAAGAAATTTTCTAAATGATTATGAAAACCGGACTAACATCCTAAAATACACAACGGATATTAATCTGGTTTAACCAGCTTTTTTTATAATATTTAGACGTGGAGTATTCTGTTCATAGCTTTAGTTCATCTACAGTTTTCTTAAGTTATTTTAACTTAGAAATCATCATCTTAGCTGAATGACGTCCATTGCTAAACATAAGCCTTCCCCAAGGTTTTTCACACGACCGGTCTTAGGCCACCCACATTTAACCCTTTCCTGCGACCCTTACCAGGTCGTCTGTCCACCTGGGGCCTACCCCAGCTGCATTTGCCGATGCGTGGCCGCCACTCCAGAACCTTTCTGCCCCAACGGCCATCGGTTCTGCACGCTATGTGTCCAGCCCACCGCCACTTCAGCTTGGCTATGGCTTGGCTGGATGGCTATGTTGGCAAATTTAGTTTTCCTGTTGGCAACTTTAGAAATAAATGCATATATTTACCATATAGGCTCTTTACACTAAGTACCATCCATAAGTTTACTGAAAAACTGTGGAACAACAAAAGTCTCTTAGAGCCGTGTCCTCAACAAACATATAACTTGCGAAGATAAACAGCCAGACCAAAATTAATGCCTGTAGGTGAAACACATATTATAATAGTTAGTAGAGTTCCGTAACGAATATACCAACAGAAACTATCAGCCAAGAAAACAACTTTAACCTTTTCGGCAAACATAAATGTATGTATATGAATCTTCGATAAACTTGAGTTATACAAAGTCAGTAGAGATTTCTTTATTTATCTGCATTTCTTAGTGATTTAAGGAGCCACCTCGTCACTGGCAATACGCCGCTAGCTGGGGGATTAATCCCCATTTAAGTTTAATTTATGTGATCCATAAACCATCTCCCCATTCCGTTATACTGCTTAAGTATAATAGTACTTACGCAGTATAGCAGAGTCGGGACTTTTAAACTGCCAAGGGTCTCAAGGTTGATCTTAAGGCATGCTCTAACGTTTCGTAGTTATGTGCGTGCTAAATAGTTAATTGTAATTGTCACTTATTTTAACGTGAAGGAAACCCTTATGTGGAATTACGTCTGAGAGATCTATATAATATTTTCACAGATGTGTAAAGTTTGTCAGACCGCACTGATAACTAAGCTTTCTTAAACTGAGACGAGGCTCGGGTTTAGCAGTGGGATAACACAGAACACTCCTGATATTATTAGTACTGATACCAATAATATCAGCTATTTTAACCAGCGGTTTTGATTGCTCGGAAACAGAACTTTTTTCTGGATGAAAGTTCCTGTATGCCAAATTTCATGATGATCGCTGAAGTAGTTAAGGCGTGAAATCGTAACAAATAGACTTACATTCGCATTTATAATATTAGATAGTAAGTTAGAATTGGAATATATTATATTTTATAGTATTATTACATAACATATTATGTTTCTCTCTCTACTAGTACTTCCCTAACTTCTTACGTATACAGGTAAAATACCCGGTCCTTTGGGAGGCTATCACGGAATTAATTCACGATCTATATTGGAATGGGACAACTTCCTAAACAGTAGCCCTGTAATATATAATACGAGTAGTATGTAGTAATATCAAGTGCAGGACTAATTCTACATATGGAAGCTTATAAATATGGGCTAAGGATGGGTGAAATATATCATTACCAAATTTATACATATAATTAACTTTTTCTAGTCTGAAAGGTGTTGTTGTGATTATTGCTTCAATATTTGACAAATCTTCCATTCTAACTTTAGAGAGGAAATTTTAATTAACCTTCTGAGACTTGGATTATGGTAAACGATTTCTATAACCCATTGGACATGTCATGCCCCCATATATTGCTGAACCTAGAAAAAGGAGTCAAGGGAAAATCATTCATATTTGAAATAATGCTATTGATACGTGATAAAGATCAGCACGTTTATCACGTATCAATAGCAGCATCGCTATTGTTTCATTAGAGTGTGAGTTAAGTTTTCAGAGAACAAACAAACGAACCTGCTGTGCAATAACCTTTAATTATAAATGAATCTAAAATCTACGTCTATAAATACAAAGTACTATTCTACAGCAGAAGAAAATTACACAGAGAAGCTTCATATATGAAGCCCATTTATATCCGTTAATTTATCTAGTCCAGGAAAATTAACCGACTGTGTCAACTAACGACTAGAATGTTCTAGCTCACAGTTAGTTATGCTACCTATTTTATTTGTTCGTGTATGATATTGTTTGTCATCATGACGTGTGTGGGTTATCACATTATTCTAGATATAATAGATTTAGTTTAATGATATTTTCTTGACATGTAACATGACGTTGGATGTACATATATTCTCTAAAGCGTGGGCAGTAGCGTAACGCCCACGATTAAGCCTCGATAGTTTAGTGAAATGTAATTTAGTAGAGTATGATAATTTTCGGCAGCGCGGATGGCATAGTGGTTTAAATGGTCACCTCGCAACTGTCACTCCAAGAGTGCTGTGGTTCGATTTTCACACGGGACAAACATTTGTGTGGTCTACAATGTGTATTAAGCCTGAGTTATCTTTGTGTCCGTTGTTTAAATGTTTGGAAAACGCCACACGAATTATAACTAATGCGGGAGTTGGTTTTCCGAAATCAAACAAAACAGTTCCAATGTTTCGATACTGCTATATACGACTGACAGGATACTGCGTATTCTGACAATTATTGTGGCGTGGATATATTTTAAATTTTTACGTAAAGTGAAATTTACCATTAATGTAATACTTTCACTGAGCAACAGGTTTCCGATATCCATACCGTTGAAAATCTAGTCCCTATAATATTTTTTTATTAAAGACTGCACTGGATACATATGAATTAATAAGATATATTTATTTATTCGAATTAATTATTTATATAAACAATAGCAACAATCATAATTTACAACTTAACTAATATCAACAAACCTAATTAGGTACTTATAAATACAACAAAATGAAAAGGAACAAAATATAGTCCAATCAAAGCATGGAATTCTCTACAAAGGCACGTATTTCCTTCTTCCTTCAATCCTGGGTCCTTTAAACGGGGCGTGAAAAAGCACCTTCTCAGGCCGTCAAAGTAGAGACCTCAACATCGCCTCGGCTGCTATGAGGATGGTGTGGAGGCCACTGCTCTTAGACCACACGACTGCTTACCATCCGGCAGAGTGTGGTCATTTTGACGGGCAAAATAAAATGGGTGAGTAAAATTTAATAAAAAATTAATTAGTAGCGCAATAGATATTATAAAACTATCACACTAACAATATATATTATTATTATTATATTTTTAAAACGATTTTGTTTTAAGACCAGTAGAAAAACGTCCTAATTGGAACATTTATGAGTGTTCACTTTGCGAGCTAGTAACACATTTGCTTCTTTTCTGTATATAACATAATATTTCTAGTTGACGAGCTAATTGTACCATAATTAAATCGCAGGTAATATAACAGTGTTGTTTTGAACAGGCAGCGGTGTTGCTCATACGACGTGGGTAGTCGCCACAGCGCCGGGATGAAAGAGCTACAATTTGCTATCTCTCTAGGCTTATAACATAATTGGGTTATAATTAGTACTACATAGTGTCTTTACCTATATTCATTTTATAATTTAATTGCGTCGGTGGCGCAGCTATAATAGGATTTTACTAAACATGGCTTTGAAAAGAGTGGCTATGAGTTTCTTGCCTGCGTCTTCTCATTAGAGCTCTATTTCTGGAACAGGCTTTTCCAATAATACATTTTAATTTCCTTTTATTCATTTTAATTATTATATTCCTTTAATCATATTTTCGTTGATTGACGCGTTATTAATATTTAGTTAACTGACGTGACAAAGAAGTGTATACACATTTTTATGGAACTAAAGATTTTTGACTTTAACTTTAAATAAGACTACTGGGCATGCTATATCTTAGATGGGATCGGCTGAGTTTTATTACGTACATACGCATTTCGCCGGCAATGATTTACGGTCTACTTTGCATGAGGGAGATGTTAGATTGTTGTACATGAGGTCTCGGATTCGTTGCCCGGACTAAGTGTTGTTAGGTTTATCTGTCGTGCAATTTTGGGTGCTTGGTTGACGGTAATAAGCTGTCCCACAAAAGCGTGAGACCAAAATCTTTAATTGTCGAAATATGTGTATAATATACGTCTGCTCCCTTCGAGGTATGTTGAAGTAGTATCACTGAATTTTTTACATTCTAACTAATATTATTTTTTGTTTTTTTGTTCGGAAAACATACAGTGTATATAACAGCAAAAACTACATGTGTAACACGCACCATTTACAGATATATAACTAAAAAGCTTGTTATATAATACTAATAGTTATGGATAATGGTAATGAGAGGAAAACAAAACAAAACAAACATTAATAAAACAAATGTTGAATAGTTATTTATTATGAACGAATCAGCTTGAGAACCATGTCTTTGTTAATATTTTATTAAAATGTGTTTTCGAGTTAAATAAATCTAGTACAGAAAAGCCAATCACCTTATTGATTTCTTTATTAGCTCTGACGAAAAACGAGTTCTGCCTACAATTTGAAGAACACTGAGGAACATCTAGATATACATGAAATCTAGTCATTGCATTTGGAACTTTAAGATTTATATTAGATAAATGGTCAGATGAATCAATACAGTGCTGGGTAATTTTATTTTTATTATTTAAGCGATTGTGTGTTTCTTTGTTACGCTTTCACGCCGATCATCGAAAAATTTTTCATACATGTTGTCAAGAGAACAGAAAAGGACATGGAGTACCTTTCTTCTAGAAAAAATATTGTTACTAAACTGACCTAACCTACATATACGCGAGTGAAGCCACGTGAAAAATCTAGTATTATAATAAAAGTTATAAGCGGTTAGACTAATCCGCAGGGCATTACGTTTTCATAGTTAATCTGATTATGAAAGCATTTGATATAGAGATAGTTTAAGCGCTTTAAGGCAAACACTAAGTATTCTCAATAAACATGAATGAAATCGAGTAATAGCTAGTTGCTTGTATAAAGATCGCTTGTACTTAGATCATTAACTGTATTCGTTACAGTGTATTTTCTCGTTATGAATCACAGAATATCGACGTGAAATAGCAGTATTCCTACTGTTGTGTTTCGTTCGGTGAGAGAGAGTGCCGGAGGCCCAATCACCCTCTTTCCCCCTTCCCGCTCCTTCTCCCTCCCACTTCCTTTTTCTCTTCTTCCTTTTCTAAAGGGTTGGCAACGCGCAAGTGATGCCTCTGGTGTCGCAGGCGTCCATAGGCTACGGTGACCACATACCATCAGGTAGGCTCGTATGCTTGCTAGCCACCATAGTCGTATTAAAAAAAAACTTTTATTGTGATTAATATCTGCTTTTATACTTTTATTCTTTTAGAAGTAATATATGCGTACAAGGAACATATTCTGTATCGTGGGGACAACAATCGTGGATCGCACAGATTTGTGTCCCGTGTGAGATGCGAGCCCTCAACGAGCCAACTACTTTTCGCTACGGTATCTGTGCAACTACCTCGTTGGCGCTGCAGTAAGTCAAAATCAAAGTCAAAAATCATTTATTCATTTAGGTCACAAAGTAACACTTATGAACGTCAAAGTATATGGGTTACTGAGTTTACTAAGTTACTGAAGCTACATTTAGGTTAGTTGCTAGGTTCAGGCAAAGGGTTGAGCCTATGAGAAGAAACCTGCAAGAAACTCACGGCCACTCTTTTAAATCGCCTATTATTATTATTAATTATATTATTAGTAATGATTGTAACTGCCATGCATAAAGTTTTGGGTGCGATTTAAGGATCGAGTGTTGTTTGCTTCTCAGTAATAATACGGTATCTAGAACTGTGCTTAAGAAACAGCTTTAATATCTGGTAAAATGTGTATAGATACATCTCGAAATGTATACCTACACCTCTCTCATGTACTCCTACGAGGAAAAACAGTAACAAAAATAAACTTAGTACTTAGATCATCTACATAGTTTATCGTGTACAAAATAAAATTGTCTAACGATTACGAGAATGTTATACATTTAAATTAAATTATTTTATACGGAGCTTATTGCGTGTTTACACTTTTATTACATAATTTTGAAACTATAACACTACTATTTGTAGGCTCCCTGAGTTAATTTTACCATATTTATGTGATATTAATATATAAACTTTACTTTACACTTCACTATTTACATATTTTACATTACATATCTATCTATTTACAGATTATATTATTAATAAAACATTCCGTACATCCTGTCGATACCGGTTTGTCGATACACCAATATCGATAATGGGCTATCGACAAGGCCTAGACCCTATTACCACTCCTGAGTAAACTTTACTACTATTTCAGTGTACACTTTCTCCGATGTTTCGGTTGCTTTTCAGCAACCAAGTTCACGAGAGGACTCCTCGTGAACATGGCTGCTTAAAGCGTTAATAAACAACACGATAAAATCCTTATAAAGTAGTTTAATTTCAACGTGTGCAACATCCTATTCATCGGTTAATTAGCCCTTATACGTTTATTCGTTTATAATATTGACTTATGTATGAATTGGTACCGGGTATCGAACCGGTCGGGTGAAGAATTTCACACTTTAACGTGTAATGTGGTCATTTTATTGGAACCAAATGTAGAGGACAACCTGTTATGATGTTTTTATTAATTACCTTAAGTTCCGCCTTTAGTTTATATACGACTCGTGAATGCACAGACGTTGTCCTGCCCGAACAAATTATTCGCATTGCCACCGATAGGATTGCCAATCTAAACATAAAATTTAGGAGGAGGTTCAGCTGTTTAGGAGGATTCCAATGACATACACACGTGCAGAAGAATCCTAACTAATATTATAAATGCGCATGTGAGTTTGTTTGTTTCGCTCACGCCTTAACTAAATCGTTATGAAATATCGCATAATATATTATTATGTTGTCAAAAAAAAAGGACGTAAAGTACCTATCGTCCAGAAAAAGCTAATACTATTTACGAGCGAAACCGCAGGCAATAGCTAGTAGTTGAATATAGAAAGATTAGTTTCCACCCGTGGCTTTACCCGAGGTATCTTACGGTAGATCATACAACGATAAAAGGTAGCGTATGTCCGTCCCTAGGATTTCATCTATTTCCTTGCCAAATTTAATTAAGATCCGTTTATATTTTTACTGTCATAAAAAGGTAATAAATAGAGTTTCTTTCACTTTAATAATATTAGTATGGATTGTTTAATTTGCCATTTGCCAGATTGTCGCAAATGCTTACTAGACGCCCGTGTCTGTACGCTGATGGACGAATTAATTCACTCGGCTTGAGTCTTTTTTGAGTATTCATAATACGAGTATTAATTAATTTATTAATAAATCGATAAATAATAAATAGTTGTATTCGAATGGTATTTGAATACGTGCACAATAATACCTACATTACAAGGTGAAAGCGGCGCCCAATAGATAAGGCACTGGACTTGCGATCAAGAGGTCGCTGGTTCAAATCCCGCCCATTGCACTACTGACGTGAACACACTCTTAAAACAAGCATTCTAGCTTAGCTGGATAATATAATGTGAGTCAGCTACTCGTTTGTGCTCGATGCTGTTTAGCATAAGTCGACATTCGAATACGTGCGAATGTGGATGCGTACAATTTTCGAATAATTCGACATTTCAATAATTATTATTTAGAATATTTTATGTTATTTTGTATATTAATCTTAATTCGCATCATCGTCTTGTGTGTCAACGTGTAAGGGGGTTTATAACGAGAAATAATTTATTTATTTGATTTATAAGGTCAATACAGTCCTCGCTATTACCTTAGTAACTAAATATATGTATAAGGAGTGTCCCGTAAAGAATGGATAATCCTGAAACTCATACAATAGATATATTTAAGGCCCAAAATAAAATACAAAAGAGAATTAAAAATAGTTGGCAATGGCAAATGTATTTGCAAAAATTAATATTTAATTTTCGCAAATACATTACGCCCAGCATTCATGATAAAAATTTAAATTAAGATGGTGTCATCAAAGCTGTTTTATATTTTTATTGTTCTTCTACATATAAATTCTTTACAGAAGTTCCCTCGGTATATCAATGCCCGTCCCCCGCTCTTCACCGCCAGTCTCAGCTGTCACAAGCATTAACGGCAGTCTGATTGTCTGAATAGTCATTATCTTCAAACTATCCTTCTGCGGTTTGCATTCGGTAATGGCTAGTATATTAAGGCGTTTGGGTAGATTAATAAATTGATTCTTAGAATATAGGTATCTATTTTAATAACGAGTAAAACTTTTACCTAATGATCTCTTATTTAATTCCTCCTTCGTACCCTATCAGCTCTTAAACCTAATATGATTTAATCCCTTCAGCTAAAATGAATATATTGTGTTGTTAGCAAATGTCAAATACTCTATCGACATGACATACTGGGACTATATCTCTAATATCATTGCATACCACTGGCAGATCTTGAATTAGAAGTCCACATATTACTGAGCATGGAATCCACTAATAATACCAGCCCTGTATTAAACTGTCCCACTGCTGGGCACCGGCCTCTTCTGAGAAGGGGCCATAGTCCACCACGTTGGCCCAATGTGGGTTGGCAGACTTCACATAACTTCGAGAACATTATGGAGAACTCTCGAACGTGTAGGTTACCCCTCGATATTTTTTCCTTCATCGTTATTACTATTTAATCCACACATAAATTCGAAAAGTCAGAGATACATGCCTTGGGATAAATTTCAAGACCTCTGCGTGCAGTCCAATGGTCTCCCACCAGCTATCGCTGTTACCATGCCTAAAAGCTTGTATTTTGTGGTATTCGAAATAGTCGTTATTTACGTTTAATTATATAACACAATTATATAATTACATGATTATGTATTGAAATTAAACTACTATATACGGATTTTATCGCGTTGTTTATTTAGCACTGTATTACAAAATTTTGAAAATATTACACTACTACTACTATTGATTTTATTTTACTAATTTATAAGCTAATAAAATTATTTAAACTATTAAATCTATTTATTTTTGGTTTACACTTTCCCCGACGTTTCGGTTGCTTTCCAGCAGCCATCGTCACGGCTCCCCGTGACCATGGCTGCTGTAATTAGTAAAATAAAATCAATAGTAGTAGTAGTGTAATATTTTCAAAATTTTGTAATACAGTGCTAAATAAAAAACGCGATAAAATCCGTATATAGTAGTTTAATTTCAATGAATAACATTCGCGTAAATAGAAGACAATATTATACATGATTATGTATTAAGTGTACACTAGGCTATCCCTGCTGTATCCACTATCCACTATCTTACAGTAGATATTAAGTCCAATGTCGAACTGGAGTTAAGAAAATATTGAGAATCAGTATGCGATATCTCTCCTCCTCATTATCTCATCTGAGGCTTATGCCGTCCATACATTGTAATACCAGAACGTCTTTACTAAGGATATATTAATAATGAATCCTCGAGTACCACAATTGGAGAAGGAAATACGTACAAATGAAAAAGCCTCAAACGCGTTTTCCCTAATTGCTTCCTTTGGTTAAACAACGGGATAACATCGGGCAATTTTTCTCTTAGCAGCAGTTTTTATGAACAAATGAACTACTTTTCGGCTCTTTTTTTATGTTATATAAAAAATTGCACTGAAATTTATAGGTCCAGGTAAGGCAAGGTTTTACTGGCTTATAAATATTATTAACCTTGCAGGATTACATTGTTACAGGCAATAGTTTAATCCCAATTCAATTACCAGGTCGAGCAAAGTTTTATTCCGTTTTCCAGATAATCGAAAATGAAAACGAAGTAACCCTGCGTTACGAGCGATAGTGATTCTTTTACCAGGTCGGGCAAGGTTTAATAAGTTTTGCATGGTGTATGATAACCAAGTAGAATATAATACGCTTACCGATTATATATACCTCTATATATGCAGGATGTGCAGTAACTAAACGTAAGAAGAATGAATAAAACGGAATGTTAAGGTGTGAGAGAAGAAGGATATCGAGGGAAGGGCGACGTGAGCGTTGTGTGTGTAAGACGAGTTTATATAAATTATAAATAATTTTTGAAATACTTTTGTAACACGCGTGTGTTCGGTAAAAATAAACTACCAACCTTGAGAGCACAAGTTATTTTATTTGCTACGATCCCTTATCTACATATATATATCCTACTTAAAATATAACATAAATATATAAATGTTGTCATGTTTTACATATGTTAAACCTTGCTCTTTGTAAGTAATAATAATAATAATAATAATATTCTACCACATACACACAACACCATCTAGCCCAAACTAAGCAGAGCTTGTACTATCGGTACTAGACAATGGATAAACATACATATATACTTTTTTTTTGTAAATGCATATATATTATACATAGAAACACCCAGACCAAGACTATCATCCATGTTCATGCACACAAATGTTTGACTTGTGCGGGAATCGAACCCGCGACCTTAGGCGTGGCAGTCGGTTACACTAACCACTACGCCACCAAGGCCGATATATATACTTAGGCTAAATAGGTATTCAAGTAAGTAGTTTTTTGGCGATAGCGATTCAAAGCATTGAAATCTAAAGTTCTACATGTCCTCGTTGTCAGGTTTCTATAATGGTTCTTGTTCATGACTCACGACGGTAACAAGCGCAAGTTTAGGCACTCTCGCGGGTTGTATACATAGGGAAAGCGACTGACGCGGATAGCGTGCATATATAGCTGTATCAGGCACTTGCGTGTCATACTAGCACTTTGGAGAACATGGAACGTCGACTTTACTGTACATAAAAAGATAAAGTACCTACATAGTTTACTATTATATCGCTACTATACTACATCTAAGTAATTTTCAACAAAAACTGTATGAATAATGGGTTAGTTCAATTCTGGAATGGCAAAAGTACTCATTTTTAAAATTTTGAAGAGCGCCATGCTACGTGGGCAATTAGTGCAAGGCTAATTAAAAGGAATTAGTGAGAAGCTAATTAAAAACAATCTAAGACAACGACGACGTAAGTAAAATACTTCATTATCCTATGTTTATCAGTCTGCTCCTTATAAACTTGAATACCATTAAAATTAATCTTCTTTATACGTGTTTTATAGCGGTCTATTTAAAAAACACATATTGATGATTTGGTTGCTCAAAAGTAGGTAACCGAGACGTCTGAGAAAACATACATTTGAATAGCTTATATAGCTAAAAAATGTGTGTAGTAAAAATAAACTGCAATAAAATCTAGATAAAGAAGTTTAATTTCAATGTATAAAACTTACATTCGGCACATTCGGCACTTTATAATGGCTGACAGAAAGTAGTATCAGCAATTCATCCACATTTGATCACAGGGTACATTTAAAAACGCGATCAATGTCGCTAGCAACAGCTAGTCATTATTATAAAGCTGACAGCAATTATTTAATAGAATGACGGCCCAGGCCGTATTCAGACAAGCTTTTTTATTTCGGTGAATTAAAATAATGAAATTAAATTACACTTTCAAAAATTCGGCAGCTTCGCATTCTCTCCTCGGTTTGAAGTTGCACTTGACCTATCTAAATGAGGCGGTTGCTTAAAATGTATATTTTCCTCTACTAAGCAGCGCGTACTTCGACCGAAATTATAGAAGAATATAATTATATTTCACTTGACATTCTTCGTTTGATGTTATGTGTTATATTTTCATATTAATCAAAAGCTTTAATTTTAAAGAGCTTTGATTCTAATGTAGATAGATATCGTTTCAAGCTATTAACGCCTTTATATTCAACAATATGTTAATCAATGATTAATCAAACTTAATACGATTGACTAGCTGACCCGCGCAACTTCGTCTGCTTGACATAAGAGAATTTTCCCCGTTTTCACAACATTTTTTATTGATGCTCCGCTCCCATTGGTGGTATAGCCTATACCGTTCCTTGATAAATGGGCTATCCAACACTAAAATATTTTTTCAATTCGAACCAGTAGTTCCTGAGATTATCGTTCAACCAAACAAACAAACAAACTCTTCAGCTTTATAATATTGGTATAGATTATTAGGCTTGGTTAATAATTGTAAACATATTGAATATATCCAGATAACAGTTGATACGATTTTCCTGATCTAAAATGTTTTAAGTCATATGAGTATAAGTATAAGTAGTATATTTTACCCTGTTAAGTGTAAGTTTTAAGCTGTATAGCTTAACCATATCGATACATGATAAAATCATATGACGTGTCATGATAGTCCACCTACAACTTCCGGGCAACAAGCAAACTTCCTTGTAAACCTACAGGTTTATTTAAAAATACTAATAACCTTTTACCTGTGATTTATTTATATCTTACTTAAAAACTTTTGTTCCACAACTCTTCATAGTCCATTGCTTGATTTTTTAAATAAATAATACCAATATTCAAATAGCTTCCTCCAAAGTAAGCAGCAGCGTAACCAAACGTCACACCGTGGTGAGGAAAGCGTTCAGTGGAAGGGGATGAAGCATATATTTGTATGGCATGTATGTGTTTTTAACTTATGCTAGAAGTTGTGAAGTCTGATGTAAAGAAGACATGGGTAAAAGATTAGGTACTTCATTTTACAATGTGGGCGTAAGTACTTACTGCGTTAATGATTGTTGCAGTTGTTTAAAATACACGAACGAGTGAACATAGCTTGTAGAACTTTTTTCTAGTACCTAATTAATGAAAACCTGTGATGGTGTTGCTATGTGAATGGATTCTGATTACCCTCACTTTGATGGCTCGCAGATACCAACTTAGTAACAGGAAACGACTTAATAAACTAAAAATAAATATCTTAAAATATTATTATTCGTCTGTGATTAATTTTGTATCTTAAGGAAATCACAGGAAGGAATAGGAATGGAGTGAGAAAGGCAACTGTAATGTTAGCCGCAGGCATTCTGAATTACCGGACAAAACGCAGTGAAAACTTTCTTCTCGTACGCCGGTCTTCTAGACATTATTAGGCGAGCTGGTTCATTCGGACAGTCTCCAAATAAGTATCAACTCTTTCGCTCAAGTCCAATTTTATGTTACGATAACCTGAACCTGTTTACAATAAATCCATAAAATAACTATTTTAGTTACAAAAAAAACAAATTTTCTATAGTAGGTAGAACAGCAACGACAGTCTAGCGGGTAATCGTTGGACTGCCACGTAGAGGTAGCTAGTTCAGTCCTAAGGCACGCACCTCCTCTTTTTGAAGTTATCTGCGTATTGAATAGTTAATTGGCACTCGCTTTAATGGTGAAAGAAATCGTCGTGAGGAAACCTGCTTGTCTGAGAGTTCTCCATAATCTTCTCAAAGATATGTGAAGTCTTCCGAACCACACTAGGCTGGCATTGTGGTCAATGGCCTAGCCCTTTTCAATACCTATCCAGCAGTGGAATATTAGATATATAGGATTGATATTATTATATGTATACAAAATTATATTTTCTTTTTCTATAAATAGTAGGTACCTACTTATTAAATTTTACTTTATATAGTATTACATAATAACATTACATACTCTAGTACTCATATGTTTAGTGTAATAAGTTTGCAACCCTTAATGCCGGTCGTATTTCGTATTCAATCCCCTCAATGCTCGAAAATCGTACATCACATTGATATAATATGCCGAGTTATTATTTGATACGTATTACATAGATTTATTTCCGAAGATACTAAAGAAGTAATCATTTCAAAGAAGCATATTATATGCTATTTGAGTTTCTGTAAAATAAAGCTGTAATATGGACTTAAAGTCTAAAGAAAAATGTGAAGATTCGTTTAAAAGTAAGTTTTTTAATATCAACTTGCTACTGCTCACGGCTATACTCGCTACCTCTATGTATTTTTTTCCTTTATTAAGTTGGCTTTATAACGGTGGCATACCGGCCTTTTAGCAGCCGGTTACTATATTTTATTATGGACGTAATTCGACACCAGAAGTATCAATTAATTTAAGGGACAAAACACGGTTTTTAGGCGAGCCAAAATACATTTTTTTCCAAATTAATTTATAACTTTTTGTCGTCTATTCTAATTTAAATGTTGCCTAGGACAAAGCTTCTTAATGTTCTCTTCTATAAAACTATAAACAAAAGATTTACGTAAACCTGCTGGTTCCGAAATTAGCATGTCCCTCATATTAAAAAAACTGCTTGGTTGTACTTTACGGGATTTAAATTTTCAATGTAAACTATCCGGTATTAATGTAAGCACCAAGATGAAGAGAAAAGTATAGGCAAATCTACTGTAAAGGACATTAACAACGATGGAACAGAGTGAAATGTGATTTAAGATAGCCTATCTAGCAAAAGTAAAGGATAATTTGGACCTTATGTCTATTACGTTTAAGTCCGGGTCTTAGTCATGGTGCCATCATTAAGTGGAAAAAAATACTTACACCTATTTGCCCTTTTAAATTCTTATCTATTTCGATATTTTATAGAAAATTATTTAGTAGAATGTGTCCTAACCGATGAAGGCTGCTAAAATATAGAATAAAGTTAAAGACATAAATATTGTCAAAACTTATTTTTATTTCATAACTACTTCTTAAATCAGTAAACAACTGCAACTTAAGGTTACATTTCAAAATTCTAATAACATCTCCCTTTTCAGTCAGGGGTAAAAATTTAACAGTCTATCAAAGAGATCAAAACAATTAACAGTTATACAAAGTCTGTACCTTGTACTTATGAACTTACTTACTATGTATTAAGTTTAATCGCAGCTTTTGACCATGTAACTATAAATCAGTAATCAAATTATATTAAAAATCTCAAACTTGTAAAAGTGTGAGTTCAGATAGTATGCAAGGCGAATGTGAGTTAGTTACGATGAGAATAAGAATTATGTGATGAGCAGCATGGAGATGAAAGACGAAATTGTAAAAAATGAGTGATAATAATGAAAGACAACGAGACTTCAGGTGTGGTAAAGAAGGTCAAATATGTGAGTGCTGAGTACGTGAAAAGAGAAAAGGTGGATTGATTTTATGAAACATGAGGAACAGCGTAGATATAGAAACTGATTATAAAAAAAAGATAAAACAATGGCTGTAATGTACAAGAACCATGTAAAAGAATATGAATGAGAGTTGAAATGACTGTAAGTAGTGACGAATCAAGAAAAAGATGAAGACTGATTGTAGAAAAGATGATGCGTAGAGTAGGAAAGAAAGCTGAAGATGAAAAGTATGTGTTTGAATTTTCTAGTCATCTTCATGAGCTGACTCGTATTCATCTGTTTCGTTAAGGGTATCTTTGACTAATAATTTATTTGGCATATTTAAATATTCGCAATGGAATCTTCTTGGGTCTATGTATACCATTGTCACACAACTTTTTGAGATCGTTGAATTTTGCAACAGAAATCGCGTCTTTCTTTGTATAGAGGAGATGAATGATCTATTTTCCACCGCTTTATTTCGCACCTGGCACTACCCGTTGCATCTTGAACGACATCTTTGTTTTGTATCGTTTTCTTACAGAATTTTCTTGTCCTATTCCTTTACTACCCCTTTTCTTCACACTGTCTGTATACTTCTATTTCATAAGTAGTACTACTTATGAAATAGAAGTATACAGACAGTGTCTGTAATTCTCTTACATAGTGTATCCAATCTCAATTTTGTTCAAGTTGGTTTTTTAGAGTGCAAGCTCCTATATTTTTAAAGTGTTGGTCTTTATTTTTCAGAGTGGTTTAGGAGAGAGATTATGGTAGTTTATAAAACCTTCATGTTCTAAAACACTAATATTATGTGGCTTAGGCCGTTTTCTAGCACTTTCCATGAAATTTGGCCATGGAGAAGGTGCCCAAATAGTTATTTAATTTACTTCTCTTTCAATAACAGCGTGCATGTTATCAACTAGCATATACGTATGACCCGCCAAAAGGTAATTTATTTGTATTACGTTTAGTTTTTTAGAGTTCTCTAAGAAACTTCTAAATATTGAAATTAAGACCTTGTTTTTATTTTGCCCTTAGCAATTGTCACAATACAATAACAACTTCTTTAGATATTTGTATAAACACGCAATTTCACAACAATAGCGTAAAATTTAATTTAAGTACTTGATTAAAAATGAAGTACTCATTATACAAATGAAGTAAAGGTAACACGAATAATTTTCTACTAGTTAATTTTGACGTAGTTTAATTTAAGAGACAATGTTGATTGAGACATCTAAAAGAAATATTATTGTAAGAAATATGAAACTTGCATAGTTTCGTAGTATATTAGTGTAAGGAACAAATTCCGTAGATGCTTTAATTGTGTCGTCACGTAAGGGACACGTTATGAGGATTATACTAACTGAAGTTTAATGTAAGGGACAAAATTATATTTTAGAATTATTTACTTTATTTTTCTTGGACGTTAAAAATATTTAAGTCCGTCAAATAATTTTATTTTGTGATAAATCTGTTTACGCACTCCGACAACGTATACTGTAAGGACATTTTTTTAACTATAGATAAATTGTAAGCATACCAAATGATATAGCGTGAAATTCTGAATCCAACAGTATATATAACTCATTTTGGCCAAAATGTCCCTTACGTTAATTGATACTTCTGGTATCACGTATAAAACAATAAAAGTAAAACTCTCCGCTTGTCGAGCGTCGTATGTCACTATGTAAGTTTTGCCGCCGTTTTTGTTTTCACTGCCAGTGAATTTAACAGACGCTTTGTCGACCTATCTCAGAATTTCCTTTCAATCTACTCATTCGGCTACTTACCTTTATCGATGCCATAATTTTCTAAGCTTTAAAACGATGACCATATTCTAAATTCCAAATAAAAAAGCTGGCCACCAACTTCCTGCTTATAAAGTCTCGATTGTGATCAGCGAATTTGTAAATTGTATCTACATGTACAGTGAGCAACATGGATAGCTTAGTGTTAAGATATTATAGTCGTTGTATTCCATATAAAAAAATGTTTTGACTATTATTTTGTAGTAATGAAATTGTGATTAAATAAACTATGGTTTACATAACTATTACTGTAAAAGATTATGATTGGTCATCACGTATAAGTGTAGTTAAAATTGTATCTTTATTAATAACCTGCCATACAAATACTATTATGTACTATCTGTCTCGTGTCAATCAAGGCAAAATTAAATTAGTTGCATGTTAAATGATCTTTGTTACGTTATTATAGATATAATATAGCTATATGTTATTCACAAAGTGTAGTTGTTTTTTATTTCTTAATAAATAAACTAAATTCAAATTATTTTGTATGATAAGACGATTTTAAATCTTGAATAAATTTATCAGTTCATGTACCTGACTGTACTAATTTTACAAATACATATTTCAGTTTGATACGTGTCATATATTATACAGCAGCGTCAAAGCAACCACTTGTATGACGTAAAGGTGCGCAGCGAGGCATGCGATTGGATCAAATGTACGAAGTTCTACGGTGCCACGATTCAGTACATAGATAATATACTATATAGGGTAATTCAGTACGCAGCGGTGAGGCGAACTGGAAGCACGTTCGTTTGCCGTGAAATCTACGAAACAAAAAGTCGTATTACGCGTCACATAACAAAAATATACGTATTTAGATTGCAATTTAGTAAAACTATAAAGTAATATATTAATTAAATTTGAACCTAATAAACGTATTTACTTTACTGTGATGCGTGAACAAATTTTAAGAGTTCTCAAGTCCTATTCAGCATTACTAAGTTTCATGGAGCCTTAGGTATAGTATCCAATTTCGGCGGCCAATGGTTCTCTTTACTTTTTTTCTTATTCCTTCCTTACTGTGATCTTATTACGCAAGAAAAATCGCGCTGACATGCCATAAGACACTGGTAATTTAAAAAGTAATAGGCGACTTAAATCACATCCCATTAACTTTTCAACTCCAAATTAAAGCATAAACACGACCATGGGTATTTTGAACCAACATTTTGGCTTTAAATTTGGCAAATTATAAGGGATGGACTAAAAAGAACTCGTAAGTACCTTCCGACCACTTTAAATCTTTTCAATTTCACAAAAGCATTAACAGTGGAATGTGGATGACGACACGTTTTTTGTTCGCGAAGATCTTTGAGAATCAGCATTTTTATTTAGGAAATATATATATATATGTAACGAGACGCGATTGTTACCGAAAATAAATCGAATGATTCGAAAATGTTGCTATCTAATATTCGAATACCGAATGTTATACATTAAACTATTTTAAATAGACTACATGAAAAATATTTCTTATTTTATAGCCTATTTATTGAGGAAGGTTATATGCTATCTAACATTATGGTTCGACCTTTTAGAGCGACACATAAATAATTTTATCGTGTCGTTATTTTAAAAACACTATTATTACATAGTTTTGAATAATAATTGCAATAGCTTTAATAGTAATAAAGTTTAAGAAGTTTAGTTTAATAGTTCCAAAAATATAAAAAATTAAGAAAACCATTATTATTACAATAGTTTTAGGCAATAAAATTCGTATAAAGTAGTCTAATTTCAATTCGAATGCCGATTTATGAATATCATAATCTGATAACAATCTGAAATTCGTATAATGATTCGATAATACGGTAATTTCTTTTACTGCATCTGTGACGCAGCGGTATGTTCATGCAACTGCTGTGCATAAGTTCACACTTTCAACATCCAGGGCCAGACAAACAAATAAAGTTATTGGATTAATCATCGTAAATTCAATTAATCCATCAGCCCACCGCTGTCCACTGTTGGACATAGGCCTCTCCTATTTTACGCCACAACATCCGGTCTTCCGCCTTCATCATCGTAAATTAATAATGACTTATTTTTCTCTGCTAATGGCATTGCTATAACAAATTACTAACCCTTTTGTCCCTTTACTTTTTAATGAAGAAAATTAGCGCCCATGTTAATTATTGCGCCGACTTTTAATTTAACGATGGTTAATGCCCCTTTGTGCTCAGAAACTTTTATGCCACTACACTCAGGATTTTGATGATAGTCGTTTTATTTTTTGAGGTGTCGGATACCAATCAATTGGTATCGTGAGTTTTTATATAACCAAAGCGACTAGTAAAAGACGGGTTTAACATTATTGTTGTCAAAAGAAAGTTGATAACATTTTAAATTAAACTTAACATGTTTATCAGCACGGGTGGATGTCAATAGACTCTCTATAACACATGTTCTATCTAGTTAATCTTTTAAAAAAAATACTTCCGCCCTAGAAATAGTTCCCTTGTGGACTTTATAATCATTAAAATAACGGACCCAAAGAACACCCAGACGTGGAACAACCATTGTTGGATCATTGAAAGTTTTGTCCCGTGTGGGATTCGAACCCACAACACTCGGCGTAGTGGCAAAGCCATCACTTACTTATACCGAGGTAAATAAGGTGCATTCACATTTTCCTTTCTACCCCTTTGGGTATGACCGTGACGTGAGTCAATTGGTACTAAAACATAAAGTAGCATCACAACTAAGGCACAAAAGTATTATATCACATTTAGGATCCACGTAGAGATTCCATTTATAACATACTAGATTTTGCCCGCGGTGGCTTACTTTTCTAGATGAAAGGTAACCTATATCCTTTTTCATTTTCTTGACAGTATTTAATCAAAATTTCATGATGATTGGTCCAGTAGTTAAGCCGTTAAAGCGTAACAAACATACTCACATTCGCATTTATAATATTAGTTAGGATAAATAATCTTAAAAAAACCTCTCTACTAACTCTAAGCGTTGAACCAGAATGATTAAACTATCCACGACACCAGCCTATTAAAATGAATAACTATTTCCTCGACAAACTAAACACATTTAAATTCCACAGCTAAACGACAGCTAAACGTACACAGGAAAAGTTGTCTTCAAATAACTCTTTGAAACTGAACTCAGACTTAAATAACACGAGAATGAGTTAATTTAATCCCAGTAAAAAATAATATACTAGTTTCCCAAACAGTTGGCTTAGATTAACATAAAGAGTGACTTGCCGACATTTTGTTTCGTATGCCACAAAAGCTTTATCTACCATTATACCTACTACTAACTCAGTAAAAACAGACGTGGCGATGTAAATGAAATGTAAATGAGACATCTAGGTACATACTTGTGATTTAATGCAAATGTTATTTTAGTATGCCTTATGTAACTTTAAGCTAGACTTTATTAAGTCATTGTGAATAAATTATTTTAGAATAGATTATTATTATGTCCGCGGCCCCGCCTGCTTAAATGTAGGTTATGTCAATTTTCTATTCTTCTTTTTCTGGATATAAGTTATAGGTACACACAGCGACACATCAACCTAGACTGTTTGGTCTTTGAACTATTAGAAGTTGAATGCTGCGAATCGTGCAAGAGAGTGCGTTATATTTTTGTTACGCTCTATCCTTACCATTACATCGACGCCACTATGCACTGTCCCTTTCCGACAATTCTCTATTTTGTATGTAGCTTAGTTATGCGTATATAGGGTATCTAGCTTAATGTGTAACCGTGAGTACCATATGTCATAGGGTAGGCCATATGTCCTTTTCTCTACCCCTGACATCGTGTATGCGAAATTTCATGATAATCGGTCTAGTAGTTAAGACGTTAAAGAGTAACAAATAAACTCACATTCGCACTTATAATATTATAGTTAGGATTACTGTTATCTTAGTGTGTGTTTGATTTGTTTTATTAATGGAACTGTTATTGATAAATCTAGACAAGCGATGTGTTATTAGTGTTATTACTAAAAATGTATTCAGAAAATTGAATGAGGCTACATCTGAACGTTGCTGTTTCTGAATGCGCTTCAAATCATAGCCGAATATTGAAAACTTGCTTTGATATTAGATTGTAACCACAATCTACGTGATACGGACGTGATCTATCAATCAACCGATTGATAGATCACGTCCGTACCACGCTGTATCGCGTTAGCTTCGGACGATAGTGACTTTTTTACTTTCATATTATAATATTTCTATACTCTAACTGCCCATCAAAGTGCATGATATTCTTGTAGGGGGGGGACAACGATTAATGCATCATGTTATCCTAACTAATCTTTTAAATGTGAAAGTGCGTTTGTTTGTTTGTTTGTTTCGCTATCAGGCCTAAGCTTCTCGACAAATCATCATGAAATTTTGCATAAACGTTATCAGAAATACAGGAAAACAGGAAAAGGACGTAGGGTACCTTTCATCCAGGAAAAAGTGCTGTTACTAATCTTACCTAACCTACATTGAAGCGAGCGAAGCGATACAAAGGTTTCTCCTCGCGAATTAATTCTGGTACTATATACGATATACAGGGTGTCCGGTAATTAATGGATAACCTTGAAATGTCTTACAGTAGAACTGAAGGCCGCTCAGAAAAAAAAGGACAAAAATATATATATATATATATATATATATATATATATTAAAAGTGCAAGCTATATTAGCATAGCATACTTTTTATACTTCTATCTATTAGCATAATTAGTGTTTAATAATAAAATAACAAAAAACCGATGGATTTCATTCATTTATGGTCGTAGTATACAAGAAAGTTATACACGGTAATTAAAAAAAAACACATATCTCAAGTAGTAGTTAGGATAGTATTTTTTAAATATTTTTCTGAACGGCCATCAGTTCCACTATAAGACATTTTCAGGTTATCCATTAATTACCGGACATCCTGTATAGTATACCGCGCAGGGAATGTGTGTGCTATTGTGATTCTTTTACGTTCTCAGAAATACAGATGACATTAATATTATCAATATTTTGTAGGTTTTAATGAAAATCGGGCTTAAGTCTGTTCAGTACTCTTTAATGAATCTCATAATCGGATTGGAACACTGAATATTCTTTTAGTTTACTGTAAAACATACTGTAAATCACGTATAAAAATATTATTCGCGAATATAGTTGACATTGCTTTTGGATGTATTTAATTGGATGAATGAATGTAATTACTTTACTCGCGCTTTATATATACCGCGTACATGGTATTACATCGTAAATAGTTGAAATAAAACTCTAATGCATGAATGGCGTAGGTAGTGGTTTCAGTGCGTTGAGTTTTGCATGTTTGATAATTCATATAGAAAACGAGACAAAATTTTTTGTGAAACAAAAGGCCCCGACCCAATAGTTGTTTTGAAACTGGGTTTTATATTTCTAAAGCTTTTATTTTTAAAAGCTTTTGCGTTGTACGCAGTTCCCCTCGTTCCCAAGTTCTCTTGTTTATAGAGAAAACAAAAATTGTTTCATGCACCGGTACGGCCGTCTAGTAGCCCGTACCAACGCGCTTACAGTAGCGGTCTCGATTTCCAAAACAGACATTTATAATCATGCTTAGTCTGTTTGATCTGTGTCCATTGTTTTAATGTTTGGAAAGCTACTAATTATGTTTTTATTTTTTAACAATGAACGCACGAATAGATCAACAGACTCAAGTACCTACCTTTCCCAATCCTTTCCTTTCGTCGTCCTTTAATTATTTTCCTTAAGTTCGGCTGCATACGTAAAATATTTTTCTAATATTGGTTATAGGTTACAATGACCGAACTGCTTACCATTGGAAGGTACGTATTATACCAACCGTTTGCCAGCTTGGTAGTATACAAAATCGTAGTTTGCTTACCTTAAGAGCTACAGTAACTTTTTTCACAAAAGCCTACTAAAATTATAATCTGATAACATCCTAATTGATATTACACTCTTTTAAATGTCAGCATTTAAAGCATTCTGAAAATAGAAGTAACTTTATAAATCTGCGTCACTAGACGCTTCTTTAATACATAAAGATCTACTAAATAGTAATTGAAGGCTTTTACATAATGCCTGACAATAAGCGACAGCAAAATAAAGGGAAAGATGAATATCAAAAAGTAAATTAGAAATTGACATTTGATATATAAAATGGTATTTTAAACCTTTGATGTCATCGTAAAATTTTTATTAAGTAAGTAGGTAGTAAAATGTAGCGCCTCCGCATGACATCCTAACTAATATTCTAAATGTGAATGTGAGTTTGTCTGTAGCGCTTTTACGCCCTAACTACTCGACTTATGATCATGCAACTTCACATACACTTTGCTTGGGGTACAGAAAAGAAAATGAAGTACCTTTTATAAAAAAAAAGTACTGTTTCCGAACGAGTGAAGTCGCTGCCAAAAGCTAGTATAAACATAAGACAGATCGCCGAGACGTTGAGGTATCACGTCCTGATTTATTTGAGTAAACTTTAAATATTTCAGCACAAGACATATGTCACTATGTAGCAAAATATTCATGTAAATTGTAGATAGAATAAAGATGTGAATAACCATAAAACACTCTTTTGAACAAATGATGAATGGTTTTAATTATACTTCTGGCTTACTTTACATAAACATTTGTATGTAATTAATTACCCCGTAATAAAACATAACAATAAGAAACAATTGCTCTAATATCCATGATCATTAGGAGCCGATAGATTGGCAGTGTTGATAGGATTCCATCTAATCAAAGTGATTTAAATTAGTTTTAACAGCAAACGAAAACACCACATTACCGCGGACCTACGACTCTATACGGAGTTGATCGACACAATAATAAATCAACTAATTATTACGATATTAATCAACAATCTATCCAAATATCGCACATAGGCGATATTAAAAAAATATGTGAGCGTTTTTAAGATTTTTAGATTTTATATGTCTGACTGTATGTCTGTAAGCGCATCACGATTAAAATACTATACGAAACTGAATGCGGTTTTCACAGTTGCATTGCTTAGAATTGAGTGCATATTACATCTTGATACTGCGCCTAGAAGTCGACTATTAATAATAAGATTTTTAGTTACACCATCTAGAAGTCCTAACAACAAAAAGTTGTTAGACAGATCTCAATATTTTATGTTGTTTCGGTTCGGCATCTAATTATATTAAATTCTTCTTTCATGCAGGGAAAGAAAAATAGTCTTGAATAATATTGGACATTTTCTTGCCGTATTAAAGTTGTTAGTTGCAGTTATATACTAACTGTAACTAATTGATGTCAAACAAAATGTCCTCATGATTGAGGACGTATGTTGTTTTGTTTGAGATCTTAGACAAGTATAAAAAAATCTTCTTTGAATTCCAAATTAAAACAAACATTGCCATTCAGACATCTTAATCACAACATTTTGTTGAGATGTAAACAAATAAATGAAATTCAAGTGTAAAACGAATTTCATTTGGCAATTCAATAAATCATGAATGATTTATTGAGTTTTAAAATGAAAGTAGTTTGAAAGGATTATTTGAACTTTAATAAACCATTCAAATTTATTGGCAATATCAGTTTGTTATGAAAATAATAACTACTACTAATACTAACGTTTGTGGTTTTTGGCGGGTTGACACTCCTAGGAATCACTGTTTTCGGTGGCTAGTGGAAGCGTAATACCAGTGTTGATAACTATACGTTATACATGTTTGGCTTTTCATATAAGCAATAAGCTTAAAGGGAAGCCGTTGGACTGCTACACAATGATCTCGATGTATTGACCTCGAACCATATGGCCTGCACCTTTGATCTTTCTAAGATATGTCTGTATAAAAAAAAACGCTTGCTTTAACGTTGAAGGAAAACATCGTTAGAAAACCTGCACGTCTAAGACTCTCATAAATATGGAAGTTTCTGTATATGGTTGGATGTGTGTACATCCAACCATATACTCAAAATTTCATATACGTGATTTACACACGTACCTATTTAATTACGCATAAATATGTAAAATAATTTTGTTTATTATATAGATAGATTATTTATATACATATATTAGATTAAATTTTTTACGGTGGTAATGTTGAGGATAAAAATTAGTATATTAAAAGGTATAATAACAAATTTTATATTCGCAAAGGACACACAGAAAAATATTAAGAAGGGTTTAGATAACTAAATCAGAGAGACGTTATACGCCATTAGTACCAAAATCTGTGAGGCCAAAAATACATCGCAATATAGTAAAACTAATCCTTTGACACGAAACTTTACCAAAAAGCGCCACCCAAAGCCAAGTGCAGATATTATGAATCCCTAAGCCCCGAAGCAAAACATACAAATCAGGAACGCAAACGTCCCAACCTGGGGCAATAATCTGTGGACTATACCAATATTTTCTTCAGCAAGCTCTCTCAAAAGCGAGGTCACTGCTTACATCACTGACGAAGTCAGCTTAATCAAATTCGGAGAATAAATGTCATCGTGTAACAGTCTACCCACTTCATACCAAAGTTCCTACTGCCTATTTGATACAATAGAGTAATTTGTAAAATATTCTTGCACCGCATTTTGAGAGACTTAGTTTGAATAATTAACGTAAAATAAATAAATTTAGGTAGTTTACCTTATATTAATTATAAGAAAAAGTAAATCGAGGTATCTCCATTTACTTTCTTAACTTAACATTTCCATTGCCAAATCCTACAGATGGTAGAGAATTGAAGGATTTGGCAATGGATCGAGAAAAATGGAAATTGTCGGACAACTTTCACTTTTCTTCAATTTCTTTTTGGGATGATTACCTGGTACCTTATAACAAAGATTTTGATTTTCATTTGTTTATTAAGCATTAGCTCTTGCCCATGGCTTTGCATGGGAACAGTACTTTTTTCTTCATGAAAGACAACTTGAGAGCATGACAATGTGTATGCGAAATTTCATAATGATCGGTCGAGTAGTAAAGGCGTCAAAACGTTACAAACAAAGAAACTCACATTCGCATTTATAATTTAAAGTTAGGATCAGGATACCGCACACAGCCATAATTACAGGTGGTACTTAACCCATTGCAATGGATGTAGAATATACTATAAACATATGTAGATCACCCTTAATACTACTCATTCGTTATAGAAGTTGACTAGCATATTGACGTGAAAGGGATCCAATCCGAAAAAATCAACTAAACTTTTTTTTATTATTATTCTAATCAAAAACGTTACGTAAACAAATAAATAATAACGTTAATAAAATGTCGTAGGTAATTTAATAATAAATTTAATTAACACAGCTTTTTGCAATAATTTATCAACGAATAAACCTTTATGACAGTCTGAGGAAAAACAGACTAATATTCATTATTTTTATGATGACTGTATCTTGATCATATAAAAATAGTTTAATTAGACGTACTTGTATTTTTATTATCTTTGTTTAATAGTGACGCCTCGTCGTAAAGCCTTTGCGTATAAACAAATTATGTTTTAAAGCGCCGTAAAGTAGTGTGTACCGGATAAACAAATATGTAATTAATGTTTTTTATAATTTATGATTTATATTAACCTTGTAGTCAAATTCAAATTCAAATTCAAATCAAGTTTCTACAAAACTTATAAAAAATAATGCCAAAGAGTTGTGCAGTGGTGTATTATGTTCATATTTTGCTAGCTATATTTAGATTAGTTACCCTTTAAACCATACATGACAAAGCAAAAGGTGTCCAGCATGCCACGGTTACGACTACAGGACAGACTTTTAAACACTAATATAAATATAATATCAGCCCTGTACTAAACTGTCCCACTGCTGGGCACAGGCCTCTTCTCAGTGTGAAGGAAGGCTTAGGCCACAGTCCACCACGCTGGCTTAGTGCGGGTTGGTAGACTTCACATACATATCTTCGAGAATATTATTTAGAACTCTTAGACATGCAGATTTCCGCACGATGTTTTCCTTCATCTTTAAAGTAAGCGATAATTAACTATTTAATACGCACATAACTTCGAAAAGTCAGAGATGCGCGCCTTGGGATCGAACTCAAGACCTCTGCGTGGCAGTCCAACGGTTTCTCACTAAACTATCGCTGCTATATTAAACGCTAGTAAATCTTATTAAAAAGTATTGTTTTTCTAATATGTGTTGTTAATTATGTAGCTAGACTCATCCCAATTATATTATGTAAACTTCTTACTATTTATTTCATCCATTAATATGGCTAATGCATAAGATCACAAAAGCGATGTAGGTATTAAGTGATGAAATCGTAACTTTAACCCACATTTCGCCAGCTAGGGACAACCTTCCTAAACCTAGCTATATTCCATGTAATAGGGATCAAGTCTATTGCCGATTTCAGGCACGGTTGCGAACACCGTGCTGCTTCTGCATATTTCTTTAAAGAAAATCTAATTAACATTTTACACAAAGACAAAGAGTACCTTTCATCCAGGAAAAGTACTGTTCCCGAAGGATAGCTATTTTAGAATAAGCCGTAAACATACACATCAAAAACATGAATGCACCAAGGTTCTTAAAAGACTTAATTTATGCATTCAAATACGAAACAACAGTGCTCGTTATTTCCAAATGCATTGCATTATTGCGAGCTCCCCGAGTAGAATGTTCCTACAAATAGAAATTATTATTTTGCTCTCGCAAAGCTTTGGGCATATACAGTACTTATTACGTAACATTATTATTAAACTGAACATCTAAAATACTGTGATGTTGGCCTGAGTTCGAATGTCTTTCATTCTGACTATAATGCTATAAATTTTAATTTAAGTTTGTTTGTTATACTTTCACGCCCTAACTACTCGACCGATTATCATGAAATTCTGAATACACTTTGTGAGAGGTAGGTACTTAACAACATCCTGAAATTTTGTGTAAAGAATATATGGTACCTTTCATCTAAATTACTGTTTCCGAGGGATAACATTTGATTGACCAAATCTACATAAACACAAACGAAGCCGCGGTCAAAAGTTAGTAGAAAATATTTTCCTGAGAATGCATGCTTGCACTCTGATGCAGTCGGGTGAAAATAAGAACAGATTTCCAGGGATGTGGGAAAATACCAACGTGACTTTAGTTGCGGTATTGCAGTTATTTGGCATTGCGCGTCGCTCGGATGTAATTAGTAATTACTTGGCTTCCACTGACGATCCGTTTTGTTATTCTTACTCTATAATAATACGTATATAATTGCAACTAGCTTATAGTGTGATTAAAAGTACTTAATATGTTGGTCTATATATAAAAACAGTTCTGTACATACACAACAACAAAAAAAATTCTTTGACACAGAGCGGAAACCTCCTCTGTGTCAACAATTTTTTTTTTGTTTTTGTTTAATAGCGGTTGACAAGCTTTGACCATTAATAAAAAAAGAATTCCGTTAGTTATTTTAATAAGTGTAAATTCATATACGTATAATATTTCTCAAATTTGTCTTATTATTATTGACTAATGATTACCACATACGATGCGTAAGCTCACGGTTTTGCTCACTTTAAATCATGCCCACATAAGTTAAACATACGTACACTTACACGGGTGCCCAAAGGTACGAAAAGCTATGAATTTTAACTCTCTATGTTACTACCCTACCTAACTTACTTGTTCCTCAATCATAACATTATTCATGTAAAAAATGCTATGAGATTCAATATGAAACATGTTAAGGCTCATTTACATTGATCGAGAATGGCGGCCCGACTTCGCGTATTATATTGAATACATTTACATTGCGTTGTGTTTATCAAACTGCTTAACTGAATTTGTGATTTATTTTATCCAATCAAGTTGGCCTTGGTGAGGCATCACTGTTGAATAAGTTTAGGTGCTTTAGTTCTTGGGTTCAACTCCTGGATCGAACTTTGTAATTGGGTTTTCTGCCGAGGAATTCTTAGTAGTAGCATAGCTGGAATTGTGTCTGATAGAGGCTCGTCCCAAATGTTTAGGAGATATATTTTTATAATAATAATATAATAATATTCAACCACATACACACAACACCATCTAGCTCAAACTAAGCAGAGCTTGTACTATGGGTACTAGACAATGGATAAACATACATATATACTTTTTTTTTGTAAATACATACATATTATACATAGAAACACCCAGACCAAGACAAACATCCATATTCATGCACACAAATGTTTGACTTGTGCGGGAATCGAACCCGCAACCTCAGGCGTGGCAGTCGGTTACACTAACCACTAGGCCAGTTAGTAGTAGTTGGCTAAATATGGCCAAAGATAGGTATGTAAGTTGTGGTATGTACTGTATGTGTATGTATTTAAAGTACAATTATTTGCCCGTGTGAAATTTGAAGTCACGACATTCGTCGTAGTGACAAGGCGACCACATAAACCACTATAGACACGCCAGTTGATGCTGCTTTTACTTAAGCTCAAAGTGCCGAGTATTATTTCGTTTTGCTGTTAGTAAATTCTCGTTACCAGCAGGGGTACCGAAAATATGGCGACTGCCATAGCTCGTTTCTTATTACGTGAGAGAATAAATACGGTAGGTGTAATGTAGGTATCATAAACCTCTGCTTAACCTTACAAGAATAACATACGTAATGTTTATTACATATACTAGCCATATGTATAATTATGTGAAGGTCCAAATTAAAGTACAGCCGTAAGACTTAAGTTAAATTTTCTCTATTCGTAATGTGGATATCTATAATGTGTCTATCGTGTTTTTAAATATGATAATTAAGCTTTCATCTTAACCATATCGACGCAATGATAAAAGCATAGTGACTGAACGACAGTGATAAAACGATGGTAAATTAGTAATAGAATAATAGTAATAGATAATAGATAGTAATAAATAGTAAATTCTAGAGCTTAATCTCTTGCCAAAAGCACCAATTCTGGGGTCCAGCCACAATGCATTTTTTTGTGTCTGGGTTGCGACTAACCTTATCCATCAATAAAAACAGTATTCCTTTATTGCAAACTTGAAAATATTTAATAAAACCGTTCCAATTTTAAAACGTATTCTTACGCAGCGCAAACACTTTTACAGAATGAAATGGTCTTGTCATGCAGAGGGGATAAAGAGAGAAAATACGGCAGAGTGAGAATTTTTAAAACACAACGACCACGAGAATTTATCAAGTAATAATAGTTCCAAAGATTTCCTCCAACATATAAACAACTTTTACCTCTTTATAATAATATGAGCACATTTTTCGCTCCAATTGATTGAAACAATTACTAAAGTAATATCCGTATCCTGTTTTGATTAGGTAAACGTAACCTTTGGGTAAAAGGTTCCATTTTGTGAATGCTAAAGGTTAATGTGCGAAGGCAAATATATTTACGGTGGGATAATGACATCTTGGGATTTACAGAATACTCTTCAAGTACACTCTGTATACCCGTTATAGATCTGAATGAGTAATGTTCATACTTATAGGTATTAGAGCGAAGAGATTCGGTCATAATATGTTCGTTTACTCGTATAAGCTTAACGTTACAAACGCGGCAGTAACTTTGTCTGTATAATGGTTTTAATAATATATATGTAAGTAGTCTGATGCTTGCTAACAGAGCCGCGGTCTATTTAACAGTATTATAAATGCGATAGAAAGTCAATTTTGGTATGTCACAACAATTGTGTACACTTATAATAGTTATAATTAAATTATAAATCTTTTAAAATAAAGTCCAGCGTTACAATTGAGCAAATATAAGCGCCGTCTGCTCTATAAACAACAGTTTATTAAGATTTATTTCATAAGCATTCACCATGGTATTATATTCTTGACCTATTTTTGCATATATTTATATAATAAGTATAGTTAATTGTATGTGACTTAGTTCCTAGTACCTAGTATATTGTAAGTGCCATTAACGCCTGTGACACAGGTTTACACTAGTACAGTAAATAAAATAAATAAATAAATAAAAATTATTTATTACCACAAGAGTACAATATTTCAATGTTGAAAGACATTTCAGGTAAGTATATTAGATACATGAAATGATTTTACTTTTTGGTTAAATTTCCTTTCTAGTTGTATAGAAGTATTTATGCTGGCGGGACGAATGATATACATATAGCTCTAGGAGCGACTATTACAAAGTAGCGCATAACGGGGAGATGTAGAAAAGTGGGAGAAAGGCATTGGCGACAATACAGACTAAAATAAATAAATAAAATAAAATAAATAATAAAAATTATTTATTACCAAAAGACTACAATATTTCACATAGAATCCATTGGCCCCACACTAGGCAAGCCTGTCCTGTGGATGCCTTATTCCGATACCCATATTATATTACCTATATTAAGTACTTTATGGACTGTATTCATGTTTTACCACTGTAATCAATAAATCAATTATTATTATGGTAAAGTAGAATGTTAATCATAACAGAGAAAAAAGACAATCTATGAAGCAGGACTTGACTTGATCTTGACAAACCGTGTCGTCGCTCTACCAACTAAGCTATTCATGGTATACCTATACCAGGGAATTAAATGTTTCTTTTCCCTCTCTTATAATTTACAACAGTTTTTACAATTAAAATTGTTGAAACTCAGTAACTTTATTGACTTTATGTTTACGTTGTCAACAACATTTTCAGATAGCTTATTATTCTCTTAGTTGGTTATGAATTTAATAACGATATACCTACAAGAATAAAGCATATCGATAACGTTGTTCATAACTATTTATTGTTACGATAACGATTATGGTTGTTGTTTTTAGCAAATTCAATTAATTTTAATTTTATATTCTGCCATAGATCAATATTTAAAGAGGATGATGATTAAAATTTCTAAAATATTTTAGTTAATTAGCAGCCCGACTGTGTCAGTCTTAAAAGATCACAGACAAACAATCTTATGTACTTTCTATGGTGAGAAGAATTTTCAGTAGGCCTAGTGGGCTCTGAAACCTAAACGCTGAAGTTTTGGGCCAAGTATTTGTACGGTGAAACGCATTTATTTGGAAATGATAATCCTATACCCTCACATGAAGTAGTCCGAAAGACGGAGTGATTGCATTTGAAAGAAAGAAATCCTTTATTTTCAAGCTATTTTGGTTTGGCACGAAGTTTGGTATAGATATTTTTATGGTAGATCTGTAGGTTCCCTCGGCAAACAGTTTGCTTTTAGCACAGAGTGCGGTGTGATCTTTGCCCGTTGCAGTGGCTAAGGGCAAAGATCACACAGCCCTCTGTCTGTCTGAGAGTGGTCAGTAAAATGTTCCCTGGAGTTGCAAGCACCCATAGGCTACAGATATCACTTACTACTAGGCTAGCGTAATGTTGTTTGCCACCTTGACATTATTGCATATAATGCATTGCTAACTATATAATAATATCAAATAATATAAATACGCATATAATGTGTATATGTATTACGTTGTATAAAGACAGCTCTTGCATTAAGAATAATCCGTTAATTACGAGGGACTTTACAAACATTAAAATAAAGAACAAAACTAGATCAGACTAGACTCGGAACAATATTGAATCCTCGATATTTGATTACATTACATAATATTATATAAAATACTTATAAATAAAATGCATTTGAATAATATACAAATGTATTAAACAACACTGTATGTAATTATGTACATGCGTGGCGTATGTTCTTAGTATGCAAAGACGGTATGTTGCATAATATTAATTGTACCTAAACATCATTTGAATACATTTATGCACATCCCTACATCGCAGTCGTAAAGAAAATACATGGCTTGTTGTTTTTAAATTTATGATTTTACTAGCGATCCGTCTCGGCTTCGCACGGGTAGTGCAAAACCTTAACAAATCTTATACTTAAACCTTTCTCATGAATCACTCTGTCTATTGGTGAAAACCGCATGAAAATCGTGAACAGACGGACGTGCGACTTTGTTATATAATATTAATTCTTTATAATTTTTTGGTTAAAGGCATGCGAGAAGATTTATTCGTAACGATAAACGTCATTGTTTGTCATTTTATCGATTATTGCTATTCACTGGTTAACAGTTCAAACTGAAATAAGGTCACATGACGATAGTAATATCAAGCGAGTGCCAACTTTGGACCTCTAGCGCGGTATCAATACGTTATATCGATGACGTGTGGCCGTTGCTGAATGCACCGGGGACTACCCCACTTTCCGTAGTTGTCAGGGGAGGCAACAGGGATATTATATCAATATTAGAAATGGCAGCCTTTTATCTAGATGATAGAATAAAATACAATACCTGTTACACTTTTGTGTTTTTGATTGTTACCGCTTCATGAGATTGTATTAAAAAAAGTCTTTTATAGTTTGGAAATCTTGTTATTTCGTATGATATACTATGTGACTAAGAAAACCTACTAAAATCCTTGTATCCTCCTTGGGATGGTTACAAGGGCAAAAAGTTTAAAAAAAACTTTATGCCCATGGAGGATCCTTGGATAGAAGGAATTATTTGAATGCTTTCAATCATATTTTGTAGTTTTTTATTCGGATTATTCCACTTTGGTCACCCAGGTGATATCACCTGGGTGATGACCAATGAGTGACCAAAGTGGAATAATCCTTTTATTCGTAGGTTTGCAACATAGTTGCTGTCAATATATAAATATAATTTAAAAAAAATTTGAATGCTTTAATGTCTGGATCTCCTGTGTTTCAGAGATTAGCGCGTTCAAACAAAAAACATTTAGCTTTTGCTCGCAGCTTCGCTCACGTAAAAGTAGGTTAGGTCATGTTTGGGCTCTAAAGAAACTAAAGGAGTCCGAGTGGTTCCGGGAGGCCATAACTCAAGTTTGCGATGCGGCGACGCCTAGAGTGCCTCAAAATCTTACCTCCCTGTAAGATTTTGAGGCACGGGCGTCGGGTGTAGTGGTGGTTGGACTATATAGCCGACCTGCGCCACTCTTGCGTGGCGGCCAGACGCCAGTTAAGGCCTCCGCGTCGCCGCTTTTCGGATTTTGACGTCAGGGAGGCGAAATTATATGAGGCCTACAGAGCGGCAAAGAAGGTTCTCAAGATAGCCATCGAATGGGCCAATAATCAGGCCCGCCAAGAGCTGCTGGGGATTCTGGACCGTAATCCCTGGGGGCGTCCATATCTTATGGTCAGAGGCAATTTTCGCCCCTGGGCGCCCCCTTTGTCCCAGAGTCTCCGGCCACAGTTAGTGAAGGAGGTGGTGGCTGCTCTGTTTCCCTCACTGGTGGAGCACACTCCTACGCTGATGGTTCCGCCTTCCATGGCATCCAGCGCGGACTTTGACGACGACGTGGTTCCCGAAGTGATCCAGGTAGAGTTGCGAGCAGCGGTGTCGAGATTTCGGTCGAAAAATACCGCCCCAGGGCCCGATGGCATTCCAGGTCTTGTATTAGCCCTGGTCCTCGAGAAGCTCGCGCCCCGACTCAGGGGGCTCCTTGATGAGTGTTTGCAGTAGGGCCAGTTTCCGCGCCAGTGAAAGGTGGGGAAACGGATCCTGATCAGGCAGGAAGGGAGCCCGGCGGACAGTCCGTCCGCCTACCAGCCCATTGTGTTGCTGGTCGAGGTGGCTAAATTATTCGATTTTATTACCGCGGAGCGCCTCGTCCAGCATCTTTCTTCTGTGGGTCCGGATTTGGCGGATAATCACTATGGTTTCCGCCGCGGGCGCTCCACAATCGATGCAGTCCTGCAAGTGAGGAGCCTGGCGGAGGATGCGGTGTCCCGAGGCGGGGTCGTCTTCGCGGCGTCTCTGGACATCGCGAATGCCTTCAACACCTTGCCCTGGAGTTGTATTAGGGAGGCACTAAGTTTTCATCAAATACCAACCAGCTCCGCCGCATTGTCGGGGCATATTTATAGAGAGATTAGTAGTCTACCCGGGTCACGATCGTTGAAGTCGGCGAGAGATGTCGTGTGGTGTTCCACAGGGATCGGTTCTGGGTCCGCTCCTGTGGAACATCGGTTATGACTGGGTGCTGCGAGGTGCGCTCCTCCGTGGCGTCGGCGTCATTTGTTACGCCGACGACACACTTGTTACGGCGAGGGGTAAGTCACAACGGGCGGCGGCCATACTGGCGACCGCTGGGGTCGCACAAGTCGTCAATCGTATCCGGCGGTTGGGCCTCGAGGTGGCACTGTCCAAGTCCGAGGCCGTTTGTGCCAAGTTTCATGGAAATATGTTATATGGTTTATGAGAAAAACGGGCAGCGTTTCGTCTATACAATCGAATTTCCGTTTTCGTTCTGTATAATAATGACATGTAAGAAAAAATATTTCATAAAATATTTGCGATGTTGTCTATGTCTATCACTACTGTGTGTGCCTATGTGTCGACTTTTTAATAATTTTGTAAAAGTTCAACATTATTTTATAATAGTATTTTAAAAATAAAAAGCGCGGTATAATACCTATAAAGTTGTGTAGTGTAACTTTAATATTTATCAATATTATAATTAAATTATTATAATAACTTCTTCAAAATTCAAATTTATGTAATTCGCTCGGTTTTACTAACGACAAGGAGGTAAAATCCTTTTTATATTGTTTGTGACGATAATCGCCTACGCGCCCGTCGAGCGCGAGTGCACTTCACTAGCCACCACCCGCGACCGGCGCCAGACTATATATACGGAGGACGGTGTCAGACGAGCTCTCTTCCGGCTGGCTTCAACATCCTAAGTTAAGTGTTCTTCCCTCAGAAGAACCACGCAGCAAGTCCATTTTATACGAACCACGCCCTGTCTACTGTTCGCGTAGGATTATATTAAGCTACCAGTAAATTTATAAATTACATATGTATAAAGTTTAACTAGTTTAATAGTCAATTAAAAGTGTTAATTGTTGTTCTACCTTTTAATAATCTCTGCATAAATTAATCTCAAGACACCACGTCCCTACGGCGTGGCCTGTCCTATTTCTGAATCGATCAGATACCACATAAAAAGTTACATGTTTAAGTAACTACCCATTAATTTTGGAGGAGAAAACAGTGCCATACTAGATGATAGTTTTACAGGTATGATCGGTCGAAACTGTTGTTATCTCATTCGCATATTGATATCTCATTCACATATTGATATTTCGTTTAGGCCTAGCGCGACAGAAATAGATTAGATAAACATCTTTTAAATGTTTGATGCCTCATAAGTGATTGAATAACAGACGATAAATATCTTCGCATCTTTCACATTTATAATATTAGTTGTGTATTATTCTTGGATAACATAACATGATCAATTCAGCTACTACATAATTTGAAGGAACACCAACACAAGATAGCCTTGGTATTACAAGCACTCATACACTAGAGCTACTACTCATCATCATACAAGCAAATAAACATGGATTCAATATTAGATATAGAGCAGAAACGCGTAATGCCATTGGTTTCTGCTCTTAATCTCTCTCTCCGGTCGTGTCAGATTATCATCTTACTGGACTATCTTACTTACGTTTGCGTCCACACTTATGCACTATATATCGAACATATACATTAGGTATATGTCACACATATGCACTATATTATTAACTGCCTCCGTGGCGCAGAGGTAGTGAATGCGACTGCTGTGCATGAGGTCTCGGGTTCGAATCCCGGGTCAGGCCAACAAAAAGTTCTGTTAGCTCTCTCCTCAGTGTGAGAAGGGTTATGCACTATACATATATGTATGTCGCTTATGCACTAGATGGCGAGTGTGTAAATTCGATTGAGGGAGATCTAATACTAATATTAATAAGAAAATATGGTTTATGCCGCATTCGACCCTCATATTTCGTCCTGAATGTAAAAATACGCATTCGCCCCAAAAATTGTTCCTCATATGCCCCGAAATTTAGATAAATGTTAATTCCTTAACGTAATTCTTTTTCGTCCCAAATTATGTTCCTTTACTGACCCTTTTTTTTGTATAGCAGATTTTGATGTACCGTCAGCTGAAAAATATTTTAAAATACCTACTTGATTTCTCGGCGAAACTGGGTTTATGATTGCATGACGTCACGACCCCGACATTGAAGAGATTCAAATTAATTTTTAAACATGTTTTGTTTTGCTAATCATATGATCAAAAATGTAGGACTAAAAAGGAATAATTAAAAAAGAGGGGCGAATGAGGAACATTTTGGAATGTGGGACGTAATGTAGGGGCGAATGCGGAACAAACCGAAAATATAGAACCTAGCAACGTTAAATGGTTTCTGTATTCATTCAATAACATTTAAAAAGCTTTTTGTTGTGTACCTAATACGTTTGAGTAAATGTAGTAACTTGTATAATATTAGTTTATGTACCTAGTACTTTTGTGGAAAATTCCATAACAAAACAGAAAAGTGGATACATTAGAATCTCTCTTTAAGTTGGAATTTTGTCAAACTGGAGCAATTTGGCAGTGGTAAAATATCTAACCTACAAAAAATTTCTGCGTGATAATTTTATGTTATAATATCTGGCTGCAGTGAGTAGTGTCTTCTGACTTTCTTTCTTTCCTAACTACACTGGCAATACTGCGGATCCTTTCCTCAATTTTCCTTAACGCGCGTTTAAGGTCTTTCATGTTGCAATTGTATGTTCACCTAGTATCCCCTTGTATACTATGTTTCTAGTATATTTAGTAAATAATATAATAACGTCTTGTTTACGTCTGTGTCACACTACTGGGCACGGATCTCATCTCAGTTTGAAAAGGGGTTGACTATTCTTCACCAAACTGGCCCAATACGGATTGACAGACATCTTTGACAAGATAATAGAGAACACTCAGACAATCTCAACCGACATTGCTGGCTTATGATTACGATAAAGCACATCAAATTCGATTACGATTTTTCATTTGCGATTTCCGTCTTTGTGTAGTTTTGTTCTGCGGCTTAACGGCTTAATAATGCCTCACTGCTGATGGAACGATTACTGAGGTAAGGCTGATCTCTGAGGGAGCTTATTCTAGTCAAGTAACACATTGCATTTACCACAATCTACGATTGTAAATGCAATGTGCCATAATAGGGTATTTGGCTCATTGTTTATCTATTATTTTAATAAAAGAACGTACTTTACATGTACCGTGTCTTATTTAGACACAAAGTTTCGAATCTAAAGTTGAAGTCATTGTCATAGTATAAAGAAGTCGCACTATAATGTTTTTAAAGAATTAGTATGTATCGCACTGAAAACTTTCACGATGCATTGCAACGATTTTAACAAATTTAAAAACCACAGACAAACACTTTCCTAATTTAAAATTCCTATATACTTCTGATTAAAATTCGCTGCGAGTCCCGGCACAGTTTAACTTTTCCCGATACTTCAAGTTTATCAAAACTTGTTTTTTTACATGCTCACCAATTCTCAACCAAGCTACGGAGTTGCTGCAATTACGTATATAAGTACGGAGGGGCAACTATTTGTAGATCACACAAACATTCAGTCCGTGTAAACAACTATACGCACACATAATTAACTATTGTTCGCCTATTTATGCCAGAAACCACAAAGTCAAAATTGCTCTGAAAGCATAACAATATGGACAAAAATATAATACAATAACGTTCTATTCTATAAACATATTCATGTACACACACTTATATTATTAAATGTTACGCAAGAAGAGAACCTAACATTACATACAATTTGCCGATCTGACGGCATTTACTATATCTATACATTTGTACTGAAAACTTCGATATTTCCTCCAATATCATGCAATATTCTTGACATGCTACACATATTTATTAGATAGAATGTTGCTGTCCTGAATACATTTGAATGAATTTGATTTGTATGTTAATTTGAATGGTAATGTGGAGCAATGCAAACGTCTTACAAAAGATAATATTATAATAAAAGCAATTAGGTTGATACACGTTTAACTTCGTTTCACATATGTTTATGTACATACATATGAACGTAATCTTACGCCTGTAATCCTGAAAGGGTAGGCAAAAGTGTACCTTTGCCATAGATGACAAAATGTGCATAATTACAATACATCCACATTTTGCCAACTTTGGTACTACATAATATCTACATAATATTATACATAATCAACCCATTGTTGTCTGCAAGAACTATTGAAATTTTCTGATCAGGAAAACCCAATAACAATAATCATCAGTCAGTCCAGGCAATCATCGTGTTAAAACTTTTTAAAGTATTTAGTACTAGCCTTTGCCTACGGCTTCGTTCAGGAACAATAACTTTTTTCTGAATTACCCTTTGTCTCTTTTTATACCCCTGATATCGTGTATGCGAATTTCATGATGATCGGTCAAGAATTTAAGGCGTAAAAGCATAACAAATAGATTCACATTAACAGCAGTAGCAGCAGCGATAGGCAAGTGGGAGACCGGTGAACTGCCACGCAGAGTTCAATCCCAAGGCGCGAATCTTTGACTTTTCGAAGTTATGTGCGTATTAAATAGACTGTAAAAGAAGAACATCGTGAGGCAAACTGCATGTCTGAGAGCTCTCCATAATGTTCTTGAAAATAACTACTTTTGTGAAGTCTGCCAACCCGCACGGGGCTAGTATGGTGGACTATGGCCTAATCCTTCTTATACTGAGAAGAGGCTCGTGCCCAGCAATGGGACAGTTTAATACAGGACTGATATTAATATGTTATTAGTAAGGATACATATGCAGAAATTCTTGTAACTCTTGTATTCGTAAAGGTGTGTAATCCGTCCAAATTTTGGCCACAATTATGTTATTAATTTCTACATAATAGTCAGCGAGCCAATTATCATTTATCAAATAGTTTAGTAAGAAGTTTAAGTTTAACTTAGATATATTTAACACGTCAGAAAATAAATTTAGAAATGATTTGCTGAAACTGCTCGATTGTTGACTACTGTTACTATTGCTCACTTTTATTACTCTTACTTTTAATAAAATTTCTTTTTCATATTTTTATCTAGTTTAAGTTTACTCTTCTTGCCTATATAACGTGAATGCTGTGTATACTTTTAATAGGCAAACATATATACCCACGATTTTATCCATAGTGCTTATAATTGTAACATTTGTATGTATTGCTGTAAGTGCACGTTATAATAAATAAATAAATAAATACACTAAACTTGCCCGTGGCTTCGCTCGCGTAAATGTAGGTTAGTTTAGATTTCTAACAGTACTTTTTTTTTTAATAAAAGGTTCCCAATGTCCGTCTCTGTTGCCCTGACAACGTGTATTCGTTAATTTCGTGATGATCGGTCAAGTAACTAAGGCGTGAAAGCATAACAAACAAACATACACACACTCGCATTTATAATATTAAGTTAGGATATCCTGACTTCAGACTACGTGCTGCTATTTTGAATTACTTAACAGAAAAACTCAATACCACTTTGCTCGGCTTATAAATTGAACTCGGTAGTAACATAAAATATTTATTTGTAGTGTTCGTTTAGGTGCAATGGGTTCGCTTAACTAAAATATTGATAATTGAATTTGCTTTATGAATATATTCACACGATAGATTGAATTATCAACATTTGAAGTGACAGCATAATAAAATTGACTCTCAATAGTGACTTAATATATAGTACAATACGTACGTAGATATAAAACTGGATGAATCAGAATTGTTTTTGATTTGCGGTGCAACTGGGTTTAATTGAAGCTATTATTGGAGGCTGGTCTCAAATGATAGCATAAATTAGAATATTGATAAATGGCTCTATTGTTTGTGATTTTTCTATAAGGCTATTTTTAGTAGAAGCATAGCTTCTGGCTACGTGCCAGGTACCTATAGACCTATAGACCATAGTCAACCTTAATGTCCTTTGCAATAAGAGGTATATTTTCTTGGGTTCGATTCCCCATTCGGGACAAGTGTTATTGGATTCCTCTATCAAGAAATTCTTAGTAGCTGGACGGAGTTCACATCTGTGGCCAGTAGACAACTTTATTTTCGCGCTTTTTTATATTAATACCAATATTATTGTTTAGTATAAAATTACTTTTGCCATTTATGACCAGACCACCTACCGCCTTATTTATTTAAATTATAATAATAATAATAAGCCGTTGTTGTTGCGACTATAAGAATTATTTTCATTAAGCCATGTATATAAATGTATTTTAAATAATCGGGTATTTAACACTTTTAAGTGACAAGATATCTTATTAAATATGCGCACACACATCACTAGATAGCTTTTATTATATTTAGTCAACCTTGCAACATCATTAAGCACAAGTCTGTGGGGTCTCGTCTACTCCTTGGATTTATATCGTCTGCTGTCTTAAACAATTATTTATATTTACTTACAAAATTACAAATTTCATAAATGTAGAGATACGGTATCGGAAACAGACCAAGCTCTTTAAACTTCGGACGACACGATTCATCGGGTTGTATTATAGGTGTATTTTATTACCTACATGCACCGAATACATGCAGGCTCTGTAAGAATGCCTTAACCAGCGTTGTGGTTATACTGTAACATTGCTGACGCAGGTCCTTTTTTGTTCTCTTTATATTGGTTGTGTTTCCCGTTACCTTATAAGAATGTGGAACAAATACAATTATTTTTCTTTCTTTATTTATTTTTTATTACAAGGAAATTCAAAACTAAAGCTGGCTGACTGTGGGTGTAATTCATCTCTGCTTACCTCTTCGGGGATTTAGCTTATGTATGTAGAATAATTGTAGGTAGAGAATAAATTCCTACTATTATGGCGACACCATGTGTGTATTGATTGATAATTATCGCTTGCTCCGTGCCTCGGAGAGCACGTTAAGCTGTCGGTCCCGGCTGCCATGAACATCTATGGCAGTCGTTATTGGGGAAGTCGACACAAAAGATCCCACTGGGTCGAAGTGTCGCTGGTCTGTACTGACTGGCCCCCCACACAAGATAAGATAAGATGGCCACACCTGTCGAGGATATGCAACTGCATCTATATATTAGTTATATACGAAAGTACTGAGTAACTCAATACAATGCTTTAAGATCACTAATGGAAGTTAAGTACTGTAGTGCGTCAGAAATGTTTCCTGTTACCTGAAACACTAGAATTGCGAACTAAATTCTAGTTTCTTTGTCATAATAACAAATGCATTTTAGGTTCTAAATTAACAACGCGCAATTGTTTCGACTTCAACATTTTGAAAATTTTGAAAATGTTATATTCCTGCTTTTGAATATTGATCTATTCGTTGTCCTTAATTGTTAGTCGAATGCTTGGTAGAAGACGCGAATGTAAGAGCACGTTGTGATAATTTTTCGACTTCTCGTGGCCAATCGTGTTGATAACTTTTTGTCATTGCTTAAATCATTTCTTTGACTATCTTCAAAGCTCAACAGCTTTAAAAAAATATTTATACCGGTTTACGAGTCAATATTAAAATTATGTTACGATATATATTGCTTATGCATACAGTGCATACTCAATAAAGGTTTGATGCATTCGATTAATCGATCAGTATTTCGAATACTTTCGAATGGCTATGTATTTTTTATAAGCTAGCAGCAGGAAGCTTGTTGTGGCGAAGGAACTTTAAATGGTGACAAAACTCGAGGCAACTATTGCAGAACTAAAATTTATAGGACCCATTAATATAAAACTTTTCATTTCTCTAAATAGCAAAGTTTATATGGTATGGTGTGGTTTTAGATGAGCGATTTCAAATAAATCTCTAGCTTTAGGACATTTATTACTTTTTGAATTTTTCCTCAACACTTATTTCTTTATTTACATTCGTGTACTCGTACAATGTATAGAAACGATAGCTCTTATTCAACCATTGCGAATCGGGCAGCCGCTTCAAAGTTTCTGAAGCATAAAATAAATTTTATAGAAAGTTACATATTTCAGTCTCCCTCTTGTATTACTGAAGCTGAATTCAGGATTCAGTATAATACACATACATTCCGCTAGCTACCTAGTTAGCCTAGTTACTGGCAACTAGGCATATGTAGCAGCCTTCATATTTTTATCACCCATGTAAAGAGGGCTTCAGCCATTTGCCGAATACAATTGCTATTGAAAACCCGAGACCCCATGCACATAAGACGCATTCCCGATTATTACATTACCAGATGCCAAGGCATTCTAAGACTTATCAATTATATATATATATCTTTATATATATAATTCTTCTGTACGTGTGTTGACAGCGAACTCCTCCTAAGCGGCTGGACCGATTTGAATGTTTTTTTTTGTGTGTGTTCAAGTGGATTCGAGGATGGTTTGGTTTTTTTATTTATTTTTTTCGCCTGTACAGGACAACGTCCGTCGGGACAGCTAGTATATATATATATATAAACTTTCGCTTTGCATAATATACGTTACGTAACGAGTTTCTTTTTTAAGACTATCACAGTATGATTTTATGATTTATTCCCGTGTCGCGGAGAACTTTATAAGCATTCAAACAGCAAACTCAAAGAAGTCCTGGACTCGGAACAACTATTTGTGAATCATATAAACTTTTGCCACATGTGGATTGAACCTACAACTCTCGTCGCGACGGCAGTGGCGGGGTGAAGACATTTGACCTTTAACAATCATGCTGTTCTTGATTACGTAAAATTTTATACAATCAAAAAATTTTAGTTTATATATAACTAATAATTCGTTTCATTTTGTAACGTTACCTTTCAAAGGTCGGGATATTTTCAGCTAAAATTTCTCCCACGTACCTACAGGCTACGTCATATCCTCTAGCCGCGGAATTTCCCAAGTGCAATGAAATGACCTTCGTGAAACGAAACTTAAGAGTATTACTATTATAGTGGACTTGACTGTATAGACTTATGATATTACCGAATCTATGAGAGACAGTTTTCATTAACCAAAAGGTGTGTCGTCAGCTTGTATGCCGAATGAAAACACATAGATATAACTCTGAAAGGGACGACAGAGGTAGCTTAGGACACAAAGTCCTAAGTAAAAGGAAACTAGGGTATTAATGTTTACCCTGAACAATTCCAAAGCCCGTGCTGCTACTGAAAGTTTTTGATAGTATAACTCAATATAAGATATTTTAAATTCTACGCCCTTGCTTTGTTGAACGTGGCTACAAATAAATGTAAATGTAAATGTATAGTATAGTTTGCCTTGACTTGTAATCTTGACGTTCATAAGTGTTACTTTGTGACCTAGATGAATAAAGATATTTTGATTTTCTGATACATGATTTACGTTTACAGAAGCCTAATTTCACGAATGTACGCACGCAAGTACGTAACAAAGTTTTTTATTATAATACTAGTACTAATTTAGTTGGAAAACATTTTTATTTGATCTTACCTATTTTAATTTCATCAAAATTGAATTACTTTCTCAGTTTTTTACAGAGTAATGAAAATGAAGTTGGAATTGTATTTTCCTAAATTGTATAAGGTTGTTTTAAATGTGAATTATAACGAGAAGTAGGACATAAAATGTATGTATTATTGTAATGATATGAAGAATTTAATAATGTTATACAAACTAACTCCTAGAACCTTCTCCTCAATGAAATAAACGTAAATTATAGTAATTTACGTTTGCTTCCTTGACGGTTTATATTAAATACCTTATTTAAAATACGATTTACATTGTTCACTAAAAATTCTTTGCTGCTGAGGGTGGTGGAATTCGTGGGCCGGGCAGACCGACCAGCCGCAGGTACGAGAGGTGACGTGCGGGTTCCCACGCGCGCCTCTCATATTATCGCGTATTTTTAAGTACGGCAGTTTCGCGTAGTGACCCTTCGTTTAGTTTAATACGATGGCCAATAATCGGCAAGAAGTGATTCGTATGTAAAAACGATTTGCGTGACCCCGCCGACTCTAATAACGTCGAGGAACACCGTTGTAGGCTTAGTCGGTAATTAGTTTTGCCGCTGGTAACGCGCTGAGTTATTTGAGTTGTGGGGTCAAATCCCGTAAGGGAAAGTTATATAAAATTATACAGATTCAAGGTTATATCTTTGAACCTAGCGTTTAAAAAATGGTAAACCATTTCCTCCCTAAGAGCAAAATTACATCTGATACTAAAACATTTCACATATAATGTGCCTAACCAAGAAGCTTATTCTGGGCACGAGCTTATTCTATCACGCTGGCCTAAAGCAGGTTTGGACTATATACATATATCTTCAAGAACCTTACGGAGAACTCTCAGACATGCAGCATTCCTCACGATGATTTCGCTGTTAAAGTTGGCGATAATTAACTATTTAATATGCACATAATTTCGAAAAGAGAGAGATGCGCGCCTTGGGATCGAGCTCGAGACCTCTGCATGGTAGTAAAAAAGGTCTACCACTAGGCTATTGCTGCTATATCCAGAAACTCTCCGACTATTCAAAAACTCGATGTTCCCGCTATCACTTAATTTAGGCCGATCTGATACGACTCATTCCATTTTAAGAAATATTGCATTTCCTATTGTAGGAGTCTGCCCACTACACCATCTCATAACATGACCGTGCTAGGAACGTATCAGACACGAAAAGCACGATACGCCCTGCTATAGGAAATGCTGGTCGGTGATGGAACGGTCTAATGGGCATAGTCTTATACATTTCCTTACAAAGAATATTTTTTTGCCTGACACGTTCCTAGCACGGTCATGGTACGAGGCAGGGTAGTGGGCAGACTCCTTTATATGTAACTATCTAATTAGCAATCAATCGAAAGCTACTGTTCAATGTTTTAAATAGCTCGAAAAGATATCGATAGTTCAATAACACAATATCGTATCGATTAATTCGCTTAGTTATCTGTTTCTTCTACATAGATCAACAACTTATTAGTTCATTATTAGTTCATGGGTTTCTAGTCTGTCAAAGGCGTACGCCGACTAAGATATGACTAGAGTTATAGCTTTGGCAACTACGCAACTATAGGTCTCTTTTAGCTTGGCTTACACAATATTACACATGGATAAACTCATGCTTTTATCCCTGAAGGAGTAAGCAGAGATCTATTAAAACCATATATTGTCAGCTATACTTAAGGTTCCATGCAATATTTTTATAATTTGGGTTCTTTCTTTTCGCATAATATTTTCTTCCTAATATAAAGTATATTATAAGCCATAACTATTTTGGCATAATGTTTTGACATTATCTTTGAACGAAAAATACCGCGGCAATCTAAACCTTTCTTAAAATATGCCAATGGATAGGGAACCGATTATTGTCACGTATAAGGCAAAATTCCAGACGCCGCGCTTCTGAGGATTTCTTGACAGAAAACCCAACAACATTTGAACGACCCAGGCATCGAACCCGATACTATGCTTAGCAGTCGCAATCACCGCCACTGCGCCACAGAGGCAATCCAGCTACGCAATACCACAACCAACCAACATCTAGAATGTCAGACTTAGATTCCACATATAATAACATAGAGTTGTCTCTGTTTCAACATTAAAACGACACATTATAGCATCGTTAAAATAAACAACAAATTACGTACAATTTGCTGAGTAACTGTTTAACCGCGGTAACAGCAAACCACCCAGATCCCGAGCTACAGAAATATTCATTATAAAATAAGAAATAATAATTGAAACACATCCCACAAACAACGAGGTCTTTATCAAATAAATCAATTAACATCCACAACGAACAGAAAATTGAAATCGCTTGGTTATATCGATATTTGAGTCTTGATTTCGTAAGTTAAACAGGGCTTTTCAAATCGATTATTCGTTTTATTTATGTTGTTGATTGGTGAACGTGGGTTGCAATCGAATCATGTATCGATGTTTCTGAGTAAGAGATTCTCTCATCCAATCTCTGATTAATTGAAATGTGAGTGGTTTGATTTATACTCAATATGTTCTGTTTTATAAGTTTGCACTTATATTTTCGTTTGATCATGGGATCTGGAGTTTGATTTTCGGGTCACGCAAAGTTTAATGAGTTTGTTTGTTATAAAATTCTTAATAGAAGCACGAAGTGTGGCAGTGTTCCTAGCAGACGTGAATAACTTTGCTCAAATTGCGTGGAACTTTAAACATAGCTAGACGCCTCTATTCTTAAAGAATAACCTAAATATCGGAGGGTAGGCCTAGGTATTACATCTAGTTTTTGCCAATTGTGGCAACTGAACGTAACCATTGCTGTTTAGTGTGTTTAGTGGTGTAGGTATTATGTATTTGTGATGTGCATCATTTTTACCAATATTTAACGATTTGTTTGGTGAAAAACTATAAGAAAAACAAGTAGTCCTTTTTCTGCCGCCTATTCTCTAATACTTAGCTCCTTTAAGAGTTTAGACGATTTTTAATATAAAACACAGATCATGCCACTAAAAATGCATCCAAATTCGTTTAGTAGTTCTCAAGATTAGAGCGAACATACATACAGACAAGAGGAAAGACGCTTGTCGGGACTTCCTTTTATTTGACTACTAGTTTTCGCCCACGGCTTTGCTCGCGTAAATGTAGGTTATGTTAGGAAAAGTACTTTTTCTAAAGTAAAATATTGCCCATGTTACTCGGTGATAATATAGATTTCTAATGGCAAAAAAATGTTTATAATCGGTTGAGTAGTATTTGAGTTAAATCCTTACAAACAAACTAACTAACAAACAAAAAATCAACCTCTTTATAATATTAGTATACATGTATAAGGATAATATAGCTAATATTAAACGGACAAAGTTAGGTAATTAAATGCCGTTTGGTGCTGTGTGCACGAGTGATGTGCATTAAATAGCTAAATAAATATGCATACTGTTTAACTAAATAGTCAACATTACGTACTACCTAATAAGTTAAATTAAGCAGAACTAGGACATATTTCGGTCAAAGCGAGTGCACTACTTTGGGATTCTCCTCGTTATGCGTTTGATATAATAGGTCATTCATGACTCTAATTGAAATATATTTAATTAGATTTTGCCCGTACTATTTTGTGGGTACAATTATGGTGATAGACAACGTGTAGCGAAATTTCATGATGATCGATTGAGTAGGGCAGATTCTGCAGTTAGGTAAAACAATTTCGAGAAGAAGGCCAGGAGGAGGATCTAGCTGGGCTGGGCAGCGTTTGGGAAACTACGCTGTGTCTTCTCGTCATCCATACCGCAATGCTTGAAAACGAAAGTTTTCAATCAGTGCGTGCTACCCGTCATGATCTACGGAGCCGAGACATGGACACTCACGGTAGGGTTGGACCACCAGTTCAAAGTCACTCAGCGAGCTATGGAGAGAGCTATGCTCGGAGTTTCTCTGAAGGATAGGATTCGCAACGAATACATCCGTCAGAGAACCAAAACCATTGACATAGCTCAGAGAATTAGCAAGCTGAAGCGGCAGTGGGCTGGCCATATCGCGCGAAGAACCGACAACCGCTGAGGTAAACGTGTTCTTTAGTGGAAGCCGCGACTCGGCAAACGTAGTGTAGGACGCCCTCCGACCAGATGGGATGACGATCTGGGAAAGACTGCAGGATAGATGCGGCAAGCTGAAGACAGGGCGCTGTGGCACTCATTGGGGGAGGGCTATGTCCAGCAGTGGACTATAAAGGCCTGATGATAATGATGATGACGATGATGATGATGATGATGATGATGATAATAATTAAGTAGGTAAGGCGTAGAAGCGTTACAAACAAACTTATATTCATATTATATTTATAATATTAGTAAGGATAGCCTTGTTGACATGGTATAAAAAATCCATGGCATAATGATTTACGTGGTCGCCTTGCGAATGCTATTGTGCCGGGTATTGTGTTTTCAGATATAGTTGTTTCAAGTCTGTGTATTCTTTGTGTCCGCTGCTTAAATAAATAAATAATAATATTCTATCACATACACACAACACCATCTAGACATGGGTAGGTACTAGACAATGGATAAACATACATATATAATTTTTTTTTTATATTTGTAATGTCCTCCGCGATACAAGAATAATTGCTAACTGGATTATGCCTGCGGCTTCACTCAAGTAAATTTAGGTTATATTAATTTTCTATCGCGGTAACATTTTTTTTTTGTGGATGTAGCGTATTTTGTGTCCTTTTTTGTACCTCTGACTATATGTATGTGAAATTTCATGGTAATCCATTGAGTAGTTAAGGCGTAGTAACAAACTCACATTGGCATTTATAATATTAGTTAGTGTTCAATCGGAACAACTTGTGATAAAATGTTTAACCCTAAGCTCGATAGATGGCGTTGTTAAGTGCTGAAACGCGCTATTAAGATTCTCCGCGGCCACTATATAAGCCCCGGCTAACTCAATAAACTTTGTCCTCGCTTGGTTATGTGAGTTTCATTTCTAACCCGCACTACTAAAGGCGATTTTTGGGATTACGGTCCAGTTAGTATTTTAAATATGTATTTTAATAATCAATATAGAACTGGCGATTAAATTGCCTTAATGCGTCCATGACGATTCTAAAGGTTGGTATTAAAAATTAAAATTAAAAAATATTTATTACCAAAAATGTTACAATGTAAGGTCTTATCCATTGGTCCCACACTAGGCAAGCCTGTCCTGTGGGTACCGTGACAATTACAATTTACGTTGAGGCACATTGCTCGGTCGACATCTTTTGAAGTTAACGTTTATGAGATAATTTTATACTATTAAACTAAAATTTAACACTTATTCATTATACATATTTACGGGGAAAATAGAAAGTGTAAGTAATATAATTTACGATAACCGCGGGTGATGTATGTGTAATTATGAATATTTGTATGTATATATGAATGTATACTATATATTTAATACTTATATATCTATATATTATTTATATATTATATAGTGTTTAACTAAAGTGCAAAAGAAGATTTTCAGTGCTGTCATATGTCATTGTATTGAGCCATTTGGATACTTTTATTTTTGCCTCTTTTACTGAGCACTCTTTTATGTCACAATATTTTGCTACTTTATTGTAGATGTATTTATCTTTGTGTGGGCCGAAACGTCTCGCAAATGATGTAAAAACTCGAGGTACCATGATTCTATATACTCGGCGATTAAGGAGATGTTTATACTCTTTTGAGTGAATAACATTTTGGTGTACTCTTACGAATGTTGTTAATATAAACAACTGACGCACATTAAGTAACTTGCAATCGTTATATAATTGTGTAGTGGGATACCTAAAGGGTTTTTTGAGCATAGTTTTTAGTACTGAACGTTGGGCTCTCTCCAATTGTATCATAAACGTTTTCGCAGCACCGCCCCAACTACCTATGCAATACGTTATGAGTGACTGACTCAAGGCATAGTATACAGTCTTTAAGACATCTTTAGATGCCGTAGAACGGAGCAGTTTCATAATATTTGCCGTCTTCCTAACACGATTCGATAGAGTATTTATATGCGCTTTAAAGCTTAAGTTAGTGTCGATTATCACGCCAAGGTACTTAATATTATCTGCTTTTTGCATTGATTCGCATTTACAATCTTTTTGATCTTTACAGTCATGTAATTTGATGTGAAGTGACGTGCTGGGAGCTGATGCTGCTGTTTTATGAAAACATATATCTAGTTTTGCCAGCGTTTAGTGTTAACAGATTATAGCTTAGCCACGTTAGTATTCGTCTCATACCCAGTTCCGCCCTAGAAAACGCTTCAGACCAAGTAGAACCGTCAAAGATGATAACCGTATCATCAGCATAGCATATTATGTCTGATTGGATGGAGTCATGTATGTCGTTCGTATACATTATAAAGAGTGTAGGTCCGAGCACACTCCCTTGTGGGACGCCAAAGTTTATTGTGTGTAGTTCACTTTTGGCATTGCCCACTTTGACACACTGCCTTCTATCAGTCAAATAACTTTTGAACCATTCCAATGCAATACCACGTATTCCAAATTGGCATTTTAACTTCTTCAGTAGTATCGGGGTTGAGACGGTATCAAAGGCTTTAGACAAGTCTAAAAATACACCTATGCTAAACCTGCTTCTGTCAAGATGAGATGACACCGTTGAGGTAAGTAATGTTACGGCTTCCTCTGTTGATTTACATCTCCTAAACCCGAACTGCCTAGGAGAAATGAAATTATGGGTTTCAATATATTTCATCAACCTATTATTAACTAGTTTCTCCAGTATTTTAGAAAAAGCATTAAGTAACGAAATAGGACGGTAGCTTTCTGGAGAATCTCTAGGGCCATTTTTATAGATTGGGGTGATTGAAGCAGTTTTCCAGGCATCAGGGAAGACACCCGATTGCAAACTCAAGTTGAAAATTTCAGTTAACGGTGATATAATTACGTCTTTAATTTCTTTTAGCAAGGTGTTAGTCAGTCCGTCAATACCTGGTGCTTTATCGTTCTGCAATGATAATATTAGGCTCTCAACTTCATTTTCGTCAGTGGGGTGCAGAAAAAATGAGTTAGTTATTAGGTTACTACTAATTTTAGATGATAGTGCTTCCTGACTTAATTGTAATTTATAAAGAATATCGTTAGTCAAATTTTGTCCCACAGTTGAAAAGTATTTACAGCATATGTTTAGCGAAAGCACTGGATCTGGGCTGCTATCGATCATTAAAAGTTCTTTTGGTTCTTTTTTATTTCCGGATAAGTTACATATGCTTTTTATGGCTTTCCACATTCTTTTAGGGCTTTTTGTATTAGTCGTGAGTTCCTGGTTATCATGTTCAGCCTTTAACTTATGCAACAAATCGTTACAAAAGTTCCTGTATCGACTGTAAATTAAACGCAAGACATGGTCATTTGGTGAGTTTCTGGTTTTAAGATGCAAACGGTCTCTATGTTGCATGCACCGGATGAGTCCAGGCGTGATCCAGGGTTTTATGCTATATCTAGAGTGGCTAATTCGTGTTTTCTGTGTATGTTTGTTTACAACATTGGTTAAATGGTCACAAAAATTAGACGTTCGTTGGTTTACATCTATACTATCGAACTGTTGCAGCCCGTCAGCATTAAGCAGTTCGTTTTTGATAGCCTCTATATTCCGTCTAATCACAGTTCGATCTAGGCAATGCCTGTCAGTTCTGTCAACAGTTACACCAAGCATAACCAAGTCATGATCCGTTATATCAGATAGGCAGACTACACCAATAACATTTTTAATTTTATTTATAAAGATATGGTTGAGACATGCCTCTCCTCTAGTTGGTTTCGATATAGCAGGAAAAAGACCGTGTTCTGCAGTCAGGCACAGATACTCTAAATCCTGACTACATTCTGCTGAGAGTAAGTTGATATTTATATCACCTACAAGGATTTGCATGTTCGACCTACTTTTACATTTATCGAGAACGCAATGGAGTGAGCATAAAAAATTATTAAGATTTTTAAACGACGGCGGCCGATATATAGCGAAAACTGTAATTGTGTTATTTAAATTTAATTGTAGTAAATTGGCATCATCAACTTCTGGCTCTGTGACACACGCACTTATCGTGTCACGAACATAGACCACTACACCACTATTCTGGTTTATACATTTTTTTGTATTAAAACTAGTATACGATGGCATTTGTGGTATTACTGAAGAATTATCCAGCCAGCACTCAGTTAAAATTAATAAGTCAAAGGGGATATCAATTCTTTTTAAAGTAATGATAAAAGTATCATAATTTTTTGCGAGACTTCTGATGTTTAGTGTTAATATTTTAAAGTTATAAGTTGGTGTTATTATTGTTTGACATTGCTCGGGCATTTGTACTGTTTGGCAATTTATACATACCGAGTCCAACTCTTTAGCAGTGGTATTATCAATCACGGTTGTGCTGAGTAATATTTCAAAGAAGTTGAACAAGATACGTTGTAGTTAAGGTAACAGCCACATAGCACCAGTGTACCATAATAATAAAAAGTATTTATGCATTCTATGAAAAGCATCAGCATATCTCTATAAATACGTGGTTGTTTACAGTTCACAGCCATGCTATGTATCACAAGATTTGATAGTGTTTTAGGCTCAATAAGGAGATCATGTATATAATATTTGTTTTGAATATTGCACCACAAATGTGAGAGTAGATTAATATATATTTGTAAGTAAATACTATTATATTGTATGTAATTATATTGTAAAAGTAAATGAATAAATATTTGTGTGTAAATTATATTATTATTGTATCGTATGTAATTATAGTGTAATGGTTTTGTTCTAGTATTGTACCTTATGCGTATAACATACTTTTTGTAATTAATTAAACATTTACACAGGAACACACACGAATATGCGAAAAATAATAAAATACATAAATAATAAATTATAGTAACAGTAATGCGCATAACAGGGTTACACATTTCGTATGGGAGACTGTTTTTATATAAAAAGGGCTTATTTACTACGCGTATTCTTTTATTTTGAGCTGGAAGGAGTATTGAAAATGCGAATGAGATCATCATGTGTGCGAATTGACAAAGAGGGTTTTCCTTCACGTTGTTTAATGTAGATATTGCCTTGAGTACACCAACAGAACGAGAAGTCATTTTCCTTTGTTTTTGTTCTAGCCGCACGAAAAAGCAGACGGTTTTCCTTTGTCAAACGCTCATTGTAATAGACTTTTTGTGAGTCACCAAGCACGTCAAGATCAGTAGTTGTTATGTTTCTTCTTGATTTTGAGGCCTGTATTATCTGATCCCGCTTACTACGACGTAATAGGCGCACCACTATAGGTCTCGGGAACTTGCCATTGTTTTCGGCGAATAATGCAGACTTTACACGAGGTCCAACTCTGGCAACCCAGTCGATGGAACCCATATGCCGGTCGGTATAATTAGTTCGGCAATATTGAAAATCTACAGTACGTTTACATTCCAACTTAACTTTTACATGTAATAGCAATAAAAACAACTTGAGGAAACTTTTACATATTATTTGTTTTATATTTATTTCAAACAACAAACAAGTAAATAAATATTAGCCCTGTATTAAACTGTCCCACTGCTGGGCATGGGTCTCCTCTTAGTGTGAGAACGGCAAAGCCATAGCCCACCACGCTGGCCTAGAGCAGGTTGGCAGTCATGATAATATTTTCGACAATATTGTGGAGAACTCTCAGACATGCAGATTTCTGCACCCTGTTTTCCTTCGCTGTTAAAGCGAGCGATAATTAACTATTTAACACGCATATATTTTGAAGAGTCAGAGATGCGCGACTTGGATTTAAAAGTCCTATGCGTGACAGTCCAACGATCTTCCACTAGGCTGTCACTGCTTTAGTAGTAAATAATACACAGAAATGATCTTCAAACTAACTACTGCGCTATTAACAGAATACTAATATTGTATTCGGTTTTTGTGCAATACGCCCGATTTGGCAAACCTGTACGATAATAAAATTATATGTATGCCAATGAATGCTGAACCAATTACACAAATATAACTTATCAAAGTAATTTAGGTAACAGAGTATTTCTTATGAAAGTCAAACTTACACTTAATATCAGCTACGCGCATATCGTGGTAGTCCAACGGACTCCTACTAGGTCTCGAGGTCGATCCCAAGGTGCGCATCTCTGACTTTTCGAAGTTATATGTGGATTTAATAGCAAATTTTTGCTAGCTTTAACGGTGAAGGAAAACATCATAAGAAAACGTGCATATCTGAGAGTTCGCCATAATATTCTCGAAGATATGTGAACTCTACCAACTCGCACAAGACCAGCGTTGTTGACTATGGCTTTACCCTTTTCACACTGAGATTAACTGATATTATATCACGCCACACTACACATCAAACTTGCTTAATTCAAACCAGTATTGATGACTAAAATTTTTTCGTTTATTTACCTACATCGTAATTTTTATTTAAAGAAACAGCCTGACTATGTCGACCGACATAATTGTGTATAATCACTCTAATATAATTATATAATAACATTGCTTCATGCTTCTGTTTGTTTGTGTCGATTACGAACCTAATGCTAGAGCGTGTTTGCCTAGATGTTTGAACAATAGAACTGCTAATTGGATAAAAACAAGTGTATAATGGTCGTGTCCTTGCTTTTTCTTATCGGCGTATAATGCAGGTACCTTAAAGGCCGGCGGTGGTAAGGCGGCGCCCACTGGCCGGTCAGCTCGGCAAATTATTTCTAGGTGTTCAGAAAATATATATCTTAAAATGATGACATTATAATTGATATTCCAACAATACTACTATATGTTTTGAAATGTATGTCGGTAACCTTGTTTATTATAGAGTCCTTCTGATGCTGTAGCGATACTAAACGACTTGCTTGCTTTCTGCTTGAGCTTGAATTTAGACCTCAGTTTGCCGGGTCAAACTAAATGTACCAATAGTTTTAGAAAAGCTGGCAGGGACGATATAAAAGAATAAATTTTTGCAAAGTTGAAAATATGTATTATATTTCTACTAACTAAAAATATGTCAATTGTGTTTATATAATACATAGGTACTTAGCCTTATGCCTACATCCCTGAAGGGGGAGGAGCAGATGTATTTTGTTTATAGACTCGTCCTTGATACTGCAGCGATTATGAATGTGACTGCTGGACTGTCTCGGCTTGGCTTCGGGTCGGGCAAAATGTTATAGGGGTTCCCTGTCGTGAAGCTGAATCTATGTCCAGAAAAAACCAATAGGCGCGCCAATATCACGTGGAACCTTAAACAAGAATTGACAAGGCATGGCTGATCGTAATACACTTTTGCCTACTCTTTCTTTATTTAATAGATATATTTTGTTGTACGAATTTGAAACGGTAATAGACCCGCTCCTTATTACATGGGTGCGAAACAGCAGACGTAATATTACATGCCTAAGTAGAGCCACGTTTACACCACATTACGAATTCTATTTAAATTCCTGTTTAACACAAAAGATACGCATCTATGTACATTCTAATGCAAATTCGGGTATCGGTACAAAAACATCTTCTGGCACGTTTCCCGCGCCTTCGCAGTTGCCAATCGACCGGAAGTAAAACATTACGTCTGCAGTTATTTCCGGTCCGTAATCAGCACACATAATAGGGTGCGTGGTCCATGTTATAGGAGATACGAATACCGAGAATTTAGAATTTACACGTTGAATCTCTCGTCTATTTCAGTTATTAGAATTATTCGAATTCGTTTCATCGAACATTTAATTAAATTCTTGCCAAAGTTTAATATGTCACGTTCCTGTTATATGTATCGTTAGAAAACTGCCTTTCGAGACAATTTGATTACAAGTTTGTCAGTCTAATATAATAATCAAACGGGATTTCGAAAGGGTATGGGATGTACGGATCAGGTCTTTTCCTTACGGAGCATAGCCGAGAAAGTTTTGGCCAAAGGTCAAAGGGTCTATTGCGCATTCGTGGATCTGGAAAAGGCTTATGATAAAGTGGTGAGGAATGAACTTTGGTCGGTTTTGTCCATGTATGGAGTGAATAGCAACCTCACACGAGCTCTGAAATCTCTTTATGACGATTCCAGAGCTTGTGTTAGGATAAATGGGACCTACGCAAAATGGTTTAGTATCGAAAAAGATGTTAGACAAAGATGTGTAGCGTCACCCTAGCTGTTTAACCTATACATGGACAATTGTTTGAAAGATTTAAAAGATTGTGAATGGGGATTAAGAATGAATGAGTTACTTGTCAAATGTCTACTTTATGCCGACGACCAAGTAATACTTGCGTCATCGGAGGAAGAGTTGCAGGCGATGGTAACTATTATGCATGGTGCTTTTGAGAGTAAAGGAATGAAAATGAATGTAAGCAAGACGAAAGTAATGGTATATGAAAGGGAGGAGTGCATGACGATGTGCAATATTATGATTGATGGAGAACAAGTGGCGCAAGTGAAAGAGTTTGTGTATCTGGGTACTTTGTTTACAAGGGATGGTACACATGAGGGAGATATTGAAAGAAGAACGATTGCTGGCAATAAAGTGAATGGCGTTCTGCGCGCTTTTATGAACAGTCGAAATGTATTCGAAAAGGCACGTTTGGCTGTTCATAGAGGACTATTATTAGTACCTACACTTATGCATGGTAGTGAAAGTTGGGTATGGCAAAAGAAGCATGAGAGCAGAATAAATGCTGTAGAAATGAGAGCGCTGAGAAATACATGTGGTGTGACTCTGAAAGATATAATAAGGAATAGTGTGATTAGAGAGAGATGCGGCAAAAAAGTGGATATAGTGACGAGAATAAAAAAGTGTATGTTAAGTTGGTTTGGGCATGTAGAAAGAATGGACGAGAACAGACTGACTAAGAAAGTTTATAAGGCTAGTGTGAATGGAACAGTCGCAAGGGGAAGACCTAGGCGAACGTTTCTTGATCAGATCGGAGACGTACTGGATAAAGGCCAGGTTAAGAGCACCTTAAACCGGCGAGCGTGTATGAGGAATGTTATGAAAGTGAATGAAGCCAGAGAAGTGTGTCAGGATCGTAGCAAATGGAAATCCGTAATCTCTGCCTACCCCTCTGGGAAACAGGAGTGAATTTATGTATGTATGTATGTTATTTGTTCTCGCACACAGTACATAATATTTAACATCATAATCATGTCATCAATCATTCATATGAATAAAGTCCGTCCGAAAAGATGTAACCCTTAATTAGGCGCATTAAGAAAATCCCGTAACTAAGCGCATGGGGTCTCTACAGACCACAAACAATAAATTAAAAATGGATTAGATAAAATAAATAAAACGCAATACGTATAATCAAAGATATTAAACTCCTTTATTATAGTTAAACATACAAAACAAAAACATAACTTTGGCTTTAAATAACTAAAAAAATAAAACAACTTCTGTTCTTTTTAATATTCAAAATTTGCGTATAGCTGAGATCAAATTAAAAAATATATATTATTCAGACTCATCACCAGATTCATCTATACTGCATCCAAGGCATGTCTTGAAATGTTGCTGCCAAATAAATTTGCCACATTTGTGACATTTATTAAGCACTTACAGTGCGACGAAAAAAATCACATAAGTGGGCGCACAGGGTCAGCGCTCAAGAGAGAAGCGATGCATGCGATTGCGTTGTCTATCCGGCCGCTACTGATTTGGGTACCCCGCAGGGAGGTAGTAAGCTAGCAAGAACGCTGTCGCTTTCCTAGAACTTTAAAACATATTTTTCTCGCCTTTATATTTTTGTACCCCATGCGCCTAATTAAGATTGCGCCGAGCGAAATGTGCCAAAACAGGCGGTCACAGTTAAGTTGATAAAATCAACACTTTTTATTTAATACAAATATTAAATATATATTTACCATAATAATGAATGTGTTTACAATTACTTCGTGTAAAAAACTTAAAATAATTAATATTTTCGCCTACAAAATTACGTAAATATGCACGAAAAATGCAGAATCGTAAACTCGTATTAAGTGATTTTAGATTATAACAGTAGAAATCTATCCTATTTTACAGCTTAAACGAAACTTAAATAGTTATATTACAATTTGTCCGTCCCAAATATTTAAGTTATTGTTTAACAATAAAGATAAATATTTTTAAAAAAAGCACTTAAAATTCTCCATACAATTTTACTATGGCGACCGCGCGCCGATTTGAATATCGAGCTCTGACATTCAGTCTAACCGCGTCTTACGCTCGGCGCAGTCTTAAGGTTTAAAGAATATATTTAAAAAGGCTGCCTGCATATTTTTCCGGAATTTCTTGCCTTACTTAAGATACAAAGTTAGGTATATTAGCTATATACAAACATAATCTCACCCCTATATCCCTGAATGGTAGGCAAAGGTATTATACCCATATTTCGTCAGGCGAGCTTATTGTTGTTTACCAAGCACAGCCGAATTGCTACTAAGAATTTCTTCATACGAAGACACCAATACCACCATCGTATACTACCAAGGTAGTCAGTCTTCTCCCTAGCCTTTATTATTCCCGAGTCACTTGGGATCGGCTTTTCTGGTCTAACTGGATTTGACTGGATATCAGTTTTTACACGAAGCGGTTGCCACATGACCTACGCAACCTGAAGGCTAACGATACCCTACGGCTAGACCAGTGTCAGGATATTATAGGGCACTGGCTTCCTAATAACGACTGCCATAGATGTGCGTGGCAGCCGGGATCGACGGCTTAACGTGCTCTCCGAGGCACGGAGCAGGCGATAATTGTCAATCAGTCAAAGTCAAAAATCATTTCTTCATTTAGGTCACAAAGTAACACTTATGAACGTCAAAATATATGGGTTAGTGAGTTTACTAAGTTACTGAAGCTACATTTAGGTTAGTTGCTAGGTTCAGGCAAAGGGTTGAGCCTATGAGAAGAAACCTGCAAGAAACTCACGGCCACTCTTTTAAATCGCCAGTACGCACATAATTTCGAAAAGCCATATAAATTCCGAAGGTCAGAGATGCGCGACGTGGGCTCGAACCCGAGACTCTCTGCATTGCATTCTCCCCACTGAGCTATCGCTGCTTACCTAGGTAGTCAGTAAAGGGCATATATATAATCGCTTAAGATATATATGTTCGTCGTCTTGCTTTTCGTATATGGCGGAAAAGCGGCGGCAGCCCAATGGATAAAGCATTGGACTTGCGACCGAGAGGTGGCGGCTTCGAATCCCACCATTGCACTACTGCTGTGAACCCTCTCTTAACACAAGCATTCTAGCTTAGCTGGAGGAGTTAACAAGAACCCAAATTGCTGGTAATCTTTTTAAGAAAAAATACAAGCAAACATAACAAGGTAGTACTCAACCGTAGAGTATAAGAACTACAAACACTTCACTTTAAGTATAGATTGCTACTCCGGTCCGGTAATGCATCGGAAGTAGGATAAGAGCACCACACAAATACCGTAACGGCACACTTTGGTTTTTTTCACAGTTGCTAATATTATGCTACTTCGTAAACATTACCATTTCCATTATCACAAAGATTACTCACAAAAGCTCTTACAAACATATAGGGTTGTCAAATACTGCGTCAAAATAGTGTTTTAATAAAGTTAAATTGTTAATCAAACTGTTATAACTTATAAGTTTGTCGTTATTATTCGTCTATAATTTAATTAATTCGGTGTTTTATTTTTTAGTTAAAGAGTCAGCCTCGCACTATTAATAAATCTTGTGTTGCGGAGAGTTTACAAACGTTCAAACAATATACACAAAGTAAAACTTAGAACAACTTTTTGTGGAATCAATAAAAAAATTGTCCCGTGTGGGATTCGAATCCAAAATACTGTGCAATCCGAGCGATCAATTGACTATTTGTTTGACCTTTTTACTAACCCAACGACTATTAAGTTACATAACCAGAGGCAGACTATGTATTTACTTTTTAGTTTTTCTAGCAATAATATAAAATATCCTTTCGCTAGCCATAACCTACATATATGGTGGATAAAAAATTGACAGCCCTAAAATATAGTTACGCAATTTACATATAACGTATCGTGTTTTTTTTTACCGTCCACAAGTCAAGGCTGTCGTGCCCATAGCCTGTGCCTCGACTTCACTTAGTCTGGCCTTTTAGGTGTCAGTTCTGTTTGCTTTCCTCCTTTGTTTGTAGCGGATTTTTATTTCTTTTTGTCTGGCCTTGTCAGCTCCTTGTGAATTGAATCCGATTAATTAATTATCGTAGTAACTAGTAATATATTTTGATTGGGAAATATCGTGTCAGTAGTTTATTTGACGTCATCAGAATATAATCAATGCTTACTAATCCTTTCTAACCTAATATTATAAACTCGAAAGTAACTCTGTCTGTCTGTCTGTCTGTCTGTTACCTTTTGACGCGTAAATCACTCAACCGATTTAGATGAAATTTGGTACAAATATAGTTTAAAACCTCGGGAAGGACATAGGCTGCTTTTTAATGATGTAGGTACCATACGGGCCGAGCCGCGCGCAAAAGCTAGTAAGCGAATAAAATGATATGGTCAGTTGATCTTATTCGCTCAAACCTACATATGACCTACCCAACGTATATGATCTACAAGAAGTATTACATACTTCTTGTAGATCATATACGTTGGGTTAGTACCTTTTTGAGGGAGATAACTTTTTGTGTTGTTTAGATATGTATCTAGCCACATACTTTGCGATTATAAAATTTAAAGAATCGATATAGAATTTAAATATGTAATTTGCAAAATGTTTGTTTTCATTGTATTTCTATATTTATAATTACTTTCGCGACGACATGTAGTCTAACCATAACTGGTGATATATTGCCACGTTTAACTGAATCTGAGCCTGCACATTATACAGACGTAAATCCTACATATGATCCTCAAGAACTTCTTAAAAAAGCTATGTATATGTATACTTATATAAAAAACAAACTTAGTACTTTTGCTTTCTACTTAAAACAGTAAGCACCTCATTATATGAGACCACAACAGTACATTAACATTGTCTTTTTTTAAATTGAGCGTGAATAATCGTTGCTACCAACATCACAAAGATTCAATTAAGATAACTAAACAATTTGTTTGAAAATAGAATAAAGTTTTTTCGTCTGTCACAACAATTACCTTGGCCATTAAAAAAAGTAAAACTGAATCTCATTACTTAGGGCTGGATTACACCTGATTGTGACGCAGTCAATAGACGCTCTCTGGAATCTTTCCAATTACAGCTCAGTCTCTATATCGATCCTATTTTCTATAGGCCAGGAGCTTACAGACCAAAATTCTTGAATACTAAGAAGTGTTGATAAAGAAAATATTACGACAAGCATTTTTTGATAAACGAAGTTTGATTCATAATCGACTATTGGAATTTAGGCTGAAGGTTGACACGGTAAGTGATCAAAGTCAACTATAAGTAATAATTAGTGTCAGTGGCATCCCTATTTATCTATTTTTGTTTATCTTTTGTTTAAATGACTAGCAGATTTGGTTCCCTATTACGAAATATTATTGTTAACTACTTCAGCTAAGATTAGATGCCTGTGTTAGGAGTGGGTCGATAACATTTTGATCGCAAATCCGATGCCTTATCCATAGCGCTACTACCACTTGTCTAATATGGGGTACGGTTAGGAATTACTATATTTTGCCCACGGCTTCGCTCGCGTTATCATAGAAGTTGTCATAAAATTATTATTCCTCTGGGAATAGTACTTTTCCCTGGATGAAAGGCAGCCTTTTGTTTACCCCTGACCGCGTATCCGTTACGCAAAATTTCATGATGACCAGTCGAGTAGTAAAGGCGTCAAAGCGTAACAAACAAACGAACAGAAAGTTTTAATGCAAATATGAGATATATTCGCATTTATAATATTAGTAACGATAGAAAAAAAACTGAAATATATAATGTGTGTGTGTCCTATGAGGATATTACACAGCATTCGCTAACTCACTCCATTAAAGTGCACATATCTTGCTAAACTAGTACAAAGTTGTATCGTACAGTGTAGCATAATGCTACACTGTACGGTATACGCTACAGTACACAATTCCACAGCGCTACAATAGCCTACATTTTCTTAAGACGCCGCAATAATGTGCCTCTAAATTCTTCGTAGGCTTTATTAAACGGTGCTTATACTATGCTCACATATTTTTGTTAATTTACGACTAAATCGTGAGGGGATATAGCTTAACATAAATGTCAGGAGCTTTAAGCAGATTTACGGTATTATGCTTGTGTTTATATATTTTATATTATAATAAAACCATATTCGGTCTAGTGATTCTAAACTGCGGTTTATGATAATCTTTATTTAAGACGCCATTAGCTTTTCGAATCTAAAAAACTCTCCACTCCTAACTAATATTATAAATGCGAATGTCAGTTTATTTGTTTGTTACTCTTTCACGCCTTAACTACTTGACCGTTTATCATGTAATTTCGTATAAAAGTTGTTGGGGGAACAAAAAGGACATAGTGTACATTCATATTAAATAAAGTACTGTTTTCGAGGAATATAAATTTATTGACAAAATCTAGGTAAACTCGAGCGAAGCCGCAGGCAAAATATAGTTAGAAATATTTTTATTTGGTAGTAACTGATAACTTTCTTAAGAAGCTGTACTCACCGCAGAAAGATAACACTGATCTTTTTTATTCAGCAGTTTTTTGGTTATTGGGCTCTAAGTTTCTTACGATAAAGGAACTTTACCACGCGGTATCCCAGATTTATTATTCGGGTATTCTGCTGTGTCCTACTTACTTACACTTATTATCAATATGGTACGAAATTTCTTTAGATTTTTACTTGCTACTGTCAGTTTAGAGTACCCTTTAGCCTGGCTCTTTGCCATAATGTCTCTATGCTGACCAGAGTTTGAGAGCTTACCTAATATCTTAATCTAATCCTAGGACACATACACATTGGTTTTATGTGAATGTGTTGTTTAGAGAATTTCTTATAGATAAACTATAAGGTGAAAGTAAACTATAAGGTGAAAGCTAAGTATAATAATATCGAAAATATTATGACTTCATACAAGACAGTCTGACTGACTTGCTCTATATGCCTAAATTCTGATATCCGTCCGTATCAAGCAATGTTATAATATCGTAACCCAAAAACGATAAACTTTGACGGTTCTAGATATTAATATTATAATTACGAAGTTAAAAAGTTATCGGTATATTATCCCCGTACCCCAGAAAGTACAAAATGTCATTGGTCTTGCGACTGATCTCTTTTCGGTCGTGCCGACTTACCACGGAGCACGAGAGTGAGGGAATAGAAAGTACATTAATATTTTCACACACGCCTAATATTTCGTGCACTATATAATATTCTATCTAATATAATATTCTGCACAAATGGCTAGTCTCCATTACGATTAGACGCCATTACTGAAACTCGGCCTGCAAGAAATAATCAGTCGTGCCGAATAATCGTTTTTCAAAGGCAGACTCATATACCTATAGAAAGGCTTCCTAGAATTTCATTGTATCCAACAAATAGGTACAACAAAAGGTGTAATGATCAATTACTTGTATATACGAATTCCAAGGATACGCCATTGACAAATCCATTGTTCACAAATAGCTATTGTAGCGAGATTAATTGGTAATCTAGTTCATGTTCATCACCATAATTTAAATTTTTGGTTTATGTAAGAGTAAACGTATTAAAATAATGACACATTATACCAGCGTTACATGACAGTGAGACGTGAATATAAATAAATTTTCCCCTTTTTAGACAGACTACTCAAATTTAAATAAATACTTTTTTCTATTTCGTTTATGTGTGCTTTATTATGTCCTTACTATCTTACCCTACGCTCTTTTATTTAACGTAGGACAATGCACTTTCGCCTCTCTCTGCGCGAGAAAATAGGAGTGGCGAGGATACTCTCGCCGCTCCTATTTTCTCGCGAAGAGGGATCTTTTCTTATCATTTCTCACGTGTGTCCGAACGCATGTTCGGGAAATGATAAAAAATACCCGGGTCCTACACACCTACACATTAAACTTACCACGGTGTATCTACTCCTGCCTTGAATGGTGTGTCACAAGAACTGAAACTATTTCAGCGGCCAGCTGAAGAGTCACTTAGCCTAACTACTAGATTTGCAAATGAGAGGACAAGCTTGAAACTCATTGCACTATCGAAGTAAAATCACTCCCTGTACAAGTATTCTAGCTTATCTGAAGCAAATTCCTATAGTTTCTAAAAAATATTGTGCTTAGTGACCTGATCAATTTAATTGAAACTAAATGATACTTTATCCTAATAATAAATATTATAAATACGAATGTGAGTTTGTTTGTTTGTTACGCTTTCACGCCTTAACTACTCGACTGATCATCATGACATTTCGCATACACGTTGTCAGAGGTACAGAAAAGGATATAAAGTACCTTTCATAATATTGTCTTCTGTTTACGCGAATGTTATTCATTAAAATTAAACTACTATATACGGATTTTGTCGTGTTATTCTTTCTGTCTCACGGGAAGACCATGGTGACCATGGCTGCTAAAAAGCAACCGAAACGTCGGGGAAAGTGTTAACCTAAATATAAATAGTTTTAATAGATTAAATAATTTTATTAGTTTATAAATTAGTAAAATTCAATAGTAGTAGTAGTGTAGCAGTTTCAAAATTATGTAGGTAATACAGTGATAAATAAACAACGCGATAAAATCCGTATATAGTAGTTTAATTTCAATTAGGTAACTTTCACCTAGAAAAACTACTGTTACTAACCTAACCAACATATTTCGCGAGCGACGCCGTGGGCAAAATCTAGTAATTTTATAAAGGCTAACTAGAAATATACTTATACTGTTTTAACGCATGAGTAATTTATCTACTTTGACAGGCTACCAGACCTTTATCAAACTTGGTAGAGCATAAACTTTTGAACGGCAACTTTCCTACTTAGATCCTAATAAGGCTTATGTGGGCGAGGGAACTGTTAGCTTGTGAGATGAAGCGTCGGACGAAGTTGTCACTTGCAGTCTTCTGTACGATGATATTAAATGTTATGCCTGTGTATACAATTTTATCTCCAGCTTTGCTCGTATAAATGTAGGTTAGGTTACGTTAGTAACAGTAATTTTTTTTTCCGGATAATAGGTTACCTATTTCGTTTTAAACAAGGCTACTAAAGTTTCAATGCAACGTTTTTATTTCCTTGTTTATTTTTATTATTATTTTTAATTAATATAATTGACGTGTCCAAGAATTGTTTGCACATTTTTATGAAAATAGAGATTTTTGACTTTGACTTTATGTTCCCTTAACAAAGTGTATGCGAAATTTCATGATGATTGGTCGAGTAGGTTAGGCGAGAAAACGTCACAAACAAACAAATTCATAATTGCGTTTATAATTCTGCTTAGGATGACTGGACACGTCTTCAAACACTGTGCTGTATTATTATATATTCATATTCTAACAAAAAATGTAATAACGGGAACGGAACCCGGAAACCCGAAGATTTCGAACGAACAAACTTACTGATAAACTTCGATTTGCTGTAAGTTTTAGAAAAGCAGGCATATAATGATCACCAAGAGCATAAAAAACTAGCCATAGATATTACAAAACTATCTTCCATGAACCGTCTGCAGATAATCCTAGACTATGAAGCAAAAAACACTTACAAAATTGATTATATTGGATTAAATAATCTTGTAGACTGTTTTACGGACAAGCTATATGTACTAAAAGCTATAGTGAAACCAAGTAACAACCAACAAGCAGGTAGCTTACTACGGTCTACACGTATTGAAGGCTATTGTTAAAGTTATCAATACGTATATAGCCTGTTCATAGAAACAATAATGACTCGGTACACAGTGGAACACGATCCGCAACTAAGGAACAGCGAAGTACTGTTATGCTTGCGAAGCTTGATGTCTCGGCAAATGTCTTTAAAGGTTAACGTGTAATAAAAGGAAAATGGAATTTACGTAATGTTGAAAGACATTCCAGGTAAGTATATTAGAAACAAAATAATAGTTACATAAAGTGATTTTACTTTTTGGTTAAATTTCCTTTCTAGATGTATAGAAGTATTTATGCTGGAGGGACGAATGATATACATATAGCTCCAGGAGTGACTATTACAAACTAGCGCATAACAGGGAGAAGTAGAAAAATGGGAGGAAGGCATTGGCTCTGTACTAGGACAATACAGACTAAAATAAATAAATAAATGAAATAAAATAAATAATAAAAATATTTATTACCAAAAGAGTACAATATTTCACATAGAATCCATTGGCCTCACACTAGGCAAGCCTGTCTTGTGGATGCCTTATTCCGATTACAATAATTGAAATACAATTTTGACTCGATTGCAATCAACAAATGTAAATCGACAAACAATTTATTTTATCTATAGGTAAAAATAAATATTTATAGATACCTATATGTATTAAGCTTAGACAACGTGTAACATATTAAACGCATTTCCTGAAAGTAATTTGTTCAGGATCGGCTACTGAATAAAATAATTCGTAATCAATAATTTTCTATCCCACGGTACCAGTACTTTTTCTGAATAAAAACCTGTGTCCTTTTCTGTACCCTTGACAACGTGTATAAAATTTCATGATGATCGGTGGAATACAGACGTGAAAGCGTAATAAACAAACAAACTCACTTTCTCATTTATAATATTATTTGTTAGGATAATCATAATTATATATTGTTATAATATATTAAAAGTTTATGGTGTTAAGCCTTGTATTTAGTTACATTAGATTTGACCCTGAATGAAAAAGCTAAAAAGGTCTTGATCGTAATAAAATGTTACTTTAAATACATTGAAAGTTTTATGAAACTGTAGTAAGTTATAATATTTAACTTGGATGAAAGTTATATTGGCCACGCGGTGTAAAGTAATTCCAAAGTAGCTAGTTGGAAATGGACACCAAAGAAAGTTTGATAAAAATTAACAAGTTTTGTCAAGTATAGAATTACTGTTGATATATGTACTTTGTTTAAAGTTCAAATGTAAAAAAGTATAACAAGTTACCTAATCTTCGTCATTCTTTACCTAATCATATATACAAGTACGAACTAGCAATATTTTTTCAAATACCATCATTTGCCAACATTTTAGTGCTGATTGAGTGACTTCAACTGAAACCGACTCGTTATCATTACATCAAATACTAGCCTATCCGCATATGTACCACGGGAAACTATACCGAGATAAAAAGTATGTGTTAATCCTGGATACGATCTATATGTGTGCAAACTTTTAAGCGGATTTGGATGACAAATCCCACCAACAGTTGACGCGTAATTGAGAAACAAACACAAACGAAAGCTTCCACATATACCCACATACATACATTTCATAATATTAGTAGGTTTCTAATATGATATTTTATTTGATTTTATTTAAAAAGACAAAGTCCCACACTATTGTCAGCAATTATAGGTAGAATATAATTATTTTATAGAAATATTTAATAAAGTGTAGTGATGTAGAAGCATTATTTGAACATGTTTAATTGTACCCATTATTTTCTGTTAGCAACACTGATTTCACTCGACAACACTACGCTTGATAGCGGAGAGCATGAATAAAAGTAATGCGCGGAACGATAACGGGCAGACGTGCGTTGAGTGGCGATCGGATAAGTTTGTGAAGTAAAAGTGTATTCAGTGGCGGATATTGCATTAAATTAAATAAGGTATTATATTAATACTAAATATGTTACAATTATTAAAAGAAATAAATGCCTGAGAAATGAATCTGGAGTTTCCTTACACTAGGAATAATTCTGGGTCGGGGGAACTTTGCAAACATTCAGACAACGGACACAAACAAACCCCAGACTCGAAAAAAACAATTTGTGGATCACACAAATTTTTGTCCAGTATAGAGATCAAACCCACAACACTCTGTGCGGCGGCAGTGGCGAGGTGACCACTACGCCATCCGTGCAATCATATTATTATGAACTCGATCAAAACTAATGAAAGTATTTTAAGTATTTGAAACTAGTAGATAAACTCCTACTTGAAACACTAGTGAACCATTGTTGATTAACTAATTACTTTTAAGCCATAACGTCACATTCAGTGGCAATACTTTAGACGTCATAGTATGCATATATCTCAAAATAAAGTCAAAGTTTTTATATAACAATAGTCAGAACCAAAAACACCAACATGTTTATAGCTAAACATAAAATTTACGGTTTCAAATACAGACAAGAAAATACAAATCCGTGGCACCTATACGCTGTTTATCTATCTTGTCTCATAAACATCATTCACACTAAATAAACCCCATTCCAACAAATATACAATTTTATATTACCCAAGTAATTATTTTTTTATACCATCTCCTCGCTTAGACAATAAAACGGGTCATTACTTTGAAGATCTAAAAGCGGTTATTGGTAAGTATTAAAAGCCAAGTATTCTCGACACAAGATCATTTTCTACAAAATGTAAATAATCGTACCTTGAGTGGGCGAGGCGAATATTCTTGATTGGTTTATTGAATATAAAATATCTTGTTTAAATATTTGCATGATATACATTAGGTATGAAATCATTACCTTATAAAATTTAAAATTCTCCGTATACAGACTTCAATATTTGTCGTATAAGAAAATAGAACACGACTGCTATGAACGAGTATTAAGTCGATTACTGTTTTGGGTCAGCAAAGTATGATTGGTTATTTCTATCTTGAAATTCTCAACAGCAAGTCTGATTAGGAAGTTGGCGGTTGCCTGCATGTCATAACGCACGTAAAGTTGGCAACAACTTTAAGTAACCGGGCGCAGGATTGGTTTTGCGCCTGATCACACTCTGTTCCTGTCGAATTACCGCCATATCAGACTATGAGGATGAGGGTATACATCAATAGACAGTGGACTTGTGTTTACGCTTACACTAGTGGTCTTGGCCGATGGCCATCGTGACCAATATAAAAACCTGCACAATAAACTTACGTAATTGGAATCACACCAGCTCAAGCCATTTTTCACTACTTGCATTTCGATCTTTATGTAGGAACAACAACAGTTATTGCTCGAAAAACTTACCAAGCTACCCAACTAGATTTATCTGAGTTTATATCTTTTGGGTATTTGCCAATTTAGGACGTATAACTCAGAGCTCGTTGCCATGGTTGTAATACTTGCCCATTTCCAACTGTGAAACTACACTTGTTTATACTGGACTGCACCATTGATTTCTTTTTTGTTTTCTTCTACTATAAAATGGCTTAATTGTTTTAATTTGAAATATTTATCAATGTACTTGATGACCTGGTCAACTTTGTACCAGATAAATAAATTCGGATACTAAAGTTTCAACTGATTTCGATGTTTACAATTTTTTGGGTGTTTCTTTGGATTTTATTTTTTTCTGAACACTTAAGGTCAATAATACGTACCAAATAATTGACACCTGCAAGATTATCGATACATATAATGTAAACTATATTATTTGATTGAGATCCTAGAAAATAATCATAATGATATAAATAAAACGGTGATGGTAAATGCCACTGCAATGCGTGAGAGTTCTAATGAAATATTGGATATTTCTGTGAACTTTCAGCAGGTGATGCGGAGTCTGAAACTATGCCCGTAAGTCTGCCATAGGCTCACCCTCTATTACGTGGGATATAAATATAGCTGGCAAAATATGAATATATAGAATACTACCTCCTCCTTTAGAGATATAGATGTGAAACCATGTATGCATTAATGTAATTAAAACTACAGATACACACATCTATTATAGTAACTGAGGAAATAAACGGTGCAAAAAATTTAATGAAAATTTTCTAATATACAAAAGAATTTATTGCAGTACCAGGTTTCTCTTGTCAGATGTATCATGAATTTTTACTGCACACTCAACAGGAAACGACCCAACATGTTGCAATTAAATTTTAATTAAAATATCAATAGCAGATACGGTCGGCAACATAACCAGCTAAACATTTAACAAATTAAAAAATATTTTTCCGAAGGTTAGTTATCAAACTACTACTTATTCTGTTCTCGAAGACATATGAAGTTTACCAACCCGCACTGGGCCACCATGGTGGACTATGGCCTAACCTTTTTCACAATGAGATGAGGCGCGTACCCAGCAATGGGACAGTATAGCACAGGAGTGATATTATTATTCTCTTTATTGCCTAATTTTACATTTTACATTTTTTTTAAGGCTGGTCTTTTCTTGGCCCAAAGAATCAGCATTGCCATTCAACGTGGCAATGCTGCCAGTCTTCTGGGCACGTTACCAGTTGACAGCGATGCTGAAGAGTTCTACGATGCCTAAACCATTTTTGTAAATATTTAGTATTATAATTATTTGTGTTTTTGTAGCTATGTTATTACGTTTGTAAATATAAATACTTTTGTTAGAGTCGATGAAATAATTTCTCAATATTTTAACAAATTTTTAATTACAATATACTATATAATTACAATATTTTTAAGTATATATGATTATTTAGAATTTAGAAAATTCTGTATTGAATTAAGAAAATGGTTGTTGCAGGAAAGTTTTTATTCTATTAATGAGTATTTTGTAAAGTATCCGTGCAAATATTTTAGTCTCGACTTTGCCCTGAAGTATAAGCATAAGTAAGAATTATCAATTGATGTTGTCAATTATGTGTTTTCTTAGCCGTTTACTAATATACATATATAGTTTTCTTGTGACTGTTTAATTTCATTCGATTTGTTATTAATGTAATGTAATAATGATTAAAATAATAAGATTTGCATGCCGCTGTGCCGGCGAAACATGTCGATCTAAAATATATGTAACAGCTTTGTACGATGTTTCTAGCAAATAAATTATATTCTATTCTATTCTAATTCTAATTCTAATTCTAATTCTAATTCTATATTATACTTATTCTTTTATTATTGTATACGTTACATTAATAAAATATGACTTTATAAAATTAAAATTGTAAATGGAACATTTACCATTTTAATTTGTCGTCGTTGTCTATTCGGAGCTCGTTGTGTGGTCAGAATTACGCGCTAATCTAATTGGCTTTCGGCAACGTCATATACTAAATGTACCTTTTGCAAATACAAAATACAGACGTAATACCATCTTCCAACGAGTTATGCAGGGCTCAATTTATTTTCCAATGAACTGGACCTATTCTACACCGGTGCTGGAGCAGTGGGAAAGCACATAGCCAAATCCTCTTTACACTGTTGTTTGGTTAGGGTAGTTTTTTTGGTGCAAAAACTGCTGTAGTAAAGCTTTACCACAGTGATAGATTTTTCTTTTTGTTTATACTCTTATCTTTGATATTCACATGATGATGTCACATTATGGTGAAGGAAAAAATGGTGACAAAACCTGCATATCTGAGAGTTCTCCATAATGTTTTCGACGATATGTGAAGTCGGCCAACCCGCATAGTGGAGTGGTGGACTATGGCCTAACATTTACTAAACCTCACACTGAGAAGAGGCCCGTGCCAAGTAGTGGGACAGTTATTAAACAGGCCTGATATTATTATTCTATAAATAAGTGGCCCTACCTTTATATAAGAAGAATTCAACCCCGGCTAGACATACAATACGCTCGATACAGCCTCAATACAGCACTAGCATGCTTTACATAATAAATGATTCTGATTCTGTAGTGTGACTTAGTGACCTAGTAACCCATTATTTTATACACAATAGCAGATAGCAATCAAACTAACTCCTTTGTAGAAATAGTATTAAAAATAGTAACAAAAAAAAAAATTTTTAATTCATATTTTAAATTTGTATTTTGAAAAATGTAGGGTTCTAGTGGAGATATTTTGCTGTTTTCCTCGGACAGTTGCATTGAAATAGTGGTCACGTCACAGTTTGTATTATACATCCTTTTTCTGTTTTTTGACATTTACCCCAAATACTAGATTTGGACAATAAAGAAATACTCTTAACTGTTTTGTTTTTAACTACCTCTATAAAAACACTGTATCTGTCTAAATGTTTCCAATTTTTTTAATGATAACTTTAAAGTTGGTCCGTAGTTAGTAATCGGTTGATAAACACAGGAGAACGAGGTATCTACTTGTTTGTCATTGCTTAGTTATATAGAGATAACGAAATTCAAAATCTTGTATATATTTATCGACGTATGTCGACGACTGTACTTTCAATAAAAATACCTCAGAGAAATAACCTTCAGTAGAATATTTCAACATGTGTAGCCGGCATCCCTTTTGTAGTGTATCTATGTATTATAGAAATCACGGTGGATTAAGTCAGTTATTGTATTACTCAGAATTGAAAGGTTTATTTTAATCCAGTTAACTTTGAAGACGGCTCAGTTTCAATTGTGTGTGTATTGTTTGGTATGTAATTAATTCAGTTTGCCGCCATGTCAAACTAAATTTAGGACGAGATATGACAACATTCCAGCTAAATAACTTGTATTAGTAACTTTGTTCTGTCTTTTCTTTTACTTTATTCCTTTCTTCTTTAGGAGAATTAACGTTAACCATGAGCGAGAAAGAGTAGTGTATACGCTGAGAGGTCCGAACCGCAAGACCAAGTGTTTAGCGATTCATAGTTTTTGTTAATTGTTGTTTTATCTTGAGTATTATTTTGAGCATTTCTCTTGATAGATGTCGTAATGCACGTCCAACAAGATTATCTACCAGTGAACGTCTGCGTTGAATCACGTCATTATTTCTAAGAACCTCTCTTACAAATATCCTTAGGACATGAAAGGGGAAAATCTTGCCGCTACCAATTATTTTGTAAAGATACACAATAAGTCCAAGAAACTAACTCAAGAGTACACTCACACGGGAAATTTGACTACATGAATAACGTATCTAGTGGTTTAAGTGGTCGCCACACTACTGCCTCTGCGCCGAGTGTTGTGGGTTCGAATCCCACACAGGACAATACTTTGTGTGATCCACAAATTATTGTTCCGAGTCTGTGTGTCCTTTGAATGTTTGTAAATTACGTCGTGAGACAGGAATTACTCCTAGTGCGAGAAAATTGTTTGTAATTTTTCTGAGCCTCTTTTGTGTCCGTAACTTTAAAGACTTTACAAAAATATAATTGTGATTGTACGGTCTCACTACCGTACATTGCTGCCTACACCACAAGTTGCAAAGCGCGTGTAGCTGCGCTCAGCATTTATCGTGTACTACTTACTATAAATTAGCGATACAACAAAATACATCGACTCAGTTGAACGTTAACAAAACATATTAAATAAGCTAACTTTACGAGTGCATTAAGAGAAAGAATTAGGCTTAATTTTACTGTAACTTATCTACTTATACTTTAAATAAATTATTTACTTATTTTCTCTACTACTTCAAATTCTTATTATAGTGTGCGGAATTACTAACTAAACAACCCGTACAGTGATCGTAAAGTCTTTCGCAACACAGGGCTAAAATCCTACTCTTCAAACATCTGCACAAACTTTCATTTATAAAATAAGTACGATAAATTAACTCGTGTAAACTAAAATTATAAGACATATTATTATGCGAGCAGGGTCTCCACACTTAATCAATCAAGTTACGGGTTGGTAGTTTGTAACTTCCGACTAACATGTCCACTGAATTGTGGCTTGTATTGTGCTTGTGGTTGTGTACTTCGTGTTGGTAGTGAGGCCGAACTAAAAGCTTATGAGCTTAGAGTGCGGCTATGGTACACAGTTGTTGAATATTCTTAAATCGTATTACTAAACTTTATACACGTGCAGACTGTGGGTGAACTGTACATTGGGAGCATACAACGCGTTACGAGTTCAAATATGGAAAATGCAATGCGTAGTATGTTAAATACTAAATTTATAGGTACTCATAATATACCACTGTTTATTTTCTCAGAATACAAAAACACGTTTAGGTTGCTGCTGGGGCTGCCGCGATTTTGTAGTGCTTCAATTACGGTGCTCATACATGCTCCTATAAGAATCCAATGCGCGTTATTTCAAAAGCATACTAAAAATGTTCACAGATACGTTCGCAAAAGTAACTCTCCGCTGCTACGCCACTGTATACGTCAGCACATTGCACTGTGATCAGTGGACAGATTCCCTTCGATTTAAAATAAATAAATGCAGCTTAAGTATGCAACAAACTTAAACATACAGTCAAGAAGTAATGTGAATAAAATACCAAGAATTGAAACGTAATATTAAGAACTACTTACAATGTAAAGAGTATACGGTATAATACGTGTAGGAACAGTACACATGTTTATCATATACAATGTTATAGTCTAGTGCACAGAGCCTCTTGAATAGTAGAGCCTTGCTGATTTCAGCACGGATGGCCCGATTCGACTGAGAAATAGAATAAAATATATTCCATTGTACAACAATATAAATTTTACAATTCTAGCCTTTTATAATGTATAAAGAAAGTCCTTATACTGAAAGGAATATCTTAGAGACAGCCTTACGTCCATTGGGCTTGATGACAGGGTTAAAAAATAGTGATTCTAATTAGTCCATCTTATAGATTAGCAAAAAAAATTAGCAAATTTTGTTTTAACAAAGCAATAAAATGTTACTAGAATATAACGCATAAAGTTCAGGAGTGGGGGCTTGATTGGGCGTGACCAATATTTTTGCTAATTTAAAAGACAACTATAAAAAAATTTATAGTCATCATACCCATTACAACCCGGGAATCAAACCCGAGACCTCAAGCACAGCAGTCACATACAATTCTAAATCCAAATATTTAGATTATATGGTATCTTAAACCACCTTTCATTTTCACAGTAGTTATGGCTTTAATCCAAATACAATACTGGACCAGTCATCATACGAAGCTTTCGTATTGTTATTCAAATACTCAAACAGCCAAATCCACATTGTTCTAGAGATCAACTCCCATATATATATAGATATCATTTTGAAATGTGCTTTCGTATGGAAAATAGCCTCATTGACCTTAAATATCGCTACGCTTTTATTAATTTTAAAGTCTATTTAATAATTTACTCTTTGGATAAAATATAATAATTATATAAAGTTAAGTAGAGAGGTTTGTTTCACAGGTAACGGAAAATCATGTTTTAATTTTGTTGTTATGAATTTTTGAGATCAGACAAAGGCCTTACTTATTATTTTACATAGGATTTTCATTAATTAACGCCTCCGTATCTGTGGTATTTTAGGTGCTTTATTATGACTAAAAAATAGACTAATAGATGACTGATATTCGGTATCGTAACTAATATTAAAATTTACGAATGTGATTGAAATTAAACTACTATATACGGATTTTATCGCGTTGTTTATTAATCACTGTTTTACATAATTTTGAAACTGTTACACTACTACTACTACTTTCAAACTTTACTCTAATAACACTTTTGAGACATATTTTATTTAATCGACTCTAACAAAAGTATTTATATTTACAAACATATTAACATAGCTACAAAAACACAAATAATTATAATACTAAATATTTACAAAAATGGTTTAGGCATCGTAGAACTCTTCAGCATCGCTGTCAACTGGTAACGTGCCCAGAAGACTGGCAGCATTGCCACGTTGAATGGCAATGCTGATTCTTTGGGCCAAGAAAATACCAGCCTTCTGATCACGCGAAACGTCGATCAGGCGTTTTGCGATCTACTTGTACAAAATACGAGCGCTTGGACCCCATGAACCTAGGGTTTCCACCCCAAACGGCGCAAAAAATACTACTACTGAATTTTACTAATTTATAAACTAATAAAATTATTTAGACTATTAAAACTATTTATATTTAGGTTTACACTTTCCACGACGTTTCGGTTTCTTTTCAGCAGCCATGGTCACGGTGAAACCTCGTGACCATGGCTGCTGAAAAGCTTATAAATTAGAAAACTCAATAGTAGTAGTAGCGAAACAGTTTCAAAATTATGTGATAAATAAACAACGCGGTAAAATCCGTATATAGTAGATTAAATTCAATGAATAACATTCGCGTAAACAGAAGACAATATTATTTCGAATGTGAGTTTCTATGTTATGCTTTAACGCCTTAACTACTGAACCGATCATCATGAAATTTCACATTCACGTTGTCAGGGGTATAAAATAGGACATAGGGTCCCTTTGATCCGGAAAAACCCTGTTTCCGAGGGATAAACATTTTTTTACAAAATCTAGATAAACGCGAGCGAAGCCGCGAGCAAAATATAGTAAATAATATACTTACATAGAACTTAACCGCTGTTTGACCCGCCGAAGCAATAAGTTGCTCTACTTGGTATTAGGGATTGCCGTTGGGATACGTATTCGAAAACGCAAAAATATCGACGTGAGTACAACCACAAGTTATAATGACGTCATGGTATTTTTAAACACTTATAGAAAGTTTATTGTATAAATAGTAAGTCATTTAAAATCAGAGAACAACGATAATGCCTTAAAATCTGACAAAATCTACCTATGTATATATTATGCTCATCAATATTTTAAGAATCAATTGTATTTTAGAAATATTTTTAGTTGAAATTAAACTACATTATACGTATGTTATCGTGTTGTTTATTTTAAAACACTTGTAATATTTTATTATAGAATCAAGTACATGGCCTGAAACGTTATATTTTTTATATAACACGTCTTATAACGTTTGAAGTTTGCAATGACGTACCTTTGGTTCACCATTCAGGGGTATTAAATCAATGGTCGCATCTACGCTGTGTTCACCACCGTCCATCACTTGATATAAGTTGTAATATTACTTTGGTTTCTATTAAAAGCAAGGCGCACAGTATTTCGCTCTTTAGCCAAGCTACATAACATTTTTACAGACAATAGTATCGTGAGCCTTCTAACTTTTATAGCGTTTTCAGAACGCATTTCATATTTCTTTTTTAAACAATTCTACTAATATGCTTTGGTATACCAGCTGTGGTTTATGGCAACACCGTCCTGAAGACAACTGGGACAATAATTATAAACAGGGCTTTGAAATGAAACTACTTTAAAGATTGCATCGCGGTTTAACTAAAAATAGACATTAGTTTTAAACTGTTATATATAAATAGTCATTTATATTTAAAACTTTAGGTAGGTTTATATGTGAACATCTATACAAAAACGTATAAATGTATATTAGGGTCATATGTATATATCAAGTGTCCGACATTTTGTTTGCTTTTTAGCCACCATCGCCACAGGTATAAAATAGTTTAATTTAAATGTATAACATTCGCGTAAACGGAATAAACGGAAGGTAATATAATATAGGTATATTATATTAAAGCTTATATTAAACTTTGCTATTTCGTGTCGCAAAGAATCTCCACTGTGAATATAGTGGCTAGGAATAAAATTCTTATTTAAATACGGTTGCTGGACTTTATTCAAATCGTAGTAGTAGTAAGCGATAAATGCATTCAAATGTACTAAATTGAATCAAAACGCTTTCAGAACTAAAGCTTTAGTAAAGTGCTAGCAAAAAATGGCCGTTGGTTGTTTTGTAAAAAAAGAGGTGAGCGGTATGAATGGTGTTATTGATTAAATGATTGCGTTGCCACTGCCTGTGGCGACACCTAATATTGTAGGTTTAAATACCACACAGGACATAAATGTGTAAGCCACAAATTGATACACTGAGTTTTTTGTCTGTCGGTTATTTCGAAATTCGTAATGTTCCACGATACAGCCACTATCACTCGCGTGTCCGTTTAAAATACAGGGTGTATAATAAACCCTGTCCGATCCTTAAAGGTGTTATACAGTAGTTTATTGTGAGTACGTAAGTGAAATCCTTCTACAAAAGTCGATCATAAAAATTATATTTAAAATAATATAATATTGTCTTATGATTACGCGAATGTAATACATTGAAATTAAACACTTTATACGGATTTCGTCGCGTTGTTTATTTTACTTTAAAACACTTCTATTACATAATTATGAAAACTCTAACACTACTATTATTGAACTTTACTACTATTTAAGCTATTTATGTTCTGAACATTGGAATAACTACCATCTTAGTCTCCCCGTGAACATGGCTGCTGTAAAGCAACCAAAACGTCGGGGCAAATTGTAAACTTAAATGTAAATAGTTTTAATTAAATTAGTTAATAGATTACCCATGGCAACACCGACAACTTATTAATCATAATACCTAGGTATCACTAAAGTTCACAAAGGTTCACCGATGCCGCGCCGCGCTACACCGCGCCTACTTACCTACGCCTTAGAAAAATGCCGCCAAAAGTATGCCACGCTCCGCGTCCTTGTCAACTTTAGTGGAGTGTTGCTAGACTGTGCGAAATTTCAGTAATTTAAGGGTAAAAATGTTGATCAATATTGTACTTAAAATATTATGAAGACGTTTTACGATGATATCGTTTTTTTTTGTTATTTTTCTTAGCATGTTTGTTAAGAGAGAAACAAGCCCTTAATGGATCGGACAGGATTTATTATACACACTGTATAATAATATCAATAATTTTATAACATTTACATATCTCACCTGATGACAGAATATTAACAAATATAGTTAATTAAAATACCAATAACATCGTAGTACATTACTGCATGGATGGCGTAATGATTTAAGTGATCGCCTAACCACTGCCGCCGCACCATATTGTGAATTCGATGCTCACAAGAGACAAAAATTGTATTAAGTGAAATAGTAGTTTAGAGTCTGGAAGTTCTTTGTGTCCGTTGCGCGTTCTTGTGCGTTGTTGGAGTGTTTGTAAAGTGGGCAAGTGGCATAGTTAAAAACATAGTGTACAAACACTAACTAATTTTGATATAACAATTAATAATAATAATTTTCTTTAGTTAAATTCGGCTTTAAATATACTGAGATAACCGGCACGAAGTCACTTACTATCAACATGACTGTATTGTTACTAATTTAATATTCAAAAGAAGAAACTTACACAAGCTGTATTCCGGTCAATTACAATAAACTACATCTTGCCTTCTTATACCAAATACATGGAGAAAAGGCAATAAATAATAAAATAAGTGGCGCAAAGCACTGCCTATACTTCTATAAAAAGAAACTGGGAAATACAAAGGGTTAAAATAACCGTTGCAACAACTTTTTTTACAAGTTATCTGATGAAAAGTTTTCAAATTAATTGGTTAGCCTGTACCGTTTTAACTTTTCTTTCTGAAACAAAACAAGAGCCTCTTTTTAAAAATTTTTGTAACGAGATCAATGCTTGGATAAAATAATTACTATTAAAGATACCATCTTAAGCTTACGGCTTTTTCAACAAACAGATGAGACCCTCTTTAGTCTAATGGTGTAAATATTGACGTTTATTTTACAAGCACTGGGTACATTCTGGATTGAGCACAGTGTCATTAATTTTACAGTAAAACAATGAATAAAAAGATTCTATTACTTAAAGCTTACGCCTTATTCTTCTAAATTAATGTTCAGTGGTGTATTATTACACTCACTGCAGCTATGTTTTGAATCTCATGTTATGAATCATGTTATTTTTTAAGTCTTATATTATCGTAAATACGACCTACAAACCTTCAAGAAAAGAGCGTACTCTTTTTTAAAAGGTTGCGGGTGTCCATGGGCGGCGGTAATTGCTTACCATCAGACGATCCGTCTGCTCGTTTGCTTCCTATCCGATAAAAACAAAAATAATAATCCTATTGCCGTCTACAGAAAACATTTCTAGAATCCGTGCTGCTAGCTAACAATTCTTTTTTAAAGGCAACTCCCGTACCAGTAACAATTCCTGCATTGCGGGGCACTTTACAAACATTCAAACAACGGACACAAGGCTCGGAACAACTATCTGTGGATCACACAAATTATTGTCCCGCGTGGGAATCGACCCACAACACTCGGTGCGGCGGCAGTGGCGTGGCGACCACTTAAGTCACTACGCCATTCGAGCAGTCAAATTGTCATAAAATATCATCATACCGAGTATCAAACCCAACTGACTATATCGAGAACACAAGCTTATGCCTCAAACGACACATTTAACGACAAAGTCTTTACCCAAAAGTAATAGTATATTTAGGTTTCATTATTTGACCTCTAAATATACGCAGTTTGTTCAATCCTTAGGGGCTGTATTGAACAGTTTATTGTGTCTCCAAGGTTAGGGGTCAATATAATTCGACCCTAAGCAATTACCATAAAAACGTCTATTAAATTGGCGAGTAGTAGCTTGTGAGATTTCTCTTCGTCCACATACACGATATACGGCTAGTAAGGAATAGAATATAAATAAAAAAAATATACAAATTATGATGTTTATAGCGCATTATACTTATGTAATAAAAAATACTAGTAAAAAAGAATCTACAATTCTACATACATAGTTTTACGTCTATATCCACATAGGGGTCGACCTCTGCGGTGTATTACATCTATATTTTGCGCAGCTACTAAGGTCTAATTGTAGTTTATCAGGCCCAGTTCCATACTCAGTACAGCCACTGAGATTTTCTTCTTGACAGAAAAAGTCCAAAACATAATCTAATGCCTATATTCCCAAAGGACGAAATTAACTACGATTTGGATTTTGTTGGCAACTTTAGCTATATTTTGCCAGCTACGGATTTAGATTCTCGAAGTAGGGACGGGACTATTATCGTCTATTGGATACAGTTCCAATCTCGGTACTTGGACTGAAAATTACTAGATCGTGATAGTTTGGACTTATTTAATATCACAAAGTGTATTTTATTGTAACTATTACTAGGTTTAATTATAAATATAATAACATATTTCTGAATTAATAAATTAAGAAAATGTCTTTGTTCAAAAAATAAAATATTCATTTAATTTTACGAAGAACTCAAAGAATGAAATGTGTTCTACCATAAAAAGTAGGAGCATTTTAATAAATTTATTATTGCTGGTTAAACCCGCCCATTTACAGAACCAGTTTATTAAAATACACATAACCTCACGCCTTCAATTTCCTCCTCCTTAATTCAAAGTGCGTATAAAAGCATAACTTCTAAAATTTTTCTGCAGTGTGTCTTCATATATTACCGCAAGGAAGCTATTTTGGCTCGTGTCGGCTAAGGCCTGGCACCCACTGACAGGACGCACTATAACTTAATATTTATGACGTTAATAATAATACGTGTTATTAATAATGTGCTCGTTATCTTCTATCCGCCATAGAAAATAAATTTAAAAATAACCATAGTATCATACAGGCATAATGTTACTATTATTTACCAAAAAATTCCTTGCCATGTCTTTGCCTATGGAGACCGGGCCCTAGGCGGAGGTTTTAATTTACCAACACTCAATGCATTATGTATGGCATGAAGTCGCTATACATATAAAATAAGAAGCGTTGATGATATAGAAGTAGGAAGTATTTTATTACATGTGATAACACTGCTTTGGCGACGCAATAGCTGTGAATACGTCTTCTGGGGTCAGATCTTGGATTCTTTTCTCAAGTTTTGTGTTAATTTTAATAAGGTTTTATTTTTCTTATTCGAATTATTATTTATCTAAATTGTTATTACTTAGTGGCAATAAACTATTAATTATATTCTAAATCCAAGATTCTACTGGAGCAATCAAGCTTTTTAGCTTTTTAAATCCAAATAGTGATCCCAGTATTTCTGTGTATTCATCATTACTGGCATATAGAAGTATAATATGAAAATGTTTTTGGAGTAGAAAAATCCCAGTTGACAATTATATGGTGACAGTACTGATAAGCCCGGTAAAGTTTAACCTACTTACGGGAAACCTAACAACCTCTTCGTATCACTGTTACTGGTTTTTGCTGGCCAGAAGCTTACATAGGTGTCCCATTTTTACCGTTCCATCCTACCTTTAATAACATTTCCTAGGCTTACCAGCCCAATAGTTCACCAGTGAGTATTGCAAGCAGTCATAGGCTACAAGCACCACTTACAATTTAAGGCCATGTGCTTGCTTATATAATAATGCCATCTTTGTCATATAATTCGTTGGTTTTTATAGGCTGATATGAATTTTTATCAGCTGCTTTTTCCACATCTTACATAATAAGAATTTGATGTGCCTGTAGTATAAAAAGTAAGGCACGACAATTTTACGAAACATTTGTCGTCAGCCACAGTTTTCCTGGTATTAGAAAAAAGTCTGAAAAGTAGGTTAGGCATCTTTACACAAAAGTACTTTTACGTGTTAGAAATACACGTAAGGCAATTTGTTCCGGCCATATTACCCGAACGACAATACACATAATACTGAAACTTTTGCCTAACAGTATATTTTTTGCAAAGTCTGGTCAAGGATTTTCATAATCTTTATTGTTAGTTGTATCGTCGAAAATAGAAAGTAGGACGTCTCAAAGTCGAACTTATCATCATATTGCCTTTAATCCAAGTTAGTGTCTTGAAAGTTGATATAAGTATGAAGTCTAAGAAATACAGAGACCTTGACAAGTATTCTTGTAGTTATTAGGTACTTGTATCGTGTTATTTTTTTAAGAATAAATGTCAGAATATTCATTGCACATTAAAATTCAAATAGTTATTCCAAATTAGTATGTTCTTGGGTCCGTTGTTTCAATGTTTGCAAAGTCCTGCGCTTCACAAGAATTATTACGAATCCGGCCGCGGTCTTTTATATAAAAATTTTTTTCATTTATGAGAATTACTGAAATATCTATTAAGTTTGTAGTTTTATTCAATACAAAACACAAATGTACTGAAGGTCGGGTGCATACAATGCGTGAAAACAAACTTACTCACACATAGAACGGTGCATACAGTAAACTCAGTACAAAACGTGACTGCATTCAATCGACTTGATCTTAAATCACTATTTCCTCGTCTAGTTATTAGTTACTCTGTTTGGCGCTTTGATGTGAAATGGCTTTGTATATGTTTGCGTCTCGAGACTACATAGCAAAATGTTAATACATGTTTGTAAACTGTTCCACTGCGTATCCTGCAGACCTGTCCTCAGTATGAGGAAGATTAGGCTATAGTAATACATATTATGTCATTGAACTGGATATATTTAATATGTCGGCACCTAAATTTCGGAAAAGTTTAATATCATGTTTAAATGATTCCCACTAAACTTATCTTACTTTTATGATTGCAAATTATATTTAAGATTTGCATTCATTGAAGGTTTATTAATATAAATAAAAATAGTCATGTTCACTACTTGACTAATTATGTTATAAATATATTAAGTGGATAAAATGGTGAGTACACATTTATATACATGTATCATGTTTATACAATTCAGTATTATACAATGTGCTACTGTGTGTTAATAAACAAATAAATAATCCAGCAGGCTTTACCAGTTTGGATTGACAGACTTAACGCATCATAATTTTAATGGAATATATGTCTATAACGAATTGTCCGTAGGTAAAAAGAATTGTTTCCCTCTCAAATACCGTTGACGCCTCACGCATAATGGACCAACCTGGATTTCAAATGCGGAAAAGGGAGTCCAATTACAATTACAATTACCGTTGACGCTGATCGACGTCTTCAGATTTGTACTCGTCAAACCCCGGTGACGCGATAGGGCGTCGAGCACACTCGATTGTGTATGGTTTATGTTTTCAACGGCGGAGTTTGAGCGGTTAATATTGGAAGCTTAAGCATACAGGTCACCCTTCGATGTTTTCCTGCGCCCTGAATACGATTGATCATTAACTATTTAATACGCACATAACTTCAAAAAGTTAGATTAGTGTGCCGTGATATTAATCTACCTGACCTGACCTCTACATAGACTTAAAGAGTCACTTAAATAACTACACCGATTAATATATTTTATGTTTGCCTTTTAAACTGTGTGTCAAGTTCCAGCACTCTTCAACAGCAAGACATATAAAAGAGCACTACGTATTTCAAACTCGCTTCGCTAAGGAAATGGAATACGACATCTAACTTTAGTAGTGTAAAAGTTTGTTCGTTGTGGTTGCATCGAGTGAATGTCCAAAGTAATTGAACAGCGAGTGTTGGTCCTTAGCGAAGAGTTTTCTAGACTCTTGAATAAACGATGTATAGAATATCGTATTGTTATCTCCAAAGATTATTGTTGTTCGACGCCTGCGTTAGAAATCTATTTTTTGGTTGCATCTTAAAGCAGCATTATGTTTTTCTAATATTATCAATGCGAATGTGAGCTTGGTTGTTTTAAGGCTTTAACCCGTCAACTACTCGACCAAGCATCATGGAGTGTCGCTTACACGTTTACAGTTGAACAGAAAATAATAAACATATGGTACCGTTCATTAAGATACAGGTATTATTTTTATTTATTTGTTTTACTTGGGGGAATAGGTACATTGACGCATACCCCTTGACAGGGGCGGGCGGAGGGATTATGTCGGACTCACCGTGGTAAAAGAAAGAGGTTAAAAAGTTAATGTACCTTCCGGAATACCGACTAAACCTACCACGGTGTTCCTCGACAAAACCGATATCGACGGGGCCGCGCGAATCACTTTCGCATTCGGTCGCGACCCCGCCGAGGTTTCGGCCCGCTGTATGAAACGGGTTGCCTACACGAAGAGACCTTCCCAAAGGCACTCACTCATTAAAAGATCCTACTGTCTCCCCCCTAGAGGGGAGACGGATTCGACACAGAGGCGCGCGTGGGAACACGCACTCCGCCTCTCGGACCTGGTGCTGATTGGATTGCGGGCAGGCCCACAAAGCCCACCACACCCAGGTCAAACCTTAGGGTCCCACGCCCTCCGGCGCCTAGCTCTGCGGTTGGGGAGAGGGTTTAAACGCTGCCTCCTTAATGGAAATCACTTCCTCACAGAAGGAGACAACGCCGTTCCACGACCTCTCACTCCGGACCATAGACTGAACTACGGCCGGGAGCGAGAGGGTAACCGATCCGACTGCCACGATCAGCTCACGACGCTTCAATGCCCAGGCGGGGCAAACCGCTAAAGTGTGCAGCGCCGTGTCCTCAACAACGTCGCGGCAGTCGCCGCATTGGTGACAACCGGGCGTCTCTTGCCGGCGTATACGACACAGGAACTGACCAAAACAACCGTGGCCAGTCATTACCTATGTCAGCTGGAAGGTGAGGGCGCCATGCCGCTTATCCAGTCGGAGTGGCTGGAGACACAACACGGGACTTACCGCCACGATCGTGGCGTGCCCGAAGCTAAAGGTACTATTTTTTTTTTTTTTTTTTTTTTTTTACGTTGGGGAATGCAATGACGCATATCCCTCCGTGGGGGCGGGCGGAGGAATTATGTCGGACTCGCCGGGGTAAAGAAAGATGTTGAAAATATAATGTACCTCCCGGGATACCGACTAAACCTACCACGGTGTTCCTCGACACAACCACTATCGACGGGGCCGCGCGAATCGCTTTCGCATGCGGTCGCAACCCCGCCGAGGTTTCGGCCCGCCGTATGAAACGGCAGGCCACTACACAAAATACCTACCCAAACTAGGCACTTCCGACATTATAAAAACCCTACTGTCTCCCCCCTAGAGGGGAGACGGACTCGACACAGAGGCGCGCGTGGGAACACGCACGCCGCCTCTCGGACCTGGTGCTGAACGGATAGCGGGCAGGCCCACAAAGCCTGCTACCCCCAGGTCAAACCTCAGGGTGGCTGGAGGTCATCGCGCGCCCTCCGGCGCCCGGCTCTGCGGTTGGGGAGAGGGTTTAAACGCTCCCTCTCCCGCTCCGCCGCCTCCTTGATGGAAATTACTTCCTCACAGAAGGAGGCGACGGCGTTCCACGTCCTCTCACTCCGGACCATAGACTGAACTACGGCCGGGAGCGAGAGGACAACCGATCCGACTGCCGCGATCAACTCACGGCGCTGCGATGCCCAGGCGGGGCAAATCGCCAAAGTGTGCAGCGCCGTGTCCTCTATAACGTCGCGGCAGTCGCCGCAGTGGTGACAACCGGGCGTCTCTTGCCGGCGTATACGACACAGGAACTGGCCAAAACAACCGTGGCCAGTCAGTACCTGTGTCAGCCGGAAGGTGAGGGCGCCATGCCGCCTCTCCAGCCACTCCTCAAAAACGGGACTTACCGCCACGATCGTGGCGTGCCCAGCACTGGGGTAAGCTAAAGGTACTATTATTAACTCAACCTAATCTATATTTACACAAGCGAAGCCGCAGGCAAAATCTTGTATTAAAAAATACGTTAACACAATTAAACGGACTTTTCACTAAGCTATCGAAAAGAGAATTCGTCTAATAACAGGATATACATTACATCTTAGTTAGTAGATCCTCGGTGGTTTCAGCATGAATGGACCGGATCGACCGGGGTAGTACTATCCTCTCACAGAATACCGGCGTGAAGTAACGGTACCTGTACTTAAGTTTCGTATTGATGAGTGAGAGAGCCGGAGGCCCAGTTACCCCGATCCTTTTCCTATCCTTTCCTTTGTCCTTTCCCTCCTTCATTCCTTTTTAAAAGGGCTGGTAACGCACTTGTAACTCCTTTGGGGTTGCGGGTGTCCATGGGCGGCGGTAATCGCTTACCATCAGGCGATCCGTCTGCTCGTTTGCCACGCTACAACATAAAAAAAAAACAAGAGCTAACATTATTCATGGATTAGGTGCATGACATAATAATATCAGCGTTGTTTAGGGTATGACTCCGTTCTTGGTTAAATTCTCTTCTTAATAGCCTAGTAGAAATATATAGCTAGCCTTTCACGCGGCGACTTCAAGTTAAATCCCACGGCATATCTCACTAATTAACTTTAATAGTTTTGTGCGTAGTAAAATATCACTCGCTTCAAACGATATGGAAAACATCGTTCGCTTTAACGGTGCAGGAAAACATCGCGAGGAAACCTGCATGTCCAAGAGTTCTACATAATGTTCTTGACCCTGTGCCAATCGACACAGGGTCAGTGTAGAAATATAGCCTGCATATTATTATATCCTGTATCTATATTATTGAGACAAAGCCTGTCTTTTTATTAAAACAGCTTATAGACAGGGGTAATATTATATATCTAATTTAAACATCATTTGGATGAATTTTTATACATTTTAATAGCCTTAATGTTATAAGCAGGCGCGCTTTTCAAGTAAAAAGGCACCCCAAACTGAATTGTCAACTTGCCAGTTACCAAACTAACCAATTGTAATTGCTGATTACTGTAAAAAATACTCAAATCTTAACAAGCTCAATTGTGAGTTTGATTCAACAGAATTGCACAGCTGTATCTTAGATGTTTATTGTCGTAAGTTTCCTAAGTATAAATAGATATATTTGTCCATAAGACAGCGCTTTGCTTAAGAGACTATTATATTTACAAATCCTGTGTTTACAAACATCGATGGAATAGATACTAAGAACACAGAACCTCGGCGGATTATCTCTCGGTCTGTTGAATTTTGTCGGATTGCCTACAATTCACGAAATTTGTTGTGTGTGCTCTGTATTTGTATTAGTTGGTGCTACTACACTATACTGGACTATCCCTGAGCCGTGAAAAGCTATATATGTACATACATAGTCCACGGATGGCGAAGTGGTTTCTATGGTCACCTCGCCACTGCCGCTGTACCGAGTTGTATGTTAGATCCCCACATCACACGACAATTTGTGTGATCTGCACATATTTGTTTAGAAAGTAGTCTTTGTATCCATCGTTTGAATGATTGCAAAGTCCCCCGCTATATAGGAATTATTCCAAATGCAGACATTGTATTTTAAAAGAGGTAGGCGAGTCTGTATTTAACCCACACTATGGGAACTGTATCTTGAGGTCACACGTAATAGGGAGCGAGCCTGTTGTCGTTTATCGGATTTCACTACACTAGATTCACTGGTGCTATTAAGAATTTCATGATAGGGAAACCCAATAGCACTTTACTCGAATCGAGAATAAAACCTGCACAACTTTTGCATGCTCTATATATAGTACGCCACTGAGACAGATTTTATAAACTGTAAAACAGTAGTCTCTAACAAAAACTGCTAAACAAATATAACTGATTTGACCGTTGGCGTTTTTGCGCTTATATTCACGGCCGATCGTAAAGTCTCGGGCTCTAGTCTTATAAGGCTTTTGCTTGACAAGACTCGAATGCTGCTCGAATGCTAATGCTGTTTCATAGACAGCAAAAATAAGCTCGCTACCATTTCATAAAACCATATGCCTAAGTACTCTTTCAGGAATATGTACACGTTAATCTATGTATGTCTGTATGTATGAATTTGCCTATGTCGCAGATTAAAAGCAACATTTCTGGCTTGTCTTTTAGAACTATTTGCTGTATTATGATTTATTTTTAATATAATCAGACGTTATTCCAGACTCAGTTTGTATTTATAATCAATCAATTAATTAATCTGCCCACCGCAGTCTATTGCTGGACATAGGCCTCTCCCATTTTACGCCAACATTATCATCATCATTTAGGTATTATGTATTTCTAATAATCCTAACTAATTGAAATTAAACTACTATATACGGATTTTATCACGTTGTTTATTAATCACTGTATTACATAATTTTGAAACTATTACACTACCACTACTATTGAATTTATTATAAGCTAATAAAATTATTTAAACTATTAAATCTATTTATATTTAGGTTTACACTTTCCCCGACGTTTCGGTTGCTTTTCAGCAGCCATGGTCACGGAGAGACTCGCGTAAACAGAAGACAATATTATAATCCTAACTAATGTAATAAATGCGAAAGTGAGTTTCGACCGATCATCATGGAATTTCGCTTCCACATTGTCAGGGTATAGAATAGAACATAGAGTATCATTCATCCAGAAAAAAGTGCTGTTACTAACCTAACCTATATATGCGAGCGAAGCCGCGATGAAAATCTAGTAGTATACATATTTATATAAGCAGTAGTTTCCAACCAGAGCAATATTAAGTTAACCTACAAATTGTATTTCTAATCTAAGTATACGTTTTATCCAACCCAAACAATTTTAAGTATGGAAGATATTAGGCTACAAGTTTTAGTGTTACGAGTAGCAATAACTTGAGAGCAACCGGTCTCTTGAACCAGACTAAATGGCCAAATATTCATAATAAGTACGAATATAAAAATGAACGACAGACATAACAATTATTGTATTTTTTTTTTCTGAGAACGTACTACGATTTTTTTTATTAGCTATGTGTAATTGAAAAAGAAAATATCTAGTATTTGAAAACTGTATTATATACTACCTATATTGATAGGAATATTAATAAATGATTTGACACTGATTATAATTCGAATTGTAATCGATTACTGGAAATTTGATTGACACGTAATTAAATAACCACATGAACATGAACCTCAGCTATTGATATACTCGAATGATTATCAATATCAAATACACCCACGTTTCCTCTTGTGGGGATTTTATAAAATGCAGCCGGCTAAATGCATTAAGCTGCGTCAAACTACTAGCTTACAATAACTTTTTTTAAACACATCGTGCACCGTCGGCTCTTCTTACCACTTCGATGAGATAGATACAGACGAGAATAGCCTAGGGATGTATACAAATGTTGCACATAAGTAACACTTATATCAAATACATACATATTGGTAAACATAAACTAACTAAACTCCTCCTTTACACTTCAATAACAGGTCGATTGCGAGCCTAAAACGATTACTTTTGACTATCAAAATAGTAACCTTTTTTGTCAGACCATGCACAAAAACTAACACAGCGGCCACTTAGTTAATACAACTTCAACATTCGGAAGTTTTATTTTTGGGCTATACTAACACTACGCAGATGAAAAAGCAGAATAAAATTCGACTCAGAATAAAACGTACCAATATTATAAAATAAGTGCTCAGCAATTGTTAAAAAAATAACGAGTTTAGGAATAATTTACATTTCTAATATGGACCCGATATCAAATAAAAGGCAGAGTAATCATATTTCAAGATTAAACTCAATACGATTCGGTTTTCAAAAAAGGAAAAAGGGAGTCTGGTTGAAAATAAAGAAAAATTAAATAAATCAATCCATAAGATCACAGAGGATTGTTTTTGGCGCGTAAAATAAAATAAATGACTGTGCACGCGATAAATTTGACACGTATGTTCTAAATTCAAATGTAGAATATATGTATCTGTATTCATGAATATCAAATATAGCGTCTATTGAGCCCCTACGCTTCAGTGAGCAATGACGTTATCTATATGGTATAGAATAATGGCTACGTAGAATCTTAGGTTCATATAAGATAACCGCATTTGCTTTGATATCTTAGCTGCAGAATTTGGGTATGCCGAGTAACTATTTCAGATAGCTCGTTATTACCTTTAATAACTTAAGAGAGCAGTCTATTTATCGAATACTAGCTTTTGCACGCGCCTTTTGTCGCATAAAAGGAGGTTAAATTAGGTTTTGTTAGAAACATTACTTTTAAAAAATAAAATATCGCCTATGTTACTTGGTGATAATAAAGCTGTTGAAAGAATTTAAAAATCGGATGTGTCGTTTTTTAGTTAAATCGGATAAAAGCTAAACTTCTTTTAAATATAAGACCTTGACGACTATTTGTAGTTTTACAAATGTTTGGCCAGTTCATATTGTAGGCGTTTGATTACGTAGCGTTGGCAACTACTACTTTCGTATAAAAGCCTAAAATCAACATTTCAGTTAAACTCCTATTTTTCGGCTCGCTGTTCGCTATTGTGTCAGGATAAAAACTGGAACAATATTTGAAAACATTGTTCTGAAATAGTCTACGGAAAAGCACCATTGCCAGCGGCATTGTAACAATATAAAAACCACTCCAGCTAAGTCAACTATCAGTATTTATGATATCAAGAGTCTGTCCGACGTCCTACACGATATACAACGTTACTTGGAATCGAGCGATCAGACACGTTTATTTCTTTAGTTGCCCCTTCACCATTACTACAAAACGCAGTAATGCCTGTTCGATGATAAACTTTACAAACATTCATACAATGGACACAAAGAACAACCAAATTCGGTACAACTATTTGTGGATTACACAAATTTTTGTCCCCCCACACGGGATAAAAAATTGTGTCAGTCCACAACACTTGGCGCAGTGGCAGTACTACGCCAACCGTGCAGTCAAATGTAATAATAAAATAATATTATGTTATATTCATAATTGCAAATCATCAAATTTCTATAAAAAATAACTTCGAATCCTAAAACAACAGACACGCGAAATTTACACAATTTTTCTATCCCTGAACAACTAACAGGCAATCTCACAACATTTTTCAGGAAACATAATACTTGGCGTATTGATAACACCGACAAAAACATCACGATATCCGTCCAATCAATTCGGTCACTTCTCGTCGGCATAAAATTGTTTATGTATACCTACTAGTGGAGACATGTATATCGTCTATAACGCGTTAGGGTGCATGCTTTTAAACTCAACTAAGCTTACTGTAAAAGAAAACGCTTATTGTAATATTGTTAGGAATTAGAAGTGAAACAGCTTAAAAAAACAGATTCACTTTCACCTTTAAATAATCATTGAATTATTCAAGAAATGCATTAACAAATATAGTGAGCGATAATTGATATCACCCTATAGTAATTACGCAACACGTCTGGTCCGTCCGCCGCTCGATGTCAAAGTGAGTCATTCGTATCATCAGTGATTCTTCTCGTAGACCCCTACGGGGTCTCGAGGTAACCAGACCAGGCCGTGGGCCTGTCTTGGTGATGTTCGTCGCCACCTACTAAAACAGGCGAGTCACTGGGGTGGACCCGTGTTCCCATAGCCCCCGTTGATCAGTCGGGTCGTCAGAGCCGGTGGGTAGCGCAGCTAGCGAGGTCCAGCCCGCAAAGATAAGTCCCCGCGGGCGACCAACATGCCAGCAGCGCTTGGGTCGTGTCCGATGGGTCCCTCCTGCGCTTGGCGAGGTAGAGCTCCTCGGGAAGGGTTTCCCGGGGAGCGCCCGTCTGCCAGCATCAGGCAGGGGCATCACATAGGTCCGGTGAGGGTTGCCACGGAGACGAGGTCTCGCGGCAGGGCCATCCTGTCCGGCGGTCGCCGATGGCAGGGAGCAAGCTCACGCAGATGGCAGGCGTGTGATCCGTCGGCGCGTACGAACAGGTTGATGCTCAGGCGTCTCACGAAGTCGTCCAAGCTCTCCATGCACAGGTCCCTGGAGATCGTCCTGTTCCGCACGAAGTGAGGGGCGTCGGTGATAGTGCGGAGCGCAAACGACTGCTGCGCACGCAACCGGTGGCGTTTCAGCGCAGGTGAGTCGGCTGCGGATGTACGCCTTGTACACGCCGAGCTTTACACGGAGCGGCAGTCAGGACGATAGCACGGGTCGCACGAAGGCGCGCGCTGTGCGCGTTTGGATGACTAAGTTGTTGACGTGGGGCTTCATGGAGAGGGCGCGGTCGATGGTCACGCCGAGGTATTTCACCGTCGCGGACCATTCGATGTTCTCTCCCATGAGCTTCAACTGCGGCAGGGCTATGCTGCCCATGGAGATCGCCTGAGCATCGCCACGTTGGCCGTCAGTCTCCAGTCCTTCAGCCAGCTGGGAAGTGCGTCTAGGGTGCGCTGCATCTTGGTCACCGCGTGGACACCGTTCATCGATGTCGCGATGTAGGCGGCGTCGTCGGCGTACAGCGCGAGCTTAACGCCGTCGGTGACGGGGATATCATCCGTGTACCAGGAGTAGCACACGGGAGAGAGGCAACTTCCCTGGGGCACACTGGCGCGGATGGGCCGTTCTGTAGACAGGGCGCTTTCAACCGCCACTTGGAAGCATCTGTCTTGCAGGAAGGTGGCCACGATCCTAACTACAAGTGAGTCATTGCGCGCCGAGCACGCTTTTATAACTCACTCGATCGGTCGATTCATGACGTTACTTGTTTACGTCGCATTCCACAACCAATAATAGATATTTAATGCAATAGCTGTGAACATTGACTTACATATTACTGGCGAGCTGTGAATGTATTTGCGAAAGTTTAATAACATCATGTTATACGCCTATCGCATCCAATATACTGTATAATATACTTTAGATGTCGTGTCGATATACCAAGCTTATATTGCATTGCTGTCACAAAGAACACGTATTATCTTAAGCGCACATATGCAGCGCATAGTAGGTATAGAAGGCAACACACGAAGCGAGCTATGAATGTAGAACTACACATGAACATTGTTATCATCATATCTCAAGTAAATATATACCTAAACCATTTGCGATAAGGTACATTATAGAACGACAGGAAGTATTTAGATTTACAACCTTTTTATGATTGATTTTAGTTGGTGTAATGCTTTCGCAAGATATGTTTTACTTAGTAAGTTTTAAATTCATTAACAATTGGCTAAGGCTGCATTTGCTTTTACATAAAACTAAAATGCTTATTTTGTATAAATATATAGAATAGCAGATATTTTCGTCTAATATGACGTATACTATGGTAAAAAAAGAAAGTTTTGCTTGTTTGTTGGGAATCTGAACAGATTTTAATCATTATTTCACCATTGGAATTACTTTCCCAGTAGGAAAATAAGTTGAGCTAACAATACGCTACAAGCCACGAGATTGGACCAGGAAGCATAAATGTGGGTAGTCCGTGAGGGAATGCTTATATTAAATTATTTATTTTGAGTATTTATCAGGTCAAATATTTGACATATTTGTTTTTTGTCAGAAAATACTGATTAATTTGAAGTCGTGATATTCCAATATAGTTCAAAATTTATGTGATCTACAGATTTTTGTGCTGATTCTGAGTGTTCTTTGTTTCTGTTATTTGTATATTTTGTAAAATCCATAGCGAAACAGGGCTTAATCACTAATGTGTGAGTTTTTCGAAGAAGTAAAATTATTGTTCCAAAAAAGGCCTGCGTCATTTGGCTACGTTATTCAACATAGTGGAGATATTGCCACAATTGGGGTGCTCTATATTTGACCGGATTTACCGCAAGGCCTTTCCATCCCTTATTATTTTATTGCTGATGACGGATGACTTTGTGGATGTCCACAAAGCCATCCAAAATCTAATTGTTACAGCAGATTGTTGCTTTGGCATGATCTAAATAGGTTAGGCACTTACGACCGACAAATCCTGCAAAACTTACTGTTGTCAATACCAACTAGAGAATACAAAACTGGACCGACATTAAAAGTTTTGTTATTTATTTTCAGTTTTGAATTCAGAAACCGGATTTATAATTAAAACCCGGTATTTATTTATAATTATTGCCTGAACGAAATTATGCGGCAAAATAACTTGTTTTAATATTTTTATCTATACACTTGTGTAGCAATTTCCATCTTTTTCGGTTCGATGCCAAATCCTTCAGTTTCGATATTTCTCTACATTTGTTTTCTCTTTCAGTTAATCTGTATACTTTTTTCTTGGTTTTCCTCTCTTTCTCTTTGCCTCTATTTTCCTTCCATAATATTGGTAATCAATTTGTTAAGTCTAAGTAAGTGACCAATCATGTTTTCTCATCTATTCTCTATAAGTTCCAGTATTTGTCTGTTTTTATTTATGCAATATTTCTTCATTAGTCACTTTTCCTGTCCATGAAACTTTTTCCATTCGGCGCCGACACCACATTTCAAAAGCAAACGTTTCCCGATATCTTTTGGTTAGGGTCCAGGTTTCACAACCCTAGAAGGCAATGCTCTATTTTTATTAATTACTGATATAAGAAATAAATTGTAACCATTTAATCTTAATTTTAAACTAAATCGAAACAATATAAAATTACATAGATAAAGAAAAACAATATTAAAGATCAAGTAACAGTGTTATATTATTACCGAACAATCATCTACAACTAAACAGTTGTCTGGTCAACATGTGTAATTTTTTTAACTATAGTTTTTTTGACCATGGACACAAGTCACTACATACAGTTAGCAAACTGAATGTTGCTAGAGTAAAAAAGACAAGTTAATCGAAGATATGAAAAACCGGTTTAGTAAATTAAAAAGTCAGAGGCGATCGACGTGGGTTCGAACCCGAAACCCCCTGCATTGCAGTCTGTTAGTCTCCCCACTGAAATTTAGGCTTGATTTAAGGCAGAGGCTATTATTACACCCATATTTTCCAGGTACTAGTTTTTGTTCCACGTCAGGTGGTGAGCCTATTGGCGTTTGCTGGATACAATGCCAGACTCTACTACTACTAAGAATTTCTTGACAGAAAAACCCGATAACACTTAGACCGACCCGGGAATCGAACCCGAGACGATATGCATAGCAGTCACTTACATTTTCGCTGCGACATCGAGGTAGTCTTTCTGCGAGTTATATGTCGTATAATACTCTTACATTCAACCACTTTGTGCAACTGTAAGTTTCAAAGCCTTAATACAAGTTACTTTACATATAATCTCTAGAATAGGAAAACTATAATGGAGAACTCTTGACCGCTATAAAATTTTACAATCCTTGTTATAACACTGTGCGTCTGGTTACGACCTCAGATTTCCAGTTGAAAGCCAATACGCTTGTAAGTTTGATGGCATATTGAAAATATTTCTCGTAAAATTTAAATATCTTTGGCTCATGTTTTGATTATATCGATACTATTATAACTATAGATAGATATGACTGCACGGATGGTTGAAGTAGTCGCCGTGCAACTACCATTATGCTGAGTGTTTCGGATCGGAATCCCACTGGTGTTCTACCACCACTATGATCCACCAATGGACATTCCGAGTCTCAGTGTTCTTTATATTCGTGATTTGAATACTTAAAAGTCCCTCGTGATACAGGCATCAAGGATAGCGAAAGAGATGTCCTTAAAAAAACGGTAGTTACATTAAACATACACGATTTTCACTGACTGCATACAGTTGGCAACCGAAATATCCAGCCAGTCAGTGAACTGAACCTTTATAATGCGTAATCGTAGGTGCTAGTTTTCAATCTCGGGTTAGTCAATTATAATCATACTTAGATCTAATGCTTTGGGAATACATGGAACTACGTTTTGGTATAATTTCCGTCATGGCTAGCAAATAAATCTTGCGACATGTGGGTCGAATATGCCTTTGTTTTAGGTGACATACAAGAGGTAATCCATATACATATGTATGTATGTAATTTATTATGACATATTTAAAAAAAGGGTTTGAGAATGCCACTGGTTGTGACATCTGTATCAATATGTTTTTAATTTCATGTTTTTTAGTATTTTATAACTATCTTTTTGTCCTGTCTTACTTATTCTCACGTATTCTAACCGACGCTGTCATCGAGTGTTGTCATAAGCACAATCAGTAACCTATTATATAACCGCCATGGAAGAGATTTGCTGGGTATTTCTAGTGCCGATTCTCATGTTTTTGAATTGACGCGACGTAACCCGCAAAAGATTTCAATGCGATAAATAGCTGCTTTGAACAGTATATATAGCTATTTGCTGAACATTGTCACAGTTGACATAGCATAATTATGCCGATTAATAGCAAACATTAAATCGTCTAGAAACATTCTAGGTAAATAAAACATACGACCTGTCTAATGATAAGCAGTTACCGCAACCTATGATCACTTACAATATAAAGCTATACATATGCATTGCTGACCCATGCGAAGAAGTAAATAAAAGAAGGAATTAAGACAAGGATAAGAAGGTTAGGTATACACATATTTAACCTTCTCATCCATGCCTTGTAGGCACACGCCTACATTACTCATCAGAGCCAGAGCCCTCATCGATAAACCCGCCGAGATAAGGATTAACAACGCCATACGAAGGCAGCCGTGCTAGATTTGAATCAGAACCGAAATGTTATCAGACACCACCGTTGCCCCAATCTTCGTCGTAAACAACCGCTCTATCTCTTAAACCATCAATCCATTAAACACTACGCAAGTCATTATCTTCAAGCTGGTGTCAAAGCGTACTGTATTTTCATTGTAAGAAAATATTAACGATTACTGTAGTTGTAAAAGTATACCAGCTTTTTATTGGATATTATTACGATGTTTTTAGTAGGTACGCAGTGTCTGAGTTTAGTTGATCAGGCAGAATAACCACCAGAGTAATTGTTATGCGTAGAACTTGCACATGAAATGAATAATTGTGGCAGTTATGCTTTCTTGTTCCGATCAATTTACGTTTATCAAGCACAATAAAATGAAATTATAAATAAGGCAAAATTAATATTATCAACTGACAGTGTGTGCCTTTTTTGATAAAGTTTTTCCTTGTACTTACATTTACATTAAATAAATACATATATGAGAAGAGCTTGTGTATTAATTCTCTTTACGAATTTTCACGTGGCTTAAAGTTTCTTCTACCAATACGTCATATACTATACTGGGTGTAAGGGAAACGCTCCCGAAGCCGAAAGGCTAATATAATACTATCAAAATACTGTTGAATACCAATTATCGTTTGCCTTATATGTAATGTTTTTGGAATTTGGAAATTGATGTTGTTGATGTTGCATTGTACCTTTTATCGTTAGGTTAGTCACTAGGAATATTTTGTAACTATGTTTAATTTTTACTAAGTTTAGTAACTAAAAATAACAAAGAGCATTGTATTATAAATCTAAGACGTATGTTATTATAACTTTATATTGGAGTAAATATGAATTAAAAGTAATGATAATAAATGGTTTCTTAGCAACATTAAACGATCTACACAAACTTATAATTCTTGGAATTCTCTTAATTTTCTGACTCTGTGAAAGAAGACCTTACGGTCTCAATAAAATAAATGTACTATTTAGAAGTCTAAATAAAAATTATGTGCGATGTGTGACGATGTGTCTTTATAATTAAGAGGTATCGAAAAGTTACATTAAAAATGTGGACATACATAACGTACTTATAAAATCGATTGTAGGCTAAAACATTGCACTTTTCCATTATTTTATTGACGTATCTGTTTTTTATCTAATCATTGTATGCGCGATTCATTTGCTTTGCGCATGCGTGGCCGCGGCTGCCGACAGGCAGGTGTAGGCATTCGTGACGTAAGTATCTTAGCGTCGCGTCGCGCGAATCGTACCCTGGTCGCTGACCCCTAGCGTCAGCTGGTAACTTCGTACACTTATTAAAATACATTGAAGGTTTTTTTAAATGAAATTAAATTTATTTTCTTTATGATATCCGTTTTATATAGCTGTCCTAACACAGTAGGAGGAGGAAAAGGCAATTAAAAAAAAAAAGTTATGCTATTTTATTTTCGCGTTATTTTTATGGTATCGTATCAGTAGTCACCAGCACTACCACCTATCTTCGTTTACAGAAGCGTTTCCCTAACATCCTGTATAGATACTAATAATAATATGAGCTTCTCCCTAGCCTTAATTATTCCCATGTCACTTGGGATCGGCTTTTTCTAGTCTAACCGGATTTGACTGGATATCAGTTTTTACATGGAGCAGCTGCCACATGACCTACGCAACCCGAAGGCTAATGATACCCTAAGGCTAGACCAGTGTCAGGATATTATAGGACACTGACTTTCCAATAACGACTGCCATAGATGTTCATGGCAGCCGGGACCGATAGCTTAACGTGCTCTCCGAAGCACGGAGCAGGCGATAATTGTCAATCAATACGCACTTAATTTCGAAAAGTCATATAACTTCCGAAAGTCAGAGGTGCGCGACGTGGTTTCGCACCCGAGACCCTCTGCATTGCAGCCTGTACATAAATTGTCATACTGGTGAGCACGGGCTTCTTCTGAATGTGAGAAGGGTTAAGTCATAGCCCACCATGCTGCTGGCCCGGTGCGGGTTGACCGATTTTAAATACATTTGAGAACATTATGAAGAACTCTCAGACATGCACCTTTCCTCTCCTATTTTATTAATGTGTTTAAATAAATAAACGTTAAAACATTAGGATATTATAGCATAAAATTTAACAAACTGTTATTTGATTGTATTGTGACGTCACTATTAATATATATAAATCTCTTGTCACGGTATTATCGTCGCACTCCTCCGAAACGGCTCGACCGATTTTTATAAATTTTGTTATGTATATTTGGCAGAACAACGTTTGCCGGGTCAGCTAGTAATTGTATAAAAATGGAGAGACGGTGAAATGCACTTCAATTTGGTATTGTCGATTAGAAAGAATACTATTCCTAAAGGTGTATTCTTCGCCACTAACATCCTGCCATTTCGCTGTGCATCTCGTTATGCATTTGAAAAGATTATATTCAGTTAGTAGAATCTAGGTAAGATACGGTGGAAAATAATTTTCCGCCATTTCACTCGATATTTTAGAGTGCTACTTTTAAATACTACTTCCACCAAGTTCAGCATAAAACAGTATGCCGAGGAATTTTCTAACCTAAACCAGCCATTTTATTTATATAGATATTTTGTGTCATATCTTTTCTCATAAGTTAATTATCTTAAAATTTGTTTAGTTGTATTATTTAATGTTCTAATAAATGCTCGTAACACGTGATTCTAACTTGTTCCCTATCATAGCGCTCATGTCTCGCCTTCAGTAGTCCTTCTGGCACGGCACTCGAATTAATCAATATTTTTATATCACACATCTGGATGCAGACATATTCTTTGATAAAGTAAGTTAAATGACAAAAACGGTATTCAAACACTTAACTATAATAGGTATGCAGAAATAATTACCGTTTTTATATTGTGTTGAAATGTCAACTTTTTGATTTATAATGTTTTTCAATTATTATTATTTACATACAGCGCTGCGCAATCTTCCTTTTAAAATAAAAGGCACACCGGTTCAATGCGGACTAAAACCGCACATATTTGACCAAAACATTATGAAAAACACACTTAGCACAATGTTTTCATTCAAAGCGAACGATAATCGGTTATGGAAAAGATTCATATTAAATAACTGGTTAATGACAACATGACTTTACACAACGAACTATTAAAGCCTTTCCAAACACAATAAGCCACTTAATTCTAAGCACTCTTTAAAAAAGTTGGGTGTCATGATTAAACTTTTAAAAGCTCGTAATCTCCTATCAGGACTTCTGTTAATTCCACTTAAATCCGATTCAATTTATACCCTACTGAAAGCCTTTTATAGAACTGATACCTTAGATCTTAAGAGCATTAGGCTTATTTCATACGTACCATTTAACTAAATTGTTTGCTTTCTATATTATTTTCTTTCTTTCACATACATGCGCATACACACACATAAGACACATACATTTACTTGTATGTCTTTTTATAATATTCTCGTTGTTTATTATTTTAGTATACTTTCCCTTTTTTATTATTAAAATTGTTAAAACCTATTATTTTTACTTTAGTAACAGGCTGTGTCCAAATTTTAAAGATATGGAAGAGTGGGTTCTGATACAAGTATTTCCGTACTTAATAGAAGACTTCAACAATGTTTGTGTTTATAACCTGTTGGTAAAGAAATAAAGTATTTTATTAATTTTTTCTATATAAAATATTTATTATTATTATAAATGCTAGAGATTATAATGCGTAAGAACGTACGATGACATTATTAGTCAGGTAATAAATCAACTTATTCGATTAGCAATATGCCATAGACAGTATAAGTCAGAAATAAAGCTGTTAATGTCATAATTATCTGTCAGTAGTATGTTCAATCGAGACTCACTTACTTGCTCTCAAGACAGCGATTGCGCCCGTTGTGCGCATCAGACTGACTAATATAAAAACAACATGGTAGACGCCTATAATGAGCACGCCGATACTAATCGTTTGAATCGGGGATATATGAATAAATATATGATTTTGTGTATTAAACTTCAACTACTTTATTCGGATGTAATCGCGGTTTATTTTAGAGTATTTAAGTTGTAGGTACTGGTCATATGTTTGAACGCGCTTTTCCTCCTATATAAAGATCCTTGTAGGTACATAATGTAAGCAGACGCGCGGGCTACCATTTGCAAATTACTTACGTGTTTTATATGCGCGGATAAATCATACGGACCGCTTGCACCGGTGACTTGCGTCGATTAACTTACCCAATGTACACAACCCGCGCAAGTACCTCAACTTGAATATGTTTCCCTGTTCGTATAAGTTATAGTTCTAGTCCTTAATACACATGTAGAACTACTTTTTAGTGTGCGTTTACACTACATGTCTAACTACTGTCGTCACTAACGTTGAGATATGCCTGCCTAAGTTTATTACTCGATGGTTCCGATATTAAGACACTTTATAAAGGGATCTCGGCTATTAGTATGAAACTTGTAATATTTGTCTATAATCCCTACGAAACTATGATTCCCTTTTTTAAACGGTCGATGACGCTGTGAGTTACGTCACTCGTATGGAGTTCATATCACATCACTAGCTTACTATAAAAATATATTGATACTATTTCAAACCAAACTAAAACTGTAGCAAAATTATGTCACTGGCAAATGGTACGTGTGAGCTAATCCCAACCTTCTATCAAAAGTAAAAGGTCTGCAAAGAAACAATTTTCTACAGATGCCGTAATTTTATTGTAACTTTGATCAAAGCTAATAAAACGAATTAAGAAATTACACTTAGTTACTTTCGCTCCGTGTAACTTATTAGTTCCTTTTTTTTTTTTATTTCGCCCGAAGAATATTTAAATGTTACGTAATATGTGTCACTTAAATATTCGTGTATTTTTAGTAATCAATACGTAATATAAAAAATAGATATATTTGCAAATAATTTAAAATATTGCAGTACAAGTTGTTGGCCGAGGCCTCAGTCGCGTTAATGTAGCTTCTGTCAATAAATTTCTATCCCTCGGCAACAGTACTTTTTCATTAGGTGACAGGTGCTAGCCTGTGTTCTTTTTTGTACCCATGGCAACGTCTATGCAAGGGTTTCATGATGATCGGTCAAGCAGTTACAGCGTGAAGGCGGAACAACCAAACAAACTCACATTCGAGTATATACTATATGTATAATATTGTTACGTGCTGGGTTCGAGGGATAAGAATGAAAACAATATTACTGACTAAAACACGTTTTATTTTAACACAATTAAATTTAAAACACAACACACACTATACTACACTTTTCCACTGTAACTGCTTCTCGATTCTGTGGTATTTTCACTTCCGTGCTCTCCGATGAATACTTGACCGCTTACGTAAACTGACTCGGCGAGCACTGGCCTTACCCTTTTATACACGGTTAAAGCGTTTCTGGAGATTTCTAGAAACGCCATACCCGGTATGTAGACAGTAAGAAGATTCGAGAATGTGGCAGCGTTCTCTCTACTCTTCGCGTATAGACAAGCTACGTAGTTCCGTAAGACGTCAATAGATGGGTGCTGTAATAAATTTATTAGACGGAACTGCCGAGCCTTCCCCACAGTGCCGATAGATGGCACTGGCACTAATAATATTATATTATTAAACGGTTAAACTCCCATGTTGTGCCTGACTAATTTTGAATCCAATCAAGGTTTTTAATCATAACTGCGACGTCCTGACGGAGCGGAGTTAGATGTCATACTATTACCGACGTCGCACTCATGATTAAGAACCCCGATTCGAAACTAATGGGGCAAATCTGAAACAACATGTGATTTTAATAGATTAAATTATAATTACTACTCACAAAAGTTTCTACAAGAGTATACACTTGCCTATCTGTAAACTGTAGTATAGTACATGACCGCCATTGACCGCTTGTTACGTTCCAAACTTGTTAGCACTACACAGAGTATACAGGGTTTGTAATTATATTGTCGAACTGACGGTGCTGCCTGCGCTTGGCACTGTCGTTCCCTGGCACGAATAATATTATTGCATTTGTCTTTAGTAGCAGTGCAACGCACAGTATTCCGTGCTCACAAACTGCCTAAAACGATATACAATTATAACAGTAATATATATAATAATAATATATATTCATAAAAAAAGCCAATGTTTTTTTTTAGGTCATTTATTAATTAATTTATTCACACTTATCCATCTTTACAGGTGGCCCTAACACGACAGACAAGTTATAAGTTATAACACTATAACATTATAAACAGTACAAAATTTTGTTAATGTAATCTTATGATAAAATATAATAAATTAATAACAATTAACATAATATATACATACATGTCTACCCTGTCATGCACAACTTAGAGATAACAAAATGCGGCTCTTCTGAATTTACTCCGTGTACAGTTAAATATGCGCCCGCAGCGCGCGCGTGAGCGGCGCCTGTTGCAGCAGGTTGGTGCGCGCGCGCGGCTCGCACAGCAGCGGTGGTCCGGTTTTAATAACAAAACCTGACAAATTTATTTTGATTACGCTTCAACATTAATTTGTATTTACTTTCATGCGGCGACCATACCAGCGCATTACATTCCAGGTGACTTTTTACAAGTTCATGATATAATGTCTTCAGAATTGGTTGGCCAGACGTAACACCATTCCCAAGTTGCGGTATGCTTTTCTGCATACATCAGTGGCATGCCTATGGCAATGTACGTCAGTAGTGAAATGCACCCCTAAGTCCTTCACCTCAGTAACTCACTGCAACGGCTTTCTTTCCACATAGTACTGATGATTAGCGCTGTTATTAGATAATCGCTCAAAGTCATTAGATAATTGTCTATCATACCGACAGCCATGTTTGTTATGTAATTCGAGAGCCGTTTGCTTTCGGCACAAAGAGAATACATCTAATACTAACAACGTTACATTTTCTTTTCGTCATTTCGAAGAGTGTAGACGTAAATATGTACATTGGCGAAATGTTTTGTTTACAGAAGCCGTGTTGTATTGATACTACATATACTAACGGCAGTATCCCTAAATAGGATAAATTATTATTTTACAAACTACATGTTTATGTCCCAATCTATTATAAGATTAGACAAACTCAATAACGTTTTGTCCGCCTAATGTATTCAACTCGAGACCTCTCAACTGGCGTAAAGTTAAACTCAATGGTGGAGGACTCACAAACGGACAGCCGGCTGTTTTTTTTGCTTTTGCTTTATGGGAGGGTACATATATAAAAAAATAAATAAAGCCTTAAATATGTTTCCGCTAACAAAATTAGCTTGTTAGATAGCGGTGACTGAATGGCTTATGTCGTTGAATTATATAAACACCGAAAACCTAATGAAAATTCTGGAATAAAACTGGCAAACACATGTGTACAAACAAACACACACGCACGCACAAACACACAAACACACACATACACACACACACACACACCACACACACACAACAAACACAAAACCTTATTAATCAAAGACACCACTTGTAATAGACTAAACATCATACCTGGCTCATCTACGCTAAATTGTTTATAAGCAAATTGGAGGCCTGGTGTCCTGAAATACAGGCTAACGCCTAGTTTAGGCGCCAGTCTCCCACAATAAACGAATGCTATGTAATAGTTATGAACAATTATGTAACATGATATAGTGGGAGAGAAATAAAGATATGTTTATGTTTATGTTATGTTTTAGCAAATGATTATAATAAATCAAAAACTATTCCTACCACATAAATGCTAAGAAGAAGTCTTACTGTGCCTTGGTTCTTAGATTTCTCTTAAGCTGCAGTAGCTCGAACTCAGGCAAATCTAAATCCTACAAAAATTAGATCATTTCATAGGACATTGGCATTGTGTTGTCAGCAGAGAAATAACTAGGTACACTTGAGAACGATGGGACAACTACCATCTTAGTCTCCCCGTGAACATGGCTGCTGTAAAGCAACCGAAACGTCGGGGCAAAGTGTAAACTCAAAAGTAAATTGTTTTAATTAGAAAATATATAGCTTAAATAGTAATAAAATTTCAATAATAGTAGTGTTAGAGTTTTCAAAATTATGTAATACCAGTGTTTAAAGTAAAATAAACAACGCGATAAAATCCGTATAAAGTGTTTAATTTCAAAGCAGAGAACTGGTGGTTTTATTTGGAATGTTGGTAATGGGCCAATGACTCCTACGGTGTTAGTAATCCACCGGTTATCCGGCGACCTATCAGGACGCCTAGCTATCAGTCGGACTAAATGTTAATTTATCACCTAAGCAACAAATGAGACACACGAGGCAAACCGTCTCGTTAGTTGCTTAGGTAATAAATCCAACACGATGCCTATAAATGTGGTCATGAGACAGTAATAGGCTACGACCTATTACGTAGGACTTTAAAGAGGAAAATACATTTGTTTTGACTGCACAACACACCGCTGTAGTCTTTATTGCTTACGATTCCTTTTTAAAAGATGGGCAATACGCTTCTATCCACGTTTGAGCTATAGCCTCTAATACTACAAGTCTATGCTTAATGGTCACTGTTTATAATATAATGCTCGGTACCGGATCTTACTCGTGATAAAGTATTTAAAAGTAATAAATGCCTTTTGATTACTTAGGTCGTCAGTGTGTAGATATCGTTAGTGTTGTGAGTCGAAATACCGACAATGTTAATATAAATAATAATGATCAAGCGAGGGTAGTTGCTGAAACCCGCACCAGTCAACCCGTAACCACGATCGATGCAATTCCATCGAAACGTAGCGTAATGAATAGGTATTTATTACTTTTTAAATACTTTATTGCGAGTAAGGCCCGTTACCTAGCATTATATTAAGTAATTGTATTATTCATTTAGATTGATACGTGATTTGTAGTTAATACAATATGTTAACAGATGTAATATCTTAGTTCGGCATACAGACAAGATTATATAGCCTTGAGTTTCAAGTCATCGGAATCTCTCCCAATCACGTACTGCAGCATACGTTCAAGTTTATTAACTATAGCTATTACCCGTGGCTTCGCTCGTGTAAAAGTAGGTTAGGTTATGTCAGTAATAATACTTTTTTAACAATAAAATATAGCTTATGTAACTTGGTGATAATCCTATCCACGTTATGGAAAGTGAGCTATGCATACAACCTTTACACGTTAGGAGGCAATTCTTGGCTCATAAGTATTGTTTGAAGGCACTTTCTTGGACGAATAATTTGTCTGTCTACTTAATTGATAGACTTAGCTCTCTTTGTAGTTTGTTTTATTGGAATAATAAAAATAAACCTTTGCTAGTAACAGCTTACAATCACACAAAATTAGACAAAATTCACTCTTCTGAAGTTCTTGAAATGTTTAATCTTGATATCTGGGTCTCATATATAGATGTTTCTAATGTAATTTATTTGAATTTAGACAGTGTAACTGCAGCTAAAAGGATGTGCAACTTTAATATAATTAAGTATGATATTATTAGAGAGCTAAGTGAGAAATATTTAGATTACCATATAATCTTTACTGATGCTTCAAAAACTGTAATGTCTTTGGGTGCAGCTTTTTATGACTATACTTACAAAAAGTCAATTTGTTTTAAAATATGTAATAATATATCGATCATGTCGGCGGAACTTGTTGCAATTTCAGAAGCAGTTTTTTACTGTATTCGATTGAATCTTAAGAAGGTGGTCATTTTAACGGACAGTAAAAGTGCCCTTCAGCATTTGGCTCGATGCGTCTCTGGCTTCAGAGGTGTTTCGGTAGCCTACAAAATTCTTGATTGTTTATTTAAATTTAATCAAAATGGGAGGATTCTGAAATTGCAATGGATTCCGTCACATGTTGGCTTAGCTGGCAACGAGGAGGCTGACCGACTCGCAAAATTAGCTGTTATAGATGGTGTGCTAAAAGGTGTTGCCCCTTCTCACCATGAAATGATACCAAAATATAAAGCCATTTGTCATGACATTTGGAAAGAATTTTTTGATGAGCGAAGTAAAGAAAAGGGCGTATGGTATAAAACCATACAATGTGAGCCTCCTCGTGTGCCTTGGTTTATAAACACTAGGTTAAATAGATTTATATTAAAATTGGCTTTTAGACTTCGCTCTGGCCACTATCCGTCGGCAAAGTTTGCATATCTGATGAAAAAAGTCAATTCGCCAAATTGCCTGACTTGTGGAAGGGTTGAAGATGTGCAACATTTGCTGATGGAGTGTGTCAGAAGCGAGGTCGAGAGGGAGTCCATGATGAGAAAGTTTGGTATTAATAGGTTGGATGTAGGAATTTTACAAAGTGCTTTGAGTTATCCTACTTCGGAAATAACGTCAGCATTTTACCGGCTAATACCGCGGACTCAGCATCGACTTCCTCGATAGCCATTTTTATATAATTAGTTAAGCTCTTGTATATGTACAATGGGTTTGATATGTTTTTTTTTAAAAAGAAAACCCTAAATAAAATAAAATTAAAAAAAAAAAAAAAAAAAAACTTGGTGATAATATAACTTACTAATAGTGAAAGAATCAAATCGGTTGTGTAGTTTTGAGTTAAATCCTTACAAAGAAACAAACAAACAAAAAGTCTAATCTTTCTTCTTTAAAATATTAGTATAGATATTAACCTAATTTATATACCGTCACACTGCTATGTGCGGCTTGCCTTTTCTGCGTGCTTTTTCTGAATGTGTGCAGAGCTAGCCACCATGCCGGCCCAGTGCCGGTTGGCAGACTTCATACATTACCGAAAACATTATGGCGGATTGTCAGACATGTAGGAATCCTTACAATATCTTTCCGCACCGTCATAGCAAGCAGTCATTAATTATTTAATATGCATATAACTTCGAAATCTCAAAGGAATCGAAGACGAGACCTCTATATTATCCTATCTAAAATTATAAATGCGAATGTGAGTTTCTCTGGTGTTTCCGGTTTCACGCCGTAACTCGACCGATCTTTAGGAAAGTTATTTTAAAAGTTAATTATAAATAAACCGACAAACAAAAACCTAAGTTTTATAGCCTATGTTAATAATATTATTAGCCAGCTCTGCATTAAACTGTCCCACTGCTGGGCACGGGCCTCTCCTCAGGCTATGATACTCAGTTATAATAGAGATTTCAAATGGTGAAAGAATTTTTTAAATCCGTTAAGTGGTTTTTGATTTAAATCTTTACAAACGAACAAACCTCATAACATCAAGAACAAAATATCATACCTTTCGTCTTTATAATAGTATAGTCTTACTTCATGCACTATGCCCGTTCACTGTTAAATTAATCATGTGATTGTGTATTGCCTTCTAATCGTATTTGAATATATCTCCCACGTCATCGGCGACGAGGCTTTTGTCAACTAACGGGTCGTAACGAGAATCCATCTCACTACTGAGAATTGCCTAATACTAGGAATTGGATCCGAAATCTTACTAACGCACAAATACAACAGTATAGTTATGCTACAAGGCCAACGAAACACTACTATATAACATTACTAACTTTGGCCCGCGGCTTTGCTCGTGTAAAAGTAGGTTCGGTTAGACTAGATAATGTTAGTAACAATATTTCAGCGCTTCGTGCGCCTCAGCGTGCAATGGCCGTCAGGTTAATTAGAGGCTACCGCACGATCTCGTTCGAGGCAGCGAGCCTCCTCGCTAGATCGATACCCTGGGACCTGGAAGCGGTGCTTCTGGCGTCGTTCTTCCATTGCCAGAAGGCACTAGCTCGGGGCGAAGGACCAGCTCTAGAGGCGGCATGGTCCGAGCTCCGCCAGGTCATCATCAAAACTCTTAGGGTACTTTCTGAAGTCTTAAAAAGCTGAAATTTGGGGATGGATGTTTGTATGAGAGCGCTGATAATTGTTCTACGCTTATGTAAGTTAGATAGGATATAGGTAGCTATTAGCTTCTCTTTGTTACTGTTATTTGCAAATCTGGGGTGGGGATCTTGTGATCTGTATTACAGGTATATCTATGCTTATCTCAGACACCAGCTTCTCACATAAATGAATTCGTACAAGATATTAAAAATTATGTTGAACTTTATTAATGTATTTATACACGCAGTATGTAATAAAATTTCTTAGGTGTTTATGTGAGAAGAAATAATAATAATGTCCTCCAGACCGAATTTTCGTCACGACGGCGAATCTTAACAGAGGCTGGCCATCTGCGCAGTAGATATATAGTGCACAAGCGTGTGCGCAAACACAAGTGCACTCTCTGTTCTCTAACTGATCCGATGGGACGGTAATCCGACACGACCGGAGAGAGATCAGGCGCACGGCTTTACGTGCTTTCCGAGGCACGAGAGTGTCTAACACCGCATGACACTCTCTAACTTCCTAACTTCGGGCTGGTATTGAGATTTCTTAACAGAAAAATCCAAAATTTTTTTGTTGATCCGAGCCGGATTCGAACCCGAGATCCCATACACAGCGCATTCACTACCGCTGCGCCACGGAGGCATTATTATACAGAATATTAACAGCTATAAAATTCGCTTAAGCGTTATACAATATTGTGAAGTTGTTCTTAAAAGCGTTCGGCGCTCGTATCCATTAGGCCACGCCATTATTTCATTTATAATTCCAACAATTATTTATCAATTAAAATTGTATGTTAATTAAATTTGTCAAAGAGAGCTTCCAAATGTAAATTATAACGGCATTTCAATTTATAGATGTTATTATGATATCATTAGTCGAATAAATGTGGTGGAATATTGTCTGTCTTGTTGTCAGTGGTGTAAATTTGCGCTTACTATTAACGAGGATTTCTTAGGTTTGAATTTTGGCGTATTTTCGCATTTGTGTAATTCACATATATTTGACATAATATTGTCTTATGTTTACGCGAATGTTATGTTATATATTGAAATTAAACACTTTATACGGATTGAAATTAAACACTTTATACGGATTTTATCGCGTTGTTTATTTTACTTTAAACACTGTTATTACATAATTTTGAAAACTCTAACACTACTATTATTGAATTTTACTACTATTTAAGCTAAGTATATATTTTTTCTAATTAAAACTATTTGTATTTAAGTTTACACTTTGCCCCGACGTTTCGGTTGCTTTACAGCAGCCATGTTCACGGGGAGACTAAGATGGTAGTTGTCCCAACGTTCCGAAGTGTAGCTAGTTATTTTAAAGTACCCGAACATAATTTAATCTTTGGTGTTCCTATTTACACAGAATGAGCTCAAAGTATCATGAAGTCTAGCTGTGTTTTGCTTCTTCTTGGGTTTGACTATTTCAATGACTGGATCCCAAGCTAGTGGTACATTCCAACCATCCTCTCTATTGAAATTAGGATGTTTTTTAATTTCAATAGCCTCGCGAAGCATCCTTGGTAGGAATCGGTGTTCTTTTGCGAGTATATGTGGTTTGTCAAATCGTAGGTAGTGGTTGGTCCCCTGTTGCACATGTTCACACACAGCAGACTTCAACGAGCGTTGGTGTTTAACATCAGCTATATGTTCTTTTAAGCGGGTGCCTATGCTTTTATTTATTTATATTTATTATGCATTTGCCCAATATATGAGAGTCCGCAGTCACAATCTATTTTATAGACCCCTGCATCTTGTAAAGGTAATTGGCACTTGACGGATGGTAAAAATTGACTTATCTTCGTTGGCGGCTTGAAGTATGTGTTGATTGAAGCTCGCTTCAAGATGTAGCCAATCTTGTCAGTGACACCCCTTACATATGGTAGTATGGCAGGCTGGCGCTCGACTGTGGCTGGCTTTTCTCGGGATCTGTGACGATGGCGCGGCTGTTGGAGCTTGTTGTCTTGCAGTACTTGCTTGACATGTTGAAGCTCGGCGTCCAGGTGTTTCTTGTCACAGATCCCGTGGGCTCTCTGAAACAAAGACATTCCCACGGTAGCTAACTGTTTAGGATGGTGGTGAGAGACAATATTACTTTATACGGATTTTGTCGCGTTGTTTATTTTACTTTAAAACACTTTTATTACATAATTTTGAAAACTCTAACACTACTATTATTGTACTTTACTACTATTTAAGCAATTTAATTTAATTAAAACTATTTATATTTAAGTTTACACTTTGCCCCGACGTTTCGGTTGCTTTACAGCAGCCATGTTCACAGGGAGACAAAGATGGTATTTGTCCCAACGTTCTGAAGTGTAGCTAGTTATTTTAAAGTACCCGAACATAATTTAATTTTTGGTGTTCCTATTTACGCAGAATGAGCTCAAAGTATCATGAAGTCTAGCTGTATTTTGCTTCTTCTTGGGTTTGACTATTTGAATTACTGGATCCCAAGCTGGTGGTACATTCCAACCAGCCTCTCTATTGAAATTAGGATGTTTTTTGATTTCAATAGCCTCGCGAAGCATCCTTGGTAGGACTCGGTGTTCTTTAGCGAGAATCTGTGGTTTGTCAAATCTCAGGTAGTGGTTGGTCCCCTGTTGTACATGTTCACACACAGCAGACTTCAACGAGCGTTGGTGTTTAACATCAGCTATATGTTATTTTATGCGGGTGCCTATGCTTCTTTTGGTTTGACCAATGTATGAGGGTCCACAGTCACAATCTATTTTATAGACCCCTGCATCTTGTAAAGCTAATTAACACTTAACGGATGGTAAAAATTGACTTATCTTCGTTAGCGGCTTAAAGTATGTGTTGATTGAAGTTCGCTTCAATATGTAGCCAATCTTGTCAGTGACACCCTTACATATGGGATTTATATGACAAAATCCGTATAAAGTGTTTAATTTCAATCACATATATTTTCTTTTTCTATAAGTCTTGGTGTTTTTGTGTCCGTTAAATGAATGTTACAAACATTACAAATACAGAGCATGACCTCCAATGGGGCAGATATTTGTTATTAACCTCTGAGTCTTCTTCGAAGAGGTTAATAAAAACACTATGTGGCTCTGTGTGTCTGTCAGTTACTGACAGTTTGTTAGTGACAGCCATAGCTCCGGAACCACTGGACCGATTGACTTGTAACTTGATGTACAGACACCTTAGGGTCATCTCTCGGTCGAGTTTGGGGAATATGGGCTCTGTGGGTCAAAAGGTCAGGGGATATCCAACAACAGAGTGATTTGGAAGTCCAAAGGAGAGGCTTTTGAAATCGACGACAAAAAAAAAAGATTGCATGAAGACGAAGAGGTTGAATCCTGAGTTTTTACACCCATCTCGTTTATAATGGGTAATAGAACATCTGCGCTAGTAGACGGCACTAAATTCAAAGGTTAAGATACCCTTCATCAGAAGACTACACAGATAGCATAGCGGTTTAAGTGATCGCCTCGCCACTGCTATTGCGCCGAGTGTTATGAGTTCGAATCCCAAATGGGACAAAAGTTTGTATGATCCACAAATGGATGTTCCGAGTCTGGATGTTCTTTGTGTATGTTTAAGTCCCCCGCGAGACAGAAATTATTCTGTGATCGGGGAGTTGTCTTTAAAAAAGCGACAGGCATTCTATTATGTTTGTCTATCAGTGTATTGGTTGTGATGTTTATAATTATTTTAAAATGTGGTAATCGTAGGTATTTCGGAAATATTAGTTTATTGTAGTGTATGTTTGAACAGAAATCACTCACTGTGTTTTTGTACAACTATATAACTTACATGTATGTACATACTTGTAAAGATCTTATATTAAATTTATAAAAATTACCTGAAATATTACTTAGGTCTGCAGATGAATACAGTGCGTTAAATATGGACTTATCTTCGTTTATATGTGTACATGCATACCTATACTTACGCCTGTAGACCCACGAACAGTAACTTATAAAGGTTACTGTTCGTGAGTTTTTATAAAAAACAGATATTGTTGTAAAAGAGAATATTTAAAAATAGAACCACTACAATAATAATATAAAAATATAATACTTTGATAATTATATTATTATTGTAGTATTTTTAAATATTCTCTTTTAGTATAATATTTTTTAGTTACTATATAGTTATACAGAGTGTTCCTAATACTGGGTATTGTTAACTGCCTAATAGTCTAGGAAAGATCGTGATATATTCTTGTATCGAACTTATCTTGAACTCTCACACTTACCAGACATAGAATAGTTTATGTCGATATACTATCAGACCCCTATCATGGTACTAAAATTACTATGGCACTACTACTTAAGCAAAGCTTTAACAATTAATAAGGTATTACATTATGATCGACACAAGAACACGCTGACACGTCACTCTTTCACTAATATCTACATACCTACATATAAAGTAATGTATTTTATGTAGGCCACCGCAGCATGTGTTCCCTCAGGGATAATGGCATTTAATGGAGAAAATATTCCACGTACACAGCTCTAGACTATTTAACACGTTTATCTAGTAAAATTCTACGAGAGTTTTAAAAATCTTTCGTTGTAGGTAAACATACGTGTATTGGCGACTGTCTTGGTGTTGCAACAGTATGGATGAATTAATATATTCTATCACATACACGCAACACCATTTAGCCCAAACTAAGCAGAGCTTGTACTATAAGTACTAGACGATGGATAAACATACATATATACTTATTTGTAAATACATACATATTATACATAGAAACACCCAGACCAAGACAAACATCTATGTTCATGCACACAAATGTTTGACTTGTGCGGGAATCGAACCCGCGACCTCAAGCTTGGCAGTTGGTTACACTAACCACTACGCCATCAATGCCGCCAGACAAACTGTTAAATTTCTATGCATGATGTTTGATTTCCAAGTCGAAAATAGTGTGGTAGCGTTTTTCTGTTAAGAAATATCCAATAGAAGTGGAGAGATTGAAACTATGAACGACAGATAACAATTTGTATCCTATTCCGTGGCACCTATAACTAGCTGGCGTAATGTGGGTCAAATACACCTGCCTACCCTTTAGGGGTGAACCTCTATGCATTGGAGGCGTGTGTCTATAGTAAGTTATAGCGTTGGCATCGAACACTGTTTTACTGCCATATTGAGGTTTCATGTGAACTATTGACTTGTCGAAGTTATGTGCATAATAAGTAGACTGCATAGATGGCGCAGTGAATTAAATAGTTGTCTAACTACTATCATTACACCAGTTGCTGTGGATTCGATCGATCCATGCTGATAATTTATGTTCAGGAAATTACAATTTCTTGTACCATACCTGGATCCGCCAAATAGGCTGCAAATGTAAGTGCAAATAAAATATGGCACTAAAAAGGTCATGATCATAAATTCAGTTTTTCTATGCTTAGGGCTGAACTGCGCTTGTTTTTCAGACACCAGGATTATGAGCTTGATTAGAAGCTAAAATCCTTACTAATATTATAAACGCGAAAGTTTGTATGGATGTATGGATGTTTGTTACTCTTTCACGCAAAAACTACTGGACCGATTGCGATTGTATGTAGATAGCTGGCGACCTGGATTCACACATAGGCTACTTTTATCCCGATATTCCTACGGGAACGGGACTTACGCGGGTAAAACCGCGGGGAACTAGTAAAATATAAGTTTGACAGATTTTCTATGCAATACCTGTCAAAATACTACATTTATTGCGTTCAGGTTATCCTTAACGAAGGAATAAAGTTAAGGTTAGCTTACTGACGAGTACAAAATCAGCCCTGAAAGGTATTTAAGTAGTTTCAATAGTTTAAGCTTGATTTATAATTGATATTTAAATTTTATTTCATAATAATTTTTAATGCTACTCCCCTTCACTAAAAACAATGTATTTAGGTAACTGCCGCACATAAATATATCCAATATATGTATAAATCCTGTGACGTAGGAGACTTAACAACAATTCAAACAACGGACACAAAAATAGCCAGCCTCGGTACAACTATTTGTGAATCACGATTTTTTCTATCCCGAATTAGGATCGAACCTGCAGTACTTGACACAGTGGCAGTGGCGAGGTAGCCATTAAAACCACTACGCCATCCACGCAATCAAATTATATTATAAAACTCCGTTTTTTCTATAGCTTCTAGCTCGTAGCTAAGGAATCGATACCAATACCCTTCTTAGATTACAAGCATCCTCACCCTTCATACTTTTCTCATTACAATAATGGAGATGAAACAATAAGATCAACGAACAATCGCAAAGGCGTAAAGGATATTCAACGTTAATTAGTAACCACATACTCGTTACACGATAACTAAACAAAGGCCGAAAATATAATACTGATCATAATATTGTCTTCTGTTTACGCGAATGTTATTCATTGAAATTAAACTACTATATACGGATTTTATCGCGTTGTTTATTTAACACTCTATTACATAATTTAGAAACTGTTACACTACTATACTGTACTATTAAACTTTACTAATTTTAAGCTAATTAAATTATTAAAACTATCAAATCTATTTGTTTTTAAGTTTACACTTTCCCCGACGTTTCGGTTGCTTTTCAGCAGCCATGGTCACGGGGAGACTAAGATGGTAGTTGTCTCAATGTTCCAGTGTAGTTATTTCAAAGTACCCGAACATAATTTAGTTATTGGTGTTTCTATTTACGCAGAATGAGCTCAAAGTATCATGAAGTCTAGCTGTGGTTTGTTTCTTCTTGGGTTTGACTATTTGAAGTACTGGATCCCAAGCTGGTGGTACATTCCAACCATCTTCTCTATTGAAATTTGGATGTTTTTTGATCTCAATAGCCTCGCGAAGCATCCTTGGTAGGAATCGGTGTTCTTTAGCGAGAATCTGTGGTTTGTCAAATCTCAGGTAGTGGTTGGTCCCCTGTTGTACATGTTCACACACAGCAGACTTCAACGAGCGTTTGTGTTTAACGTCAGCTATGTGTTCTTTTATGCGGGTGCCTATGCTTCTCTTGGTTTGACCAATGTATGAGAGTCCGCAGTCACAATCTATTTTATAGACCCCTGCATCTTGTAAAGGTAATTGGCACTTGACGGATGGTAAAAATTGACTTATCTTCGTTGGCGGCTTGAAGTATGTGTTGATTGAAGCTCGCTTCAAGATGTAGCCAATCTTGTCAGTGACACCCCTTACATAAGGCAGTATAGCAGGCTGGCGCTCAACTGTGGCTGGCTTTTCTCGGGATCTGTGACAGCGGCGCGGCTGTTGGAGCTTGTTGTCTTGCAGTACTTGCTTGACATGTTGAAGCTCGGCGTCCAGGTGTTTCTTGTCACAGATCCCGTGGGCTCTCTGAAACAAAGACATTCCCACGGTAGCTAACTGTTTAGGATGGTGGTGAGATTCACCGTTTAAGTACCTATTTGTATGGGTCTTTTTCCTATACACAGTGTGGCTCAAAGTATGATCAGGATTCCTGATGACAAGTACATCTAAGAATGCTAATGAATTATTTGCCTCTAATTCCATAGTAAATTGGATGTTGTTATTAATGGAATTAAGATGTTCTAGGAATACACTAACACTATCTGTTGGTAATATTGTAAAAGTATCATCTACAAACCTCTTATAAATCCTGGGTGTGATGGGGGCAGTCTGTAAAGCTCGAGCCTCGAAGTCCTCCATATATATGTCGGCAACAACAGGCGATACAGGGGAGCCCATTGCCACACCATCTACTTGTATGTAGAATTTATTGTCCCACACATACCTGTACATGACTGTATTGAAATAACTAAAAGGAAGCTAATAGAGTACAATATGCCTGAGGAATATGCAGAACTACTTAAGCATTGCTTAACAACTGGCTATCTGTTGTAGGACAATAAATTCTACATACAAGTAGATGGTGTGGCAATGGGCTCCCCTGTATCGCCTGTTGTTGCCGACATATATATGGAGGACTTCGAGGCTCGAGCTTTACAGACTGCCCCCATCACATCCAGGATTTATAAGAGGTTTGTAGATGATACTTTTACAATATTACCAACAGATAGTGTTAGTGTATTCCTAGAACATCTTAATTCCATTAATAACAACATCCAATTTACTATGGAATTAGAGGCAAATAATTCATTAGCATTCTTAGATGTACTTGTCATCAGGAATCCTGATCATACTTTGAGCCACACTGTGTATAGGAAAAAGACTCATACAAATAGGTACTTAAACGGTGAATCTCACCACCATCCTAAACAGTTAGCTACCGTGGGAATGTCTTTGTTTCAGAGAGCCCACGGGATCTGTGACAAGAAACACCTGGACGCCGAGCTTCAACATGTCCAGCAAGTACTGCAAGACAACAAGCTCCAACAGCCGCGCCGCTGTCACAGATCCCGAGAAAAGCCAGCCACAGTTGAGCGCCAGCCTGCTATACTGCCTTATGTAAGGGGTGTCACTGACAAGATTGGCTACATCTTGAAGCGAGCTTCAATCAACACATACTTCAAGCCGCCAACGAAGATAAGTCAATTTTTACCATCCGTCAAGTGCCAATTACCTTTACAAGATGCAGGGGTCTATAAAATAGATTGTGACTGCGGACTCTCATACATTGGTCAAACCAAGAGAAGCATAGGCACCCGCATAAAAGAACACATAGCTGACGTTAAACACAAACGCTCGTTGAAGTCTGCTGTGTGTGAACATGTACAACAGGGGACCAACCACTACCTGAGATTTGACAAACCACAGATTCTCGCTAAAGAACACCGATTCCTACCAAGGATGCTTCGCGAGGCTATTGAGATCAAAAAACATCCAAATTTCAATAGAGAATATGGTTGGAATGTACCACCAGCTTGGGATCCAGTACTTCAAATAGTCAAACCCAAGAAGAAACAAACCACAGCTAGACTTCATGATACTTTGAGCTCATTCTGCGTAAATAGAAACACCAATAACTAAATTATGTTCGGGTACTTTGAAATAACTACACTGGAACATTGAGACAACTACCATCTTAGTCTCCCCGTGACCATGGCTGCTGAAAAGCAACCGAAACGTCGGGGAAAGTGTAAACTTAAAAACAAATAGATTTGATAGTTTTAATAATTTAATTAGCTTAAAATTAGTAAAGTTTAATAGTACAGTATAGTAGTGTAACAGTTTCTAAATTATGTAATAGAGTGTTAAATAAACAACGCGATAAAATCCGTATATAGTAGTTTAATTTCAATAATACTGATCAATTATATTCTGCTAATTTGAAGTGATCTATACATATAAGAATTATTTTACTAGATATTGGCCACGAGTTCGCTCGCGTAAATTCAAGAGACACGCATACTAAGTTCAAAATCATGTCTGCTAATCCATGACATGGTCTAGCTCTGTACACACGTCACATCACGTACATAATATTAGTAGGATGTAGTGGGGTCTAGTAATACCTAGCAGTTTAAATATTTTAAATGGCGCGTTCGTTTCGCAATTTATTTTTCTTTTTTGTCGCTTTTGGAACTAGTAAGTTCAATATTTAAAGTTTCGAGATATTGCGGTTGGAGCTGTGTTGGTATGTCAGTCGTTCAATCAGACAGTTTTTAGTTTTATAAGTAAATTTCGTCTAAAACAGACTATCTAATTGTATTGGTCTGGTAGTATCTGAAATTAAAAAACATTTTCGTTTTACAATGTTATGATTAATTTTACTTTACAATATTATGAGAAGGGTAAGGCTAAACTATAAAATTATATGTTTACTAGCCCGCAGCTTCGCACGCGTTAATGTAGGTTTTGTCAATAAATTGCTATTCCCAAGACCAGTACTTTTTCCTATGTCCTTTTCTGTACCCTTGACAACGTGTACGCGAAATTTCATAATGCTCGGTCTAGAAATTAAGGCGTGAAAGCGTAGCAAATAAACTCAATTCGTATTTATAATATTTTTTAGGATTTGTATCAAAGCTAAGTGAAGCAAAGCGTAGCCTATAAGATATTCGAGATCAATACGTTTTTCGCGAGGTAGCTATATTACGCGTGCTAAGCGAGGCAGTGTAGTAGGCATTTCCTAAATTTCATGACTTTATGACGGTATAGTCACGTCGTCTGCCCAGCTCTACTCCATACTACGCTAGACCTCTTGCATCGCTTTTTCACCAGCCTGTAGTAGTCGTTTCGTCTACTCAGATCTACTCCATACATTGCATGGATACACCACTTGCATCGCTTGTTCGGTCTTCTAACTCACAGATCTTTACAGTGAGTATGTAAATAACTTACCTTCAATCATCTCTTTTCTATATACACAGTTCTTTTTTACACGGAATAATGATCCTATTAGAATTTCTGTTAAACATCATGATTATTAAAATCTGCAAGTATACCAACAACAACCGATTACATTATAAGCGTTAAAACAAATACGATAAAAGCAATAAAAGATTTTCTTTACAAGTGGAATGTGTTTTTTTAAAGTGGTACTTAAAAATGCTTCACACTTTTCTTTTAGTAGCCATAAAGGTGTAAAAATTGCCAGTTTTAGTAACTGTTGTAATAGTTTTCTTTTCTTATTTTCCGTCGACTATTTTCAGATGCCATTAAGAAAAGATTTGCTTTTGTGGTAGTTTCATGTTTTAATGCTATTAATAGACATATCTGTCAACTGTCTTGATATTACACACGAATATAAAGGGTTTTCCAATAAGAGGTGATATTTTGATATTCAAAGGAAAATGCCCTTTTTTTTTATATAAATGATCTGATGTTTATTTAATTATAAAGAGAAAGGTATGCCGTTAATAGTGGAAAACAATATCAGGCAAATGACCATCACGACCACGCTTACAGGACCATATCCTTTTCATGAAATTTTCCATAACCAAATCGCAAAGTGGCTGCCCTATGTCCTCGATAGCCTCACGAATTCCATCTTTGAGGTCTTGAATCGACGCTGGGCTGTTAGCGTAGACCTTCTCTTTCACGTGGCCCCAAAGGAAGAAGTCGCAAGGTATTAAATCACAAAATCTGAGTGGCCAATTGTGATCACCTCTTCAAGAGATAACACGGTCCGGAAACTTTTCTCGTAAAAGATCAATGGTTTCGTTGCTTTTGTGGCACGTAGCGCCGTCTTGATGAAAGTAAACGTTGTCCAGATCAATACCATCCAATGTAGGCCATAAAAAAATCATTAATCATCTCTCGATAGCGCAAACCATTCACCGTAACTGTTGTTGTGTACTGTGCTCCAGCCTCATTTGCAAAAAAGTAGGGTCCAATGACTCCGCCGGACCATAAACTTGGGTTTTCCGAGCCCCAGATGCGACAATTTTGCTTGTTGACGAAGCCACCGAGGTGGAAATAGGCCTCATCACTCAAGATGATTTTTTAATGGAATTCCGGATCATTTTCATGCCTTAAGTTCTTGTGTTAACTAAACTTTATAAGCCTTAAGACCCAAATCTTTATGCAAAATACAGTGTAATGACGTTTGTGGAATGCCTAATTCCAAAGAACGACGAGGAATGGACAAACCTGGGTTTTCTTCAACACTATCGGCTACAGCAGCAATATTCTCGGCTGTTCTTGAGCGACGTGCACGGGTTTTATTCTTCACATCACTAAGTTGTCCCAACAGCTCGAATTTTCTACCAATTTCTGTATTGCGGTCCGACAAGGTGCTTCACGACGACCCAAAAATGTTCGAGTTTTACAAACCGTCTGCCAAATTTTCACCATTTTTATAGTGAATTTTAATAATTTCAATGCGTTGTTGAAGCGTGTATCGTTCCATTTTTGTTAATGCCGTAGTTTCTACTTGTCAAATGTCAAAAAATGACAGCTTCAAAAGTGACATCTACCGAAATAGCGGGTTATTCAAAATAACATCTCTTATTGGAAAACCCTTTATTATAGACTGCGTAAAATATATGGTCTGGATACAATGCTTGTATCGTGGAAAATATAAAATTAATGTATACATTTATTGATGAACCGCGACAAAAGCCGTAAAAATATTGCGTAATATTCGCGTAAACGTAAAATATATTTATTAGTACTGAGATTTAAATTTTACGTTATTTTGTTTCAATATGGATAATTATGGATTAATTTATTGAAACCGTAGTCTAATGGTTATTGGATTTACAGTGGTAGATTTATTTGCTATTCATTAAACTATGTGTGTGTGGTTTGAAGTGAGAGTGAGTGGAGTGGGTTACTTCTAACAAAGCGTTTTAGTTTAGCTGAAGGGGTAAGCGGGAATACTAGTTATTTATAGCCAATTGTTAGTCATTAAACATTAATAAAATATACATCTTTCATAAATATTTTATAAATGTCATCGTTTAAACATTAATGTTAAAGATCGACAACCTAATGCCCAGTTTCAATATTCACAAAAACAAAATCTACGGATAGTTAATTTTTGACACATCAATCAATCAATCAATCAGCCTACCGCAGTCCACTATTGGACATTGACACATATTCTATATAAAATTTATATATTTGTTGCAAAACGAGTCGTTTTCCATATATTAAAACCTATTCTAAATAGAATTTCACTAAGCGTTCCACGTTCAAGCAAGGCGTTGAGCCTATACGCTCGCTGGTGACGCTACAAGCGACTAGAGGCTATAGTAACGCTTACCGCCAGGCGGACCGTACGCGTGTTACTCAACGTAGCAGTATAAAAAGATGGTATTCACAAAACAACTCACGCTCTAAACAGTTGTAGCGCCCGCATCTCCTTGCTAATAATTTTGCAGTTTAATCGCTTTAAATCTCTGGAGCCTGTCCGCGATGCAAGGAACTTTGCTTATAAGATTGCAGGTCTTAAACGATAGCAAAGGGTTTCTTGGAAACTATTAAAGCAAAGGACATCTCCTTAACGAGCGAAGTTGGAAAAGTCTCATGTAATTTATGGAGTCTTTTGACGAAATAGCACTTTCCTATATATATTTAATTGTATTATATATCAATTACTATTAGGTGATTATGTTACAAATAATGTAATAGTCGTATTATGCTACCGACAAAGTAAATCACAATTTTAAAAATATAGTTTCTTCTTTGTACGATTTAGTAGAACTATAGTTTATTTAAGAAGCGTACCGTCTACAGCTACTGTGAATTACCTAATTAAATAATTGACGGCACGTATGATGCAATTGCAATGCAGTTTCAGTGGTCGCCTCGTCATGGCGGTCACTTAAACTTCTACGTCATCCGTTTAGGAGACTTCAGGAACTTAGAATCCCACACAAAATTTGTATAATTGGTGGATTGAGTCTGGGTTCTTTGTGTTCGTTGGTTAAATATTTTAAAGTCGCCCGTGATACAAGCATAAATCGTGCTTCTAGTGCAGGAAAAGTCTTAAAACAAAAATGATGACAAAGCAACATACATAGTTCATAATTTGTCAGCTCTAACTTTGGGTTCCACGTAATCAGGGGCGTGCACAAAGATTTCTGGTAGGGTATGCACGCCCTACCCGAAACCTCTGCGAGGTCACTACATTTCATTTATAAATGTTTTTGTGTGTATATATATCTGTATATTATATAGTAGTATTTAATAAATAGATTTCGATTATATAGATTTACATAAGCCAGCGGACTAGGGTATGCAGTGCTTATTTGCTTGTATGAAGCGCACGCGCCTGCACGTAATAGCGAACGAGCCAATTATCGTATACCAGGCAGGTATCCAGACACATGCTGCTTTCCGAGAATATCCTAACAGAATAATTAAAGTACACTTTGGCCGACCTAGACCGTTGTCTAGGCATACATTTTCGAAAATGTATGCTACGTGACCAACAAGTGATAAAAACGTGGAGCTTTATTTAAAGTAATTCACAAAAATAAATGTCAAATATAGTTTATTTGTTTTATTTTAGATTAACAAATATCTACAAACTAACAAAGAAAGATTACATAACAATAACATTGTGATAGCCATATTTAATTTGATTTTATACAGTTACTTCATCCGAACAACCCCGAGACGACCATTCTTTAAAATGTTCATAAAAATACAACAAAAAGGTCAACTTCTTTTCCCATTGTTTCTTTGTTGTTTTTAGATGTCCTTCCCAACTTCAACTTAGCAGCCGTTTTTCTCAAATTCATATTCACGTTAAAGGAAAACATTAGGAAAAATTTTTTACTCGGACTTCTTTTTTCTTCAGTAAATACGGCGACATCCAAGTGCGAATATAATAATTTAAAAAGGCTCCAAAATTCTGCATCTGTGCTGATAGAAAAAATCCCCATTGTGTACATTTAGGATTGACATAAAGAGTACATACCATTGTATTTTATTTTAATACGGTTGAGAAACGAGCGTGAGGCCTATCTGACGGTAATCGATCACCACTGCAACGTTCATGTGAACTTTGCAGTGGTCATCGAGGCGTAACCGTAAATATGTATCTACGTTTACGCCTCGATGACGGTGAACTGTCAATGGGCATTTAGCCAGTCGCAACCGCGTTGATACGTTAACGCTAATGTGTCTATCATCTGGGGTGCCCAGTGCGAGTTTGTTTTACGTAAACGCGATCGACACGTTTATGACAATCGACGCTCTGATTGGCCCGCTGCAACATCTTAGCCAATCAGAGAGCAAAACGAGGTAAACGTGTCGATCGCCTTGACGTTAAAACATATCGCACTAGGCACACTGACGTCACTGCGGTAGTGAGCCGTAGTGAGGTTTGTGCATGAGATCGCAGGCTCGATTCCCGAGTACAGTTAAGTATTATAATATATATTTCCTAGTAGGTATTGAATGAATTTCTACCAATAGCGGAATCTGCAACCTTAAACTAACTAGCGACATGTGGATGTGTCTGTTGCCTAATCAGTCAGTGCTGGGAAGCGTGCAAGTATGTACCTATGTATTTTGTACAAAGCAATGTAAATAGATCCAAAAAATATATATATATTTAATATGACATAATTAAAAACATATACACAAATTATTTACAAGAAATATAGACTAAAGAGAAAAATATAACAATAAAATAAAAAAGCATAATAATATTCCTCAATCGCGTCGTCCTCAATTGGCAACGTGCCCAGAAGACTGGCAGCATTGCAACGTTGAATGGCAATTCTTATTCTTTATGCAAAGAAAATACCAGCCCTCTGATCACGCGAAACGTCTCTCAGCCACTTAGGTAGGTCTCTATAGACAGACCATGGCCCCAGCGTTTCGACACCAAGCTACTCAAATATATACTCACCAATAAAGATTTGATATTTGCGCCGTTTGAGCGTCTCCGCTGATGCAGCAGCAGCACCAGCACTACCCTCTGTACTATAAAAATATGATGGCGCAAGGGTAGCGACACAAATTGCGTCCACACCAAAGACCTACCCATTTGCCATGGCAGTGATGACATACCATCTAAACCAATCAAACATTAAACTATCCAACAAATTCTTAAATCCGCCGATATATTAAAAATTTTCTAAAAATTTTTTGATAATCACAGAAGTTTACTATGGTCAGCATCGAGCTAAGATACAGCTTCAAGGTGAAAACGTTTTCATAAAAGCACGAATGCCAATTTCCATAATCATCTGTCTAAGAAAACATTTTTACACATTCAATATTGAAATTACAAGATAAAAATGTTAAACAGAAACTGTAATTTTATTCAAAATGGCTACGAGACACATTCAGACATGTCTTTTAGCGGCCTTAGCGTGTTTTGCGTCTATTCGGTGGATTGCGGTGAATTTGTACTTGAACGCGACATTTGGCAAACTGCCAGTCGCTCATTCACTAAGATTGACACTTGTTAAGTGTGGCTGCATGCATGATTGGAATCTAAAAGAGAGAAAACTGACTACACACGTCCATGGTCAAAATACGTATTTAACTTACTGTATTTTGGACGCAGGCAATGAAATAGGAGATATAACAACCAGTCAAGCAAACAAACTTTGAAAATCAGACTACAAAAAAATATATTTTATGAACCTCGCATGTCATTGATATGCTTCAAGATAAGACCAGTATCCACCGATATCCATCTTGTACTTTCGTTATCCTTCAATTTTACTTGCGAATCGGAAATATCTCCGATCGGATAGCCAGAGATGTATCACACCAACATTTCACCAGCTATGGTTTTAAAAGTCACGTGGGTGCAAACCTTTTAACATCTCAGTTCCAGACTCCATGCTGCTATTGGGAATTATCAACAGAAATCCCTATGATATACCCTTTACAATAGAACTCGAGACCGCTTATATAAATGTAATAAACCCCTCCCAATCCGATAGGGATGTACGTAAATCTATATTTTAATTATGTACTCGTATATTTTAATTTCCATAATTTACTTTAACAACGAGATATTCCGGTCGATGTTTATAAATGGCTGCACACTTCCATTATGCTTTGTTTATACGTACTGCTATAACTGATTCAACGATGAGGCATATTAATTAATTCATATGAATACCACTTAACGTAACATAAATTAAGTAATGTTTGTATACCCAATAACCGGTTTCAATTCATTCTCAGTAATGTTTTATTCATGCGTACAATACAGTCGTACTTTATATTAAAAGGAGTTTACAGTGAGGTGACTGCCTTGGCGATGCAACGGTAGTAAATGCAGCTGTTATGCAGAAGGGCTTCGATTTGATTCCCTGATTGACTTAATTAATTTTCAGCAGTTGCATTGAGTCTGATGGACAAAAGACTAAAAACATGATTATTTGGTGAATGTAGTTATCATACGTCTCTGCCTACAGTTTCGGGGAGCGTATATGTAATTATAGATGGCGTAATCAAAAAGATTTAAATTTTCATTGCTATTAGTAGCATACGAGCCAGCAGCCTGTCTGATGGTAAGCGCTAATCACAGCTCATGAAGAAGTCGGTATTTTTTTTTAAATAACAGAAGCTATTCCAACGTTATGCAATCAAGCCGCATTCTACCGTAAACCAGATATGTAGTGGTACATAAGAACTTGGTCTGCCTGAGGTCAGTTTCCGTGGCCTATGTGAAAGAAATAGCCGTGGGTGCGATTAGGCCTCTAGCGCTCATACTCGCCAAGCGGAACGCAGCATATAATCTAACCTATCCTGGCCTAGCCTGAGATAGTCTAGGATCCCTGCACATATTCAATTCTTGCGCTCGTCAGACGTATGTAAGAATACTTCTGCTTAACGTCGACGTTATGTAAGATTTTAGTACGTCCACGGCGAGGCAGCCCATGCATGCATTCGGCAAACTACAATTTATTTATTTACTTGACTTTGCCGGCGGCTTTACTCGCATTAGTGTAGATATTGTCAATAAATTTATATTCCTCGGCAACAATATTTTTCGGATGAAAGTTACTCTATATACTTTTCTGTACATTTTTCTCTCTTTTCTGACCAAGTGTTTGTAAAATTCAATGATGATTGGTTTACATTTGCATTTTTCATATAAGTTAGGATTAGTCATACTAATAGCATAATTCAAAATAACTCCACTAAACTACACTAAACTACTAGGTCTAGAATCATTCCTGATAGACGATCGTAAGTTGTTTCAAACAGCTTACGAAACGTATTTAATATAGCTCTGCTGACTATCCAAGATATACCGGAGTGAATGTAAACATAGCAAGTACCTTTTACCTCAATTTACTTACTGAACTAAACGAATTTATTTCATAAAAGCCCTCCGCCTGTCGCCGTCGAACTTACATATGTATAACACATAGTTTTATTGTTGTCACTTACTTTTATTTCCGTTTTCGTTTTAGTGACACGTCCGACGTGTCAATATTGAAATACAAACTAAAATGAGCACTCTATTTGAAAAGCTTCACACGAGTTTATTGTTGAGAAACCGCAGTTGTGTTGTCGCTTTGTATTCTAAGGAATCATAGCAACCCGGATCTGTGTCAAGTAATATTTTGCAGAATTTTGAAATATTTTATAATTATACCAGTCTCATGACATATAAGCGTGAGACACTAGTCTAGTATACTAATATAAAAGAGTAGATTTACCCGCGGCTTCGCTCGTGTAGTTATAGGTTAGCTTAGGTTAGATAAATATTTTTTTAGAAGAGAGATCTACAGATAAAAGTTGCTAACAGATCGTGCAACGCATATCATCTGCTGGAATTGGCTGACTGAATTAGCAAGAGGCTATAAAATCACTTGAAATGAATTAGGATTTGACTTTTGACACGTTTTTGATTAGCTTTCAGAATCCGGGTGCTATAGAAAGCCATGACCTGCAGGAGTTCATCAACATATATAAAAAGAGAAGCCTTGACTACCGCCTCAACGCACATACCAAACGCTTGTTCCTAGAAATTGAATAGTTGGCACTGAGTTTCCCTTTCATGATGTATACCTACAAGAAAATGGCCGATTTTCTTTTAATTTCTACGAGACAATATTTTGAATCGAATTACACGTTACCTGAAGGAAATCCACTGTCATAAAAGAACTGGGAAGAGAGAAACCCGCCACGCACTCTCGGGTTGCCACTTCAAGTATTGCAATCGAAAACTAGAGAACTGCTCTGATAAGGGGCAGCCGCGTCGTGAGATCCGTACGTACTTCAACTTGCAGTAGAGTTTCTAACTCAAAATATGCTACGACACGTATTTGTCCTCAGCGCCAGACATCCTCAGGACAGTCTGCTAAAAAAACTAATGTAATATAAGCAGACCATGACCATGACAGAAATTGATTTATATTTATTTCACATACACCAAACACGGTCGAATCGCTTATATATGATAGCAATGCATCTTAAATCAGTATAATATCCAGAATGATCCAATATTGTGTTATTAAGGTAGCGTCGTATAATATATTTTATGTAAATATTATAGGCAATATAGGTCCGGAATGGTCGGTCGCTTCGTGATCAACACATAAGTATATCAGTATCATCGATAAAAATTATATGAGTTTACTGCTGGCTATTTTAATACGTCGTTCGACCCGTCGAGTAAGTTTATGCTTATATTTGCGTGTGTGGTCGTGAAGTCTTTAGTTTGATAACCAGGACGGTGAAAGAGGTATTAGGTTCTCCTTTTAAGAGGTTCTCAGTAACAGTACAGTGTATCGAAAAAGCTGCTATATACCATACTAGATGTTCCCGCGGTTTCACCCACTTTTATCGTTACTGCGCCGCCCCTGTGAGTCGTAGCGTGATATTATATAGCCTATAGCCTTCCTCGATAAACAGGCTATCTATAACTAAAATAATTTTTCAATTCGAACCAGTAGTTCCTGAGATTAGCGCGTTCAAGCAAACAAACAAACAAAGTCTTCAGCTTTATAATATTAGTATAGATTCACGTAATAAATTGGGACCTGAAATATTGCTGGCAAATGAAAGTGTAAAACACCATTGCTAATCCCTTCGGGATTATCAAGGCGTTAGTCTCGATCAAAAATGTTTTTTTTCTTTGCTTTAAATATAACAAACAAGCGGCTAGCTTAATAAAGTATAAATAGGCATTTGCCGTAGCCTTTTCACGCTTGTAATAATAGCACAAGCTGTCAACCTTTAAACAAGCATTATTTATTAATGTTCTAAAATTCAAGTCAATAACTACATAAAATAAGAGAGACATACAACGTCGAACCATAATGGTTCCAAAGTACCAGTTTGGTAAGTACCCTTAAATAATAAGTGATGTAGTGACAGCATAAGGGCCAAAGATTACTCTCCTGCTGTGTTACTCACAGCACAGCGCCTATCAAGGAGCTTAGAAATTATATTCATAAAAAAAACAAAACACTGTAGTTCCTTATATCAATCATAACTTTTGTACTTATCCAGCCGAATTGTTTAAGGTCTCGGCTGCAACTCCACGATGAGCTACTTCTCTCAAAAATAGTTTTTCCATGAAGCATATTTAGCAGACGTATTTAGAGCTTTTACTACTCTATAACCTTATTGTTAAGGTTCGAATTTCAAGTACCACTAGTTCAAATAATATACAGCTAGTTAACTGTCCACCTACACGTTCACCAATATTTGTAATATTCAAAATTAGAACAAAGAGATATATGATTGCTCGCAGCACACTTGCAGCTTATCGATATTCGCAATACGTGTAGAAGAACGATATTATCTAATGTTGCATAACAGGAAATTTTAGAACAGATTGTTTTCTGTCAATTTGACGGGGTATTTAATTTCGAATGTAATGATTTTATCGCTGACGAGTTCCGTTTGAAATCGAAATGAATCAAAATTTTACGCCCACATCTATACTAATATTATACAGAGAACAGATGTGTTTTTGTTTGTTTGTTTGTAATGATTGAACTCAAAAACGATTCAAAAAATTAAAAAAATATATTTTGCCTTTTATGAGAAAGCCATATTATCACCGAATAATATAGGTGATAATTTATTTTAAAACAGTACTGTATCACCTTTTTTTTTTTTTTTTTTTTACGTGGTGGAATAACCTAACCTAATATAGCGCGAGCGAAGCTACGAACAAAAGCTGGTACTTAATAATGATGTATATGAAATAGTATTAACCACGATGATTTTTTTTTGTTTGTGTTTGAGTATTTGTATAACAAATCATAAACATATTCTTATTTTTACGGTGGTTGGAGTTAGTTTTAACATCGCTGGCAATGATACTTGACACTAGATCTAACGTTCATAGTAATCGACTTCAAAATTCTTATGCTCAGAAGATATGTTGACAGTTTGTACTAAAATTGCGCAATAAGTATGAACCATATACGTAAGTGATATATATCATCCGAACATATCTGAATTTAAAAGTTTCATATCCATGAGGTGCCCACGAATTTCTATTAATAAATAACGTTATTAAGTTAGCCGACCACATATTTTATCAAAATCTTTTGCTTATTGGTGCTCAATTAAGTTCATCTACGAAATACTTTTAAAATTATTTGCTATATTTACAATGGAATAAACCTATAGTTATATCTACCTATAAAAATGTTTGCAAACCTGGCAGTACGAACTGCTCTTTGAATTGAATATAACAACTTTCCAGCAAAGGATTATTGTCAAAAGCCAACATTTCATATCTATCGTTTGACTTTAGAGCGAATGTTTGCTAATCTCGTTTCAAAAAACTCAAAACAAAGCCCGATGTTCAAATAGAGGTCATTTATTTCGACCGCTTCACCCTCGGGACTGTAAACTTCACAAAACGGGGTAAAACGTGTTAGCCAACAATGTTTGCTATGGAATCGTTAACAAAACGTGATTACAAATGTTGGCCATATGTCGTCTGAACAATGTGACGTCAAACACATTTGAGCCTCATAATATCAGAGATCGGAAACATTTTGGATGGTAAAATATAATTGATGCTTTGTATTAAAATGTACTCTGAACATTAAATAATCAGACGTACTTTGTTAACCGTTATTCATAAATCCTGGTGCTGGTAATAAAACGATGAAAATATGTAATATACCACTTTGCCTAAACCCTATGATCTCTTACGTAGGTGGCATACGACCACGGCTATCCTCTGAACGTTACTATGAATATGTATTAAATACATTAAAATATATAACGTGTAAGTGTTTATTCTTTCATCCTTTTTAGAGCGTAATTTTTAATAATCGGTTTTAAGTTTTTGAAATTACCTTCTTATTATGGAAATACATATAAAGCTCAGTGAGTTCATTGACGTGTCCAGGAACTAAAATACTGAGTTTGAGTTTCAAACCGTGTGAAAGTAGTTTCATGATATTATATTGGTTTTGGCACATGCAGTATGCCATCCGATGCAACGAATATTACAACAGCAAATACGATACTATTATTGTTGAACTGACGTAGCTTGGTGCTCGGCGCTATTCGTCACTTATTATTAGATGCTCAGAGTAGTAGAGCCTCGCTGGTTTCAGCATAAATCTTTCCCCTTTCCCGCTCCTTCTTCTGCCCACTTCCTTTTTCTCTTCTTTCTTTCCTAAAGGGTCACCAACGCGCAAGTGATGCCTTTGGTGCTGCAGGCGTCCATAGGCTACGGTGGCCACTTACCATCAGGTGGGCCGTATGCTTGTTTACCTTACCTTACCTTACCACCTTAGTTGTATAAAAGTAGATATATATTACTAACAAACATTATTATTACATTCGTTTATAGGACAAACGCGCGCATTCTCGACTCTGTAACTTATACGCCACGAAGGTTACTCACTATATCAAAACCTTAATAAAAAAAAAACAGCGTACGCTTCATAATCTCGTGAGTATGATATCCCCCTTATCTGACATTATATATATACGATTGGGACTTTGAGTAATTCAACGACGTGACCGACTGCCACGCACAATACACCGTTATCACGTATTCCTCACCACAACCGAATATAAAACACATATGTCCCTTTAGCATTCACGTGTGTATACAGAAAAATGTATATTGTATAGTAATTCCGTCACTCTAGCTCATAATTCCGTCTTGAAGGGAGTGATATAGGTAATATAGGTACGTGATTCTTGTAAGGATATCTTTATTGAGTTAGTGTTTATTTTGGAGTATTTATTGTTTACCTTATTGTGATATTATTTGTTCATACGCATATATACATATACATAGTCATACCTGTGTATTCTTGGACGAAGTAGAACAAAGCTTTTTACACCCACTGTTTGTCAATTATTATTTTAGATCCCACGTATTAGTAAATTTGTCGAGTAGACGGCAATATACTGGACAAATTCTGGACAAATTACCAGAAGCGGTAGCTTTTGTAAAATATATACTAATATTATAAAGAGGAAAGATTTCATTTTTGTTGGTGACGATTTATCTCAAAAACTACTTTACCGATTTTAAACATTCTTTCACCATTAGAAAGCTATATATACCAAGTAATTACATTTTATTTTTATAAAAAGTGTTGTTACTAAAATAACCTAACCTACTCTTACACGAGCGAAGCCGCGGGCAAAAGCTAGTGCCTAATAAAATAAACGAATAAGACTTACCCGATTTGGAAATTGAACTTGAGATCTTATGCACAAAAGTAACATTCACTTCTACTGCCACCGAGGCAGTCTTATATAAACTACATCTAATAAAATCGTAGAAAACACATCACAATCATGTTTATAATATTCAAAAAGGGATAAACATTGTCCGGCTTTCCAAAGGTTAATATTCTTACTCTCAAAGCCAAGATCTCTCTCGGTAGGACCATCTGTATAGATTACAGGACAAAACAAAACGTACCCTAAAGCACTTTGAGAAGTAACTGAAAGAAAATATCGTCGCCTCGGGCTTCCTTAGAGCTATGCCGCCATGTTTCTAGAAAACCTTATAGTAAGGATACTAAAGTTTAATGTATTTTAAATTTAGATTCAGGTCTATTGAGAAACTTTTCTTATCTATACTAATTTTATAAAGTTGAAGTCAGTGTGTATTTTGTTTAAACCCAAACATCGCTAGACACGAGAGTCGGATTTGAAAATACATTTGGTAGCCCGGATCCTTAGGATGGTTATAGGGTATATAACATCACGCTACAAGCCTCGGGAGTGGAGCAGTAATTATAAACGTAGGTTAAACCGCGGGCCAGCTAGTTTTCTTTATATAATCCCTAGCTTTTACTCGCGACTTCGGTTGCTTGAGAACAGTAATTTTTCTGGATATTACCATATTTTCTCTTTTGTACTCCTGAATATGTATATGCAAAATTATATGATGATCGGTCAAGTAGTTCAAGCGTATAAGCGTAGCAAACAATAAAACAAACTCACATTCGTATTTATAATAATATATTAGGCTACGTGGCGCAGCGGTAGTAAATGCAATTGCTGTGCTTGAGGTCTTGAGTTCGAATCCCGGGTCGAGCCAACAAAATTTTATTGGGTTTGTCTATTAAGAATTCTCAATAGCAGCCCGGAATTAGGAAGTTGGCGATGTTTTTCTAACTTCCGTGCCTCGGAAAGCACGTAAAGCCGTTGACCCTGCGCCTGATCTCTCTCCGGTCGTGTCGGATTACCGTCCCATCGGATTATGAGAGTTAGGGAACAGAGAGTGCACATGTGTTTGCGCATACGCTTGTGCACTATAATATCTCCTGCGCAGATGGCCAGACAACGTTAAGATTGGCCGCCGTGACCGAAATTCGGTCTGGAGGACACACATAATATATTATAAATACTACTAGTTAGGATATCTATATACCACTATAGAAGTGGGTAGGAAAGTATTATACCTATTTATCGCTATTTATGTTTTTATTTCGACTTAATAACTAGAGAAAGTAAAATCGGACGTGAAGCCACGCACCGCGCATTGAGCATTTTTGACAGGACATTCTGGAATTGCAATGAAGAATACTGAATACATGCGATTTAATCCTGAGATATATAGACATGTTATAAGATTGAGTGATTTCAAAGAAGCAGTTACTTCAGTTGTAGGTAAGCTCGCCACTCCCACTGTGCCGAATGGACCTGTTATCTTTGCCTATACATTGTATTAACCTTATTTTGAAAGGTCTTCCCAAAGGTCAACATTCTTACTCTCAAAGCCAGGACGTCACTCGCTAGGACCATCTGTATAGATTAGGACAAAACAAAACTTACAATAAAGCGCATTGAGAAGTAACTGAATGAAAATATCCTCGCAATGAAGCAGTCAGTAAAGTAGTAACCTCACCACTGGCAATGTGCTGAGTACACTTTTACGTTAGACTATAGATTTTATTAAAGCCATTTTGAAAATAAAGTCTAAATAAATTAATAACATTTGAAAACCTCAAAACATGACATGCATTTCCATTTAGAACAGGCCGCAAGGCATAAACGCTGCTAATGCAGTAGATAGTGTATTGGCCTTAGGCCAAGTTCACGATGATTGGTCAAGTAGTTCAGACTTATAAGCGTAACAAACAAACTAATTCACATTCGCATTTAAAATTAGGACAATATTTTTTCCGCGGCTTCCCCATGTAAATGTAGGTAAGGTTAGTTAAATAACAGTACATTTTTCTCCTTTCTTTCTTTCCTTTTCTGTCCTTTTCCATTCCCCTGATGACGTGTATGCAAAATTGCACGATGGTCGATCAAGTAGTCAAGGCGTAAAGGCGTAAGAAACAAACTGACTTTCGCATTTATAATTAGGATTAACGAATATTTATTGTGTTTATTTTATTTTATATTTATAATAATTATAAGTAAGACACTAAAATTAAAAGATTAATTTTAATAGCTTTCTCGTGTGACTTCCTTGCCTGTTTGATATATTAATGATGCCGTAATTTAGTAAAAATAGCACTCAATCTGATCCAGGGGATTATTGGCATGACACGTTTACTTGCAATATTAATTTAGCAGTAGCGTAATTATACATCATGGCATGTTTAAAATATTAAAATGTTGTATTCAAAAGTGTCGTGGCAATAATCGGCTAAATGAGATATAGAAAATGTAGGTACTCTCACTAGTGTAACAAAAAAAAACTTGAGATATCTTTTCTAGTACGTAGTTACTCAATGAAAATTGAGTAATAAAGATCTAACTTAATGACGGTGCTTATTAGAAGAAAAGGCCGTTAGAAGCTTTAGTTAAGTTAAGTTAGCTTAGAAGAGGCCGTTGCCCAGCAGTAGGACAGATTATAAGCACGGCTGATATTATTAATTATATTGTATTATAAACAAATTGTAGACTTGCGTAGATGTAAAACAGAAGAAACAAAGAGTTTTATTGAAATTAAACTCATTTATACGGATTTTATCGCGTTGTTTATTTAACACTGTATTACATAGTTTTAAAACAGTTATACTACTACTACTATTGAATTTTACTAATTTTTAATCTAATAAACTTATTAAATCTATTTATATTTAGGTTTACACTTTCCCCGAAATTTATGTAATACAGTGTTAAATAAACAACGCGATAAAATCCGTATAAATGAGTTTAATTTCAATTAATAAGATTCGCGTAAACAGAAGACAATATTATGCAAAGAGTTTTAATTTATTTATTATTTTCAATCAAAGATCAACAATAACATTGATTTCTTGGAAAATAATTTTAATAGCATATCAAACGTTAGTAGTTCTAATAATTTAAAATGCTGTTTATTTTCAAACAAAGAAGATATATTCTAAAATTAAAATTTACTTTTCATGGAATTAAGTTGAGCTTGTGTTGAGATTTTATAGGTTTGCCTACATTAGTGCATGACAGGGATTAAGAATAATGACGGAGCTGGCAGTGCTTGCTGTTATCATGTCGTACTCTTAACTTAGCAGTAGCCGGAGTGTATGCGACTGCTCTGCATTAGGTTAAGGTTAATTTTTGGGCTGTAACAATAATAATAATCAATTATTCGTGAAAACCTAAGTTTGTATGCGACAATTATTTTGAATTTGAAATGTAAGGTGTTGATATTTTATTTAAAGTATACCCGTTTATTTGACGTACAAATATTACATAATTATATATAAGGTGTTATAAAAATCAAATCAAACTCAATAATATGTTTATTCATGTAGGTCACAAAGTAACACTTTTGAACTTCAAAGTTACACATATTATTAAAGTAAATTTATATTTACAATTACCTGTTGCTATGTTCAGCAAACTAAGGATGTAGAACCAATGAGAAGAACTGGCAAGAAATGCACAGTCACTCTTTTTAATCGCCAAGTTTACAGTATTGTTTATTTTACCATAACCATTAAGCCTCTCATAAACACTCAAGCAATAAGAAATATTTCAAAATTAGCCTCTAATAATAGTTTATTCAGTTACATCAAGGTACTATATATTTTGGATAAAACCGTCTTCAAATGATTTTCCTCAAACGTCTGAAAAAAAGACCCAAACCCTCCTACACGTCTACATACAACTCCGCAAGCCTACTATATTGCCACACGTGTAGTAAGACACTTAAGACCAAGTTCGGTCTAGTAAGCCATATTAGGGCTCATAAAAGAAAAGAACCATAACTTCTGAAAGCGCCGTCATTGAAATCGATGAGATTTATACGCACTCTTAATAAAACAAAATAATCAGTAAAGTCTCTGTTTTATTTAGAGTGCGTATAAATCTCATCGATTGATGTGTTCGGAATTATAGAGTATTCTTCAAGAAATTATCAGTAGTAGCAAGAAAGCTGGTAGCTAGCTTGGTATTAGACCTAACAGCATATCTGCCAAAATATATAGAACTAACCTTTGCCCGCGACTCCGTACACGTGGTATGTGGAGGTACGTACCTCCACGTTCCACTGAATAGATACGTATCTATTTATATTTTCTTTCTTTGTATTTTCACAAGAAATAAGGTAAAATTAATTTATACCTCTCTCTCTTCGACCCTTCAACTATTTCTTTTTGTTACGTACTTTGTTACTTTCAATTAATTAAAACTCGACTTCTAGACGGCGTATCAAGATAAAACGTACAAACTATTTCAAATTAGTCTTCCAGCATTACAATTGTGAAAATCGCATTTAATATCATGCTGTACTTTACTTGTTGTACGTACAAAGATACAGACAGAAAATAAATTAAAAAAATAATTTATATTTTGGGTTCCATTGCTATTACCCTTCACCTCAAATTGTCTACAATATTTCCTATGTACCTACAGACTGTGACCAGTTATAATTTTATTAAATATACATGTATACAGATGATAGCTACCGTGAGTGATATACATTACGTATATATTTAACGTTTGTGCTCATGTGATTTTTTGGGTAAGCCTCATTAATTTCAGCAGCCGCGGTGGAACGCGTCTGACGTCATGCCGCGCCGCCCTCGCGTCTCGTCTGCTAATGATTTAAGACTCCCGCTGGGTCCGAATATAGTTGAGCTAACCCGTAAATTTTGTCATGAATACATCCTGAAATTACATGACGACAGTTTACTAATCCTAAAATGTATTATGAATCATCATTTACCGGGGATAATGTCTCGCGGCTACTAAGAAATCTTGACAAAAAAAACCAATAACACTTTGTCCTATCGGATCGAACGTCTTGCACAGCAGATGCATACGCTATGCTGGCTGATTTTGGGATTGGTACATTGACTCTATTACTGGTAATAGAGTCAATTTACAAACCCCAAAATCTTTCATTACTAGCTTTTGCCTGCGGTTTCGCTCATTCGAGAATAGTACTTTGTTTCTGGGCGAAAAATCCTTATATCCTTTTATGTACCCCTAACAACGTGTATGCGAAATTTCACGTTCGGTCGAGTAGTTAAGGCGTGAAAGCATCACAAACAAACTCACATTCGCATTTATAATATTAGCGAAGATGAGTGCTATATTAACTGCAATAATTACTAGATATTTTATTGTTATCTTAACTTGCTGTCAACGAAAGTAAAAATATTTCCCATAAAGTTCAGATTTATTGCAGAAGATATATCTTCGTCACTTTATCTATAAAACAGCGCGAGGTCCCAAAGGCTTACTATTTTAGTTTTCCCAGCGTGTTGGGGGATTTTGTTAGAGCCCTGTTATCGCCTGAATATATTTGCCTGACTTATTTTATGTAAAATAGGTTACTTTCTATGGATAGTGCTTGGATTTTGGCCTTCCTAAAAAGGATATTGTTTTTAATGGGGTTATAAAAATGTATGCTAGGACATAGAAACGAAGTACTTCAGTAAATTTTATATTTGCTGGAGACGCAATAGAATATTAATATTTTTTTATTAATTGATATCTATTGAAGTTAAACTACTTTATACAGTTTTTATCGTGTTGTTTTATAACATCTTTATTAGATAACTTTGAAAATATTACACTATTACTATTATTCAAACTATTTAATATTACTAAAATTATTTAGATTTAAATTTAAACTTTCCCCGACGTGACGTTCCGGTTGCTTTTCGGCAGCCATGTTCACGAGTGATAGAATATTTTAAAGATATATTATTTAGACTACAGAGTGTTATTATTTTAAAAGGCGACTCCCGCACCAGGTTTTTTTGTCGGTACGTTTGTAAAGATGTTTGTTCGTCAATCAAGCATAAACCGTCAAACAAATTTGAATAAAACTCGTCACGTCCTAAACATATCCTGGTTTAGCAGACATGATTTTTATCGCGGCATGCTTGTCCCTGGAATTAATCCAACAAAAACTAGTAGTATAATTCTTATCCATATTGTTCAAAGAGATCATTTCTAATTTGTCAAATATAATTGCTCAGTATTATATTTTCGGTATTTGTTTAGCTATCATGTAAAGAGTATGTGGTTACTAATTAAGGTTGAATATCCTATACGCCTTTGTGATAGTTCGTTGACCCTATTGGTTTATCTCTATTATTGTAATGAGTAAAGTATAAAGGGTGAGGATGCTTATAATCTGAGAAGGGTATTGGTATCGATTCCTTTAGCACGAGCTAGAAGCTATAGAAAAGCGATGTAATATAAAATTGTTTTCAAGGGCTGATTTTTAGTCGTCAGTTAGCTAACCTAACCTTTGTTCCGCCGTTAATGATTCGTTTATTTATTAAGACTAGTCCTGCACTAGATTTAATGCCTGTAACGCGGGGACTTTACAATCCTTTAAACATCATACACAAAGGACGCCCAGACGATACAACTAATTGTGGGTCGCATATGTTTTTGTACTCGTGTGGGGTCCTACCCCACAACACTCAGCGCAGTAGTACTGGCGAGACGAACACTATCACTATATTCTTGTCATTTGTAGCCTAATTAGTAGTTACTTCTTCAAGTAAGCCAAAATGCTCGAGTTAATACTAAAATTAGCTGTAGCCACCGGCTGCTAAGTCCCAGTTCCCGATGCCGATAGGGTTATTTTATATTTTCAAATGTATTTTTTTTAATTATACATTAAAATTTAACGTATATTTAAATAAAGGGTATAATAATAATCCTTATTGTTGAAATTGTGGTACATATGATTGTTTACATATTAGTTAAGCAGTTCAGCATAATTTACCTATAAAGGCATGAAAAACATTTTAAAATCTATTTGAAATATTTTGCTACTTATTGAACACATCATTTCAAGAATTTAAATCCATTATGATTTATATTAAATACTCGTCCAAGTAGTTATTTAATAAAATAAGATATATCGGAATAAGATGTTATATAATAAATAAAAGCGTCAAATTTGTATTCAGAGTCAATAAAATTGCTTTAGTTAGAAGTGGGTTCACGGTGGAAGTGCAATGGGTAAGATTTGAGATCTCAAGTAATAATAATTTTTAGGAGAATTTAAAATATTCAACCAACGGATACAACGACCCAGACTCGGAACAACTACATATTTGTAGACCACACAAATACGATTATACGCTTATTTATAGTAGTAAATCTCCACAAAACAGCATGTAAAACTAAGACCACATTAAATGGGCGGAGCCGGTGCGGTTATCTACAGATTTTAACACACCATGGCTTATCGCCAACAACGAGCGCATCTTTTCAGCCATTAAGCGCCCACGCTATTACCACTAGCAAATCTTAGTGAAGCACGTAATGTTGGTAAATTGCAAATACAATACTCGGCTTAGGGCCACAGCAGACATACTACTTTTAGCATCGGTGATTGGCGATTTTGCGACTGTAGTAATGCTGCATTGCGTTTTGAGGACTCTCTGCGTTCGATCGCAGTATCAAAATCGCGCGTTTTAGAAATTCTATCGATGCTGCATCGCGATTTCCCGACTTCCTGCGTTCGGATGCGGTATCGGGAACTCGCGTTTTGGCGACTGCTTAGATACTCGATCGGGTCGACTGTAGAGTTGCCGGTCGATAGTCGACTATCGATAGTTTGCCGATTGCCGACACCGCAAAGCCGCTGCCTACCGTGATCTTTTTATCAATAAAGCAAGCAGCAGTGCAGCTTCATTAGAATCCATCGTAAGGGTGTAGCTTCGTCAAAATGTAGTGCAACACTGGGTCGTGTTCCGCAGATGCCAAATCGATGCGACCGGCATCCGAATCTGTGCGGAATGTAGCGTTCAGTCGCTGTGTCGAGCTTCCGAAAGGCGACTCAATCGCGACGTTTGGCGTTTTTAAGTGTGCGGTGTGAATTGTTTGGAAGCTGCATTTAGCTTTTAAAAAGTGACTAAGTCGCCGATTGCCGATGGTAACCAGCAGTGGCGAGTCGACTACTTAAACCATAATGTCATCGGTGCAGTCTACACTGGGCTGCCACCACTTATGGCTGAAAAGAGATGCTTTATTTGTATTACTCTAATACAAAGAAAATTCTACTAACAGGGCGATTAACCTTGTTGGATTGCGGCCCAAGAATTGATGTCGGATTTTTAGGGCGCTTTAAGGTTTACCTTTTCACTGTAATACCAGAAACCGATCCGATCAGATTGGCATTTGTAGCAAACTGGCATTTTTGATATGGAATCTTTAGATTTGACATGGGTCCTGAAAATTGCTAACGAAATATGGATGTAACATATCTGCCTATTCTTTCCGGGTATTCATCTCGGACTGCAATATGGTCTCGCGTTGTTTTTATTCTGAATACACGTAATTGGAAGCTCCTATTATAACATAAACTACTATTAGTGGCTAATTATGACATATAACTTATTGCTTGAATGTTTTGTTAATGGTAAGTGGTTTAATAGTTACAAATAATATTAGTGAGATCCTTACTAATATTATAAACGTGAAAGTTGGTATGGATGTATGGATGTTTGTTACTCTTTCACGCAAAAACTACTGGACCGATTGCGATGAATCTTGGTATATAGATAGCTGAAGACCTGGATTCACACATTGGCTACTTTTTATCCCAATGTTGTCACGGGAACGGGACTTTCGCGGGTGAAACCGTGGGGAACTAAACTTGGACTAAAAAGAATGGTAGTGAATTTCTTGCCAGTGAGTGAATTGTACAGGAGTGTAAGTTGTGTCGTTCCTATGTATGTAAGTATACATATATGTAATTCACCGTATATTATGTTTCCGTTACCTACCCTATACCTTTTCATATAATCATGTTTATGACTGGCTGTTCAAAATGCGTCAATCCTACGCAAATAAATTTTATTTGTAAGCTTTGATCGACTGATTTGTGTATTTTACAAAGTAATCTTGAATAACTTTTAGTTATCCAGTTATCCTTACAGTTATAATATGATATGGCTTATATCTTCTATCTCCGATCTGATAAGGATATCGAGTGTACGTGTGTTATTCTGTATCTAAACAAAAAAATAAAGCTGTATAGTTTACTTACAGATATCCATTATTTTCATTCATGTAGCTTTTTTATTTTTTTCTTATAGGATAGGTACTATACCTATAGGAAACATGCAATTATATGCAACGATACTAACTTTTGTGTGCTATTTTATATAGATATAACATAATTATCTATTTTGCCCCACGGCATAGAGTTTGATCGTATGAGAGTTGTCTTTTAATACAAAAATATTACTAAACAAAATAAATACTATAACATGAGTTTATAATACCATTGCTACAATTATGTTGAATTGTAACTTATATTATAAATGCAAAAATGAGTTTGTTTGTTTTTTCGTATGTTTGTTACGCTTTCAGGCCTTAGGCCTCATTTACGGAGACGCGGCGCGTGCACCCGGCACGCATCATCGCACGCGAAAACATAAACATAAGGTAATATACGATGTCGTTTATAGAGATGCGGGGCGGGCAGCGTGGCGGTGCCCACCGCGTGCGACGCAGCGATAGCCGCCACGTGCTTCGCTACACGCCAAGCGTCGCACACGGCAGGCATCGTTGCGTCGCACGCGGCAGGCATCGCTGCGGCGCACGCTCTATTTCAAGCAAATGCGCGTAAAATCGATTCTCCGTAAACGCACTCATACAACGCCATATGTTTATATTCAGCGCGGACCGCACCGCCGCACGCGACGCGCAACGCCCCGCGTCTCCGTAAATGAGGCGTTAAATATACGACCGACCATCATGAAATTTCACACCGCACGTTTTAGGGGTACGGAATAGGACATACTTCAGGGTACCTTTAATTCAGAAAATGGTACTGTTTTTAACTTACCTAACATAACTTATATTTAGGCGAGTGAAGCCGCGGCCACTACCTAGTTCAATATAAATACGAAAATATAATAGTCCTTATATAATAGCCTCGGCCACAATAGTAGTTGAATAAATAAAACAAAACATACACTTGTTTCTGCAATACTAAAAAAAATATTAAAAACGTTTCTCTGTACGAGAGTAGAGCAAAATCGACAACGCTAAGTAGTTTGAGTGTTCAACACTTCAACTAAAAATAAATTTACTCAGAAAACAAACGATTAAATACAACACTGCATAGCAAACACTTAACCTAAAATTATATTTATATAAACAGATGAAAAGTTCGAATAATAATAAGATTGTTTATAAACTCAATATTTATTTAATAAATACTCGTTTGCTTTAATTTACTTGTTTGAAACACAGCTGTTTGTAGCTCGCGTAAATAATGCTCAATACATTTATTCACGATTAACATTAGTCCAAACTATAGTATATATATAATAGAGCCGATCCATTATTTCTGAAACCGAACACATATCATCGATTTAGACGCTTAGAGAGTAAAACAAATATTTTTTAAACGGAAAATTCCGTGTCTAAGTTCAATTTCTGCGACACACATTGAAACAAAGACAGAGACAGAGACTCGGAATAACCATTTGTGGATTAACAATTTTTGGCCTGTGGTATTCGAACCCAACATATGATGTAGTAGCAGTGTTGAGACGACCATTTAAACCACTATACCATCGATGCACGTACAGTCAAGTAATTCTAACCTAACATTTTACAACACAGGTGATTTAACTTAAACTGGAAATATAATTCTTTATTTGGAATTAGAAATGATCAAGTTTTCTCCACCACTCTGGATTGACTAAACGAGAATATCAGTCTTAAACTTTCTATAACCACACCCGTATTCCTTCTCTTGCCCCTTACATTCCAGGGTCAATGAATTGCTTTCAATTTGCTCCGCAACACCGTGACCTAAGAATAAGCGTAACTGTGGTTTGTGGCGTCTTGTTTAATTCCCGCTTAAATACATGTTAAACATCGGCAGACGATTTTAGGTAAACAAAACCGACGGTATAATACATTTAATATATTCTTACGCGTTTAAAATAAACCAAAAATAGAAGTCGGTCGTTCTCAGATGAGGATTGTGGCATTATTAATGGACACTACATTTATAATTCACACGGCTTTTAAGCTTTCTAACGCCAGAGATTTGTAACACGTAAGAATTTGAGTTTAAAACCAAATACACCAACCACAATGCATTAGGCTTTGTTAATATAATATGGGTTCATAAACTTCATGATGATAATGGCTGCCTCATTACACATCGTTTTCGGTCCATTGTCTTAAAGTCGGCGCCAGACTTATTATTCGAGTTTGGACTTGGACTTTCATACACTCAAGCCTATAAAGAGTTAAATTAACGATACAAAGTACCTTTAACCCCTTCTTTACAGCAACACTTAATAACTTTTCTAGTTATTTTTAGATATATAGTCTAAGTTATAAATAATCTAATGTAATTGTTACCAAACACCTGCAAACACTGACCTACTCCGGTACGGAAAATTCTCTTACTGTTGTAAAATCGTCATCAGTAATTTGTAATAATATGTAATCTAAGTTATTTTTATTGTATCGATATACATATTTATTAAGTATATGCAACTTGATCTAAACCCTAATATTACTTGGCATATATATTTTTGTAAGTAATGGCCAGAAATGCAGGTCTAAACCTAGTTCAGGCTATCTATACTAATATTATAAAGATGAAGAGTTTGTTTGTTTGTTTGTTTGGTTGAACGCGCTAATCTCAGGAACTACTGGTTCGAATTGAAAAAATATTTTAGTGTTGGATAGCTTATTTATCGAGAAAGGTTATAGGCTATATAACTTCACGCTACGACCCACGGGGGCGGCGCAGTAACGATAAACGCGGGTGAAACCGCGGGGCACATCTAGTCACTTTATAAAACATAGAGCTTGAAATTAAATTAGAATGCACAATGTTGGCCGATTAAAGTATAAGTAAAACATGTACGAGATTAAAGATAATTATAATTTATTGTTGTATAATATTATTTTAGACTGAAAACAAAAATATATACCCATTATTAAATAAAATAAATTAAATCATAAAATGTTTTTTTTTATTCTTGAATTTCATGAACAAAGCAACAATTATAATTAACAACTTAACTAATATTAACAAACCTAACCACTTATAAATAAAACATGAAAAGTAACAAAATATGGGACTATAAATTTAATATAAAGAAAGGAAATGGCTGGTTTAGGCAGCGTCGTAAAATTCCTCAACATCAAAAATTAAACTTACTCCCACTTTTTACAAAACTTAATAATTTTGCCCATTGTGTATTGTTTGGTTATGTCGCTGCTTTCTTCAACGTTTTTTTTGCTTTCTTTTTGCGTGTAATCTTCAATCTTAGTCGTGCGAACAGACTGAAGTGGAGCGGAGATTTTATGCAACCCTACTGGTTAATATTTCTCCACTTCTAAGCTCCGCAACCTCGCTTCAATGGACAAGCAGCCTAAACCTAAACGATATCAAAATATCAAATAATGAAATATGAAAAGTGTTAGAACAACATTTATTTTGTTATGTAAGGTATAAATAAGTCACAGCTGAAAAGTTATTAGTATTTTCAATTAAACCTGCATAACCTCGAAGAGACAGGTAAAGTTGTATTATCACATAATTCTAGAACATTATTTAGTTTAAGATTCCACGTAATATGGAGCTAACCCAGTGTTGTTTACTAGGCATATTTTTAGACACCGTGCAACTTCTGAGAATTTCGTAATAGATATGCCATTCATGAGATTTCCTGTTAACACTGCCAGGAACCTTACACGTACTCACGATCTCCCTGAAGCAGGAAAAGTAATACGAAGTGGCTATCGAAACAGAAACTTGGTAATCAAACCTAGGAACTTATAATCCTAAAAAGGCGTAAAGCGGCAAATATTATAAATCCTTACTAATATTATTAATTAGAATATGAGTTTGTTTGTTTGTTACACTTTTAGGCCGTAACTACTCGACTGATCATCATGAAATTTCGCATACACATTGTAGTAGTAGAGTACAGAAAAGGACAGAGGATAACCTTCATCCAGGAAAAGTTTTTTTTTTTTTTTACTTGGCGGTATGCAATGACGCATATCCCTCCGCGGGGGCGGGCGGGGTAAAAGAAAGATGTTAAAAGATAATGTACCTCCCGGAATACCGACTAAACCTACCACGGTGTTCCTCGACAAAACCACTATCGGCGGGGCCGCGCGAATCACTTTCGCATACGGTCGCGACCCCGCCGAGGTTTCGTATGAAACGGCAGGCCACTACTCAATAAGACCTACCCATGGTAGGCACTACTCAATAAAAGCCCTACTGTCTCCCCTCTAAAGGGGAGATGGACACGACACAGAGGCGCGCGTGGGAACACGCACACCGCCTCTCGGACCTGGTGCTGAACGGATGGCGGGCAGGCCCACAAAGCCCGTCACCCCCAGGTCAAACCTCAGGGTGGCCGGAGGTCGTCTCGCGCCCTCCGGCGCCCGGCAGGGATAGAATTTTTTTTTTTTTTTTTTTTTTTTTTTTACTTGGGGGAATGCTATGACGCATATCCCTCCGCGGGGGCGGGCGGAGGGATTATGTCGGACTCGCCGGGGTAAAAGAAAGATGTTAAAAGATAATGTACCTCCCGGAATACCGACTAAACCTACCACGGTGTTCCTCGACAAAACCACTATTGACGGGGTCGCGCGAATCACTTTCGCATACGGTCGCGACCCCGCCGAGGTTTCGGCCCGCCGTATGAAACGGCAGGCCACTACACGAGAGACCTACCCAAAGGACTCACTTCATAAAAAATACCCTACTGTCTCCCCCCTAAAGGGGAGACGGACACGACACAGAGGCGCGCGTGGGAACACGCACGCCGCCTCTCGGACCTGGTGCTGAACGGATGGCGGGCAGGCCCACAAAGCCCGCCACCCCCAGGTCAAACCTCAGGGTGGCTGGAGGTCGTCTCGCGCCCTCCGGCGCCCGGCTCTGCGGTTGGGGAGAGGGTTTAAACGCTCCCTCTCCCGCTCCGCCGCCTCCTTGATGGAAATTACTTCCTCACAGAAGGAGGCGACGGCGTTCCACGACCTCTCACTCCGGACCATAGACTGAACTACGGCCGGGAGCGAGAGGGCAACCGATCCGACTGCCGCGATCAAATCACGGCGCTGCGATGCCCAGGCGGGGCAAACCGCCAAAGTGTGCAGCGCCGTGTCCTCAACTACGTCGCGGCAGTCGCCGCAGTGGTGACAACCGGGCGCCTCTTGCCGGCGTATACGACACAGGAACTGGCCAAAACAACCGTGGCCAGTTAGAACCTGTGTCAGCCGGAAGGTGAGGGCGCCATGCCGCCTCTCCAGCCACTCCTCAAAAACGGGACTTACCGCCACGATCGTGGCGCGCCCGAGGGATAGAAAATTGACATAACCTTCATTTACGCGAGCGAAGTCGCGGGTTAAATCTAGTCTATACTAATATTATAAAGAGGAAAGATTTGATTATTTGTTTGTTTTTTAGGATTTAACTTGAAAACAAGTCAACCGATTATAAAAATTCTATCTATAGTAATATAGACTATATTTTATTAAACTCTGAGTCTACTTCAAAGAGGTTAATGATAACACTATGTAGGTCTGTGTGTCTGTCTATTAGTGACAGTTTGATTTGACCGATTGACTTGTAACTTGGTGTACAGACCTTGGGATCATCCCTCGGTCGACTTTGAATATGGGCCCTGTGGGTCAAAAGATCTCCGAGATATAGGGGTCACAAGGTCATAATGTCAGGGGATATCCACCAACAGAGTGATTTGGAAGTCCAAGGGAGAGCCTTTTGACCAGCAGTGGGACATTACAAAAAGCTGATGAAAAATAAAAATAAATAATAATCTAACCTATTTTTACGCAAGCTAAGCCACGGTCAAAATCTAGTATAAGAGTAAGTTGTATTTGTTGCTGAATCATGCCACTCAATGCGGAAACATTAAATGATTGATGAGATTTGGCTCACAAGTACATTGTGGTATGGGTTATCATAATGACTATATAAAAAACTCACCTCGTAAAGGAAACCGTTTAGAAGTTCTATTACTGCGATTCGACCGATATAGGTAAGAAATCAGGTGATTCACATTCCTATATTCCCCGTCCCTTTCTAGCGTTGTATTTACTTTAAAAAGACATCTCTTTTAAAAAACCCTCATTTCGTTCCGCCCTAGAAATAATTCTTGTATCGCGGAGGACTTTACAAATATTTAAATAAAGGACACAAAGAAAATCCAGACTCGAAACAATCATTTGTGGATCACACAAATTTTTGTCCCGAACGGGATTCGAACTCACAACACACGGCGCAGCGGAGTGGCGAGGCGACCACTTAAATCACTATGCCATTCGTATAGTCTTACTGTTACCCTTTCTTTAAGTTATTTAATCTCAAGTTGACAACACACAAGTGACACCATGTATTACGAGATACATCGACTGTGCATGAGGTCGCAGATTCAATTCCAGCATAAGTCAAAACACATTATCATAAACATTTGTATGCATGATCATGGATGTTTGACTTGGTCTGGGTGTTTCTATGTATAATACGTATGTATTTACAAAAAAAAAGTATATATGTATGTTTACCCATACTACAAACTCTGCTTAGTTTGGGCTAGATTGTGTTGTGTTTATGTGATATAATATTATATATTATATTATTAATTTTACAATTTTGTACATCGGTAGATAAAAATTACAATAACAAAAGAGTGTTTTGAAAATATAATTGTTAAACACTGTTTCCTAAACCAGGCCAAAAGGCCTGTATCTTAGGAGACAATTTACTTATCACACCTTATGTTACACTTAACATATTTTCTAGACAAGTGTTCTCTAATGTCACTACAATAGAGCACGCTTGTCTAGAAAATATCTATTCACTTGTGACTTCAAGACATCCAGATTGTACTCATCGGAAAACACAAATTTTACCTTAGTCGTAAAAAATAGACCGTCGACAAAATTTCTACCAGTTTATGTGAGCAAATGATGTTAGAAGAATTTAAATCTTTGTCTTCACCTGTAAGGCGATAAAACTTGGCTTAAATGTCTCAAAGCTTTATATCTTTCGTACCCATTGTAGTACACCTAACGACAAAACATAAAAAACTTTCTCACTCAACGTATATGAGAGCATCACGAGTACAGACAGCAGACATAAGTAACAGTACATTAAATAAATTAGTAACACTTTATGAAAAACCATTCTTATTATTGTAATATAAAATGTGATGAAAGTAACGAACCAAGTAACAAACCCTTAACCACGGTAATGTTATCTAACAGTATTCTATCTTCATACAAATGGTCGGAAAGCGAGTAATACCTACGCGCGTCGAGGTCGGTAGGCACTTGGTACGCAGCCAGTGGCGAATGCGCCGCAGCGATGAACGTACGGTGTGATAATTTTGTAAGCAGTAAGCGTGCGACTTGTTAATATTTTATTGAAATAAGTACAAGTAGTTACATAATAATTATAGCAAAGTAGAATAATTGTAAACAAAAGTAAATTTTATTAAAAATTATACCTGAATGTGGATTTTTTTATACTATTAAATTTAACAATAAAGCTTTTCATACGTCTCAGTCGAGGCGCAAATATTATTCAGCCTCAATTATATAAGGTTGTAAAAAATATAACATGATTTTTATTGAACATTTCATATTTCATTTACAACAAATTACATTTTTTAAATAAAAAATTTAGTATTTACAATCACTTAACTAGAAAGAAACTGAAGTAGGTAGATGAAATTAAAATACTATAGGTGGGTAGCTCTCGTGTATTCGCGGACCGCTCGGCTGCAGGTAATTATTTCAAGGACAGAGCCGAGTTACAATACTGTTAGATAACATTACTGTGCCTTAACTGTTACTGCTGTAATAGACGAAGAATTACTATTATTGTGTACTAGCTTTTGTCTTCGGCTTCGCTCGCGTAATTTATGTTAGTAACAGTAACTTTTTAAATAAAATATAGCATATGATACTCAGTGATAATATAGCTTTTAATGGAGAAAGAATGTTTTAAATTGGTTGATTATTTTTCAAATTAAATAATTACAAACAAAATATCAATATTTCCTCTGTATAATATTAGTATAGAATATATAGATCAGTATAGATGATAAAACAATTCAAATTCGCACGAATGTTTATCCACTTATGTCGCTAACTGTACAAAAATACTTAACTACCGATATAAATTCCTTTTCCTCAAAATTTTAGCAGCACCAACTTCGAAGCTTAATTTGAGTAATAAAAATCACCGTCCTCATTTAAGAACATTTCTTGTTCATGTTTAATACGCTAAAGGCCTTGAAAATTACGCTCTTAAAAGTTACAACCATCAAATTATGACTATTCTCAAGTTTATGACTGCACCAACGACTGTACTCATTCGGGGACTTCTGGTGTCATCGTCTGTTTTTTATGAACTTCAAATTAGTCTCTAAGTGTATTACACTTGGTTTTCTGTTCAGGCTAAATTGAAAAATACTGAAAAGCTTATAATAAAAGACGACTTATAATAAAAGAGAAACATAATATTTTGACGATTGTACATTTCTTGATTCTATTTTCTTTCAAATGTTGTTACGCCGAGGGCATTATAGTTATTATCATTCTATCATGAGTTCTAGTTACTTGAAAGGAAAAATATTTAATGTAAAGTTTTAACTTTTTGCGAATGGTTTTCTTGTTGTCGTGCCAATTTATTAGTATTTTTTTATGTATGTAACGTATGAAATAAAATATCACTAAACGTTGTCAGGCTTTAGTATTTAATATAAATATTTTAGCAAGGCAGTGTAGTGCTTATTCCATACAATATGTTCAGACTTTATATTTTATAGATATTTTGTATAAAATACGTTGAATACAAAGTTGGTGTAATTTATTTTTGCTTACCGCTTTTAGTATTTTATTTATCAAAGACTCACGCGAAAATTTATCGTTATAATTGTTTTAAGTTTTACTTAATTATTATTTCATTTACGTATACATATTAATTTTCAAGGTTTAATTCATAATGTTGATTTTGATAATAAAATACGTATATATAAACATATATGCCACGGGGCGAACAAGGTCACGCAGAAGTCTCGAGTTCAAACCCACAGCAAACACTTCTAACTTTTCGAAATTTAATATATTTCCTTGATCAAGTTGATCAAGAGGTTAAATACTGAATAATGGGTCGCTTTGGCGGTAAAGACAATAATCGTAAGGAAACCTCTACGCCTGAGAGTTATCCATAATGATCCCAAAGATGTGTATTCTGCCAACCCGCGCTGGGCTACTGTACCATGCCCAACAGTGGAATAGTTTATAAACATGCCTGATTTTATATATAGTTTTGTATAAAAAATCTGCTTCCTTGTTTGTGTCCGCTTAACTGGAAAAGTAGTCGACTTGAAATTTTTACACAACGTTGCACAATTATAGTTAGATACAAAATGTTTTCATATAAAAATACTGTCATATATTTCTCGTTCCCGTGAGAACATTTGGTTCAAATTAATACCGAATAAATTTCCTTATAATTTATATGAACCATAGTAACACCTTTATTCTAACTAGACGTGTTTGTCCAGCTGTCGAAATTTGACCATAACAATTATTGCAAATTGTTATAATATACTATGAATTTACATTTGTTTATTTTTCTACTCTTTAACATTAATTCGACAATTGCTAGCAAACTAAAACAGGTATACGTTGGCAAACAGAAGAAAAAGTACTAAGCTATTTGTCTACACCAATCTATAAAAAAATACTTGTTGTATTTATTTTATTGATAATACTGAAGCTACTTACGCAACAAAACAAAAAAAAGGAAAATCGCTTAAGAAACAGAGAAGGAATTAGTACTGAACTGTTTTGTAATATTGTTTATATACACTTAGTAATATTATACGCACATACATTGACAGAATTTCACACACGCCCGAAATTCATACGCAGATGTTTATAATCGTAAAACATTGTGTTTAATAACGAGTAGAGCACCTCTGTCGTAGGTAATTAGCTACGTGTGCAAGCGTTTATGGCAGAATTACATGTAAAATATGAAACATTAGGTACCGGCTTCTATTAATGTTTGACTGAACATGAAAGCCGCAATTATTAAAGTGTTCGCACGTAGCGAGGCGTACCAGTGAGGTGAATGTTGTCAATCTGATTCCGAAAAAATGTTATGTGATCTACAAATAACTGCATAGTTCATTGAAATTAAACTCATTTATACGGGTTTTATCGCGTTGTTTATTTAAGCATCAATTTTTCATTAATTTCATTCATTTCAACATGAATGGCCATCTTTTCCGGGGAAGGACTACCTTTCTCACAGAATATTGACGCGAAATAGCAGCATTCCTACTGTTGTGTTTCGTTCGGTGAGTGAGAGTGCCGGAGGCCCAATCGCCCTCTATCCGCTTTCCCGCTCCTTCTCCTTCCTTCCTAAAGTATTGGCAAGGTGCATGTGATGCCTCTGGTGTTGCAAGCGTCTATAGGCTACGGTGACCACTTACCATCAGATGGGCCGTAAGCTGATTTGCCAAAACGACTATATAAAAAAAAACACTGTATTACATAATTTTGAAACTTTGAAATAACTACACTCTAACATTGAGACAGCTACTATCTTAGTCTCCCCGTGACCATGGCTGCTGAAAAGCAACCGAAACGTCGGGAAAAGTGTCAAAGTGTAAACCTAAATATAAATTATAAATTATATATAATATTAGCTTAAAAATTAGTAAAATTCAATAGTAGTAGTAGTGTAACAGTTTCAAAATTATGTAATACAGTGTTAAATAAACAACGCGATAAAATCCGTATAAATGAGTTTAATTTCAATGAATAACATTCGCGTAAGACAATATTATGTAAACTAGGTAGTTGTTCCATGTCTGTGTATTCTTTGTAATCATCTCGACCGCAGGCAACTCGGTTACATGATAGAGATTCCTGCATTCAAATTACTTATTTTTGATAGCTGCAATGTACACGTGTTTTTAATTCGATCATCACCAAAACCAAGCCCTTGTATGGTCCAAAAATATCTGTGGAGTTGTTCCGAGTATGGGTATTCTTTGTGTTGAATTGAACACGGCGGAGCCAAGTTGCCACGTTTTTTTTTTTTGCAATAGCTTGATATAAATGTGACTTACTAAGCATGAAATTATATGCAATAGAATTGAAGATGTACAACATTTGCTGATGGATTGTGCTCAAAATAGGAGTGAACGTGATTCACTGGTTAAGGAATCAAATTTAAATTTACTAGATGTAGGCCTGATACAAAGTATTTTATGTTATCCGAAGTCAGAAGCTGCCAAAAAGCTATGTAATTTGATAAAATAATTCAGCAATGATTATCCTTAGTTCTATTCTCTAGTATCTAATCTACTCGTATAGTTGTCTATACGAGTAGATTAGATACTAGTTACATATATCTAACAGTGTACTTTTAATTTTAATGTGTGTATCTAGCTATAAGGTACAATGGGATTGACATATCTTTATGGATAAAAATCCCAAATAAATAAAGAGAAAAAAAAAGAAAAAAAAAACCATGAAATTAGGACGAGCTAAATTAATGATTTTTGATTTGCTTTGATTTAGTAATAGCAATTTAGAATCACATTAGTTGTATTGTATCCTAACTAATGCGAATGTGAATTTGTTTCTTTATTAATTTGTTTGTTACGCTTTCACGCCTTAACTAGTCGACCGATCATCATCTTATCTTATCTTATCTTGTGTGGGGGCCAGTCAGTACAGACCGGCGACACTTCGACCAGGTGGGATCTTTTGTGTCGACTTCCCCAATAACGACTGCCATAGATATTCATGGCAGCCGGGACAGACGGCTTAACGTGCTCTCCAAGGCACGGAGCAGGCGATAATTGTCAATCAATACGCACATAATTTCGAAAAGTCATATAACTTCCGAAAGTCAGAGGTGCGCGACGTGTGTTCGAACCCGAGACCCTCTGCATTGCAGTCTGTTGGTATCCCCACTGAGCTATCGCTGCTCTTCGAACGATCATCATGAAATTTTGTATAAGAGTACACGTTAGCACCCTGCTAACGTGTACTCTTATACACAATGACTACCGACTAATTAATACCGAAAAGGATATAGAGTACCTTTCATCTATTCCCGAGGGATAGAAAATTAACATAACTTACACGAGCAAAGTCTAGTTTAAAATAAAACATCAGGAAACTCTTACATAGAGTATGGGACAGACTTACTAATATTGCTAAAAACAAAAATAGCATGTAACCCCAGCTAGAAAACGCTAGGCAACGAAGATTTTTATTGCAAATGCTGACATCTATAGTTTTGCTACCAATTGGCTGCCACTTCGTCCGCCGTAAATCTTTAGTAATAGAAGATTGGGCTTTTGTGTGTTTATCTTGTATTTTCGGGAACAATGCGCCTTTTTAAAAAATGCTGACTATTTGAAATGTACATTATAATGCCAGACACGGATGTAGGCTATATACCATGTTCAATCCGGGCTGAGCAGACCGCAAGTATATGTATGGTCTGTGCCGTATTTACGTGGTGTATATAGAATCACATGTCTGATTTTACCGATAGGAATTACAAAAGAGTTGGCTCAGATTTAGGTTAAACACAAGTTATCATGCTAAACATTTTTGGGAACAGTTCACATTAAAACCATTGCTTTGAGTTTAAACACCCACCACAGTGATAGTTAAAGCCAATTAATTTCACAAAACTGCTTTGGTGGGATAGCGGTAGTTAATGCAACTGTTGAACATGAGGTCTTGAGTTCGATTGCCCAGTTGAGCAATGTGTACTGCGTTCTTCGATCAGGAATTTTTAGAAGCAGCACGATGTCTGGTACTTTTCCTGGTAAGCGACATCCCTTCGTATTTAAGAGCTTTGCTCTTGTCAGTGAAATATCCGCCATCTTTTTCGATTTGCGGCCAATTCCTTGAACTCCTTATAAAACATGAATTTCGCCATTTCCTTTATTTGGTCAGTAAATGTCCTTCTAGATATGCCCCTTCCTGTCTTTCCATCCATTTTCCTAATATGATGTTTTTTATGAAGTTATTATGTCTTATAAGGTGGCCAAACATCTTTCATCTTCTGCTACGTGATAATTAAAATAATAACTTGTGAAATACAGATGCGTGATGCCTCTCTGCCTATCCCTTCAGGCGTGTAACATTATATGTGAAATTTCTCAAAAATATTTAAATTTCGGTTTTTTTACGTTTGTATATTGACGGTATTGGAATAAGTTTGCGATATATTAACTTACCTAATGCAGTAGCATAGTAAAAACATCAAAACAATCCATTATACACATCACAAATAACGCCATAAACGCATTTTAGTGAATTCATTTAGTGAACGTGATATCAAATACGTCTGTTCCCTATCTTGCTTCCTCGTCACTTAGTCACGATTACATTTATACACTCATAGGTATAGAATACTCTTATACGGTTTTCTTCAAAACGCCTCTAACAACGCATGACGTTTTATCAAACTATCTATAATTTTTAATTTTTCCGATTACCAATATTATCATTTGCTAATTGAAAGTTCGCCTAAGCATTAATTCCGAGCTATTGTATATAATAACTAACTGTATATAGTATCGTAAAATGAGAATTAGCCGGGCATCCCAATCTATCTCTTCAGCCGCAATAATACCTCACTTCATCGTAAGGTCAAGTGACAAAGTGAATACTCCGAGAGTAATTGAAGACAGAGCAAAATCCTATCATTCTGGATCGTAGCATTCCTTAATCGCGTAGCTCGGCCTATCTACGCCGTAGCCACTTAGCTACGGAGTCAAATATTTTCTCGACAGCAAAAGTCATTTACCGCTTCAACGGCATCTAAAATTGAGAGACGATTGTATTGGTATATATGTGCTTGTGTATATCTGTGAGTTTTTATACTGGTAAAAAGGATCTTCTACATTGCTAGTTAGGTAAGGTAAAGAAGCAAACCGCCAACTAGATGTCTGTAGCCTATATAATAATAAGGATAATAAAATAAAACTATGTTGCCAGCACAAGTATGTGTTTTTTATTTAGGGATAACACCCGTAGTAGGAATTATTTATGTGTTGCGGAAAACTTTGCAAACATTTAAACAAGGAACACAAAGAACGGTCTCGAACAAACTATAATAAAATAATATTTTATCATTTTTAAGATTCAAACCCAACACTAGTGGCAATAGTGATTTACACACTTTAACGACTACGCCTTCGATGCAGTAATTAATTACGTAATTTCACGTGTATAAAGATTCATGATTATTTGGGTCACAAACTTTTAGCAATTCTGATAATTAAAAGTCAAAACGGATCCAACACACTCCTTATGATTAAATCCAAAGAGAATCCGTACATATTCAGCAGTACTTCACATTCCAATCTCAGAAGTAATTAGACTAAGTAATTAAAATTTACAAATGCAATTACAAAAGTTATAAAGTCTTTGAATCTGTACTAATATCAAAAGGAGATGGAAATTTATAATGCAATCTTTAGAATCACTCAACCAAACTTTTTGTTTTTTATATTAAGATAAGATGGGAGTTTAAGGAATTACGGAGCTAATAAAAAAACACTATAAAAAGCTACACTTTCTCTGGACTATAGGCTATGGATGTGGCAATCGAACTCAGAACTTTTTAGTCGTTCGGAAGCGTCAATGCATTTTTATGCCACAAAACCAATGAAACACTTTATGCATGACGCATCTTTAACTTGAAGTTTCAGAGAGAAATGCCAGGATCGTACAGTAAGCAACATAATTATTAATACATAATTTTGAATCTATTATTTTTTAAAACTAATACAGCTCTGTTTATGTGGCTGCTGAGTAGCATCCGAAACGTCGGGAAAGTGTTAACTTAAATCCTAGTTTTAATCATTTGAGTAACTTAAATAGTAGTTAAATTTAACAGTAGTAGTGCAATCGTTTCAAAATTATGTTATAAAAATGTTAAATTAATAACGCAATATAATCCGTATACTATACTTATATAATACTTAGCTCTATAAGGTCAGAATATCTGCGACTGATTGAGTCATGAACTTGAACTGTTCCCAACAAACTATACTAATTTACTCCAACTGTTAAACGGTAGACCGCACTCTCGTTGTAAACATGGATGTCGCGAGACTATGACGTCATACGGCAGAACTATTTACGTTCTCAGTATCTATCTTTAAATGCGAATTTGAGTTTGTTTGTTTGTGACGGTTTCAGCCTCAACTACTCGACCGATCATCATGAAATTTCGCATTCACGGGATCAGGGGTGCAGAATAGGATATAGGGTATCTTTCATCCAGGAAATAAGTACTGTGCTCATGGCACAGAAAATTGACATATCCTATATTGCGCGAACGAAGACGCGGGTAATATCTAGTATTATTATAATAGGGGTTTAAATATGTAGTTGCAGCGTTATATGGAAAAATCAGCAACTATTTTACTAACATTTTTTGAATGGCCTATCTATAATTGCGATACTACTGCTATTGTATGTTCTAAATGCCATCATGTGCAAATACTATTGTCAATTTTCAATCCTAATAATATTTAGTTTGTGGTATCCTTTAAGTACACGCGTTCTTTAAGGTAACGTTCCGCCACACGTGGGGTCCAGAAATATCCCCATAATTATTTGACATGTACCTTAAATAATTTAAAAAATTACTTTATTATTAATTCAGATTATAAGAAAAACATATTAATATATATCAAAGTATTTATTATAAATATTGAATTCGAATTTTTGACAGTAAGGAACATTTTACAAAATAATATCTCGTACCAATACTCTTTAAAGGCATAATATTGTCTTCTGTTTACGCGAATGTTATTCATTGAAATTAAACTACTATATACGGATTTTATCGCGTTGTTTATTTATCACTGTATTACAAAATTTTGAAAATATTACTCTACTACTACTATTGATTGTATTTGACTAATTTATAAGCTAATAAAATTATTTAAACTATTAAATCTATTTATTTTTGGTTTACACTTTCCCCGACGTTTCGGGTGCTTTTCAGCAGCCATGGTCACGGGGTTAATTTATGTGCTAAAATTTAACAAAATAATTAACTTCTAAGTAAATTATAATCATTTTCTAATGAAATAGGAACTATAAACATGTAATTAGAAGAAAAATAAAAAACAATTATAAAAATATGACAATGCCTCAATATTACTATCGTGCAGTAACGTTCAAAATTATTCTTTGGGTTGACATGGTAAACAATAAGCAATTAATGTATAATGTGGCTTATTTGCTATATTTATAAATAATAATACTCTTTTTGTCCTTAATCCTTGGGCTAATATTGCATCTACGCTTCTCTTTTAGGGCACTAGGACTGCTCTTTTTCGATCAACTTGCAGCATATTCCTCTTATATCCGTGTCTTGAAAATCTTCACTATAAGATGACTCTTAGTGACCTAAAGGCCTTCAAAGCTTATGCAATGGTGTTTTCTGAGAGTTGGTGACTCATTTTTACCGTTATACATCGCTTACTCTGAAAAAAAAGCATACATAAACGTAAATAAGTTGAAAATATAAACTACGTAAAATCTACAGGTATCCCCATGTGAGTAAAATACGTACTTCCCTTAGGGCGAACGCGACGTTCGACCCACTTAGATTAGCCGAGATCACGAGATCGTCACTAGTCAATTTGAAAAACTAGGGTTAAAATATAGCGAGTGGGGTCTGGATAGACCCCGCCCGTGACGTAAAAGGGTATAATTAGTTCGAATTTTATCATTTATCATAGACAAATCTAACTATATGGCCACAGAGAAAGCAGTACAAATAAGAGCTTTGTAAAGTATGCTGTGTCACCTGTATCACCTTACCATACTATGATATTATTTCTCATTATGTCCTGACATACTAAGAAATAGTATCATTAGAGAGCGTCGTAGTGGTAAAGAAGATATCGTAACAGGAATAGAGAAAATATAATAAGATAGTTTGATCATGTGATAAGAATAGAAGACTAAATATTGAGTTGTGAAAATAAATATATTCTTTCTTTTTTTTCGTGTGGTAATGGCCAACCTGTTGTCAAGAGTTGTTCAGGCCTCTGACATGACCTAACGACTGCTGTCAATTTGGCAACAACCGGGACCGAATTTTTACGTGTCTCGCTAATCGTTTACCGATCAGTGAGTGCAACTGGTACAATATCTAATATACAGTCACATAATTAAAAAGTAATAATAGAATCAATTTCACCATAATAATATATTTGCAAATAAAATGTTATTTGTCATTCGCTAAGTTTTAATTACCTAATAAGCAATAAAATTGTTTAATAGGTACTAAAAACTTAACGGACTTTTACTGCCATTGCAAATTTGAGAGCTATTATTATATAGCTAGTTCAAATATGACAGAATGGGTTTTAAAGCTATATCAATTTTTATATTATAAAGAGGAAAGATGCGATTTTTTGTTTTTTTTTTGTGAGGATATACCTCAAAAATTATTTAACCGATTTTAAAAATTCATTCGCCATTCGAAAGCTATATTATCACATAACAACAACAATACTTTATTTTAAAAAAAGTACTGTAACTATCATAAACTGACTTAACCTAATTTTACGCGAGCAAATCCGCCGCGGGTAAAAGCTAGTCGATCCATATAAAGCATTGTTTGTATGTTTGTCGTTCATCGTATTAGTTTGTAGGTTCTAGGTGTCTGCGCAAAATAGCCACCACCCAACATATAACAATGACATGTGAAAAGTGCTGATTTTCAGTATATAAGATAAACATAAATGTCACAATTGAAAGAGAAGAACTAGGCGTTAGATGTACAAGCTGCATACAGATCTGGTCAGCTCTTCGAAAAAATACATGCTCTATATTATAATTAAAATACAATATTTGGTAATAGGGTCAATACAAATTTTAATTACTTTTTATAATTGTTTATTAACAAATTCATGATACAAAATTCGAACACCAAAAAAACAGCTCAACGAATAAATCAAGAACCGATTCACCGCAATCAGTGTTCCACGCGATTCAATACAAATCGATGGCAAATCGTTCGATTCCCCGAAGAATCGAACTTTTATGGTCTCGTCTCGATGTTGATCTTCTATTGTTGAACGAATATTACTCCCTTGCGTCGTGATCGTCCCCGACTTTTGCAATTATGAGGATAGCAAATAAAAAAAAGTAATATTTCGCGCCAAAAGTATTGCTCTTTCAACAGATAAATTATTATTTTTGGCATTATAAATGATAACTTTGCCAACTTGATACAATTTTGTTTGCACAAACACATATTTAACGCGTCGTATTTCTTCGTAATTGTTATAAATGTTTATTATAGTTAACGTTCAACGTTAAATTCAGTTAGGCCTAAATCAAGATGCTAAATAAATCAGTGTTTAGTGTTACATTAACCTAATGTATTTGCTTATTTAGAACAGTTTATTTTACCTAATAATAGTTTTCCGTAGTAATACTATTAGTAATAATTATACAGAGTGTAATATCGTGACGGGAAAAGTTTAGTAGGTACTGTAGTACCTATACTGGTATAATATTGTATCAAAAAGATTTATTTTGTATATTTTTTTGTAATTCATTAACTCAAAAATTACTAGACCGATTTTAATAATGATTTCACCATTAGAAAGCTACTTTATCCAAATAGTAGCAAAGGTTATATAACATTACGGTACAAGTGCGCCACGAGCGCAGAGTAGTAATATACGCGGGCGAAACCGTGTTGACAGCTTATACATGATAAATAAAATCGCTAATTATTATAAAACCAACAAAACATGTAGATACACATAAATATACACAATTCTGAACATAGTTTATTGATTGCATGTCAATATCAGTATTTTAGGGTTTTATTTTTGTTCATCGTCATTTCTGGATACAGAACTCAAACTACAAATAATTCAAACTAGCCGAAAGCAGAATTCGCCATATTGGCTTTATTCAAATTCTCATATACAATATTATAAATGCGAATGTGCGAGTTTTATCGTTCCGCTTTCACGCCTTAATACTTGATCGACCATCATAAAATTTTGCATACATGTTATTTGGGGTACAGAAAAAGACACAGGGTACCTAATATCCAGAATATTTACTGTTTCCGTGGCATAGCAATTTATTGACAAACTCTAGATAACCGCGTGGGAAGTCACGGTGAAAATCTAGTAGTTAATGTATTACAATTTTTTTTTATTAATTATATAGTCTAGGCTCAACTGTTACACCTTAAAATATAACCACTCACTTGTGGCATACGCAGCAAATATTTTGAATGCGAGCTTATAATGATGTAAATTTTAACCAAACTTTCTATTAACTCAACATTTTGTGAGCAATCAGCCAAGGTCAAAATATAAAGCTTTAAAAGGCCTTTTCACTTTTCTCTAAATAACTAGCAACTGTTAACTCCTCCATGACACTTGATTAATACCTAGGTATCCCTTGTGTCATGGGAGACTTAACAACTATTGAAACAACGGCCGCAGAGGTCAAACTGCTATTTGTGGATACACTAAATCGAACCTTATTTTTTTCTTTCCATAATATTTGTAAAGTCCACAGGACACAAGATTTATTCCTAATGCGGAAGATGTCTCTTAATAAGATAATAGCCTTTGCTTTGGCTTTGCTCGTTTAAAAGTATGTTTAGTTATGTTAGTAATAGTATTTTTTTTATAAAATATAGTTTGTTTCTCGGTGATAATATAGCTTTATAATGGTGAAAGAATTTTTAGAATCGGTTGGGTAGTTCTTGAGGTAAATGTTTACAAACAAACAAAACATCAAATCTTTCCTTTTTATAATATTAGTACAGAAATATAAATCACAAAAAAATTACTGGCAAATAGATCACAATCTACCTACCTTTATTGACATCACACATTCCTATAATGGTCCATATAATATCTAAATTGTTCAATGTTTATATCTTCACATGGTTTACCCACGAAATCCTGTCGTAAAAGCCGGTACTTTACATTTTTCAGGATTCAAAAGTACCCTAATGCCTCTTTCTTTACGGTGGGATCGTTCTTAAGATTCTCGAGCTGAGATAAACGTGTTAACCCGTTGTAAAATTCTCTAAGTTTTCGACTACAATATCGGCTTGTGATAACTACATAAATATATAGTTTTACGCGTTCAGGGGCTAGGCAGACAGACATATTATTACAATTTTACTATTTCTAATGTCCTTCCTAACTTCTAATAATCGCTTTGATTATCCCTAGTAGATACTGCATGGTTGTCTTACTCTAACAAAAAAATAGTTTTAGACATAACTTTCACAAGCGACAGTAGCCCAATAGTTATCTATATGCCTTATGGCAACGGACGTGCGATTGAGAGATCGCACGTTCGAATCCCACCCCTTGCACTGTCCAAGAGAGATAGCGAGATATCTCTACTACGACCCAACTTTCGCTTATATCTAAATTTTAAATATTCATTACTTCATTATTTTGCCATCAATAAAATTGTAATACTGTGTGCTCAAAAATATTTATATTGATTGCTATTGTAAAATGATATACAAAATCAAACATAAGCAACTGCCCTATTTCTTGACATAAAATCCTAACACGAAATACCATGACTAACAAATAAAAGCGACAAGTCTAAAGTCTACTGGGCTTTAATCTAGACTAAGGCAACTAAAATTTTGCGCACTTACATTTGTCTTTGTTTATGCTACCCGAATGAACAAAACCCTGTTAAATATCCCAGATATAATTCACCATTTATCAAACACTTTGCTACGGACATACGCCCGTCCCTTTTCACCATTTAACGACGGCCATGGGAAATTATTTATTGCTCTTGGTACGGGTTTTAATAATAATAATAATAATATTCTACCACATACACACAACACCATCTAGCCCAAACTAAGCAGAGCTTGTACTATGGATACTAGACAATGGATAAACATACATATATACTTTTTTTTTTTTGTAAATACATACATATTATACATAGAAACACCCAGACCAAGACAAACACCCATGTTCATGCACACAAATGTTTGACTTGTGCGGGAATCGAACCCGCGACCTTAGGCGTGGCAGTCGGTTACACTAACCACTACGCCACCGAGGCCGACACACGGAAGGTATTCATTTTATAATTGTTTTATTACTACATGAATGGATGTTAGTGGGTAACCTTGAGAGCGTTTAGAGTGAGTTTAATTGGAACAAAGACGAGTAAAGTTTAGTTTAATTTGTAAAACAATTGGATATTAGATTTCAGACAGTGTTGTGTTTCTGCGGTTAGTAAAGTTGTGATAGCTAACGACTCTTTAAGGACCTCGGGGTCCTTATCAAGTCGGTAGCTGACAGTGAAAGTGCACTGGTCTTTGTCTCTTTCACTGGTAGAGAAACGACTTATTGATTTGTAATATAAGTAACGTCTAGAATATTGCCGGTGTTTGTAACGTCTAAAAATCAAGACAACCACTTAGCCATGTGTCCTGCAATTCGTAAGGTATGATACCTTCTTAGTATAAACTTTTGAGTGGCATACGTGAGTGTACCGTTCTTATAACAGATTTCGTTCGAACTTTTACCTGAACCGGGTACCTCACGATCGAACGCAAGTTTAAATGCAAACTCATACATCGATATAATCACTTAGCCTGCTTCGTCAGTATTAGCGATTTTATATATAGTAAGGTTAGTGAAATTAAGTTTCTATTTAAGTCACTGTACCCAATAAATGATAAAAAAACGTATGTTCGATGGGAATAAAAATGTAAGCTGACAAAATATGGGTACCCAAAAGCAAGCAAGGTAGGCAGAGTCATATCTTTTTTGTATTTAAAAATACAACTCGCAATCCCGCACTAGGAATAAATCCTGTGTTGCGAGGGTCTGTACAAACATTCAAACAACGGACACAAAGAAGATCCAGACTCGGAACAACTATTTGTACATAACACAATTGTTTGTCCCGTGTGGTATTCGAAGGCACAACACTCCGCGTTGCAGCAGTGGCGAAGCGACCACCTTATCCACTACGCCATCCGCGTAGTCGAATACCCAGGAAGAATACATATAAAGTCATATGTGTATGCTTTATCTGCAATGAAACGAGACCCATGGGACTTTGTGGTATTGCTTGCTTGTTTTCATTAAAATATTTCATTAAAGTTTATAGTTGAACACATATTGTTTACGCAAATGAATACGTGTATTAAAATGTTTTCGGTTTAGTGTTGAACTTCATTTATTATAGAGTATTATAAACCATATAAAACGAATATAAATTAATTAGCGCGTACCTTTGTATACCTTTATAATAACATTGCTACATAATTTACTTTCTCTGCTATATTATTGTAAGAGTAATAAAATATATATATTTAAATATTATATATACACAACTATATAACTGTAACAAGGCTGTGTATAAATGAAAAATATTTAATAAAATATTGGATACCTCGAATGTTAGTACAAAAAATATTGACGATATAATTATTTAGAGAAAGTAAATATGGTTAGCCAAAACGTTGCCGATACCGTGGTTAAACAAAATTTTTACTGAAAGCACTTTACACTTTTCCAATTATTATAATTACGTTTGATTTCTTGTGTACGATTTGATTATTTTCTACTCTGTCTTTTTGTCGTTATTTTAGATAAAACTAGAGAGAGTTTTAAGCACGAAGTATCGGGCACATACACAGTCCATGATGAAGAAATATAAGTCATATAAATTTTTCAGTCGAATGGATGATGACACAATAACACATCGCCTAGCCCAAGACCTCACGATACAGCATACATGCTTATTCCATAAGACTAATATGACGTTAAACCACTAATCCTAATCATTATTATAAATGCGAATGTGAGTTTGTTTTTAACACTTCCACGTCTTAACTACTCGACCGATCATGAAATTTCGTATACAAGTTGTCAGGGGCACAGAAAGGGACATGGGATACCTTTCGTTCAGAAATAAAGTATCTACTGTTTAAGAGCAAAGCCGCGAGCAGAAGCCAGTAAATAATATGAATATTTGCGTTGTTTCAGATAATATGCACGATGGAGGAATACAACGACACGTACGAGGATATGATGAACAGTTCGGAGACGTACCAGCCGTACTACGAACGGCCGGAGACGTACATAGTGCCCCTCATCTTCGCACTTATATTCGTCATCGGAGTGGTTGGCAACGGGACGCTGGTAGCTGTCTTTGTACGACACAAAGCTATGAGGAATGTACCTAATACGTAAGTTTATTTTTTAATTAAATGTATAGTATGCTAGCTACGATTTTACATCCCACGTAGGAAACGAGCTTATTGTCGTCTGCCGGGCACAATTCCAAACTATGCAGCTACTGAAAATGTATTAACTGAAAAACCCAATACCACCACGATCGATCCGATTTTTATTATTTGAACAGAAATCGCCTGGTCTACCTATTATTCCTGTGACGCGGGGAACTATAGAAACATGTAAACTCTTCTTCTCCCTAGCCTTTATTATTCCCAAGTCACTTGGGGTCGGCTTTTCTAGTCTAACCGGATTTGACTGGATATCAGTTTTTACTCGGAGCGGCTGCCACCTGACCTCCGCAACCCGAAGGCTAACGATACTCTAAGGCTAGACCAGTGTCAGGATATTATAGGGTATTGACTTCCCAATAACGACTGCCATAGATGTTCATGGCAGCCGGGACCAACGGCTTAACGTGCTCTCCGAGGCACGGAGCTGGCGATAATTGTCAATCAATACGCACATAATTTCGAAAAGTCATATAACTTCCTAAAGTCAGAGGTACGCGACGTGGTTCCGAACCCGAGACACTCTGCATTGCAGTCTGTTGTTAGTCTACAGACATAAAAACACCCAGATTCAGAGCTACTATTTGTGAATCTCACAGATGTTTGTCTCGTGAGAGGATCAAACCTCAACATGTCGGGCAGTGGCCAGACGACCACTTAAAACGCCTACGCCAGCCGTAAAGTCGAATAAATAATTTAGAATACTTCAGGAAGATCTGGATATTAACGAATAAAGATTGTTTATTTTCTGACGTGATATAACTAATATCATAACACCTACATGGAACCTACCGGCATGGAACGTAGTTCCATACAGCGAGCGTAGCACGTCGTAGCACAGCGCTACGTAGGAAGGCACCAAACCTAGCGCTACACTACTTAGCGAATGCGAGAGAAGGCGCAGTTTCTTGCGGAGAGTGATACTATTCACCATTTTATTAACATACTCTATTATTCCTGATTTCGTGCACGTACATTTATATTTTAAAAATGAAGAGAGACTAGACTACGCATTTTGAAATTGGAATAGTAGTCGTTTGTAACATAACATTGAGAAACCCTAGGGTTTTGGAATCGTTAAAGTTGCTTGTACCAAATACAAGACTGCGGCAGGCGCCGGGGACTAAGGTGTTTCAGGTACCTACATCCCGCACTAATTTGCTTAAATTTGCGCCAACAGTCAGAGCTTTAAATATTCTAAATGAGGTTTCTCATCATTTAGATATTTATGTTTGTTCTTTGGCGGAATTTGAGAGAGTGGCACTGGATTATATTAGCTATCTTTAGTACAATAATATAATAGCTTTGTTGCTGCATTGCTGTATTGGGTCTGTAACCTGTAATAACAATGTGTGCTGGATAAATAAATAAATAAAATAAATAAATAATAAATTAATATATTGCTAAAGTGGCAGGATATGACGTATTACACGTACCTCTGCCAGCTATTTGTTCCACGTTAGAGGAAGCGTAAACTATTAGCATCTACTGAACATTGCCGGACGCCGAGCTAGTACTAACATTAAATAAGATTTTGCTCCGACCGGGTAAACGAACTTAGTTTTACAAGATCGGTAAATAATAAACAAGTATCTGACTGCGGCTTGGTTGGCGTAATTCCAACAGGTATGCATACCGAGATTAAAACTATCTTATGTGTTAATAATATTGTCTTATGTTTACGCGAATGTTATACATTGAAATTAAACACTTTATACGGATTTTATCGCGTTGTTTATTTTACTTTAAACACTGGTATTACATAATTTTGAAAACTTTAACACTACTATTATTGAAATTTTACTACTATTTAATCTATATATTTTCTAATTAAAACAATTTATATTTGAGTTTACACTTTGCCCCGACGTTTCGGTTGCTTTACAGCAGCCATGTTCACGGGGAGACTAAGATGGTAGTTGTCCCAACGTTCTGAAGTGTAGCTAGTTATTTCAAAGTACCCGAACATAATTTAATCTTTGGTGTTCCTATTTATGCAGAATGAGCTCAAAGTATCATGAAGTCTAGCTGTGTTTTGCTTCTTCTTGGGTTTAACTATTTGAATGACTGGATCCCAAGCTGGTGGTACATTCCAACCATCCTCTCTATTGAAATTAGGATGTTTTTTAATTTCAATAGCCTCGCGAAGCATCCTTGGTAGGAATCGGTGTTCTTTTGCGAGTATATGTGGTTTGTCAAATCGTAGGTAGTGGTTGGTCCCCTGTTGCACATGTTCACACACAGCAGACTTCAACGAGCGTTGGTGTTTAACATCAGCTATATGTTCTTTTAAGCGGGTGCCTATGCTTCTCTTGGTTTGCCCAATATATGAGAGTCCACAGTCACAATCTATTTTATATACCCCTGCATCTTGTAAAGGTAATTGGCACTTGACGGATGGTAAAAATTTACTTATCTTCGTTGGCGGCTTGAAGTATGTGTTGATTGAAGCTCGCTTCAAGATGTAGCCAATCTTGTCAGTGACACCCCTTACATATGGTAGTATGGCAGGCTGGCGCTCGACTGTGGCTGGCTTTTCTCGGGATCTGTGACGGCGGCGCGGCTGTTGGAGCTTGTTGTCTTGCAGTACTTGCTTGACATGTTGAAGCTCGGCGTCCAGGTGTTTCTTGTCACAGATCCCGTGGGCTCTCTGAAACAAAGACATTCCCACGGTAGCTAACTGTTTAGGATGATGGTGAGATTCACCGTTTAGGTACCTGTTTGTATGGGTCTTTTTTCTATACACAGTATGGCTCAAAGTATGATCAGGATTCCTGATGACAAGTACATCTAAGAAAGCTAATGAATTATTTGCCTCTAATTCCATAGTAAATTGGATGTTATTATTAATGGAAAAATATATTTGGGTGCCAAATTTTATCTAAATCCTTTGAATGGTTTACTTGTGATTGAGTAACAAATATCCAAACAGCTTCACAAACGTTAATATTTATTATTCAGCTGCTTTCGCCCGTTGCTCTCCTCGGGAACAATACTTTTTTTCTGGATGAAAGGTGCCTGCCCATGTCCTTTTCTATACACCAGACAAAGTGTATGCGAAATTTCATGATGGTCGGTGTAGTCGAGACGCGAAAGCATAACTAAACTCACATTTGCATTGATACTATTAAATTAGGATTTTCATATCCTGTGCGAACTTTGTTATACATTGGCACTGGCTTAAAGCTAAAGCCATTGCGTAATTCTTACATAGTTACTAAAAATCTCCATAAATTTAAAACCGTCTGTAATGGGTGGATTAACTGACCGTATAACGCAGACTAAAATGCCCGCAGGCAGACGACACACAGATTACCATTTGTATCCAATATTGGCTTTACAAAGTTATTTCATTCATTTAACAAGAGGGTAAGTCGCAATTGGCCATACTATTTTTAATACCTCCATGATGGAAAACGGACCGCCTAATGGTAAATGATTACTGAAGTCTATAGTTATTAGGCCTTATCCTATGACTTTAGGGATTCTAAAGTATTACAGCACAAGCGATCCATTTCATTTCGAAGGGTATCCCGCAAGTTACGAACCCTTAGGAAGGAACTTAAGATAGAGTGAGAAGAAAAGCATGGGGGAGACATACCTCTAGGAATACTCATATATTTAGGGATTTTCACATATGAGTATCGTAATTGTAACGTAGGAACGTTACTTTGCCGTAGAGGTCTTTACTTTATTCAAAGAAGTGGTAACTAAATAAATATAAAGAAATTTGCGACGACCACATTGTCGACGGATATCAAAGCGAAGAGCTAATATATCCTTTTTTTAAATATACTCTTATCCCCTTCCGCACAAGAAATAATTCCTGAGTCGCGGGGGACTTTACAAACACTCAAACAACGGACACAAAGAACACGCAGTCTCGGTACGATCATTTGTCGATCACACAAATGTTTGGGTATCAAACCCACATAACTCAGCGCATCGGCAGTGGCGAGGCGACCACTTCTACTACGCTATTCGTGCAGTATATTTCCCATGATAAACGCAATTGTCCAGAAACTTAGCAACAAATAATGTAGACTCAAATATAAAGAATAATCTGTGCTGCCGCTGTATTAAAATATCAAACTTAATATTCAACACAAGCCTTACAGAACCGACCTGCCGGTATGCATCAAGAAGATCTACTTAGATTTTCTTGATGCATTGTTATATCTTGGTACATCTTGTATAGATGAACTAAATTACTTAATTAAACACGTTCATCTAGAGGAAAGATTTGATTTCTTATTTTTTTGTTTGTAATAATTTAATTCAAAAACTATACACTGATTTTAATAATTCATTTACAATAAGAAAGCTATATTATCACCAAGAAAGTAATATATTTTATTTTAAAAAAGTACTGTTACAAACATAACCTAACCTAGCCTACTTTTACACGAGTGAAACCGCGGGAACAGCTAGTCAACAAAAAGTTTGTCAATTGAATTTCTGGTATTTATCTTATTGAATTGAGAATAAGTAGATTAGCGGCGAACGTCCAAGAATTTAGCCAAATAACTTTGACGCGGCCATGGACTAGAACCAGACTCAGCTAAACATCGATTATATATTATAATTTAAATTGCTTTAACTACTACCACATTTCGCTCATGCAGCTTTACAGCTCGTGAAATTGCAATTTGAGGAATGACATAGTCTATTCATTCATATACTGATATTAATAATGTCCTCCAGACCGAATATTGGTCGACCGGTCTTAAGACTAGCCATTTGCGCAGACAAAATTAAATTGCACAAGTTTACTATACAAACACAAGCGTCCTCTCTATGCCTTTAATTTCATAGTCTGATGGGACCTCAATCCGATACATCAGGAGAGAGATGATGTGCAGGACTTTACGTGCATTTTGAAGTTAGGTATATAACATAACCAAATTTTTACCTCCAAACTGTTCTTAAGAATTTCTTAACAGATAAACCAACCAACGATGCAATCAGTGAAATTAAAATGCATAGATAACAAAATAATACCGTTAAGAGCGCCCTGTTGTTGCAATGACTACGCAAGTTGCTCGATTCACGAAGTCAGGCAAAGATGCTACCATCATGCTCACGATGACGATGATTGCCATACAATATCACACTTTTATTTGCTTCGAATAAAATGTGACTATTAATCCCGGGTTTCAAGAACATTTATGGTAGACGAGAATCAGATGTCTAAGAAAATCAATACTATTATCGAAATATCCTTTGAATTTTATGGGTTACGGAGGCCAGATGGCAGTCACATATAGTTTTGGAGACTAATCTCACTCGCACGCCAACATCTGTACACCTATATAACCATGCCATGAAAAGTTCCAAGTTTCAATACTCCTGTAGTCCAAAATGTCTTGGAAAACGCAACGGATCAAAAATATATTGGAAAAGGAAATATGTTACCTTAAATTTTGTGACCGATTACAACATCCCTAGATTGCTCTGTCTCCGTCTGTGAAAGAACCCTTAAGAAATGGTCCATTTATACTCAACTAATATAGCTAACCGTTTCCAGGTACATCCTTTCATTGGCGCTAGCTGATTTGCTGGTTATCATCACTTGCGTGCCGTTCACTTCCATCGTGTATACCGTGGAGTCATGGCCTTGGGGAGCCACCGTGTGCCGAGTGTCTGAGGCCGCCAAGGATGTCAGCATTGGGGTGTCTGTTTTCACCCTTACAGCGTTGTCTGCTGATCGGTACTTCGCGATAGTGGATCCACTGAGGAAATTACATGCAACAGGTTAGTGATATTCTAAGATTTTGTCATAAATTAAACAATTACAGATGCCCTGTACAACACAAGAACACAGAGTATGGATCACATGGGACTAATACAAAAATGGGATTGATTAACATAGTTTGAAATCGCTATATATGTATACCTCTGTGTGAGTGCGTCAATCTTAGAGCGCTATTATCGGGCAATCCGTATTTACCTTGTCTGTGCCTTTGTATTAAAACTTTACATGAAAACTTGGTAATATGTTAATTAATAAATTCTATGAAAATAGAGGACCTCTATTTTCTCTGCTGCCAGATTTTAATCCTTTTAATCGCAATAAGTTACACGTGTTCTAAGCTTTTGTAAAGAGTATCATGCATAAAAGCAACAGTCAGAGAAAGAAAACCTGTTTAAAATGTTACAAGGGCTATCTACGTACATATATAGGTATGTATGTAAATTGCCCTAGTAATCAGCAAACAAATGGCTACCAAGGAGTGGGCCTATATATTTCTATATAGGTTGTCAGCTCCTTGAGTTCTATGAATAGTAAGGAAGACCAGCAACCAAAAGTTTTCGAGTGGCGACTGAAGCGCAGCTTGGGATGCCCTTTACCAATAGAAATATGACCTTTTCAAATTGGAGGGGTAACATTGAAAGCTCTTTGATATAACTTTATTTGCAGCACTGGTCGCCAAAATATGCCTAAATTATTTAAAAATAATAAATTATCAGCACCCGTTCGTTGATGTCATTTTTATATTATTAATTATAAATTAGAAAATTTGTATTTAGGTATAAATGCCATTAATATGTATTTTTTGTTGAATGCATAATATCGCGTATTTTAGTTAAATATGAATCCCGTTCTAAACGAAAAGGAAAGATTTTCTAGTTAAACTTAAGTGCCAAGCAATTGAAATGATTACAGTAGTCAAGCGTAATTGCACAGCATCCATTTACATCTTCAAGATTTTACAATCCATTGCCTTTATTTTCATTTTAAACGCTGCATACTAATATGTGATTAAAGAAAATTTTAAAACGTTCTGTCTACCCTGTAATGCGTGGCAATAGAAATTAATGTGTTACAATACTCAAAATCGTTATACTTTATAGCAGAAATAAGTAAAGATGAGAAAATAAAAGTGTCCTAACAGAAACAGTGCTTTGCCTACAGTGCAAAGAGATATGAACCAGCTAAAACGAAGCGGTAGATATGTGCGTATTCGCTTGTTTTGCACCACCTTCAATTTAATATTCTCGAATTTATCTATTTATTGAAAGTGTGTTAGAATTTGTATGAAGTGAACATTGTGAAACTCACTTTCGATTACATACGATGAAATATCATTGTAGGTTTAACATGAAATACATAATAATGTATTTTGTGTTATTTAAAGTCAATATTCTTTACGTATTTTAGTTGGTAAGCCATAACTTAAATAAATAAATTACTAGTTATCCGGTCAGCGCTTCAAAATTGTCCCAGCAAGAAAGAAATCTTGCAGCGTGGGACGCGACTGAGATTTTATTACAGTGCAAACAATATTGAGCATTGTGTTTTAAGACGTAGTGTTTAAACTGCTTTGCTGAAAACTTTGGTAATATGTTCGAGTATATATGACACTGTTTTTGTAAATTTAGTACCAGATCCTGTCTATTTGTTAGTTCTTTGATGTTTTCCGTACACCGCCCTACATTTGTCTCGTCTCCGCTGCGCAACGCAACAACGCGCTATATCATCACTCGACTTCGCTACGTTAGCCCCGAACTAAAATCCCATCACACCTTTCCTTGCGCCCACTGAAGCTAAGCGAGGAGGAGAGATGTGGAAATACATACCAATATTGGTTATTTACGAAACGTTTTCTCGCCACCCATCTCCGTTGTGTTGTATAGAGGCCTTTTAAATGAGAAAAGTTTATGAAGTCTAACCTTTGAAGCTATTTACAGGCGTTCCATGTAACGTTTGTAAGAAAGAGAACATATTGGCATTCTCAGAAAGTTTTAAGTTGCTACGCCAATATGATTGATATATAAAGTTGAAGTGAGTGGAAACTTTTTAATTGATACAGATTCTCTGACTGACAAGGAGAAATGAGTCGCAATATTGTACCTACTTTAATAATAGTCTACTACATAATATGTTACGTTCTTAGTAATAGACATTGAAAATCTGGGGTGCTGATTATTTTGTTCTGAATTGCACATATGTTATCCATTTGAACAAACAAATAGCGGATAGAGCTTCGCGTAAGATATAGCTATCATTCGAACAATTGTACTTTCAATGTTTAGGAAGATTTTTTCTTGAGACCAGTAACTAGTAAGTCGTCGCAATTGGGACGTTTTTGAGTCTTCACTTTGCGTGCGCTAATAACGAATATGATAAGTTATTTTGTATATTATGATTGACCTTCAGACTTATATAATGATGAATAATGGATAAGGAGGTTAGCATAATAAATGAGACTACTGATAGACGTCATAATATACCGACAGATCATTTACGTAAAGCTTTATAAAATTGTGTGCACATATTTAGATCTTCGTGCCTACAATAGAGTCAAATAAAATATTAAAAGCTAGCAGATTCGCGCAGTTTCACCCACGGTAATGATTACTGCTCCGCTCCCGTAGCTTGTAGCGTGCCGTTATACAAACTGTCATTTCTGGATACAGTAGCTTTTTAGTAGTGAAAGAATTTGTTTAATCTGTCCTGTAGTTTAAGACTTTATTTATTACAAACTAAAATCAAATCTTTCTTCTTTTTAATATTAGTATAGACAAATTAGCAATGGCTTTGAAATAGTTTTAACAGGTATTTATTATCTGTAGTACTGTGACTAGGAGAGGTAGATGGGCTTGCCTCCTATTATGTAGGACCTGAAAGCATAATTGGAGAAATATGGGGGAAATATACTCATCATACGTCAATTTTTTTGGAGTATTACTACAATTTTGGATATTTTCTGCAAACTATTTCTCTAATGGGTAAATCGCGTAGGATTTCAATTAGTGGCTCTTTGAACCTTTAGTATTTTCTCGTTATTATTTTCGAAGTTTTAATATAGACGTTATCAAAATAGAAACCAATAAGTTTGGATTACCCTTCGGCTAGGTAAAAGCAGTCAAAATTATTAAATTACATAAAGGTGTTGGAGAACCGTTCCCTATTAAAATATACCACTAAATATTTCTAAGTAAAACTCTGAGTCAAATACTGAAAAGCTCTCCTTTTTACGCATGGGATGTCAAAGCAAGCCGGCATTTATTGAAATACTTACCTACTTTCGCTGACTGCAGTATTTCTACGTTATTTTAAGACATTAACAGCTGCGAGGCGTTTAGCTCGCTGGCACAGTGGTGAGTGAATCTGACTGCTGTGCATGGGGTCTCGGGCTTGAATCCTTGGTCGGGTAAGGCAATTGGACGTTTTGTCAAAAAAAACCGTAACAGCATGGAGGTGTATAAAACTGTACACAATAGATGACTATAAAGGGATAGGTTTGCCACTTATCACGTGAAACCATATAGGTTCCGTTGGCAAAATGTAGGATGTAATATCTTTCGGCGTACAACCCGAGAATTACTTGATATAAAGCTCGATAAATAGAATGTTATAATATATGTATGTATAATGTTATTAATATTATCATTAACAAGGTACATAATAACGACTTTATTGCTTTTTCTTTCTATATACATATAAGCATATTTTTTATATGTTATTTTACTTTATTTAGATGTTTCGTTTTACTTTTTCCCTGTGTGATTTGTATTGCTTGTAAGCATCTTAAAAAGTAATAAAGCAAATAAATATTGCTCGACAAATTTTCATCTATTTAACCTATTAAGTGGCAGTGGCACACTGGTGGTTAGACACAATTGGTTTCCAATTATGTGTAGCAATCTAACAATTGACTGGTTAAGTCGTTAACATAGAATCCTTTTAATATCGAATCTTTATGAGTTTATCTATGCACGTACAAAAGGACCCCATATAACACATTCAACCCTAAAAAAATGCCGGAATTGTTTACGTGACAAGGAAAGAAATGGGCTAGCTTTGTCTCAAGACGTTCAGTAATTTATCCTCGAGCCTTTGCGTAAATATCTTTATTGAATTTACAAAAAAGCTTTCTTGTTTACAAATAGATTAATGTTTCATGTCATTAATTCTTTTATAAGCCTTTAATGTCATTATTGTTGCTTCTTCTGTAGTATAAACTTTGTTGTAGACTACAATAATGAGAAGAAGAGCTTCCTACTAGCAACATAAGGAGAAGAACACAAAAATTAAACCTTTTCTGTTTCTACAAAAACTAACATATATATTAATATTATAAAGAGACTAGATTAGATTTTTTGTTTGTTTGTACGTATTTGCAAATATATATATGAAGCAGTCACTATTTAACGATTCTACAATCTATCATATCCAATCCATCATAATCAAAACCTATAAAATTTCATATTTCCAGGTCCAAGTTTTGGGCTTGACTTTAACAAGTCGGTCAGTGAATGAGAATTATTGACGAATGAAGATAAGCAAGATGTCAATTGAAGAAAACTAGCGTGTAACATACTCTGCTGTATAGATATTATTATACCACAAACTGCTTCAAAAGATCTCCGTAGACAGAGGTTAATTCACTTTGCACTTGTTAGGACTCCCTGTCGTGGGACACAGTGGCAAGCAAGACCTATAAGATGTTAGTTACTGGAACCGTAATTCCACAAGATCTTACGTCACATTAGTATTAAAACAAAAATCTGCCATTTACTTTGAAATTATAGTAAAAAGTAAATCTTGTTATAACTTCAGTGGTCGCGTCGCAATTGCCACTGCGCGGAGTGTTGTGGATTCGATCCTCATACGAGACAAAAATTGTGTAGTGCACAAATAGTTGTTCTGAGACTGGGTGCTCTTTGCATCCGTTGTTTGAATGTTTGTAAAGTCCCTCGCAACACAGGAATTATTCCTAGTACGGCAATTATCTTTATAAAATAGAAAATCTAAGGTACCTTATAATATAATTAAGTAAGGGTATTGTTACACCCAGTGCTATCTCTCGGCATTGTGGGGAAGACTCGGCAGTTCCGTCTAATAATTTATTACAACACCATCTATTGAACTCTTACGGAACTACGTAGTTCGCCGGTACGAGTAGAGTAGAGAGAACGCTGGCACATACTCGAATCTTTGTATTGTTACGTACCGTGTATGACGTTTCTAGAAAACTCCGGAAATGCTTTAACCGCGTATAAAAGGGGACGGCCAGCGCTCGCCCAGTCAGTTTACAATCGTAAGCGGTCAAGTATTCATCGAAGGGAACGGAAGCGAAAATACTACGGAGTTTGAAGCAGTTACAGTGGAAAAGTATAGTATAGTGTTTGTTATGTTTTAAATTTAATTGTGTGCTAGAATTAAATGTTTTAGTCGGTAATATTGTTTTACATTCTTATCCCTCTAACCCAGCACGTAACAGTATCAATAAATGTGAAAATAAATATTTCATAAGACCCGATTATTTTTTTGGTTTCCATTTACCACCACTGCTGGTGGCTTTAGGCTCACCCCTTCATTCACCCATAATCTACGAAATAGGTACACTGTTTCACGTTATAACCATTATGCAGATTTTGACGCAATTTTTATATTTTGGTATTTTGGTTCAACTTCGCTTCAAAACTTCCTCTAAATCCATTTAGAGGAACTAGGATCATGGTACATAATATGATCCGCGGACATAATTAATTCATAACGAGTATTAACAATTAACACTATGCTTGACGTTCGGACCAGGTTATACCGCCGCGCCGTGGTCGCAAGCTGATATATAGTTATATATGTATATATTATATCACTAGGGACCCGCCCCGGCTACGCACGAGTATTAAAAAACCTTAACAAATTATACACCTAAAACCTTCCTCATGAATCACTATGTCTATTGCTGAAAACCGCATAAAAATCCGTTTAGTAGTTTCTGGTTTATCGAAACAGACAGACAGACGCTGCGGACTTTGTTTTATAATATTTAGAGATAATGAAATAACGCGATATTTTAAAATTTATTATGATCCGCGTTAATAACGAGGCACTCAAAATTGCGGGAATAAGCTAGTTGTATATAAAATTAAACAATATTATATTGGCTACCGATCAAAACAAACCCTCGACACTCAATTAAAAACCATGAAATGTTGCTGCAATATTCCTTCATTATAGCGGAAAGTTTTGCAACTGCATTACAATGGATGCAGTATCGATGAGATGTAGTTGATGGTCACCCAAAATAAACGCTGGCTATCTGCCATTCAGTTACTTTAGTTGTAAATAGAATATTCCGATTATAATCCCTGGGCTTATTTAATAAGAATATCTCTAATACAACAACTTCATTGATAGTCAAGACTACCAAATCTTGAAATATATAAAAATCTATAGCTGTAGTGACAATGTAGTGAATAATTTATATGTTTATATTTATATATTTTTTCGTTTAAAATAAAATCGATCGATCTGAAGATAATACAATCGATTCTCGATTATATCGCCCAGTGAAACATCAAATTTCAATTCAAATCAAATAGAGAACCAATAATGCTAACTCGGTATGCGCAAGCTTATAATGTTTAAATCCAATATAGATTTTACGTGATAACGATTTGATAGGTGTTCAAATCGATTCACTCAATCAATTTGGTGCTTAAGATCGATCTATAAACTTGATAATTAAACTACAAAGACTCAAATTTTGTCTAGAAGTCATTACTCGTGCCCAAAGCTACCAATTACATGCGATATATTTATACAGTTTATTACAAGCGATTCATCGATCATTTTCAAGCTAGATGGTGGAATTAGTAAGCAAGTAAATCTCCACTTACTTGTCAGTAGAACTAGTCGACAGAGTTACTGTGACTTAATTATTATGAATCTGCATATCACCTTACGACCCATTCTTTGTAACACAGCTTTTCCTTGTATACATCTAACGAGGGTTACAAACGCATCAGACAATTTCAACATTCTATTCGCCGGAGGTTTAACTGACATTTGAGGAATTGAATTAATCAGACCTCGTTTATTGAACGAATATAATTTAAAAATAAATTCTTCAATGGGCATATTGTAATATCATCTGGCATAGCCTGAATGTATTTATGGAATACACATTGCTTATATACCGCAATGTATTTCAAATGTACCTTAAGGTTGTTTTAGATCAGAAAATCGTGCCTTACGTTAACTGTGTCGTCACATAAATAAAATTATACAGATCGCCGACTATCTCACCTATTCTTAGATTTATGTGCTAATAAGTATCTAATGGTACATTATTATTAATTACGTAACATTTGAGTTTATAACTGTAATAGAACTCGTGTTTTTCTGTATTACAAAGAATGAGAATGAATGAGAATGGAAAAAGGTTGCTTGAGCTATGTTTGGAGTGGAGTCTTTCTGTGACAAACACTATGTCTGCCCACAAAATAATCCACCAGTATACAAGAGAAGCAAATAACGTAAGAAGTAGTATGATTGACTTTGTTATAGTAAATGAAAAATTGAGAAGGAATGTCTTAGACACTCGGGTGTAGGTAAAGGTATTGGTATCCATACCGACCATTTTTTGGTTATCAGCCGGATACTTGGCCTCTTCACACCGTATACCTAACAAATATAATACCTGAGAAACATATGTGGTGTGACTCTGAAAGATAGAATAAGGCATAGTGTGATTAGAGAGAGATGCGGCATGAAAGTGGATATGGTGACGAGAATAGAAAAGGGTATGTTAAGCTGGTTTGGGCATGTAAAAAAAATAGACGAGAAAAGACTAACTAAGAAAGTTTATAAGGCTAGTATGAATGGAACAGTCGCAAGGGGAAGACCTAGGCGAACGTTTCTTGATCTATGATTGATCTTGATCAGATCGGAGACGTTCTGGATAAAGGCCAAATTAAGAGCACCTTAAACCGGCGAGTGTGTATGAGGATTGTTATGAAAGTGCATTAAACCAGAGAAGTGTGTCAGGATCGTAGCAAATGAAAATCCATAGTCTCTGCCTATCCCTCTGGGAAACAGGCGTGAGTCTATGTATGTATGTACAAAGTTAGTAAGTACTCAGTTTTTTTTACTTGCGAAAATTGTTTTTGGACAATGGTCATACCTCTTCATGCAAACGGCCCATGCCTAGAAGTAAGAGTTTATAAACAAAACTGATATTATTGTAACATATTTATAATATATCTTCAGTTTACTTCTATTTTAATTAGATTTTTCTTTTGGAAAGACCGCCCACTGTTATATTTCCTGTGTCGCGAGGGACTTTACAAACATTCAAACAACGAACACAAAGAACACCCAGAACTACCATTTGTGGACCACACAAATTTTTGTCTCGAATGGCAATCGAATCCACAATATTCGGCGCGGTGGCAGTGGCGATGCGACCACTACACCATCTGTGCAGTTAAATTATACATATTTAAGCGCATGCTACATATTTTAATTAGACTACTACGCCAACTCAGTCTCCTTTTGATCATGGCTACTGAAAGAACGTCGGAGATAGTGTAAATAGCAATAATCATAAGTTGTTTCATTCTAGTTCAAAATTACAAAACATCGACTAAATACTTGTTATATAAATAAATTCAAATTTAGTTTAAATTTTTTTTCTTAATAAGACACCAATAAATTAATAAAATTAATCTTCTTTATTTAGACACTAGCTGACCCACGCAACTTCGTCTGCTTCACATAAGAGAATTTGCCCTGTTTTTGCAACATTTTTCATTAATGCTCTGCTCCTATTGGTCGTAGCGTGATGATAATCTATAGCCTTCCTCGATAAATGGGCTATCCAACACTGAAAAAAATTTTCAATTCGGACCAGTAGTTCCTGAGATTAGCGCGTTCAAGCAAACAAACTCTTCAGCTTTATAATATTAGTACAGATATACAATTATAAATTTATAATACTACTTCATTTATTTTTATCAGCCGAATGTATTCTATCAATTCCTCGCACTTCAAATACAAGACGATATGTGTAAAAATATCTAATAAAACCATACCAGATATATAATCAATATTGTTGAATTTCCTTTGAATAAGAAAACCGTTTCGATATGGGATAAGGATGGTTTACCTTACCCAAATCAAATGGTTTCAATGGGACTTTGTGAGATGATTTTTCCGCAGTAGACTAACCATTTTAGTATAATGTTATGATTTACCATGCTTCAGGTAAGATTCAGTGATAATATGTATACATACTCGTACGTATTCATACGTTTAAATATAAATCAGTTAGATCTACCTACTTATACAGGTTGTCCTGTAATTAATGGATAACCTTGAAATGTCTTATAGTAGAACAGAAGGCCGTTCAGAAAAAATAAAAAATAAATATATATATATATATATATTAAAAAGTGCAAGCTATATAAGCATAGCATACTTTTGACGTCTACTTATTAGCATAATTAGTGTTTAATAATAAAACAACAAAAAACCGATGGATGTCATTCATTTATGGTCGTAGTATACAAGAAAGTTATCATGGTAATTAAAAAAAAACACATATCTCAGGTAGTCGTTAGGATAGATTTTATTCATATTTTTTCTGAACGGCCATCAGTTCCACTATAAGATATTTCCAGGTTATCCATTAATTACCGGACACCCTGTATATAAATAGAAATAGTTACTTAATGTTTCTGAGGTACATAATTAGTTTGCATATTGTGTCCATAAAGTGATTTCACTGATTATATTATAGCATCGTTAGTACCGTAGCATAAGTTGATGCTTGTTTGCATGCAAACTTTTGGGTTCGGAAAATAATTTATTGGTATCAATTCTCAGTAGCAGCACGGCAATGTGGCCAGTAGCCGTCGGAGATCTAAAATATATTACTAACTGATTAAATGTGGGTATATACAACTATGACAAGCTTGAGCTCTGATTGATAAAACGTGAATTTATGTTATGTTTATTAATATGTATATATGTTTATTGAAAGAGGTATGACAAAAGTAGTACTTAAACCTGAAGCAGCCCATCTGTGAAAGTACCCTTACACTAGCAGAAGATTGAGTTTGACAATTGCTTTAAACACTCTCGAATCGGATTGATAAGTGGCTAGGGATGAGGGTACTCATTCAATTCAATGATTCATTAATTGTCAGACATTTTTATTGACATTTGAATCTCGAATGTCAACTTTTTAATGTTCGATATTGGTAAACGGGTCGCCAGGCTAAATGAGAGACGAGACTGAGACATCTCTCGCCTACAGATGAACAGAGCGACTAAACTATAGAGATATTGACAGAGTTACTAAGGTTCCTCAAGAAAGTCGACAGTGACGAGAAAGTCCCAACTAGAGATAGCGAGAAAACTTAGACGTCTTTAATAACGACTTCAAAATAGAAGCTGTATTGTTATAAGAAGTATGTTAAAGCGTCGGAATTCAATCAAGAGATTGCTTAAACTCAAAAAAATCTAGTCCAAACACAATGGTCTACAATTTCCAAGCATAGCACTGGAAAACATAGTCTTAGTAGAACAATATGGCCGCATAAAATCATTCACCAAGCGATACTAGAAAAATCATTTTACCATGTTTAGAGTGAGTAAAAAATAAACACTAATCAAACCAAAGTTTCATTAGGTGTTTAACAAAAAATCTCAAGAACAGTTATCCTATCTAATATACCGCTTACACGCCTTAACTGATCATCTTGAAATACCGCATACACGTTGTTAGGGGTACAAAAAGGATATTGGGTACCTTATATTCAGAAAAATTTACTGTTCCCCAGGGAAAGCTAGTTATATATTTGGACAATTACCCAATCGACATGTTTATGTGTTGCACACTTACTTACCTAGTTAGTTGGTTGTGTCCTTAATATGAAAGTACTGACAGTACAGTCTCGGTACCACCCGCAGAACTTCATTTAGCCAGAGTTTTTTTTGTTTTCTTGGTCGGTTTCTTTATGATAAAATAAATAAGGCATTGACCATAATAAACAATAACAAACGTCAGTGTAAAACAAATGTAACTGAATGGCTTTTGAAACTATCATATGAAGATACGGAGAATTTACTTCACCTATTAACTTAATACAGCACAGCTCGTACATACACACAATCACACACACACACACACAACCACACACACACACACACACACGCACACACACACACATATATACACACAAACGTTTACTAAATTATGTTTTTTTACATAAATGTACATTGTTTCAACTTATTATTCGATGTAGGTTTTGTATATAAAATGTGTCATGGAATGTTGCTGGTACTTATAGCTCAGGTCTTCCTATTTTAGGTACCGACGTTCACACATTGTAGCTTAAATCATGTATACAAAAATTGTTCCTAATAGTTGTAATTATCTGTGAAACAATAAAAAACATTATAATTATTTTTATACTCTTTATTCAAATATTTTCAATATACTTTTCATTTTTAAATATACATATACCTATAAAAATACATTTAAAAATATAAAATATATGGTACCCCACCGGCATCGGGAACAGGGTCCAAGCTGCCGGTGGTTAGGATTCCAGAGACAGGAACCTCCTCACAATGCGTGCTGTATCTAAAAGCACTGCCTTCTGCATCAATTATTATTATTATTATTATTATTACTGACAAATGTTCAACGTTTAATTAATTACTTTTAACAATTATTAAAAATCTCCTTAATATCATTAAGTAATTATCGTCATTACTTTTTAAATTTTTACAGTCATTAACATATAGTATAATGGCTACAACACCTTGTTGATATGAGTTGTAAAGTGGTGAAATTATATTGAATTAGCGATTTAAAAGAGTGGCTTCAAGATTCTTACAAGTATCTTCTTTCATAGGCCCAACCCTTTGCCTGTACATAGCAACTAACCTAAATGTAGCTTAAGTAACTTAGTAAACTCAATTACCTTTTGGAATCTACGGCATACTGCGGACTACAAGCATTGAACTTATTAAGAGAGGCTAACAAGAATATTACTTGTTGCTAGCCAAATTAGCCTAAGCTCCTTTAGAAACTTAGACGACCATGTCTAAATTTCATAGTACCTAAGCATTCTTAAGTGGTAGTACACGAACAGTAATTTCTACCTTTTCGACTATAATTTAGCTCTGATCTGTACGAGTCGTTAGACCAAACCAATTTTACCATACATAATTATTTATCATTGAATTACTGGGTAGGTTGTAATATATCACTTTGTATGTTCGGTAGAACGAACAAAAACACGAATGCTTTAATACACCCGATTAACAGAATCGAGTTAAATATAACCACACGCCAGCGATGACAATACGCATATGCAAGGCATGCATCTAACGATATATGTAAGATATTTGCTTCCAACTACAAATGTAGGATTCGCTCATATTCAAATACATCAACATATTTCTGTCGAGCGCACGAAAAAGTAAACTGGTGCACAAGAAAGGACGTAAGAAAATTAAGTACAACGCCATCTATTGACACCAGTGTCAAGTTCACTATGCATATGTGGTAATCACCATTAATTTAATTATCTATACTAATATAATAAAGAGGAAAGGTTTTATTTTTTGCTTGTTTGTAATGATTAAACTTGAAAACCACACAACCAATTTACAAAAATTCTTTCGCCTTATAAAGCTATATTATCACCAAATAACAGGCTATATTTTATTTTAAAAAGTACTGTAACTAACATAACCTTCTTTTCAGCGAGCGAAGCCACGGCCCAAAGTAATAAATAACACAAATATGTAAAATATGTTAGCGAATATTGATTTGAACCAAAATTCTTATATCAAACGCTTTGATTTTCGATAATACTATCTTGCAATATACATTTACCCTGCTGGCTCGCTGCTGAGTTGTAAATCTCGCTGAGTATGTAGTGAAATTGTTTGTTACTGCGGACAGCCTAAACCAGTGAATCGATACCCACAAATAAGATCCTTGTATTTGTCATGATTCATAAAATATCTGAGGGGATAAGTTGCCACAGTAAATCATATATAGCAAACGCAAAGCAAAAAAATACCACCATAAACAAAACTAAGCAATATTTTGTCTCATCATTCTGGTTGGATTTTTCGTAGTTGGATTCTCGTTTCTTTAACCTTTACCACATAGTTCCTAACCGAGGTGAATTATTCAAATTAGAAAATTTTATGAGGAGTTATAAAGAATAGTATTTTTGGTGAGAAAGGAATAACTTACATCCGAAATACTAGTTAAGTTTAAGTACGCACAGGTGTGAAATACACCAGGCTGGAGCCGGTCTAAAATGGACATGTTTGCTGCATGCATCCAGATGAATGGACTCATGTAGCTACCAAATACAAGTCAGAAGGGGTTGGAGAAGAAAACTAAGACAACAGTATGAGACTTAGATAGTTCAAATACATCGTCTGGCTTCTGAAAGGACATTAATTACTTACTCCAGACTTCCAGTAAGTGGATGTCCTTTCAGAGGTATCCATACCGGTGCAAAAATAGCAGACACTGATACAGCGTTACTAGAGACTTCGAAACCTTTTCTTTTTTATCGATGAGCTAAAAAAAGAAAAGTCTGTATTTGATTACGGCATTTTAAGAGTCAAATGGAATTTCTCAATTTGATCTCACTATTCTGTGATAACAAATGTAGCGTTCAAATATACTTCGAATTTTAACGGAAAATTTGTAGAACGTGCAATTTTAAACGGTAAACATTTCAGAACACCACGTTAATATTAAAATTTTCTGAATTACAAGATAAAGTAATGAAATATTCTTGCTCGGATGTTAGAAAACGTCTGACAGATGTTTTGTTATAAAGTAATATAGCATTTGTATGGATGAATTTACCTTTCGAGTACTTAAAAAAAATACATTTATACATATATTTCCTTTCTTTCCTTCTACAGTAAAGGGAACAAACTTGTATAACAAATTTAAGTTGGTAGCAGTAAGTAGTAGTTAATTAAAGAGTAGCAGCAGTTTAGTCTTTACATTTTAGAATATGAAAACGAATGGCGAGTCCTCATGCATATACTTTAGTTTAATTATAATAGCATATATTAGTACTAAAAAGACGAGCTATAGCTAACTCGCGTGACCTAAGCAGTTTAACTGACACGCCTTGAAAACTAAATAATAGACCCCGTTGAACGCCTACAGTCAAATTTTCAACTAATATCACTATAATTCATAAACGACTCCTTTTTTACGAGCAACGAGAGAAAATATATCTTAACTGGCATTAGACACGCACCCTGACAAGTCGACAAGCAATTTTCAACTTTAAAACATTGTAAGCAGGGTTTAAATTTGCTTAGGCTATAAAATCCAATATCAACAGTTTTCGTTAAGTAAAATGTATCTGAGTTTTAAATTGCAGCATTCGGTATAATGAAAGGCCGATTTTAATAGGTACTTAGCGAGTTGACACTGAAGAATTTTGCAGGTAGTTATGGTCTATTTTATTAGAAAATTTAATAGCCTTGTAATAATGAGCCAAGTAGTTTGAAGTATTTTATTCGTGCTTGAATAAATAGTGTTCAGCTTTCATATTTGACCTTATATATTACTATACTACCTTATATACTATAAGATTATATATGTATATGACCTTTTTTGTTTTAAAAATGTATTATTTTGCACGTAGATGATAACGGTATCTCAAGAAAATTTCCGTAATTTTAAAAATCGAACGGTTTACGATAACTTATTACGATTTGAAAAGAAGTGTGCATAATGCAATTCTCATTTCAATCTGTGACTTCGCTTGAATTAGAGCGACCCAGCTGGAAAAGCACTTTCATTCTACAGAAAATGTTAGCTAGACAAACTTACATTGCATTTCTGTGGTAAAAAGATTTTTAAGATAGACGAAAAGACACTTTGAATGGATCCGTCATCGGTCTATGACATCAAAACGTGACAGCACAGACTCATCATCCACACTTGTGTAATAAACACACAGAAGGGACCAAAATGTTTGTTATTTTTCAAGGGAAATTTGAATGGATTGCTTCGTCCACGCGTATTTGCCGCGTTTTTGTCTCAGAACTTACAAACCCATCACTTGTCACAAAAAGTGGACTCAGCTTTAAGGAGCCACGCTGCCGCTTGCACTGGCAGCACAGCAACAATTTTATTAAACATTTGGCAACACGACTGTATTGCGAACGGACATTGCCGTTTAGATTACAATAGAATAGTAATGATTTATTTGATGAAAATGTATATATACTATCAGCACTGTATTAAACTGTCCTACTGCTGGGCACGGGTCTCTTCTCAGTGTGAGAAGGATCAGGTTATAGTCCACCACGCTGGCCCAGTGTGGGTTGGCAAACTTCACATATCTTCGAGAACATTATGGAGAACTCGCAGACATGCAGGTTTCCTCACGATGTTTTCCTTCATCGTTAAAGCGAGCGATAATTAACTATTTAATACGCACATAACTTCGAAAAGTCAGAGATGCGTGCTTTGGGATCGAACTCGAGACCTCTGTGTGACTGTCCAACGGTCTTCCACAAGGCTATATCTACATCTTGTTGGCTGAAAATGGAGGAATACATATAAGATGGTACATGATGGTGATCATTATAAAGTGTCCCGATACATTTTAACTTACGGCTTGCAAAATTTTTATATTCAAATTTAATGTACTTCCAACCATTAATATTTATTTATTAATTTATTTATTTATTTAGGGATAACAAACAGCAGCGTTTTAAACATTACTATGATAGTATTTAATAACTAAATGTACAAAATACACCACCCACGGCATTATCCCACAGATTACCATTGAGAAATGTTGTCTACTAATAAAGACAGCTTACATAGATAATACACTAATAAATAATATGAATTATTATCTACTCCTAGCCAGTACTAAGCAGGTATAAACTCTTCTAAGCATAAAAATGAACAATAATCAATGAAGTTATTTGCTGCCTCGGTTGTAAAAATAAAAACAGATTTTGTGACTTTGCGTTGTCTAGATTGAGCGCAAAATTTAATACATATTGGGTATTGCATAATTAATTTGCACTCAAACACGTCAGTAAGCACTTGGCTCATACATGAGTTAGGAATCATGCACTCTAACGCGTGTCACTAACATTATCATTAAGTTATCCCTGATAGAACATAGTACATATTTACTATGTTCTAACTTACACAATACATAGAAAGTGAAAGCGGAGCGAGACATCCACAGTATGAAACTACACAGTCCGACTTGATTGTATGTGTAATGTGTCATACTAATATTTGTACCTATATTTGTAAGTTAAAATATTATTAGCCTTGATGAACAGTTACCTTCTGATATACAGTTCCAACTGAAATGAAATTTATTTCTACATATTTCAATTCTTCTCTGAAATGTATTTGGTGTGTTTAGCCATTTCGATAGCCACTCACAAAATTTATATCTAAATATAATGTCATATTGTAACTCATTTTGGTTTCTACTCTACTGCTTTTAGCTCTATTAGTGTATGCAGTGGCTGTTTTCAAAGGTTGAACAACCAACAAAAGCCGACCACCGTGTATTTATAGTCATGTATTGTTTTTGTAATTACTGCCGGTTAATAAATAAACTAGTTCAGGAGGTACGGAACATTATTGTTAAAAAAAACCTAATCTAAATAAATATACAAACACAATTGTAAAGAAAACATCTTAGTTTCACAGGTTATAACGTACATGCATGCTCTTTATATTTGATTTATAATGTTAATTTTTGGTGAAATAAAGTATTTGAATTTTGAATATCAATTCGAAAAATCCAAAAATGCCGTCACCGGTTTTCTTTCGCTTCCGCTCCACTTCTGCTCCGCCTCCGCTCTCTGTATATAGCTTTAATATGTAGATCACACATTTTTTGAGTCGTATACCATCTATATACAAATAATGGTGCTTTTGTTAATGGACCTAAGTATGTTTCGTCTAAAAAGAGATTTCTTTACTGCTTGAACGGCGCAAATACTGTTTTAGTGTAATACTGTCTACATTAGTTTAAACAACTTGTATTCATCAATACAAGTACTATAAAGAGGAAAGATTTGATTTGATTTTTGTTTGTTTGTTTGTAAGGATTGAGCCCAAAAACCGCTCAAGCAACCTAAAAAAATCTTTCACCGTTAGAAAGCTATATTATCACCGAGTAAAATAGGCTATATTTTTTTTACACTTACATAACTTAACCTAACCTACGTTTACGCGAGCGACGCCGCGGGCAAGAGCTAATAGAGAATAATAAATTATATGTAGACTACAACACTCAAACATAACTTGCGCATTTTTGGTGCTTGAACTGAAGACGTGCGTCATTCGCGCGCGTCTTATCATTCGCAGGTAAACAGTTCTTTATTTTGAAATTACAGTTACAGTTCATTAAGTAAGAGGTCAAAGATATATGAACTCTATACCGACATGCACAAAACTAGGAGCATGCATAAATCAAATATGTTAAAGCAATTAAAGCGTTGAGAGATTGGATTGCATTCTCATACAAATGCACTGTAGTACTACAGTTTGTGTCGACAGCTTTGACGGATCGTTCCATCGAGCGAAACTATGTACTCGTATACTGTTATTGCCTAATAGCGAAATACATTGATAGGACCTGAATATTAGTTTACTGCTAATAATATAAACTAGATATTGCCCGCGGCTTCGCTCGCGTTAATGTAAGTTATGTCATTAAATTTCTAGCCCTCGGCAACAGTGCTTGATTTGGATGAAAGGTGCTCTTAGTCCTTTTCTGTACCCCTGACAAAGTGTAAGCGAAATTTCATGATGATCGATAGAGTAGTTCTGTTAAGGCGTGAAAGCGTAACAAACAATCAAATTCACATTCACATTTATAATATTAACTTAGGACTGGGATGTGAGAGTTTATGAAGATTTAAAAAAAGGCTCTGTTATAAAAAAATATGCACTTATTAAGAAAAAAATTACATGTTTATCAAAACATAGGTCTTTGATCTTTCATAGAAGTCCATTTTTATGAACAAAAATAATTTTGGTTTTGAGTAAATCCCGTTTTATCTGACCTCTCAAAAATGGGATAATATAAATAAAAATACTTCGGGGATACTTGCCTAACGTATGGATAGCCCTTTCTATGATTTTATTAAATAGAATCAAATTAATATTAATTCAAATAATCAATCTTTATTATTTACTGATACTTTTTTTGTTACGTGGGGGATTATGTCGGTCTCGCCGGGGTAAAAGAAAGATGGAATAAGAATAATGTAGCTCCCGGAATACCGACTAAACCTACCACGGTGTTCCTCGACAAAACCACTATCGACGGAGCCGCGCGAATCACTTTTACATACGGTTGCGACCCCGCCGAGGTTTCGGCCCGCCTTGTGAAACGGCAGGCCACTACACGAAGAGACTTGACCCAGAAAAGTCCTTTATGGATACCCCCTCCCCCTAAGTTATGTGAGACTCTCCGCCCCTGAAGGGGGTCGGTATACACACTAAAAACCTGGGATGAGCAGTCCCTCCGCCGACGGGGTAGGGCGAGATGGGGTCGCGTTAGCAGTCACCATCCCACCCCGGCGGTTGGCCCGGCTGATGGTAACCGGGCCTCAGCACCTGTGGTGGGGTAGCCGTGCTCACCAAGGCCACCCCTCAGACGTGTGAGGCCGTGCAAGCTGGTAGAGAGTCCCCCGACTCTGTACCAGTGACCCCACTATACAGGAGCGAGAAGGCGGTCAAATCGCCTCCTCCTCGCTCCCGTCCGTCTGCGCCGGAGAGGGTCAGCGAGGGGATTGTTCTCCCTGACCCTCTCCGCGGCCTCCTTCTGCGCCATGACAGCCTCACAACACGAAGAGACCTACCCAAAGGCACTCACTCACTAATAAACCCTACAGTCTGCCGGACAGGCGGACTCGACACATAGGAGCGCGTGGGAACACTCATGCCTCCTCTCGGACCTGGTGCTGAATGGATGGCGGGCAGGCCCACAAAGCCCGCCACACCCGGGTCAAACCTCAGGGTGACTGGAGATCATCTCGCGCCCTCCGGCGACCGGCTCTGCGATTGGGGAGAGGGTTTAAGCACTCCCTCTCCCGCTCGCTCTGGAATGCATTGACGCCTACCCCTCTGCGGGGGCGGGCGGAGGGATTATGTCGGACTCACCGGGGTAAAAGAAAGATTTTGAAAAGATCTTGTACCTCCCGGAATACCGACTAAACCTACCACGGTGTTCCTCGACAAAACCGCTATAGACGGGGCCGCGCGAATCACTTTCGCATGCGATCGCGATCCCACCGAGGTTTCGGCCCGCCGTATGAAACGGCAAGCCACTACACGATAAGACCTACCCAATATAGGCACTTCTTCAGGCTATTAACCCTACTGTCTCCCCTCTAGAGGGGAGATGGACTCGAAACAGAGGCGTGCGTGGGAACACGCACGCCGCCTCTCCAACCTGGTGCTGAATGGATGGCGGGCAGACCCACAAAGCCCACCATCCCCAGGTCTAACCTCAGGGTGGCTGGAGGTCATCTCGCGCCTTCCGGCGCCCGGGTCTGCGGTTGGGGTGAGGGTTTAAACGCTGCCTCTCCGCCGCCTCCTTGACGGAAATTACTTCCTCACAGAAGGAGGCGACGGCGTTCCACGACCTACGGCCGGGAGCGAGAGGGCGACCAATCCGACTGCCGCGATCAACTCATGGCGCTGCGATGCCCAGGCGGGGCAAACCGCCAAAGTGTGCAGCGCCGTGTCCTCAACAACGTCGCCGCAGTGGTGACAACCGGGCGTCTCTAGCCGGCGTATGCGACACAGGAACTGGCCAAAACAACCGTGGCCAGTCAATACCTGTGTCAGCCGGAAGGTGAGGGCGCCATGCCGCCTCTTCAGCCACTCCTCAAACCTGGGACTTACCGCCACGATCGTGGCGTGCCCGTAGAGGGGATGGTTGTTGAATGTTGTACAAGTTTCATGCAACCACATTCAACACATCTCACATTGGATTCAATTTAATTTATAATTATCAAAATATTATGTGCAAAAATCATCTACTAAAAGCTTTTTTATTCATATTTTCTATTTTATTATTATTTTTGACTATTATTATCTTTTGAGTACCTCTTATGGGTTTTTGTTCTTTTTTCTATCTCTCTATCTTTATCTATTCATAGGACAAACATTGTGTGATCAACAAGTAACAACGGACTCAAAGAACACTCAGGCTTCGAATACCTAACTATTCTGAATCTGAGCGTTATTTGTGTTCGTTGTTTGAACGTTTTTAAAGTCCCCCGCGACGCAGGCTTTCATAACGCTGAACTTGCACAAAAGAAAAATAATTAACTTGAGTCTTAAGGACGAACGGTTCCTGGTTAAGGCAATTTTCAATAGCAGCACGGTGTCAGATAGTTCTTAGAGAGAGGGGGCATGTTTTTAGCACGAGGTCGACCAGGGAAGTCTAATTTGCGGAGATAAATTAAATACTGTAATTTGCAATTACACGATCTATAATTCAAAAAGAGGGAAGTTAATACAATATCTAGGTTAGAGGCAAAAGTACGCGAAACTCAATCTTTACACAATAAGAAGTATCCCAGAGCGTGTTTCTAGAAAAGGCTGGAGCACAGATGAGACACTTATATTGATGAGCGTCAGCAGGTGGAAAAGCTGGATCCAGGGCGTGGCCGTGGCTTTTATTTGCGGCCGCGGGGGGAGAGGCGCTCCCACGCTGCAAGCGCGGCTGCCGAGGCACGCCTGATCCGCGTGACAACGGACTTTGGAAATATATTCAATGGACGACACTTTGTTCATAACTTTGCCTACGTGAGTGATAACTGATAATATAGCAAACGAAATAAAGGTAAAACGTATTCCTACTCTTATAATTTCTATCTTACCCAAGAATAAGAAAACTACAGCAATACAATGTAAAATAATGAAGTTACTAAGCAACCAAATAGGGTAAATTGGCTTAAACCTTATTCCCCTTTTCTACCCATTCTAGCCGATCGTCGTCTTAAGTAAAAGCTCTCGGTAAAATAAGTAGAATGCAAATGTAGCTGTGTGACTGACAGACGCGGCTGTCGCGGCATAAATGAATTTATTAACAAGACTTCGCGACGTTTTATCACAATAAAGTATTTATTATAGGTATGGTGAGGGAATTCGTCTGCTCTGTCGAGATTTTGAGTCTGCCCCACGTTGCATTGGATAAAGTGTTATTCGCTTTTCTGTTATAAATTCTTCAACAGGTGCATGGAGTCTTCAAGTGCATGGAACGACAATACGCTCGCTTCTTATTATGTGAGACATAATACCATAGATGACAAAACGCGACTGTGTAGTCTTTGCCTACCTATTCGGGGATGTAGGGTTAAGAATATGTTTATGAAAATTTAAAATATTGTGTGTAGTTTCTGTGATATAATAATTGTTAGTGTAGATATTATTAAGACGCAGTTTGGAAGTTTAGTTAATTATATTAGGTATTTTAAATATAAACGGTGAAGGAAAACATCGTGAGGTATCCTGCGTGATTGAGAGTGCTCCATTATGTACTTGAAGATATATAAAGTGTGCCAACCTGCACTGGGCCAGCGTCGTAAACTATGGCCTAACCCTTCTCATAGTGAGAAGGAACTCGTGCCCCTCAGTGAGATCGAATATATATAGGGCTGATATTATTATTATTATTGATATCATATTACTTTATGTTAGCAATTTACAATCGTGAGATTCAGTTCAATTCCTGGATAGCAACAACACATGGATAGTGAAATTCCGAGTGACAAGAATTATAGAAATGTGTCCGCTGGCCAATAATATTGCTGACACTATTGCCTGACCAAAAATACAGTATAAATAATATGATGTAGTAAACCTGAGCCCACCTCTTTGGCGATTACAAGCTTGAGTTTACATAATATGTATGTAGGTGTAGAGTATGGATTTCGACTTAAATGAGCACCACATAGATTTTTCTTTACAGAAAGACATTATAAAAAACACCAAAGTTAATAAAATTTGTCTTAGTCTTTCTGGTGATACTATAAAAATAAGACTGATACGTCTTTAATATTCATACATTTTGAGTATAGTACAATCAGTGATGTAACTTGTAGCTAAAAGATCTTTTAAACTGCTTTGTAGGTTAATACTTTTATTATTTTGTACTAGACTCTGTCCGCGGTTTCGCTCGCGTTTATATACATAGGTTAGGTTAGATAAGTAACAGTTTTTTCTGGATGTATGTACTTCTCTGTTTCCCTGACAGCATGTATGCGAAATTACGTGATGATCGGTCGAGTAATTAAGGCGTGAAAGCGTAAGAATCAAACTCACATTCGCATTTAGAACATTAGTAAAGATTTATATTTTTACATAAAGCATTTCTAATTTAATATAATCATAACTAATATTGATTTGTGAATGAAATAAGCACGTGAGTGTGATACGATAGGACAATCCAAAATATTTTAAAATATTTGAATTGACTTATTATGTCGTTGATAGGACATAGTCATCGTAGTTAAAGGACAGAAATAGTAGGTGCTATTTCCTCATTTCCTTTGAAATGTTCCTTAAGAAAAATGTCGAAGTATTTAATTAAAGTTTGGTCTAAAAAGCGTCACCTACTGCGTTACGTTTGGATGCATTCTTGAAATTTAGTTAGTCAATTTTAATTATATTTCTTGAAGCTGATAACCGCTTCAGGAAATATAATTAAAATTGAAATTTTTTTATTGCAAGCATGGCGTAGTCGTTTAAGCAGTCGCTCGACCATTACCACTGCATCAAGGGTTGTGGGTTCGATCCTCACACGAGACAAAAATAATGTTTGTGGAACATATAAATTTTTGTCCCGTCTGTTGTTCAGAGTCTGGATGTTATAGGTGTCTATTGTTTCTTAAAAAGTATAGAAGGAAAGGTAAGGTATTATTCTGGATTGCTTTTGCTTCTTTATCTAAACTTTATATATCACGTAAATTATTATAAGATGTTTTAATTGCATGTCTAAGTGACGCCGTGATATGATGCAGTGAATGCGGATACTGTGATCCTACACTTCTAAGACTGAGATTGAAAACGGGTAAAGTGTTATTGAAGTTTCCTATCAAAAAAGCCACCGTATGATCCGGACTCCTATGGCCGGTAAATCGCGATAAGCTAGAATCATTAACTTGGGATCTAAAACCATACTTGGCGAATTATAGACATAATCACCTCTTGTTACCGTATAGGGATTTATATCCTACTAATATTATAAATTTAAAAGGTTGTGAGGATGGATAGAAGCTTGTTACTCTTTCACGCAAAAACTACTGAACAGATATTGATGAAACTTTGCAGTATTATTAAACAATAATACTGTATAGTTTAATCAAAATCTGTTTAGTAGTTATTCTGATGTATAAACATACATCAGAATAACATATAGGCTACTAAAAAATCTATCATAAATTACATTAATACGAGCTGCGGTCAAAATCTAGTAATAGGTATATTATATACAAAAAATTAAGCTTTGAATGTATGTTTTAATATATAGGTGTCCAAATGGCCTTGAAGACTTAAGTTTCGACTCTGCTCTTCAAAACACACCACAGTATAATATAAGATAAGGTACATGTCGCAAAGACTTGTGGTCATAAACGTAAACCCATACTACTATCGGAGGTCAAACATAACGAGCCTCTTAAACTTAAGCACTAAAAACCGCCATCATTGGCGTGATGCATACGATCTCAAGTGCTACTAAAGTATTCAATAAAATATACTGAATAGACTGAGCTAAGCATATTCTGAGGATGAAATATTTAAGATGGACGTCAGTCTAGACTAATCGAAGAATTATTGTTCTGGTATATGTATTATAGCCTAGCCAAGTGGGAGACCGTCGGTCTGCCACGCACAGGTCTCGAGTTCGATCCCAAGGCGCGCATCTCTGAATTTTTGAAGTTATGTGCCTATTTAAGAGTTAATTCTCATTTACTTTAGCGGTGAAGAGAAACATCGTGAGAAAATCTGCATGTCTAAGAATTCTCCATAATTTTCTCGAAGATATGTGAAGTCTGCCAATCTGCAGTAGGCCAGGATGATGTTCTATGACCTCACCCTTCTTACACTGAGGCCTATGGCCAACAGTGGGACAGTTTAATACGGGGCTGATATTATAATATATAAAGATTTTTGTAATTTAAATAGCTTAAATAGAAGTAAACAGTGTTTAACAATATTAGTTTAAAGTTACAAAATTATCTAATAATAGTGTTGTAAAAAATCGCGATACAATCCATTTAAAGTAGTTTCCTTTCAATGTATAACATTTGCGTAAACATATGATAGTATTATTATGTATATCAGTATAATACTAAACTAACAGATCTTTTATTATCTAAGTTAATGCTTCAATTATTGTGATTTACTGACGCACAGATCTGTAAACATATAAACTGAAAGCAGTGGTGGTTTGTTTAAAAGACAGACGAAAGAACAAATAAATGGACTGCCCACAGCTCGTGTTTATAATAAAAGTTTTACGTATAAACTCGTTGTGGTTAAGAATACAAAGTAGACTCCTGTAGGTATACATCCATGTATTTTGGTCGAATATATTTTAAGGCCCACGTTACAAGACTGGCAATCTTATAGCCCTCTAATGTGCACACTTCCAGAAGTCAAACTGTCACTGAGCGTTTTCTTGCAAAAAATCTTTCGCTTTACCTTAGCAGCGGCAGTCTACAGAATTTATATTACGAATAACAGAATTTACAGTACCACGCTTATTCTCAAAAGGCTTAGCAGAAATGTATTAGACACACATTTAGCCAACTATGTCATGGGTTCCACGTAGAAGGTAGCCTTTTGCCGGTTACCAGACACCGTTCCAGACTTCGTGCCGCTGTTGAGAATTATTTTGAGAGAAAATTTATAATAATGCCCTACCCGGGCATCAAATCTTAGGACCTTTACACTGTCTTAGTAACGGTAGTAGTCTCATGCCTAGTTCCCTAAATAGTTAAACAGAATAGGTATTACACACACACATTTCAGTAACTATCTTTCAGGCTCCTCGTAATAGTAGTGCTGTCACTGAGAATATTTGATAGGACATCTTTATAATATTGCCCTACCCAGGCATTAAGCTTGGGACCTAAGCATGAACAAATTGCTGTTTACCGGTCACAATTCCAGACTCCGTGCTGTCACTGAGAATATTTGATCGGACATCTTTATAATACTGCCGTACCCAGGCATTAAGCTTGGGACCTAAGCATGAACAAATTGCTGTTTACCGGTCACAATTCCAGACTCCGTGCTGTCACTGAGAATATTTGATAGGACATCTTTATAATACTGCCCTACCCAGGCATTAAGCTTGGGACCTAAGCACATCAAATGCGTTACTGAAGTAACGCAAACATGAACCAAGGCAAGCACTGTATAACGTATACAAAACAACTTTATAACTATACGATATGTAAGAGAAATATATATGCACTAGATTTTGCCCGCGGCTGCACTCGCGTTCATATAAATTTGGTTAGGTTAGTAACAGTACGTTTTTTCGGAATGAAAGGTACCCTATGTCCTTTTCTGTTCCCCTGACAACGTGTATGCGAAATGTCATGATGATCGGTCGAGTAGTTAAGGCGTAGACAAACAAACTGACATTCGCATTATAATATTAGTTAGAATAAAATGTCATAACACGTACTTAACGAACTCTAGCAACTTAAGTAATAACTTTAATTCCTTTTTATCTTTAAAAGACGCCCCTTGATAGTATTTTATTCTTATTACGACGCCATCGAATTACCCTATTGGGTGATATATCCACTAGAAAATTACTGTTTTCTTCGCCATATAATGGCACATTTTACTTGACAAATACAGTGCCATTTTATTGATAAACAACTCGAATTATAATACACACAATAGAAGACATGCTCGCTACGAAGATCATTAAAATACATTCTTGTTAATGATTTACGCAGACGACACACTGTTTTCTTTTTTATTAAAGACAAGTGTCGCACTAGGGTTGAGCCCAACGAAGTTTAACAAATATACAAGCTATGGACAGGAAGAGCAAAATTAGTCAAAATTAACCGTCTGTTTGTTACGTTTTCAATGATAAATTGCTGAATCGGTTTTAATAAAATTTTAGATAGCTTAATATTGAGAAAACAAATTAGCTACTATATAAAATCCGAAGAAAGTCACGACTTGAACCTTTAGAAAAGCTGACATATACTTAGTATTATATTACAAATATTAACTAGTTATCCTCATGGCTTCAGTCACGCGAGTCCTACGGTAAGGCATATGTACCACGATAAATGTTATATATTTATGTGTTAAGACTGCGCCGAGCATAAGACGCGGTTGGACTGAATGCCAGAGCTCGATAATCAAATCGGCGCGCGGCCGCCATAGTAAAATTGTATGGAGGATTTGAAGTGCTTTTTTGATAAATATGTATCTTTATTGTCAACCAATAACTTAAATATTTGGACGGACAAATTGTAATATAATATAAATAAATAATAAAAATAAATAATAATAATATAAATAATAAAATAGGATAGATTTTTACTATTATAATCTAAAAATCACGTAACACGCTTACGTTTTTGCATTTTTCTTGCTAATTTACGTAATTTTGTAGGCGAAAGTATTAATTATTTTAAGTTTTAACACATTCATTGTCATAGTAAATGTATATTTTATATTTTTAGTAAATGGAAAGTGTTGATTTTATCAACTTAACTGTGATCGCCTGTTTTGGCATATTTCGCTCAGCGCAGTCTTAATCCAGGAGTTGGTCTACCTGTGTCCTAAGTTTCATCCAGATTACTTCAACGATTTAAGTGTAATTGAGTAATAAATATCTAAACAACATTTTCACATTCCACAAAGAAATAAATCTTTATTGCTTTACAGCTTTTAGGTGGGCACAATGTGTTTAAGAATAAAAACAAATAATAATTACAAGAAAAGTAAAATAAAAAACAGACACATACATTCTTTTTTTTCATTCACACGTGCATATATCTATTACTACAAAATAAAAAACAAAGTCCCCCGCCGCGTCTGTCTGTCTATTCGCAATAAACTCAAAAACTACGGAACGGATTTTCATTCGGTTTTCACTAATAGACAGAGTGGTTAGTGAGGAAGGTTTATGTGTATAATTTGCTAAGATTTTGTACTACCCGTGCGAAGCTGGGGCGGATTGCAAGTTTATTACATTAGTGAGATGTCAGCGTTTTCAAATAGTTATATCCAATAATAGAATCTCCTCTCAGATCTATGATACGCGCTATTGTATTCGAATTCATTTCTGTATAGGGCGATATCTATTTTGCATAGTCATGGCCACGTGTGAAATTGACAACCCTAAACACCGCAACTATTCTTTTTACATGCAACAAAAGCGCTATGAACTCATCATGGCAAGCCGTAAATAGCTTAACTATCACAATTTTACGACAGAAAACTCTATAACTTATTCTTTTATCCCTATATGAACATAAAATTGATACTTTCAAATTAGCCCTCAATGTTGCAACATAAAAGTGCAATAACTTTACACAAGACCGTAAAATAGACACCATAAAACCCAATAGACAATCGTAAAAAACAACGAAGAGTACTAATGTTCCGGCCTTTTGTAAATAGCTGGTTATGTATACAGTAGCTGAGAATTTGAGATGCAAACAGAGCGTTTATATTAACAATGTATAATTGCAACAAAAAATAAATCTCACTGTGACCATGGCTGCTACAAAGCAACCGAAACGTCGCTAAAGAGTAAATTTAAAGTTTTAAAATATTCAAAAGTTATATATTTTCAAATAACCCGTGATAATATCCTGCCGAGTATACATACATATATAGTAGATTAACGTAAAAATCACAATAAATAAAATATTGTATGATCCCGCAATCGAATGTTGATGTATTCGCTATATCCGATATTCGAAACTTCATTTGATGAAAACATGATTGATAGGTCGTAGACGATAGTGCTGAAGATGATTTCATACGCGGTTTCTATATTAAATAGCATTGTTGTAATTAAACTCAATCTTTAAAACAAAAGAACTTGTCTCATTGATAGCTTCAAAGCTGGGATTTAATTCCTATTGTGTAATAGTTTTGTTACGCCAATATGTTTAAAGTGGTAGACAGACATCTAACTATCCCTAAACGTAATATGTGGGTGTGATACATCTGAATCACATTTCGCCTTTTATGAATATAGTACAGTTTCAGACTCCGTACTGTTATTGATAATTTCATGATACAATAATCCAATAACACCGATCCTACAATCGAATCCAAGACCGAAGTAGAGAACACCAATCTAGACGCCCCGCTATCCGCACCGTCAATCTCAACCAACCACCAAAAACAAATAATTTGCAGCTCATGTTTGAATGAAAGAAAAACAGTTACAGCTGTTGGAAACTACAGAACGTTATTGCGAAACGAATACAACAGCATATTACACTTGTCATGATAATTCTAAAACGTAATAAATGTTCTTCAGCTGTATAATTATGTGTTGATCTTGACAGACATTGTGTAAATTGTTTATTGAGTTGAGGAATTTCCGTGAAAATTAACTGTTACATACTCTACGCAACCGTTAGCGTTTGTTTCCTTTAATATTTGTTTGGTAGCGTGAAACTTGAAGCATAAAAGTCGGTCACATACACAACGATATTAACGCAAACACAGAGTGAAATATTATGTAATAGTTTTGCCCGCGGCTTCGCTCACGTTAATGTAGATTTGTAGATACATTTCTATTTCTCGGAAATAGTACACTTATGTACTCCTGACAACGTGTATGCAAAATTTCATGATGATCGGTCGATTAGTTTAAGCGTGAACGGCTATTAAACAAATACACTCATAGTCGCATTTATACTATTAGAAAGGATAGCTAAATAAAACTAAATATAGGCAGAGATGTATTAGACAAACATTTCGCAAACAATGTTTTGAGTCACAAGTAACAGAAAATAAGCATATTGTAGTCTACCGTGCATATTAACAGACTCTGTTCCACTACTAACAATTTTCTAACAGAAATTGATACTGAATTGCACTTTGTCCTATTCGAAAATAGAACCCGAGATCGTAGAACTTAGTAGGACCAACATCCAAAATCAGTTAATATCTCAAATACTTGTGCAATAATATAAATATCGATTCTGCTCCCTTCATTGTCAAATTAGCTAATCTTAAAAGAATACTATGTTTTCTAAGACAAAGGATCGGCTTATGTCGGTTTTTTAGCAGATAATATAGGCCTACAATAGTAGAACTGTCGTCCATATCCAGTGTGTCCTAGCATAATATTTACAACATTCTACGTCCAGATATTTTATTAGTAGTAACCACTTATTACACATCAGATACATACAAATCATTATGCTTGTTTTCTCCAAATTCAATTAATTTGTTAAAAGAGTTTCACTTCCTCAGTCGCTCCGGCCAATTCATACTACAATCCGCAAGGCTCTGTTCAAAACGGGTATTGCCGTCTACCGGACAATTCCAAACTCCGTGATGCCACTAAGAATTCCTTGGCAGAATACTCAATAACACTACGTCCAACGTAGGAATCTAGAGACTTCATGCATAAGTCATATTCACTACCGCTAAGCTTCTAAAGCATTCGCCCCATATATATTGTAATACCTAAGTATGAACACGAAATTGACAAGTTTCTACACACTTCACGTGATTCGCCTTCAAAAACGTATAAAGACGAGATATTCCTAGATACGCTAACTAATTTCCTACACCAGATGTTCATGCAGATGCCCAGTACGATCGTTTACAAACCAATAAGTACCTTCTTTTTGATCGGAGATAATAAGAATAAAATGTCAATAAACATCGAGCGATTTGTTTTGTTTGGCTCGAGTTCAAAATTGGCGTACTATCTTCGTTTGTTAGCTACGCTATTTCTGTACCTTACGGAAACAAATAAATCTAGTCCTGTTATTTATCAGTTAATTAAGGAATTAGTATCTTAAGTTAATCTTTAACTATGCTAATCGATACTTGGTTAGATTGACTTTTCGATAGCGAAAATTACATGAGTTTCCTCTCCTCGGATTTGAAAAAAGAACTACACGCCTATGTCGCATAGGAATTTACAAATATTCAAGAACATCCAGACTTGGAAATTTACTTGTGGGTTATATTTTTTTTATTCCGTTTGGTAATCGAACCCATATCTCTCGATATAATAGCACTGGCAAGGCGACATCTTAAAGAACGCCATCCATGCAATAAAAATGATTAAACGAAGTATGGCGGTAATCTGAGACTTGCGAAAGCGGACGATAGCGGAAATACAACACCGTCACGATAGATCCAAAATTGCGCTACCAAATTTTGGGGCGATGATATCTACATGATATATTGTGATAGTAAGCTACCAAACATCTACCACCGAAACGTAGTCTGCTATCCACAGATCAGAGCCAGCTATGGTTTTTGATCCCACATATTAAATGGCAAGACTATTGTGACTGTGTCTGGTACATGAGTACGAGACACGGTCTTAGACACCAACCAGTAGGAATTTCTTTAATTTTAGTATAGACTCTTTCAATAGCCCTCCACTGACAATTTATTGTTCGAACATTCCAATAGCAGTTTGCCCAACATACGCATTGAACCCGAAAGCAGCAAAGCAGTTGTATTAAGTTGCGCTGTGCCGGAATATACATATGAGCTCGCTTTCGGATAATGTCGCTCGAATATCGATGTCTGCATTGCATGCTTCGAATAATCAAATACCTAAAGCAAAAACGCGTAAAACAGTATGAAGTGGTAGTTTTCATTCAAATGAATACGAAAAGCGGTCAAGTGAGAATTGAAGTCGCGCTTCACTTGTACTCGTTTTTTAATTTACTTTGAGTAGTCGAGCTAATATTTCTTTGAAAACTCTCTAGAAATTAAAAGGTGGCAAAGGAAGTTTTATTTATTTATTTATTAGGAATAACAAACGGTTACACATTATATACTTACAACTAAATCATAACAAATTATGTTTGAACAAATGTGAACCCACACCGTTATCCACAGATTACAAATTTGGATATATGACAATTTTGATTTGACATCTACTACATATTTTTATTATATTTTAAGTGAGAGATTTAAAGTACTTTCTTTTATATATTTTTACATGTTTTCTTCTAGCTCTACAATAGCTTTCCTTAATTTGACTCGAAATTTGTTGGCGGTCATTGCAAACACATCCAACTCTGTAAATGAATCATTATATTTTTTACAAATACGACGTAAAGGTGCTCGACATCCAGCGTTAGTTTTACACGAGGATACAGCAAAAGTTGGACAAGAACGCACCTCACGCCTCATTATGGTTCTTGGTACAATATAGCTTAACTTATTAATTAAATCAGTGCAGTCATACCTGTTATTACATAAATCAAAAAGAAACATAGTTTCTAAAAATAACCGTCTGGACTTTAGACTCATTATTTTAAATTTAGTAAGCAAGTCGGTATATGATGGGGAACTGTGATAACATCGGTAATGCGTAGATTTCAGGTATTTTCGTTGAACTCTTTCCAAATTTTCCGAATATTTGTTGTAGTAAGGACTCCATATTACTACGGCATATTCTAGTTGAGATCTCACTAAGGTTTCATACAAATAAATATATGTAGTTGCATGTTTAAACTCGCTTAAAGATCGCATTACGAAGCCATACATTTGATATGCCTTTCCAATTATAGCATCAATATGCTGGTCTAGATGCAGTTTACTATCCAATAGTACCCCAAGGTCTCGAACGGTAGACATTCTTGATAAAATGTTTTTATTTATGTTGTAATTTTTAGCTATTAAGTTTTTGTTTTTTGTAAACGTTATAGTAAAGCATTTAGAAATATTTAATTGTAATTTATTCTGAATACAATAATTAGAAAGACGATCCAAATCTTCCTGTAATAGGAAACAGTCAGAGGGATTCTTAATAGTTCTGTATATTTTTAAATCATCTGCATATAATAGAAACTTTGAGTATCTGAAGCACTTTCCTATGTCATTAATAAATAAAATAAACAAAAGGGGACCTAAAATCGAGCCCTGGGGTACGCCGGATGTAACGGTCACAGAAGCTGAGTGGAATCCTTTAATCACAACCTTTTGTGTTCTATTTGTAACGTAGGAGGTAAACCAACGAAGTAAATCACCCCTTATTCCGTTGTAAGCGATTTTGGATAGTAGCAGCTGGTGGTCCACCTTGTCAAATGCTTTTCGAAAGTCTGTATATATAGCATCTACTTGCGTTTGTCGATCCATGCTATTAAACAAATAGTCCGTAAACACTAATAGGTTTGTAGTCGTGGACTTTCTTTTAACAAACCCATGCTGCTGTTCTATGACGATGTTATAGATATGTGTGTGTATAGCATCATGGACTAGCCTTTCGAAAAGCTTCGACAAGGCTGACAATATAGAAATCGGACGATAATTTTCAATTTCCTTCTTAGAACCTGATTTGTGCACTGGAGTAATATTGGCTCTTTTCCATATTTCAGGGAAAACACCTTCAGACATACACTTATTATATATAATATGTAAACCTCTGTAAATGTTATTTGCAGTCATTTTTAGGAAATAAGGAGGTATACAATCAGGCCCGGGTCCCTTAGTAGTATCTAGAGATTTCAAAGACTTTAGGACTTTTTCGGTGCTAAAGGTAATATTGGAGATAAGAGTACTGTTACTGGCAGTTTCTTTAGGTGGTAACCAGTCATTGCAACTAAAACTAGATGTTTCATAAACCGTTTGAAAATAGTTCATAAACATGTTGCATATTTCCTCGGGGGCACTAGATGTAAGGTTATTGTATGTCATTGTAGATGGCATATCTGTATTATTTTTACGGTTCTGAATATAGGTCCACAAATATTTTACATTTTTCCGAACATTTTCCTCGACAGAGGTTATGTGCCGTGTATAATTAATTTTTAATTCTGTGTGAAATCTACGTCGAAGAAAGGAAAACTGCTCGTAATCTGAAATATTTTTATAAACTCTCCATTTTACCCATGCTTTGTTTTTGTTTTTAAATATACGGATGAGAGAGTTTGAGAACCAAATGGGAAATTGTAAAGACCGTGGTTTTGAAATAGGAGTGAATTTTTTTATGGAGCTATATATAATATTATAAAAGGTGTTTACGCAATCTTCAGCAGTTAGTCCAGACAAGAGTTCCTCCCAATCAATTTTAGCTAATTCCTCGTTAATAAGTTCATAGTTGGCTTTATAATAATTATATTTAACAATGTTTGCTCGTATTAGTGCTTGAAATTGAGGATTATAATTAATTATAGAACAAAACGCGGGGTGGTAGTTATCTAGAGGCAACAGCGGATATGTAGGTACATAGGTCGTACAGTCTTTATTACTAATAATAAGGTCCAATATACGATTTTTGCAGTTATAAATATTATTATATTGAGATGCATCAAGTAACGATATAAAGTTATCTATATGTCTACAAATCGATGACGAACCCGAACAAGTGAGAGAGGCAGTTGTGTTATTTATTCTAGGAATCCAGTCTATATCTGGCAAGTTATAATCACCTAGTAAATAAACGTTACTAAAGAGCGATCGGTCAATTAAATATTGTACGGTATCAAAGTAAGAAGTGTATACTTCCTCCGAAGACTTAGGCGGAAAATAGACTGCACCGATTAAATGTTTCTCACGGTTGGAACCTAAAAGCTGTATAAATACATTTTCTGTGTTCGAATCATACAAGGTGTTAACCGGTACAGACTCCGACCGTAAACTCTTTAACACGGCTATAAGGACTCCTCCTCCATCCTTCTTGTTAGTGGCCATTCGATTGCGATCACAACGGTAAACCACATACCTTTCGTCTATAAACTCATTGTCTGATATTTGAGGAGTTAACCACGTCTCAGTAAGCACAATGACATCATAAGAATTTGATAATATATTCATATATAATAAATTAAGTTTCGTCCTAATGCCCCTGCAATTTTGATAGTACACTGTTATGCTATCCATTAACTATAAAAACAACTAAATGTAATTTTAGAATGTGACACACGCTTCGTGGGTAAGAGCCAAGGTCCAGTATGTGTAATAATATTGTGAAATATATTAGATATATACGAGATGACTGTACACGTAATAATAATAAGAACAGTAACAAATATAACCGCACCATGTAACCCATGTAATAGAGCTTATAATTATTATTTATTGATTCGGAGTAATTTAAACTAATATACACGAAATAACTGTAGGAAAAAAAAGAAAATAATTGTACTATATTGGCTAAATTACGAGCATAGTATATAGAATTTTTATAACTAATATTAGTTTTTAGAGCGAATGTTGGGTTTGATCTTGTTAATGTCCTGTATCGACCGTATGACAATCGCCGGCTCACCGTCAGCCTCTCGTGTAAGTATTGTTGCATGTTTGATCCAGACATATTTAAAATTATTTTGTCTGGCGGCTTCTCTAACTTGGCGAAACAACTGTTTCTTTTTTAATGTTAGATGTTCATGCATATAAATCTGCCGCGGTGTGCCAGTAATTCCAAGTTGTTCGGTATTAATACCTCGTGCCAGTCGAAACGCACTTAATAAATTGTCTCTCAGAATACGCGATGTTAGTTTGATTATGATATTTTTCGGCCTGTTAGTTTCCTTATGTGCATGAGGTACTCTATGTATTGCCAGGATATCTTTCTGACACAATGAAAACTTTATTTTGGTGGTAACATTATCCATTATGGAAAATAGGTTTTCATTTCGTTTTTCGGGAATATTGCATAATTCTAAATTACACTCCCGAGCTTGTTGTTCCAAGGAATCGATCTTTGCTTCTAACACGCCCACCACATCATTGATATGGGTATTAATGTTTTCAACACCAAACGAGTTCATTTTATTTTTGAGATCTTCCTGCATATCCATAGTGTATTCAACAGATTTTTGTAGCGTAATCATGTCCTCCGACAGCACCTGCTGCTTGTTATCCAGTTTAGTTACTTGCTTTTCTAATGTAGTGTGATCTGAGCGCAGACTATTTAGTTCAAGTTTTATATCCGTAGCCATTTGGGACACCTCGGCAAGATTAGTCTTGATGTTAGCTATGTTTTCTAACATCTTAGACATTGTGCAGTCGAGATCACTACGAAGAGCATCTATTTTTGTATTTAATTGTAGAGACAGCGTTGTTATAGCTTCTGCGAGCTCTGACTCCGGCTGCTTGCGCTTTCTCTGAGTTACATTATCACCAGTCATAGTAATTTTTGAAATATCAGGCGTAGAAGAACACTTGATTGGTGTTTGTGGCATTATGTAAGTACGTTGCAATATAATAATATAGTAGACCCACTATAGATGTTCGTATAACAAGAGGATGTAATTAGTTTCCAATTGTAGTCACCAATTTCGCGCCCCGCTCCTCACGTTACGGTGGCCGAATGGCGTAACACTGTAGACGCAGCGCCCGGATGGTCGAGGTATCAAATCTCGGTGGGCCGCCCAACGTCTTTTTCCAAGTTTCTAATTTATATTTAGTACTTCCACTCACCGGTGTTCGAGCAGGATGGCGCAATACAAATTTGAAGATGGCGTCGATCATATATGGGCAACTCCTCAAGATAGTAAGAGAGGGTCCGAGTCTCACTTAGAATAAAACAAAAACAAATAACAAATAATTCGGAATTGAATAGAAACAAAACTGTCACAGGTCCGCACTTAACAAAGCTCTTGAGCAGAAGTTATTATGAAAGGAAGTTTATTATGAAAGGAATATTATTTGGTAACTTAAATCTCGTAATACCTGTTTTTCCTTAAAGTCTCAGGCAGAAATGTATTACACCTAAATTTTGATAGCTATTTTTAAATCCCACATCTTTGGTGGCAAGCATACATATTATGTCTACACAATACAAGATTCCGTGCTGCTCAAAACCACTGCTCGATTCAATTATCGAACACCTGGTTCATAATCGGCTGCAATCATAATTAGAAACCAACGAGGTAGTTATTTTTGGAAATGCCTAAAAGAAAAGCTTGTAACATTTTTACCGTCCCGATAATTACACAAGAGGCCTTATAATAAGCGAGCATAAGACGTTACTAGACCAACGATGCATTTTTAATACAGGTATCTTATCAAATAAAAACTATAAAATATAGTTGCTTCAATGCAGATGCATTTTTCATTCGGGTAACTTATCGAATAAAAACGGTAAAATGTCGTTCCTACGTTGCAGTTGCATTTTTAATTCGGGTAACTTTTTGAAATAAAACTATTAGATATTATATCTACATTGCACATAGGCCTCCCAAAAGCTTTTCCACACAGAATCATCACGGGCCACCCGCATTTAACCGTTTCCCGCGACCCTTACCAGGTCTTCGGTCCACCTTGTGTGGCTTACCCTTGCTGCGTCTAGTTTAATATATGTCAATTACTGTTGACATTTGATGACTGTTTTAATTTAGGAGAAACCCATATGTAATATTTATGACACTGAGACTAGATCGGTATTCTATATTCTATATGGCACAGCTTTTTACGCGAATTGGTCCTGGGATAACTTGTTGAATAAGAAATATAAATTATCGTTTCTAGATTGCTTGCACATTTTTAATTTAGTCAACTTATTGAACAAAAGTTTTATATTGAGCTTAGATAATCAATCAATCGATATTTTTTATAGCTACCAGTCATTAAGGTTCTATTCGACCTGATATTAAGCAGTTAGTAGAATCCAATAGTAACCAATTTTGATAATCTGCCTGGTAGGCGGCAATAAGCTCGCTGCCCCGTACGTGGGATCTAAAGGGCTCGGTTCATTAATGCGTCAAACGTTGCATAAAGCGCATGCCGCAATCACGCTCCATTTGCGTTGCTAAAAATTACACGCGTCTCAATCTGCGATTGACGCCGCGTTTAATGTGAATTGTTTTATATATAACTAGCTGTCCATTGCGTTTTGACCAACGTTTATGATCACTGCTCCGCTCCCGATACTCATAGCGTTGTATATCCTATTTTACTTCTAGATAAAGAAGGAGCTCTCAAATCATGAAAGAATTTTTAAATCGGTATTTGTATTCGATTTTGATATTCATAACAAACAAAAATACACACTTTTCTCTTTAAGCTCTCAAGTTTTGGAATGCCAGACATAATTAAAAACCTATTGTGTGTACCTGGCCGCCGGTGTGCCACTGTTACATAAAAATATTTTTGTAAAAGTAGATCTAGATTAAACGAATTGCGATTACTATCGCATTTCGTTGTACGCGGCTTATGACGCATAAACGAAACGAGCGCTTAAAATATAACTGCCTGAGTTTAATGCACCTCTGCCTACCCCTTAATTCATATACAGGCGTGAGTCTAGCTACGTTGAAGAACGAGACAACACGTCAATTGTTGGCTAGTAAATAACCAGCCTACATACCCGAAGCCATATCGAAGATATTCAATCTGATATCGAGTATCGCTTCAAATCGATACGAAATCGAATTGCACCGAGTCTATTTGTAAGTTATCGAGTAGTTGAGTTTTACGAGCGCTCGCATATTCACGTTGCACTGTTTGTTGTGGTGGAGCGAGGTCAAGTTTTAAAGGTTTTATTTATATCTGTTATGTGCGTCCAGAGTATGTTGAACTGTTTATAGTAATAAAGATTAGTTCTTGTTGACTGCTTTGTCTGTTTCTGCGTATGTTTTCGATGCCGTTTATCGATGATCAGGCAGCCTTGAGTTCGACTCCGGGTTTAGATTTTTATTTTTAGGTTAATTATTTGAGTGACTTCTAATAAATATATATATTATTTTATTTAATTATTTATTATTTAAATAATGGCTGATTGCTGGGTAATGACTAGGCAATTGTAGCCGATTGTATCGATGAGCTACTTTACCCTTAATATATTCGACTACAGCAAAATTACAGTCTGCTTTAGTTTCGCCTAAATTAAGATATTTCTTATTAATGGAAGTGAACATTTTGTAGAACTCTCAGACATGCAGCTTACTTACGGTGTTTGCCTTCGCCGTAAAAGTGATTAATTTTTGGTAGTTGTACCATCTTAGTCTCCCCGTGAACATGGCTGCTGTAAAGCAACCGAAATGTCGGGGTAAAGTGTAAACTGAAATATAAATAGTTTTAATTAAATTAAATAGCTTTAATAGTAGTAAAGTTCAATAATAGTAGTGTTAGAGTTTACAAAATTATGTAATAAAAGTATTTTAAAGTAAAATAAACGACGCGACAAAATCCATATAAAGTGTTTAATTTTAATGTATAACATTCGCGTAAACATAAGACAATATTAAGCGATTAATTTATTATTTATTACGCATCAATTTGACTTTGCGGTAGTGACTTAAGTGTTCACCTCGCTATTGGCAATGCGCCGATTGTTGTGGTTTCGATACGCACGCGGGACAACAATTTGGGTGACCCGTAAATATTTGTACCAATTCTACGTATTCTTTGTACCCGTTGTTTGAATGTTTGGAAAGTTCTACGCGACAAAGGTATTATTCCTAGTGTGAGGTGTATTTTTTTACCTATTTTATTAGTCGCAACGGAATAACGGCACCAAACATAAATTAATTATGGCTGCCATTCGAAAACAGGTTAAAATTAACAGAATAAACAGAACATCGAAAAGTCAGAGGTTTGGGATTGAACTTAAGACCTCTGCATGGTAGTACAAAAGTCTAAATTCTAATGATAAGAGACGGAAAAGATTACAACGATAAAAATATAACGATGTCTTCACTCACTCGATACAGACAGATATTTATTTACGTCATTCGCAGAACAAATTCCGTTTCTAAAGTAATGGGTGCTGTTCAGAGTAATGAGAAAATACAGCTTTTCTTTGAATTGTTTGCCAAGTACTTTTGTATAGCAAGTGCAATAAAGGAGATTGTAAGAATGTGCTTTTTAGTCGCGGGAGATATTTTTGTTAAAGTTTGTGTTAGAACTTAAGGTCGATTGTGAAGTCTCGGGTTTGTGCTTGGGTCGGACAAAGTGTTAGTAGATGTTTCTGTTACAAAATTGTGAGAAGCATGGCGTCTGATAATTTGCGCAGTAAACTTATTAGGAACAATTATTTTAAGCGTTTTCTTTAGAGTTCTTATTAATCTCTCCTGAAATGTAATGAAAACGAACCCGAGTCCTAATGATCGCATACAATCATGACATATGTCTCGATTCTGATTTTGGCAATGTGTTATTGAGGTCTTCTATCAGGCAATTCTCCAAAAAGTTAAGTATTAAAATAGATTGACACTCCAATTTTGGAGAGTGTTTTATTGTTTACCGAGGATAGGCTCGGTAGACGATAAAAGACTAATAATATTAATGTAGTACCTACATCCTGTTGGGTATACCCAACGAGGCAAACAGATATATACTAGTGACTAAAATCATGTAACTTTCGTTAAAGTGAAAAAAAATGAATAACTGTTTATTTAGTACTAGATGTGGCCGCGGTTTCACTTTTTCACAGTTTCACTTTATGATTACTACGCCGTCCCCGTGGGTCATAGCGTGATGTTATATAGCCTATAGCCTTCCTCGATAAATGAGCTATCCAACACTAAAATAATTTTTCCATTCGGATCAATAGTTCTTGAGATTAGCGCGTTCAAGCAAACAAACAGACAAACTCTTCAACTTTATTATATTAGTATAGATTTAAAAACATGTTACAATCATTTAATACTTCTGCCAAACAGCACAGCAGTTTGTTGGAAGACACAGCTCCTAGATCATTAAATTATTTATATAAAAATTATTGATGCTACACTTTCTCATAAATTAATGAAAATAGAAAATCATTTTGACTTTTAAATTAAACAAAAATTAATAATAACAGGAATCTATAATGATAGTAAGTACATTTCAAGCACTGCGCTGTCGTTACACATTGGAGCTATGTTACAGTGCTACGAGTAAAGAACCACATGATAGCTACCGGGGACAATACCGTGATTTAAGCTGCAGCCAAAGATTGCCAACAAAGCTATATAACATAGTACTGGAGTCGAACTTTGGATTGCACAATCAGCGTTAAACGCCAGCAAAGGCTTCCACTTTGAGATAGGCAACAACAACGAATCTTTATCATGGTGCAAGATATTTTGGACATTCATTGTACATATAAATAAATCCATTTAAACTTGAATTCTCTCCACCACAACAAACAGAGCAACGTGGATATGCGAGCACTCGTAAAAGTTAACTACTCGAAAACTTACAAATAGATTCGGTTCAATCCAATTCTATATCGATTTGAAGCAGTACTCGATATAGTCCTGAATACCTAATATACGTAAATCGATTATTTACTACCATATTATGTTTGTTACATATTGACGCATATTGTATATAATAGGGGATGAGTATATTGCCGTCTAGCGCACATGGTTCCAAACTCCGTTCGTCACGTCTACCAGTGAACATGGCTGCTGAAAAACAACCGAAACGTCGGCGAAATTGTAAATATAAACAGTGAATATGGAATATATTAAAATTCTGTTTAAACACTTGAATAAATATGTTTGAAGAACACATTTTAATGAGTAAAACCAACGGAAATGTAACAATATATTATATATTGTAAGTATTGCAAGGGCAGAATTGAATGCACAACAGTTGCATTTACTACAACTGCGTCACGGAGGCCGTCTATAAAATGAATGCGATGAGTTTTATATCTAGAGTATCTCGACTAACGTTCGCTTTTCGCATTTATGATACTAGTTATTGCCCGCGGCTCCACTCCCGTAAATGTACATTTTCCCGGATAAAAGGTACACTATGTCCTTTATTGTGATGATTGGTCGAGTGGTTAAGGCGTGAAATCGTAACAAACAAACAAACTCACATTCGCATTTATAATACTTATTAATGAGAATTATTTCAACTTTGAATTCTTTACCATAAAGCTGCCTTTATTTTTTGTCAGATAACATATAAGACAGAGAACAGATAACAATCTTCAAAATAATTTATTTGAAAAAGAAATATGTTCTTTGGATATGTTTCCTCTTCTTAATATTTTTTATTTGATAATATTTACGTTATACATGCCATTCAAAAACGTCTTTGATGCTGTTATTTGTATTGTGCTGCCGATTTCGATTCAAAAGATAAGTCTTTCAAATATCGAGTAAACAGACAGGTTTCATAGGCTTAGTATTAACAGCTTTCATTTCCATTTCCTGTACCTACAGAAGTTTAAAAACAAAACAGCATTTACAAACACAACCCCAAAAAAACAATCAGCTCTTACTAACAAGCCAAGGATTACGGAAACAATTTTCCCTTTGTTTATACTCCTGAAAACTACGAAACTTCTGTAAATGGATTTGGTTTACTTAAGAAGTTTTGTGCTGACTAATATCGTAATGTAATTTCCTGACTTTGTTACATGCGATTAGATCAATCGTTCGAGTTATCGTAAATAATGTTAATAAACATATAGGTTTGACATACATGAGCAAACATATGTTTAACATTAAATGACTGATACATTTGTGTTTTTGTTGTTTTTAGACTTCTTAATGGCTGCATACAATCCTAATTGATTAGTTTTCATATTCTTCATTGTTTTGAAGACCTTTCAGTTGCGCACGTGTTAAATAAATTATTTCTAATGACATTATTAGTATTCAACATACCTCATTAAAAATAATTTCTACATGGGTGACTTCACAAGCACAGAAAACAACTAATTGTGGGTCACGCTTATTCGTCCAATGTGTGGGTCATCATAACTCAGCATCTAGTGTTAGCTATTATAATGTCAGCCCTGTAGTAAACTGTCTCACTGCTGGATATTGGTTTTTTTTCAGTGTTAGAAGTATTAAGCCACAGTCTACTACGCTGGCCTAATGCGGGTTTATCTTCGAGAACATTATGCTGAACTCTCAGATATGCAGGTTTTGTCACGATGTTTTCCTTCACCGTTAAAGCGAGTGATAATTAACTATTTAATACGCACATAACTTTGAAAAGCCAGAGATGCGCGTCTTAGGATCGAACTAGAAACCTCTGCGTGGCAGTCCAACGGTTTCCCACTAGTCCATCGCTGTAAGCATTGAGAACTTGAGAGCTATTCAGATGAAAGATAGCTTAGTATTCGTTAGCAACATTTTTATAAGCATGGCAGTAAGTGGTTGCCAATCTGAAACAAAAACAAAGTTCATCTAATCGTTTTCTGTTAATTAAAATGTCTAATGTTCCATAACATTTTATTACAAGTTCAAACAATGAACTCGTAGCGTTATTGAAAACACGTATGAAAGGTTTTCGATAACGCTTTTCAATTTCATGTATTCACAGTTTCTCTTTTATTTGGTCTTTGAATTTTGTTCTCATGTTTGAAGTTTAGTTTGTGAGGTAGTATACTCGTATATTAATTTTAGATGTAATTCCATCTACTCTTTTAACCAGCCTAAATGTTTTGTCAAGCCCTGTTTATCTGTGTTTTATTTTAACGACGATGTCTGCGAATCCTAACCAATATTATAAATGCGAACGTGAGTTTGTTTGTTTATTACACATTCACGGCCTAACTATTCAACTGATTATCAGTGATCGGAGTAGGTAGATTGATTTTTGGTACTTGTATCATAAATGCACACAGAAAGAATAACATGGATAAGCCATTTTCCCGGAAAGTAATTCCGGTATTTCCGGATTCAATTAAATATTGTTAATGTTGGTAGTGATATTATTCCTACTCAATTCAAAATTTAAAGGAAGGTATCAAAACTAAATTAATTCATTATTTATCTGTTGAATAATAAAAACAATCGAATTCCGATCGAAGCTTTAATTTTTATTTTTAGCCTTTTATGGCTAGAACTTTTATAGATAGACATAAATTGTTGCACTTAAATTTAAATATTTTCATAGGGGTCATGGTAATTTGCATTAAGGGTAGAATAAATGACGGGGCCCCATAGAGGGCCAATGCCTGCTGGGGTCGTGAGACTGTTCTAAGGATGCACCACGACTCTGAAACGTAAAGGGCATACGAAGGAACAGGTTGATTTTAGTCAGATTTTAGGACCAAAAAAAAGGGGTAGAATAAAGAAAAAAGATAAAAATCAAGATTGTTTATTGTTAAATATGTACATTTTACATTTATTCACATTTTTAATCTTCATCGATTACAATGTCAGCATCCTGGTAATCCTGATCTTTACAATTAAAATATATAACTATGAGTTTCTCTATATTTTCTATTTTCAACCTATTTCTTTTAACATCTAAAGTCCATTTATAAATGGAAAAAGACCGTTCTACATCTGACGATGTCAAAGGAGCAAATTTTAAAAGAGGTATTAAATTATGTGCTTCATTTTTTTCAATGGCCTCACTATATTCTCTAAGTGTGTCTAAATCTGGGTTTCGTTCCATAACACGTTCTATTTTATTTTTTATATTTTCTGAATTGCACTGATTTATAGCATCTCTGACGTTGTCAAATGCTAAAAGTGAATCTGTCAACGATAAATTATGCTTTTGCAATTCTTTTAAAGACAAATGAATTATAAAATAATTGTCTTTAATGTAATTTAAATCTTCTTTTAAATTTTCTTTTTCTATAATATTTTTTGCCTCTCGAATAGATACCGCATCAGAGCTGCTTAAACAAGATAATACTTCTTTTATTTTTTCAAAGTTTTGAGCGTAATAAAATGCTGCCTCTAACCAAGTGCCCCATCTTGTAACAACTGGTTGGGGAAGTAGCGGCAAATCTGGATATTTTTCTTTTAAAATTTTGACTCTACTTGGGGCTTTCAAAAATACCTTTTTAACATTTGCTATTAAAATGTTAACATCGTGATATTCTAACCTAATTTGCTCAGATACGCGATGAAGAGAGTGCGCCAAACATGTTACGTGCTTCATTTCAGGTAAGTATTGTTTTAAATTTCGTCCTGCAGACAGCATATATGCAACGCTATCAGTGCAGAGGACAAGAATGTTACCTACCTTCGATTCAAAAGAATCTTCCCAAAAGTTTTCCAAACATTCTAACACAAATTGCGTGATTGTTTGTCCATTAACTACAGTTAGCATTTTACATGCTACCAAATAAGGTCTAGTCAAATTGCTAGGATGTAATGGTTTTATTAAAAAATGGACTATATAGCGACCTAAAAAGTCTGTCGTTTCATCTAATGATATCCATAGTTTCTCATTTTTATAATTTTGCCGAATCGAATTGATTTTATTCTTAAAAAACTTGTCCAAGTAAACTTTCCGTAACTGTGATTCATCTGGCAGAGTACGATTAGTACACGTACAACAACAGGTACTACACATATATATTTTAAAGAAATCTTGAAAAGTAGTATTTTTCATCTGAGACCACGGAATATTGCACAAAATGAGAAATTTTATAAGATCGAAATAAAATTCCTCTTCGGGCCGCTTAAACTTTCCCTGGTGTACTGCTCCTTCGATATGTCTTTTAACGTTTCCTTTAGTTATGGTTTTCAAATGGCTTTCACATTTTGAACAGTATATTGTACCACTAGCGTGATCGTAAAGTAGTTCGGGATGACCGGATATCCATTTTTCTACAGTTTCAGCCTTGACGTTTGCCATATCTGAACTTTGTTTTAGAGATGGAACCTCGTATATATCACCTAAAACAAAGACATGAAAAAATTATATTTTATTTAGTTTATTTAGCTTACTCCGTTTGTTTTATTTTTCGTGGATCAAATTTAGTCATTGAAATTTCACCCTCTTCCTGTCAATCCAAAATGGCTGCCGCTACAAGATGGCGGACAATTTTTTTTTTTTTACAATTCCATCAATATATATATATATCAAATGAAAGGGCTTGTTACGTAGAATATTTTGTAGAGAAGTAGATAAGGCCTATAGTTATTTATTTTACCAATACATTGCAAGAGGACACAGGGCATTCAAATTATATACGGATTCCAGTAAAATGTCGGTTAATAGTGGAGTTAGCTGAATTGCGACTACATTACTAGAATATCATAATTTTGTTTCGCACTAAGCTCACTGGTTCATACTCTATTAAAGATTTAACAATATTAAGACTCATGGTATGTTCAGCAGGTTAAGCGAACAAACACAATACTAAAAATATTCTTATAGTACATCCAAACATGCTTTATACTCCTTGTATCTAGTAAAATATTACTTACCAAAGCTTGGTTTAAATATGTAGATCCAATTCAATAGTGAAAAATCTGAGTCCGTATATTCGAGCCAAATCGTGGTTTAGAGCAGATTCCAGAAGTCAGTATGTACACAAGCCAGGGTCAAGTAACGTTTTCACAACACAGTAACAAACAAAGATGCGCACTCTACGAACCGAAGTAAACGAGTGAGCTACCTGGCATGTCGTCGGCGGGCGTACGCATTGTTCTGATAACCGGTTATTGTACCACCCATGATCCTTTGTTCTGATTGGTCGTTGGGTTTTGTCAAATCGTGACTGTGTGCCGTTAAAAAAAATATGAAGAATAATAAAGAATAATATTGCTCATTTTATTACAACTCCTACCTTTTTTTGAGGATGGCAAATCATCAAATGACTCCTTCCACTCTGGCAGAATAAAATTCCTACATAAGTTCCGGTTTTTTTTTAATAATCCACCAATTCCGGAGGAATGTCCATATTAATATATACGTTTCGGATCAATGACCCCATTTCAATCTACCTACTCCGATCACTGCTGATTATCATAAAATTTCGCATTCATACTGTCAGAGAAAAAGAAAAGGATATTATATATGGTACCTATCATCCAGAAAAAAGTGCTATTGTTAACCTTACCTTAAGTTACTTTCACGCGAGCGATGCCGTAGGTAAAAATAGTTATTTTAAAGTGCACTAGTGTATGCGCAAATATAATAATGTCCTCCAGACCGATTTTCGGTCACGGTGGCCAATCTTAACGGAGACTGGCCATCTGCGCAGGAGATATTATAGTGCACAAGTATGTGCGCAAACACAAGTGCACTCTCTGTTTCCTTACCCTCATGATTCGATGGGACGGATAATCCGACACGACCGAAAAGAGATCAGGCGCAGGACCAACGGCTTTACGTGCTTGCCGAGGCACGGGGGTGTCTAACACCGCGCCGCCAACTTCCTAACTCCGGGCTCATATTGAGATTTCTCAACAGAAAAACCCATTACCTTTATGTTGGCCCGACCCGATCACAATACATTAAAATGGATAAGGTCACGAGCTTATATAATTAACAAACACACTGCTCACGAGCAGTGTGTTTGTTAATTATATAATTTTACTTCTAAAATTGTTGTAATGTATAATACTCTGTTGTTTGTCGTCCCTAATAAAATAAACCAATAGCCGAGATCAGACCCGGTAGTTCGTAGACATTGTGACTTCGGGCTGCTTCTTAGGCTTTTTTTGCTGAACCAACCCGGGATTCGAACCTTGGACGTAATGGTCTGCAGCTGTATACACAAGGCACTACAACAAAAAGACAGCAAATATTGTTTTACGTATTTACATACATGCAACAATTACCACACAACAGTAGGTGCTATAAGTTAACCTTTCAATCTTTAGAATACCTGACGTAATTAAACTTCTTCTTATTCTGTCTGATCACTGGGGTGCCGCTGCGACTCAATAGGCAGATAAATAAACTCTCTAATAAAAAATAGGCTAATCGTGAACTCATACACAAGCATTTCATCTGATCGAGAGTAGTTAACAAGAACATTACTAACTTCTGACCCAATTGTTAGTAATCCATTAAATAACACTATTTGGTTGTAGTTCGATTGCATCAGTTTTAGTAATTTATTATTTGTTTAAGCCACATATAATTGTCTGAGTGTAGTAGGTAGGTACTATGTATTCGTTACTTTTATATTAAAATTAATCTACTTTATACGGATTTCATCGCGTTGTTTATTTTTAAAATCAAATTCAAATCATTTATTTGCAAACTAAGTGTACATACACTAGGTCTTAAATATTTTATAACAGTTGCTTAAAACTTAGCGGGATTTAACAGCTATAGCAAATTAGAGGACATCACTACTTATTCATAATTTTAAAACCATTAAACTACTACTGTTAGCTTTAAATAGTAGTAAAGTTTATTTAAACTATTTAGATTTACAGTTTCCACGACGTACCAGTTTCTTTTACTCAAATAACTTTTAAAATAAACAACGCGGATAAAGCCGTGTAAAGTAGATTAATTTCAATATGTAACATTCACGTTAACTTAACACAATATCGTTACTTTTATGTTATGAAACCCCGCGACACAGGTATTGATTTCAGATGCGAGATTTGTATTTTATAAATATACTAGCAACCCGCAGCTACGCACGCTAAATCTTCCCTATGAATCGCTTTATCTATTGGTGAAAACCGCATGAAAATCCGTTCAGGAGTTTTTGAGTTTATCGCGGACAAATAGATAGGCGCGTCTGGAGACTTTGTTTTATGATATGTAGTAATAAACTTTCATTTTGCGATGGGTCGCTCTGTAACAAAAGTACTCTGTGCCATGAGCAACAACTGGTATTAACCAATTTGTTCATAACTGCAATAGTGCGGAATAAACAGAACAACATCAAAACATCTCAATTTGTTACGCATCGTGTGTTCATGCGCTACACGTGCGAAACATCGGCTGAACATAAACATACAACAGTCGTAAATTTAGTTACGAGATTATAGAATGAAATAGATGCATTATAACGCCAGCGCCATTTCAATTGTAATCTTGTCTCTTGTAGAAAATGTACTTGTGACTCATCTGGTGTTGCGTCGATGGGCAGCGGTAATCACTTACCACCAGGCAAACCATCTGCTCGTTTGCCTTCATTCTTGAAACCACATTATAGTGTTTAATCTTTATTCTATTTGTTTGATTGATATTTATTTACCTTATTCTAATATAAATACACATATTAATGTTACACTTACATCTACTTAATTCACGTGTAATAAGGGACTTCACAAACATTTAATAAACGGACACAAAGAGCAGACTAGCTACAACTATTTATTTAATTAAGGACCACCAGTGATTACACAACAATACTTATATTACATACATGGTTTTATACTCTTTATTCTACCCACTGCATTCTAAATTGGGTAACTTGTATTTTATAATTAATTTAGATTTAAATATAATTTTGTCATTTAAAAGATGATGCAACCAATTAAAATAAAATAAATAAAACAAATTAAATCATCAACAACAATCATCAGACACAATAGAAAATATGGTAACAAAACAAAGAAGTAGATTAAAACTAACATTATAAAATAATAAATATGGTGTTTAAAAGTGTCAATGAATAACATTCGCGTAAACAGAAGACAATATTATGGTGTTTAAAAGTAATTAGATTAAAAATTAAATAAATAAAAGAAATAATAAAATTAAAATCAAAATAAAGTAAAATAATCCTTAAAGTGATTAACTTTTCGTGGATTACACTAATAGCAAAACACAGTTTTAAATTAAGAATTATGAAGAAATCAATAATGACACAACATTAAAAAATCTGGTAACAAAACAGTTAAAAACGAAATATTTTGACAAGAATTTCTTTGTGTGATGAACTTACGCGATAATGTTACAATAATAGCTTTTAATTTACCACTCACCAAATAGCCATATAAGGGTGTGGTCTGCCTAATAGCATGTGGTTACCGTATCATACTGCTTATACTATTTATCAATTTTAACAATACCAGGAGTATCATCCACATTCATGCCGCAGTCACTTATCCAATAAGAAACAAAATTATCATCGGTTATTCTGTTGAGTTGTTGTTATCGTAGTTTACTCGGTGAGTAAGAGTTCCGAGGGCTTCCAAACTTACTTTCCCCATTCTTTTCCTTTATTTTAACACAATATTTTTCTAACCTAATAAACGAGACTAATAACTGACTCGCTGGTTTCAGCATGAATGGGCCGGATCGACCGGGGTAGTAGTACCCTCTAACAGAATACCGGCGTGAAGTAACGGTACCCGTACTGTTGCGTTTCGTATTGGTGAGTGAGAGAGCCGGAGGCCCAGTTACCCCGATCCTTTTCCTATCCTTTTCTATGTCCTTTCCCTCCTTCATTCCTTTTTAAAGGGCTGGCAACGTACTTGTATCTCCTTTGGGGTTGCGGGTGTCCATGGGCGGCGGTTATCGCTTACCATCAGGCGATCCGTCTGCTCGTTTGCCACTCGAGACAATAAAAAAAAAATTAAAAAAAAGATCTCACTTAATAATATAAGCTCGTTAATAGAATTACCAGCAATATTTGTTTCTTGTTGACAGAACACTGATTCCTTTTGATCAGCAAAATGCACATTAGCTGCATTTGCTAGTAATGCAGTGATAAAAAGACGTAGATGAGAAACATGCTCGCCTAAAGTAACATCAAAACCACACCCAATTGTCAAATGATTGTCAGCAACCGTTCAATCAGCTCACCTATACAGTCGCTCTCGTAAATATAGGTTAAGTTTGTAACAGTATTTTAACTGACAACTGTGTGCAAAATTTTATGATGATCAGTCGAGTAGTTAAAGCGTGAAAGTGTAACAAACAAATAAACAAACAAACTCTCATTCGCATGTATAATATTAGGATTAGGATTACAATATACGTATATATACGATATAGGTATATATACTATACTGTATGTAGAAAGAATGGACGAGAACAGACTGACTAAGAAAGTTTATAAGGCTAGTGTGAATGGAACAGTCGCAAGGGGAAGACCTAGGCGAACTTTTCTTGATCAGATCGGAGACGTTCTGGATAAAGGCCAGGTTATGAGCACCTTAAACCGCCGAGCGTATATGAGGAAAGTTATGAAAGTGAATGAAGCCAGAGAAGTGTGTCAGGATCGTAGCAAATGGAAATCCGTAGTCTTTGCCTACCCCTCTGGGAAACAGGTGTAAATCTATGTATGTATGTATATACACTAATAGTATATAGGAAAAACTACATGTGTGACAATACATCGAGTATTAAAAAGTAACATATCTAAATCTTCTAATATCATACCTTCAACAAGAACCTATTAATAAGCTATTCAATCTGAATTAAATCGTTCTAAACCAAGCCAAGAGTGAAAAGCATTTAAACTTCGGGAAATACGAAGGAAAATAATGTGTATAATTTTCTTTTTGTGCCTTAACTAGGTTAGCGTGTGTCAGATACTGATTGTGTGTTCTGAAGCGTATCTCTTTGTGGCATCAAGTCTTCGCCCGCACATTACAAAAGGAACTATCTCACCGTTCTGTGTATACAAAGCTCCTGGAGGCTGTATGCGTAAACATTGTTCGAACCTTTAATTAATACACGAAAGCATATACTTATATTGCAAGAGTTTAATTTCTTCTTATTGCTTTTGGAATTTAGGCAGTATACTTTGAAAATTGCAATGTTTGATCGGTTAGTTTATCTAGCACGATTCCGTAATTTTTACCGTTTGCTGTCAAGCAATATTCAATACTTCAAATATTTTGAACAACGTCGTTGGTATCATGAAATGAAATGAAATGAAATGAATTTATTTGCATAAATGTGGTTACAATAGGATGTTATAGAAAATTGGTGCTGCACATTTACCATTTATATGGCATACAAATATATAAGGTAATTTTATATCTATGTTATAACTTGCATCAATTTACATTATAATAATACACATTATTTATTCATCTTGAAATTATTAGGTATGTCAAATGAATCACACATTTAATAACAACAGCAAGTAATGTTACCAAAGTTATTACATTATATTAATTACCAACTGAAAATATACATGATATAATGTCAATAGCAAATCAGGAAATGTACTAATGGCAAAAGTATGCATGCAATCTTTGGTTCGATTCCCGTATCAGGCAAAGTTCAGCAGGACAGGTTCTGGGAATATCCTAAAGATAATAAATATTTATTTTCAAACAAATTATAATCAAATTTTTAATTGTATTAAGTAATTTTGGTTTGAGCTGGTTTGGGTATGTAGAAAGAATGGACGAGAATAGACTGACTAAGAATGTTTATGAGGCTAGTTTGAATGGAACAGTCGCAAGGGGAAGACCTAGACGAACGTTTCTTGATCAGATCGGAGACGCTCTGGACAAAGGCCAGGTTAGGAACACCTTAAACCGGCGAGCATGTATGAGGAATGTGATGAAAGTGAATGAAGCCAGAGAAGTGTGTCAGGATCGCAGCAAATGGAAATCCGTAGTCTCTGCCTACCCCTCTGGGAAACAGGCGTGAATATATGTATGTAAGTATGCTATTAACAAATTTTTATTGACTGCAATTTTTAATAACTCACATTTTGACTAATATTTAGACATTACTATACCATTCCTTGACCAATGTCAATCGTAAAAATGACAGAATATTGTCAATTAAATTACAATTAATGTAATTGATAATATTCTGACATTTTTATTTTAAACTTAAATATTAATTTAATTTAATTCATTATACTATAAGATTAATTGTTTACTCAAGGAATTTAATTATATTCTTAATATTTCTACGCCAGCAATGGTAGTATGTGTGAATCAATGTTAAATATACCATAATACCTAATGTACCATATACTTAGGAATAAATGCTTTTCTATTATATAAACAAAACCAAATAGTTACATACCATATAGACTTTTCCTTATGACGTGCAAACGTCGTTTGCACATTTTACAACACAATTTTTGCATCAAGATTGCAACATACAGTTTTTGTCTCAGAATAAGATTTTTGTTTGTCTGAGATTTTTGTAATTGGGATGTCACATCGTGATGATTTTATTTGTTTCTGAAAATTAATTTGGGATACATATAATTAATGTATGAATTCTCACACTTTAAAAAATATAGCGTGATATAAATAAAATACATTTTTATCAATCGATAGATAAAATGTATTTATTTATATGAACTTGCATTGATTCTGTGCTTTGATTTGTTTGATCGAAATAATTTATTTTCCAGTAAATACTTGAGTGGTGTACAAATACATCCAATCCAGTAATAAATCCCCCGCTCCCTGCATTCAAACAGAACAGACGTGTTTTATTTTGCTCTTCAAATTATCACTCCAAAACGTTAGTAGAAAGTGACTTTTAAGTGTTGTGCCTATAAAGGATCTATAGAAAAAGTGACGGCCTATCTAACAGTGTAAACAGTCTCTCGATACATAGAGTGGATCAAATGTTATTGCGATTTTAAATTTTAAAACTTTTATGATCGTCCTTGACCTACCTCAACAACGGTTCGTGAGCAGCGCGCTGCACGTCATCGTCGCCGCGCCGTGCCGAGGTGCAGTCGGCCACTCTCGGCGTCCTTCGGGCTGCTGTGCCGCGCGCCTACACTAACATCACGCTCGCTAGGCGGAGGATCCCGGCAGCGAAATTGCGCTACGATAAGAAGGCCTGTCTGTCTGTGTAATACCGTTCCGCATTAAAGGTATTTATACTGAATCTACTACTCGCTACACGGAACCGCAGCTAGCGGCTGCCATCATTTTCGCATTGCTCTATTCAAAGTGTGACCCAACATATTGGTAACAATAACCACACTCCATAAGGGACTACAAGCAAAACTCTGTATATATAAACTGCATTGTATTATTTGTGCTTCATCTGCCGTGTTATATAAAATACATATTATAATAAAATAAAGATGTCACGAGTACGGCGTTCACCTCCACTCACTCCTATTAGTCAAACTCAACGGGTCAGATCTAGTCCTGAAATATCAGAACGCAAACAAGAAAATGAGACAGATTTCATTAATCTCGCAGCTAGAAATAAGTCTGGTAAGCGAGCACGACAAGAATTATCACCGGAAAATGCGCGTAACTTATCATTTGAAGATAGAATAATGAAGATGCTCACCACTTGGAAACAGGAACAGGATGCAATCCTCAAAACCTTATCTTCTGATATTTTAGAAGTAAAACGACAAAATAAGGTAATACAGAAAAGCAACTCTGAAATTGAGAAATCTATCGAATTTATAAATAAAGAACACGAGAATATGAGACTATTAATAGAAAAGATGGAAAAAGAGTGGATTGAACAGCGTGCCTACATTGCAGAGCTTGAAAAAAAGGTACAAGACTTGCAGAGCAATTGCCGCTCTGCGACAATTGAAATAAGGAATGTACCCCGTAAAGAGGCTGAAACAACTAACGATCTCACTGACATTGTATTAAAAACTTGTAATACTATACAGGCTAATGTAAATGGATCTCAACTCCGAGATGTTTATCGTTTACCGGGAAAGAAAGATGTAAATAGGCCGATAGTAGCCGAATTTTTAACAGTACCTCTAAAACATAAAGTGTTGGATGCATCCCGTGCATTCAATAAAGGACGCGCATACACAGAGAAGCTGAATACGGGACACATTGGATTAAGTGGACAACAACAACCGATATACGTCGCAGAACATTTACCTATTAGTAAGAGAAAGTTATTTTTTGATTCACGTAGCTTTGCTAACACCAATGGATATAAATTTTGTTGGTTTCAAAATGGCAAGATATGTCTACGTAAAAAAGAGGGTGATAAACCTGTTGTTATTAACTCAACATCAGATTTCAAACAGCTGTCTTAATGTTAATTGCATAATATTTCTCACTTTATGTTTAACTAGTCATATTTATTTCTACTGTAAATTTTTTGCTTGTTTTTTAACTTTAATATTGAAACGTTTTGGTAGTATAGCATGTTACTATTACAGCACAATTAATTATAAGATAAAATGCAAAATTACACTTAACTCAAATTCTCACACACAAACAAACTCAATCATACATAGTTATAATATGAAACCTTATTATATACCAAACATATTTATACAATGCATTATCACACACCACATAATATCATATTCGCAAAGAATACCACTTATATGTAGTTACATAAGAAGCCAGTATATTTTTAATACATTAATGCAACATAATATTATTATCAGGTGCAAAACTAATTCACACTTACAAACAAACTGCTCTTTACAGACATTAATTTGTATTTTATTTTTATATATGGGTTATAATTTACATCACTCTAGTGATTTTACACCCTATATAATCACACACACTTTGCAGTCATGTACTCAAATATACTTACACATACTTTTCATGTGTTATTGTACTAAACGCAATTGTAAAAGCTTTAACTTTTCAGAAAATGCTGTGTTTTATAAAATCAGTGTGCTTAAATATAGTAACTGGCTGTGTTCAGGGGAGCTGGTTTCACTGAGATATGGATTTATCTCATTTAAATGTTAGACATAAATAGTATATCCGAAGAGCTAGATACTATAGGTACAAAAAGAGCTATGCTATGTGATCCAGAGAAATGCTTTTCTTATCTTCCTAATATTTGGAACTATATAAAAATATTACACCTTAATATACGAAGTGTTAACCGAAACATAGATGAACTTAGAATATTCTTAATTACCATTAAAATAAATCCAGAAATATTAATCTTAACGGAATGCTGGCTGAGTAAAGCTCCCGTAGTTCCAACATTGGATGGATACTTAGCCTACCATACGCAAAAGAACCGTAACCAAAATGACGGCATCATTATTTACATTAAAACAAGCCTAGCACACACAATCACAGAACCAATATTCTCTGATGCAAACTGTTTGACCTGTCGGTTACAATCACATAATCTGGTAATTGTTGCACTATACCGATCACCGAGCATCCATAATACAGACCAATTTCTAGCCAGCCTAAACAATATTTTAACATCTTTTGCAAATATTAGTAATATAGTGCTAATGGGTGACATCAATATAAATATTTCCCCTCAGAGTCAAAACTCGCAGGCCCGTGAATATTTGACGCTAAATGCTATACATGGTTTAATACCTACACATATGCTACCCACTCGCGAAAGCAGCTGTCTAGACCATGTTTTGCTAAAATCTAATCAGCAAACAAAAACCTTAATCTTTAACACCAGTATAACGGATCATGCACCGGTCCTGCTTAGTATAGAAGGTAAAATACGGCCTACCAAACAAAAATTAACTTGTGTCTCTATAGATTATAAATCACTTTACGCAACTATATCAAACACCGACTTTTGTCAAGTATTTAACACTACCGATGCCAACATAGCAGCCGAGATTCTAGTATCTAAAATTTGTCTAAATATTAAAAAGCACTCGATAATTAAGCACATCCCCTGTAAAAATAAATTGATAAAACCATGGATTACTCTAGGATTGCTTAGGTGTATTCGTAACAGAAATGCTATGAGCCGTAAAATAAAAAATGAGCCCAATAACTGCACTCTAAAAATAACTTATATAAGATACCGTAATTTTTGTAACAAATTACTAAAAAAATTGAAACTTGAATATGAAAAACAAGAATTTTGCAAAGCCAAAAATAATCCAAAAGCTACATGGAAAGTTATTAAAAACATTATAAATACAGATTGTTCGGTAAACTCTACTACGGACTTGCTTAATCTAGAGAAAGATAATATAACATCGGTTAATAAAGTTAATGACTTTTTTGCTAACATAGGTAGTAAACTGGCTCTACAACATTGTACTCAAACATCAAACTCACTCGCAGATAATATTTCCCCGCTAAATTCTCTTACACTACTTCCAACAGACGAAACTGAAGTTGCAAATATTATATCCGGCCTGCGCAGAGACGCTTCTGTTGGATGGGATGGAATTACCACCACGCTACTGCAACAATGTGGCAGTACACTGATTCCAGTTATTACTTACGTCTGTAATATCTCTATTTCAACTGGCAAATTCCCCAAAGTATTTAAAAAGGCCATCGTCCACCCCATATTTAAAACCGGAAACAAAGATAGCATAAACAATTACAGGCCAATATCAGTCCTACCAGCATTATCTAAAGTACTAGAGAAACTCCTTAATGCTCGCCTTGTCAACTACCTAGAACGACACAACATTTTAGCTCCAAATCAGTTTGGTTTTAGACACGGGAAATCCGCGGAGGACGCTGTGGCATCGCTTGTCGATGATATTGTGAGTAAGTTAGATACTCAAAACAAGTGTATTGGAGTCTTTTTGGACCTCACCAAGGCCTTTGATACCGTCTCTATTCCCCACCTCCTGAATAAACTCGAAGGGATGGGAATACGTGGACACGCGCTTGAGGTCTTCAAAGATTATCTGTCTGATAGAACGCAATGTGTCAAAATCGATTCTATGGTGAGTGACGAGAAGACTCTAACATTTGGAGTTCCGCAAGGTTCAATATTAGGCCCTACTCTTTTTCTGACATACATTAATGCCCTTTGCAAGCTCCCTCTTCTTAATTGCTCTATATATACATACGCCGACGATACAGCCCTCCTTGTCCACGGTCGTACCTGGCCTGCTACTTTTAAATTGGCGGAGCAGGCACTTAATAATGTAATGAGCTGGTTAACTGCTAACCTCTTAACACTACATGTCCCAAAAACAACCTACCTGACTTTCTCGGTGTCATCTGCCAGCCAACCCTCACTAGATTCTTTCCAATTTAAGGCCCATTCCTGCACAAATAATCACTTTTCTACTCTGTGTGATTGCCCATGCCTGTCTAAATCGAGCTGTGTCAAATACCTCGGTGTTTATATAGACAATAAACTAAACTGGAAATCTCACATAGACAAGCTTACTGCCCGTGTGCGTAAACTAATCTACATTTTTAAAAAGTTTATATATTAAGATATTCCGCTGAAATGCAGACTTTAAAAACAGTTTATTTTGCTCTATGCCAGTCAATTCTAAGCTATTGCATATCAGTATGGGGAGGGGCGGCAAAAACTTATTTATTGGATCTGGAACGGGCACAAAGAGCTGTACTCAAGGTTATGACCTGTAAACCATATAGATACCCGACGTTTACACTCTACGAGGAATGTAAAATACTTACCGTGCGGCAGCTTTTTGTTTTCCATACAGTTGTTAAAAGACATGCCTCTCTAAATTATGATCATAGCAAACTACAGCGACGACGGTCTAAGCAAATATGCCCAGTACAGAAATTCAGAACCACACTTGCGAGAAGACATTATCAGATTATCGGGGGTCACCTCTATAATGTCATAAACAAAGCCTGCAATATATATCCTCTATGCAAATACTTTTGTAAATCTGCTGTAATCAAGTGGCTTCTGACCAAAAACTACACTGAGACTGAAGACTTATTAACCTTGTCTATCTTGTAGGTAAAGAGTCACCATATATTGTACATACACGCACACACATACATACATACATACACACACACACATAGACGCGCGAGCGCGCGCACACTCATACACGTAAGCATACACGTACAAACACACACATCCATAACACACGTGAACTCAAACACATACGAGCGCGTACTCGCGCATAACTATTGTATGTCCCAATTGCATGTCTGCCACGTTCGATGAACAAAAATGTGAATTCCTTTGTGAGGGCGCTGGTACCCATAACACAAGTTTAATCTTATCTTGGGTACCAGAGTTCAATGCAACACTTCTATACAAAAATTGTTTTATTGTATTTATGTCATTGTGTTGTGGCTATTTGGAACAATAAATTATTATTATTATTATTATTAAAAAAAAAAAAAAAAAAAAAAAAATACAGAATATTCAACAGTACATTTCTATACAAGAATGCAATATATAATCTTTGCATATTGGCACAGAAATGCTTTAATATTCTGTGTTAAGGAATGTTCAACCGTTCAGAGATATGCGTCCTTGACACACTTTAAATATTTCTACGTATATACATACATTCAACATACAAAAAGCAATTCCATCGCTGCAATTGACAATTGTTTCTATGCGTTGTGGAGATGCATCCATCGCTGCATCCATCATCAGAAAAACAACTACCGCCCATATTCATAATTCTATCACATACCAGCGAGTCCTTAGCAACGTAAATGGACCAATCACAGACCTTTATTCGACCCTGTGCAAAACAATAGAAAACAGTCACTTAAGTATTTTTGTGAATAAAAAAGCTAACCACAACAAACGCTGTGAGGAATGTCTTACTTAGCATAGTGGTGCTTTCACACTAAACAAAATATCATCTTTTAATTTTATTTCAAATAAACAATGACAAATAAATAATTAACATAATATACCACAAATTATTTACAAGAAATATAAACTAAAGAGCAAAAATAAAACAACAAAATTCTAAAGCGTCATAATATTCCTCCGCATCGTTGTCAATTGGCAACGTGCCCAGAAGACTAGCAGCATTGTCACGTGAAATGGCAATACTTATTCTTTTTGCAAAGAAAATACCAGTCCTTTGGTCACGCGAAGCATCGATCAGTCGCTTAACTAAGTTTTTATAAACAGACCTAGCACTTGGACCCCATGGTACCAGCATCACCAGAGTATAGTTTTTAAATACGAGTGTACCTAAATTGCTAAACTTAAAAGTAGCAAGTCTGTGCCAACCCTTACATTGTCAGCAAAAACAATTACCCGTACGTCTCTCCATTCTACCACATTATTACGTACATTAGTCTAAAGAAAATTGTCGTCGAGATATTAGTTTTATACAAGACTAAGTCTTTGTTGATTAAATCTTTAAAGAAAGAAATGAGATGACAGCGTCTTGTTTTGCTATATGTAATTAGTTTTATAGATATATAAACTTGTTTCTTTACTTGTTTCTTGGATGTTGAAGCAGAAATTTCATAATGCACTTTGCCATGTTTCTGACAATATTACTGTTTTGTCGCTATATGCAAGCTCGTCGGTTTAGAGTGCTCTTATACTCGCGTTTACCCACTAAATACGATTGCATTTTCTTTCGTTGTTTGTAGTTTTGAACAAATATATATAATAAGTTTTAGACAGATAACGTTTATTTACGTTTTTGGTTCCAACGATCTTATTCAAACTTGTGTCATATACCTTCATCATTGACTTTATCCTATGTTTTGTTTTAAATAAATGTGTTGTGCGCATGTTACTTACATTCAAACAACGGACACAAACGGTCCGACTCAGAACAACTATTTGTGGATAACACAAAGTTTTGTTCCGTGTGGGAATCGAACCCACAACACTCGGCACGGTGGCAATGGCAATGCGACCACCTAATCCATCTACGTCATCCGTGCAGTCAAAAACTATGCTTAAACTATTTTATGAATTGTAACTATATCTTTTGCTATAAGTATCTATCTTCTACCACGCTTACATGCTCTCTTAAGGCGCTATTCGTCATTGTGTTCTCTTATCATATTGTCATTGATAATATGAATTTATTTATTTTAGGTTATTTTATTTTTTTCGGAAATCTTACAGCTAATAAATACAGTTAGAACGTTAATAAAAGTTTTCACAATTATATAACTTAACCCTTAGGGAACGTACAACTTAACAATTAGGAAACACAATTATATATACACATCAATTATTTCAAGTGATTGTTGCCGCGATGGTGACCAAAAATCTGATTACTGACGGTTTTATTTTTATTTTCGCGACACTGGTAGTAAAAAGGTCAATATCTACATCCTGGCATAATCCAATAAACAACTTATTCATTAAATATATTACAGTTTGTACTATCTGGGTGAGTCTACAGCAGACCACTAGTCTTTAGAGCACTTAAAAACTTGCCATTGTAGTTATATTTGCGCTCAAGAAATTTATTTCCATGTTTTTTCGGTTACTAACGTATTTGCATTTAACTTTGCATAAAACAATAATTTCGACACTGCATTGCATATAAAACACCGTATTTGGTGTTTTTGCTATATTAAGAGTAGATTTGAATCCCATTTGTAAGCAGGTTGAGAGAATTCTTACGAGCAGTTCCACGACACTGAAATGAATGATTCTACTTGAAAAGCGACGATATCGTGTCCTTTGAAACTTCCCAAATTTATTGCACAATAATTATTCTTTATCGTCATGCTGTTGACGTTATAAGTATCAAACTTCGACATATTATGATACAGTACTGATAATAAAATGGCCGGCTTTCAACATTGTTATTCAATACCCACCGGTATTGAATAACGGCCAATACACTATGTCGAAAATTCACGTAACATTACTGGAAACGATTGGAAATTGTATGTTCAAAGTAGTTTGCAGCAAAAAATTTTGCAAAACATTCTTTGAACAGTTACGGCAATCAAGCTGCCTTCTGCCTCGGTAGCGCAGTGGTAATCAGGCAAAGTGTTTCTGGGTTTTCCTGTTATGAAACTATTTGTTGCAGCACGGCTTGGAACTGTGCTTGATAAACGGCAACAGGATCGCCATCTATTTTGTGACTGCGCCCAGTAAACTGTAGTAGATTCAAACTCTATTTTGTGAGAACTAAACCATAACTAGCTAAATGTGGATGTGTAATTGCCTACATCTTCAGTGAATGAGGCGTAGAACAATTAGGGTACATAAGTATATAACGTGGGATATACAAGATAGTACCAACTCTGCTGTTGCAATTACCCTGTATCCTTACAAATCAGATGTTTTTGTTTTCAGATCTACTTAATCGCTTTTTTATTATAAAGCCATCAACAAACTGTTCTTTGAAGTTTATACTAGCAATAGAGATAATCTCTGCTGACATAGGGGTTTTCCAGTAGACTTGAAAGGTCTATTTATAGATTACACAACAATTATTGTCTCTGTTCCTTAAATTAGATATTATACAATTTCTTTTTACGTGAGACAATAAAGCACGATTGATATCTATAGGTATTGCAAGCGCTTATAAGTTAAAATAAGTTTTTTTATATTTTATATATGTTTGTATCTTTTTACGGGGGCAAATGCACCTAATGCCTACCACCTCGTCACAAGACGAGAGGAGGAGGTTAAGTCGGGCTTTCCCGAGAATTTAGGCCTACCGACTAAACCAACCACAGTGTGCCAACTCACTGCTTTCCTAGTGGGTGGATTACTGGAACTGTAACTATATCAGACATTTATCTAGCAGTGCTCAGTTCAGAAAAAAGTGTCTGCGTGCAACTACAACAAGCGACACCCTTTTTTTTTTTTTTTTTTTTTTTTGATTCCCAGGAAAAAATGCTTGATGCACTACCCGCCGGCTAGGGGACGGCACCGGCGGGGCGTGTGGGACTCACCAGCCGACTGCTGGTATACCCACTAAAAAAACCTGGGGTGTTCCCTCTCTCACCCAATGGGGGGGGCCTGTTGGGAGTCTAAAAAGATTCATCCATAGCAGGCCCCCCCGTGTGGGTGCCGGCCGGGTCAATAGGACCCGACCTCCTCTCGTCCCCGGGGGAGAGCAATTTCACCGCTCTCCCCTTTCGACGTTAGAAGGCGCGCGGGAACACCGCGCGCGCCCTCTGTGGGTTCTTACTCACGGGTGGCAGGGTCCCCTGAGGCCTTGCCACCAAGAACCCTTAGGTGGGGGGCAGGAGAGTGACATAAGCGCGTCTCCTGCGCCCCCTCCTCCGGCGGCGGATGTCCGGGGCGTAAGGATCTTCCTCACGCCCCCGCTCCGCCGCCTCCTTCTGCGAGATGACAGCCTCGCAGAAGGACCTCATTGCGCCCCAGCACCTGTCGTCGCCGACCATCATGGATACGACGGTCGGCAACGAGAGGTCGGGGCCAATCACGGCGACCAGGGCACAGCGCTCCTCGGCCCACGCTGGACACTCCTCCAGCGTGTGCTGCGCCGTGTCCCGGTCGCACTCCTCGCAGTGGTGACACCTGGTTGTCGGCTCCCTACCGGCTATCTTGCACAGGTACTCTCCGAAACAGCCGTGTCCGGAGAGCACCTGAGTAAGCCAGTAGGTGAGCGGTCCGCGCCGTCTGTCCATCCACTGCCTTAGCACCGGACGGACAGCCTCGACGGTCCTCACCCCGTAGCGGGGCTGGGCCAGCCTTTCCTCCCACTTGGCCTCGAGGACCAGTCGAGCCTGGGACCTTCGCGTCTCCACCGCCCCGTGAGTGGGTTCCTCACCATGGAGCCGGAGGTCCACGCGCCAGTGATACACCGACGCTTGGACCTCCGCCTCCAAATCCCAGGGCGGCGATGCCGCCAGGATGCACGCCGCCTCAAAGGAGACGGTGCGGTACGCCCGCGACACCCTGATCGCCATCGCCCTCTGAGGTTTCCTCAAGAGGGCGATGTTTCGGCGATCGAGGGCGCCGGCCCAAATGGGCGACCCGTAAAGGGCCATCGACCGCACCACCCCCAAATAGAGGCGGCGGCAGACGACACTCGGCCCCCCGATATTCGGCAGCAGAGAGCTAAGCGCTCCCGCCGCCGACATCAGCCGGGGGGCCAGGCGGCTAAAATGGACGCGAAAGTTCCAGCGGCCGTCGAGGTGGAGCCCCAAGTATTTCATACTCGGCTCCACCCCGATGCGGACCCCTCCAACTATGATGTGGGCATCTGGTGGCGGCGCCCGCCGAGGCCCATGAAATAACAGGGCCTCGGACTTTTCCAGCGCCACCTCCAGTCCCAACATCCTAATTCTACCGACAACCAGGGCCACCCCTGCCGTGGCAAGACGGGCAGCTGCCCCGTAATCCTCTCCCCGGGCCGTGACCAGCGTGTCGTCGGCGTAACAAGTTACGCCGACGCCCGGGGGCAGGGCGCCCCGCAGAACCCAGTCGTAGCCGATGTTCCACAGGATCGGTCCAAGAACGGAACCCTGCGGAACACCGCACGACACCTCCCTCCGGAACGTCTCTCCGTTCCGCCCCACACAGAATACGCTCCTCTGGTGCAGGTAGTCCCCGACTATTCGGCGCAGGTAGGGAGGCACTCCATGAAATCGGAGCGCCTCCCTAATAGTCGCCCACGGCAGGGTGTTGAACGCGTTGGCGATGTCCAAGGACACCGCCAACACCACCCCGCGCGAGGCGACCGCCTCATCCGAGAGGGCCTTGACGCGACTGATCGCGTCAATCGTCGATCGGCCCTCTCGGAATCCGAACTGCAGTTCGGACAAGTCGGGGCCCACCCGCACCAGGTGCCTGGAGAGGCGGGCAACTACTACACGCTCAAAGAGCTTGCCCACCTCATCCAACAGCACTATGGGGCGGTACGCGGAGGGAGAGTCCGCGGGGCGGCCCTCCTTTCTCAGGAGGACCAGCTTACCCGTCTTCCACATGGCAGGGAACCGTCCCGACTCCAAACAGGCACTAAACAGCCTGAGGAGCCGGTCCCCTAGGGCGTCGTAGGCCAAAACCCAGGTGCGGCCAGGAACTCCGTCCGGCCCCGGGGCGGTGTTTTTGCCCCGGAGCCGAACCATTGCCGCGCCGAGCTCCGCCATTGTAACCTCTGGCGCCCCGGCATCGGCACCGCCCTCCTCAATATCGGGCGGCGCCATTTCGGGAGGCGTGTGCTCCGCTCTCGAAGGAAAGAGAGCGGAGACCACCTCCTCTAATTGCCGGGGCTGGAGACTCTCGGTGACCGGTGGGGCCCAGGGGCGCAACTTGCCCCTGACCGCCTTGTACGGGCGGCCCCACGGATCTGCCTCGAGAGTCCCCAGGAACTCTTCCCATCTTTGGGTTTTGGCCTCACTGATGGCGGACTGCAGGGCGTGCTTCCGCTGTACGTAATCGCCCCGCAGCCGTGCCTCCACGGTCGGGTCACGGTACCGCCTGCGTCGGCGGTACCTAGTGTACTGGCGACGCGCCGCAATGCAAGCGGCGCGTTTCTGACTAATGTCGTCAGACCACCAGTACACCTGACGCCTAGGAGGTCGAGCACTGGCCCGGGGCATCGACGCGTCGCAAATCCGCGTCATCGCGCCCCGGAACCACTCCGCCTCTAGCTCAACCTCCACAGGCCCTTCGCCCATTGGGGTCCAGGCCTGGACGATGGAGGCTTCCACCAGCACGTCTACGTTGAGACGTTTCAACGCCCATCGTGGGGACGACGGGGTGTGCACTCTCCTCGGGCGATCGTCCGGGATCGCCGGCGAGGCGGAGATGTCGAACCGCACGTAACGGTGGTCCGACAGTGACTCCGCCTCGACCAGCACTTGCCAGTCCCGGACGCGGCGCGCTACGGCAGGGCTTGCGAACGAAATGTCCACAATGGACTCGCCCTGCCAGCGCACGCACGTGGCGACCGATCCCCGGTTAAGGACCACGAGACCGGTCGCAATCGCCCACTCCTCCAGCGCGTCGCCGCGAGCGTCGGTGACAGGGGATCCCCAAGCCGTTGATTTGGCATTGAAGTCCCCCGCCACCACGATCGGACGCGATGGGTACCGGTTAATAACGGCCCCCACCGCGCCCAAAAATTGCTCAAACTCGGCGAGGCGCCGGTTCGGAGAAAAGTACACCCCGATCAGGACGGTTCCCTCCCAATCAACACATATATAACCCTCGCCCCTGTCTGTCATCACCAGGAGCGAGGGTCCGGACGAAACAATGGCCGCCGAGCCTCCGAGGTCCCCAAACCAGTTGTGTCGGCTGGGGACGCAGTAAGGCTCGGCGACCACGGCGATGTCTATTGACCACTCCGCCATGTGCTGCAGCAAGATATCCTGCGCCCTGGCGGAGTGGTTAATATTCACCTGTAGGAGGCGATGGGCCATAATTAATTATGTGTCCATCGCCTCCGTACTGCTCCCTGCTTGGGACGGGGCCGGGGCGGCCGGAGTCCCGGCGACCGCCCCTCTGGCCCTACGTCGTTTCGGTGGGGAGCAAGATTTGCTCCCCATCCGGTGCTCCGCCGGCTTTCCTGCAGCAGAACAGAGGCTGCAGGAAGGTTTTGCGGCGGAGCAGGCGGCGGCCTTGTGGCCGGGCTGACCGCAGCGATAGCAGAGATCGCTGCGGTCAGTTTCGGCGGTGCATTGCTGCCTCACGTGCCCCGGTTCGAGGCAGCGGTAGCACCGCCTAGGCCTCGGCTCCAGGAGATTCACCTGAGCCGAGACCATCCCGACCAGCAAACGGCCGGCCGCCACCTTTTTCGCCGCGGCGATGGGGCAGCGCACCACCACCGTGCACAGGCCACTATCGCCGCGGCGCATCTCCCCCACCCTGACCTGCACCAGGGGGCAGGCTCCGGCTTGTGCCACCGCAGCGGCGACATCCTCGGAGGAGGCCGAGTCGTCCAGCCCGGTTATCCGCATTTCTGCAGACTTCACCGGGCGGGAGATCTTGACCTCCTCAGGCGAGAACAGGGAGCGGAGTTTATCCGCTACCCTGTCCGCCTTGTCGCCGGAGGTGGCACCTGGGACCTCCAGAATTCTGGCCCCAGTGGCGGCAACCTTGAATTGGACGCCTCCGGCGAGGCCCATCTCGGCGAGATTGTCTCTCATAGCCTGAGTGGCCTGCCGGAGGACGCCCGCATAGCTGCCGCCCTGCCGGAGCCCCTCCTCTGTCAGCTCCACCACAATGGCGGTGGAGCGCGGGGGGCGCAGGTCAGCTGGGCGGAGGCCCTTCTTCTTGCTCACCGGGGGAGCCTGGCAGGCCTTCTTCTTCTTCTTCTTCCTCCTCTTCTTCCCGACGACCTCTGTCCACGGCTGCTCAGCCGAAGTAGAGGCCACCGGGGCGGGTTGGGGCTGGGAGGCGGGGCGCCGCGGCACCACAGCGGCGGTCGCCCTCCCCTTGCCCTTCCCCTTCCCCTTAGAAGAGGAGGCCGATGGTGTGAGGGCAGATGCCTGCCGCGTAACCGGTGGGTCGGAGGGCGCCGGGCCAGCCGGCGTGCCTCCGATCATCCGGGGGCGGCCCCCGAGCGGAGGGCCCAGGGTGGGGACGGGCGTGAGGCCATAGTTGGCCAGGCACGCATCAACTACGTTGCGCGCCTGAGCCACCGTGGCCCGCATCAGTTCGTCCGCCCAGGTGGGACGCCGGTCCTCCGCGGGGGTGAGGGGCCGCGCTGTGCGCCGCGGGAGGGGTGGGAACTCCTCCCGTGGCCTCCCGGCAGGCGCCCCGGCGGCGGCTGAGGGCGTCTTGGCGGCGTTGGCCCGAGCGGCAGTGGCAGCGGCCACCTTCATGGCCGTCACCTCCGCCCGGAGCTCCGCCAGCTGCCTATGCAGCCCCTCATTCTCCGACCTCCAGCGCCTCTGAAGATCGGAGGAAGTCCGCCCCCACAGGTCGAAGAAGGCTTCCCTCATTTCCTTCGTGGCTTCTTTAAGGTCCCGGACGAACCCCCCCTTTAAATTGCCGGACCGGGCCGCCACCCTCAGGACGGTCTCGGCGCCAACCTCGAACCGCTGCCTGAGGTCGGCAACCGAGTCCCCAGCCGAGGGGGACGCATCCGGGACCTCAGCCGTCTTGGGGGCATCCCGACGTGCAGATAAAGGCTGCCCTGGGAGCCTCCTAGTGGAGGGAGGCGGCATCGGGGAACCAGCGCCCTCTCGACAGGGCATCCCCTCCACTACCTCAACCTCCGTGTCCGAGCACGAACGCGTTGGCACGGAATGCGACGTCTTCCGGCGCTTCGCGGAAGCGCCGGGCGTCGCCCTGAACAAGCGACACCCTAGCACATCTTAGAACGTCGCTACATCTAACTACGGGTGAAAGATCCCAGTTTTCCTGGTTTGCGATTGTAATCTAATCTAAGTATTGTATTGAAAGTTTAACCCGCAAGAAAGTAAATCAATAAAAAAGTATTCAATTTAATTAAGCCATGTTATCATAGCTCGCAATACTAGGTAGTAAGCAATATAAGGACGAAATTCTTAAAGGAAACGTTGCTATTTTTCTTAGAAAGTTCAAGTGGCAATAGACAGGATAAATAGCATTCGACAAACAGACTACGGGTTTGCAGGCACAGTTTTCTACCAAGTACGAACCGGCAAGATCAACACAGCGTCGTTGGCCGCTAGACTCAAACGATCTCGTATAAGTGGGACGGAGTTGGTAACCACAAACTATATAATTATAGCCAATGCGATGGATTTTGCGGCAACGGTACAACGACTGCACGCATGACGGTTTAAGTGGTCGAGTGTTGTGGGTTCGATCCTCACACGGGACAAAAATTGTGTGATACACAAATAGTTGTTCCTCGTTTGTGTGCTTTTTATTTCGTTATTTGAATGTTTTTAAAGTCTATTGCGACACACATAAACATAGATAACACAGAAAGTTGTAAACCTCATTTCCGAAAACTAAAAATACTTACCGTTCCTTGTATGTATATTCTCGAAACATTTAAATTTGTCAGACAACACAAACATTATTACACAAGAAGGGAAGATTTAAATACAAAATATACACTTAGACACAAAAATTTATTAAACTTACCAACATCCAGATTACAAATGCATGCATCAAGTCCCTACGTTATTTCCAGAAAAATATATAATAAATTATCAAATAATATTAAAAATGAAGAAAAATTTAGTACATTTATCAACAAAATAAAATACTTTTTAATACAAAAATGTTACTATGATATAAACGAATATTTAAACGATAAATTTTAATGATTCATGTTATGTAAGTATATTTAGAAAATAAGTTTAATACTTAACTTATAACAAATTAATAATTAATTATAATAGAATATTAATTGTAATACGTGAGTATTTAAATAAATATCTTCTAAGTTTGAATGTCTGTAAAGTCCCCCCACAACACAGGATTTATTCATAGTACAGATAGTTGTCTTATAAAAAACAATAAAGAAATTATACGCGGTAGGTTTGGTGTCACAGTATTATACTTGTGTTTGGTTTCCATTTGTAAAGCTTCTTACGAATATCAAACGTGGTATGAAGCTTTGAAAAGCTTTAAAAAGAAGTACGTTTTAGATTTAGTTGTAAACCTGTATAAGGTTGTAGGGGTCTAGTCCGGGTTGTAGCCAATGAGGAACACATGTTGTAATATATATAATTTACTGGTACCAGAATTCATAGTTACTGAAATATTATTATACACATAAATATTACATGTTAACGAATCGAGTGCGGGGAGGCGACTGCTGTGCAGCGCTCATACAATCGCGCGCATGTATATAAAATTAATGCATCAGCATAATGTCTACATAATGAGTCTCTACAAGGTCTTTTCTATTCTTCTTCTTCTTCTTCTTTCGTGTGGTTAGTGGCCAATCTGTTGTCAAGAGTTGTTCAAGCCGCCCATAGGCCTCTGACATGGCTTAACGACTGCTTTCAATTTGGCAACAACCGGGACCGACCTTTTACGTGCCCTCCGAAGCACGGAGACGCTCAGATGAAATACCACTAAGCGGTCACCCATCTATAGATTAAAAAATAAATAAATAATAAATCTTTTCTATTAAACATAATTGTGACGCCGATATCCAGACACAATATTATGTATAGACACGATAAGCTGACAGATTAATAGAATAGTTGTCTATGTTTGCTTTTCTACATTATTTTTCGATATAACTATATTTGTGCAAACAGTCTAAAAATTGGTTGCAAAAATAATGCCGTATTCTTAGATAACCTATAACCTTACTCAATAACATATAAAAGAATTTTCAATAAAGTCTTGTAGTTCCATCAGCGCGTTTAAATTCGGGCACGCCACAATCGTGGCGGTAAGTCCCGTTTTTGAGGAGTGGCTGGAGAGGCGGCATGGCGCCCTCACCTTCCGGCTGACACAGGTTCTAACTGGCCACGGTTGTTTTGGCCGGTTCCTGTGTCATATACGCCGGCAAGAGACGCCCGGTTGTCACCATTGCGGCGACTGCCGCGACGTTGTAGAGGACACGGCGCTGCACACTTTGGCGGTTTGCCCCGCCTGGGCATCGCAGCGCCGTGAATTGATCGCGGCAGTCGGATCGGTTGCCCTCTCGCTCCCGGCCGTAGTTCAGTCTATGGTCCGGAGTGAGAGGTCGTGGAACGCCGTCGCCTCCTTTTGTGAGGAAGTAATTTCCATCAAGGAGGCGGCGGAGCGGGAGAGGGAGCGTTTAAACCCTCTCCCCAACCGCAGAGCCGGGCGCCGGAGGGCGCGAGACGACCTCCAGCCACCCTGAGGTTTGACCTGGGGGTGGCGGGCTTTGTGGGCCTGCCCGCCATCCGTTCAGCACCAGGTCCGAGAGGCGGCGTGCGTGTTCCCACGCGCGCCTCTGTTTCGAGTCCGTCTCCCCTCTAGGGGGGAGACAGTAGGTGAAGTAGTGCCTATTTTGGGTAGGTCTTTCGTGTAGTGGCCTGCCGTTTCATACGGCGGGCTGAAACCTCGGCGGGGTCGCGACCGTATGCGAAAGTGATTCGCGCGGCCCCGTCGATAGTGGTTTTGTCGAGGAACACCGTGGTAGGTTTAGTCGGTATTCCGGGAGGTACATTATCTTTTCAACATCTTTATTTTACCCCGGCGAGTCGGACATAATCCCTCCGCCCGCCCCCGCGGAGGGATATGCGTCATTGCATTCCCCCACGTAAAAAAAAAAAAAAAAAAATTAACAATTAATCTTTTTATTTTTAAAATATTAGTATAGATAGTGTTTGTGAATAAAAATTCCGACATAAAGATACTAATTCCATTATCAACCTATTAAGATGGTAAAGTTCACAGTAATAGCTCTATAACAATTTCTTTTACAGTCTCTGACGCCATTAAAGACATTTACAACCCGAACAATGTCGTTAAATTCCCTACAATAATTTCGTAACCTACCCACTTAATATTTGAATGGCTGGTGGTTTGTTAGGATTAATGGGTGCTTGCGGAAGAACAAGCAGATTTTCTTTTCAATCTTTAAGCTCTCATGTCGCTAAATCATCTACATTTATCAAACACAAAGTTTTGTTGACTCTTATTGAATTTGTAGGCTTTCGCAGAGTAACAACTTTTTGTTGTTGAACAAGCAACTTCAATGTCTTTTAATTTTATTATCTTTTTATTTATTTATTTCCAATACAATGTTAGATTAAGTACAAAAATACTCTCACCAAACTTTTACGTCTGAGGGCGCGATACACACATTTTTCTTAAACCTATATTGTCATAGATACAAATACATAATTGTACTAACTAAACTATTTAATTAAAATAATTTCCATGTATTTAAACAATATAATGGCACTAGCTTTTGCTCGCGTACGCTCGAACACAGTACTTTTTCTGGATTTAAATTACTCTATGTCCATCTCTGTACCTTTGACAACCTGTTTGCAGAATTTCATGAAAATCGGTGGAGTAGTTAAGGCGTATAAGCGTAACAATCAAACGAAATCACATTCGCATTTGTAATATTAGTTAGAATATCTCATGGATGGACATAAACCTCTGCTCAGTATGAGAAGGTTTAGACTTCATTCTTTCACCACATTGCTATACGTTGTCGACTGCTAAATATAGATTATTTAATACATTCAACGGATCCCCGACATATACTACTCTATTAAAGATTTTAACTAGAACTTAAATGTCACTACGTCAGTAGACATCTACGAGTATAATTACTATGGTGGAATAAGAAAATCTAGTTTTTGATACAAAAATAACTTTAATAGTGAGCTGATCTTAAAATATCTTACAGAATAGCAATACTTGGCTGTTTTACTACTATAGGATGTTTCCATGTTATTAATTTTTCATCTCTGGTTGCCCTGGCATGTGTTTCCATTTTATTTACTTCAATAATAGAATTTTAAAATAAAAGACTCAAGAAGGGCCGATTTTGATAGCTCGTTACTAACAAGCCACCTGTCCCAACAAAAAGTTGCTAGTCTGCAAATTCCCAAATAATCTGGCTCTGTGTACAAAAGATCTTAAAACTGTTTGTTCAAACACGTAATTTGCGCTCAAACATTTTAAGTTGTTTACAGCATCAGCAAAGTTCCTTCCGTTTACGTAGCTGCACGTCTGCTTCTTTGCTTTGCTCTTTCATTAAAAATGTTTACATGTTCCTCTATTTTTAAATGATAGTAAAAAGAAACTTGTTTCTATATAAATCTATACAGAAATGCAAGAAATGTACTATCACTGTTTGCTCTTCGTTTTACGTGCATTCTTCGACACGAAGCTATTTTTATGATTTCCGTTTTGAGTTAACCTTGAGAGGAGTATAGAAATGTATTACAAAAGATAAATAGTCTTTGATTACTTTAAATATTATGTTATTCAAAGCTGATTTTTGAGATATTTGACAGTCACCAGACGCATCTTAGCTAAGAAATAAACGTGGCGTATTAATAGATTTTGTACAGAAAACCAATCCAGCCGCTCATTTTAGATCAAAATGAAATAAAATTATTAACCTTTTGAGTCGCAGCGGCCTACCGGTGGACAGTTACTATCGATTTTAATTATTTCTGGTATTCTAATACTTGACAGACTACTTAAGATCACAAAGTAACACTCATAAACGAAAAATTACACTAAGAAAGCTATACAATGAATTTATTTATACCTGTTGCTCCCTTAAGCAAAGTAAGGGCGTAAAACCAATGAGAATAACTGGAAAGAAACTCACGGCACTCTTTTTAATTGTGATTCTTACAACAATACTGCTTATTTAAACAATTTCATTTTATTTCATCGAAGGACGTTCGGGAGCATAGCAGTACTTATGTCAGATATCACCGTATTGAGCAGCTGCGGTAGCATTTTTGGACGAGGTGGAGTAAGGAGTATGTATCGAAGCTCCAACAACGGACGAAATGGCGAACTTCCAATCACCCTCTGAAAGTTGATGCACTTGTTTTGCTGAAGGAAGACAACTTGCCACCTCTCAATTGGAGACTGGGTCGGATTGTCGCAGTTTACCCTGGTTCAGACCAAGTTGCTCGCGTCGCAGACATCAAGACCTCGACAAGAGTTGTATGGAGGTCATTCAGTAAACTTTGTCCGCTGCCTACCTATAGCTGAAGACAGTTGATGGTTAAAATGCAATCTTTCAACGCCCGGAGGCATGTTCGCGCGCCTACGACCATCGTATAGCAACGACGTACTCGTCAATCCATTGCGTGCTACCGTTAGACTTTTAAAATTGTAATTGTCATTCTTATAGTCTTATGTACTCGGATTACACGTATTTCTGGAGATTAAACGAATTTTAATTTATACACCTGGAGTGGCCCTAGACATAGTAAGTAACCATTTGTAATAGACAGTAGTATGGCATGAAGACGCATACACTTACACTTTGTGAGATGAAAAGGTATTTCGTGACTAAATGTAGTTAAAACAAAATTTACGTTAATACTTATAACGTTTGTTTAAAAGAAAAGAAAGATACTTTAACACCACAAAATAAACACGAAGTACCTTCACATAACTAAATTGACTTATATAATACATACATTGTTTGAATCCTGTATGAAACAAGCAACTAGTTCCATGAGTTTTTATCATTTAATATAAATACTTATATATTTACAAATGTATAATCAAAATACTAATATTTATAATACAAAAATGGTGTTGGCGTCGTAGAATTCGTCAGTATCGCTGTCAATTGGTAACGTGCCCAGAAGACTGGCAGCATTGCCACGTTGAATGGCAATGCTGATTCTTTGATAATAAAACTAAAGTCTTATTTTACAATTCATATACATATATAAACACGCTGCAAATACATTATTTACTAACTGACTTTTGACTTAGCTACCTATTTGCTTATTGAATAATTTTAGAGCCGCTAAGCATACTAGCTTTATGCGAATAAGATCAGCACATTTCGCTACCTCGTACATCTGTAACCGTCACAGCAAGCCTCCTTTGCCGCCTCGAATATACACCGCGGGTAACCAAACACGCTAGCAATTTCGCAGTTGTAAGGCAATTTGTTGACACACAAATACATGCGTCCCACGTATAATCTCACGCCTGTATCCCTGAAGGGGTAAGCAGAGATCTATTTCAGACACATTTCGTCAGCTTTGCTAATAGGTTCCACATATAAGGCTTGTCTATTAGCGTCTACCCAGCACATTTCTAGACTCAGTAAGACTATTGAGAATTTCTTGATAGCAAAATCTAAGAACACTTAGCCCTGGCCTCGATGCCGTAGTGGTTAGTGTAATCGACTGCCACGCTTGAGGTCGCGGGTTCGATTACCGTACATGTCCAACATTTGTGTGCATGAACATGGATGTTTGTCTTAGTCTGATTGTTTCTATGTATAATATGTATTTATTTCCAAAAAAAGTATATATGTACATATTTTTATCCATTGTCTAGTATCCATGGTTCAAGCTCTGTTTAGTTTGGGCAAGATGGTATTGTGTGTATGTGGTAGATCATTATTATTATTATTTGTTTCTCTTTCACGGGTATTGCCCTAATACGTTAGGAAAATACCCGGCCCTTTGGGAGACTTACACGGGGACATGGGTCCAACATGCAGAGGCCCTTCGAGAGTTTTAGTTTAAAGTGAGATGGAACACTTACCGAGACACCAGCTGCGGCAGGTGTAGGAGACTATTGCTACTTATAGAATCGAATTATTCTGGTCTATGGAGATGGGTGTTTAATGGTTTGGTGAAATGCAAATTATAGTTAAAAAACGGCGTCTGCCAGATATACTGTCTCAGTACTAAGTCTTAATGGCAGACGGTGACTCGCCGACTTACTAGATGGACCCCTAAATAGTGGCCATAGACATATAGGCCTTAGCAGCAGGGGGCAACACCAGTATGAGTGGCTAGGGGTGTCGAGCTGTGCGGCACTAGTTTCACCATCACGTGTCTCGTGAAAACTGAGACCCGGACCGGGTTTCCCAGTATTTATGCCCTTGAAAATGACACTACCACCCCCAAGCATATAGCTCTAGTCGCCTCCCTCTGACAGGCCGACCAAGGCAAGCCAGAGTTAAGAGTCCTAGGCACTCTTGAAGTTCCACCCCAGCCAACCAGTGAAGGCAAGCCGGGGACGAGACCCTAATCGACTCTCTGAGGCATTCAGAACTGCAGTGTCGCCACTCACATTCAGCTCGCCGCAAGCTGCCCTGCGGTTCGTGCGCTTTTATTTAACCTGGTGATAGATTTTTTTTTATATCACGAGGCGATAATTTAAAAGCTAAAGTACTATGCTCTCCGATACCGCGTTAGTCTCATGATGAGATACCGACTGCCAGAGGGCAGTTATTGTTGTTCCAAATAGTTGAAAACCGGAGTTCGAACCCATAACACTCAGCACGTAACGATGCAACCACTTTAACCACTATACCACATTGGATTCGTATAATCAATGTTTAACGTCCTTTCTTTTCATCATATAGAAATTTATGTGATCCACAAATTGTTGTTCCGATTCTCGGTATTCGTCGTTCGAATATTTGTAAAGGCCCCACCTTCCGCAACACAGGAATTATTCCTAGTACAGGAGTTGTATTTTCTATAAGGTAACAAAGAAACAAGCATGATATAACAAATGATGTGGCTCACTCGAGCATATACCATTCTCAAGAGTAATAACACTCTCATTTTGCCCAATGACTCTCTTATTCATTTTGTTTTGTTGTCTATGCCGTCACAAAGTGTGAATATTGTCCGTGTATCGCTATGCCCCGGAAACCGAGCGTAATTAATGAGTCATATACAAATTTACGAATGTTTATAGACACTACTTAAACAGTATACGGTCGTGGTACCCCACGCCTCTTTCAAACAAAAGCTGTAAAATGCGTCCGTTTCTTTGTAGTTGACATAAAATTAAAGAGGTGCTATAAAAATGTCGACTAAATTACGCCACAAACTAGCTGAGTACTATGAGAGATTAATATTTTGTTTGTGTTTAAACAACAGACGTCGCGTAGTCACTTCATATTATAAAACAAAGTCCTTCGCCACGTCTGTCTTTCTGTCTATTCTATAGTTTATCGCGTCTGTGTTCTGTTCGCAATGAACTCAAAAACTACTAAATGGATTTTTATGCGGTTTTCACCAAGAGGCAGTGATTCCTGAGGAAGGTTTAGTTGTATAATTTATTAAGGTTTTGTACTAACCGTGCGTAGCCGGGGCGAGTCGCTAGTAATTGATAAAGTTATGCAATATCACGACAACATCTTCATTGCTGCCATAATAGCGCAGCGGTAATTAATGTAACTGCTGTGCATGATACGGTTTCAAGGTCGATACCCAGGTCAGTTAAAGTCTGATTGCGTTTTTCTGTAAGACGATTATGACCAAAATTATGCTAATACTAAGCAATTAGTTCAACAATATTTACAAACCTTGAACTACGATCAAAGTGAAAATTTGATGACTGTTGTTCAATAAGTGTTACGCAATAAAATAGCTCTTTAATTACTCATAGTAATCAGATAGTTTAAAATGTAATTCATAAGTTTTTGTATACAAATAACAAAGTTTTATAAGTATTGTTTTTTTAATTTATTTCTAAAGTCTTGTGGCTTATATCGGAAATATGAGACATTTAAAAATCAATTTAATAACTTTTTAGAATATTGTAGGCTCCGGCAATGTAATACTATTACTAATAAATATGGATATATTTTGGATCTTATCCTTACGAACACAAATTCAAAGCATATTAGTGTACTATCTGATGTTGATCCTTTAGTACCGATGGATGCTTATCATCCCCCCTTGGAGGTTTTGTTAGAATTACCACTGAGTCCTGTCCAAGTGCTTAATCTCAGTTCTGAGTGGAATTTCCGTAAAGCGGATTTTCAAGGGTTATATTCCGAAATGGCTAGCATCGACTGGACTGAATTATTTAATCAGAGCAGCATTAACCTGGCTGTAGATATTCTTTATGACAAATTGAATGCTACCATTAGTAACCATGTCCCTTTAAAAAGAATTTCATCTTATCGCAAATATAAATATCCGTCGTGGTATAATTCTGAAATAATACGGTATATAAAATTAAAGTATTTTAACTTAAGAATGTTTAAAATGCGTCGTCTGCAATTTAATAGAGACATGTTCAAATATTACAGAAGTAAAGTGAAGAAACTAATTAATGTAGCATATAAAAAATATATTAATTCTATTGAGAGTAACATTCTTTCTGAACCATCTTCATTTTGGAAATACGTAAAAGATAAACAGCAAAATAAGCAGCAACCTAGGGAATTCGTCTATGTAAACAAATCTGTACAAGGACAAGAAGCAGCAGATGCATTTGCAGAATATTTTAGCTCAGTTTTCCATGATAACATCCCTTTGTTAAATCCGGCGGCAGCGGAACATAATGCAACAGACGGAGGTTATGTTTCAACTATAGGTATTAGTAACATTGGTTTAGTAGAATTAAGACACGCATTAAGACGACTTAAGTCATGTTCCGCCTATGGTCCAGATAATATACCACCATTCTTAATTAAGGACTGTTCGTCAGTGCTGGAGGAACCACTTTTATATTTATTTAATCTCTCTCTTCAAAATAATCTTTATCCCAGTAAATGGAAGCTCACTAGGGTTACCCCAGTACCCAAGAAAGATGCATCGACAGATATCACTGACTTCAGACCAATTGCTGTCTTGTCGGTATTTGGCAAGCTATTTGAGTCTATTCTCAATGAATGTATAGTCCGCCAAATTAGAGGACGTTTTAGCTGCTCACAGCATGGTTTCCGAACAGCACGCTCTACACTTACTAATCATGTTAGTTTTGTTGACTATGTTAGTGCTCATTTGGGGTGTGGCTCACAAGTGGATGCAGCATATCTTGACTTTCGTAAGGCTTTTGATCTGGTCGATAATGATATGCTCTTAACAAAGTTTTCCACGATAGGATTTAGTACGAAGCTCCTTGAATTCATGGCTGACTATCTCAGAGATCGAAAACAGTATGTTAGGGTTGGCAACTATGTATCGCAGGCATACTATACACGTTCAGGCGTGAGTCAGGGTAGTACCCTTGGCCCTACCCAGTTCCTCATCATGATAAACGATCTACCAAGTGTTCTCTCCAAAGCCAAGTGTTTAATGTTTGCTGATGATATTAAATTATTCATACCCGTCACAAACATCAGTGATTGCGCCTCACTACAGTGTGATTTAGACAGCGTTGCTAACTGGAGTCGTGCAAATAGGCTATCGCTTAATGCTGAAAAGTGTAGTACGATAACTTTCTCTCGGTCCCGTTCACCTATCACTGTAAAGTACGAGCTAGCGGGCATGCCTCTAAAACGTGTCATGGCTATCCGTGATCTGGGACTGCTTATTGACCACAAACTTAATTTCCGTGAGCACATACAGCAAGTTTGTAAAAAAGCCAGTAGATCCCTAGGGTTTATAATAAGAACTGCCTCACAGTTCAATAATGTTGAAGTCATAAAGCTTTTATACAATGCCTATGTCCGCAGCAAACTCGAATACAACGCTATAGTTTGGAATCCTCAGGAAAAACTTTACACTCTCATGATAGAAAAAGTTCAACGTAAATTCACCCGGTATTTATACAAACGTACGTATGGCTTTTACCCCTTTCTGTATCCATCATTATTTGTCTCCGGAATGGTAGGTCTTGACACCTTGGAACTAAGGCGGAAACTTGCTTTGTTAATGCATTATTATATGCTTTTACTCAATAGGATAGATAATCCGTCTGTGCGTGAGTCTATTTATTTCTATGTGCCGGATAACTATTTGCGCGGTTGCGGCCGTAGGCAACACAGACTTTTAGCCTATCCTACTTCATGGCGAACAGCACGCGCCAAGAATTGTCCTACGGCTTGTGCAATTAACATGTTAAATAACTTTTTGGAAAGGTTCCCGGACGTGGATATTTATTTCACTCAACCGGGTAATGTAAGAGTAAGTGCAATAATGTATTTAAATAATTTAATATAATGTTACCTGTTTAATTCTAAGTATCTTCTGTTTTTGTAATAATTTTTGTAATGTTTCTTTTTTATGTATTTCATTTGTGTGTTCTATGTTTTTAATTGTGTTCACCTAACATATAAGTGCCTTGGTCTAGACTGTAAGCTTATATTGTTTTATAAATAAATAAATAAATAAATATTAAATAAATAAATAAATAAATATTGGTGCCAATTCTGTTCTCACAAAATTCTCTTATCTTAGCTAAAAATCTCTAAAATTTAGTTTAATCCTGTCACTTTTAGTGATTTCAGAACACGAAATATCGTTTGACAGGACTTAACTAAATTTTAGAGATTTTTAGCTAAGATAAGAGAATTTTGTGATAACAGAATTGGCACCATTATCTAGTAGGCGTGGATTGTCGGGAAGGAAGACGATATTTTAATAAAATAACCGTTGTAATAATTAGTCATACAATTAGTCAACATATCTATATTATACAGTATATGCCCTTAATGCCTGTGGCACAGGTTTACCCTAGTGCCTGTACGAGGGTAAACCTGTGCCATGTTGAATAAATGATTATTAGCAGCACAGTATCTAAATCTCTGTCTGGAAGGAAATAGACTGGTCTCCTATCAGGTGGGATCTAAAAGAATAGCTGGTGCAATATTGGTGTAATTCCTCTGTGTTCTTCTTAGGCGTATTAGGCGAGAGACTTTGTATTTAGATTTAGTTGGTTTAAAAGTGCCTAGTTGGTTTGATATTAGCAATAATTAAAAAGCCGATTCAGTAACACAAATGAAAACAGAAGCACTTATCATAATCATAAATATGTCTGGTATAATCTAGCACTCGACAGATTAATAATAACGTAAACAAAATTATAATCATCAAAATGATATATATCGTCAATTAATAATCTTTTGTCTCTAGTCACTGGTGTGCTGCTGTGACTCAATAGGTTAAGGACCGAATTTAATATAGACTATATATATTTTTCCTATTATTACATTTTATAGATACTCAATTTATATTCGGTTACTTTGCGTTCTTTATTTTTATAACAATTCGACCATAAAAGTAGGAATTTACAAACTGCATCTTCCAACCTAAAAAATGCCCCGTCCTACTTCGGCCAAACCAATCGTACATACACACTCACACTACTGTAAATGGCCAAATAGCGAACTTTACACGATATTGTTTTGACATGATGTGTTCTCCAATAATGGAAGAAGCACCAGAATTTAAATTTTGATATCGAAAATATAGCTCGTTAGTGTATCCTTTGATTGAGATCCAATCATAAATAAATGTCAATTACTCGGGTTTTACCACAAAATATAGAATACGCTACCGTGGCGTGCATTATTTCGTGATCTATGGCATTTACGTAACGTCAAAAATATATCACAAATATTTGATAACCACTTTATTACTCCGGTACCTATCTGGACAATAGGTAGTGCCACTTGGGCACGACGTAGCTCGCTATAACGAGAACCGAATCTCTGGATTTGAGGACAACACCAGCTGTCTATAACTGGTCCCGGAAAGTGCTCTCAGGGACTGGAAGGTACAGCGGCTCTCATTATATAACCAAAAGGTTGGGTGAGTGGGAACGCTATATCATAAACAGGATTAGTCGTAGAGAGTGGGATTGCCACTACACCAAGTGTGGTGAGTTCAAACGTCACACGGTACAGAAAATTGTGTAATCCACAAATTTTGAAATTAAACTACTATATACGGATTTTATCGCGTTGTTTATTTATCACTGTTTACAAAATTTTGAAAATATTACTCTACTACTACTATACTATATAGTATACTATACTATATAGTAGTTTAATTTCAATGAATAACATTCGCATAAACAGAAGACAATATTATGTAATCCACAAATGGTGGTTCTAAGTCTGGATATTATTTGTGTCTGTTGTATCTAAATTCCTCTGTGATACAAAAATTATTCCTTGAGCTAACGTTATCTTTTTTAGAAAGAAAAAGGAAAAGGAGGTTACATTATTTACTATTATTTACTAATGACTATGGCCATCAAAATTACATCTTATATTTATTTTACCAGTTATCAGTCGAATTCTATGTTTAAAAATAAACAAACAAAATCCAATCACCGACGTACAATATCCTATTTGCCTTGAAGGAGGCGGGACCAATAAGTCTCTCTGATTAATTCTCCTTACACAACGCGGCATGTCGTTGACGGAACATAATAAGCCGCGTGGCTTATATCACGGATAATAAGACTGGCTGATAATAATTTAAAAAGGAGTTTTTGTAACGTTTCTTATAATGTAAAAGAGTCTTCAGAATACTTAATTAAGGGTAACGATGTAGGTTTTCTTTTAAGAATATTTACGCTACGTTGCCTGTTCCGAATGGCAACCTCGCGAGTATTATATTTTGAGCTTTTCAAATGCTCTTTTTTAGAAGCTAATAATCCCGCACTAGGAATAGATTCAGCGTCACGGGGGGATATTACAACCAATCAAATATCGAACATAAATAACACCCAGACTTGAAATCACTATAATATAATAATATCAGCCCTGTATTAAACTGTCCCACTGCTGTGCACGGGCCTCTTCTCAGTGTGAGAAGGGTTAGACCATAGTTCTCCACGCTGGCCCAGTGCGGGTTGGCAGACTTTACATATCTTCGAGAACATTATGGAGAACTCTTAGATATACAGGTTTCATCACGATAAAGCATGAGATAATTAACTATTTAATACGCATATAACTTCGAAAAGTCAGAGATGCGCGCCTTGGGTTCGAACTTGAGACCTCTGCGTGGCAGTCCAACGGTTTCCCACTAGGCTACCGCTGCTTTTAGTTTCTTTTTCTTTTCTTTTCGAAATCACTGTAAATTTTTTTTTCGAGGTCACCCTTAATTATATATTATTATCACTAGCTGTTACCCACGACTACGTCGGCATAGAATTTTCTTTTACGCAAAGCCCTAATTTTCCCTAAAATAAAAGTAGCCTAAATTACTCCTTATAACATCAGCTACCTGCCATTGAAAGTCCCGTCAGAATCGGTCCAACCGTTTTAGAGATTAGACGGAACAAGCAGACAAACAAAAATAAATTAAATTTTCATTTTTTATATAAGTGTCGTATATACTTTCATATGCATTTAGTCAAAAACTCTTATTTTGACATTAGAAAAGGACACTTCAATTATTTTTATTTGTATAGAGAACGGGTGTTAACTCATGACACCATCAACTATTGACACCAGCCAGAGTAACAAGCTGACTACAAGAGTCAGCTTGTGAAACGTCAAGCATAAATAATGTAAACATTATACATGATCGCGTTAATACCCATTAATAATTATATATCATGCAACGCAAAAGTTTAAAAGTTTTCATGTAATTAATTTATTTAATTTATATTATAATTTGGATATGTTTTAACGATAAACTAATGTGCAATGTGAACATAATTTAAAAAAGATAGTGGTTGGTGCAACAGGGATCCAACTATTATCTGCGATTTGACAAAAGAACACCGATTCCTACCAAGGATGCTTCGCGAGTCAGTACTGAAATCAAAAACCATCCAAATTTCAATAGAGAAATGAAATGAAAATGAAAGTTTATTTATTACCAAAGAAAACAACATCTTTTGTTCGTATCCAGTGCCCTACACTAAACTAAACTAACTAAACCTATGGCTGTCTACTACGTTTACCAAAATGCTTACAAAGTATGCTCGGTCGACATCATGAATCTTATATTAAAAGTAAATAAATAGCTGTAAATTTGTATCTTAAGATAAGTATTTTTTGTATGATATTTGTGTTATATATGTATACATATTTATATATAAATAATATATTTATAAACTTATAATATATAGCAGCGATAGCTCAGTGGGGAGACCAACAGATTGCAATGCAGAGGGTCTCGGGTTCCAACCCACGTCACGCAGCTCTGACTTTCGGAAGTTATATGACTTTTCGAAATTATGTGCGTATTGATTGACAATTATCGCCTGCTCCGTGCCTCGGAGAGCACGTTAAACCGTCGGTCCTGGCTGCCATGAACATCTATGGCAGTCGTTATTGGGAAGTCAGTGCCCTATAATATCCTAACACTGGTCTAGCCTTAGGGTATCGTTAGCCTTCGGTTTGCGGAGTTCAGGTGGCAGTCGCTCCGTGTAAAAACTGATATCCAGTCAAATCCGGTTAGACCAGAAAAGCCGACCTCAAGTGACTTGGGAATAATAAAGGCTAGGGAATATTATTATAATATATATTATACTCTCAATAAAAATTTAAGTTAAGAATTAAACTAGAAATGATCATATCAGGTGCACTAAAAGGTTTTCTGTTCGTTTATATGACAGTGTAAGGAGCCAGTCTCTGATTTGTATTTTTGCCTATATATAAATATACATACATACATACATAAATTCACGCCTGTTTCCCAGAGGGGTAGGCAGAGACTACGGATTTCCATTTGCTACGATCCTGACACACTTATATAAATATACTGTTTTTAAAACTTTTATTGGTGCTGAGGAGCGAGGTAGTCTTATAATATTTGCTGTTTTCCGCACTCTACTTGCTAAGGACGCGATCTGTGATTTAAAGTTAATGTTTTGGTCTATTATTACACCGAGATATTTTATAGATACAGTCTATATATAGGGAATATATTCACAATTGCAATGTGTCTGGTTTCTGCACCTGGGTAACTTAATACCTAATGTCGAGTCTGGAGCTGACGTGATTGTTTAATGTAAGCAGATTGTAGCGCAACCATCTGGATACCTGTTTCAATCCCATCTCGGCACATGTAATAGCTTCTGTCCATGTAGAAGTTAGAAGGTAGAGAGGATGTTTGGAATGTACCACCAGCTTGGAATCCAGTAAATCAAATAGTCAAACCCAAGAAAAAGCAAAACACAGCTAGACTTCATGATACTATGAGCTCATTCTGCTTTAATAGAAACACCAATGATTAAATGATGTTCGGGTACTTTGAAAACTACACTTTAGAACAGAGACAACCAACATCTTAGTCTCCCCGTTAACAGGGCTGCTGAAAAGCAGCCGAAACGTCGGAGAAAGTGTAAAATTAAATCTAAATAGATTTTATAATTTAAATAGCTTAAATAGAATTAAACAGTAACTAGTGAGTGTTTAACAATGGTAGTTTAAAGGTTTAAAATTCTGTGATAATAGTGTTTGATAAAAAATAAAATGCGATAATATTAATATAATTTTTTTAATTTTAATTTGCAGTGAGTATACAATCCTGCACTATACTACCTACCTACCTACACTATATGGTGTATACTAAAGTATTACAGGTTATTAAATTTTGCCTTAAATCTAAGTTCCATAAAAATGATATCAATTTCTGATACATTTTATGTATTATTCAAACATGTTCAATCACTGCGCGCCGCACTTATCGCTCCATCGCAATGCTATATTAAGCTTATTGGCAACAATAGTCCTGTCAGAGATGATAGATCGTTGCCCAATATAACGTGAAGCGGTTATTTTAGATTACCTACTCGAATTCGAATGGATATTTTCGAACCAATAATACAGTAGCTTGTCTGCTTTGCTGGCGCAGTGGATTAAAACTGCGCCATTGAAGTAGACAAGCAAGACTCGAAACCAGGTCTTTGGGTTCAATTCCCAGGTTAGGTAAAGGATTATTGGGCTTTGTCTAATAAATTTAACTATACTACATCAGAAATTATTTAAAAATGTATAAACTTTTACTATTTGATTAGATAATTTAGATATAAGTTTAAAATAATTTATATAACATATATCTAACTATAACAATTATTAAGAGCAGCGATAGCTCAGTGGGGAGACCAACAGACTGCAATGCAGAGGGTCTCGGGTTCGAACCCACGTCGCGCACCTCTGACTTTCGGAAGTTATATGACTTTTCAAAATTATGTGCGTATTGATTGACAATTATCGCCTGCTCCGTGCCTCGGAGAGCACGTTAAGCCGTCGGTCCCGGCTGCCATGAACATCTATGACAGTCGTTATTGGGGAAGTTGACACAAAAGATCCCACTGGGTCGAAGTGTCGTTGGTCTGTACTGACTGGCCCCCACACAAGATAAGATAAAATAACAATGATTATACTTAACACAAATATACGCACGCCATAATTGGCTATTTAAATAGTTTGTAAAACATTAAGTATATTTGAGAAAATAAAATATATGACTTGATTTGAAGCAATTATCAGTAGCCGCACGGAGCCTTAATTGTGCCTATGCCATATCTACAAGCTAAATCTAAACCACAGCTTCTTCACGAAAACGCTCAAAATTTTGAATACATGTAGATGTCATAGATATGTTTGTAACAATTGTTCACGTGTATACCACTTAAATCCGCTCACAAATGGCGTAGTGGTTTATATCGTCAGTTTGCCTCTGCCAGCGCTCCAAGTGTTGTAGTGTTGAGAAACTGAACAAAAAAACATGCGAGGCAGTCTTTGGCAAACTAAGTAATTAGCGTGCGGTGACGATGACGCGAGTTTCACGCTTTTTGTTCACCCAAAAAGTACACATATATACAGAGTATACATATAGCCCATGGGAAGCGTTCGGTGACGATGACACGAGTTCCATGATTTTTGTTCACCTAAAAAGTACTCAACGCGACTAAAAAGTGTTTACTTCAAAAATGTGTGATACACAAATAGGTGTTCCAAAGCTGAGTGTTCTTTGTATACATTATTGAAATGTTTGTAAAATCTTACTAAACCTTACTGTGGAAGCTGCATTTTATATCGAATTGACAACTGAATCCTTTTCTATTTTAGTCTAACAAAATATGAGTTGATTATAATAATGGTACAAGACGTAGGAAAAACGCCTTGCAATCCTATTTAACTGTAGAGACCCTTGTCAGATGCAATGTACTCATCGTTGTATTAATAGTTTTCACCTACTTTGTATGGAACTGACAACGTAGAAACGTGCAAACATGGGACACTTAACCCATCGTACGTGGGAATGGTGACATAATTCTCGTAAGGTTTTATTCAATTTTAAAGGTATGTTGATATAGAAAATTGATTATAAGCGAAAATGTCTATATAACTTTGAAATTAAACTACTATATACGGATTTTATCGCGTTGTTTATTTGACACTTTAGAATTTGACAATTTAGAAACTGTTACTACATACTACTACTATTAAACTTTACTAATTGTTAAGATAATTAAATTATTAAAACTATTTATATTTAAATTTACACATTCCTCGACGTTTCGGTTGCTTTTCAGCAGCCATGGTCACTCCCCGTGACCGTAGTAGTATGTAGTATAACAGTTTCTAAATTGTCAAATTCTATAGTGTCAAATAAACAACGCGATAGAATCCGTATATAGTAGTATAATTTCAATGAATAACATTAGCGTAAACAGAAGACAATATTATGTCTATATAACTTTTTTTCTGTTTCATGTATAACTAGATTTTGGACGCAGCTTCGCTCGCGTAAATGTAGGTTACGCTATGTTAGTAACAGTACTGTTTTCTGGAAGAAAGGTACTCTATGTTCTTTTTTGTTCCCCTGACAACGTGTATGCGAAATTTCATGATAATCGGTCGAGTAGTTGAGTCGTGAATGCGTTACAAACAAAAATCTCACATTCGCATTTATAATACTATTTTTTGCTCGCGGCTTCGTCTGCGTGAAATAGTTACTTTGGACAGTATTTTTATTTTAAGATTTCTTGTTTACAGATAATACACATACAAACTGGTGACGGCATTTTTACTAATCATACATATATGTTTCCGATAAATATAGGTATAGTAAACATAGACAGATTTGTTTAGACTGCCATACAAACTTTCATCTCCTATTTCATCCCCATATAGGTGGAAATTTCAAAAATGCTTAAACAAATGTTAATTTACTTCTTATCAAGTACCTAAATACAAAGTTTCATGATTTTATCTTTGATAATGATGAATTTCCACACAGTCTTTCATCCCTTATATCAACATCTTAATGCATGCATGTCAAGGTCTAGTCTATTTCTGTACCAAATTTGATCAAAATCGGTTTAGTGGTTTAGGCGTGACAGCGTAACAGACAGACAGAGTTAAACAATAGGGAAGTAGAGATTAGTTAAAATTCGTAACGGGTATTAACGCGACCAGGCATAATGTTTACCTTTTTTAAATTGATGTTTGGCTCGTAGTCACTAGCTGACTTGTGACCAGGGTCGGTGTAGCCATTATGCAAGATCGAGTTAACACCCTTTTTGCCTGAACCTAGCAACTTACTTAAATGTAGCTTCTTTATTTTACAATGGACGATTCCCACATTATTCCTGTGTCACGAGGGGTTCACAAACATGCAAACAATGAACACAAAGAACACCTTAACACGGAATAACTATTTGTGTAGCACATATTTCTTTGTCTCGTGTGAGAATCGAACCCACAACACTCGTCGCAGAGGCAAGAGCAAAGCAATTACTTAAATCACTACGCCATCATAGGAATATGGTAAATTTAAAATAATGTAAATGGACTGTATGCAATAAAAGCCGAAAATACCGCAAACTGAAAATAAATACCACAACCACTCTTTTGTGATTGTTAAAATACTTTATTTTTTATGTACAAACAAGATTGATTGCATCCGATACCGATTGCTGCTTTTTTAATGTAACACCATTTCATTCAGTAACAATTTTCCAGATCCGAAACTGAAAATTTGTTTAATAATCCCTTTGTCCACAAGATACGAATACAGCACCATATTGTTATTATGTTTATGCATAATAACAATATTATGAAAATATTTTTCATGTAAACGTATCCAAAAATATTAAATTTTTGTAAACGTATAAGATTGAGCTTGATTTAAGTATAGGTTCATACATTTATAAAGTAAGTAGCAACAGCACTTGACATTGTTATTCCAGCCAACTAACTGGTAAAATATTGTGTCAATCTAATTTCTCCATTCCAATGACCACAATAACTTCGACTAGCACTCATTCGCGTAGAAAATGCGAAAACTACTCAACAAAGCAACAAACAGCTTCAACCTATTTTCCTGATAAATTAGTATTGAAATATGTTCCTTCATTATATTGTAGCAAAGAAGAAATTTTCATTGCGTTGAACGGTGCGCTAAATGGAATGTCCATATTAAGCGCACTAACTCGAAGCGCTCGAATCGGTTGATTAATTTTTGAGTTAAATCTTTACAAATAAAAAAGAATTCTTTCCTCTTTATAATCTATACTAATATTATAAAGCTGAGGAGTTTCTATCTTTGTTTGCTTGAACGTGCTAATCTCAGGAACTATTGGTTCGAATTGAAAAATTATTTTAGTGTTAGATAGCTCATTTATCGAGGAAGGCTAGATGCTATATAACATCACGCTACGACCCACGGGGGTGGCGCAGTAATCATAAACGCGAGTAAAACCACCGGCACATCTAGTGTTAGTATAAATATAGACGTAACATAGAGTAGTGAGTACCTCCTCCCCAGATGCCAACAAAGGAACTACAGGCAACTATGTTGGTTTTAATTTTTCCTTGTACCGGTAAGGTCAGTGATAAATCTCACTGAGTAACGATCTCTGTTATTTACTGTGCAACTGTTTGCCGTTCATGTTTTATGGGGACGTTAAACAATCACAATAATAACTGTAATCGTTAATTGTGCTCGTAAGCTTTATGTTTATTGAGTTTTCTTTACAAAAACGTACTGTTTGGTTACAATGATATACTTTACAAAATGTTTCTTTTAGATACTATATAAGACGTGTGGGACAGAAACACAACTATTTTATATTCGTATGTAATATCAGCTCTGTATATTACTTAGTATTTTAAATGCAACACTTAATATTTATATGTCAAACGTTTATTGAGCTGTACTTAATGGAATAATATGCACACTAAAGGATTTATTTATTTAATTAGGTATAAATGTAATTTTATCGTATATCTGTTTGACCACGGTCAGGAATCCTTAGTGAATGCCGAGCATTGCCGGTCACGTATCGATTAGATTAGTAGTAAACCTCGGATTCTTGAAGTCAGGCACGGTTGACTAATTTCCACCCGCAGCCAGACAAGGCCCTATATGGATCTATACCTGCCAATGTGTATTATATACGAAATTTGAAAAACGTGAAAAAGCGTAAGATACCTTCATTTGCATTAATAATAGGTATTAGTGAGGATAGTAGGAATCGATTTTATTGTACTACTACCTGACCCGTGCAACTCCGTCTGCTAAAATAACGACCTAACTATTAAAATAATCATATAAAACTTCAACTAAAGAAAATCTAATATTTAACTATGCCTAATAATACTTCAACTAAAGAAAATAAGTCTAACTACACCTATATACATATAGCTAATACGAGTACTTAAAACTACCTACTAAAATACTAATATTTAAAACTAGTTATATCTAAAAAATAAAAATCGCGCTTATAAGCACGGTTTGTTTACGATCGCTAAATGTCGTTATGTGCGTTATACAAAATTCGACCGTATAGCATACGTATTGTACGTTGATACGTTCGCAAGTCGCAAATCACCTACCACACCGTAATTACTTGAAATTTAATTTTATGAAAATCTTGTGTGTTTATAAAGCGATTTCTATGATTCTTTTTTTATTAGTTAGATATTAAAGTCTCCATTTTGATCGTGAGAATGTTGTGAAGATACAGAATGTATAATACAACTTTTAAAATATTTTAGTACATTTTGAAAGAATACCTCGATTCCTAATTTATTTTTGGCTTAAAAAGTATCCTATAACCTGCCTAGGATTAATAACTATAACTGAACCAATTTTGATTAAAATCCCTTCAGTAGTTTTTGATCCATGCGTGCACACACAGACAGACAGACAAAAATTTACTGATTGCATTTGTGGCATTAGTATCGATTACCAAGCACACCCCAATAGCTATTTTGTAAATATATTCAATGTCCAGAATTGACCTCTCTACAATTTTATTATAAGTATAGATAGCAAAAAACATGCAACACCTATCCAATGGGTTATGGAACTTCATAGTGCAAAGTCGCTTTGGTAATCTTCTGATCTTTTGCATGAAAGGTACAAAGACCCCAGCCAAGCTACCGCCTCCAGTTTGAGGAATACATCCAATGCACAGTTTTAAGTGGCGATCAAGCTAATTTCTTCAATTGCTAAAACTAAAATTCATACTTTGCCTTAGCTAAATGCAAAGTATGAATTTTGAAACATATTTCGCGAACTATTTTCAGTGCATATTTCTTCATTGACCAATTGGTAGGCCAATTAAACCATTTCAATCAAATAAATATTAATTGATTACTTGACTATCGAAGATAGCTGGCGATGGTCCCAAGTACACTGGACACTAACGTCACGACTCTATTTCCGAAGTAGACTTTGTTTAACCACCCCACATTGTTGATTTTCAATTTACCGGTACACTTCACTGCACTCACGATATCCGTATTCTCTTAACCAATATACTTATATCTTATTCTTAAGTTGATTCGACTGCCATCTACGTGCTTCAAGTCTCGGCAACATAAAACTATGTAGTAGAGGAATGGATTGTAGTACTAATAATATTAACAAATTTGTTATGACCATCTTTATTTTACGAACAATAAATAAATTAACACTGCCAAGCAATATTTTTTTTGGATCTTTCTCGCTCTGGCGATAAATCTCCTTCCTCACTATCATTATATATTATACAAAATAGTTCCATCTAAAAAAAGTTATGAAGTACCTAATACATAAAAAAACAAACAGTCCAATTGAGAACCTCCTCCTTTTTTTGAAGTCGGTTAAAAACAAAGTTCTCCAACGCGTTTGTTAGCGATAAACTCAAAAACTACTGTACGCAATTTCATGCGGTTTTCACCAACAGACAGAGTAATTTATGAGGAAGGTTATAGTTTTGTACTACTCATGCGAAGCCGGGGCGAGTCACTGGTAATATATATAAAAGAAGACTCATTATCGCCAAGCCCAAATCGTTGAAGAAAGCTGAAATTTAACACATAGATTAAATTTATGATGCATACATACATTCTATTAAATTCTCTGTGGATAAAGGATAAAGAGCGTAGTGATACAAAGTAACCTATGCAAAGTAGTTACTATCTCTAATAATAACTTTTAGGCATTTTCGAAATTCGCCTGAAATAGAACAAAGATCGTCTAACATTTAATGTTCAGACAGAGTCGCGGGCAAAATATGTGGTTGTGGAAATCATACTTACAAAAGACACTGACGGTGGTCGTATAAACATTGAATCGACTTTGGATGGTCTAAACCATAGCAATTTGCTGTGGCAGGATACCACAGCGTATTACCATGTATTAGCTAAGGAACAGTGGAGTATATACGCTCCCATGCAAGGTAGTCGTGCAACAAGGACACGTGGTACTTCGTTTCAATTGGTTAATTGGTTGAAAATACAACTCTCGCACTAGGAATGAATCCTGTGTCGCGAGGGACTTTACAAACATTCAAACAACGGACACAAAGAACACCCAGATTTAAAACAGCTAGAGATACCGATCTATTCACCAGAATTCACCTTCCATTCAAAAATTCGTTTCAGAATCAGTTTTGAATCTTTAGATAACATTTCTCTCTAAAAACATAAGGTATAATTGGGAAGGTACTAAAAGATATAATCTATATCGAAATACAGACTTAACAAGTGACACTTAATAATATGTACTTTCATTTGTTCCCAGGAGGCAGTAAGCGAGCTACCAGACTGACAGTGGCTACTGCCATCGGGATATGGATCTTAGCAGCACTACTCGCAGCTCCTGCCTACATAGGATCCTACGTCCGAGCTTTCGTCGTTAATCCCACCAGACAGGTAATATATTCATTTTTACTTACAGAGATATTTCATTCAATTTTATTTTTTGTCATACCTGATCGGGTTAATAATAGGGGTTAAAGTATGAAGTTGCCGTTGTATAGTAATAGATACTTTGAATTGACATAAAACCTTCATGGTGTGAGATTTTCGAGTGAAACCTTTTTCACATGATACCTATAAGATTCTTCTTTTAAAAATGGGCAACATTTGATTTGCGACGTTCAATTCTTTTTTTATTCAGCTTAGACGAGAATGATGGATACTTCGAAAATCCGAGTCATTTTTGAATACGAGTTCCGACACGGAGCTAACGCGACAGAAACGGCTCGCAATATCACCGCTGTGTTTGGAGAGGATACTGCTAATGAACGCACCGTTCGTTTTTGGTTTAAACGCTTTCGCAATTGAAACTTCGACTTGAAGAACAAACCATGTGGAAAACCGCCCACACAGGTGAATAACGCTGAAGGAGATGGTGGAAGCCGATCCGAGTCAATCCCAGGAATAAGCAGCATGGTTTAACGTTACCCTACCTACAATATTGGCTCATTTGCATCAAATCAATAAGATAAAAAATATGAAAAATAGGTGCCTCATGATTTGACTGATCTGCAGAAAGAAATGCGTTTTGAAATTTATGTTGCCTTGTTGAATCGGTAGAGAAATGAAGGAATATTGGATCGAATTGTGACATCTGACCTAAATCAAAGCTTACCAATAAAAAGGTAATGGTAACTGTTTGGTGGTATCTTCATGGTGTTATTCACGATAGCTTTCTCAGGTCTGGTCAAGCAATAACAGCAGATGTTTACTGTGCCGAACTTCGAACAATGATAGCGAAACTGGTAGTGAAACAGCCCCAACTCGTGAATCGATCTTCACCATTATTGTTCCATGATAACGAAAGATGTCACACTGCACGAGAAACCGTTGTAACTCTACAGGAGCTGCAGTTAGAAACCATACGTCATCCTCCGTACTCGCCAAACCTTGCTCTAACGAACTACAATTTTTTTCGTGATTTGAATTTTCTAAGTGATAAAAAATTTTCTTCCCAGGAGGCAGTACAAAATACTTTCACACAGTTTGTAGAATCTAGATCCCCGGAGTTATATCATAAAGGCATAAATGGACTTCCGTTTAGATGGCAGCAATGTATAGATAATGAGGGTAAATATTTCGATTAAATAAATATGGTACATCTTAGAAAAAGAAAATCTATATATTTTCTTATACTTTTACTACTTATTCAACTATCCATATAGAAAAAAGAAATAGTGAAGTAGGTACCAAAAAGTGCCTAAATGTATTCTAATATTACTCAAATAAAATTGTACGCATCATTATTATACACGTGGTAACATAATTACACGTAAATAATTCCACTGGCTCAAAAAAGTTCCACCACAAATCGCAGACGAAAACTTTATAAACAAAATCTTTATTGAAATATGATCCTTCTTTCGTATGTACTAGTTACGAAAATCCTTCAATCAGAGTCAGCCATCTAAATCAAATTGAAGACAATCAATTTATCAGTCTAATGATGATTGGTTTCAATTTGCCCTTGACTTATTTTCTTCATGTTTTTCCTCATATAATATATTCCGAAATGTATGGTTCTGAAACTGGGGATCTCGAAATCTGTACGACCAAACATGCATAGGTAAAATATTCCCAATACTCTCCTCACCCATTACTATCCAGACTAAATCTAACAGCCCTTCAGAAAAGTATCTAGACCAACATGCCAGCCTCTTCTAAGTCTACATAGACTACAGACATACCACGTTTAACACCAACCTAAGCCTTGCATCCTTAATGTCAAAATCCTGTTCAGGCTCGAATTTCTGGGTTGCAAACATATGCCTGCTTAATTTAGTTTATTAAAACTTTACCATAAACACACAATGCGGTGATACATTGTAAAAGGCCGGGTTTAAATAGTTTTGTCAAGCCATCCAATCCGAGTTAGGATGAGTTTCGTAATTGAGTTAATAACTTTAGATCATCTATCTTCAGGACTCGAGTAGATAGGGTTTCGGGGGCAGACTACGAGTCTCCCTCTTTGGACCAGAGTACTGCGGGGTCAGGAAGCCCACTGCGCCTCGAAAAGCGTGTTCTATCGACCGCGCTGATTAGAGTGCGCGGTGCCTGACATTGGTGTTGGACTCGCAGGGGTATGTGGTTAGCCGCTGAGGGCGACATGTTCGTTGTTCGGCAAGCACGTGGCGTTCGAGCGTCGGACTCAGGCACGGCTAGTGCGAACCAGTCGGTCACGCGAGGCACGGAGTTGTTTTTAGCGACGTGGCAGTGTGGTTTCACTGCCGCAACGCATCTCGGGCGCTTGCCTGCTCAGCAAGTAAGAGTCATAGCTGGAGTTACTCTGGCCACACGGGTCGGGAAGTGAACGTGCCTTACACAGCTCCGGTACCATACTGGAGATATGGGAGGCGGATTCTTCGTCGGCTTCAGCGAGATTTTCGTTAGCAACTCCCAGAGTTGCGGGTGGTGAGCGTCTTTATTGCTCCGGTACCTATCTGGAGAATAGGTAGTGTCACTTGGGCACGAGGTAGCATGCTTACGGTAACCGGATCTCTGAGGTTAGGGTGGAGAAGTCGAGATTTGGGGACAAGACCTGTCTATAACTGGTCCCGGAAGGTGCTCTCGGGCACTGGAAGGTACAGCGGCTCCACCTAATATAACCTTAACGGTTGGTGTAGGTGAACGCTAACTAGTCGTAGAGAGAGGGGATGTTCACCGTGATAATTAGGAAACTATGTAATATTACTTAATTGTTTTGTTTGTCAAAAACAAAGAAAAGTTAGTCATTGTTTGCTTATGTTTTAGTTTATTTATGTTCCACTGCTGGTCTAATGCCTCTTCTTGGTTATTGAATTACTCTGTAGTAAAGTTATCAAAGAAAATATTAAAAGAATATTCAAACGGATGTCTTGTTTATAAGTATAATATAACATTTCAATATAATACAGGGTGATTTTGAAATCGTGTAATTCCTTTTAACCACGCATTCTACTGGTGATATAGAATAACCCTGACCATATTTTTATTTAATTGGAATTTTTTTTTTTGAAAAATTATTGTTCCGTTTTTTTCGTGAAATGGTGTCAGATAGTCATATGTTAACCAACCGAGGCAATTTTAATTTTTTACTAATTAAAATAAAAAAACATATTAATAATTAATGTCGTAAATAATAACGGGCGGTCCTTTTTATTGCCCCTTATTATTTACGACATCAGTTATTGTTATGTTATTATTTTTAAATTAATAAAATATTAAGATTGTGTCAGGTGGTTAAAATATGACTATTTGAAATAATTTCATGAAAAAAATCTGTACTCTAATTTTGCCGAAACCATTATTCTAATTAAGAAAAAATATGGTCAGGGTTATTCTATATCACCAGTAGAATGCGTGGTTAAAAGGAATTACACGATTTCAAAATCACCCTGTATAGTCTTGTGTTTACGCGAATGTTATTCATTGAAATTAAACTACTATATACGGATATTATCGCGTTGTTTATTTAGCACTGTATTACAAAATTTTTGAAACTATTACACTACTACTACTATTGATTTTATTTTACTAATTTATAAGCTAATAAAGTTATTTAAACTATTAAATCTATTTATATTTAGGTTTACACTTTCCCCGACGTTTCGGTTGCTTTTCAGCAGCCATGGTCACGGGGAGATCATCTTAGTCTCCTCGTATATAGAAGTTTAATTTCAATAACATTTCAATATTTTTGCTCCGTCGACAGCTGCCAAATATCTGTGTATTATGAAGCGCTGTATTTATTTATTAATCTATCGTCTCATGACTAAGCGTCCGATAGATTCGCCGAGGGGTTTTAAATCCGGAATCGGGGCATGCCAATTGGGATTTGGAACATAGGGCAAGTGGGAAATTTCTAACGATCGACTGGGAAAACAAATTCACATTCTAATTCATCATGTTTTCGTTTCTACTTTAAATTATTGTATGGTATACATTAAGCAGATAGAAGCAATAAAAGTTAGAAACTCAAATTCCAACATCTCATATGATATCCATTGCTAAACATCGAACTCCTATTAAAAAAGTCCTTGTAACCGTTACTATCTTGATTGTGAGATTATCTATGCATATTACTGAAATACTAAAAAAATATGTTTGGCTGACATATTATTTCTGCTATGCATATTAGGTACTTGCTCTGTTTTCTCATAAAGACAGGCCCTTTAAACATCGTGCTTTTTTTTGTTCTAGACTGTGGGTTTTTATATATTTTGTTTTTCTGCTAATAAGGGTATTAGAATTATTTATTCCAACTACTCCAATTGACTTCTAATTAAATAGGTTGCAAGTTCTAACTCTCTTATCTTTATCAAAACTAGATGATCTTGATGACCACTGCTGAATCTGGTTACACCATTCCAAATACCACCAAAAAATGTACAACTTTGTTACAATGTTTGTTGCAATTACAAGTTTTCCTCAATGCAAATAACACGGTATCTTAATATTTCATTATTTTTGACACCACGTTGCCTCATACCTTTTAAGTCTTACTTAATCTAGGATTGAAAGAGGAACGAAACACGTGCGCTGACTATCATATTTTTTTAATGCGGCAAAGACAGGCGGCGCTGGACCGGTTAGAACGTGCCAGTTTTTATTATACCTACTATCGCGTAAGGATGGCACGTTCACCCAGCACGTGTTGTTCTCGACAGGAATGGTGAAAGTGATATTAATTAAAGAGGACTTAGGAACAGTGACCGTGAGAGGTGATAAAAGGCAGCCAACATGACAAAGGCTGTACGTAACTGCAGTGAATGGCATAAATTTAATAAGGGCGTTCGGATCTTCGATGATACGGAGAACATACCACACCACTGCAGTCAAGATATCATGCACAAAAGTATAATTCGTAGCGAATGTGATTGATTTGCATGAAGTCTCGGGTCTCACTGAAACAGAAGTCAGTCCGATGCCTGCTCCATTGGGATACCGTTACTTCCATGTATTTTCTACTGTGTTTTGGGCGCGGCTTCGCTTCGCATTAATTTACTTCTATGTGTACTTATTTGCTGTCCAATTGTCCTTTTATGTATCCATGACAACTTGTTTGCGAAATTTAATGATGATCCGGCGAACAAACTCACATTCACTTTTATAATATTAGTTATAATTAGGGTTATACGATGACAAACTGTCTTGCAGCTATTATCACTTTACAAAATCTATTTATTTTCTTTTGTTGCAGTTCCTAGTATGCTACCCGTACCCACTGGAGTGGGGCGAGGACTACCCGCGCGCGATAGTGCTGATGCGTTTCTTGGTCTACTACTCCTTACCCCTGGCCGTCATAGCGCTGTTCTACGTGCTCATGGCCCGACACCTCGTGCTTAGTACACAGAACATGCCTGGAGAAATGCAGGGAACTCAAAGACAGGTTCGCAGCTTATTTTTTATTATCAACTAGTTGTACCCAATGCATTGAAATGCCACTTAAAGTAAAAAGTATTTGGTTGATACAAATTTTTTGGACCAAAATCCCACGCGGTCGTCCTCAAAACATCCTACCAAAGTTTCATCACAATCTGATCAATGGTTTAGAATCAAATTAAGGACAAACATACAAACATTCAATTATATCTATATAGATAGAAGATTGAATCATGGGGAGTCCGTCTCTACACAGTAAAGTTGTGCTAAACCTACACCCACTTATGTCGTCATAAGCTTACTGGTGGAAGAGCTATTGTGAAATTGTTCGCATTTATGCAAATAAAAGAGTCTGCCCACTACCCCGTCTCATACCATGACCGTGCTAGGAACGTGTCAGGCAAAAAAATATTCTTTGTAAGGAAATGTAGTAAGGAAACTTAAGACTATGCCCACTAGACCATTCCGTCACCGACCAGCAGTTCCTATAGGAGGGCGTATCGTGTTGCTTTTCGTGTCTGATACATTCCTAGCACGGTCGTGGTATGAGACGATGTAGAGGGCAGACTCCTTAAGTGGCCCCACACGTTATTGCTTGGCAATGTTTACGGCATCTGCTGTCTCATCAGTCCCTTAAAGTTGTAAAAGGTCCCTAAATGATCAAATCCAAAGTCGTCCGTCAGAGAACTCATGATCACTCATGAAAGAGAGTACTCATGATCTTGAACTCGTCAGCTGGCGATGTTACAGAAGAACCAGTACAGTTCTCCGATAAGTTGCCAGAACTTCTTTATTAATTGGTGTGCTGTCAGTAGGAAATAAATAAAACATACCAGATGAAACTTCTGTCATTTCAGCGGAATCACATCTACTGCTGGACATAGGAAAACCTTGGGGGAGCCCAAGGTTTTCCTCACAGACCGGTCTTGGGCCACCCTCATCCATCATGAAACTTCTATGCATGGCAAAGTCGCTCGGTTTTATTCTCGCGCAGTTTAACTTAATTAGCTCTTCATCCATTTTCAGCCAACCGACATCTCATAAAGCTTGTGAACAATGGATTTTTGGCTCGGCTTTGGCGATTAATGTCAAGCCATATCATCATACCAAGCAATATCCGTAAATGCAAGCAAACTTATCGGTATTTTGTCGAACATTCATCTACACATTTTCGATTTACCGACCCATATTTGTGATCTATAGAAATAAATAAAATTTAACTGTCTGTTTGTAATGTCAAAATAACAACTTAATGCATATGAAAGTATATAGAAGAACTTAAGCAAAATCATATTTCTAAAATTGTTATCTCTTTGTCTGTCTGTTTGTTCCGACTAATCTTTAAAACAGCTAGATCGATTCTGACGGGACTTTCACTGGCAGATAGCTGGTGATATAATTTTTTTTGTCTATATGTCTGTCTGTTTTTCCGGCTAATCTCTGAAACGGCTTTACCCATTTTGACGGGACTTTCACTGGCCGATAGCTGATGATATAAGGAGTAAATTAGGCTACTTTTATTTTAGTTTATTTTTAAATTAATATCCACGTGTACTAAGTCGCGGGTTACAGCTAATATAAATTATAACTTTGATCAATCCCATGTAAAAATGAGATACTTGATATAATTACAGATGCGAGCTAGGAGAAAGGTGGCAGTGACGGTGTTGGCTTTTGTCCTGGTATTCGCCGCTTGCTTCCTCCCCTCACACGTCTTCATGATGTGGTTCTACTACTGGTAAGTCGTTTAAATAGAGAGTCAATACGTGAATGAGTGAATAAAAGTCATGAATGGATGTTAATGAAAGTCTTCGATGATGAATGAGTGGAAGTATTAAATAGATACACAATTATTATTACAGAAAGTGCATCAAAATAAGATCGCATGCTTTAACTGACATTGTGTGCCCAAAAGGCACTGGCTCAGCCATACTGCCGACGACCGGATTACGAAACAATCAAAGAAACAATTGATCGCTGTAAAATCTACAAAGAAAATTATTATTAAGAACGCATTCCTTACATTTTTGCTGGCCATATAGAACAAAAGTATTTTAAGATGAAAATATAAAAATAATTTTAATTGTTCGGCCCTATTCCAGGCAGAATTATAGTATTTTAAGATGATAAATAGAACAATAATCTACCTCAATGAACCAATCTGAGCCCGTAACTAAATTAATGGTGCTTGATGGAGAAATCGACCAATTTTTAATATTATACTGAGACCTTCACGGATCTATCTAGAAATTCATTCATGTATTTTTAGTCCCTTTAAACGTATATATTATTTTAAATATTTTCCAACATTGATAAACTAACAGTTATTATTATCAATTATCAACGTCACGTGAACTGCAGTGACCCGCCCACGCTGGTGGCCAGACACAACTGTTTTATTTAATAAATTGTTGCCGCATTGGTAGAGCAATATAATTATTTTAAAATGCATATGCAGTCTTGAAATTTATAAAATAGATGAGTTCTATGTCTTCTTCAAAAATATATACGTGGCAGACATTTTTTGCTTTTAACTTTCAAAACTTTATTTTCGGTTCTGTATTTGTGAGGTATGAATGTTATTCTACACAACCTTTTTATATAGCATATCTGTTAGACTGTTACCTATATATAGTGGAAGTGGGCCAATTATCTCTAGAATGGGTAAACCGACAAACTGAACTCAAAGATATTTATCAATATCTATACTAATATTATAAAGCTTAAGAGTTTATTTGTTTGTTTGGTTGAACGCGCTAATCTCAGAAACTAATGGTTCGATTTGAAAAATTATTTTAGTGTCGGGAGGCCTATTTATCGAGGCTATATAACATCACGCCATGACCCACGAGGGCGGCGCAGTAATCATAAACGCGGTTGAAACCGCGGGCACATCTAGTATTACATAAAAGGAATTTTATACGGGGCACAAGCGGAATTAATGAATCTCTATTTATTCCATATTTGATGATCAAAGACACGTAGCTTTACCGCGTGACTCCTTTCCGTTGAGTCATCTTATCTTACTAATATTATAAACTAGCTTGTGCCCGCGGCTTCGCTCGAGAACAGTAGGCACCTTTTCTATGGATAAAAGGTCCCCCTCTTCTGTACCCCTGACAACTTCTATGCAAAATTTTATGATGATCGGTCGAGCAGTTAAGGCGTGAAATCAAAACAAATATACTCACATATGCATTTATAATATTAGTCAGGATGTTAAAGTTGGTGTTTAATCACGCTCAAATCACTAACCAGATTTGGATACATTTAGATCGGATACAATTAATCTGATACGTATTACTGAAGAGAGATCAGACGCAGGATTAACATTTTTACGTGCATGCCTAACTTACTTACTTTTTACGAGAGATACTGATGAGATTTTTTTAACAGAAAAGACATGTCACGTTTATTGGCCCGACTAAGGATTCGAATCGAATTGACTATCTACTACTAATTTTATATAAGTCTATCGTCGCTTATATATGTATATATCGCTTACTTCCTCAGCCCAACAGCACAAGAAGACTACAACGGCTGGTGGCATGCGCTCAGGATCATCGGGTTCTGCCTGTCATTCCTCAATAGCTGCGTGAATCCAATAGCCCTGTACTGCACCAGCGGCATCTTTAGGAAACACTTCAACAGGTAAGCCAATATGGCTACTAAGCCATCTCAATATTACAGCAGATATCATTGCCGTGTATAACAGAGAGTCACGTTGGTCGTGTCTATCCCAAATTGTCAATACAAATCAAATCAAATAAAAATATCTTTACATAATATTGTGTTATGTTTATGCGAATGTTATACATCGAAATTAAACACTTTATACGAATTTTATCGCGTTGTTTATTTTGCTTTAAAACACTTTTATTACATAATGATAAAACTCTAACAATACTATTGTTATTAATTAATTTAAATAGCTTAATTGAAATTAAACACTTTATACGGATTTTGTCGCGTTGTTTATTTTACTTTAAAACAGTGTTTTTTTTTTAAACAATGTATAACATAAGACAATATTAGTTAAATAGCTTAAATTGTAGTAAAGTTCAATAATAGTAGTGTTAGAGTTTCAAAATTATCTACTTAATAAGTGTTTTAAAGTAAAATAAACAACGCGACAAAATGCGACAAAGTGTTTGATTTCAACAAAATATATATATATTTATTCATTTAGGTCACAAAGTAACACTTATGAATGTCGAGGTTACACTAACTAAACAATAACATGAATTTACGTTTACCTGGTGCCACGTTCAGCAAAGCAAGGGCGTAGAACCAATGAGAAGAACGGACAAGAAACTCACGGCCACTCTTTTTAAAATCGCAATTTAACAATGCTGCTTATTTTACAAATTATATTTGTAAGGAGCTGCAACCATTATACATAATTCCTACCTGAGTCTGATGCCCACCCTAAGAAGCTTGGTTTCAACTCAAAATTCTAACGTCCTTTATGATAAAAATAAGTTATAATAGTAATATCAGCCCAGTATTAAACTGCCCCATTGCTGGGCACGGACCTCTTCTCCGTGTGAGGGTGGTTAGGTCATAACCCACCACGCTGGCCCAGTGCGGATTGACAGACTACACATACCTCCGAGAACATTAAGGAGAACTCTCAGAGATGCAGGTTACCTCACGATATTTTCCTTCATTGTTAAAGCAAGCGCTAATTAATTATTTAATACGCACATAGCTTCGAAAGGTCCATAGATGTGTGAATCGAACTCGAGACCTCTGCGTGGCGGTCTAACACTCTCCCACTAGACTATCACTGCTATAATTTTAAAATAAATTAGGTACTGAATTTTCTGTATACCTTTATTATATACAGCACCGTTATTAGACAAGCTGGTATTCCTCTGCATTATTATGAACAATACTTATAATTATTTTGCTTATAGGTATCTTATCTTATCTTGTGTGGGGGCCAGTCAGTACAGACCGGTGACACTTCGACCCAGTGGGATCTTTTGTGTCAACTTCCCCAATAACGACTGCCATAGATGTTCATGGCAGTCGGGACCGACGGCTTAACGTGCTCTCCGAGGCACGGAGCAGACGATAATTGTCAATCAATACGCACATAATTTCGAAAAGTCATATAACTTCCGAAAGTCAGAGGTGCGCGATGTGGGTTCGAACCCGAGACCCTCTGCATTGCAGTCTGTTGGTCTCCCCACTGAGCTATCGCTGCTCTTGTTTATAGGTAACGTTATAAACCGCTTGTAAGTTATGAATATGGTAGTTTGTCTTTATGTAGAGCAATGACCACTTAGAAAATGACCTAGTTACGCCAAAAGCAGAACTTGAAGCTCTCCCTATTACACGTAATTAACTTTTATATACAGCAGAAGCCGGACTGGCTATGACAGGCATAAGAACTCAGCTTTACCAATGAGAACAGCGATTTCAATGACTATTATTGATCTTGTATTTTTACGTTAAAAGCCCGTTCAGTTAAACTACATATTAATTTCTGAAAATCCACATCAATTTTATTATTACCAAGATTTTGCCTACGGGTTCACTCACGGAAATGTAGGTTACGTTAAACCTAACTTAACTGACATTGCCGTGAGTCCTATGTCCTTTTTTGTATCCCTGTCAAGGTATATGCGAAATTTCATGACGATCGGTCGAGTAGTTAAGGCGTGAAAACGTAACCAACAAACAAACTTACGTTCGCATTTATAATATTAGTAAAGGTCTTCTATTATTACGTAATATACTGTTCAGCACTTCATTTCAATTACATATTATTCATTTCTACATGTCTACTAACTCAATTTTATTATTAATAATTGCCTCAGTGACGCTTTGTGGTAAATGCGACTGCCGTGTATGTCTCGGGTTCGATTATCGGTTTAGTCAAAGTGTTATTCTTTTCTTCTTTTTTTGTGGTTAGTAGCCAACCTGTTGTCAAGAGTTGTTCAAGCCGCTCGTAGGCCTCGGACATGGCTTAACGACTGCTGTCAATTTGGCAACAACCGAGACTGACTTTTTACGTGCCCTCCGAAGCACGGAGACGCTCAGATGAAATACCACTAAGCGGTCACCCATCTATAGACTGACCGCACCAACGTTGCTTAACCTCGCTATTCGTTTACCGATCACTGACAGTTCGTTACTGATATTAAAATTCTCAGCAACAACACGAAGTTCAGAATTATGCTCAATAGAAGCAATAGGCTCTCCCCTTATTGAGTGTTACCTAAAGTAAGGTTAGCGAAATGTGGGTGTACTACACCTTTAACTGCGGCTTTAAAGGGGTAATACTATGTATTTATACACGTAATTAACTATAATGCAAATTAGAGTTCTGCTTTGCCTGCGGAAAACAACGGCTTTCAATAATTTTATTCCTTTTTTGCATACGACATCGCTCGCGTAGTAGTACATTGGGTTCGGTTATGTTTATAACAGTACTTCTTTTAATAAATGAAATATAGCCTATGTTAATCGATGATAACATAGCTTTCTAATGGTGAAAGAATTTTTAAAATCGGTAGTTTAGTTTTTGACTTAAATCCTTACAAACAAACAAATCAAATCTTTCCTCTTTTTATTATTAGTATAGATATATGTAGTTTATTTACGCCCATTCAGCACTTATATCCTATTTTTCGTAGCCAAATATTCGTTATTGTGAATCTAAAATATTTAGGATGTTTACAATTATTGATCACAAATAATATCCAATCCTAAAACACTGTACTCGACGATTACGTACCTACATATTTTTCCAGCCCGAACAACTAACAGGCGATCGCACGGTTTTTAAGAAACACAACACTTGGCGTATAGATAACACTGACAAAAACATCACGATATCCGTCCAATCAATTCGGTTATTTAATACTCGTCGGAACAAACTTGTTTACTAAAATATTATCCACCGCAGCCACCAGACAATAGCGATAACTTCGGGGAATTGTTCGTAACTTACTAGTGACGACTTATAACTAAGTTTGATTTGATTAGGTCAAGTTATAATAAGTCTAGGTATTTAACCGCCAAAACAAAGTTCATCCTTATTCTTGACGTTATAGTAAACGAATTCTCGGTCTACATTTACCCATCGTATATCTAAACTAACTAGCGGTCGCCTAGTGCTCGAAATTCGACCAAAGTTTTCCTGTAAGATATTGCTGATATATGTCATCATATATATTGATATATGTAACCATAGTTACGCGCTTCGACTGCGTGTGTCAAATGGATGGTTGTGTGCGTGTAGTGTTTTTTAATTAATTTAATGTATTTCTAATGCATATTTTATATAAATATTAGGATTCGCCCCTCCTTCTCCATATAAACTTTAACTGTGCCAAATTTTATATTCCTCCGTCCGCGCAATTGTCGTAAAAACGGGTACAAAGTTTTTGCTTCACGTATTAATATATAGATATTATAAAGAGAAAAGATTTGATATTTCATTTATTTGTTTGTTTGTAAGGGTTTTGCCCCAAAACTACACAACTAGTTTAAAAAATTATTTCACCATTAAAAATGTATATTATCTGTGAGTAACATAAACTAAAATATAAAGTACTATTACTAACATTTTTTTACGTGGGGGAATGCATTGACTCCTACCCCTCCCCGCAGGGACGGGCGGAGAGGTTATGTCGGACTCACCAGGGGAAAGATGGTGAGTGGCATCCCGGTAATACCGACCAAACCCACCACGGAGTTCCTCAATATAACCGCAATCGGCAGGGCGCGCAAATCACTTTCACGTGCAATCGCGACCGCGCCGAGGTTTCGGCCCGCCCTATGAAACGACAGGCCACTACACGAAAAGACCTACCCTGTGGTCACTTCTAAATTTTAACCATACGGTCCACTTGAGGGGGGACGGACACACGACACAGAGGCGCGGATTGGAACACGCAAGCCGCCTCTCGGACCTGATGCTGATCGGGTGGCGAGCAGGTCTACGAAGCCCACCAGGTCAAACCTCAGGGTGGCTGGAGGTCATTTCGCACCCTCCGGCGCCCGGTTCTGCGGTTAGGCAGAGGATTCAAGCGCTCCCTATCCCGCTCCGCCGCCTCCTTGATGGAATTTACTTCCTCACAGAAGGAGGCGACAGCGTTCCACGACCTCTCACTCCGGACCATGAAGTGAACCACGGCCGAGCGAGAGGGCAACCATACCGACTGCCGCGATCAGCACCTCGATGCCCAGGCGGGGCAATCTGCTAAATTGTGCAGCGCCACCGTGTCCTCAACAACGTCGCGGCAGTCGCTGCAGTGGTGACAACCGAGCGTCTCTTGCCAGCCTATGCCACACAGGAACTGGCCAAAGCAACCGTGGCCAGTCATTACCTGTGTCAGCTGGAAGGTGAAGGCGCTATGCCGCCTCTCCAGCCACTCCTCAAAACGGGACTTACCGTCACGATTGTGGCGTAACATAACCTACTATTATTCCAAAAAAAAAACAAAAAATACTTCCGGCTGCATATGGTATCTGCAAGTGCAAATTGGAGACATTGTTAAAACAAACCTTAAAATGAGGCACTTAATTAAATAATATAATTATATATAAATAAAACTTTAATATTAATATCTAAAAAAAAAACAAATGTGCAAATAATGTGCATGTGTATTGACAATAAAAGATAGAACGAGCCGTCCTCCTCTATCCTAATATACCTATTGCGTGCTACTACATTGCGGCAAGCAATATATAATTGAGTATTTAAATATGAAAATTACTGTTCGACCATGCCTTGGACGGTATTTTACCCATTTTCCTTATAAGTACATATACAAGCATGTACAAAATATCACTAGGTACTTTACTAATTAAAGAATTAAAGTTGTCGGCTCACTTAACCAATTTAATTGCATGGACTGCAGTAAATCTAGTAGTCAAGACAGCCAGTAGCGTTGATCTAAGCACGATACAAAAAATGTAGAATAAAGTGAACCAAAAACTTTGTGCTTTTCATAACAGCAAGATTTCACACAAGAGTATAGGCCGCGTAATTGTAAACAGTTACCATAGTCTATAGACGCGTGTAACTGAAAAGATATCACCTGTTCTTCAGCGATTCTGCAGTATCTTGTGTATCATTTTTTTTTAAACCCTATGCTGTCTTGTGTGTCGTCTACATGGGTTATGACTTTAAGTTATCTTATCTTTATCTTTGTGTGTGTGGGCCAGTCAGTACAGACCGGCGACACTTCGACCCAGTGGGATCTTTTGTGTCGACTTCCCCAATAACGACTGTCATAGATGTCCATGGCAGTCGGGACCGACGGCTTAACGTGCTCTCCGAGGCACGGAGCAGGCGATAATTGTCAATCAATACGCACATAATTTCGAAAAGTCATATAACTTCCGAAAGTCAGAGGTGCGCGACGTGGGTTCGAACCCGAGACCCTCTGCATTGCAGTCTGTTGGTCTCCCCACTGAGCTATCGCTGCTCTATAAATAAAATACTTTAAGTTAAATGGTCTTGGTACTGCTTACTCTTTTGATCATATTGGCGTGAGACTATACAAGAAAATAAGAAAGAGACGTTTTCAGGCCACTGGCATAAATGCAGTCTGTTTGTTGCCAGTCTGTCAACTGATTCGTGAGGCTATGCAAGAAAACCTAATTATCTTAAAAGGAGCGTTTTCAGGCCATGGGCTTAAATGCAGTATGTTAGTTGCCTGATCTGATTTCTGTCAACTGATTCACCGTTTCTTTTATCAGTTAAATAGGTATATTAATAATTTATTATGTGTTCAGGTATCTCCTATGCAGAAGTAGTTCGACGCACGGCCCGCGAGGCTCGCTGTCCCTCTCCACATCGAGAAGGCTGCACTCCAGCAGAAAAACTAACATCAGCATGGTGCCCAGAACGTAAGATTAATATAATTATTATACAATTTAATACTTTCATTCAAATAATTTACTTAAAGCATATTGATGTTCTTGAACTGCAGCAACCCGCAAGCCAGACACAATTTTCTATTAATCCGCTATTAATAAATAAACAGAAACTGAATGTCTAAGATATGTGTTTGACCACTGTGGCTGTGCTGAGGGTATGACAAAAAATATTCTTCTTTTGTCATCCTTAGAGATCCATTGAGTTTAATCAGAACAATATAAATATAAATTATCACAAAAATATAAACCCTTCCTTCCACACTTAAGTCACTTGCGATGATGATTATAATATATTCATATCTGTAGTGACCATTAAGAAAAGCTAGGTATCCCGCTTTCTATGGAATAAAACCCATAAAAGATTAAAGATATCCTAAGTCGGCCTTAGGCCGTTAATAAGAAATATTGGAAATGTATAAATATTGTATTTTACAGCACCAGTATGGGCCGAGAAAGCAGCGTCAGGCTCCTAAACAACGGCTCATCGAAACTCTGAGCCAGGACTCGTGGCCTTCGGTCCACGGCGAACAACCATCAAGAAAGGTCCAAAGAGAACTACAGCAAATCGTTCGTCTACAAAACGGACTGCTTGGCACCTTTCCCTAAGTGTTGTGAAACTGAGAACGGTGTTAAACACGTCGAAACAAATTTTGACACCAAAGACGTTAGTAGCACGGAGAGCTTCTTCTTGCCTGTCGATAATTTTCGATCCTGTTAGTTTTTATTCTAGTTATACATATTATTATAAAGCTACCAATTTTTTGTAGAATTAATTCACAAGCAACACTAATATACTATAGCAAGTGACGGATATCATAATTATTGGGCTGGCAACCGAATAATAAATATTCTTCTTTCTATAAAATACAACGCCCGCACTAGGACTAAATCCTATATCGCGGGGACCTGTACAAACATTCAAACAACGGACACAAAGAACACCTAGATTCGGAACAATAATGTTTTTGTCCGCGTCGGAAGTGTATTGACTCTACGCAGTCACAATATTTGTCTATATTGCCGTTAAGTTTAGCAATATTGTTGGAAGATGAAAAAGCACGCAATACATTAAAAGCGATAGCTCAGTGAGGAGACCAACAGACTGCAATGCAGACAGTCTCGAGTTCGAACCCACGTCGCGCACCTCTGACTCGGAAGTTATATGACTTTTCGAAATTATGTGCGTATTAATTGACAATTATCGCCTGTTCCTTGCCTCGGAGAGCACGTGAAGCCGTCGGTCCCGGCTGTCATGAACATCTATGGCAGTCGTTATTGGGAAATTCAGTGCCCTATAATATCCTGACATTGGTCTTGCCTTAGGGTATCGTTAGCCTTCGGGTTGCGGAGGTCAGGTGGCAGCCACTCCATGTAAAAACTGATATCCAGTCAAATCCGGTTAGACTAGAAAAGCCGATCCCAATTGACTTGAGAATAATAAAGCCTAGGGAGAAGAAGAACACATTATTTAAGTCAGAGGTGAGATCGTATCACTGGTCAGAGCAATAAATATCTAATCAAAATAAGGAAAGACGGTGTGTCTTGAGGATCGTAGGTTCTTACATTTTATAAAAAAATAAATTTCGTTGTCAGTTTTTGTCAAAGATACCAAATAACGATACCTATGGTATCGCGCTAAATGGTATACTATTAAGGATGCTAATGTTTATTTTCACATTATATAATAATTCAATCACAACATGAAAATAATTTGAAAAAAATAGTTGTTAATACAATAATTGAATCCATTTTTTTACCATCGCTTCCTATAGTTTTACACTGAAGTTTTTCACGTTTTACTTTGAACTTTTTCTTGGGAAACAACAAAATACGTATAAATACTTTTTCGTCGATAACACATCCTCTGTCAGTGTAAATTTTTTTCTTTTTCATTATAGATACTGGTAGCCCCAGGCTTAAAATTTACTACGCCATACAACATAATAAGAAAGACAAAATAAATATGCTCGGTAAAAAAAGAATCTTGATGTACTTATATTAAAAATATGTTTTTCAATTCAAAAAACAAATTACACTTAATACAAATTTTCATGACATTACAATGATATTTGTGAGTTTCAAACTATGTTCAACAGTGCCTCTGGTAGATACTACTAAGCTATTCGGATTAGTTCGTTATAGTTGCCTAGAAAACCTTGCAACGAATATTTAAAATGTGTAAATTCGTACTATGAGCATGGTTAAACATAACAATATAAAATACGCTATTAGAATCAAATTCGCTAAAGAGTCTTTGTTACAATTATAGAAACATGAGTTTACTTTAATTATATAACCACCCTAGGTATTATATTATTTTACATTAAATATATTATTTTAGTTAATATAATATATTATGTAATATTAAATATGTATCATATATTTGAACAGCATGATTTTAAATAAATTGGCTAGCAATATGCGATTATTTGTATAAATATTAAACTTATTCAAATATTTAACCAAATACAATTACATTCAAAAGCTATTTAAATACTACAGATAAATCGAAGGTATGATTTTAACGACTAATTTTAAATATAGAACTATAACAAAACATAAACCTATGTCCAAATGAATAGTTATCGTTTCAAATTCGACTGTTATTCAAAAATACTTTAGCTTCGGTCATAGTATAATAAAAAAGGTATAGGATTTAAATCAACAATTACGTATCTCACTAAGCAATAGGGTATGGTAATGCTTTGTACCCATTATCTATGACGCTATTATTTTCTAATTTTCTGACCAGTTACAATGTTGGAACTAATACTTAATTATTAATTTAATCTTGGAATTAATTAGCACTTATTCTCGCCTTGGTACACAACTTAGTAAATAAATAATTATATGCTGACAAACGAGTAGGTAGGTAGGTAATTGTAAATTCACTGTAAACATTTTTTACCTAAAAACAAGAATTTTACTGCTTTGCGATTTCAGACAGTTGACATAATTCAATAATAATAAATAAAGTTTATCAAATGTGAATTATAATGATATATAATAACAAATGTTGCACACTTGTAACATTTGTTATAAACATAAAAACCTACCAACCTAATCATCATATTATTTGTTCCTGGCATTTTCCCAGCTATATACATGACTATTTTGTAAATAGAATATACGGCGGGCGGTTCAAATAAAAATAGTAATTTAATAATGACTACTAAGTATCATAATCACAAATAGTTAATGTTCACAATGTAATAATAATCAAAACATTGTAAATAGAATTTCAAACCTATGTATGACTAACATAATATTCCTTTTTATATTAGTTTGTATTTATTTATTTTAGATTTAGTTATATTTTTGCGATGTAAGCAATAAGTCCTTTTTTCATTTTAAATTTTCAATCTATCTATTTATGTTCGAATAAAATTGTCTCTTAAGAAGCATTGCATAATCAGGCAATTTTATTTATTTGGTTTCTTTGTTTGCCTAGTCAATATTTTGGTACTTGTGTACATATCTAATTAAAAGTGTAAATACAAAAATACTGTTTATAATAGAATATGATAATATAGTTTTCAATAAATAGTTCTTTTTTAATACAATGTGCCTTTTCTAATCAACCTTTTCTTTATTTTTTAAATGCTAGCCTAAAAGTAGCTTTGAATCTGAAAATTGTAGGTTACATTACAAACATTAAAGGACACAAACAATACTCCTCACAGGAATGTCTGTAGATCGCACAAAAGTTTGTCCCATATGGAATCGAACCCGCGCTATTCTGCGTATTGGCAGGTATTCCTCTTAGGGTCGATTTTTCAATGGTCAGATAACTTTTATCTGGGGAATATATTTGACGTTTTGTCAGCTTTTGTATAGAAAATATGTCATACCGCCATATTTATTCTTATGATAAAAGTTATCTGACGATTGAAAACCAGCCCTTAAGCAAATGCCCCATCCGTGCTGTCAACTAACGGGTCACAGACTGTAATTAAGTAAAAAAAATGGAACCAATTTAATTTACTTAGTTAAGGTCGTTTTCTTATGAATTTATGCTTGAAAGTAATTATTGTTATGTTAGCATAACAATCATTTCACTAATTTTCAATAATTTTCTACGAACCAAACAGACAAAGCGCTGTCAGAACTTTGTCTTAAAATAAAAATTATTCCTAGAACCCATCGTGGCGGGTCCAATTGTAAGCCTAGAACTATCAAGGGACATGCAAACCCAGCAGATAAAAATAACACAAGAATATCGGTCCAACCATTTAGGAGGAGTTCAGTGACACACACGGTACATGTATGTATTTCTATACATGACGAAGAAGCTGGCATTTATTGGTAACCTATGTAGACCAGTCTGTTATAAAATTAATTTATTCTTTGTCAACCAGTGGCCCCTGAATAGTAAGTAGTAAACGCCGATGAAGTAGGTGGTTATTTCAACAATGTAAAGGGTACAGCCACACTGATCTTTACACACAACTACTTTTTAAAAACTTACACATACTTTTTTAACGCAGAAGCAACCCTTAGTTGGCTAGCATGTTCGACCGTAAGAAGCTGCTATAGCAAAATAATTATTATAGGCAACACTGTGCGCTACTGTCAAAGTCAAGTAGTTGTCAAACTTAACTCGGAATAGCGTTCTTGTATCGCATTGTTTGTTTCCTTTTATTTCTCGAAAATACTAACATTTATTGCATGGAAACTGCAAAAAAATAACAAAATTGACTTGCTTAAAAGTGCTATAAATTTAATCAGAATATTACTTTAGAGGGTGCTTTACTAAAAACGGCGTTAATAAAATGAATCATGGTGAATGTTATGAAAGGTGTTCTTGTAGAATGGTACGTAAAATAAAACAAAGCAATGCATATATTCTAAAATATTTAAAAGTATATGAGCGCTATATGAATCCATTAAAACGAAATGCATGAAATTTTTAGGTTATGTTTAGATTTTTGTTTTAGTTCAATTTTCAATATAGTCCATATCGGCTGGTATGCCAAAGTTTTGATCTATAACAGCATTGTCCATCTGAAATGTATTTTTAATGTAAGACTTCAGAGTGTAGATGTTTTCGGTCCATCTGTTTGTTGCTGCTTTTAGTTCCTGTAAAATAAGTAATTTTATAAGTGGTGTGTAGTATATACAACTATTCTATATTTATTAACCACTACTCTCTCTTTATGAGTGAGATGTTAAGTTTTAGTGATTTCTCATAAACAATATATCTTAATCCTTCACAAGCTAGGATCAGGACATAATGAAAAAGTATTGTATCTGTTCAGGTTTAGAGCTTTAGCCAAGTAATTAGCAAGTTAAATTACCTGTAGTTTTCTACAAAAGCAGGTATTTTTAAAGTTCCAAATATAAAGCCCTATCTTTTTTGTAATAGACATTACACCATTAACAGTACTGGCACCATTGGACATCATAGTATGGCATGACAATGCAAAAAATGTCCATCAGACCATTTACTAAAGGCAGACAGCGGAGCCCATACACAATGCTTTTTCTATCATGTTTGGTTTTCCCTTTGGCCATCACGTCAAAAAAGTTAAAGCGTGCTCTTGGTGCTTATGCACCTATGCAGTGCATATTTATTTATTTAAAGTTACACCATCGACACATCACTATACAATTATAATTTAAAACAGTTAGGGAATGGTACAAGGTGAAATGCCTTTACAGGTGTATACAACACTTACGATTAAAAACAATACATATGTTGTGTAACAGGTTAATCAATGTTTATAATAGTACTGCCAACTAAGCTCTACTAGAATCCAAACTTGTCAAGCTGCAGTAGACTTGTGAAAGATTGAGCTGCATTTTTATGTTGTTTACTATTATCACTCATCATAGCCGAGTCAATGTTTTAGATTATTTGTTGCATTCTATCCAGCTTATTTCCTGATATTGTATTTACCTGACATTCAGTCTTCAACTGAGCTATGTATTCAGGATCTGAATCTCTGTACTTCTGCAACTCCTTCTTAAGGTTAGCTTCCTGTTTCTCCAGGTCACTTAACATTGATAGCAACTGAGTCCTCTCTTCACATTTAATTCTATTACCCTGTACAAAAACATATTACTCATTGGAAATCTCCTAACTATGATGCAAATTGTTGGACTTAAATAATTATGACAAATAGAAATCACACTTACCACAATTAACAATTTGTACTTTTATCTTTACAAATGATATAAACATTATATTAAATAGAAGACTAAAATTCCTTATGGTCGGCCATAAGGGATTTTGGTCTTCCCCACCACCTTCAAATAGCAGTCTCTCCAGCATGTGATTTATCATTCTGATAACTTTTACTTGATAGCTGTGAAACTGGCCATTAATCTCTCAATTGTTGTTAGAATAATAATAATAATATAATAATATTCTACCACATGCACACAACACCATCTAGCCCAAACTAAGGAGACCTTGTACTATGGGTACTAGATAATGGATAAACATACATATATACTTTTTTTTTTTGTAAACACCCAGACAAGACAAACATCTATGTTCATGCACACAAATGTTTGACTTGTGCGGGAATCGAACCCGCGACCTCAGGCGTGGCAGTCGGTTACACTAACCACTACGCCATTGAGGCCGACACGAGCAATTGTCAGGCAAAAGGTGGACCACAGCAGGTTAAAACAGTAACATTTAACCTAAGCTTGTACATCACTGTAAACCATATCTAAATTGGTGCTCTGCTGAGAATAGTGTATACAATATTAGTGTTTGGTGTGTAAAGGCCTAGTTAAACATTTCTGTACAATTTTAACATATTTATAGATTGACTATATTGAATATGTATCTCTATGTCTAAATACATACAGACTCTGTTGTGATGGAATCTTCTGCCTTCTTTAGTTTCTTAATACACTCACTATATTCACTTTGTAGATCATTCAACTTTCTCTTTTTTGCATTCTTTGCTTTGCTGTAAGAAATTTTACATACAAAATAATTAAATTAAGAAAAACAATCTCTATATATGCATAGAAACCTCTAGGTACCTTGGAAAAGACCAAAAGTAAATGGAAGTCCCAATCTTCTCAGAATCAACAAGATGATCATCCACTAAGCTCTGTACCACCTCTTTTACAGATTGCATAGTAATACCTTTTTCTTTTGGAGCTATCTTTTCCAGTTCCTGAAATAATATTCTTATATTACAGACTATTAGTCTCTCATGTGAAGCCTCACCCGGAAGTTCTGCAGGTACAACAAGGGCCAAATACGCCTGCTCACAGGAGCGTTCACTGGTCATTTTGGCACCAACGACTTCCTGTGCAGATTGAGATTGTCAAACAATTCGATCTACAGAGCCTGTGGTGAACAGGACGAGTCCATATCACGCCTACTGTGTGAATGTGACGCGATGGCTGGACTAAGGATGGGATTGGCATATACGAACCCTGAAGACTTCAGGCTTCTCCCTCTGAAGTGTACGCTGCGACTGATGCAGTACATTCATAGGGAGATAGCTCAGGGATAGATCTCGGGGCCGACACCAAAGATCCCACTGGGTCGAAGTGTCGTCGGTCTACACTGACTGGCCCTCGAATAAGATAAGATGAGATATGGTTCCCAGTCACACAAGATATTATTGAGTTTCTCTGTCGAGAAATTCTATGTAGCAGTATAGAGGCAAACTATGTATGTCCTGTAGATGGCAATAAGCTCATCCTCTGTTGTGTAGAAATTAAAACCAAAACTGGAGATAAACCAAATAAAACATCCTGCTCGTCATGCTTTATGCATTAACCAAGATTTAAAAATTATGTACCTACCTTTTTTATTATTACATACTTACCTTCAACTGAAAGAAGTCCTTACTATTATGAAATATCTCTAACATCCTAATCTTCTTTTCATCAGCACTCAATCCTCGTTTCTTTGACATTTTCCAGTGACCCGGCGATGAAACAGTTTTTACTACACTTAGATGAGACGCTAGCACTCGGCAGAAAATTTATCCTTCAAGACCTGGATGAAACACATTTATTCATATCTTCAGACATAGTGGAGACATTGCAAGCTCGTGTAGATGATTTGATGGATCAACTCAGCATACCAGTACATGACAAAGGACTATAAATTGCAAAATGACGTCTAGAGAATCCGGTAGAGTTAAGGATGTGGAAAGACGGAAAGTTCTGGATGATGCTGCGAGAAAACGAAGGGCTAGGAAGGCGGTGGAGGCACTTGAGCAAGACAACTTCCATGAGGACCCACACGCAGACCTGGTTATGTCGAAGAAGGTGCCGAAATTCGCCGACTCGAATGAAAAGCCGACAAGAAAGAAAAAGTCTAAAAGTGCTGAATATTATAAGTTGAGATTTCGGAAAACATTTGCACAGTTGGTTGAGGAAGATGCCAGTTTTAGACCGGACCCTCCTAATTACTTGTCTGCGCAAGTACCACCTTCTCAGTAAGTATAAAATAATCTTACATCTACAAAGATAGTAGATAGCAAATAAAGATTCTTATTCTTATATAGTTCCAACAACTATACTATATAAGTACTAAATATACACTAATTTTAAAAAGCAAATAAAAAGATAAGGCTTAGATGCCGATTATTATCATTTCACACTTGTACTAGACCTTATCGCACTTTATGACTGTAAATATTGTAAGTTACTGCACACACTGCTATATATGGGAAGTATTCAGTTTAAACAATAGCAATATTATTTTATATTTCTCAGTTTTGTGCCACATACATATAAATAGGTACTAACTTAGATAAAAAGGACAGCATTGGAATATAGTTGATCAAGCAAAGTAAAGAAATATAAATTTTGTGCTATTGCTGTTTCAAAATCTACTTATGGCCAACCAATTATTGATATATATACCTTACATCTATATGTATATTATTTATAGATTTTACTATCGATTTGTTATTTCATTTATTATAATAATAACAATAATAATTTATAACTTCATAGATACTATATTTATCTATGAAGTTATATCTATATATCAATAATTGGTTGGCCATAAGTAGATTTTGAAACAGCAATAGCACAAAATTTATATTTCTTTACTTTGCTTGATCAACTATATTCCAATGCTGTCCTTTTTATCTAAGTTAGTACCTATTTATATGTATGTGGCACAAAACTGAGAAATATATATGTATATTATTTATAGATTTTACTATCGATTTGTTATTTCATTTATTATAATAATAACAATAATAATTTATAACTTCATAGATACTATATTTATCTATGAAGTTATATCTATATATCAATAATTGGTTGGCCATAAGTAGATTTTGAAACAGCAATAGCACAAAATTTATATTTCTTTACTTTGCTTGATCAACTATATTCCAATGCTGTCCTTTTTATCTAAGTTAGTACCTATTTATATGTATGTGGCACAAAACTGAGAAATATAAAATAATATTGCTATTGTTTAAACTGAATACTTCCCATATATGAAGGTGAAACAAGAGAGTTGGATATAAAATATTATAGTTTTTTAAATGAAACTTTACTAGCCCCTAAGCAACTGAAAGAAATGTTAAAATGTTTCGTATCTTTTTCAGATTTCCCGATCGACATTTCTGTGCTGTATGTGGCTTCCCGTCGAATTACACTTGCATACCTTGCGGAGCACGATATTGCTGCGTCAGGTGCTTAGGAACACACTTAGATACCAGGTGCCTCAAATGGACTGCTTAAATATCGAAATAATTAAGAATAAATTTTTACCAAGTAAATTTCGTAGTCTTTTATTTTAGTTTTATGTCAAACTCGGCTCATTTCCCACCTAAAATAAACTATCATATGAAAGTAATTAAAAAAATAAAAATTACCATAGATTTAATATAAATAATTTTATTTAGTAGAATAGCAAAATTAATTGATCTAAGCTCGAAATATTTACAAGGTATTCTTAGTGTAATTAATTATTTAATTTACTTTCGTTCATAATATTTAATGTTCAATTCAGTGACGTCTATGCTGTTATAGGTTAACTAAATAATATCGTAAGAGTGCCATCTAGTGATGAGTAGTACAATTATATAGTCAGTTAGCGACATCTTATTACCGCAAATGGAACTAATGCTTTTATATTAAAGAATTTTCTACTTGTCACTAGAAAGCGCTGTTATATTATAATATTTTTGTTTAAATTATTTTATAAAACCAGTGTATACAGATTTTAGTGACATTAGCTTCATTAAAAAGTTGAAATAAACCATACATAGCAATTGTACATAATATTCTACTTGTATGTAGGCATACATTCGTCGGCCTCGGTGGCGTAGTGGTTAGTGTAACCGACTGCCACGCCTAAGGTCGCGGGTTCGATTCCCGCACAAGTCAAACATTTTGTGTGCATGAACATGGATGTTTGTCTTGGTCTGGGTGTTTCTATGTATAATATGTATGTATTTACAAAAAAAAAGTATATATGTATGTTTATCCATTGTCTAGTACCCATAGTACAAGCTCTGCTTAGTTTGGGCTAGATGGTGTTGTGTGTATGTGGTAGAATATTATTATTATTATACACTGTTGTTTTCATACTGTGTCGCTCTCTATAAATCTGTATCTAATAAAAAGACGACTGACAACCACAGCCTACATAATATATTAGACATAAGTACAATTTCGAAGCGGCTTATTTTATTTGAAACTGAAACACACGGTGCAAGCGCTATTATAAGCTCTGAATTGACTTGGGGGCACGTGTCCTGTTATCAGGCAGCACCTGGGATGATAAAGAACCCTATTGTACCACTGACAGATGTCTGTTTTCCACCCACTTCCTATTCGTAGCTTTGCGGTGATAATACTATTTAAACTTTAGAGGGCTGTTATTTTTGTATTTACCGTTTAATTTTTATGACATTGACAGTATTTTATCCAAGAATAACATTGAATATAATGTTTCTTGTAAGATTTGTTTACTAAATAATATGTATTATTATTTGGCACAAACCTTATACCTATTGCTGTTTTATATACCTATTATTTAAAGGTAACGCGGGCTAATTGCTGTCACAGGGTAGTTAGTGCAAACTTTAAAACGAAGACTTACTCGTCACGTCGCATTGGCAGTAGCTACTGGGCCCACAGAGCAGCCACGTTTATCCTATTTTTAAATTGCACAGTTGATCTTTAGTGCAATTTTATAGTAAGCGAAACCTACATAATTATTTGTTTCAAAATGTAATGTTTAACAGATATAATTATACCTACTTCCATATTTTCTGAAGGTAGTAGACAGTAGTGCATCTTACCTACACGTCGCTTGTTTGTCCTAACGGACAAAGCTATCGTAGTATATATCAGGCACGTTACCAGATGGCAAGCTTCTTTGAGAATCAGGTACGAAGTAAAATATCCATTCAAATTTTACCCGATCTAGGACTCGAACCCGGATTACAATTTAATTTTGTTTATTACCAACATTGTAACAACAGAGAAAAAACACCTAGTTGCAGAATTGAACCAGCGTTCGCCCTGTTGCCGTGTTATTCCAATTTATTTAACATACGGAGTCTACTGCTTGTCAGTAAGTTCTCAATAACGTACTTATTTTAAAATTATTAGTGTTCCTTCTGTTTGCAACAGTTAGGTACATAATTAAATGAAACAACATATTTAAGGGTGTACTTCGCTTCTTTTATTTCTCTTCTCTATTACTAATTATATATTTGAAATATTTATGCACCATCAGAGAGACATCCCACATTACATTTAACTTTTATTTCAAACAAACAAGAACCGCCATATCATAATATTGTAAATTATTAAAATAAAAATTGCTGCTTTATTTGATCATGGTCCAATGTATTGCACCTACAGCTATAATTTAAATTAAGTTATTAATAATATAATATTTATAGATCAATCAAATGTATACATTTTATGCAATTGATTGATCAAATGGCCTCTTTCCACTTTCACACAAAATACTAGTTAAATTAAATGTGATGATGTACTCTGTTTTTAAAGACGGCTGATTTAAGCTGTTATAATATCCATTTCAGACTTAACAATGTGATGTACTAACTTACAGGTAAATATTTACAATAATCGTATCACAATACACGTTCAAGGCATTTTATTTTTACTACAAATATGTAGCCGTGTAATATATTAAATTGAAATAAAAGGAAAAATGTTTTATATTGAAATAAATCCGAGCAAAATCTTTTACGGATTGTATCACGCTTGATTTTATTCACACCTTTTCATTATAAATAAATAGATGTAAACAATGCAAAGTAAGTATGTTTCTTTATTTCAATTTAAAACAAACGAGAATTAAAATATTTTGTTATGATCATGGCAACACAGATTTTAAATTTCGTACTTAAATTAAAAAAGTAATGCCTTGACACAAATTCAAGTATATCAAACAAAACAGTGATCATAATAACTACATATTTACAATTACAAACAGAATAGGTATTTACAAAATGCAGCATTTGTCTTACGCTAAATAAAAATTATACAGTTTTCCCTTATCATTACTGACTCGATTGTAATATAAATATACTTGTATTAAAGCCATAAATACACATACATTTTACACAGTTTAAATTATTTACGCCTTATTGTAATACTGGACTGAGGAATGGTTAACGTTTAAACAGAATTTACTCTATGGCCGAGAACAATGATGTTCTTATTTTGAATATCCTTTAGTTTTAATTGGGTATTCTAGAACTAAAGTCTGTAATAAAAAATGAGTGCCAGTCCTGTTTAAATTAATTTACATAATAGGAATCGATTTAACCCGAGATCTGTCTTAGATGAACGGAAATGAAATAGGAACATTATAATTTGTACTAGGCCGATTTTTAATGAGAGCAACATGATAAAATATAACGCATGAATATCTTCTTGTCTATGTTCCAAAAATTAATTGATTTAGTTAGATAGGTTCTTACTTACTATCAATAAGATGCCCACATGAATACAGCTTCTATATAAAACTACAAGTTACGCATAGTACCGTTGGCCTGGGGAGGATTACTAAGCGTTCTATATGTATGTATACGGTGACAATATGTATGTAAAATAGTTAACAGTGTGCACGATAGGTAATAAATAGAAACTGTATTGACTTATGCCATGTTTTGGAATATAGGTACCGGATATAAATCGATGTCATAATAAAAAAAGAGGTTTATTTTTCTTAGATCATAGACAAAAGAGAAAAGGCTTATTTTTACAAAGAGAAATTTAGGATGTATCCTGATATTTTCTTTGTTGAATTATGGCCTTCAGTTATTTATTAATTTTGCATATAAATGAGCCTATAGAATGTTGCCTGCATGTTAAAAGGCATTACATGAAATATTTTCCCACGATAAACCTATGCCTATTCATAATTTGAAACTCGGTATCCATAACTTACTATTTTTATGACTGCCAGTATTAATCTAATAAATTTGAGATTCGGAATATTGTTATTTAAAGAGTCTATAAGCTTTGCTATGCAAAATTTTAAAAATAGTCATTCCTATTTTAGTCCTTCGTTTATATTATGAAACCTTAATCATCAGACATTAAAAACATTCAAATTCAATATACATTAATTTCCATTACCAATATTATTGTCATTTTTGTACTAACATAGTAGAGCGGAAAATAGGCTTCGCAGGACGGTTTTATTTGAAAAATATGCTATCCTAATCGGTTTCTGAGCTGTCGAACTTCTATGCTCTCAAACGTCATAGTGCTTTAGCTTTCCTATCCGGCGATGGTTACTTTAGCTCTGACAGAACGGATGACCAGAAGCCGACTATGATTGAGCGGGCAACTTTGACCATTCAGTCTCATATTCACGCGTCATCCTTCTTCTTTCTCAGCTTGCCCTCCGTGTGTATTGTGTGCGTGACATGATCCACTGCGTTTGTTAAATCAGCTTCAGGATCTATTGCCGCAGATAACGCCGCAATATACGCGCACGCTATCCGTAGAACGGATAACTTTGACAGTTTCTGGTTATGGCTGTACGCAGGGACTGATCGCCTTAACGTGTCGAAGGCAGCGCTTATGGTGTGAACTCTCGTTCTCTCCCTCGCGTTGGCTTCTATTCTCCTTTCTCTTGTCATGTTCTTGTAGTTCCTTTGTTCCCTCGGTTTCGCCTTGTCCGTGTAGGGTTCAACTACGCCTGGATGAGGCGGCACTCTTGGAGGTCCGGGTGGGGATGGAGCTGGGGGTGGCGGTGGAGGTTCTAAGGGTCTCCGCCTTTGCCTTAACAGACTACCCTCCTTCTTGACTAAAGACAGAGGTTCTCTTTGAGGTTCTTCGGTGTAAGACCAGGGTCTGAACGGACTGGCTGGGGTGTCGCTTTCAGGGCTGGCGATATCTTCCCTGGAGTTGAGCCGGATGCGTTTCTTAGGTGGCTGACACCGTGTAGGGGTACGTGGTCGCTTGACTCTTGAATCGGACTCGACGAGCCTGACCCCAGAGTCATCGGAGTGGGCGGGGCCGGAGCACGAGTCGTCGTCGTCGCCACCAGATACGAAGCCAGCATCTCGTTCTAAAATCCGTTCTGTAACAATAGAAAGCATTCTGTCAAAATAATGTTACAGTATAAATTGCAGGATTTTTAACATAGCAACATTATGAATTCATATTACGGTAGTTAGGGCGCATATGACACATTTACTTCAGTAAGTCTGCAGTACTTTAGGTTAGTAAGAAGGTTCCAGTCATGTAAGCTGTAGTAACTTATAAGTTCCTTGGAGAAATAGTCTGTAAGCATTTGCCTGCACAGTCATCAGCTCGATAACTATCAATTGTTCAAGTATCTGTCGCCGTTTAACAAATGAATAGTGAAGACACCATTATATAATTTCAGCGATTATGGCCGATAATTCGATTATGGCTATCGGAGATATCGAAATCGTTATGTAATGTTACTTTTATAAATATAACTCGATTCGCGTTTGTAATTTTTTGTGGATCATACAATTTGTCTCTTGTTAAAATCGCGGTCATATTACACAGTGCTTGGGAAGTGCTCAGGTGACCAATCATATACGCAGTCAATACATCCTCGACTGCGCAGGTAGAGGTCTATCAGACCTACATTTCGCACAGAAACGTCCTACGTATAAAGGGGCGAAGGTAGTCAATTATGTTTTTCAAATGCTTTTTCTAGACATCGAAGTGATGTTAACGATAAATAGTAGATGGTAAGCTATTTAGAAGGAGGCATGGCGGCGGAAGCTGCGCTTGCGCATGAAGCAAAAAGCCGAGAGTCAAACAAACGACGCCGACACTCGTTACGGCGCACACGATGTGACTAGCCTCCATAAGTATACAGTGGAGCCATGACAACACAGTGTACCATCGTGAGGAATAATCTGTGAACTTACGATTTTATTATGGTTTGCCTGAGGAGATGTAGAAAATATTTTGTTTAACTAATCTGTTTCGTTAAAGTGGACACTGTATTAACATTAATTTTATTTATGAGCTTTTGCGTCACTCGGGAACAGTACTTATTTCTGGATGAAAAGTACCCTTTGTCCTTTTCAGTAACTCTGACAACGTGTATGCAAAGATTCATGATGATCAGTAGAGTAGTTAAGGCGTAGATGCATAACAAATAAATTCACATTCTCATTTATTAATAACTAGATATGCCCACAGTTTCAATCGCGTTTGTGGTTACTGCGCCGCCCTCGTGGGTCGTAGCGTGATTTTATATAGCCTATAGCCTTCCTCGATAAATAGGCTATCCAACACTAAAAGAAATTTCCAATTCGAACCAGATGTTCCTGAGATTAGCGCGTTCAGCCAAACAAACAAACTCTTCAGCTTTATAATATTAGTATAGATTAATTACAATGCTTGCTTGAATAAAATATAGACACAACTGTAATATCCTTACAAGGATAGTCAGGCGGTCAGATATTTTACCAACCATGTTTTGGACTCCATCGGCATAATGCCAAGCTAGAATAGTGGACTAGTCAATTACGAGGCTCATTTCAGTGATGCTTCTCAGATTATCCTTACAGAAAATCCTTTTCCAGACTGATGATGAGATCCCTGGTTCGATTCAGAAGCACAAACTTATACCACTAAGATCCTATTCATCAGAAATTTTGACATGTTTGTCATAGAATATGTGTCATAAATTAAACTGTTCGTAGGTAAGACGACTTGTTTGTTAAAATAGAAAGCAGGCCTAAGTCAACATTTTGACCTATTAACTGACACAATTTAATAGACAATAATTTCTTATTGTTTATCGCTGTTGTGTTAGCCACACACGGTACGTCTCGCTCGTCGTCACTGAGGATCTAATGGCCGACTATGAATATAAATAAACAATAATTAAAACAGCATTATTTATAGATCGCTAAAGGACATGTATCATACATTGTACATATGTACTTTTAAACTGAACGAGCATATACATAATATATATAGCACACTACCTTTTCATATGGATTGAATGGATAGCGCCGAGTTTTGTGGATTTGATCTCTACACAAGACACAAAAGGAACTGTCCACTTTGTATGGGGGTTTTGGCTTGGAATGGACAGTGACAGAATAATATTTATACAGAATGATTTTTAAATCGTGTAATTCCTTTTAACCACGCATTCTACTGGTGGTATAGAAGAAAAAAACTAGTAAAAAAAATATCCTGACCATATTTTTTTTACTAGATTTTTTTTTTAAATAATGTATAATTTTTTCGTGAAATGGTGTTAGATAATCATATGTTAACCACCCGAGGCAATTTAAATTTTTTACTAATTAGAATAAAATAACATATCAATAATTCATGTCGTAAATAATAACGGGCGGTCCCTTTTATTGTCCCTTATTATTTACGACATCAGTTATTGTTATGTTATTATGTCTAAATTAGTAAAGTATTAAGATTGTGTCGGGTGGTTAACATATGACTATCTGAAACCATTTCATGAAAAAAATAGGTACATTAATTTTTCCAAAAACATAATTCTAATTTAAAAGATATATGGTCAGGATTATTCTATATCACCAGTAGAATCCGTGGATAAAAGGAATTACACGATTTTAAAATCACCCTGTATATTAATTTAGAAGCATTAACCAGTAGGAATTAGAAAATAACAAAGTTTTGTGTCCAGGTGTTTCTAATTCGTTTGTTGTGGTGGTTTATATAAAGGTAATGGAAATAGAAAATCATTGTTTTTATTACTCTGTTTCATATGTTACTAAAATTTTATCTAGGAACTGGGCTGGTGGATTTAAATTGTTTTGATATTTTGCCCAACTCAAAAACCAAATAATTGTCATTATATGGGCGCAGCAACCTACTGCCCGTTGACCCACCATGCAGTTAATTGTTTTTATGTATGAATTCTGTTCACGCTTAGTCAATAATGGACAGTTCCCTGTGTGATCCACTATTAGTTGTTCCGAGTCTGGGTAATATTTGTGTCCATTGCTGGAACGTTTGTAGTCTCACGCATCACGGGATGTATTTGTAGTGCGGGAGTTGTTTTATATAAATATACTAGTTTATGAAATCGGCTTCACCCGTGTGAATCCCTTACGAACGCATACCAGGATAAAAATAATAATATTATCTTATGTGTCAAACACGTGGTCTGTATATGAGCCAAATTTTAACTAAACCCGTTCTTTTTGAGTTTGAATAACAAAAATTCTAACATTAGACTGACATATTTATAACTAGCGATCCACCCCTGCTTCGCACAGGTAGTACAAAACCTTAAAAATATACACCTAAACCTTCCTTATGAATCACTCCGTCCATAGGTGAAAACCGCATGAAAATTTGTTCAGTAGTTTTTGAGTTTATCGCGAACAGACAGACAGACGCGGCGGGGGACTTTATTTTATAATAATATATGTAGTGGTATTAGTAGGATCAGGCAGCTTACAAACGAAAACATAAGACTTTTCCATGCTTTAACTAGTAAAAGACAATGGAGAAGTATCTGCAAGCTACAGAATATCGCATTCAAATAACCTTGTGTTGAGTTACTGCGTTGAGTAGAATTTCCAGACTCCTTAAGGAAACGCTTATGCTAATTTTGAAGGATCGGTAATGTGAGAGATTTTACTTTATGTCGCATTCGCTTACAGGCTACAGTAAACGCGTTACAGAATCGTATGCTTGTTGGCAGATTTGATAGCTTTAAGCCTGGAAAAAAATCGCAGCTAAATAACTTTGTGTCGAATCCAGAGCTTAAGAAGGCGATATTCTATAAGCAAAGGATATAGTTGGTAGAATGCGTGTTTTATTTATGCTGGTATTGCAGCGATTCCCCTTTTGTTGAGTCAGCAACGTAACGTCCATTTTATGTAAAGGTTTTTTGTTTCCATTTTTGTTTTTCGTCTAAAGTTTGAGGCACAGACTATAAGACACGTAACAGGGTTGCATTGAAGTATAGTTATGGAAGTTATTTACTGCCATTCTACCTAGAGCATTAGATGTAACTACAACCTTCGGTATGAGACTTTGGTATCGACACCACTAACGCGACGTAATAGCTTCAGCTAGACGTAAAATATGTAAGTTTAAACATCTGCAACGTATAAAATTACAAATAAGCAATTTATATCCGAAAATAGCAACTTTTATTGTTCCTATCAATTTTCATTGGAAATACCCAAAAAATACTAAACTCACACTGAATTATTTAAACTAATCGCAAAGTGATAAAATTAAGAGACGTCGTTTTTTTCTTCTAATAAAATCGTATGGGTAGGACAAGGTTGAAACGCGTCGAGCAAGTCGCTTGGCGCCGGCGCTTGCGCACAGCGCACGTGACGTCAGACACCACTATACATGAGATCACAAGATGTGGTCAAATTATTTTAGTAGCTCACAGTTTTTTGTAGTTTGTGGTCTAGAAGATTCTGCAGGCGAAAAACGAGAGAGAAATACTAAAACTAAGTAAGTATGTTTTTTCAGTAGCAACAAGAAGACTAGATTTATATCCTATTACGTAGGAATTAAATATAGGAGTGCAACTAGTGCACTACCAACTTTTATCTGATTGATATTTTGAATATAATAATTATGTAAAGTTAATGCACTAAAACCTATGATATCATACTTGAGCAGAATTACTAAGGATACTGCTAGGTGGAGCATCAGCAGTACGTGCTAAAGTGAGTAAGGTTTTAGACTCCTTAAGAAAGCATTGAGATGGCAGCAGGAAAGGAAACTAATAGCTTTTGCCCCTGGCGTTGACAGCACTGCGACTCTTTATCCAAGAGTCAGCAACTCTAGTGATGTACTCGACGCTCATAATTATAGCTGGCAGCAGCAGGGTTTTTGGGGTTTGTACCCAAAAATCTTCAGTTATATAAAACTAAGACCAATAGAGAATCTGATCTACCTGTTAACGTAGAATTTAAACCTTTCGAAATATAAGTTAAACGAATCCTAGACCTACCAATCGTGATACATACGATGCCGTACCACCGAGGATAAAAACTATCAGTGTATATGTAATCTCGTGTGCGTCTAACGATGTTGTGTCGGTATGCACGTATTTATTAACAATATGAAACAGGTTTCGGTCCATATGGTCGGCCACGGCGCCGATTGTTATTTTATCATATTATTTTACATGGTCCGCATTCCTAACTAAAATATTCGTATTTATATTACATGAATAAACGATTAAAATTTTTGTATATCGTGGTTTTCCCAAATGTTATTTATAACTAGCGAGAAATTGGAAAATAAAAATAAAGCTGTAGGTATTTTTAATGGATGTTTTTGTTTTAATATCTGTCGATATTAATCTGTTAAGTTTTAAAATACCAGACATTATTTAAAATCTATTGTCCACCGGTGGGCCGCCGCTGCGACTCAATAGTATATTTAATATAATAATATAGTCTTTGGTCCAGGGGCGAAGCGCGATCATTAAGTTCATCGCAGGGTCTTGGATCTGATTCCCATAGTAAGTTATATAAGCCTTGTATTAAACTATCCCACTGCTGAGAATATCCCAGTGTGAGAAGGGTCAGGCCATAGTCACCCACACTGGCCCAATATGGGTTGGCAAACTTCACATATAATTAATCTAAGCTACCTATTTTGAATTAGGTACTATTTTAAATTAATTAAATGATGTTTTATTACGTTAGAAGAAATCGATCAATAGCAATAGGTTTGTAATGCATTGCAATGTATTTATTTCATAAGTATAGCTCTTCTGGTTAAGCAAATATCGATTTGATGTGACAATGTCATGGATTTGGGTTGATACAATCAACATTGCAATCAATCAGTTCAGTAAATTGTTGCAATTTTCTCTTGGTTGGCATAAACGTGATTCGCTTATAACTGTTTTATAAAATAGGATTAAAGGAAACATAAAGAACAACTTTAACGGATGTGTCTGTTTAAACATAAATTAGAAATTCAATCTCAGACACAGGAAAAGAAACACATAAAAAATAGTAAGTTTATTCAAACACTAATGTGTGAAAAGTTAACGAAATTAAAGAAAATACATATGGTTTTTAAACTGAACAAAGCAAAGACAAAGAACAATATATATTTGGCGCCAACCAATTAACAAATGCGTGTCACGTGACATGGCTTTTCCAAATTCAAATAGTAATGACATCCGTAGAGCTTAGACGGCGACGTTAGTGAAGCGAATACTTACTAATACGTATAATCGTACATTCTTAATGGGCCCGCTACCGGAATTAGTTTATTGCTCATAATCGGGTGGCCGCGGCGCCGGAGAGGCGTTCCAACTTAACAAAACATTTTACTGTTTATTTCTAGCGATTCACGCGATTCTATACCTTTTTACTGCGTGTTAAAGTCGAACATGTTACTTATTGATTGCATATAAAGATTGTAACTCGACTAAGTCGCACTCACGGAGCTTCTCACACTACAGGTGTTTTTATGCCGATAAAAAAGATTAGATAGAACTTAGACAGCACCGCCTACGTTTAGTCCGGGTTTTAATCGTTATATACAATTTCTTTGTTTCTTTAACAAAAACGCAGTTTGTGTGGGTGAACGTCAGTATTTAAATAGTATTCTAAATATTCGTGATTCAATACAAATTGATTCGAAAGTTAAGATTTGATACAACTAAATGAAGTAATTTTATATAGTATACGTTTTTGTTATTAAAGTAATTTGAAAAGATTTCACTTCATCAAGATAGACAACAAAGCAGTGACTGTGCAATGACACAAATGACACAATGGATAGATGAGATTAGTATAAATGGTGGCATATCGTAGAAGAGGGCAGCAATTGGATGATTAGATAGAAAAAAGACTTGTAACTAAAGTTAGTTACTGTATTTTTGGGTAACTTTGCCCTTTTAGGAATATTGCTAGAGGGCAATGTTACCCGGGTCAAAGATACACATTCATAACAACAACAATAACATTGGAACAATTATCGATATAAACACAAAATACGTTATGATTAATAGGTCAATTGTTTTAGGACGACGATAATATATCACTGGCGTCGTATTGTATAATAAGATTGGGGCTGCAACTCCGGCCAGCTCATTACGAGCCGTCAGAAAGCGGTATTAAAACAAAGAGTTAAAGGGCCCGCGCCGTGGCCCTCTCGCCGTAGAATGGGTGTCGATCTCATCAGATAAAACACGGTCATGTGTTTAGATATGGATCTGGCGCCAAATTTCACAGAAATCCAATGAGTCTGGAGAAAAAAGGCCGTTCTTTTTATATACGGCCTGTCTTTTATATCATTTGAATGCATTAAGTGATAGTAAGTTATACTGCATGGTACCGAAAGCTATGGTTTTTTGGGATAAAGTAAGCGCCACACATTGATTCCAATGAATTTGATAATGAAAGATAGCACGTACAAATTGATGTTAATATTAATGTGAATATTTATGAATATTATACGATTCATCAGAAATAATTGACTTAATGTATTAACTTGACTAAATCTTAAAATGCTTACTGTCAATATCTTGTAAGTAAGCAATTAATAATATTATAAAGTCTGCCTAGATTTTATAATGAGGAGGTTTAACATTTAATAAAAATCTTTTTATTAGTTTTATATTCAAGACATATCCAGCAATTTTCAAAAATATTTTTCGTTTAGTAAAAACCAGTCATAAAAGAAATCATGGCGTGATACAAACCATATTAATTTTATATTAGATAGCTAAGGTGTTTAATCTAAATATTATTTATTAACATAGCCACCATAATCTTAACAGTTTCTGGTTCAAAATTCTTTAAAATTATTCTTTTAAATTCTAATAAAGAATTACATTTAGATCCGCCTTAAGACTAAGGTGACAGCATCTGTCGCATACCAAAAACGCTACTATAAATAAAGCTATTCCATATTCAAATTCAGAAAACCGCGTAATAGTGATGTGCTCACATTTACCGGTTCAGTAATCAGTGTAAAGAGGATTTCATTTACGTGACTGTACCGAACGAAATGAGAAATTGATGAGTGGTCAGTTGGTGAAAAAATCAGACTAATATACGTTATGTCCGAGCTGATACATTCGCACGGTCCTCTGAGCTTAATGTATGTGAAGTCGTGATGTTACGACTTTCACCGAACAAGCATTAAGAATGGCGCCACAGTGGGCACGTCTGTGCAATATTGCTGTACGATTAACCCATTAGATTTCTAAGCTATTTATTCTTCTAAATTACTTAATACTTTCAGATTGGGTTTCTGTCAACTGATTATTGTAACATTTTTCTGATTAACTATTTTTGTTGGTTGTTTTTGGTTGGCTTGTCCGCTAGCCCCTTGTGTTAGGAATGGGTTCACGTAAATAAAGATATCAGAATTCGATTTTTAAATCCAAGTAGACTACTTCTCTACTTCTTCTTTCTTTAGTAAAAATATTTAAAAACTAATTAAGCGCTAATACTTAATTAAAGCTTTTAGAATTAAAAACATACTCAACCTATTACGTGTTAAATTGACCCTGCATATAATTATGATACAACTTCATTAGATTAAGTATTAATCATGGCATGATTCACAGTTCCTAGTAGGTACCTCATATCATTTTAATTTCTAGGCGAGTACATAAATATAACCTGTATGTTGTAACACCATAATAATTGTTTATTTTGAACGTAAACCTTGGTTCAGACGGGTATCGAATCCCGCGACGCCCGCGGGATCGTTACATTAGTCACGTATGCGACGCGCCTTGACGGCGCGGCACGGCGCCGGCTAGCCGCCGTTACCTATGAAGTACCACTAAATACCGCTTCTTTAGCCATCACTAATTACAATACGTTATATGTACTCACTGTTTACACATATAACTCAGATACTTGTGTATTCTGTGCTGGTGCAGTTGTCGTATAAACTATGTATTTCTATGCGTATGCCTAGGGAACTCGTTCGAAAAATAACGCACTTTGGGTTTTCTTTTTCTTTAGCTTCACGTTTCGGCCAGTGATCGTTATTTTACTGTATTATCTGTTCATTACATTAGCATTCGTAAAGGTACACAATACCAGCTGATTTCTTCTCGCAATAAGATATTGAACTGAAAATTAAAGAGGTTTTTAATTCAGACAATTCAGACATTCGAAATTTCAAATAAAAACTATCTGTTCTTTATAACTTAAATAGTTACTTAATTAAAGAATTCTGGTGTCATTTTAGATCATTAATATAATAAACTTTTATTGGTGGACTATTTTTAGAATATCATATTGGTTAACATAATTTTATAAAAATTTATATCGATACTAGATCTTACGGTAGATTATTTAGTTTTTATTAATCGCGTTAAATAATAAATTTTGGGTAAGATGACTGAATTTTGCGACAGATTACGCAGTCAAAAACGTATTTAACAAACACTAGTAAAGTTCTGCTATGGTCATATGGCGCCATCTTGCAATTACATATTCAGCAGGGGGTTGCGTTTCTTAGAATAATTGTGCGATCGATCCGCACATCTGTACCGTATTTGATTTACTCATAGGCAACCCAGTACAATAATGAATATTGGCAAATTACTATCCAAGAATTCATATGACATTTATTTACAAAAATATATATAATATGCTTCTGTAGATAAACTTTTTCAAGTGGACCTATTTTTCTTTTGCACGTTACTTTGACCCATAAAGCCGCTTTTATGTATTTCTTATTGCGGTTGAAATGACACATATCTGAAACCTAAAATTTTCCGATACATAATAAACCTAACATATTACAACATTATTATGTTATAAACTTATAACACTGGCGAGCTCCCCTCTGTATTGAAAAATAGTGGGCCCATTGTTACCAACTGTTCAAACATTGCAACTGTGTGCCGTAGTGTCCGCTGGAGTCAAAATACTCCATTGTTTTGCTCATGTAGACTCAACATTCGTGTCTGTACACCACCTGGCAGCCACGTGCCTATACAAAAAAGTATGTAGACCTTCTTTTTATTATCAGCATGTACACCTCCTTTTTAACACTGTGGTAAAAACAGGCTTCATATTTGTCTTTAGAATAAGAAGGCGGGAATATTTGTAATTCGAACTTCTAACAGATAGCTCCAAAATGGCACCGGAATGTTTATGTGATGATGATTATTGATCAACCGCCAAAATAGTATTGGCGAGATAATGTCCTGAACTGCTGAACTATCGTGTTGTATTACTAACTTTATTATAAAATATTAATCGCAGAGACGAATTCATTTGGCTGTTACTTAAATATAGATAATTTAAAACCCATTGATTTAAAAGTAGCATATCGAAAACGCTGCGACGCCTGGCGGCTGCAAAAAAATATTTCAATTTTAAAATATCTCGAGTGGCATTTTTTTGGTCATCTTCGATACGATGTATAATGGATAAAACCACCTGGTGATGATAGAAAAATTGCATCGCCGTGACATTTTGGCAGAAGTCATTTATTTCGAAACTCCGATGGCCTGGATTTGAATAAAACCTAGACATACGCATAGATTTTCGCATATAAAAGAAATACATTATACACCAGAGGGGAAACAAGGTGGTACAGTTAGAGAGAAAAATATGCACCGAGGTCATTTATCAAACTGCGAAAACAAAATGGAAATATTAAATTTTCAAATTGGTCGTTACAAAAACTATTTGTATTTGTTATTGAGAAATTCTTTATGGTTTTAACAGATTGTTAGTTATTTTGGAGGGTGATTGTACTAACCTATTTATGCGGGGAGTCAGGGTAATGGTATGATAATGTTGCCAACGTGATGATTTTTAAAAGATACCATTAATCAACTTAGAACATGTTTTGCGGTCGGCTAGATACTTAGCATTTATTGTGCGTAACATTTGCCATTGATAATACAGATTTTTTAATAATATATGTTTCAATCAGGGTTCTTATATTTAAATCAAGAGTTAAATGTAACGATATCTGGATACAACGAAAAATGCATAATGTCTTGACCTCGGGGTCCAAAGTCGATGGAAGAATTATCCTTTTGGTTTCCGGGGGTCAAATGACATTCACGCAGGTCACGATGTCGAAAAACTGATAGTCAACCGAATCGGGTCAAGCCGACCTCGATACACCTTGGGAATAATAAAGTTACGAAATAGATAATGATAGATGGTTAGTATTTTGATAGTAGGTATTGTATTCTTACAAACAAAAAGTTAAATAAAATAATCATTTTAAGTAACTTACTATAATAATCAACTTATTAAAATTTAAATACTATTAGTAAGATATAACTGGCTATTTAGCTTGCTATCAAAGATCAATAAAATTCGTTTTTCAAAAATAGTTCCACCAAGATAAGAGTCTTGCAAATACTCACTTCCGATTTAAAAAAAGAACCGCAAGGAAATCCGTCCAGACCCTTCGACGCTTCGTCGGTTATCAATGTATCTCTAAATGATTATCTTGAATTCTTTGGTAAATTAAATGAATACAAATTTCTATATTATTTTATTAATTATGCGTTATTGTAAACACTATAATTATTAAAAAAGCTTTTCGTTATTTTAAATGGATTTAGAACAGAATTTACATAGATGTCAAATTAAAATTCTTTCGTCTATTTATGATAAAATACCAAAAAAAATATTATTTTATAATCTTATAGGCATTTATAACAAATATTTATTGTATTTTAAGCATTACAGTAATTATTGTAGACTGGAGACGCTCTAATAAACGTCCGCTTTTTACAAATACTTTAAAATGAATGCTCCAACACGTTAACATGTGTTTACAGGTCCACAACAAAAAGCAAAAATTACAGGCCTTATTATAATTTGCATTTATATTGTTAATTTAATACGTTTGAGTTGCCTCGCCCTAATATGTGCTTAAAACATACAGGTTTTGAAAAAATTACAAAATGGCTATAATTATTTTGTAAGCTTTTTTAGTTAAGTACTTAAATGTAAAAATAAGTTCACATTTAGCGTGAAGTTTGGTGACGATACACAATGATATGAATAATTCTTCACGCGCCAAAATTATTCAAAACAATGAATGACAACTATAAGCGGTTATTTCTTCACTCGGCAACCAAAAAATGATTCTATTAAATACATTTATATTAATGTGTCATTTATTTTTTAACAAGTTGCCAGACCTGGATCATTTTATAATATACACGATTAAAAAAATACTTTATTAATTAAGTTTTTAATAATAAAATGTTTAAATTATGAATGGCAAATTTGGAATTCTTAGCTCCAAATCTATCTCGCGACGTGACCTCGTGTTGGCGCCTTAGTGACGATAAATAAATCTCATATAAAAAGTTAATTTCGCGTACGACCGATGAAAACTATTAACTGCGTATATCGTTCGTTGGGTCAGCCACATCCTAACTTTATTAGAATTGTAAAGAAGAATGGTTTTTGTTACTTTTGATGGAGTAACTATGAAACCGCGCCATAATTTTATTTGAAGTTGTGACTGAATGAATCTGGATGCCTTAGATAAACCATTCTAATAGCTGGTTGATTAAGACTACCCTAATATCGTGGACGAAAAATGTGGTGAGAGTGAATGATCATAGCAAATGAAAATGTGCACTTTGCTTTTATACTCGGGAAAGGCTAAACTAATTCTATCAAAATATATTTCTATATTCAATAGGAACGGGTTCGCAAACAGCGGCTGAAGTTGTTATACACATATGAAACGGCGTCGCTTTCCAAGAAAACAACGTATTTATCTACACTGTAATTCGTAACACATTACGTCATAGTTCACATGTTTTAGATATAATCGGTTTGCATAACGAAAGGCGCCATCTCCCGGATTCATCGCTTAGAAACAAGTTAGAGTTAAGCGCCGTCTAAATTAGGCAGCAATTTATCTTAAAGTAATCTTGAATTCAGTCGTTTCTCGTTAGCAAATTAATGCAAATGTCTCTGTTGGCGCGTGTGGAATGCGGTGACGCGCGCTACTCGGGTAAACATCACGTATAAACAAAAACACGGGCATAGTTGAAGATTTTTCTAAGAATAATGAGTTTTATTAACGCTCACGTCTTGTTAATATTGATGATTTATGACTTATATAAGTATACGATTGTTTCATATTGAACGTTTATGATGTAACCTGCTTTTTCTTTAAGATTGCTCAGCGTTGATTGTTATACTGTCTCGTTTAAAATGTGCATATGTAGTAGCTTCGTCTTTATCATTCTGTATACATGCAAAACCTTTAGGTTTGACCTAAAGACTTAGACATCATAGGTTTATCAGAATCACTAATTTGACTCTACTTACCAGTAATTATACTTCTTCTCCCTAGCCTTTATTATTCCCAAGTCACTTGGGGTCGGCTTTTCTGGTCTAACCGGATTTGACTGGAAATCAGTTTTAACATGGAGCGGCTGTCACCTGACCTCCGCAACCCGAAGGCTAACGATACCATAAGGCTAGACCAGCGTCAGGATATTATAGGGCACTTGACTTCCCAATAACGACTGCCATAGGATGTTCATGGCAGCCAGGACCGACGACGGCTTAACGTGCTCTCCGAGGCACGGAGCAGGCGATAATTGTCAATCAATACGCACATAATTTCGAAAAGTCATATAACTTCCGAAAGTCAGAGGTGCGCGATGTGGGTTCGAACCCGAGACCCTCTGCATTGCAGTATATTGGTCTCCCCACTGAGCTATCGCTGCTACCAGTAATTATACTAATTTTATTAAAGTCTCTTACAATAAGTGTCGGGGTCCACTAGTGTTTAGGTTCCAGACATTACAAACGAGACCAAAAAACATCTCTATTATACTGCCCGACTTCGTAATTTAACAAGAATTCTCATTCTCAATGCCTAGCTACGCAAGAGCTCAAGCTAACGCAGACGAGACAAATAAAAAATACATGTACCTAATCTGGTATTTTATACACAGGTTGAGAGATCCGAGTCGGTTCACCTGTTAAGGCGTGATTGTTTTATAATCATCATAAATATACATCCACATCTACCCAAATAAAGCAGGACACATTTATGACGCGCATAGAACAATAGGCTAATTAATTTAACGTTTTACATGTTGAAGTATATCCTGAAGGTAGGTTTGAATATTTTTTCTTTAGTCCGTATGGATACGGAAGTAGCGATGCGTGTCTAAATAAATTAAATCGGACAACCCTACAAGGTTATGCGGTGTCATTCACGAGTGCTCGCATAAATATGATATTGTTTATGGAATCCGAACGCGGTTAGCAACTGTTTAAAAATCGAATGGAACAGTTTCTTTTTAAATAATGGTTCATGCAAGCATAACTATCCTTCTTATTATTAGTCGTTAAGAAACAGTAGTGGTTATAGCGTATTTAAGTATTTTCTTATGAATTTGAACAGGAAGAAAGCGCTATAACTTTAAGCAGTTACTCTGATACACTACGTTTTTGAATGATGATGAAATTTTCATCTTTAACTTTGGTAATCACTGCTTAAATTTGTTAATTTAAAAAACATAACAGTTAATTAGCAAATCCGTAGCAGCGCGTAACAGTTGTAAACGCACTGCTTTTTTCCAGACCCCATACGACTTAGAATTTTCCTGCAATAATATTAACCCTCTCCGGACATCATATCGTACAACTTTCCATCAGCTGCAAGTATATTTTTACGAATAGATCAGACAACCCCGGTTCGTGAACATCGGGATACCTGGGATCGGAGGTCAAAAATCCGTAGTTTCCAATTCCGCACTCAATTCAACTTTCTTGCTTCGAATGAAAGGCAGACATAAGATAAAAATAATTTCAAAGCAAAACAGAAAATATATTTTATATAATAACTTTAATTTCGTAATAATTATAAAACGAAGAGGCGTGAAACTATCTGTAAACGTGGCTGTTAGCACCGCCCGAGAGCAATAACTAAACGTAACGAACCAACCGCCAATAGGAAGGATGCGCGCGAACGACCAATTGAACTCTTCGAATTATAAAACCACTTGAAATACTAGTTTATAGATTATTTTCAAGGCTAATTTATTATATTTTGAAAGTTTCGTTGGTCCTGTGCATTGATTTAAATGCTTACGTTCAAGCCAGGTCTTGAGACATCGGGTTAGATTTCCATCAATGTCATTAGATTTTAGGCTTTTTTCAGTAGCGTTACGCAGTTTATGGTAGTGGCAATGGAGTCAACCTCTATTATCTGGGGGATGAAGAATGTATTGCATCACTGGCTATAACAACTCCACAATCTGCCAATTACACAAAAAATTGTGTGATTCACAAATTGTTGTTTTAATATAGGAATATATCTTTAAGCATCGAGACAAACGTAAAAGTCCTTTTTAGCGCAAATGCAAGTCGTAAACCAGATCGGCACTTGCGTAGGCGCAGGCCGACGCCAATGCCGCGCATCTCTATAAATCGTATACGGCTAGAGATTTCCAAGCGTTCTCATATCGCTGTTTCCGCAGGATACGACATTTTTATTACATCATCGCGAAATTGTTTGATAAGCTAAAGTTTTATACCTTTATGTTGTTTGTTATTTAAAACTATGGCACAATCTTATACACCATAAAAAAATTAAATAACCAACATATAGCATCTAATATTCAAAAGACAAAACAATAAAATATTTACATTACTTATGATGGATTTTATTTAAAATATTAACTTAATTAAATTGAATATAAGCCCTTGAGAAAGGTACTTAACAATCTCTACTTCTGCGGTAGATCCAACACCGCTTCAAATAAAATCTTTAGCATATAGATAATATCATATTTATTTATTTTTTCGTATCTGTGTAAAGATATTTCTAAGTCTTCAGACTTTCTAAGCGGCACTTTTTATACATAATTTTTTTTTTTAATATCCGCAACGCAAGGGAAGTATGGCCAAGCTTTGTTTTTGCCTCTGGCCACCCGTTCGCTTCCTCCCTTTGTCTTTTTCGAAGAATATTTGGCTTCCCTACACCCCTTCAATATTAATGCGACATGCAAAATAAGGTATAACTACGAATTAATAATCATTTGACGATAGTGGCAATTTTGACAAAAATAAATCTTAAATTTATCGTTGGAAAAGCAGCAAGTTACAAAAATGCTTTATATTATGTCTTTGTGGAATTTTATATTTAAAATGTCACCTAATATTCTTCAAATAAAATATATAAATAAAAGCGTGACCGTTTATTTAAGTACCACTGGTCACCCTAAAACTGTAATAAAAAACATTTGGCCCACAGATAACAGATGTCAATACTGTTCCACGTTTGAAAGGAGTTCGTAAAACAATTGAACGTCAGCGCTAAGTTGACAGATGGAGGCGAATATTTAACAATAAAACTTTACAAGGTCAGCATTTTGTGCAGATGTTGATATTTTTGTGTGAAACTGTGTTTTTTATTTATCGTCAATCTGGACAACATATTTGTGTCTACGACTGGTAAAGTTAGCACGCACATGCCTACATAAATTATTGTAAAAGAAGGATTTCTTATTTATTAATAAAATTTAAAAGATACCTTTGTATAAGTTTTAAGTAGAGAAATATAAATACTTTATTATCTAGTCTATTTAAAAACTAGTTTCGTAAAATTTGATTTATTTTTGTGACAAAGTTTCTGTAAGTCGGGACACTAAACCACTCGATTATAAATACACAGGTCTGTCTAAACTATAAACGTTTTCGAACGAACACCCGGGATACATATTAAGCTAAATTAAAATTATTAAACAAAATAAAAAGATAGGTGCTCCTAATCTTTTTATTTCTTTTCATATCTTTTTTTATCTAATTAGGGTCGGATTCCTGAGACATTGGCTTATGCTAAAAGTACATTTTACAATAGCAACATGGTGTCTGAAAACAAGCTCAATAAACGGCAATAGGTTCCCTCCATATTACGTAAGACCTTAAACCATAACTGACGAAATAAGGCCTATAATATTTTATAATATTTTTTCTATCACATACACACAACACCATCTAGCCCAAAATAAGCAGAGCTTGTACAATGGGTACTAGACAATGGATAAACATACATATATACATTTATTTTTCTAAATACATACTTATTATACATAGAAACGCCCAGACCAAGACAAACATCCATGATGCACACAAAAGTTTGACTTGTGCGGGAATCGAACCCGCGACCTCGGGCGTGGCAGTCGGTTACAATAACCACTACGCCATCGAGGCCGTCAAATTATGCTTATCCCATCTTATATAAAAGTCTCGAGTCTATAGACTAAGTAACGAAAACAAAACTTAGTTGGTAACAACGAAACGCAACCAAAATCTTACCTACCCAACGAAAGCGGATATAAAATCCTCATTTTTTATCAGTCTTAGTCGAAATTAACGAGATTCCATTAAGCATAGGGTATCGTTGTATCCAAGAGGCATTGTTCTGATGTTGAATCGTTTAAACGCTGAATATGTGAATATAATCACTTTGGGAATTCCGAATGTCGTCATTTTAAACATAGCGACGTCGCGTGGTGACAAAACTGTGCTAACTGATCCGTGACGAGTGTAATGTGGAATCTTATGCGTGAATATGTATTTATCTAAGCAAGGTAAACATTTCATACAATTTTGGTATGATTGCTTTCTTGGTACCGTGATTTGGAAGGATGCATGGTAGCCGACCGCGAAGTTCAAGTTCGACAAAATGTTATAACTTAATTTATTTTTAATTATTATGAGTTCATTTGCACCATATTATGTTTATTTTATAGTACAAAACACAATTTGCTAAATTATTGGCGTAAAATTTTATTTATGTAGGTTAGAGTTTACTTATTTACATAAATAACATTTTGTTAAGTAATTTTGAATAACCTAACCGAGTTTGGTAATGTGGTCCATAGACGACAGTCGTGATGGTTGGAACCTCAAACATTCTTAATGAAATGAGTGCCATACGCCTCTGCCTATCACTCGTAGATCATAATGTATGATGATCGGGAAAACGGCTTAAAGCAGGCCGTTTAGCATCGCTGCTATTTAAAAATTTCGTAAAGCAATAACTAATAAAACTAATCACAAACATTTTATCACGCCCGGTGACCAATGAGTCAACGAGAGAAGTGTATCAGAAACAATCTAATGAAGAAAATTGTCGAACACACGCCACTGATTCTGCGCTGCGTGTATTTTCGACCCGCACACGGAGTAAAACATTTTGTAATACACATATAACAATAATAATTATATAACAACATATAACAATTATTTGTGTAAGTATTACAAAATCTTCCCAATTCAATCAATTCGACCCTAGTCTGGATGATCTCTGTCCGTGGCCTGAATGTCTATAAATTTCTAGTCCTAGGGCCAAAAAGGACTTTATAAAAAATTAACAATACAAAATTTCTGTAGGTATTATCAGCCTACCCCTTCAGGGAACACACGTGAACCTATACCAACTGTAGGTTTATCTAGAAAACGAGCTGTTGCCCAAACAAACTATAACGCATCCGGTACGAACGAGCACGTGCAACGCAGCACGTGAGAGCTGTTTCAAAATATTGCCAGTCGTAAAAATCCTAACTGGGCTGCAACAAAACGCCATACTGCAAAAAATGTTATCACAGTCAACATTCTTTTTCAAGTATTACATGCTATATAGACTATCCAACCATATACCATTCCTAAAAGGATAGGTTAGGTACGGTTTTAGAGATAGGTACATAAACTAACCTTCTAAATAAAAAATCCTATATAATATATAACATCTGGCTTATAATATAATTAGGTTTGATGTGGTTTTTTGTTTGATTTGTTCATTGGTGCTACATTATGTCAGAACCGTGTATGATATAAATCCTTTAAATTAGAAATTCAAATATAGAATTGACTAAGTATTGTAATTGGCCTGTCATATAAAATTAAGAAATTTTGATGTAATGTTACCGGTGCCGGAAGGCAGAAACTTGTATTACAAAATCCTTTAAAATTCAAATAAAGAATTGAGTATTTTAACTGGCCTGTGATATAATTTTATTAAGAAGGTTAAGGTTTGGCTTGATTTTTGCCTTTAGTGCCGTATGCCGCCAAAAAACTTTTATAATAATCGATATAAAAATCTGAAGACTCGGAAATATCCTGACTAGTCAGGTGTTAAGCCAAATCAGAAAGGTGCAGGCTAGGAAGCCTGTAGCAGTCGGTTAGCTACTATTCGCACGAAATCACCTCAATATCAATATTATGAAGGCAATATAATCTCGGTGCATGTGTACCGATAACACTAGGTAATACTTGTTAAGTAAGGGTATCGATATTATCACTCTCAAATAATAATCGGGCGTGTATCATGATAAAAATATCTATAGATAATTACGTTATTGCAGACTTAAACAACTGATCTGATGTTTGACGTAATATATCTAATCGGCGGTTAAAATACGTAAAAGCAATGATATTATAGTTTTCAGTCTGCTATCGAAATGTTATTTTTAATTATGTAGCGACTGTTTTCTGACCTTTGTTATTCAAAGAGGTTGTATACACAATATGAACCTATTGTTCTAGGCGGTTCTCTAGTCTAAACAAATTCGCCTGAATATCAGAATTCTGACTGATTTACTTTCCACAGCGTTAGTAAAAGCGAGTGCTGTGCATGTAGTCTCTTACTGGTTCGATTCATGGCTCAGGCAGTTTAATCGAGGTTCTCTTTCAAAAAATTCACGGCGTCCGGAAATGGGACCTAAAATAAGTGGTATAGTATAGTCTGACTAAATCAGATATTAATCGACATTTTTAATTACTGTATGCTTACCCGGATTCTAATGAGCCATTAAATTTGCTATCTAATCAGTGAATAATAGTAATAAAAGTATTATTACTTAATAATCAGAGAAGTCGATATGACAACTTGTATACCGATCTATCACAAATAAATATTGTTTTTGAGAATTATTTCATGTAATATGTAGTTAGTGATTTTACCATAGAGAAGTCTGATAAACATTTCTCGAACTAAAGTTAGATTTAGAGATTTTGCTTGGTATTCATTCTCTAGATATAAACTAAGTATGCATGCAAATCTACAATCCAGATAAGAACTATTTAAATATTAAGAGAAAACAGATATGTAAACGTATAATATTTTAAGTATTTTTTTATAAATAGAGTTCCACGCGGCGTTCTAATTTTAAACCTTTATGGCAAGCTCTTTTTTTTAAACTTATATTGAAACTTACCTATTTGGTAAAGTAAATTCTAATTTTATAACGACGTCTCTAATTGTCAAATAGAATGTGAAGCTAAGTCGTATTTCTTTTATAAAATATAATTTGCTACAATAACTACGGAGTAAATATATCTATGATTATTTTTTATAATGTTCATTTTTATCGCGCAGTAGCAGTTGAACACCCTTTACTAATTGTAATCAATATAGATACATATGTCGATTAGTACATCTGGTGCTAGGGACGTCCACATCTGGTCCCCAGTGGTGACGTCACGGCACATGTGGCGACAACTCCCTTCATTGTCCGACTGTACTTTTGTTTTGGTACTGGTATTGTGTAACAAATTGGGTGTTAATTAATAATTGTAAGAATATTTGGTTATGGATAATTGGAACAGTAATGTTATCAATGTTATCATATTAACTAGATATTCAAATTGTATGTGAATAATTTTGAGAAATTGAGTTGACGTTTTGCTGAATGGCTCCTTGACGTAAGGAAATAATTATTTAAATTTGAACCACTTATGGCCTGAGAATCATTTTTATTTTGTACTATTAATGAAAAATCGGGACGCCTATGCATGATTAATGTGTATATTAGGTACATTATGATATATAAGGTAGATATAATATCTGAATAACATTAAATTTTATACTTGTAAGTTGAGTATCTACTTATAATTTGAGTATGGGTTCTGAAAATGTCAATCATCAACTCGTAAAATAAGTTCTCAATTAAAAATTTGGCAGTGTCCTATCTTTTTTATTTGGCATTATTTTCAAAGAGGGTTTAATCACATCGACCATTTAGGTATCAAACAGTATAGAATATTAACTCGTGAAAACTACGTCGTAGGTACAACACACCTACATTTTAAAATAAATAACACTTGCAGTACAGAGTTGAGATTGACGATTCTTAAAAAAACTCTATTCAGAACTCGGGACCCCCGTCTAGTAACATGTGTACAAACATACAAATAAACAGGAGTCGCCCATATAGCACACATGAACCTTATGCTGTAGCATTAAATACTAATTTTGCTTGGCTTAAGTGTAGAACAGAAGTTTGTCTACAATACACTTGTTAAGGGTTTTCACCCTAACATGTGCACGTTTTTTGTGCACCATACACCCTTTTGTTTCGCATCGGAATATATTAATACGGGTAACTTTGAAATAATTAGTATTGATAGATTTTTGAGACCGTCAGTTTATTATTAGTTTGTTTTTTAAAATTATCTATACTAGACAAATAATATACCTAATCTATGGACTATGTGGTATCTCTTGCAAATTTATATACTGAACTCTTAACACAAGTTCCAATTTCAAATTTGGAATCAGATGCTGTGAATATTTGCATTCTTTTTAATGACAGTTAATAATAGTTATGCCTTGATAGTATTATATATTACATATTATTATGTGATTTTTTTAGTAATGGACGTTAAAATTCTGACCCAAATATTATCTAATAATTGCAATACCTATTTAAACTAAAGAGTAGCGCAATATCTGAAAAGAGCTTACTTCTTGTACACTAGTAACATATTTGCTTATTTTCTATATAATAATAAGTACCTACCTAATGATTTTATCATTGGATATAACAGTAAGAACGATACCAGTAGATTAGCGACCGTGAATTATATTTTTCATTTTTGGGTAATGAGTATGACTAATGAGTGACATTTAAAAATAATGTCTAATACTTCATAATTATTGTAATCAGTCTAATACTAACTCCCACATGTTGTGAATCACTACTTCCGACTTTATCCATATACATACAAAGCCTCACACCCATATATCTTTAGGGGACAGGCAGAGATGTAAGTATGTAGTACATATTCCGACAGCTATGTTTTTAATCCCTACTTAATAGGGAACAGGCCTATCGTTGGTTGACAGAATACCTACATCGGACGTCCGTGATGCTTCTGAAATTATCCTAACAGAAAAACAAAAACCACTAGCTAAACCGAGACGTTCAACGAGTTCAACGGGATCAACGAATGAGCTTACTTCATTCTGCCGTACACTAACTAAAAAGGACGCATATATTATATAGGTTTAACGTCTTTTTAGAAGGCAGTATTAAAACCTGTCCTGCTCTTGTGTAACAAGGAGAGAAAGAACACCCAGACTCGAAACACCTATCCGTCGATAACACATTAATTTTCATCCCCGCGTAATAAAGCAGTAACTACTAAACTGCCCACTTCTCTATGCATACAGTGAGCCTTTCTTTGATGGTGTTAGATAGCTATCTGCTTAGTTTCTAACGCTTCAAGCGTCAATTGAGCTGGCGCCTCTTCAATATTACTCGATTGACAATGTATAGAATAAGAATTAAGACGTTTCCAAGGCCTTACAATGAAAATCTTCCTAAGTGGAATGTATTTAAATTGATTGCTCTGAAGGAACCACGGGATAGAAAGCACCTTTCCATTGAAAGTGAACTCTATCTAAAATTTTTGAATAGTGAGATGAGTTCGAATTTTGAAATTTGTTTTTCTTTAAATATTTATTTTTCTTGCAAATCTGTTTTCAAATTACCTACTACTCTTCTTGTTAATCCTTTAAGTTAAAGTTAGTAGTTAGTAGTAGCTAAATGCTTATGTTAAGAATGTGTTCACGGCGATAGCAATAGGTGGAAATTGATCCCACGACCTACGATCTGCGACCTGTCGATCGCATGTCCAATGCCTTGAAGAACAGACAATCTTCTTAAAGATTACCTAAATTACAAGATCCTAAAGGAGAGCGGTAAAATAGCCTATAAGTAACGTACGATTGAAGGTATTTAGCCGATACTAGAATGTAACACGGCGAGGAATGCTTAGCAGCAGCTTAGCAGTAATAAGTGTTAAGCACAGTTTGACCCCGCAGGCCATCAAATATTTAAAGGTGCATCCCTAGCGCGAATGCTGTCAAATTACAATCTGTATCGGGCAATATTTAATTCAGCCGTGTTCTAATTTCGAAAGTTTGATTTTATTTTGCCAACCAGTCTCAGTGATTACCGGTGATTACTGTTATATGAAGGATAAATTAATTAATTGTAATTAAATACTGCATGGAGACATAGATTTCTTCTATAGGTAATTAAGCTAAAACCTAATAACCCAGGCGTTTATCGATTGATTGTTGTAAATATTATTGATAGCTATGCAAATTTATTTTAAAGTTTGTTGCAAATTTCTATTGATGTCTATTATTGTCCATATTAATGATGCTGAAATTTATATATGCTTTGTCACCGTTGAGCTATTACAAATCATAGAATTTGTTTTGTTACTTACGATTAGATTGTACGTGAGATAAAGTTAACGATTCTTGGACTTATCCCATTTTTAAACTATAATAATAAAAAATAAGTTATCTTTCAGGAGTACCCAACCATTATATTATCAAGTTATTACACATGAGACCAAAGTTGTCATACAAATACGAACAATAACATCCCGTTGCAGCATCTGCAAGGACACTTATGCAATAAATGTCCAACCTTAATAATTATCGACACATAATTACATTAAAATAGAATCCACAAATATGTCAATGCCATCAAAATTATAGGTAAAAAAATAAAAATAACAAACCTTTAACAGCAGTCTGCGTTGCATCTCCATTAGTCGTGAAATTCGACATCTTTATAATATCCTTAAGTCAAATCCAATTAAAACGTTTAACAATCCTTTGGAAACAATTCAACACTTAAAGGCAACTTGTATTGGCACTTAGTAAGACACAGTTTTGTTATAACACTATTGTCATATTTACGAACGCACACGTTCGGAAGTGTTGTGATGCGGCGGTGCGCACATCCCTCTCGCGTGAGTGACTGCGCTCGACTGACGAAACGAGCGTGGTATAAAGTTGGCCGAAGTCAGCCGGGGTAAAAAAGCACGGCGCCAGCCCAGTCGCGCCCTTAGAGATGCGCTCACTGATATGTGTGGCATTTTATCGTGCGGTAAAACGTTTTTCTAATTACTTTCGCAAATCTGCGGATTTTGCAGCCGGTGCTTATCTGCTTTGGCGCTTGCGGGTACGGTGTATTACCGAACTATGACGGTCTAGCCATTTAAATTTACGGTCATTTGCTATGGTTTAAAACAGAACTATGGCGGTCTAACAATATAAATATACGTTCATGGTATTAATGGTAGACATTCTAATTTTAATCCTTACTTAATATTACAAATTCGAAAGTAACTCTGTCTGTCTGTCTGTTACCTTTTCACGGCTAAAGCACTCAACCGATTTAGATGAAATTTGGTACAAATATAGTTTAAAAACTGGGGAAGGACATAATATGCTATTTTTTATTGCTGTAGGTACGACACGGGGAGGAGCCGCGCGCAAAAGCTAGCTAGTAAATAAATAACTTTAATACTTAATAAATTATTTTAATTAAGGACGCTAGGATGGATGCCTAAAGGGTAGAGACGTAAGTATGTATTGATATATGGTTCTTGTTTAATAAAGTAAACACAAATGTGATTTAGGTATAATATTATTGCACAATAAGAATAATAATTGCGTAAAAGAAAAATAAATTATATAAAAAATAAAACAATCTGTCATGGTAAATATTATAGCAATCTTTTTCTATGATTTTATTATCTTATCAACCATTCACTGTATTGTATTTTAATAATAATCATAGCATTCGTAGTTGTATTAATTTAGATATATATTACGCTATACAATCTCTTAGTTTCTTCGTTGATTTCTCTACTGACAATACTTCGCTTTTCGTTAGTTAAGTAACAGAGGCTAACCAATATACACAGTTAAGGTTAGACAGATACAAAATCTATTTATTTCTCATCCATATCACAAACAAGCAAGAAAGGGAATCTTAATTAAGGAGCATAATTACATCATTAGATTTCTTAAATGTTCTATTAAACTCTACATCAATCTCAACCATTACTTATTTAACTATAAAGTAGTGATTTCAACAAAATAGTTTCGATAAAATAATATAAATTAATAAACTGTATAATATCGATATGTTGGCACGCACTGGTGCGCCAGCCGGTCGCATTCTCTGGCCGGCGGCGCGCGGCGACTCGTCGAGTCGTCGTGAGGATCGCCAGTATCGCCACACACAACACCGCACTATACATCCACCGATCTCAACATTTGTACAAACTCAAGACTATTTCCACATGCACATGTGAGCGTCCGTGACTCACGCACGCATACGCATTATAACATCATTTACGTACACTTTATTCGCAGTGCATAATCGACGCATTTAGAAGTCACCTATCAAAATTCGTATTGGATAATCGATATTACAATCGTGGTCTATTAGATGTCGTTTTATTCGGAGTCAGCTGTCGCATGCTAAACAGACCATCATATTGTATAAAACATGATATTTATTATCGATGTCAGATGAAGTTATTATGCAAGTCATAGCTGTAATGAACCTTAGTAAGAGAGCATAGGAAATTGTGCACGATCACGGTGCTATAAGTTTTTACTGTCATTATGAGACGTAGTAGTGGCCAGGCATAGAGTTGTTGATGGGCTGCGCGAAGGCTCGTCATGCATCAAAATGTCCTCGTGTAAGGAAGTATGCGCGGGTTGTTTCGTCTTGTTGTCATTTTTTCTTGCTCGGTGCAGTTCGCAGTCGGCTACGATGGCGGCGTCCTCTTTATCATTTCTTAACGCGTCCAGATTTGGCGATGTCGATACAAAATCCTGTTCTGTCGGCTTTTTGCTCGGACGTTTCCTCGATTTCTGGGAACGAGTCGCAAAACAACCAAGTTTTGCCTCCAGCCGTTTATACAGGTTTTGTCGTGAATTTTTATGGGCTCAAACAGGGGTTACCACATTAATTCGAGTCATAAGGGATCGAAAATAATTGTTTCTACATTACCTCCGCAATTCACTACCATCATAACTGAATTGCTTTCATTTTATTCGTCGTCACAGTTGAAATATGCGCCGAAACATTATGTTTAATGTTACTTAATTTTCGGCGCTGAATTTTTTGTATGTGTTGTTTTTAGTATAATCAGAGGATGTTTCCCGCAAACTTGGGCTAATTTAGAATACGTGTCATTTCTAAAAGTTGGACTCATGATGTTTGCATTACAATTTGAGTAGCGGCCTGAGTGTGGAGGTGTGAAGGGATAACTCCCGAACAAACATGATGTAGCTGAGATAGTCAATATCGGTCCAGTATAGAGCTGCTTGCGCTGGTCCGTGTAGGTGTTAGCGGTCAGGTAAAGCTTTTGACACCTAGCCATGACCGTAAGGAAACGGCGTGAATCTCGTCGCGTATTATTTAACGTCTAATTTTTTTGGATGTTTGTTGTTGCTTTGAAAAACTCAAACCTGCCGAGTTGAATGAAATGTTGTTTGCCCTGAGTTCGCGCCTTTATAACTAAACAACCTATACAATTATTTCGAGTACCAATACCTAGTTAAATTACAAGTAATCGGATAAAAAAGTGTTGTTACGTGGATGGGAAACGTAAAAAATGGTTAAGCGGTTTCACTCAATGACCTGTCAATCAACGAGGTTCGGTTTAATTGACTTGCCCTTACAAGTTCGAGCGCGGATCGTTGTTAAATAAGATTTACCGATGAAATAACACAAGTGCGCGGCCACCTGGCGGCAGACAAGTGGCGCCAAATATAACTGACCTCTATGCGACAACTCAACCGATACATGCACATAGTATTTAACAATCACGTTCATATTATATGACAATTAGTCAGACGCCATTCCAGTGTTTCGTCACCACATACGTATTTAATATCCCACATATCGTAATGATATCGAACCGTAAACGTGGTGGTTGCATAAGAAGTAAATTAATGTAATGCTAAACACAAAACACTTCCTTAAAAAAAATGCTTTCTTTTAGTCGTTGCTTGGAATTCAAAATCGAGGAACGTATTCAATATCGAACGGCAATAAAACATAAAATCAACATTATTCTTACTGCGGTAGAGTTACTATTTAAATGTGTAAGAAATCACAGCTGATGTGTAAACGTGTGTTGGAATTTCAACCTTATTCTAATGGGGTAAGGTTAGGTTTATGTTTGGCGGGGTAGTAACTTGGCTGACAGGATAGTAGGCGCCGCGTTTGCCGCCGTGGCGCCGGCTGGCCGCCGACACCTCGTGTATTATGAACTAAACTCGTGACCCGGCGTCGATCAAGTGGTATTTTACTCGACGAATAGACAAATACTGGTAACTCATTTCTAAACAAATTGTTCCTTTAGCGAACCATGAAACCTAGAAAGCAATATTTAAAGAGAAACCTTTTCAAAAAACAACAGTTTCTTTGTGGAAATTACATAATAAAATCCAAGTAGTCAAAAAATTGTTTAAAATTTAATCAGCACGACGAACAGACATAAACACGTATGGGAGTCGGCAGACATAGCAGCTCGGCACTTGTCTCACGTCCTCACATTCTACATAGCGGCGATGAAACAAAAACAAGCAACAGAGAGGGACAGACGTATCCTCGACGCTCACGCGGAGAGAAACACATCGATAATTTATGCGAACATCCCTACAAAACAGGAATGCAACATCCGCGATCGTTCAATCAAAACTGAACTCTACGTTCTTGTGTTAAAATCTATTTTTGTTTGGTATTATTAGGATAAACGTTGCGGTTGAAACAGGTGTTCGCAGCGATGGGTGTCGGGGCAGTAGAAACGCGATTATAGACTTTATACGTTTAAAATATGGTTGATTTTTAGTTCTGTGTGTTGTATGTATGAGTTCTTTTCGAGATTTCCAAGTCCTTCATTGCTCCCAGATGTGCATTCTGTGTACGCAAAGGCGTATCAGTGGCGCGGAGGCTGCGTAATGGGGACGAGACGATGCCAATTAACGGGGCTTTTAAAAAATCTCTTTGTATTGCTGAGTTTTAGAGCAAAACGTTTCGCGTCTGTATTTGTTCGATGACTAATTAATATGCTCGAAATAACTACAAAGGTCTTATGACAGACAAAGGTAGGAAAGAGTTTGGTTTAGTGCGAAACTTTTTTGTTGGTTGTACTTTCTTTGTAGATATTCGAATTTGTTATATTGGTTTTCTGTTGTAAGCGCTTGCATAAGAAGAGAAAAGTGCCGGGTTTGATGCCCGAGTCGGCCAAATTTTTGTGAGGAACTTCTCAGTCACAGCACGGTGTCTGGTTTACGTACTTATAGGCTAAGTTTCTATTCTGCAGGTCCTAAATAAAGCTATCGAAAAGTAGGTCTTACAGACTCGATATTGCGTAGGTAGAGTTGACTGCGACTGGTCCTAGTCCGGGTGCTGCGGTACCCGTTTAATAGATAGGCCATATGATTATTTCTTTTTAATAATCTGCGCAAACAAATATAATTATAATAATAATATTCTATCACATACACATTACACCATCTAGCCCAAACTAAGGAGAGTTTGTACTATGGGTACTAGATAATGGATAAACATACATATGTATTAATTTCTTTTTGTAAATACATACATATTGTACACAGAAACATATTATAAATAAAACTAGGTGTAATCTTTATGATTTACATAAACAAAAGCAACAATTATAATTTATAATAACTTAGTCGTAAAAATAATAAACTTAGGTAAGTCGGCCTCGTAGTAGTTAGTGTAACTGACTGCCACGCCTGAGGTCACGGGTTCAATTCGCGCACAAGACAAATATTTGTGTGCATGAACATGGATGTTTGTCTTGGTCTGGGTGTTTCTATGTATAATTTGTATGTATTTACAAAAAAAAGTATATATGTATGTTTATCCATTGTCTAGTACCCATAGTACAAGCTCTGCTTAGTTTGGGCTAGATGGTGTTGTGTGTATGTGATAGAATATTATTATTATTACTTAACTAATATTAACAAACCTAACTACTTATAAATAGAACATAATAAAAGGTAACGAAATATAAGACAGTAAAATTTAATAAAAAGAAAGGCTCGTTTAGGCAGCGTCGTAAAACTCCTCAGCATCTAAGTATAACTATTATCCTTACTAATATTAGAAACGCGAAAGTTTGTATGGATGTATGGATGTTTGTTACTCTTTCACGCGAAAACTACTGGACCTATTGCGATGAATCTTGGTATGTAGATAGCTGTAGACCTGAATTCACACATAGGCTACTTTTTATCCCGATATTTCCACGGGAACGGGATTTAGGCGCGTGAAACCGCGTGGAAAACTAGTCTAATATACAGGATGTCTGGTAATATGAAAAAAATATGAAAAAAATCTATCCTAACTACTACCTGAGATATGTGGTTTACCATGTATAATTTTATTGTATACTACGACCATAATTGAATGAAATCCATCGGTTTTTTGTTGTTTTATTATTAAACACTAAATATGCTAATAGATAGACAGTCAAAAGTATGCTAAGCTAATATAGCTTGCACTTCTTTATCTTCTTTTTTTTAATTTTTTTTCTGAACGGCCTTCATTTCTACTATAAGACATTTCAAGGTTATCCATTAATTACCGGACACCCTGTATAACTTGGATGAATTATTCTGCCTGCTATTTAATATTTGTAAACATGTAGGTGCTACGTAACTTGACGCATTTTAAAAAGAACTATTTAATTTATGATTCGATGACACATGACAGGTTCATGTGTCATCGAATCATATTTAAGAACGGATGGCTGGTTTACGTGGCCATTTGCCATGGTTTGATTTTTGTGGGTTCAATCCTCATATAAGAAAAAATTGTGTGTTTTACAAATAGTTAGTCCAAATCTATGTGATATTTGTGTCCATTGTTTGAATATTTGTCCCTCGCGACACAGAGTGCAATCGTTTTTTTTGTAAAAAAGTATAGGTACTCCTGTACTCTTTTTAATAAAAACAATGGATTTGACGAATCTTGTTTCTTTTTTAACCGAAAACCACATCAAAATCGGTTCAGCCATTTCGAAGATTAGCGCGCTTACACAGACTAACAAACAAAATGTCTATTTACAATTATATTACATTCCCTAGTTTAGACAGGACCGTAATCAGTTGTGTGTTAGTGGTGCATAAAAAAGATCCGTTGTATGATTGTGCATTGTTCGAAATTCGAACACAAAGCGCTACCTGTCGCACCGATGTCTCTGTGTCACGTTCACCTGTGTGACAGGACTCGGGACCTCCGCGCCGTTTCGCAACACCCATATCAATTGTGCATTGTGTTAGAAAACAAACTAATTTTAATACTGCTAGCTCTCTTTGTGGTTTGTATAAAAGGATAAGATGTTTTAATATAATATTAGAAAATAAATATGGACGCGAAGTGATATGCTAAGGTGTATTTATTGCCTAAGTTTTTAACCCTACCTACGTAATAGAGAAAGGGATTAAATATAATGACCATCAAAAATACTAATTGCATAGTAAAATATTCTTACTAAAATATATCATAACGAGCACCTGTACGCCTCAAATTACTGCATTCCGCCTCGGAAGGGTTAGGTAATATTAGGTTCCTATTGAAACCCACCCAAAAATAGGAGCCCGGCTCCGTCGACTTAATTTGATCTCTTTAAATATATTTAAATATTTTGGTGGGACAAAGGCAAAAATTGCGGAACAGTTAAATACTATCCATAGAGAAAATTTACAAACTTAGTTCTGTTGCTGAAAATAACTACATAGTAAAATGTAATAACACTGCCTGACCTGGATATCCAACACAAATCTGAGTTTCTTAATTACGGTGTTTGTTAGACCGTAAGTAAGAAACTCAGTTGCAAACCTACAGACATGCTTAAACCTACACTAACTAAACAGGCACTAACGAAACAGGCATAACAAATATTTTATCGAATAAAAATTTTAACAAAGAGAACTTTTGCTTTTAATCTAATTAAAAAATACAAAAGCGTCTCTCCAATATTTTTAAAGGGATAAACATTGCTGTAGTCCTTGTTTAAGTGCAACATCATAGTGGGCGACCCTATTGTCTTGCACTCCCTGTAAAAATAATCAAACCCAATCTACCATGCGAACAGTAAAAAACATAAATGCAAACATACCTACGTCACTAAATATCTTTTGTCAAATGGTTAAATAATTCATTTCTTATAAAAATATGACAGCGACAACGATTTTTGCTTGTCATTCTTGAAATTACAACATTTTAATTAATTACCCAATTAATTTAAATACCACTGTCGCCAAATTGAGTGTTATAAGAACTAATTCTAAGCTGTAACCTAAATCCCGGCACCTGATCACGCACCTGCGAACGCCGGCGAATCCTTTCCTTTTTTTATGCACCCACCTGCGAGCGATGCGGTCCTGTACTATTGTGCAACATAGCCCTACCAATATTGTAGAGTTGTCTGATTAACTATTTCAAAATCTTTTATATATTATATTTTCTAACGGATAAATAATACTATAGAAAATTTATGTAATCTTTGTATGTAATAAATCGTTGTCTATTTTAAAAAACTATAATACTATTCAAGTGTGAAAACTTTTAATTGGCCTTTTGCTACCATGTTTTTACTTGTATCTAAGAATTATAAGCTGTACGTTTTTCTGAAATAATAATATAAAATAAAATGGATTAACTTTCTTAGCATGACATTAAAGCCACAAAATAATAGGTATTTTATTTAGTGTTCGTTGTTCTGTAATTATTATTAACTTTTTTAAGAAGTCGTTTGACTTATCGACTTGGCCTGTCAGCTCAGACCAACTGGAACCATAGCAACGAACCATCAGCATTATCGAGAGCGAAAAAAAGCTATATCGCACTGTCTTGTTACTTCGTACACAATAATAATGTTTTCGAATATGTTTACGTTAACCGATTGTTTTTTATTTACAAAAGACATTGCCCGCACTAGCAATAATTCCTGTGCCACGGGGATTTAACAAAAATTCAAACATCAGACGCAAAGAATGGGTGTTCTTTGACTTGGAACAACCATTTGTGGATCACACAAAGTTTTGTCCCGTTTGGGATTCGAACCCACTACACCCGGCGCAGTAGCGGTTGCAAGATGACCGCTTAAACCACTACACATCCGTGCATTCACAGTTAATGCTAACAGCCGCTTATTGACTTTAGTAATGACAGACTTATGTATAGCTAAGTCACTAACTGTTGTAATAACGTCGTTTAAAGAAAGACTAAACAAAGCGAAGAGAGTTATTATAATATGCGATGTTTAGTCGTTATAGGTTTAAACTCACAATTGGCTCAGTCGGTTCGGACTTCGCCTCTAACTTTGCTCATGTAACAACTTATTGTGGCGCTCTTTCACACAGTTACTATATAGCAAGCAAAATTACTTTTAGAGTTCGAAAAATCTCTTATACAACAGCTTTGTCCGTCCGTCTGTCTGTTATACAACTTTCAACTCCAGAACCGTAAGAGCTAGAGACTCACGGTTAGCGCCATTCCACTCAGCATAGTCGATAAACCTCGAAATGACTCTGACCATTGACGTCTGACCTCAAGATCAAATGATACTATTTTCCGAAATCTAAGATTTACGGCAATTTATTGCCGTTTCTCTCTTGTTTCTTTTCTTCTCCCTAGCTTTTATTATTCCCAAGTCACTTGGGGTCGGCTTTTCTAGTCTAACCGGATTTGACTGGATATCAGTTTTTACACGGAGCGGCTGAAAGCTGACGTCCGTAACCCGAAGGCTAACGATACCCTAAGGCTAGACCAGTGTCAGGATATTATAGGGCACTGACTTCCCAATAACGACTGCCATAGATGATCATGGCAGCCGGGACCGACGGCTTAACGTGCTCTCCGAGGCACGGAGCAGGCGATAATTGTCAATCAATACGCACATAATTTCGAAAAGTCATATAACTTCCGAAAGTCAGAGGTGCGCGACGTGGGTTCGAACCCGAGACCCTCTGCATTGCTGTCTGTTTGTCTCACTTGTTTCTTTTACGCAAGTTTAAGACTATCAAATGTCTAGTATTATTATTTAATACACGCTGTTCATAGTAATGGTACCTGCCAGATAACCTTCCGAAATAAAAATGTGGATCTAGTCAGTAGTCCATAAAATGGATACACGGATGATGTAGTGATTTAAGTGGTCGCGCCACCGCTGTCACTGTGCCGAGTGTTGTGGGTACGTTGGTGGTGGAACAATTATTTGTATGATCCAAAAATGGTAGTTCCGATTCTGGGTGTTCTTTGTGTTCATTGTTTAAGGGTCGGTACATATCTGACAGAAAATGCGTCGAGCGTATCTTCGGTCGCGTCTATTCGGTCAAATTAGACTTGCCACATTACGCGCCTAGTCAGCTTCTGCGTTCAGCGTCTACAGAGCGGTTGTGTTGTGTGATCAGTCAAAACATACGTGGCGCGACGTTCCCGCTCTTACGTCGACCGACAATGCGTTGCCGGAAACGGAACAGACGCTGTATGCTCGACGTACTAACGCATTATTGGTTGAGTGTGAAAGGTTGAATGTTTTATTATATATTTGTCTGTTCTGGCGTTACGCGACCGATAATACGCGACGCATTTTCCGTCAGATATGTACTGACCCTTAATGTTTGTAAAGTCTCTCGCGACACAGGAATAATTCCAATTGCGGGAATTGTCTGTTTTATATTTATATGTTTAGGTCTCAAAATGGCACTTGTGGACTTCAAAGCTTAGCAGTTAGTCAGTTTAAAGTTGCTGAATATACGCTTTGATTGTTTACTACTTTTAGGCTAAGATTTGAAACTATAAAATCTGCAAGAAACGCATGCTCAATCATGTTAATCGCCAATAAATTTGCATTTGATAACGAATAGGACTAAAGGACATCGTGCTTAAAAAAATAACTGGAAGATTTCGTGCTCTCCGAAATCTTCTCTTATCTTAATTCCCATCAGACCCATCCTTAGTCCGGCCAACGCGTCACATTCACACAGCAGGTGTGATATGGACTCGTCCTGTTCACCACAGGCTCTGCAGATCCAATTGTTTGACATTCTCAATCTGCACAGGAAGTCGTTGGTGCCAAAATTACCAGTAAACGCTCCTGCTAGTAGGCGTATTTGGCCCTTGTTGTACCCGCAGAACTTCCGGGCGAAGCCCGTGGCTCTGTTTGCAATGAATTTCTTGGAGTGTTCCAGACCCCTAAGGACCATCCACTCTAGCCTGTGTTTATCATTACCATGTGCATTCAAAGCTGCCTTGACGGTACTCTCAGAGAGACCTACGATTGGCTGTTATAGCCATGCAGGCTAATCACTGCACCTTCGACAACACTTTCGTGCATGTTGCTAGTTTAGTTCTTGGACACCAGACAATGCTTCCATGTGATTATGGGTCTTATCGTCATCGTGTATAGCCACTTGATGACCTCGGGCTTCAGGCCCCAGGTCTTCCCAGAAGTAGAACGAATCATTTCGAAGACCCGCTGGGCCTTCATTATGGCTTTGTCTACTTGAGGTTTCCACGTTAGATTGTTATCTAAGGTCATGCCTAGATACTTCACCTCCGTGGACCATTGTAGCTGTGTACCATACATGGATAGAGTTCCCAAGCCAGTCAGATCTTTCATCCTAGTAAACGGCATGACAGTAGTTTTTCCTGGGTTGATCGATAAATGATTACTACTACACCATTTTTCTACCATACTTAGGGCCCTATGCATGAGACTGGATACTGGGCTGGACTGGAACAGGTGGCATCGTAGTACGCATTCCAATGTTTAAATTAAACACATCAATAGATTAACGAGAACAATAAACAGTAACTGTTGTTTTATAATCTGTCCCAACAATAATTATCCGCTAGTACAATTGTTAATAGTGATCTAATCGTTAAGGTATGAGCCTTCTGTTCTACATCTAGTATTTAAATAGGTAGAACTAAATCCAATAGCGATTAATGATTATGTTCGATTTATAATTGAATAATATTGTCTATATGTTTACGGGGATGATACACATGAAAAAAATACTGTATTTTATGGATAATACTGCGGTTTTTTGTATATATCTATACTTCTCCCAACGTTTCTTCTACTTTTCAATGGATGACCATTCAAGGTTTGCATGAGGAAACCTTAATTACCTAATGACCCCTTGACAGCTGAAAAGTAGCTAGGCTGTTGAAAATAGTTTAATTTCAATATGCTTGAATGTTTAGACAACACAAGCATAAGCGAAGTAGGTATTGCATTGAGCATAACATTCGAATGGCACTCGAAAACAATTATGTGCTAAATTAATATCAAAGGCTTTCCCTTTTTCTTATTGATGATGCTGCTTGGAAGCTAAATATTATTCCATTCATGCAAAATATAATAAGCAATGTACCTATTACTGAAAAATTATGTACTTTTACTACTATTTTGTTTTTTAAATACAACGCCCGCACTCGGTATAATTTGTGTCGTGGAGGACTTTACAAACATTCAAAAAAAGGACAAAACTCGAAAAACCTTTTTGTGGCCACACAATTTTTTGACCGTGATTGGACCCACAACACTCGAAGCAGTAGCAGTGGTGATGCTATTGGAGTTTACGGAGGCACTGAGAGTTCAAGCTAAACACTTACTACGACATAAAATAGCATCTCGTCTACATGTATAATGCCTATTACCGACTGTACCGAATCTTCGAATTAAATTATCGATAAGCCTCTCACATCTGTTTTGTACGGTATTTAACTATCTTTCTTAATTCGTCATTAAATCTAATCTTAAAATAAAAACGGAACGTGTTATTTACGAGTATTTTCGTAGATAGATATTTAATATTAGTAATTAGTGTCATAATATTACATCATCCAATAAATTACTTAAATTCTTGGTTGATAATGTATGAAATACGAACTTATTTGGAAATTCCTTACATAAACAATAATACGTTCAGTAGGTGAAATACAGAATTGGTTTAATAAACGTTCTGTAATCTTCATTATGTAATTTATAATAATACTAACTTGCCAAATATACATAATTTGAGAAGTTAGCATTATTATTCATTTTTATGAATAATGCTTGGTAGTAATTTACTATAACCTATATTTTAATGACTGTCCCTTTTTTTAATAAGATTGTGTAATTAGGTATACGTACTGTTATTCATAAAATAATTTACTTGACAAAATGTCAATATGACTACAATCATATTATTTGACTTTGCCAAATGCCTGACATAAAAAGCCAATATTTGTTTACCCGATCCAAGTGTATGCTGAATCGGCATAACGTGCCTACTGAGTGAACCGAGGAATGGCACTCGTATTTGGAGCTGCCAATGTCAAACAGAGAGTAAATTGTTACTTAATTAAGAAAGTAAATGCGTAACAAATCGCACTCTAAAACAGAGGATTTCCTTTTTAAACAAATTTAAACTTTGTTGCAATTACTTAATACCTATATAATGTTAGAATTTATAGTCACACAATTAGAGTTCTAATTGCTTAACTTTCAAATTTCGAGTTTAGTCACTATTTTATTAAGATTGCGATATAATGTGTACAAAATCTTGATAAAAATGCAATATTTAAATAAATTAATGCCAGTTCTACATATTATTCAGTCTGTAATCTATGTTGCTTTGTACCCGAAGGACGATATTTTAATTTTTTACATAAAAGGTGTGATTCCGAAGCCGATTAACCGATCTTTTTTTATGATCCAAATTGCCCATCACAGGTGAACCGTACTCTATGTATCAATTAAGTAGGCAACATATTCTTATGGCATTTATATGGCTTTGCTTACGGAAATATAAGATTTATAGAGAGGCTACAGAAAGATTTCGGATGCGTTTTTACCAGAGATGTGTTTAATATTAACTAATAGGATCGTTTAAGTTTCATAGGCTAGCACTGGTTAAGTTTGGTGAAAAAGGGTTTATTGAATGGAAGTTTTTACATAGATACCTACTCGGTAAAGCGCGTAATGCATGAACGCCTTTACATACACACGTGCTTGGTAAAGTGGCATTGATCCACTGCGCCACTTAGCTTTGTAAGATAGACATAAAGTGTCATTATCATCCCAATAAAAGGACATTCGAAGGTATGTAGGGCAAAGCGTTATTATAACTTTTGAAACCTGATTTGAAGATTATCTTTAAATCAGGTAGTAGTAGATGACGCATAGCACTGCATTAAATGCAACACGTACTTACATATGTAGTCAAATTTTAACGGTTACGTAGGACTACGAATAGCTTAGTCTACAAAGCGACGACACGTATTGTCGAAGTCGCAAGATTAAAAACTGCTTTATATTTGTGTTTTTGTCTATGGTGTCTATACTAATATTATAAAGAGAAAAATTTAAATTTTTTATTTGTTTGTTTGTAAGTATTTAAATCTAAAACTACAAATCCGTTTTTAAAAATTCTTTCACTATTGGATAGCTGTATTATCAAGTATCATAGGCTATATATATTTTTTTTAAATTATTAAATACACCTAACCAAATTTTACGCGAGCGATGCCGCGAGCAAAAGCTTGTCGTCGACAATTTACTAGACTTTACCCACGGCTTCGCTCGCATAAATGTAGGTTAGGTTAGTAGTTATTACTTTTTCCTGGATGAAAAGTACCCTATGTCCTTTTCTGTTCCCCTGACAACGTGTATGCGAAATATCATGATAATCGGTCTAGTAGTTAAGGCGTGAAAGCGTAACAAACAAACAAACTCGGGATCGCATATATGTATAATATTAGTTAGGATAGTAAATACATTCATAGTTACAACTATAGGGTAGACAGAGGCGAATCTTTCAGATCCTGTGCTACTAATTGAATTTTTTAACAGATGAACGCAAATTACTTTGCCTTGCTTAGGAACCGAAACTCATCAAGCGACCGCAAACTTACATATGTATTTACAAGCCAATGTTGATGTCTAGCGAAATAGTCCAATAATGATTTCATACTTAATTTAAAATACAAGTTTTTTTATAATAACTCACGCACTAAAGTAATTCCTGTATCGAGGAAGTAATTTTGGTCTTGTATGGGATTCGAACCCACAACACTTGTCTTGGTGACAGAAACGAGGTAATTACAATTCCTTTACCGCAGAAGATTTTTTTATCCTGAATAGAATTTAAACCCACGACTCTCGGCGCGGCGTTTTAATAGAAACGAGGCGACGCTTATGCCACTTTGGCATTCGTGCATTTAAGCGCCAATTAAAACAACAGAATACTGAAAAGAAGGTCAACGTCAACGAGATTAAATAAAAAAATATATTACGGATGCGTCTTGGCAGACCTCGTAAGTGTCAGTGGCCACATCAAATAAACATTTGCGAACATTCCTGTGAGGTCCATCTTAAAAACTGGCCACTTGATATGACTAATGTCGTCATCAATTTCTTGGCGGCCTCCCCGACACATGCGCGGGCGCAGGCGACCGACCGACACATGTCATCGGCGAATGGAATAACGACTCGCATTTCCGGTGCGAATACTCCGGCGGGATGACATAGTGTGGATATTCCAGAACTGTGGCACTAGGTTGCATATTATGTTAATTAGAGTATCTGTGTGGTGCAGGAAAAATATATATTTAAAAAGTTATATTTATTGACATACATTTTCTTACTATTTATTTTTACCCCTGACCCCCGAGCCAGTTAAGGACTGTATTTCATTTATTATCAAATTAACAACCCCTACTATAATTTACAGTAACGTGAACATCAAAAATCTAAATTAATAAAAATTAAAGAAAAGACCTACAACAATGTTTTAGAAAAGAAACGTCTGTGCGGTTTCTAAATTAAAATTATATACATCGGAAATATATTTACATGATAATTTTAGCAATGCAATTATCTGTATAATTTTTTATTGATTTTGTCGGCTATGAACATTTTTCTGTCTTCTTAAAGTCATAGTTAATAAATGGCAACCAAAAATATTTTTCTTAAGTAAAGCTACTGCTGTGCAAATGGTCTTGTGTTCGATTCCCGGGTTGGGCAAAGTGTTATTGGGTATTTCTGCAGATAAATTCTCAGTAGCAGCACGTGTATAAGGTCAAGTTAGCTCTCTACTAGACTCTCTCCTAGACCTCTTACATAGGACCTAAAAACAGCTGGGAAATCGCAGCCTTGCCAATCGATATTCAACCGTTAATAGGTGAGGAATAGGCAGCAGAGATACTACGTTAGATCTAAATCCATACTTGTTGAAATGTAAGTGTATTGCCCCCTTTTGCATAACCCTTCGGGAACATAAACCTGAGGCGGAATGTATAAATTTAAAACATGAAATAAAATTCTTTACTTTTATGTATAGAATTAATTTCAATATTGGATGTCATAAAGTGTCGTACAATTGTCTACACAACATTATGATATGATAATGAAATTATCAGCACGTCTTATCCACACAACACTTAACGATGTAATGACTGAAACTCAACAGAGATCATAATGCAGTAGTGAATCGTTTTACACAAAAACTGACGACCTCAAGGTTCCGAAGACTTGACAGCCAATGAGCCGGATGCCATGTTTAATTAGTACTAAATTGGTAACACGTTTAACATGGCGATATTCAGAAGGAGGACGTTTAGAAGCTGTTTTTTGCTAAACAGTCGTGTTATATCCGCTTATAGTTCTGCTTATCCTGTGAAAAGTCCGACGACGCACTGCTTGCGACTGCTGTGTATAAAGTATCGGATCGAATCACGCGATTTGATGTATCACGAAATTCTTGATAGCAGCTCGGAGTTAGCAAGTTGGCGGTGTTGCATAGCTCCGTGCCTCGGAAAGCATCTTAAGTTGTTGGTCCTGCGCCTGACGCCTGACCTCTCCCCAGTCTTGTTAGATTGCCGTCCCATCGGACTATGAACGTAAGGGAACAGAGTGCACTTATGTTTGTTAATCCGTTATGGAATAGAAAGCGCACTTATAAATCTCCCTAGCCTTTATTATTTCCAAGGCGTTTGGGGTCGGCTTTCTAATCTAATCGGATTTGAATGGATATCAGTTTTTACACGGAGCGACTGCCACGACCTCCGTAACCCGAAGGCTAACGATACCCTAAGGCTAGACAAGTGTCAGGATATTATAGGGCACTGACTTCCCAATAACGACTGCCATAGTTGTTCATGACATCCGGGACCGACGGCTTAACGTGCTCTCCGAGGCACGGAGCAGGCGATAATTGTCAATCAATACGTACATAATTTCGAAAAGTCATATAATTGCCGAAAGTCAGAGGTGCGCGACGTGGGTTCGAACCCGAGACCCTCTGCATTGCAGTCTGTTGGTCTCCCCATTGAGCTATCGCTGCTGAGAGGTAATAGAGAGCGCACTTGTGTCTGACAATAATATCTGCTGCTGAAATAGTTATTCTTTAGTCAAGATTGGCTGCTGTGACCAAAAATCGGTTTGAAAGACATTGTAACGATTTTCAAGTCTCTATCTGTCTCATTTAGCACTAGCTTTTACCCAAGACTTTGAACCTCGGACGAGACCTATGCTATAGATACATATACTTTGTATGATTAACGATCATTGGCCTCCGGGAACCGCTTACCACCAGGCGGAACGTAAACATGTTTGCCAATCTATACTAATATAGGCCTCGATGGCGTAGTGGTAAGTGTAACCGACTGCCACGTCTGTGGTCACGTGTTTGATTCCCGCACAAGTCAAACATTTGTGTGCATGAACATGGATGTTTGTCTTGGTCTGGGTGTTTCTATGTATAGTATGTATGTATTTACAAAAAAAAATATATATGTCTGTTTATCCATTGTCTAGTACCTATAGTACAAGCTCTGCTTAGTTTGGGCTAGATGGTGTTGTGTGTATGTGGTAGAATACATTATTATGTTTCTCTTATCACAGGTACTTTCTAATATATTATATTAGAAAATACCTGGCCCTTTGGGAAGCTTACACGGAGACATGGGTCCAACGTGAAGAGGCCCTTCGAGAGTTTTAATCAAAGGTGGGATGGAACACATACAGCGGCACTAGCCGCAGCAGGCGTAGGACTATTGCTACGTATGGATTCTAATATATGGGCTATAGGTATGGGTGTTTGGTGGACTTGGTATATTGCTAACTATGGATGAAAAACGGCGTCTGCCCTGAATACTCTAATAGCATCAATGCAATGGGCAGACGGTGACTCGCCGACTCACTAGATGGGCCCCCGGATAAGCCACTATAGGCATACAAGCCAGCAGCAGAGGGCAACACCGGTGCGAGTGGCTAGGGGTGTCGAGCGGTGCGGCGCCGGTTTCACCATCACGGGTCTCGTCACAACGGAGACCCGGAGCGGGTTTCCCCGTAGTTATGCCCTTGAAAATGACACTTCCACCCCCAAGCATATAGCTCTAGCGGCCCACCTCTGACCGACCGACCAAGGCAAGCCAGAGTTGAGAGTCCTACGGACGCTCTTGAAGTTCCACCCCAGCCAACCAGTAACGGCAAGCCGGGGACGAGGCCCTAACCAACTCTGTGAGGCATTCAGGACCGCAGTGTCGCCACTCACATTCAGCACGCCACAAGCTGTCCTGCGGTTTGTGCGCTTAAATTTAATCTACATTTTTATTTATAAATTTTTTGTTTATATCACAAGGCGTAGGTGATTGTTTTAAAGCTAGTGTACTGTGCCCTCCGATATCGCGTTAGTCTCATGATGAGATAACGACTGTCCCAGAGGGGTAATGTATTATTATTATTATTATATTATAAAGAGGAAACATTTGATTTGACCTATTAGTAATTTCAAACGACGAACCGACATCGTTTTCCAACTACCACATTTGCACACAATAAATTTCATTTCGTTAGTGCCAGACTATACAATAAGTTAAACAAAATTTTACAAATACATTCACTAAGCCACCAATTATAATTTTTATGTTTACATCTCCCAATACGCTGACGATTTTGTGATATATTCAACTAGTCTTAATATATCTTCTGCTGCTCATAACTTACAATTAGCACTTAATTTCCTAAGTAAACTACTCAGGAATATAGGTCTCGAAATATCTGTTTTAAAGAGTAAAGTCTGTATCTTCCAATCCGGATTCATGAGAAACCCCTTATCCATAGAGATTAAAATAAACGATGTACCGTTAGACGTTGTAAACACCACAAAATATTTAGGCGTATGGTTAGACAGATCACTGTCGTGGTCTAAGCATATAAACGAAACTCGCGATAAAGTATCAAAATTAATAAATATTTTTAAAGTACTGTCAGGCCCTGGGTGGGGAGTTCACCCTAAACACCTTAGACGTTTATATATAGCTCTAGTACGCAGTAGGTTGGATTATGCTAGCTTTCTTTTTGCTAACAGTAGTCAGACTCAATTAACCAAACTAGACATAATTCAAAATTCGTGTTTGAGGCTCATTGGAGGCTTCATAAAGAGCACTCCCATCCATGTAATGGAAAACGAATTGCATATTCAACCATTACAAATACGTAGACACCATCTTGGCGGTAAATATTGGCTTAAGTTGAAGTCTTGCTCCAATAATAATATTTTACCTTCATTAGCGGAATTACAATTGTACTGTCTAAAACCTTATTGGAGGCGTAAAAAGAAACCCATTTTAATAAAAATTCACGAATCTCTCACTTCCGTTCCCATCCACGTCAGCCCTCAATTCGAAATGTTTTTATTAGACACTTGGGTCAACAATATAGATTTATCAACTTACATAAAACTGAATATAGAATTAATCACTAAATCAAAACACGCTTACAATAAAACGTTTTTAAAAAATGCGTGTGCACAATTCGTAAATCAAAGCTATACACAATTTTACAAAATTTTCACAGATGGATCTAAAAATGAAAATAAAGTTGGAGCAGCGTTTTTTGATTTACAAACTAAAGATTCTGTTAGACTAAATATTCAAGCTAACATGTGTATCATGTATGCAGAATTGATTGCGATCGCAGAAGCGCTATCCTACATAGAATCTATAGAATATCATAGTTTTGTGATCTTCACAGACTCAAAAAGCGCTCTTCAACATTTATTACGATGTACATCAACCTATAGAGGAACCCCGATTGCGTATAATATCTTGAGATCTATTGGTTCTATAGTTTCGAAAAATAAGACTGTTGTATTGCAGTGGGTGCCATCCCATATTGGTTTCTGGGGTAATGAAGTAGTGGATGGTCTAGCGCGAGAAGCTACGGTTGATGGTATTGAGACCCATTACTTGCCCTTTTTCAGTGACGTCTTGTACTTAATTAAAAAGCAATGTAACGATATGTGGCACGAATATTACGCCAAGAGGTCATTGACTAAGGGCATATGGTACAGAACAATCGAACCAACATTGTCACGCATGTCCTGGATTGAGCAAACCAATATGGGTCGGCAAGATGTAGTGAGAACTCTTCGACTTCGTTCAGGACACATTCCGCTAAACAGTTTTGCATATCTAATGGGTAAAGTGGCCTCACCCAATTGCCCAGACTGTAACAAAATTCAAGATACCTATCATGTACTTATGGAATGTGTCAGGAACGAAGCAGAAAGAGTCAAATTAGATTTAAGATGTAATGATGTAGGTAAATGTAACAGCATTCTTGCTGCGCCTACATCGCAAGAAGCAAAATTACTTCTTCAGATGGTTGGAAAAGGATTTAATTCATAAGCCTATTTCTGTACTTTTGTAATAATGAGGGTGTCGTAGTCAATTATGACTAAACCCTTTTGGTAAAAATAAAAGATTAAAAAAAAAAAAACTTTCCAATACTCTCCTATCTTATCTATGTATTTTCTTCTTCTTTGTCTTGAAGCTATGCAATGTGAAATAGTTTAATAAGAATCAAAGTTTTGAAAAAGTCATGGTAAGATAATTGCAAAAGGTGTATTACGGTTTTAGCATATACAAAAATGAACAAAAATAATTTAACAAGTAAGTAAGTATTTAAGACAGTTGTGAATGGAACAATGGTAAGAGGCAGAACTAGGCCAGCTATTACTCACCAGATCGAAGTCATTCTGGACAAAGGCTGTCTCTAAACTGACAAGCCTTCATGCAGAAGTTAAAGCAATAAGAGTCAATAAAGCAAGAAACTCGTACTCTTCGGCTATTTCTTCAGCAAAGTAGGCACGACAGCCTAACTAATATTATAAAACCGAATGTAAGTTTGTTTGTTACGCTTTCACGCCTTAACTACTCGACCGATCATCATAAAATTCCACATACACGGTGTCAGAAGAGCAGAACAGGACATAGCTCAAGTCCTTTCTCTTGGATAAAATGTATGAAGGTTTTTTCTGGATGAAAGATATTTCATTCAGAAAAAAGTACTGATACTAACCTAACCTACATTTACGCGAGCCAAGCCACGGCCCAAAGCTAGTGATGATATCAAACATAAGGATAAACGATTAATCTATTCACCATTACGGAAATTGCTATCATTCCACCTGTGAGTCCGCCTGCACCTGTCTCGTAGATAAGCGGTGTTTTCTTTCGATAGTGTTCAAATGTGTCGAGTAACCATACGTAGTCAGTGTTATCGACATCGACGGCAGATTTTTATTAGATATGGGTTAGTCCAATGGCACACTGGTTCAAAATATTCAAGGCTTTGTACTTTCAATAGCTACTACCAGCAGAGAGGCCGGTGTGATCTTCATCCCTTATGCCAGCAATATAGCAACTCTTTTTCCCCTAAAAAGAGTATACTATTTGCCAGCTCCTTGGTTAGCAAGTGGTATTTTCTGGTGCTTAAAAGCGTTTTTGGGCTACAGTAACTGTCCATCATCAGGCAGGCCGAAAGCTATTTTACCACCTAACTGGTTTAAAAATACTCTTAGTAGAAGGAGGAGGTTAGCCTCGAAGATAAGAACATGAGTACTTGGCAAGCTGCAGAATAGGTACATTTAAACATGCAATATCATTTTAATAGAAGTCATATTTATGAATTGACCGATTGCTAGCAAGAGCCTCTATTTTTTGCTTAAGAAGGTTAAGGTCATAGTCCAATATACTGGTGCGGATCGACAGACTCACTTGGAGAAGATTTATTTAGAACTCAGTCTCTTTCTTTGACAAATAAAATAAAACTATTCAATATAATTTCGTCCTTATATCTCTAAAGTTTAAGCCGTAGCTGGCACCTCCTCCAGGACAGGTCCTTCATAATGAAAGACAAATCTAATGTCCACTTGTAGTTTCAGTTGTAAACTCCGAACTAAGAATTATCTGACAAAAAAGCTTTATTCACCCAGGCTTTAAACTTGGAACCTCACGATCGACAGATGCGTAAGCACACACGTCCACATACCAACAAGGGAGTCCGCATTCAGTCACACACCGTCACAAAAACTTTTACAAATATCATCAGAATTATTTTTTCTGCCATCACAAATTCCGTAAATAGAAGAGCAGTATTTTATAGCTATTTGAATTATCCTTGACACACGCTAAAGCCGATATATTTACGCGTGCGAGGCGTTTATTTTAAAATAAATAAATATAGATGCGCCATCACTCATTGTCGTGTAAACTCCGTCAGTTGTTTCGGAAGTCCGACATCCTGAACTAGCTGAGGAGTTCACAACATTTTATATAAAATATTTAAATAAAGAAGATTATATTTTTTATACAATACCATCCTGGTCTCAGCAATTTTTTTTTAATGCGAATGTAAGTTTCTTTGTTATCCTTAACTTCTCGAATGATCATCATAAAATTTCGCATATACATTGCCAGGGCTACAGAAAAAGACATAGGATGCCTTTCATCCAGTAAAATGTAAAGTGCCCGAGGGAAACTAGTATGAGCAAGTGTTTTCATTGCTACTGCTACTTCACCAAGTGTTGTGGGTTCGATCATCGGACAATATGTTTGATCCACAATTATGTGTCGTGGTTAAATGTTAATTAACATGTTTTTCGAGGCTTAAAGAGTATCTATGCTATCACGGTAGACAGGGGTTTGGCTGTGTGGACCCTTGACATTGCCGAAATCCATGAGCGGCGGTTGAGACTTTACATCAGGTGGGTTTAGCCGTCAGCCACTAAATAACAGTTAACATTTATGTATACGCTTAGTAAAGACTAAAAATACAATATACGTTTCTTTCTTTTTAGTGTTTCATAGTTCGTTTATATTTTTTATTAAGAGGTTATTATTTTACAATGTTTAGTGCCGTTTACTAATGTTAAAATTCAGATGTGTAACCCGGTGGTATTTGTAAACAAAATGCTGGTGACACGCGCATTCTTACCTTTTGGTTAGTTCATCGAGACATCAGGCAACTTCATAAGTAATAAAGAGTTTTCCACCACGCTGGCCCAGTACGGATTGGCAGACTTTATATATCTTTAGGAACAGTATGAAGAACTCTCAGACATGTAAGTTTCCTCGCGATGTTTTCCTTCGCCGTTATAGCAAGTGATCATAAATATGCACATAACATCGAAAGGTCAGAGATGCGCACCATAGATCAAACTCAAGACCTCTGCGTGGCTGTCCAACGATCGCCCATTAGGCTTTCCCTGCTGTCCTTACTATACAGACGGATGGTTGCAGAAATTTGCGCATTCAAACACAAAAACTAACTAAATTAATTACTAGGTATAAATTGAATAACAGGTGTTTCTAGTCAAACATACATCATAACAAGTTCTTTATTTACAATGGACTTTAGTCTTATTGTTGTTATTTTACGTTATCTATTGATAAGTACACACGATATCAGATTTCAGCAAACCGATAATTATTAACGTCTAACAATCTAAATAATTGAACAAGGTCTAATTTGAAGATTCTTAAGTTATACAAAAGAGGTTTTTGGATATTTTTTTGTTAAATTAGCGTGTGATAGGAATGAAGAGGGAGGTCTTTGTCCTACAGTGGGATAATATATACATAGTGTCATGCTTATGTCTTGAGAGGAAAGACAGACGTGATTAGATATACATTTCACCAGCTATTTTAGTTCTGACGTTATGAGGAGCGAGCCCATTGCTGTCTACCGAGCACAATGCCACACTTCATGTCACTACCTACTGAGAATTAATAACAGAAAATCCTGCGAAGTCTTGGCCTGCCCCGACGCATAACAACAATATATGTATATTATAGATTATTAAATTTTCGGTCTGTATCCGTAGAATCGAATCCACAACACTCGACACTGGCTATGGAAAGACAACCTCTAAAGCCGAAATTAGTTCATGTAGGTCATAAACGGCAATTTCATAGTTAAATACCTAATATCATATATTGTTTTCATTATTTTAATGTGGAGTGGACTCACAACGAATTTATAACCTCTCGATTACAAGTTTAACTTTTTACCCGCAGGGTAAAAGGCTGCCGCTTTTTAAAGTTCCGTTATTAGTGAAGGGTTCGTTTAGTATATTTGCAAATGTTAATTACAAGCTTTAAAGGGTGACGTGGTCACTCAAATGCAGGCTGGTTTAAAAAAAAAGCGCTTACATACTGATTAATAATCTCGACTGTAGAATTTTTAAATTTCTGTTTATGATAAAGCGGTTGACTCTTTCAAACCTAAAGATCTCGCTCTTTACATAGGAAGGAATTAGATCTTACCAAAAAACTTAATTTATCTTCTACATATGTTAGCCAAACACGTTGTGTTGTATTCTTGCGATCATAGTGTTTTTAGGCTCCATAAAATGTATACCTTTTATAAATATGTTCCTACTGCCTCAACATAATACACACTCACATACACAATTCTTTTCAGTTGTATTTTTAGCCTGAAGACCAAGGTATTCAATCAATGCGTCCTGCCGGTCATGACATACGGAGCCGAGACGTGGAACCTAACAGTGAAACTAGCCCACCGATTGCATGTCACTCAGCGAGCTATGGAAAGGTGTATGCTCGGAATCTCGTTAAGGGACAAAGTCCGGAACGAGATTATCCGACAAAAAACCAAAGCTACTGACGTAGTTCAGAAGTGTAGCAGGCTGAAGTGGCAGTGGGCCGGTCACATCTGTCGCAGAACCGATGAGCGTTGGAGCAGACGGGTTCTCGAGTGGAGACCACGACTCGGCAAGCGTAGTGTAGGACGCCCTCCGGCCAGATGGACCGACGTCCTGAAAAAAGTGGCTGGTGGTGACTGGATGGCGAAAACGGGAGATCGGGCCTTGTGGCGCACCCTGGGGGAGGCTTATGTCCAGCAGTGGACTGCAATAGGCTGAAATGATGATGTATTTTTAGCATTAAACTAATATATAATAAAATATAAGAATGTGAGTTGTACCTTTCATACAGGAAAAGTACTGTTCTCGAGGGATAAAAATTGTCACAGTGTATATTTGCGCGAGCTAAGCCGAAATCTAGTAATTATACTGTTCAATGTACAAATTGTTGACGACATCTGTACGTCCAACGACTCGGAACGGAAGCAACACGGGAGAGCCGCGAGATCCAAATTAGTATGTTGATGTTCAACTTTGTAAACAAAAAATAAATACAATCGCGGCTGTTATCCCCAAGTGACTGACTCGTTGCTACTGTAATACCAGTCTGCGCAATCCCAATAGATGAAGGCAGAGATGTAAGTTCGGAATATGGAATGTTGAATATTTTGTTGGTAGAGTTAAACATGCTGATAAAGTAAATCCTTTATCACCTATCAGCATGTTTTGTAATGGTTTACTTTTGCCCAGAACAATTTCTGGTCTAATTTGCGCTTGTTACTGATCGTACATACATACGCCCATATTCCCTGAAGACGTAGGCAAAAATATCAGATCAGAATAGCTATCGCAGAATTTATGTTAAATGTGCTGATAACTTATAAAATTGGAATTGAGGCACAGAAATTTGCAGCCAAATTATCTTGTGTTATGTGCCTGTAAATTTGTTTTCAAGTTTCTTTTCTCGAAGAATGTGAATGCCACGGTGATTCCTGTTTTGAAAGTTATAATACCTGCCATGAATCACGGTGGGCGCTTACCATCATATGGGTCACACGTTTTTTCATATGGTAATACAGAAAATAAAGAAAGAAATATCCTGTTATAGTTGGTACCTGTCCAATGTTTTAGAGATACTTACTATTAAATATTCGGCATATAGACGGATATTTTTGTGGTTAACCTGGTGATCGCCTCGTCACTGCAGTGGCAGCGAGTATTGTGAGTTCAATGCCCAAACATCCGTGTGAGTATTGAAGTAAATAAAAATTTGTGTTATTCACAAATAGTTGTTCCGAGGTTGAGTGTTCTTTGTGATGATGTGGGAGTCTTTGTAAAGTCTTCCGCGACACAGGAATTATAGACCAGGTGCTGGACTATTAGTCTTCAAAAAATAATATCATAATTATTTGGATGAATTGTTGACAGAGATTTATTATTTTACATTTGTTATAATCCTAGTAATCTCTCATGATTCATTTAATCTTATAACAAAACATAACATTTAAATCTATTTAAAAAATATATATAAATAATTTTAATGAATGAATTCCAATTATACTGTGAATTAATTTTCCTTGAGATAGTCGGCTTATGTTAAAATATTCTACTTTGATCACGACATATTATAAAACTTATAAATATTACACCGGAACTATGTTCGGAACCACTGTCAAATAGTACGTCATTGTTATCTTTTGACGTCACAATCCACTAGTGTCGTCCTTGTCTATACTAACATTATGCATGCAAAAATAATTGTTTGTTTCGTTTTCATGGCTAAACCATTGACCCGATGTTGATCAGAATATAATATGGAGATAGCTTGAATCTTTGAGGACAAGGTCACATAATAAAATTGTGTCTGTATTGAATGATTCATAGCCTCATTTCTATATCTCCGAAGAGGTTGGAAGAGTTAATTTCACAAAGAATGGTTTTAAGTCACATGTAGTAATAGTATATCTGTCCATTTTTCACGTATTCACGTATTCACGGTTGAACCGGCTTGTGAGCTTATGAATACAATCTGGTAAGGGATATAATATGATAATTAAAAACTTGAATGTATAATAATAAAATAATATTCTATCACATACACACAATACTATCTAGCCCAAACTAAGCAGAGCTTGTACTATGGGTACTAGACAATGGATAACCATACATATTTACTTTTATTTTTGTAAATTCATACATATTATACATAGAAACACCCAGACCAAGACAAACATCCATGTTCATGCACACAAATGTTTGACTTGTGCGGGAATCGAACCCGCGACCTCAGGCGTGGCAGTCGCTTACACTAACCACTACGCCATTGAGTCTTCAAATTATGGCGAGAAGTATGAATAATCTATACCTACTACTATCATAAAGAAGCAAGATTTGTAGTTTATATTATTGTTTGAAATTAAATTCAAAAGCTACTGTACATATTTTAAAACATGCTTTCATTAGTTGAAATCTATCTATCATATAATCTATCTATATATCTAGAAGTAACATGTGCTATAATATTACGCTACGAGTTGTGAGTGCGGAGCAGTAATCGTAACGTGGATAGAAACGCGCGGTACAGCTAGTATTTTATAAAACAGTGCAAATGCTTTCTATTTAATAAAAATGAAATTAAAAACAAACCACCAACGACATATAAATATAACACAATAATTTAGTTAGTTGCTCATCGCGTGATTGCCTGTCAGTGGAGCGTAAACCATCGCAAGTCCTGCAACGAAACCGCCGCGCGCGCATCAAATGTCGACTGTCGGCTGCGCACGCGCCACTTACAAACTATAATTATCGCGGGCAATCTGTTCAGAACAGGATATCCTCGGCCATCTGGCCGATATGTCTATTTAGGGGCTATCGATCCACTGTTTATTTATATTTGCTTATTGTCTTGGGCGGTTTATGTACGTTTTTAGATGCAGTTTCAGTTATGGCCGTCGAAGGGTGCTTCCTTTATTATAATGGCTGCAGCTACTGGTGTTGTGTTAAGCAGTTTTAAGATGCATTTTGAGGATTAATAAGATTGTATTAGAATATTTGTTTGGGTTTTTAATTGTGTGATTATTAGAGATAAGGCAAATGTGAATTAAAAACATTACTTTAAATGTTATTTGATGAGACCAAGATCAATAAAGAACAGGTGTAGTCTACCCAAAAATGACGAGCAAAGAAAGATAAAGGAGATAAAGAGATCAAGTAGAAATCTATTCCGTAGTCTTTTCTTTTCCCTGAAGGAAACGAACGTAACTATCTATTTATTTAGAGATACAAAAATTTTGTTTGTTCTTTTCTAAAGATAAGTCTACTTAGCTCTATCTAAGGCGTATAGCATGAAATATTCATAGGCTAGTCTATGACTATAAAATACTTTGCGAAGGCCAAGCATTTAACCCAAGGAATGCCTATATTTTTTTTTTCGAAAGTAGAGTTTACTTAGCTTTCTACAGTGTATAGACATGCAATAGTCATAGGCTCTTCTATGACTAATAAAATACTTTGCGTTAGTCAGGAATTAAGTTCAAAGAATACCTATTAATTTGTTTCTAATGTATAGTTTCCAAAGTTATCTACGGTGTATAGGCAATACTAATAGCCTAAGCCAGGCATTCAATCCTAAAAACTCCAAAACATTGAAAGATTCACTACATCTAAAAATATTTCGCTCCTAGAAATAACGCATGACTATGTATAATAAATAAAGTAAGCTTTTCTACAGTTATTCGTACATACTCACATGAATAAAAGCTAAAGTACCCTCTAAAATAATAAGTTGAGAATACAATAGATGTCGCCACGTGCGCGGCGAGAGGCGGCCACGCGCCAGTCGCGCGCCGCCCGCCGTCGGAGTAACAACTATTATTCCGCACACGCGTTCGTACTTCACCAACGGAAGGGTGTTAACATTTCTTACGGTCCGTTGCCGCTTCCTTATAAATAAACTATAGTGAACGCATATTTTTACTCATTATATTTTTCAGATCATTAACTTATAATTTTGATAGGCCGAGAAATATGCGTTTTGTGACGCATGCTTAGTTCTCGAAGATTCGTTGCACAATATTGTTAATACGGCTTATATGCAGAATTAGTTTTATATAAAAAAATGTGAAACATGCAGAGATAAAGAGATAAATTATAAATAATTTTCCTTTAATGATAAAATTAAATTATATTATGCTTTATCTATATAAAGCATAGTATAATTTATTTTTAGCATTACGTACTCTCTCTACGTTATAGTAGAGAGAATAATTTATTTATATTCTTTTTCTTTTACTTAAAATATAGATACCTTTATTCGGCGTTTTCGTTTCTTTTAAGTCAACTTTTCTATAAAGGGTTTCTTTATGAAACTTTTTCTACCCACACTCCCGCCACTGTAACACCTTTGTAGCTAGGTTCAACAGTGGTGACTATGGAAAATGCCGCGATTTGACACTCGTGAAAGGTGAAAGCCACACTGTCTTGGAACCCACAACGAATTTAATAAGAATTAAATACGTGGAAATGAAAAAGGGATTCCACTTCACTTAAGGGAGAGTTATCTTAAAATAATCAGTAATAACGAGGAATTTAGTTTTAGTTGTTAATGATACAACTTTCTCGTCTCTCTTGTCTCAACTATATAAAGTGATGTCTTTAAGATTTAAAAACAAAATAAAATACTTACAAAGTACACCCATACCCAAAACAACTATCTGCGCATCTCACTTTATTATTATGTGAACTCACTCGACGCATTGGTCTCTAAATGTTAGCTTGACTTCATAAAATGCAAAGTTTATTATATCCAATCTAGCACTTGCATGCTTTTAGTATGTGAATTCGAAATATGGAACAAGACAGATATTTAGGTATTATTTGCAAATCAAAATATTTTTTTGTGTTCGGCTTCTTCCTCATTTGAAGTAATTACTGTGTTGCAGGTGTGTTTAAACATGAAACTACTCAAAAACAACTAGCATCAGTAAAATTATTTTAAAGTTGGGGATCGAACCCACAATCCCAGCGCAGTGACCACTTAAACATTGTGCCATGCGTATAGGCCATACATATGTAGATATTGGTTGCCAATTCATAAATGTGTAAAACTTACCTTGCCCTATTATTCTAGAACTTCAGCTCAACTACTATCCCAGACAATAACAAACACTGCTAATTTAAACGCAACCTGCCTCATACTACAAACCAGTCACCAGACGGGATATGTGCAGAGGAAACCATCTGATGACTTAAGCGTTAAGCTCCACGTTATGACGAGCGGCGCGACCGGCGGCACTGGCCAACATAAACACAATACCAGCGCTCAGGTGACGCATGAACAGAATTATGACCAGATGTGTTCGATGCAGCTAACGTCTGTAAATACTGGATGCTGTATGTTTCCGCTCGATGTATGAAGAACGTTTAGTGCTAGCTGTTGATATTCATTTACGATCGTTTGGAAAAAAGTGCACACATTTGTTTGATAAGCCAAACATGTAATGGGAATATATAAGTACTTATAAAATATAAATGTTGATGGTAATAGAATAGAATAAATATAAGAAATAGCGATCGCCTCATGGTCAAAATTCGACCAAAATTCCTAACCTGGCTACTTTGTTTTCTGTTTTTCTCTATTACAAAGAATTGTACGACGTCAGACGAACAATGTCGAAATACTACGAACGCGATTCGACTGCGTGTGTCAAATGCATAGTTGTGTGCGTGTAGTATTTTTTCATTAATTTAATGTATTTCTAATGCATATTTTATAAAAATATTAGGATTCGCCCCTCCTTCTCCATATAAATTTAACTGTGCCAAATTTCATACTCCTCCGTCCGTGCAATTTTCGTAAAAAGGGGTACAAAGTTTTTGCTTCACGTATTAATATATAGATTCTTCTACTAATTGAACTGCACGGGTGGTCGCCTCGCCTCACCACTGCCGCTGTGCTGAATGTTGTTCGATCCCACTCAGACAAACATTTGTGTGATCGACAAAAAGTTGTTTGAGTCTGAATGATCTTTGTGTCACTCACGGCCATGTCAGCTCCATCATACCCTAAACTTATAAATTATTCATAATCTACCTTAAGTAAATCTTTTCTATTATCTTACATACACACATAGATTCACGCCTGTTTCCCATAGTGGTAGGCAAAGACTACGGATTTCCATTTGCTACGATTCTGACACACTTCCCTGGCTTTATTCACTTTCATCACATTCCTCATTTCGTCTATTATCTTATTAACTAAAATAGCTGTTTCAGACAGGGGCTTAACTAAAATACTTATAAAGGTACCAACATCCAAATCTATACAATTTTTAGGAATTTTAATCATAATATTTCTTAACATCTGAGTTTTGGGATCCAAAATAAGACTAAAATCACATAGTTTTTTTTTAAAGGTAGCCCGTGCTTCTGCAGTAGTTCTTTTGTCGCGAGGGACTTTACAAACATTCAGACAACGGACACATAAAACACCCAGACTCGGAACAGCAATTTACAGATCACACAAATTTTTGTCCCGTGTGGGAATCGAACCCACAACACTCAAAAGCAGCGGCGCCGGCGAGGCGACCACATAAACCACTACGCCATCACTCTACATAGAGAGGAAATAATCACAATGCATCGTATGATGACGAATAGAAACAGTACAGGTGTGTGCTTGTGTGTGTCTGTTTACAAATGTACGGACAATCGCAGTCCGCATATGGCGACGTGAATGCGCGATGATATCACGCTACGAGCTAACTAACGTGTTTGTTTCTTGTTTAGAACGTGCACGCCGGACTGCCCGATATGGGATACTACATGTATATGAGACGAGCGGTTTTTACTCGCAATAGCCCGTAATCTATCCTAACTTATCTATACTAATATTATAAAGCTGAAGAGTTTGTTTGTTTGGTTGAACGCGCTAATCTCAGGAACTACTGGTCCGAATTGAAAAAATATTTTAGTGTTGGATAGCCTATTTATCGAGGAAGGCCATATAACATCACGCTATGACGGATGACCCACGGGGACGTCATAGTAACCATAAACGCGGGTGAAACCGCGGGCATAGCTAGTAATATTATAAAATGCAAATGTGAGTTGGTTTGTTTATTCGTTTGTTATGCTTTTACACCTTAAGGAACGTATCCCCCGTAACGTAGCGTGATGTTATATAATCTATAGCCTTCCTCGATAAATGGGCTATCCAACACTAAAATAATTTTTCAATTCGGTCCAGTAGTGCCTGAGATTAGCGCGTTCAACCAAACAAACTCTTCAGCTTTATAATATTAGTATCTTTATACTCGTTTTTGTGCGTGTGGTTGTAATTAAACTCCTCCTAAACGGCTGGACCGATTTTGATGAATTTTTTACGTGTGTTCTAGTCGATTCGAGAATGGCTTAGATATGTTTTTTTTCCTGTGTACGGGACAACGTCTGTCGGGACAGCTAGTAGATTATAAAACTGCCTCGGCGCGGCGTCGTTAGTCGTATTAAAATATTAAATTGAAATCTACTTTTAAAAATATGAACGTGGTACAATTAGGCTGCGCCGCCGCGCCGGTCGAATATTCCATACTTCCCCTATTTCGTTTTTGTGACGAAAAATTCTTAACTGGAGTATTTTATTTAAAACTGTGTCCAAGGCCAGGGCTATAAGCTATCCCTATCACATGGGACGTGTAAGCATAGCAAAATATAGGTACGTTCTTAATGTAACGCTTACATCTCCAAAGGGGTTTTTGGAGATACAGACGAGGTGACTATGTATGTATGTAAATCCAAAAACGAGTACAATAAATGTAAAGCATCGCAAACTTGGATTATCTAGCGGTTGTTGGCACTTGTAAATAATATGATAATTCTCACAAGTGTCGATCAATTATAATAAACTAGTTTTTCCCCGTAAGTCCCGTTCCCGTGGGAATATTGGGATAAAAAGTAACGTATGTGTGAATCCAGGTCTCCAGCTATCTACATACCAAGTTTCATCGCAATCGGTCTAGTAGTTTTTGCGTGAAAGAGTAACAAACATCTATACATCCATACATTCTAACAAACTTTCACATTTATAATATTTGTAAGTACTACGGATAAATTATCGTTATAATATAATACCAAATAGCAGCGATAGCCTAGCGGGAGACCGTTGGACTGCAACGCAGAGGTCTCAAGTTCGACCCCAAGGCGAAGTTATATGCGTATTAAATAGTTAATTATCGCTTGATTTACGGTGAAGGTAAACACGTGAGAAAAGCCTGCATGTCTAAGAGTTCTCCATAATGTTCCTAAAGATATGTGAACCCGCACTGGGCCAGCGTGGTGGTCTATGGCCTAACCCTTCTCACACTAACAAGAGGCCCGTGCACAGCAATTGGAGAATTTAATACTGGGCTGATATTGTTATATTATATTACCAAATTATCAGATATTCATTACATTGTCACATAAATGATGATTTAAATTTTAAAAGATAGAAATGATTATTAAATACAAAACAGCTGTAAGATTAACATACCAGGCCCCGCATTCCCAAGAAAAAGTTTTCACCAATGAAACACTGGCCGATTGTTACTAGAGTATGAAATAAGATCATTTATAAAAAAATATGGTAAATCTAAATTTAAATACCCTTCAAATTTTTTACAAGCTAAATTCAAATATTGTATCTTATTCTTATTCTCATTTTCGCACGGTGATTTAAAACCAGAATATATATTATATTAGAACGATTTTTTGAAATTAAACTACTATATACGGATTTTATCGCGTTGTTTATTTATCACTGTATTACAAAATTTTGGAAATATTACACTACTATTACTATTGATTTTATTTTACTAATTTCATTTTAATCTTTTAGGAATAAAATATAAATTGAAATTATTTATGCAAAATGGCTTTAAAAGTATTTTTATTAAAAAATGAAGCGTAGGAATTTACATACACTATTGTTTATTAAAATTTAATACAATGCTCATTATCGACTAATAATTGCCTTAAACAATTTTATCTTAAAAATACGCCAAATCTGCGGCAACTTTACACTGATGGCGCAGTAGCTTAATTGATCTACTCTCTATTACCACTATGGGACTATAGTTCGATGCTTACACGGGACAAAAAATTGTCTTCTCCCTAGCCTTTATTATTCCCAAGTCACTTGGGGTCGCCTTTTCTGGTCTAACCGGATTTGACTGGATATCAGTTTTTACACAGAGTGGCTGCCACCTGACCTCCGCAACCCGGAAGCTAACGATATCCTAAGGCTAGACCAGTGCCAGGATATTATAGGGCACTGACTTTCTAATAACGACTGCCGTAGATGTTCATGGCAGCCGGGACCGACGCCTTAACGTGCTCTCCGAGGCACGGAGCAGGCGATAATTGTCAATCAATACGCACATAATTTCGAAAAGTCATATAACTTCCAAAAATCAGAGATGCGCGGCGTGGGTTCGAACCCGGGACCCTCGGCATTGCAGTCTGCAGGTCTCCCTACTGAGCTATCACTGAAAAAATTGTGTGTTCTATAAATAGTATTTCCGAGTTTGGAGACAGACACAAATAACGCATTTGTGTCTGTTGCCAGAATGATTGTGGAACCTCGCAACATAGGATTAATTCCATTGAGAATGTATCCTAAAATACATCTCTCGCAAAAGCGTGAGTTCTTATTATTAAAAAATACCTGTTCCCGCGAGTTTATCCGCGTTTATGATTACTGCGCCGCCCCCGTGGGTCGTAGCGTGATGTTATATAGCCTATAACTTTCCTCGGTAAATAGGCTATCCAACACTAAAATAATTTTCAATTCGAACCAGTAGTTTTGGAGGGCCTTTTATCCTTATTCGTATAAGACAACCCCATTGAGTCCATCATTAGGGTTTACAAATTCTTATACTTATGAACAATCTATTTCAATAAATCATTCCGCTCTGCTAACGTACCTATCCACAGTCTAAACGACAATATGAGAATCAGAACGTTTGGGCTTTACTAGTAATAATACATTGATAAAGTACACATAACACAATAAAGTGTTTGTATTTTCACACCACGCCTAATATTTATACTTATAAAACAATTATCACTTATATATAACTAGTGACCCGCCCCGGCTAAGCACGGGTAGTAAAAGACCTTAATAAATCATACACCTAAACTACCTCATGAATCACTGTCTATTGCTGAAAACCGCATGAAAATTCATTCTGTAGTTTTTGAGTTAGAATAGATAGACATACGGGGCGGGCGACTTTGTTTTATAATATGTAGTGATAGTTTTTTTTTATACAACTAAGGTGGCAAAGAAGCATACTGTCCACCTGATGGTAAGTCGTCACCGTAGCCTATGGATGCCTGCAACACCAGGGGCATCAATTGCGCGTTGCCGACACTTTAGGAAAGGAAGTGGGAAGGAGAAGGAGCGGGAAGGAGGAAAGAGGGTGATTGGGCCTCCACTCACCAAACGAAACACAGCAGTAGGAATACTGCTATTTCACGTAGATATTCTGTGAGAGGGTAGTCCTTCCCCGGTCGAGCCGGCCGCATTGCTCGCCCCGGCAAGCATTCATGCTGAAATCAGCGAGGCTCTACTACTCATAAAATATCTGATACATAGTTTCACGCATATATCGCAGAAGGTAGTCAGAGGTATATAGATACACGCTTTCGCCAGCTATGGTTTTGGGTTGGACTAACACCAACCATCCATTTTCTAAATGCTTCTGTGGAAAAACAAACATACGGCGTTCGTTTTCCATCATAGTAATATAAATTATGATGTTAACGAATGAACAGGGAGCGAGTCTTTGGTTGTTTACTGGATACAGTTCCAATCTCTGTGTGTTGTTACTGAGATTTGGTGTGATTAAACCATCTTCTTTAACTTATGAAGACATCTTTAAAATGGAATAAATTCGTCAGCTGCGAAAAATGTACCTTTAGTTTATTTAAAAAAGATAAGTATTTGAACTTACGAAAATTGATACAAATTTATTTAAATCCAGCAATGTGATGATAATTTTACCTACATACATTTATTTCATGTATAGGGAAGGTTGGCGAAGGAGTAAAACCACCCACATTTTACCAGCAATCGCTTAAGTTCCCAAGTTATATGGCTTGTTGCCACCGGTCACAATTTCTGACTCCGTGCTACTTACGAACAATGTTTTAAACAATCAATAAATTAGTCTCTCGCAGTTCACAGTTGAATATTAACCTCTCAAAATCGGCACTATAATATTGATGGTTACCTACCGGCCACAATTATACATGCCTAATAATATTTTGCCCAACCCTGGTAATCAAATTTGACATTCTACTAACGACACTACGAGTAAGCGCAAAATTGCACTACTGGACCAACGAGGGAGATCAATAAAGAAACAATTTCTTACATAAAACGAATTTCAATTAATATATTGTAATAACATCTTCACACCAGCACTTGTATTACAGAATTATTTAAATAACGACATCTTGTAAGCAAACTTACATGCATTTTAATCTTCTTACATTGTTTATCACTTACTGCCGTATGTTCTATTTATATACGTACCCAATAAAAAAGATAAAAATGATACTACCACCGCAGATATTCGTATCCAAAACATTAAATAAAATGTAATTAAGGGGAGGAAATTCCGTAACGAAAACTCAAGGTGTTGTATTGTATCGTAACCTTAGCATCATCAGCTGCGAACGAAACGCATCAGGTGCTCAAATTCGTGTGGAAAGGTGTTCGGAGGAAGCAAAATATATTTTTTTAATATAACAAAGGTATTCAGTGATCGCTTTCGATCTAATTGCCGGAAACAGACGGCGATATTTAATTATACCATTAAATAGGTCAGACCATTATCTTTGCATTAACCAAACGCAGGTCTAATACGCGAATAAACCTTCCCGCGCAAAACTAAATGTCAAATGTCATGGTGCTATTGCCAGACGTTTTTAAAAGTAAATTAAATGGGTGTACAAAATAATTTTATGGCTCAGTAAACACTGTTTTATTGTCTTAATAATGTCTAGCAATAAAAATAAAACATTGCAACAGTGTCTAGTTATCTAAATGCGGTATAATGTTTTCTTTAATAATTGCTAGCTGCAAATGCTATCCCTTTGCAGTTAACAATTATTATTTCTGTTTTATATGGGACTACAATTATAATAATATAATCGAAACAAAGAAACTCCCAGACTGTAAACAAATATGTATCGATCATACCTACAATTTATTGTTTAATAAAGACAATATTAAGTATTCAATAAAAATATGGCGACATGACCCAATAAGCCACAGCGCGATCGATCTATTTTTAATGAATTTATTGAGTTTACTATAACCACATGGTTTTTAACATGTTGTCAAAGTTACCCAAATAACCTAATTGTATATTTGGAAGTGCGTGCATGATGTTATACAATAGCGGGACTGTTACTAACGTATACAAGAATTAACGCACTCTCGCCCAGCTGTCTCGCAATAAAGCCACGTGCGCGCAACAACGAAAAAAAGTAAAAAAGGAATGAGGGGGACAAGATGGCGGGTCTCGTGCACTTGACATTTCCAATTAATTTGCGCGGGACATCTGTGTTGTTAGCAGCTGAACGCGATGGCTATTTGGATATAATGCGGATTACTTACTTCACATAACGACGACTGCCTCTGACACACTGGGGTTGCACGCCTTTATTTTAGGGCTGTAGCGCGAAAAACAATTGCCATCAGATATTTATTTGTGTAATTCGAACGGTGCGTAAGAGGCCATTTTAAAACGGTGTTCTTTATTTAAATATGCGATTTAGAAAGCAGACGCCTGCAGCTGCATAATATCTATGCTTTTTTAAGTTTATTTTTATCAGTAGGCTATTTAAATGTGGCCATTTATTTAAGTAATTATTGCACGAATGGAACAGAGGTTTTAATGTGATCTTATGCAGCTTGTTTATTACTAGACCAGGGTAATGTATTGACATGGTTCATAGTAATTATTTCGAATAGATATCTTTTAAACCTACCTATCTTAATATAAATATTAACGATAGTCTTGATAATATTACTTATTGTGCATATATACGCGATTGTAAAACAAACTTTTAACATAGATTTTTTTTATTTATGTGTAGAATATTAAAGCGAAATAATGTCTCTCGTGTTTATGGCACAGATATAGCTATTAATAGACAAACAAAATTAAAGTTCACGCTTTATCAGTTAGCCAAACACGATAGTTCCCAACTTTTATAATACTGGGTGAAGTCTGACACTTCACTCGCATTTCTATGTAGCTTATATCCTTCTTCAGCTTTTAAGCTATGTCTGTACCATTTTTTATTATAATTGGTAAATCAGTTAAACCTGCTGCATACTCAAAACTAGTTAAAATGTCAAAAAATTATCTTACTTTTTTGCGAACATTGTTGGCAATGATATGTACACACAGCGACACATCAACCTAGACTGTTTGGACTTTGAACTATTAGGAATTTTGGATTTTGACCGCGGCGGCTTTGCTCGCGTAAATGTAGGTCTAAGTTAGGTTAAATTCAAGAGATGACCTCCAGCCACCTTGAGGTTTGACCTGGGGGTTGTGGGCTTCGTGGGCCTGCCTGCCACCCGATCAGCACCAGGTCCGAGAGGCGGCGTGCGTGTTCCCACGCGCGCCTTTGTGTCGTGTGTTCGTCCCTCCCTTAAGAGGGGACAGAAGGGCTTGAATATAGTGGTGGGCAGAAGGTAGTCTTGTTGTGCAGTGGCCTGCCGTTTCATATGACGGGTCGTAACCTCGGCAAGGTTGCGACTGCATGTGAAAGTTGTCGAGGAACACCGTGGTAGGTTTAGTCGGTATTACCGGTAGGTCTATTATCATCATTACCATCTTTATTTTACCCCGGTGAGTCCGACATAACCCCTCCGCCCTCACCGCGGAGGAGAATGCGTCAAAGCATTCCTCCAAGTAAAAAAATGGTTAGATTAGTAACATTACTTTTTCTGAATGAAAGGTACCCATTCTCGTTTACTAATCTCCTGACAACGTGTCTGCGCAATTTCATGATAGTAGGTCTAAACACTCACATTCGCATTTATAATATTAACTAGCTTTTGCTCGCGGCTTCGCTCGCGTATAAGGTTATAAGGTTAGGTTAGATGGAACAGTACTTTTAGAGTTCGAAAACACTCTTATACAACAACTTTGCCCGTCTGTCTTTTATACAACTTTCAACTCAAAAACCGTAAGAGCTAGAGACTCGCGGTCGCCATTCCACCCAGCATAGTTGATATATCACGAAATGACCATGACCTGTGACCTCTGACCTCAAGGTCACGTGATACAATTTTTTCGAACTCTAAGATTTATGACAATTCATTACCGTTTCTCACTTGTTTTTTAGTAAAATGTACCTTATATTTCTCGGTGACAATATAGCATTCTAACCTTGAAATCATTTTTAAAATCGGTTGAGTAGTTTTTGAGTTAAATCATTACAGACAAACAAACAAAAATCTTTCTTCTTTATAATATATATATATTATATATTAGGAATATTTTTGGGTATCATTAATATGCACCCACATCGCAATCCGGAAAATTCCGTTACATCCCTAATAAATAGTGTTACCAGCCCTACACATGTAATTCTGTGACGGTGAACCGCAGACACGACGCGTGTCGCATGTCCTTTGAGTACATGACGCATATTTCGTTTTTGCACCGTATCAATTTGTGTCCCGCTACAATTACACCGTCGGTCATCTGAACAACGCCCTAAAGGTGCTCCCTGTAGTAATTACAACCATGAAAATATGGGACGTTATGTTCATCCCACGATCAGAGAAAATAACGGTGCGTAACAGAAAAATATGATCATACTCGTACTTATGGCTTTAAGATGCACATGAGCTACAAATAAAGGAACGTATTTTAAAATATTGTTTCACGTCTGTACATAAGGTATATTTAAATTGTAATATACAACATTGCGGTGTATTTTATATAGCATGTTTTTAATTAATAATAATAATAATAATAATATTCTACCACATACACACAACACCATCTAGCCCAAACTAAGCAGAGCTTGTACTATGGGTACTAGACAATGGATAAACATACATATATACTTTTTTTTTTGTAAATACATACATATTATACATAGAAACACCCAGACCAAAACAAACATCCATGTTCATGCACACAAATGTTTGACTTGTGCGGGAATCGAACAATTGATTATGCAGTAGCTGTCATTGTCACGGGGAGACGCCCCCGTGACAATAGCAGTCGAAAAGCAACCGAAACGTCGTGTATAAAGGTAAATTTTAATTTGTTAATTTCGTAACTTTGACTCTGGAAAGTGATATTAAGTTTTATGTTCTTCTTCCTTTCGAATCAATGTGCTTGTCCCCGTTTGCGGTCAAATGGTCTTGGTCCAGAAAGTGGCGACCGCTATGGTGGCAACAGTGGCGATGTTGAGATCGCTTCTTGTGCAGGATATAGGACATGCTGGAAAGGTAAGTAGGTGCATCATTGTTCGACTTGGTGCACCACAGTCGCTGTGAGTTTGGGACTGATCCAGCATTTCCTATCTACATAAATTATGTTTGCACCGTCCCACTTGCGCTCGCAGTCTATTTAAACTCTTCCACAGTGGCCAGGGTTCGTTTCCCGGTAGGAGAGTTTCTTTGGGGTCCAGGAGGAAGAAGAATTTTGCTAAGAATTTCTCAGTATTGGCACGAAGTCTGGAACTGTTCTGGGTAAATGCCGATAGACTTGCCTTAGGGGCAAGGCAATACGTCAACTATGGTTTTGGTCGTACGTAATCCGATACGTGGAAATAAACTATAGTTGACATATTATTACGTATACACGAGTATAATGTAACTTTGCCTACCTCTTTGTGGGATATAAGCGTGAGATTATGTACATACATAAATAAATCACGCCTGTTTCCGAGAGGGGTAGGCAGTAGGCAACGGATTTCCATTTGCTGCGATCTTGACACATTTCTCTGGCTTCATTCACTTTCAACACATTCCTCATACACGCTCGTCGGTTTAAGGTGCTCTTAACCTGGCCTTTGTCCAGCATGTATGTATATAACAGTAGTGACAATAAATAACAGCGGTATTTGTGCAGTCAAATTTCTTATGCCTAGTTCTATTTTGAGGTAACTGTAAACTAAACTGCCTCCGTGGCGCAGCGGTAGTGAATGCGACTGCTGTGTGTGCTGCGGTCTCGGATTCCAATCCCAGGTCGAGCGAACAAAAAGTAATTGGGTTTTTCTGTTAAGAAATCTCAATACGAGCCCGGAGTTAAGAAGTTGGCGGTGTAAGACACCACCGTGCCACAAAAAGCACGTAAAGCCGTTGGTCCTGCGCCCGATCTCTCTCCGGTCGTGTCGGATTATCCGTCCCATCGGATCATGAGGGTTAGGGAACAGGCAGTGCACATGTGCTTGTACACATACTTGTGCATCTATAATATCTACTGCGTAGATGGTCAATCTCCGTTAAGACTGGCCGCCGGTACCAAAATTCGGTCTGAAGGACTTTATTTTGATGTATATCGTACTTAATTTAGCATAGAGAAAATCCCAACTAATATTATAAATGCGAATGTGAGTTTGGTTGTTCTGTTTTCACGCCTAAACTACTCGACCGATCGTCATTAAATTTCGTATACACGTTATCAGGAGAACAGAAAAGGACATAGGGTACCTTTCATCCAAAAAAGAGTACTCTCGTTAACCTAACCTAATCTACATTTACGCGAACGAAATCGCGGGTAAAAGCTAGTATCTAATATTATTATCCTTGCCAGTCTACATTATAAAGAAACAAACTAATATTATAAAGAAAATAGATAATAAGTTTAAATGTTTTTAATGAATAAAACTAGCGGTCGCCAAGTGGTCGAAATACGACCATAATCGATTTAAATTGTAATCGATGATAAGATGATCGTTAATAAGGTTTTATTGCATATAACTATACCCTTATAATCACATTTCACGGTACTTAAGACATGTAGCCATAGTTACGAAGAATTCTACGACATTAGTCGAACAATGCCAAAATACTACGAACGCGATTCGACTGCGTGTGTCAAATGCATGGTTGTGTGCGTGTAGTGTTTTTCATTATTTTAATGTATTTGTAATGCATATTTTATAAAGTATTAGGATTCGCCTCTCCTTCTCCATATAAACTTTAACTGTGCCAATTTTCATATTCCTCCGTCAGCTCAATTTTCGTAAAAAGGGGTACAAAGTTTTTGCTTCACGTATTTATATATAGATTAGAACTAATGTATCGATTTTGGAAATTCTGTCATCATTAGTAAGCTAGTTTATTTAGGAGTAATATAGGCTATATGATATCATGTAACGAGCAGTGGAGCGGAACGGACAACTTATTGGCCGTATTTTTAGATGTCGATTCGCACATCCATATAATTTGAGTGCGAAACAAATCGATCTCAAAAGAGGGTGTGCGTATCGCCAGTAACAAAAAATATTTTTAGAGAGTGTCCTTTCGTGCAAACAGATTCGTGCGAAACGACCTATTGGTTTCTAATAGTAAATAAAGTATTTGTTTAATACTGTTGTAAAACAAAATTTGATGAAGGTTGTTAATCTTCATACACAAACAATACATTTTGGAATGCTATGAGGATTCACAGTCTTGTTATTCTAAATATTAATTGGATATTGTTTCTAGTAAAACGATTTAATGGCGAAATACCAGTTTCTCTACAAAGAAACTAGTATATGACCACCACAAAGATACGGGCTAAGGTTATTTATTACCAATAGGTCTGTATGGTATGAAATAGGGGATATTAAATGACAACTATTATTAAGAGAAAATATTTGTATTTTTATTTGTAATGAGTAAACTCAAGAACTACTGAACCGATTTTGAAAATTCTTTCATCAATAGGATGCTACTAAACTTAGAAATAACATAGGGTATACAAAATCATGATACGAGCCACAGGAGCGAAGCAGTTAACATAAACGTGAATGAAACCGCGCGGACAGCTATCATTCCCTTGATAACGTCATAATATTTCGTGACAAACCAGACATTGAAAATATATAATCATTTAAGTGTCTCAGTGTGGGTGATATAAATAAGAGATTTAAAAACTAAAAAAGCGTGGGGTGCTGTCTAAGATATTTTGATAACCTCAGCCCACGTTTTTTTTACATTAAAATTAATTAATTATTTTCTACTTTTTAGTTTGTTTTTTAATAAAGCTAATTTTAAACTAGCTTTTTTTAAACTATTATTTATTTTTATTATTTTTTCTAAATTATTGTTTTGTCATCGGTCCTCGATAAGTGTGCAAAGTTTCAAATCAATCCGTCGGTTTGTAAGGGGTGAAAATCACGTTCAAAGATACATAGACACATAGGTACATATATACCAAGCTTATAAAAGCGTGTTAAAAAGGGTAAAACGGGCGAAACGTACATTTAATCATCTAACTTAATACTAAATTGGATTGTCGCGCGTCGCTGCGATAATTCTCTTAAGACACTCTTTGCATAAGTGAGGTGGCACTTGAAACACTGCATTAACTTTACATACAATATAGCCTCACGCTTTTATCTCCAAATGTATAGGCAGAGGATGTATTACACCCACAAATCGCCCACTATGTTTTAAGACCCATAATAGGGGATTTCCAAATTTCTAGACTCCTCGTTGCTTCTGAGAATTCCTTAACAGCAAAACCAAATAACACTTTCTCCAACCCGGGACTAAATCCTGAGTCCTCATGTACAGCAGCCACGTCATACGTATAAACGATTACACATTGTTTAAACGGCTGAACCGTTTCGGACAATGATCGATTAATCGATTAGTAACGATTGCTCGCCTCTAGCTACCAAAGTAGTTTATTTCAAAACAGTATTGAACTTTCTGTTTCAATAACAATTGTGAAACGGACGATAATTTTTTATTGACTTCTCGATTTTATTAACAGTTTGACATTTCGTTGCATTTAGTTGCACAGTAATTAATAGTTGTTATTGCTGTAGTGACAATTAACTATCGACTTATGGCTTTGAAACATCGATAATTTAGTGAAGGGACGATAAGATGCGGAAAGACTTCCAGTTCGATCCTATGAAACTCACTACTGACTTTTCGAGGTTAAACGCGTAGGTATTAATCTATATTTAATATTATCAAGCTAAAGAGTTTGTTTGTTTGTTTGGTTGAACGCGCTAACCTCAGAAATTACTGCTCCGAATTGAAAAATTCCTTTAGTGTTGGATAGCCCATTTATCGAGGAAGGCTATAGGCTAAACAACATCACGCTACAACCCACGGGGGCGGTGCAGTAATCATAAAGTGGAAGAAACCGCGGGTACATCTAGAATTATCATTTCTTTAAACAAACTGTGCTTAATTAAGTTATAATATTATCTATATGTACTAATATTATAAAGCTGAAGAGTTGAACGCGATAATCTCAGGAACTACTCCTTTGAATTGAATAATTCTTTTAGTTTTGGATAGCCTATTTATCGAGGAACGCTGCGACAGCACGCTACGCAGTAACTATAAACGCGTGTGAAACCGCGGGCATAGCTAATTATTATTCGAGCACTAGAAATAATTCCTATGTTGCATAGTAATGCACAAACATAACAACGGACACAGAATAACAAATTGTGGATCACAAAAATTATTTTTCCGTGTGGTGTCGATCACTACGGCACTCGACGCAGTGTCTGTCGCGAGGCGATCTCAATATGCCATCTAGGTATATAAATCCTTAAAATCGCAGATAAATTATCTTGAATTGTGATCCTAGGCTTTAAGTTTAAAAGCTGCATAAGATAGTCTGAGGTAGTATCATAATATGAACAAAGACCCCGCTCTTCATATACGTAGCTGATATCTGCAGCATACTTATCTTTTCTTTGCACAATCGGTATCAAGCGAATGATATCCTTTCAGTGCCGGTCTGAGGCAAGTTTTAAGATGGAACGAGAATACACTACGGAACCTGCTTTTTGGTTCTAATACATACATTTATGTACTTTTCATAACTACCAAGACTAGTCTCCGTACTGCTACCCAGAATTTCTTACAGGAAAAACAAATAAGATTAAGTATCCAACGAGTATGATGTCTACACTTACGTTCTGCATATCGACACCTTAAATATCAGTCTATATAATAAAATCGTAGGGGGGCGATATTATGGTGTGAGGTATAAGAAATAGAGGTCACATTGATATATACTTTCTTTACTGGTATAATTACGCGATCTAGCTGAGCGGGTGTGAGGACGACTGCTGCGCTGCGGACGCATAATAGCGCGCCTTGTATATAAATTTGTAGCGTCAGCAGCAGCTACGATATACCCCCCTTTTTTAAAAAAGGAAACATTAAAATTTAACTAAATATCTAACAAACCAAAAGAATAAATGTTATAACATACATAATAGAACAACAAAACTGGCGCTCGTCTCATATCATAACGTAAACAATCGTATTCTGTTACCGAGCGCTAGTTCTAATAACAATGAAAGCTATGCAAAAATAGTACACTGACACAGTATATATATATACAGTATTGTAACTCGGCCGTATCCTTGAAATAAATGCCTACAGCCGTGCGGTACGTAAACATGCGATAGGGCTGCCCACCTACAGCATTTAAATTAAATCTGCCTACTTTGAGTTTCTATCTATTTTTGTGATTGTAAATATTTTTTATTTTATTTAAACAAATAAAATACTTTGTGAATGGAATAGGGAGTGTTCAATAAAAATGCATGCTGTTTTTTGTAGGTAGATTTAATAAAAAAAAACATGTTTATGTTAGATTTAAGACTTAATAACAAATCGGTCTTACAAACAAATCGGCATTTTCAGTCTGTGTACTATTTTCATTTCCTACCAACGGAGCAGTTTGGGTTTGTTTATCTTCTTTTAGAGAGACTCCTGGATCAGTAGGTACTAGCTAAGCTTGGCAGCATCAACACTGGTAGGGCATTCTTTTTACAGTTTTCTATTTGATGAATGTAATACATCCTCCAAATTAAAATGTTTTTCACAAACTTGGTAGGAACTAAAGTTAGGTTTGTTTTCCAAATCATGTCGCTGGATCAGTAGCAACCATTGAAGACGTCTGAAAAAAAAATACATGTGGCACTCTCGGAGACTGCCGCGGTAAAGCTATAGCATAACAATTTTTTTTTAAATGAAAAAAAATCTGCGTGGTGTCAGGTATTTTTCGTTAGGTTTTGAGAATTTCTTGATTCGGTCACCGCGCCGCGCCGCGCTCAGAGCCCGCGATAAAAGCTATGCAATAGCTTAAAAATCCTTCTATAGAATAAAAAAAATGTGCTTTGCGCGTTGCAAAACTCCAATCCTTAGAAACTCCAAGACCTACCTACTCAACTAGAATGCAAGAAACAGCTGACGAGTAAGTAACTTTTTATCTCAGCTTATTAATGTCTCTATAAATTAGGTACCTACCTACAACTCGCAACAACTCAAAACAAAAATTCTTTGGTCACCAATTAATTAATTATTAAAAAGGTGAACAGCTGACTACGAATGTTTTAAAATAACAACCCTCAAACATCTAAATATTATATATGAGTCTAGCTGTTGTTGTTAATACCGAGAAAATAAAACCAGTTTTTAGTGGTATATGTTGTTATAGTAACAGCAGAAACAGTTTGTGAAAATTTCGAAAACTATCTAATGACACACAGACGGTAAAAAAAAAATTCTAGTATTATTCATACACACAGATAATAAACAAATATTATTAATAATAAAATACCACGTCTTTACTTTGAATTATGCAAACTAACAAAACACACATGCACCGAAGTTTTTACACAAGCGTAAGTACCTATGTAGGTACCTACCGTATCATGATTCATTCAGAACCGCATATAACTACCTATTTCACTCGTCTCAATAACTTTCCGTTACTCTATTCGCTTTATTTATTAATCCAAACACCTTTTTTTTTCGTGAGATAAAAGGAAATACTTATCCATTAAAAAGACACACATTATGTACCTACCTACTAGTAAGTAAAATTATTTTATAGTCTTACCTTTCAGAGTTACCAGGTAATTTAAAAAATCTTATGTCTGGATGCGTTATTGACGAATTCATTCAACCAAAAACAGCACAATATTTCCTACTCGTCATATTAACTGATTTTTAGAGAAAAAATCGCGCGGTTATTGTTAAAAAAACAACACACCGTCCGTTCGACACTGCGGTACAGCCGTGACTGTCTGCGCCCCGAGCGCACCCCGAGATCGAGGCGCGTAGGTATAGCTCGCGTTTCGTCCGTTTGTATGAAGTTGGAGTACTGTATTATAATAATTACCGTGGCACTGATTAAATACGTGGATTTATTACGATTAACAGTGTGACGATATGAAATAAATATACTAAGACACAACAGAAACGTTTAAAAATACAATATATATATGACACAAGAATGACATGTCCGTCAAACTTCTCTTGCTCTTCATAAGCCGCTTGTCGAGAGCTGGTCATACAAAGAAGCAAATAATATGTTGTCAATCCTGCCAGCGACGTGTTCCTTGGGCCGTGTTTCAGGTGTATGACCGGGTGCGCTACCTAACTATGATGCTTTATCCATCCTCGCCTCCAAGTGTGATCAGCGGCTTCGACACGTGCACTGTTCCATAGAGTGCCACCGCCGGTCCCATGTCGTTCACTGTCCTCGGAATACGCTGTGAATTATCGTCCTGGTGCGGAATGTTGCCTCGCTCCCAAGATCAACTCGCCTTACGCTTGCCTCGACGTCCTGCAGAGTGCCGTCACTGTCGTGTACCGCTCCAAAATCCCTCAGCTGGCCATGTTGCCGTGGTCGCTTTTGTCGACAGATCGTAGCGTCCTGTGTTTGAACTTTGGTTGTACATGTCATGACTCCGGTATTCAGTGCAGCTAGGTCCTAAGCCCTCTTGGTACGTGCGAAAAGGGCGAGTCGTCTCCCATGTGTTCGTATGCGTGTTCGGTTTACCTCCAGCTATGTACATCTGCTGTTGCCACGCTGCACATGCGCTTGTCTGATTCCACAGACCATGTGCACGAGCGTCGATGCCACATTTCCGAATATTGCGTATTCGATGTCGGGGGTCACCAACGTAGGTCGGCGATATTATAGTATGAGGTGTAAGAAATACAGGTCACATTGATATTATACTTTCTTTACTGGTACCAGAAACTTATAATAGATATAAAAAAATAAACTACATAATTACGCGACCTAGCTGAGCGGGTGTGGGGAGACGACTGCGTCTGCTGCGCTGCGCACACGTAATAGCGCGCCTTGTATATAAATTTGTAGCGTCAGCAGCAGCTACAAAATTATTGGGAAGAGAAAAAAACGCCACGCACCCTCGGACTGCCCACACCAACAACTGCAATAGAAAAAGTTGACAATACTGAACACCTCTGGATAGATACAGCCCCGTCTGGGCGTACTCTAACTTCCTGTATTCCGCTTTGAACACAAAATATGCGTCGACACGTGTTTCGCCTCAGCGCGAGGCATTTTCAAAATCGTTTGAAGCGCCCAATTTGATTCAATATCAGTCTATGGCTTCATAGCAAATCATATATTACACCAAAGCGGAGATAACTGTTCAAAAGAGGGTCAGTCATACAAAACCTCATTTATGGGAATACCAACATAATAGCTTTGTTAATTGGCAACACCAACAATGCGCGAGCGCACCGGCCAGCTTACGTAAGTGCGAAGTAAGTTCCACTTTTGAACGTGGAACGTACATTTTCGCGGTATTTTTGGACATAAGAACTATAAATACTTTTGCGTAGGTACTTAAATCTATACTTATAAAAACCGTAACGTAGTTCTATCTGTGTATTATAGACATTTCAGATAAAGTAATTGATATACCTACTTATTAAAGCGGTTATAATCCAATTGTTATTCGAATTATTGTATGTCAATATGTTTGTTTCACCATCAGACTAAAACCATGCCTGTCTGTATGTTTGTGACAACATCACACTTGAACCACTGAATAGATTTTTATGCGGTTTTAACAATTTGAGGTTTACGTGCCATCAATCGAATGAAAAGACGTCCACATAATTATGACAGAATTAAAAAAGAAATACTAAGCCTGAAAACTAAGCTGATATGCTTATATTAGGAGTTGGTTCACGTTGGTTGTACATTAAGTGGGATTTAAACCTACGATCTCTCGATCGCAATTCCGTTGCCAGTCACCAGTGATCGAAGTTCCAGTCGATCAACGCACAAAGTCACGAGCTAATGTTAGTTGTAAATATAATATCTTAAGTTGATATATCAAGACGCTATAAATGTCCAATCTAGCTAATATTGATTGACTCCTACACGAATATACATTTGGTTGATTAATGTCGATAAACTTTGCTTAATCTTTGCGTAGAGTTCATATGGTCACTTTGCCATTTAACCACTCTCTCCAGGGACAATACCCTGGAGGATTCAATACTCATGAGGGATGTAGGTAACTATTAAGTAAAATATACCGGTGATAGCCAACTTCGTCCCGAAGTATAAGGAAGGAGTGATAGATTAAAGAAATATTAGTTGTGTTAATGTCAACCCGATCAGCACCAGGTCCGAGAGGCGGCGTGCGTGTTCCCAAGCGCGCTTCTGTGTCGTGTTCGTCCCCTCACAAGGAGACAGTAGACGGAGTCTTTGGTCTGCTGTTTCACACGGCAGGCCAAAACCTCGGCGGGGTCGCGATTGCATGTGAAAGCGATTCGCGCGGCCTCGCCGTCTATGATTATGTTGAGGAACACCGTGGTAGGTTTAGTCGGTATCACCGGGGTATCTTTCCCCTGGTAAAACCGACTCTCCGTCGCCCCGTGGAGAGGTATGCATCAAAGCATTCCCCCACGAAAAAAAAAAAAGGAAAGTCCTATTCATATATACATACGTAATTATGTAGTTTCACATCTATATGTCAAAGAAGATATTCAAAGCTGTATTACAACTACATTTTGCCAGATATGGTTTTATAAGCCACGTAATAGATGTGAGCGTGTTTTTGTCAACGGGGCACATTGCCAGACTTAGTGCTGCTAGTTATCTTACTCAATATCTTTCAATCAAAAACAAAAAAGTCCATCAATACTTTGGCTGACCTAGAAATCGAATCTATCTATCGCTCCTCAACTCAAATCCTAATTAACATTATAAATGCGATCATTTGTGAGTTTGTTTGTGATGCTTTCACGCCTTAACTACTCGACTGCTCATCATGAAATATTGCATACGCGTTGTCAGGGATACAGAAAAATTACGTAGAGTACCTGACTTCCAGAAAACAAATACTTTTCCCGGGGAAAATAAATTTACTGACAATGTCTAGATATATTAACTCAAGCGAAGCCACGGGCAAGATCTAGTAGTCTATATATCATAATGATAAATGTTAATTAGTGGCAATAAAGGCTTTCGGTAAGACTTTATTAAAAAACTAGATGTGGCCGCAGTCTCACCCGCATTTATGATTACTGCGCCGACCCCGTGGGTCGTAGCGTGATGTTATATAGCCTATACCCTTCCTTGATCTAAAATCTAACACTAAAATAATTTTTCAATTTTGATCAGTAGTTCCTGAGATTAGCGCGTTCAAGCAAATAAACAAACAAACTCTTCAGCTTTATTATATTAGTATAGATGTATGGAATTTGTGAGGTACCATATCACAGAAGCTAGACAAACGCCTACCTTATACTCTACTGACTAATTAAGAACTTATTTAAAACTAGATCGTTCTGCTTGTTAAGTGTTTTTTAACATTACGCAGCACATACAACAGAAAATCTATTGTTCGCGGACACCTATAAACCTGCGTCGGCGATGTTAAACGTCGAAGTTTTTCTATGAAGCTTATATTATAAATAGGAAAGATTTGTGTTTTTGATTGTTTGTTTGTTTGTAAGGGTTTAACAAAAAAACTACCTTATAGCGCGAGCAAAAGCTAAATAATATATATATTTTAATAAGGTCCGTGACGATGGGAACATACCCATTTGCGGTGGAGACGCTAGCTTCATGGGGTGCAAACAAAGTCACATTCGTACATTCACATTTAAAATATTTCTAGATTTTGCATCACACCGACGCGCGACAGCTGGCTGTCGCGCGTCGGTGTGATGCAAAATAGGTATAGTATCTGGATACTATACCTATTTTCAGTGATGTCTGGCATACCAAACATAGACCGGTTAAAGTTAGGGTAGAATTGATCGACGCACCTCTTAACCACTAGCGAGAAGACAGCTTAACGTTTTGACCGACACATTCATGTATACATAGGGTTACCATATCTCAGGATTTGTCGTGAGATTTCAGGATTTTTGGACTCTTCTCAGGATTGCGGCTGGATTTTGCAAATCTCATAAAATCTCTGATTTTTTTGAATTTTCAATAAAATTACATTTTAAAGATCTCTTTAATAATTTTGTTTTAAGCGTGTTGTGATAATGGGTGCGATGGAAACTAGATTAATATGTCTTGAGAAAAATTCACAAACTGTAAAAAATTCTCAGGATTTTTCAATGGAAATCAGGCCTTTTCTCCGGACTTTTGATTTTTTCATCTGGTAACCCTATGTATACATGACAAAGCAAAATGTGTCCAACACTCGGCTCCATGATAGACTTTTAAACGCTAATAAATCTTCTATAAGATTTATTAACGTTTTTCTTGTTTTCCTTTTTGTTGTTAATTATGTAACTTGACTCATCCGAATTTATATTATGTAAACTGCTTACTGTTTATTTTATCTATATTAGCTTAAGATCACTAAAATTATGTAGGTATTAAAGGATGATATTGTAGAATAGCGCTAAGAGAACGCTTCTGCTTGGTTGGTAGCGAGAAGACAGTTTAAACAACTCCGTCATATCCACATCCCTGTGACCACACCTAACAGCTACACGATGTATAACTTAAAACTTAACGCACTTAAAGCATTCCGTTGAAGCCGCAACTGCGCTCTTAGCTGTTCCGGCTGAATCAACGCATCCATTGTTCATCTAAGTTTATTTGTTTTCTGCTTACCACTGATGGTTTATAGCGGAAGCCGGCGGCTAATTAATCATTTCCTGGATTGTGTTTGTGTATGACATAGTTTGGGTAACACCTATATACGTTTATGCAAAGATATTGTTCTTCACGCGTTTTATTTAAGCTGTTTGTATTTGCAAGTTGCTAAACTGCCTCTTGGCGCAACGGTCGTAAATTGCTGTGTTTGAGGTGGCGTGAGGTTCGATTTTCAGATTGAGAAAGAGTTATTGGGTTTCAAGAAATTTTAAGGGTAGCATTAATGTGAATCTCTGCCTGGTATACGCCAATAAGCTTGCCCTCTATAACGTAGGTGGACTTAAAGATAGGTGGTGAAATTTAGGTGTACTTAATTACTCCTTACAATAGGTATATACAGGCGAAAATCTACAAAAACTTACGAACTAAAAATATCCTAACAAATATTAAAAATGCGAGTGTGAGTTTGATTGTTTCTTGTTACGCTTTGACAACTTAATTACTCGATCGATCATCTTAAAGTTTCGCATACCTACACAATTATCAGGAGTAGTGAAAAGTGTATAGGGTACCTTTTACCTCTAAAAAGTGCTGTTCCAAAGCAAAGCCGCGGGCAAAAGCTAGTTTATTCATATAATGAATTAGAGTCAAACCTGGGACTTATCGATCAACCTGCTATAAAAGTATCCAGATTTATATAATAATAGCAGCCCTGTATTAAACTGTCCCACTGCTGGGCACGGGCCTCTCTCAGTGTAAGAAGGGTTAGGTTATAGTCCACCACGCTGGCTGAGTGCAGGTTGGCAGACTTCACATATCTTATAATTTTTAAAGAGTAGGTACTCTAAGACATGCAGGTTTCCTCACGGTGTTTTCCTTCACCGTTAAAGCGAGCGATAATTAGCTATTTAATACGCACATAACTTCGAAAAGTCAGAAATGCGCGCCTTAGCATCGAACTCTTGACCTCTGTGAGGCAGTCCAACGGTTTCTCACTAGGCTATCGCTGCTTTATCCAGATTTGCAATTAGATAATTATGATGGTAATGGCAATGGACTGTATTTGTAAATTGCTTCATTACGTGACCAATAAGCAGTCATCATTTACCCAAACAACGATAACAATGTATCATCTACCATACTTGACCATTATTCATAGTAAGCGAGTAAAAACACCTATTACATATTTATGTAAACAAAACATAAATTGTGACAAAACCTTCAGAACGCGGAATATTTACAATTTATTGGCGCTGCCATATGTGCGCGTACTCAACGAAAACCAATTGTCTTACTGACAAATGCCAACAATTTCATTAGCAACATTAGTGTATGTCGACAAATTTATCTGAACAGCGGCAAAACAACGAACTATCCTAAATGTGAACATGGAAACAGTTATGGCGAAGAAACTAGCGCCGCTTTTAAGTGTAAAGATAAATTTGTAGCACGATACATTATCGATGTTTTTGATACACAATAACAGTTTTTATTGACAGATTAGTGAGCTAGTGGGAAACACGAAGGCCATATAACTAATGTGGAGTAAATGTATGTGTTACTCCGCAGTCATAGAGGTCAATATATTAGCCGTATTTGGCTGGAACATTGTATTAGGAAATTGCTGTGAGTTCAAGGCCGGTCCATATTTAACTAAGTGGATACTTAGTAACAAATCAAAGTACGGATGCTGTAGTCGCCTCGGCATTGGCACTACGCCGAATGTTGTGGATTCGAACACCACATAGAACGACGTGTTCCAAATTATTGTTCTTTATGTCTGCAGTTTGCTTGGAAACTCGACACAAAAAGTATATCTAGTACGAGAGTTGTATATTTAACAAAAACAGGACGTATTTGTGAGTCTGGACGTTCTTTGTGTCTGCTGTTTGAACGCTAAAGCCCTCTGCAATACAGAAATTATTTCTAGTGTGGGATTAGGCTTAGAAAAAGCCCAATTGGGACAGTAGTTACATCCAATCCAATTTTTGTTCATCGAACTATATGGTGTTTTACTATGCATGAATTGACGTAGTTATGTCGCCGTCGTTGATATGACGCACGGTAAAACTCGAACGAGTTTGTGTTTGCATCAAAAAAAATAATTAATTGCAACTTTAATTATTCATGTCGTGAATAAAAATAATAATAATAATAGGCTGCAGCTAAACAACTGCTATTCCTTACATTGATAGAAAAGCTACTACTGCACAGAGATGGTTAGCCTTCCTTAAGATTGACCGATGATCGACATTCAATTCGGATGTAATAAATAATAATAGTATAATTATTTTTTTTCATCTTGCTCCTCACAATGACCACACTCCGCCTGATGGTAAGCAGTCGTGTGGTCTAAGAGCAGTGGCCTTCAGACCGTCCTCATAGCAGCTGAGACGATGTTGAGGTCTCTACTTTGACGGCTTGAGAAGGAGCTTTTTCACGCCCCGCTTAAAGGACCCAGGATTGAAGGAAGAAGGAAACACGTGTCTTGGCAGAGAATTCCATGCCTTGATCGTTGGGCAGAGGTATGAGGACCCAAACTTGTTGGTACGCACTCTAGTCGACTCCACCGTGCAAGGATGGCATCTGAGCCGAGCACGCGTTGTTCTGGATAGGAAAGGGGAGGGCGGGGTAAGGTGGAATAACTCTTCAGAGCACTTCAATTGAATGATTTATGATATTATATTATATTATATTGTCATTAAAAACAAAAATCATCGCACTATTTTAATGCCATCAAGAGACCCAACGTATAAATTACTACAAATATAGTCGCAAACCCAATGCCATATTTCACCAGTTAGATTTTCAGGTCCCGCGTACCTAATAAGGATTGAGGCTGAGCTAGACTCGAGACTCCTTGCTGCTAACGAGAATTTGACAGGAACTCACAATAACATTATATGTGACTCGGAAACCGAACCACAGGCCACACAGCAGTCGCAATAATTAGCCCTGCGCCACCGAGCCATTGATAATCGCCAAGGTGGCCACTTTCTCCACACCAAACGAGCAATCATTTTTATTACTTAGCGCCAGTCTTTTTAATTGCTTGCAATCTGCAGACCTTAATGTTTTACCATCCATTCAGTCCTAGCCATGAATGGGGTGTTTAATGAACCCCAAGCAATAATACTTTACACAGCCATAAAACCGGTAACACACATTCACAATTACCAGAAACAGAGGTTAGTCACATCATAACGCCAATTCTTTATAGGACTTAACAAAATAAAAAAAACGAAAATAAAAAAATACAGAGTAAAAAAGCGTATAATCGTATGAAGGGCAGGTAGCGAGCGGCGCGAGTGCAGATTTTGAAAACAATAGCGCGGCTCGATGCGCCTGCGCCGGCGTTGGCGCCTACCTACAGGGTTGCCACTTATCGATCGAATATTTTCTTATTCTGTTAATAATGTCTATAATACAAATGTCTGACAACTAAATGGCGCAGCGGCTTCTGCTATAGGACAATCACGGGATGGTGTTTATAACTAAATGTAAAATATAATTGGGTTCGTCTATAAGGAACTAAAAAAATGGTTTTTAAAATTCATGTATGTCCATTTAAACCGGCAAAACGTAAAAACTATTAAGTGGATTTAAAGAGACTTTTATAGTTTCTTAGTAAGCTACAAAACTAATTCCACACAAAAAATTTACCTGTAAAAGTTTAACGCCAACTTAAAATCTTTACGTCTTGTATTTACTAAAACTATTATCTTCTAATTCGATACGGATGATCGTGTTTTGGCAAGCACATAATCCTATTGTAGACCTTACACAATGAGCCGTAGTGTTTGTTTAGGTGTGACAACCCTAAGAGGTGCATACTACCTGTCTCGGACGTGCTCACTTATGAGTAGTCTTGATACTTGAGGAATATAATTGACTGCATGAATAGCGTAGAGGTTTAAGTGGTCACCTCGCCGAGTGTTGTGGGTTTGAATCCCATTTGAGACAGAAATTTGGTGGTCTACAAGTCTAGGCATTCTATATTTCAGTTATTTTAATGTTAGTAAAGGCCTCAGTAATCTAGGAGCTATTCGTAGTGTGAGAGTTGCCTTTTTAAATATAAAATAATGTCATATTAAGGATTTACATAATCAAAATATTAAATTATTCCTTTATATTGACTGCTTATATCCAAAGGTTATTATTAGTCTTGACGACTGTCGGTCTACATAGATAGTGACTAAACTATAAACGTTAGGGCAAGTGCCAATCGTTTTCTGGACTTAATTTTTTAATTTCTTTCTGTTTTTTTTTTATTTTGCTCTATAAAATGACCACACTCCACCTAATGGTAAGCAATCGTGTGGTCTAAGAGCAGTGGCCTCCACATCGTCCGCATAGCAGCAGAGGCGATGTTGAGGTCTCTACTTTGACTTTGATTACGCAGAACAAATTCGTATTTATAAACATTTTGAAATATTACTTGGTGTTTCTGTCGAGCTATTGTAAGTAGCAGTATGGAGTTTTAAACTGTGTGATTTCTTGACTTTCTTGCGGCAAAAGCTCTACCCTTTTTCTACCCCTTTGCGAATGAAAACGAATGTAGGTAATCAGTGATACACCTGTATTACGCCACACAGTGTAATAATAATTGACCATTTATTTCAGACGTTTATGTCGCAGCTAAACTGTATGAAGTATGTAGTCGACTGTCTAGCACCTCACATAATTACAAACACAATATACAGCACTAAATTTAAACATGAAAGTTTATGTAAAAAATACGCATCGATCAAGTGCGTTTAATCGCAGTACAGTTGTGCGGATCTGCTGCGCAAGAGTGGCGCGGGCGGTGCTTTGTTGATTTACCATCGATTTGTGACTTCACACGAGTCCAGCCATTGACACGTATTGTGACCAACATTTAAAAACAACCACATTATTTTTTGTAAATATATTTTGAACGTGACGAATAAGAACGACGTAACACTTATGAATTGATGCTTAATTTCTGTATTGTTGTTTTTTGTGTTAATATATTTAAATCAAGTGATAAAAATACTATTTTAATAATTAAATTTATCCATTTAATAACTAAACAAAAAATGATTTGGCTCAGCATAAGTTGTCATATATCCTTAAATTTACAAAAACCACGCATGACATCTCTTTCAAGATTTATCGCAATATGATATATGGTATCCTATTTAAGTAAGCAGACATGCCGTTTCATGAATCTATATTTGCTTATTTAAATTGTATGTATATAAAATATATTATTATCCATAACACTCTCTATACATATCATCGGTATTAAGTCTGGACTAAAATAGAGAGCCTTTAAAAAAGAAGCTCAGAATTAATATCTCCAATAAATCCAAAAAACAAACAAGGGATCATTCTCAGCCCTTAGAAAAATCCATTCCCTGTAAATATTTACGCCAACAGAAAGTTAAAAATATATGAAATGCCTTGGTGGCGGAGCGCTAGTGAATAAAGCTGTATAGTATAAGGTGTCGGGTTCGATTCCCGAGGCTGAGAAATTGTAATACACTTTACTTGACCAGGGGATTTCTGACTAGAAACTGTTTGTAGCAGCACGGAGTTTGAAACTGCAGACTCCGTGTCGATTGGTATTCTACCACCTAGCCTTTTGCCTGTATACGTCTTTAGATAAACGTAATTCGAAGGCTAAATGACCTTTTTTACCTGAGGGAATGCATTGGCGCATACCCCTCCGCGGGGGCGGGCGAAGAGGTTATGTCGGACTCCCCCGGGAAAAGATGGAGATATCCCTGTAATACCGACTAAATCTACCACGGTGTTCCTTCTCACAATCTATGGCCGGAGCGCTGGGATCACTCGCGCATTCATCCTGCAGAAGGCTAAATACCTTGAAATACATTATAAAAAAAATCTCATGTCACGGTGTTTGTGGTCGCAGACCTCCGAAACGGCTTGACCGATTTTTATGATTATTTTTTAATATATATTTTATAGGTATGAGACTATTCTCATACCTATAAATTATATATTAAATATAAATATAAATTTTAAAGTAGGTATATTTCATACCGCTAGGTGATTAGGGTATCAACCTAACCTACATTTACGCAAGTGAAGCCGCAGGCAAAAGCTAGTTATTACTAATTAACAACAGGTTAACGATGGCCCATTGATAAAATTACACTATCAACACAAAATGTTGTATTATTTACTTCTATTTTCGGTACCTACATCTGATGTTTATCGATATTGTTATTCTAATCTCATAAACAGGAATAAGAAAAATTAATAAACGTGATAATAACTTATCAAGTCTAATTATATTATTTACTAACCGTTACCCGTGACTTCGTCCACGTGGGTATTTCTGCCCGCAGAATCCTTATTTTTCTAAAATAAATAGCCTATTTCTTATAACATCAGCAATTTGCCAATGAAAGTCCAGTCAAAATCGGTCCAGCCGTTCAATAGATTACCCGGAACAAACAGACAAGCAGACAAAAATGTTGAATTTGAAGTTTTGTTATAAGTACCGTATATACTTTCATATGTATTTAAAACGCAGTTCTTTGAATGATAGCTATCTCTTTCAGGTAAGCTCTTTTAACAAATAAGTAGCGCAATATATGATATACTAGCTTTTGCACGCGGTTCCTTCCGCGTGGTACTTGCATAAAATATGCCTAGGTATGTCCTTCCCCAGGTTATAAACTATATTTGTACCAAATTTTATCCAAATCGATTGAGTGGTTTAGCCGTACAGACGAATTTACTTTCGAATTTATAATATTACTAGCTGACCCGCGCAACTTCGTCTGCTTCACATAAGAGAATTTTCCCCATTTTTGCAACATTTTTCATTGCTGCTACGCTCCTATTGGTCGTAGCGTGATGTTATATAGCCTATAACCTTACTCGATAATTGGGCTTCCCAACACTAAAATAATTTTTGAATTCGGACCAGTAGTTCAGGAACTACTGGTCCGAAATGTAATCTCAGGAGATTGGCGCGTTCAAGCAAACAAACAAACAAACAAACTCTTCAACTTTATAATATTAGTATAGATAAGTAAGAATTAAGGACACAAGTGTTATAATATCAGCGGGCCTCTTCTCAGTGTGAGAAGGGTTAGGCCATAGTCCACTACGTTAGCCGAGCGCATGTTAGCAGATATTACATTTCCTCAAGAACATCATGGAGAACTCTTAAGCATGCTGGTTTTGGGTTGGGTTTCCTCACGATGTTTTCCTTTACCGTTAAAGTAAGCGATAATTAACTTTTATGCAATAACTTCGAAAAGTCAGAAATTCGCGCCTTGGTATCGAACTCGGAAGCTCTATGTGGCAGTCCAATGGCTTCCCAAAGTCAGTTATGCAGATATTAATAACAAAATAGTATGGATCAGATTTTCATCGTCCATTATTATGAAAGTGACGTATCAAGTGTATAATATCTTTGGGCCTCTCACAAAGATTATACCTGTATCATATTCAATTAAAAATAAAATGGCAATGCTCGAAATCAACATTCAAACCACACGACCAAACACAGCAGTTGCAAAATCATAATCTGTGTTATTCATACCTAACTCGTCCTTGGTCCAGGCTTCAGCAAAAAAGAACAACAATATGTAATTCTACTAACGGTCTACGACTAACACGCATTCGTTTCGCGCCATTTAATTTGGGTGAAACTGACTTTGACAGGTGTAAAAAAAAAGAATAGAGTAAGCCGGTTTTTTTTGCGTTGGGCAAAGGTAACCGATACTAATACATATCTAATACGTTATGCCGCATTGAGTTTTATGATCATTTATGTGCAAAAAGGATTTTATGGATTCTTTAGAAGTTATGGTTCACGCCTTTAATGTTGAAGGGTTAGGTTAGGTTATAGGGAATACTTAAAAAAAGTTTTAGTTGTTATAAGAGATAATAGTTCTGAACCAAAAATAATACGGTTTATGTTATACGAGTAACTGTTTGTTTTTTAAGTAGATATTTATGGAGATACTTTGAGCTGTAAAGAAGGACAGGCAAAGTTTTAAATAACGCAAACGCTAATTTGAGAATAAACTAGTAAATTTTATTTTATTCGGCATACTGTATATTGAAGATAGCTTGAATCGAAGCTAAGGACATATATTATAATATCAGCCCTGTATTAAACTGTCCTACTGCTGGTCGCGGGTCTCTTCTCAGTGTGAGAATGGGCCATAAACTACTTAAAATGCTTTGGACAAACTAAATCGTGATTGAAAGATATAAAAACGTTATATCGGTTAGGCCTCTAATGGTAATAATAAATTTAACCTATTATTGTTAGATGCAACTAAAGTAATAAAAGTTTAGAACAGAAACATGTCGAACTAAGACACCGAACATAACATTTTATGGGGACGCCATCGTTTTATAGAAAAGAAAAAAGTATATATACCACAGACAGTCATATACTTTTATTTCGCACAATTCTTTTTCAAAATCCTCACAGTTAACGCCGGCAGGTAAGCCGAAGCGCCGTCGTAAAGTTGCTTTTTTTTTCGGCAAACACTTATTCTGCACCTGCGAAAAGAGAAAAAAAATACTGAGTGGTTAAAAGTTGTGAATACGCATGTTTTGACAGCGGCCTCTTTCAAGCTCTTTATAGTGTTATTAAATATAATCGTACTTGAAGCACCGAGGAACGACACCTTAACTAATTGCTTTTATATTTACCTTATTTATTCGTGTATAACCTACATTTATGTGTGACTTGCGTATTTTTGTTTTCGATCATGGTGGTCCATTTAACCCTACCTTGCAGCGAACAAGATATATAAATGTAAAGTTAAAATAGTAACTTAAAATGGAAATTACCGAATGTGTAGGCGTTTTTAATTAAAGCAATAATAGAAGAAAATTTAATATTTGACTACACGAATGGCATATACGTTTAAGTTATCGTATCGCTGGTGCCACTACGCCGAGTGATGTGTGTTCGATTCTCACACGGGACAAAAAATTGTGTAATCCGGAAGAGTTGTTCCATGTCTGGATGTTCCTTTAATGTTTGTAAAATCCACCGCGACACAGGCATTATTTATAGCACGGGAATTGTTTTCCGGACTAAAAATAATACTCATGATATTGTAATGTAACTAATTATTTTATAGTTTATGCCTACCTACCTATATACGTGCATATGTCTTCTTCTCCTTAGCCTTTATTATTCCGAAGTCATTTGGGGTCGGTTTTTTCTAGTCTAACCGGATTTGACTGGATATCAGTTTTTACACGGAGCGGCGGCCACCTGACCTCCGCAACCCGAAGGCTAACGATACCCTTAGGCTAGACCAGTGTCATAATTGTCAATCAATACACACATCATTTCGAAAAGTCATATAACTGCCAAAAGTCAAAGGTGTGCGACGTGGGTTCGAACCCGAGACCCTCTGCATTGCAGTCTGTTGGTCTCCCCACGTAGCTATCGCTGCTCTCCTATATACCTATATACGTATGTATGTGTGAAAATTGTATAGGTATTTTCTCATAAGGGTGAACTTTTGCCTTAAATCATCAATTAATATCTATAAATGTAACTTCAGTAAATAGTTCAGTATATTCCTTCACTTTTAAAAGTGTTAATTTGCGACCTAATTGGATAAATAACGTTCCCTAATAAAACCTAATTAATAAATAATTTGATTATTTACACGACATCATTTTAAAGCATAATGAAAACTAAAATCCGCATTAAGTATTTTATGAAAATATATAAGGTATTATACTAATTAGATAGGTAGATACTCGTTTACCTTAAAACCAAGTTTTCGGTTTAATCTTAGTTACTGGTTGTATACCTAAAAACCTGGCGAAATAACCAATCATAAAATCCAATAGGATTATTCTGTCTAGAAATTGTCAATAGGTACATCCCAGAGTTAACTAATTAGGCACGTAAAACTATTGGTTCTTCGACTGATACTTCTATAGCTTTTTGTCCTTGTAATAGCTTCAAGAGACGATCATAAAGCCCCAGATGCCGCATAATAGAGCTCCCTATTTTAATCTACGCGACACATAGAGTTCGTGGTGGACACTACTAAGAATAAAGTGTTATTAGGAATTTCATATTGGTTATTCTATCAATGCCTGACACCGACACCTAATCCTTTCCACGCTTTGCAGCCGCAAGAAAGCAAACATTTTGGTCATCGACTTAAAAGACGATCAAAGTGAGTATATATAATATGATATTTTATGACATATTTCACTTTTTTAAGGCGCAGCGGCACACCGGCGGCCAGACACATTCTAATAATTGACAGGTTAATCAAAGCTTACCGCCAAAACCATTGCAAAATGCACCACAATGTGAAACGAAATCAAATATGATTAATCTACAAAGAAAGTAAAACAAGTTCCCATACATCGAAGAACATTTTTATTTTCGGACGGATCAGTTAAGGAATTTCACAAAAATCGTGTCTGCGCTATGTTCCCATAGCGAAACAATGGGATTGAGGTGTGCAATCAACGAAATTACACCATGTGTAGCACGAGCACCGCTTGAATATAGATTGATCGCTTTCACACGAGATAAGCGTCTGTGATAACTGCTTAAACCTAACACTACTTATGTTCATCTTAAACACAAGTTTTAATATATATTTATCTCGTATAGAATATATACTTGTTAGTTTAAAAATTAAAATAATATGTTTTTTTTTATAATAGACAATTTGAGATATAGATTAGTATTTTTAGAAAAGCAGCGATAGCGTAGTCGTATACCGGAGGGCTACCACGCAGAGGTCTCAAGTTCGGTCCCAAGCCGCGCATCTTAGAAGTTATGTGTTAATTATCGCTCGCTTTAACGGTGAAGGAAACCTGCATGTCTGAGAGTTCTCCATAATGTTCTTAAAGATATGTGAAGTCTGCTAACCTGCACTGGGCCAGCGTGGTGGTCTATTGCCTAACCCTTCTCCCACTGAAAAGAGGCACGTGCCCAGCAGTGTGACAGTTTAATACAGAGCTGTTTTTTTTCTTCATCCTTTTATATGTCCCACTGCTGGGCAAAAGCCTCTCACTTTTGGACTTCCAAATCGCTCTGTTGGTGGATATCCCCTGCTAATGCCTATCAAATGCTTCTAGGTCATCCAGCCATCTCCGTTTAGGTCTGCCCCGTCGCCGTCGACTGTCTTGTGGCACCCAATTGGTGACGATTGGTGCCCACCTCCCTGGGTGCATGCGGTAGACGTGTCCGGCCCAGACCCACTTCCACCTGGCGGATTTCACACCTACATCGGTTATGCGTGTTTTGGAGCGCAGAGTCGTGTTTCGGACGTGATCCATCCTTTTCACTCCGAGAATGCTACGCTCCATAGCCCACTGGCAGATCTTCAATTTGAACTTCTGATTCTCAGTCAGGGACCACGTTTGGACGTAAGAACAGGCAAGATACACATGTCGATAAGTTTCCGCTTTAGTGTCATTGGAAGATTAAACTTCAAAAGCTCTTATCGACCAGAAGCTCTTGCAGACGTTGTCGATTCGTCTGTTGATCTCTATATCCTGTCTGCTACTGAAAGGAATTATCTGGCCCAAGTAAATGTACTCATCGATAAATTGTACAACGTGTCCGTCTACCATGACCCTACGTTTCGTACTGTTGATCATCACCTTAATTTTTGTTTGATTCATTTGAAGTCCAACTTGAAAACTTGCGGAGCTGAGCTCGAGTTCTGATGCTGACGAGGCAAAGAGGAGAATGTCGTCGACGAAGCGAAGATTTATCAGTCTTCTAATTTAAGTAATTTATAACTCCACTTCTATTTCTGAATAGCCTGTATAATCTATACCTAATATTGTCTTATCTTTACGCAAATAGTACCTACACATTGAAACTTAACTACATTACACGTTTTTTATCGCAGTTGTTTCGTCGGTATTTAAATTATAACTTTTATCTATTATAATATTATTTTATACGATTGATATACCTATGAATATATTCAGTTCAAGTGTTTATTATGCTTCTTTTAGACAACAAGTAACAAAAAGGACGAACCGATCCGTTGCTCTGTTAGCAACAGTAGTACTTGTTGTTTTTTGTTATAATTATTTGCATAAAAATAGTTTAAAGGCCGGAGGGCGAATGATCTACTCTTTATTCTGAATACAGGAGCGCGTTAATGCTCGGTTATGAATTACATTGTATTTATTATCATGTGACTGTAACTGTAAGAGTTAAATGTAAATTTTAGTGTCGGATGGGTAGTTTTCCGTAGTGTTCCGGTAGCGAATCTACGGAGAAATAATAAGGACCTACAGTAAAATTACCTTCAAAAGCCTTACACCCACATTACAGTTATGTTTTGAGTCTCACGGGAATGAATCTATGAGGTTCAGTAATGCCACTGAAAACTTCTTAACAACACCTGTTCTATAATTAGTTACAATAATCTTTATTCATGAACATGACTATTGATGATGTTTGGTATCAGGAATAGGTCTCTGTCTACTACACCCACATATCGCTAGCTATAATGTAGGTCCCGCTTATTAGGTAGCAAGCCCTTCAACCCGGAACAGTTCCAGAGTCCACAAACTTACACACATAGATTGACCATGTCCTGGACTAAATCATATTTATTTTACTACTTTCATTAACTCCCGTAGGATTCACACGGACCAGCCGAAGTTATTAGTATTTAATACCCGGCGAAAATCGTTCACAAAATCACGAACAATGAAAGCTTCTTAAAGGCCGAATGAGCAAGGCCACTTCAAAGCAGTCCTCTAAATTACACAGCTACCTGCTGAATTATGCAAACTTAACCCTTTCTGGACGAAAACCACGCATTTTGATCAGTGCCGTAGGCTGTTCGTGTGTAACGCAATGCTCATCCCGGGAACAAGTGACCAATTTCAAAATTCACTTCATTCGTGAGAATGGAATCCGAATGTGACACGGACAGTCCTGCTCAAACTCGTAGCGATTATCCCAAAAATTCGAGCGTAACAACCAATTTACGTAGACCCCTTAAAGGTTCTGAATGTAATCCTTTCTGTAAGTAGTCGGAGTTTTTGATTGTTTGGTTGTATCAAGGAATTTGGTAATCGGTAGCATTTGGCGGCACGCGATGATCCTTCGAATTGATATATTCGGTTTTTCATTATGATTGGAGGTCGGCTGCCGGTCAGTAGTTGAGATGCTTACCGTTCGTTCACCTTGCCGAATTGACGGGAGTTTAATCTACGAAATGGGAGTTTTTGTAGATTGATAGCGAGTATAATTGCTACCAATCACTGTGAAACATAAATGAGTTCTGATTTGATTTTAAACTATTGAACCGATATTACCGTAGGATTGATTAAAAACGTGAAAATTGTACGAAGATTAACTCATAAACCTCAATTAAATAATAATTGATATGAAGTTCTTACTTTATAAGCTAGCTTCCGCTTGCAGTTTCGCGCGCGTGCTCTGTTAATTAAGCGTTGCCTATTTTACTTATAGTTGTTGTACACAACTTGAGAAACATGCGCAAGATGTTCTTGCGTGTTATCAAAACAATCGACACGAGCCTCCCGCGCAAGTACCTGTTTTGAGTAACACGCGCATGAAATTCGCGAGAATTGCTTGCATGTCATTCACACCACCTACTTGCATCGTGTCCTACCTCTAGACATAGTATAGCTATTTAGTAGAGCAAAATGTTTAAAATCGGTTCAGTAGTTTCAGAGATTACTACATACCATAATAATATGAACAAACTAATTTTACCTCTTTATAACTTTATATAGATGTAAGTTGCTATTAATACATATGTATAGTCTGAAGCTATTGCAATTCTATCTTTCGAAATCTTTACAAAAGTAAATTTAATTCTTTAATACCCATTGTGCTACAACATATATAATTACACATTTATGAAACCTATAATAATTCTATCACTCAATCGTAATAAGAATTACTCAATAACTTAATCGGAGAAGCGGGGAACTTACTTTTACTTAATCAACATAAAGAGCAAATTTTAATTAAATTCATTCATATCGGATCAATGTATAGGTAATTGATCTTTTGTGTCATTTTCTTTATTAAGCTTTCGTGAGGGCAGATGAACAATGAGACGATTATTTTTAATCAATATAATGTTAGTTCATAATGCAATAACGTAGAGATGTCAATCAACGGTCGCCATTTTGGATTTAGATGGTGATGAGAAAGAATGAAAGAATTTCTTTTTTATCACTAGCTTCCTAAATCAAATCTAAATTATAAATATAATAATTGCAAGGTAATTACTGCCTACGGCTGATCAAGTCTGGCAAGTAGGACAGTCTTATTATGTTTTATTTAATGAATAATTCTTACTAACTTTTATTTACTATTTAGTGTCCTCGAAGGAAGCACTGAAGACGCAGCAGGGGTAGGCTCCCACAAGGTGGATCGATGACCTGGTAAGGGTCGCGGGAAACGGTTGGTTGCGGGTGGCCCAAGACCGGTTTGTGTGCAAAACCTTGGGAAAAGCCTATGTCCTGCAGTGGACGTCTTTCGGCTGAGATGATGATGATGATTTTCAAGGGTACTACTGCAGTATAGTATTGCCTTTGAGGATACTAAATTATATGCATATACAGCCACAATCCATATGCCAGGCAATATGACAGTAGATCTATTAATGACTCATCACCAGACTCATTTCTTAGTATCTGGGCTGTTACTAAGAGATACCTTGAAAAATTTCCAAAGATACCAGATCTGGATATTAAATGGGAGACCTCACGATCAGGCATGCACAGTTAACTTTATGCCTCTAAACTGATGAGGCAGTATTTATATTTTCTCACATTGCTATTTGACAATAACTGATCACATTTCCAAAATCATAAATTTTCTAACATATTTCCGAATACACTGCTCTACCCGAAATCCATCCCAAAACATCATGATCAACCATAAGCGCAATCACTTTATCCCACGGTACTGATGAACCTGCATTCATATTTCCTAACCAAATTACTTTACTGCACGAACATTTTTCTTGCACCTTGCAGCGATGAAATCAATACTTCAGAAAAAAATGCCATATGATAGCTTTCTCGTGGCGACTCGACTGTTCATTGCGGGATGGCCTGCGGGGTCGCCACCTGCTAAAGATTCCTAAAATACATTAGAATAAATACATCCTGAGAGATACAATTAACGGTGATTCTTTGAAAGAGATCATTAACATCGCCTGTGGCGAAATTTGTGACTTTCTTTGAAATTTAGCACCGACAGCTGTATGAGGATTTGTTAAAATGTTCATGGATTTGTGTTCAATAAAATAACTTAACTACTACGGTTTTTATATGTAAATACTTCCTTGATTTTGCTCGCGACCTTAAACGCGTAAATTCTAGGTTAGGTTAGTAACACTAAGTTTTTCTGGATAAAAGGTACCCTATGTAATATTTTGTACCCTTGAAATCGGGTATGCAGAATTTCATGATGATCGGACGAGTATTTAAGGCGTGAATGTGTTACAAACAAACACACTCACTTTCGCATTTCTAATATTAAGTTAGGAAATACTACGTTTCAACTTCCAAAACCAAGCAAACTTGCTGTTACTTACGTAAATTTCGCCAATATTGTTTAATAATAATAATAATAATACTAGCCCTGTATTAAACTGTCCCACTGCTGGGCACGGGCCTGTTCTCAGTGTTAGAAGGGTTAAGCCATAGTCCACCACGCTGGCCTAGTGCGGGTTGGCAAATTAACATATCTTTAAGAACATTATGGAGAACTTTAAGACATGCAGATTTCCTCACGATGTTTTCCTTCACCGTTAAATCGAGCGATAATTAACTATTCAATACGCATATAACTTCGAAAAGTCAGAGATGCGCGCCTTGGTATCGAACTCGAGACCACTGCGTGGCAACGGTCTTCCACTAGGCTATTGCTGATTTATATTGTTTAGAACCTATGTAATAGAAGACACCTTATGTAAACTCTATGTTAATATTAAGCATTTTATGACCTGGAAACAAATTTGAAAATTAGCGTTGCGTAATCATTACCATCACCTGGTTCGATAAAGCAGTCTTTACCGCGCTGTAAATTCTTACATATAAACTTTCCGAAGGGGGAATCAAAAGTATGTACTGCCCACATAATAGGGCATATTGCCATCTAGATCCATTTCTAGCTAATGCAACAATATTTATTCACCGATAAACACAATATCACTTCGCCCGACGCAAAAGAATCCTTCACACCTCTTGATCAACCAAAAACATAAGCTTAAACATGAGATGAGCTAGTCAATTGTTATTACGCAGTTTTCTCTAATATTTTTGCTATAGTTACCATAGATATGGCACATTTTCCATCGATAATTTGCAGACGATCGATCATCGTCGGTTCGCCATTTAAATTAAGTGCATCATATCAAGCCAATGACATTATACTACATTGATCTCATTACCGTTATATCAAACGAAAAGGTGGTAATCACCAGCTTTCTAAAATATATAGAGTACCTCAGTGATATCACTATCTGTATATAGAAAAGAAGCTGCAATGTTACTGACACCCGCAGAGTGAAGCCTCAAAAACATCCAAATTAGGACATTTTTCTATTGATCTTAAAACGAAATCGGCATGACAAAATGCTTTGCAAAACATATAAAGTGCAATTGTTCGTATGATCGAGCAGCTTGTCTATCTTTTACGGAAGCTATTTCCAAATCTATTGCACTACTTATAAGTTTAAATTGTTAACACAAGTGCAACAAGTTATTAATAACAAAATAGTCTAAGCATCAGATTTTTGACATCCATTACTATGAAAGTAATACATGCATGAACATGTACTAGTTCAGTCTATTTTTTTAAGAGATCTCCCACACTAACAGTACATCAGCTTTACAAACATTTGAATAACGGATAAAGAGAACTCTCAGACTTGGAACACATCAGATAAGTTTTTTATCCGGGCGGAAATTCAACCCCCATAGCTCGATGCATGTAACAGCGAGGCAAGTGCTTAACCGCTCAAGCCCAAACGTCATTTATGTCAAAGCTCCCTGAAGTCCTGTCACCATCGCGTTATCGCGAATTTTACGAGTTTTCAATATTAGTTTTCTATGTTGGCGGCGCTATTTTTAGTTACTAGTGTTGCCAATGAAAGTAATACTCTATGGTCTTTAGTGACAAGTAGTTAAGCGAGTGACTTTAGCCTCAGTTTTTAAATAAATACGATTTTTCGACACTCGTACTTGCTGGAGCGCACGCGCTCCAGCGCGACTTTACGAAATTGGCAACAAAATGGCCTGCATGTATTCCAGCCGGGCTCAAGCGGTTAATTCACTACGCTATCAGCTGAAATTTTTGTCGGTAAGATAAGGCAGGATAGGAGTATTTTGCCCAGTAGACATAAATAAGTTCGCCTCCTCTTACCTGGTATCTAAAACTATAATTGCCGTAATGTGGATGACATACACTTAGAAGAAGAAAGAAAGAAAAGTACGTTTATTTGCCACAGATACAGTATCAAGAAAATCGCATAAAATAAAAATAGGCAAATAAATACGAAAACAAACTTATACATGAAAACTGTTACAAATTCTGTGACACCTCTGCCTACCTCTTCCAGGATACAAGCGTGAGTCACTGATATACTTATATATTATATGCAATCAATTCATATTATGTTTGAGAGCTGCATTACCACAGACTGACAAACTTAACATGCAATACTGGAAGTGTCCATAACCTATCTTTCCGATCCAAAATGTATTTCTTTCCCAAATCATCAAGTATGTTGCAAATGATCTCATTAGACCGCTAACCGCGGGCAGCGCTGCGCATGCGCCGGCTTAGACGCAGTGCACGGTGGGAACTCGCCCGCGGGACCATTCCACATAGGAATGTACACATTTCACAGTTTTACATACCTCTTTATATTTAACGAGTTTGATTACTTGTAGAATAGGTAATTATTATTATTATAGCCTTACTAGATTATGCCCCTGGCTTCGCTCGCTAAAATGTAGGTTAGTTTGGCTAGATTAGTAATAGTATTTTTCAGGAAGAAACAGAAAAGGTAATAGGGTTACTCCCTATGTCCTTTTCTGTTTGCCTGAATACGTATATAGGCACTTCAATAATGATCGGTCGAGTAGTTAAGCTGTGAGAGCGTAACAAACAAATAAACTCACATAGATACGCATTTATCTATATATAAATACGTGAAGCAAAAACTTTGTAAGTACCCCTTTTTACGAAAATTGCGTGGATGGAGAAGAATGAAATTTGGAACAGTTAAAGTTTATACCTATGTAGAGCGAGGGGCGAATCCTAATATTTTTATAAAATATGCATTAGAAATACATTAAATTAATGAAAAAACATTACACGCACACAACCATGCATTTGACACACGCAGTCGAATCGCGTTCGTAGTATTTCGGCATTGTTCGTCTGACGTCGTACAATTCTTGTAACTATGGTTACCTATACCTTATTTATATGTAATATAGAAAAACAGAAAACAATTTGGTCGAATTTTGACCACTAGGCAACCGCAATGTTAGTTAGAATGGGCTTGCTTATGGCTTAGTTTCTAATGTTTCCCATCGTTAATAAAGGTAGTATGAACAGAAAAAATGTCTCAATTTTGGTATTATTGCGTGATGGGTACTTTATATGATGGCAAAGGTAATTTATTTTGATGAAGATGGTGTACTGTATGCTTTTTTGCTATTGTCGTATGGCCCGAGGGTAAGTGGTGAACCTATAGAGCATATTGCTATGCATGATAAAAAGCTGAGTCAAGTTACTGATCTTGTGAAGTTTGGTTTATTGGTACTAGTAAAGATATCTATGAAAATATAAGTAAACAACAGCATATTTGTTAACCCCTCCCATCAAGGCAGAATGTTTGTGTTTTATGTATGTATGTATGTAAAAAGTAATAATAATAATAATATTGTCCTCCAGACCGATTTCGGTCACAGCGGCCAATCTTAACGGAGACTGGCCATCTGCGCAGGAGATATTACAGTGCACAAGCGTGTACGCAAACACAAGTGCACTTTCTGTTCCCTAACTCTCATGATCCGATGGGACGGTAATACGACACGACCGGAGAGAGATCAGGCGCAGGACCAACGGTTTTACGTGCTTTCCGAAGCACGGGTGTGAACACCGCCAACTTCCTAACTCTGGGCTGTTATTGGGATTTCTTAACAGAAAACCCAATAACTTTTTGCTGGCCTGCCCCGGGATTCGAACCCGAGACCCGAGACACAGCAGTCGTATTCACTACCGCTGCGCCACGGAGGCAGTTTACAAAGTAAGCATCTGTTAAGAATATGCTTTTTAAATTCAGCTAGGTACCTCGGACTGCAGGTTCAAAGTTTGTTATAAGAAAAATGTAAAATGATTCAACTACACTTAAATTATAAATAATATATTCTCATTTTTTCAAGCAATAGTAAAATTATAATAAGGTTTATTAAAGAATTTGCTCGCGAAACTCGAGAATGGTTTAAATAGGCTAGGCCAGTGGTCAGCAACTCGCGAGCCGCCAGTTGCTGACCACTGGCCTAGCCTATTTAAACCATTCTCAAGAATTGGGCTAGCAAATGCAAAAATAATATTTTATATTTGACTAGTAGTTCCAGAGATTGGGGCGCTTAAACAATCAAACTTAAGTTCATAATATTATTATATGTCTGCACGGATGGCGTAGTCGTTTAAGTGGTCGCCTGGCCACTGCCATTACGCCGAGTGTTGTGGGTTCGACTCCCGCACGGGACATAAATTTGGGTGAGCCACAAATGGTTGTTCCGTTTCTGGATGTTTTTTGTATCCGTTGTTTGAATGTTTGTAAAGTCCTCCGCAATATAGGAACTTTTCCTAGTGTTATTTTTTAAAAAGAAAAAGAAATTGCTATCCGTATTGATAGAAACGTTTTAAATAAAAAAAGATCCATTAAGACACACAGAGATTTAACAAAAAACTTTTCATCGCTGTCTTTCCGTTCTAAGAGACACCAACGTAACATTACCTAATCAAATGATACCCTATATAAAGCACGAATAAATCGCCTTTAATTAAAATAAAATGGCCTGTAATTAATTACCTTCCTACACAGTGTAAGCCAGCCTCAGGTATATTGAAAAGTTATAATTATAACTTAAGTAAGAGTAAGTAATAAGCACATGAACACCGGTAGCGGAAACACAAATCACTGGCTATCGATAAAATCGTTACGTTATCGATATAAAAATCGATTGATAACGACGTGCCGCGTAACTCGGTGCGTAGGGCAGGGACTTTGACTACTTTTTTATTCATAGATTTGTATTTTTTTTTTGACGGTTGCCTTGGTTCGGTGGCGTCAGTGTATGCGTATGCGCAACCGTCCGCGTCGATAACGTGTTAACAGACACATTAAATTATGTAAAAATACAATGTCATATCTCGCTGAACGTTTAACTAATTTGTAAAAGGCTTTTATGATTTAAAAATGCGACTTATGATTCTAAATTTTGGGATTGTGATTATACTGGGTGTTTCTTAGTATAGTGAAAACCTCTCAGGGGGTGATTATACTTGTTATTATGAACAACTTTTGTTCTGAGACATTGCCGAAATCGCGGCAACAAAAACATCTTAATTTCAATAGAGAAGATGGTTGGAATGTACCACCAGCTTGGGATCCAGTACTTCAAATAGTTAAACCCAAGAAAAAACAAACTACAGCTAGACTTCATGATACTTTGAGCTCATTCTGCGTAAATAGAAACACCAATGACTAAATTATGTTCGGGTACTTACTACAATAGTTGTATCTTGTGACTATTGCTGCTATAAAATATTTGTAAAGGTAGAGGCAATCGAAATTTTACTATTGTATATCGACTCTGCTTAGTTTGGGCTAGACGGTGTTGTGTGCACGTGACAAAAAAAAAAAAAAAAAAATTATCATGCTGACTCTACTACAGCAGTTATTACTACCGTCTTAAAATCCAATTTATCGTCATCATATATTTTACCAAAAGCTTAGTGTAGATGAAACAAAAAAATTCTTTCACATCGATACACCAATTAAGCATACGTCTCCCACACACATATTTCTATATGAATAACCTCTTTGATCTCAACAATGCCCTTTCATACACGTACACACGTGTCGAACGTGACGGTAAAGCACTAAAATTAAGAAAAAAACTAACCACAGTGTTCCAAACATACAACGTTTGTCGCCAAAGGGGTTTTCTCACGAGCGAGAGATGTACCCATACCACAAACTCGGACCATACACGAAAATTGCCTACAACATCGAGCTATTACACACCCATAGCTGCCTTAAAAGTCATTAACCAACAATGTATAGGAACTAAAAGAGGAATGGAAGCGAAATGAAACTGTGATGATAATAATCCGTTTATAGGTCACTAACGTCGACTGATTACAGGTTAGGTTGGACAATATTTTAACTATTACGATATTGATTTCTCTTATGGTTAATTTACAACGTGACTGAACCCTGCGGGTATGAAATTTAAAATGTTTGAAAGGCCCCATTAAATGCACAAGGTGCGAATGAAATGTCCATTAGGAATGCCGGCGACAGTCATTCGTGTCGTGACACCCTTTAGGCCGATGTCTGACACTTGTAATTTGCGCTGAGTTTGATCTATAACTGTAACATTTTAAGTCGACAAGCAGTAATTTAAAGTCTCTGAAATACAATTAAACGGTGACTTAATTGGTGTAGCGTTACATTATAGTATTCATTTACTAGCAGCTTCGATGCCGTAGTGGTTCGTGTAACCGACTGCCACGCCTGAGGTCAGGTGTTCGATTCCCGCACAAGTAAAACATTTGTGTGCATGAACGTGGATGTTTTGTCTTGGTCTGGGTGTTTCTATGTATAATATGTATGTATGTATTTACAAAAAAAATGTTTATCTATTATTTAGTAGCTACTCATAGTACAAGCTCTGCTTAGTTTGGGCTGGATGGTGTTGTGTGTATGTGATAGAATATTATATTATTATCTACTGTCTCAACAGTCATGTGGCGTAAATTTGCAGCGTAGAGTCTCGAGATCAAAACCTGAGTCGGATAAACCATTTTTTTGGTATTATGTTAGACTCAGCAGGAGTCAATATAATTACTGTGCCTAAGATCTCGGGTTAGATTCCAGCGTCAGGCAGAGTGTTATAGGATTTTTGTAACATGGAGTCTAGAATTCTGCTCAGTCAACGGTAATAGACAAGCTCCCTATTACGACGACTTAAAACAGCTGGCAAAATTTAGGTGTTATTCACCTCGGCCTACTTCTTCGCAGAGATCATTGTAAGCCAATTGCTGCGTATGTATGGCTATAAGTAAGTTCTAAGTAGCAACATGGATCCTGGAACAAACACGGCAAATGCCTCCAGTATACAGTCATTCTCAGTCACTTGCCCCTCTATTGCGTGAGGCTAAACACAGATAGCGATATGCAGCCTATACTACAAAATTTATTGGATTTTCTGTTAAGAAATCTCAATAGCAGCCCGGAGTTAGGAAGTTGGCGGTATAAGACACCCGCGTGCCTCAAAAACCCGTTGGCCCGCTGGTCGCACGTAAAACCGTTCGTCTTGCGCCTGATCTCTCTCCAGTCGTGTCGGACTACCGTCCCAACGGTTCATGAGAGTTAGGGAACAGAGACTGCACTTGTGTTTACGCACACACTTGTGCACTAAATTATCTCCTGCGCAGATAGATGGTGACGGTGGCGATGGTGATGGTGATGTGGCCGAAATACGGTCTGGAGGACATTATTATATTACAAAATATTCCTACCTAGATATAAAGGCATAAGTCAATGTTCATACGTATACACTAGACTAGCTTTTGGCCGCGGCGTCGCCCCCGTGAAAAGTTAGATTTTGTAAGCAACAGTACCTTTTTTAAATAAATTATAGTCTATGTTACTTGGTGATAGTACCTACAGCTTACTAAGGGGTAAGAATTTTTTAAATCGGTTGAATAGTTTTGAGTGAAATCCTTAAAAACAAAGAAAATAAAATATATTTCCTCTTTATAATATTAATATTAGTAGGTATACAAAACTGTGCGTCTTATGACCGCTTAAAAATAAGCAAGAGAATGTATATTTCTAAGTAGGCCTCTTTCGCATCTCATTCAAAAGATGAACTCATAATGATCTCCTCACTATGACCTCGAGGGAAAACAAATACTAATTAGCCTGTTTGAGTTGTAATAGTAATGACCATATCTCATTAAATACTCATAGACGAAACAACGCTTCGATGGAATATGCTTAATGATTAAGACTAAAATTAAAAAAACGCAGGTAGTCTATTGGTTTAATGACAAAAAGGAGGTTTTTAAACATTTCTTTGACAAACTTTTTTTATAGCATTGTGTTACAAAAGGCTGGTTGGAGATATCTACGGACCGTGCACATGATAAAAAGTCAGACAAATAGTTTATTCTGTGAAAATGAACATTAGATTAATAAAAAAAAATATTTTAATAAAAAGACTATATAAAATTGGACTATTTGCATATCAAAGATCCACTTACAAAAACTAAAATTGAAATTATTATTATATTTAAACGTTGGTATATATAACTTTAACCCTCGTTTTGGCTCTTGTGATGCTAAAAATCTATACCGCAAGAACTGTGATTTTTATGGGATAAACAGCATGAAAATCAATGGCCTATGCCAAAGCTATATTTATTTTACAATATTACCGATTGCGTGACAGCAAACCTTCTTCTTCTCCGTCATATCCTTTAAGCTGAATGTCGTGACTACCTACTAAAATAGAGTTGCTGATCAGGGTGCCTGGGTGTTGCAGTTTATGAATAACAGGCATCTTATACATAGGACAACTCACAACTGTACAAAACACTCATGTACACCTTCATCAATTCCAAATTGACATCATCTTAGCATATGATAAGTACTGCAGAAAACTCACAGTCCAAAATAATGCCTTCTGTAATTACGCTACAGCAATTTAAACAAAAACTATATAACAGATAATTGTGGAGCACCACAGAGTCCACAGAGGCAGTCGAAACGCGAACAGTAGATCACGTACCGTTACAGGTCATAATGTTGCACGCTATCCGCTGACAATTAGCGAATATTGAAGCATGCTCGTGAAGAAAAGAAAGGTTTCAGAGCACGGCCACCGCCTTGGGACAGCGCGTGGGACGAGACATGGGAGAATAGCGCTGTAGTAAGGCTACACTTTAAAACATACCTGTGAATATACTATGCGTAAGAGCGTGTTGGGCGCCATAATAGATGTGACAAGATACTTTAGTTTGAAAATTAGATTGTTTAATTTGCGACGTGTTTAGATTGTTTAATGACGTTTCAGTCAATTATTTATTTAATAACACTTACATGCTCCAAAGTGAAGTGTAGTAAATTTAATTATTACATAATAGATCATATTAAACCATTCGATATTTCGACGTATCTGATTAAAACTAGAAAACTGAATCATTGTAAAAATTAAAATGCTCAAACGAAAACTAATTAATAAAACGCAGAAGAAATTATGATAATAAAGTCCTCCAATAGCCATTAATTTTAGAAATTAGTTACAATCAATTAAAAAAACACCTATGGAGTCGTAGCGGCACACCGGTGACCGAACACAATAGGTTTTCAATTATGTCTGGTATTTTAAGACATGCTAGATTAATATGTACTCATTTTATATTAAATTATCCGTATTTACTAAGAGGAGGGATGCATTCCATCAATCGTTATATTTAACTAGATAAATGACAATGAATATTGTGCTTGTGAAGTAAACACATCCCAATAACTATTTCCGTAGGCTTACAATTTCTAGTATCAAGTTATAACTGTGGTCTAGCAGGAGTAACTATGATTGAATGCGAAAATAATATGTATTACAAATTAGCATTCTAAAACAATTAATCGCTTTCGCTTATAGTTTAGATGTTGTATCTAAGCGTTTCTGTTGGTATGGACAGCAAAAAAATGCAAATTGTCATAAGCCACAGGCGATTCACGAGCAGACATTCCCACAGTGGGGCCGACACGCCTTGGTACCGTCAGCAACGACTGCCTCATCTAATCATTGTAAAATCTATCAGAATTCCTAGTGCGAGTTTGTTTTACGTTAACGCGATCGACAAGTGTATGACGTTCAGCGCTCCGATTGGTTCGCTTCAAGCTCTTAACCAATAAGAGTTTAAGTTTATCTACTATGGCTTTCTTAAATACATGTCGAGGTAAGGCAAATATATCAGTTTTAATAAAGTATTTGTTCTACGTTTTAACCAAACGTTGGAGGGGCGTCCGCTTACCCGCGTTTGTGCGACTACGAGTCGTAGCAAATAGCGAATAGGCGCGCGCCTCTCGTCGCACAACCGTTCTGGGCACTATGTAGTAAATATTAGTAACTATATCTGGTCAGTCATATATACCTATTATGTATAACTCCATAGAGAAACATTGCATGTAGTAACAGGCGTCTAGATTTTAAGGTAAGTAGATTATATTTTTTAATGATTCTCTGTATGGTAGACGTTACACGTGACATTTGTATACAGTCGTTTTTAAAAACATGTGCTGAATCCTTTCAATAACATCATCATACTTAGAATAATATGGATCCGATATCGTGCAAGCATATTCGACTTGAGGGCGAACTAGGGAGTTAATAAGATACAGGTACGTCGCGGATCGTTTAAAATCAGTGGTGGCTCTCATAATAAAGCTATACATTTTAAATGCCTTGGCGACAATCTTATCGATATGTAAGTTTAAGTGTAATTGGCTGTCTAAAAGAAGACCGAGATCATTAATTATAGTTTCTCTGACAAGAGCTTCGTTGCACAAAGTATAGTCAAATTTAATTAAGGAGTTAATTTTCTTTCGATCGCGTTAACGTAAAAACAACTCGCACCAGGCACCCAGATCAATTAAATATACGATCTCATTGTAATAAGACTTGTAATCAAGTAGTCATAATGACACAAACTATTTAAGACTATTGGGCATTTCTTGTCAGAAAAAGATACCGTAGCTATGGCCAGCAAACCTAGCACTGGGTCAACTTATTAACAATGTTTCATTGTAGTTATTTGTTTTAGAGCCGGTTTTTCAATCATCAGATAACTTTTATCTAAAGAATAAATATATATATATATATGACATATTTTCTATGCAAAAGCTATCAAAACGTGAAACATATTCCTCAGATAAAAGTTATCTGACGATTGAAAAATCGACCCTAAATTTAATTATTCCCGACCTCATAGACCTGATGGTTAATTCCCACGAGGCGAGGCATTATTTTTGCCTATAGATATAATGTCAAAATGTGCGAAGAAATAATGTAAATAGGTTAAATAGATAAAAAGTTTTATTTAATTTCAACGATTGAGATCGAATTGAAATTGCGGATTTATAGACGATAAAACGATTTCAAACAACCGAAACAAAATGTCTTCTTTGTGAGAATTGGTCCCCTGATATTTTATCAGTATATTTAGAGACACAAAGACAAAATAAATAAAATTTCCAGATTGCTGTTCAATATTGCTGACGGTACTCTCGCCGTGACCGAAACCAGCGCTCTACATACAGCTTATCCGACAATAACAAAGCGCTACAGAGCTACAGACATCTGTCGGCGCCTGTGAGAAACATTTGCGTATTTTGCGGGAACACATCTCACTATTATCGAGTTTATCTACTTTGCCGTCGTGCCACGAATCAATTGCAAAACTGCGTGATTGAAGTAATCATTTTATTGTTTTAAAAATATCACTACCAGTTTGAATTTCGTATCTATTACCAATACCTAATCTTGTTAACCTCCTTCAATTAAGGTAATATGTTTATACGAATTTTATCGCGTTGTTTAATTAACGCTCTAATTACATAATTTTGAAATGATTACACTACTACTGATAAACGTTACTACTAATTTAGCTATATATGTAATTTATTAAAACTATTAAAGTAACCAGTGAAGAATCATTTATGGATTGACTGAAGAGCCAGAATAACTGTTTCTTTCCTTGACAGTTGCCAATAGCCTGGTTACTCTAACCTTCTTATTATATAGCCTTGGAATTGCTCCTGCAATATTAAGAGAACATAACCTTCTCGAGAATTACTGTTCACTATAAGGTGGACAACTGGTTCTCCTACTAATCATGTGTATAAAAATATATCATCTGCACCAATGCGTACAATGTGGTTTATTTTAGCGACTTGGTTATCTTAGGATTGTTTTTGCAATTTCAGGAAACTACAGCCATACTCAGAAGATTACCGCTATTGCTATCAGGTTGATTGCCGGCTTATATGACACCCACTGCCATAAAAATCACCCTCATTCTGACCACTAAATCAACCGTGCGATGTCCATACTGCTTCTAGAACAACAGGCAATCATCATATCTCTACATAAACGCGTTTGAGAAAGTCGTTTAAAAACTCATTTTTTCGAATAGGAAATGGCCGAAACAACGCTAATCTTTTCTAAATTTATATTTCACGTGCTTTCACACAATATGAGTGTCTGTGGAGGTGTTGTGAACCTTTGAACTCGTGTCCGGTCATTAGTAAGCCGAGTCGGTCACCACCATTACCATGATGTAGGGAAATCGACGGTATTTATTGCAAGCAATAACTCAAAATGTTGTTCTTTGTTACGCATCTAATATGGGAACAATCATACTGCTTGTTTTTTGGCGCGATCGTTTCATAAATGTTTGGGAATCTACAACTACAAACGAAGAAACTGAGTAACTGAATGATGTAAATTATATATTAAAAAATATATATAATATACATCACCAAATAGCAAGGTTTAGAAAACTCAAGGACTCTGTAAGGAATTATTATAAAAGGTAATACACAAGAGTTATACAAATTTATATCTAAGGGGTGGAATAGAAGTTCACAATTAGTCTAAAGAACAATGTAAATGATTCTATTAGATCGACACTTCGTAGACACTGGAGATAATAAGGTTAATCTCCGTTTTCAGAATCCAGCGTTAAGGGTGTGAAATGATAGAAGTAAAACTTCTTCTTTTCTGTCGTTTTGCTCTTGGCAGAGCGGTTGTGGTTACTTTTAGGCGTCCACGTCGGTGGTAGAGGCGGACACGACTCTCCGCATGATCTTCCGCCATCTCTCCTTGTTGGCAGACTGTAGAGACAGAAAATGCTTCTATGGAATAACTTCAAACAACATAAAAGTACCTTTTACCAAATAAACATTATGTCGGAGTCTTAAGGGTACTTTCCTCACGGACGATAATGTAACGTAAACGAGTTAAAGTACTTTCGGGTTTTTTGTAGAAAAGAAGACTAAGATTAAGCGTCGCAAATAAGACTACAATTTAAGACTATAAGAGTAAACGATGCAAATAAGACATGCCTGGATTGTAGCAAGTGGAAATCCGCAGTCTTTACCTACCTTTCCGTTGAACAGGCGTCAGTTTAATTTCTATTATCTTACTTGCATTTGCAAAAGAATGCATTATGAATTTCATTATATTCATGATGCACGGTCGTAGTTTCAGGATACTTGTAATCCGGTATTTCTCCACAATGTCTGCAAGCTAATAAAAAACTTTTGTCTCTTCTCACATTGTTATTCTCAATTATCTTATTCTATATTTTTACAAACTATATCTAATGTTTACTATTGTAAAGATGTATAAATAAATAAATATAAAATCATCATTTTCTGCAACACTTGTCCAAGCTCCCAAAAAAACTCCACTCACTGTTTTCATCGATAAATCAAACGTAAAGTGAAATTAATTGTAAACAATTTTGTCTTAATTAAGTTATAGAGTCCACTCATCTCATATAATGATGTCGTGCGCGCTCCCCACAACATTCTGGTTAGATGTGCGTCCATAGATGTGGTCCACTCGTCCATGTCATTAATCTGTTAGCATTAATTACAATGTTTGTCTGTGAGACGCCGCTTCCCGTTCCCTTGTCAATGCTTGTCAACTTCTACCGGACTATGTGGAAGAGAACTAAGTAACAATTCTGGTTATTTTAAGCTCTGCATACCGAATATTTGGTCACGGTGGCAAATCTGAGTCTGTCAAGTATTAGAATACCAGACATAATTCAAAATGTTTTGTTTCTGGCTATCGGTGTGCCTCTGCGATTTAATGTGTTAATGGAGACTGGCCATCTACGCAGGAGATATAAAAGAGCATAAATGTGTGCGCTTATTGAAGCACACACTATTTTCCTCATTCTCATAATCCAATTAGGACGGCAATCCGATACGACTTTAGAGAGATCAGTCACAACGCGGCGTGCTACTCAAACCACTTTTTAACTCCAGTATATAGACGATTTCTTGACAGAACACCCCAATTAATCTTTGCTCGACCCGAGTATCGAATGCGAGACCGGACCAGACTCAATACCGCACCACGAACCACCGAGGCAGTTTAGTTTATTTAAAAAATACAGAGATCAGGCGCAGGACTTACGGACTTACTTGCCTTCTGAAGCTCAGAGTATGCTATACCACCAAGTTTCTAAATTACTATTGAGAATTTTCTTGGCAGAAAAACCCAATACCATCTTGCCTGACCTGGTGTTACCCAAGACTTTGTACCCAGCAGTGGCATTCACTACCGTTCCACCACAGAATCTAGAATACTGGTGTATTCCCACATAATGTGGTCCATATCTTTCACTTGTTACTTCCTTATAAGACCGGCAGGATGTCAAAATTACTGGAGCAAGTCTTCGTTAAAGACTTAATCATGAATGCTCGTAGACACTGGCGCTTGTCGGATGCACCCATTACTACATACTTTTACTTTAATCAACACGTTTTGGTAGTGAAAGTACGAGAGACTACTACATTACATACATAGTGACTGCTGGGATGGCGCAGAGGTTTAAATGGTCGCCTCGCCATTGCGATCGCGCCGAGTATTGTGGGTTCGAATCCCACACGGTACAAAAATTTGTGTGATCCACTATGTTTGTTCCGACTCTTGGTGTTCTTTGTGTCCGTTGTTTGAATGTTTGTAAAGTCCCCCGCGATACAGTAATTATTCCTAGAGCGCGAGTTGTTTGCTTAAAAAACTATATTATATATACCTAATGATCTCAAGGCCGTAACCCCGAAGAGTTAGGATAGAGGTGTATTATATCGACATTTCACCAGAAATGGTTTGAGGATTAGAATTGTCACCGTTCTTTAAAAAAAAGGACACATTTATTTTTCATAATTTTATTTTATCGTTTATTTATTTTCGCTTCGGTCAACAACATTCCATTATTTTTTTAATATTATCTCGACAATTTAGTCCTATATTAAAATAAATTAACAATTCATTTTTAGTCAAATGAATAGGTATTCTATTACTTTCTTCTTCTCTCATCTAATACACAGTTAATATACATAAAAAGGCGCGACATTGCAAATTAACTTTTAAAATATAATACAGTCGGCCAAAATCCTTTGCAATATTGTGACAGTGATCATTGTATTGTAAAATATTATATTAACGTCATGCCATGTGTCAAGGAAGAAAAATCACTCTTAGTGATAATTAGATCTCACAGAAACTTTTGTAAAAATTCGTAGACCACTTTCTTGGCCGACTGTACCACCTTTCTTTTAAAAAGTTAGTATTTTCTATTGTAATTGCAATAACACACAAAAATATACTATAACTGAAAAATCCAAGATGAAAACAGCACACATTTAGTTTAAGTATTTATTTAATACATAAATTATTTTTGCTTCGGTCAACAACGATTTATAATTTTTAAACTAATTGTAGGAATCCGATGAAGTCAGAACCAAATTAAAATAAATTAAAATTCCTTATAAATAAATTAAAAGAGGCTCTATTTCTTTCTTGTTATATCTCATCTTGACATTTAAATTAACGATAAAATAGTATTTTGTAATATATTATTTTCTATAACATACTCGTAATACAATTGTCTAAATTATTAATAGTAATATATTATTACGGGCGGGAACTCTATTTGGGACCCAGGTATTATTAGGCCGCGAGCTTATTGTCGTCTGCTGATAAACTTCTAGACGGGAATGTATTACCCGACCAGGGAATCAAAAACGAGACTTCAACAGTGGCATTCTATATATAACATTCAACCGCTGCGCCATCACCGAGTCAAAATGTATGACTTTAGAAAGAAAGATCGAGTTTGCATAAACATTATATTAAAAAAATTAAGTGGTTTATATATGATCTTTGTGTATTTTTATAAATCCTATATTTTAAGATTTTATTATAAAAACTTGGTCACATTTGTTCCCACTTTTTATGTGTGTATTTTTATAATATTTATCATGTATATTATGTTATATCATTTAACTAAAACTTACTCATGTTAGCCTATGGCTATTGAAAGCCAATAAATGTAAATTATAATTGGTGCACAAACTAAGACCAAATGAATGTATTACCGTGGTCTCTTTATAATTAAACTAGCTGGCCCGCGCAACTTCGTCTGCTTCACATAAGAGAATTCATACTCATAGCCAGTTGCACTCACTGATCGGTAAACATTAGCGAGGTTAAGCAAAGTTGGGTGCTGTCAGTCTATAGATGGGTGATCGCTTAGTGGTATTTCATCTGAGCATCTCCGTGCTTCGGAGGGCACGTAAAAAGTCGGTCCCGGTTGTTGTCAAATTGCAGTCGTTAAGCCATGTCAGAGGCCTACGGGCGGCTTGAACAACTGTTGACAACAGATTGGCCACTAACCACACGAAAAGAAGAATAGGAAGAAGAGAATTAGCCCCGTCTTTGCAAAATTTTTCGTTGATGCTCCGCTCCTTATGGTCGTAGCGTGATGATACGTAGCCTATAGCCTTCCTCGATTAATGAGCTATCCAAAACTATACATTTTTTCAATTTGATCCAGTTGTTTCTGAGATTAGCGTGTTCAACCAAACAAACAAACTCTTCAGCTTTATAATATTAGAATAGATTAATTTTATGATTAGATGACATTGCGGCGATGATTATAAATAATTGTAAAATAAAACAGCTGCGTGTAATTCTAAGTTTAACAACGCAGAATAATATGCAGATGTTATGTGCACTGTTTTTCTATTAAACTCATCAAGACTACATATAATAAAGGACACTTAAAATGCATTATATTCATAACTGCATGAATCATATATACATAGGTATAACGCTTCTATATTCTTTAATAGACTGTGATACACAAGCCGCCTTACCTACGTATTTAAAGCCGCCGAATTATATACATTTTATGTAAAGTATGTATAGGCAATCAACGTATGCATTGTTAGTTGTAGGATGGTGTGGATACCAGTTTTCTTTTTCTTCTTTTTTCTGTTATTATTGGCCAAACTGTTGTCAAGAGTTGTCCAAGCCACCCGTAGGCCTCTGACATGGCTTAACGACTGATGTCAATTTGGCAACAACCGAGACCGACTTTTTACGTGCCCTCCGAAGCACGGAAACGCTCAGATGAAAGACCACTAAGCGGTCACCCATCTATAGACTGACCGCCCCCAACGTTGCTTAACCTCGCTAATCGTTTACCGATCAGTAAGTGCAACTGGCTATGAGCGCCTCACTCACTGGAGGCCACTGCTCTTGGATTACATGGTCGCTTACCATTAGAGGAAATGTGGTTCTTTTGGCGTGCAAAATAAAATCAAAATTGTTGTCAGCTGCATGGGTGGCGTAGTGGGCGCTTCGCCATTGCCACTGCGCCGAACTTTGTGAGTTCGAATCCCATGAGGTTATTTTTTTTTATGCAACTTATATTGCAAACAAGCATACGGCATACCTGATCGTAAGTGGTCACCGTAGCCTATGGACGCCTGCAAAACCAAAGTCATCACATGCGCGTAGCCGACCCTTTAGGAAAGGAAGTGGGGAGGAAAAGGAGCGAGAAAGGGGAAAATGTTACCAGTCCAGGTGTTCTTTGTGTCCTTGTTTAAATATTGCTAAAATTCACTGTGGTACCGGATTAAACCAGTGCAGGAGTTGCCTTCATAAAAAAATACGTGCATGTTTTCAAATATTTAGATCTATAATAGGTAGTGAAACTATCGCTACATGCATCGATAAGTAATCCTACACTGGTTTTACCGTCCAAGTTTATACAGGCTGTCCGGTAATTAATGGAAAACCTTGAAATGTCTTATAGTAGAACTGAAGGCCGCTCAGAAAATGAAAAAATAAATAAAAAAAAAGATATTAAAAAGTGCAAGCTATAATAGCATAGCATACTTTTGACCGTCTATCTATTAGCATAATTAGTGTTTAATAACAAAACAACAAGAAACCGATGGATTTCATTCATTTATGGTCGTAGTATACAAGAAAGTTATACATGGTAATTAAAAAAAACACATATCTCAGGTAGTAGTTAGGATAGATTTTTTTCATATTTTTCTGAACGCCCATCAGTTCCACTATAAGACATTTCCAGGTTATCCATTAATTACCGGACACCCTGTATGTTATGTAAGTGCTTAGCAGTAAATGATGAAGCCATTATACGAATAATTAAAGTTGTAACTAAACTGGAGGGTAGAAAATTTTTGATGTCTAATCGCATAAAATTATATAGCTAGTTAGTACCTTGTTTGTAAGAGATGAGAGTGTATTGAAGTGCATAGACGTTTACAATGTCTTTTTAATGTAAAGAAATAGAAACATCTATGACAAGCAGAATGTTGTGATGTTCCGATCGATACAATGTGCCAAAATGTACAAATCTGTTTCAGAGGAACAATACACGAAAGCTTGTGGAATCCTCTAATATTTTTCCCCAGAGACTTCAGTATGGAGGTTTCTAGAAGACATACTTTACATAGATCATAGAAACTACGCTCGAGGAACATCCCTAGATTTACATCAATCAATAGACTACAATAACCCTTTACTATAAGAGAGTCCGTAAGCGAGCTAGTCAGATGAGTAGCAAAACGAATCGTCTACCTATTAACATCTTAACTGCCATAAAGAAACACAAAAAGGTTTCTGTTTAAATCTAAGAACTGAATATAAAAATTTCTAAACAGTAGACTGCCTTCGCGACACAGCACACACAGCACAGTAAGCGACTAAACCATCACCCAAAACATTCAACCAATAATTTTAATACAAACAACTCCCGCTACTCTAAACTCCATCAATGACTTCCATCCGGAATGACGTCATAGTCCACTATTGACGTTCACAGCCCATCGAGTGCTGCCACACAACACAGGCCACTTCCCACAAGTCACAGTGGGTAAACCTGACCCTTGTCCCTTTACCTACACTTATTGACACTCCTCTCACCAAATTGGTCAAACATTATTAAGCAAACAGCCCTACAGTATGGTATTAGTCAACGGACAGTGGGTAACTTCGACACCTATTCTATTTGGTCGTGCAAACATTACACATTGTATGTGTTGACCTTTCGAAATTTTCCCAGGATTTTGGTGAATCTATCTGCTGTTGTTATTTTAAACTCTATAGGAAAGGGTTAAGATTGCTTGTTAAGTGCGATCGTATTGAAGCAATGATTGCTTCGAACTTTAAACTGTATCATTTTGAGACTAAAGAAAGCTACGGTTGAATTTTTATTTCTATCGAAATTTGAAGCTTAGATCCTAAAATTATAAATGTGAAAGTTTGAGAATATGTTTGGGTATTTGTTAAATTGTTACTCTATCACGCAAAAATCACTGGACGGAATTGGATAAAACTTGGCACTTACATAGCCTGTGTTATTAATTGATAGATAGCATTTTTTGTTGGGGCATGCCGTATTGGGATAGTAAAATAACCCGATTGGAGTATTGATCGTCTTATGTAATGCAAGCCAAATATAAATTATTTCCAGCCAAATATAAATATTATATTATCCTCAACGCCATTTTATTGTACCGTATTGCGTCTATTAACTAAACACCTTATTACACTTATTTATTTTTATCGTCAAATTTACACGTCTTCTTTGCAGTCCCAGAAAGACAGCTAGCGTAAAGTAGGTGTAATACACCTCTAATTACTCCATAAGGTACATACTATTATTTTTTATTTTTTTATACATCGAAGGTGGCAATCAAGCATACCTGACGGTAAGTGGTCCCCGTAGCCTATGGACGCCTGCAACACCAGAGGCATCACTTGCGCGTTGCCGACCTTTTAGAAAAGAAAGTGGGAAGTAGAAGGAGCGGGAAGGAGAAAAGATGGTTATTGGGCCTCCGGCACTCTCACCAAACGAAACACAATAGTAGGAATACTGCTATTTCACGTCGATATTCTGTGAGAGGGTAGTTTATACGGTCGAGTCGGGCCCATTCATGCGGATATCAGCGAGACTATAATACTTATGATTATTATTTAGGAGCACTACGTTTTTCTATATAAAACCTACTTACTACACTTTGTCAGGGGTATTGCGATGGACATAGTCCATCGCAGTACCCCTGACAAAGTGTATGCGAAATTTCATGATGATCGGTCGAGTGGTTAAGGCGAGAAAGCGTAACAAACAAACAAACTCCCATTCGCATTTATAATATTAGTTAGGATGTACTTACAAGCATCAATTTGTATCTAAGTGTGTCATACCACTGTCTCTGCTTACCCCATAAATATAACAAGCGACATGGTGCCCCTATGCACTCGTCAGGCGTTGCGTGTCTCAGTTATATGATGGCTCGTTGACACAATAATACAATGATACTGATACTTGCGTAGGCGCACTATACGCGCTCGCTAGGTTTTGATCCTTTTATATTACAAATTGGTCCCAACTCAAGCAACTGCCGATCGTGAAGTCTGGGATGTGATAATGCGCTTTTTGGTTAAAATTATTGTGTTTTGTTAATTATACTTTAAAATACTACTATCGCACAATAATTGTGTGACTGTGGTATTTTAAAGACATATTTTAAACTCGTGTCGAAAAGTGCTAGAGCAGAAGAATCTCTAATAACCAATACTTAAAATTACTATTACTAATTATTACTGGCAAGACTTATACTTAGCGAAAAATATATTCCTATAAAAACAAATCAATTTACTTCATATTAGAAGTTTTGAAAATATCTTTAATGACCTACTTCTTAAAAATGCAACAAAGAATGTCTGGTGATATATATAAATTAGTAGGCCACGTTGTCAGTGGGGAATATGTATAGAACTACGAATACGTAGTGCTTTATAAAATGATTTTATAATAATTAGCAGCGATAGTCCAGTGGAATACCGTTGGACTGCCAAGCAGAGGTCTTGATTTATTCTTGACTTTTCGAAGTTATGTGCGTAATAAATATCGCTTGCGTTAACGATGATGAAACCTGCCTGTCTGAGAGTTCACCATAATGTTCTCAAAGATATGTGAAGTCTACCAACCCGCCAGCGTGTTGGACTATGGCCCAACCCTTCTCACATTGAGAATAGACCCGTGCCCAGCAGTGGGTCAGTTTAATACAGGGCTGCTATTATTTTTATTATATAATATAATGAACCAATATAATGCATACGTCCAACACACTTCTAATAGTAGCAAGCATCAAGAACGTTCTATCGACACATAAACAGTGGGAAATAGATCCTGTTCGAATGGTTGGTGAGCCTGTTACATTTTTAACTGACGACTCTTTCTCTGAATGGGACCCAGAACGAAGTGGCATAAGTAAATATTTGACAAAAATTGTTTAATTGATGTTAAAGTGGTCGCCTCGCCATTGTTACTACACCGTGTATGAATACTACAGGGTAAAAAAATTGTGTGATCAACAAACGGTTTTCTCGAGTCTGTGTTTTCTTTGTGATCGTTCTTTGAATGTTAGTAAAGTACCCCGCGATTAAGGATTTTTGCTATTGCGAGCGATGTATTAAAAAAAGAATTTGTCCATATAATATATATAAAAATATTATAATTCTGCATCATCTCTCTGTCTTTCCGAATTGGTTTCTGACGTTATGTACCTACCTATAAAATATAGAGCCTTTTTACCACGACTCATCAGACTACTCAACACTCCTTTTGAAAACGCTCTTAGCGCACAAAAAGAGATCACCACTAAACCGTTAAAATTGAGTTGTACGCGTTCCCCATTGCTTCCTTAGAATGCCAGTTCAAACAGAAGTATGAGTGGGTGTTCCCCGTGAGAAAGGCTTCGGTGGGAACTCTACGAGTCGCCCACCAAAACGCTAACAGGAAGTGACTTTTTGCTGCGATTTCCTATACATTTGTAGAACGATCATGGCCAGATTGGTAGCTAAATTACTCTTGTAGATACGCAGTTATCCAAGTGATTAATGAACTCAACAGACTGGTCATTTATTACGATTAAATTGTCCAGCAATCGTTGTGTTTTAGTTTTTTTGCTTCGTTTGGTTATAAGTTGACCTAGTGTCGGAATTTTCAAGTCAGGTTCGTTGTTAAATGATCGATAGTCGTCATGTCTTGAGGTTATAAAATCTCTATATCGATTAAAATTAAATTGGTATAACCGCGGTTTATTTTACTAAGACAATTTCTTAACTATTATTAAGAACATACTTTTCAGTGAAGGTTGCTGAAAAGTGGCGGAATCGGCGGTAATCGGTCAAGGGGAACAACCGCGATAAAGTTTAACTTCAACATAACACTTGAGTAAACATTAACGTAAACTCTTCACATGTATGTATGTTCAATTAAATTTCCTTTAAAAACGATTTCATTTGCTCTAGTTGAGCTAGAGTCAAAAAATCTGCGTACTAAGTTTCATAATTGCTTATACGAAAGCGTAAAGAAAGAAATAGTTGCTTTAGAATTTATAATATCAGTATAGATTTATTTGTATAAGAGTACAGCAATTTAGCAACTGCTCTTTCGCCTCGTGTAATGGGAATATAGGTCATAGTCTAATACATTGGCCATATGCGGCCCACAAATCACTGACGCAAAGCCGACAAGCAAATCACGCCAGCAAAGAAAGGATCTTGCGACGTTACACGCTGCGGCCTACGTTTTAACTTAGGCCGCACCAGGGTTCTAAATATTTGGCACCACGTAAATATCGACGCGAAAGCTTCTAAAAGTTTACGAAGTCAAATAATTAGGAAGAATTCTAATATAATCAATTTGACTACGGTCTAGCAAAATATTTACAATGAACACTAAATATATGGCACCTAGTAAAATATCAACAAGAAACTTTTATCAAAGTTAAACATTATGGAGAATCCTTATATTATATTTAATTTGACTACATTCTAACGATTTATTCATACACTCTGCTAACAACCATTGTCAAAGAAAAAGGCTGTATTTTTTATTATTAAAAATCATTGACCTAGAAAACCATCTAGCATATAATTATAACATAATTGAAACGCAAAACAAAAGTAACAAAAAGACATCAAACACATCGACACAACAATTCACAAGCCTAAGTGAAAATGTTTAACAAACCAGTGAAACATCGAAACATGCCGAGATAAACGCTTAAACGTCCATACTAACAAGAGCTCATGTATCAATTGTAAAAAGAGCAGTAAATACATAATAACATAGCCGGGATCGAACCCACTGCGGTTGCGTGGCCTCTAATTAGGACGCAGCGGGCAATGCTGCGCAGACGCCGATTGATTCGGCCGCTGTCATTTCATATTTATTGCCCAGCTGATGACTTTTTTTTACCAATATATTAACATGGACATATACAGTAAACTGTTTTATAACAGCCTTGTAAAGCCTTGTTTATAATTTCCATTTTTATGATCAATTAACATAACATGAGCACAGAACTCTGATATGGTACAATCGGTACAAAACAACGCGATAAAACACACCCACTTACATATACATGCATGTGAACTACGATTTCAGAATTTAATATAATCTTTTTTATACAAAATGGTGATGACAAAATACAGTGGATTGCCTGGTAAGTAAGAGTATATTTATCACTCGTGCGTCGCCGAATCTAGGAAAGGGGTTAGGGTGAAAGGCGAAAATGAGCAAGGTAAGTACATACCTATGTAAGCTATTTACTTACCGGCAAAAACACAGTAACAATGCCACCATTCTGTTTTGTTTGTTTTGTTTCCTGTATTGCAAGCTAGCTTGCTAAGTTGTTGGAAGCAATCCTGTAGCCGTTTTTCTGCCACTAGCTAAACTTGGTTACTCTTCGTCAGTAAATTCATTACTATGTACTACTTTTCTATGCAGACACAATCATAGAGTAACTGTATTTTAAATTAAAGAAGATTTAGTTACATATTACAATACTACGGAATAAATTCAACAACATTTTATCTGTCCTAGGAATATATATATTGGAGCCTTAGAACTTCAACTTAAATTCAAAAAGCATTAATTATTTATATTATATTAATGACTTTTGAAGACCTATATAAGTATTTATATATAAATATATATATAGTCCACAGTTTTGTTAGGAATCTAATTACTGTGAAGGTAGAAATATCAAGTTCAAAATCACCACAGGCACTTTGACGTTTCAAAGTTGTCTGCTTTTAAATAGATACTAAATTATTCTAACAACAAACCAAAGAGAAAGATAAATTCAAAAAAGGGATTAAGTCTTAGAGAAAGTATGATGTCACGTCATGTCCACTTTGATCTTTCGTGTCTCGATGCGCCGGCGCCGCTGTTTTGACGTTATGATTTACTGTGCCCCGCTGATCTTACGTTTGTAATATCACCAACGCAGGGACGTATCACCTGTTTACGATGTCATATGTATTCAAATCAAAAGTCAGCAGATTCAATTATGCGTTTAAGATAAATAGTGGGAGCTTTAAATGAATATTAATTTTATAATGTTGGTATTAAATCTGAAGTGACAGAACTACCAACTTTATTTTTTATGAAGCATTGGCATAGGTTCTTATATCGGTACATAGGTATTATAAAACATAGTCCCCCGCAACGTCTGTCTGTCTGTTCGCGATAAACTCAAAACTACTGAACGGATTTGCATGCGGTTTTATTCAATAGATAGAGCGATTCCTCAGAAAGGTTTAGGTGTATCATTTGTTATGGTTTTGTACTACCCGTGCGAAGCCGGGGCAGGTCGCTAGTATTTTATATAATTTAAAGACCCTCGGTTGGACTCAATGGAGACCGCCTCGGTTGGGCAATGATAGTGAATGCGACTGCTGTGCATGTCCTCATGTTGAAAAATGGTTTCATGTTCGATTTGAAAGTATTATTGGCTTTTTTAAGTTTTCAGTAGCGGCAGGTAGTCTGGAATTGAACCCGGTTGATGACTCTATAGTCATTTAAGATTTCGTCATTTAAGATTTAAGAGTTCGAGAAGCAAGACGCGAGCCTATGCTCGCGTCTTGCTTCTCGAACTCTTAAATCGTAGCAAAATGTAGGTGTAATACACCTTCTACTTAGTGCTTCGGAGGTATAGACTTGAGTATTGCATTTATATAAAAAACGAAGAGAGTGGTTTCGTAACAGAAATGTATAATGGACTTATGATCGATTGTAAGGGCGAAGCGACAAGAGAGTTTTTATTAGATATTTTTCAGGTCTCGTTGGTCCAGTGGTAGTGTATACGACTGCGGATCATGAGGTTTCGGGTTCGATTCCCGGGACGGGCTTGGAAAACGTTACTAAGATTTTCCGTCAAGAATTTCTTAGTAGCAATTTATTAAGAATTTCTGTCAAGAAGTTCTTAATAATTAGCCCGGAGTTAGGGAGTTGGAAGCAGGTAGGTTGTCCGTCGGAAAGCACGTTACATAGTGGGTCCAGGCTGTCATGAACATCTATGGCAGTCGTTATTGGGAAGTCAGCGCCCTCAAATATCCTGACGACTGGTCTAACCATAGAAATATGTTATCCTTCTGGGTTACTGAGGTCAGATGGCAGTCGCTCCGTGTAAAACTGATATTCAGCTAAATCTCGTTAGACCAGAAATAAGCGGACCCTGGCATAAGCTGGGATTAATAATCGCTAGGACGCAGAAGATTTTTTAGGATGTGTTTGTTTGACGGCCGTGTCCTCAGCTCACTCTTAAGCGGGAATAAGGCCTATCACGCACTGTAACGCACAAGAGTGTGTGATACGAGCGTTCGATTTAAAAAGATGGTTGTAAGTGCAATCGCATTATATAACACAATGTCAATGCATCTCCGTACGTCAATGCTACGAGCATCTAGCTTCATCAAACGCAAACGGAGGAGGTTGCGATCTGAAACAAAGCTGACGATTATTTCTCTCTCTTTGTTCCTAATCTGTTCATGATCTCTGCCTAATCTTTCGCACGCGTGTTGCATAACTCATCCTTAAGGTAAGCATGATCATCCATGAGCATCCTTATCTACATGTGATGCTATGTAAGACGTTTCACGTAAGCCCGTCAAAGATCATAGAGTGCCGTCGGTTTTATCTGTGAATGACCTATAACAAACCATAAAAGGATACAATGGCATTCGATAAACTACTTATAAACATCAAAGCCCGCAAGTTGCGTGACGTATAAACACAAAAATAACTTACTAACATAGATATATATTACTTACGTTATCGATGCAAAAAGTAATTTCACTTTTACCCTTTCAAGATAGCTCCACATTGCGTTTGATTAACATTTTAATAAAGTGTCCATTATTTATAATATATTTAAACAAAGGTATAAGCGCAAACATAGGAGCCGCAAGCGCATCTGCCGCGGGAATTAACGACGATGGCCGATGTGTGCCGACTTCCCACTGCCCTCCTGCTACACTCCAATGTTTTGTTGCTTTCGTTTAAGTACCTCATCAGTCATCGTTCTAGAATAAATAAATATACAAATACTATTACTTAATTATTAAAGATATACATACAGGTTGTCCAGTAATTAATGGATAACCTGGAAATGTCTTATAGTGGCACTGACGGCCGTTCAGAAAAAAATATGGAAAAATCTGACCTAACTACTACCTGAGATATGTGTTTTTTTTAATTACCATGTATAACTTTCTTGTATACTACGACCATAAATGAATGAAATCCATCGGTTTTTCGTTGTTTTATTATAAAACACTAATTATGCTAATAGATAGACAGTCAAAAGTATGCTATGCTATATTAGCTTGCACATTTTTTTTTTTTCTGAACTGCCTTCCGTTCTACTGTAAGACATTTCAAGGTTATCCATTAATTACCGGACACCCTGTATATTTTAAAGATAACTACCGCACTAGGAATAAATCTTGTGTCACGGGGCACTTTACAAACATTCAAATAACGGACACAAAGAACATCCAGACTCGGAACAACCATTTGTGGATCACATACATTTTTGTTCCACGTGGGATTCGAACCCACAGCACTCGGCGCAGTGGCAGTGGTGAGGCGAGCACTCAAACTATTATCTGTATACTTTATGGTCTAACACATCGAAATCACAAATGTATAATATTGAAATATTAGAAAGTAGGAAAGAGAGGAGAAGACTAATCAATGACGAGTCAATATCAAACTAATATGAAGTGATTTGATTGGCAGTTGCCTATTCCGTAACCCAATCAGAGCAGTTGAAATGCGCATTAGCCGTCTATTAACAAATGTTTTATGTTGATCTGCGTTTGGTTAGAACATGTTTAAGCACCAAATATGGCGATTCTGTTTAATATGTCCAAAATTGAGGCTAGAGAAAACTAGCGATAGATTTACCGATAAACTATGAAGACCAATTCTCGTTATAATAAATATCAAAAATAGAGTGCCAATCTAGTCTTGGTGTGCCATAAATATCACAAAATTGAATAGTTATTCGCTAAAATTAAAATAAACTCTAACATCGTCGAACGTAAATTAAATTTCAGTGCATATTTGACGTATATTAGACTAAATCGGAACTCTATTTTAAAACTACATTATATTATCAGCCCTGTATTAAACTGTCCCACTGCTGAATGTGTGATCTCAATGTGCGAAGGGTTAAGCTATAGTCTACCAGGCATAACACCCATAGACCTCTGCCAACCCTTTCAGGGTTATAAAAGCTTGATCATATCAGCTGGTTTTCCACACCGACCAGCCTTGAGCCGCCTGCATCTAATCGCTTCCCACGACACTCACTAGATCATCGATCCACCTTGTGGGCAGGCCTCCATAAAATGGATCGACGAGCTGGCAAGGGTCGCGGCAACTCAGCAGGAGTAGGCGCCTACTGCGTTTTCTAGTGCATGATCGCCATACTAAAACCTTTTTGCTCCAACAGCCATCAGTTCACTGGTCACTGCCGCTGATTACAGCCACTTCAGCTTAACTATCCGTAACTATGCAAATCCAAGCTTGTATAGCTTGGATACGTCTACAGATCTTTATAAATATTACCTACTTTTTTTGCTAGAATTCGAATATCAATAAATTATTATCATTATTAGCAGGCTACTTAACCAAATGATTATCACAAAAACTGTGTTTGCGTGGATGCTACATTTATTTATTAAACTATGGCTAATAGATATATATTCTTTACTCTTTTTAATTGTTCAGAATAAACAACAAGGGAACATACGGCGTAACTGTTCTAGTAATTCGTTTCACGTCACTATAATTACATATAATGTCTATGTAGTTAATTTTGCTTGCATTCCCAGCCCTGTTTAATAGTGAGTCACGGACCCGGCTGCCGACAGGTGGCCTCCTATCTACGAAATAGGACATATTTATTATTTATGGTAATAACGGTTAAGAAATGGTAGTTTTGACTGCACGGTTAGCGAAGTTGTATCAGTGGTTACTTCTAGACACTGCGGGAGATGAAGATAATAAATAAAGTGCATGTAGACCAGAGAAGAGGTAACCAGATTTTTTTGTCATAGACCACTTTCAAAATTTAGCTGGTTCCGGTAGACCCCTGCAGCAAGAAATTTAATCCGCCAAGTAAAATCGGTATATTCGGACCAACAAGTTACTATGGAATAAAATTTAAAAAAAAATTATGAAATCTCTACGGCCTAACCTTTTTTTTAGGTATTCTCGGTTCTTCAGCGTATTCCTCAAAATATACGTCAACGTTTAACAGTCGTTGAGCTTCTTAAAATATTATATACCTACATTGATAGGTGAAGTCAAGCCAACATTTTAACCCCCGCTTACGAATTGTGAACCTCCATTTTTTTGTCACGCCAACGTAGACCCCCGTCGAATGTCCCGTGGACCCCTGGTCCACCTAGACCACTTTGGGAACTAAGGATATAGACGATCGAACATGGTGCGGCCAGACCAACGCACGGTACGACGCTACGGTGCGCTCTTCACACCACACCACCGCTCCGCACCACGGGCCATAATATCGTTCGTTTTATATAGTTCGATGGCGAACCACCGTACCGGTGTTAATAATAATAATGTTTGGCATTTTGGTTCAGTCTATGGTTCGGAGCGAGAGCTCGTGGATCGCCGTCCCCTCCTTCTGTGAGGAAGTTATTTCCATTAAGGAATCGGAGATGGTTGTTCCTACGCGCGCCTCTGTGTCGTGCTGTCTTCGTCCCCCCACAAAGGGATAGTAGGTTTTGAAAATGGGTAGGGTAGTTTCGTGTAGCGGCCCGTCGTTTCACACGTCGGGCCGAAACGTCGGCGGGGTCGCGATTGCATGTGAAAGTGATTCGCGGATTTTGTTGCGGAGCATGGTAGTGGTGGTTGGTATTACCGGGATGTCGTCATCTTTCCCCGTGTGAGTCAGACAAAACCCCTCCGAACCCCTCCACCCTCTCCCGCAGAGAGGCATTCGTCAATGCATACCCACAAGAAAAAGAGGACTCCGACGCAATACGGGAATTATTTTTAGTTCAGGAGTTGTATTTGTTTAAACAGTTTAAAAATATAATCAAACATTAATTACCATATAACCTTAAATTTATTTTGTACACTCATTATCCACATAATTTATATATAGGTATAGTTTTTTACTACATGAATAACTGTGCCTTGAGGCTTAATTACTGAAAGTTCAAGGTTCAGGCGATCCTTAAATATGAATGCTGAATGGCATTTATTTAAACAATAAAAGTTAACATGGCTTCAAATAGTTAATATTAATAAAGGTGTACCTACATAATTAAATAATAATGATAAAAACGCACATGCCACGCAACCGTCTACGTCGATCGTGGGGCGGGCGGGTACACGCGATGTAGTTGAGACGGGATATTTCTTCAGATTTGCAATGCATATTTGTTTTATTATAGTTGTCTATGATATGGTTAAAAATGTATGATGAATTGATTTAATAAATCACCAAATATATTATTTTTATGAAGTCCTAAATAAGAACCATTATGTTACTTTATTCCAATATAAAATTATTTCACAAAGCTTTTAATTTATACTACTTTTAATGTCTATTTACCTAGTTAAAACTGTGTTTTCAAGAAAAATATTCATATTCCTACTTATTTATAAGCATTCTCAGCAGATTTTCCAAAAGGATCGTAGACATGGAGAAATGGTTGCAGCACCTTACAGTTATGATTTGTAAACCAAATATTATTGTACACTTGGCGATTAATAAGAGTGGCTATGAGTTTCTTGCCCGTTATTCTCATGAGCCCTACACCCTTGCTTTGCTGAACGTGGCAGTAAATGTAAATTCACAGAAGAAAATTTACGTGTAACTTTGACATTCATACGTGTTACCTTGTAACCTAACTTGAATAAATTCATTTTGATTTGATTTGATTATACATTCTTATGATAAATATGTAATAAAATAAGTAAACGAAAACACATGTGTGAAGAGCATGCAATAATATCATAATTGCACAAGTATATAAAACAAAACAAACAACGAATAAAATAATAAAAGAAAGTAAAATACCAATTTGAATAAAAGTAAGCAATTTCTTGTTTCAAAATAAACTAACAAAGAAATTGTAAAAGGCGCCACAGTGCAAGCATTCACATAAATATCTTCAGAAATATCGTGGGCAATTTATATCCTTTACACTACTACTTGAACACGGCACCTGTTCACACGATCAGGTGTTTAGAACGCACCCCTTAACTGGGTCCAACGTTATCGAACAATGCGATATCCTTCGACTGCTTTGTGTTACACGCACATAACTGACATTGAAAAAAAGCAGCAATGCATTGCAAATGCTTAAATGTTTACGTAAGAAATGCTTGACTGACTGTCATTCTCATTTATTGATATTTTGACACGGCTGCCATTGAATTGTTCGTTACAAATTGGTTTTAGGGTCTGTAACTATTTTTTACGATGAATGTTTGGTCGAACCTTGTTTAGAAACGCTTATAGGACTGGAATACGGCATGGCTTAATTTTATTGAAGCGTGTATAGTGTGATATTGATTTTGAGGTCTCTATTTCAATACTAAATCTTGCATTCCTACATTTTATTGCATTCCATAATGTAATATAAAGATGGACTTATAAACAAATTAGTTCATTATAGACCCTGGTACAGCAAATTAGGTGAGAGGAAGAGAGCTTCGTAAAAGTAAAATGTTTTATTTTGGCATAGATTCATCTAAATATACCTTAAGTTAAACGCTAATTCAATTATTTAATTTTAGTTAACTCTTCATTACTATAATTTTGTTATCTTATAGGTATATCTGTTGACGAATCCGGATTTTATATCCATTCACTATTTTCTTTTCATTCCTTTATCAATGTGATATTTATCAGTGCAAACTTAACTGGATATCGTACAATTGATTTTCTGTACCTATGTTGCCCAAATATACATATAATAATAAATAAATCAATAAAAGCAACGTATAAAAGGAAAGAAAGGCCTTTTGAAGATTAGGCATATAACACTTGACATAACATAAGAAGCCGTATCACTAAATATAAACTAATGAAATTTAAAAAAACATAGTATCCATTTTTAAAAGTTAATATAGTCAAGGCCTCTATGATAATGTAAATATTAAAAGCGAAAATATTATAAATATACGATAAATAAAGACTTAAAACAGGTTATGACAGCAGCCTAACTAATATGCGAATGTCAATTTGTTTGTTTGTTTGTCATGCAGTCATGTATTAACTACTCTACCAATAGTTGTTTCTGTGTCGTTGTTTATCACGCCTTAACTCATCATCATTATCTCAGCCTAAAGACGTCCACTACTGGACGTAGTCCTGCCTCAAGGTTTTCAAAACAGACCGGTCTTGGGCTACCCGCATCCAACCGCTTCCCGCGACTCTTACCAGGTCGTCGGTCCGCCTACCCCTGCTGTGTGTTCCGGAGTATGGCCGCCACTCTATAACCTTTCCGCCCCAACGGCCATCAGTTCTGCGTGCTATGTGCCCTGCCCACTGCCACTTCATCTTCCTTAACTACTATAACGTAAATCATGAAATTTCGCATACACATTGTCAGAGGTAGGTACAGAAAAGGGCAAAGGGTATCTTTCATCCAGAAAAATTCTACTTTTTTTAAGTGAAAACTTCTTTACATGCGTTGAGCACTTGTTGGGTGAAAAAAATCATGGAACTCGCGTCATAGTCATCGAACGCTTTCCATGAGCTATATGTATACTGTGTACTTTTTGGATGAACAAAAAACGTGAAACTCGCGTCATCGTCACCGCACGCTAGTTACTTAGTTTTCACTTCTATCGGCATTCCCCATAGACTGTTTTTAAGACAACTTCCGCTCTAAGTATAATACCTGTGATGCGGAAGACTTGACAAACATTCAAACAACGATCACAAAGAACATCTAGACACAGAACAACCATTATGGATAAAATAAATTTTTGGCCCACGTAGGGATCGAACCCACAACACTCGGTGCGGTGGCAGTGATGAAACTACCAATACACCATCCGTGCAGTTTTCAAAATGTATAAAAAATCTAGAAAACGCGAGCAAAGCTGCAGAAAAAACTATTATAAAATTAAATAGGAATGTCTGTCTATAAAATCGAAGAAAGTACAAATTCAAACGTTATTTCCATGCTGCAAAAATAACGAGATGGGTGTAAAAACCTAGGATTCAACCTCTTCGTCTTAAATGTAGAAGTAATGAATAGAAATGACCCCTATATCTCTGGGGTCTTTTGACCCACAGGGCCCATATACAAACTCGACTGAGGTATGACCCCAAGGTGACTGCACACCAAGTTACATGTCAATCGGTCCAGTAGTTCCGGACTTAACCTGTCACTAACAGACAGACACACAGACACACATAGTGTTTTTATTAACTTCTTCGAAGAAGACTCGGAGATTAATAATATAATATTCTATCACCTACACACAACACCATCTAGCCGAAACTAAGCAGAGCTTGTACTATGTGTACTAGATAATGGATAAACATACATAGGTACATATAATTTTTTTTGTAAAACCTTTCATATTATACATAGAAACACCCAGACCAAGACAAACATCCATGTTCATGCACACAAATGTTTGACTTGTGCAGGAATCGAATCCGCGACCTCAGGTGTGGCAGTCGGTTACACTAACCACTACGCCATCGAGACCGCCTAATATTTAAACCATTTTATGACGAGCGATAGGAATAGGCAGATGTACTTACAATGCACAATAATGAAGACTGTTCTTGCCAAAAAGTTATTTAGAATAACTGTATATTATACTCTTTTAAATTGAAATACCTAAATAAGAGAGCGGCAAAATTTTCTTCCGCCCCGGGCGGCTGACACCCACACTACGCCACTGGCATGGTGGTTTTAATAGTCACTTTGCCGCAGTGACTGCGTCAAGTTTTGTGAGTTCGAATCCCACACGGAACAAAAATTTCTGAGATACACAAATGGTTGTTCCTAGTTAGGGTGTTCCTTATGTCCGTTGTGTGAATGTTTAAAATAAAATAAGAAAAGAAACTCAAATTGCATTTATCATACAATATTGTCTTAAGTTTACGCGAATGTTATATATTGAAATTAAACACTTTATACGGATTTTGTCGCGTTGTTTATTTTACTTTAAACACCTTTATTACATAATTTTGAAAACTCTAACACTACTATTATTGATCTTTACTATGCTATTTAATTTAATTAAAACTATTTATATTTAAGTTTACACTTTGCCCCGACGCGACGTTTCGGTTGCTTTACAGCAGCCATGTTCACGGGGAGACTGGAGATGGTAGTTGTCAGTAGACTTGTGTTTAAAGTAAAATAAACAGCGCGACAAAATCCGTATAGTATTTAATTTCAATTTATCATATAAGTTAGAATCCGAATAGTTTTAAACCGCCGGCGTACCAGCAGTATTAGAACCCATAGGCTTGGTATGTGACGATGGGAAGAGGTATGTCTTTGTTACCTTGGAAAATGGGTAGGCCTTTGGTGTGGGACGCCACATGCGTCGACACCCTTGCGCCATCACATCTTCCGAACACGGTGAGCTGCGCCAGTGCTGCTGCTGTAGCGGCGGAAAACCTCAAACGGCGCAAATACAGTAATTTAATTGGTAATGACGTTTTTGAGCCGTTTGGGGTGGTGACGCTAGGTTCATGGGGTCCGGGCGCTCGTGCGCTTTTGAGATATATCTAAGCGGCTAATCGACGCTTCGCGTGACCAGAAAGCTGGACTTTTCTTGGCTCAAAGAATCAGCATTGCCATTCAACGTGGCAATGCTGCCAGTCTCCTGGGCACTTTCCCGGTCGACAGCGATTCTGAGGAATTTTACGACGCTGCCTGAACCAGCCATTACCTTTCTTTATATTAAATTTATAGACCCATATTTTGTTACTTTCATGTTTTATTTATAAGTGGTTAGGTTTGTTAATATTAGTTAAGTTGTAAATTATAATTGTTGCTTTGTTAAATATAAATATCCTCAATATAAAATATACATTTAGTTAGAATCTATATATTAATACGTGAAGCAAAAACTTTATACCCTTTTTTACGAAAATTGCGCGGACGGAGTATGAAATTTGGCACAGTTAAAGTTTATATGGAGAAGGAGGGGCGAATCGTAATATTTTTATAAAATATGCATTAGAAATAAATTAAATACACTACACGCACACTACCATGCATTTGACACACGCAGTCGAAGCGCGTAACTATGATTACATATATGACATATATCAGCAATATCTTACAGGCGAACTTTGGTCGAATTTCGAGCACTAATCAACCGCTAGTTATTTATTAATAATTTAAAATTCGCAAGCGAAGTCTTGCGCAAAGGCTAGTTTCAATTAAAATACATATTATCCACCCCGTTATTCATATAAGGCAGCGTTTATTCAGTGTCTGCCTAATTTAAAAGGAGGTTGCCTTAAATGGCTGTATGCGCAAAAACCGGTGCGTTTACGAATTGATGGCATATTGTCTGATATTGACATTGGTCTCCTATTTGTCATATATTAAGATAACCTACACGAAGCGTGAAATGCCAATTGTTATTCTACCAAGCTAAATAAGGTGAGCGAGTTCGTTAATTCGGAATATTTTTACTTGAAATAAGCACTTAACTGGATGTGCCTGCGATAATGTGTGTTGTACAGTGTACTATACTCCATTTGGTTAGGTATTTATCTCTCATAGCCAGTTGTACTCACTGATCGCTAAACGATTAGCGAGGTTAAGCAACGTTGGGTGCGGTCAGATGGATGCCCGCTTAGTGGTATTTGAGCGTCTCCGTGCTTCGAAGGGCACGAAAAATGTCGGTCCCGGTTGCTGCCAATTGACAGCAGTCGTTAAGTCATGTCAGAGTCCTACGGGCGGCTTGAACTACTCTTGACAACAGGTTGGCCACTTACCACACGAAAAGAAGGTCTTTATCTAAAGGTAAACAATCTTGATGTGTCTTTTTATCTACAAACTCAGTTTAAAATAAAATGCTGCTAAATATCAATGCAAATACAACAATAACGATTAATAAATCAATTAAACCATTAGTTTAATCAGTAGTTTATTTGTTTAATATGTGTTTGTGTAAAAAGTCACATCAAGATTGTTTACCTTTAGTTAAGTATCTAACCAAATGGAGTATAGTGTTTGCCCGGAGCTACGCCCGCTTAAGACAATTTACAAAACAGCAAAATTTTGAAAGTGGTATATGAGAAAATAGTCTGGGAACCTCTGCTCCAACCTAACCATGAATATATTAAAATAAATCTAATGACTTCATAAATGTATCCGTTTCTGAAGTCGGAGGCCTCGAAATCCGCAGAGTCACACATCCATAGGATCCCATTGGACATAATATTCCCAACAATCTCTCAGCCATTACTTAATCTAACAGCCCCTCAGAAAAGTATCTAGACCAACGTGCTATCCTAATATAAACCATATTTACGCGAGCTAAGTCGCAGGAAAAATTTAGTAATTATTATACAAACAATATTATTATCATTTTATGATAATATCTGATGATGATGATGATCATTTTATGAAGAGGAGCGCCAATTTCTTGATAAAATATACAATATGGTATGACAGTATGAATATACATAAATAGTACAAAAAGCAAGTGGCGTTTAAGTTTTAAATATTGCTATAAATTTTCAGCCAGGACGTAACTACTGATCTGACTTAATAATACACAGTTTATCCATTCTGTGGACATCTGTTTCTTATGTATATTTTCTGTGGACCTGTCATAAATTTGTTGACTTACATATGTTTTATAGGTAATCTGAAGAGGTTATTTAATTTTTTAAGTGCATATTCTATTTTATTTCATTTGTAATAATAGGATACATCCTAATGTTTACCTATTGAGTTGAGATGGCACACCGGCGCCCAGATACAATATATTAAATATACAAAATGGTATGACAATATGAATATAGATACGATTTAACTACTGATCTGACTTAATAATACACAGTTTATCCATTCTGTGGACATCTGTTTCTTATTTATATTTTCTGTGGACCTGTCATAAATTTGTTGACTTACAAAGGTTTTATAGGTAATCTAAAGAGGTTATTTTTAAGTGCACATTCTATTTTATTTCAGTTGTAATAATAGGATACATCTTAATGTTGCCTCCGTGGCGCAGCGGTAGTGAATGCGACTGCTGTGCATGAAGTCTCGAGTTCGAATCCCGGTTCAGGCCAACAAAAAGTTATTGGGTTTTTATGTTAAGAAATCTCAATAGCCGCCCGAAGTTAGGAAGTTGGCGTTGTTAGACACCCCCGTGCCTAGGAAAGCACGTAAAGCCGTTGATCCTGCGCCTGATCTCTCTCCGGTCGTGCTGGATTACCGTCTCATCAGATTATGGGACTTAGGGAACAGAGAGTGCACTTGTGTGTGCGCACACGCTTATGCACTATAATATCTCCTGCGTAGATGGCCAGTCTCCGTTAAGACTAGCCGCCGTGGCCGAAATTCGGTCTGGAGGACATTATCATTAACCTTACATTTAGTCGTAGCGGCACACCGCCGGGTAGATACAATAGGATTTGAATTACGGCATTCCAAGCATTGATAGACATCAGGCCTCTGAAAACCCATTTTGCCTTTTTTATTCAAATTCACTTGACTGTCGTGGAAGACCTCCACAACTGAAAGCAATTAAAAATTTAAATTGTATATAATAAGTTTCAAATATTTGTATTGTAAGACCGCAGAGGTCTCGAGTTGATCCCACTTACTACTACTTACATTAAAATAAACTAACACGGGTCAAACGCGAGTAGGTCTCGCTCGCCAAAAGGTCGCTTTTGCCCTTTTAGCTTTGCTTTAGGTCCCAATAAACAGAGGGTCAACAAGCAGCGATAGCCCAGTCGGAGACTGCCACGAGTTCTCGAGATGATCACACGTCACCTCTGACTTCTCAACGTTATGTGCGTATTAAATAATTAATTATTGCTCGCTTTAACAGTGAAGAAAACTATCGTGAGGAATCTTACTTATATCTATGAGTTCTCCATAACGGTTTCGAAGATATGTGAAGTCTGCCAGCCCTGTCTGTATCAGCGTGGTTCACTATGACCTTACCCTTCTTACACTGAGAAATGCCCAGCAGTGGGACAGTTTATATGGTAAACTCGCAGATACGCAGGTTTTCTTACAATGTTTTCCTGTTGTTAACTACATAACATCACTCTACGGGACACGGGAGCAGAGTAATAATTATAAACGTAAGTGAATCCGCAGGAGACAGCTAGTCATTAAAATAATTATAGTCGAAGACAAACAAGATGATTCAACAGCCAATCAGTTCAGGAACGACATCGATTTATTGGACGCTGGCACAAATAGTTGGCCAACTCGCTAGCTTTCTAACCTATATATCTAAACGGGTCTAGTGTTAAGTGTGTCAGTTAGTGGCACCTGGCGCAAGGTGCGACTGCGCACGCGCGGCATCTGCGACCAACTGCCAAATCGATGCGCTTGCGCCGCCGCGCGCCGTACGTACTTGCACTGCACACGCACTGTCTCTCACGGAATAGTGACACTAACGTTATGGAAAGGAGATTGTTATTATTTGCCCTAAGACCAACGAGCATTTAATTTAGATAAAATATATTATTATATTTTAATATACTTATTACCGCTTTACGTGTCAAACGGACACTTCCCGTTCCTTATTGAACTTCGAAGATACCGCGATATCTTTGACAATTTAGACACCCATTACATGTTGGTTAGGGATGTCCATTTAAAATTTTTATCGACTCGATTTGTAATACTGTGACACATATTTCATATTTATTTAGTTATATTAAAATTATTAATAAGTCTTTCCATCTAAGTAAACTAACAGATATTTACAACAATAAGATGTGCAGTGTAATATCCTGATACAAATAAATATGAAAAAAAATGATTAAAATATTTTTAAATAACCATATTTTATTTTTACCGCATTCCGTATATCAGTATGTAATATATACATAACCTCAAACTCTTAGTATTTTTTTAAACAAATCTATTTTCTGAAGTGTCCGTCATAAAATGTTGTTTTCGTGAGCATATTTGAGTATTATAGTACCTACACGTAAATCATTTTTCTTCGCTGTTGGTTCTGGGGCAAACGATGTATGGACGAGGAACCATCTCCTTTCATTAAGGCGATACCATATGATATTTTTTGTTATTTGTTAGATAATTTGTAAAGTCTTAGAAAACAGACATAATTTAAAAAAACATTACTGGCCACCCGTGTGCCGCTGTGACTCATTGGGTTAATATATGGTAAAGACATTTTTTTTTAAAAGACATCTCACTCTATAGGAAGAATTACTGTGTCGCGGAGGACTTTACAAACATTAAAACAACGGTCACAAAGAACATCCAGACTCGGTTGCTCCGAGTAGTCATTTGAAGATCACACAATTTTTTGTCCTGTGCGGGATTCGAACCCCAACACTTGGCGCAGTGGCAGCGGCGAGGTGACCACTGAACTTTGAAACTTCTACTCATTAATAATAAAGCAGATTTTACATTATTATATTGATTAAATACATTATGTATAGGTAGACCTGTCCGCTGTCCGCGGGCATATTCCTTTTATAAGTATGAAGTTATTTATAAAATTTAAAGGAGCGTACTCAACCGACAGCTTACCTTACAAATAAATTTAATCGATTTTCTGCTCATAGGCTAACTAGGGCCAAAAGGGCAACTTAATTTTATACTCAATTACGATTTTATCTGGTGACTGACAAGTCACCCTTGGTTATAATAATTCGTAATTAAAATTAAACTACTTGTTTTGTTTTTATCCGCACATATTTAAATTTACACATTACCGTTAATATAACTTTGGCAATTTGATTGATATTTTAATTATTTAACTATCATTAATAAATCAATAAATAAATAAAGGCTTACCTGAAAAGAACTAACTTCAAAACTCCGCATTATTTACGATTGCACAAGCCATGAGAGAGTTTAATGTTTAAAGTTATTGGCAGCAATGCAACATTTAGTACCTTAAACATCATAAGTAAAAGTGTTGCCATAAATACATTGCAACACACCACAAACAAAATTCAACTTTAGGCATAAACATCAGAGTCCATATTTCTTAACATAACACAATCGTATTATGACATTTCTCATTAAGCTGAACGTATTACTGTTGATGTAATTATTGAAATATGTACTCTATTCAAATGCTCATAGGGTTCATTTTGGCAAGTCGACAGGTTTCTTCAGTATCATCAATGAAGTTCCTATGAGCAGCTTAGTGATACGTAGCAGCTGTTCAGTACTACAGTGGTCACATTTCTCTGGTATGCCGCGGTAAATTAGCAATGTGCGAACGCAAGGCCGCTTCAGATACCATCTTTCCACTTTTTAGTCTTATAATGATTTATTATAAACTTTTTTTTCTGAGTATCTTGCCTACGGGCACCGACATGTTTTCTTTTAAATTACATTTTGTTGGAGATAAAATACTTAAGATAAATTGATATGTCTGACGAGCGTACTGTAGGAATAACGGCATTAAGTCTAGTCTAGTGCATCTGGAGTACATTATTCATTTTAATATGCAATAGTTTCTTTGTGCTAAATACTCTTATGCTTTTCTCGTGATAGCGAGTTCTGGAGCTTAGCGACTTTGTTTAAATAAACAACATGATACTTATACATGTTTTAAAGATCACTCCCACTATAGAAATTATTCCTGCGTCGCGGGGGACTACAAACATTCAAACTAAGAACGTCCAGACTCGTAACAACTACATATTGATGGATCACACAAATTGTTATCCCGTGAGGATTGAACCTACAATACTCTGCGCAATGGGAGTAGCGAAACCCTCTGTAGCCTTTAAGGCTTGTTTGCCTATGGCGGCTATTTAGAGGGTCCATCTAGTGAGTGAGTTGGCAAGTCCCTTTCAGTTCTACCTCATATTGCGAAAGTTTTCAGGGCAACGATTTTTTTCATCCATACTTTAAATATACTGGTTCATTGAGCACTTATTTATAGCCCAGATTTAAAGGTTCCATCTGAAGCGATACTCCTAAATCTGCTGCGGATAGTGCCTCACGTTCCATCTACGAGGATAGCATATATGTATATTTCATTAAATTTTTTTTAAAGCGTTCATTTTGAATAAATTCTGTGTCGCGGGGGGCTTTACAAACATTCAAACAACGAACACAAAGAACAACCAGCCTCGGAACAATCATTTGTGGATAACACAATTTTTTGTCTTGTGTGCGATTCGAACCCACAACACTCGGCGCAGTAGCAGCGACGAGGCGGCCATCTGAATAAATATGCCAAAGGTAAAAAAAAAAAAAACTGAATAATAAATATTGATGGCGTAGTGATTTGTAACCGACTGTCACGCCTGAGGTCGCGGGTTCGATTCCCGCACAAGACAAATATTTGTGTGCATAAACATGGATGTTTGTCTTGGTGTGGGTGTTTTTATGTATAATATGTATGTATTTACAAAAAAAAAGTATATAATAGCCTGAGGTCGCGGGTCCGATTCCCGCACAAGACAAATATTTGTGTGCATGAACATGGATGTTTGTCTTGGTGTGGGTGTTTTTATGTATAATATGTATGTATTTACAAAAAAAAAGTATATAATAGCCTGAGGTCGCGAGTCCGATTCCCGCACAAGACAAATATTTGTGTGCTTGAACATGGATGTTTGTCTTGGTCTGGATGTTTTTATGTATAATATGTATGTATTTACAAAAAAAAATATATATATATGTATGTTCATCCATCGTCTAGTACTCATAGTACATACAAGCTCTGCTTAGTTTGGGCTAGATAGTGTTGTGTGTATGTGGTAGAATATTATTACTATTATTAATACAAAGATAAAAAAAAATTATACTTACGGACGACGGATGAAAATAAACTAGGCAATAGCCTTTCTTTTAAGATTCACGTAACATCATGGCTATTGCCGTGTACCGGGCGCAGATTCAGACTTCATGCTTGAACTGAGACTTTATTACCCAAAAATATCAATAAAACATTGCGCGATCCGCATATCAAAGCCGAGACCTCACGCACAGAGGCGCTCTCAAAACCCTCCCTCTTGTAGACGTATAGGTCGGCAATCTGTCACGAGCGGACAGATCAGACGCAGAACCTCAAGTGTGGACCATGGACTTAACCATGGCTGGGAGCGAGAGGGCGATCAACTTACGGAGCTGCAGGTAAAATCATTTTACGTGCTTTCTGAGGCACGGGTCTGAAATACAACTACACAACCTAAATCAGTGACATTAGTAAATTCAATTACTAAATTACTACTTAATTATGCCAATATTTTTTTGTTTTCAAAACCCAGGATTCGAATCTGGGATCTCAACATCCCCAACTACCTACATACACTAGCCCCTAGAGCAGCTAACAAGTAATATGTGTTAAATCTAACAATTTATTCTCATGAAGGTATTAATAATAAATTGTTGTCAATTTAAATTCCTCGCTGTTACTGAGTAATATAAACAGTAAATAAAACTACTTTTGTCATCCGAGGATTCGAACCCGGAACCTATATATAGATCCCTAATTGTAGACACCAGCCACTTTAGTCTGTATAACAAGAAAACTCAATAAAAATTTTGTTTACCCGACCTAAGATTCGAACTTAGGACTACTACTTACTTATAATACGACTAGATTTTGACCGCGACTTCGTTCTTGTAAGTGTACATTTAGGTTACGTTAGTAACAGTATTTTTTTCTGGATGATTGGTACCCTATGTCCTTTTCTGTACTCCTGACAAGGTATATACAAAATTTCATCATGATGGGTTGAGTAGTTAACGCGTAAAAACGTAACAAAGAAACTCATATTCTCATTTATAATATTAAGTAAGGATATTTGATTTTTCCGTTACCTATAAACCACTTTTTTCATTCGAGCATTCAAACCTGGGACCTATAGATCTCTAATCGGAGACACTAGTAATTTAAATCTGTATAACAAGAAAACTCAATAAAAATTGTGTTTACCTGACCTACGATTTGTACTTAGGTCTACTACTTATATTCATAATATGATTGTAGATACTAAACACAACCCACAATTAAAAATTAGAATAACACAAATACTTGTAACATTTACAAGCTGACATTTGTGTACATTTGAAGTATTTACACGTCAATAATTAGCACCCTGAAAGTACTTTTTACACGATAAACATTAACACAAAAAGTATAGAACAGCTTGACCTATTATTGCCCGTTATTATTGTAATGGGACCTTAGACAAATGCAATGGTATCAAGGTGTGACGCAACTGTCGCTCCACTACAGGTGGAATTGTCAGGTGTACCTCCAGACCCCTAAACGTACACCAACTTACAAATGCGGTTCAAAAACTACGTGCTAACTGTAAATTCCTTCCACATATTACTTTTTGAATGGCATATATAATGTTGTATTACTACCTTTGTTGAAGAAAGCACCTTTTAAAAACATTTACCACATATTAAGGTCACGTAACAACGAATTTGTAATTAAAATAATGTAACGATTGTATACGGCGGGTGATTGTGAATTTGCGCGTATGTTTTATGTGACAAACTGCCTTGGTGGTAAAGTGGATGTGACTGTATTAGGGTTCAATTACCGCTAGAGTAAAGTGTTAACAGAATATGATAATTAACTTACATTTTTCTATTATTTACTTAAGTTATATAGATACTTAATCCAAACACTAAAATCCTAAATAATATTATAAATCCAAATGTGAGTTTGTTTGTTTAGTTTTTACTCGACGGATCATAATGCAATTTCGCATACACGTTGCCAGGGGAACAGAAAAGGACCTTTCATCCAGGGAAAAAGTACTGTTTCTAATTTAACCAAACCTAACCTACATTTATGCGAACGAAGCCACGGGTGAAATCTAGTAAAATATTTTTGAAAACAACTCAAGAGCAAATAAGATACAAGCGTTTCAAATCTGATGGTGAAATTATAGAAAAAGGATGCACGGTGCAAACTGTGACGTATACGCTATATAAATGCAGCCATTCTCGAGGGAGATAGCGAGATATCTCCACTAACCCTACTGATTCTTAAATCAAAATTTAAAATTTTAATTATCTCCCCGTGAACATGGCTGCTGTAAAGCAACCGAAACGTCGGGGCAAAGTGTAAACTTAAATATGAATAGTTTTAATTAGAAAATATATAGCTAAATTCAGTAATATGTAGTAGTGTTAGAGTTTTCAAAATTATGTAATAACAGTGTTTAAAGTAAAATAAACAACGCGATAAAATCCGTATAAAGTGTTTAATTTCAGTGTATAACATTCGCGTAAACATAAGACAATATTTCCTTATTTTGTGTGCACAAAAAGATTTCTTTTTTTTATGGAATAGGTGACAAACGAGCAGACTGATCATGTAAGCGATGACCGCTGTCTATGGACACCCTCAACACCAGAAGAATCACAAGTGCGTTGCCGGCCTTTTAAATTTGTCCCCCCTTCTCCCCAGATGGAGCTGTCGGACCCTCACTCACTGACGAAACACAACGTAAGCTCTATTTCACGCCGGTTTTCTGTGAGGCCGTGGTATCACACCAGTCGAGCCGGCACATTCGTGCCGAAGCGTGGCATTGCTTTTTTGTATAAAATAATGTTCAACATCAAAAAGGTAACTAACCTATTTTCTGTCAAGAAATTGACAGTATCAATACCTGTTTACATATATATGTACAGGTATTGATACTGTCAATTTCTTTCAGAATTTTTCGATAAAGGGGAGACATATATAGGTATATACCTATATATGTCTCCCCTTTATCGAAAAATTCCGATTGATGTTTTTACTTTCACCATTTAAGCGATGTATTTCTACGTCGTTTGTTCTTAAACGGTGATAATAATGAAAGCAGTGATAACAGCAATGAGGATAACAGCGACGCCGCTGGTACAGATCTTGAGAAAAGCCAGTCGAGTGCCAACATGCCATAGATACTGCACTCATGGCACATTGGTTAAACTTGTCACCTCACCTCTACACACACTTCGCCAAGTGTTATAAGTTCGCATCCTATCGAGACAAAGATTTGTGCGTTCACAAATAGCTATTTCAATACTGGGTGTTCTTTGTGACGTTATTTCAATGTTTGTCAAGTCTCTACAGTATCTTCTTCCCAGACGAGTCGGCCAATTCATACGGTCAGTAAAAATTTACAATGGCAAACTGATTTTCGATTTGAATGTTGTTTATGTCACTAAGATAAAAGAGAGAGAAAGGCGATGGCAAAAAGCTTTATGACCGAGCTACAACGCTGGACTTAACGGTTGGACGGAACTTATTAATTCAAACATTTCAACAAAAGAGATTAAAAATATACCTACGTACTCAGAATTTCTTGAACAAAAACCCCAGTAAGATTTTGTCCGACCCGGGTATCTAACCTGTGCTCAATACTACACTACTGTTGTACAACTTCATAAAATAGTTGTATACCTACGACCCTGCGCTTACGCATGAAATCTGACTCTGAGATACCACCTTAGAACTTAGAACCGAGTAGTGTACGGCCGTACCGTTCTCAGTACCAATTGGGATTTTCTGTTAAGAAATTTTCGGTTCGTAGTCTGGCGATGGCAAACTAGTCCTCATATACCTGGAATCTAATATGTACCCATGTAAGACAAATAGTCGCAACAACATATTGGTAATCCTGATTAATATTATAAATGCGAATGTGAGTATGTTTGTTTGCTTCGCGTTCACGGCTTAACTACACGACCGATCATCATGAAACTTTACATACACGTTGTCAGAGGTACAGAAAAGGACGTAGGGTACTTCTTATTCAAAAAAAAAAATATTGCCGACAAAATCTAGTGATACTAATAGATATTGAAATAATTGTCAAAATCTTAGATTCCTAAAATCGCCTCGTTTGCAATCGTCCTCGTTTGCAATCGTACTCGTTTGCAATCGTCCCAAACTATTCGCATATACGGTTGGCTGCTTATCTCGCAACATATAAATGCGTGAGACTATGTAGGCCGGTGTCACTGTCCCTTCGTATCAATCAATGTCTGTCAAATGTGTTAATATGAGCAACAATGTGAGACCCACGAGATAAATATCTTATACTTTTTACGCACTTCGTCCTTATCTATGTTACCGTTAATTCATCACCTGCTATACGAAAAAGATAAACAATAGTCAATGCACATTTGGACCAAAATTATCGTAAATAACGTCGAATTAAGTCACTGTGTAACCCGCTCCTACTAGTTATTTTTAACTCTACACTGTTAACTGAAGATAATATATTGTTTTTGCAGTATATTTGTTAAAAGTAAGTTGAAATTTATTCGCCGTTGTTTTTGCTAGGTATTCTATTTTATGGGTGTGTCGCTGAAATATTGGCTTAAGTTTATATGCCTACGGCCAACTGAGTACTGTGTTCGTTTTACTACAGTATAGTAAGTGTTACCACGGTAATTTGTGGTGTTACCTTCTAAGTTTTTAAACTAAGTCTATGACTGCACGAATGGCGGGGTGATTCAAGTGGTCGCCATTGCCACTGCAGCGAGTGGGTTCAATTCTCACACGGGACAAAAATTTGTTAGATTTACAAATAATTGTGTCGAGTCTGGGTAATCTATGTGTCTGGGTGTTCGTTGTTTGAATGTTTGTAAAGCTCTCCGCGGCACAGGAATAATTTCTAATGCCGTTAACGGCTTTTTAAAAACATAACGTAATACTAGAGTCGTCCTAAGGGTAGTAGATTCGACGCCCTTCTATATTACACGGGGCCGTCCATTGACTTACATATTACTGGCGGAGCCGTCTAATAAAAGTAACTACTTATAAGTAAAACAGCTTTGAGTAAATATTATTCGACGTACTTAATAAGATACACTTAAGCACATTTTTTTATACTTACCTAACCTTAATTTTCTACCTACCCCGTTGATAGTCTATTTTGTATATGAAGCACTAAAATACTGAAAATATATAAAAGCCACCTTTCGTCTGCGGTTGTTAAAATACATCTGTTCGGTAATTAAATAAATTCAGGAAATGACTACATAAGCTTTTAAAATTACTCTACAACTGTCCAACAAGGCTCAATATCAATATTCATTCACTTTTTTTTTTAATTACTCACCACAAAGGCCGCGTGCTCGTCTGCCGGGTGGCGCGCTCTCTCGGTAATGGCGCACTAGGCAGAATGGCCAGGTGTCAAAGGCGAATGTGTTTCACGAAAAAAGTAAAAAACGTCAAAAGATCATTTGGCTAAAAAATCTGTGCAGGTGGTTGTCCAATGCGGTCAGAGGAGACAGCTGATGGCAAAACCGAATTATGGACTGCGTTAGCAATCGATTTTTTATATCCCCATATTAAAAATAAAGATTGGCAGATAATATCAAATAATTTACACTTTGGAAAAAAGAATATGCATATTTGGGTACAAAATATAATGAAGACAATAAAAGAACAGTATAACAACTGAAATGAAATAAAATACAGGGCTTTATTTAACTCTTTATTTAAGATTACAGATATAATAAAAATGTATTGCCAATTATTCCTCATATGCGATCTAGCTAAGCTATTAATTAGTAAACGAAGTGAATTCACGTCGTTAGTTTAACTAAAGTTTATACTAAAATTGAAATTAAACAACTTTATAGGGATTTTATTGCATTGTTATTTTTTTATAAAACACTATTATTACATAATTTTGAAACTATAAACTACTATTGATAAACACTTTTACTAGTAACTGTTTACTTCTATTTAAGCTATTTAAATTATAGAACTATTTCGGTTTAATTTTACACTTTCCCCGACGTTTCGGTTGCTTTTCCGCAGCTATGTTCACGGGGAGAGTCTCCTCGTCCACAACATCCTAACTCCGGGCTGCTAGTGAGAATTCTTAACAGCAAAACCCAATAACTTTTTGTTGTTGGCCCGACCGGGGATTCGAATCCGAGACCTCATGCACAGCTGTTGAGACCCAGCAGTTGGACAGCTATAAGCTACAGGGCTGTTATTATATTAACATTGTCTCACGTCTGTATCCCCGACATAGGCAGGCAGAGATGTTCTACACTCACATCTCACTCAGTGGCGTAGCGTGGGTGTCAGCCGTCTGGGGCGGCAGGAAATTTTGCCACCCGGGGCGATATAAAATTTTACCGCCCTCTTATTTCAATTTATAACACTATAATATAAAGTAATTCTAAATAACTTTTCGGCAAGATCATTCATAATTATTGTGTATTGTACATCTACTCATTCCTTTCAATCGTCATTAAATGGTTCAAATATTTACAAGATTATTATTTATTGTGAAATTTTGCCGCTCCCTAAAAGTGCCGTCCGAGGCGGGCCGCCCCTGCCACCCTCACTACGATACGCCACTGATCTAACTATCTATACTTTTAGGTTCTGCGTAACAGGTGGCGAGTCTATTGCCGTCTATTGGGCACTGTTCAAGACTGCTTGCTGCTACTCAGAATCTCTCGACAAAAAATTTCAATAACACTTTGCCTGAAGCGAGAACCGGACCCGAGTCCTGAAGCACAGTAATCTACATATATTATAAAGTCTAATATTATAAAGAGAAAAGATTTGATTTTCTTTTTGTTTGGGAGGATTTAACTTAAAAACTACTTAACCGATTTCAAAAATTCTTTCACCATTAAAAAGACTGTAACAAAGGTTATTTTTTTTAAGTACTGTTACTAACATAACCTTACCTAATCTATTACGCGAGCGAACTCGCGGGCAAAAGCTAGTCGCTAATAAGTCAGTAATAATATTAAACACAAAACTACGAATATAACATGAATTATATAATTATTATATTATCACAGCTAATTACAATAATTAACAGGTTCGTCGACTATAATAATATAATTGCATGAAGCCTGGAGATCATAAAGAAACTAATCTATGTTTGAATTGTAGCTTCATTATTTAGGGTACCGTACGCAAAGAGGGCCGACGAGACCCTAATGGCGCGTTTACATTATTCGATTAGACCGTATACGGCTGCAGGCCGTACTCGGTCACCGACTAATGTATGTAAACGGGTATTCGGTTAGCCGTATTCGGCTGCAGCTTGTATTTGGTTACCGACTAGCGTACACAGTTATTCAGTTGGCCGTATCCTTAAACCGAAAACGGTCGAATGCGGTCAACCAACCAATGTAACAACCCAATTCAGTTAACAGATCCGCTAAAACCGAAAGCGGTCGAATTCGGTCAACCAACCAATGTAACAACCCAATTCAGTTAACAGATCCGCTAAAACCGAAAGCGGTCGAATTCGGTCAACCAACCAATGTAACAACCCAATTCAGTTAACAGATCCGCTAAAACCGAAAGCGGTCGAATTCGGTCAACCAACCAATGTAAACAACCCAATTAAGTTAACAGATCCGCTAAAACCGAAATCAGTCGCATTCGGTCAACCAACCAATGTAAACAACCCAATACGGTTAACCGATCCGGTAAAACCGAAAGCGGTCGCCGGATTTGGTGGCCGAACAAATGTAAGCGCGCTATAATACCATAGTATATTAATAGATAAGCAGTAAGTTGACTTCATACAATCGTTTGTTTTGACGCATACAAGCAGTCGAGTTATGTCAAGTAACAATAACCAGTATCACACTATTATTATTGATTTCGTCGTATGTATTCATTTTTTTAACCTCTGAGTCTTCTTCGAAGAGGTTTATGAAAACACTATGTGGGTCTGTGTGTCTGTCTATTAGTGACAGTTTGTTAGTGACAGACATAGCTCCGGAACCACCGGACCGATTGACTTGTAACTTCGGGTCACAAGATCATAAGGTCAGGGGATATTCACCAACAGAGTGATTTGGATGTCCAAGGGATGATGAAATAAAAAAAGAGGTCACATGAAGACGAAAAGGTTGAATCCTGGGTTTTTAAACCAATCTCGTTTTATTACTAGATTATACGCGAGTGAAGCCGCGGGGGCCGCGTAAATGCGAGTTAATTTAGATTAGTGAGAGTACTTACTTACTACAGAAATTTAAATTATAGTGATAGTATTTGTTTTATTTGTCTAGTTTTAATATTGTTCTGTTTTTATTTTTATTTTGTATATTTTTGCTTTTCGTTTATTTCTTCGTGTTTTGCGTGTGCCCTTGTGTGCCAAAATAAATATTTTTCTTTCTACTTCTTTCTTTTCTATCTACTTTTTTCTGGATGAAAGGTACCCTATGTATTTTTCTGTTGTCCTGACAACGTATGTAAATGCGAAATAGATAATCGGTTGAGTAGTAAAAGAGTGAAAGCGTAACAAACAAACAAACAAACTCACATTCGCAATTATAATATACTAGCTGACCCGCGCAACTTCGTCTGCTTCACATAAGATAATTTACCCCGTTTTAGCAATATTTTTCATTTATGCGCTGCTCCTATTGGTCGTAGCGTGATGTTATATAGCCTATAGCCTTCCTCGATAAATTAACACTGAAAGAATTTTTGAATTCAAACCAGTAATTCCTGAGATTAACGCGTTCAACCAAACACACAAACTCTTCAGCTTTATAATATTAGTATGGATAATGCAATTTGTAGAACACGCCCTTAATCTAATATCTATTAACTAGTTACCTATTACGGTATTTGTACCACAATAGCTGACAAGCAGAAATTTATAAAATATAAGTTACTATGACAGGAATTCTAAAAGATAAACAAATTATCATTTATATCTTAAAGCAGCCAAAAATTTTTTTTTCTCTGATATAAATATGGGATCTCGCCGCTACACACTGCGGCGAGTGTTATGTTATTTTACACAATTTCATTTATGAGCAGAGAAGCACTAATTGAAACATAAGTGATTATTAATGTTGAATATTTTAACTAAACTAATATACAAGTACTAATTGAATAATAATTGATTATTATTATAGAATATTTAAATTAAATGAATATAATAAATTTATTTTTAAATTATATTGTTCATATCTTATTTAGTTTGTAATACCTATTACATAGTTTAATTAATGCAAGTAAATAGTTTGTAAGTAACTAAGACAGTGTAAGGTTTAAAAAAAAAATGAGCCCATCTAGCCCTCAAACGTAATAGTTTGGCGAGAGAATTTTTGTACGAAATCTAATATTGTATTGGAAAATTAATAAATACTAAACAAAAACATTCTCGGAGAGCACGTTAAGCCATCGGTCCCGGCTGCCATGAACATCTATGGCAGTCGTTATTGGGAAAGTCAGTACCCCCTAATATCCTGACACTGGTCTAGCCTTAGGGTATCGTTAACCTTCGGGTTGCGGACGTCAGGTGGCAGCCGCGCCGTGTAAAAACTGATATCCAGTCAAATCCGGTTAAACTAGAAAAATCCGACCCCAAGGACTTGAACATAATAAAGGCTAAGGAGAAACTAAACCTACATGATCAATTATTATCTATCTATAAAAATTAGTAAAATTGTAATGTCATAATAACGTTTTTTACTAAATGCATACGAAAGTATACGGTGCTTATATTAAAAAAAACTATTTTATAATTTTAAACTAAACCATTAATCCGATTTAGATCAAATTTGGTACAGATATAGTTTAAAATTATTATATATATTATATTATTATTATATTTATTATACATATATATTATATATATATGATAGAACTTTTTATTGATATAGGCACCACACGGGTGGACCCGCGTGCAATAGCTAGTTAAAATATTTTTATTTGAATAATATAATGTCCTCCTGACCGAATTTCGGTCACGGCGGCCAATCTTAGTGCACAAGTGTGTGCGCAAACACAAGTGCACTCTCTGTTCCCTAACTCTTATGATCCGATGGGACGAATAATCCGACACGACCGGAGAGAGATCAGGCGCAGGACCAACGGCTTTACGTGCTTTCCGAGGCACGGGGGTGTCTAACACCGCCAACTTCCTAACTCCGGGCTCGTATTGAGATTTCTTAACCGAAAAACCCAATAACTTTTTGTTGGCCCGACCCGGGATTCAAACCCGAGACCTCATGTACAGCAGTCGCATTCATTACCGCTGCGCCACGGAAAATACTTCTCCAGCGGTATACATCATACATACATAGTGTCACGTCTATAGCCAGAGATGAATTGCACCTACATATCGCTTGCTGTGTTTATGTCCCACGCAATAGAGACCTAGCAGTATCCTATCTAATATTATAAATGCGAATGTGAGTTTGTTTGTTTTTTACACTTTCAGGCCTTAACTACTCGACCAATCATCATACAATTTCGTATACACGCTGTCAGAAGAACGGAAGAGGGCATAAGGTACCTTTAATCCAGGAAAAATATGTTTCTAACCTAATCTATGCGAGCGAAGCCGCGGGAAAATCTAGTTATATCTATACTAATATTATAAAGTTTGTTTGTTTGGTTGAACGCGCTAATCTCATGAATTACTGGTTCGAATTGGAAAATTATTTTAGTGTTGGTTAGTCCATTTATCGAGGAAGGCTATCGGCTATATAACATCACGCTACGGCCAATAAGAGCGGAGCAGCAATGAATAATGTTGCAAAAACGAGGAATACTCTCTTATATGAAGCAGACGAAGTTGCGCGGGTCAACTAGTAATAAATATAATTAGGTTTTATTTCATTCGTAAACTAGCGGCCCGCCCCGGCTTCACATGGGTAGCTGCGCAATCTTAACAAATTATACACTTGAACCTTCCTAATGAATTACTCTGTCTATTGGTGAAAACCGCATAAAAATCCGTCCAGTAGTTCTTGAGTTTATCACGAACAGATAGACAGACGTGGTAGGGTACATTGTTTTATATCATGTAGTGTTATAGTGAAACGTTAAGTTATGTTTTAAACATACGAGACGATATTTTAAAATGTAACTCACGCCGAATGATTAATTACTCGTAAATGACAAATTGGAATGGTTGAATTAATAGGCATTCCAAAATTAAAATTACATTCTCGTTATCGAACGCACCTTTGAATGCGCACGCGCCTTTTTTGTTTTACCTGTGCAATTAAAATTGTATTGTCTGTACAAAAAAAGTAAAACTCACCAAAGACTTTTACTGCACGAATGGTGTGGTGGTTTAAGAGGTCACCTCACCGCTGCCACTGCGCCAAGTGTTGTGGGTGCGAATCCCACACGGGACAAAACTTTTTGTAATCCACAAATGGTTGTTCGAAGTCTGTGTGTTCTTTGTGTCCGTTGTTTGAATGTTTGTTAAGTCTCCCGCGACACAGGATAAATTTCTAGTGCGGGTGTCATCTATAAAAAAAAGGAGATAAAGTGAAAAAGTGACCATCCTTCTGCCGATTAATGATTGCGACACTCGGATTACCGAATTGGGCAAAACGTTACTGGGTTTTTCAGACAATAAACTGTCAGTACCACGGAATCTGGAACAGTGACTTGCAGAAGGCAATAGGCTCACATGATAGTACATAGTACCCCTTTGGGGAGAGAGATTCTATTACATCTCTACGTAGCAATTTTTAACAGTACTTCCGCACTTTGTTTAGTTCCTGTGTCGCGGGGGACTTCACCATCATTTAAACAATGAACACATCCAGACTCGGAACAACTATGTGTGGATCACACAAAGTTTCTAGAAACTTCATGCATAGCAATCGCTTACACTAACGCTGCATCACCGTGGTATTTTTTAGGTTCACATACATGATATACATGCATTTTGTCATCTTCAGCAAAGGTCTTTGAGAATGCATTACATGAAAGCTTCTATGGGCAGATGAGGCAGTATCTTTGCAATGAACAACATGGTTTCCGTACTAAGAGCTCAGTCAACACTAACCTGCTGACCCTAGTCGATTTCATCTCTACCGTTCTTGACGGCGGTAATCAAGTGGATGTACTCTATTTTGACTTTTGCAAGGCTTTTGATAAAGTAAATAATGATATCTTGGTATCTAAGCTGTGTGCAATAGGCATTGCTCCGCGTTTGCTCCATCTTCTTGCGGATTACTTGCGTGACCGACAGCAATACGTGAGGCTTGGTCATTATGAGATGCACGCTTACCATATGCGATCAGGAGTCAGCCAGGGATCAGTACTGGGACCTCATTTTTTATCTTAATGATTAATGATCTGCCTACAGTGGTCCGAAATGCGGAATGCCTCTTATATGCTGATGACATAAATTATTTTTTGTTATCAAATCTGAAGCCGATTGCGCTGCTCTGCAATCCGATGTTGACTTTGTTTGCAGATGGAGCTTCGAAAACAGAAATGGACTTCAATACAACGAAATGCTACGTGATGACTTTTGGCCGAATGCATCACTCTATCAATTACACATAAATTAAACCATAATATTATCACGAGAACTGATTCTATGAAAGATTTGGGAGTCACATTTGACCAAATGCTTACCTTCCATGAGCATATTTCGTCGGTTGCTAAGGAGTCTTTTAGTCGCCTCGGGTTCGCTTTGAGATACTGTCGTGAATTCCACAGCACCCATGTTATTAAACTCGTTTTCACGCACTAGTCCGCAGTAAACTTAAGTCCAACGCGGTTGTGTGGAATCCATTTCAAAAGCAATATGTTGCCCTTATGTTGTAAAAATCCAGAAAGCTTTTAGAGTTCGAAAAACTCTTAAACAACAGCTTTTGCTGTTCGTCTGTTTGTTACACAACTTTCAACTCAAGACTCGTAAGAGCTAGAGACTCGCGGATAACGCCATTCGACTCAACATAGTCGATATACCCTCGAAATGACTATGACCTTTGACCTATGACCTTTAGGTCACGAGATATCACGTGCCCTTTGCATATCATGAACCATTTTTTCGAAGTCTAAGATTTGCCGTTTCTCACTTGTTCTAAGATTTATTTATAAGAAATTGTATGGTTACTACCCCTGTCTCCTACAAAATTTTTATTGGGTTGTTTAGGTTTTAACTCATTAGAGACCAGGTGGTCATACGATCAAGATGGTTGGAAATTTTAAAGGGTATGATCGAGGCATCGATTTTTCACGAAAAATGTTGCAGATTGTTTGTGCTTAACAACTATTGTCGTGGTAGAAAGCACCGATTGATGATTGATTGATGGCGGTTTCAGCGTGCCGTACTGTGGCACGCTTTAACTAACCTATACCTCGGTCTGTAAAGCAGCTTAACGCTCTCTTGGACTTAAACCCAGAAGTTGATATTTTTGCGAAAGAATGGAAAGTATTATTATTAAAATGTATGAGATACTGTGAGCAGAATGAATGCACCTTCTTCTTCTTTGTCCTCGCGCACACAAATATGTGATCTCAGATCGCTGATTTTTTGCACGAGTGTGTGATCCACATTCCCGTGTCGGATCGAACACACAACACTCAGCGCGGCGGCAGTGGCAAGGCGACGACTAAAACCACTTCGCCATCCGGGCAGCCAAGTACCCTGAGAAGCCCACTAACTACATATACCAACCACCATGAGAATCCTTAAAACTCTTCTATACACTAATTATTCACACGGCTACACATCAAGTTCAGTTTCAGTTCATCAAGACGCTACATACAAAATAGAGATTTGTCGGAAAAGGACAGTGCATGGTGGTGTCAATGTAATAGTAAGGATAGAGTATCGCGTCCCGTTCAGCGTATGTGAGACAAAATAACAAAAATATAACGCACTCTCTCGCACAATTCGTAGCGTTCAACTTCTAATAGTTCAAAGTCCAAACAGTCTAGGTTGATGTGTCGCTGTGTGTACTAAAAATATGGTTAACAGTAGACTTTACAATTAGACGAACATAAATGGAAGTTATATTGATTACTCCATGTTCTTAAATATAAAAAAGGAATTAATAATATTCCAATATAATAACAAATTGCTATAATTTATTGAGTGACAATTTCAATGCATAAATAATTTATATTGAGCCAATTATAATAATAGCCTATTTTCACAGAATTGCGAGGTACAGCTGCCATACTCTGCCAGAGTTGTCAAATGACCTTGATTTAACATAATAATAATAAGGTATTGCCCTCTGCTGTGTTTAAGGCATGTATACCTATGGCGGCTATTCAGGGGCCCATCTAGTGAGTCTGACCTGATGCTATAAGAGTATTCAGGAAAGAGGCCTTTTCCATCCAAAGTTACCATTATACCGGGCTATCAAACACGCATCCCCATAGTCCAGATATATTATAGACCATACATAGCAATAGTCTTACACCAGCTGCGACCAATGCCACCGTAGGTGACCCATCCTACTGTAGAATTAAATACTCGAAGAATTTCTCCACGTTAGACCCATGTCTCCGTGTAAGCCTCCCAAATAATGTCCGGAATAAACATGAACAATGTTTATTCTGCTTGTTTATTGCCTCTTAATGTGCGACACCAATAACAGCAAATTTATTTAATTTAAGCGCAAAAGAAAACCACTTTCGCCACCATTAAGCTCACTTATACGTTGCATGCATGTCCAGCTTAAAATATTGTACAACCAAACGAAACTGTCAATAATTGTAATAACCACTTGTGGTCCTAATAAATAAATTCCCAATATCCATCCATGCAACAATTAATTAAACAGGGGCTAAAATTTTAGAAGAGGAGAGGTTATTCTAAACACGACATAAATAATACATATGTCGAGTCGTAACAAATATTCAAACAACGAACACCCAGACCCGGTACAACCATTTGTGAATCACAAAAAATTATGTCGCGTGTGTGATTTGAGCTCATATCACTCGGGGCAGTGACAGTGAAATGGCGAATACTTAAAGCATCACACCATCCAGGATCCGGATAGATCAAACGCATGAAGTCATGTCTTAAAAATGTAATTGCGTGACCTCGGAACCATCGCCCGCAGACGCGTATACGTCTAGCATTAGGCACTGCTGGGTAAATCGCTGATGTAGTAATACTTCAAGTCATCCATCCACCAGCAAAGCAGAGTGTAAGCACAATATGATAGTGTTAGTCGGTATGCGTAAACCTCGGAAAAAAATATATTCTCCTCGTCTGCCTGTGGCATGAGGGCATATTAACGCATTTGACTAATTTAAAAAATAATTATAAGAACACATGTCAACTGCTCGGTTAACTGATCAACACCTGGTTTCTAAAAGACTTATTAAAGATGTGTCACGTACGAGCCGTAGTCTCCCTTTTTCATAAATATATTAATCATAAAACTCTCTTAATCGATACAGAGCGATACTATCGATCTATAATATCGATACAATACTTCAGGATTGTTTCCCTATCGTATGACGTGTTCTCAGTACGTATAATCTTTCGCAATATCTATTAATAATAATCGATACCAGATAACGATTCACTTCATAGCATTTTATAGATTACAGTTTGTGGCTATAGATGTGTGTATTTTCACTTTAATACTTTCCCTGCATTGCCTTGCATGATTTTTTATTACGGTGTAGTGCTAAATAATAGTAGGTACATTATTGATATTTACATATTCGCTAGTGCAAACTGGCCGAAACGCCTCCTTAAAAAAAGTTTGTGAACTAAGCTAGCATCGGACTACAGCTCGTTTCCTAGATATAAATGTGAGTATTAACTGTTTAGAGGTACAATTGTGTTTTGTGTTCTTGTGTTTTTAAATAATGACAATAATCGTCCAGACCGAATTCGTTAACAGCGGCCAATCTTAACGAAGACTGTCTATTTGCGCAGGAGATATTATATTGCCAAAGTACATATGTGCGCAAACACAAGTGCACTCCTTTCCCTAACTCTCATGTTCCGATGGTCCCATTGGAACATGAGTTGGGGAAAGGTAATCCGACACGACCGGAGAGAGATCAGGCGCAGGACCAACGGCTTTATGTGCTTTCCGAGGCACGGGGGTGTCTCACACCGCCAACTTCCTAACTCCGGGCTGCTATTGAGCTTTCTTAACAGAAAAACCTAATAACATTTGGTTGGCCCGACCTGGGATTCGAACCCGAGACCTTGTGCACAGCAGTCGCATTCACTACCGCTGCACCACAAAGTATATGTATATAATATAATGTATATGTATATGATGTATATGTATATAATAATATTATATATAAAATACAATATTATTTATGTTTCAGGAATTTATGAAAATAATTTATATTAATATTATAATATTGAATGTTAAGACGATTGAAATGTAACTAGCCACTCTACTAATGAATACTAATGAACTAACAAACAACTCTGCGACTACAAACAAGAAAAATATAAAATAAGCTATGGAATATTTATTTCTGGCAGCGAATGCCGATATTATTGATGCCATCAATAATAGTACAGCAATACACGAAGCTATCGCTACGGAAAAACCAGAAACCTATAAGTTTACATCGGACACAAGAGATATTAATACCATTAAAAGCAGTGACAATAATATCTATAAAATAAATCAGGAAGAAGAAGTCAAAGAAATTAGATCAAAGAATCAAAAGTCATCGGAAAAGGTTAAATATCTACGATCAGCTAATACTAGTAATCAACGTAACAGTAAATATGAGAACAATAGCAACTCTCCAGATGTTTTTTTTAAAAGAAGTGGTACATCAGGAGTTAGTGGACAACTCTACGAAACTAAATTATTAAGTCTTATTTTACTCAGAGCTTTGTGTGATGATAATATCAAAGAACTTGTATTAGGAACTAACATCGAAGGCGTGGGTGCATTCGATGACATAGTGTTCAGATATGAAACAAATGAACCACAAAAGCGCAAAATCATATTCTTACAAGCGAAGCATAAAGATGATCCAAATAAGGATAAGGTAAATGTTGAAAATATATTTAAACAAAATGGCGATTTTAGCTTAATAAAATATTTCGAAAGTTTTCTACAAATAAAACAAAAATTCGTAATTGATAAAAATAACGTTATGTTTATGGATTTAAATAAAGACGTTGAATGCAATTTCATAATATATACTTCTGCACAAGAAAAATTTATCAAAAAGAATATCTTAGAAAATCCTCATGAAGAGACTCTTATAAAAACAAGTAAACATGGAAAGGTATTCCAATTTGCATACGATAGCCAAGATGTCGAAATGTTGCTATCAACTGTCACCAAATCTCGTGCTACTCATCTAGCCAAAAGCCTATCTAAATTCATCCTAAAAGATAATTTTGACAACATCATGGCACATGATTGTATCAAAATATATCATGTATACCTGGCACACAACATAATAACAATAGAATCTCCTAATTCAGCTACTGAAGAAACTTATGACTATGTTGGCAAATTCCGAGACTCATTTTGGACAACTAAAGATGATAATTTGGCTCTAATGAGACATGTCATATGCAAAGAAATAGCTGAAATGAAAGGAATGAAATCAATTAATCAGCGAAATGAAATAGAAAATGTATTGAAATCGTTCACTTTTAAATTACCTATAAATTTTGGAAATCATCTGTTCAGATTTCAAGGCAGTGAAAAGAAAAAACTGAGAAGACTAGAGTACTTGTGTTCGTTATTTCATAAATTATTACTAAGCGGACTTAATAATGACTCAAAACATACTGTTATCAAACTCGACGACGATTCAATAGGCCCAGGTAAACTAGTTCAGAGCAAAGACTTAGAAAACTATAGATTGGCAGGCCTAGTGGGTAATTTGCTCGTAAACGATGATGAAATTGAAATGTTCAAATTTAATTTAGATGAACAAAGTTTATCTAAAGATAATATTCAAATTTTACGACGTTTAAAACAAAAATATGATCTCTGTAAATTCCGGTTTGATATTAACATTAACACTTTTCCAAAATTAACGTTAAATTGTAAAGAACGCGATCGAACATTGGTAATGGAGTTTTTAAACAAACTCGAGTTCTATACGAATCAATCTAAAGAAGATGAGGTTGAAAACGTTTTGAAACAGGAAATTAAAAAATATTTGAATAGGAAAGAAGAACAAATAGATTTTCTGTTTCGTGTAAAGTGTGATGCAATATACTTGAAAGTTCACGATAAAATACAAAAATGGTGGCAAAAGCCTCACTCGGCACCGTATCTGACCAAAACCTGTAAATTTTATCAACAAGCTAAAAGAGAAATATTAGATAGTCCTCTGTTGAATATAATTCATTTTATTTATTGTGAAAAAACCAAAAACAGTCTGGTAGATTTCAATAACGAGGCAATAGACGCTCTGAGATTAGATAGGTTTTTAAAGAGTGACGAAAGAACTTTAATTATTGTTTCAGGTGAGATTAATTTTTCAAGCAAAAAGGTGATTCAATATTTTGATAAAGTACAAGAGAAAAAAGATTATATTTTCTTAGATCTGGATTTCATGATTATCGAAAATTGTTTTAATATAGTCATGTTAGAAGTTGAATGCTCAGCAGTATCTGTATTAGTTTTGATTAGTCGCGGGTGTATTTACGGTAGTATTAATAAAGTAAATCGTATAACCAATGTATTTAAAGGCCAAATAATAATAATAACTTGTAGTAGCGCTGAAGATAATCTTAAAATTATGTATTCTGAAAATAATGTTTTAAAAGATACTACGAATAACTTTAGTAATCTATCAAGTAATCTTCGTAAAATTATACTTGGACAACGAAAAGTAATATTTCAAGGAATAAAGTTCAATGTTGATAAAGTATTCAATGAAACATCATTAAATTTATGCAGTCCCAATTTGCTACGTAAGCTTATCGAAAATGAAGAACTGGTAATAGGTAACACATTAACTAACCCTTCTTATAATAATACAATTAACTATTACATTAATCAAAGCGTATGTCGATACATAACTCTTAACAAAACTTTTAACTATCATATGTACTCTGGTACACATAATTGTATCACAAATTGGTTTAAAATACGAAAGAATGATTTTATATTGACAACTGAATCGCAAAACACTTTTAAAGCAGCTTGTGAAATTAACAAGGACAGCAATGTACACTGGTTTATTCAACTCAGTGACCATAGAAATATGATATGGAAACAAACACATGGTAGCCTACAAAACTTAATACAATACATAGATCGAGGTATACATCCAGATTTTACATTACAACTTAACACTTTAAAAGATATACGTGACAGAACAGTCCTTATAAGCGCTGAGCCTGGCATGGGTAAGTCCACATTGTTAACTCATGTAGCTAAAAATACGAAATGTACTTATCCGTCACTTTGGATATTAAACATTAGCTTATTAGACACTATTGATCAATTTAATGAGTGGAGAGAATATAAAACAACCATTAATTTAAAAGTAGTTATGATATTTTTATACACTATAATAAATAAAAATTATAAAAATAAATTTCTTCTTAAGGAAATCTATAAGTTAGTAAGTGTAAATCATAACAATGAAATATGTTTAGATGACCTTCGCAATGATAATTTGTCTAAAATTGATTTATCTGAAATAAAGCTATTTACTTACTTTTATAATAATAATAACTTAGCTGTACTTTTTGATGGGTATGATGAAATATGTCCTGATTATGCCAATGAAGTGATACAGTTATTACGTATTCTTCAAACTTCAAATATTGCACATTTGTGGATTACTTCCAGGCAATACAATGTTCTTGAAGAGTTGGAAATAGCCTTACAGACATTCTCGTTTAGGTTAAATGCTTTGAGGAAAATGGAACAAAAGCTATTTTTACAAAATATTTGGTCTCATAAATTAGGTCTGGATCAAAAAGTTAATACACTTAAATTAAGCACATATGTAGAGAATTTTTATTCTGTCATTACAACTGTTCTCAATGATATTAAAGGAATTTTTTCAAGTTTGCCGTTGCACCTGTACATGATAGCTAAAATATATCAAAGTACCTTTGAAGATTACATAGTTAGTAATAAAATAAACATATTATCAGATGAATACTTGAAAGAAAAATCCGATTGTACCTTAATTACGCTTTATGAAAGATTTACCAACATAAAATTTTTCGATATTCGCTTTGGTGTAAAGAAGCAATTCATGAACTTTAAGGATCCCGATATTAGGAAAATGATAGATAGCGAAAGAAAAATATTTATAGAGAACCATAAAAAACTGGCAGCGTATTTACTATTAGACAAACATGTTGTACTTTCTAATCATGACTTAAAAGACGTTTATGAATTTATGAAGAATGTAAAGTCAGGTGAAGAAAAGACAGGTATAGTTGAATGCATAGTCAGCGACAAGCCCGAGTTTGTCCACTTAACTTTCGCAGAATATTTTGCTGTCGAATATATCTTCGATAAAATTACAGCAGTTGACTGTACTCCTGTACTATGGCAATATTTCGTGGACAATATTCTGACGAGCAATACACATGGCAATGGCATTCGACGGTTTATTAACAGCAAAGTTCAGAAAGATCAGAATTTCATAAAGTCTAATAAAAAGCTAATTGAAAGATTGTTCCATGTCTTGTTAGCACAGGTTAGTAATTCATCTATGACTGCGATATATGTTGCTGTTGAGGAGGATCTAGACCATATTGCATTATTTTTATTGGAATCTACTAAAGCAAATGTAGACAAAAATAATATATCTACTCTTATAAAATATATCAATAGACAATGTCGTGGTTGTTACGGATATTGTGTATTTTGCGCCGCTATAGGAAAACGTAAGTCGCTTTTAGTCCAGTTTATTCTAGAATTAATAATAGACATTGACCGCAGTAAATTGAAAGATTTGTTTTACTGCGAGGACACTCAAAGATTCAGTCCACTACTAGCTGCATTGATTGATGAAGAGATGACCCATGTTATTTTGAATTCATTGCAATATGATCCCACACTTATTGTCGATCTCTTTACCTTGAAACATGAACGTGGTATAGTGCTTACGGCAGCTCACTTCCTAGGTAGACATGGACTTACACTTAAATTTTGTTTCAAATATCTATCAAAGCTAACTAAAGAACAACTCGTAAAAATATTTAGTGTTAAAGATTTTCTGGGTCAATTGCCAATCCACTATGCTGCAAAAGAAAACGATTATGACTTTTTCACCGCTATGGATCATTTGTTAGGTAGAGAAGAATTTAAAAAGCTTTGCACAACAGCAGATCATAGCAGATTCACGCCTGTTTGTACACTTAGTTATGATAAGTTATATTTTGATAGAATTAAAAATGTTTTAGAGAAAGTATATGAGGTGTCTGATGTCAATGTAGAAGATTTCGTGTTTCATGAATTGCCTAAACTGCATCAGAAAAGATTACCTGAGTTGGAACCAGGCTCGTATCGCGCGTTTAGATCGCTTACGTGAATTTCTGTACATCCTGCTGTAATTAGATCCTTGCCTTTAAAGTTGTTTACTCATAATTAATGCAGTAGTTATACATTTACAATAGTTATATCGATATCTGTGTTTGTCAATATCTGTGCTCTATTAGGAAGGATAGCAACTATAATAAATTAGGACTATAATTATGTCGATACTTATGCTTGTTTTACGTTCTGTTCTTTCTAAAGATGACGTCTGAAAGTGGCGCTTTGACATCGTACTCAATTTAATTAACTAAATTACCAAAAGTTTTGTGCCATGATATTGCCTACATTTTCAACTATCTTTATAAACGTGATAAAATTATCATAGAATGAAAAATTCATCATGGAGCAATCATTTTTAGATCACACATTTTTCAGAAGCTTAATTTCATCGAATCCTAGTTATTTAAAGACCTTCAATAATTTAAGAAAAGTTTAGTACTAAAAGCTAAGCTTAAGCGTATACCTAATTAAGTAAAATTAAGATTTAACTGTAATAAAAGCTTAACTGATAAAACTACTGGCTCAAATATATTTTATGATACATGACATATAAAAATTATGTATATTATTACGATGTAATTTACTTTATAATGATAATATTTCAATGTATGTCGATATTTTCTTGATTATTACTTGTAACTTGAATATGCAGAATTAATTTTATTTAGAATTTTAATTGCTCTGCCATAGCTGTTTTATGAATATTAAGACTTTAGTTAAATAGTTAATTATTGCTCATTTTAACTGTGAAGGAAAACATCGTGAGGAGCCGTCATGCCTGAGGGTCTACATAATGTCCTCAATGATATGTGAAGTCTACCAACTAGCATTGGGCAAGCGTGGTAGATTATGGCCTTACCCTTCTCACACAGAGAAGAGGTCAGTGCCGAGCAGTGGAACATTTATATACAAGGGTGATATTATTATTATCATACAGAAATAGCTGTATTTATTTGATAAGAATACAAATTATTAATTATATACATAATATAAACAATTCTTTAAAACTAACTTATACCTAAAATATTATGAAACAGAGAAATAAAAAAGAAAACTAAAACCCTCTAATAGGCGTCATTATTATTATTATAACATTATGACTTTAAGCAATATGTTGTGAAAATTCAAACGCTTTCACTGTTGTATTAACTATTACCATTCTTTTCGCTCAGCATACTAGCAAATAAAGATGTTTATATTTTATAGATAAAAACTTACACGTGCGTATTGATAAACAATTATATATTTTTATACTTTCATATTACTTAAGTTCTTTTATATAATAAATACCTCGAAATTATAACGTGCAATAAATGTATACAATTTTGTTTTTGTTTAATTAACGCAACTTAAAGATAATAATTTTAACATGAAAAATTATAATAAAATAGATGAATCCCTCTGGGGCAGTCGTTATCTCATCATCAGACTAACGAGATCACGGAGGGCATACTTTAGCTTTTGAAATATCACCTTCGCCTTGTGATATAAACCAAAATGTATCACCAGGTTTATATAAAGCGCACAAACCGTAGGGCAGCTTGTGACAAGCTGAATGTGTGTGGCGACACTGCGGTATTGCCCTTTGCTGCTTTTAAGGCTCGTATGCTTATAGCGGCTATTCAGGGGGCCCATCTAGTGAGACGGCAAGTCACCGTCTGCCATGCCGACTTTGTACTGAGACAGTATATCTGGCAGACGCCGGTTTTTCATCCATAGCTATCATTATACCAACCCATCCGTATAGCCCAGATTTATTAGGTTCCATATGTAGCTATAGTCTCCCACACATGACGCGGCTAGTGCCTCGGTAAATGTCCCATCTCACTCCAAACTAAAACTCTCTAATGGCATCTGCATCTTGGACCTATGTCCCCGTGTAAGCCTTCCAAAGGGCTGGGTTTTTCCTAACGCATTAGGAAAATACCCGTGATAGAGAAACAACGCCTAATCTTAACGGAGACTGGCCCTCTGCGTAGGCGATATAATAGTGCACAAATTTGTGCGCATACCCAAGTGCACTCTCTGTTCCCTAAAAGGCATAGCACACATATCAATTCGAAAAGGGATCGTCACCGTAGGTAACTCGCCGTCAAACAGGCATCAACCTAACGTAGCCAAAGCGGATCAACAGCTCCGGTAAGTCGACTCGGCTACGGCTAGGCGACGCTGCGCTTACGCCGCGCTCACTTAAATCACATTAATATGGATATTTTCTCACTTCTTCAATGATCCCTTTTCATCGTTATTTTTGTTTGAAATCTAACCTACAAATTTAATAAAATAAGCGCGCAACACGACTGTTAATTATCTTGTGAATGACAGCACGTTCGGCAACAGTAGTGCACGGAGAGACGTAAGTGCGGGGACGACGAGCCGTTAGGAGGACTGCATGCTTGTCCCGAGGTGAAGCGATTACGTTACGATTCCGATTAGTGTGCGTTCGTTGCAGTAGGGAGTTTCATACAAAGAATACTGCACGGCTCGAATTGATACGGTGCCGATCCGTTTCCGAGTTGATATGTGTGCTATGACCTTAACTCTCACGATTCGATGGAGTGGTAATCCGATACGACCTCAAGGAGATTAGGCGCAGGATTAACGGCTTCACGCGCTTTCCGAAGCCCCAGGGACTTCTAACACCGACAACTTTCTAACTCCGGGCTGCTATTGAAATTTCTTATCAGAAAACCTAATATTTTTTTATTTGCCCGAATTGGAATTCGAGCCCGAGACCTCATGCACAGCAGTCGCATTCAATAAGGATATACCAGGGAGGCAATTTAAAAAATTGGATTCACATTTTGATATTCAATAGTATAAGTAAATAACCCAAAATACAACACAAAAGAACAAAAACAATAAATGTTTTTTTTTTGACTGCTTATATTTATTCTGTGGTAAATCAAATTCACATAATATTTACTCTGTGGTATTTACCTCTTTGGTAATTGCTCTTTAGTTTCTGGATAATAAGAACAAGAGTTTAATAGTAGAATAATGACAGACGGCAGAATTAGGAACTAATTTATAATTGCACTAAATCCATAGAGACTAGCGCCAACCTTAATCCCCGTCGACATTCGACGTATATGGATCGTATTATCACATTATCGATATCTATGATAACGATACGATACCTGACATTTATAGATTACAATACCTCTGTTACTTGTTTGTGTCGATTTATGTAAGTATTACATATAATAATACATATATAAAAATCTCGTGTCACGGTGTTTGTGGTCACAATCCTCCGAAACTACTCGACCGATTATTATGTTTTTGGTATATTTGGTAGGTATGAGAATAGTTCGTAAACAATTTTCCATATAGCTAGGTGATTAGGGTGTCCCTATCAACTAGTCTTATATATAAAATTCTCATGTCACAATGTTAGTGACCATACTCCTCCGAAACGGCTGGACCGATTTTTATGAAATTTTATATGCATATTTAGTAGGTCTGAGAATCGGCTACTATCTATTTTTCATACCCCTTAGTGATAAGGGTTGTCCACCTCTTACATGATTTTTAATCTTTTGGCCAAAACATTTTTTTATGGCAATACAACTTTTGCCGGGTCAGCTAGTAATAATATAATACCATGTTTATAGCCTGTCTCACTGCTGTTCAAGGGCCTGTTCTAAGTATGAGAAAGGTTAGACAATAATCTAGCACGCTGACGCAGTGCTGACAGACTTCAAAGATCTTCGAGAACGTTACGGCGAACTGTCAGACGACTAGTTGCCATACGATGTTTTCTTTTTAATTTGACTCTTTGAATTTAACTTCACGGATGACGTAGTAATTGAAGTGGTCGCATCGCCACACGCACTATGCGGAGTGTTGTGGGTTCGAATCCCACACAGGAAAAAAATTGTGTGTTTCACAAATGGTTGTTCTTAGACTGGATGTTCTTCGTGTCCGTTGTTTGAATGTTTTTAAAGTCCCCCGTACAGGAATTATATCTAGTGCGGGAGTTGTCGTTATATTATAAAAAGAAATGCCAGACTTTATTTAAAACCTCTTCAGTCTTATTACAAAAAACTAAATAAACTTTGGTTTAAACCTGTACTATCAAGTCCAGGCTTATCTGTAGAACCATGGTCCAAATTCGTATTACAAAACTTAAAAAAGCCGTGGTCTTCTTAATACCGTCATTTAAACCATTGTTTAAATATCAACCACAGATTAATACAAATTTCATTCGTTCACCATGATATCATTGTATTGCAACGTTCCGTATGGCCAGAAAAGAAAACGTTTTGATAATACGCTAATGATTCAATGATGTTTCGGAGTGTTAAAAATATTGAGACTTTGTTATTTTGCATGGATATAAACATTATTTCGTCGATTGCAGTTTTGTTTGGGTTTAATCACATTACTTAATGTCGTATTAATTTCTAATAATGCATACTGGGTGGCGCAAAAGTTATGACCCTATTTGGTTCAGCTACAACTTCGTTTCTAAATTAGAAAACTAGAATTAGTTTTTTAAATATATATATTTGTGCCATAAAATTTAGTTGCATTATGATTTAAATATGATGTCTATTAAATGTTGACCTCCAGAGTTGAAGCACATTTGAGCCCTATTTATGACATTTTCCATAACTAGCCGTAACACTTCCTGCGATATGTTTCTTATTTCTTGGTGTATGTTTTCTTTTAAAGCTGCGAGGGTCTGTGGTTTGTTCACATACACTCGAGATTTCAAATAACCCCAAAGAAAGAAGTCTAGACAGGTGAGATCGGTTGATCTAGCAAGCCAAGGCAAATTGCCAAAACGAGAGATAACACGGCCTGGAAAAGCATCCCTAATTAAGTCCATAGTATCGCGCGCTGTGTGTGCCGTGGCGCCGTCTTGTTGGAACCAGGTGTGCTCCAGCCCCATTTCATTCAAATTGTGTATCAAGAACTCACGTAACATGGTTCTGTAGCGCTCACCAGTGACAGTTACCGCATTGCGTGCAGCGTCTTCAAAAAAATAGGGTCCGATCACTCTTTTTGCACAGACGCCACACCATACAGTAACTTTTAGTGGATGTAAAGGTGTTTGTTGAATAATGCGCGGATTTTCAGTGCCCCAGAAGCGAGTATTCTGCATATTGACATGCCCCGCGAGATGGAAATGCGCTTCGTCACTCATAATCAATTTTGAAGAAATATTATCTTCTCCAAGGTTGAGGTTTATGACGCGCTGGCTGTACTCTAGACGATCTCGGTGATCAGTAGGCAGCAGCTGATAAGTTATCTGAGTTTTATACAGACACATCTTCAATTCTTGGATTAAAATACGCTGCAGAGTCCGCCTGGAGATCTGCAATTGCGTGGCACGTCGCCTCGTTGATGTTTCTGGACACTCTTCCACATTTTCGCGCACAGCCTCAATATTTTCGGCTGAACGGCCTGTTCTTGGTCTGCCAGACTTACGTCTATCCAATGTTGACCTAGCTGCTGCGAGGCGTGTGGCAATGCGTCAAATTTTAAATGTTATAGGATATACTACGCGAGATGATTGCACAATCCCGCCACATAATCGGTTGTGAGACTCCGTGCAAATCGGCTGTGTCATCCTGGATCTATTAAAACAAAACTCTTGTAACACTTGTAATTTCGTGGACAATAGTGTGGGTTTTACGTTTTTAATATTTAAATGCTAATTTATTTGTAAAAACTGCAATGTATAACTGTTTTTTGTCCCAAATAAATAAAATAAAATAAAAAATACAAATTCGGGAGACACAGGGCATCCTCCAGCATCTCTAATTAAATATTCTCTTAATAAGTCCACTATTTTCATTGCATAACGTTTATTAAACCTATACTTTTGCCTGCAATCTTCGTCGGTTAATTCCACGAACTGACTCGAACACGATTTCTGTTGTGTCTGCGTGGTGTTTTCAACAACTCGGAGGCTTCAATATCCTCAATATCAATTTAATCGACCATGTTAATATCCCTTTTCCGGTTAAAACAACGCAACCAACACAATGAAAAACATGATATAACTTAAAATAAACTTTGACAGATACGATTTAGATCATCGTTAAACTAGGGGTCGCCGAGTTTAGTGTTAGTTAGTGTTAGTTTGATTTAGTCTATGGTTTATCGCAAAACCACGATTTGTAATACCATTTTTGTTGAAACCGGAGTTTCTAGAAGTTTAAATCTGGATTTTTAATTAAACCGTTTGTAATAAGACTGCTAGTGTCTGGCCGCGCGCCGCTGGAACTCAAAAAGTTAACGATAACTTAAGACTGCGCCGAACGAAATGTGCCAATACTTTTTGTTTAATACAAATATAAAATATACATTTACCATAACAATGAATGTGTTTACAATGGGTCCATATTGGCTCACCTAAAGTTTTCATTCATACTATTTGTAGTGCTACCGGCGATGCTCATAACACTGATGTTTCCGAAAATTGTAATTAATAACATCATTAATGTAAATATATTTAAACTCCTACTGTTTTTTATCATAACGCTTTTATCCCTAAACATACTCACCATAATATTTTCACTCATACTCAGTAAGAAACATTTACCAAGTGTAATAAAAAATATATGTGGCTAGAAGATGATATTTATAGTTTTAATTATTATTATTTATAGTCTTAAATGAATGAAATTCATAAAACACGACTCGTTTACAGTTATGCTTGTGGCCTGGGAGTTTACCGTAACCGTAACTAAACCAATAACTAAAGGACCAATTCGGTTCTGGCACTTCGCCGGCCGCAGCCGCGGCACGCTCGCTACGCTCGCTCGGTTCGTGCGTTGGGGTCACAGTTCTTTTTTTTTTTTTTTTTTTTTTTTTTTTTTTTTTTTTTTTGACCCAGGAAAATCCTTGATGGATACCCCCTCCCCCGGGGGGGGGAGGGAAGTTATGTGAGACTCTCCGCCCCTGAAGGGGGTCGGTATACACACTAAAAACCTGGGGTGAGCAGTCCCACCGCCGACGGGGTGGGACGAGATGGGGTCGCGTTAGCAATCACCATCCCGTCCCGGCGGTTGGCCCGGCTGATTGTAACCGGGCCTCAGCACCTGTGGAGGGGAGGCCTTGCTCACCAAGGCCACCCCCCAGACGTGTGGGGCCGTGCAAGCCGGTAGAGAGTCCCCCGACTCTGTACCAGTGACCCCACTATACAGGAGCGAGAAGGCGGGCAAATCGCCTCCTCCTCGCTCCCGTCCGTCTGCGCCGGAGAGGGTCAGCGAGGGGATTGTTCTCCCTGACTCTCTCCGCGGCCTCCTTCTGCGCCATGACAGCCTCACAGAAGGAGACCACTGCCTGCCACGACCTCTCGCCGCCGAGCATGGCGTTGATCACGCTCGGCAGGGAGAGATCCCCGCCTATTATGGCCGAAAGCGTGTGCCGCTGCGGCCCCCACGCGGCACACACCTCCAGCGTATGGAGCGCCGTATCTTCTGGCGCCCCACACTCGTGGCAGACCGGGGTCGCCTCCCGTCTCGCGATCTGGTGCAAATACTTTCCGAAGCATCCGTGCCCGGAAAGCACCTGCACCAGTCGGAAGGTCAGCGACCCGAATCGCCGCCCTATCCACCCCCGAAGGACCGGGCGAATGGCCTCCACCGTCCACTGGCCCGGGACCGGTGGAGCCAGGTCCTCCGTCCACCGCCTCAGCAGGGCGGCCCGCGCCTGTCGCCGCATGCGTGCGATCTCCTCCCACCCCGGGGGCTCCCCGCGGGACCTCCTCGCCGCCACGAAGTGGTAAACTTCGGCGAGGATCTCCGCTTGCAGCTCCCAGGGGGGGTCACTGGCCAGCACGCACGCAGCCGTCCAGGACACCGTCCGGTAACCGCGTATGGCCCTCGTCGCGACGACCCGCTGCGGACGTCGCAGCAGGGTCTTATTGTCGCGACTGAGGGCGTCCGCCCATACCGGTGCCCCGTACAGGGCCATACTCCGGATCACTCCGGAGTACAGTCGGCGACAAGTGGCGCTCGGGCCACCCACGTTGGGCAGCAGCCTCCCCAGGGCGGCCGCCGCTCCTAGGACTTTTGGGGCCAGCTGGGTGAAGTGTGCCCCAAAAGTCCACCTCCCGTCCAGGATGAGACCCAAGTACCTCATTTGGGTCCCAAGCCGGACCAGGACCCCGTCCAGGGCTACTCGCGTACCTGGAGGAGGTCCCCCCCGAGGCCCATGAAACAATAGGGCCTCAGTCTTGGAGAGGGCAACCTCCAATCCCAGGGCGCGGATACGGTCAACTACTAGGGCAGCTCCCACCTCAGCCAACCGCACCGTCTCCCCGAGGTTCCTCCCCTTGACTACGACCAGGGTGTCATCGGCGTAACACGCCACCCGCATACTCGCGGGAAGCGTGCCCCGAAGCACCCAGTCGTAGCCAACGTTCCACAGGAGCGGTCCCAGTACCGACCCCTGTGGAACCCCGCAGGATACGCGACGGCGCCTCAGACCGTCGCGTCCCTCCACCAGGACCTCACGGTCCTGGAGGTAGTCGGCCAACAGCCTCCGCAAATACAGGGGCACTCCGTGATACCGGAGCGCCTCCTGTACTGTTCCATGCGGGAGGCTGTTGAAGGCGTTGGCAATGTCCAGCGAGACAGCCAACGCCTTGTTCCCCCCACCGACCGCTTCCTGCGTCCAATCTTTTAGCCAGAGCAGGGCGTCTATTGTGGACCGCCCCGCTCTGAACCCATACTGGGCCTGCGATAAAGCCGGCCCAGTCCCCTCCAAGTGCTGGATGACACGGGAAGCCACCACTCTCTCTAGCAGCTTTCCCGTGTCATCCAGCAACACGATTGGTCTGTATGCGGAAGGCGAGGTTGTGTCTCGCCCCTCCTTCCGCAACAGGCATAACCGGCCGTCCTTCCACAGCTTCGGGAACCGTCCAGACGTGAGGCATGCGTCGAACAGCTCCCGAAGCGGATCGCCCATCTCTCTGAGGGCGATCCGGAGGACCCGCCCCGGGATTCCGTCAGGACCCGGTGCCGTCCTCTTGCCACATACGCGGCTGACGGCTGCATCCATCTCCGCCTCTGATACAAGCGGGATGGAGGCCGGATCCAATTCCTCCGGGAAGGACGGCGCCATCATCGGAGGGGTGTGGTAGGGGTCCCGTTCGGGAAAGAGCCCCACCAGCACCCTGCCCAAGAGCTCCGGCTCCAGAGACTCCGCAACGGGGGGCGTCAGGCCCCGGAACTTGTTCCGGGCAGCCCTATACGGGCGCCCCCATGGGTCCCTATCCAGGCCCTCCAAGGCCTCACCCCAGGCCCGGGACTTGGCCTGGCCGACGGCCAGCTGCAGCTCCTTTTTGGCTGCACGGTACCCATCGTACAGCCGGAGCTCGGCCTGTAATTCATCGGCCGACAGCTGGTCATTCGTTCGGCCATGCCGTCGCCGCCTACACCGCGTGTAGGGCCGTCGCGCCGCCGAGCAGGCGGCTCGGAGATCTTCGATCTCCGAGCTCCACCAGTACACTTCTCGGCGGCCGGGGCGGTGGCGGGCCCTCGGCATGGCCGCGTCGCAGACGGCTGCGACCGCTTCGCGAAAACGGCCGGCCGCGACGTCTACCACCGCCGTCCCCCTCTCCACCGAGTGCGTGGGGGCGGCAAGCCACGCCTGGACGATGGCCGCCTCTTCCGCCAGCTCGGCGTCGAGGCGACTCACCGACCAGCGCGGAAAATCCGCCCGCACCACGCACCGGGACCCTCCCTGATTGTCGGAGGCGGAGATCTCGAACCTTATATATTTGTGATCCGAGAGCGTCTCTACCTCCGACATCACCCTCCAGGCCCGAGCACGTGCCGCTACAGCGGGGCTGGTGAACGTTAGGTCCACCACGGACCCCCCACACCATCGCACGCACGTGTGGACCGACCCTCTATTGAGGAGGGTCAGTCCTGTGGCAACCGCCCACTCCCTAACAATCTCCCCTCGAGTGTCAGTGGAGCGGTTGCCCCATTCCCGGGCCTTGGCATTCAGGTCCCCCATTAGGAGGACCTGATGTGGCGCCTGCCTTCTCACCACCGCGGCCAGGAGGTCCATGAAGACCTCCAGCTCCGCGGCGGTTCTGTTAGGGGAGAAGTATGCGCCGACGATCGCATACCTCTCCCACCTGGCCACCACGTACCCCGCTCCTCTCTCTTTGACTGAGAGGAGGGGGCCGCCAACCCTCCCAATGATGGCCACGGAGCCGTTCAAGTCCCCAGCCCAATAGGGACTGAGGGGGACAAAATACGGCTCCGCGGCGACGGCCACACCGATTTCCCACTGCGCCAGGCTCTGCATGAGCAGGTCTTGGGCCCTGGCGCAGTGGTTCAGGTTCGCCTGGAGGAAGTTGTGATGTCTGACTTGATCCATACTAATCAGACATCACAACCCCCCCGCACAGTGCTCCGCGGCGCGCTACCTCAGGGGCGGCCTGACTGGTAGCCGCAGGGGTGGCCCGAGTCCCAGGGGCCTTTCCCTTCGTCTTCGGAGGGATGCAGCTACGCCCCCCCATAACGTGCCCCGAGGGCTTTCCCGCCTCTGCGCAAATAGCGCAGCGCAGCCCGGCCTTGCCACAGTTGGCCGCCCGGTGACCTGCGTCTCCACAACGGAAGCACAGGTCACCCCTGTCGGCCGCGGCGGGACACTGAGGGCGCGTGTGCCCCAGCCCCATACACCTAAAGCAGCGCATGGGGCGCTCCCCCAACGCCACCACCTTCACCGAGCTCCACCCGATGAGAAGCCTGCCCCTGCTCAGCAGCACTTTGGCTGCCGAAACAGGGCAGGACACAAGGGCGGAGCCGGCGCCATCAAAGCCGGGGCGGATCTCCCCGACCTTGACGAGCCGCACCTCGCACTCGCCCGCCGCTGCGACCGCCGCCGCCACCTTCTCCTTTGTGGCAGCATCGTCCAAGCCCGCAATCCGCAAGTCTGTGGACTTTACGGGCCTGGTGACGCTGGCCACTGCGGATAGGGCATCACGGAGTTTCTCCGCGAGCCTATCCGCCTTTTCTCCGCTTTGTGAGCCAGGAATCTCTAAGATCCTGGCTCCCGTAGCCGTCTGGCGGAAGCGGAGCTGGTCGATACCCAGCTCCTTCAGGTCGACCTTTTCCTGTGCCGCCCTGATGGCGGTAGCGTAAGTAATCCCCTTTGCCGCTGCGTCGGGTTGCAACGATAGCACGACTGCCGCGGATTTCGGGGACCTCAGTGCTGTCACCACATTCTTGGAGGCAACAGGGGCAGCAGGCCGGGCTTTGGCGGCGGGGGCACGGGCCACCTGGACAGGCTCAGTTGCAGTAGATGGGAAGGAGGACTTTTCCTTCCCATGGCCTTTCCCCTTGCCCTTCCCCTTTCCCTTCCCTACCACCGTCACCCAGGTTTCCTGAGGGACGGTGGTGGTGGCAGGGGCAATCCCGCTGATGTTTTGGGTCCCTTTAGAGCCAGAGGGACCCGCGGTCGGTGCCACTGCAGGAGCGGTGGCAGCTCTGGGGGCCTGCTTGGCCCCCTTGCCCACCTTGAGGGCAACCGGCTGTGACGTCAGTATGGGTGACGTGGCGTCTGCCCTCGTCCTCCTGGCATCCGCTTTCAGCGGCGGGCGGACCGTCGGGGCCGGCAGAAGCCGGTCCTCAAGCCCCGCAAGCCGGGCGCTCAACATCGTCCCGAGCGTGACGGTAAGGAAGCGCTTAAGCTCCTCCACCAGCTCGGGACCCAACTGGGGGGTGGCAAGGGCCGCCCGCGTCTCCGCAGTGGTGGTAACGGTGGCGGCAGGGGCTGCCCGCGTCTCCGCAGTGGCGGTAGCGGCGGCGGCAGCGGCGGCAGCAGCGGCGGCAGTCGTCGCCGCGGCGGCCTCCGTCTTCGCCTCAGCGAAGCCCCGACGGAGCGCCTTTACCTCCGCCTTAAGCGCCTCCCCGTCTAAACGCAGGCGGGAGTTTTCGGCCCTCAGTCGCCGCGTCTCCTCCGCCTCGCTGCGGCCTGCCAGGGTGTCCACCACCTCCTGGGGTCACAGTTCTAACCTAACCTAAACCAATAATTAGGAATAGGACCGAACCTTATATGTTATGTGAAAACAAAGTTACGCAAAATTAATGTATATAATATTGATTATTATGAATAAAAAGAAATCTAAACAAAAAAGATATGACTTTGAATAATAGTGTGAACGATGGTTATGTTGAGAAAATATAGGAAAACAAATAAAAGTATAATAGATGTTTATTGCTACTGACATTATGAAGTTGAAAGCTCCGGAATTATTAACATTAGAGACAAAGTAATTAGGAATTGTTATTGTTAGGATGAAAAATGTTAGGAAGAAAATTTTCGGATTTCCAATTATCGGAGTTGAAATTTTAGGTGAACTTTGGCGCACCCGTTTACAATTACTCCGTGTAAAAACTTAAAATTATTAATATTTTCGCCTACAAAATTACGTAAATTTGCACGAAAAATGCAAAAACGTAAGCTCGTGTTTACAGCTTAAACGAAACAAAAATAGTTATATTACAATTTGTCCGTCCCAAATATTTAAGTTATTGGTTGACAATAAAGATGCATATTTATCAAAAAAACTTTTCAAATCCTTCATAAAATTTCACTACCTATAGCGGCCGCGCGCCGATTTGAATATCGAGCTCTGTCATTCAGTCCAACCGCGTCTTACGCTCTGCGCAATCTTAAACGTAAGTTCAAAGAGTCAGAGGTGTGTTCCGTAGAATCGAAATTGAGACTTCTGAGTGGCAGTTCAATATTATCCTACTCGATTATCGTTGCTTTTTATTGTTATTGAATGTAGAATATCAAAAATTTATTGCGTTTGCATAATTTAAGAATGGGTAACTAAATATTAATAATTACTTATGACATGCTTATGGCCTTAATTTAAGGTTAAAGAAAAATAATTTTATAACCTTTTACTTGCGTTTTATTAATATCACACTAAACAAATTCTGTTATACCACCTTTTACAAAACTTAATTCTTAACACATCTTCTTGTTATTCAGGAAAACCCTATAACTTTTTGTTCGCGTGGCTCAGAGCTCGAACCCGAGACTTCATGCACAGCAGTTAGATTCACTAATGCATCATTTAAGCATATACATAAAGTCAAATACATAGACTTCCGCCTGCTTAGATATCATCGACGCGGTAGGCAGGCGTATACAGGGTGTTTGGAGGGTGAGTAGCCATAGGAAAATGGTCGATAGGTGATGGTGTTGGCTACGTGTTGCACCTACTTAAATAACATTTTGCCTTAAGTTTAATGAGTAATAATTTTTTTTCTATTTTTCTAGAAAATCTCCATTTTTTTGTATAAAAGCTTTAATTATTTTTTTTATAAACGCTGAAATGTTAAAAAAATGATGACATTTGTTAGTGTAGTCTTATCTTATTCAGATTTAATCATAATTTCATACAAACAATTCAAAAAGAAATAACAGTGAAGTATCAAACTTTCATAAATAAAAAAAAAAACTTCCTTATGTCAACTTCACATGGTAAAATAAAAAAAACTTACGGTGTATGGCATTTACAAATGTTTTTAAAAACTTCTCTAGTTAATACTCTTTCGAACGGTATGTAACATGTATCATAACTAACCAGGTAACTCAAAAAAAACCGGTTTGTCGTCACGAATGGATTAAAAAGGTGAAAACCTAAACTATTCAATTGAGCAGGTAAAATGTTTTGTCTCATTGTAACACAGCTAAAAGTATTGTGCTGTCTCTTTCATCGGTTGACTATTATGCTCCCTTTGGCCCTTGCGCACCCTGGCGGGTGCAGTTAGTCGACACTTGTCGTTCTTTGCTACTTCACGTGTTGTACTTCACAACTCCGCTCTGCGCATTATTTTTGTTTTCGTTTGTTGTTGTTAAGTTTTGTTGTTACTGTTATTTTTAATGGCTGCTTTTACTAACGAGGAATACGCTGATATGTTGATGGTTTACGGCAGAGCTTATGGAAATGGACGAGAAGCAAAAAGAATTTATGAAGAGCGTTTTCCCAATAGACGTCAACCTAATCGTCATACTTTTGAAACGACATTTAGACGCTTAAGGGAAACTGGCAATCTAAATTGCCGTGAACCTGGAGTTGCCAGACAACGTAACGTTGCTGATGACGAACGCATTTTGGAAGCTTTTAATGAAGATCCCACAACAAGTATCCGCACTGTAGCTGCAACACTAAATCTAAGCCCATGGAAAGTGTGGTCTGTTCTTCGCGCTAATGGAAAGTATCCTTTTCATTACACTCCCGTGCAAGGTCTAGAAGAAAACGATTATCAAAGACGCGTCCAGTTTTGCCGTCTCTTGTTACACATGGATGTTGACAACCGCGACTTCTTAAAAAGTATCCTGTGGACGGATGAATCACAGTTTTCAAGGGCATTGTAAACTTTCATAATTTGCATCATTGGGCCCCAAAGCATGAAAATCCTAAAAAGAAAAGAGCGGTGACACATCAAAGGAAGTTTTCGGTTAACGTTTGGGCAGGACTAATTGGCAATACACTTATTGGTCCACATTATCTACCAGACAATTTGAATGGCAATAATTATTTAGATTTTTTAATAAATGATTTGCCCGAACTCATGGATGGAGTTCCAAATGTTCAGAATCAAGAACCCATTGTTTTTCAACAAGATGGCTGCTCAGCGCACTGGACATTAGCAGTCCGGGAACACCTTGACAATTCATTTGCCAACGCTTGGATTGGCAGAAATGGTCCCATCCCATGGCCTGCAAGGTCGCCGGATTTAACACCGCTTGATTTTTATGTCTGGGGTCGTGCTAAAGCTCTAGTGTATACGGAAACCATTGAAACAAGAGAGCAATTAATTGAAAAAATAGATAATGCATTTGTGATAATGAAACAAGAAATCAGGTTAAGCCATACCACAACGGAAATTAGAAAGAGATGTTACGCATGTATCAGAAATAATGGACATCAATTTGAACAAGATTTGTAATAAATGATTTAAAAAATACTTTTTTGTTTTAATTGCCCCAAAATAAAGTACATACATAGTAATAGAAGACAAAAAAGTGCAACAGCTAAACCTATTGCACTTTTTCGTTGCGTCATCCAAAACAAAACATTTTACCTGCTCAATTGAATAATTTAGGTTTTCACCCTTTTAATGCATTCGTGACGACAAACCGGTTTTTGTTGAGTTACCTGATTAGTTATGACACATGTTACATACCGTTCGAAAGAGTATTAACTAGAGAAGTTTTTAAAAATATTTGTAAATGCCATACACCGTAAGTTTTTTTATTTTACCATGTGAAGTTGACATAAGGATGTTTTTTTTTTATTTATGAAAGTTTGATACTTCACTGTTATTTCTTTTTGAATTGTTTGTATGAAATTATGATTAAATCTGAATAAGGTAAGACTACACTAACAAATGACATCATATTTTTAACATTTCAGCGGTTATTAAAAAAATTATTAAAGTTTTTATACAAAAAATGGAGATTTTCTAGAAAAATAGAAAAAAAAAATTACTCATTAAACTTAAGGCAAAATGTTATTTAAGTAGGCGCAACACGTAGCCAACACCATCACCTATCGACCATTTTCCTATGGCTACTCACCCTCCAAACACCCTGTATAACACCAATATTTTACCAGCCGGCAGCCATGCTTTATAAGTCTCATGTAGGTATGGGCCCTGGCTCAGTGTGGATTGGCAGACTACACATATCTTCGAGAACATTATGGAGGACTCTCAGACATGTAGGTTTCCTCAGAATTTTTCCTTTATCGTTAAAGCGAGCGATATTCACTATTTAATATGCACATAACTTCGAAAAGTCAGAGATGCACCCCTTGGGATCGAAATCGAGACCTCTGCGTGGTAGTCTAACGGTTTCCCACTAGACGTTCGCTGCTAAGCTGAAGTCTCACGTAATTAAGGGCAAATCTATTGTCGTCAAATTTCAATAATACGCGCTAATATTAAGTAATTCTTCACAATAAAACTTGGCCAATCGGTTCAAGCATAAATAAGCGCTAACTTATGCCAATGGTACCAGACTAATAATAAATTACTGCATAATAAGTACCTGTATATGATAATAACTTCTTTCTTTTTCCTTTGTATTTTTAAAGACATCTGTCATCTCAGTACCCGAACATAATTTAATCTTTGGTGTTTCTATTTACGCAGAATGAGCTCAAAGTATCATGAAGTTATCTCATTAGCATTGTTTTCTGTATTGCGCGGGATTTTTCAAACAATAATAATACAATATTCTACCACATACACACAACACCATCTAACCCAAGCTAAGCAGCTTTCTTTTTTGTAAATACATACATATACATAGAAACACCCAGACCAAGACAAACATCTATGTTCATGCCCACAAATGTTTGACTTGTAAATGGAATGAAAATTAAGAACACCGAAACACGGAACACCTATTCATGGAACACACAAATCTTTGTTCCTTGTGTGGTTCGAACCCACAAGTCCCGGTGCAGTGGCCGCGGTAAGGCGACAACCAATATGCCATATGTGCAGTCGGAATTTATAATATAACATAAATTATGTAACTGAAAAGAGAGATTATACTCTTTAAGGGTCGTCAAGTAGATCCCCTAGATCAGCGGTCGGCAAGCCGCGGCACACGCGGCGTGTCTCCTCTTTGCGGCCCGCAACTGTTTTGTAAATAAGGTCTTATCATTTAAAATTATTTAAATATCGCGCTAAAACTCAAATCAGCTCCATCCGCAAAAGCCGCAAGCACAAAATAATTCTCGACATTTGTGGTTATTTTCTTTTTTGCTTATTTAACATTATCGATTATCGATAAAGATACACAAAGTTATAAATATGTGCGGACCGCCTCTTTTTAATTTTGGCACTATGTGGCCCGTGCGTGCTAAAAGGTTGCCGACCGCTGCCATAGATGGACCCAGAAACGCATATGAAAATTAAAAGAGTTTCACCTAAATATATTAGTACACATTGCAATCTTAAATTTCAAAGATAGGCTGGTTTGTTATGTATCGTATAACTAAAACGTAATTAATTTAATTTATTTGTTTCGTGATTTAGTTAATACAACCGATTAATAGGTTTTATTATCGACTAACTAAATATTTATATTCCTCCTTTTAAGTCGCAAAGTATTAAACTTGGTTAAATTATTTTTCAGGCAATACATTTTATCAAGAGCAGCATTCAACAAGCAATCTAACGAAATAAAAATGATAAGAAATGTACTAATGCAACAATGTTCAGAGGAAAAACTAGAACAAGTCATGGACCTGGCGGTCGGCGACAAAGCTGTTGCTACTAATAATAATATATCATTACATGTAGATACCGCTTCAGGAAAAACACATATTGCTGAGTATTATACGTACAAAAGCGCTGATATTGAAGATAGTGACAGCCAAAGTGATACCACACGCTTCTCAGAAACCCTGAACAGTACCGCACTGCCTACTGAAAAGAATAACGTTGCTCTATTTACACATAATGACAAAAAACAATATCAGGTCGTGTCATCAGCCAAAATTAATCATAAAATAGCTCAAACTCATAACAGACGTAAAACAAATGCTTATATTTCAAATGACTTTCAAAAGAGGAGTGGTACGTCAGGATTCAGTGGACAGCTTTACGAAACTAAATTACTAAGTCTTATTTTACTCAGAGCTTTGTGTGATGATAATATCAAAGAATTTGTATTAGGAACTAACATCGAAGGCGTGGGTGCATTCGATGACATAGTATTAAGATATGAAACAAACGAACCACAAAAGCACAAAATCATATTCTTACAAGCGAAGCATAAAGATGATCCAAGTAAGGATAAGGTAAATGTTGAAAATATATTTAAACAAAATGGCGATTTTAGCTTAATAAAATATTTCGAAAGTTTTCTACAAATAAAACAAAAATTCGTAATTGATAAAAATAACGTTATGTTTATGGATTTAAATAAAGACGTAGAATGCAATTTCATAATATATACTTCTGCACAAGAAAAATTTATCAAAAAGAATATCTTAGAAAATCCTCATGAAGAGACTCTTATAAAAACAAGTAAACATGGAAAGGTATTCCAATTTGCATACGATAGCCAAGATGTCGAAATGTTGCTATCAACTGTCACCAAATCTCGTGCTACTCATCTAGCCAAAAGCCTATCTAAATTCATCTTAAAAGATAATTTTGACAACATCATGGCACATGATTGTATCAAAATATATCATGTATATCTGGCCCACAACGTAATAACAATAGAATCTAGTAATTCAGCTATTGAAGAAACCTATGACTATGTTGGCAAATTCCGAGACTCGTTTTGGACAACTAAAGATGATAATTTGGCTCTAATGAGACATGTCATATGCAAAGAAATAGCTGAAATGAAAGGAATGACATCAATTAATCAGCGAAATGAAATAGAAAATGTATTGAAATCGTTTACTTTTAAATTACCTATAAATTTTGGAAATTATCTGTTCAGATTTCAGGGAAGTGAAAAGAAAAAACAGAGAAGATTAGAGTACATGTGCTCGTTATTTCATAAACTACTACTAAGTGGGCTTAATAATGACTCAAAACATACTGTTATCAAACTCGACGACGATTCAATTGGCCCAGGTAAACTAGTTCAGAGCAAAGACTTAGAAAACTATAGATTGGCAGGCCTAGTGGGTAATTTGTTTGTTAATGACGATGAAAGTGAAATGTTCAAATTTAATATAGATGAACAAAGTTTATCTAAAGATAATATTCAAATTTTACGACATTTAAAACAAAAATATGATCTCTGTAAATTCCGGTTTGATATTAACATTAACAGTTTTCCAAAATTAACATTAAATTGTAAAGAGCGTGATCGAACATTAGTAAAGGAATTTTTACACAAACTTAAGTTTTATACGAATCAATCTAAAGAAGATGAGGTTGAAAACGTCTTGAAACAGGAAATTAAAAAATATTTGAGTATGAACGAAAACCATATTGATTTTCTGTTTCGTGTAAAGTGTGATGCAATATACTTGAAAGTTCACGATAAAATACAAAAATGGTGGCAAAAGCCTCACTCGGCGCAGTATCTGACCAAAGCCTGTAAATTTTATCAACAAGCTAAAAGAGAAATATTGGATAGTCCTCTGTTGAATATAATTAACTGTATTACTTGTGATAAAAGCAAAAATAGTTTATTAGAATTTGATCAAGAAACAATAGACGCTCTGGGAATAAATTGGTTTTTGAAAAGTGACGAAAGAATTCTTATTTTTGTTTCAAGCGCGATTAATTTCGTAAGTAGAAAAGTGATTCAGTATTTTGAGAAAGCAGAACAGAGAAACGATTATATTTTCTTAGATCTAGATTTTATGATTATTGAGAATTGTTTCGAAAACGTCAGTTCAGAAGTTCAATGCTCAACAGTATCTGTATTAGTTGTAATTAGTCAAGAGTTTAAAGACGCGAATGATCTCTGTCAAAAAATAAATCACATAAGAAAGTTATTCAAAGGCAAAATAATAATAATATGCCATAGCAGATTTGAAGATAATCTAAAGTTCACATATTCCGATAGAAATGTAAAAAAAGATACTAAAAATAATTATAATAGTCTATCAAGTAAAGCCCGTCAAATTATTTTAGAAGAACGTCAAGTCATATTTCAAGGAGTAAAAGTCAATGTTGATGCTGTTTTTAATAATAAATCATTAAATAATCTGTCACCCGATTATCTTTATAAAATAATTCATAATGAAGAGCCGGTAATTGGTAAAACGTTATTGAATACTTTTTACAATGACACAATTAATTATTATGTAAATCAGAGTATTTGTCGATACATAACTCTTAACGTCCTATACAGGCAAAATAATAAATACGTTGACAAAAATCAGGAAAGATCGTTTTTACTAACTGAAGAAAATAATGATATCATTTTGCTTACAGAATCATCAAAAAAGTTTGAAGAAACATGTAAAAGAAATATAGATAAAAATGTACACTGGTTTATAAAAAGTTGTAGGTATAATTCTACTATATGGAAACAATCGCGCGGTAGTTTGCAAACCCTAATGGGGCGCTTAGGTGCTCGAAGGACACACCAAGACTTCAATTTACAACTCAATATTTTAAAGGACATTCAAGAGAAAGTAGTCATTATCAGTGCCGAGCCTGGAATGGGCAAGTCCACTTTGTTGACACGTGTAGCTTTAAATACTAAACGTCTACACCCATCTATTTGGATATTAAAAATAAACTTGTTAGACCATACTGACAAATTCTGCAAATGGAAAGAACACAAGACAAACATAAATTTTACTGAAGTTATGAAGTTTTTACACAACACAATAAACAACAATTACAATAGTAATTTTCTCGTTAGGGAGAAAATAGCCGAATTAGCAATTGTAAATAATAACAATGAAATATGTTTAAGTGAATGTGACGACAAATACTTGCCTGAAGTTGATTTATCTGAAATAAAGCTTTTTAATTATTTTTACAATAATAATAGCTTAGCTGTACTCTTCGATGGTTTCGATGAAATATGTCCTGATTACGCTAATGAAGTGATACAGTTATTGTGTGTTCTAAAAGCTTCGAAGGTAGCACATTTGTGGGTTACCACCAGACAATACAATGTTCTCCGTCAATTGGAATTAGCTTTAGGGACATTTTCATTCACCTTAAACCCATTAAAAGAGTTAGAACAAAAACGATTTTTACAGAATGTCTGGACTCATAGCTTAGGCTTAGATAAACAGCTTAATACAAATTGTAAATCGTATGTAGATAAATTTTACTCCGTAATAACAACTGTTCTCAAGGATATTAACGGAGACTTTTTAAAATTACCTTTACATCTGTACATGATTTCAGAAATATATCAACCCTTATTTAAAGATTATTATGACGGTAGATTATCAAATGAATATATTAGAGAAATAACTGATACTAATTTAATTACGCTCTATGAAAAATTTACGACTATGAAGTTTGACAAAATTCGATTCGGTGAAAAAAAGCATTATATGAACCATAATGATCCTGACATTAGAAAAATGATAGAAAAGGAACGCAAAATGTTTGTAGAAAATCATAAAAAACTAGCAGCATATTTACTTTTAAAAAGCCCTGTTATACTTTCTGAATTTAATATTAAAGACTTGCATGAATTGATAGAAAATATAAACTCAGGTGAAGAAAAGACAGGTATTATTGAATATATGCTGATTGACAGACCCAAATTCGTCCACTTTACATTTGCTGAATACTTCGCTGTTGAATTCCTTTTTGATAAACTAAATGCTGTAAATTGTTCTTCTGACGTTTGGAAATATTTTATAAACCATATTTTGATAAGTGATGAACATGGAATACGTAGGTTTATAAATTGTAAGCTACAGAAGGATCAAAATTTAATAAGTAACCTAAGATCTAACGAAGAAAACTTTAATACAGTATTCAATGTATTATTAGCGCAAGACATTTCTAGGGGCACTGCGATTCATTACGCTGTTCAGGAAGAGCTAGATTTTATAAATTTATTTTTGCTTCAATGTGTAAAGCCTCTTCTCAACAAAGATAATATCCATTTGTTTACAAAAATTATCAAATCTGACATGCTTTGTCCTTTCTGCTTTGCAATTATAAAACGAAAACCATCTTTAGTAAAGTTTGTTATAGAAATGTATACAGATATCGGTTGTAAACTAAAAGACTTATTTTACAATCATCGTTATATTGCGTTTGAACACGTATTAGCAGATGATGCATGTCCTGAAGTTTTTCATATTGTCCTTAATGCTTGGTCGCAGTTTGATCCCGAACTAATGGTTGACATGTTTACAGTACTAGATAAAGACAGTTTTAGCGAAACATATTTGGCGGTAGCACACCAACTAGTCTCACGTGTAGGACTATTTGAACGGTGCCTTGACTACTTCTTAAATCTAAATAGAGATAAACGCGTCACAATTTTTAGTGCTCAAGACTCAGAAGGACAGTTACCAGCTCACTATGCCGCTAAACTAAATTGTTTTAAGTTTTTTACTGCAATGGATCAATTGTTAGGCAGAAAGACATTTAGGAAAATGTGTACAACGCCTGATAATAATGGTTTTACCCCAATTGATAGATTTTCTTGCAATAACTTTGTAAGTAGTCCTACAAATTCTGATGAAAATGAAATGCATTATCTTTACCACAAGGAATTTCAAAAAGTTTTGGATAAGGTTTACGGGGAACCTAGTATCGATGTAGAAGATTCTATAGGTAGTTAGTTTTCGGCCCGTAAGATGTTGGAAATTGCAAAATAAAAGTGTAACTTTTTATTATTACCTAGAGACAACAATATATAATAATCTCCAGCTAATAATATTTTATGATGAAACGTAATAACAATTTTCAATCCAAATATAGTCAATCCAAACGCAAACTCGATCTAAATCCGTTCACCGTATGGAACATGATTTAGTCACAACTCACAAATATCCAAATTCACATTCTAAAAATTTGAGAAGACATTTTGATATTTGCTCCATAATCAAGTAAAAAACGTTGAACTGGTTGGGATGAATCTAACTGGATGAACACCAAAGAACTTTTATATCGGTATGCTTTCCCCTGGGATACACGCGGGAAGCCAAGCCTATAAAATGCATTTTCATTAAAAAGCAGATCACTACTGGTCACAACAAAGTCCCCCGCCGCGTCTGTCTATCTGTTCGCGATGCACTCAAAAACTACTGAACGGATTTTCATGCGGTTTTTACCAATAGAGTCCAATAGAGTCATTCATGAGAAATGTTTTGATGTATAATTTATTAAGGTTTTGTACTACTCGTGCGAAGCCGGAGCAGGTCGCTAGTATACAGATAAAAACCTGATTAAAAAGTGCGGTTCGACTGCTCTCGGTCTCGAATACGATTCGGACAAATTATAGTTGGGTTTTCTATGGTTTTACCCACGTTTATAATTAAATAAATGCTCCCGTGGCTCGTAAATAATATAATAAATGACCATTATAATCAATGTCAACTAATTGATCAATATTCTAATGCGTATTTTTTTTTTTTTTTAAGACCTACAGCCATAATTACTGGTAATATTTAACCTAATGCAATGGAGGCAGAATTTACTTAATATGTACAAATTATATTTACTTAATATATACAACGTAATAATAAATATTCCTTAATACTAATTATTTTCTATTATTATAAACACATAAAATAATAAGAGGCCTGTGTGAACTTACTCAGTGAACACGAAAATATGTTCACAATTTTGGACACAGCACAGAGTACACGCTGCGCAAGCGTCAGCGGCGGCGTGAGCTGGAGGAGGTTCGTGCGTGCGCGCGGCAACATACAATTTTCCTTCATTCGATTATATTTCAAGTTGTACTGTTATTTTTTTTTAATTGGTTTCAAGCAATTTGGGCTTCAAATTACTAGTATTTTTGTTAACGCCTTCAAGCTAGAATGCTTATATTAGGAGTGAGTTTACGTCAATTGTGCAATGTGTGGGATTCGAACCCACGACCTCTCGATCGCAAATCCAATACCTTATTCATTGGGCGACCGCCGCTTCTTGTTAACATTACTATTGTAGCAATTAACACGGAAATTGTCGTGTATATATTTATTGCTTATTGAATAAACGTAATATAAAATATCAAAATATGTTTTATTGAATCTCGTCTCAACATGGTACCCTAACTTATATCATATACATTGTTAATGCAAATGTGATTTTGTTTGTTTGTTACGCTGACGCCTCATCTACTCGACCGATCATACACGTTGTCAGGAGAACAGAAAAGGCCATTGAGTACCTTTTATCCAAAAAAAGTATTGTTACTATCCTAACATAACGTACATTTACGCGAGCGAGGCCGCGGGCATAATCTAGTAGACAATACATAGGTCAAATCCAATTTGAAATGACAAATAGTCGGGATTTTCCAGAATTTTTTTGGTAGGTCACAGCAAAGGTTTTGGGAATTTGCCCGTAATCAGCATAAATATACTTACCACCTACTTCGTAGAAAATAAATAATTGTAGGTGAAACACAGCTCTGCTTTCCCTTTTAAGGTTTGCATTACATTGCTGCCGATTCTGTTGTCACAAAATTCTCTAAACTAAACTAAAATCACAAAAATTTAGTTTAGCTCTGTCAAACGACATTTCGTATTCTGAAATCGTTAAAATTGTCAGGACTAAACTTATTTTAGTTTGACAGGATTAAAATTGGTTTAGTCCTCTCAAACCCCGCTGACGCCGATCGGTGTCTTCAGATTTGTACTCGTCAAACCCCGATGACGCGATAGGCACACTCGATTGTGTATTGTTTACGTTTTCAACGGCGGGGTTTGAGAGGTTCCTACTCAATTTAGTTCTTTCAGCATTCTGCTGTACGACGGCTTAAATGTCAAAAATGATCTAAAATTAGAAATGTCAAACCAATATTAGATGACATCTGAAAACATGATACGAACTTCAGTTTTCCTAGAGATTTGTTAGTTGAGGCTTATACAGTGGAATTTTAAATATATGAATACTGTATAATTTATTATAAAGGGGTCTATCTATTTCATTGTTGGTTAAAATAAATTTTGATATTAGGCTCCAACCGATGTTTCCAACAAGTTAAGCTTCTCAGGTCTCTCGTCTCAAGTAACAAATCAGCACAATAATAACACTGCGTGACAAATTAAGATAAAAATTAAGTACCCCCTTTGAAATGTTTATTTATCTTATTAATTCCTGACATACTGCAATAACGCATACTTCTTTTCTTTCTATCACAGCTCTTTTTTTTCTTCCCAGTACCAAATTAAACAAAAAATTTAAACAATTAAATATAGTAACTTTTAAATACTGACTTCAAATATAAAAAGCTTGTTACTCAAGTATTATATTTATAATATATGCCTTCAAAAGTGTGATGAGGTACAGTTTAACAGACAGTGGTAAAAAGTGATATTTGAAGGGTTTATTAGCGTTAAATATATACAGGGTGATTTTGAAATCGTGTAATTCCTTTTAACCACGCATTCTACTGGTGATATAGAATAACCCTGACCATATTTTTTCTTAATTAGAATAATGGTTTCGGCAAAATTAGAGTACAGATTTTTTTCATGAAATGATTTCAAATAGTCATATTTTAGCCACCTAAATAATGTACCTCCCGGAATACCGACTAAACCTACCACGGTGTTCCTCGACAAAACCACTATCGGCGGGGCCGCGCGAATCGCTTTCGCATGCGGTCGCGACCCCGCCGAGGTTTCTGGCCGCCGTATGAAACGGCAGGCTCTCTCCTCAAAAAAATTCCCTACTGTCTCCCCCCTAGAGGGACGAGACGGACTCGACACAGAGGCGCGCGTGGGAACACGCACGCCGCCTCTCGGACCTGGTGCTGAACGGATGGCGGGCAGGCCCACAAAGCCCGCCACCCCCAGGTCAAACCTCAGGGTGGCTGGAGGTCATCGCGCGCCCTCCGGCGCCCGGCTCTGCGGTTGGGGAGAGGGTTCAAACGCTCCCTCTCCCGCTCCGCCGCCTCCTTGGTGGAGATTACTTCCTCGCAGAAGGAGGCGACGGCGTTCCACGACCTCTCACTCCGGACCATAGACTGAACTACGGCCGGGAGCGAGAGGGCAACCGATCCGACTGCCGCGATCAAATCACGGCGCTGCGATGCCCAGGCGGGGCAAACCGCCAAAGTGTGCAGCGCCGTGTCCTCAACAACGTCGCGGCAGTCGCCGCAGTGGTGACAACCGGGCGTCTCTTGCCGGCGTATACGACACAGGAACTGGCCAAAACAACCGTGGCCAGTTAGAACCTGTGTCAGCCGGAAGGTGAGAGCGCCATGCCGCCTCTCCAGCCACTCCTCAAAAACGGGACTTACCGCCACGATCGTGGCGTGCCCGGCACTGGGGTGCACAAGTCGTTCCTTCCAATTGGCCACTAGGACCTGACGGAGCTCGGACCTCGCCGCCTTGATTGCGGCAAGACCCGGTCCCTCGCCTCGAGCTAGCGCCTCCTGGCGCCAACGATAGAGCGACGCCAGGAGCGCCGCTTCCAGGTCCCATGGCATCGATCCGGCGAGGAGGCTCGCAGCCTCGAACGAGATCGTGCGGTACCCTCTAATCAACCTGACGGCCATGGCGCGCTGTGGAGCACGAAGCGCCGAGATGTTACGGGCCGCCAGGTTGTAGCCCCAAACTGGGGCCCCATATAGGGCCATGGACCGCACGACCCCTTCGTAGAGCCTCCGGCAGGAGGTGTTTGGCCCCCCAAGGTTGGGCAGCAGGCGCGAGAGCGCGCCTGCAGCGCCCCGAAGAATGGGGGCCAAACGACGGAAATGGGCTGTAAAGTCCCATCGGCTGTCGAGCAGGAGACCCAGATACTTAAGGGTTGGCTCGACGCCGATGCGGACCCCTCCTACCATGATATGGGCCCCTGGAGGTGGCCGCTTCCGAGGGCCGTGAAAACATACAGCCTCGGATTTCGACAGGGCCACCTCGAGGCCCAACCGCCGGATACGACCAACGACTTGTGCGACCCCAGCGGTCGCCAGTATGGCCGCCGCCCGGTGCGACTTACCCCTCGCCGTGACAAGCGTGTCGTCGGCGTAACAAATGACGCCGACGCCACGGAGGAGCGCACCTCGCAGCACCCAGTCGTAACCGATGTTCCACAGGAGCGGACCCAGAACCGATCCCTGTGGAACACCGCACGACATCTCTCGCCGACTCCAACCGTCGTGACCCGGGTAGACGACTACCCTCTCTGATAAGTATGCCCCGACTATGCGGCGGAGGTAGGTCGGCACTCGATGGAAAACGAGTGCCTCCCTAATGCAACTCCAGGGCAAGGTATTAAAGGCATTCGCGATGTCCAAAGACACCGCGAAGACGACCTCGCCCTGGGAGACCGCATCCTCCGCCAGGCTCCTCACCCGCTGGACAGCGTCAATAGTGGAGCGCCCGCGGCGGAAACCAAATTGATTCTCCGCCAGATCCGGGCCCACAGAAGTAAGATGCTGGACGAGGCGCTCCGCGATAATAAACTCGAAGAGTTTAGCCACCTCGCCCAGCAACACAATGGGCCGGTAGGCGGACGGAGAGTCCGCCGGGCGCCCCTCCTTCCTGATCAGGACCAGTTTCCCCACCTTCCACTGGCGCGGAAACTGGCCCTGAACTAGACACTCACTGAGGAGCCCCGTCAGTCGGGGCGCGAGCTCCTCGAGGACCAGGGCCAAAGCACGACCTGGAATGCCGTCGGGCCCTGGGGCGGTGTTTTTCGAGCGAAGTCTCGACACCGCCGCTCGCAGCTCTACCTGGGTCACTTCGGGAACCACGTCGTCGTCAAAGTCCGCGCTGGACGCCATGGAAGGCGGAACCATCGACGGAGGAGTGTGCTCCGCCCGTGAGGGGAACAGAGCGGCCACCACCTCCTCCACCAACTGTGGCCGGAGACTCTGGGACAAGGGGGGCGCCCAGGGGCGAAGCTTGCCCCTCACCATAAGGTATGGACGCCCCCAGGGATCACGGTCCAGAGTCCCCAGCAGCTCTTGGCGGGCCTCATCCTTGGCCCGCTTGATGGAGATCTTCAACGTACTTTTGGCCGCTCTGTAGGCCTCGTACAATTCCGCCTCCCTGGCGTCAAAATCGGGAGAGCGGCGACGCCGCCTACGAAGCCGGATGTACTGGCGTCGGGCCACCACGCAGGAATGGCGTAGTTCGCCGATGTGGTCAGACCACCAGTACACCCGGCGCCTAGCTGGAGGATTTAAAGGCACTCTAGGCATCGCCGCATCACAAATTTGAGTTACGGCCTCCCGGAACCACTCGGCCTCCATCTCAACATTGTCAGGCCTGGCCGGTGCTGGCACCCAGGCCCGAACAATGGAGGCTTCCAGGAGGACCTCCCGATTCAGCTTCTTTAAAGCCCAACGCGGACCGCCCCCAATCGGGGCCCTTGTGGCTGGGGGGTCGGAGGTCTGGGCGGAGACGTCGAACCGAATATAGCGGTGGTCCGACAGCGTCTCCACCTCCTCGACGACGCGCCAGCCTTGGACACGGCGTGCTAGTGCGGGGCTGGCAAAAGAGACGTCAATAACTGACCCGCCCCGCTGACGCACGCACGTGTGCACTGACCCACGATTGAGGACTAGCAGGCCGTTTTCTACGGCCCACTCCTCGAGCAATTCACCCCTTGCGTCCGTGGTCGCGGAACCCCAAGCCGAGGATTTGGCATTGAGGTCTCCGACGACGAGCACGGGCCGAGGGTGGCTTCGAGCGACGACGACGTTCAGTTCGAGGAGATACTCCTCGAAGTCGGCGAGAGGTCGGTTGGGTGAGAAGTAACAGCCCACCACAACCGCTTCTCCTACGAGTGCTGCGACGCAGCCCCGTCCTCGGACGATGTTCTCGAAGGACGGGGCGCCGGCGGCGGCCGGCGAAATTAACGCAACCAAGCCATTGAGGTCCCCTACCCAGTCAGCCCTGGGAGGGACGAAATAGGGCTCGGCTACGATGGCGACATGAATTGACCACTGCGCCATGCTCTGGAGGAGAAGGTCCTGAGCCCTGGCGCAGTGGTTTATATTAGCCTGGAGGAGACGGAGGCGTGGAGGCATTACGTCTCCATGCTAACCTCCGTCCCTCCAGCCGCGGGAACGTCGACCTTCGACGTCGCCGACGAAGAGGCAGGCGGCCTTGGCGGTAGTCTTTTCTGGGTGGCGGCGCACCCCTTGGCACCCGCCCGGTGCTCCGCTGGTTTGCCCACCGCCGCACACAGAACACAGTGCGGCGTGGACCCACACGTTGCGGCCACGTGACCGGGCTGACCGCAACGGAAACAGCGGCCGCTGCAGTCAACCCGTGAGGGGCACGTGACACCCACGTGGCCGCTGGATAGGCAGCGGTAGCACCGGGCGAGCCTGGGCTCCAGCGCTTTAATTTGCGCCGACACCCACCCCACCAAAAGACGTCGGCCATCGGCCAGTTTCTTGGCGGCGGCGACGGGACAGCTAATTAAGGCAGTCCCCATTCCGGCGCGGCCCTGCTTGATTTCCCCGCACTTTACCTGTTCAGCAGGGCACCCTCCGGTCTTGGCGACGGCGGCGACGACCTCTTCTTTGTCAACTGAGTCATCCAGGCCCGTGATGCGCAAATCGACGCACTTTTGGGGCCTGGAGACGCGGACCTCTTCTGTATTCAGAACCTGGCGGAGACTTTCCGCCAGGCGGTCCGCCTGGTCGCCGCTTGCGACTCCCGGCACTTCGATAAGGCGGGCACCGGTCTGGGTTGTCCGGCACCTCAGGCCCGCCGTTATTCCTAGCTTGCCGGGGTCGATCGCCGTCCGCGCCTTTTTGAGGAGCTCCGCGTAAGTGGTCCCTCGCTCGATAGCAGCCGGCTGCAGTGTAATTACCACTGCAGTAGAGCGAGGGGCCTGGAGCTTCCTCGCCGCCTTTTTGGCCGCCTGCCTGGCCTTCTTGGCCGCCTTCTTTCTCTGCTTGGCTGCCGCTTTCTTTTGGCCGACGACCTCCCAGTCGTCGGCTTTGCGCGCGGCAGCAGCGGGTTGTGCCCTGGGAGTGGCAGGGCGTTCGGCAGCTGCAGGTGCGCGCTTAGCCTGCCGTCTTTTCTTGCCCTTCTGGCTGTCAGGAACGTCTGTGGCGGCCGCTGGAATAACTGCTGGAGGCCGCGGGGCCCTTACTTTGGCCGCGTAGGATGTCTGCGGCACAGGCATCGGGGGAGAAGGCGGGACAGGCTCTCTAAGTCTGTCCGCTGCCAGAGGAGGGCGCAACAGCCGGCCCTCCATGACGGAGAGCTTGGCGCGAAATTCGCCAAGCTCCTGCCGGACCAGGGCAACAAGCTCCGTTTCGGTCTTGTTTGCGCCCTGGTCGTGCCGCTTTTCAAACGCTTCTTGACGCCTCTTGAGTTCAGATAGTTCTCGGGCCAAGCGCGCATTTTCACACTGTAACTTCTGAACCTCCTCGCTGGCTGTGCGGCTGAACACGGCCTCTGCAATGTCCCGAATGGCCTCTACTGACACCTTAAGGGTCTTTTGGCAGGTGCCTTTTAGTCCCTTTGACTTTTTCGAGACAAGACGAATAGCCTCGAGGGCGTCACTTAGCCGGGTCTTCAACTGGGCCACCGGCAAGTCTTCGGCATCCAGCTCCACCGGCTGTATCCTGCCGGCAGCGACCCGCCGGGCTGCCGCAGCAATTAGGTTGTCCTCGGACGTGCGCTCCTTTTCGTCAGCCTTCCTTAACGCGGCGGCAAGTTCGGCCTTTGCCCGTCCCAGACCCACGTAACGACCGTGGGTGGGTGGACGACCACGTCCACGTCGCGCTGTCGGCACTTTCGCAGCCGACGCCGCGTCCTCACTGGAGCCGTCCGACTCCGTTTCTTGCGCTGACCGCAACCGCTTTCGTGGAGCTTTCTCCGGTGTTGCCACCGGAGTAATCTCCGCAACGTCGCTATCGTGCTCCGACCGCACGATTTCCTCCTCCTCTTCGGAACGCGCAGTACTGGGCGTGCGCGACCTACTCACTCTTACCGACTGTTTTTTTAAAATTGATTTTAATGAGTTTTCCATAGTAATACCCACGAGTATGGGAGAAATAATAGTCGACCCGGGCAGAGATCCCGATACCCGGGCAAGCCTAATACTTCAGGGGGACGGCAGGTACCCTGAAGGGGCCGCACTAGTGACTGAACTACCCATCAGCCATGCATCTCCTCGCCGTGCGGCAGCAACTTGAGATTCAGGGTGGTTTTTATAGAGGGCCACACCCTCGCAGTCCGGGCGGTTAAGCCAAGACCCTCGCTCCCGTCAGCAGCCGCGAGACGTGATCCACGACACTGCACAATACGGGGTTACGATATGCGCCAGACGGTGACAACGGGGACAAAAGTCAGGAAAAAAGGGGGAGACAACAAGAACAAAAACGGGGCAAAACAAACAAAAGGGGACAAGAAACAAATTTGGACGCAGAACCAAACGAATAAAAGGGGGGAACAAAACCAAAACAGGGGACAAAACAAAAGGGGCCAAAGAGGGGGAAAGAATCGTCAGAACGACGAGAAGAGACCCCGTTGTCTGTTCAGCAGCAGGGTGAGTGCACGCCGAACCCGTCAAAGGGGCTCTCCCATGTCTACTCTAAAACAGAGCGGTACTGGGAGAGCCGGGCCCAGAATAGGGCCTCCGGCTTGGGGATGGGACTCGCGTCCATCCCCCCGCCTCCGGTGCCAAACGCGATAGATGGCACCGGTTGTCAGAATATTAGCCACCAGCAACAATGAAAAGCATTGTTGCTGGTGCCCAGGGTGCACCACGGGGAGGTTTTCTGACACGCACCCCAAACAACACCATCTAGCCCAAGCTAAGCAGAGCTCGTTCTATGGGTACTAGACAATGTATAAACATATATATATTTTTTTTAAATACTTACATATTATTTATAGAAACTCCCAAGCCAAGACAAACATCTATGTTCATGCACACAAATGTTTAACTTGTGCCGGAATCGAACCTGCGACCTCAGGCGTGGCAGTCGGTTACACTGACTACTACGCCATCGAAATGTTGCAATTTCTGCATTTATTAGTTTTCCTTAAAACAAAACTTTAGTTTTCTTGCAAAAACATGCACAGTTAATAGCTTTAAGCTTGTGTTTAGATTTATTGTAATGTCAAGGTCTATTTGCGTTTCTGTTCTCCGTGCCTGCTTCGGTGTATCCCGAGCGCTATGATACGTCCTTCTTCAAACGAGGTTAAAAGAGAGTTCTTCTTTCACGGTAGGCAGCGGCTTTGCTGTGTCCTGACATTGCTGAAGTCCATGAGCAGCGGTCACCACTTCACATCAGGTGGGCCGCTTGCTCGTAAGCCGACAAAGGCAATATAAAAAAAAAACTGTTGTCGCTCCGATCATGTCAAATAAGGACTATTGTTTTCGTGCTCACCAGTAGACGCCACAAGCAAGTAAAGTCTTGTCAATCCTATCACAAGTGCTTTCAAAAACCGTAATTGGTTGTAATATTTGTGGGTTTCTATGGTTACTGTTAAAGCGTTAGACGTCTAGACCTCACTATCTACTCGCACCTCTAGCGGTGAATTCAAGCGCGATAGCCCCCATTGCCGATCCATCGGACTATGACAGTGTACTCATTCTTATAGTCCGATGGCGCAAACACATATGCACTCTCTATTCGCTAATAGTGACATTCGCGCACTTGTGTTTGCGTAGTTGCGCACACTTTATGCCTAATATGTCCTGCTAAGATGGCTAGACATATAAGTAAATAAAACGAGAATGTTAGAAATGCATACATGTCTATGCTGCAGGGGATTCGGATCAAACGTACAGTCTCTTAATCAAGTAGTCAACATCAACCGTAATTGTCGTCTTTGAACGTAGCTTATGGAAATCTATGGCGTCTGCCTTTCCCGAGAAGCAGGAGACCGCGTGTATGGCGACCACACTTATTTATTAACCTCTGAGTCTTCTTCAAAGAGGTTAATGAAAACACTATGTGGGTCTGTGTATCTGTCTGTTAGTGACAGGTATAACTCTGGAATCACTGGACCGATTGACTTGTAACTTGGTGTATAGACACCTCGGGGTCGTACCTCGGTCGAGTTTGACCCTGTGGGTCAACAGACCCTCGAGATATAGTGGTCACAAGGTCATAAGGTCAGGGGATATCCACCAAGTCCAAGGAAGAGGCTTTTGCCCAACAGTGTGACATTACAAAAAGCTGATAAATAAAAAAAAGGTCACATGAAGACGAAGAGGTTGAATCTTAGGTTTTTACACCCATCTCATTTATTTGTTAGATTTTGCTTGCGGCTTCACTCGCATACATCTAGGCTAGGTTAGGTTAATAACAGTGCTTTTTAACCCCCGACGCAAAAACGACGGGGTGTTATAAGTTTGACGTGTCTGTGTGTGTGTGTGTGTGTGTGTGTGTGTGTGTGTGTGTGTGTGTGTGTCTGTCTGTGGCATCGTAGCTCCCGAACGGATGAACCGATTTTAATTTTGTTTTTTTTATTTGAAAGGTGAATTAGTCGGGAGTGTTCTTAGCTACGTTTGATAAAAATCGGTCCAAGATGGCCGCCACTACAAAATGGCGGATTATATATTTTTTCACAACTCCCTCAATATGGGTATCAAATGAAAGGGCTTGACGAGTAGAATACTATACACTATGATAAATTTCAAATCCAAGATGGCCGCCACCAGAAAATAACAAATTTCCACAAATTAAAATTGTTCAATATGGGTATCAAATGAATATTGTGTCGGGGGTTTTTTAAATTTTAAATTTAGTTGTTTCTGAATGAAAAGTACCCTATTCTGTACCCCTGACAACGTGTAATTCATATTTCATGATCATTGGTCGAGTAGGTAGGGCGTAAAAGCATAACAACGTCACATTTGCATTTATAATATTAGTAAGGAAATAAGAAATTATAGTTAATTAAAACGATACATAACCATTTACAATAATTAACTTATAAACACTAACACAATAATAACAATATTTTAATTGTAACACAATAATAAAGAAATAATAATAGTAAACTTATTTTCACAAAACAACAGACATTCTCGCATGATCTTCCATTCATCCGCAAACAAATCACTGTCAGGGCTAGCATACAGAAGAACGAAGAGCACCTCTATGGTGCGGCACACTAGGGACTTGGCTCTGTCGAACAATTTAGGACAAAGTTTAGCGTCAATTGTTTTAAATAAATGTAGCGATGCGTTAGGCCGGTTACACACCACACGACGCATGACACGAGCGCATTCTGTCGGCTGCAGCGAACGCGGCGCCGACGTGGCGCCGACTCGCATTTCTGCACTCGTAACGATGGGTATTGGCCATTGAATATAAACTTATATTACGTAAAAGGCTAAACTGGCTGTCTGGCATATATATATATCAACGCACAGGCCAGGCCCTTGGGTCTGGATAGTTAAAATTTTGCAGATGTTCCTTATAAAACATAAAGAAGACTTCAAGCAAAATGCGAAATGGCACCTCTTAAAGCCGTCTCAACTTTGATGGCCTTTGGGCAACACTTCACGTGAGGACGTAGTGTGATGGGCTCTACTCGTGGACTGTAGTCCAGTAGAGCCCACCACACTACACGACTGCTTACCATCAGACAGAGTGTAGCCATTTTGACGGCGAATCATCAATGAGCCCGTCGCAGTCCACTGTCGTACATAGGCCTCTCCCATTTTGCGCCACACCATTCGGTTTTCGCATTCAGATCATCGGCCCATCTGGCCGGGCATCCAACGTTACGTTTGTCAAGTCGTGATCTCTAAGAGATCGCTGCAACGGCCATCAGACCTTCAACAGATATGGCCAGCCCATTGCCACTCCAGCTTGGTTATTCTGCGAGCTATTTCGGTAACTTTAGTTCTTTGGTTAGTCATAAAGGGGATTAGTGACTGTTGTTTTAATGTTTGTATAGTCCCTCGCGAAACAAGAATTATAATTTTTATTTATTTATTTATTTTGGGAAAACAAACAGGTACATATAGTTCTTTATTAAATAATATACAGAAAAGATGGTGGTAAGTATGTAACTCACAACGTTATCCACATGTCAGTACAATAATTATTTCGAACTTAATTGCATGCGAGCATATATAACTAATCAAAATTACACGAAATCAATGTCAGTGAAAAAGAAAAAAAAATAATGGTATGAAATAAAGATAAAGATATTGAATTAAAAAGAAGGAAATTAATTAACAATTTTAAATTTATCAAAAATTACATTTATATAAATACAAAGCTAACATCAGAAATCCAAACAATTATAAACTAACAAATAATAGCAACATTCAATAATAATGAAAAAAGAAAATACATTTCAATTAATAATGATATTTAATATAATAATATTAATAATAAACAACAAACCTGACATTGTGGTGATAGATCGATCAGAGCGCCGCGCATTGATTATCGATGTCACCATTCAGCATGACGGCAATCTCGCGAAAGCTGAAAAAGATAAGCAAATTAAATATCTCGATTTGGCTCGCGAGGTTGTCGACATGTGGGATGTTGATTCGGCAATCATTGTGCCGATAGTCATATCTGTCAATGGTCTAATAGCCAAGAGCCTCGATCACCATCTAAAGAGGCTCGCGTTGGGTGCTTGGATCAAGGGTTTGATGCAGAAGGCAGTGCTTTTAGATACAGCACGCATTGTGAGGAGGTTCCTGTCTCTGGAATCCTAACCACCGGCAGCTTGGACCCTGTTCCCGATGCCGGTGGGGTACCATATATTTTATATTTTTAAATGTATTTTTATAGATATATGTATATTTAAAAATGAAAAATATATTGAAAATGTTTAAATAAAGAGAATAATAATAATAAATATAATAGTTCTTATATTTATATTTAAAAATGTAATGATTAGAAAAAAAAATAGAAATAAAGAGAATAATAATAATAGCTGATCACTAAAATGAAATGTGTAAAAAATTATGATTGATTCAGAATAAATATAAGTTATGAATTATTTTCTATTATTTTTAATGCTGCGATTCTAAATGAGTTCCGCGACAGTGCAAACAGATCCAGATCTAGGAACACATCGTTATAATTTTGCGTTAAGCGACGTAAAGGTGCGCGGAGGCCCGCATTCGTAGGACAAGTCGTATTCGCGAAAAGTGGTCTAGTGCGCGCCTCTCGTCTAATTACATTACAGTTCGCGGAACAATATACGCGGTCTCGGGTTAATTTCCAGGTTGGACAAAGTCTTATTGGGCTTATTTAAGATTCCCAGAAGTAACACTCAGTCTAGATTTTTAAAAGTAAGCGTCAATAAGCTTGCCCTTTATAACGTGAGACTAAAAACCATAACTAGCGAAATATGAGTAGGTACAACACACGTCTGCCTACCCCTTCAAGGATATAGTCGTAAAACTATGTATGTATGTATTGTAAGTGAACATTAGGCGCACATGCTAGTAAACGGTTACTGTAGCCTATGAAGCCTTCTACAAAAGGAGTATGACACTTGCATTGCAAGTCTTTGAAGAGTCGCTGGATTACCAGTACACTGTATACTGTCCTTTACTTATAGCACACAGCCTCCCTATACAGCCTCACGAAAAGTATCAAGAGATGGCGCTTTATACAATTTCTTTCGAAACCATACATTTTCAACACGCGCAAGCGGAATTTACACAGTGGGTTACTATATGTATGTACCTGACATCTACCGTTAAGCCACAGCCCGATAGGCACAATCACCCCGCCTGGTCGGAGGATCCTCCCTTCTCTCCATCCTGTGTTGTCATACCACGTTCTTCCACAAGGCGTTACTTTGCTACGCATGGTCTAGTCGGCCTTGGCTTTATGTATTTCAGTTATTAAATATTACTAATTAAAATATTAGAAATCTAGTTTTGCTCACTACTACAATATGGTCGCTCGTTGTTTTCGTTGTGTTTGTGCAAATGAATAGATGCCACGCCTGATGTTAGAGGCTAAGATTAAACATTTTTAAGCTTAAGTGTGTTCAATTCAGAAGTAGGCAAATGGTATATTGGTTACAGCTCCTTACAAATATACTTAATTTGTAAAATAAACAGTATTGTAAAATTGGCGATTAAAAAGAGTGACGACAAATTTCTTGCATTGGTTCTACGCTTTTGCATTCAGCAAAATGAGGCAACAGATAAATGTAAATGCATAGTATAACCTTGACGTTCATAAGATTCGATTTAATTCATAAGTAACAAACTGCCATGAATATGCCTAGACTAAGGCGAAACACGTCCCTTTTCAGAGAAGTGTGGTAGTGTCAACCTATTTCTATTGCAATAGCTGAAGTGAGAAAATCGAGGGTGTCGCTCTGTTCTCAATTATTAGAACGGAATATGATCTTTTAGTGGGCAATTCTGTAGGAGCGCAGTGTCCGGCGCGTGCTAATCGGTGACGAATCTGTGAAATTGGCGCGTCGCGGCCGCGCGCGCCGCTCTATCTCGGTAGATACACCTCCGTCGTGCGGACGTGTGCCCCAAGACGTTTACTTGTAGCGAATATCAGACACTCATGAACTCACAATCTTTTGACAAGCTTGTATATATCTTTAAATGGGTTTACAATGGTATAATATTGCCGTCATAAGTAAAAAAGACGTATCTGCCAGTATTTTGATTCCAAATCTGTAAAAACTCAATATCGAAATAAAATTTAGATACGTTTTTTTCGTTATGATATGAGGTCAGAATTGAATGCTGTAAATTATAACAAAGTAAAAGGACCCATGTTATAATAATAATATTCTCCAGACCGAATCTTCGGTCATGGTGGCCAATCTTCACGGAGATTGGCGCAGGAGATATTATGGTACAAAAAGGTAAGTATGCGCAAACACAAGCGCACTCTAGTCCTGTCCCTTACTATCATGATCAGATAGGACGGTCTAACACCGCCAACTTCACAACTCTGGGCCGGTATTGAAATTTCTTAAGAGGAAACACCACGGGCGAGAGAATTGAAAAATAGGTATTTGTAAAATCTATTGCTGTCGCGCAGTGCCCGCAGAGCGTGATAGAGACAACTGCAGCTTGAACCGAAAATACCTATAAAAGTACACAAAATCAACGTTTCGTAGTCCCCTGATTCCTTCTCCAAAATTCGACCGATTTAACTATTTATTTCATTAAAAATTGAAGAAAGGCTTTGGCCGTGTTTCTATGTTTTTCTTTTTTTATATAATCTACTCAAATTTGTTTTCTGGATGTTTGAACACAGCAGAAAATCTGACCAATTTTTGAGATTTTTGAAGGTTCATATCTCTTTTAATAATTAATTAATGAAAAAAAGGAAAACATAGGGACATGCCAATAGAGGCTAAACATTTTTTGAAAAAATATTATTGCTCTACTGGCATTATCCAGGGAGGAAACAGGGGACTACTTTTGTATGGAAAAACGGCCCTTGTGTTTCCTCTTAACACATCACAACACAAAAAAGTATTGGGTTTATGCAGTTATTTTTTTAATTAGGTTTTACTATTTGGGATTCGAATCCACAACATTCGGCGAAGTGGCAGTGTCGACGCGACCACTTGAACCACTAAACTATTAGTTAAGCTGTATATAATTATTGTTACCTTTATATTTGTCGTTACTGAATTTCTTTTTCTTCTTTTTTTTACAAACTGGGAATTATTTTTCGGTGCTGCGGCCACTGTTAACTAATGTAAAAAATTCAAAAACTTACCTTCCGTAATACCGAGGAACACCTGTTAAGGAATTAACAGTTGGATAACCACACAGTTATGTAGAATATACTCTCACACACTCATATTAATTATTTATATATATACTCATACACACTCAAACATCCTTAGAAACATACACACACACACACATTACACACAACAATTAATTATAAATCTCACAGTTTTATCAAAGCAAACACTAGCAGATTTTGTATTCACACTATACAATAAAGAAAAATAATTTTCTCCATTTTCACTAGCCGTAACTTGTAATTAATATTTTCTCACTATTTATCCTTCTATGAGAATATCAATGATTATATCAATTTGTGAGGGTTATACAAATGTAACTATTAGAAGAATTAGAAGGTAGCACTGGCTTCTAAGATACAGGTCCATACCTAGTTTAGAAGTCAGTCGCCAGTTTATAATGTATTCCTTAAGGCCTATATTTTGTACCTAGATTAAGTGTTTTTCTTGTAGAGTAAAAAACTTTAATATTATATTATATTATAGAATTGCAGACTATTTGTTCCCGCTGTAAGCTTATGATAAGCGCGTAGTCTGTAGTGTTATACGGGCCCCGCTTCGTCCGTCTAGCGTCTACATTAGTCGCAGTTTTATTGCTGCGGACCATCGGCGCCGGGTGGCTGCCGATATGTTACCGCACGGGTGGAAATCATAAAAGTGGTTGCGTATGTTTGTCTAACATGCCACATCTGTGAAGCTTGCTTTAGTTAAGCGAGAGAATAATTAGCAGTATTATCTTACAATAATTATGCGAAAGAAAGTTACACTCGAGTTCTGTGGACAGGAGTTACTAAGGTTGTGGGTTTTGTTTTCAGGTCAGCCAAAGTATTGGTTTTATTTAATAATTTCAGCCCTGAATAAACTGTCCCACTGCTGGGCACGGACATCTCCTCAGTGTGAGAAGGGTAAGGCTATAGTCCACCACGCCTAGTGCGGGTTGGCAGACTTTACATATCTTCGAAAACATTATGGAGAACTAACCGACAAGCAGGTTACCTCACGATGTCCGTTAAAGCAAGCTATAATTGACTATTTAATACGCAAAAACTACGAAACTATCTACGAAAAGTCAGAGATGTGCGCCTTGGGATCGAACTCGAGACCTTTGCGTGGCAGTCCGATGGCTTTCCACTAGGCTACCGCTGCTATTTTTATTCTAAGAATATTCTCGGTAAGAGGTTTAAGTCTGGAAATACGTTTATGCCCTTTTTTTATTAAACTGTCTACTCCTAAAGGGTTATAAACGCCAAATGCAGACGATATTTAAATTGGCGGCACTGATAAAAACAATTAATATCATGGCGATGAAAACATTATAATTTACGCACAACATGAAGGTTGAATATGGAATGGATTATAAAATATATCAAGACCTCTTTTGAACCAATATGTTGCAGATACCTGTTATCTTATCTTATATTATTCACAACGCGTCCTTATCACATCATTCATCACTATACCCTTCAAAGAACACTAAATGAACAGAACCGCATTGACTTTACTTAGGATTATCAACTAATCATTGAAAGCCATAAACAAACAAAACCACTTACCGAACCAAACTAATTTTTAATTATTCGTATGCACCATGCGGTAGTAACTTACAATAACTTGTCGTTTCAAATATTTTTTATCAATTTTCAAAATGCTTAAGAATAATTTAGTGGAACATCTGTGTCAATTTGTGTTGACATGAATTTGTGACTGCAAAGGAGCTAACGATAAAAAAATAAAACTAACGACTTACAACAGGCTGCACATGTGGGTTCCTTCGTCTCAAAAGTTGGCGGAGAAAAACCACACAGCCATTTTGGATTTTGACTTTACATTCTGTTGGCATAGAGTTGAAATTATAAAATGCATTTACGTTCACCATTGATATTTCTAATATTCAATAGTTTAGCTGTGATTTTTTACTTAAATATTTTGTGTCATTAGTAGAACTATCAATATCTTATGCTGCTATGTTTAAGTGCGAATATAAACCTTAACTGTCAAATAATAAAGGCTATAATTTAGTTAACCAATTGTATTTAGTAATTGGTAAGAACTATTTCGCGACCTTTACCCTTATGACTATTTGTCAGTAATTTTATTTAGTGTAACGTCAACATTTCTTTTCTTTGAAAATGATTTAGCTGACGCGTGAACTAATAATAATTACTTACGGAAAGTTTCATTGAGAAACAGATGTACGAACTTTGGTGATTGTTGCATTATGTGTGACATAATGATCAGCTTCCGAAATGATCTATAAGAGAAATATAGAGTAAATAATTTAAAATTAGAGGAAATCGACAAAATAATAATGAGTTTTATAATATACTATAAAACTTTCGCGAAAGTTTCTGTTTAATAGAGATACTTTAAAACTAATTGGTATAGACCTTTAGAGGATTCTATTCTACTAAAAACAATACGTTTTAGAATTGTATGTCTGTCTATTTGCTCCGGCATTACGCAAAAACTTGTGATCGTACTTTGATGCAGTTTGTACTTTTAGTACAATTAAAAATATACACGTTTTGTAGAATCGGGGACTAACTAGAATACCTAATTCTATTTTCCATAAATGTTTCCTTTTGGTAACGAATTACGACCATTATTAACAGGCTGCATCAGAAAAGCCTCTAAAACCTATAGCACGCTAACTTAGAACGTACTTCCATGATAAATAACAGCCACATAAACTTGTGTTAATTCCTTGGGGTTTATTGCCAACGGGTTTTGACGATGAGCCGTGTTGTCAGTAGGATTAGTGATCTTTGTGTTTATGCATCATTATCTTAAATGCTCCTCTAACCGTTTATCGGATCATATGTTTGTAAAGTAAAATGAGGCCGAAGTGAGTAAATTCGATTCTCATGTTCGGCAGAGTGTTATGTGATAACTGATAACTGATGGATTTATAGTGTAGGGCAATTCTTAATAGTAGCGCGATGGCTAAAATTTGCTCGATAAATAGCGATTGGTTATATAAAAAGTAGCTGTTTACTGTGGTTTATTTGTGCTAATATTCTTACAACTATTAAGATTTTTAATTTGCAGACGTGAGTTTATGATGTATTTAGTTTAAACTGTAGGTAATTTTCGTATAGTATTAATTATTTATCGACCCTTTTGGTAATTCTGCCATACTCTAGCAGCTAATCAGTCGTGAATTTAGTTAATGAATAATTCTATTAGAAACTGTGTTAACTAAATATTGTTCGTGTTAACTAAATATTGTTCGTTTTAACTAAATGGATGCATTTTTGTAATGATCAGTTTAAGCTGGAAGATGAAACGAACACTCATTATATTATAACTTAAATGACAGCTGTCAAGTTTGACATTTCCAGTTATTCCTCTATTACACCTACGGAATCAACTGCATGCATAAATACTTAGGTCAAGTACTTATTAATTCCAGGATTACACCTCACAGATGTCAAAATGAAGTGACGTAAAGTTTACTTTTTACAAGTTAAAAGTAAAAACGAAAGCAGTAGGCGTACAAAGGCAAGTAGTTCTAATTCAACACCTGATATAGCACAGGTGCTATCGTTGAGGGCTCGCGAAAACCCAGGGGTGGCACGTGCCCACCTTGTGGCAACGACAGGTGAGCGCGAGAACAATTCGGGAAACGGAAATTGCATTTGTCAAACAGTTGGCCATAGACATTTTGAAACGACGTTAAATCGTCGTCACTTTATAGTCTTCGAAAAAAGTAACAGTTCTTATTTTAAAAATTATACGATATATTAATTTAAATAAAGGTGATTCAATGTAGGCTGTTACTGTGGATGCAATGTTGTGTACAGTAATTGTGTCATTGATATTACCCGCACTGTGCTAGGCACGGCAACATTTTGTGTATGGCTCGGCAATATAGGCAGATATATACCCACGTATGTTTGGCGAGTCAAACGCTTAAAATGTTGCCGAGATGGCCGGTTCATCATCAAAAATATTGCGGCCACATATAGCAGCAAATGCCTGTTTAAAATGCCCTTATACTTTCTTTAAAACTATACATCCATATATATTGCCTTGTTGGTCCATTGGCAAATTGTTTGCGCCTTATGTTTAATGTGGATCTTGAGCCACCGCGCTCGAAGATGTTTGCAAGACATCCACCTTTCGGTATTGGTAATTAGGTCTTGAAAGGAGAGCATATTGCCGTGTTGGCTACAGAGATTTCTTGCCAAAATGCCACTTTGGTCGACTCGAGAATTTATGCTGTGATCTCATGAACTGCCTGCCCACCTTTATGGAAAAAAGAACATAAATTTCTTCTTTATAAAGACAACTCCCTCACTAAAAATAATTCGTGTATCCCGGGGGACTCTTCTAACATCCAAGCAACGGACACAAAGAACATCCAGACTTGGAACAACTATTCATGGATCACACAAATTTTTGTCCCTTGTGGGATTTGACCCCACAACACTTGACGCAGTGGCTGTGGCGAGGCGAGACTGAGACCACTACATTAACATTCCTGAGTAATATCAGACTAGAAGGAGGCAATTGCTAACTTTAATCACATTTTCTAGTTAAAGTGAACACTCATACTTATTCTAAATTACCATAACACAACATACATAATCATATCAAAGACATACCACTCACCGCAACTATCGGAAGCACCCTTTAGTATTTCCCAGAAACCTCGTCGCCAGTTTGGCGCCAATATCGGTCGATAGCACCTCAACCCTAGTGCAAACCAACCAAATTAAATACACTTAATACTACTACAACCACTTTATTTACCACGACTTTTCAAAATATTCGGATTGCATAGAATAATATACGACCGTATTAAACAGTTGGCAAAGCATACCGGAAGGAATGATAGGATAGTATTTGCAATATGGCAGCATTATATCTTGCGTTTGAGGTCGGCACCAGATGTTTGATTGTTTACTTTCTTTGGACAATGGTTTTGTTTTAGTTTTGGCTGAATTTGCTTGTAATATTTAAATTTAATATATCTATACTTGTCATCAAATAATATATCTATACCTTTCATCCAGAATAAAGTACTGTTACTAGCCTAACCTATATACGTAAGCGAAGCCTCTATTATCTGGAACTACGTATCGGATTGGCAAGATTATTTTTGCATCTAATAGCCTACTTCTTGTGATGTTTCGGGATGTTATATAACCTTCTTATATAACATCCCGCAAGAGTAGTATTCAGAAAGATGGATGAAACCGAGAGGCTATATAGCTAGTTAATAATATCAGCTCTATACTAACTGACCTACTGCTGGGCTTGGTCTCTTCACAATATAAGAACATCCATACTCATACTGTGAAGAGAAGATGTGTAAAATCTACTATAATAGTCTATCCAGTCTATAATTGTACATTTCATACATCTTTGAGAACATTCATAAGAGCTCTTTCCTTACGATATTTTCTTCATCGAGCTCCCATGTTCCTCCATACCTCAGATGTATTTTAAAGCGACCAATTCATTACTAACTATTTAAAAATCTTGTACGTACGGATACATACGGGTAGTACAAACCCTTAACAAATTATACACCTAAACCTTCCTCATGAGTCACTCTGTCTATTAATGAAAACCGCATGAAAATCTGTTCAGTAGTTTTTGAGTTCATCGCGAACAGACAGACGCGCAGAACTTTGTTATATACGAAGTAGAGATTTACGGATTAACGAATTGAAAATTTTGTAATAATGATGAATAATTTCATAAATAATAAACACTAAACATATGGGAGAGCCACGCATCGGCACGAATGGGGTTGCAAATTTAAAAGGCTGGCCTCGCACTTTTGTCTCCTCTGGTGTTGCAGGTGTCCATTGGCGGTGATAATCGCTTACCATCAGACGATTCGTCTGGTCGTTTGCAACATATATTACACCATAAAAAAAAACTTAGTGTCACCTAAAACCAGATCACAAAATAGTAGCATTAGCAGCTTTGCCTAAAATCTCGGGTTCGATTCTGAGGTCGGGCAAAGTGTCATCGAGATCTTCTGTCAAGAAACTCTCAGTGTTAGCCTGCTCCGTGCCTCGGAGAGCACGTTAAGCCGTCGGTCCCGGCTGCCATGAACATCTATGGCAGTCGTTATTGGGGAAGTCGACACAAAAGATCCCACTGGGTCGAAGTGTCGCCGGTCTGTACAGACTGGCCCAGACACACAAGATAAGATAAGACAGCACATAGTCTGGAAACATGCCCGGTAGTCGGCAATAAACTTGCTTCTATAAAAAGAGAGTGCTAATACATTTCTGCTTATCCCTTCGGGTTTGAGGCATCAGTATACTACTATCAAATCATGCCTTGATTTTATGAAAAGAGTTCCGTTTCTGAGAATATCCCTTTGTCGCGGCGGACTAATATTGACACAGTAGAATAAGAACACCCAAAGAACGTCCAGACCCGGAACAACTATGTGTAGATAACACAAATACCTGTCCTTTATAGAAATCCAACACACTGGCATTGATCACACCACAACTTAAAAATAAACCACAGTAGTAAGTATACGTGCAGTTAATTATTTACCGATCATACATAATGTCGTACGAGAATCAAATTCGCAGCACTGAGCGCATTATTCAAGACGTGGTTACTACTAACGACTGCGCCATTCGAGCAGGTCGACATTTATATGTAGATACTAATTATTAATTAAATTTGAAGATAATACCATAGACAGACACGAGATAAGCGAACTCCTTGGAACCTGCTCACCCATTTATAGAACAAACGATTAAAATAGGTACATCAATATATCGTGCAGCCCTTATGCCACTTAACTTTTTATTTGTTTCTGGTTAACACACAAGGTAAATGGTAAAAAAGTGTAAGCGAAATGTGCACCTTTGCTTATTTGTAAACCATTAACAAAGAATGGAACTCTTTTAAATCTTCATTTTTGTTGCTTTTTCTTCAGTTAATTCTGCTAAATAAGTAGCTGAAATTTATCGGGTATAAGCTGTGGAATTAACATCTAATAGGTTAAATAAATAGAGGTTATATATGGATAGTTAGGGTTGTCAATCACAGGTTAGTAAAGCAACAATAAGTATTGGCGGGCAAATTTGTTAAGACGGCTACGACGCGACGGTACTAAAGCGAACGGACAAGAAATTATAATTTACAAAAATAAGCATCCTTCTAGTCCCTTAGATTCCCTAAGCTAGTAGGTCTAACTTGAAAATGTCTGTCCGAAACTTTGGGCAAACGAAATATTAAGATTATACCTCTCGCGAAGTTTATTTGGATTTCTTTCAAAGTAACATTACTGCATTGTTCTCTCACTTCACTATAAAGTTTAGGATGATCAAAGCGTTACTTCATGCATTTCATAGTACCTACTAACAGTTCAACAAGAGGCCCGAAATTTCCACATTTACGTTTCATGGCAAACCGATCAATTAATATATTGAGTAAGCGTATTTGTAAACGAAAATACAAATTAAAAAGATAAGAAATTAAAAAAATATTGGTTCCAATTTTAAACTAGCGAGTATACATACGTTCTTTACATAAACATGACACGTTTACTGTAAAAAATCAGCTTTGCTTAAATGCCATAGGTCTGCCGGTTCTGGGATCTTGTACATAATTATTATATATAAATGTTATGTTAACTAAATTAAATACTCTGTATACATAGGCTAATAATACCATATCTGTATAATATTAAGATAGTTTTTAATAAATTTACACTTTACCAAGAAGTTCCGTTACACACGTAGTAACGACTTGTAAACCAAATAGTAGGTCAGAAACTACTGGTGCGAATTAAAAAAATATTTTAGTGTTAGATAGCCTATTTATCGAGGAAGGCTATAGGCTATATAACATCACGCTACGACCCACAGGGGCAGGGTAGTAACTATAAACGCGGGTGAAACCGCAGGCACATCTAGTCTTATATAATGCTGAAATAAATAATTATATAAGTATAACAACGCTCAAAAGATTGTTGAGTGTTATTGTTTCAATGCGCTAATCTCTAAAACTACTAGTAGGATTTAAAAGATTATTTTTAGATCTCGTTATCTTTCTCGCACATCTGCATGTAAATAGGTCACAGTTTTTGTCATGAATCCTTTTGCTGTCAATTGACTTATATATTATTAAATACAAGCGTTTCAAATCTGATAGTAGGCGGACTACTATCAGATTTGAAACGCTTGTATTAAATTTTATTTATGTTTAATTAAATTTAAATGAATCGTATTTTAAAGTTTGAGTAATATAACAGATTATTATATAGTCGATAGGAAGATATATTAATATTTAAAATAAACCAATTACATACGTAATACAGTATTCAAAATCGAAATTGTAGACACTATGGAAGACGGATGGATATCCCCCGCAACACAGGATTTTCGACTAGCGCCATTAATCTAAATAAATTGTATCCATAAAAAAGATTCCGACGAATTGAGAACCTCCTCCTTTTTTGAAGTCGGTTAAAACAAATCGGCTGGTACATATAACTATGTATAATCTTTATATATATAAATCTTCTGTGCGTGTGTTTGTAATTAAACTCCTCCTAAATGGCTGGACCGATTTTGATGGAATTTTTTGTGTATGTTCAAGTGGATTCGAGAATGGTTAAGACTTGTTTTTTTAGCGTATACTTTTTGGTGTCAATCTTTTTTTTATTATTACTTCCTAGCTGTTGCTTGCACGACTTCTTCCACGTGGAATTTAACAAAAACGTGTTAAAATAAAAGTAGTCTAAGTTACTCCTTATAACATGAGCTTTGCCAGTAAAAGTCCCGTCAAAATCAGTCCAGCTGTTTCAGAGATTAGTCGACACAAACAGACAGAAAAACAATGCTTTTTAAATTGATTTTTTTATCTGAGTATTATATTATACTTTCATATGCATTTAGTGAAAAGCTGTTTGAATTTTGAAATTAACAAAGAGATACTTCAATTTTATTTATTTGTATAGATTCTTATTATTATACAGAGCATTTTGATAAGTTGGCAACCTTGTTTCAGACACAATGATGTGTTTGTAAGTACAAAACGTTCCCCCAGCGTTTGTCAAGTTGCCAGATCCCCACATCTGCGGCACAATACCACACATGACATTCACGAGTTGCGGCCCACGGCACCAATAACTCCAAACTACATCTTGTTAACCGTCCCAATAGTTTTATTGAAACGACTCTCAGAAATTATTGTAATTGTATTATCAAATTACGATTATGTATAACGCTACTTGTTTTTGTTCGTGTTCAGATGCAATTATACAATGTTTACAGCGTTTTAAGGGCAACACTTTATTTTATATTTTTATCGTTTTAATATTAACGTCACAGCTTCGCGCCTGTGCTATCTCTATAGGTTAGCAAGAGTTGTAAAACATTCGCTACTTCGTTTTTTTGTTATTTTAATTATAACTTGATTTTACATGCGACTTCGCTCGCGTTAAATGTAGAATTTAATCTTTGGAAACAGAACTTTTCCCTGGTACCCTTCACTTTATCTCCTTTTCTGCAGCGCTGACAACGTGTAAGCGAAATTTTATGAAGATCAGTTCGAAGAGTTGAGGCTTCGAAGCGTAACAAACACACAAACAAACTCTCATTCGCAATTATAATATTAATTAGGATTGGAACATAATTTTTGCAGATATATAAGTACATTGTTAAACATCTAAAAACTAAAAGTTACAAAATAAAAACAAAAGGCACAAGAAATATTATAGTATGAATGGCTAGTTTAGGCAGCGTCATAAAGTTTCTTAGCCAGTCTGCTTTGCAATTTTTCAGTCGATAACGATTGTCCACTAAAAATATCTCCTAAAGACTGGCAGCAATGCCACGATGAATAGCAATCCATTAATCGTGGCTAATTCTTTGAACCAAGTAAAGTCCAGCCTTCTTGTCACACAAAGCGTCGATTAACCAGATCTCTGAAACGACATGACCGCAACCTTGCGTCGCTTTTTATTAATAAATTGCACGAAATCACGGCTGTGCCTATTGTCTTCCACAGCTTGAGTTTTGTCACTGAGATCTAGTTGTTAAACTGTCTTGATGATGTTTGAAGTAGAAGCGAAACACATAATATCGAAGTCAATAACGTCGTTATAAGTAGGTAAAATTCTAAATAGTATTGTTTATAATAATGTATAAAGAATGCTAGCTTGCCTAATAACGATGCTGTATAATAGTGCGTAGCGGGTGCCTCTCTTCGTAATTATGACTTTACAATTGAATTTGCCAATTAACACGTAATTCTTTTCAATATATTGAGAATTTCATACGAAATACAATAACACTTTGTCGTAACCGGTATTCTGAAACATGACCTGCGTATATTTAAAACAATGTGGGCTTGAAATTCAAAAGAAACAGTTCGGCTTTGAGAAGTATAATAGAACAATTGGTCTTTGACTAGTAGAGTCCTGCTTATTTAAGCATGAATGAACTGATATTAGTAGCATAAATAACAATATATGTATATTTTTGCGATTCGTCCAAATCACTAACATGTGGTCTACAAAGTACATCAGTCTTGTTTTTTTTTATGGAAGATTTTGTAAGATAATTTAGCTACTTTCTGCACAAGGAGTCCGAAAAATGGCAATTTATCTTATGCAGTTCCTTAATGACGGTACCGAACGACGGACGTGACAATGACGGCTCAAAACCATGCACTACGAATGGAGTAATTTTACTATGCCTCTCTACTCCTTGAGATCACACATGGTGATGGAGTCCGTCTTCAAATCAAATAACGCTTACCCGACCTGAGTATCGAACTCGAGTCCTAACAGAAGCTGCATTCTCTACCGCCGAGCCACCGAGGTGACGAAAAATACGAGCCTATAGCCATCTATCGGCTATATTTGGAAACTCCGTATTGCTACATTTGCTACTGAGAATTTCGTAAGCGAAATATCTGATATAACTTTTTACGACCTGGGATTAGAACCCGAGATGGGCCGTATATTAAACACACAGCCTACGACGCAATTACATACGTGACAGGACAATCTCAGATCTGCAAAATAGACAACATGATAGGTACAGATAGTCTAAACCGAGGTACCTACCTGCTTCTAAAACTAACAAATAGCTAAGGCCTCGTTTAGGGAGACGCGGGGCGTTGAGCGGCGCGTTGGGCATCGCGTCGAGCGCTTTTTCCGTTCACGGAGAAGCGGCACGTCAAGCGGTGCGTGAAGCGCCAGGCGGGGCCCGCGGCGTTGCACGCACAAAGACAAACACAAGGTAATGTGTAGTTGCGTTTAAGGAGACGCGGAGCGTTGTGCGGCGCGTGGTGCGGGGCGGGCGGAATGATGGTGTCCGCCGTGGCTGTCATGCCGTAGCGGGCACCGCAGCTACCACTTTTGACAGTCTTCTTTGAACTTCTCACAACGCAGACGTGTCGTTACAATGAACTACGATTTCATCGATATATTACTAGAAGATAATTATTACTTAAAGCTTAAGTGTTTTGTTTACTGCTAGAGAAGAACCAACAAACTGATTGACTGACGAGCGATGCGACGCGGTGGGGCACGCGACGGGCGAAGCGTGAACCGCAGCAAGCAGCGCTCAATATCCAAACAAAACGCGCGTAATCACGCTTGTGCCTGAACGCTCTCATACATTCCCATATGTTTGAATTGACCGCGCGACGCGACGTCGAAAGCGTCCCGCAACGCCCCGCGTCTCCTTAAACGAGGCCTGAGGCCGCAGAATGCGTCCTGGATCGTTTAAAAATTGTTCGATCGTTTTTGCTTTATAACTAACTAGCTTTTGCCCAGGGCTTCGCTCGCGTAAAAGTAGGTAAGATTATGTTAGTGAAAGCCCTTTTTAAATAAAATATACCTAGCTTAAATTACTCGGTGATTTAGCTTTCTAATGATGAAAGAATTCGTAAAATCGGTTGAGTTAAATCCTTACAAACAAACAAAAAATCTAATCTTTCCTCTTTATAATGTTAGTATAGATGAAGCATAATGTTTATTATTATCTGTGCTAATTTTTCTTTGCTTTTTTTCATCATTTTACGGTGCCTGCCACGAGTCACATTCAATTCCAAGGTCTTTCGATTACGTTGCGGTTGAACGGTTAGAGGAACAAATAAAAATGTATAGTAAGTAATTAATGAATGAACGTTGAAATTAATTAACAATATTGTGAAAAAGTTTACTTATTAATTATCTGTGGTAATTCTGTCTTAAAGGGCATTTTAAAGTTGTATCATAATTTAAATTTCCGTGGAGCGATTATTAAATAAAATAGTACTAGGTACCTTAAAAAGGCACAACCTTTTGTGAGGTTTATATGTAAAATGTTGTGATTGTTAATAAAAAATTAAAATTACTCGCTACAACAGAATTTGATGGATTAATATAACCTATTAGATGGCAGTGGCACACCGACGGCCAGAGATAATAGATTTTAATTATTTCGGGTATTTCAAGCCTTCTCATAAAAGGAAAATGAAGAAACACATTCAAAACAAAGTATACAAAACTTAGATCGGTAGCGCCATCTTTAGCTACCATATTAAAACATTTGACCGCTTATTATATACAGAATTTGCTACTCCTCACTAGATGGCACGTTACGTAATGTAATGTTTGTTTGACATAACATAACCTCTCATCTTAATGCGATAGATCCGTCTGACGCCAAATATCGCTATATTGTACAAACCGGTGCAAACACATTAAAAGTATATTTAATATTGTGTCATTGTTATATATAAATAATAAGCCTATTGATAACTTAATGAGCTGATAACGTCTCGTATCAAGAGCAGCCAGATAACTAAACTTTTATAAATATAACGGTGCTATTGCTAATGTTGTAAATTTTATTAGATAGTTGTTTTAATATTGGAATTGTACTTCCTGTTACATTTACTCCGGACATTCCAAATAGTTCTGTTGTAAAAAGTGCAGTTGTGTAAATTAACCAAAAGATGTCGTTGAAACGAGTTCTTATTGTAAACAAAAGTTATCCTGCTGCCGGCTTGGAGTTAATGAAAGACAAGTAAGTAATTATCTGTATTATTTTACAAGGCAATAATTTGCCTGTAGGATGCCCATTTATAATGTAGGTATCTCTTTACATGCTGAGATATGTCTACCGTAAAGAAAGGTGAAATCCAGAATGATTCTGTGTCTGATATTTTTATGAGGTAAGCTGAGGTGTGATAACCACAGTTAAGGTTTTGATCACTCGTTATATTATCATTAAAATTAAACTGCTCAAATGCGAGTCGGGTTTTGCGACGATGAATTCTTCAGTGAACGGCTTAAATTTTTGGGACATGGCCCCTGGTGCATGTCCGTTCACCCAATAGTCCTTCCTTCAAACTTGGAGTTATTTTTGTCATTATAATTTATTCGTCGAGCAAAGAATGTAAATCCCGAGTCAGGATCGGCCATAGCAACAGTTGTACTTACCGTGTGTGAGTATTAAGTATTTATTTTTCTAATGTTTGTATAGTTCCCTACCCCGATACTGGTGCAAATACAAATCTTCAATAAAAACAAAACAAAAATGATTTTGCCAGATTCTATTAATTCTTTTATTTATTTATTTCACATTACATATAACTTTCTTTTACTTTACATTTACGTTTGAACGGATGGCGTAATGGTTTAACTAAGTGGACGCCTCGCCGCTGCCACTGCGCCGCGTGTTATTGGTTCGAATCCCATACGGGACAAAAATTTCTGTGATCCACAAATGGTTTTTCCGAGTCTGGGTGTTTTATGTGTCTGTTGTTTGAATGTTTGTTAAATTCCCTGCGACACAAAATTTATTCCTAAAGCCCTCTCTAGAAATAAATCATAAAGTAGTATTTAAAAAAAATATTACATATTACAGGAGTATTACCTAATACAATAGTGTAGTTACTACTTAACAACAATGGAAAAACATGCGTGTTTATGCAAAGCCAATAACCACCATTCAAAGTTCAGTTTAATAAATTAATCTGTTGCGAATATATGTTAATATGTAGATTATTATGAACAGAGTACATACAACAGTGGTACCGTACATGGACTATAACCCTGAGAGTCTGCCGACGATTAAGAAGACTATCACAGGATATGATGCCCTCGTATGGAACACCAAACACAAGCTCACAGGAGAAATACTGGACTTGGCAGGTACGTGTAACTTTGTACCACATCATTGTATTATTCACTAATTTCTAGCCGCAGTTTATACGGCGTATACGGGGCGAATAGTTCGTTACGCACGAATTATGCGACACAACACTTATTAAAAGAATATCTTTGTAGGTTGACACCTACAAAGATATTCTTTTAATAAGTGTTGTCCGATCTGAAAAATAACCTTATTAACCTTATTTTTCAGATCGGTTCGTTTCGCTCTCAAATCACGTGGATTTGTGCGAATCTACAAAATTATATTATTTTATATGCGCTGTTTCGCACAATTCCTGCGAATATATTGGTGACCACTGAGACGTAAACGCTTCAACTACTCGTATAGTATATCTTATATTAGTCCTGTATATAAACTGTTCCACCGCTGGCCACGGGCCTCTTCTCAGTGTGAGAAGGTTGACACCATAGTCTACCATGCTGGCTCATTGGCATTTTAGCATTTAGGCAGACATCCCACATCTTCAATAACATTATGGCAAACTCTCATTTTCTTGATAATGATAATGCAGCGATAGCCTACTGGGAAACCGTTGTACTGCCACGCAGAGGTCTCGAGTTCGAACCCAAGGCGCGCATCTTTAACTTTTCGAAGTTGTATGCGTATTAAATAGTTAATTATCGCTTGCTTTAACGGTGAAGGAAAACATCGTGAGGAAACCTGCATGTCTGAGAGTTCTCTATAATGTTTTCGATGATATGTGAAGTCTGCCAACCCGCACTAGCATAGCGTGGTGGACTATGGCCTAACCCTTCTTACAGTGAGAAGAGGCCCGTGCCCAGCAGTGGGACAGTTTAATACAGGACTGATATTATTATTGTTATTATCATTTTCTTCATGATATTTTTCTTCGCCGCTATAGCGTATATGCGTGCTATGAGATAAAGACAGGACCGAACTCGAGTCCTCTGCGTAGCAGGCTAAAGATGTCTTACTAAACTACCGCTGCTTGTAGGTATACGCAAACTAGGATAAAATCCTATGTATTATTCCAGGTCTTGATATATCTATATGTTTGTGATAGAGACCTGAATGCATTATATCCGAATCCGTTCAACAGCTTACACGTGATTGCGTAAGAAATATTTAAACATCTTCAGTAACTGTTATTCTTTGTTCGTATAGTCTGCACCAAGCCACAGATAATATAATACACCAAGCTTAAACGGGACTTCGCAATGGAACAATTTTGGACAATCATAAGCAAAGCGTCACCTTAAAGAGCTCTAAAGTCTTACCGCGATTTGCTTTCATATGCATTAGAACGAGACAGCGGCTTACAGCATGTGCAGTATCTTCTTGTTCTTTTTAAGAGATTTTAGACGCATCTGGATCCCCTACTTACAGTATGCTTTTCAAAACATAAGATTATTTAGTTACAATCCTAATTAATTTTATAAGTGCGTGAGTTTGTTTGCAGCGCTTTCGCGGCTTAACTACTCGACAATTCATCATGGAATTTTGCATACACATTGTCAAGAGTATAGAAAAGGACATAGGGTACCTTTCATCTAGAAAGAAGTACTGCTTCCGAGCAAAGCCGCGGGTAAAAACTAGTCTACTATAGTTCTTCTATTCATCAAGATTTCGTATCCCAGGGCCTAAACTGAAGGTTGTGTCAACGATGTCGTCTGGCGTTGACCAAATAGACCTTGACGAGATCCGAAAGCGGGGCATTGCGCTGGGCAACACACCGAAGGTGCTCGATAACGCTGTGGCAGATATCACAGTAGGGCTGTTGATAGCCGCTGCGAGACGGTTCAAGGAAGGAGTTCAGGAGTTGAAGAGGTAATTATCTTTTAAGGTATTTTATTAGCTTCTTGAGCTATGGAGTCTTTAAGACTCTACTTGTGAGCCATCTGAAGAGTTTTAGTTGAAAACCGTCACCGGCCAAAAGATCTAGCAACATGCTGAACTGCTTTTGCATCGACTATGGGACACATACCGTCTGTCTGCTGTCCTTATTGTGTCTTTTAACTCCATTTGTAATCTTTTCCATTCCATTTAAAATCTTAAGCGCTTTTTTGTCTCGAGGCCTGTTCCATATTGTAACGCCACACTTAAGTGCCATATTTTAAAGTTATGCAGTATTATTTACAAGGCTTAATTGTAAAAATGTTTTTATATATTATTTAAGTCTAAGTGTATCATAGATGGAATATTATATTTGTAGACATTTTATTAAAAACATTGTGTATCTAAAATTGTTAACTCACCATTTATATAGTAAAAGGAATACAAATATACTTATATTCCAGTTATGATACACTTTTTATTTAGTCTATAGAGTGTATTAAAACATTATTGTCTTACGTTTACGCGAATGTTTTATAATTTAAATAGCTTATATAGAAGTAAATAGTAACTAGTAAAGTGTTTAACAATAGTAGTTTAAAGTTTTAAAATTATCTAATAAAAGTGTTTTATAAAAAAATAAGCAACGCGATAAAACCGTATAAATTTGTTTAATTTCAATGTATTGTAATGTATAATGTACTTTTTTGCGACGTTTCCACTCGGGACAAGCCACAAGTAAACATAAAGTAAACGCTCAAGTTAGTTGATAACCACTTGTTCTATACATATAATTGAGTTTATTCTATGTTGTATCACAGTCTATCCTAGCAATAAAAGTTTGCTTTCTTTCCTTTACAATAGTTACAAGTGGGATGTACCATTCAGAGGCCCTTAGCTAGTCATCTACTGATGGCGCTTTTACATTATTCGGTTAGCAGTATCCGGTCACCAACTAGTGTAAACAGTTATTCGGGTGGCCGTATTCGGTCGCAGTTGGTGACGAGAGCTTAACCCGACAGCGGTCGCCGAATTTGTTCATCCAATAAATGTTATCAACCCAATTAAGATCCGGTTAAACCAAAAGCGACGAAAGCGACTCTGCGGTATACCATAAGAACTAATTTATTAGTCATTATCTGTATCCTGTGACTCTGAATATCGCACCCGTCATTTTGCCTACAAAAATGGAATTGTCCTTGAACGCAATACAATTAATTATTTGAAAGGTTAATTACGTAACTAGTTGCTTAGTAACGCAGTTTGTTTTTTACCTTTCAAATGTAACTATGTGTATTTTCTACTCGATGCTAGGCAAGCTGTGTTGCGAGTCTTCTTGACTTGCCCAATAGATAAACTCATATAAATGGTTTACCTACATATTTTTATTCAAGAATGTCTTTTAAGGGTCCATGCCAAAATGGTAAAATCTAAAATATCAAAAAGACTGATGCGGCTTGTCTATCATCGCTGCTTATATATTGTTTATAATTTGAAATAGATTGAATTATAATTTGAAATAGTTATAAACACCGCTATTGCAAATACAAAATTGTAATTTATTCATATTGCAAAAAGGACTGTTGTCGTGAGTCATAAATTCTAATTGGTTTACTAGATCAAATGGGAAGAAATGAAAGTGTTTTACATGCCAATATTATTACTATTTCCAGGTGTAAAGCTGGCTGGCTAAATGTTATTTACTTTGTTTGACAATGTATTTGTCAGTACCAGCACGTTGGTAGCTTTGTACTTAGAAATTGTAGACAGCAATATAATCGCGTCCAACTATACTGTACTCAAACCTTAGCTGATGAATTGACAGTTCTTGAACATCCCACCTTTTGGGAGCGATATCATTTCAAATGAAAATATTTAACCGTTCTAGTGGTGAGTGGAAGTACGGTGTCCAATGGACGCTAGGTCTGGACATAGCGGGGAGCACAGTGGGCATCGTAGGCTTCGGAGGCATCGGTCAGGCGCTGCTCAGGCGACTACGGGGATTTGATGTCGCAAGATTCATTTACAGCGGACGGACGGAGAAACCTGAAGGTAAAAATATTGTTAGCCTAGCGCATGATTCGTAGCCACTGTATAATTCGACAATGCCTACGGAACACAGGCAAACCAAGGCATAATAGGAAAAGTAAATGAAATAGCTATTTCCCCTTTCAATTAATAAGCACAAGTGCATTATATTCGAATGAACTTGTACTTGGCCTTGTGCACAAGTGTGCACAACGCGATAACTATCCTTATCGAATATCGTTCGAATGCAATCAAGCGCATCACAGCTTTAATCGAAATGCAATCTATAGGTCTGTCCTGAAAATATTTATTCCAAATTTCGGCCCGGGCATTTTCGCTTTTTCGCGAAAAAGCTTCAACGAAGTTTCTTCGGTTTTTTTATTTTATTTCACCCATTACTCCATTGTTCGGACTATTTCATAAAAGGGTATAGGACAATCAAGATGTTACGTACTGAAATTAATAAAGAATTTATGAATAAATATGCTTCACAGTAAGCCTGTAATTTCGGCATTTACGCTTCATGGTAGGCATGGTAGGCCATACAGATAATATATTTATGGAGGTTATGAACTGCGACATTTTCCACGTTTTATTAAAAGTTGTAGCTTATGTCCTTTATTAGCCAAGCTATTGACATTCTTATTAAAACCAGTTATTCCTTTGAGATTATGGCCGCAGCCATCGATCAAATATACTATAGATGCACGATCGTCGCTCGACAAACGGCTCCATCCAAACTGTGCATAAATCAGTTTTATGCACAGTTTCACTCGCAGTCACTTTACGACCGCGCTAGCAGTGTGACGTTTCACGATGCCAAAGTGTGTAGTAAAAAATGCAAAAACTATACTCTAAAAGTGCAAAAAAAGGATGGAGTGTTGTACTTTCGGTAAGTATAGTCTTATTATGAAATATTTATTATATTTTGATGAATATATACACTTTAAATAATATATTTGAAAATATTTTCGTTTAAATTTAAATGGATGTATTACGCACCCGTCCCGCTCACTCTTGCGTGCGTTGCCCGTAAGCGAGAGCGAATCGACACCACTACTTTGGAACAAAGTACATATGAAATGGCATGGAGTCGTTATAAGTTGTTTTAAATTATTAATATAATCTTTGTATTAATTTGTTTTAGCTTTCCACAACATGAAATTCGAAGGGAGAAATGGAGACGTATTATAAGCTCGAGATAAAGATGACGAATTTTACCAACCAAATACTTCTAGCGTAATTTGTTCAGAGTATTTTAATGAAGAAGATACATATATATGTAACTAAGAAAGGGTTTAATAAACTAAAAAATGTAGCCGTACAGACTATACAGGTAAAATATTTTGCCATTTAATTTTAAAATTATGTTAAATTTAGTTAATTTTATATACGATTGATTTATTAACTATTGTTTTCGTTATTTTTATAGCAAGAAGAGTCAATAGTGCAATTTGAAATGAATGCAATAATACCCCATTTGACAGTAAACATAGGATCTACATTCACTTCGGGGAAAGCTACATTAAATTTAAATTTAGATAGAAATAATGAAACACCTAAAACTTCAAATACTGTTCAGGTACTAAGTAATGTTATAAGTAAATAATTTTAAATTTTTTCTGCATTTCTCAATTATTTTTACAATTTAACCATACCAATGTTTTCATTGGGATAGACGAACACTGCCAAGTACAATCACCGAATCTTGGTTATACGGTAACGTTAATAAGGTTTAATTGAAAAATATATTGACATACGTATACACTACGCGACAAAATTGAAAAATGCAGAAACAAAAGATCGGTCTAAGCGGCAATTGTTAAATAAGTTGATATTGTTTAAAGGTACATGAAAACATTATTTTAGTAAAGTTGTTCATTTTTTTTACCTAGTTCCTTCCTTAACGATAGAACAGTTAAAATTTATATTTTTAGCATCTACATCAACAAAAGTATCCTGGTAAAATATATCTAGTTTTGTTAGCTAATTCGACCATCTACGAGTATATAGTTTTATTATTATTTATTGAAACTACATAGAAAACACACATACAAATATTTAAAATAGCATGTAATACAATGTACGAAGGTGAGCATAATTATTAGTACTGTAAATGATTGGCCTTCTTTAATATAAATTATATTATATGCTTGCTTTTTTTAAAGTTATATAACGTCTTCCTTACAGTTACCTACTATAATTTAATTATTAAAATTAAAGAATATAACAATAGCTTATTATCAAATTATTGTCATTCAATAACGTAAATTTAGTTACACGTCTAATCAAAGATTTAAAAAATATATTAAAATGAATAACAACTCTATCATTCCTTCTTTCTATGTTCTGAGTGGTAAGAATATCATATGCCTATAGTCAAAATAATAACACTCGCATAATTGTTGCGATGAGTTTACACTTAATTGCAATTACTATAAGGTTCATTTCAGAATGTTTTGTTTACATAATATAATATTTTTACCGTATCGAGAGAATTAAGAAAACATTTATGATACTTTGTCATAGGTATTACGACACTATCACTAAGTATTAAGGTTTATATTAAGTTAAATTTATATTCACTTTAGGACTATTTTTAAATAGTCGAACGAGTAAACATAACTATAAGTACACATCAATTCGGAGTCATTATTTGGGTACGATTTAGTACAAGAACGTGCATCTATGGTATATTTGATCGATGGCCGCAGCATTTAAATATTAATTTTCAACGCTTACCATGTGGTGGTCCGTTGGCTTATCAGTTATCAGTCATCAAGCCAAAAATAAAATACTTCTCCATTTCTCTTACAGCAAAGTCTCTTGGAGCGGAGCGTGTGTCACAGGAGCAACTGTTGAAAGAGAGTGACTTCGTGTGCCTCTGCTGTCCTTACACTCCGGAGACCAAGCATCTCATCAACGCTAACACGTTGAAGCTGATGAAGAAAACCGCCGTTCTAGTTAATATCGCTAGAGGAGGTTAGTTGGATACATGATGTACCTATATATAGATTTCGGATAGGTGGTCACCTCGCCACTACTACTGTGCGGTGTGTGCGATTCCAACCCACAGCACTCGGCTGTGAGTTGCCATCCCACACGGGACTAAAATTTGCACGATCCACAAATGTTGTTCCGATTGTGGATATTCTTTGTGTCTGTTGTTTGAATGTTTGTAAAGTCTCCGCCGATACAGGAATTACTCCAAGAGCGGTATCCCCGCTCTCCGTCCTCTCTGTCCTTTTTTAAAACAGAAAACACCACGACATGCCTGGCGCACTCTACACATCGCAAGTAAATAGCTAGGATTAAGCCGGTAGGCCCGTTTTAACAAGGCTTATCAATGGGCTGCCATTTCCACGCGCCAGCAGGAATGCACGTATGCCACAAACACGCCTATTAAATACATAAAAATACCAGTTACTGGGTGAGCAGTGGAGAGCAGTATTGTACTACTTAGGCATGTTCATTATAAACGTAATTCTAGCGCATATTTAATACTCAATACAATACAATAGCCTTTCATTCTGAACTCTGAAAGAATTATACATAACATTGTGATCTGTTTTTTATTATAAAATGTCTCGTAGTTCAGTGTGCCTCTTGGAATAAGCCTCCACTAACATTTTCCACTGTGTTCTGTCCAGTGCTACCCTTCTCCAATGGTGTCCTGCGATGAGTTTCACGTCATCCTCCCATCTTGTTTGCTTACGTCCTCTATTGCGATTTCCATCTCTTGGATACCAGTAGGATATATTTGTGTTCCATTTATTTTGTTTATCCCTTATCATATATACTAGTCCATTTATATTTTCTTTGGTCTATTTAGTGAGTATATAATACTCAATAGCAGGATATATTGTTGCCAGTTGTTAGACGGCTTGCCCTTACTTGGGACTTGCAGACATAACTCACTGACACAAATGTGAATGTAATACTTAGCTCTTCTGAATCATACTGATAGTTAGCTTTTGTATGGCACCTTGAAGGTCATATTGGTTGATACTTATTAACATTAGAGACACAGTAAATTGTACTTTTTCTCTCGTTACTCTTGACAGATATTGTGGATCAAGACGCTTTGTACCATGCTCTGAAGGAGAAGCAGATCTACGCAGCTGGGCTGGACGTGGTCACTCCAGAGCCAATACCGAAAGACCATCCGCTGGTTTCATTGCCTAACTGCTGTAAGTGCAAATCTTAAGTAATACAGAAATTGTAATATTTGACTTATTAGCTCTTGCCCGCGACATAGTCTTCTTTTTTTTTAACGAGTTCTTCGGCCAGTTTCATGATATCTCTATGCCAAATAGAGATAAAATCAGTTCAGCGCTATACTTATATTTTTCTGTTTCATTTTCACGGTTAACAAGTCGTGATTATAGAGGTTAAATGATGATGATCTTTTTAACAGTAAACGAAGTTAAATTCATCTTTGTTCTTACCTACAAGGCATGATGCTTATATAATACTAGCTTGAATTCTGGTTTGAGCATTTTTGCAAGGCAAGCCCAGCTTTTAAGCTTATATGAAGGTACCGCTACTTGAGTCAGCCTAATGCTAATAACAGCATTCTACCAATTACCGTAGAACAACAGACACTATTTTTGACTGTGTGTATTTTCTTTTGTAGGATAGCGTTACTTTTCCAGTCATGCTACACGAGGTGAAGCAAAAATCATAGTATAACCGATCGTACTACTGTCGTCTACCTCTCTTAGAAATATTAAGGCTGTAATTTACCATATGTTATCTTTTCATACATATTTTTACAGATATCGTACCGCACCTGGGCAGTGCAACTGTCAAGACTCGAGACGATATGGCAAAAATAACAGCGCAGAACATTCTGTTAGGACTAGACGGCAAACCGCCGTTGTTCCCTGTATGCTGATTAGGGGAGGAAGATTGTGGCAACTCCCATGAAGGTGCCATAATCTTGGCTAGATAAATATCATGGATGGAACTGATGCAAATGGACAACATGCAAATAGATTACTTACTAGAAACGGAAAGAAGTACAATTTTGAATAATAGTTACAACATGGTATACTTTAAATGTGATAGAGAATATCGACTGATGTCAAAAGAATGTGTGTCTTTTTTGTATATTTCTCAGGTGGAAAAGAATATTAAGGTCTTTTTCATGATTAACAGTTACTGCAGCTTATGAATATGTAATATGCAATTCCTATTATGAAATACCTGTTGCCAACCCTGAAATCAAGGTGATAAAGTACTACCAGCTCATAGGAAGCAGCGTAGTTTTTGAAATTACTATTAAAATTTAACCATTAGTAATGTTGTAGTATTAAATTATGTTACTATTCGTGGCCTAAAACTCCTTTTTCGTGGTCGTCCTTTAAGCGTTGATTCGACTATGCTCTATCTTGCAACTTTGCAATCTGTTTAAGGTTATATTAGCTACTTTAAATTGAGTTTCAATTCCATTCCCAAACTGGTCTGAATTTTCTTTGATATCAAATTTAATTTGATAGCTACATTTATTGTTATTACTCTGTCTTTCTCTCGCGCACGCAATAATAATATTTTAAGAGACGGCCGCCGGCACCTCCAGTTATACCTCCGTAGTAGCACAGTCCTTAATGTACTATGACTGTAGTCATTTTGTAAGTATTTTAAATACATATCACATATATATAATAGTATTTGTATATTTAAATTATATAGCCAAAGTAATTAAGAGTATCGTATTTACTTTAATAGTGATATAAATAAATTATATTTTATTTATTAGATATTGTTTTATTGCGGTCTTTTACGTTTAAGCGTAGTCCAATAGTATAGCGGATAGGCCAGTCTTGTTCGTTGCACCTTTGCAACGATAAAACTGGTCGTAGGCTCAACGTCAAGGCAGATTGCGCCTACAGTCCACTACAGTCCACGACCTGACGACAGCTGACCTTTATTACATAAATTATCTTGATGTAGGCTGGACTGCTATACCCACTGGCGAACATAGCCGTTTTAGATGTTAACAGGGCTGTAGCGAGCTCTGCAGAAAGAGAAAAGTTGGGTTAGTAAACCCAGTATCTGGAAAAAAGTATCCATACCAAACCAATTTGCTGCTGGAATCTGCTGATATAAATTACCATAGCTTGTCTGGAAGGTTAAGGCTAAAAATGGACTTGGGACTCAAGTCGGCCAGAGCAAAAAAACATGTGGGTGAAAATTTACGAACGATGACCCAAGCGATATGTTACATAACAGCATGCCTTGCGTGTCCCTGCCTGACCCTGCATGCAGGCAGTCTTGATTGCTTCCGACAGCGTAATCAATTTATGTTTGCAACTAGGCAAAATAGATATTTTAACTTGGAGATCGTTTAAATAAAACTATCACATAGATCAGCTACTTTGGTTTAGTTGGTTGTATCCAGAGAACATAATGGTTGTATCTCATGAGGCACGGTTCAGCAAACAAAACTTACGAACTCCTTCAAAGCCCATCACACCTGACGTCAGTCATGTCAATAACACGAAAGTTAATTTAGAACAAGATTAAAAACACTCGGCGCGAACAAGACCATATTGCCGCCATAAGCCGGAGTAACCGCTCCCTTTTTTTTCGAAGCCACGACCTTGAGTGCATTCAGACAGCCGCTAGCAAAGCCGGTCACATTACTATTGCGACCAGCACAACAACTAAACGTATTTCGTTTATATTTTAATGGGAATATACAATATTTTGCAAGTTCAAGTTATATAAACAATGATTGCGGTGAACGTACTAGCGATGACTATAATCGCCGTAACTATTCCAACGAATTGCGATGCGAACAACAATATAACGAAGAATCTAAAAGTTTTAGTGTCTTCAAACGATTTTCCACTAGCTGGTCTTAAGGTTCTGGAGGAACAGTGAGTGTTTTTGTTGTATTGTGCTCTTATGTCAAGTGTTATAAGTGAAGTACTAGTAGTAATTTGTATTAAGGGACTAGGTAAGCAAGGCTTACGAGTACAGTAATCATGCTGAAATATTTATAAACATAATAAAATTAAGTTTTATTTTTAAGACTGTGAAATGGGCCAATTACAAATAATGTCGTATTAAATCGCGTGGAAATTGTTGCTTCATTTTTTTATTGTATCTAAAACTTCAACTTGCTCATAAAACTATGCAGCTAAATCAGATTAGCTAGGGAGCATTATATACTATTTATTTGCCTATCAATCGACTTTTTTATATAGGTTACAAAACCGATTTATCGTGACGCCCTCCACGTTCTGCATTAAAATTAAATATGACAAAATATTTGTGGCTCTGCCTCACGGAGTTATCTTTCAACAAATTTTCTGATTGGACAATGGAACCGGAGCTCTTCTTACCGACCTTACATCACAGGGCTAACAAAGCAGACATGTAGAATTTAATTAATTTAGAGATATTCAGATGTCCAAGCAGCGATAGCATTGTGGGAGTCCGTTGGACTCCCATGTAGTCTCAAATCGATCCCATGGCGCGCATCTCTTCGAAGTTATGTGCTCATTAAATAGTTAATTATCGCTCGCTTTAACGGTAAAGGAAAACTAGTTAGGAAACCTGCACGTCTGAGAGTTCTCCATAATGTTCTCGAAGATTTGTGAAGCCAACCCGCACTGGGCCAGCGTGGTGGACTGTGGCCTAACCCTTCTCACAGTGAGAAGACGCCCGTGTTCAGCAGTGGGACAGGGCTGATACCTTTTATTATACATGTCCAATTTGCGATAGAATGGGATACACCCATTCTATCGCCAATTTGAAAATTTATCTTGAAACATATAAACTAGTGTACTGCGTATCAGCTTCACAGTCATACAAACGAAGTACCTCAACTTCGGTGAGGAAGGCAAGACTTTGGCGAAAGAGGACCTTCTGAAGCTCATCCCAGGATGTTCGGCTCTCATCTGGAACTCATACCTGCCCATCACGAAAGAGCTATTAGACAAAGCTGGCAAGTTACTTTTTTAGTTTTAAGTAGTATTTCTTTGATCGTAATACTATTAATTTATAAATGTTTATTAGGATTAGGTATATTTCGTACTCAATCACACATAAACCATAAAATGGATTTTAGCTTGGCACATAGAGCCTGGTTTAACACAGAAAAATTTTATCCCTATGTGCGTTGCCGTTATCATCGCAAGGGCGAAGCAGCACGCAAATGTACAAATTATATTATCAGTTTTATACCTAGTGGATTTTCTGTCAACACATTTGAAAAATAGATGGTAGACTCTATTCATTCTAAAATTATTTTTAATAACGTTATGTTTTTCAAATCATACTTATAGTGACAAACAAGCGTATAACTGATATAGGCAATCTACAGGCGCTTCAATCACTATGGACTTACAGCGTTTTCGACTTTACTTAAATGCCAAAATGGACCTATTGCGCTGTCAGTCCAAAGAATAGAGAGTGCTGATCTCAACGTTGACAGCATAAAGCCATCTTCAGGAGCTCTAAAAACTCTGTATAACTTAAGACCACATCACAGGAATTTTTCGCTACGATGTTCAATGTTGATATAAAAACTTTCTTGCTTCTTCTTATAAATAAATGCGTCATGATATTATGTCGAACAAATCGATTGTTTCTGACGATCCATAGCGTCATTTAACACAATCTTATATTTTCTCAGGACCCCAACTAAAGCTAGTAGCGACGGTATCTGCTGGCTACAACCACGTCAACGTAGAGGAGCTCAGGGCTCGAGGCATCAAGTTGTCCAACACGCCTGGTGTACTGTCTCCAGCTGTGGCTGAGATCGCTGTAGCATTACTGCTAGGTGCAGCCAGACGCTTCACTGAAAACCTCGCTCAAGTTGCCAGGTAAATTTAAATCTTTAAAGATATTGTTACGTGCTGGATTTTACGGATAATAATGTAAACAATATTACCGACTAAAACATTTTTTATTCTAACACACAATTAAATTTAAAACACAACAAACACTATACTACACTTTTCCAACTATAACTGCTTCAAACTCCGTAGTATTTTCGCTTCCATTTGCTCCGATAAATACTTGACCGCTTACGATTTTAGACTGATTCGGGCCGGCGAGCGCTGGCCTTCCCCTTTTATAGCGGTTAAAGTGTTTCTAGAGTTTTCTAGTAACGCCATACCCGGTATGTAAACAGTACGAAGATTCGAGAATGTGCCAGCGTTCTCTCTACTCTTTGCGTATCGACGAACTACGTAGTTCCGTAAGACGTCAATAGGTGGCGCTGTAATAAATTATTAGACGGAACTGCCGAGTCTTCCTCATAATGCCGATGATGGCACTGGGTGTAACAATATATAATATTTTCCTAAGAAAGATAGTATCATATACAAAGTACCCGTGAAAACATACCAAACGCAAACAATGATGGTGTTTGACTGCAAGATGGTGTAGTTGTCTTAGTGGTCGCCTCGTCGCTGCCACTGCGCCGGGTGTTGTGAGTTCGAGTCCCACACGGAACAAAAATTTGTGTGATCTACAAATGGTTGTTCCGAGTCTGGATGTTCTTTGTATCCGTTGTTTGAATATTTGTAAAGTACCCCGTAACACAGGAAATATGCCTAATGCGGAAGTTGTCATTTTAAAAGAAAGTTAGAAAGAAAGTAAGTCATTTTAACACGTAAATATATCTGAAACCATACTGAGCTCACAAAGAAGAGATGTTTTGTTAATTCGATGCTCAAAAATTATCAAGAGCTTAACAAGTGCAAATATGTATATAGTAAGACCGTTCCCATCTAATGTTATATTTATGGAAAAATTGTATTACATACAAATTATTATTCAGAGTTTGGATGTTCAGTGTCCATTGTTTTAATGCTTGTAATTTGTCCAATGACACCAGGATTATCTCTAGAGCGGCAGGTGTTTTTCTTTTTAAATCTATAAGACTGTCTTCTTGGCGAGTCTAATACCACTACATTTAGGTACCACATAGTAGGAGCGAGCCTATTGCTTTATACTAAGCTGTTGCTGTAACAATCCAACTGACACAGATTCGGACCAAGTACCCGACTTCAATCGACAGTTGTAAATACTCAACGCCTGCAATAACAGTACACAAATTACGTCAGTATCTACTTACAACACAACGCCTACATTTATATCACAATAATATATTTATTTGTTTCCACTATGAACAAATCTATGGTGAATAATTGAGAATCACATTGTGCTTATACTAGAGGTCGCAATATCAAACCTTTACCAAAACCGTATTTTGCGGTGGTGACCTTTGATGAATTCTGGTATTTTCGATATTTTCGACATCTGAAGAATTAGTGAGTAGAAATTTCAGTTAGTTATTAAATATCGACTATTTATTACATATAAGTGAAAATAAAATAACTAATCGAAATTATACTTTTAATAAACATCGATAAGACTAAAATTTTCAGTTCGTGTGATTTTAATCCGGTAATCATAAGTTCTAAAATGGCTTTAAATCCGGGAGCGTGGTTTGCGATCCTAGTTTATACCGATTGTGTAATTTCAGTGGTGTATGGGAAAACAGCTACGCGAGCATGCTGGGGCAGGATATTCGAGGAAGTACCGTGGGTATTGTTGGACTGGGAGGTATCGGACAGGCTGTTGTGAAGCGCCTCGCAGGGTTCGAAGTCGGCAGGTTCGTGTACAGCGGACATAAGGAGAAGCCAGAAGGTATAAACTACATCAAAATCATTTCAAGGTTTTAATTTTGTAATAGATTATGGTGAATGTAAAGACGTTGAGATGAGTAACTCGATTTCATTAGAGCCCTACCTCACCGAGAAGCCATGGCGACGTCGCTGGCTACGTATCTTTCAATTCATATTGAAAAGTACGGCAGTTAACTCACATAGCGGCGATTTGGCAACGTCGCCAATTTGAAAGCGTAGCGACGACGGACGGCTCTTTCTGACTGGAAATGTGTTTTTGTGGCATACTGAGAGAACTGGCAGATGTTAGCCAATGGCGACTCCTGGCTACCTCTTCAGGCTACTGAAGGTAGCCAAGGGTAACCATGCCTACATAGCCGATGACGTCACCATGGCTTCTCGGTCAATTAGGGCCCTTAGAAATAACTATCCTTCCAGTGTAGCCAATATTTTCTAAACTACAAGGATTATGAATGGTTTTAGTATTCACCTCGCCATTATCACTGCGCCCAGTGATGTTGGTTCCAATTGCATACGGGCATCGATCAAATATACTGGTATGTTTGATCAATGCATACGGGACAATCAATTGTGAGATTAGGCGCTCATTGCCAGTTGCACTCACTGATCGGTAAACGATTAGCGAAATTAAGCAACGCTGGGTGCGGTCAGTCTATAGATGGGTGACCGCTTAGTGGCATTTCATCTGAGCGTCTCCATGCTTCGGAGAGCACGTAAAACGTCGGTTCCAGTTGTTAGTTGGTTCCAGTTATTGACAGCAGTCGTTAGGCCATGTCAGAGGCCTACGGGCGGCTTGAACAACTCTTGACAACAGGTTGGCCACTAACCACAGGAATAGAAAAAGAAAGAAGAATTGTGAGATTCACAAATGGTTGTTTCGAGTCTGGGTGTTCTTTGTATCCGTTGTTATTAAAGAATTTATTAAAGTCCTCCGCGATCTAGGATTTAGGTATTCCTAGTGCGAGAGTTGCATAAGCAATCGGTGTAGGTATGTAGATAAGGAACACACAATAGGGAAATGTGGCATGAAGGAGCAACCATTACTAACATTGCGAATATATATTTATGTAGAACCTGTTTAAAATATAATACACTGGACCGCAAAGAAAAAGGGTTGGTTAAAAAATCTTCAATATCTTCAAAATTACCTGACCTAGCTTTATGAAATAAAGACTAATTAAAGAATATTTAATGCCACATAAAATAATATATAAAACCTTTTTATTTATATTTGATAATTGTATAAAAAACTGAAAATGTAAAATAATGGTCGTTTTTAAATTTAGTACTCGAAAATTCAAATCAATTGTTTCGCGTTTGTTTTAGTTTTGCAATAAAAAAGTTATAAATACGGTGTCCCTGCTTTATAAATTTTATTATTCTGAAGTCGTTAACTCCTGAAGAATGTACCAGAATCCTGACAATGCTTGAAGATGGGCATAGTCAGCGAAATACAGCGAGAATTGTTAGTGTGACTCTTTCTACAGTTCAGCGAGTACTCCAGCGTTTCCATAAAACTGAATCCAATCTTCCAAGACCAGGACCAGACTGAACAAAGTGCACGACGGCGCGGGGGGATCGCTATATGGTGTCAACAATTTTGAGAAATCGCTTTCTTACGGCTGTTGAAATAAAGAATCATCATTTACGAGCTGGAGGAAACAATGTGAGTACAGATACAATAAGGCGGCATCTGGCTGAAGCAAATTTAAAGCCATTATGACCTGCAAATGGCCCAAAACTAAAAAGACACCACAGAAACTCAAGATTGAGTTATGGTAGAGAACATAAAAATTGGACTCTGAATGACTGGTCAAGAGTTATGTTTTCAGACGAGTCTAGATTTTGTTTATACAAGTTATTCGACGTGAGAAAAAGAATGTACAGAAAAGACCGGGAGAGCGCTATAACCAAGCTTGTAAAGTACCATACGGCGGAGGCTCTGTTCGCGTGAACGTACTGTTCGTGTTGAACTTTAACTGCAGAAAGATATGTCACTGAAATTCTGAATGAATATGTTAGTCCATTTTTAGTGGACATGGGCGAGAATGCCGTTTTTATGCAAGACAATGCTCACCTGCATACAGCTCAGATAGTGTTTGTCTATTTTTAAGAAGTCGGTATCACATACATGGATTGGCCAGCACGCAGCTCCAACTTAAACCCCATTGAGCATGCATGGGACAAACTGGGACGACGTGTACGTCAGCACAATCCGCCGCCAATCAAGCTACGTGAAATGAAAGAAGCTCTAATAAAGGAATGGCAGAATATTCCGCAGCATCGCCTCAAAAACCTAGTAGAAAGTATTCCAAATTGCATAACAGCAATATTGCGAGCTCGCGGAGGCAACACAAAGTACTAAAATGCGTGAAAACAGCACATCTTTAACCAATTTACATTTATTTACGAAAATACTGGCAAACCACTACGAAAATACTGGCAAACCACGCATTTCTATTCATTTTACATTTATTAAAAAAAGAAACATTTAATCACATTAAAATATTCTTTAATTTAGTCTTTATTTCAAAAAGCTAGGTCAGATACTTTTGAAGATATTGAAGATTTTCTAACCGACCCTTTGTCTTTGCGGTCCAGTTTATAATCAAGGTCAGATTGCAGTGCAATGCTCCTACAAAACCGGATGTTCAACCAAACCTGTTTAGACAGGAAGTCCTTAATACGCTCGAGAATAACAAGTCTAGGGGAAAACATACATAATCTAAAAACTTTCCATTACTTGACAGCATTAATCCATGCGACATACATTATTCACGACGCGTATAACAAGGTCTCAACTAGAGATAGATTAAATGGCGAGACCGCCCTAGGCAAGCACCTGTTAGCCGCCCCTCTGGCAGCCATTTATTACTAGTGACCCGCCCCGGCTTCGCTTACCTTAACAAATTATACACCTAAACCACTCTATGAACCACTCTATCTATTGGTGAAAACCGCATGAAAATTCGTTTAGTAGTTTTTGAGTTTATCGCAAACAGACAGACAGACAAACGCGGCGGGGGAATTTGTTTTATAATATGTAGTAATAGTGATGGAATATCTCTCAACGTGTGCAACGTTGAGAACCGTGCACATGTTGTTGACACCGACGCAATCCTGCTCAAATATCTTGCGCATGTAGATGACACCAGCTAGTTACTCGCTTTTATGTATACCTAAATACTAAATTGTGCCTGCGGCTTCGCTCTTGAAAATGTAGGTTAGGTTGGTTACATTTGTTTTTTCTGGGTGAAAGGTATATCTTTTTCTGCACTCCTTACAACGTGCGTACAAAACTTTATGTCGGTCGAGTAGTTAAGGGCTAAAAGCATAACAAACAAAGAAACTCACATTTACATTTGTAAGGATGTTACCACTATACAGGGTGTTCTAGAAGTCGACGTCAAGCCGGAATCAGGTAACAGGCTAAGTTATAATAGCTAGCTGAGTAATAATGCTTTTTTTAATCTCTCGATCTTTTCAATTATTCGAGATTACATAACAAAATAAATAATTCAATAAGTAAATATCTGTAGTAATAGTTGTGAAAAGACCGTCACAGGGTGCAGATATATTGGTTTTTTTAAATGTCTATAATTTTAAAATACCAACGTAACTTAGATTTCTTTTATATTTTTTTTTGATAGATATTGTAACTTAGCCTGTTACCTGATTCCGGCTTACTGTCGACTTTTGGGACACTCTGTATATGAAAGTAACCATTACCACACTTTCAGGTAAAGCCCTCGGCGCGGAATTTGTGACACAGAATGAGCTGTTGACTCAAAGCGACTTTATCGTATTGGCTGTGCCGCTCACCAACGAGACTTACCATATGATCAACAAGGATACCCTCGCTACGATGAAGAGCAATGCTATACTTGTTAACGTAGGACGTGGAGGTAGGATCCTTGCTTGAATAGCTCTTTAACATCATTATATTCTTCTACATTTATGATATTCATTGTAACAACTACATGCCAGCTGTTCTGGATTAGATTCCCACATAGGACGATTTCATTTGTGTAATCCACAAATACTAATTGTTCTGGGTCTATGTGTACTTTGGATCTGATTACTTTAGGCTTGTAGACTCCCCAGTGACACAAGACAAGACTTGTTAACTTATGCGGTAAAAGCCTTAAAAAAATCTGTGTGAACGTTGTTGACATATCATCATCCTCTTGCCCTGGTCCCAATTTATTTGGGATCGGCGCAGTATGTCCTTCGCTTCCATACTTCTCTGTCACCCGTCATCTGATCATTAACCCCCTTCACTTTCATATCCATCCTCACACAGTCCATCCATCTTTTCCTTGGCCTTTCTCACCCTTTTCGTCCCTCTACCCTCATATTTATCACTTGCCTACCTACATACGTATCATCTCTTCGCATAACATGTCCATACCTAGCCAAACGATTTCTTTTCACCTTCTCGTCTATGGGCACCGCTTTCAGACTACCTCTTACGTATTCATTCCTAATTCTGTCCATTCTCGTCACTCCACACATCCATCGTAACATTCTCATCTCTGCTACATGCAATCGTTTCTCATCCATCTTCTTAGTAGCCCAACAATCAGCTCCATACAGTACGACAGGCCTTATAACCGCCTTATACATGCGACCCTTTAATATTTTCAAAGGCAGTTTAGGATAGCATATTGTGCCCGAGATTTGTCGCCACATATTTATGTACTATGTACAACTGTATAACGAATTCCCCGATATAGAACTATGTCTTACCCAGTAGCTTAATAAAACTCAACTCTTCTTCTTTTATGAAGCATTAGTTTCCTCCTTAATTACGTAAATAAAAGTAACGTAAAAGTAAAACTTCACTTACAGATTTAATCGACCAAGACGCTCTATACGACGCGCTGAAGAACAAGCAGATATTTGGCGCAGGTCTTGACGTCACCACACCTGAACCTTTACCAAAGGACCACAAGCTGCTCACACTGCCTAATTTAAGTTAGTAATATATCCTCATGATAATCTCTGTTTTATTAACATAATACTGAGAACAGACCAACTATCTGCTGCTGTCTTCAGTCAATGTGTTCTCCACATAAACAGCTGTTCCTTACAAAATTGGACTTTAACCTCGACAAAATGTATGGAACAGCTGATTTTTTTTCGCGATTTTGGCAATGTCCCAGAGTAAAAGTTGTTCATAATAATAAGTATAATCACTCCCTGAGATGTTATCGCTATACTAAGAAACACCCAGTATACGAACCTACAACTAGTGATGAGCCAATCTACTTATTAGTCTGGCCAGTTACGTGCTCCTTTGATGAGCATTTTGGTTAAAATTTTATACGAAACTGGCCTTGACCATCGTAGTTTGACCTTTAATTCACCTCAGTTGAAACTATGATGTAGTCGACATATTTTCTGATAATAATCAAATCACGCCGGCATTGAAAACTTGAGTAAAATGCTCCTTGGCTGTGTATAGGTACTCCTAACTTCACTGCAGTTTATAAATGGCTGTTATCATTTACAATAAATAAAACCAGCGACTGCATGGATGACGTAGTGGGTTAAGTGGTCGCCTCGCCATTGCTGCCGCGCCGAGTGCTGTGGGTTCGATCCCCAAACGGGACAAAAATTTGAGTGAACCACAAATAGTTGTCTGGGTGTTCTTTATGTCCGTTCTTTGAATGTTTGTAAAGTCCCTCGCGATATAGGAAGCATTCTTAGTGCTGGAGGTGTCTATAAAAGCAAGCGTGCGCCAGTCTACGATCTACCTTTGGCAAGACTTAGTGATTTGCTGTTTTGGAAAATATAGAATTGGTCATGATAGCACTTATTTCTGAAGCAGAGGAGGAAGAAAGAAATAAACGTGAGCTAAAAAGAAAAAGAGATATGTGGGTTCATGAGCGGGCGAACAGGCTGGCGGGCCGCGAGTCGGCTCGCGTCACCGCGCGACTGTTCGCGCCCACGAGCGACTGCTAGCGCCCACGCGCGACGGCTCGCGACCACGCGAGACTGCTCGAGCCGGCGCGAGGCTCCGCCACGCCTCTTTCATTCTATCAAGCGTTTCTATAACTTGTAACATTGTACATAAAGTTTATAATGTCTTGATATTTAAAGCTGATCGTCTCGTCGCTGCCAATTCAGTGTGGCTGGAGTAGAAAGTAGTAGAAAACAATATATGGGTCATGTAAGTTAAAAGTACTTACTTAAGTAATTATTTACGAAATCAATGAGCATTTTTAATTCTTCTACTTTCGGTCTCTGTTTTCAGCTCAATTAAACGCTGTGTAAATAATAATTCAATATAAACAGCACTAAATTCCTAAAGGAATGCCTATTGAATTTACATGAAATTATTAATTTACGATGCCTTTTTTAAACGACAGTTGTGGTGCCACACATTGGCAGCGCTACAGTGCGCACACGCAGTGACATGGCGGTTCTGGCCTCCAACAACGTGGTCAACGCTCTCACCGGCAAGCCGCTCATCACGCCCGTACAACTCTGATCATCAACATGATGAAGACATGTAACCCTGTCCTAGCTTTAATATTGTTAATACGTGACAAAAATTTTATCAATATAAATATATACCTAATACAGTACCGTTTGGATGAACAAAATTACGTGACATTACTATATAATAAAATTGGCTTTGGATGCTAACATAAATTTGACTTTTTATACTTAATGAAAGCCTATTAACCCTTTCAGTGACCCGTGACAGACACAATAGAAAGCTAATATTATGTAACTTATGTAGGAATCATATGTGATTCATCGGACAGAGAAGCTGTATAATTATTCTGAAAGTTTGTGGAGGTGTTTTGAAATGTGAAAGGTTGTTTGTAACTCAGTCATCACATAAACTGTTAAAGGGATTTAGGTAAATTATCAGTCGACAATAAGCTCACCCGCTCGCTCTTATTACAAAACTTGATTTTTCCCTAGTAACAATAGGTACATTTTTCTGGGTGACAGGTACCCTATGTCCTTTTCTGTATCCCTACATGTATGTGAAATTTTATGACAAACAGTCGAGAGTTACAAGCCCGTTCGCCCCATATTGGGTATTTGTTAGGTTTCTTCTTAAAGCCACCGAAAAATAAGAGCCTTCTTTCTATGAAAGGGGCGAACGTCAAGGCGCGTACGGACTCGTAGCCCAGTCGAGTAGTTAAAGCATAAAAACGTAACAAAGTATCAAACAAACTCGAATTCACATTTATATATTAGTTAAGATTAAGATTTTATTATATCTTTATATTAAATGTCACGTCGTGACTTTTATTTTGCTTACAAAAGTAGGACAGCATGCAACAAATATTTATTTTATAATATTTAGCACTTATTATTGAAACTGGCCATAAAGTTATTTAATATTTTTGACAGTTACTGTCATAATATTTTTGGCCTAGAGAAGATACAGGAAAAATGAAAATATGATAAATATTTAGCGGTTATTCAGAGATAAGAATGTGAAACGAAAAATAGAAAAGCTTACTTAGATATTAATAATCAAATAATAAAAATAAGCTGATACGTATACCTACGTGAATTAAATATTTACAGAAGACACAGATTCTTCTTACCCATTAAAAAGGTAAGAACCTAGAGTAACGTAGATTCTTTTCGTAAACTTGGGATTCCACTCAAATTAGAACAACCCTATTTGAAACATTTGCTTTACCTTTAGAAGAACTCAGCCAAAAATACTTCTTAACGAGGTGCTATGCTGGTATTAGAGTACCTGTAATTTTTTATCTAGTGCGCCTTACCGAGCCCTGTTCCTTACAGCATATAAACATTTCTGCCACTAATATTACTTTTCAGAAGAGGCGGCAACGCGATATTTTCGTCTTCGTATAGAACATATGATTATATGCTTATTTGCCACCTTATAGTATAAAAAGGCAATGGTGCATTAAAGAGTATATTGAATGTTCGTTTATTTACATTTTATCACAGGTTTTTAAGTACATACATCTATTTCTGGAACTATAAGGCTCAAGTTACCTACTTAAATGTTAAGTGCTCGTCATTTACTCTATTTATTAAAACACTACATCTAAGTATCTACCTATTTTCATGATAATTTTATTGTTAATAGGCAAATATTACATTTTAAGCAGCCAAGCTGCCAAGATATTACACAGAATACAAATAACGTTACCTCAATTATATAATTATACCTAATGAGACTTGTTTACGAGTAGTAAAGTTTATCAAAAGTTCACGAGATTAAACGAAAATAATCAAAACATATTCCCGCCACATGCGGCATTAACGCTCCATTTTTTTTCTGGAGCCACGACCTTGAATCTGTACAGCCAGTGAAGCCGGCCACATAACTATTCCGACCCGCATCACAGCAATACGTATTTAGTATTTACTTATCTTTTGATTTCGTAGATACGATATCTTACCAAGTCTTATACGGCGCTATATAAACAATGATTGTAGTCTACATACTAGTTGTCGCTTTAGTCACCGTTACGTTGCCGGCGAGTTGCGTTGCGAACAATACAATGACGAAAAATCTCAAAGTATTAGTGTCTTCAAATGATTTCCCTCCAGCTGGACTCAAACTTCTGCAGGAACAGTGAGTACTTTTATAATATTCTATTCGATTATCACGTAATTCAAACTAAATCTCATAAAAATGTCATATTATTCCAATAAACCACTTACATCTACAGCAAATGACAGAACGCCTCTGTTAAATAAAATAAACACAAGTTACAAATACTTACTTCTGCTTCATTGAATTGAAAAAGGTATTCTTTTGAGAAATTATTGCCTTTAAACTAACATATAAGACATACTGATTACAACATAAGTGTACTTCAACGAAATAAGAAAATGTTTAAAGCCGATCGTGTGTTTCCGCTAACTTCGGACGAACGTGTTTAAATATCGAACTGACTTGAACTATGTCTCGCAGTGGTAATGACCTATTAATGTCAGTTTTAGACAAGGCCATTGCAAGTTCTTCACCCGTATTGTTAATTGGATAGACATAATATGTACGTATCTTCATAAAATAATATAAATCATTTTGCTGTCCGTGTTCTGTACCTACACTTAAAAAGTTAAAACGAATTACTTCATACTTTATTTCATTTGCAATGTCCTTATCTTTGCAAGTATTGTTTGATGGACATAATTGAGTACCTACCTACAAACTGTATACTGCAAAGACAAGAAAAACTGTTCGAATAATATACATACACCGAGTCCTATATAATATTTTAAAATGCATACAGTTATGTACCTACATAGGTATTAGGTGTCTGTATATTTACACTTTTAATAAAGTGTAAATATACACACACCTAAGTACTATACTCTCAGATTTGAAACGATTAAGTACTCATTTAATTAATTTCTGATAACCTTTTAATTACTACACTTATGTTAGACATAATGGCTTGTCGTAATTTTTTTAATATCGTGAACAGTAATCATAGCTAACAATAATTTGCTACTAGTATTGCCGAACAATCGATAGTTTCACTATCGATAGTTTAAATCGAAAATCAGCTACTCCATCGATAGGACTATCGATAGCATGGTTCATGTCAATACTATTGACATGTGTCGATACTATCGAAGCTCGTAAAGATAATACTATCGATCGTATCGATACTACAGTAACACTAACAGTTTTACAGTATCGATAGTGGCTTGTATTTCGATAGTACCGCTAATATTACGCAGGTATAGTAATCAATAATGACCAAGAACAATTAGTTATGGTTTTCTCCATTTTATATTTACCTGTCTTTGAACCTTATTATCTGCTGTTACGTCATGAGTGGATATGGATAGAGGTAAGATCACAAATACTGTACATACATAAAATCACGCCTGATTCCCGTAGGGGTAAGGCAAAGATCACGGATTGCCACCTGCTACAATCCTGGCAAGTCATTCTTGCTTCATTCATTTTCATCACATTCATTGTTTATGGTATGTGATTAACCCTCAGCTTTGTGACAAAAATTGTCAGTTTCTTACAAATAATATAACTATAATAAGTAAGATTTTAACAAACAAATAAGTAATTATTAAATTAATTAATAACACGGTAAACAATTGGAATTATTATCCTTTACCTCGAACCTATTGACTATTAAGATTTAAACAAACAAATAAGTAATTATTAAATTAATTAATAACACGGTAAACAATTGGAATTATTATCCTTTACCTCGAACCTATTGACTATTAGACTCTTTCTATAAACAATACTATTGCAAATTCGCGAATTATAGATTATCCAAAACAATCGATATGTAGTATTGATAGTATTTATTTTCTGAACTTCTATACTATCGATAGTATTGCACTCTGACAATATTGTCATCTTCCTAGCTATCGATAGTCATACTATCGTTAAACTATCGTACTGCTATCGATATTCGACTATCGATCGGCAACAATACTTGCTACCTATGATATAGGTAGCAAGCTACGGATGGAAAAATTATAGTTAGTGAGGATTAGTATTTAATGTCTAGTTCCATCTAGCATATCTTCACTCTTCAGTATGGTAACGAAATGTATTTTAGGAGTTCTGTGGTAAAGGTTATGATGTGACTGTGATTGCGACTATACACCAATCTATTACAGCTAGGTACCTATGTTAATAAAATTCTTGACCACCTCTAACACCGGGTTTATAAACGATAACAAAAGTAAGAGTCGGCCGAATTTAAAGTTCTGCAATTGGCTGACTGAATTAGCAACAGCTAATTGAATAATTTGATTTGAATTTGATTTTGACATGCCCTTGTTGTTCAGGAACCGTGTGTAAGTATACCATTTTATGGGTTTTCTCGTTGGTTCCATATTTATTTACACTTATGTATGATACTCATTCGAGTGTGGATTTGATTTTCGGAATAGAATTCTCAATAGCAGCACAGGAAATGTGCGCTGTAGTCACCTAGCTTTTATGAGAGTTGTGAGACTCTAAAGCATAGGAGGCGTAATATGGGTTTACACCTCGCCTAACTGTCCTTTCATGGATAAAAGTTTTATTGATAAAGGACAACTAAAGGAGATTACGAGGATAACGATAAAAAAGACAAATATTATTTTTACTGGATTAACACCTGGTTTCTAAAAGCCTGTAGCCACCGCACGTATGCAGCCTTGAACCGCACACGCATAACACCACAAGACCATGACTCCGCGCGCTATGACAATCAAGAAATCGTCTAGTCGAATTGCTGTTTCTATGTTGAACACAAAAGTTCTTTTCAGAACTAATATTATTTCTATAAAACAGTCATGGTCTTGTGTAGTCGTGCGTGTACGGCTCAAGACTGCATATGTGCGATGGCTACAAGCCCAATCAATAATTTGTAAAAATCAAACTTATGCCAAGTGATTCGAAAAGCTGTTGCTAAGTCAGTCCGCCATTCACATAAGTTGACACGCGTTTGACTGTCTCTTAACAAATTCTCCTATTCATCTGCTGAGTCTTACTTAGCTGGTTGTAATCTTGTCGCCATAAAACTAATACTGCAATCAGTTTCACAGTCGTTCAAACGAAGTACCTGAACTTCGGCGAGGAAGGCAAGACATTGGCGAAAGAGGATCTTCTGAAGCTCATCCCAGGATGTTCGGCTCTCGTCTGGAGTTCAAACTTGCCCATTACGAAGGAACTATTAGACAAAGCTGGTATTTATTTGCTCATACATATTCTCCTTGGTAACAGCTGTGATAAAAATTTAATATATTTCATCCTAATCTATAAAAATCTTTATCGTGCCCATCTGTATGTCACGATATTATAGCAAATCTTCAAGTTTTAACATTGTGATAGTTGGATAAAAGTAGATATTATATACCTGTAGTATCATAAGGTGATAATTTATTTGCACTTATACCTATTTTTCTTATGACAGATGACTTCGAAGTATCGAAAATCAAAACAAAAGTTGGGTATCTATATCAGTGTCGTCATTCATATGAATGTACCTACTTCTTATTTATCTTCTTCTTTATGAATAAAAGTACATGTTTATGTCCGCAAAAATCGAAAGGTAGTCGATGGATTGACTTAAAATTGTACGCAGCGTTGCATTTCTATACTTCTAAAAATATTTTCATGTACTTTTTATCCTGAAGTTCACATGGAAACAGGAAATAGAATACATACTTTTATTTAGTTCCATACTAATTGATACCAGACTGAGCCACGGCGAAGTAATATTCAGCTAGTTTCAAAAAGATTTATCAAGTCGATTCTCCAACTAAACGTACAAAAATGTATAAGTTCTCAAAACATCTATTTTTGTTCAGGACCCCAACTAAAGCTAGTAGCGACAGTCTCCGCTGGCTACAATCATTGCAACTTGGACGAGCTCAGGGCTCGAGGCATCAAGTTGTCCAACACGCCCAATGTGCTGGCTCCAGCTGTGGCTGAGATAGCTATAGCACTTATGTTGGGCGCAGCCAGACGTTTCACTGAGAATCTTGGTCAAGTTTCCAGGTAAATTTATTAGTTAGTTTAATGCTTTATGCTGGAATTACGATAAGTTCCCAAATGAGAAAGACTAAGATGACTTTATTGAAGATAGATATAACTACCTCAAATCGGCGATGATGGTAAGGCTGTTGGTCATACAACATTTCCACTATGGGAGTTAACCAAGGATCTGCTTTGGATTTGCATTCCAGACAGGAAAGGAAATGCATAATTGTCGACATAGCCTCTGTGTTCTAATTCCTGAACCGCCTGAACCTGCCGGTGAGATTGCGCATATTGACGACAACTAGAAGACCAATAAAGAAGGATTGGATATCTGTTACAATATTCTGTATAACAAAATGTTCTGCATGCAAAATTAGTTTTATAGAAATATATTTTTGTTGTACCCGTGGGTTATCCCGTTTATCTTTATAAAATCGACTGTATCGGTTAGGTCTGTGTTCGCTGCAAACCTAAAATCCTTCCACTTTCAGTCTTCCTGATTTCATTAAATATTCATTTCAGGGGCGAATGGGAGATTGGATTTGATAAGGTGCTTGGTCAGGACTTGCGCGGCAGCACTGTGGGCATCGTTGGACTGGGAGGTATTGGACAAGCAGTTGTGAAGCGACTCACAGGGTTCGAAGTCGGCAGGTTCGTGTACAGCGGACATAGGGAGAAGCCTGAAGGTACGAACAAAAATGTTTTCGGAGATTCTTAATTGCATAAAATCTAGATCTAAAATGAATGAAGATGATGTTTATCTACGTAATTTCTACTACAAACTATAGTATCTCCTGACAGACTAAATTACTTGTAATAATGCGTAACCTAGACAAAATTGCATACTTGAACAAGTACTTAGGTACCTGTTTCTAAATTAACACCATAGAAGTATTAAGTCAACTGATAACATGTAGGTTGCCATGTTTATATAGTAGTAGGTAACTACTTAGATAAACCTACGCTTAGACTAAGTATGAATTTCCTAACGACATTCCATAATATCAATAAAATTAAAATTGAAGTGTCTGTTTGTAATGTCAAAATAACAGCTTTTTACTAAATGAATATGAAAGTAGATAATTACTTAATACACAGTACAAATACCAAGAAATAAATTTTATTTTTTGTCTGTCTCTCTGTTTGTTCCGGCTAATATTTGAAACGGCTGGACCGAATTCAACGGGATTTTCACTGGCATCTCCTTAAAACATCTCATATATAGATATGATGAGATGTTTTAAGGAGTAACTTTTAATTTTATAAAAATAACAATAGTTCTTCTCGAAAACAAGTCCCACACGGACAAAGTCGCTTAGCACTTATTTTGTATTAGCTGTTACCCGAACAGCTAATATGAAATAAGTGCTAAGCAACTCTCACTACTTTCAGGCAAAGCTCTCGGCGCCGAATTCGTGTCTCAAAACGAGTTGCTAGCTCAGAGCGACTTCATCGTGTTAGCTGTACCTCTTACCAACGAGACTAAACACATGATCAACAAGGATACCCTCAGCAAGATGAAGAGCAACGCGATCGTCGTCAACGTTGGACGTGGAGGTAAGTTCGCATTAGTAATCAGGCTATTGTAAAAGCAGACGAAACTAGAAGTAGTTATGTGTAGCATGTGAACGTTCACCTTAAAATTCTATAAGATCAATCTGAATTTTAATGTCGTAAGACCAAAGAGCCTGTAGATATCTATATAAAAAATATTTTCTTGCTTTCTTATGGTTATTAGCTTTAGCTTATTGGCTTTCTTATGTTTATTAGCTTACCTTATGTCCACTTTTGGCAGTGTGTCCATAAAATCAGTTAATTAAAGCCATGTTTATTTACTATTAGATACAAACCTTGGTGACCTGAAACACAGGCCAAAAGCCTAGGCTGTTTCCTCCCACGGTATAAATGCCATTTTTGTAATTGTTTTAGTCATTGTAATTGCTGTGATATTGTGGTGAGATAATATTATTATTATTAAACCTCGCCTTTTGAAGCATCAAACTACTTACAACTTTTTTCGACTTAAAGCTGCCCGATGGCCTGCTATTTGCTGCAGGCCATTGGGCAGCTGTCCATTTTTAACGAGAGTTGTCTGGAATACGGCTTTGAAGATCAATGTCAAGAAGACGGAACTGATGTCTTGGGACTGTCACGGTCACGAGACACTTACTATTAATCTTGGTGAGGATATGCTGAGGCAGGTTGACAAATTCCGTAATCTGAGGACCACTATAACATCTAAGTGCGACCTTGATGCAGAAATCAATAGCAGAATCAATGCTGCTGCTGCAGCATTCGGTAAGCTGGATACCAGGGTCTTCCGCTCCTATGACCTCAAATTGGATACAAAGATATATGTATATATGAAAGAAAAAAAGAAAGATATCATGTTTATTTCGTACAGAGCACACACAAATAATTAAAACAAAATAAACAAAAAAAAATATTATACATGATAAAAAAAAATGTATATGCCCTCGCCGAAAAGGGTCACCACCTCAGCATTAGCTGGGCACCCAAATTGAGTGCACCAGCGCTGATTTTCAGTTGGTCACCCTAAACAAGTGATGCACGGACGGAGGCAAATGCTTAACATTACAACAAAAATACAATAAATGTGGTTTTGCTACATACATACACAAGGAAAACGTATAGGGCATATTAAATTATGTTTATAAATTAGGTACATTTTAAAAATATAGTACTGGCTAATATAAAATAATATACTCTGTTGAGTCGTGGCCAGTGTATAGACGGCATATTTCTCCGCTACAAAGTTGTACAAAATCGCCATATGAAAGCATGTGATACTGAGCCCTCAAAATGGGAAGTTCTAGCCGCCTTCTGCTCCGACTGGAGATCTCTGGTTAAAACCAAGGTTTTTGACTTTGAGGAGAGACATCGGTCTTAGTTTGACTCTAGACGCTACGAACTAAAAGCCCGATACCTGTGGCGTTCAGTTACAACTTTGAGAATGGTGTGCTCATATGTCCACAATGTATGCGGACCTTCTCTCACAAGATTGGCTACAGCAGTCACTTGAGAGCACATCAAAGACAACTTACTTCACGAAGATGAAGCAGTCGCCGTGACCGAAATCGGTCGGGATGTATCATCATCACATATTTGAGATCTATGTCCACTCGCAGCTCAGTGATTTGTACAGTGTAACTTACATTAATTATTGCATTTTTGCTCGTATCTACCGATAGTTTTTAAGATGTCTTCAGTAGTTATAATAATAGGTACCTATACCTAATATGATATAACAATAGTAGACTGATGATATTAGTATAGAAGACAGAAACTGCTGTATAACTACTTTTGCATTTTTATCCATTTCTTTTTTAATGGAAATAGTGCAAATCCTACGAAAACAAATAATATAAAAACAAACCAATTATTACAGACCTAGTCGACCAGGATGCTCTGTACGATGCGCTGAAGAATAAACAGATTTACGCAGCGGGTCTTGACGTCACTACGCCTGAACCTCTGCCAAAGGACCACAAACTCCTGACACTACCCAATATATGTAAGTGATAGTACCTAACTGCCATCCAATCCGATTGGCGACCCGAAAACTCTCCGCAGTTGGAAAATGCGCACTTACGCACTAATATTACAGATCGATTTCGATTTGCACCAGACACAACCGTCACATCTATAGTCATCCATCTATCTCCCTTTATTCGTTTATCAGTCGCTCATAAAACATCTATATATCTTCGCCCCCCTCTGGTCAGTTCTTGTTGCATTGACCATAAGTGCTAGCTGTTTCTTCTTAACAGGTAGAAAATTCATTACGCAATAGGCTTTAAAATAAATTTGTTCTAGCGAGCGACTGCATTTTGTTACCATCAAGTAAATTATGTTAGATTAGAGTTCATCAACTCGGCATGACTGCACGGATTGCGAAATGGTTTAAGTGGTCGCCTCGTCGCTGCCACTGCGCCGAGTGTTCTGGGTTCAGTAAATCATTATATATTATATATACATATATTATCAATATATATTATAACACTACCTATTTGTTAACACGCTTTTATCACCTTGGTATGTAAGTATCTATGAATCTATGTAACGGAATCTTTCAACGTGATTTTCACCCCTTTCAAACCGACGGATTGATTTGAAACTTTGCACAGTTATCGAAGACCGATAACAATACAATAATCTAGAAAACACGCTTTATTAAAAAAACTAAAAAGTATAAAATAATTTAATAATTTTAATGTAAATAAGCGTGGGGTGCTTTCTAAGATATTTTGATAACCGCCATCCCACGCCTTTTTACATTAAAATTATTACATTATTTTATTTTCTTTTTATAATAAGTATTGTCTTCTGTTTACGCGAATGTTATTCATTGAAATTAAATTTTTTTTTTTTAATAAAGCGCTTTTTTTTTTATTTCGTTTATAAAATAATCACCCGCACTATGAATAGGTAATTCTTGTGTCTCGGAAGATTTTACAAACACAAATACACATAAATTCGGTACAACTTGTGGATCACAATTTTTTTTGTCCCGATATGGATCGAACCCACACTGTGCATAGTAGCAGTGGCGAGGCGAGCACTTAGACCGCTATGCCATCCGTGAAGTCAAAACAAATCATTATTATTTGGCCTTTGAATAAATATTACAATATTCTTATATTACAGTTGTGCTACCACACATCGGCAGTGCTACAGTACGCACACGCAGTGATATGGGCGTTTTAGCCGCCAACAACGTGGTCAACGCTCTCACCGGCAAACAACTCATCACACCCGTCCAACTCTGATCATCAACATGATGAAACTATGTGATACTCCTCTAGATTATTACGTAAAATAATATTTATATTGTCATTGTGTGAAAACATTTAAACGAAAATCATATTTGAATAAAAATAGTAATGTTGTTTATGAAATGTAAATAAAATGTGCATGATAATATAAATTTGGCTTTTATTTATGCTTATGTTTAATACTATAATATAAAAGTATCAATTATATTTATATACAAGTACCTATGTAATGCACAATTATATCAATTTGCCATTGCCATGTTGATACAATCTTGTTGATACTTCTGATTAAATCAGAATGTTTAAAAATATATCCAATAAAGAAAATTAAAGAAAATTGTCAATGCCTCCGAATAAAAGAATAAACATTGTTTTATTATAACGTCTTTAGTAATATTAACAAACTCCGCGACAAATAAATTTTGTTCAATATTTCGCACTCAAACAGAGAAAACAGACAAACAAACAGAGACCTATCTGAGTATTTTGGATCAAACAAATTTGAACTCTGTTGCAATAATTTAACACGAATATATTATTAGAATGTATAGTCACAACATTAGAGTTCGAATTGCCTTACTCCCAAATGTTTAGTTAAGTCGCTGTTTTATTAAGCACGAGATTTTTACCTTAACATAATATTTTATTTATAAATAACAAAATATTTCTCTGATATATGTGACTATAGTGCAGGACAGACGACAGTGTATTGTTGGCACAAGAACTTAAACACTTGGTTGGTTATAGATTCTGTTCTTTGACCTATGTAACTACGAAGACGATTAGGCAGCCGCTGCTGTAGTCTAATGATGCCTCTCAAACTTAATTCTGAGCTGTTTAGCATCTGTGTGCATTCTAAACATTATACACACACATGTCCCACACTTAATACATATACCAATTTGATTGCATTAAGCTACATCCAACTCATTTTAGTACCAATTTATTTAACTTCTCATAGGCTCAACCCTTTGCCTGAACCTAGCAACTAACCTAAATGTAGCTTCAGTAACTTAGTAAACTCATTAACCCATATATTTTGACGTTCATAAGTGTTACTTTGTGACCTAAATGAATAAATGATTTTTGACTTTTTTGACTAACTCTACTATTAGATCCGTGTACTTAAATCATAGACATGACACCATACTTAGATCACACAAAAAAGTGTTGACTCTAGAACAGTGAGATCACACATTAGATGGTGAATGATAGTGTATGATTTTCAATACGAGTAATTTTGATCAGCTTCTTAGAATTTTGGTGGTAATCATTGCTAGTAATTTTGATAATACTATATTTATAAATCAGTTGTCATGTGGGTATAGGATCTCTTTTTTTTTTCTACCAAACTTAACATTCAGGTATGTGACCACATTTAAATGTAGTAGCGCACATATATAATGTAAATCTTTGTTTGCAGCCTCAACCAAATTGGTGCATGTATTACGATTTGATCTTAACATTTTAATGGCATTTAACATATTTATAAACTTAGATATTATTAGACATAAACAAAAAATTGGATTTTTAAACTCAGGGTGCATCTGCTACAACTGCTTCTAAGTCCTTTAGAAAAGGTTCTATCTGACTTTCCAAAGACAATATGTGGCCTGTGTTGCAGTTATCGCTGCCAATAAATGTGATCACTAATGGTAATTTGTTCATCTGTATAACCTGTAATTAAAAGAAAAGCACAATTAATTGCAGTTCAATATTAATTTATCTAATATTGTCTTCTGTTTACGTGAATGTTATTCATTGAAATTAAACTACTATATCTATACAGATTTTATCGCATTGTTTATTTAACACTTTATTACATAATTTAGAAACTGTTACACTACTATACTACTATTAAACTTTACTAATTTTAAGCTAATTAAATTATTAAAACTATTTATATTTAAGTTTACACTTTCCCGACGTTTCGGTGGCTTTTCAGCAGCTATGGTCACAGGGAGACTAAAATGGTAGTTGTCTCGATGTTCCAGTGTAGTTAAAATCCGTATAGATATAGTAGTTTGATTTATCTAGCTGGCTCATACAACATGCATTCTTTCTGTAACAGCCTTGTTTTCTCAACAGTTCTAAAACTGGCATTGTATCAATGAATAAGCAAATAATAAAAATAAAAATATTTATTATATATTTATAAAATATTAATTAAATATTTTGTTGCTAATAAACTATTATTATTATAATAAAGATAAAAACATCAGCTATAGGACATCCATTGGCATTCCTTAAAGATATCCCATGTCAATTCAAGTTATATTGCTTGTATCCAAAATTATCTATACACTTAACTAAAAAATGCTGTTGTATGATAGTGGTGCAAGAACCAATGTTAGCCCTATAAAGTAAATTTTCAAGACTGCTTTCAGTGTTATCAAAAGTCTGTTATTATTTTAAGGCTTACTTAGTTTTGTGATGACACAAATTGAGTTTGTGATATACTTACTTAACAAAATATTAAAAAGAAATATTTCAATAGCCATTAAACTAAGCAATGCAGGCCATCAGAGGTTCATATCCAAAAAAATATCAGGGTGATATGATGACCATACTTTTAACTATCCTAGGTACCTAAATATCTTCAAAAATATGAGTGCTTTTCAAAAATATATCTGAAATTTCTATTGTCTTGTCAAATCTTTTGGTCAACGCTCAGAGTTTAGGTCCAGACACAATGCTTTATTCATTGTATCTGAATTCAAGCTAAATGACTCATTAGACAAGATAATCAGTGTTGAAACTACATATGTTAGTCTTGGGAATAGTCAATTTGATTAACATTCTCATAGTGTCTTAGTATTGTTTAGATAGGTCCATATTATACCAGGTCGATATCATCTGGCGACACTTGGCATTAAATACGTAAATTATTTAGACATTAGAGGTTAAAGTTACTTTTAAATATACTTCTAGTACAAGCTAATATCACTAAACAAATAAAGTATGGTAGCAATGAATCGAAAAAACACATACAATTTCGATATCAATGTAAAATACAAATATCAGCTTACCTGATAACTAGAATACATAGATATGATTGTTTTGTTCCTGCCTAGGCCTAGTTTGCTTGCTTGATCGGTGGCCATTCCGAACGTTGATATGAAGTTAGGCCGCAGAGCCAGCTGCGGGGCTCTCTCTGTCACTGCTCGGACCAGAGGCACGCCATCGCGATCAGTTATAAGGATACAGTGAAGCCCATTTACTCTAAAACCATATCAAAACATTAGTGTATGTTGATTTAACACGTAGTGCAATATTTCTGCAAGTAAAAATATAATTACTTTTCTAGTAAATGATTAAGGTATTTCCGTAAATCATCAACCATTTTGATAAGTTTTATATTAGAAAGAATAATCAAAACAATCAAAATTCCTAATGAATATTATTACTGCGACAAATGACGTTTATCTAGAAAATTGACAATTGGTTGACATTGCCACTGTTGACAGCAAATAGATATGACATGTTTTGATCGAACGTTAGAATAAAAAAATCATAGACTACTTATTCGTTCAAGAAGAAACTTCAACGATATTTATGAAATATTTTGAAGAAAAGAAAGAAATTGTGAGAATCACAGATGGCCAACATATAATATATTAGAATACGCACTCAATAATCGCTTAAATTATGTCTATATTCATACCATAGCATTCAATGATCACTCAATAAACTGACATGACGTTGGGCAAATAATATTCAAAGAAAACATTCCTTTTAGTCTATAGCCAACCAAAATGGCAGATTCGGGTTGACAAGTCGTGCAATTTTCGTAATTTATTTTTGGGTGCAATAATTATTGCCTTTGTACTTTTTAGGTGATTTTTGTGTTACTTTATAAGGCATAAAGTTAATCTCTTATACTTTATTAAAATACTGAGTACATTTTCACAACGCTCGAATGTTGCAATTTCACGAAATATCAAGCTTTGGTATGATAACAAAAGATATAAAAATTCAGCCTTGTCTCGGTATGTGCTCTTTTTCGTCATGTGTGTACCGTCGGGATTAACATAGCATGAATGGTAACTGCGGCAAAGGTTCGGGTATGTATACGTAACTGTCCAGAATTGTGATTTTCGGGATTGTGACGTCACAAAATAGACAAGACGTTATTTACAGTGCAAATTAGGTAATAAAATGTTTTATTGTTTTCATCGGTGAGTGGCGAAAGATTTGTGGCCTTCCCGTGAGGATAGAATTCGCGGCGAAGCGGTGGGCCTCCGCTAGGATGGGCGGCGATGTCTGCCCCCTCTGAGAGCGCTGCGAGCCCTGCACCGTGCGCATGCACTAATATATCGCTTATGCAATTATTTCATGAGCTAAAACAAAAGTTTCCTGGAGTACCTGATCATGTTGTATCTAATACCATCGAATTGTACTGCCATGATAAACAAGCCTGCGAGAAGCACCTCCATAGCGAAGTCAAGGCCTCCCTAACGCACGCCTACCATGCGTCCTCGTCAGCGGCCGCTCGTCAACTTAATGAAATTAGGCTCAACCTACCACTCAAATGCCGGAACCAGCCCATAGTGAAGCATGAAGCTGTGAAATCAACAGCTCTCAAATCTATCACTTGTGAAGAGCCACAGAAGGCGATACTGAGTTCTGGCACACTGACACCTGAGCCACAAAACAAAGTGAACACTGATGCTAATCAAAACATTGTTGAGATAAAACATGAGGAAACAAATAGAAGTAACAACAACACTTCACCTGTCACTGTAATCAATATTGATAACTGCTTTGCTAAATATAACGCTGAGTCGCCTAGTGATCTGGAATTATCAAACGAAAATCCAAAGGTAGATAAAGTTAAATCACCACAAGAGGAAAAGGCTGTTTCTCCACAGCAACTAGAAAATTTTGAACAACCAGAGAGTACAAATTATAAACTTTTAAAATGTCATAAAATCAAAAGTAATTTACCTGAAAGATTGGAAAAAGGAAAAGAAAAGAAAACTATCAAGAAAGAAGAACAGCAGCCTGCAAAGCAAACACCACAAGAGAAGCCAAAACGACCTAACACACTTGATTTCATAAAAACAAATCCAGATATTGCATTTAAACAGACATTGAAAGAACCAGAGGCTGAAACTTGTAGGACAGTGTCACCAGCACCTTCTATTTCAAGGAATGATAGTCAGCCTATGAAAGAGGCCAAATCCAATACATCATTTAGGCCAGAGAGAGGGTATCCCTTAAATCTGTCAGTTAATGTCAATTGTCATATGGACTTGAGCCGTGGCTATGGTGATTCGTGGTTAGAAGATTACGATAGTCCTAGAGCTATTACATCTGTGAACTTAACTGTTTGTACACCAACGTCGAATATGGCGAGTCCTGTGCGTGATACGCGAGATGAGGATGGTGGCTTTGAAGGCCATGTGACAGTGACAGTGAGCCCAAGCACTGGGCGACCACCTAGGCGTCGTGCGCCTCCACCACCATCACAGCCGTCTCGGCTGGAGACCTCGCCGAGGCCTTCAAGAGTTGCGCCAGATCCTCCAGGATCCACTATTGGTGAGTATCCTTTATCTATTACTTGTTTAATACCAGGCTCATAAACATATACTTGAGGCTACTATAATTTATGCAACCATCAATGTACCTTAAAACACAGCGCATTTGTATATACCCAAACAATAAGATAAAGTTGTATTAAATGTGTGCTTCACATAATAATAAAGCCCTTTTGTTCCAAATCGCTACGGCTATGGCAATACATGTATTTAAATTCATCCATTAAAGTATATCTCGCAACTCGGCGTGCCTTCAGGCATAGGCCTCCTCCAGCTCTCTCCACTGGACTCTGTCCTCTGCTACTCTGATCCAGTGTTATTATGATATAGTGTGGTCCCACGGTTAGGCGGATATCGTCTTTCCATCTTGTTTTCGGACGCCCTTGTCCTCTGGTATCCTCTCCTCACATAGGACATATGTATATAATGGATGCTGAGGTTACATGCTTGATCTAAAAATATAATCTTGATGATGTCCATCAGAAGAAGAAGTTACAGGTCCACTCACTTTCTCTAAACAACACCCAACTCTCATAGACTATACCTAACAAAGTTTTTAAACTAGCTGCAATATGTGATATTAAACATGAGTCAATGACACAATATTTTGGCCTTATAGTCCAAACATACACATAAATAACGTCCAGTGAGTAATCATAAATGTACAAGTAATAACTGCATGGCTACTACCACGGCTCACACACTTATTTTAAAACGTTAATGTGCCTTAACCCATTTAACTTCAAGCACACATTCAAATGTTTAGATTGAATATACTCCTCAATAGTGTCTGCCGAGTCATTCTTTGAAAGGTTGCTTAGATGACTGTTTCAGTGTAAATAGAAACTGAACTAGTAAATAGAGATTACTACATAGGTCTGTGAGTTGCTGTAAATATATGAGCAGTCACTAATCATATGGTCCTATGACTAAATTTGCACCTTGTGATAAACAATATAAACAACTGTTACAATAATATGGTATTAACACCTCTATCAAAATTAGGGCTATATATTTTTTGTATATGCCTGTATAAGTATGATACAATTAATTATGTGAAATATAAGGAACTACATTAACAAAACCATTTATAGCCATATTAGAGACTATTATGTTAATTGCTAAATTTTAACTGCATCTTTAACAGTCAAAGCTGCCAGAATACTTTGTTGTGAAATAAATGTAATTTTGATCATGTGGATACATATCAATGTTGGTAAAGTACTCATAATGTAAGAAATATTCCTGAACTAGTTTCTGCTCACATCTTCACTCACACAAATACCACAGAATCTATCCTGTGTCTGTATCTAGGACATTGTTTATCTGTGTACCATATTGCATATCAAAATCTGCAAAACAGATTTTGATATGCAATATGATACACCTTCACAAACTTTCACTTTTAAAATACTAGTAAGATTGTAAGTTGTCCAAACTTATTATCAACCAATCCTTTCAGTTCAACATTTTGATTACTACCTGTTGCATCATGGAGATTTTTGTTTACCTAAATATGCACTAATCAAACTTCTTTAATGGTCAGGTCAGAAAAAATGGAATGCTTTATTGTCTGTCATCAATTAGACTCATCCTAGCTTCTTAGCTTAGCCCTTCTTAGATCCATTTGTTGCTGTCTATCAGACTGCCTAGGCTTAGGTTGTATACCTATTACTTATTTTACGTAACTAATGATTCCAATGACTAATGATTGTTACGTAAATCACCAATAATAAAGTATTATACTAAGGCTAGGTCCTATGTAAAAATCAGATCCAATAATCAATACCTATAATAATAATTACCTACTTAATGTCGAATATTTTTGACTAGTTTATGCAATCAAAAGCCTTGTTTGTAGTCAATGAATCAGACAGCCATTGGTGCGTTGAACTTTCTGTTCTTTATGTCAATAAATTTTCTGGTAGTAGTGATTTGTTGATCCAACAGCGTCACCTTACACCTACGCTTTCGGTCACCTGTTCAAGATATTAAGATTTGAGTCCAAAACTGCGGCTGGTGAATGGCAGTCTGTTCGTTATTTTTGTGAAATTGCTATAGGTCATATGCATAAATATAAATCGCGGTCAAGGTACTACCCCACCGCAAAATCCCTGTAGAAACTTGATTAGCGATGTATGATCACTCCAGTTGTGCGCCTAAGTTTTCTAAAAGAGGCAAGTCCAGTAAACTTGGTTAGGCCTGGTTTACGCAGTCACCTACGCTTTCCGTCACCTGTCCGAGATATTAAGATTTGAGTATAAAACTGCGGCCGGTAAACGGCAGTCGGTTCATTATTTTTGTATAAATCGAAGTCAGGGTAATACTCCACAGCAAAATGCCCTAGAGCTACCTAGTTAGTGGCTAGTGGATTGCCCAAGGTTTCAGAAAGAGGCCAGACCAGTTACCTTAATCAAGCCTGATTTACGCCCTTTTAAGCATTTAAAGTGAAATCTACTTTGTTCACTTTTTATTTTATTTGCTCGTCAGTAAGAATAAATAAACTCCTCATACATTGTGGATTTAATATTTTTGAAAAGCAAGCAAGAATTATTAGCTTATTAGGTATCGCCACATCTTCATTTTACAAAAGATCGCAAACATAAAACTTATTAATATGGTCTTGCGTTAAGTGGTTTTTTTAAACTTATTTACACTCTATTATGTAAGAAGTCGCTCTAATGTTACTTGTCTTTCAATGTCTGTCTTTCATCTTTCTTTTTTGTAATGCAATTCTATTTTTGAAGGATAGGCAATGCGTCTATGTTATCGTTATAAGTGTCTTAAGCTAAGGAACAGCTTCTCCCCAGATGAATTATATACTTCATACTTATTTGCTGCCATATTACATTGCTTGAAATTGATATAACTTCTAGTGAAATAACCTAATTCCTCTTGACCATAGCTCCTGAAAAGTAGCGTAATGTCAAGTAGGATTTGATAAAAAGTTGTGACGAATTTAAAATGTGATATTGCTTGTAAAAATGTTTTAGTTTAACAAAAATTCAATTCTATGAATAATGTTAGTGGAGTTCAAAAGATAGCAATTGTTATAAAACCCTAATCTTCTAATACATTAAATAAAAAAAATGGCAGCAGGTGAATTCCATAGCAACAAAATCTCTTTTTATTCTAAAATAAATCGCTATTTTATCCGTTGTTTTGACATTAAAGCTCTAAAAACAATAATTACTTACGACAAGTGGTGCTAGTGAGATTTTCGCACGAAAGGCGTAGGTGCATAATTTATAATGCTCTTATTGTGCACGTCTGTCGACCTCATCAGGTGAAAAGTTTCGTTTGGTCAGCCATATTACTTTATACTACTATTACCCACGACTTCAATCTGGTTTCATTAATTAGTTGCTTCTGTTCTTCTCTGGCTTTACGTCTTTTACAGATATTAAAATCAGAAACAGAACTGAACTGACAGAGAGACCGAATAATATTAGTATGAAGTAGAGAGGACCTTCTTAGCCTTAACCAATCTATCGGGGACGGATTTCTAGATTACCAGACACGGTAAAATAATAGTTTTCCTCGACCAATAGATGCAACTTAAATGAGTATAAATGTATAGCGTAAACCATATTGCGTATTTACGAACAATTTCTATGATATAATCTTGTTGTTATTCATGAATAATAAACGATAACGTCGACTGAATCGGTCATTCACTATTTCGTAGAAACTTCCTTGTAACCATTTGTTTTTCTTTTGTATAAACATATCAAGCTGTAGAGCTAAGTAATTACGATACGCATTGGATATTAATTTATCAGGTAAGGATTTATACCGGCGAAGTGGCAAATAAGCATATCGCTTGTCTGATGGTAGTCGGTTATCGTAGCCAGTTTAAATACTATGGATGTCACTAGTGCTCAACCGAGCTAGCATAAAAGTATTTTCTGCTTTGTAAGCTTAATAATCTATTTGACTCATAGTGTATTCTCCATTTTGCTGCTGAAAAATCCAGCAGTCATTTGACAGCGATCTTTTGTACGTGGAGGAAAGTCGTAGTCGGAGGGTATCCAGCATTTATTGAAAGGCTGAATTTTGTTAGTAACAGCACAGACATTGCAGCTGTGACTGAACACACGACTATAGAGTCGACTCATATTCCATGGAATAGGGTTATACTTAAAAAACTAAGAATTTTAGTTCCCCGGCAAATTAGATGTGTTAATTAGATTCAGATTAAAGTTTCGGTGATATAAAAGCTACCTCTTCAAAGGTACATCGTTAAAAAAATAAGAAGGAGAGCGTGTTAGCTATGCACACTACGTCAGCTATGTTTAGTGCCCGCATAATAATTGGACAGCAGCAATAGATAATACAAGGTTATGCTTTCAGCCATCTAGCAGATACAATTCCTGACTCAGTACTGTAACTGATAGAAAATGTAAACGATTTAAGAATCTAACTGTGTAGAATAAACTCTCGTGGTAGACAGGTTTGCACACAACAAGTTTCAGGTGGATCTCGCACAAGGATAAACGTGAATTTTACAAGCATGGCAACCACAGAGTTGTAAGTGATTCAGCACACAGTATACCTATCAATCACGCCAATTTCGTGGGAATTGAATGCTCAAGACTATGTAAATCAATCCGCCATCCAAACATCAGCTCCTAGTCCCTAACTCAACTTGTATCGTTTATAATATGAGTCTAGTCTTAACTGCTCCATAACCCGTAACTTCAATGAGTAATGAAGACATATTATCGTCTAATACGTAGATCATTACTGTTGGCAGTTGATGCACTCATTAGTAGACTCATTTAGACGTTTATTAAGACTAGTTATAATATGCTGTCCTCCCACTTGGTTAAAACATCTGGCTTAATATAAGTTGGGTCATGAAATCCATGGCAACTTAGTAATTTTGTTCGCCGCCGCGTATCTCTTCAATCCACGCAATTGTGGCCAAAACTACTAAGGTTGACAGGGGTCTATAAACCTGTGAGGAATTTGAAAATATGTATATAGCCTAATGGTAACTTAATATAGTAGCCTATGGATTAATGCAACACCAGGAGTGTTATTCGCGCGTTCCGAACCCGATAAAATGACAGTTGCTACGTTGATAAGATATCGGACAACCTAAATGCGTCGCCAAAAGCCCAGCGTTCATTTATGTAGCTCTGAAATCCAGAACACAACACAGAGATATGCAGAAATCTTCTGTAGGGTAGAAAGGGCATCACTGCGCTGTTGTTAGTGTAATGTGTGGCTTATACATGTTTTCTTGCTTGAAGCACAGCACTTTTTTAAAGAGTTATATTAATCTTACCGCAGAAACACAACACAAGTTTATTCAGCAGATATCTTTTGCAGGGTAGAAAGGGCATCACTGCGCTGTTGTTAGTGTAATGTGTGGCTTATACATGTTTTCTTGCTTGAAGCACAGCACTTTTTTAAAGAGTTATATTAATCTTACCGCAGAAACACAACACAAGTTTATTCAGCAGATATCTTTTGCAGGGTAGTAATACATATTACGGTTGGCTGTTTCTGTATCTATTGAATAAACAAAGATACCATTCCCTCAATGTTGATATAGGATTAATCAAAGATTGCGCTGCGCCTCTTCCTCTTTTTTTATCTTAACTAGAGTCACATATTAAAAAAGTCCGCCTTAATGGCGCGGCAGTAGTTAAAGGTACTGCTTGCATCAAATATCAGGTCAAATTGCCGGCCGGTGTTAAAAATGTTACTGGGTTTTTCTGTCAAGAAATTCTCGGTAGCAGCACGAAGTAAATACGATTGCATTATATCGAACCTAAATCTATGGCTGGTGAAGTGCGGGTATCATTTCCGCCAAATCCTTCAGGTGAGATGTATGTATGTATTACGAAGAGCTCATTGCCATAGCAATGGCCGACAGAATTATGAAATAGCTAGCTTTAGCTTAGCGGTGGCCAGATACAATAGATTTTTAATTATGTCTGGTATTCTAAGACAGGTCTTGAGGAATCTCATCTCATCTGTCAAGGCACATTATGTAGTATCCTTCCCACTGAGCCATTCACATTTGTCTATTTACTTTTTGGGTCACTATTTTATTGTCTATTCTTAAAATATACAACATTTAATATTGCTTGGGTACTTTTTAGATCGTTCGCTAATAGAACGTCAGAAGGAGAGACTGGAGCGGCTAGCGATGGCGCTGGCGCAAGAGAAGGGGAGGTTAGCGCAGTTGACCAAGGAGACCAGGATCCTCGCGGGGCCGCCGCCCACGCCGTCCGCCACGCAACGACTGCGGGACGACGTGGAACGACTGCGCAACCAGTGCGGCACTCTCGCCAAGAGACTCGAAATGAGCGGCAATGGTAATGTACAATATCGTAATAACATCAGCTCTCTTTGATAGCCGCGGGAATCCCTCTTTACGAACAACGAGCTGACCCTCGCAGTTTTTCTGACGGTTAAGAGTACTGCGCCGCTCTCGTAGCTCGTAACGTGATGTTATATAGCCTGGATTACTTTTGGATAAATTAGCTTTCTAATGGTGAATGAATGATTAAAATAGAATTAGTAAGAAATTTTAAAATTAGTAGGTGTAAATTACCTAACTAATCATTTAATGGAACACTAAGTATGCTGTATTATTACTGACATAAACCATTCCCGCTGTCCACACTTCATACATACAGAGTAGTACATTTATGTACACTTTCTGTTCGTGGCCTGAGCATATTTGAAGAGACCAATACTTGCTGTCACGCGATACGTTGTACGATCGAACAGCGTTTGGCGACCGACTGAATGTAAAATAACATGTTTGTTGAAATTAAACTACTACCTATCTATATACGGATTTTATCGCGTTGTTTATTAATCACTGTATTACATAATTTTGAAACTATTACACTACTACTACTATTGAATTTTACTCATTTATAAGCTAATAAAATTATTTAAACTATTGTGTGTCAGTCTCCCCGTGACCATGGCTGCTGAAAAGCAACCGAAACGTCGGGGAAAGTGTAAACCTAAATATAAATAGATTCAATAGTTTAAATAATTTTATAGTAATTTTGTAGTGTAATAGTTTCAAAATTATGTAATACAGTGATTAATAAACAACGCGGTAAAATCCGTATATAGTAGTTAAATTTCAATGAATAACATTCGCGTAAACAGAAGACAATATTATAACATGTTTGATTAAACCAAATGCGGTGAACGCATTCGATTACCTATTCGAAATTGGGCGATCGTAGGTATACCTACATTAGGTATAGGTACAATCGCCCAATTTGTCATACGCCATCATTTTACTATTTGTGATCGAATAACAATTTACATTAACTAGTCACTACAAACAGACTACGACCGAATATGGCTAAACGGCATAATGTAAACGAGATGGGTGTAAAAACCCAGGATTCAACCTCTTCGTCTTCATGTGACCGTTTTAATTTTTTTCATCAGCCTTTTTAATGTCCCTTTGCTGGGCAAAAGCCGCTCCCTTGAACTTCCAAATCAGTCTGTTGGTGGATATCCCCTGACCTTATGACCTTGTGACCCCATTATCTCGGGGGTCTTTTGACCCACATGGCACATATCCAAATTCGACCGAGGGATGACCCCAATGTGTCTGCACACCAAGTTAAGTCAATCGGTTCAGTGGTTCCGGAGCTATCCTGTTACTAACAAAATGTCACTAATAGACAGACACACAGACCCACATAGTGTTGTCATTAACCTCTTCGAAGAAGACTCGGAGGTTAATATAGCCTTCAGTAGTATTTGCCATGCGAGAAAGATGTTAAATGTCATTTACATACTTTTCTGTTTTCACTACTATTGAATTCAGCACACAAAACGGTACAGCTAAAACTAACTTGGCATTCTTCTCTCATAACTGGATGGATGATGTAGTGGTTCAAATGGTCGCCTCGGCTCAGCTACGGCGTGGTCTGTTGTGGGTTCGAATCCCACACGGGATAAAAAAAGTGTCATCCACAAATGGTTGTTCCGAGTCTGGATGTTATTTGAGTCTGTTGTTTGAATGTTTGTAAAATCTCCAGCGACACAGGAACTAGGCCTAGAGCGGGAGTTGACTATGAAAAAAATGTATAAATTTGTTATGACTGAATAATGTATTTAACTTTATATTAAGCCAGGCTCAATAACAGTTGTTACCATTTCCAGAACCTGACGACGCAGGGAATTTCTACAGCAACATCTACACCGGCCAACGGCCGTCAGCTTCCTGGCAGTGCCATATGTGCACGTTCAGGAATCACCCGCTCCTCGACAAGTGTGAGGAGTGCGACATGCCGCGGATATTAGTAGGTACGTCCACGTCTCCCCTTAGGACGCAGGACTCCGGCTTCGGCTCGTTCCGCGACCGGAGCCGCCGAGGAGCCAACCTCGACGACCTACCGCCCTCACTAACTCAGACTCAATCAGCATAGTCAATTGTCGAACATTACCCAATTCTAAGCTGATGAAACGCGCCGGCCGCGGCCGAACAGCTATAGTTCCTTTGCCTTAAACAGTGCCTATAGTGTTAAAAACTAAATATTTAAAAACCATAAACAATCAGTGCTTGTGTATCAGTGTTCCAAAACTTTTTAAACTCGTGTGTTTGAAGTGTTAAACTTGAGGCTATAGAACAATGTGTTGTGCTAAGACTCACCCGGCATGTTAATGTTGGCATGAAAACATTTATTAACAATGAAAATACCAACAACATGATAGACTGTATCGCTGTTGGGATTTTCGCACCTGATTTTCTTTAATAATATTGAAGAATCATATTTGTATATTACTTTTAAAATTCATTTTTGTCTATAAATAAGATAGGCGATTGACTGACATACCGCTTTTTTTTTCATAGACACTAATGAACAAATATGATCCTCGCATGATGTGTGTTCGTCTATTTTTATGCGACTGGATTTACCTACGACTTCTTGTAATATATAGAAATATAATAAAATTAAACGGCGACGGTTATTCAGCAGCTATACGCAAACTTTTAAAACCGGACATGCATAGAAATAGGTAATATATAAAATCCGAGAGAACCACTGCTTGTTATTCTACGACGCGGTTATTGACATATACGACGACTACAAAACCAGAAACAATGTCGTAATCAAAAATTAGGGCCTTTATTCACTATGACAGCTCTTAATATTTAGTTGCTAATAAATTAAATAAGCGAATTCAAGACCAAGTATGTGAATTAGAAATCTACAATTAATATATTATGCCACAACGTGTTTACTTTGATTTCACGAACTGTGTTTAATCCAGTATTAATCATAAACAATAAATTATGCCTGGAGTGTTCCATTACATACATTTTTTCATTGAGAGTAAAGACCATGCTTTTTTACCACTCCTTTTCACAACTACTTATTCTAGTCTACCTACTCTAAACTTTTCTACAATTTCAGTACTATCTACGGTAAGACCGCTTATCAAGTATTTAATTATTTTACTTACTTAATCAAAACTGTAAAAATTATACTGTTTTAAAAATTTACAAATAACATTCACGTTTTACCCATCACATAATTTTGATAGATCTAAACTACTATTGCGTCCGTGACCGGCATTGGATTAATGAAAGTTGTACAGGGAATATACCATACACGTCGCGATGAATCATTATCTTGTCTTGAGCAAGTATAATTTCGATGCGATTAAAAAAGGTCTATTGCTTTTACGATTAGTAAAGTCAAAGACCATCGATTTTATTTAGTAGGACATTTCATTTTTAAAATACTATTACAAAAACATCACAATCTCCTTTATATAAATGTTCTTATGAAAAGTTGGGTAGGTAATTAATAAGACGGCAAGTTGAAAAGGATATTTTTGCATATAACAATTATATTTAGAACATCACCTATAATATTGTGCATTGCATATTCAATTACATTGTACAATAACAACCATTTTTTTATAGTTTGGTCACACTATTCAAGGATAATAATAAATACATATTGCTTAATATTCGTCAGATAACTAACACGATAATATAACTACAGGCGTATTTGTTTCGATAAGTTTAGAATCCTGCAATGCTGTCATTTAGACGCGATTAGCTATATCGAATAACTTCCCGTCTAAAATAAAGTTATCGCTTGTTTAGATAAACTCAAATCTTGAATCATATTATGTCAATACGTGCTTTGACTGCGATACGCCATGTTTTGTTTCCCAACTTCAAGGCCATATGACTTTCCTTTTTCTGTGACTCATCTTTACGTTTTGTACACGACTAGCATTTTAACACTTGACAGTAGGTAGTATTATAATAAATTATCTGCTTATCAACACACTTAAAACAAAAATTCTTCCACATTATAGAATAAATGCCCCTGAGAGCGTCTAGCAAGTACTAAACTAATCTCGAGATTCTTATCGTTACAATGAAGATTTCACTATTAATTCATAATGACGGTTTATGTATGTAATACACGTATTTGTCACATAAATGATGTTTGTAATTTGATAAAGAGTAAACTGAATAACAGACATGTACTTTTAAGCTGCTTTTAATTCGTTCATCGGTGTACGGAAACCGGCGTTTAGACACAATACTTATATCATAGTAAAGCAGGTTAACAAAGTCAAATAGATATTAGGAGTTTTAAAACAATATATATAAATATAAGTACAATTTAACTCGTAAATTACGTCAAAGTAAAGTATGCAATTTTTCATATCACCATCACAATTACAGGGTAATCCCGATTAATAGCTATAATTAGTTAAGTATCATTATTTACAAACAATTGACTAGATTAAGAATGTTTTCTTTCATCACATGTGTTCAAAATTTGGTGAGAGTGAAAGAGAAAACACTATTTAACAAGTCAAAACTAAGGAGAAAACCACGCGATTCGTGGTTGGCATTTCATTTAGTATTATCTTTAAGCAGTCGTGTTTACATAAATATTTTGCGCTGATAACTATTAGAGAGCGACCAAATAGTCTAAATTGCGCGGTTGAGTCAGAACAGACCTTTAGGGTATTTCTGTATTGGTGCTGGATAACCGTTAAGTCTGAGATTTAGTAAAGTACCTTGACTATAATAACAGATGTTTAACAGAGTTTTAGTTAACCAATGTTTTGTTCAGTCTGTATATTTTACAATTATCTACTATCAGAAAAAACATTTCTGAACTAAACTGTTCAACAATGATTATTAGTTAATGGATTAAACGTTTATCTAGTTTATAGGTCAAAGAAATTATTAGATGAGATGTATTTATTGTTACTTAATTAAATTTTATTAGGCAGACTTAAACATCACGTTGTTTACTGGTCATTTAATTATTTGGTGGGACATCACACGATCTCGTATTAAGACTATTTTATTGCGCCTTGCCAAAAATGTATCTAAAAGTTATATTTATTGTCTTTGAAAAATAAATCTTTTGCCGTTTCCTTCGATTTTGCTCAAATCTTGCTCAGTCTTCATAATAACAAATTCATTCATAAAACTATATTACTGCTACAATAACATAGAAATAAAATAAATAAAAAACAGGTATAATGTCGTAATGTAGGTACACACGAATTTAACTGTGATAGGCGTAGGGTCTTTCCATTGTTGACTAAACTAATTTTAATTCTTCGTCCTTCACTTCCCCATACATTAGATTTACGCGATATTCAAGTCATATTGCAACTTCATTTATTTCATAGAGTGCTCGTTACGAAATAAGAAGCGTGGCAAAAAGTGGAACTACTACTACTTTAGTACAAATTTATTTTTGTATTTCTATCCAAAGTAGTGCCTCCAGTATGGTTCTTATTTCGTGACCCGATTCTATATTTATATTATCACAAATAATCAGTTACGTGCCTAGTTTTAAAATCAATTTTATTTATATTTATTATCCTTTTAAAATAAATGAATGAACTTCCTAATTAGTTTGAATATTTCCAACAAATGTGATAATTTATGCCTTTTAAAAATAATAATATAACGTTTTGTAGTTAATTATTTTATGGAAAGAAATATATAATAATAAATAATATTGACTGCACGTCTTTTAAAATAAATATTTAAAATATTGTGGCTTGAATAGTAACATATTGTTATTGTATAGGTTATTTCAATTGTGATCCATTTTTTATTGTATATGAGAGAATAAATATGATGTTTATTATCAAGTGTACGTTTTTCTTTGTGATGCGAGTAACCTTCTTGAGTGCTTTGTATACAAGTTACGCGTTCTTTGCCGTAATTCTATTCTCTTTTTTTTATGTCCTCGGTACGGAAAATAATAATTGATCTTGTTATAAACTGGGGACTACGATTTAATATTCTAGTATTCCCCTTAATTGGAGTACTTAACTAAATAAAGCTATTTGTAAAAAATAATATGTTTATCTTAGTAGATAAACTTTTTTAAATATAGTCTACGGTACGTAGATTATATTTAATCTCTGGAATAAGTCAGAGACAACGACAAAGCCCGCCGCCGACCTAACCTTTTTGTTAAATTAACGGCATAGAATTCGTAAATGTTTTTAAATCCTTTTATTTTACTTTTCTTCGAGATAATCAATTCAGAAACTAAGGTGAGTTGTGTTTTTGCTCTTATTAATATTAACAAGAATGTTGTGGAGTGGAATGCTATGTTTATATTTTTATTTCAGTAATATATTATATTATTCTATTTTTGTTATTAAGTACCTATATTGTTTTTAATTGATGATTTATTTTCCGTGTAGTTCGGGCACCAGACGGAATAACTGTTCGTCTAATGCCGGGTCGACGGAGTAAGTATATTTTATTTGGATAAACCTTGTCATGCATTAAAATACACTTTTCATAAAGTATTTGAACAAATATTTGATTATTACAATTATTTTGAAATTAAACACTACGGATTTTATCGCGTTGTTTATTTTACTTTAAACACTGTTATTACATAATTTTGAAAACTCTAACACTACTATTATTGAATTTTACTACTATTTAAGCTATATATTATTTCTAATTAAAACTATTTGTATTTAAGTTTACACTTTGCCCCGACGTTTCGGTTGCTTTACAGCAGCCATGTTCACGGGGAGACTAAGATGGTAGTTGTCCCAACGTTCTGAAGTGTAGCTAGTTATTTTAAAGTACCCGAACATAATTTAATCTTTGGTGTTCCTATTTACGCAAAATGAGCTCAAAGTATCATGAAGTCTAGCTGTGTTTTGCTTCTTCTTGGGTTTGACTATTTGAATGACTGGATCCCAAGCTGGTGGTACATTCCAACCATCCTCTCTATTGAAATTAGGATGTTTTTTAATTTCAATAGCCTCGCGAAGCATCCTTGGTAGGAATCGGTGTTCTTTTGCGAGTATATGTGGTTTGTCAAATCGTAGGTAGTGGTTGGTCCCCTGTTGCACATGTTCACACACAGCAGACTTCAACGAGCGTTGGTGTTTAACATCAGCTATATGTTCTTTTAAGCGGGTGCCTATGCTTCTCTTGGTTTGCCCAATATATGAGAGTCCGCAGTCACAATCTATTTTATAGACCCCTGCATCTTGTAAAGGTAATTGGCACTTGACGGATGGTAAAAATTGACTTATCTTCGTTGGCGGCTTGAAGTATGTGTTGATTGAAGCTCGCTTCAAGATGTAGCCAATCTTGTCAGTGACACCCCTTACATTTGGTAGTATGGCAGGCTGGCGCTCGACTGTGGCTGGCTATTCTCGGGATCTGTGACGGCGGCGCGGCTGTTGGAGCTTGTTGTCTTGCAGTACTTGCTTGACATGTTGAAGCTCGGCGTCCAGGTGTTTCTTGTCACAGATCCCAACAGCCGCGCCGCCGTCACAGATCCCGAGAAAAGCCAGCCACAGTCGAGCGCCAGCCTGCCATACTACCATATGTAAGGGGTGTCACTGACAAGATTGGCTACATCTTGAAGCGAGCTTCAATCAACACATACTTCAAGCCGCCAACGAAGATAAGTCAATTTTTACCATCCGTCAAGTGCCAATTACCTTAACAAGATGCAGGGGTCTATTAAATAGATTGTGACTGCGGACTCTCATATATTGGGCAAACCAAGAGAAGCATAGGCACCCGCTTAAAAGAACATATAGCTGATGTTAAACACCAACGCTCGTTGAAATCTGCTGTGTGTGAACATGTGCAACAGGGGACCAACCACTACCTACGATTTGACAAACCACATATACTCGCAAAAGAACACCGATTCCTACCAAGGATGCTTCGCGAGGCTATTGAAATTAAAAAACATCCTAATTTCAATAGAGAGGATGGTTGGAATGTACCACCAGCTTGGGATCCAGTCATTCAAATAGTCAAACCCAAGAAGAAGCAAAACACAGCTAGACTTCATGATACTTTGAGCTCATTTTGCGTAAATAGGAACACCAAAGATTAAATTATGTTCGGGTACTTTAAAATAACTAGCTACACTTCAGAACGTTGGGACAACTACCATCTTAGTCTCCCCGTGAACATGGCTGCTGTAAAGCAACCGAAACGTCGGGGCAAAGTGTAAACTTAAATACAAATAGTTTTAATTAGAAATAATATATAGCTTAAATAGTAGTAAAATTCAATAATAGTAGTGTTAGAGTTTTCAAAATTATGTAATAACAGTGTTTAAAGTAAAATAAACAACGCGATAAAATCCGTATAAAGTGTTTAATTTCAATGTATAACATTCGCGTAAACATAAGACAATATTATATTACAATTATTATTGATTATTAATTAAAATTTTGATTTCGAATAGGCATGATGACAGGGTTAAAAATAAGTGACCCGAATTAGTCCAACTTTTAGATTACCAAAAAATATTGGACACCTATTGTTTGTTTTAACAAAACAATAAATATTTACTAAGATATATGTAACGCATTAAAGTTCGGGAGTGGAGGCTTGTGACGTCACTGTCCTATAAAATGTGTACCGACAAGTGACGTAACATGAAATTTAAACCCGTTGTACCTACGTTGTCATTAGTTTGTGTGACAAAAGAAAAATACGTGTTCTTTATTTTTAAACGTCTTAAAGACGGACTGAAATCTTTTTTTTAGTCAACATTCCTATTAGCGATCCACCTATTACCGGCCACTGTTATATAAACCATTTGACCCGACAAAATCTGATTTGCTATCATCTCTAGTTTATTTATTTATAATGGCACGGCTAGTCAATTCAATCCATTTAGTTTTTTAAAGCATAGTATGTATACATTCTTACTACAACTTTTTGTTTTTTATTTTACAGAAATAACGCGCTCGTGGGTCTTATGAGATGCAGTTGCGAGTCGAATAAGATTACGTTTGAGGCTTGATCGCGTTAGACTGCTTCAAATTAATTGCAAAATTTCATCTTATAGAATATTTCAATAGATTAGATCTAAACGTTCTAAAAGATAATTAAGATTTGGTCATTACATCTTCGAGTATTTTGAAGGAGTGTAACGCGATCGACCCTTAAGTGCAGTAGTACAAACCAATCTGTGATATTCGCATTTGGTAATTAGAAAGTCTGATTTTTTACTGTTATAGTTATAAAAAAGTATTTTTATTTTTTTGATTTAACACATTCCAAAAACCCCCGTTATTCGATCACAATGTTTTGTTCTTTCCTGTTCTCATTGAGTGCTCTGTTATACCAAATGCGGATAACTAGAAAGTTATTTACATTTAAACACTGCTGCACTTAAGGTTGATAGGGAAGTATTAATTTTATATACCTTCTGCTAACAGAATTTTCAGAACGCAAATATAGATGGCGTTGTAAAATAAATGTATTGTATGGCAGAAACTACATATTTTATCAACACACTTGCAGGCTTTCTCTTTTAATAGTAAAATATGGAGTTGTAAAGTGATATAAACAATTTTATTTGAAATGGAGAGCAATAATGTATGTAACCAAAGTACCTGTGATTTGTAGTAACAAATATTGTCACAAGCACTTTTACCGCATTTAGGGTGCTACCACAAATGTATTTCTTATTAGGATGCCTTAGATTGGAATACAGAGAAGTTGCTAGTCTTTATAATTTTAAATTCGGAAATGTTAGTAGTTTTCAAAGCAAAGATGTAATTACACTCCCTTGAATATTTCTTATCAAAAACTTGCAAAATACTAAATAATACAAGGCCTTAAGGACCTCAGTATCAGCCTCTAAATCATGAAGAAATAATTCATTTACGTATTTTTATTTCTTCATATTTAGTTCAGTATAAGTACCTACAGTAATAAATTAGTCGTTGAACAAACCGCTCTATCTAGCTGGTTGTAAATTTATTAAAATTGAAATATTGAAGGTTGGTATTATTCTGATTATATTTTGACAGAATGGACGCCATTATATGCATATGCTTAAGAAAAATACGACAAAGCCATTGTCCTTAACTAAAATCGCTGGAGTACAACTACACGTACAGTCAGCATCATAAGTAGCGAAACTTTATTTTAAATATTACTGCTACAAACTGGAATTTGTTATAATTTAAAAGATAGAAGGAATCTCAATCTGGCAAGTGTGTATCGACTTATGTTGCTGACTCTACGTATAATGTTAAAAAATGTTGTCATGTTTTACAAACAGCCTTGACGAAACTCAGCAGAAGAATTATTTAAAAAATATTACCGTCTTTAATTGTTGATGTCCAGTATTTAAACAGTATGAGTGACAGTAATAATGCGCTCGACCGCTCACATTTATACATATTTTGGCTTGTGACACGAGAGCAAGCGAAAAAGGTCATAAAGTTTATGTCGATGCGGTAAATAGAATGGTGATTTTATGTTTGCTGAATTCTGGATATCAATTGTTTCATAATAAAATATGAAACTTTATAGCGTGGGTACTTTACTAGTTAGGGTAAGTAATTTACACGGTCCGTGTGCGTGTGCGCAAAGTCCGCAAGCAGCAGTGGTCGGTCAACCGGCAATTAGCCGCGCTAGCCGCCAATACACGCCCTATAACTTTAGATTTTCTTTAAAGCTTACAAGAATAGATAATAATATGCTGTAGAGCAGACAACCGCTGAGGGCGTCGCCAGCCAATGGCGAGAGAAGGACAGCGATAATTTCAACGACATTTACATATTTTTGCTCACATGGATCGTTTACGCTTTAAAGAATTACGGGGGCGCACAGAATGTTTCATGTACATATACCTACATAATTTATTAGGCAATGGCTTGCTCTTCCTACCCTCTACCTAAAATGTACGACATTGTAAGTACAAGTGTAGATGCATTTTATTACGTGGTACCTATGTCCAAAAACCTTCATTATGTAATATTTTAATAAAGAACAGTAAATGGCCAACATCAGTACCCCAAAATCTAAATGTAACATTTAAAGAAATGACAGTAGGCGGTTTACTAAACGTATCTGTAAACTATCAGTGTAGGTATAAGCGGCGCACCATTGACCATTTACTATTCAAAATTAAATAATATCTTTCAGCATATAGAAATGGGGTATAATATTTATACATTTTTATAATATTTACACATTAACATATTGTCATATTTGCTCACCAGATGTCGCTTCCTGCAGTCATAATAATTAGATTACCTATATGATTTTTCTGTTCCTCACATAATAAAGTTGTGCTCATTATAGAAGTGCTGTAAACCGACGCTTAGTATACTTTAGTTAGACGTCAACTAAAATGCACTAGACTTTATACTATAATATAACTTACTAGGTAGCGACATCGGGGGCCGTACTGCGATCTTTTATAACATTATTATTGCATAAGAGATAAGGAGCTACCGCGTTACAGAATGCATAGTCATACCCATAGGGCTATGACTATGCACTCTGTAACAAGATAACTTGTTCTAGAGTATGCAATAACAATGTTAGAAAAGACGATTAATAATTTATACTTACAGTGTAATGCAACGACACTTCTCTAAGACTGCAAGGATAATATTTCGTGGGAGTATATTACTAATAAATATTGGTGAAGATCTGTTTAAAATATAATTATTTAACGGAATTCAGAAGTAGGTATTCTAGAAAACTCCATATTAATTAGGTATATAAATACTAGAATTTAGCAAAATGCTATTGAAAAGTTCTCAATGTGTCTATTTCTAAAATAATGTCCAGCAGTAGCTACTTAGCTAATGTATCAAGGAATTAAATAATGAAACAATCACTGTGATTTCTAGTCGAAACTCCGAACTTGTCATTATAATGTGTATGTATTAAGCAATAAGCATTTCTTTCTGTATAAAAAATAAACTTGTGCTCATTTAATGTACATAATTATATGTATGAGTATGTATGACAATGCTATTGTATTTCTTTTCTGTTGTAAGTTATTAGAACGGTGTATGTGCAAGTAAGTACCTACTATTAAGAATGACTAATCCTCCATATTTATAGTCTGTTGGTAATTATGATCTAGCCAATCACAAAAGCGCATTAAGCTTGTATCTGTGGTTCTAAGACAGATTTGTATCTAGCGCTCAAATTGTATTTCTATAAAGGAATACATATGTTATAACAATACCGATGTCCTGTGTATACAATCCAAGGTGAATAACATGTTAATCATGTAAATTTAAATAGATAGTAACATATCACAGACGTAGGAATTCACAGACCTCCCAAACTAGATGTTGTCGGCCGAAACACTCGTACATACACACACTCACGCTACTGCAATCGGCCGAAAAGTCGAGATTACACACTGGAGTCATATTAACGTCAATTACGTTAGATAAAATTTAAATGAGGCATTGTTATGTCGGAAATATAAGATAAATGGGCTATCCAACACTGAAATAATTTTTCAATTCGGAACAGTAGTTCCTGAGATTAGCGCGTTCAAGCAAACAAACAAACTCTTCAGCTTTATAATATTAGTAGGTACAGATAGATCTTGCTTCACAGTATTTTAAATTCCCAGTATTGTCGTGCTCATTGATATGTTACTATCTTTTTTCAATGCCAGTAGCAATAACCATAAATAGTAAAATGCAAAAATGATAAGTTATACAAATAATAAAACATAAGTAAGATTGAAATCATAAAATATTACTGACTAGAACTATTGCCAAAAAAATGATTGAAGCAATGCCCGGATTAGGTAAGTAAATATAATTAATATCACAAAAATCACTACATATTTAAAGACTGTCGAAAAAGTTAACTTGCCTGTAGACCCAGTAAAGTGTAATGAATGTTTCAAATAAATAAACATTTTCTCCTCTACAAATACGAGAGTTTCGAAAACAAAAATCATTAGTGTAGATCCGCAGCAATTACCCATAGTACCAGAGCTCATAGCGTTTGAATGTGTCAGTGTTTCACAATGGCTTTTATACCGCATTTAGTGGTACACATATCCCTAGGGTTACTTAAGCTTACACACAGCAAACTCATAACTAGGGATTTCCAATCAATAAAATTAATGTCGCTAAAATTACAATCTATAAGGAACGCACATGTGACACCTCTTGTAAGAGACATTCAGTAAAAATAATTGGGCATCACTGTATTGTGTTAAACGTTTCACGCCTCATTCCATACAATTATTATTATTATATTATATTATTATCTATAATACATACAAGTAGTCGCGTGTAAAGGTTAAAATTAAATTGAAGTTGTTAAAATATTAAAGCAAATGCTCACGGTCGAGTAAGTGGTAGAAAATCTTGCGCTGTAAGTACAATCAGCAACGATAATAGCTGGAAGGCAGTATTCTATGAATTAAAATTCCTAATTATTGCTTAAGATTTTCGAACTGTAACTAAATCAACTGTTAATTATTACTGCTATAAAAAATAAATATTGTCAATTTTTGACTAGAACGAATTAAAATCTTCCTAGTGTGTTCGATACATAATATGTTGCTGATTGTACAATTCATGAATAATCTTCCATTTAATGAATCGCGTAGCCTTGACCGAGACTGCTTTCACCTTAACCTCATGATTCGACTTAACTCTTTCTACACCTACCACTTTTTGCATGATAAAATTTAAATAATAATACTGTTTAATATAATGCGTGGCATATTTTATGCCTGTTGGTTATTTTAACTCACCAAAATCACCAGAATTTAATTTATTAAGAATAAACTAATTTGTGTCACGGTGTCGTGATTTCTCGATTTACGACGGTTGACTTTTACGACAGTACTTATAGGTCATCCTTAGCATCACCACGCATTTGTTGATAGGTAGTGAGAATTGGAACTAATGGAAAACTGAAAACCCACCAAACAATATTTATCATAATATGACTTCCGGTCGACATTACACATTTGTGACAATTTTAGCGCGATAATATATTAGTCACTACTTCACAATTTTAGCCACTGGACTGAATTTTATTAATTTTCAGTAGGAAAGCACCAACACTGGAGAACATAGGGTAATTTATTATTTCAGTAATGTATGCAGACCTGTGGCAATTAGCCAATAGCAGAGAATCCTAATGTACAAAAGGATTATTTCGACAAATTTTATAACATGGTTGAAATAAAGAGATGGCAATAAAACATTAAGATATTTCATTCTGTCATAAAATAGACAAAGTTATGTAACAAGGATAAAATAAATAAAAGGTGTCACAGAAATTAGCCGATCCATATTTTAATATTTAATTACTCAACTACTTGCACATTAGGTACTATAGTTAAAATAATAAAGTATTTAGCGCTTTTAATAGTATATTTACATAATGTAAAATATCTATTTGATATTATATAATTCATATTTTTATTTAATCGGCACTTTTATCAAATAAACTTGTTATTGAAATTTGTTTAATTTATTTGTTTTACTTTAACATACCAAATATTTCGATTACTACAAATTTTCATCAAATATACATAAAATGAATTGTACTAAACAGCAAACTTGCAGTTTAATGCTGTTATTGTTCTGATAGTATAATCCAGGCCTAATGACATGTGTGTCAATGTTGTCAATAGGCAGTCCTCAGACTTCATAAAGACTGGAACAGTTAGAAAACAGTAAACAATTTCTTAAAAAAATTACCACTTTATTGTCACACTTGTTACACACTGAAATTTTCGTTTTATCTTCCATTGTCGTTTAAATAAATGAATTATAGCAAAGGCCATAGTTCTGAAATCATTTATAATAACTCACTAAAATCTTAAGACAAAGATTCTTACACTATATTCTTATAATACTAAATAGCTTAGATCCTCTATCAATATGGTCCACAGTATGAACACTATTGCGCCTTTTCACTGTAATATTAATTTATTTACACCAAAATACAAATTTTAATTGAGTCGGAATTATTTCTTGCGGTCACAATATTTCTAAATTTTCACAACCAGAAGGATTCCAAATGTGATGGCAGAAGGAAATATTGTAGATATATCACAAAATTTGCTTTTCCCAATACTTTACTGTATTAGCTGACACTCAAAAAGGTAGTTTAGTTGCGAAGAATGCAATACCGTGACCATTATCAGTTCTCTATACTATATGGTCTGGCTATGATAACTTCAACTTGCTGACTACAGTAGCTGTGATAATTAACTCAGTTACTCAGTACTTCTTAGAATAATATACACAAGATATTGCAAGTTTTTGAATAACAATTTTTTATGTTTAGTATATAATCAATTGCAATAGTATATATATCTGGCATTCCAATACTTGAGAGGTTAAGTTGCATGAAATCCTTGGTATTGTTTTCTATTCATTACTTTTGTTGATCAGTCAGCTACTTGCAGTCAACTGCTGGAAACAGGGCTTTTCCTTTATGGTTTACAACAGCAAGTCTTCTACCATCTACAGCATCAATTGCATAGCCATAATGTAAAACATATACTGTTTAACTATTGAAAAATATGTGGTTTAAAAGTAGCTTAATTTCAACACAGCAAACATACACATCACGTAAAGTACAAAAGACCTTATATAGCAGTTCCACGCTCCAAGTTCTGCTTGATCTCAGCTGTATGTTCTCCATAGAATCTCTCCAGTTTCTTGTTAAACTTGGCATTCCTTTCATTAATATAATCAATATCTGCATCGTCATTGTGAGTCCGCCTTCTTGAATATTTGGCTCTTTTGGCAATCTGCCCTTCCAAATCATCAACCATTTTATCTACAGCTTGTTTACGATCTTCGTGCATGCCATGGATAATTACATTCGGACCTCCATAGAAGGCATCGCCATACTTTTGTTTCTGTTTATCATATTGCTCCATATCAGCTGGAGGCATATTCTTCACTAGTCTGTTGTACTGCCTTATTGTGGCTTGTTCATATGTGGAGAAACCTTGATCCGGGTTCCTTTTCTTCCTCTTGCGTTCTAGTCGTTCAGCCTCCGTAGCTGATATGTTCAAAAGTTTCACTCTGTCGTAATCTTTGCCCGATTGCTCAGCCTCTTCGCGCTTTTTCTGGTCGTCGAGTAACCATTCAGCCTGGCGACGTTTCGCTTCATAATTTGGTGGTAATTTATTCCTGGCCTCTTCTGCGACTACTTCCTGATGATTATGAGTCCTTGCCTCGTTCCTGGCTGAATGTAAAGAACGCAGCCTCTTCATGCGCTCTGCTTGTTTTTCAACAAACGTCATTTCCTTAGATGATGATGCAGACTCCTCCGTTGCCGTACTCATTTTTATTAATAGATTGTAAATATAAATGAAGAAAAGACAAATAATAGGAAGAAAGAAATGCACACAATACAAACAAAATGCGTGTTTTCTACTATTTTCTTTTGACATTATAATGACATTTGTCAGCTTTTGACGTCACTTAATAATCAGAGTTACCATAAGTAGCTCATTAAAAAAAAACCTGCCGTGATAATTGATAGAATATTGGCCCGAAAATTTTTCGTAATAAAATAACTTAATTATCATTTTCAGTCTGGCTTCTACCTTTTATGCGTAAAATATAGCATAATTAAAAAATATTGTATTTTTCTAATTATTACATCTTTAAAACTGCTCGAATTGTGCCCGCTAGACGAAGATAAACTCGTCCATTATGATATGAGACTTAATTAGACTTAGACTGGCAAAATGTTGGTGTAAATCGGAGATGTATGTGAGATAAGAAGTAGATACTGGAAGAGAATCAGGCTTAATACCAGCTTCACGTGCTTTTTAATGCACGGGGCCAGGAGTACAACATTGCAAATTCGCAACGAAGTTCCACTTACTACTTACGAGAACTTCGTGAACATCGCCAATTCCTTAATGCCGGGCTCACCGGTACGTATACACTATAAATTACTCGACAACAGCCGAATTACCTATTAAATATACATTAGCATATAAGCTGTTGAGAAGAAATTGTAAAGTTAAAATTTAAGAAATTCGTTCGGAAATTGAGACTTTACATAATCCCCAGACAAAAATACAAATTAATAAATTAGGTATGTATGTTTATATTACGAATAAATCACACACATTTTGAGCAAAGTGAATCAATTAATTTTAACATACTCGTTTGTTAATTTTGGCAAAGATATATTTTTAACTTTTGAAAGTAATTGTGTCATGAAGTTAGTAGCGTAATAAACTTGCGTTTACCGTGAACCAAACTGAAGTGAGGCAGTCTGTCGGTGTTTTGGAACAGTGACGGTTGTGTGAAATAGTGTTGAAAAGTATATTCTCCTGTTAAATTCAGTGTTTTTGGAGTTCACGATGTCGGATGAAATCGCGGAGAATGGAACAGCGAACGGAGACGTCCCGGAGATCGAGCTGATCATAAAGGTAGATTTAGTTTTTACACGTGTTATGCACAAGATTAGCTGCTTACATCGGTCAACAAGGCACGCGTTACTGTAGTTGGCCTTCGGAGATATAAGAAGATTGTGAAGAGGTGGCAAACGTGATAAACGCAGTTCAGTGCAGTAAAGCTCAAACTTTCAACAGCTTATCGAAATTGTTGTGTCGGCGTAGTACTTACGGCGCTCATGCATTTGTAAATGTCGTGCTCGGCTCGTATGCATGAAAGTATATTATTACTGCACTTATAATGCGCGTTATTTAGGTCGCTAACATCTTTGTTTTGTTCTCCCCTGGTGTTTAGCGAGTATTTTTATCCTTTGATACGTTTTAAAATAATGTCGTTTATATGTTTCTGTCCACACAGGTATCAGTTGCATGCTAGCGTAAAGCGTCATTACTTGAATGAAGCTAGAACTAGTTATATCATTTCTAGAAGTTTTACATCAATGACACTGACTTTCATTTAACACCCATAACATGCAATGTTATCATAAAATGCAAAGAATTTTACTTTGACTTCTACTCTGTTGACTAAATGCACAGATTATTAACTTTAAAAAAGCTGTTAAGGCCTAAAACCATAGATAAACACTTTTTTATTCTACTTATCAATGTGTTGCTTCACCATGTACAGCACTCAAAGACACTTAAGAAATATGAGTGGCCTTTGCCTTACAACAACAGAGCATCTGTTAAAAAAGATACCATATATGACATACAAACAATACATTTTTTTTTACATATATCATTACTATTCCTATTTGAAATGATTTTTATTGGAATGTAATATAACAAAATATTTTAATAAATGGATCGGTTATATTAGGACCTGTTATGATTTCATACAAATATATGTATTAGCTATGTCTATAGTTATATAGCATCAAACACTTGATTTATCGTATTCATAAGGACAATTGCTTAAATATGAGTCATCTTTTTGATCTTATGCTGTTGTACTTAACAGTAACTAAGGATGTGTCATACAGTAAATAATAATAACATGTTTTATTTTGATGATAAATTGAATAAAGGCTAAATTTAATTCTATAATCTATAGTCAGTATAAAATTAAAGAAGAAAGAAACAAATTTATACATTGCATTACATTAATAACTAAAATAAATTGTTTTCTTTATAAAATATGATCATAGTACGGTAAATTTATAAAGTATCTAATTAATGTTATGACTTATTATGCCACATGTGAAACATAAATTATAGTAATTAATTTTGACTTTTGTTTGTGCTACTAAACAATATTGGATAAGATAAAATAAAAATTTGTCTATGCAGTACAAAAATGTCTTATCTATAGATTACAAAAATTAATATGCATTTCCAATAATTCAATTATCATGCCATTATAGTTGTGGTAAAAATAGATTATTAGTAATCAGATTTGTTTTTGGTACACAACAATTATTAATCATTTACAGCACCAATTAGTAGTAGAAGTTAACAATAATATGAGATGTATACTATTTGTAAAGAAAACAGCTATGCATTCATATAGCCTGGATTCTCCAAAAGAGTAACATATATTCACAAATGACCAGCTATGATTAAGATTGCACATAACATGGAGCGAACCTATTGCCATTTACTAAGGATAATCTCAAACTCTATGCTACTAGGAATGCCTTACATAAAACCCAATAATAGGCCCTTGTGAAAGATTGCAAATGAAATATATGCCATGAATGCAACAAAATAGTCACCATCTTTAGTTTGGTTTATAGTACACAAGAGTTAATCTCTACATGTTGCCATTATGTTGTATAAAAATAAATAAATAAAATATTTCCCAATCAAGTAAAAGTTGATTCTCTTATGTTTATTGCTAATGAACAAAATATGTTTAGTGTTTATTACTTATTACTCATTTTGATATTTTTATCGGTATACTTCTAGAATTTATTATCACAATATGAGAGGTCTTTATTTTTATAATATTTTAACTGTGTCCGTAAAGGAAATTGTTCACATATAACATTCATGAATATAATCAGATTCCTCTTGAAAGGAGTAGGCAGAAGTGTACCATAATCAGGTTGCTTCTGCTGTTTTAGATCCTACTTATAGGGGGCGAGAGTGTTGTATTATCTACTAAGAATACCCTAACAGGAAAAAACCGCCGGGATCGCATTCAAAGCTCATTAAACAATCTGAATTAGGTTTAAAACATTAGGCCTAATCTTAAACGAAAATAGTGTACTTTCGACCCCTTTGTGGTATATTTAACACAGATGCCTGCGGTATGACCATTTCACTGAATACTGTATACTTATATACATATAATATTTGAAAATTAGAGGCTTTCATTACGATACGATACCCCTTTCCTATCCAGAACAACGCGTGCCGGGCTCAAATGCCATCCTTACACGGTGGAGTCGACTTGAGTGCGTACCATCAAGTTTGGGTCCTCATATCTCGATCAAGGCATGGAATTCTCTGCCAAGGCACGTGTTTCCTTCTTCCTTCACTCCTGGGTCCTTTAAGCGGGGCGTGAAAAAGCACCTCAGGCCTTCAAAGTAAAGACCTCAACATCGACTCGGCTGCTATGAGGACGATGTGGAGGCCACTGCTCTTAGACCACACGACTGCTTACCATCAGGCGGAGTGTAGTCATTTTGACGAGCAAAATAAAAAAAGTAAATATTCTTTGTTTGGCCGATATTCGATGAAAGATTTCTGTGCCGGTTTCAGCCCGCCTAAAATATTTGGTGGTGTCGAAACTTATTGACAAGTCGTGACACGCAAATTAATATTTATAATGATATGTCGTATTTATTAAAATACGTTTGAAATGTTGCCAATCGGTGCAACAACTGTAAACAATGTTAACTTCAGTCGTGTATTTATAGTAACTGTGTCACTATGTCAATGTCGATAACAACTTTACAGGACCTATATAAATATCGTTTTATTAAAAAAAATATTGACAGACTTTGTACCTCTTGGTTTAGTAGACCTGGGATTAATAACCGGTCGAATAATGCCAGATGTCTCTTCGCTCGTCGCTTTTAAGTACATACTTCTGAAGTAGTGTTTCTAAAACATATCTTGGCTAATCGAAGTCCGTATTTATGCCAGTAATCTCTTTCACTTGAATCCTGGTATCATGTTTTATACTAAAGCTAATGATCCTACTATCGTTTGTCGTTTGGAATACCAGGAATATTAATCGCGTGTTAGTTATGTTTAGTTCTAGAGATTCACCTGGACGTGGAACTAACTAACCTACATTTACGTAAACGGTTAAAATTTTGCTGATAGAACAGCTATTACATGCTATTACTAGTAAGTACATGGCATTTAGATTGTAAGTTTTTATACAAAAAGAAACGTAATTGATCACTCATACGATATTCCTTATTAGGAGGTTCGTAGCTTCCCTCGCGTAATGCCAGTCTTGTTATTTGATGAGTACGAAGGTAATTAGCGCTCCTCCGTGCTCGTTCAGACGATTAGGGTGACCCACTCCGGCTGCACCGTGCACCTGCACACAAGAAAATTGCTATTTTTGAAAAGGATGGTATAAAAAACAAAAGGGATGATGGCCGGGCGAATATTTATCATTTACGCGAGAAGATATTCTTTAATTCGAAAAGTTATGTTACAAAAAGTAAAAGCAATTACAAATAGCGAAGCAGGAAGGTCTTCAACCTACTTGCGTTGCGCGACGTGCTCACAGTTCGTGTTTGCCGCTCGTAAAACACCTTGTTTTGGTCGTACATCAAGTGCGTTCTGATGCTTGAATTATATAATTTTAATTGGCAACACTTGGATTAGCGCGGCTTGCACCTCGGAAGTCGACGGATCGAAGCATCCATCGTGTTTTGGCCTAAAATTTACGCAGGTCGCGTAATCAATTTTAACGCTATTGATTGGATGATTACCTTTGTAATAGTTAGTTTCCGTGTTGGAAAGTAGATACAAATTTTATGAAAGCTGGTAATTATCTTGAAATTTAACTGTAATAGATCTAAACTTATCAAAATTCTAGTAAATCCTCATTGCTAGTGGAATATCAAAATATATAACAACAAATATCAACAGTCACAATGACGTAGACATGAGTAAGCAAAGCTATTTCTAGAAGTTACATGGTACCTGCGTCGAATGCATCTCCTAGTGTGGCGGGCATTCCACACGAGAGAGCGCATGCGCGCCTTCGAAACAGAAACCTGCGCGGGCGCCATCCAGGGGAAAGTGACACTGCACGCGAGCTCGTGCGTCCGGGGACCGAGTGACATCAACCATTAGCATGCTTGTTGGTCATATTGCTCACCCAATGCTTTCGTGACAATAGATATATATCATTCTCGCCTGCCAATGTTATCAAGCTGTACATCTTCAAAAATTAACGCCTACTAAACATCAGTTCTCGATTAACAGATAAGCGAATCTTTACACTACAAAGAGTGCATCAGCATGAGTTGGAAGTAGCCGTTATATACTAAGAGTTCAATATACACACATGTGGTGACATTGACAATTCAAGTTTCCAATGTTTTAGGACTTCATTTTACGATTATTTTAACTGCAATTGTGGTAATATTAAATATGTTTAGCACATAAATATTCATAATGATAATAAATAACATTCGCTATGCAGAGCGACAGTTACAACAGAATTAATTATTCAAGCGAGAAAACCGATTTTTTAATCCTTCGATGGAAAAGGTGAAACTCTGATACGTTATTCGATCAATTTATATTCTTGAAGTATTCTATTTTATTGCTACGCTTCATAAGTATACTTTCATTGATCACGCCAAATAGTCGTTTAGCTTTTTTTCGGTGTGTTTATTGTTATCTTTTTGTAATGTACGTTTATTATAAGTTTTTACATCGATAGCTGTATAATGACGTCGACTGATTATAGATCCTAAGTTATTCGATAGTTATGTAATGTCACAGTCAATATTTCACGTGGCAATGAGTAATAAGTACAAATATTGTATGTTTGCTTGCGTACTTGGCAACAATTACAAAAAGAACTGATAGTATAGCGGCAGTGACGTAAGTATAGCCTTTGTCACGACTCTAAGAGTCGTCCGCCCACGGTCCGGTTTTTGCAATAACGCGAATTTGTGCCAAAATATGCTCTGATGTTATGGATGAACGGTTTAATATTGTTCGGTGAGTTCGTTGAAGCGAATCCTTGACATTGGAATCAAAACTTGCTGGATGGATGATTGCCCCCGGTTCATGCAGTGGCCTTACTCATACATAACACGTTGTACAATTAAGCATGCAATAATACCAGTTACAAGTAATTTTGTTTAATAGTTACGTGAAAATGCGCTCTCACGTCGTTTTAGTACCTACGTTGTCTCAATCAACTACCGTTTCACATACTACGTAATTGTTATCAGCAATAGCTGACCAAATTTATTTGATATGGCCAAATTTCGATACTTTGAAGTCTTATGATTTACCAAGAACATAATATTTTGTGCAAGCGTTACGGTTTAGATATGGTGCTTAGAAAAGTATCTTCTTTCTCGTATATCCTAGCTTAATGTCTGAATCCGTTTGCCATTTGTCTGTCCAGATTTAAACGAATTCGTTCGTTTCCATTCAAAGAAATTGCTGAGCCAGAATATACTGAAATTGCGCCAACAGTAACCAACAGTAAAACCAAGTAAAAGGCACGTAGCTTAAAAAGGGGTAACTTATAGATATGGTATAGAATTTCTTTACTTTGTCACCGAAGTGTTGAGTCAATATTGTGTGTACACTCTAGCGGTTTGTTTAGCCACGTCCTGTCGCTGAAGGACACTGCACGCCTTCGTAGACGTGCTCTTGCGCAACTTAAGCGAGCTGAGAGTTACGTTACACTGTTCATATTTATTACTGCTAATTATTCTTTAACTGGCTTCCGCCCACGGGTTTATCTATTGAGATAAAGAAGTAAAACTTTATATTACTCGTCATATCTTTTGTTAGTGAAAGCTTATTGTTATTAACAAAATACATAACTTTTTTTAATGTTTTCTATTTTCTTCTACGATTAATTTTGAATTAGAAGTTGTTATATTAATTCGCATGCCTAGATATTTCGTAATAACTTTTGTAAGAAACATTTATCTAATGATCTGATGCAATCTTCGATCGGTGATTTTCTTTCAGTAGATATCGATTATATGTAAGACAGCTAATTTAAGACTAATTAGAACGCCTCACATGTTGAAATCAACGTTACTGTAATCACGTCCAATTATGAAATTGCACCGTTTTAGAAATTAAAGCATCGTGTTTTCCAATTGGTACATAATTTGCTGTTCTTATCAAATGATCATTAGCATACTTTTAAGTGTGTGATGAATAAATAGAAATTAATTCCCTGAGTGTCATTGTAAAAAAGATATTGAGAATACCAGAGAGACAGTGCGAATACTTTTCGAGGCAACATATTGGAAACTGAGTAGTATCTTTTTGTATTTATCTAACGGAATCTAATGATTACACTTCGCCTAATGGTCAGCTGCTAGTGATGTCCAATAGTAAGACATATTTTTATTTATGTATGCCTAAAAACGAGAGGAATTGTCAAGCTCTTTCTATCTCTCTATTCTATTCTTTTAGCGGTCGTAGCGTGATGTTATATAGCTTATAGCCTTCCTTGATAAATGGGCTATCCAACAATAAAATAATTTTTCAATTCGAACCAGTTGTTCCTGAGATTGGCGCGTTCAACCAAATAAACAAACTCTTCAGCTTTATAATATTAGTATAGATGTGATTATTTCTGAAGATGTTTGCATGTTTGTAACTCAATTACGCGTAAACCGTTACATTACTTCGGATGAAACTTGGCACACAGATAGACCAGACCATATTATAATATTTTTTTTTTTTTATTTGTTTCTCTCTCACACAGAATGATTACAAAATCAGGTCTTAAATTAGGTTGTACATGATCGAGTAAGTGTAACTACGATGATTGATATTAATAACATTTAAAAGGTGAGATCTGTGTGAGAGACTGGTATCCGTACTAGGTGGGAAACCTGTATGACAGATGACCAGCCTCTCCTACCTCTAAGCATGTAGTTGTTAATGTAGTTTGTATTGAATAATTATGTTGTGATATTATTTTAATCTGTGAGATGAGGAAGTATATCTTTTTGTGGTGTGTGTGTGTGTGTGTGTGTGTGTGTGTGTGCGTGTGTGTGCGTGCGCGCGTGTGTGTGTGTGTGCGTGTGTGTGTGTGTGTGTGTGTGTGTGTGTTATGTGTGTGTGTGTGTGTGTGTGTGTGAGTATGTGAAGGTAGTGTGTGTGCAAGTATGAGTTTGAGGGTATATGTAAAGGCGTCTATATATGTGTATGTAGAAATAGAAAATGAATAAAGCTAACAGATTTGTCTATTTAATTGGTAGTGCTAAATTAATTGTGACCTGCTAAACATGCTGACATTGTGCTAAATTAATATTGTCCTGAATTAACACAGCATATTTTAACCCAGGCTGGCTCTTCTATATTATTCAAGTGGGCAAAGCCGTTGGCAGATACCAGTATTTTTATTTTAGACTATTGTAACATACAATAATATCTCAAAGCCGAAAATAACCTATAGCATCTATAGTACCTACTCTGACATTGACTTTACTTTCCTTTACTTCTTATTTTTTGGAGTGAAACTTTTTTAGGCGCGTTGAGCACTTTTTGGGTGAACAAAAATCATGGAACTCGCGTCATCGTCACCGAACGCTTTCCATGGGCTATATGTACGAGGGATGTTCAATGTATTCTCGGTATAGGCATGAAAGAATAAGCAGAAAATTCTGAAAAATTAATATTTTTCCATGTAGTCCTCCATCACCACAATACACTTAATATTGTCTTATGTTTACGCGAATGTTATACATTGAAATTAAACACTTTATACGGATTTTATCGCGTTATTTATTTTACTTTAAACACTGTTATTACATAATTTTGAAAACTCTAACACTACTATTATTGAATTTTACTACTATTTAAGCTATATGTTATTTCTAATTAAAACTATTTGTATTTAAGTTTACACTTTGCCCCGACGTTTCGGTTACTTTACAGCAGCCATGTTCACTACCATCTTAGTCTCCCCGTGACGTTACGTAACGTTAAATATTAGTAAAATTCAATAATAGTAGTGTTAGAGTTTTCAAAATTATGTAATAACAGTGTTTAAAGTAAAATAAATAACGCGATAAAATCCGTATAAAGTGTTTAATTTCAACACAATACACTTATTAGAGCGGGAAAGTAACCTCCTCAATAATATTTTTCTTCCTTGTCTGAAAAATGTTCGTCAATTGCTTCCTGCAACTCTTTATCTTCGGAAAAACGTTTACCTCGAACATCTTTCTTAAGGTTTAGGAACAGAAAGTAATCACTAGGGGCCAGATCTGGGCTGTAGCGTTGATGATTGATTTCTTCAAATCCGCATTCCCGCACAGCAACCTTAGTAACGCGCCCTGTGTGAACCGGCGCGTTGTCGTGAAGAAGCAAGACACCTGCGGTAGATTTTCGAAGTTCTTTTCTTTTACTGCCTCCTTTAAATTACGTATGGTGCTTGCGTAAGATGCGGCAGTAATACTTTAACCCTTTTTTGTGTACTCAATCAGTAAGATACCCTTAGAATCTCAAAACACATTGGCCATGAGTTCAATACTCTCTCTACCCCGTCTAAATTCACTAAATCACTTTTGAATAGTAGATAATCAAGGAGCAGAATCTTGGTAAACAGCCACCATTTCTTTGTGAATAACTTTTTGAGTCTTTCCTTGTTTTGTAAGGAATTTTATCACAGCGCGATGCTCGATTTTTTCAACATTGTCACATCTGTCATCGTAGTTGCCTTTTCATGACAATAAAATAAAATTTTATACTTATGCCCTCAAAGAGTGTCTTTAATTAATGAGATAATTTAATTACCCTCATCATTAGTATATCACCCCGATACCGAAAATACATTGAACGCCCCTCGTATATTGTGTATATATGTGTACTTTTTGGGTCAGCATAAAGCGTGAAATTCGCGTCATCGTCACCGCACGCTAGTTACTTAGTTTTCACTTCTATCGGCAGTCCCCAAAGACTGCCCCGCATGTTTTCTTTTTTTTAATAACTTCTTTCGCACTAATAATAATGCCTGTACCATATACCTGATACAGGTATACGCGGTCTTGACAAACATTCAAAGAAAGGACACAAAGGACATCCAGACTCGGAACAACCATTTGTGGATCACACAATTTTTTGTCCCGTGTGGGATTCAATCCCACAACCACTGCGCCAATCTTTGTCTTGATAGAAGGAGGCTTTACTATTGCATGCTTTCTAGCTAGCTCTAAGATTCGCTTTGCCGTATTCTATTAGATTGTAAATCTTGTGAAGGAAGTTGTTTATTGTTTGTGCAATATTAGCTACTACTCGTAGTGCCACGACCTATGACATAGTAATCTTTAGCCCTGCTGTATTATTGTTTGTGTTTCTATATAATTATTACAAATTTCTTTTATAAATATATTATGTACACACGGCTACACATCAAGTTAGACACCCTATATACGCATAACTACGCTACATACAAAATAGAGAATTGTCGGCAAGAGACAGTGTATAACGGTGTCGATGCAATGGTAAGGATAGAGCGTAACAAAAATATAACGCACTCTCTCGCACGATTCGCAGCGTTAAACTTTTAATAGTTCTAAGTCCTAACAGCCTAGGTTGATGTGCCGCTGTGTGTACTTGATATAAAGTACATTTAAAAGCATGCAAAACATACATCTTAAAGAGTATAATATTTATACATATATTGGCAATGTAATCTAATACAGTTACAAAAATAACAACTGCTGGGATGGTGTAGTGGTTTAAGTGGCCCCACGCCACTGCCATTGCGCTGAGTCTTGTGGGTTCGAATCCCACACGAGGCAAAGATTTGTGTGAACCATAAATGTTTGTTCCGTGTTTGGTTTTTTTTGTGACTCGCTTTTTGAAGTGAAAAGCGTTTTGTATAGTCCCCCGCGCCACAGGAATTATTCTCATACTCCATTTGGTTAGGTACTTAACTAAAGGTAAACAATCGTGATGTGACTTTTTACACAAACGCGTATTAAACAAATAAGCTACTGCTAAACTAACGGTTCAATTGATTTAGTAATCGTTATTGTTGTATTTACATTGATTTTTAGCAGCATTTTATTTTTAAACTCAGTTTTTAGATAAAAAGACACATCAAGATTCTTTACCTTTAGTTAAGAACCTAACCAAATGGAATATAGGACAGGAGACGTACTTATTTAAAAAAAAATATTAAAATGAAAACGTATTTCATGTTTCGATCAACCTATTTTGAACACTGAATTAACCTACAAATATATATGTATGTATGTAGGATTAACTCACTAATGTATAAAACAAGGACACTGTCTGGGATGTTTGCAACACCTGACTTGTTAATTAGTTTTTTTAGCACAGGTGGTAAACTAATTTATAGCCCGTATGATGGTTATGTATAGACACTCCATAGGTTACTACAGTAACCGTGTTTTACATCGAGACTTTTATGTTGTATGTTGCACGACCACTTTATTCAATATGCCATATATTGAATAAAGTGGTCGCTTCGCCATTGCCGCCGAGCTGAGTGTTCGGTCCCCACACGATGTCCACATCGACATAAAGTGTGTTCCACAAATTGTTGTTTCGAGTCTGGGTGTTCTTTGTGTCCGTTGTATGAATGTTTGTGAAGTTCCCCGCGACACAGGAATTATTTTTTTTTAGAATTATTTACTGCTTTACAGTAGACAACTCCCGCACTAGGAGTGCGGGAGTTGTCTACTGTAAAGCAAAAAAAGAAAAAGATAATTATTCTATATTCTAACTTAACGCGGCCGTGCGTTCCCGTGTCAACTTTGTGATAATAATTACATATATAAAAGCACTCTTACACTGAAATACAATGTTATGTAAAAATACCAAGTCAATTCATCGAGTAATTTTCGAGATTTGTGGACACAAACATATGGATGCTCAATTTTTATATACCTATATAAAAATTGAGCATTGTAACTAGCGACCAGCCTTGGCTTCGCACAGGTATAACAAAACCTTAACAAATTATACACCTAAACCTTTCTCATGAATCACTCTGTCTATTGGTGGAAACCGCATGAAAATCCGTTCAATAGTTTTTGAGTTTATCGCGTACAGACGCGGTGAAGGACTTTGTTTTATGATATGTAATAAAGATTGGCTTAAGTCTCTTTTGCCTCCTGCCATTTCATCTTTCTTCTTTAGAGCCTGTCGTGTTCTTGCTTGCTGCACATGCGATAGACTTGGTCTGCCATTTCCATTTTGCCGTTCAGTGAGAATTATATCATCAGAATATCAAACAATGCAATCAATAAGTTTAGCTTTTGGAATACTACGTCCAATGCTTCTCGTGTACAATAATTTTAGAGATTATTTCTAGGAATAACAAACGAAAAAGTAAGCAAATGTCTGTTTGGCATTAGACTATAACAGCGCTAATGTATTGCATTCGAGATAATAAAACGTTAGAAAAGATGGTAATGTATGCACTGGCCAAGGCTTCTGGTCAACGCGAACGTGTATAGTAAGTGCTTTAATCTTGGGTACGAGAATGATTACTGTCATTTAGTACTCTCCTTATGACTTGCTTGTACACTTATTACTAAAGGTGACGTTATAAAATCTTTTTGGTAAAATTTGAGATGATTAACACTTTTGCATTTACTCGGGTTACTTTAACTTTTAATATAAACATTTTTTATTTTCTAGTTACAAATTATTTTAATTTAAACCCTAGAAGATAATGTAAACTTGTCAGTATAACTCACTCAAGGTGGTTTGCTTGTAATTTTCTTTTTAAGATTTTCTGCTCTCTGAATAAACTCATATACTGCCAAGGTTTAGCACCTGGTATTTTATTATTGTATATAACATTAATAATCGCACGTATTCTGGATATGAATCCGGTAGAATGCAATCAGCCTCCGTGTAACCCAAAAATACCTATATAGCGACATGTGTATTACAAAATCTAAGTTCAGGGAAGTCTAATGTACATGTATGAAGATTTAGGAAGTTTACTATATTAACTGTGGCTCACGGTTTAATGGACGCATATATGACGTTCGTATCGTTACGACTATATGAGTCATTAAATATGATTTATTGCTTATAATATGCTTCGGCGTAAAGGTGAACTAACACGATGTCCCATTTTGACAACATGTATACAAGGCAGTGTCACCTCGCAATTGTTATTGTATGTGTGCCTAATGTTAAGAGAGCCATTCCTTTTATGCCTCATATTCATCCGGTGCATAAAACGTTCATGCTGTTTATACATGTTACTTATAATAATATCAGCCCTATATTAAACTGTTACACTGCTGGGCACGGGCCTCTTCTCAGTGTAAGAAAAGTTAGGCCATAGTCCACCACGCTGGGTCAATGCGAGTTGGCAGATTGCTAGTATCTTTGAGGACATTATAGAAAACTCGCATATATGCAGGTTTTCTCACGTTCATTTTATATGCACATAACTTCAAAAAGTCAAGATTCAATCAATCAATCAATCAATTGATTGATTGATTGATTGAAAGTCAGGAATGTGTGTCTTGGGATCGAACTCAAGACTTCTACGTGGCAGTACAACGGTCTCCAATAGGCTATCGATGCTTAAGTATATAGATTTTATCCGATTTTATCCTTCGAATTAAGGAGTCTGCCCACTACACCGTCTCATACCATGACCGTGCTGGGAACGTATCAGACACGAAAAGCAACACGATACGCCCTGCTATAGGAACTGCTGGTCGGTGACGGAACGGTCTAGTGGGCATAGTCTTATAGATTTCGTTACAAAGAATATTTTTTTGCCTGACACGTTCCTAGCACGGTCATGGTATGAGATGGGGTAGTGGGCAGACTCCTTTATACAAACCAAAGCATTCCATTACAATTCGCTTGATGCATCCGATAGTGGTTAAACTTATAAATACGATCATTTCTCAATCATTTACCAGTTACAGTTTCTACTACGCTAACGAATGTCGTTTCGAAACCTAACAACCTTTACCAATATATAATATATTTATCCTCTATGACGTAAACATAGTTTTCATGAAAATCTATTTCAATTTATTAAGTAACCGTATATTGTATTCTGAGATTATATTTATGAGGTTATATATTTATTTGTTTCCTGTAAAATGACATCATTGCATGAACGAAGTCGTAAGATAAATAATGGACTTATTGGAAATATTCTATAAATAAGTATTATAACAGCAATAATCTCAAAATTGAAAACCAATAATATGTTCGGTGCCTTTTCTACCTAGCTATTTAAATTAGAACATTAGTTCCTTTCCCATTTTTATCGTAGTCCTTTAAGCGAGACGAAAACAAGCATTTCTTAAGGCTGTCAAGGTGAGGATTAACAAACCATTCTTGCTAATTCAGCGATTAGAATGACGACCTGCACTTTTAAACAGCTTACCAACAGGCATCGAAAATAAAATCTTATATATCCATTTATCACGCAAAGGTATGAAATATCGTGGGCCTATCTAGCGGCATGCAGTTTGTTGCATATAGACGTTTGCAACAAACACTTGGTGTAATAGACGATTGATCATCATTCTGCAAAAAGGACATCACAATGAAGACTGTGAATGTATTGTGCTATCGTTTTTCAAAGATTTAAAAAGATTGAAATCTCCCGTCACCTCCAAAATACACACATAGGACTGTGCTACCTTAAACTTGTTATGACTAGGCACTTTTGTAGGCAGCTACAGCAGTTGTCTTGAACACGAAAGTTGTTGAAACCTAATTCATTAAAATTCGTAATTATAGTTAAAAGGGTTTCTATGGTGAACACCTCGCTCCTAACAAAGCGATCCCAGGGTTAAACTGACAAAAGGCCTCGATGGCGTAGTGGTTAGTTTAACCGACTGCAACGCCTGAGGTCGTGGGTTCGATTCCCGCACAAGTCAAACATTTATGTGCATGAACATGGATGTTTAACTTGGTCTGGGTGTTTCTATTTATAATATGTATGTATTTACCAAAAAAATAGTATATATGTATGTGTATCCATTGTCTAGTACCGATAGTACAAGCTCTGCTTAGTTTGGGCTAGATGGTGTTGTGTGAATGTGTAGAATAATAAATATAAAAAAAATATATTTTGCTCCCATATTTGTTTGGCGCCATTGGTTCGGCTTTATTGTCCTCGTTATTTCGATGTTTTAAACTATGACAATACAAAATTTAGAAACGATTCTCCTCCCTAGTGTATTTACCTAATAACATTTTATTACAGGCTCATGATTATAAATGCCGTATGACGAATGATCGATATGTTCTGTCAAGGTATGTAGCAACCGAAACGTGTTCTCGATTGATTTGTAAAACAAATATATTTGGCTGTCACGTTTGACTTGACAGTTGCGTAAAAGCTATACGTAAGCAATGGACACAGTTCATTCTGCCATCGCAACAGTACATGATCTGAGACTCAAATCGCCAGATAGCGTTGCTAAATGCTAATAAATTATGTAAAAATATTATAACACGCCTGTTAGTTTTGTGTTTTGTAATTTCCTTGTTGGTCCAGCAGTGTGGTTTGAGCTCATTGTAAGAGTCGTAAGTTTAGTACCCGAGACGGGCAATCTTCTGTTAGGTATTTCTGTATTATAAATAATTAATTTTAGTAGTTGCAATGAGTCTCGGTATGTCTCATATGTGGATACTGGGTGTGATCTACCAAACTGTCAGAAATAAACAGGCATCAAGTATGTTTTGCATAACGTTGTGTATAATATATAGTAACGATATAAAATAGAATAACCTCTGTGTCGAGTAAATTGACCAAAGATTTCATTTAATTTGGTAATCAATTAATTCAAATCTATTTATTTCTGAAACGATAAGTCGCATGTATAATTGTTAATTTAGCGTCATCAAAAATCACTAATCAATCGAATAAAAGTTAACCCGTAAAATATGGCCCAGTTACTAAACGCTATAGAATGTTAACAAGAAAAGTGAGAGGGATGATCGTTCGATTATAATACACGTGAATGTCGAATCGATGTTCACGGTCATCGAAGAATCGAATCGTATCGGATCGAGGGCGGTTGCGTTGTCTTGCAGCTTTAATGTTTCGAAATATGAAATTTGCATGGAACGCAGCAACGGCTGTTTAATCTGTCTATTCAACTTTAGTATAATTTATGCATAATATTGTAGGTATTAAGGCATTTTGTAACGGTTTTTCTTTTAACTGATACGCATACAGCGTGGATGTTACCAGCGATTCGATTGCACATTTTGGAACTAATATTCCACAACTGACAGGTCCTGTGCCATGATAGATATCTTGCTCTCATACTACGTAAACTTTATCGAGCTTCCTGGTTATAGTTGGGTTTCCTAGGAGTATTACCCATCCTATTCGAGGAATCGCTCCATTGTGTTGTAACTCCAGTTTATTAAATTAATTTCAATTACGCGTTTAATCATAATTAACCTATACATGACGTTAGAGACACCCTACTTTATACGTTTGTTATTTTATATACCAAATGCGTGACATAATTACGTAAAATATATAAAGGTTGAAGTTGTTTAATACAATTAACGCGACGGCTATACATTGGCACTTATCTAAGATCGTTTGTTTTAACAATAATTGGGATTATTGAACATTAGTGATCCAATTGCGTACCGTGTCGTGTATAGCTGGTGATTGGCCGCTTAATTACCTACTTGTGTGGTCATCGCTTTTATAATTAACACTGTCATCGGTTAATTTCTACTAATGATTATGTATGAATGTTTGACAATCTTCACCATTTGATATCATTGATAGATGATAATTATTTTTAATATATGTAAAGTTTACAGAATAAAGTCAGTACTATTGACGTTCTTAAATAATTCGAGATGTAAAAAGTATTATTAGGATGCTAGAAGAATATAATAGATGGAAAAAGCAATTGTTGAGTAAAAAACAGCATCCGACAGCATTGTAATTAACAGCATGTTTAGTGTTTCTGATGCAATTATATCCTGCGTTTTTAATATTGGTAAGGTGACATTCCGGCTTACCTATCTGATAATGAGCAATAAACAGTAGTCGCTGGCCACCAACACCACTCATGCGTCGGTAAGCGTTAAAAAAGTAGGTCTGCTGACAGCACGAAAAACAAATATTTCAGCCAATATGGCCGCCCTGAGAAAATACTAAGTTAAGGTAGCAATTTTGCTGTGCAAAGTAGTTGAAAGTATCACTTCGCAATTATAATCTGGCCATCTGAATTGCATTGACGAGATTGACACAGTAATATGATTTAATTGACAATATAGACACTTTCGAAGGTTATTCGTGATCCCTTCAACAGTAGTGTGATCCATAAATTGTTGTTTTAAATCTGGGCGTATATACATAATATAGGATGGCTTTACATGCCTTGAAACAATGGAAATATAGACGTCTCCATTGTTTTATGATAGGTAGAGTTATCCTAAAGAGTCACTATCATTATGGCGGGACTTGTGACAAAAGAAAAACTTAATCGATAAAAACTATTAAAATTACTCTCGACAAGACACTTAATTATTTTCTGTTGTCAGCAGGCGTTGTCAACCTTATAAAGAACGTGTATTTTGTTAGTTTATACGACATGCGTGTTGAACAAATGTGCCCCCCTCAATCGAATGTAAAAAATATATAAAATTTATACTTACCATAACTTACCTCCAATTAACTCGATAAATAAACTGCTGTTAATGTGTACTTTTGCCACGTTCACACTGGTAACATTAATTTAGTGTTACCAGCCATTAATAAAAGTTTGGATGTTCGGGAGCCATATGTTCGGTTTATTGCATTATATATATTTTAACCGTAAAAGGTAATAAAATGTAGCTGTATTTTTTATGTACGCCTTTTTCAATTATGTTGTCTTTATTAATGTACCATGTAATTGATTTAAGCAGCATTTACCTAGAAATGAAATAATAGTTTGAGTAATATCTTGTGTAAAATTACCATATCCAGACATTGCTATGGAGTTCCTCGCTTTTAAAATTGCAACTGTCTAGTAATGGTTAAATTGCCAGTATTTCTAGATAAGGACCAAAACACATCGATCAAATATACCATAGATGCACGTTCTTGTACTAAATCGTACCCAAATAATGACTCCGAATTGATGTGTACTTATAGTTATGTTTACTCGTTCGACTCTTTAAAAATAGTCCTAAAGTGAATATAAATTTAACTTAATATAAACCGTAATACTTAGTGATAGTGTCGTAATACCTATGGCAAAATATCATAAATGTTTTCTTCATTCTCTCGATACGGTAAAAATATCATATTATGTAAACAAAACATTCTGAAATGAACCTTATAGTAATTATAATTAAGTGTAAACTCATCGCAACAATTATGCGAGTGTTATTATTTTGACTATAGGCATATAATATTCTTACCGCTTGGAACATAGAAAGAAGGAATGATAGAGTCATTATTCATTTTAATATATTTTTTAAATCTTTGATTGGACGTGTAACTAAATTTACGTTATTGAATGACAACAATTTGATAATAAGCTATTGTTATATTCTTTAATTTTAATAATTAAATTATAGTAGGTAACTGTAAGGAAGACGTTATATAACTTTATAAAAAGTAAGCATATAATATATTTATATTAAAGAAGGCCAATCATTTACAGTACTAATTTGATCAATATATTATATATTTTACCAGGATACTTTTGTTGATTTAGATGCTAAAAATATAAATTTTAACTGATCTATCGTTAAGGAAGGAACTAGGTAAAAAAAATGAACAACTTTACTAAAATAATATTTTATGTACCTTTAAACAATATCAACTTATTTAACAATTGCCGCTTAGACCGATCTTTTGTACCTGCATTTTTCAATTTTGTCGCGTAGTGTATATGTCAATATATTTTTCAATTAAACCTTTTATTAACGTTACCTTATGACCAAGATTCGGTTTTTGTACTTGGTAGTGTTCGTCTATCCAAATGAAAACATTGGTATGGTTAAATTGTAAAAATAATTGAGAAATGCAGAAGAATTTAAAATAGTTTACTTATAACATTACTTAGTACCTGAACAGTATTTGAAGTTTTAGGTATTTCATTATTTCTATCTAAATTTAAATTTAATGTAGCTTTCTCAAATGTGGATGTAGATCCTATGTTTACTGTCAAATGGGGTGTTATTGCATTCACTTCAGATTGCACTATTGACTCTTCTTGCTATAAAAATAACGAAAACAATAGTTAATAAATAAATCGTATATAAAATTTAACATAATTTTAAAATTAAATGGCAAAATATTTTACCTGTATATTCGATACGGCTATATTTTTTAGTTTATTAAACCCTTTCTTAGTTAGATATTGTATATCTTCTTCATTAAAATGCTCTGAACAAATTACGCTAGAAGTATTTGGTTTGGTAAAATTCGTCATCTCTATCTCGAGCTTATAATACGTCTCCATTTCTCACTTCAAATTTCATTTTGTGGAAAGCTAAAATAAATTAATACAGATATTATATTAATAATTTAATACAACTTATAACGACTCCATGCCATTTCATATGGACTTTGTTCCAAAGTAGTGGTGTCGATTCGCTCTCGCTTACGGGCAGCGCACGCAAGAGTGAGCGGGACAGGTGCGTAATACATCCATTTAAATTTAAACGAAAATATGTTCAAATATATTATTTAAAGTGTATATATTCATCAAAATATAATAAATAATACATAATAAAACTATACTTACCGAAAATACGACACTCCATCCTTGTTTTGCACTTTTATTAGAGTATAGTTTTTGCATTTTTCACTACATACTTTGGCATCGTAAAACGTCACACTGCTAGCGCGGTCGTAAAGTGACTGCGAGCGAAACTGTGCATACAACTGATTTATGCACAGTTTGGATCGTGCCGTTTTTCGAGCGACGATCGTGCATCTATGGTATATTCGATCGATGCCAAAACAGGTTTATATGAAACTGTAGCATTAATATAAAGTATGTTACTGAATTTATTATTTTTACTTTACACCAATCCTGATTATTTGCGATAATCAAAATTGATACGTTTTCAACACCTTATTCAACTTTCTTTGTCCATAGCTAGTGAGCATAATTCAATGTAAAATATTATATATTACTACAGATGTGTATTTACAGACATTCTACGCTGTATTTTGATTGAGAGTACGTTGTCATGTCACATATAGCTCTCTGTGGTAGTTAAACGATTAGGTAGTCGTCAGGTTTTCTCCTGGTTTGTGATGCCTATTGTCATAGGATAGTCATGATAGACAGAATCGGCATTACGTGTTTTTCGAGACTAGGCATTAGTATAATATCTTATGCAGTCTGTTTCTGTGCCGCTATTGACAATTGTCCAACAAAATCCAATTATATTTTGACATTAGCATTGAAGGCGGTCTTCGCAGTCGACAGTTGTAAAACTGAACTGGGCCACCAAGACATCTCAGGCTATCTTTTTTTTTCTAAGACAGGTGTGGCCGGCAAAGGGGAGCGGCTCGTGCGCAACGAGGGTGGAGCTAGCGCATGTGCGCACCTTTTTAACATTCTTTTTATATTTTATTACGTAGTTCTTATTGGATTGTAACATTTCGTGTGTCTATTAATCTTTTTGTTTGTAAACCAGATGGGTCCGACAGGATTATTCCTGGCCATTGTATTTCTTTACGTTTATGATTTGTACAGTACATAGATATTTATATCACGCGAAATTAATATATGCCTCCCCACCTAATACAAATCCATACATTATTTAAATTAAATATAATATCCATCAAGAACGCCAAACAGCTGTACTAAGTGACTCATCACACTCACTACTAACGTTTTCCCTAACCGAACAAAGAAACATCGAACAAAGATGGTTTGATATCTAATAAGTATACATGTATAGTAGTGTAATTATGAGTGTACGCACAAGTCCCTCGTACGTCGAGGGAACCGCATATGGTATGCCTGCCGGCGCAGACAGCTGTCAGCCGTTACGTTCAACCGTTACACAAATTTAAATTTGACGTACGATTCTGTTCTACTTTTGAAAATGCTTGACAGTTTTTTTTTGTTTGGCTGTTAAAAGCTGCCTACTACCTAGTGTCGAATGCTTTCATTAAAGTATAATATATTTTATCGATGTAATTTGTTGTATAGAAAAGTCTTTTCGGGTCAAATTGTAGAGTCATTATGACAATATTTATTTACAATGAAAGAAGCATTGGGTCTGCCTTCGGGGTCGGAAGATCAATCGATGACTCTTATGTGTTTAATGTACTAACTATAATAATAGTAGTGTGAAAAACCAAAATACCTATTCTCTATACTAATGGAATGGTCTTCGAGAACCGCTTATCAGGTGCCGTGCCCCATGTACCACATATGTACATAACAATAGATTTTCTATTGTATCTATCACGGATCAGGGAAAGGGTTATTGCTGTTAGGCAATGAGTAGTCCTCAATCTGTGTTCTGCAAAACGAATGAATAAATAAGCAATTTCAGAGAACATATCAAACAAACTAAATTTCTTTCAAATTTATTGATGAATGTTATAGCATTTATGATTTACCAACAGTTACTGCAATATCACATTCACAAGTAACATTTTGAATCTATTATACTTTTATAGGTAACTAACTGCCTCCATGGCGCAGCGGTAGTGAATGCGACTGCTGTGCGAGGATTCGGGTTCGAATCCCGGGTTGGGCCAACAAAAAGTTATTGAGTTTTCCTGTTAAGAAATCTCAATAGCAGCCCGGCGTTAGGAAGTTGGCGGTGTTAAGCCGAGTCTCCACCGAACAAAAATTGACAACTTTAATGTTGTCAACGCGTATTGGTGACAAAAGTTTCTATAATTGCCTAGGTACTGTTGGCAACAAAAATTGTAAACAAATGTCGGCAACTGTGTTTCCGTTTTTGGCGGTAAACATCAAAAGAATACGCTTGTTGCAGATATTTATTCCTTCTGTGGATACGCTTACAGTTGACAACATTTGTTGGAAACAGAAATCATAGATTAAACACTTATATACAGAAACATGTATGTCACGTGGACGAATTAATTAATCGACCGGTTAATTGATTTATAACAGATACAAAGTATTATTATGGGACATAAGTGACGAAAATTATAAAAATAAAAATATGAAATGTAAATTTCTTCCTTTGAGGCTTGGCCTCGATGGCGTAGTGGTTAGTGTAACCGACTGCCACGCCTGAGGTCGCGGGTTCGATTCCCGCACAAGACAAATATTTGTGTGCATGAACATGGATGTTTGTCTTGGTCTGGGTGTCTATGTATAATATGTATGTATTTACAAAAAAAAAATAGTATATATGTATGTTTATCCATTGTCTAGTACCCATAGTACAAGCTCTGCTTAGTTTGGGCTAGATGGTGTTGTGTGTATGTGATAGAATATTATTATTATATTATTAATACTTATACTCCCGTTTCTTTTTGCATAAAATAATAAATACTGCGGCTGCCTACATAATATCATCATCGTTCGAAGCCATTTTGCCTAGTGGATGCTAGTGGAGACAGCTTGTTGTCAACCGAAATGTTTCCCAAAATGTTGGCAACTCGATGTGGACACAAATGAAACAAAAGTTGGTGATTTTTTGGATAGTTCCTAACAGTTGGAAACACTGAAATTGCCAACAATTTTGGTGGAAACGCGCCTTTAGTCACCCCCGTGCCACGGAAAGCACGTAAAACCGTTGGTCCTGCGCTCGATCTCTCTACGGTCGTGTTTACCGTCCGATCGTATCACAAGAGTTACGGAACAGAGAGTGCACTTGTGTTTGCGCACACACTTGTACACTATAATATCTCCTGCGCAGATGGCCAGTATACGTTAAGACTGGCCGCCGTGGCCGAAATTCGATCTGTAGGACATTATTATTACTTTTATAGGTGAATTCAACATGCATTACATTTTAAATATTACTGTGATAAGATGACAAAGGTAGAAATAAAATATATATTACATGTATACTATATTCCCGATAGATAAGACAGTTAATTATGTTCAGGTTTGACATATTAGTAAAACAATTAGCGATAAAATACTCAGAAACTTATAACTTTAATCAACAATACTTACTTGATAATAATTACAAATTATCAAGAAGATTACCGAGCACTTGAAACCTACGTAATATATATGAACGATGCGCCTTCTAGTTGTTCTAGTTAGACTATACTTACTCATCCTAAGTAATATTAAAATTGCATATGCATGTTTCTTTGTTTGTTACGATTTTACGCCTTAACCTCTCGACCGATCATCATGAAATTTCGTATATAGGTACGTTGTCAGGGATACAGAAAAGGACATAGAGTATCATCATGTCATCCTTTCATCAAGAAAAAAGTACTGTTCCCGGGCAAGAACTGGGAAAAAGCTAGTATATACCTACTAATACTAGACTATATGTGCCCGCGGTTTCACCCGGGTTTATCATTACTGCGTCGCCGTCGCCGTCGCCGTTGCTGTCGCCGTTGGTCGTAGCGTGATGTTATATAGCCTATATAGTCTTCCTCGATAAATAGACTATCCGACACAAGAAAAATTTTTCAATTCGAACCAGTAGTTCCTGAGATTAGCGCGTTCAACCAAACAAACTCTTCAGCTTTATAATATTAGTATAGATTATAAAGAGCAACGATTTGATTTCCAGTTTGTTTGTTTGTAAGGATTTAACTCAAAAACTTCTAAACCTATTTAAAAAATTCTTTCTTCATTCAAAAGCTATATGATCACCGAATAATAGGCTATATTTTGTTTTAAAAAAAGTACTGTTAGTAACACAACCTTACCTACTTTTACGCGAGTGAAAATGCGGGCAAAACCTAGCACTATAACAAATACGAGAGCCACACGAAATTAGCGCAATAACGATAAAACAAATCGCTTAATCAAAGTTTCATTATCGAGCAGTCATATTAATTAAATCATTATCTTTATCAGTTCGTTATTGGAATATCTCGCGGTACTAATTGCCGTTTAAGTCTTGGCAACACTTCTTCGGGTCGTATCTTACCTCTTTTTAATTAAACAGCTTAAGTATAGCGTGATGAATACGTCCCGCCCCGTACAGGCAGCGGCTACGTGAAGAGGAGAAATAAGACGTTATAATATAAATATAGATAGATAATAATGTCCTTCAGACCGAATTTCGGTCACGGCGGCCGGTCTTTACGGAGACTGGCCATCTACGCAGGAGATATTATAGTGCACAAGTGTGTGCGCAAATACAAGTGCACTCTCTGTTCCCTAACTCTCATGATCCGATGGGACGGTAATCCGACACGACCAGAGAGAGATCAGGCGCAGGACCAACGGCTTTACGTGCTTTCCGAGGCACGGGGGTGTCTAACACCGCCCAATTCCTAACTCCGGGCTGCTATTGAGCTTTCTTAACAGAAAAATCCAATAACTTTTTGGTGGCCCGACCCGGGATTCGAACCCGAGACCTCATGCACTGCAGTCGCATTCACTACCGCTGCGCCACGGAGATGACATGCATAGATACATATACTACCTCGTTATAGGTGAAGACAGAGATGTGTAATTTTTAGCAACGTTTCGTATTTGTCAAAGTTTACACGTCATAATTTGTTCACCAGAATCTTGACCAAAGCATATAAATCTTGGACGATAGAAGAGTTTTCGGTCTTATGAAAAAAAAAACTCCTGCAAGTAACAGAATAATATCAGTTTATTAACCTCTGAGTCTTCTTCGAAGACGTTAATGAAAACACTATGTGGGCCTGTGTGTCTGTTAGTGACAGTTTGTCAGTGACAGGCATAGCTGCGGAACCACTGGACCGATTGACTTGTAACTTGGTGTGCAGACACCTTGGGGTCATCCCTTAGTCGAGTCAAAAACGATGGTTTCTACAATGACATGATCTTTTATCCAGTCAAAAGGATTGATACCGATGTATGCCGTAAATTCGACATAGCAATCTACGTTACCTCCACTAATCTGTGAAGCTAATCTTTTAATTTATTATAGCCAGGCTGTAGCATCGACTTCATTTTGTGTTGCAATATTAATCGTCATATCGAGAAATCAAACGTAAAGAATGACAGAATAAAATACTACTGATATGTTTTATGTATTTCTTCTTATAAGTACAAAATAAATACTACACGCTAAATGAAGCATAGCAGCCTTTCACTTATAAATATTGTATAAAAGTATTTATACTCTGTTTCTATTTACTGATAACACGCGTTACATAGCGAAATCTGTCAAACGTTTTCATATACTTAATAAACTTACACTTACACGAAAGACAAATACCAATAAAGTCTCCGTGTGACCATGTGTCCTAAAACAACACGTCAAGACAAGTAAATATAAAATGGTAACAAAATAAATCGTATAACCAAATATATATACAATATAATGTATTACACTAAGATGCAGGGATATATTCTGAAGCCATAGACGAGGTGAGGCGGTTTAGTATCGACTTGTCATTATGCGCGATTGTAACCGAAAACTCGTCGAATCATTCCACAGTTACATCGGTGTATTCGTTGCCGCTTCGTCACATTCGAAAAGCAATCGGAAGTCAAATTAGTACATACTTTCGTGGTCAAGGACGTAATGCGCGCATTGACTGATTAATCGGTCAGCAGTCGACGAACATAAATTTCGTTATTCGGATCTCATCAAATAACCGACACCGGATTTTTAATATCATTCGCGCATCCTTACATTTTGCCGCTTTTCATTTACGTGACATCCGTTATTTTTTTTGCTCTTATTCACATTTTTTATCTATCTTCGTTAGTTGAAGGTACTCATAAATCGGACTAGAACATCTCTTTTTCAACGAGTTATCAGTACTTCCAATGTTGCGTTCACTCTTGAATAATTCCATATTTAATACATTCAAGGTAGTAATAGTTGTTATATTATATAGGAATATTATTAGACAAGGATTGGATTGTTGATACAAGTCGGTATTACCATTAGGAGAATGCTTAGATCATCGGTATTCATTGCTAGCACGATGAGTAAATATCTTGCCTTCATCGAGTATTTGTTAAGCATACTAATATTAGCTATGAATATTATATTATTGATTGCTTTAATCCGGTAGCTTAGTAGGAACTTGGAGGATAAAAGTATGATGATCACTTCTTATTGTGTGGTGCCTAAAAATATCTGGTACTTTTTGGGTATGGTATATTCCTATCTTAACCCTTAACCTTTCACAATTAAACATTCATTGTTTAAGAAACATTAGCCTTGTTAATTTGTTCCACATGCACTTGCTGCCTGAGGAGGATTAGCAATAGGTCTAGGTCATATTCTACCATGTTGTCCCAGTACTGGTTCATAGACTTCCTAATCTTAGAGAATATTATAGAGAATTTTTAGACATGCAGGGCTCTTTACGATGTTTGGCCTTCACTGTTAAAGCTTAGGTAAAATGTTGCTATATTTAATAATAGCTTATGTCCGCGGCTTTGCTCGCGTAAAAGTGGATTCGATCAGTAACAGTACCATAAAATACCATGTGTCCTTTTCTGTTTACCTGTATGCGAAATTTCATGATGATTGCTCGAGTAGTTAATGCGTGAAAGCGTAAAAAACAGAGAAACAAACTCACATTCGCATTTATAATATTAATAGATAGGATTATTTTTCTAATTATATTAAACTAGTCATTAGAATACTGCTGGCCGCAGATAGTTCTTAATATCAAGGTTAACGTGGATTATAACACGTAGGCAATCATACTTTGCCTTAGATTCGCTAACAGATAATGATATAAATAACTGTCACCTGTCATTTACAGTCACTTTTCTTGTGAGTCAACTAAAGACCATATTAATTATGATGCAGCCCTCGTTTTAAATGCCTTATGTGAACAGCAATTATGATAGTAGAAGTTACATTTCAAGGTCAAGGTAAGGATGTTTTGCATTCGACCTTTTACGCTGCGAGGAAATGGGTAACAGCTGGTGCATTCTCAGTTTTTCGTTCAGAGACAATTTTATCGCTAACTTGACAAGTTTTAAACAATTATACACAGGTGCCAAAACTTTTAAGGATATTTGTGACATACAATAAAACTCTTTTCTTTTTCTCTCACGTTTTAAAATTATTTATTCATTTATGTTGCTTAGTAACACTTTTGTACGTCAAAATATGTAGGTTTGTGAATATACTAAGTTACTAAATATACATTTAGGTTAGTTGCTAGGTTAAGAAAAATGGCCTATCAGAAGAAACTTGCAAAAAAACGGGTTGTGGGTTCACTCTCTACATGGGACAAAATTGTTCAAAAAATTTCCACAAATACATAGTTGTTGCTTGTCCGTAGTTTGAATGTTTGTAAGTTCGTCACGATATTAATTCCCAGTGCGGTATCTGTCTTATAAAAATAAACAAATATCTACAAAGGTAAAATTGGTTCATTTTTATTTCATATATCGGGCAATTATAGCTTATATAAATTGTTAATCTATATACCGGCATCGCAAGATAACTATCTATTTAATGATATTACAATAATTGTATTTTATGTATATTTTAATAATTATTGGCAATAACACCCATTGTCATACAATAATATGTAACAGAAAGCCGGTTACATCTTTAGAAATCGCAAATTATTCGTTATAAACAATATCACTAGTAGAAAACAACTTTCATGCAATTGTGACAATGCGGATACACAAATCAAAACGGACATGTCATCGTTAATATCAGTTTGATGTATAATAACGATCTTTAACCTCGGCACGTAGCTTCTGTATTTTATTCATTTATGTAATTTCCCTTATAAATGTCTAAATAAATCATGGTGATTTATAACCGAGTTGCCGATGCAGTATGTAACTGTCCAGTCTTTAATAGTAAGCGGTTAGCTTTCTAAGTTCCGTAATGGAATTGTAACTTTAACCCCTAGTCTATATTTATGCGTGTTGATTGTCTTGTACTTACATAAAGTATGCAATTCATGACTGTATAAAATGTGGTAAAAGTTAGGTAGATCGAAATATAAATTATTTGCTTACACACGAATAGATAGAAGATAGAATAGAGAGAGAGAATAGAACAGCGATAGCTCAGTGGGGAGACTAACAGACTGCAATGCAGAGGGTCTCGGGTTCGAACCCACGTCGCGCACCTCTGACTTTCGGAAGTTATATGACTTTTCGAAATTATGTGCGTATTGATTGACAATTATCGCCTGCTCCGTGCCTCGGAGAGCACGTTAAGCTGTCGGTCCCGGCTGCCATGAACATCTATGGCAGTCGTTATTGGGGAAGTCGACACAAAAGATCCACTGGGTCGAAGTGTCGCCGGTCTGTACTGACTGGCCCCCACACAAGATAAGAAAAGATACACACGAATAACCTTGTTTATATGTCAAAGTCCAATGATGTGACAAAGGATTTTGTTCGACTAAGTTTTCCAGCGTCTTATATTATTTATTTTTCTCTACAAGATTCATTGATATAGTAGAATTTCACAAAGAAATATTGATAGGGAGACAGGAATCTATACTAAGTTAAACTTGTAATACAGGTTTAAAAAAATCTCTCTAATATTATCTCTAAAAGTTAGGTTACATTCGCCTACGAAGTATGTAGGTTCTTCAAGAACTATTCGGTTACATCTTTCAACACATGACTACCATTACCATACCAACATTACGTATCCGAACAAATTGTTATTATTAAGTTAGGTAATGAAGCTAATAAAACAGTGTAGGATCATCATCTAAAATGTTAGACAGTAGGTACTATTATTTATTACATTTCATTCTATTTATTTACCGAGCGTCTGCCTTGACGATGAACTGCTAAACATTTTAATATTATCAAATCGTAAGAAGCGTTGATGGTACACAACCGCTACTAAAGCTTGCAGCTTAGGCAGAGGACATTCGGATAGCGCCGAAGAGGTCATTGTGAGGTCGCTCTGACTCATCGCAGAACCGGATCTGTGCACAAACTTATACGTACGATCCACATCGGGCTAAAGTATTATTCTACAAGTTTTATAGTTTGTATTCTCGCTTCAACGGCGAAGGAAAACATCATAAAGTAACATACTTAGGAGCACTTCAAATATTTTTGAATATATTTACTGTCTCTGTGTGGTATCTATGGTCAACGTGGTAAACAGGTCTTAAGTCTATTGACTCTAAGATTATCTTGATTTATTCTGAACTAGATTTTGAACGCGACTTCGCTTGCGTTATCCTACATTTTGTTAATAAACTTTTATCTTTCGGGAGTACTAGTACTTTTTTTGGATGAAAAATAATCCTACATCCTTTTCTGTGCTCCTGACGATCTATAGGCGAAGATTCATGAAGATCGGTCTAGTACTTAAGGCGTGAAAGCGACACACGAAACTCCCATTCGCATTATAAGAAACACTTATAATGTGAATGAATCAATTATACGAAAAGACAATAATGTCAATAAATGTTGCTGCGGTATTGTTGTCCCGCCTTGTGTAGATATTAGGCAAATTGGATAAAACTACCTTCAGCTAAACGTATAATCATTAGCTTCATATAGGTGCTGTCCTTCTCATGATAAAGGGGCTGGGTTGGATCTGGAAAAAAGGTTGATGATGCCGAAATTCTTTAGGAATTAGTCATAAGCTATTTGCGAACGAGTTTATAATAGAACTCTGTCTAAATTACGCCTTGTACTTCATTCAAAAGCGGTTTTGTACTGACACAGGCGGGGACTTCCCACATACGTGTTCCAATCGCTCGATACGACAATTGAAATACCTATACTGGTAACTTATTGGCTTTTACCATTACTCACCTATTTCACATCATGTGTATTCATACAATTCGGGACAAACGGTACAGATTTTAACATAAGGTGTACCTACTGCCATATGTGGATCTACAAAAATGATGCGCTTGAATTATAATAATATCAGCCCTGTATACACTGAGAACCCAGCCCAGCAGTGGGACTGTTTACCCACTGCTGGGCTGGGTTCTCAGTGTGAGATGGGGCTAGGCCATAGTCTACCATGCTGGCCCAGTGCGGGTTGGCTTCGAGAACATTATGAAGAACTCTCAGACATGCAGAATTCCTCACGATGTTTACCTTCACCGCTAAAGCGAGCGATAATAAGTTTTTAATACGCATATAACTACGAAATATCAGAGATGTGCGTCTTAGGATTGAAGTCGAGACCTCTGCGTGGCAGTCCAGCTGTCTCCTACAAGGTTATCGCTGATGTGTACCTATCATTAAAAGCATAAAATGAATGTCATATCAGATTATGATGAAATAAAGAAGGGGCATATTTTGTTACCTTCTTACTAATATAAATGTATTGGAATTATGAATTATCTACTACGGCGTCATTAACTTATGACGTCACATGTAAGTAATGTTGTCATTATCTAATATGGTAATACTTGTAACTTCTTAATTATTTCGTTTTTGCTATTATAATGTATAGAACATTGTATGTTAACGTAATAAAATAAGGTGAAATTAACCTTGTATAGTTTGTTGTATGTCGTCGGAATAACTGTTTTAGTATTCGTCACGTAGGTAATATTTTTACGATATTCTCGGCGCTCATTACAGTCAACACTATTGTGGCAAATCGATAAATAATTCATAAATGAATTTGATGTCTGGAGTTATAGCTTGTGAATTTGAATATGCTTGTTTTAAAAGAAAACATGTTTAATGTATCCATATATGCTGCCCTGGCAATTGTTCTGACATATAAATTCATTCGATAGAGACACCCTAATCACCTAACGGTCGAGTCGTTTCAGAGGAGGTGACCACAAAAACCGTGACGAAATTTATATACCTATATATATAGATTTTACGGACGCGAGAATTATTTAGACCATGTTTGCTACTAAAATTTTCAGTTGAAACCCTAGAACTTTAGAATCAAGTCAACGTTTTCGTCATTCGGCACCCAGGGCAATAGTGTATTTAATTATTTTTAAAATAACTCCGTATTTGGTTATAAAACGTGAATTTAAAAGTGTGCACTTCGAAAAGCCCGATAAGTTATCCAGCTAATTTGCCGACAAGTTTTGTCTGATACCAGGTAGACATCACAGCAAATGGTCATTGTTTCGGAACGCGGCGCGCCTGCGATAAGCTTGATAACGGTACGATTAGATTGTATCTACTTACTTTATATTTTGTATACAAAATGTGGCACGTAAGTCGATTCTCTTTAGTACCACTACTTCAGAATCTATTAGTGATTTCACCATCCATTATTCGTTCTTAATGTTCAATAAAACTCGAGGGTTTATCCTATCATTTTCATACCTGTCTAACGGCTTATTCTCAGTAAAAGCTAAATTTAAATGATGTAGTTATGCTCAATACGATAAAACTATAGTCTTATTACATAAATCGTCTCCTTCAATAGGCACAATCGAATTAACTAAACGAAGGATAAAAGAAGTTTCGGTTTACTTATGCGAATCAAGATGGTTGCTAAACTACGTCAAATCTATTAATTTGACTTATGCGAATCAGTTGCTAAACTGCGTCAAATTTAATAATTTCTATATGAATGCATGGATCAATCACTCAACCAAGGTGACCTCTGCCAGTAGCAACGTTGGTTGACTTGGATCGTTGGCTGAGTAATCATACCGTATCTTTATAACTCAAGTATTTTCGGATAATAAAATGAAGTACTATTTACTGGTAAGTATACTAAGTGTATTGTGCGAAGCGCTGCGCAATTATTGCATTATTTTACCAATAATATAAGGTAATCGGGAACTGCTGGAGTTGCGATTAAGGTATTACGTAATTGGTAACGTTCAAGCATTAGTTCTTGATAACTTGTAAGCCTCTTAGTGTTCGACTGACGGTGTTGATCGAACGACTAGTCATTTCCTAATCCACACTAGTCGTTATATTTCTTCTAGCCTCATACAAAATTATTTAGATCCATACTGGTATCAAGAAACACAAGTTATATAGAAATAGCTGTCCCGTGCAACTTCGTCTACTTCACATAAGAGAATTTGCCCCGTTTTTGCAACATTTTTCATTGCTGCTCCGTTCCTATTAGTCGTAGCGTGATGTTATGTAGCCTTCCTCGATAAATGAGCTATCCAACACTATAAGAATGTTTCAATTCGAACCAGTAGTTCCTGAGATTAGTGCGTTCAACCAAACAAACAAACTCTTCAGCTTTATAATATTAGTATAGATATGAAAATTTCTTTTCGGTTACAGCATTGAAGGTTTACGATTTACATAGAAATGTGTTGTACATTTGTGGTCAAATCAGTTCCGATTCATGTACATAACTTAAAGCAAAACTGTCTAATCTGTTTTATTCTCGAATCAGATAATTTATTGTATGTTATACTCAGTCGCACCACGAAATCTGGCACAGCGTTGCCTCTGTGTGCGCGAAAACTTGGCAAACATGAAAATAATGCACACGGTACCTAACCAACTATATCTGACAGAATTTAACATGTAAGATGGCATTTTACGGACATATTTGATGGTTATTAATGTCGTTTTAAACAGTAGCAATCCATTTTAAGCTTTGACTTTCTTTACAAACTGTACTTGAAAGCGGCAACCATAAAAGCGTTGCATATAATACCTCCACTACTTATCCATTATTCTTACAACGGAAACGTAACATGAAGATTAAGAAAATAATAGAACACCAATATATAGCCCAGATATTTAGGGTCTACGACAGCTTTTAGGACAAACGACGATAAATTATTCAAAAGAGCCTAAGAGTTATAGGAACTCACCGTGCACTCTCTTTATTATACATACATAGTTATTCCTATTGTTTGACATTAAAAATGCTATGAAGTGTTAAGTGTTAAAATACATACAATGTATATAAGTGTTATATCCAATAGTATGACATTTTATCGCTAAATTGCTAGCATTGTTAAGGTAAATAAAAATTACCTGTTTTGTATACTGCGCCCTTTTAAAGTCACGAGTAGTATTGCCTTAGGTAATTGAAGTTAGTAATTGTTTCCTTTCAATAGTGTTACACCTTGCGGTGTTTGAATGTCATTACTTATGTTTTTCTTCTTTTTTTTCAGGTATGGTATTTACATACTATTAAGCATGGCAAGTTATGTGAGTATATCTACGATTGTTTTGGTGCTGAAATATAATATTAAATATAGAAATATTATAGACACCATTATAGTTGGCGTCTTCCGGACATAATTAGAGTCTGTGCTGTTACTAAGAATACCTTCACAGAAGAACCCAATAACACTGCCAGAAATTAAACCCAAGACCTCATGCAGCACGGATTTTATATAATGGAACGAGGTAGTTCTCTGAACTAGCTAATAATTCGGAGTAGTTAGAGAACTTCAGCATGCCGGCAGTCTGAAATAAACTTTACTCAAACGAACCTGAGGTCGCGGGTTCGATTCCCGCACAAGTCAAACATTTGTGTGCATAAATATGGATGTTTGTCTTGGTCTGGGTGTTTCTATGTATAATATGTATGTATTTACAAAAAAAAAAGTATATATGTATGTTTATCCATTGTCTAGTATCCATAGTACAAGCTCTGCTTAGTTTGGGCTAGATAGTGTTGTGTGTATGTGGTAGAATATTATTATATTATTCGCGTGTTGGAGCTAAGACCCCGCACGATACAAAAATTTATGTGAACCCTAGATAGATGCGTCTAATCTAAGTGTATATACTTTGCTTTCGTAATGCTGTTGTTTACGAGTCTGTCTTTCTTTTTATCTCGAAGTTAAGATAGAAAAAGGTTGTGAATTCCGATGAAAATTTGTTCCTGGTTGTATTTATATATCAGACATTTTAGTTATACTGATAGATATTGACTAACAGCACGAATTTCGTAACTGTGCGCGTCGATAGGCTTGCTCTGATTACGTGTGACCTAAACGTGCTGGCTCTATTTGGGTATGATATACGTACTTACCGATTTTAGAAGGATTTAACTCTTTTTATACAAAAAATATATATAACCAGAACGATGGTTGTGTTATATATGTTAAGACAACGATTAAGGCTAACGTTATAGAACCGCACTTCGTTGATGCTAACTGTCTTATTTGTCATATAGATAATATTTCCTTAATTGTTCTGTATCGTTCTCCATCTTATAAAAATATAAACAGATTTATAGAAAGCTTGGATAAGGTACTTAATATATCCACACAAACTGTTATCATGATTGGTGATATAAATATCGATATAAAGCATGGCAACAATGACAATAACTCGAACGAGTACTTATGTTGTGCTGCTTCACATGGACTTCTTCCAGCCCATTATCTCCCCACACGTGGACCTAACTGCTTAGATCACGTGCTCCTTAAAACAAATCTTAGTGCAACAACCATAGTTATTGAGTCATTCATAACTGACCATGAACCAATACTGTTATTTTTGGAAACAAACAAAAAATACCTTAATATACCTCATACCAAAACTAAAATTAATTATGAATTAGTTACTAAATCTATATCTAACTTTAACTGGTCACCAATATTAAAAATGACAGACCCGAATAGGGCAGCGGCAACTCTTATTGAAGGGCTTTCTAAAATCGTACAAAAATGTTCACATTTATGTATAATTCCTAGAAAGCAACGTTGCCTCAAGCCGTGGATTACACCGGGGCTATTACGATGTATTAGACATCGCGATAGCATGCATGCTAAGTTAAAAAAATCAAAAGATAATGAAATACTTAGATTATCATATACCAGATATCGTAATTACTGTAATTCCTTACTGAAAAAACTCAAATGGGCGTATGAAAAAGAAGAATTCTCCAAGGCAAAAAATAATCCAAAGGCAACATGGGATGTGATAAAAAAGGTCTCTGATCTCCATTCTACTTGTCTCCCTCCAAATGAACTGTTACACCTCTGCAGTACTACAAGTTCCTCAATTAATTTAGTAAACGATTTCTTTGCCAACATTGGTAAACGTCTAGCAACTAATATACAGGCAACTACAACAGGTATACTACCTCCAATCCCTCCGTCTGACTCAAGTGGATCTATGGTCCTTCTTGAAACAACTGACAAAGATGTTGAAGCTATCGTTTTAAGCCTTAGATCTAACTGTGCTACAGGCTGGGATGGTATCCCTGCGAGTATCCTCAAGAGTACGAAAAATATATTGGTCCCAATAATCACACACGTGTGTAATATTTCAATTTCATCTGGTATCTTTCCAAATGCATTTAAAAAAGCGTTGGTACATCCAGTGTATAAGGCTGGGCGCAGGGATGATGTAAATAATTATAGACCAATCTCCATCCTTTCAGCTATGTCGAAGATCCTTGAGCGAATATTGAGTAAGAGCCTTATCAGCTACCTCGAGTCAAATAATGTTCTTGCTGACAATCAATTTGGGTTTAGGTCGGGATTGAACACTGAGGACGCCGTCATAGCTTTATCACAACACGTAGTCAAAATCCTTGATAATAAACAAAAGTGTCTAGGTATTTTTCTAGATATATCTAAGGCCTTTGACACCGTCCCTGTGTGGATCTTGCTTAGAAAGATGGAGGGCATTGGAATTAGAGGCCTCGTTTTGAATATGTTTGCTGATTATCTCAGAAATCGAACCCAGGTGGTCAAAATAGGGCAATGCGTGAGTGATGAGCTCCCGGTCACTTACGGCGTGCCTCAGGGTAGTATTCTGGGACCTATTCTTTTACTCATCTACATTAACGACTTATGTAAACTCCCTGTCCAACATTGTAAAATTCTTACATATGCTGACGACACAGCTCTTTTAGTGGATGGAAAGGATTGGGCCCATTGCTACCAGAATGCGGAGGCGGCGCTTTCATGTGTTATGAGATGGCTGAATAACAATTTGCTTACCCTTAATATTAATAAGACCATACACATACCCTTTGCCATCAGATCGAATTTATGACCCCCAAACTGTCTTACACTCAAGGGTCACACATGTATATCATCTGCTTACTGTAACTGCCTGACAATCTCTAAGGCCGATAGTGCCAAATACTTAGGAGTATATATAGATCAACATCTCAACTGGCGTCAACATATCAATGTACTGTCGAATAGAACTCGAAAATTAATCTATGTCTTTAAAAAATTGCGTTATTCTGCTGATCTAGACACACTAAAAGTCGTTTACTTCGCTCTGTGTCAATCAGTTATAACCTATTGTGTGCCAGTTTGGGGTGGAGCCGCAGAAACGTTTTTTATTCAGCTGGAGAGGGCACAGAGGGCAGTCTTGAAAGTTATGTTTTCACGACCACTTCGATATTCCACAAAGCTACTTTATACAGATTGCAATCTTTTGACTGTTAGACAGCTTTATGTGCTACATACTATGCTTCGTAAACACTCGACTCGTCCTCCCACAGAGCCAGTTGGCAGACTTAAGCATAAGGTTTTCCCAGTAGAGTTACATAGAACTTCTTTTGCTAAGAGACAAAACCATATTAATGGCATAAATTTATATAATCATTTAAATAAAATTCTAGGTATATATCCAAAAAATAAATACGAATTTAAAATGACAATAAAAGAATATCTACTTCAATTAGATTATCGTAATACTGAGGATCTTCTACTAGGACGCTTAGGATAGGATAGTTACACGCACATACACACACATTCACACACATTCACACACACACACTCCCACACCCACACACACACACACACACACACACACTCCCACACACACACACACACACACACACACACACACACACACACACACACACACACATACTCACCCAGCAATGGGCCCAATCCTTTCCAAAACGCGAGCACGCACACGCTCACATATAGACACAAGCACTCGTACATACACACACACGCACTCACACATGCAAGTGATCTCGCTCATGCGCGCGCTTACATAGACAGACACATTAATTTTAATTTTAATTTTATTTATAATTTCTTATTTTAAGTAAACGTTTCATTTTTATTGTTTTCTTTTGTTGTTTTAAAATAATGGCTTTTTATTGTTACAAGACTCACGGGTAGCACTGGTCTCTAAGATACAGGTATATACCTAGTTTAGAGATCAGAGTTTTTAATTATAGTACATAATTATATATAAGCCATATTTCTGTTTATAATGTGTATTTTGTTGAGCAATAAACGTTATTATTATATTATTATTATTATATACCCTTAAGGCCTCTGCCTAACCCTTTGAGATAAGAAAGACACGATGCTACGTGATTAAAATATATTTACTATTATTTATTCAGATTTACAGCCTGGACTTTGAAGTAATACTATCTTTGACGATTAAATCTATTACCAAATGCCTCATTGAATAGTCCATGATTCTTAACTGGTACGATAATCACAATCGGTTTCATTTGAATTTTGCGTCACGACGCTGTTATTGATAAACCTGATTAGGCCGAAGAACTGTTACCGAGAAAAGTTTTATATAATTCGCGACGCATGCTTAGTCATTATTTACACCTAAGTTAAGGTACTTAACAGTAAGTGCAATGATAATATTCCTTACTTAGGTTATTTGCAAACGCGAATTAAAAAGCTCAAAGGCACTAGACAACGAGGTAGTGACCGTTCTAAATTATTTTAGTACCAGACATAACACACTCCTCTATGGAAGTCAGGGTATAGAACCCATGTTGTCCTCTCGTAAATCCAGATTTGGTGTTATAACTCGATCTTATTTTAAAAAGGGATTTGGAATAGTGATAGCACGTATACCGTAACCGAGCGCAAGCGCAATATCAAACGACCTAAATTTGGATAGCGTAGATGGACCAACCAAACCACCAAAACCAAAAACGAGAACGTCGAACTGAAAGCAAGCATCTGGTAATTCGGCTGCTTGGCGCGCTCGGCTATTTATCGGTATATTTACGTCGTATATTTGGTGTCAATTCGTTGGAAGTTCTCGCATCGCGCCCGAACGAAAAGGCTTTAGTAGCGTAGACCTTTATGTTCAACAATGGATACCGAAAGACTGATCGTCTGGATTAATTGAAATATTCTCAAACCATTATAAATGTTGCATGTTTTTTTAGTAATAGTTATCTTGTCTTTTTATTAAAGATTGTTACTTCAGCTACTGATTAAAAAGCAGCAGCTGTTTACTTCCAGATATAATCTATAAAAACACTCAATGTGTAAATATAGTTATTAAAAATTTATTCTTAATTTCTTGGTGACAGTTCTTCTCACAGGCATTTTCAAATTGACAGATAATTTTCGAATCGTTAAAGCAACTATCTGGATGAATAATTGATCATTTATTTCACTTATTATCAGTAAAAGTGATCTTATGACGCCAGCGCTCTTATCGAATCTGGTCAGTATCACAACACTGACCAATGCTAATAAAAAAGATTTATCGCCTAATACAACTAGCAAATTTACACAATACAGTTGTCGAAAGGAGAGCAGACAATGACCGGTCATGACGTGATCGAGTTTTATTCCTCTCGTCTATTTGTATAACGATTCTATAGGAAATGTAGCGATGTTTTCAAAACCACAGCATTGGTCGACGGCGATTGCGGTTTATGCTGCGAAGGGACTCGTTCACTAGCCTAGTTTTTGTACAGTTAGTTTAAAATAACTATTACCGACAGTCTCGTTTATAATTATATGCAATGATATGAAAGTAGAGCAGGCTTAGCACGGCTGCATGTGAGAACACATAAAATGATACACATTAGGATGTCTGTTCATTATGATGAACAGACGTCCATTTTGACATTTTATATCATATAGCACTGAAATGATACACATTATTAGGCGTTGAATTTTATAATATAGTCAGCAGAAATCGTAGCTCTATTTTAATTTTAAGAATAAAATGTTTCTTAAATAAGTTTTAAAACAACAATCTGAAAACAATTATTAAATGTTTTGCCAATATAGGCACATGACACATAGTGACGATTTTCGTATTCAACGTATATTTATAACCAACAATATATTAGAATTTAAAAGTGTTATTTGGTTTATCACCATAAACAAACTAACTCACGCATAATAAAATTGTATTTGCAATATCTTCTTGGTCAGAAGCTGCTATTGTCTGCGGTCTTATCCATTAAATACGCCTTTTTATATAATGTGTTTCTTAGTGGAGTTTCCTTGGTTGTACCATGTACCTAGTAGATACTGGTTTATTATCCATATTTCGCCGTAGGTTCCAGGAGAAAGCCCTTTTGCAACCATGCCATCATTAGAGAAGTCACAGAGTGGAGCTAGAACTGTGAGATACCTGTTGTGATTGCTTGTTTTATTTAAACTTGCAAATTAGTATTCTATTATGTTGCTTACATTTCTGTGACGGCCATTTTTCTTTTACTTATCGATGCAGAGCCCAGCAATTATATTGACACCTGTATGACCTAGTGCTCAAACCGCACCTGCGTACCACGATACGTCATACAAATTTTAATGACATCACGTGCTCACGTTTTGTAAAGAAATTATCTGATTTAGCGATAATAAAGCGATCAGGCGAGACATTGTTTTCCTCATTCAACAAAGTTCAAACTACTTATTTTCTATAGATAGTTGAGCTTCGAAGTAAATAACAGGCTTGCTTAAATGGATATGAAATTAATTATGGTAATAAAAACCAATACAACTTTGTTATACGAAATCGATAAAACAATCCAATAATGAAATTGCCAGCGAAATGAATACACAATTAATAGCTATTAATAGTTACAACTATAAATTTTAGGATACAGATATATGAAATTGCTTTCCACAAACTTTTGTGGAGATAGTATTTATTTTAAAACGTAAAAACAACGGTTAAAGATGCTATGATTTACATATGCAGACACTTAAGTAGAATGCAATAACTCTTCAATATTTCAAGATATTGTGCTTTTTATTGTAAGTGTGTATATAATATAAATATATATTTGCATTAATGTTTATTTATATCGCTAGTAACTTCGCATATAAAATATAATTCAAATATTATATTAGACATTTCTAGTTTGCTTCTTTATCCTTATTTATATAAACTAGCGAACCGCCCGGCGCCCCGGCTTCGCACGGGTAGTAAAAAACCTTAACAAATTATACACCTAAACCTTCCTCATGAATTACTCTGTCTATTAGTGAAAACCGTATGAAAATCCGTTCAGTAGTTCTTGAGTTTATCGCAAACAGACGCTGTTGGGGACCTTGTTTTATAAAATATAGTGATAAAAAAAAAGAAGAATATGCGTACATAAATGTAGTACCTTTAAAGATCATAAGTATAAGCTCTATTGTATACCTAATAACTTGACTATCAAGCTATGAATGTAACGGATCTTGTAAATTAAGTTTCACCAACTTTCGAACTTCTGGAAACATTGCATTTGTGCACATCAAACTTGATTTTACACATCCCCCATGTCTTGTACCCTCGTACCAAGATACTTGTGATCGCGCGTTAACGATCGTAAACTGTGGACGTTGCCATAGCCACAGCGACAATCGCTAATGTAAATGTATATCATAATACTTTTAAACTTCGGTAGTCTCTTAGATACCGCATTTCGATGTGTCATCAGGCACAAAACGGGGGAACTGAGCATATAAATGCGTCTTTATCTCACCCACTTATTCTCCAATTACACTCGGCCGACGCTCCCGTCTCTAATTGCTTGGAATAAGCTAAATTGGTTTGAGTCTTGTGACCATCTTTGACTGTTTGTTTTACACGGAAACCGCTCGTTATGTATGATGTACTACGAAATTATTACAATAAATTTAATGTCTAGAACATGGATGTTTAAATGTCAATTAGCCTTTTATGGTGGCTCTGACATTTTCTTGTTCTGTTCTGACATTTTTTAGGGTTACAAACTTTTTTGGTGCCAGGTTGTGAATGTGTGCTTGGCTATCAATTGCTAGGTCTTGTGCTATTAGGCTTTCTACACGGAACAAGAACTGCTGTTTACGACGGTAGTTTGTACATAGATGTTGCTCTGTTGTCATTTTACCGTCATCTTTGTATGCCTCTGGAATATCTCAGCAGTAACGATAACGATTCTGGAAGGCGTCAGTCACACACTCCCAGTGTTAAAATTACCTATACTAAGGAATACAGCAAAATATCATAAACACTACTTAGAAGCCTTCCTTTCAACTGCTTTAGAGACCTGATTTTGCGTGGCATCTAAACACATGAAATTAAGAAGTATAAATAAAATAATATCGAGACTGTATATAAACTATCCCACTGCTGGACACGGGGCTCTTCTCAGACAGGTAAGGCCGTAGACCACCACGTTTCCCATTGCGGATTTGCAGACTTGATAGGTATATCTTAAAGAACATTTTGGAGAATCCCAGACATGCAGGTTTCCTGAAGATGTTTTCCTCACCGCTAAAGTGGGCAATTTAATATGTACATAACTTCGAAATGTCTGCGGTACGTGTCTTGCAATAGAACTCGAGACTTTTACCTGGCAGTGAATCGATCTGCCACTAGACTATCGCTGCTTGGTATATACACATGATAAAAAGTATCTCAAATTTAAAGATGTGATTTTAAGTAAACTCGTTATTGCTTAATCGATTCTAATATATTCGATTTTAAATAATCGTTTCGTTTATCATAGTCACATTCCTACATTAGGATGACGTTTTAATAAATCAGTTTAATGATAGAAGTGTCACATCTCTATTGAGTTTCTGAGAAATTATTGATATTTATGTCTGCTAGTTATAATGGATATTTACTGACTTCACTTGAGCATTATTGAATGACGTTAATCTTATTTATAGTTAGAGTTATATGCATCATATTATTTCTTATTATTGCACAATAATTGCAACCACCACGATATGCCAAGATTATGCTATATATTGATACTATGTAGGGTGCCAACTAAACCTTACTTCTATGTAGTGTTTTCTTCTATTTTATTTTTAGAATAATTACTAGGGAATTAGTTTAGGTTAGGTTGTTAATCTCTCCAGCTAGGCTAGAATGTTTGTATAAGAAGTGGGTTCTCGTCGGTGTAGTGCAATGGTTGAGATTCAAACTATCTCATCCATTGGGCGTCTTTAAATGCGATAGAAATTCTGTCTCTTGTTATGTGGTTACGATTAAACCTCTAATTCCAGATTTCGCGCTACTACAGAGAATTTCCTGAGAGATGACTTCACTAACATTTTGCCCAACCTGGACTTCGTTCATAGCAGTCACATGCTATTACCATACCATACTATTGCGCCAACGAGCCACTGAGCCATTCAAATTGAATACGGACATTGTTATTCCATAGGACAGGCTCTTAAATATGACCGAAGATGCGGTTAAGAACTAGTATTATAAATGCGAAAGCAGTCTCTTTACCTGTCTATTACGCTTTCACAGATAAACCGCTGAATCGAATTTGATAAAATTTGGTGTAGTAATTTGAGTTGGAATTCTACGGTAGTTGGAAAGAGACGTCGTGGAAGCCGCAGGCGATATCTGATTTCTTTATATTAAGTTACGTCAGTTATCTCCATGAACTAGATATGAAGGCTCCACCGGTAAGGCATGTAATTGTATAAGACGCTCGTTATGTCAACAAGCCTTAAGTATTTGTCTCGGTAACTGTTGCTCGGTGGATTTGTTATGTCATACATAATACTTACTGCAGATTGTAAATAAATTGGCGACAAGAAAGGACTACCGTGGTGCAATTTGGTGCTCGACTCCATGGAAGACTTAGAGGTTTTACAGGTCGCCTTGCCAGTTGCCATGCGCTTAGTGGGTTCAAACCACACGGGACCGACATTTGGGCGATTCACAAATAGTTATTTCAAGTTTGGGTGTTCGTTGTTTAAATGTCTGTAAAGTGCTGCTACACAGGGTTTCATTCTAATGCGAGGTAGATATTTTAGGCAAAAATATTCGTGCTACCACCAACGTCCGGTAGATTTTTAGTCAGTAATTCCTGTGTTGATACAAGTATGAAGACCCAAACTCTCAAATAGTTGGAACGACTACATTTTTAACATTAATTAAACTTTCAAACAATTATACAAGTAACTATTGTTAATTATAATAGTATGCACAAAATCTTGAACATTACAAAATACCAATCTATCTAAGAAATAAATTACGGTGTATGATAAAAATTCTTGGGATTAAATATAATGACCATCAAAAATTAGTATTTTTGATGGTCATTATATTTTGCTGTATTGCACAGCAAAATATGCTTAATAAAAATATATCATAACGAACATCTATACGCCTCAAATCACTGCATTCCGTCTTGAAAGGGTTAGGTTATGTTAGGTTCCACCGGGCACGCCACGATCGTGACGGTAAGTCCCGTGTTTGAGGAGTGGCTGGAGAGGCGGCATGGCGCCCTCACCTTCCGGCTGACACAGGTACTGACTGGCCACGGTTGTTTTGGCCAGTTCCTGTGTCGTATACGCCGGCAAGAGACGCCCGGTTGTCACCACTGCGGCGACTGCCGCGACGTTGTAGAGGACACGGCGCTGCACACTTTGGCGGTTTGCCCCGCCTGGGCATCGCAGCGCCGTGAGCTGATCGCGGCAGTCGGATCGATTGCCCTCTCGCTCCCGGCCGTAGTTCAGTCTATGGTCCGGAGTGAGAGGTCGTGGAACGCCGTCGCCTCCTTTTGCGAGGGAGTAATCTCCATCAAGGAGGCGGCGGAGCGGGAGAGGGAGCGTTTGAACCCTCTCCCCAACCGCAGAGCCGGGCGCCGGAGGGCGCGCGATGACCTCCAGCCACCCTGAGGTTTGACCTGGGGGTGGCGGGCTTTGTGGGCCTGCCCGCCATCCGTTCAGCACCAGGTCCGAGAGGCGGCGTGCGTGTTCCCAAGCGCGCCTCTGTGTCGAGTCCGTCTCCCCCCTAGGGGGGAGACAGTAGGGAATTTTTGAGCGTGAGTCCTTTGGGTAGGTCTCTTCGGGTAGTGGCCTGCCGTTTCACACGGCGGGCCGTAACCTCGGCGGGGTCGCGACCGCATGCGAAAGTGATTCGCGCGGCCCCGTCGATAGTGGTTTTGTCGAGGAACACCGTGGTAAGTTTAGTCGGTATTCCGGGAGGTACTTTACTATTATTCCATCTTTCTTTTACCCCGGCGAGTCCGACATAATCCCTCCGCCCGCCCCCGCGGAGGGATATGCGTCATGCATTCCCCCACGTAAAAAAAAAAAAAAAAAATGTTAGGTTCCACCCAAAAAGAGATTAAACTAAGTCGACTTAGTTTAATCTCTTTAAATATATTTTGCTGTGCAATTAGTATTTTTGGTTAGTATATTTTGCTGTGCAATTAGTATTTTTGGTTAGCATATTTTGCTGTGCAATTAGTATTTTTGGTTAGTATATTTTGCTGTGCAATTAGTATTTTTGGTTAGCATATTTTGCTGTGCAATTAGTTTTTTTGGTGGAACAAAGGCAAAAAATTGAGGAACAGTTAAATACTACCCAATATTCTTTACCAGTTTGATAGTATTACTTCAGTCACTAGGCCAGCTTGATAAACTAATGCAAAATACCTAAAGTATTCAGTTTCAAAGATACTGTCATGTGAGTATCGTTATGCAGTAAAAATTAGATATCGCTATCTATACTACGAAGTTTTATGTACCTATAACCAGCTTAAGCTATACGTAGAACGAGTCTGGGTGTCATAATCTACCTGTCTGTATTATAGATTAAATTCTGCCTACTCGCGTTATTCTAGATATTGACAATAAATTTATATCCGTCGAAAACAGTACTTTTTCCTGGATGAAAGGTAACCCCATGTCTTGTTTGTAACCCTGACAATGGGTTGTACCAGCGTCATCCCATGACTTTTCATCCTACACTGTTTTTCCCCTAACTCAAACTATTTACGTTCTTTACTCAACCGACAGCAATTCTTTAATTTTATTTTTTTTATTTATGCTGTAAATATTCCTTGCTCAAGCGATTACGAAATTACTCAAAAGCTCTAAGGTTTGGGTTGACAGTCTAAACAAAAATTACTGTTTTCCTAATCTATACGAGTATCTATACTAATATTATAAAGAGGAAAGAGTTGCTCAAAAGATTTTAAAATTTTCACCATTTGACAACTTTATTATCACCGAATACCTAACATATGGGCTATATTTTTTTTTAATGTACTGTTTTATCTTATCTTTTCTGGGGGCCAGTCTCTACAGAACGGCGACACTTCTACCCAGTGGGATCTTTTGTGTCGACTTCCCCAATAACGACTGCCATAGATGTTCAGTCAGGACCGACGGCTTAACGTGCTCTCCGAGGCACGGAGCAGGCGATAATTGTCAATCAATACACACATAATTTTGAAAACTCATATAAGTCCCGAAAGTCAGAAGTGCGCGACGTGGGTTCGAACCCGAGATCCTCTGCATTGCAGTCTGTTGGTCTCCCCACTGAGCTATCGCTGCTCTAAAGTACTGTTACTAACCTAACCTACTTTTAAGAAGCCAAAGATGGTTTTGCTATTCATACTTTTTTCGGTAATATTTGTCACGGGTAGAGTAAGGAACAATTTTGGATGATTAAAAGAACTTTATTAAAATAATGGAATAGGATCAGTTATGCATTCTAGTTTAGGATGAGTTAAAAAATAGAATGAAATATCATAGGATGAATACGGAACAACCCCTGACAATATGTTGTATCCAGTACAGAAATTTACAAAAAGAAGCGGGTATTGGGGACCGCTATGTGTCTGATGTCTCAATGTATGTTCATGGCTATGTCAACCTTCGGACATTGAAGCCCAAATACAATTCTTTTTTAACCTGTGAATTGTTGGAATGCCAGACTTAATTAAAAACCGCTTGTCTGGCCGCTTGGTGTGCCGCCGCGACTCAATAGGTTAATTGTGTTTGTAGGTTATATTAACTCATTACGCTCTATCCGTAGATAATAATTGTTCCAAGACTCGATGGTTTTTATATCGTCAGTTTCAATGTTTATATAGCCCATCGCGATAATCTTATGGTAGAGTGGTGTAATTAATAATAAAATGGTAAGCCATAGTTTAATAATTTTCATTTAAAACTACTTTTAAATTGCACCAGGTGTGTTTACTTATTAAACATTGAATAATTATCTGTCAGCAAATCTTATGCAATTTATAATTCCATGTAAGAAAATATTAACACATAACATACTAATCATGAAAAAGCTAGATAAAGATCAAAGTTCAGCAAACTATAACATCGCCCACCACGTTGTAATTAAATTTGTTATAAAAGTTTAATTATATGCTTATAATAAGTGTATAATAAACTAGCTGATAGCCTCGGCTTTGTCCATTTGTCTATATGTTTATTGAAATATCGCGAAATATCGAAAGCATAATAAAATTTATAATCTACCTTTTACCATGCAATATTGTTTGTATTTCATCTTCTTTTGTACAGCATAGAAGTTTGGTATAGTGAGTTTTATATGGCCAGTAACCACTGTCCATATAAAATAGGTACATCATTTGCTCTGGTACATGCGTGGACCATATAAACTTGGTACCTCTTACTACTTATACTAAAACAAACATATGATCATAGTCTCACGCCTACTATTTATGACTTCGAGGATATTACCGAAGTAGGCATAATGTTTTTTTTTTTATCCGGCTAAGTTGGCAAACTGGCATACGGCCCACCTGATGGTAAGTGGTCACCGTAGCCTATGGACGCATGCACCACCAGGGACATCACTTGCGCGTTGCCGACCCTTTAGGAAAGGAAGTGGGAAGGAGAAGGAGCGGGAAGGGGGGAAACGGGGTGATTGGGCCTCCGGAACTCTCACTCACCGAACGAAACACAACAGCAGGAATACTGCTATTTCACGTCGATATTCTGTAAGAAGGTAGTCCTTCCCCGGTCGAACCGGCCCATTTATGTTGATAGATTTAGGTTTATGCCAGCGGTAGATTTAGGTCCTATGTAAGTCTATCCATCTACTGGGCATAGTTCCCGACTCTATGCAGTTCTCAGTAACCGTTAATACCCAGAAATACCTTACCGCACTCAACCCTACCCAAGCATCGTAATTACATCTAATTACTGAAGTACTAAACAGATTACGCGCGTAATATTTCTAATAACCTAACTGCGGCCTGACCTACAGTGGTTGCGCAACCTTCTTATGTAATTGTAAACGTTCACATAACACTGTCAACTGCGCATGCGCCGACTGTTCACACATTATCGGCTGCACACAAAAAGTTGCTAAAGCTATACATATATAAGCTCACATACATATCTGTTGTTACACATACATTGATTGACGCTGGTATCATGGCGAGACAGAGACCATAAAGTTCTAGTTGCTACGTTCCTGCAAAACCTAGTTTTGCTATATTTACATCCTGTAGCGAGAGTTCAGTAAAAAAACAAATGGATTTACGAGGATTGCTATATTCAAAGATATCTAAATATTCTGTACTATATTTTGATCTGATTTTGGCTTCGCAAATCTATAGCATTCTAGAACAAAATTTAAGTAAGTACCAAGAAGCTCTGTATTTAAAATTCCGCATTTATCTTTTTCGTATAATCTGTTTCAACTGTGTGGCCGAAGTCGACCATATTTCTCCATTCGCAGTCTCCGTAAAATAACGTCGTTCAATCCTTTTACACGTAAAGTCTCTCTTATGTATCAGTATATTTATTTTTCTGCACAAAATTGCAATCAGCATCTGTTTTATCTGAAGGATAAGACTTCTGGGTACTTTAAAGACCGTTATCACCATCATGTTGTATCTTAGAGGTGCGATTATAGGTGTCATCTGTTCAAGATATTTTCCGAGAGCCGGTTTGTTTGATAGCCCGAGTATTCATGTAGATATGTCTTCGTTACAAAATTAACATAGATTTTTTATGGCAATATTAACGTTTCGATGTTACCTATGGAATTATGATTTTATAAACCGTACCCGAGTATTAATTAGTTTATAAATTCGCCTCGTTTGCAAATATATAAGTGAACTACAATGGTCTCGCCCAATTACTACTAATGATAATAATGTCCTCCAGACCGACTTTCGGTTACGGCGACCATACTTAACGGAAACTGGCCATCTGCGCAGGCGATATTATAAGCACAAGTGTGAGCGCGAACACAGGTGCACTCTCTGTTACCTTCCTCTCATGATCCGATGGCATGGTAATCGGATATTAACGGAGAGAGATCAGCCGCAGGACCAACGGCTTTACGTGCTTCGTGCGTGCTTGTACCGCCAACATCCTAACTTCGGGCTGCTATTGAGATTTTTAACAGGAAAACCCAATAAAATTACTAAAATATAGGTAGCGCAATGTAAGTGTGGTACATATTTCTTTGCCTAGCCTAGCTAAATAAACAAGCGTAAGCCTCTGTGTAAACAGTTGGTGATATGTTGCACTGGCCAGCTGCCCTTCAATGAATAATATAAAGACATAAAGATCTTCAAGATATATAACGTTCCTTGTATACCTTACAAGTTATATCTTTATTTACATATCTTAACATCGCAAGTCGTTTCCCGTGTCAGCTAATGTCGCTAAAAAGTACTTGTTTATTATCAACATCGCGAAGGCCATCGCAATTATCACTATGGTACCAAGTGGTGGACTTACTTCGTGACTAATGGACGTCGCCTGCCCGGTGACGTCACACAGATATCGCTAAAAATATTCCAGTGATAACTTCTGGCCGGGTGGTGCATTCGTTTTTCATTGTGTTGTTTTTGGTTTCTCGGTAATCGTTGACTTGAACAAGTGTGATGGTTTATGGTTTAACGATAATCGTTGGCTCGAAAATTTGATATTTTTATTTGTTTGATGTTAAAGATTGGATAACAAACAATAATTTTTGATTCGATGTGAAGTGTTTAATAGAAAGCCATAGTACTAGAAGACTAACGAGTAGTTAAATGCTAAACCAGGCGATATGTCTTTCGCGACATATATTAGTACAATCAGAGCGTAAATCCATAAGTAAATATGATGAACAAAGCGACAGGCTTCGAATTAGAGAAACACATCGGGTCAAAGTTTGAAGAAAAAAGAAACATTTTCGTGCTTAATGTTATATTTAGAATGCGTTTCATTCCTATCATATTGTGAACTTGGACCACCACTGGGTACAACGTTCGAATAATTTATCATGAATCATAAACTGGCAATGCTTTCAGTAAATGCCAATAGACTTGGGCCATGTAACGTAGATGCCGAAACATCGTTGTAGAACACTTCTGCCAAGCCTTTCTAGCATATACACAGAGTGTAGGTACATATACACGGAAACAACTGCGACACACATGCGGTTTATTTCGAGTGCGATAACGCAGTGCCTCCGACACATGTTCCTGTTAAGGCAGAAAATATACACATTTAAATATCCTGTATTACACCCAACAATTGCAGATAGCATCTGTGTAACGGTTATATCAGTATGCATGGTATTTAATTTGTTATAAACTGGACTGCGAATAGAACAACTTTTTACTAAGCACGTGTCAGGTAAATTCTCTACAGCGTGATTAAACAACCTAGCTCTTCTCAGTTTAATTAATTAACCTATTGATTCGCAGCGGCATACTATCGGCCAGACAATAGGTTTTCAATTATATTTGTCATTCCAACAATTGACAGGTTTTAAACCAATTCTACACAATATGATTCATGACGGGAATTAACGCGATCATGCAGAATGCCCGATACGTATTATATATATTACAACGCTAAAGCTTAAAAGTCATTAAAACCAAATCATTTGATATTATATTCCATATAAGCTTCATATAGGTTACAACTGCCATGTTGATTTTATTGTTACACGACAGTTCTATCTGGCAGGTGACCACTTAGGTCCCCATTCCAACTTAAGTTGAAATTGCATTCGTACTTTACAAATGAATAAAACATCTGTGGCAAATTATTCTCCCATTTCAATTAATACGTTTGTTTTTAAATGGCATGGCTAATTTTTGACAATATATGATAGCAAGCATGCTATCTTCTTATGGTTTATTGTATAATTCTCGCTTTGGTAGACAGTTTGGAGCGACAATGTAAAGCCAGAAATTATAGCCATACAAATAGCTCAGACAATTCGACGCCTTAAATCTGATGAAATCACACAAACACGCGAATTAGGATCAATACAATCAGGTGTCAATTACTGTATTTGGCGGGCCTTGTCCCTAGTGATTTGCATAATTGTATTCGTATACAGTTGTGCACTCACTTAGTAAGGCTATTACAAAGTGGATGAAACGCAACAACTACTTTGCAAGGTCAAGGATGCAAAGCACGCAGTTGTTGTTATAGTGCTGTGCGCATATTTGAAAATTATTCGAATACAATCGTGTACATTACTAATTGATCCTCGTCCGCTGAAGCAAAACATCTTTATGTCAGTGCATACATTTTTCGCGTTGTTTTATTAATTCGACTATCTGTATTTATGTTTAGTGGTAAAATAGTATCGTTTTCAAATCTGAAAATTATAGATTTCATTTCTGATGCCTCATCAAATAAATTGTTTTGAATGTAAAAAACGTCAATTAAAAATGATTATAATTATTTATTGTAAATATTAAAACGTCGTGTGTGTTTCAACGACGAAACGATTGCGCGACCTCGTGACCCAATTAATTAATTTTTACAATCAACGTTTAGGTATACCTACTACAATCTTTCACTGTACATATTTTATAAATTGAAGCTAGATATTGTAATACATGTTCTAAACGGATGCAAAACTGATCTTGACAGAGATATGGATCTACATCTTGTGAATTTCTACTAACTCTATATCCTGAATGTGTGCATTTTTATTTAAAACCATATAATCCTTAATTACGAATAATTACAGTACACGCAATTCATAAAGTCTATAAAATTATTAATGCATATTTGCAGGTGGCAGAACTTAAAACTAATTTAAATTATATGCAATTATTACGGATAATTGCATACAAATTACAATATTGTAAGCGTTCGGCACACAAGCGCCAAAAATGTCACAACTCCAAAGCCTGACAATCTCTAATCTGTGCTTAGCAGTACTTTTAGAAATGTTCATAGAGAGCCTCTTCTCTTAAATGGAAATTGTTTTCACCTCAATTATTTAGTAGACAAGCACAATAGGGGAAAGTGTTGTCAAATTGGGCAATTGTACGGTTCATCGGCATCGCTGTAGTCGGAGGGAAAGTTGAATTATTAGACACGCCTGAATCATTGGCTAGCCGGATACAGGCGCCAAACGAAAGCTTCTATTGCACTTTTTCATGCACTAACATGACACTTTTACTTTTAAATGCTTATTTCTAACTATTGTTTTGTCTTTGTTACAGGTAAAATGCTAATAGTTACAAGGCTGGAAATTACAAGATTCATTTTAAGGACAACAAGTATGACTTGACAATTACACAGAAGGTATGGTGGTAGTTGTTCAATAATTTGAAGAGAATATAAACAAGACATTGGCGTTATCAAACTTAAGTTCTATATTTAATTTTTATTCTATATTTTATATCAAGTCTTATATTTATTGTTCCTGTGTTATGAGGGTAAAGACCACCCAGGGTGAGCGACGCGTAATTCAACAGATTTTGACTCATGCGGGTATCTGTGACATTATAAAATAAAGCATGGTCTATACCACCCCGAAGCTAACGCTTTGCCGCCTTTTTGTCATACGATAGAAATCTGGAACTCCTTGCGCACCTGTTTATTTCTTTTAATCCTTGGTGCCTAAGCAATCTATCATGCTAGATTTAGTATGTCCTTGATTTTGATGGAAGCACTAATAACTACCACAGCATATACGCTCCTAGCGAATCAGCGGGGCAAGGGTGAGTGTTGTATAACGCAACTCAACGTGCTGAGCGTATTTGTTTCGAGTGTATATTGTATTCCTCGGGTACTTGTTCATCGTTAGTCGGGGTGTAGTCATTTTGAAAGGCAATAAAATAAGGCGTCAAATACATTGCTCCGGCGGTCTACGTTCTGCGGTCGAGTTCCTCTCAGTTTCTCTTTGTCCGCCGCGGTCTGACTGCTTTTATGTGTGTACGATTCAAAGACACTGCATACATCACAGTGAACGCGGAACGCAGAACTCGGAACTCTGACCGCTGACCGCCCGCAGTGTGGCCTGTGCCTAAACAGTATTGTGATTTCGATCACAGGATAAAAACAGTTAACACACAGCATTCGTAACACCAGTAGGTACCGTGACCAAACAAATAACTGCCATTCGAGCATTCACATTAAAAAATAAACTATTAATATGCAAAATTCAACGCCGGTAATCTTTTAAAAAAGCGATTAAACCCGTAAGCTCATTAACATAGTATTATTATATGCAAAGAACGTACTAACAATAAATAATTAAGCATACAAGACTACCCTCAAGCAACCTTCTCAGCAAACAATTACCAAGGAAAATGCAGATAGCTTAATGCCATTTACTAGCTTCTAACGCGTGCGTGTGTTTAACGATGATAATAATCACACAACGATATATAATGAAATGTCATTTTACGTGCAGATCTGATGGTAGGCGTGACGTGTGCTAATGTCACAGAGTGGCGCGGGCGCACATAATAACAATTGTAATTGTAGCAATTACCAGTTGTGGCACTCTCGACCGACGCGAATGCAGTTTTATTCTTGGAATACGTGGCAATTTCTATTGTCGTGATGAGATGTTTTATTATAAGGATCTTTGAGGTGTTTGCGGTAAATCTTTTGTTCAATACTAGCTTTTATCCGCAACTTCTGTCACGTTTTTAGTTCTATGTGTTTTGCCTCAGTCTTCAAACTATCAAGCATTCAAGCTTAACTCTTTGAAATAGTATGACAAAGTTCTATAGTACTTGCAATATTAGTTTTGATCGGCTATATTCCTGTAGAGGTGATACGAAACTCCGTATAAAAAAATATAGACATCGTATTCACATTTAATTAGCTACGCTTAGGCCTCGCATGACAAGCGGCACTGTTGTACTCTACTAACTACAGATGGAAGGGCAACAAAGAAACAAGGTTCAGTAAATTATACCACCTTAGCTCCGGCGGCGACTTGACTCGGTCTTTTTTTCTGCAGACGTCCATCATAGGCTCTTTATCAGCTGATATAAACTGGAACCTAGTTTCATATTCGTATACATCAGAAATAATAGGACTTAAAGTAATTTATACGTCATGCACCCAGTAATTTATGTATGTGATCGCCAATTAGATATTTATTCAGAAATAAGTTGGTCACAAGTCTCATCTAACAAGCTTATACATACATAGTCTCACGGTTATGTCCTCAAAGAGGTATGTATGTACTCGTATTTCGCCAACTATGGTTTTAGGTTTTACTTAATAGGGAAGCAAGTTTATAACCGTCTATAGTCACAGTTTCAGACACCGTGCTGCCAACGAGAATTTTTAGACAATAAAATCCAATAACCGTTAACCGGTCCTAGGGAGGCCTGGGTCCGGCTGTACGATGGTACCCGAGACCTCACAGCATGTTATCTCAGATCATTGAGTCGAACAGATCACAAGCTAAGAATAAACTGTAACCATAAAAAAGCAATCATGAGTCAACAATGGCGTTTTTCAACCATAAGTGATATGAACCTCCATCAGTATAACGATAATGGGTACATTTAACGTGTGAAAACTCTTGTTTATAAACAATTCTCGAGGGGCTATTTAGGTCTGCTACACGATACGGTAACTCTAGTAATGATGGTAATGAAGGCAAGTTGAGATGTAGGCTCTCGAGCACATTACGTGGTATCTAAATATCGTAGATGGCGGAGGCGAAGTCTGTATTAGTAATGCGAATAATTGTATTCGAAATATATTCAAATTTCTTGACAACACTACTTTTCTAGTATGAATATTCTTAGTTTTGTCTGCCGCCTTGCTAAGGAAAAATTTTTCCTACTCCTTTACACTTCTGATTATTTTCGTTGCTGGAGCCAGAACAGTTTAGCTTTCCACGGGACCACCCGGGAGTCAAAACTCATCGTTTTCCATTGCCACCTCTGCTAAAACTGATTACACAGGTGTTGGTGGATGGTACCGAAGCACACTGAGCGTTTGAGTGGCGTGTTTTTAGCCACAAGTTGCGAGGATGATCGGCGTTTGTGACCACGTTTCGTAGCCGGTTGTCTGCGCACACTTGACCACAGTCACCAGTTTACCTGCTCCGTCTACCGCCGGGGTGTTACGTGGCTATGATCGGTGGAACCAACGACTATTGGCAGCGATGGGTGGCTGTGCCTAGTGCTTTCTGCATTGGTCCCTGCTGGGGGGTCGCTGATGTAATTCTAATTCCAGTGACCTTACAAAGCAGGGAGCTGGCACACTGGTGGCTGTGCCTCATATCCACCGATAGTAGTCACCGATGGCACTGAATATGGCAGATCTAATACTCCCTTGAATACAGACGCGATCCAAAGAGTTCGTAATATTCTCACTGGTCAACTGCCGCGTACATGTTAAAATAGCTTCCATCTACAAGAAACTGTACAAATAATTTATGCAGGCACATTCGTTATCTACAAACATGTTCCGATCTCTCCATAAAGTCCATATCAAGTCCTTATCATCTCGAATAATCAACATTGTGTAATATCTAACATCGATACGATAAGTACTTACTAGTTATTTTTTATATTAATGCGACACGCGATAAATGTCAGTACACTGCATGCTTTAGGTTTCAAACATGATGCAATGATCGTGATTTCTCATTACGAACGGCTATTGAATTGGTTACTTTAGTAAGCTAGCTTTACGCCTGCATACACAATAGAGAAAAGGCAGAAGTACAACTATATTTCTACAGATTTACTACTAATCATCTCGGTCATTAGTCTATATATATATATAGGATTAGATACTATCTAAAAATATAGTATCTAGTTTGGGCTTAAGTTATTACTGTTTAATAATGTACATTAGATAGCAAATAGATAACATTTTACGAAACCCCGATTTTCTATATGAATGGAGTGCATTTACAACAACAATGCGAGGAAAAGAAATAAAAAAAAAAGATTGTGTTTGTCCATAAGCAACCGCTACCATAAATAAATATTCTTCTTTAAGTGCTTGTTCATTATTAAAGGTTGGCAATCAAACTGTTAGACTTACATCTGATTACGGCTAGTGTAAAAACGAGTTCTACAGTTCTGATGCCTTGTTAAAATATATATTGGTTGCTATACATAGTATACCTACATATATTTAATAATTTACGCTTTAATAGTTATTTTATTGAGATCTTTACTTGCCCTGAAAAAATAACATGATTATGCATCAATTTTACTATCTGTCTTGTAAACAAAACTTTTTAGCTCTCCTTCAGAACGTAGAGATTAAACAAATACCCATTCTATTATTGCTTCTAAAACTTTAACTATAAAACAATTCTAACCAACCCTTTATATAGAAACATTGCCAGTCAAACGTAGCCCTGTGTGGTTAGAAAACCACAATAAACTGTGTTATAATGAAATTCAGAAGCCAACTAGTGCTTGACGATCGTAATTTACCATCATTATGCACTAGCTAGACCATCAATGAAAAATAATCTTTATAGTTATAGGCGAGGTTTAGAGTTGTAGAGTCTTCGATTTCACTTTTTACTTATGGTCTAAGTTAGTACTATACTTTTAGTACCAGTATTTTTGCAACTAATTGTTTTATTAGGTTTATTGGCGATTTCTATAGCGATATCAGTAGGCTTACCATGATGTGAAAATGTCGAAGATTCGGGTCGTTTCTTCGTGCTATTCGTAACACATTAATTTAGGAATTCGTTCCGAATTTCGGCACGTAACGGTTTGATCATCCTTAAACCCACCATGGAGTAGTTTAAACAACAGGGTAATGTTACTTTGAAAGAAAGAAATCGAAATATTAGTTTCTGGTAGGTCTCGAATTAACGAAAAACGTCGATGACAAACGATTTAATATGGTTTGGACGACAGAATCGCACAATAAGAGATTGCTTCCATGACTTTAGTTAGTCTTCACAAACATAATCGCGAGTTAGAACAATAGCATCTCTAGGTTTTATGAGATGGAATTTCAAAAATAGAATTGAGTAGGTGAGTTAATCGTGATTCTTTCGATTATCCTATATCGGTAATATTGATTGATGATGATCGGTGACAAGTGACGTTCTAGATTTGACATTCCTACTGTCGAGATGAGCAAATTATTTATCTGGTGGTTGGATAGCAATAAATAATTAAGTGGTATTCCGAATAGAGTCTAATTATGCAGTAGTACTGCAGCGCCTAGCCGTAAGGTATAACTATAACAAGAGTGGGAAGAATGAGTGGCGGTCAGTATGTCAATTTATTTGACATAGATCGTTCGTGTGTATACAAACCTACAATTGCCGAATCCAGCTGTCTAATTAATTACAGCACTTAAACATCAATCGTTTTAAACGAATCGAAAATAAATTAAAACGCCTGCGCTGAAATGTCGTGTGTGCTTAGTTCCTTAGCGTTTATGTGCGAGAAACGACAGGATGATTACTGTGGCGTAAACGTTGATGCTTGCACCTGTCTCTCAAACGTCCTGTGTTATTATTTCGCCTCCATCTTCATAAACACCGACGCGGCTTAGCGCATATAAATATTTTATTGTTAAAGTGGGTATCATGTTTTTATTACTAGATGCCTTTCAATAAAACTATAATTATTATTATAGACCTCTGCAGAGCGATGTGTGGGTGAGTTTCAATATTCTGTGTGTGATCTGGATACACAACTTATTTACTGTGGAGGAAGATCAGTCGACTCGAGTCAGTAGCCAAGTTAGAGTTTATACTTACTTACTGTTTATCGTGATGTGTCGGTTGGCATGCACAGCTTAAACTAAATATTATTCAGTTTTATTGTTTTAGAAAACATACGAGTACATACAAAGACTGCTAAAATTATAACCCCACATTTTTGCTTTGCTATAATCAGCTAAAAATAGGTAATACACATAATTTTAGGAAATTAAGCTGTTAAGTTTTAGAAAACGACATCATTAAAAATCTATTGCGAGGTGCAATATATTTTTCGCCGGTGTGTCGCTGCGACTCAATAGGTTAATGTAATTTTTACACTTACTCTAATACTATATACTATATCAACACACGAGAATTGTTTTCCGCTTAGTTACATGATGTCTAACTACGAACTTAGTAAATATAGCTAACGACATGTATGCTATATGTCAAAAATATTGTATTTTACTCAAGCAATCAAATTTCAATTATCTAAACTTTAACGTAATTAAAAACTAATTGTATCTAACCTCCGGCGCGCCGTTGCAACATGTTAACGACATTCTTTTAAATTTTAACAGTTCATTCAATCATTGTTTTATATTTTACCCAACAACCACGTTATGCTAAGTAGTTTACCCAGTGAGCATCGCCATGCGCTGTAGTGAAACATTCAAGGCTTAGTACTCACAAACACAATTATGATAAATATTACACAGTTGGGTTAAGAGGCACGTTTGGCGCATACCAAACGGTCTCGCTTAGTATGGTGCCGTCCTTTGTACGCGTTTCACAACGTCCTCTTACTAAGAACAGCTGACGAGCTAGGTTACGGAGGTCGTGGTCACACCGACGCCCTTTCTAACCATTAAGCAATGTTCTAAACACTGCGTTCATAATGTATTATTTTACTTCGATACATTTGGTTCCTTCAACGTAATACGTTTTTAAAGTTCATGCGTTTTGCAATGGAATCACGACGTGCTTGCTCTTTACAAGTTTAGTTATAGATTTAAGATAGTTTGATATCGTAATACTGTTTAGAAAACGTTAAGATTGATGTGAAATACTGTTTAAACCAACTGTTTTGTGCATATTAGAAAGACGGTTTGTGTGATCAAAAATTGAACTAAATTATAACAAGATAATATAATCATTTGTTTGTTTGTTTTGTAGAATAAAAATATTTCTTACTTACTTCACCAGTATCTATTGCCAATCTGTCAGAGAGCCGTCTAACTGATCCTTCTCTTAATCTATCTTGCGACGATATTAATCGTTAGAATTTAACAGGATTGCAGTGCAAATTTACTTCTGGCACAGACAACCAAGCCCTTTAAATGCACTCTGCAGATATGCTGAGGCATATCTACAGAGTAGGAGTGGATGAGCCCAAACCTACTATAATTTATTATAATGTTTAAATTTAATTTCCTCCATTGGGGAGACCGTTAGTTAAATGTAGTCGGTGCTACGGACTTTGTTTTGAACCAACCGATACTTGGTATTTTTATGTGCATATTAAATAGTGAATTATCACTCGCATTAAAGGCAAAAGAAAATATCTTGTGAAACCCTGAATGCCTAATATATTTATTACATAATATATTCAAAGGGGCGCACAAGTTTTAAATATAATATAATTCTATATAGTCTTCTATATCAAATTATTTTATATTGCATCCTAACTCCTGTCGTTTTAAGAAGCTGTCTCTTCCAACTGTAGCACCGTTTCGAAACAGGACTACAACTATTATTAGTATGAAATGCTAAATAAAAAATTTAATAAATAATATATACAGAATCGTCACCTGTGCGATAATCGACGTTACTTAACAAACTCTAGAAAAAAGAAGTCTTAATAAATACTTCGTTGTGTGTACCAAGTCTTATAATATAATATATTACAACCTTAGATATATTGTAGTAGCAAGAGACAAGGCCATGATGTCATTGCGATGGCTAACATATGAATACTTACAAACGCTGAGATCATCACAATTTAATACGTAACCGGGAAACAGCCTCATGTAAACATTTTAAGGCCATCTGCTGGGAATTTTATAGTGATGAGTCCATGAACTGTATGACACGGTTAAGAACTGTATATTTTACAAAGATTTTGCAATTCACAAACGTATGTTGAGTTTGTTGAGCTTATTCGTGCGCGTGAGTCCATCAATGTTGCAACAGATAAAAAAAATATTTAAGTCACAAAGTAGTTATGAATCTCAAGGCAGTCTCAAATTTGCAGTTGCACGCCTGAAGCATTGAGAGGGATGGAACATACGAGTTTATGCGAATAGCGTTAGAAATAGACAGTTTCATTAATATACTTTATGATATTTTATGTCGCTCATGCACACGTTTTTACTTTTAATTTGTAGATGTTATCATATTAGTTCAAGAAACAACGAGGTATTGATACGATTGTGTGAATTATAGCAAAACTTGTATTTGGACAGTGCAAACTGTCCAAATACAAGTTTCAAACAAAAATTGCAAAATTGTTTCCAAACTAGTAAGTGTATTATTTTTTGGATAACGAATTCTTCAGTCCAACTTAGTTATACCGACAATCTCGACAGCGTGTTTATTTTCGTCACTATCCTAGATAATGTTTGTGGCATAATAAGATTCGTCGCAGAGTAGAATTGAAAACAGATTTATATTTAAATTCTGTTGCCGCGGCAAGTAAATGATGCTCGAAAATTAAAACTATACACAATGCACTGATCTTGTATGCAAAACCTGAAAGAAATTCAGCTATATTCATTGTTTGCGAAGTGAGGTCTTAATTAAATACAAATTAGTACTCGTGACAGCTTCGTTGTATTCAATGGACTTCGCAAAAGATCCGGGATAAAGCTATCAGGAATTCTTGCTAGAGCCACACCGTATTCGCTGAGATTCCATTGCCTTTAAAGTAATATAAGACCGACTGCACCTACAAAGCTATTGCTATCGAAGCTATGCGTTTAGAAAGTAAACGAAACAAAAAATCAATTCGTGGTTCAGTCACTTTTCGCTATGCTAAGGATATTATCTAACCATGTTTTACTTTTCTTCTAAAGGTATTTTTTGACTTTATTAATTTGTGTCGACTATTTACCTTATTACCTTATTCTAATTTCTGCATAAGATAATCAGTCTAAATGGTCTAAAAACTGCTAGACGATCCCGTCATGTCCAACTGGGTTTTTCTGTCGTAACCAAGGAAACTTGCAAAAGTTCGAGAAGATTCCATTATAAAGGCTCTTGACAATCCAAACCAGATGTTATAATAACCTAGATATCTTCTTAAGTCGCAGAAACAAACATCTTTAGTGGCAAATAGGCTGAGCTATGCAGAAAAATTATCTCCCAGCTCTCCAATGGACGTAACTCCTTAACCTCCAGCATCTTTATTGCATACCGTTACACAAACAAGTGGTACATCGAGCACGATCAGAATTTAAAACGTCCATTTCATTCCTTATTCAACTCGAGTCATTCTTAATTAGATTGTTGCCCGCTGCAAGGGAACTACTGTTACTGTACGTGTTCCAAATAGAATGAGTTGTCAAGTTGTCAACAGTGTTTTTATCGCGGAACGTGCAGATATGAGCCTTGACGGTTAGATAGTCGTGTGCATGCATTGTGTCTATGTAAGCTACACCGGATGGTGGCGTATTGTGCAAGTTGCCGCGCCCTCACGTTTCCGGAGTCATAAACTTTTTGTTGACCCCGTTATGTACTGTTGATTGTCCCTTGACAGGTTTTGGTTATAGGCTTGGCCATTATCCCTTTTGGCAAAACGCCAAATGCATTAATTATCAAGACCATCCGTCAGTCTCTAAGTAATGACTGCCTGCACTAAAGGAATGCAGGTATCTATTTTAGGAAGCGCCGCCGGTTTTAGTGAGAGTAAAGTGCAATCGTAAATATTCTAAGTGTGTAAATCATGCGGAAGTGTGTGCGCCACGATGACAGGAGCGATGCGGACCGCTTCTGGAAGTTTCACTTTAGCCGAAGCGACCAACCAATTATCACGCGATCCACTTCTTTTCGATTTTGATAAGTGAATTACACCAGCCAACTTTAGATTAATGTTCAGTTTCGCCGTCGCTTGATTAGTTCGCTTTTCATCAAATAATTATTTTCTAAGAGAATCCACTTCTAAGTAAGGTAAGACGGGAGTAATTAGAGAGGCGGGTACACTTTCTCGGCGCTGGACCAAGGCCGGTCTGTGGTCAGGTGCTGGTTGCATTTCACTGTCGCGGGTCAGTGCACTTCTATACAAGTTCTTTTAGCGATATTAAACTGCACTAGACGACTGGTTATCTCAGTCTGACTACGCGTTTAATATACTACTAAACAGAATAAAGAATTTTTCATTTGACATGTGACGTTAATACACCATGAATATGAACAGATATGGTGGACAAGTAGTGACAGAATACAATGTAAATGTAACGAGGTTGAATCATTCGTAATACAACATGAAGGCGGAACGCAGCAACAAACTGTTGCAATTGACAAATTGATGGCCGCTGGATGCGCCTGCGCACGGCGCCGTGACGGATTATCAAGTTTTTTCGCCGCCATCTTGGCAAAAATGGCGCGTCTTGCAGTGCGCGGGAGATGTATGTGCCGCTTTCGATTTCACGAAACTGAAAGTGCCTTATATGTTCGGGTGATGTCGTTGACTCTGATGTTTGTTTGTCATGGCTGGTTGGTTACGCCACTACAAGACTTATCCTATCGTGTTTAACTAGAATGCTGTAATTTGGCGTTGTAATTTATTTTGTTTCCAGCCTGTCTTCATTGTATGACGCGTCGTGCTTCGCTGGCCACTGTTACTACTTACTGTCGTTCTAATAAGTTTTTGCTCGCGTTCGAGTAGCTTCGTCCGCGAGATTCATTCAGATGTTTGTAGACAGCGAGGCTTTGCACAGATTTCGTATTACTTTAATGTATGTTAATGTTATGGATGTTGGCATATCTTAAACTGGATTTGTTTTAGTTTTACTACATCAAATTTTAATAAGCATGTATTTCTATTTAAATTATTATATTGTAGGGGTTATTTCATATTTTACTATTCATGATAGATCTATAATATAGTATATTCATAATTCTTTTAAATGGTATTATAGTGAGTTACTTCTTATGTTGCTTTTTTGCAATAAAACTGCTGACCTGAATTAAATGAAATTGAACTGAGATGTACGTAAGGTTAATAACCATAGGATCCTTTCAACAACTTAAACAAAGTCACAGCTAACCAGTTTTTCTATACTCTTAAAAATCAATCATAGAATAGGCACCTGTATATATAATTATATTCTTGTCTATGTTATACGTCAATCAATTTAATGACTTCTAGTCAAACTGCATTCGAACTAGTACTTTTTCCAAGAAGTAATTAATACCTGAACTCTGCAACACAAATAGATTAAGATATTTTAAAAGTAGACTAGCAAAGTTAACAAATTTGAAGAACAATTAAATAAATAAATAACCAAAAAATAAAAAATATTGTTTTATACATTTCTAAATAAATAAAATTTTAGAATAGCCTAAAATTTGTGTTTGTAATATTGAAAAATTTCTTCCAAGTACTTAAACGTAATATGTAACATAAATGTGACTGACTACATCTTTCTGTAGTATGACGATGGTCAACTTCACCAATCACCTGTCCTGTTTCAAATCTAAAAACTTTCTTTCGTGGAACATCGCATTTGAATATTGTTGTGCTGTACAAAATTGTTCTATTATTCATACTAACATTTGATTGCGATCGAGAGCGCTCGACTTCCGCAGTATTATCTCACTGGTAATGTAGTATATGGAAAGTCGTTCTTATTTTATATATACATACGTGGAATCGTAAGAAATCTCAGTTCGTAGTTAAAATATATAATTACTCTATTAAAGGCTACTTTTGATAATTATAGTCCTTTTTGGATATTATAAATACTGTTTAGGATGTGCCTAATTGAAAAATATTAAGTTCGTATCGCCATTACATGGACGGTTTTGTGCAACACCAATTTAGTGGCGTGCAAGTCACTGCACAGATGGAATTATGGTTTATTTGGTCACTTCGCTGTTGCCACTGAGCCTTGATATGTGTGTTCGATCGCCACACATCATCCATAAATAGTTATTCCGTGTCTGTTTGAATGAATAACACAGGAATTCTTTGTAATGCAGTAGTTGTCTTTTCTAAAACAAAAATACGAAGAGGTAACGGTCACCTTCAGATGTTAATTAAGTACTCAAAGTATTCAATGCTCGAGGACTCATAGTATTTTCACTAGTTAGCTAACATTCTTTCTTATTTCAAATATTTACCGTAACATATATTATTGCTGAAATATGTGTGTTAGACACAGTCCGTTAGATGTTAACAGACTATTTAATACTTTTTACTTACACTTTTAACGTACTTTATTTACTTCTGCGTAATTAGATTGTTTTTGCGGCGTTTTACTTTATTATACTATTATTTACGTCTGTTATTTATATAAATTAGAACTTATCTTTTTATAATACATTTAGCTAGATAGTTCTTGAGCAGCGGTTGTTTTATAAACATTAAAACAACGGATATGAAGAATAGAAAAACCTAATAATATATATAATATAATATAATAGTACACACATTTTAGTGGTATGGGAAGTTGAATGATTACATTATCATAAAATCCGTATATAGTAGTTTAATTTCAATGAATAACATTCGCGTAAACAGAAGACAATATTATAAAGGAAAAATATATCAGACAAACGAAAAAAATATTTTGTTTGTTACTCTATAGAAAACCTTAACACTAAATAAATTAGAAACTTATGGCATACATCTCAATTCCAGCCCGGCGTTACATTTTCATTGTAACTTCCTGCATAGCATGTTTATATTGATCACAATAAATTTGTAGCTGTATCTATAATGATTGTTCCACAATGGTGTGTACAGTTTTCTGCGCGAGCGCATCAGGTTGTGACGTTGCACGCGTCACGCTCCATTGCATCCCCAGGTTTCTATTCCACCAGCTAATGACACCACCATCGCTGTATCCATGACACATTGATTACTTGCTTCTGCAGTAAAAAAATATGAAGTAGGTACTCGTAAAAGGTATTTCGGTGCTAAGTACACTTTAGTAACAGAGCTAGTATTCTAGATAAATAATGCTTATGATAGTAAGTAGTGACTCACATGCTTTTTATAAGAGTATACTTAGCCTAAGTTATGGATTTAACTCAAGATGGCGGGTGACGCATATCTTTTGGCAATCGTCACAGGATTCAGTCCAATATTATCGATCTCGTCAATCTAACACAATTTATGTCATACGGATTGTTTTTCCTTCGTTGGAGTTTCCTAAAGATTATCACGCCTTCCTTTTTTAAGGAGCCGGCTTTCTAGTCTAACTATCAGATTCAACTAAATATCAGGATTTTCACAAAACGCTTTTCTAATGCTCGCAAGGCAATGGATGCTAACTTCATATATCGGGCTTGACTGATAGAAGCTGACGGCTAGTTCCGTCGCCACGGGACGTCGATGTCCTCTTCAAGGCACGGGAAAACGGTCATCCGTGTATGAGCCAGAAACATCAATAAGCTAAGCAAGTCGATCTATAAGATACTACCTAGTGTGATCCATAGATGTGCATAAAAGGGTAGATGATACACATTATATGTATTTATTATGTAAGTGAAATAGTTACATTACCCAAACTCTAAAGAACAAAGCATTTTTGATAACAGTTCAAATATAAATAAATGCGAGGTTTTCAAATCGAGTAGTACGGCTAATTCTCGAATGATAGAAAAAGGATGCAAGACACAAACTGTGAAGTAACCGATATTTGAACGTAGCTGCCCGATAGAGATAACGATATACATATACCCACCGACTGTCACAGTCAATACTTTTTCCTGGCATGAATCAGCGATGTGCATAATTGCATTCGAATACAATCGTGCGCATTGCGATTAATACTCGTGGTCAAGGACACGTCCTGCGCTCTATATATAGTGCTGTTTATATATTCAAATATCTTTCGAATGCAATTCTGCAACGCGAATTGTTTGTGAATTTAAAATGTAAGTCATAAACGCTGGTTATCCTACGTTGAGTAACGGAGCCAAATGCAAATTGTGTTGTCTCCTTAAACTGTTTGTCTGTTATTATGTTGTCACTCTAGCTTCGCACTTTGTCTCATATAGATTTAAATTCGTGGACAACCTATCATTTACATGTTCCCGTCGTAAATGTAAAATATAGTCTTGACCATTTGACCATGACGGTGGCAGACGGGTTTAGAATAGGTTTACGTTGCGCACTGCCAATGATTGTGGTGTTTTCTAGAACAAATAAACAGAATTGTGCGTTTCGTAGGCGAAACGCACAATTCTGTTTCGTCCACTGTAACCAATACTACAACTGGCTGTCTTCAGATGAAAAAGATTAAGTGTATTGTCGAGACGTATATCCTTACTGTCAGTAAAAAACATTACAATCCTTCTGACGCAGTCGGGTAAAAAGAAACAGTAACGAGTATAGAATTGTAATAAAAGGGGTAGTTGTGCAGAGAACTTAATAATTTTGGGGCACAGCTAAGATTCTTGCTCAACTATTATGTTGTAAAAGTAGGAAAGGATCTCCAAATCGTATTAGTTATCGTTGCATTTTGTTTTCGTACGATAAGTAGGGTTTTCAGATTTTCGTGGATCAGAGTACTACATTTCTTAGCGCAACTATTCCTAATTTTACCAGTGTCAACGTTAAGATGATTGGTACTCTCGGAGTCACAAGTGTTCTCGGGCTAATCGCTTACTATCATGTAAGCCGCAGCTATACATTAAAAAATAAAACGCATACCGTGCAGCAATTATTTCCAACAATTAAAATAAGCATACAACGATTCATTTACTGTAGACTAAACTATGGCCAAGTCGTTTTGCAAACAACAGTCTTTGGTGAACATACACGCTCTCCAAATTATCACGCGTTAAACTTCAGTAAAAAGCACATTCACAGCTTGTGCAACAAAACGCCGTTTAGCATAGAAAGTAGGCAGAACGAGTACTCGACCGAAATGGCGTTGCTCACCCTTTGACCTCAAATTGTCATGAGTCATGACCAACAATGAGCTTTCGTGTGCATACAAGGCGCACATGTATATTGTAACTCAAAGTTGGGTAGAGCGTAACATTGTGGTTCTAAGCGAATTGCATGTATTTGTCAGCGCTTGAAAAAATCGTAACTGCTTTGTGCTTTGGATTTGTAATCTACAATTAAACAGCAAGTGTGATCTTCTGAAATAAGGATTCTTTACCTAGAAGCCTCCTTAAACGTGCCCTTGTTATTCGAGTCAGTTCATACTATCGTGTTAGTAGAATAATTTATCTAACTATTAGGCACGGGCCTCTTCTCACTATGAGAAGGGTTGGTCCATAGTTCACGTGATAGTTAATAGTATATTTCATATTAGAAGTCAATCCCGCACTAGTAATAAATACCATTCCTCTGTAAGAGAGAAATTTACCAACATTGACATACGCGACAAATAGATTGAACAATGTTTTTTATGCCATAGATAGTTCAATTTATAACCTCGTAGCTCTTTGATGGCATCGCTGGGTTAACCATTAGCATACTCCGTGTACACAGTATCTAGTATCTAATCACGTGAAGATCACAAACATAAACGTCTAATTGTCCACAGTACGTCCTTGTTGAGACCGACACGAAGACAAACAAACAAACAAACAATAAGATACGCGACTAACAATAGCACTAATGAATATTCACTACTAAGGATTCTATCTTAGAAACTGGCTGCTGAGAAACTGTACGCGTAGATACCTGTCATGCGTATGTTAAAATCAATTCATTGTAGAAACATGTATGGGCCGACACGCGACCATGAATGAGCCCGTTATACGCATCGTATTAGCATTGACGTGACAATGTCTTGGGAAAACCGTTCTCGCCAGAAGGGGCGAAATTAAACATATTTCTTTTTACGTGACATAAGTATAGCATTCTATTTATGAATAATGCAATCGCCGTTTGGTGACGTAGTCGTTGACGCAGGCCTTGAAGCTATTAGTTTCATGATCTAGCACCTTAATCATCATCATCATCTTATAAAGCACTGTTATTGCAGAAATTAAACTTAACTTTGACTGCATGTCGTAGTGGCTAAGTGGTCGCCTCGCCACTGCAGCCGCGTCGAGTGTTGTGGGTTCGATCCCCAAACGGGACAAAAATTTGTGTGATTCACGAATAGTTGTTCCGAGTCTGGGTGCTCTTTGTTTCCGTTGTTTAAATGTTTGTAAAGGCCCCAGACACAGGAAATACCAACAGTGCGAGACTGGTCTTTGAAAAAAAAAAACATGCCTTGTAGTCTTTGGGGACTGCCGATAGAAGTGAAAACTAAGTAACTAGCGTACGGTAAAGATGACGCGAGTTTCACGTTATTTGTTTACCCAAAAAGTACACACATATACACAGTATACATATAGCTGGAAAATGGAAAGCGTTCGGTGACGATAACGCGAGTTCCATGATTTTTGTTCACCCAAAAAGTGCTCAACGCGCCTAAAGAAGTTTTCACTTCAAAAACCGCGTATAAAATATAGCTTTGTCTAATTCCCGCGCATGCAATGACAATGCTTTAGATATAATGAAAGGTCCCTTAATATGGCTTTACAGAAGACAACTTAAGGCAAATATCTGAAGTGTCTCAAACAATGAGCTTCAGCAGAGGGACACTTATTTATAAAGTAGCATAGTTATCATATCTGTATCGCCTAATGTTTTGGCTAGAGTGTATCATAATGAAATTGCCACGTTATATTTAGATCCTATGTAATAGTAGACTTGTTTTATCGCCATCTTGTTATACCGATTCTAGTTATACTAGAATATCAATAGATTAACAAAAGCAAATAGAGAATTTCCCGTATTTTCATAGCTTGTTTCTACATCACAAACTAGAAAATAACGTCTAAAAATAAAAACTATGCTATAATTAAACGACGCGATCTATAAATTAGCAAACGCTGAGTGTATTTTTTTACTCTATGCATATGCTTTACATGATGTAATGCACTAATCGATTGAACGTCGAGGCTTGAAGACTTGTATAATACATGCAAAGCGATGAGTTTTTTTCGCTTTGCATGTCATAAAATAAACTCTTCTAACTCTGGAATGTTTGTTTTTCTAGTAGCCTTTCAATGGCTATATAAACGCGTTACCGCTAGATTTCTCGCTTTTAAAACACTACGATAACACCTTTGAGCATAACAACCGCGGTAATAACAACAAATGTCAGAATTATTTATGGATTAAATCAACTATAATATAGGTTTACCGTTTTTATGTGCTCTGATGGGGTGAAATGATCGTAAAAGTAATTTCCGACTGTAAATTATAGCTTATAGTTTGGTACACAAGCACTTTATAATTTCTTTCTATATTCCTCTCGGGTTCACTCACTTCAGGATATCCCGGTTTTATGTTGTTTATATGCTGCTAACTCGAGCTTTCACGCGATGTAGCAGCAAAGATTGCACGGGAAGAATGCCACTTTTCTTGTTCACTTTGCCCAATAGACTCGTAGTAAACTACCTATACGTTTTCTTGTTATAGCCAACTGAGAATCGAGGTGTAAGCTTAAGACACGGTTGATAATGGCGAATAGCGATTTACTTCGTTCCACCATTTTTATTTGTTTGCAGATTCAGTTTGATGTATTCAGCAACCCATGCCATTGTTACGTTATTATGAGCTTTCGATTGCTTGACTTTTTGACAAGGTTGTATCTGCACTGTACAAACATACTTCTATATTGTAAACAGTCACATGTCGCTGCAATCATCAGCTGTCTGTGGTTATACTATTATAAATTTATAACCATAGACAACCGATGATTGCAGCGTCACGTGACTGTTTGCAATATAGAAGTTTGTTTGCCAATATATACTTAGGTTCACGTATGTAAACCCGTACCAGTCACAGGCACTGATATAATTATAACACCTATATTACGCGGGCTTTATTTTATGTATTACGTAAAAGAGGGCGTCCTGTCCGTTAACCGGTTAAATTTGCACGCTATGCTGCTATCTAAATTTCCTAAAGGAACATTCAGTAACACTTTCTTAGTAACAAAATCTCAGAACTCACGATTTGTCAAACAAAATATGGTTGAATAATCACCGAGACAGTTTCTGCCGAGACAACTCTCCATCCACCATTAATGTGTTTTCTGTACGCTATCCTACAAAGGCGTACTATGAAAGATTGCCTTGTTTTATGCAAAGGTAATTTACGTTTCATGTATTAAACATTAGCTCAGATCCCATCTGGCGTGCCTCCATTTAGGAGCTGCTCCTATTGCAGTGTCGCACCTTTTTGTATTCAGCCGTCTACCTAATACGGCTGCACGTTGCTTCCAATTTACATTAAATTATCTGTAATATATAAATTTTGAATGACATAACGTGACTAACCGACTAATTATTGCCAATTAGAAAGTGGTCTACCGAAAATCTGTAGTCTGGTTTCAACTAGATTAAATTTAATGAGGCCATTGAAGTACTAATCTTTACTAATGTATGTCACCTTAGGACACGTAATCTGTTAGGCAATCCTCAAACAATTTGACTCATTACAGCAAAGAAGGATTAAAAGATTACTCATGAAATTTACAAGGTTTTACTAACTAGACAAACTTGTATAAATCATAAGAATGTTATCGCTGAAAATATTACAGTCAAGATATTATTGAAGTGAATGTTAGAGGATATGTGCTAATATAATTCTGAAATTTCGGTTTGCTTTGCTATATCGTCCTTGACTATTTATTTTGTTAATGTTTATGTCAAAATAAATTGATGTAACTGTAAATGTAACGAAATTGGGCCTTAAACAATTAGGCAGTCAATCGTTTTAATGTTTGTAATTACACAAAGACAATGATAATAGATAGGACTAAGATTTGATGTTATTTAGAAATTAGTATGCTTGAGTTCTTCACAGTTAATAATTACATATACAGTGTAGCGAAAAAGCTACCAATACTAAATATATCTATCACTCAATATGCGTCGACAATTTTTGAATTGGCAGGTATAGGATTTTAACGCAAGAAGTTCTCTTGTCGACGCGTTATTTTGTACTTTATAAATATTTAGTCAGTTTTCAATTATGGCGCCTAGACAGTCTGAAGCCTATAAATTCCAAAGGCCTATTTTATCTAATTAGTATATACATATATAGTATTACGACGACCGCTTAGTAAAATTCAACAAAAGTGGAAGAATTGAAATTAATTAATTGGTAAACTATTGCTTGCGGTATGCGTATGCGGTACCTAAAGGTAAATATCGTGAGGATACCTGCACGTCTGTGAGTTTTTCATGTTGTTCTCGAAGACGTTTATAAATATATAATAATATCAGCCCTATAAAACTGTCCCACTGCTGGGCACGGGCATCTTCTCAGTATTAGAAGGGCGAAGATATGTAAAATCTGCCAACCCGCATTAGGCCAGCGTGGTGGACTATCGCCTGACCCTTCCCTCACTGAGAATAGACCCCTGCCCAGCTGTGGGACAATTTATATACAAGTCTGATATTATAATACTTATTATAATTATAAAATAATTTAGAAGCTTATAATTTAATACATATTTGTTATATATTCGTTTTCCTATTCGTATGCGGCTCACATTATTATACCTTCCGAAACGTGTCAGTTCTGCAGAGCACAAAGTTGTCATCATCAGCATCAGATTGGATTACTGAACGCCATGACCCTAAATCACCGTTGCTTGGTTTACTCTCATAACAATCTTTAAGTACGCTTTATAATACTATTAACCTGGCCTTTCTCCTGTATCTGATTGGGACAGAGAACGTTCGCCGAATTCTTCCGCTTTCAAGCAAAGCCATTCATTTTGGTAGTTATCGTTATAATTTTTTTTGATTTACATACCGTCCATATGTAGTTGTTACGTCAGTATTATGAGCATGCATGGTTATGCTATATTGTGGCGTTATCATCAATTTTAGCAGCAGAGATCATTACCCTAGCTAACACTTAAAAAGTGACTATTTATTCACTTTATAAGCCTTAGTGCCGGTTTTTCAATCGTCAGATAACTTTTACCTGAAGAATAAATATGACTATATATATTTTCTATACAAAAGCTGTCAAAACGTCAAACATAATCCCCAGATAAAAGTTATCTGACGATTGAAAAATCGACCCTTAGCCAGATGCAGATATTATACCGCTGAAAGAGAGCAAGAAGGATGTTTTTATTTTATTATATTTTAACATTCTAGAAATGCTAGAAATTTAATTAATATAATATTAATAAGGTGATGGCCAATTAAAGTTTCCACTGATAAAATACATAACCGTGACTATACTAAAAGTAGACATTTTGTGTTATCACTCGATTAGACCTACTTAGTCAAAGAACTAGTTGCACAGTTGTTTTTTCAATTTAGGACACTAGTAAAGAAAATGTCAATATCAACACACTGGCATGCCGCATTATACATGCGACTCGCCCTGATCAAGTATGAGTTTTGCCTGTAATTAGATCTACTGCAGGAACATATAGCAGCTTAAATCGTCGTAGAGTGAGAGAGTCTTTTATTGTTAAAACACATATACCGAGCTTTATAGCTTTATAGCCTCAACCTAGACCCGCCACATACCTATTTCTTTTTATTCCTGGGGAAATGCGCTTGATGCATACCCTCTCGCCACAAGGGGAGGCGAGAGCGTTATGTCCGGCTCTCCCGTATTTCGGGCCTACGGACCAAAACGCCACGGTGGGCACGCTCGCTGCCTTGTATAGTGAATGGGCCGCTGGCAAAATTACTACCTCAGCGACCCAGGCATTTTGTTTCAGTAACTAGCAACCTAGAACTAAAGCCATTTGAAATTGTCATGAATGACCTATGAGATTTGACACTATTGTTTCACTGTTTATTTTCTCTAACAGAACAGACAACTAACACACACATTATATTTAGTAAACACCTCGCTCCTTAGTCATCACATCATACACTATTAATGCATTGTCGGTTCACATTGCGTAACTACTGCATTTTGAGCACATATCTTATTTCTCAACGTACTATAATAATTAGCAAGTTTAATTAAACGGTTCTAAATAACTCGGCAGCTCATAACCGTGGAGTAAATAACATTCTAGTTGCGATTATGTAAAATTCATATGTTATTTATACAAAAAGTATATAAAAAAAAGAGTCGTAATAACCGCTGACCCAAAACAGTATGGTATCTGTTTTATAACGTAGGTAAGGTCGTTTCTTGTTACGTGTTTACATATTTTCGCTTGGATATATGTGCGTATGAAACGGTACTTCATTTAACACTTATTTTTTTAAGTATGTTGCTCTCTGTTGCTAAGGATAAGACCAGAAAAGAGGTTTATCTGCCGGCTGTATCCGCCAGAATTAAATTATCGCGGTCTCTCAAATTACTAGCTGCTGCAAGTAGGGTTTTGCTTCATGGGTTGTGATTGAAACATAGCCTATGTTGCTCAGAGATAGTGTAGTTTACAAGTGAAAGAAATTTAGAATCGGTTCAGTAGTTCTAGATATTACTCCTCCATACAAACAAATGTTACCTATTGATCCTACGTAATATTATAAATGCGAATGTGAGTTTGTTTGTTTGTCACGCTTTCACGCCCTAATTACTAGCTGGACTAAAATAAAATATTTGCATACACGTTGCCAGGGGTACAAAAAAGACATACAGTACCTTTCGTCCAGCAACTAAATAGTAGTTTAAAAAAACTAAATAATCACGCTTTATTAAAAAATTTAGAAAATAATTTAATAATTTTAATGAAAAAAGCGTGGGGTTATCAAAATATCTTAGAAAGCATTAGTTATTTATTGACCTCATTTTTTTTTCAGTAATAGTATTTATAAACATTTCGAAGAGATTAATCATAACGTGGTAACTATTGTGTGAATAGTGTCCCATCACTAGCCTACTTTATATCAAGTGCTTGGCGCTAGGGTCATTAAAAAATATTGAGGCGATTTTGTTTTCGATAATATAAAAAAGACTAGAGCTTGTATTACGTGACAAATTAAAAAATAAGACTGGAGACAGGGAAAACTTAAATAAAAAAACAAACAAGGGAACCTTTAAATATCGTAAAATTATTTTATTAGAGTAGTTACTTCTAATAAAGTTGTGGCGCTGGGGGCACGAAAATCTCTTACTTTACTCTTTGGCGTTGAAAAGATTAAAGATTACCTGGTGACTGAAAATTTGACCTTAAACACACTGTTGGTCTTATACGGATGACCGTACATCAGGTTGATATTAACGCTACCTCTTTTTTTGTATTACAGGCATCGACGATCGACGGCCGACGGAAGGGTGCGTGCCTCTTCTGCCAAGAGTATTTCATGGACCTCTACCTGTTAGCGGAACTTAAGACCATCAGCTTAAAGGTAAACTTTGTATAATATTGTCTTCTGTTTACGCGAATGTTATTAATTGAAATTAAACTACTATATACGGATTTTATCGCGTTGTTTATTTATCACTGTATTAGCTGTGCATGCGGGGAGACCGCGTGACCATGGCTGCTGAAAAGCAACCGAAACGTCGGGAAAAGTGTTAACCTAAATATAAATAGTTTTAATAGTTAATATATATATAGTTTTAATAAAATAATTTTATTAGGTAAAATTCAATAGTAGTAGTAGTGTAACAGTTTTCAAAATTATGTAATACAGATAAATAAACAACGCGATAAAATCCGTACATAGTAGTTTAATTTCAATGGTACACTTTGTTTCATATATGTTATTAAACGAAGCTATATGATGAACTGAAAAACTTACAAAAACCTACAAGATCATAAATAAGTGGAAGATGTCTAATTGTCATCCAAGCATTTAATATATTAAAAGTCCTGACATGTATAGCCAGCTTTAGGTAGTTAAGAATGCCATCACGTCTCCTTCACTTGATTAACAGGACAATCCACTAGCATATCAATAAATTTAATAAATTTACGAGAAAATTATGCAGATATTATATTTTATAGGCTCATATTGGTTACTTTTTATTTTATAAGCAGCTTTTTAATATGCCATTGGATCATACGAATAGTCTACTAATTAGTCATAAGAAAATTATAAATTGTATGATAATAAGGCTGATTATTCACTTAAAGAAAGGGGGAACAGAGAATCTTGTTACGGTCAAACTAGATAATTCTGACTGACACTTTCAATCTATCCTACAGAAGATCGTAGCCCAAAAATGTTGAATGTTGTAATGTTTTTCCCCGTGAGTAGCAATAGTAGCAGTAACTTTGATTTTTTAGGTTTATTTGAGTTACTTATAGTTTCAGAATCACCTTGCTACGCTAATTCCAAATCCATATCTAACTGATATATGTATGTAGTTTGACCGGAGCTATAAAGAATACTACGACGTTTAGCTTTCGAGCGAATAATTCCTCATATTTTCTTGGAAGTCATGATGTTTTATGAGTAATTAGTCGAACGACATAGCATTTTGGAGCTCCTTCCTACCCGAAAAAACGTTGCGCCTTTGGAAGGAGTATCGAGTTATTAATGTTTTACTTCTTGAGCAGCAGCGACCCGCCGGAGTCCAGACACAATTGCTTTTAAATGATGCCTGGCATTATTCCTGCGATAAAGACAGGTTCATCTGCTAACAGACCATTTCGTTCACATTTGCAGGTGACAACAGTAGACATGCAGAAGCCACCTCCAGACTTCCGCACCAACTTCGAAGCGACGCACCCGCCAATACTGATCGATAACGGACTCGCCATACTGGAGAATGAGAAGATCGAACGGCACATCATGAAGTCTGTACCGGGCGGACACAATCTTTTCGTACAGGTACGTATTTTTCTATTGAATGAAACACGGAAATCTTTCGTCTTTTTCTATCTCTGGGAATTACAACGCCGGTATAAGCCAAGGAATTTCTCATTTATATATATATTATATATATAGGTACCTCACGTCTTCTAGTTCGCTCTGAAGTTCTTATAACCTGTGCAGTGCCGCCCCTCCCGTACCCCGTTCCCTTCCTTCCCTATCCCTTCACGTTATATTTTGTAATTTTTACGCTAATCGAAGAATTTTCAGAGGGGAACTATAAGCTTGGCGAAATGTATATTATTATGATTATTTAAACCTGTATTGTCCTATAACAGAGTAAAGGCCTTTTCCACATTTCTATGTTATAGTTTGCACCAGTATCTATATGTCTACTTATATTTTAAATTAAATACAATTTGTTAAAGTAAGCCATTCAGCGGCTAAATTAAATTAGTCCTGACCACATCTGGCACTTGATAGAGAGACCTATAGCATACTAAACTTATTTTTTTTAAAGACGACATTATTCGGGTTACTACAATAGTTGCCACATTAGCAGTAAAGTTAACTCTTGGCCTCTAGCAACTTTAGAATGCAGGTGGCTGCTCGAATTGGCGTAATGGTTTAAATGGTCACCTCGCCTGCCACGGCGACATTCGATATCCACACGGGACAAAATTAAAATAGTTGTTTAGTTGTTCCATCATTATCTCAGCGGAAAGACCATTGCTGGACATAGGCCTCCCCCAAAGGTTTCCAAATGATGTCCACCATCACACAGAAACTATTCTTAGAGCAAGATTTACATCTCTTCTAAAAAAAAAATCTTTAGATAACAAGGTCTGCAACTTGGCAAGCCTGAATAGAAATAGCGAAATGAGCTAGACACCTGAAATGCATAGAAGAAAGGATGGCATTTACGTGGCAGTAGATCATACAAACCAACTCCTAATAAAATTATTAATTACCTACCGGGAAGATGCATGTTTTAATACAATAATGTTTTTAACCGTCCTATATTAATGCAGTATAATAACTTCTTTATAATACGATACTTATAAAATAAAAGGCGACATTAACATATAAAGTGGCTATAAAATATCTTAATAAATACCTATCTGCATAATTTCTTAATAAATAAATAACGCGAATGTGTGCAGAAACTTGTCTGTTGTGAGAAATATAAATTGTATTGTGTTGGTCACGTAAAATAAATAATTTGACTAAATAACCTGTTATCGTGTTATGTGACTGCTTTGGCGGCACAGCGGCATATGCAATGGCTGCGCAGGAGGGTTTATATCCCGGATCGGTAAAATGTTATTGGGTTTTCCTGACAATAAATTCCCAGTAGAAACCCGGAGTTAAAAAGTTGGCGGTGTTACACAACCCTGTGCCTCAGAAAGCATGGAAAGCTTTGATCCTGCACCTGATCTTTTCTTGTCGTATCTCGTATCTAAAGACAATCTTTGTATAAAGTACTTGATTTAAGTTGTATGCATGTTTCAAAATGTTTATAAAATATTCACAGCATTACTAAAATCTAACAGTAAACGAATTAAACGCTCAAACTTAAAATTTCGGTTAACTAACACTTTTGGAAAAAAATTGGTATACAGGGTGATTTTGAAATCGTGTAATTCCTTTTAACCACGCATTCTACTGGTGATATAGAATAACCCTGACCATATTTTTATTTAATTAGATTAATTTTTTTTGAAAAATTATTATTCCGTTTTTTTCGTGAGATGGTGTCAGATAGTCATATGTTAACCAATCGAGGCAATTTTAATTTTTTACTAATTAAAATAAAAAAACATATTAATAATTAATGTCGTAAATAATAACGGGCGGTCCTTTTTATTGCCCCTTATTATTTACGACATCAGTTATTGTTATGTTATTATTTTTAAATTAGTAAAATATTAAGATTGTGTCAGGTGGTTAAAATATGACTATTTGAAATCATTTCATGAAAAAAATCTGTACTCTAATTTTGCCGAAACCATTATTCTAATTAAGAAAAAATTTGGTCAGGGTTATTCTATATCACCAGTAGAATGCGTGGTTAAAAGGAATTACACGATTTCAAAATCACCCTGTATATTAAAAAATATTGGTTAATGCATTTTTTTTTCTTTCCTTAAATAAACAACTCCTGTACGAGGAATAATTCCTGTGTCGCAGGGGACTTTACAAACATTTAAACAACGGACACAAAGAACATGGAGACCCAAGTATTTGTGGATCATAATTATTTTTGTCCCGTGTGGAGATCGAGCCCACAACACTCGACCACGTACTGACAGCGACGAGGCGATCACTTAAACGCCATCGTTCAGTTGTGCAGTGAAATAAATTTTCTTCCCTTCTTCTTCTTCTTGGCCTTTTTAGACCGCATGGATGTAGGCCTCCTTCAGTGTATGCCACTTCTTACGGTCTTGGGCGACTTTAATCCACTTCACTCTAGCTGTTCTCCTGATATCGTCATGCCAACGCATCTGCGGCCTTCCTCGTGGGCGCTTCTCGCCCCATGGTCTCCACTCCACAAACGCTTTGCACCACGAGCCTTGTTTTCGGGCGACGTGGCCTGGCCACTCCCGCTTCAACTTTGCAACCAGTTTATCTTGCCAGTGCTAACCTATGGAGCTGAAACCTGGGTATTCACTAAGAAGATTTTAAATAAACTCCAAGTGGCACAGAGGGCTATTGAAAGAAATCTGGTGGGTATAACACTGAGGGACCACAAACGAAACGACTGGATTTGACAACAAAGTAAAATTTTCCTTTCCTATCCAGAACAACGCGTGAACGATCAAGGCATGGAATTCTCTGCCAAGGCACGTGTTTCTTTCTTACTACAATCCCTTTAATTTAAGCGGGGCGTGAAAAAGCACCTTCTCAGGCCGTCAAAGTAGAGACCTCAACATCGCGTCGGCTGCTTTGAGGACGATGCGGAGGCCACTGCTCTTAGACCACACGACTGCTTACCATCAGACAGAGTAAAGTAATTTTGACAAGCAAAATAAAATAAAAAATACCAAAGTCACAGACGTAACCAAGCGTGTTGCAAAGTTGAAATAAAATTTATTTGTTTATATATATACAAGATAGTAGGAACAAACCGATACGCTAATTCTTTCACTAATGAAAAGCCACACTATTCCTAAGGAACTTAGGTAAATAATAAAACGTTTTAATAACTTAAATACATAGGCCTCACGCTGATATTCCAGAAAGGGAAAGCGGAGGTGTATTACACTCACATTTTGCCAACTATAATCTTAGGTCTCACTTCTAGGCGGCGAACCTATTACCGTAACGAGCACAGATGCGGACTCCATGCTTCTTCTTTTTTTTTTTGACAGCGAATCCTGGTATTATTGTAGCTACTTGCTTGATGTTCACTCTGATTTAAATATCGACGTTTGTCAAACACGTCAAACATATGAAAATGTGCTAAGGAGTAAAAGCCTTTAAAATTATTTAACAGATGTTGATACAGTAAACATTGTGTACCTATGTGGTGTTTTCCTATAATTTGGTTGTGCAGATAGATTAGACACAAATACTTGTTGTAAGTTCCTATCTGTATGATATCTGTAACAACTGTTGGTGAAACTTAATTAAATAAATAAATGCCTAACCCGAGACTCGACTCGACAGTCAGTCTATGAATTTACTACTGCTGCGCCACAGAGCCAATAACACTTAAAACTGTGCATTATTATATTAATAACCTCTTTCAGCCATCGTTAACAAAAACATAAAAACTACACCTGGCATAAAAACTATTAAAAAGGATTTTATTCAAGTCAAAACAGTTACTGCCAATATTACGGTATTGAATGCCGTTAACATGTCTACGAAACACGGCAACAGGTTCTTTTTTAAATGCTTTACCACGAACATGATTTTTATGTTAATCAGGTGTAAATATTTAGCGCGGGCTTTCTCAATTTTAGGCAATTAAAATTTTATATAAAATATATTTATTGTGAACTGGCTTTTACCTGCTGCGTAGATTCTTAAAGGCACTTTAAAAAACTCTTTGATTCGATCTCTTATGCTATAAGACTAGTAGACTGAGATCCCAGTAATTGCATAAACAACGTATGATTGTCGCTAGTTTGGAACAATTTCTTATTACTTTCTTTTTCTTGATCTCGGATCGATTTCTTCGCTGACAAATAGGCTTAAAAATCACACCCAAGTTATAAACAGTCAGCGACATAAGTCAATAAACATTTATAAGATTTAGAATTACTTTATTTATTTAGGATCTATTACAAGAAATACAATGTTTCATCAAACAACTTGATAATTAAAATACGCTCTAATTTTTCTCAATTACAAGAGATCACAACAAGCCAAAATAGACAATACATACAATAAGAAAACAAAGAAAGTAAAGTTTTAAAAATTAACATATAGTCTATACAAGAATTAGTCATTTAAAAGATATATACGAAAATAAATGCAATTTCTAAAATAAAATAACAAAACACTCATAGGCATAATACCTTATACTAAGATCTTTTTTATCGTAGATAATATCGATAATTCCTAGTCTTTTGTAACAGTAATAGGTAAAGGATTGCTTTAATTTAAAATGGAATATTATGACACATTAGATAAGTAGGAAAGTACCTACTCTTATAAGTTTATTTAGGTAGCTACTTATGTCGTTGACTGCACTATAGTAAATTAAGCCAATGAATAAAATATTTCAACTTTTTAAATAGTTTTCTTATTATTTTCTTGCAGGACAAGGAAGTGGCATCGCTGATCGAGAACTTGTACTCGAAGCTGAAGCTGGTGCTGGTGCGCAAGGATGAGCAGAAGTCGGCGGCGTTGCGCGCGCATCTAGAGCGCATCGACGGTCTGCTCAAGCGCAGGGGGACGAGGTATACACACGAACACACACACAGACACAATCTGTATAGGCTCACCATGCAACGTAAATGTCGACTGGTATCGTGAAACACGTTTAGCCCGAAATTCGTCCTGCATTTTTATTTTGGTACGCGACCTCTTGGTTGTCTCAAAGCTTTTTATGAAGTAGTTCGAACAACAGAGTACCTAATATTAAAATTATTGGGAAGGCAGAAACCCGCCACGCGCCCTTGGATTGTCCACCAACTATTACAATAGATAAAGGTTACCGAACACCTCTGGATAGGCAACTGTTTGGCAACGAACAAACGCAATGGTCTTGAAGATGCTGCGTGCTGAGGCGAGCCTACTGAACCTAGCCTACCTTCTTAGTTTTGATGCGAGATGACACGGCAGTTCATCTAATGCATTAATTGCTGCCTGCATAATCGTTTCGAACTCTAAAGTAAATGTAGTTAGCTAATTACCCAGCGATCTCTCTAAGGATGGATACACGTACAATTTAAGTGTATGCAATAAAATTATACGTGTTACCTCAGAGAGATACGACTTATCGTAGGCCGACAGGTTAAACCAAACCATACCCAAGTGTGAATAGTTAAAAATATAGCCTGCGAATAATGCTCCTATGAGCACACAATACAAATCATTTAAGGTGATAAATTGTCTTGGTGTAACATTTGGTAACATTGACGTTGCAGATTCTTAACGGGTGACACAATGTGCTGTTTCGACTGCGAGCTGATGCCGCGGCTGCAGCACATCCGCGTCGCCGGCAAGTACTTCGTCGACTTCGAGATACCGGTCAGTATACACTAGCACACTACAGACTAGTACATTGAGTATTCAGTATTGGGTAGTATTTACCTGTTCCTCAATTTTTTGTCCTTGTTCCACCAAAAATACTAATTGCACATCAAAATATGCTTACCAAAAATATTAATTACACAGCAAAATATATTCAAAGAGATCAAACTAAGTCGAATTAGTTTAATCTCTATTTGGGTGCGTTTAAGAAGGAACCTAACATAACCTAACCCTTTCAAGACGGAATGCAGTGATTTGAGGCGTATAGATGTTCGTTATGATATATTTTATTAAGCATATTATGCTGTGCAATTAGTATTTTTGATGGTCATTATATTTAATCCCAAGAATTTTTATCATACACCGTATTTATGGTGATTATATTTAATCCCTTCAGTATTGTACTAATAATTACTTTTCTAGTAAATACTATATACTATATTACTATACTAATTAATACACTACAAACTAGTACACTACTCACTAGTACACTACACAGTAGCACAATGCGTACTAGCATATTAATTCATTACACATCAGCAGACTACATACTACACATTAGTACAACATGCATTATGAACATACTAACGGTGACTACGGGTAATCACTGAACGAGATTACTTCCGAAGCAGGCTCGGCCGCATAAGATATCGATATCGACGGCTCGGCCGCGGTAGGGTGCCACACTGTGGGAGCCTTAGTCTCTAGCAAGAAGTCAACCATATAAGTTTCGTGTGATTCGCCCATTACTAATATTAACAAGCTAAAGTTTGTTTGTTTGGTTGAACGCGCTAATCTCAGGAACTACTGGTTCGAATTGAAGAATACTTTTAGAGTTGGATAGCCTATTTATCGAGAAAGGCTTTAGGCTATATAACATCACGCTACGACCCCCGGGGGCGGCGCAGTATCGATAAACCCGGGTGAAACCGCGGGCACATCCAGTTACAAAAAATATTTAATTAAATATTTAAATTTTCGGTATGTGAAACATGAAGTCAAAAACATGGATTAAATGAAATAAATTGTTGAACTATCAGCATTTAAAATTGATAGGAACTACTACTTCGATATAATTTTCCTTTATTGATTATTATCTATGCCACTTAAACACAACTCAAGTTCCGACTCGTATGTTACGAGTTTTGCCAAACAAAATAAGTCGTAGTTCAAATACATACTTTACAGTCATGTATCAAACTACAATAAACCGGAATAATTATCAATAAGTATATATATAATTTTATTTTTTGTGTACAGACGAGTTTCCGCGCCCTCTGGCGTTACATGTATCACATGTACCAGCTGGACGCGTTCACACAGAGCTGCCCCGCCGACCAGGACATCATCAACCACTATAAACTGCAGCAGGTAAATATCACCTATGATGATACACCGCCAAACAGTACCCATCTACGTAGAGGGAACTAACTCAAGTCCCAGGAACGATGATGATATTATAATACCAAAGTCTTAACTGTGTCTACATAGAGCTCATTTTTCAATGTGAAATTAGAAAAATATTTGAAGGGCCAAAGACAAATTGATGTCTAAGTACCAAGAGCAATTTTCTATAGATAGATTGGGTGTCTAAATATTTGAGGATAGTCGTATCGTTTATAACCTTTGGGAATTAGGGGTTTATCGAGCACACTTTTATGCTTTTGGGGAGCGGTAGATGGAGAACTTCTATAAATAGCAACCTGTTCGTATGGTCTAGACTGTACAAATGTTAATCTGTCAAGATTTATCAGACATAATCAAAAATCTATTGAATCTGGCTACCTATGTACCGCTGCACATCAATAGCTAAACTATCACGGACCAATCGATCACCTGTAGAGTATGACTGTGAAAAGAATATAATATTTATTTTTTTACATTTTATTTTATATATTTATTTGTTTTTCTCATTACCACAATCTGCAAATATACATCATACGATGCTACACACAAGTATGCCAGAGGCCAGTGATACCTATGTAATATGAGCTCTAAGTACATACAGTTAAGACATAAATTGTTGTAATTAAGAATTCCTTGACCATGCATTTTGTAGATTTATGACGAGCCAACTAACTCGTTCGGGAACGTTTTCTGTGTAGTGTGGGGACAACCTCTAGTTAAATAGTAAAATTTTCGGGTGATATTTATATTAATTTTACTACATAATATATTCAAATTAGTAGTTTAATTAGATGGAGTAGCCAGCTTATTGGTTTTATCTCCAAATTATATGTACCTATATTTATATATTCTTATGTATAATTGTGTAGATATGTGTGTATCTTTTGGGTTCTTTCTATATTCTGTATCTATTACTATCGCCTTCAGTTATCGGCGAAAGGTTTGGTGCTGACGCCCACGCCAACACTACAACGGAAAGAGATATCCACGGAAACGGTATGTTCCGGGTGTCATATCGTGACGTCACGGTCATGGCCGCTATAACATTGCATTGTTTGAACACTACATCCAACCATTCGGTAGAACATTCTGGTCGCTTCTCGATGTTTCACATCATTCGCATACGCTATTCTTCCTAATTTCTTGGGTTTTCTACAGCATTATACTATGTATTTTATTACCATCGCCAACCCATAAGAGTTGACTAATAGTGTGACTGAAAACGGTTTTACTTAGTCGATTTTTACAGGTTAAGTTTTCTTCGCTATAAATATAACAACAGTACAGTAGTGCCATGTTTATATGACTCACGAACGTTTAGCTTAAGCTATTAATCGATTAAATACCATTGTTACGATGCTAAACTTTCATTCTAGCTAATTGATTGGTGCTAGACTACGCGGTCATTGTAAAGGAACGTATATGTATAGCGTAAAAATCAATCTTGATATACAAGATTGATTTTTTTGACTTATTTAAGTATAAAGTTAACAATGTATTTAGTTACCAAAAGCTAGTATTTTAGCATTCGTATTGCATCGTGTCTACGCAAACGACATTTGACGACTCACCATATAAACATGGTTCATCTATACTTTTAAGCGTCACTGATCACTATTTTCTAATATTTATTTATATTAACTAAATATAATAATTAAGATAAGATAAAATGGGATAAATTTTTATGAAATTATTTGAAAATAGTGAACATGGGCTAATCAAACGATATTGTAAATACAAAAATTTCAGCGTATTTTATGGACTGTAATACGAATTCCATGGTGACATTAAAGCATTTTCATTTCTCTCGCTGTGACGGTGTGTGAAGGTTGTGGTTGGCATTTTTCTAATCTGTTAACTTATTTTTATAATTTGTATTGTATGTAACACAATAAAAATGTGTTTTTATACTTGTAACATTTTTAAAGGTGTATTATAAAATACTTTGTGATTTTTTAATAATGTTTTTAAATACCTGCTCAGATTGTTAATAAATCTTTATTATTAAGCGACGTACGACATATGTATAGATGCCGCACGTACGTTGACTCGTATGAAACCTAGCGTTTCATGCGTATGTTCGTTAAATTGTATAAAACTTCGAGACTAGTTATTTTGTTGAGACAAGAAAACATTTAATTATTTTTAATTTATCATTTATTCTACTGCTAATAGAGTTGTATATTTATTATAGTTGAAGAACTGATTGAGCAATATTTTAGTACCTGAAACATGACGTTTATCAGATCGCAGTCTTGTATTAATTGGGTTTTCTAATTATTGTATATTTCAATTACTAAACAGTTCCGCGTTTCGAAAAGCTGATATAGTTCCACCTCCCTTATGGGAAACACGGGATTGGCTGTATTTTCTTTACTTTACTTTACTTTTGCAATTACAAAGCCCAACAGCCATTTCTATGAGCGAAGGCTTACCATAAAGTGGATATCTTTTGGTACCGAAGTACTTAATAAAAAAGCTCATTTAATTCAATATCTAGTGTCTTCATACACGCATAATTCTCCTAAAATAAAATCGTCTGTATACATATACCTTGTTTAAATATTTGCAAGAGTTGCCTAGCTATTGATATTACAGAAGTTGCATAAAAAAGATGAATAAACCAGATGTGCCCGCGGTTTCACCCGCGTTTATAGTTACGCGCCGTTTGCGCCGTCCCCGTGGGTCGTAGCGTAATGTTATAAATAGCCTTTAGCTTTCTTCGATAAATAAACTATCTGACACTAAAAGAAATGTTCAATTCGAACCAGTAGTTCCCGAGATTAGCGCGTTTAACCAAACAAACAAACTCTTCAGCTTTATCATATTAGTATAGATTATTTCAAAAATAATAACTTTTGTTTAAATATTAGATAATTAATTCGGCTTGATCGAAAGTTTTAAAGAGTCTGAGCAGGTTTTTAAAATCATTTTTATCTGGGTGACAGGCAGAGCAACAGAGAAAGAAGCATTTTAAAATCATCTTTAGAAATTGGCTTTCGACCTGTCATCCAAACAAAAAAAATCTCATATTCCGTGCCTATATTTTACATTTGTTTCTATAATGACAATATTGTCCAAGTTTGTTGTTATTATTTTACATTATGTGCAAAATTACATGGTCAACAATGACCAATTAGTAATTTAATTGTTCAACTCTAATGGAGAATCTTCTGATTCCAGGCTTTGAAAATGAAGAAACACGAAGAACTTGAGACGCCGACGTTCACGACGTCAATCCCAGTCGACGTGAGCGAGCTCAGTAACGCAGAGTAAACGTCTGCGGACGTTAACGCGAGCCTTGGTACAATAGATGTAGGCGGTAAACATTCTAAATTATACCACCACTACCTGACAGGGACGATATTTTTGCCTATTATAGTTGCCAAAATTAAACAGTGCTTTGTAACTGGCCGCACATGACAGGGTTCTTTTTATTTACTGTATCTGCCTTTACAGCGGACTGGTAACTGAACATTAAATGTCCAGGATACTTAACCGTAACTGATAAAATCCATCTACTTAACATTATGTTCCACATTGTAAAAGGTGATCAACTTTTTAGTACTTCCTTCCTATATTTCTATAATATTTATTCGTAATATAATTGAATTTATCTCCTGTCTTGTGCGGTCAGATATAATAAATATATAAGTGACGCTGACGCGATTTTATAACTCCGTGTAATACTGTTATCCTCCCACTAAAGTCCTCTCAATCCGCAATACACCATCCATGTGACATAAACAATCCTAGATCAGTTATTTTTTTAATGAGAATGATGATAATGCCACATAGAACTGAGTAGACTAAACACGTGGAAATTATATTTTTGTATTAATTCGAGTTTTTAGCGTTGCGATGTTGGATAGATATGAAATCTATGAGATTGTGTATGGTTTGGTGCAATCAGAATTAAGTTTTTATGAATACGTGTTGATAAAACATAGGAAATTGTGGATTATTTATTAGATATTTGGACATTGTTTTGCAAGAAAATTACGTGTTTACATTTATGACATCTTCAGCAAATCAGTATATTTTAACTTTTATTATTTGAAAATTGTATGAAGCAATTGTGGCCATTAGTAATTTTGGTTAATATATTTCGTGAAGTGGACAATTAAATACGCGTTTTGTTTTGTGGATACATACAATACAAGTCTTTGGCAGAGGAGTTGAACAAATAAAACTTTGAACATGGAACCATATTCCAACAATCTTCACAAATTTCAGTGTACCTTTGTCTGTTTATTGAAAAAGAAATGATTTTTACAAGTTTTTAACATAGTTTTAGTATAGATTCAGTGTTCAAACACAACGAATAATTGCCCAGAAAGTGTTGTATTATATTCACAATAGGTGTAAGATCGGTTCACAGTATTCAAGTATTCAATTTCGTTCGTTCGTATTGGACCCTTTAGTTTAATTATAGTTTATACGATATCAGTTTTGCCGCCATTTTGTTTTTAATGCCTCTGCCTTATTGTTATTGTCATTTTTAACATTGTTTACAAGCGATCACTTTGTTAGCACTCTTGCCTGCCTGAATATGTTACCTATTGGTAACTTTATCATAGTACTTAATTTGTTTATCGTTTCAGTTACTTGATTTTCTTCTTTATGTTGTGATTGTATTTATGAACCTACAATAAAATGATAGATGTGAGGCTTTAAGTTGGACCACCTATTTAAATAAAAAACACTTGTTAGCTCTCCAGTTGAGAGTAGACATATCCATTTTTGTATTTGAATATTTTGTTGGTAGGTTGTTGACACGATTGTGTAGTTAACGGTAAATCTGGTTGGTTTAATACATGATTATAGTACACACATACACAGTAGATTCGAGGGCGAGAGACAACCATCACGTCGATTGGACAATGTATAAAATAATAATTACTAGATTATAATGTAAATGTTAAGGAATAAACCTGGATAATATTATTTTTTTTTGTTTTGTGTTTTATTTATTTTTATTTACCTTTATTTAATTTCTTTTTTTTTACTTGCCAGGTTTCATAAGTTCATTTTATTAGATCTATATATTATATAACTTAAGCGTGTTTATTGGCTAGATAATAAATTGCTGCTCAATTATTAATATATAAGGAATGCTTTTTGTGCCTTGCTTTGTGTCAAATCATATTGATACTAATTTATACATGTATGTATGTAAGTACATACATAGTGCGACACGGCGGGTTGTTTATTACGGTTATAAACAAAATTGCATCGGATACAAGCACACTAGGTGCCGAATCAGGGGCGAGGTGTCTATCATTAAAAATAAAACAAGCTCATTATAAATGATCCAAGAATATTTATTTAGAATTTCAGTCTAGTGAATCTTGGCTACGGACCGGCATTGAACTTAAGTTAAGAACTAACTCCAGTTATGTTTTGCCTAATAGAACGTAAGAAATGTGAACAGGTCTCAATGTCACAGCAAACTTCTTCAGTAAAGATCATTGGCGTATACAAAGGAAGATGTAGGCCTTGCCCACTGAATTGTATTGTACTCTGGAATGTAAATTTTCTAGAGCTGTAGGCTATCGCCATATACCTAAGTGAGCTGAGAGCGGGGACTCCCTGAAAAATAATATTGATACGCCAATGGTGAAGGCTGAGAAAATATATAACTATAGCGTAGATTTACCATAGAGAACAGGAAGAGGGCTACAAGAGCTTCAAGGCCGGCTATTGACAAAAAGGAGCCTCTATAGGATATTATACAAGGATTAATTCGAGAGAAATTATAAGACTACAGACTGAGTTAGTTCTTCTAAGTTGAGGTACATACGGTAACTATAAAATTGTGTACCTGTATTGATAGTTGCTCTCTAGTCTAAACTAAGAGAGCGTGCACACAATTAGCCGCTAGTGGCCGAGGTCATACTTCTCGTCTTTATTTTACGTATACATTCATTTTAAAGTTTATACATGTTCTAAGAACAAGATAAACGTATGTTTCTGGCGTTTATAGTGACTGTACAGCTACGGGGACAGCAGGCTAGTCAACTGGGTCTCATGCGCAATAGGTCTTTATAGGGGTCCGTACCCGAAGGGTGCCATCGGGACCCTATTACTAAGCCTCCGATGTCCGTCTGTCAGCCGGCTGTATCTCATTAACCGTAATAGGTTTTGTTAGTGAGTTTAAGAATTCAATTTTATTCAATATTGTATAGTGTGTACATATTTCTGCCGTACATAGTGCTATATTTTGTACAATAGTACGAAGCCCTTAGTGTTTGAATCCAAGATGACCGGTTTGTTGAAGTACATGAAGGCATGGTGTCGATGCACGTGACAATACCCCCAGTAAATGGTCTTAATTTCTATAACCTATGGCCGATTGTCATGAAAGACAAACAATCCACGACCATTGTGATACATATCAAATTATTGTTGGCTATCTATCAGATAGGAACAAGCTTGTTCATAAATATGAATAAGAAGTATAGGTACCATTTATAACCCCATATATTAACAGAACGCAAATTCTGGTAATAAGTTTTCGTATTCAAATGTGGGTTGGGAGTACAGGAATTTTGTAACGTATCATTATGCAAAAATATTACTGCAGCATATGCACTTAAACGGTAAAACATAAGTAAGAAAACCTGCATGTCTGAAAGTTCTCCATCATGTTCTCGAAGACGTCTGAAGTCTGCCAACCCCCATTGGGCCAATGTGGTGGATTACGGCCTAACTCAAATCACATTGAGAAGAGGCCTGTGCCTAGCACAGCTTAATACAAGGCTGGTATTATTATTATTATAATTAATGCTCTTTGTCACTTCGTTCAATAAATATGGCCCTACTCATAAACCGAGAGAAATAAAATTATCAATCATTTTATGTATTTACAATATATCACGGCTATATATTTCTCTATGTTAGAATATAATGATTGCTTTCAAGGAAACATTACTTCGCCACTGTGCAGATCGCGCCCGACCCAACACGAATACAGTACTTACCTCTACAATTTTAAAGCTCTAATGGTTCTCAGACGTTAAACTATTACTTCTGGTCAAGTCACGTTTGAAGCAAGAAGCCGTATCTATAGCTGAATACATAACTAAGAATAATTTAGTCACCGTGTAGTACTATGTAAGCTTTAGTAACTAAATTGTCTATGACATTGTAATCTTTGTGGTATTCTACTTGATCAATTTCACTGTTGTAAGTGTCGCTTGATGATCGTAAAGCTGTTGATTAGATTCTTGGATCGAACAGTATGAAGTTTTCTGTAGCGAGTCTCAGTGGCTGTACCTGTACTATAATACTATAGGTATAGTACAGCTACTGAGTGACTGTATAATAAGACTTAATAAAAACATGAAAGAAATTATAAATCTTTCTGCAAGATCTGATTTATATTATTGCAGTTTATACTAGTTCTTTCAATAATATATTTACTTATGTATTAATTCAAATTAAATCGAAAACATAACGGTGCAATGTATAGGGATTAAATATAATGACCATCAAAAATACTAATTGCACTACAAAATATATCATAACGAGCACCTATACGCCTCAAATCACTGCATTCCGCCTCGGAAGGGTTAGGTTATGTTAGGTTCCTTCTTAAACCCACCCAAAAATAGGCTCCGTCGACTTAGTTCGATCTCTTTAAATATACATATTTTGGTGTGCAATTAGTATTTTTGGTAAGCATATTTTGCCGTGCAATTAGTATTTTTGATGGAACAAAGGCAAAAAATTGAGGAACAGTTATATACTAGCCCAATGTATATTGAATGATTAGAGTGCCACCAATACCAATATGTGATATGGTAGCTTAGCTTTTAATACAATAAATTTTTAATATAATAAATGTTTCTTTATTTAAAATTTTAACAGTCTATTACAAAATAATTTCTCACTTATGTAAATAATTTGAATTGTACTAGAATTTTAACTATCTATGATATTTTTTCCAGGCTTGTTCAGGATAATCTTTTGTTTCATCCACTCATTCTTATAAATATCTTTAGACAATGTTGAACTCAAGAATGCATGAGTGATGTAGGCTGTGATGCCCCAAATCTTATAATCTTCAACAACATATACTGGCAAAATGAAACCATTAGTGAACTGGGTGTAGTATTGGTTTTTTGGTTCACATAACATCTCAATTGGAATAGTAAACACCTCTAAGACTTCTCTAATGTTGATTTTCAAATCTTCCTGCTTTAGGTCATTAACAGAGCCTATTACAGGCGTTATCAACATTGTGTTACTGCGACCTGGAACTGCAGGTCCAGTACCCCAGATCTCAATTTTCTTGGAAGATAGTCCAATCTCCTCAAATGTCTCTCTCAAAGCAGTCTGTGTGGCATCTTCACCTTTGTCCGATTTGCCTCCTGGAAACGCCACTTCGCCACTGCCGCCTCGAAGGTGTGTAGCGCGAATTGTATAAAGCAACGAGGGGACTTCTCCAACATTGCAAAGAGGTACTAATACAGATGCATGTATTTTCGGCGTTATTCCATACTTTGGTATCGCGATTTTCTTTAAATTTCTCAGGCATCGCTCACGGGCTACTACAGAGAAAAGGTTTTTTATCCCAATTTTGGAGGTTGCCATTGATGCACATTACATTTAAAGATTTAAATAAATACAAATCCAAATTCCTATGTAGATAAAATTAAGTGATTTTGGTTTCCTTAAGTTACGATGACATAATTTTAGATTGGCCTATGTAGTTTTCTAAATATTTTTAAGATATTTTTGACAATGACGTTACGCGACAAGAAATTAATATCCGATGTTTGTTTGTCTTTCATAGACATAAAAAAGATATAGCAACCTCATCGACATTAAAATACAAAAAAGAAAGAAGGTACATACTTTAATACTTTTCAAACCAGTAAGAGATTATCACAGAAAAACTTTATTAGCAGCAAAGTAATTTTGAGTAAAAGACGAGTGACGACACAAAAATTAAGACAGCTGTTGTTGTTATCAATGATTTTATCCAAAATATAACTGATATCAGATATGTCAATGTCACACATGTCATTAATGGAGATTTCATGCTTGTCACACAGTGTCAGTCTATAAACCGAACAAAACAGTTTTCAGCACTTGGAACAATAAAAAATATTTATACCTATAGTTAAATCATTAGTGAGACCTGCTGGCATTTTTTGTAAATGAGAAATATTTACAAATTCTACTTAGGTATCATGATCCTAACACCTGAAGTCCTATTATCTAATAAATCCCGAGAACAGTGTATAGCTAGATTAAATGAATTACCAATGTATGTAGGAGATGAAAAGCAGAAGAGGAATGCGGCTGTTTTAGTGCCCCTATGTGTAGTTAATGGTGAAGTGTGTCTATTATACACGTTAAGATCTTTTAACCTATCCACTTATAGTGGACAGGTGGCGTTTCCTGGTGGGAAAATGGATGAAAATGAAGATGTATATCAAACAGCTAGACGTGAAACGGAGGAAGAGATAGGTTTTCCACCTAAAGATATTGATATATGGACTAAAATGTGTCGGGTGCAAGTAGGCAATACTAACATGGTGATAACACCAGTTGTAGCCGAATTGAAAAATTTCGATATGGATAAATTGCAGCCTAATAAAAGTGAAGTAGCCGAAATATTTACTATTCCCATGAAAGTCTTTTGTGATAAAGAAAACCATGCTTGCTTTAAATTTAATAATTTAGTTATACCTGTTTTTATTTGTGGGAAATACAAAGTCTGGGGCATTACAGGCGTCATAACACATTTTTTTCTTCAATGTTTTCTTCCTAAAGATATTTATCAAGAAGATTTTATCAGGAAAGAATATAAATTTGATGAATTAATGCCTGTCAAAGAGTAGGTCTGGGTTTAACCAATAAGGAAACAATATTATACTTATATAAACATTTTTGTAGGAATATGATTATACAAAGAAACATAAACTCGATTATTATGGATAGGCTTTTGAGTCATTTAATCAATGACTAGACAGACTCTATGTAACGATAAAAAATATTGACTAGTCCTTTACGTCACTACAATCTGGATTCATTTCATATTAGGTCACGAAAAGTGTTATTCAGCTTTCTGTTAGGAAATTCTCAGTATCATAGGCATCACTCCCTATTACATGGAACTTGAAACAGTTTAATAAAATACACAGCCTAAATCGTGTCGTTCGTACATGGAGATCGAAAATAGTGCTTACTAAAACTATAAGAGAATTAAAAAATATCGGTACAATTTCAATATTCTTAATTTCTAACCTTATGCCGGTTTGATACGGCTGTACACTGTATAGTGTGCTTTGCTACGCACAAATATATCAAGTTCTTATACCTATTTTTTATTTCATTTAAGCAATTTGTCTGTAGGTACTTTGTAAATCTTCTTAAAGCTCAGCCATTTCATATTTTTCTTACATATTCTAACACATTTACTGGATTACATTGCATACATTGCGAAAAACTACAAACGTTTTGAAAAAGTATAAAAATACAAGAAACAATGTAAACAGTAGTTTGGTTTGCATATACTTGTTTATTTTTTAGCTCTCTGGTACTATATGTAATATATACTATAATAAAAAATGCATGATGTTGATACGTGAATTATTATCAGTGCTTTTTTTCGTTTAATCTGGCATACTAGGATTCAAATTATTTAAAAATATTCTTGTTAACTCATCCGGCTAAGCTAATTTGCTTGTATTTGGAGGAAAATAGCGAAAATAAAAAACATATATATCTCTGTTCTCTAATTATAGTTCCCTAATTATTTTTCAGGGAGTCAACCTATGAATTATTTGGAAATTTTTGATATATTGCATAATAAGACTAGAGGTGCGAATGATGTCTGATTAATGAAAAAAGAAGGGTTTCGCACCTCTGGTCTTATTATGCAATATATCAAAAAATGTCCAAATAATTCATAGATTGATTCCCTGAAAAATAATTAGGGCCAATTGTGCGAGACTGGACATATATATGTTTTTATTCTGTGAGCTCCATACAAATTATTAAATAAAAATTTCTCAGTGCGCCGTTTATAAGTCTGTAATATAATGATACAATTTTGGAGTATGTATTTAGTCTTCCGAATCATATGCAGGCATAAAATTTACCGCTTTCGAGATTACTGATCGGAGGTCTATGAAAGCCGAAATCCAGCCCTCAGTGCGGCGGTTACCACTTACTACCAGAACCGTAACCTCGCTTACCACTAGGGTTATTCGAAAAAATCTAATAGCGCTGGTTGCGATGCTACACCGCCGCAAGTTTCGACATTTTGCTCGGAAAATCTTAGATTTTTAAAATAAGTAGGTACCTACTTCGCAATCAGGTTAATCTAGATACTGATTCTTCAGCAGACTTCTACAACCGACAACAATGATATTGTTGATAGGACGATAGTTATTAAAATAGCTTACATCCAAATTGATTGCCACTTCGATTGCCAATTATAGGCATATTTGGCTTTGGCTTAGATAACTCTAAACACAAATTGTATCATAATCTGATTTCCACTGGCAAATAATAACAGATAACTGTCCAAGAGTACTAACATACGTAAATAAAAATTTTATAAATAAATGAAAATAATAGCATTGAATTATCCTATCATTATTATTGCCAAGTTGTCTGCCTACTGCCTAGCTCAGCAGAGTAACAGCTGTATCAGCGACATTTCAAGTGTCAATGTCAAAATGTCAACATGGTTGTTATGTCATTTTCGTTCTTCTACGTAGGTTTTTGTGCTTACTGCTTAGGGTCTATCACAGTGTATCAGTCCAGTGATAAGTCCACAGTACGGATTTATTAGGACTTAGAATTTTCATTAGTATCACAAGTAAAACTTAAATTATTGGTAAATGAGAAACATTTCGAAGATTTACAAAAATATCATGTCTCTAACACCCGAAGTCCTACTGTCGACTAAGTCTCGAGAACAGTGTATAGCTAAATTGCATGAATTACCAATATTTGAAAGAGATGACAAACAGAAAAGGCATGCCGCTGTTTTGGTCCCCCTATGCGTAATTAACGACGAAGTGTGTCTGTTGTTTACATTGCGATCGTCTACTTTATCCACGCACAGTGGACAGGTATCATTTCCTGGTGGGAAAATGGATAAGGATGAAAACGTGTATCAAACCGCTCTTCGCGAAACGGAGGAAGAAATAGGTTTTCCACCCAACAATGTTGAAGTTTGGACTAAAATGAATCAAGTACAAGGAAGAGATCAGACCGTTCTGATCACGCCTGTTGTTGGAGTATTGAAAGACTTTGATATGAATAAGTTGCAGCCCAATGAAAGTGAAGTGGCGGAAATATTTACTATTCCTATGAAAGTGTTTTGTGAGAAAGAAAATCATGGTTACTTTAAATTTAATGAACATATTATACCTGTGTTTACTGGTGGTAATCACACAGTGTGGGGCATAACAGGAATCATAACACATTTTTTTCTCCAATGCTTTCTTCCTAAAGAATTATATCAAGTTGACTTATTAAGAAAACAATATGAGCTAGAAGATTTGATGCCAGCTAAACTGTAGAGAAAATATATTTTGTGTAAGCATAAATGGTTAAGTGGTTTTGCTACATGGTGGTTGTAAAAAGCATATTTATTACAGAATGTAATTAATAATACATTAAGAGTAATTACTTTGTATGAGGATCATATTAATTTATTCTTTACAAAGCAGATAACATTATCCCATAACTTTCCGAGTTCATCAACCTTATCATATTGCAAAATTAAAATGTAAATTTGGTACTCTTCTGTTAAATGAAAACATGCAGACTATAATATTACCTACACAAGGGCTGCAACCTACTTTAATATATTTCAATACATGGTTTTGGTTATAAAATAATTATTCTTGGAACAATTTGGCAGCAAATAGTAATTTTGTTAGACTGAGGTGCCAAGAAACGGTTAAATGTTTATTGAAGGGTTTGGCTTTTCTATGTAAAATTATAGTAGAATGGAGTCAAAATTGTCATATTTAAACACATTCTTAAATCATGAAATCCATATCTCTAGATAAAGGCTATGTTATTTATAGTTATATAATGAACTTAAATATTTTATCTTTTTTATTAGGTGCAATAATTACTAATAAGTATTGTAAAAAAGTATGTATATAAAACAATATAAGCATTCATTTTACTCATGTAATATTGACAGCATTGGTATGTATTAATCTGGCACTTATCCTAGTTGCCTACAAAGAGTAGATAATAAAATATATAATAGTACAAAGTACATATTATCTCCTGTGATAATTATAGATAGAATTTAATAAATAATTTATGCTGTAATGTTAATGATAAATGAAATACAATCTATTCCTATCCGATGATTATTAAAAATATGGACGCTATAATGTATTTTATTTTCATTTTTCCTAATAAGTAAGAAATATAGGCTCAACAAATAGGCTATCTAATCAATAGAAATAATGTCCAAATCAATCTAATAGATTCTTCCAATTAATGCATTTAAACATATAAATTAGTAAAGATAGGAGCAGCCCTATTGTTTAACTACCTATACAGGTATAAAAGCAGTTCAAGTTTTACACTCAGTGTGTTAATAAATGAATGCATTACAGTGAAGAAAAATAATCCTATAATACCTACTGTTTAATTTTATAGAGTATTAGCGGACCCGACAGAAGGTGCCCTGAAAACAGGAAAAAAAACCAATTCTGTACCATTATCGAATCCACTTGAACACAGACAAAAAAATTTATTTTCAAAAAAGTTTAGGAGGAGTTTAATTACAAACACATGTTCAGAAGATTTATACATATAAATATATATATAAAATTATTATTACTAGCGGTCGCCTAGTAGTCAAAATTTGACCATAATTGATTTACATTTTAAGTTTGATCGGTTATTAAGGTTTTATTGTCTATAACTTTACCCTTATACCTAATAACATTTAATTTAGCTATTTTATTACCTTGGCGAAATCTGGTTATTTACCTAACTTTAAGAAACAAATTATTATTTACTTAACTATACTCTTTCATTGACGATATTCCTAAGCTTTCTATTTCGTATCCTTTTTTCTTTATTACTTAAGGCCAGGTAGACCAAGCAAAGTAGGTATTTAACGCTGCCATACTTTACGCGAAGCGAGCCGTGCGCACGAGTCGCCGGTCTGAAGTCACGTACGCAAGCCGCTGTATTATAATTATAATATTTTATTATTAAAGGTATTAAACTATATTGAAAAATGTAACCACAAATAATTGTTCTATATGTTATTAACTTTGAGTAGATATGGTTTTTTGAAGTAAAACTTTGATAAGCTTCAAGAACAATAAGAAAAACAAAAAAGTAATTGATTTAGCCTCCACTTCGGATTTTTTTTTGATCGAGTTAAATTGTCGTTATCATGTTTTGAACCACAAATTATCAAAGTACATATAGTAAACTATAATATGTATTTTTTTTGGCTTTAAACAATCACTATTTATGTGTTTAATATTGAATCAAAGTTATGTAAAAATGGGAATACCTGGCCTTAATATAAATAAGGTATATGTAACCATAGTTACGAAGAATTGTACGACGTCAGACGAACAATGCCGAATAACTACGAACGCGATTCGACTGCGTGTATTTAATGCATGGTTGTGTACGTGCAGTGATTTTTCATTAATTTAATGTATTTTTAATGCATATTTTATATAAATATTAGGATTTGCTCCTCCTTCTCGATAAAAACTTTAACTGTGCCAAATTTCATACTCCTCCGTCTGCGCAAATTTCGTAAAATGGGGTACAAAGTTTTTGCTTTACGTATTAATATAAAGATGATGTATGATTACAGATTAGTTACTATAACTGATATAGGTATTAAGCCGGCTATACATGTTGGTCCAAAGTTGCCGAGTGAAAGCCATTTTTTTACCCTTGGCAATGCGCCTGATCCATACCCTCTCGCCACAAAGGGAGGCGAGAGGGTTATATCCGGCTCTTCCGTACCTACTTCAGGCCTACGGACCAAAACCCCATGGTGTGCACGCTCGCTGCCTTGTATAGTGGATGGACCGCTGGCAAAAATTACTACCTCAGCGACCCATCCAGCAATCTACAACTCCTCGGCGACGCCCCGGCACTACATAGGGCGTCGGACCGACTCAATGGCTGGCGGACGGGAGAACCCCGTTCTTCCGCCCACGGCCTTCATTATGGCGGCATTAGGCCGGGACTCCACCAAAGCAGAGATGTGTGCGGTGTGCTGTGTGCTGTGCGAGAAGAGACGTTTTCCAGCTCGGGGAACTCCACCAAAGCGTAGATGTGTGCGGTGTACTGTGTGCTGTGCAAGAAGAGATGTTTTTCAGCTCGGGTGCGAAGCGTTGAGTGCTAGCAAGGTACTAGCAAGATGGCCGGACGGCGCGCGCGCGGGGCTCTGCGGGTTGCTGGCGGGCGAGAGGGGGGAGGGTGACATCGCTCACTGCACGCCGCTCACATCTCTCCGTCTCAACTGCGCGTCGTCCGCGCACAGCTCACATCTCCACTTCCATCGCGCAACAAACAAATATTACACATCTCCGCACAGCGATCTCCACTGAAGCTGAGCGGAGAGGAGATGTGTCAATAACACAATTCTATTGGCTATTTAAAAAACATCTCCTCTCCGTTCGTTTCGTCTCCGCTTTGGTGGAGTCCCGGCCTTAGGGTGCGTTTCCACTCACGCGGAGCTGGACGGAGTGGAGTAGAGAAGAGCAGTGAAAAGTAACAAGTGTTTCCATTGAGGCGGAGCGGAGCATAGCGAGCAGGGCAGCGCAAAGCGGAGCGGGGCGGACTGGAGCTGAGCAGACCAGAGCTGCAATGATCTTTTTATCCGTTTTTGTCTTTCACTATGATTGCCCACACCATATCTTTGGTTTCATTGCATTTGTATGTTTTCAGTCGTGTATCTTATACCCATGCAATTTTTTTTACATTTACAATTAGTTTCACATTCCTTTTTTATTCACATACAATGTCGATGACGTCTAAAGTGTAAGACGTAATATCGCTAACTAAACTAAAATGCAGTGCACGAGTCCTTTCCAGACAAGTCTACACTAGCCGCCGCGCTCCACCGTTCCTCTACCTTCCGCTTCGTGCGCTCCGCTCGGCACCACAGCCCACTCTACTCCGTTCTGTCCGGCTCGGGGCCGCATGTTCATTTGTTTTATTTGACAGTCCGCTCAGCTCCACTTGCACTGTTTCCACTGATGCGGAGTGGAGATATCGAGCACTTTGATTGGCCAGTTCACGATCCGCTCCTCTCCACTCCGCTCAGCTCTGCGTCAGTGGAAACGCACCCTGGCGCAGGCGCCTGCACCGCCCGGTTCGCCGGCGACGGCTCGGATCCGCAAGGATACTTTCTTCACGGATCTGCTCCGCCGCTTCCTTCTGCGAGATGACGTCTTCGCAGAAGGACGCGACCGCTGCCCACTTCCTCTCGCTATTGACCATGGCTTTGATCACGGCCATCAGCGAGAGATCTTCACCCACAACCTCAATGAGTTCACGGCGCTGCACCGCCCAAGCAGGACATTGCTCGCGCGTGTGCTGCGCCGTGTCCTCCGCACAGTCGCAGTGGTGGCAGACGGGACTCGGTTCCATTCTAGCAGCCGTGCCCTGAAAACACCTGCACTAGCCGAAAGGAAAGGGTCCCATGCTGCCGCCCTGCCTACCGCTCCAATATCGGCTGGAGGGCCCCAACGGTTCTGAAACCGGCCAAGGGCGCCTCCAGCCGCGCCTTCCACTTTAAAATCATGCCCTGATGGGCTCGATTGCGCGCGCACTTAACCACTGTCGGGAGGGGACGACAACCCGTCTCCTCCCGCACCGCCTCACTCACTGCAAGCACTTCGGCGAGCACTTCAGCCTCTAAATCCCACGAGGGTGCTCCGGTCAACGCGCAAGCTGCGTCGGCCGACACCGTGCGGTATCCACGTATTACCCTGACCGCTATGACTCTCTGCGGCCTCCGCAAGAGAGTCCTGCACTGAGCGGTCAGGCAGTCCGCCCACACCGGTGCGCCGTAAAGCGCCATTGACCGGATAACCCCCGTGTAGAGTCGCCGGCAAGCCGAGTGATAGCCAATACCAACGTATAGACGGTGTATTTGCTTTACATTGCCAGTGCTTGGTATCACTCGCCTAGTTGGCCGAGTGAAGGCAAGCGCCAACGTGTACAGATTTTGAACGTGAATTTGCGTAGCTTGTAACAACTCGCAGTCGCTCGCAACCACTTGTCTCACTTCGGAGCGGTGTCGGTTTTTCTACACAAATCAAAAGCGTTGGTCTGCGCTTGACCAATAGCGTCCACATGTTGGTCCGGCTGCCATTTAATTTTCGCGTTTGGCCATAGATTACAACGTTTGGCGAACATCGCCGTTATACGTACAAAATGTATTATTTTTACAAGTCTACTACGGTATACTGATATAATAATTATATGCACTTATAGTAGTGTATTTGTCCGGGTTCTCTACGAGTAGGATATCCACTGCACTATTAAAATAATACTCCGTTGAGTACGACAAATGTTTATTGTTGAGTAGGTACACAGCAACTTATTATCATCAGGTAGACACTTATAAGTTATACAGAGCAATCAACACATCTTATCACGGTCCGGTAGCAATCTGTCCCTTTTACCTCTGTCACCTCTGACAGATCAGCAGCGGGTGTGTTCCAAGTTGAACGCCGGCGCCGCCACACACTCATTAATTGTGAACAATGTGAACTAGCGGTTGCCTAGTGCTCGAAATTCGACCAAAGTTCGCCTGTAAGATATTGCTGTTAAATGTCATTATATATTGATATATGTAACCATAGTTACGCGCTTGGACTGCGTGTGTCAAATGCATGGTTGTGTGCGTGTATAGCTTTTTCATTAATTTAATGTATTTCTAATGCATATCTTATATAAATATTATGATTCGCACCTCTTTCTCCATATAAACTGTAACTGTGCCAAATTTCATACTCCTCCGTCCGCGAAATTTTCATAAAAAGGGGTACAAAGTTTTTGCTTCACGTATTAATATATAGATAAGTCGTTGGAATGCCATAATTAAATAAATATCAGCAGCTGTAATAACTTTTACAACGTCCATATTGTTTCAATGCTCATTAAAGACCTTATTCTTATCTATGTTAAAGACTGACAGCGCCCAACGTGTAGACAGCTCCACAAAGCTCGTTTACATTGGCCGTTTGCATTGGTTTTCTTCAAACTTGCCGAACGTGTAAACGGTAGTACGTGCCTTGTATCAGTTTGCCTTCGCTCGCGTTGGCCTACGCTTGGCCAACATGTATTGCAGTCTTTAGATAGGAGATCGATTGCAGAGTCTTAGATATTATTAATATTATCAAACAGATAACTCCCGCACTAGGAATAAATTCTGTGTCGCGGAAGACTTTACAAACATTCAAACGACGGACACAAAGAACATCCAGACTTGAAACAACATTTGTGGATCACACAAAGTTTTGTCCCGTGTGGGGATCGAACCCACAACATTTATCGCAGTAGCAGTGGCGAGGTGATCACTAAAACCACAACGCCATCAGTGCAATCATATGGTATAATTATTTAAAATAAGGAAATTTCATTCGTTTCGTTGGGCATAAGCACGTGTTTATTTTTCCGGCCAATCGTTAGGTTTCGGGTTAGAATACGGAGTCAGCCATTAGTCATTTCTGTTATGAAATTTTCAGCAGTACAAATTAGGAATGTTACGGAAGTGGTTATATCGGAACCGAATTCAGAAGCGGATGTTTTTTATTTGGTTTGTCGGAATCGGAACCGAACTCGGAATCGGAGGCGGAGACAAAAGAGAGATGTGTTAAGGGTAGATCTAAGACAATAAAATTACACACATTATCCATCAGTTCTATTATTATTAGTGCAAAAAATAATACAGGTAGGTTATACCGGGGTGTAAAAAATAAAAACAATCAAAGAACAATGCCCACTTTCCATACATTTCAAAACCTGATAGTGAAAGTATATGTATAAATATAAGGTATAGTAAAAAATATACCTGGAAGTTTAGAAAACAACATCATGTAGCTATTTTTACGCTATTAAGTCTACGAAGCCCAAAAAATAGATATTTATGTTACTTTTTAGGTTAGGATATTCATTACCAAATAGAAGATGTTATCGAACTAATTATGAACGGACGAAGTTTCGTTTAAGATTGGCATATTTACCATGGTGTAAAACGACTTAATTACGTCATGATTTATTTTAAACCAACTGATCTAATAATACCTAATAAAGAACTGATCTGACAATCTAAGCAACATACCTACGGACTTACCTACTTGTATTTACGTAATTATTCTTTAGATAAAGAGCGATAGTTTCGTTACCTCTGAAGAATCTAAATAAGTTACTAACATAACATAGTCTCACGCCTATATCCCCGAAGAGGTAGGCAGAGGTGTATTACTACACCCACGTTTCGCCAACTATGTTTTAAGTCCCACGTAATAGGGAGCGAGCCTATTGCCGTTTACCGGACACATTTCCAGACTCCGTGCTGCTACTGAGAATTTCCTTACAGAAAAACCCAATAATACTTTTACCCGACCCGGGACCTCCCATTCCCACGCGCGCATTTATGCCGCAGGACCAACGAGGCAGTCAGTAAATAAGTTACTATATTATCAATAGTGATTCCTTATCTACCCAATTAACCCAACACATTTCAATACAACACATTTCCATTTGCCTATGGTGGATGCATAGGTGTGTAGACATATACCTAATCAACAAATAAAACAATATATTAAATTGGATTGGTTTATTATTAATCATCATCTTGAACATCTCTTACCACTACGTCATCCAATATTTCAGCTGGCGCAGAGATATTATCTTGATACCTAGCCCATCCAAGGTACCACACTAACGTCATGACGTGCGCGCAACATCCAATGGTGCGACGGCCGACCAAACAATTGCAACAGTATTCCACTATACCAGCTCTGCCAGGCACATTATTTTCTATTAAAATGTACACATAATATTGTTTTCTAGAAATGTGCCTGGACTTTATTTTCCCTCTTATTAATGTAACATCACCACTACCTCTGAGATTATATTGAGAAAAGTTTTGTGTATCCCTACATATTTCTATTCGATATGTGCCATGAAAGCGAATATGTTCCCCATAGTAAGATCTTGCCTGTCTTATTTGGTAAGTTCCTAGAGCAAATAATATTAACTCGCTATAGTTTAGTCTAGGAAACATGAATAAATTATTACGGTCAGCTGTTATGCTATGAAATACAGCATGCCTGCGATTCATATTTAGTTCTTCAACCAATAAAGCTAGATTATTTTCAAAATTAATTCTCTCCCTAATTATTGTTACTATTTCATTAGAATTATCTCTATCCCTAAGACGAACTCCAAATCGGTTGAGTAAACTGGCAGCTATTTGGAAGTTCTGCATCATATTTGGAACTGATTTATTAAAATAGTCTTGCCGTAGAAGCTTAAAATCCCTTTTAAAGTGGCCATTTACTGCCTCAACTACCCAGCGACATATTGTGACACAGCGACTCCGGTTGGCCTGTTGTGTAGTTAATTGATGTTCGCCTTCTGATAGAGAATCAGGCATGTATGGCCGATAATTACAGCCTTCTAGCATTCTGATAGAATCCCGAAAACCCCTATCCAATATAAAAACATCATTTTCTTGAAAATATAGTCTAAGAGGAGAGTTTTCAGAATCAAAAAGGGAAATCATTATGTCAGCATCAGATGTGGTAGCCTTGTATGGACCGAAACAATCTAAGATATAACCATCACATGCCACAAATAAAAATGGCTTTAATAGATTTTTATATTTGTGTAATGAATATGTATACTTTTGGAAGGAGTAATTTGAACTCTTATTTATATCTATGTAAGTCCCATCGCAAATAATTATAGCGTTCGAATAATTTTCATTGTATATACCATTTGGTATTGTAAGATTATGATCCATTAGACCTTCTCTGGATATGTGAGAAATACCCAAGTGCAAAGGTACAAAATCTTCTACCAGGATTTCTCTGCATTTTTTCATTAGTCGCTCTAATGTGCTACGCGGTTCGTCTAATAATGTAGACAACCGAACATCTGATTCACCAGTCCTCATTTTCATTAACAATGCAGCTAAACCCAAAACTCCCTTGTGCATTGCTTGTATGCGAGGAACTTCATCAACTAGAGTGAAAAAATCCTGTTTTGACCTTCCAGTCCAAAAGAAAAATATAGTATCTTCAATTTCTTGTATGGCTTCTACATTTGTGAAATTAAGGTAAGGCTTAAAAGCATTCACAAATGAAAAAATGTGCTCCACTTGCTGTGAAGAGAATGTACTCAGGCTGTTACTGGAACTATAAAGAGTACTCCACTCATTACTCAATCTATGATCTGTACAGACACGGCTGTGCACAGGGATATAATATTTATAGGTACTGAGTATTGTTGCTCTGAATGAATCTTCCATGTTGTGTAGATTAATATTAGCACATTGAGTGAAAAGGCAGTGAGAGGCAGTATTTGCTGCCCGTCTATAATTTTCCAATGTAATTTCGCTGGATACAATTACAGCAGGCACTGCTGGACTTACATTACCAGGTTCAGCAATGATTGGCTCAGAGTCAACTGTTTCAGTGTCTTCAGCAGTAGGTACTTCACGAGATTCATCAACATGCTCAATACGTGCAGCAGTACGTCTACAATTCATCCAGCATGAATGGCAGATTCTGTCAGATGATGATATCTACAAACGAAAACATTGAATTAATATATATAATAATATACTAAAGTGGATCCCGGGCTCCAAAGCATACACTGAGGATGTAAATGGGACTAAGGCTCTGACGAAGATGAGTGTATATATTAATAAAGGACTTTTTTTAATTTTCGTGGTCTAGTAACAATTATTATTATAGTCATTTCATGACAATATAAAAGTAAAATAGTTTTAATTATTTAGGATTTAAATAATTGCCGAGTCAGTCAATCACTAACAATTATAATAATTTCTGTTTACACAACAACAACAACAACAAGGAAAATTATTCTGGAGTAACAATACCATGAATCTTATAAACAACTAATTAACAATATTATATGTATAGTATGTTGTGTGAATGTGTGGGAATATCATAGGTATTCTTATAATTTTAAAACATAGATACCTGACGTGGTGCAATTCTTGTTTGTATAACAGCATTAATCTGTCTTTGCTCTTCAGAAGGATTGTCAAAAACAATAGAATGGCTCTGACGCCTAACTATTGACCGTCCACAGAGACTGCAAACTTGTCTGCGAGCAGGTTGAGATGACTCTGAAGTTTCAGCACCATCACAGCCGGTTGCCAATTGCTGGTTTATGCTTCGCATGAGGAGTTCATTACAGGATTCACAAATGTAATCATCCTCAGTGATCTGAAATAGGAAACTCAATATAAACTTATTTTGTTTACAACTGATACTGATAATACTAGCAACATGTGTTGAACGAATACCAACAAAACTTCAATAAACAAGTACAGATTACTAAACACATCAAAATGAATTTAATTATTAATCCCTTAACTCCCAAGCGGTAGTAGGCTACTGCGCATCATTGTTTTAACTATTGTGTCTGTTAACTGTGTGTTCAAGCGATTAAATAGTAAATATGACAAAACTATATTAAGTTAGTTAGAATATTGCACATCTTTCAGATATATAGTTAGATAGTTTGTCGAACAACTACTAGCGTTATTTTATACACTATATGTATAGGAGCTTTGTTTAGGACATGATACCTAGATATTTTTTATTAATAATAACATATGAAAATACTTACGATTACTGGTGATATCCACTCGCTAAGTAACGAAATAACTCTTGTGTTCAGCTCATGAACAAGAGAACGTCGTAACATATTTATGCAGACGTTGCAGTTTATGCAAAGTATACGTTGTCCTTTCGGCGGCATTGTCAAGAATCGGTATGGTAAGCAAAGGTCGTCAGATGAGGAAGATATCGAGGTCCGGAGGCGGTAAATAGGGTTGTAAAAGAGAAATACACACAAAATCGCACAGTACACAACGAGACGCAAGCGCAACAGCGAAGGACTGCGCAGACGCTAATTGGAGAACTGTCAAATGTCAAAAAAGTCCGTTTCCCTCCTGCGTACTCACATAAACACTGCATAATTAATTTATTTTGTGGTTGTATTATTTTTAATTCAACTGTGTTATATGAAACTTAAACAAATATATTCATTGATAAAATAAAACTAAAATAATGAATATAAAACTCAGAAATAGAGTTGAATTAAGAGAAATACCAATGCGTAGAATGGAACGTTGTAAATAGAAAATAGTTGAGGTGCGTTCAAAACATATTAATTTGTATAACCTTTACGTAGAATAAGTGTAAATAATTACCGATATATATTTAACCAGACTTTCTTTTAACATTGTGATAAGCATAATTAATATATAATTATATAAGCCGAATTTTAAGATTTATTTCATACCTATACATTCTCAGGTTAAAAATGGGCATTATTCTTTAAAATCTTTAACATTACTAGTGCCTAGTGAAATTGAGTAATAACTGAATAGTCCGTGCGAGTAATTGGCACAGATTAAAATAAAATGATTAGGGGAACCTGTTTCGTCTTGGACAGTAGTTTACATTTCTAATTTTAACTATTTGACGTACCTACTGTACACAAACTATATTATAGGCGCGGGAGGAGGGAGGTTCCCTGCGTGACAAGTATAAACCTGTCTGCACGCGCTGATCGCTGGGCACCGCCACTGCGCTGCTATACATCGACCTCCGATATGACTTCCGATTTAAATTTAGCGGAACCGAAATCGGAATCGAAGGTGCAAAATCAATCGAAAGTTCCGAACTTTCGGAATCGGAATCGAACCTACCTAACATCTCAAGTACAAATTTTAACCGAGGAATTACTTTACAAACTATATATGTAAGTAGGTATTAATAACTACGTAAATACTTAGTATCTGGCACCTTTAAATAGATTATCTGCAGAAAACGGCAATGTGTTCGCCCCTATAAAGAAAAACATAAAACAGGCAAGGAAATGTGAGTGTGATGTACTGCTAAGCCTACTACTGACGATTTATACAGGTGAGAATTTTAGAAAGTTAAGTGAACAAAAATAGAAAGTTCAAAGATCTTTTTAATTTTTCATGTTTGGTTTAGAAACTTAACTTTTCCAATTGGTCTTAACATATCTCGCTCCATGAATGCAAATCTAATCAGATATTAAGATAATTTACAATAATTTAGCAGTTTGTAAATTTATATCGTGTTATTACTATCAAATTTATTATAAAAAATTTCATCGGTAGCCATATCTTAAAAGATGATCAGATTCCTTGTAACCTAACTAGAATTGTGGTCATTTGTGGTAGGTACAAACTCGCATGACACTGTCACACTTAAGGTACAATACAAAACAAATATTTTGAGTTTAGATGTACTTACCTACTGTGTCCGTTATATGTATGTTTCTGAAGTCTTCCGCTGCTCAAGACATTAACTTTAACGCAGAAAATGTCTTTGTTAATAAACGATGATGACAATATGTAGGTAATTCAGGGATATTGCGGCTTCAGATTTTTTGACATCGGTGGTTGCGGATGCGGATACGGGTATTTACAGGCTCACATCCGCAAATGCGGATGCAGATGCATATGTCCAAATCGATGCGGAAGCTCCGCAATTGCGGATGTGGATGCGAATATTCGCAACATTCCTGGTAGGTATGCTCTTGGTAACAGTTGTAGTCACGTAGTCCTATGCTTATTATGCTGAATTCGATTTCAAGGCCGGGCAGACACCAATAAATCCACTCCCTACTACGTGATACTTTACATAGCTGGGGAAATTTGTTTGTAATACCTGTACCTATACACTTTGTCTACCCTCTTCGAATAGGAATATTACAGGCTTTATTTTACAAATGTAGGCTTAGCGACATCTATTCACTATTAGATGTCGCTATCATAATGAATATTCAATTCTGCATGTAAACTCATACATTAATAAAACAGTAAAATAATGCATCAAATTTATTTATTTATTGAACAGAATACATTTACAATATTTATTCATAGAGGTCGCTATTGGTTGATAACTAGTTATTGATAGATGTCGCTACTGTTGGTCTACTGGCGGCAACGAACTGCAGTTAACTCTATTTATCATGGGAAGATCGTTATCTTTTAAAAAATCTATTCTACATATAAAATAACAGTCGTTCCTGTATCTTTTCATGTCTGAGCCGCAAATAGGATTATACTCTGTGGTGCAATAGCAGCTATATTCTGTCCAATACAAACGGCTTGGCTGTTTAGTCTGCGCCAATGACATAGATGTGTATGACAGAACAAGAACAACGATAACTGAAACAAAAAAGTAATTTAATTTCAATGTATAACATTCGCGTAAACATAAGACAATATCACGTGGACTTTATTCGCGGTATGGAGGGTAAAGGTTTACAAAAGGGAGAAGGGGGCGGGGGTCTGTTGGGAAATTCTTAGTAGCAGTGCGGGATGTGTGTCTGGTAGAAGGCACACTTCCTACTTTATGGCATGTAAAACGTATCAGGCAAAATGTAGGCGTATAACACCGCCGCGTATCCACTCATGCAATAGGAATAGACAAAATACTTTTGAGGTTTTGGGTAGTTGTTTAATTTATCAGCGTCTCAGCCGGTTATCTCTGCAACACCAATGCTTTCAATACTTACGCCAAATTACGCAGGTTCGATATGCGCCCAGGATGTCAACTTATATGATCCATGGATAGTTATTTGAATAGAAGGACAACTTGATGTAATTTGATCTTAGCTTTTGTATTTCTAATGAATAACATCTACCCATATTTTAAAATGGAAGTGCCTGCATTAATTGAAAGCACCCGCTTGATGGCAGACAAGAGTTAGTTGGTTACAGTAGGTACAATAGGGAACAATTTTGTTATTTGACATTGCATCAATACCTAAGCGGCGATTAGGCGAGCGAACAGTCGGCATTGGGTTGCATTGGGCTTGACATGACGATGTTTGCATTAAATGGCGTTTAAATAAAATAAAGACTAAAAAGTACTGATAGTATACTTACGTTAAGAATCTTGAGTTGAAGATTGTGATAAAGCATGTGCGTGTTTATTGCAAAACACTTGGGATAAGTACGTATACCTATACCTAAGTGCTTTAAAAACAATGCATTTTAAAATATACTCTCAAGCGTGCTTATAATATGTATACATGTCCATGTGATTATATTTATGTGTACTTATACAGTCGATTTCACATTTGCAGGTTTATAAAAACACAATTAAAGAGCTACATCAGTAAAGCAGCGATAGCCTAGTGGGAAACCGTTGGACTGCCACGCAGAGGTTTCGAGTTCGAACCAAAGGCGCGCATCTCTGACTTTTCGAGGTTATATGCATATTAAATAGTTAATTATCGCTTGCTTTAACGGTGAAGGAAAACATCGTGAGGAAACCTGCATGTCTGAGAGTTCTCCATAATGTACTTGAAGATATGTGAAGTCTGCCAACCCGCACTAGGCCAGCGTGGTGGACTATGGCCTAACCCTTCTCACACTGAGAAGAGGCTCGTGCCCAGCAGTGGGACAGTTTAATACAGGGCTGATATTATAATAAGTAAAATTAATGATAATGAGTTTAATTATACATAATTTATGTCAACATATTAAAGCCACTCGACAGTACTCATTACCCGAATACAGACATTAAAAAAAAAAGTAACCTGAATAATACATACGAACAAAAAGTTTATACTAATAGTAAAAGCTGAAAAAGTCACGCCCAATCTTAGAGTCTCCGGCTACACATGCATCGATTTTGAAGAATGATATAGGTAGTGTTATGTGTCCTAAATACAGAAGATGGACATGGGCTACCTTTTAAGAAACACGATCGAAGTGTCGTATAACATCTAAGTAAAATTTACAATATAATAAATACCTAATAAATATATTTTCATTCATTGGCCATTGCATCGTCTGCCAGTGTACAATATTTTCATAGATCCGCCTCGACCAGTGACATGTTTGTACTGACATTCATACTCGCATTTAGAGTTGAATGACATCTGTTGGCCATCGACCATGGCACATAAGGGAGCATATATTCTTGCACAAGGACATGGCGGGCCTAGGGATGAGCTCATGACGGTTGCCATCATCATGGCAACGATGAACACTGCGGATGAGAGGAATTATATTAATTTTACTGTCTAAAGGGACATTTACCTACCATTTCTCGAAATCTAAGACACCTATAATATCTACTTATGGAAAATTAGGTAACTGTGCAAAAATATTGTGTAAGTTGTTAAAACGACGGCATCAATTAAGGGAGTAAAATTACAATATTTACTTGTTATTTACAACACAACCATTATTTAAAATAATGAATTATACATATATTTGAAATATACTTATATTAATTCGATAGCAGGGTAATAGACAATAAATACAAAGGTTATTATTTATTATTTTTATACAGTACCCACCTCCCGTGGTATTACCGAATTATTTGATTTATATGTCGAAATAAATATAGTGAAGTTTACGACAACTGAAGCACGGACAAAAGTATTAAATCATTTCTCAGTCAATTGCGAAAAAATGGCGTGATATTTTATTTGATCGTATACTTTTTAAATATCACAATTAGTTTCTGGCTATTATATTATATATTTACACATAGGTATGTATATATTGTCTTGTTATCTATTTCAATACACTGTCTGCCAAGTCAAAATGTTATATTGCGCCGTTATACGGTTTGGTTTGTAACCATGCTTGGTTACGAAAATATTATAAATCGACCGAGAAAACTTTCATAGAGCGCAGAAAATTTTATATTAAATACATCTTTCGTTGACTTTGTACTGTGATCTAGAGGAATTGTGCATTATATGAAACAAATATATGGCTATACATTAATAATATGTCAATGGAAAATCGCTCGCTAAATTGTTACTTAAAAAAATGTAAGCATTAAACTGATTGTCTTGAATTATATTTTAAATATTAATCTTACTGAATTATTCAAAACCATAATATATATTAATTATAAATACAATATAGGCAACAGTACCTACCCGAAGAAATCCTACCTAATATTATAAATGCGAAAGTGAGTTTGTTAATATGTTACGCATTCACACCTTAACTACTGGACCGATTATTATGAAATTTTACATACTCGTTGTCAGGGGTACAGAAAAGGACATAGGGTACCTTTCATCAGAAAAAATACTGTTACCTAGCGATGAAGCGAGCGAAGCTGCTGGCAAAAACTAGTAAATAATAAATCTAAATACAATTCAGGCAACAATACTCGTAGAGATATAGTTTTATAAACAAATAAGTGAATATGTTCAAAGCATTCAAACGGTGCCATCAAAAGCGAAATAATAGAAAATTCACGACATCCTTACCAAGTTTGTAATCCATGATAAATTAATTAGCTGGTTCTGTTAATGTTGCACTTAATACCGTCGGTGATGCACTATCGACATTTCCTTGCCGTTTTATATTATATACTTAGCACACATTCAGGTGTAATTGTTTATTAACCAGTATTATCGGATCGTTTCCTTTCGATAATCCGTCAAGTGTAATAAACTGATGACAATTAAACTATAAGTACTGTCATACATTTATTGAACTACACTATTAAACAACTACCTAGTCGACGACGCACTGTGGGCTGAAAATCGACCTCCATAGACATAGAAATGAAAGTTGCTAGATGTTCGTTTTGTTGACAGATATGGCTTCTATTAGCTATTATACACATAACAATGTCGTCTGAGCTAACTCCGCACAGAAATGAATTTATTATAAGGTTTTTTCGAAAAAAATGTATGGAGCTAGCATGAAAAATCTGAATATCTCTGAATTTGCAAGGAAAACCGTAATATCCTCAGAGATGGTTATAGGACTAATTATTTGTGATTTTTTGACATACTTCATATAACGGTACCTGCTGCAGAATTTTTTTTTAAAATCATCTAATTTTTAATTAATTTTTTTTAACATTAAACGATTTGTTTTATTGTAAAAGTAAAGAAACAACACGTTATATGCATATAATACTAAATCTTCGCCAGTTATTTGTTAAAATATCAAGAAAATTATTTTTGCCTTACATAGTATATATGTTTTAAAACAGGTAATTGGATACCATTACTAAACTTTGCATACAGGTAAACCACTGAATATTAAATTAGCCTTCTAATGAGTTCTGAATAAGAGATTAAGTGATTTGCAATATCGCACAATGGTAACTACGGAGTACACTAATTAAATTCTTACAGGTAAGTACATAAGTAAACTAATTAGTTAATTAGACATGTTACGAGTTCTAAGAAATATTTTCGACAACTGTCTAATTATTTTATTATTATGTCTAAATGAAGGTATTTTTTTAAATCATTAAATTCTACTAATGTCAAAGTAAAGATCAATCGATAAGTTAGTTATTTTATTAACGCTAATAATAGGCATTAAATAAAAAGAAAAATAAATTAAAAAGGTATTTTTTAATAGTTGATAAAATTTATATAAAACAAAACATAGGTACAAAAGTATGCAAAAATATAAATAGGTACAAGAATAGTAATATAAAATATTTAAAAATAAATCAATTGCAAAACATAGTTACGTACCAAAGCTAAATAACGAAAGATCATGAAAAAATTACATTGAATAGAATTATAATTAAAAGCACAAAAAGTTTCTAGTTTTCCTTATCACTCTCGTCGATTTCTGAATCAGAATCTAGATTGCCTAGAAACTCAAAGTCAGTTTCTTGAAACTGAATTAAATTGAGGGTTTCAGGAAATAAATCCTCCTTATTCTTGGCATCTAATTTGGGCCTTTGTACATTTATAAAAGGATCCGAAGAAACAACTAACATATTAAGGATATCATGATTCGAATCTTGCCTGCTCTTTTTCTGCGAATGATGTTCCCGAAACCTCCTAAAATCTTTATTGCGAGACTCGGATGCTTCTTCCGAGAGACTTCCTATGGGTACAACATCATTCTTCTCGATTATGTCTGCCCCGTGTATAAGTAATTTGTGGACGGTTGATGACATGTAGTACCAGTCATATAATTCCACGTACCTCTCTGCTGTTTTGAAGGCATAATCTTTAAATTTAATTATATCTACTTTTTCCCCGGAAGTTATTGCCTGTAAAATCACAGCAAATCTTCTTATTAGTTCTTCGTCCAACCCAGTAATGGCTGCAGTTTTATGGGGAAATTTGAAAAACTTTCTTGCAGTGTTGCCGTCATTAGTAGTTCCGGAACCTTGTTTAACAATGTCAATCAATAGATTTAATTCGTCTTTAAATTTGTCTTGAATAATCTTTTTTCTCTTACTTAGCATTTCTTTGTGCTCGTTACCTCTCGCAGCCCACTCTTTAAAATCTAGTCTATACGAAATATGTAGTAAACATTCCATACAATTTATACGGGCGTGTAGAGATGACAATCCAAACTCGTATATATCAGAAGATACGGTCTTTGCTGTTACTACACTCAAACGGTTCATTTCTGTCGGTTTTGCCAGACACAAATAGCATGATGAACTTGATCTAGCTTGAGACAAATACGTGCAGACTTTACCATCGATCATTGTCATCATTAGGTGATGATTCACCCTGTTTCTATTATTGCACTCTGTAGGAATGAGAGCCTTAATTTCTTCATCCATTCGTCGTTTGTGTTCGATGACTACTGCTTCGCTTTCCTTCACAAAAGTAAATTGAACTGGACGACAATACATTGCTGAGCATGGTTTTGGGTTCATCCACAAAGTATTGTCTCCATCAGTCAGTTTTAGTGGCACCAAGGAAGTCATGAAAATACTTGAATCGTCTTGATCGCTATCCATTTTCTGCTTGTATCGGCTTTGGTTTGACGCACCATCGAAACCCCATTTAGATATCAATTTTAAATCCTTATTTTGCACATCATCGTTAGGAAAACTTTGGAGGATTCTTTTGACCGTAATGTCGAGTAAAGCTTGAAGGGTTATTCTTGCCGATGAATCGGTCACTAACACTGATTGCTTCGGAGGATAGCATGCCAGCTTGGTTTGTTGCACTTTATAGTAGGATGGATAAATATCCTTTCTACCTTCCCGAATAGCTGACTCTCGTAAAGTGATGTATTGCCACTTTGATAATTTTAATGAAAGGAGTAATCCAAGTTCTTTTTCTGGTGTAAATAAGATAGTTTTCACCGGTTGCTTAAGCGTTTCCTTAATTTTAGAGGCTGCTTCAGGATGTTTCAGCATATATTCGATTACAGATGCGATATCCTCACAACCTTCTTCCTTAAAACGCGCTGCTGCTGTATATGCCAATTCACTGGGATTGTCAGTTTTATGCTCATCAGATCTTCTCTTCTTCTGTTTGCTTTCCAGATCTTCGAATGGTTTTCGTGACCTCTTTGTCATTGTACCAACAGAGTATGATGTTGAGGGTTCTGGAGAGATTGATCTTGATCCCTCAGCAACAGTTGGTTCTTGAGCGACTAAATTTATACAACTTGGCCAATCGATAGTTGCTTGCAGCCAAATTTCGTATTGTTTTCTAAAAGTATCAAGAATTCGGTGAGATTTTTGCCACCTTTGTGATGCAGCTCGTACAAATCTCCGACAAAATTCTTTTAGAGTCACTTGATCTTCAACGGAAAGACAAACGTCTAGGCGGGATATAACTTCACTAAACAATACCTCATGATCAAATGAAGTACTCTTACATTTTAGAAGAACGAATAGGTCTAAATTGGTATTTAAACTTTCCATTATAAAATTTCACAGTGATATGTTAGGGGTAACAAAGCTTAGAATAAACTAAATTATGATGCAAAATGTTAACCATTTTATATTTCAGTCCAACATTAGTTAACGACCTCATTAGACAGTTGTCGAAAATATTTCTTAGAACTCGTAACATGTCTAATTAACTAATTAGTTTACTTATGTACTTACCTGTAAGAATTTAATTAGTGTACTCCGTAGTTACCATTGTGCGATATTGCAAATCACTTAATCTCTTATTCAGAACTCATTAGAAGGCTAATTTAATATTCAGTGGTTTACCTGTATGCAAAGTTTAGTAATGGTATCCAATTACCTGTTTTAAAACATATATACTATGTAAGGCAAAAATAATTTTCTTGATATTTTAACAAATAACTGGCGAAGATTTAGTATTATATGCATATAACGTGTTGTTTCTTTACTTATACACCAAAACAAATCGTTTAATGTTAAAAAAAATTAATTAAAATAAGATGATTTTTAAAAAAAATTCTGCAGCATGTACCGTTATATGAAGTATGTCAAAAAATCACAAATAATTAGTCCTATAACCATCTCTGAGGATATTACGGTTTTCCTTGCAAGTTCAGAGATATTCAGATTTTTCATGCTAGCTCCATACATTTTTTTCGAAAAAACCTTATAATAAATTCATTTTTGTGCGGAGTTAGCTCAGATGACATTGTTATGTGTATAATAGCTAATAGAAGCCATATCCGTCAACAAAACGAACATCTAGCAACTTTCATTTCTATGTCTATGGAGGTCGATTTTCAGCCCACAGTGCGACGTCTTAATGAATTAAGTGAACAAAACAGTGTCTTCTTTGTTCCAATGTTCATATTTATTCTACTCAGCTCCTCAATCATAATTGCACGGGATATTTGTGTAGCGAATATCCTTGTATGAAATTCGTTTGACATTGTATTGTATTCTATTCCCATAACGGTTGGCGAATACTACAAACGCTATTGAATTAATTCTCGCAGTTTATAAATTATCAGATTCTAGATTTTTCCTGCGGCTTCGCTCATGTAAATGTAGATTATGTAAATTTTCTATATTTACCTCGAGAACAGTACTTTTTCCTGGATAGAAGGTCCCTATGACCTTTACTATACCCCTGACAAGGTATACCTATGCGAAATTTCTTGATGATCGGTCGAGTAGTTATGGCTTGAATGTGTAACAAACAAATATAACTCACATTCGCATTTATAATATTAGTTAGGATGAGGTGGAATTTGTTATTTTACATTCAGTTGAAGTACCTATACCTAGTAATCTACAGAATTGTATCTGATGCCGTAAAACGTATGTATTTTATTTTGTGATAAAATTACAATTGCGGCAAAATGTTGTCAAATCCTTTCATGTCCAAGAACACTTAGTAGTAGGATGATGAAAACTTGAACAATAACGACGGAGAAAACTGTTGCCTAGTTGTCCTTTTCTTGTGAGAAGCATGATAATTTCCTTAATACTGTCATGCCTCATAAAATATGTTAACGATCTTTGGTTGCAGGATATAATGATTGCCCATAAAACTAGATAGACGATACTTACATAAAATTTAATTGTTACCATGTTTTGGGTTCAATTTCCACTCGGGACAAAACTTTGTGTCATCCAAAAATAGTTGTTCCGAGTCTGAATGTTCTTTGTGTCGGTTGTTTTTATGTTAAAACTTATGTTAGAGGAATAATTTATGACAGACTTAAACATACACTGTTTATATTCTTATTATATTAATAAGTCATTATTATTCAGCATGCAGCAAGGGACAGAATAAGTCAAATAAATAGTAGGTATTCTTCTATTTTCGTGCTTTTGTGTTTGATGTGGTAAAGAACACTGTCGGACAAAGTGCTTGGGATATTCTGACAAAAATATTCTTCAGACTCAGACTTGTTTATACACTGGCATCAATGAGTTAAAGCCGTAATTTACCTTATATAGGTTCTAGATGGCAGAATGTCCAAATTGGTCCAAATCATTAAAAAAACGATCTCTGGTACGCAAGATCATTATTATTAAATGTGTCAAACCCAAAGCATTGCCAGCATTGAAAAATAAATAGGCAAGTAAATACTTCATACTCTTTGTTCGTTAGTAGTTCGTAGTTATTTAGTCATTCGTTTCGAAATGTGCGGCGATTTCACAATACTGATAAGTGTTGACTAATGTGCCTATTGATAATGGTCAAGCAATGCTAATCTTAAAGAGAAAACAGGGGATGTACCTAGTAACAATAACAGCTTCTTGCCAGCATTAATATTAATATCACGTATTTATATTGTGTCTGTCGTATTTCAATTTGGCACATTACGTTTCCTTATATACCTACCTATTCAAATTATAGGTATCTTTTACTAATGTGTTTTATCAAAAACTGATGTTGGATGAAAGAAAGAGCAATCTATTTTGACCTAGTCAAACACTTTATTCTTTGGTAATGTCTTAGTTGATTAAGCCTTCTAGAACACACTCAAAATTGCAATAAAATAAAGTCCTTAGCAAATGGATGTTTGTATGTAATTACGTGGCTAGCAAAACTAAGGCCTTGTTGTAAAAGAACTAAAGAGAAAAATGCTTCACTAGTATTATCATAGAGGGACTAAGACAAACCACTTGGGCCCACTACTCTTCTTGTTGTATGTAAATGACCTGCCTTCCATTACAAAGTACCAGTGCATTCTTTATGCAGACGATGTTTCTGTAGTAGTACCGTATCAGGAAAATCTAGTCTATGTTGAAGAGTTAAATGGAACTATTTGTGATTTTGTTAGTTGGATGACTGATAATAATCTTAGTGCTAATATACCCTAAAACCAAATATGTTCAGTTTCATAACAAAGGTGCAAAAACACAAGATATAATGCTAAAGTACGACGCTCAACAACTAACGGAAGTAGATGAAGCACGCTTTCTTGGCATAACACTCGATGCAAAGTTAACATGGAGGCCGCATATTAAGAATTTATGTAAAAAAATAAATCGCTTTGTTTATGCACTTTGGCGCCTCACTAATATTACTAATAGAGAGACAGCATTAAAGGCGTATCATGCATATGTAGCGTCTAATCTCAGATATAGCATCACAGTTTGGGGTAACTCCGTAATGTTAGGTACTATTTTTGTAACACAAAAACAATGCGTAAGAGCACTGTATAACAAGCGCCCATGGGAAAGTTGTAAGCCACTATTTCGACAGTTATCGCTACTTACTGTTCCCTGTATGTATATACACTTGAGAGCAATAAAATCGCACACCCCTTGTAATTTGGTTTATTACTGATTGTTTTCTAAAATCGAAAGATATTGAGTAAAAATCATTAGACAAAATTAAAGCATACAAGCTTAGCTTTACAAAAACATAAAATTAAAATCATTGACCTTCACGTAACTTACAAAAACCGACCGTACACCGAATTCCCCAAATTCACGCGTTTGCGTTGTCACTACTTGCACCCTTAGCCGCAGGTATAAAAAGGTCAGTTTATTGGAATTTTTATTCAGTTGCATACCGAAGGTCAACGTGATAACATCTCTACTGGAAGCATACGGATTTACTGGAAAAATATGGATACCACGCCCGCAGAAGCCGCTCAAGTTATTGCCTTGCTCGAAGCAGGCCATAACCAAAGTGAAGTTGCTCGACGGCTAAATTTGAGCCGCTACTCTGTTCGTCGTGTATACCAGAGGTTCCAAGAGACCGGTGGCTACATTCGGCGACCAGGATCTAGCCGGCGACGCACAACATCAGAGCGTGATGACCGCTTTCTTGTGACAAGGTCTTTGAGAAATCGGCAACTGAACGCGGTTCAACTGGGACAACAGCTTCGAGAAGTTCGCAATGTCAGTATAAGTCGGTGGACAGTTCGAAGAAGACTAGGTGAAGCAGGAATGACTTCACATCGCCCAGCAAATGGTCCCAAATTGACCACAGCTCACCGACAAGCCCGGCTACAATTTGCTAGGGAACATTTAAATTGGACGTATGACCAATGGCGGGCTGTTATGTTCTCTGATGAGTGCAGAATGACTTTACATGGTCATGATGGACGCTCTAGGGTCTACAGAAGGTCATCAGAGCGATTTTCACAATGCTGCATAAGCGAACGTGTGGCTTTTGGAGGTGGATCGTGTATGTTTTGGGGTGGCATAATGTTGGACACTAAAACTGACATTGTATTCATCACTACGGCGAATACCGGCCCGAGATCGAGAAGTTTGACGGCTGCACGATACGTCGAAGAAGTGCTCGAAGAACATGTGAGGCCGCTTGCGTGGCTTATGGGAGAAGATTTTCTCTTAATGCACGACAACGCCAGACCGCATGTCGCTAGAACAGTTTGCGACTACATGGAAGATGTTGGAATCACCGCGATGGAGTGGCCAGCTCGTAGTCCTGATCTCAATCCGATTGAGCATGTCTGGGATGAGCTAAAAAGAAGAGTTCGAGCAAGAAGCCCTGCTCCTACGCGCCTCCAAGAGCTTCAACTTGCCATTGAAGAGGAGTGGAACGCCATACCACAAGATTTCATGGTGAAATTAATACGGTCCATGAAAAACCGATTAAGAGCTGTAATCAAGGCTAGGGGAGGGAATACACCTTATTAAAAAACAATTTGATCAAGCATTTTGAGTTTTATTTTTATTCTTTGTTAAGCTAAATTGGGTAATTTTATCCGTATGTTGGGTTTTGTGCCCTAAAACTCCCTATGGGTACTTTTTTTACACTGTATTTGATATCATTAGAAAGGTACTGAAGTAAACATTCAAATAGTGTAAGTTTTATTTTAATATGTATTCACATTTATGAAAAAAACTGCTTTAACAACAAAAAGTCAACGTGTGCGATTTTATTGCTCTCAAGTGTATTTGAAATATGTGTTCTTGTAAAATCTAATCCCGACCTTTATATTTGTAAGAAAGAAGTGTGTAAATTTTACACTAGGTACCCTAATAGATTGGTTTTTCCACCCATAAAAACGGATATCTGTAGTAGAAATAGCTACGTTATGTCTATCCGAATTTATAATCATCTACCACGAAGTGTTAAGGATCTCACAATTAACAGATTTAAAAACCAATTATTTGGGTGGCTTTGTGGGAAATGTTTCTACTCAGTCCAAGAATACCTAGATTTCAGAATGTACGATTTTACAGTAAATAAATAAAAGATCACACCTGGGCTAGGCCAAAAATAGGAGTCCTTGTGCTGCTAACTACCCAGTGCAAGGTTTAACTTGTTTATAGAAGAGCACATTCTTAAGAAGCATGAATAATGGAAACTCCATTCTCCTCATAAATGCAACAAAAGACAGATATGCTGCGGTTTCCCCAGTCTAGTTGCTAAAGTTTAAAATTCCCTGCTTAAACGTAATGTTGCGGTTATATAGATTGCCTTAAAAAGGTAATAATATAATCACTGGTATTCTTTGACCCAAATGCTCAAAGTAATTACATGTGAGGTCATAAAAAAACCTGTAACCAAAAATGTCACTGCATTCCTCAGTGTTTTACGTCATTATCTTTGTATTACTGCTATTTGTTCGTTGGTAGAATGCATTACAAACGAAATACTCGTAGACACGTTACAATATTGCACTAATAATTTGGTGACGAATAGAATGTGGTATGTGAGTTGGAGAAATGGATTTGCGATTAAAACTTGCGCGGCAATCTATGCATATAAATAAATTTAATTGAATTGTCTGTTTGTAATGTCAAAATAATAGCTTTTAACTAAATGCATACGAAAGTATACATATACCGTATAAAATTTAAAATTGTTCTTTCTTATTTTAATTTTTTGTCTGTCGCTAAACCGATTTTGACGGGACTTTCACTGGCAGATAGCTGATGTTATAAGGAGTAACTTTAATTATTTATTTATTTCCGCGAAAAAAAGTAGCACGCGGGCGAAGTACTGGGTAACAGCTAGTATTGTATAAGCTGTCCCCGGCATTAATAGCGCTGTTACTGCGTTACCCTCGATGCCTTAAGGCCCCGTTTCCAAAAAAGCTGAGAAGAGAAGAGAGATTTGCCGGAAGCCTATACAAGACCGACAAATATATGTTCGATTAACGCTTGAGCGGCAATATTATATAGGCCGCAAAGCCCAAACAAGCACCTTTTACAACCCTTTTACAAGAAAGCGATGGCGTAAGATCAGTAGCGTTGCTAATGCGTTTAGCTATCGCCCTATTTCCACCAAAGTCTAGAAGTTTGTGTTTATAAAAATATGACGTTATATTAAAGTAAGACTATTGGCTGTTTACGGACATCTCTTCTTCTCTCCGCTTTAGAGGCAGCCTAATAATTCCGGAGTCTCACGTACCTACCTCTCTTATTCTTTTCATTTAATTCCTTTTCCCTAGAGTCGGCGTATGAGAGTGATACTTCTGGTATTGTGGCTCTCTCTGGCTGTATAGGTACTTGTAGGCATCTTAGTAGGAAAAAGCGGCCAAGTGCGAGTCGGACTCGCCCATGAAGGGTTTCGTAGTTTACTAAAATAATGGTTCATGGTTTATGCATAAGGTTTATGTTTATGATATTAAATGTTTTTAAAAAAAATTATATTTGTGTTGATTGAATGAAAGGTAAATTGCGGTTTACGATTTATAATGTATTAAAAAAGAACTACTTACTAAATCTCGTTCAAACCAATTTTCGGTGGAAGTTTACATGGTAATGTACATCATATATTTTTTTTAGTTTTATCATTCTCTTATTTAAGAAGTTACAGGGGAGGGGGAGGATACATTTTACCACTTTGGAAGTGTTTCTTGCACAAACTATTCAGTTTAGAAAACAATTAGAAGATTATTAGAAACCTCAATATCATTTTTTAAAGACCTATCCATAGATAACCCACACGTATGGGTTTGATGACAATTTTTTTTGAGTTTCAGTTCTAAGTATAGGGAATCCCCAAAATTTATTGTTTTTTTCTATTTTTGTGTGAAAATCTTAATGCGGTTCACAGAATACATCTACTTACCAAGTTTCAACAGCATAGTTCTTATAGTTTCGGAAAAAAGTGGCTGTGACATACGGACGGACAGACAGACAGACAGACAGACATGATGAATACATAAGGGTTCCGTTTTTTGCCATTTAGCTACGGAACCCTAAAAAGGGTTAAGCCGAGGTTGTATCATAACTCCGCGAGCAATATTTAAGCGAATCTCCATTATGAATGATCTCCTACGTTTGTTTTGGCAAAAATAAAGAAGTATCTACATACATACACACAGGCTGTCCGGTAATTAATGGATAACCTTGAAATATCTTATAGAAGAACTGAAGGCCGGCCAGGAAAAATGAAAAAAAAAAAATTATAAAAAAAATTTATATATATATTAAAAAGTGCAAGCTATATTAGCATAGCATATTTTTGACTGTCTATCTATTAGCATAATTAGTGTTTAATAATAAAACAACAAAAAACCGATGGATTTCATTCATTTATGATCGTAGTATACAAGAAAGTTATACATGATAATTAAAAAAAAACACATATCTCAGGTAGTAGTTAGGATAGACTATTTTTCATATTTTTTTCTGAACGGCCGTCAGTTCCACTGTAAGACATTTCCAGGTTGTCCATTAACTACCGGACACCCTGTATATTGACGCCTGATTCTCAGAAGGGTAGGCAGAGACTACGGATTTCCATTTGTTACGATCCTGACACACTTTGAAGTATCTATACTAACTAGCGGTCGCCTAGTGGTCAAAATTCGACCAAAATTCCTAAGCTTGCTACTTTGTTTTCTGTTTCTGTTCTCTATGACATATAAATAAGGTATAGGTAACCATAGTTACAAAGATTTATACGATGTCAGACGAACAATGTCGAAATACTACGAACGCGATTCGATTGCTTGTGTTAAATGCATGGTTGTGTGCGTGTAGTGTTTTTCATTAATTTAATGTATTTCTAATGCATATTTTATAAAAATATTAGGATTAACCCCTCCTTCTCCATATAAACTTTAACTGTGCCAAATTTCATATGCCTCCGTCCGCGCAATTTTGGTAAAATGGGTACAAAGTTTTTGCTTCACGTATTAATATACAGGGTGATTTTGAAATCGTGTAATTCCTTTTAACCACGCATTCTACTGGTGATATAGAATAACCCTGACCATATTTTTTCTTAATTATAATAATGGTTTCGGCAAAATTAGAGTACAGATTTTTTTCATGAAATTATTTCAAATAGTCATATTTTAACCACCTGACACAATCTTAATATTTTACTAATTTAAAAATAATAACATAACAATAACTGATGTCGTAAATAATAAGGGGTAATAAAAAGGACCGCCCGTTATTATTTACGACATTAATTATTAATATGTTTTTTTATTTTAATTAGTAAAAAATTAAAATTGCCTCGGTTGGTTAACATATGACTATCTGACACCATTTCACGAAAAAAACGAAATAATAATTTTTCAAAAAAAATAAATCTAATTAAATAAAAATATGGTCAGGGTTATTCTATATCACCAGTAGAATGCGTGGTTAAAAGGAATTACACGATTTCAAAATCACCCTGTATAGATATTATAAAGCTGAAGAGTTTCCTTTTTGTTTGAGCTTTGGCTGAACACGCTAATCTCAGGTACTCACTCTCACTACTGGTTCTAATTAAACTGGCTATATAATATCACGCTACGACCAGTAGGAGCCGTGTAGACAAATCCTTCACTAATGCAAGCGAAGTTGCGGTCGAAATCTAGTTATTAATAATTATGATTGTTAGACATCCAATCGCCATGATCAGTAATTATAATGTAGTTAGAAGTGCAGTAATTACAAGTCAACACGGTACAGTTCTCGTAATAAATACATCGATGCAGTGTTGATTAGGGTTGTTACTATGTACTGATACGTCAACAGTTTATATATTTTTGTATACAGGGTGTCCAGTAATTAATGGATAACCTTGAAATGTCTTATAGTAGAACTGAAGGCCGTTCATAAAAAATTAAAAAAAAAGTAAAAAAAATATTATATTAAAAAGTGCAAGCTATATTAGCATAGCATATTTTTGACTGTCTATCTATTAGCATAATTAGTGTTTAATAATAAAACAACAAAAAACCGATGGATTTCATTCATTTATGGTCGTAGTATAAAGGAAAGTTACACATGGTAATTAAAAAAAACACATATCTTAGGTAGTAGTTAGGATAGATTTTTTTCATATTTTTTTCTGAACGGCCATCAGTTCCACTATAAGACATTTTCAGGTTATCCATTAATTACCGGACACCCTGTATAAGTAGATATATAGCCATTGAACAGCGCTATTGTTTAAGATTTCACTGATTTGACTGACTGATAACAGACTTCAGTGGAAGATCAGTGCCTGGTTCTTGAGACCAGGCAAATGCTGAACTGGAGTCTTGATTGCTTCAGCTGTGGGACGCATGTCAGGATGTTCATTGAATATTTGATGGTACTGTGTCTTTATTTCTCCCTTTTTATTATTATTTTTGTTATTTCTTTTTATCTTTATACACATTGTGGCCAGCTGTATAGCAATAAAGATTTGTTTCTTCTTTATTTCTGATTTATAGATTCTTAAGAGTAACCACAGCCTAGTGGGAAATACCTGGACCACCACGCAGAGGACTCGAGTTCGATCCCAACTCACGCACCTCTGACTTTTCGAAGCAATGTGCGTATTAAATGGTAAATTAACGTGTGTCAGGATCGTAGCAAATGGAAATCCGTAGTCTCTGCCTACCCCTCTGGGAAACAGGCGTGAATCTATGTATGTATGTATGTATGTATTAACGGTTGATTTAATGGTGACGGAAAGGAACGCGTGAAAACCTTTATGTCTCTTCTTAATGTTCTCGAAATTATGTAAATCTGTCAACCCACACTGGGTCAGCGCTGTAGACTACTGACCTGAGCCTGACTCTCTCATACTGAAGCGAGGCCCGTGCCCTGTACTGGAACAGTTGTATATACAGTGCTGATATTATTATTGTTTTTCTTATCACACGTATATTTCTGAAATATTATCTACATTGGAATTATTATAATATATAGTCTTTGACAGTTGATTACTGACGACATGAAACCGCATATGTTTTCAATTTTGGGCCCGACTTACTATAATCAATATGTTTGCGTAAGATGATTCATTAGTTCTAGGCAGAGTTACGAATCACCCCCACGCCTAAAAAAGCACTTAAAGCCGTAGGTCTTGTGCCTGGTCTTCTATTGTATCCGACTGCCAATATATGCTATGGATAATTTATCATCAATGTTTTTTAGATGAAGTGCAACATGATAATAGAATAAAACACGTTCCGATCAATTTTATCCTTGACAAAGGTCATCTTCATCAACTGGGCGTTAATAAATAAACAAAAACAGAGAGCTGAAGTAATAAAAATATTCATATAATTATAAATGATAGTGCTCATATCAATCAGAAAAGACAAAGTTCAATGTTAACTGGATTTCGACACGATGAGAAAAGATGAACGAAATAGATTGTTGTTTATTTGATGTAGGGCAGACATATTTAGCCTTGTTTGTAAACTATACCACTGCTGAGGACAGACCTTTTCCAGTATGGGATAAGTAACAAATGTGACGTGGCCCGTGTTTGCAGACCGTGTTTTCAATCATGATGGCAAATCTTAACGAAGAGCAATATTGTAAATTTCTTAACAGAATATTGCAATATTTTTTAATATAATGAAACTGCCATCCATAAGCTGTGTCATTCTCTATCCGTCCGTCTGGACGTAAGTCTGTCTCAACAAATAATAAAGCTGGCAAAAAAAAACAAAAAAAAAACTTAAACTGACCCAGTTCTAGGCGCAAACCTCTTCTCAGTACCATAGACACAAGAATACTTGTACAACTATTACAAATAAAAATATCGTTTAAATACATATGTTTAACTTTTTAAAGCGATCTTGGAAGTGTTTAAAAAATTTAGTTGGATTACAAGGTCAAAGCATAATTAAGGGCTTTACTTACACATTACAAAATACATAATTATAATTGTATTGCTGCAGAATTAGCTTTGGATTTTGGGCGTAAAATAAGAAAAAAGACAACTACGAATAAACTTAGTTACGCGGCCGGTAGGTATTCATGCTCGCAAATCTATGAATTCAAATAAATATCTTTCTCTACAGGCTCGGTGGTTCAGCAATAGTGAATGCGACTACGAAGGCATAGGCATATAAGTCATTCTTACGTAGTAAAATCAGTCAATGATTGTTTTTCTTACTAAAGAATACCTATTTATTCCCGCCTTATTTATTTGTCTTTCTTAACAAAATGGTATCCGTAAATTCAATGTTTCTATTATAGAAATTTACTTGAACGTTTAATCATTTTATAAATATGGGGATGGCCGTAATAATATAGGTATAATGTTCATATGCATTCTTGGAAGTAATTGAGGTCAAATAAATATTGCGAGATTCAGTCAATATACAATTGTTAAAATGTTTACACGAGCAAGTAAACAGTGGGTTTCTACATAAGTATTTTCCTTATCACAGTACTGTAACAGAATTAAAACAAACATGTATTCGTATTGATATCTGAAAGTGCAATTATTAGAATAAAAAATAATAGTCTTAAGTCATCGTGTGTATATATTTTGTGAGATTATCAATTCATATAATTAGAACACTCCTCTCCGTCAATTCTCAAACTATTTGTACATAAAATAAGCCCTACATAGCTAATTTCTATTACGGAGATTACCTGAATAGGGACTAGCCGTTTGCGCAGGATATAATATTAGATGTGGGTCTGCACAAACACAAGGACACTATATTCCTTTATTGCTATAGTTTATGGGACACAACCGGAGAGAGATCAGATGCTGAACAATTGGCTTTATGTGCTTCCAAAGCCACGAAAATATGCGATACCGCAAAGGAGATGTTACCTCAGGAAACCTGGAAAATGTACCCCTAAATACATTTAGTTACGAAATTCTTTATTAATTTCTAGTAATTTCGTTGCGCAAATTAAAATATAAAATGTTTGACGTTTATCATACGGACTATCTATGACAAGTTGGTAGATGATATTTATACATAACCTAGAATTCTCAGAAGTAAAAGAACTCTTGCTAAAAAATTATTAACCAAAGAATTGATAATTCTTGTAGAAATGAAAGGAAAAGATAGGTATGAATTCAGGAAATTGTAATAAGAAACACCAATTCAGCATTGGAATATTTATTATCAGTCAATATGACATTCACAGTTAATGTCAAACATAAACAAAATTATTCGTTCCGGAGTGCACCCTGCAAAATCAGTACCTATATTATATGTGTATGATAGTTTAAATGAATAAATGATACTCTAAAACATATTTATTATTGACATAATATATATTTAATAATAATAATAATAATTTATATATTATATACATTAATTATATAGTGCTTTTGTACAGTTTTCGATCTGATTTATGAACGCATACAAAATTATATGATCTAGAACCACCGCCATATTGAATATAATGGCAATAATATAAAAACTACTTATTATTTTTATGCGCAAACGTAATTCGACTTAAATTTAGGAAATAATATTTTCCCCCGATTCCTGGTATTTATTGCAATTTTTTGGCTGATAGTACATTTCATAGCCGAATATGAAACATCTCCTTTCTTAGTAACTTCCGCTACGATCGAGAGTTGATGACAGAAAAATCCAAACAATTTTGTCGGCGCAATCTGGAACTCCGTCCCCATTCACTGCTCTCGCAACACGCATGCACTGCTATTGCGCCACCGTTGCATTAAACTTAAAAAAATATACCTAATTCGGCAGCCAAAACATTAACATTTTTTATCATCCTTATCCATTTAAATCGATAGTTCCACATGAAGACTAACGTACTTAAGTGCACGGATGGCTCACTGAACAAGCGGTCACCTCACCACGTACTTACAAATGTAGACTTTAAACCCACAACGGGTTTATATCCTACATTCACGCAAATAACTGTTGTGTCTGGTTGTAATTTGTGTCTATTGAGTGTAAGTTAGTAAATAAGTCCTAATGATTTGTTCCGCATTCGCCCCTGCATTACGTTCCACATTCCAAAATGTGCCTCATTCGCTCCTCTTTTTTAATTATTTCTTTTTCGTCCTACATTTTTGAGCATATGGTTAGCGAAACAAAACATGTTTAAAAATTATTTTAAGTCTTTTCAATGTCGGGCTCGTGATGTCATGCAATCATAAGCCCAAAGTTTCGCCGAGAGATCAAGGAGGTATTTTTAAATATTTTTAGGCTGACGGTACATCACAATCTACTATACAAAAAAAACAGGGTCAAAAAAGGAACATAATTCGGGACGAAATAGGAATTACGTTAAGAAATTAATATTTATTTAAATTTCGGGGCATATGAGGATCAATTTTTGGGGCGAATGCGTATATTTACATTCGAGATACAACCTCTTGACACTGGAGTCCAGACGTATTCTTCTAATGTCGATGATGCTTCATGGCATATGTAACAATAGATTCGACTGCGCAGACATTATAAATAGTCTATGTTACATTACACCCAGAACTGTAATGCGACGAGGAGCGCGCACACCACGACTGTTCCATACTGCACGGTGTAGAACCAACGCCGGGGTGCGGGCGCCCCTTCGTCGCCTCGTAGAAACGTATAACACACACTTGATTGATATCGATATATTTGCTTTTTCACATTTTAAATTTAAAGACAGGGCCATAGAACTACTTAAAACTAATACTACACAACTATAATTTTCGCACTTTTATAATCGCACGTTTGAAAATAATATTAAGACGTAACATAAAATTATTTCGTGGACATTAGTGTGGGTTACACGTTTACTCAATTTTTATATGTTGTCTAGTTATGTAAGAATAACGTGTAACTGTTTTATGTCCCAATAAAGAAAATTGAAAAAATTGAAAATTGAGACGAAACATGAGGGTCGAATGCGGAATAAACCGTCTTAACATAGCACTATCTTTTTGTGTGTCTATATAAAACAGTTCACGTATTTCTGCTTTTCTCTTAAAAGCTATACAGATGTGAATTTATGCAACTTGGTATTTGTATAGCATTTATTTGACATGCTGATACGAGTTCCATTGTATTCATTATGTACTCAAGTTATTTGGAACTGTTTATACAACGAATAGTGGTAATTTTCACACTGCTCTGTAAAAAAGGTAAGGTGTGAAGTGTAAAAGATTTATTGAGGGCTCTGCACCTACTTCTTCTCCCCAGCCTTTATTATTCCCAAGTCACTTGGGGTCGGCTTTTCTAGTCTAACCAGATTTGACTGGATATCAGTTTTTACACGGAGCGGCTGCCACCTGACCTCCGTAACCCAAAGGCTAACGATACCCTAAGCTTAGACCAGTGTCAGGATATTATAGGGCACTGACTTCCCAATAAAGACCGCCATAGATGTTCATGGCAGCCGGGACCGACGGCTTAACGTGCTCTCCGAGGCACGGAGCAGGCAATAATTGTCAATCAATACGCACATAATTTCGAAAAGTCATGTAACTTCCGAAAGTCCGAGGTGCGCGACGTGGGTTCGAACCCGAGACCCTCTGCATTGCAGTCTGTTGGTCTCCCCACTGAGCTATCGCTGCTTTTACTGGCTCTGCACCTACTGTACTATTATAATAATATTAATATTCTATCACATACACATAACACCATCTAGCCCAAACTAAGCAGAGCTTGTACTATGGGTAGACAATGGAGAAACATACATATATACTTTTTTTGTAAATATTTACATATTATAGGTACATAGAAACACCTAGACCAAGACAAACATGTCCATGCACACAAATGTTTGACTTGTGCGGGAATCGAACCCGCGACCTCAGGCGTGGCAGTCAGTTACACTAACCAAATCTCAAGAATATACATACAGGTCAGAGGAACTATGCCTAAAGTTTTAAAATGTGGTTTGCAGAATTCGTCTGGAGCAGTACCGACGATGGCTCTTACACATTTCTTTTGGCCAATAATACATCTATTAGCTTCAGAGGAATTTACCCACAGTATATGGCCATATCTTAGGACTGAGCTTACATAGCCATGGTAAGCTAACAGAGTAGTCTGTATTGTTGAGGTTTTCCTAAGTCTGCTCAAAACATAATACAAATTTATTAATTTTATTACAAGTGGCACTAATATGCGATTTCCATTCAATATGTTTGTCTAATATTATTCCTAAGAAACTTACGTCATCTTTTTCATTAATATTAAGTTTGCACCAAATCATTCTGTTTTCAGTACAGGTAGATCGATTACTTTGGAATTTGATAAAATTCGTTTTTGCATGTTAACTGTCAAGTTATTTGATTGTAACCATTGTGTCACCAAAAGGGTCGTCCTATTTACTTCGTCATTAATATCAGTCAAATTATTGCATGTCAAAATAATGGAAATGTCATCTGCAAATAAAATACATTTATGTTTCGTTATATCAGGTAGGTCATTAATATATAGTAAAAATAACAATGTTCCAAGAATACTACCATGGGGTACCCCAAAGCTGTTTACTCTGTACGGTACTGAGCTACTAGTTGTTACTGTTAGATTATTATCTACGTGTGATATGTCCACTCTTTGCAATCGATTCGTAAGATATGATTCTAACCATGATAAAGCAAGTCCTCGGATTTTATATTGCTCCAATTTATGCAATAAGATTTTGTGCGATACAAAGTCAAATGCCCTCGTCATGTCAAAAAATACGACTATTGTGTATAAGTTCTTATCTATATTCGTTAAGACATCATGTACTAGGTATACGCTGCTAATGTAGTTGATTTTGATTTTTGGAAGCCGTTCTGTTCAGGCTTAATTACTTTAAATTTATTTACAAATGACTATAGACAAAGGCGCACGGCGTTCTCAAAAAATTTTGCCAATATTGGAATCAATGTAATAGGTCTATAGTTGCATATGTTCGTTCTGTCTCCTTTTTTGAGAATAGGTTTTATAATGGATTTTTTTAATGATTCGGGCAAGGTTCCCTGTTCAAATGAAAGATTTATTAAGTGGGCAACACTTGTTGCAATAGCTGTAGCACATCTTTTGAGAATCATTGTTGAAATATCATCATTACCAACGGCATTGCTATTGTTAAATTCGCAATTATTTTCTGTACTTCTGAAACACTCAGAGGTTCTATAAACATACTATTTTGTAGAGTTTTTTCATTCGTGTTTTTAATAGATTTGAGTATGTTAGTTAGTTCAATATAGTAGTTATTAAACTCGCATGCTATTTTATTTGGGTCTCTTATTAGCTGATTTCAGACTTTAATTTCTGTGATGGAATTATCTGATAAGTGCCTTTCGTTCTTATCCTTTATACAGCCCAAGCGGATTTACACTTATTTTTTGATTAGCTTATGAGTTTTTGGTTACAGAGTTGCTGGGACTTGGACATAAATTGCTTTAGAATATTAGAATATATACGATAATTTGATTTATTATATGTAGATTTATCCCTATAGTATTTATAACGTAAAATCCTTTTTGTGTTGCAACTATGACGTTTACCTTTTGTTATCCATTTAGGAGTTCGTCTTTGAAAGGTTAGTTTATGTCTAAGAATAGGAAAACATAAATTATAAAATAATATTAAGTCATTATAGAAATTGTTAAATGATTTATCTATGTCTTTTTCAAGATAAATATCGCTAGAACTAACGTTTGTTATGCAGTTACAAAACTTATTTATGTTATTAGTTTCATAATCTCGCCAAGTAATAAATAAAGTATCGAGTTGCTTAGGTATTGTTTTAAATGGTACATTTATCATTTGAGCGGTATCGTGGTCGGAAAGTCCTACGACATTCTCCTTCATTCTCCATGTGGTACTAACATAAAATATTATAATATTATGCTTACCAACATTACAATTTTAGAATTGAAATGTTCAATAATATTCTCTATCATGACATCACATTCAAAAGCTCTAGCTCTTGCTTAGTTTAGACTAGATAGTGTTGTGTCTATGTGATAGAATATTATTATTATATAGACTAAAAAAGTCTACTATAAAGCAGTGGATTTTGCGCAGCACATTATTTTTTTATAGACACTAGACTTGACGAAAATGCCTATTACAATAAAAAATACTAAGTTTCGCTTAACCGATATAGAAATAATTACTTCATATCAATTTTTTTACATAATAATCATCAAAAAGTATAGTTTATCATAATCAAGGCTTAAAAGAAATCTTATAATCTGTTATAGATTAATAGTCTAATTACAATTTCCATAGGTAGATTAATTACATTTCAAAATAAACTGAAATCACCACGAAGGCTTGTCTAGGATATGGGAGCCTGGTGATCTGTAACAGAAGTTTATCCTACTATAGACACCAGCCTCTCACAAAGGAATGAGAATTGTTTAACCTGTACCGTATTAGCTAATAAGTACTTACCTATGTGAATACCGAAATAATTATCTTCATTATTATTATAGATATTCGTTATAAATTATTTCATAAGAAGTAAACCACAAGGCACGCTATTTAGAAATAATACAGGTTTCTAAGGAACTATTATTTTTATATTATAAAAATAATATGTAATTTATATTGTATTATTAAGAACCAGTTACAGAACGGTACTTACGGGGCTTAGTGTTTCAAGGTAGGTAAGCTAGGACTACTCACGGAGAATATACAGTGACATCATCGGACTATAAAAACTTACTGGATGTTAATAATTACAACACTGCCTTATTCAAAAAAGTATCTTCAACATGAGCACTATTATATTGCAAAATACCAGACTATAAAAACTGCTCCAATCCAGTTGTTTAAAACTAAATTGACCTCACGACTGCTCGAAAAATGTTATTATTTTATCAACGATTATTTATATGCTTTAGATTTTTGAATGTAATACTATACTTGTAATATCTCATTTCACTTGATTTTATAATCTTGTCATATATTATTTTGTAATTTTAAATAATGTTTGCATGTCTAATCTAAGGTAGAATGTACAAGGATCTATACCTACCTTTTTATTAACATTATTATTTGTTTTAACTACTTTCTATACAAATAAACTTTATTATTATTATTATCGTAACCGCAATTTATTACATTACAAATTTTAATAAATATTTTGCCGTCGTATTTAAATGTGTTTAGGTACATAAATGGCATAATAAAATAATTCCATCAATAATAATGATTATTCAGTGGTCTAGAAATGAAGATCGGAGATCCGCGGCGTGTACCGATTGTAATATGCAGTATACATTAGGCCCCAACACACATTTAAAATAATGTAAAATCTATACTTTGCATCTGATTACCAATTCTAGTTATAAAAAAAAAAAAAATATAACTGATCTGATCTAATCTTTGTGTCATAAATATCTCAAAGGGTGTTCTTTTCAAATTAGAATAGATAAATGTCAAATGTGAATATAAATTGCTTTTCAGTTCACATTTGACATTTAATTTTGGCACTCGGATAGGATCTTTTTTTTGAACATATCATGTTACGGGAATGGGTCTTATTTAAAGACAAATAGGTAGCTATCAAAAGAAATCTTGTTGTAAAAACAGTTTTTAATAAGGACGAGATTAATATTTTAAACGTTGACATAAGAATAAGTCGCTATCTCCCTCGGACAGCTACATTTAAATAGCGGTTACGTCAAAGTCAAATGTAGTGGTTAGTGTAACCGACTGCCACGCCTGAGGTCGCGGATTTGATTCCCGCACAAGTCAAACATTTGTGTGCATGAACATGAATGTTTGTCTTGGTCTGGGTGTTTCTATGTATGATATGTATGAATTTACAAAAAACAAGTATATATATGTATGTTTATCCATTGTCTAGTACCCATAGTACAAGCTCTGCTTAGTTTGGGCTAGATGGTGTTGTGTGTATGTGGTAGAATATTATTATTATTATTCTCTTTATTAGCACATTTTACAATAATAATTATATTTTAAATATATAATTATAAAAAAAACACATTTAAAATATTAAAACTATGAAGACCCACCGGCATCGGGAACTGGGTCCAAGCTACCGGTGGTTAGGCCTCCAGCGAGAGGAAACTCCTCACGATGTGTGCCGTGTCAAGCAATACGGCCTTCTGCGTCAGAGACTTAATCCAGCCGTCTAACGCGAGTCTCTTCAGATGGTGTACTGATACGACTATCGGTACAATGATCGCTGAATCCACATCCCACATATCGACAATCTCGTGCGTCAGATCCAGATATTTAACTTGTTTATCTTTTTCAGCCTTCACGAGATTCCCGTCATGAGGAATGGTAATATCGACGATCATTGCTCGGCGCTCTAATCGGTCCACCACCACAATGTCAGGTCTATTGGCTACAACAGTCCTGTCAGTAATGATGGACCGATCCCAGTACAACATTGCATGACCATTTTCGAGAACGGGGTCGGGCACATACCTGTAGTACGGTACTTCTAAGTCCATGAGATCGTATTTTAAAGCAAGTTGCTGATGTATAATCCTGGCCACTTGGTTGTGTATATGCAAGTACTCGCCATTAGCAAGACGAGAACATCCAGAGATAATATGTCTGAGAGATTCTCCGGGTTGGTGACACGCCCGACATATGTCAACCATCATCCATCCTTCAGGATATATCTCCGGTAGTTATTCGTCATCACTACTTCGTCCATAATTGCACAGACAAAACCTTCGGTTTCTCCAAACAGATCACCGAATCGTAACCAGGATACGGACGATATTAAGTCTACGTCGGGCCCAAATAGAGCCCGATAAAACCGACCATGTAGCTCCTTCCTTTTCCACACAACCTTGTGATCCTCAGTTGTAAGCACCACCGGTTTGCGCCAGTTCTCTTTAGCCAGAGCGAGCGGAGTGAGGCCAGTATCCACTGCTACCACATCACGATGGACATCCACGTTATTGTGGAGAAAATATTCTCGGAGATTGCACACCTCACGGTTATGGAAGGTCTTGGCACATAAAAAGTCACGACCCCCACATTTCCGCGGGATGTACAACCTCATTACAGAAGAACGTGGATGGTGCATTCTGTGAGCGGTTAGCAGTGACCGGACTTTTCTGTCCAGGGCATCTAGTTCTGATTGAGTCCGTCTTAGTATGCTGAAGGAGTATGCAAGGACTGGCATGACCCAACCGTTACAGGCTCGCAACCTATTGCCACCTGTTAAAATTAGTACTTCTTAGTACCTTCTTCAGGCGGCCAAAGAAACGCTCCAAACGCTCAAATTGTCAAATGACAAATATGGTAGTAGGGGTTATCCCCTACTATCATATTTGAAACACTTGTGTCTCACTTATTTTTGAGTTAGCCTTAAAAACTCTTTGTATTTTAAGTTTAAAAAAGTCAGTTAGCTACCCTTTTCCACTGATACAGTGCAATATTACTTAAACAAATATGTTAAAGGTAAATACCAGAAATGTCGTTGAAATGAATCAATAAGCATAATCGATATAATGATTATAAATATTGTTTAATGATTTGACGCCATTGACCATATCGGCGCTAAATAATATCTGTGGCGAATTTAACCTTTTTAATGTTAAATGATGTAATTTATTTATTATATTATTATTGTATAACGAATCCATTCCAATTTCACTAACTGCAAATTATAAGTAAGGTTTTACATAGGCGTAACTATTTGGAAAAGACTGGTCTTCTAAAAATCCATATGGAATATCGGTCAGAGCAATCTTAACGGAGTAGTAGGCAAGGCTTGGTAACTAGCAGGAGATAATATAGTGCACAGCAAACACAAATGCACAGTCTATTCCCGATGGGACGCTAATTCTGAACGAATCAACCGGCTTTACGAGTTTGCATGCTTTTCGACATCGGGTGTGCATCATTGCCAACGTCCTAACTTAGAGCTGACTATTTTCTTGACTCGAACCTGAGATGTCGCGCGAACCAGCCGCTTTCACTACTGATACCTCACCAAGGCTGTTTGATCATCTTTATTTCTAAGTAGAAATCGAAATTAAAAACTATAGTTTGCTGTGATAAGTTGATAAGTGTTCCTTTCTTCCTTTCATATGGAAATATTATATCGTTTAGCTTTATTTTAAACCATTCGATAGAAATTCGTTTAAATTACGAAATATTCGATACGTTCGTAATGATCGCAGATCGCAGGTCATGCTATGAATTCGAGTTTAAATATTATAACAAAGTATAAACAAACCTTGTCTTGAAATACGATAATTCTGCAAAATACGACGGTAAGACGCCTCATTGTTTTGATACGGCGGGAAGCATGCATTCTTGGCATCTGTTTTACGTTTATAATTGATGTGCCGAAATTGTGCAGACCTTGTGATATTGTACTTGATACAACATACTTACCCCAACACTACTAGCTGTTCGCTTACTGCATTTTGCCTTTATAAAAAGAATGCCGGAGTCATACCAACTTTTCCCTTTAAACTCACTTAATTTTTTTCTCTAAGGAAAGCGTATCGCGTATGCTCTGGTATTTATTATATTCTTTGGCTATGCTCACAGATAATCATCAGGATGGCCGAGGAATGGTCGGCCACCTCAGTTGTATTAGAATAATAGCAATTCAATAGTCAATGAAGCGCTCATTTAACACTGGAGTAAAAAGAAAGAGTATTCAGTGTCATACTGCAGAATACGAAATAATAGATGATGTAGCCGTTCTATGCTATGTATAGGCATTTCAATTCACAAACGCATACCTAAAATATTTATCATAATTTTAGGCAAGTGTTTGCGTTTGTATAAAACTCATTAAATTCCTGCAAATGTTAAATGGTTTATGCAAAGCACGCAAATAAAAAAGGATTTTGATTTAAGATACGGTCAGAATACATAATGTATCTGAAATTATTATTCATTTGCATGCTCTCAATATATCGGGGCACTTCGATTTCGCCCTTTGTTTCGAGCATAACAGACAAGACTTGTTTGTAAACTATTTGTAGTTAATTTGCAGAGCCCTGGTTACTATTTATTTGTATAAATACATTTGGTCCCCACACGTCAAGCTCACTGGCCTTATATAACACAGTTTACACATGCCAACATGTGATTAAGAAAAAAACAGCTTCCAAAATTTTTTATCTACGTCAATCATTTGTTAAACAAAAGTAATTAACATCAACATTATATACAATAAGTAAATACATTTTCCTTATTTAAGAAACACTAAACGTTTATTAAAAATATTATTAAATCTTGGAACTGTGTTTGTTTATTGTTTTATGACGTCGCACTTCCTAGTATTGCAATCTAACTTGAAATAGCGGGTTTTTAACATTTTCTCACTTTGTTCTTTAAGCATGTTAAAGTAAATAGATCTTATGAACTCAGCGATGAGTCTGGTGACGCAGACGACGCGCCGCGACACGACAGCGCGGGGTTTTACAATTCAAACAACCTTGCTGTGTGTTGCACCTAGGAAAACACTATACTGATGTATAAAATCCTCAGACTACAGCACGAGCCATCATTCCATACGAAGCTTACGGTGAACTAGCGGCTTACGACAACACACCACGTTCATCTGATAACCTTTGACATTTAACAATATAAATTACATTATTTCTCACGTCACGATCAGTACTCTTCGCGTCTTGAGTGTGAAACATGGATTTTAAACTAGGTGAGGAATTATAAATTATAATTATTTTATTGATTTCGTTTATTGAATTTTTATTTTGACATAATTATGTATGTATACCACATGGCCTTTAAAATAAATTAATAATTAATAAATTTGTTTTGTTTGTTTAAACTTAAGTTTTGTCCATGTTAAATACTTGATAATATCATAATTATGCAATCGTTATTATTGAATTTATATTTTCTTTACAATTTTGTAGGTACTGTTACCTTGTTTTGTTAACATGACGCCCTGGAATAAGATTTTCTCTATAACTTTTTCTCAATTAGCTACCTTTATTGCGGGATATGAAAATACGCCAAATCTTTGTCACAGTTCACATAATCGTTAATCAATAAGTTGAGAAAACTGGCAAAGACACCCTTCCTTTTCTTTTTAATTAAAAACACAAGCTAATGTTATTCTATCGCATCTTTGTTACAGGAGCATTTTTAATCATCAGTGCACAGATCTGCACGACACTGGCGCTGCCGCCGTGTGTTTGCACAAGGAACTACAACCCCGTGTGCGGCTCTGATGGCAACACATACAGCAACCAGTGCGTCCTCGAGTGTTCAGCATACTCGTCCGGCACAGAGCTCACAATGGCTAAACACGGTCCTTGCCAACCAGCCGCGCCTGAAGAACAGCCCTGCATATGCACCTACATCTACAAGCCAGTATGCGGCACTGATGGCCAAACTTATCCCAATGAATGCTCGATGGAATGCCAGAAGAAGAAATCTAGCCCATCACTAAGCGTGAAACACTCAGGAGCCTGCATCACACCTCAAGAACCAGTATGTGTGTGCCCGATGCTATACAGCCCGGTATGTGGAAGTGATGGCAAGACGTACGACAATGATTGCGCGCTGAATTGCGCTACAAAAGAAAATTCAATGCTGAGTATTAACCACAGAGGAGGTTGTGATAACAGCGTAAGAATCGTTGAATAAATTAAAAAGTAACGAATTTTAATTAAAACTTTTATACGGATGAAGTGATCGAGTGTACTTTGAACGAAGTCACGAGAGCGGCAATTAAAAAAATTTTCGCCGTCTTCTGAAATTTAAAATTAGAATAATACGTACATAATTATGTTTAACCAAATCGCTTTTGATTTGTGTCAAATACAATGTTCGTGTGAACGGAAACAAATTGTTTGTGATTTAAATATTGTTATACAATTTAGTGTTGTTTAATTTTATAAGTGTTTACCATTAAAGAAACGACAATGTTAATTTAAAAAAAAAACTTTTCAAGTTAATTGTTAGATATATTTAGATGTTATAATAAAAATAATTATCGTTAAATGAGATTTATTATTGTTTTTCTGTTATTGTCTTTCTGCCTTCGATATCTTGAAGGTTGATTCTTGGAACGACTTATTGTGAAGTAAAATTAGCACCGTCCAGGGTCATTGCATAGTGCTGCTTTGTAATTATAATATTATGAAAATCATTATTCATTATCACTATATCTATCATACTTTTGAAGGGGTGTACGTATCTATATCTCCAAAGAAAACAAAAGAATAAAAAGTAGAAGCACCAGAATTCTCATGAGTGTCATCAGGCGTACTATTCTATAAAACTTTTCATCTCGAATTCAAATGTCATTTTTACAGTAACTTTAGTATTCATTTAATTGTCTTAGGTGCGGATTCGAAACTGATTTTCAGATAGTGTGATCTTACAGAATAGGGTTGCAAACAAGAAGCCTAGAGACACTTTTCTTTGATACTATTATAAGCCACTGCCAAACTTTTTTTTTGCATTACTACCTACATATTGTATTATAGATTATACTTTTGCCCGCAACTTCTAAATGTAGTTTAGGATAGGTAAGTAACAGTATTTTTTTCTGGATGAAAGGTCCATGTCCTTTTCTGTACCCCTGACAACGTGTATGCGATATTTTATGATGATTGGTCGAGTATTTAAGGCGTGGAAGCGAAACACAAAAACAAACTCACATTTGCATTTAATATATTACTTAGGATTAGGGATGCTTTATCTGGTTATACGTTTTAGTAACAGACTCTTAACTTTAGTGAAAATGTAATTTATACAAAAGTTAGTTTTATGGTAGTAAAATGTTTGACAACGAACTTGAATATGAATTGGAGCAAGGAACAACAGAAATCTTAGTGACAGGAGATACCCTGTCTGGTAGTACTTGCTATTCATTCAGTCTTGACTTAATATTAATAAAATTATTGTAGAGTAATACACTTCTCATCAGAAAAATTGAAACACTTCCGTTTTTATGGTTTCTGTCCTAATTTAACATAAAAGAGTTTTCATTCCATGAAAAAAATCACATGATTGTATAGCTGGCAGTTTGGCCATTACAGTGTTAAGCGAAAATTCAAAATTCAAAATTAGAATTTCTTTTGTTTATCCTATAAATGAAATGATTCACTGTGTTGAGACAAATGTGTGTTTAGAGATGGAGTACATTTCACCTTTGAAAACTAAAAATTAGCGCTTATCTTAAAACTTTGTGTTCTTTGTTCTGTATACTGTGTGTGTACTGTGAGTTTGGGTCGTCTGAAAAAGTTTTCTAATACATATGGATATTTCGCCCGCAGAAGCCACCCAAATGGTGATTGCTGGATTCTGGACTTAGTCAGCGTGTTGTGGCTGAAAGATTGCATCTAAGCCTGTTGTCTGTTCATAGAGTCTACAAACGCTATCGGGAGACTGGTTTGTTCACGCGCCGTTCAGAATCTGGCAAGAATCGGGTCACTTCTGAGCGAGATGATCGATTTATTGTAACAACTTCTTTACGAAACCGACGCCTTAATGCTTTTCAACTGCAGCAGCAGCTTCATGTTGTACGTACGTAGGGTGGCTGTAAGTGATTCTACAATTAGAAGAAGGTTGAAGAAACGTGGACTGGTACCGCACAAGCCAGCAAATGGGCCGAAATTAACTGCAGACCATCGAAGAGCGCGCCTTAACATTGCACGTGAGCACCTAAATTGGTCATACCTCCAGTGGAACAAAGTCCTCTTTTCTGATGAGTGTAAAATTATGCTGTATGGTAACGACGGAAGGAACAAGGTCTACAGAAGAGATGGAGAACGCTTTGCACAATACTGCATTGAAGAAAAGGTCAGCTATGGTGGCGGTTCGTGGACGGTTTGGGGAGGAATCAGCGCCGACGGTAAGACAGAGCTTGTCTTTGTGTCTGGGCCATCGGCACATCGAACAGTGTCTTGAGCCTCACGTGACGTCGCCCTATGCACATTTTATTGGCAACGGTTTCATATACATGGCCGACAATGCTAGCGCTCACACCGCGAGCGTCGTACGAGATTATGTTACCGAAGTCGGTATCTCCATTATGGAATAGCCAGCAAGAAGCTCGGACATGAATCCGATTGAACATCTATGGAATGAAAAATGAAAGACGAATTCGTGCAGGAGATCTTGCCCCAGAAACACTTAGCCAGCTGCAAAATGCAATCCAAGAGGAATGGAATGGAATGCCACAACATTTGATCGTGACTCTCATCCGATCGATGAAGAACCGTATAGAAGCAGTAATAAAAGCTCGGGGAGGGAATACAAGTTATTAAATAATCGTTTCTTAGCTTTTTTCTTCATTTACGTGTGTTGTTTTATATGTTTGGGTAAAAATGACTTGTTAAACAAAATACGAAACCTATGAAAATTTAATTTGAATTTAGAACATTAACATTAGGAATTAAACTACTATTGATTTTATTTTACTAATTTATAAGCTAATAAAATTATTTAAACTATTAAATCTATTTAATTTTTTGGTTTACACTTTTCCCGGCGTTTCGGTTGCTTTTCAGCAGCCATGGTCACGGGGATTCAATGAATAACATTCGCGTAAACAGAAGACAATATTATATTAACATTAGGATCTGAAAACCTCATATTATTCACTATAAAACGACATTTGACATATATTCCTAAATATACACATTTTTCTGATAATCAAAAGTGTGAAAATCAGAAGTGTATGAATTTACTTACTGAAACGTGCGAGAGTGCGTATCGCTTTCGTAACACCTTTGGTCGTTGTGTAGGACAAAATTTATTAGGCGCTTCGGTAATTTAGCAAAATGCTTGATAAAATGATTAAAGTAAAGGCATAGAGTTGTACTATATGTCATAACAGGCCTAGTGTTGTCCAGTGAGTGTAGCAGTAGTAAACGAATAAACACGCTCAAATCAGTAAGAAATGATAGACGTTAGAACTAGGTATGTGAAGTTGTTAAAAACGACAATGTTACTTTATTTTAATTCTCATTTTGCATAAACCACTCGATATCGGTAGATATACGGGCGTGAAAACAATATAAGTATACAGAGTGATTTTGAAATCGTGTAATTCCTTTTAATTACGCATTCTACTGGTAGTATAGAATAACCCTGACCATATTTTTTTTTATTACTTATTATTTATAACATCAGTTATTGTTATGTTATTATTTTTAAATTAGTAAAATATTAAAATTGTTTCGGGTGGTTAACATATGACTATCTGAAACCATTTCATGAAAAAAATAGGTACATTAATTTTTCCAAAATCATAATTCTAATTAAAAAAATATATGGTCAGGGTTATTCTATATCACCAGTAGAATGCGTGGTTAAAAGGAATTACACGATTTCAAAATCATTCTGTATATTGTATAAGGCTCTTTGCTTTCTTTCAACATTCATTCCCAGATTTCGTATATAATAATATCAGCCTTGTATATAAAATGTCCCACTGCTGGGCTTTATCTCAGTCTGAGAAGGGTTAGGCCATAGTCAATCCCGCTAGCCCAGGGCGGGTTGGCAGACGTCATATATCTTCGAGATAGTAAGTACAACTCGTAGACAAGCAGATTTCCTTGCGCTGTTTTCCTTCACCGTTAAAGCGAGCGATAATTAACTATTTAATACGAACATAGCTTCGAAACTGATCGAACTATGGTCTAAGACGCGTCGCCCACTGGTAAGTTGAGGCACAGTCGAGGCACGGTCGCGGCGGTGTCGCGGCATGGTCGAGACGTGGCGTTTATGTAGAGATTTTACTTAAACTTAAGAGAAATAAAATGATATTGTCTTCTGTTTGTGCGAATGTTATTCATTGAAATTAAACTACTATATACGGATTTTATCGCGTTGTTTATTTATCACTGTATTACAAAATTTTGAAAATATTACACTACTACTACTATTGATTTTATTTTACTAATTTATAAGCTAATAAAATTATTTAAACTATTAAATCTATTTATTTTTGGTTTACACTTTCTCCGACGTTTCGGTTGCTTTTCAGCAGCCATGGTCACGGGGAGACTAAGATGGTAGTTGCCTCAATGTTCCAGTGTCATTGACATAGTAAACAAAAAATAAATAGATTTAATAGTTTAAATAATTTTATTAGCTTATAAATTAGTAAAATAAAATCAATAGTAGTAGTAGTGTAATATTTTCAAAATTTTGTAGTACAGTGATAAATAAACAACGCTTTAAAAGCCGTATATAGTAGTTTAATTTCACAGAAACAAAATGGAAAAATGGTGGTAATGTCGCGGCGCGGTCGAGCACACCACCTCAGCCGCGCCGTCGCCGCGCCCCCGCCTCAACTCCACCTCGCCTATGACGCGACTTTAGTGGTGAGCGCACTGCCATTTATTCCTGAAGGAAACATAGAAGCGGCGCGCCGCTCGTGCACCCGCGCCTCGACTCCAGCACGTGTGGGCGACGGGCCAAACTCTGCGTAGCCGTCCAACGGTCTCCCACTAAGCAACTCTGGTGGTATTAAGCTGATACTAAGATAATGGATGCTTTTTACCAAACACGGATGGCGAAGTGGTTTAAGTGGCTCACTACTACCGCGCCGCGCCGAATGTTGTTGGTTCGGGGATCGAACACGGTACAAAAATTGGTGATCCACAAAATTTAATGGTTGTTCCCAGCTGGGTGATCTTTGTGTCCGTTGTTTAAATGTTAGTAAAGTTAAAAATTAAACCTATACTCTATTTGGTTTGGTTTACACAAACACATATTAAACAAATAAACTACTGCTTAAACTAACAGTTCAATTGATTTAGTAATCGCTATTGTGGTATTTATATTGATTTTTAGCAGCATTTTATTTTAAACTGAGTTTTTAGACGGAAAGACACATCAAGACTGTTTACCTTTAGTTAAGTACCTATCCAAAGGGAGTATAGAGCGAGCGAGCAGCGATAGCTCAGTTGGGAGACCAACAGACTTCAATACAGATGATATAAATATAAAATAAATATATTCAATACAGAGGTCTCGAGTTCGAACCCACGTCGCGCACCTCTGACTTTCGGAAGTTATATGACTTTTGGAAATTATGTGCGTATTGATTGACAATTATCGCCTGCTCCGTGCCTCGGAGAGCACGCTAAGCCGTCGGTCCCGACTGCCATGAACATCTGTGGCGGTCGTTATTGCGGAAGTCGACACAAAAGATCCCACTGGGTCGAAGTGTCGCCAGTCAGTACTGACTGGCCCCCAAACAAGATAAGATACAATAAGATAGAGCGAGAGTTGTCTTTAAAAAAAAAACATGATCACGGAAAGATTCTCTGTGATAATGCCTGATTAAGACTACTACGAAGTAGAAGACTGAATTCAAACTTGCAAACTATTTGTTTCTTTAATCCCAACGGTGTGTATGGGCTTTAACTATAACGGCACATTATTATAAAATGGATTATACGGTGATACGAGGGAGTAGATGTACCGATTACCGTAAATACAACAACTTGGGTATAAATAGTTTAGTGTTACATATCGCAACATCAGTCGCTGAATACACTTTGATTAAATACACTTTGTCATTGACATCAAGTGAGAAACATCAGGATGTATTTCAAATTCGGTAAGTATTTACTTTTTTTATCATTGTTATGTCAGCCAATCCACCGGATAGTAAGCGGGTACCATTGCTCATAGATATAGCAGTGTTATTTTTTTAATTCTTTTTATTTTATAAAGTCCCGCACTACGAATAATTACTGCATCGGACTTTACAAACATTCAACAACGGACACAAAGAGCACACAGACTCGGAACAACTATTTGTGGATTACACAAAGTTTTGTCCCGTGTGGGATTTGAACCCACAACACTCTGCATAGTGGCAATGGCGAGGCGACCACTTAAACCACTACATCATCCGTGTAATCAAAAAGTGTTGACTAGGAAAACACAGTCATGCCTAGGCAACAGCCTACCCACGAAGGAAGATCAACTAGGAACGGGAATTAGTCCTTTAATGTGTGTTTGGCAACTGAAATAGACTGCTAACGTAATGACAAAGGTCTCATCTTTTAGAAACTATTATAACAACCCGCGGCTTTGCTCTCCTTAAAGACCTATCCCACCAGAACTATAATTTTACTTTCCTAGTACTCTATCTTAATCAATCCATACTTTAGCATCAAGAAGCTCTTTCGATCGGCAATTTTACAGCCAGCCTACGTCAGTAGTAGAGCCTCGCTGATTTCAGCATGAATGGGCCGGCTCGACCGGGGAAGGACTACCCTCTCACAGAATATCGACGTGAAATAGCAGTGTTCCTACTGTTGTGTTTCGTTCGGTGAGTGAGAGTGCCGGAGGCTTGATCACCCTCACTCCCCCTTCCCGCTCCTTCCCACTTCCTTTCCTAAAGGTCAGCAACGCGCGAGTGATGCCTCTGGTGTTGCAGGCGTCCATAGGCTACGGTGACCACTTACCATCAGGTGGGCCGAATGCATGTCTGCCACCACAGTCGTATAAAAAAGAAGAAATTATAAGCATACCTACTAGACTTTGCCCACAGCTTCACGTGTTATCTAGTTTTCCAATTTCTATCCCTCGGGAACGGTACCTTTTGTCCAGAAAAAGATTCTGGATAAAAGGTAGCCTTGCTCTCGTAATCACCGGAAGTAATCATACAGTTTAACTAATTATTTAACCGATATTTAAGTACCTTCGGGTTATCCAAACTAATATTATAAATGTGAGTTTATGTTTGTTTCCTTATTATTATCATCATGAAATTTCATATAGGTACACGTTGCCAGGGATACAGAAAAGGACACAACACTTATTTTCATCCAGAAAATAAGTGTTGTTTCCAAGGGATACAAATTTATTGACAAAACCTACATTAACGCGAGCAAACCCGTGGAAAAAGCTAGTAGCTCATATAACTTCAAGAACCAATTTTAGTTTATTCCTACACCTATATACTTCTAAATAAATTGCGGGTTATACGATTCGATTTTAATTCCCCCTTGCGACTTCACGAGGGTCAAATCTCGCCGGTTTTCATGATCAGAGAGCCTAGTGCGAGCTATTTTCGGCACTCCGATTGAGCCGCTCCAAGCTTTTCATTAATCAGAAAGCCGAATGTCATAAACGTGTAGATTGCGTTAACGTAAAACAAATTGGCACTGAACACAACGTGTTACAGTCGCGAGGGCGCGGTTTTGCATTAGACCCATTAAAAAGAAGACCATTCAGATATGTAGATCTCATTATGATGCGTGTTCGTTTGGTTAACGCGGTTTAACCCACGACTACAGTTAAAGTTAGCCCTTAACTGACACATGTTCAATCTTTGAATGATTATAAAATTCGTCACCGTCTCAGTACCTTCCTGCAGTAAGCCTAAGTATACATATACACAATAGGTTTCACTCGCTACTCCTGAGCTCAGTTTCGTCATACCAATGGTCCATTTCACCACAACAAAGATACGTAACATATTTTTGTTATTTCTCTATTATATTAGTGGTAGCAAATTGAAGCAAGAGCCTTAGGAATTAAATATAAATATTTGGAAAAAAGAGCCTGCACTGATTATGTGTAAGCCCTTTATGAGAGAGGAATGCTACAACCATAAACTTTCCACTCAACTTAGGTCAAACAATTCCCAAAATACTACCAGTAGTAGTGCCAGAAATGAAACTTTGAAACTAGATAAGAATAAAATAAAGTGATGCTGGTTATGTCAGGTTAACAGAACAGCAAAGACTGCAGTAATTATAAGTCGCTTATTCACCTCCCTTGTTCTAAGAAAATACGCTCGATTCGACCATTGCCAAATTTTTTATAGGAGATGTATTTATTTTGTTACGCTATGTTTTAACTAGCACATTCTAAAGTTTAAATAAAATATATTTTTTCATGTTTACCAACGTTTTCATATCTTTAGACGTTTTTTTGGATACCCTGTTTATAGGCTAGTAAAAATACTTACTCATTACGATTAATTAGAAATAGTAATGCAAGTTCTTATTGTTTGTTTTTGCATGAAACGATCTTTATAAATGTTTCATTTACAAGAGTAATAACAAAATGTAACAGATCTTGTCTTTTCTATTTTACACGAATTTAAACTAGTGAGTCCAGAGGTATCTCGCTATAAAAACGGAACAATTTACACCATTACAGTTAAAACAAACATGCTAAGATAAATATAAATATAAAACGCAAAGTTTTGCCAAGTCTCTAGAAATGCGATCACGAGATCTAAAGGTGCTGATACACTTGAGCATTCACTTGTAATGAGCATTCTAGCGAATGTTACATTACAGAAAAATAAACGAGCGCGTTTTAGCGACCATTCTAGCGCAAGGACAGTAAATTTACTTTGAAATTACATCGTTCGCTGGAATGATCGTGAAAATGTTCATAGCGATGTTTGGCTCTATGCTCGTGTTCGTTGTTCAGTTTGACAACGAACACACGGCGAAGGCTCGATGTTGTCTTACAAGTGAATGCTTAAGTCTATCGGCACCTTAACGCGAGACCTATGCGTGGTAGAACCAAGAGTCTCCACACTGGGTTCTGCCTTCTGCTCTTAGCTTACTAATAATTATTATCCGATCAGTTACAGGAGCAATGCTGATCATATGTGCACAAATCTGCACGACCCTCGCACGCCGCGACCCGTGCAAGTGCTACAAAATTTACGCTCCAGTGTGTGGCTCCGACGGTAAAACTTACGGGAATGAGTGCGCTCTCGACTGTGAAGCCTACGACTCGGGGTTGGACATCGACGTCGTCAAGTATGGCGTTTGTAAAGGGTTCTGGTCGACGCGCAGGGGAGGAAAGGAAAGAGACTGCGGATGCCCCGATTCCTTCATTCCTATTTGCGCCAGTGACGACGAGACCTATTTTAACTGGTGTGAGTTTGACTGTGCAAAAGTAGACAATCCTACACTGACCTTCGTGCACGAAGGATCCTGTCGTCTGATTTAAACACGCAAACACTTACCCTGAATGACTCGACGGTGAAAAATTTACGTTTTAAAGGAAACCGAAGCAATTTATTACTTAATATTACTTAATATTCTCATATTATAATGTATTTTTTCAGACTCTCAATAGTAGCCCGTCTTACTTTGACTATTTTTTACTAACAATCTACAGATAACAGGTGTAACACCATTTAAATACACACCACAATATAAATGACGTCAGCCTACATAGATATAATATGTTTCATAAAAATATAGGAAACCTGCATAGTTTAAAAAAAAACCGTTGATATATGAAGGTAAACATAACCCCACTTTACTATGATTAGACTTGTTTATTTTAAATTAAATTTAATGTATTTATTTGAATGAAAAGTATGTAGGTATTTCTTATATACACCACCAATAAAATTATAAATAAATTATGGCAATTATATTATGGTAGTTAGATTTCTGTTTATTGTGCTTTTAAAACATTATTAACAAAATTTAATATTTGAACGACGACGTCGAAAATTATTATAAACTGTCCCACTGTTGTGCACGTCAGATATTCATTCAAAAAGACCCTTGTGGTTTTGTTGAAATTTCAAGATCATAACAGGTTTGTGGTCAATAATTTAGAATTCTTCTTTAGATTATTTAAGATATTCCTGGCCTGCACTATATGTATGTAAGTCCGAGAGTCTACGCCCGCACCCGCCGCCCACTCATTATTCACAATTTATGTAGTCCTTGTTTATGTCACATCTATCAATAAATTGGTCGCATTATGGATATCAGTGTATTTATTTTAACCTGTCAAGTCTTAAAAAACTAGACATAATTATAAATTTATTGTGGCTGACCGCCTGAATTCGCCCCTTTTCCGCAGTCTGAATAGGTTAATACCGACAAGATCACGTTCTTATTTCTGCCATTTTTAACCGTATGGCTATGGGCCATATCAAATCGGCGCGGTGCTGTATCGGTTGAATCTGCCGTAAATCGAATCTGTTGTAAAGCGAATCTGTCGTAAAGCGAATCTGTCTTAAAGCGAATATGTCCTAGTGCGAAAAAAGGAGTTGATGTACCTATGTACTTATTCCCAGTAGACAAATATTCATCGATTGTCTACATAAACTCAGCGTATACGTTATAAAAATAAATATTTGTAAAACTTTTTTAGATCGACGTTCTAGTCTACGGCTTAATACCTCAGTGTGCAACGATACAACTGCCATCAGCAGCTATAGCTTAGTGGCAGACCGTTGGACTGCCACGCCGAGGTCTCGAGTTCGATCTCATGGTCGCATTTCTAGAGAATTGGCAAAAACACATTTTATGTCCAAGTCAGTCAAGTAGTTGCAAGGCATCTCTGACTTTTTGAAGTTATGTGCGTATTATATAGTTAATTAGCACTCCCTTTAACGGTCAAGGAAAACATCGTGAGGAAATCGGTGTCATTTGAACACTTGTTAACTACATTTTATATTAAACTGCTTGTCAGTGACCAGGGTTTATTTGCGTTGCGTGTCTATAAAGTGACCGCACGCAACACTCGGCAAACATAGGGACGCCAGTGATTCATATAAACTGCTAAATAAAAATATAACTATATTTATTGCCACATATGTTTTTGTTGTGTTACTAAATACCTGTTATATGAAAAATAAAAAATATCGTTAAACGTGAACGTTTTATGTGCAAGTAGTCGTTACGAATATAAACACTCCATTTCAATACGGTTGCAACGCAAAGAGACGCACAAATACAATGCAACATCGATGCAGGCGCTTGGAATTGCGACTTTTATATCGTGATCGAAGAAAATAGTTGCCGAAAACCCAACATCTGAACATCTGCGGTAGTCCTTACATAACAATTTTGCATTCCGCTGCACCGTACAAAATTTATATTCGAGTTATTATACAAAACATTGTATTACAAACGAAACAAAATTGTGTACAAAGCTTACAACGAATTAGTTCGTTTCGACAACCTTTGACATTTCGAGTTATTATTATTACTTACATTATTTCACACGCCAACACCTATCAGTAAGAATCGTCGACGCCTTCACAACTCGAGTGTAAACCATGCATTTTATATTAAAGAAAAAAGTAAGAATTGTTGCTTGGCGTTGAATTTATGCGGTTTATTTGTGTATTCCGTGGGAACTTTGGGGTAAGAGGTGTATAAAACTTTCTTATATAGAAATGCAACGTAGTGTAAAATAATCACGTCATTATTGTCAATTACTTTTCGAGAATTGTTGCCACGTTTTATACGTATTCAAAAACATTAAAATGTACACTTATACAGTGTGAGTTTTCATAAAGTGCACATATGAAAATGAGTGAAACTAGACATCATTTTAATGCTAGGAAAAAAAATTATATTCTTCGATTTATACCTATTTATATGTTTTCTTTAGTGGTTATGGACCTTGTATCAAGAAAACCTTGTTACTTTTGAACCAGGTGGTTAATCGTGTTGAAACAAAAACAGTAATAATACGCAATGCGTAGACAATAACGACGGTATACTATTCACATCCAAAAAATACCGGTGGCATAAAAATAAGAAACATTTTAGACCAAAACTGAGTTTCGTACAATGTTTTTTTAAACATTGTTAAAAAACTCAAGAAAACTTCACCATTACCCCTAGTTTTTATTAATTGACGTTAATCTGTATCTAATAAGCTTTAAAACAACATAAAAACCACACCTGTATCCCAAACAAAACAGTTTTTATCAAGGGCTAAACAAAGACCTGGCCGCCGCCACGAGCATCTTTTTTCGAAAATTGCATTATCTATCTCAGGTAAAAAATTAGGTCTTGTCTAATCCTTTGCCATAAATTACTAAACATACACTTGGGCTGCAAGTGCCACTTAATTTTCTGTAAAGGTACGAAAGGTATAAGTAATAAATAAAAAATATCAATTAGAAATCAGCACGTTTATTTAGTTTCATCAACCTACAATAAAACTTTTAATGTAGCAAGTTTTCAAAATGACTACCACGTTGTTGTAAACACATAGTACTTCGCAGCAAAATCTGTTGCGTTGCTCGTCTTATCATTGTTGGATCTTCCTTTATGGCAGATTTTAAACTGCGCCAGCAGTTTAAAATCTTCTCCTGCAGTTCTGTCTCACTATTGATGGGAGAGTTATAAATTCTCTGTTTCATTGTCCTCCGTCCATAATCAAGGGGTGTCAGATCGGGTGAACGCGCAGGCCACCCGACAGGCCCTTGCCTACCAATACATCGATTGGGATAGCTTTCATTTAAATAATTGCGAACTATTCTTGCATAATGTGCAGGGCATTCGTCCATTTGCAAAAACATTTACGTCGTGTTCGTAGGGGTACATCTTCCAAAAGTAATGGGAGATCATACCTTAAAAGTTGGAGAAATCTGTCTGCAGTTAATTTTCTTGGGAGTATTAATGGACCAATTAACATATCATCAATAAGAGCTGCCCAAACATTGATCGAAAACTTCACTTGAAAAGTTGAAGCTCTTTTTAGCTTCGGGTTCTCTCCTTTACGACTCCAAAAATGTAAATTTCTGCAGTTTGTAATACCGTCTCTTGTAAATTGGGCTTCATACATCCAAAGAATAATTTTTGCAAACACCAGGTTATCTCTTGTTTGTCTCTGAATCCATGCGGACATAACACACCTTGGGATTGCGTCAGTTCCTTCATGCAAATGTTGCACTCCCTGATAGTGATGGTGATGTAGACCTTCTTTCTTTAAAATGCGCCACACAGAAGTTTGCGATATGCCATGTACCATTGCTAATCGTCTTGTACTGATATTTGGATCAGCAAACAAATCACGCAGTACAGCTTCTTCAATAGAGTCGTCGATTATGGCACTTGCCTCGCAAAGATCTCTACTTGGTCCAAGACCAGTAGTAGCCAATTTTCTATGAACATCTTGAAAGTTACGAGCAGATGGTACTGGTCGTCTCGTTGGAAACGTAGCTAAATAAGTTGTACGAGCACCTCTTGCACTTCCATTACACAGTCCATAATAAAAATACATATCGGCGATATGCGCCGGAGGAAAATCACTCAAACGGGGCATCACAAAACAAGAACACACAAGTAGCAGCGGCGAATGATTCGGAGCGCCTGATTCTTTCTATCTCATCATCAGGGGTTCTTCTCGTAGACCCGTACGGGATCTCGGGGTAACCAGACCAGGCCGTGGGCCTGTCTTGGTGGTGGTCGTCGCCGCCTGCTAATACAGGCGGGTCACTGGGGTGGGCCCGTGCAGGCCCGTTGGTCAGTCCGGGTCGTCAGAGCCGGTGGGTAGCGCAGCTAGCGAGGTCCAGCCCGCACGGGTCAGTCCCCGCGGGCGACCAGCGTGCCAGCAGCGCTTGGGTCGAGTCCGATGAGTCCCTCTTGCGCTTGGCGAGGTCGAGCTCCTCGGGAAGAGTTTCCCGGGGAGCGCCCGTCAGCCAGCGTTAGAGGGAGCGTTGATGTAGGTCCGGTGGGGGTCCACATCATAGTTGGAGGGGTCCGCATCGGGGTGGAGCCGAGTATGAAATACTTGGGGCTCCACCTCGACGGCCGCTGGAACTTTCGCGTCCATTTTAGCCGCCTGGCCCCCCGGCTGATGTCGGCGGCGGGAGCGCTTAGCTCTCTGCTGCCGAATATCGGGGGGCCGAGTGTCGTCTGCCGCCGCCTCTATTTGGGGGTGGTGCGGTCGATGGCCCTTTAAGGGTGGCCCATTTGGGCCGGCGCCCTCGATCGCCGAAACATCGCCCTCTTGAGGAAACCTCAGAGGGCGATGGCGATCAGGGTGTCGCGGGCGTACCGCACCGTCTCCTTTGAGGCGGCGTGCGTCCTGGCGGCATCGCCGCCCTGGGATTTGGAGGCGGAGGTCCAAGCGTCGGTGTATCACTGGCGCGTGGACCTCCGGCTCCATGGTGAGGAACCCACTCACGGGGCGGTGGAGACGCGAAGGTCCCAGGCTCGACTGGTCCTCGAGGCCAGGTGGGAGGAGCGACTGGCCCAGCCCCGCTTTGGGGTGAGGACAGTCGAGGCTGTCCGTCCGGTGCTAAGGCAATGGACGGACAGACGGCGCGGACCGCTCACCTACCGGCTTACTCAGGTGCTCTCTGGACACGGCTGTTTCGGAGAGTACCTGTGCAAGATAGCCGGTAGGGAGCCGACAACCAGGTGTCACCACTGCGAGGAGTGCGACCGGGACACGGCGCAGCACACGCTGGAGGAGTGTCCGGCGTGGGCCGAGGAGCGCTGTGCCCTGGTCGCCGTGATTGGCCCCGACTTCTCGTTGCCGACCGTCGTATCCATGATGGTCGGTGACGACAGGTGCTGGGGCGCAATGAGGTCCTTCTGCGAGGCTGTCATCTCGCAGAAGGAGGCGGCGGAGCGGGGGCGTGAGGAAGATCCTTACGCCCCGGACATCCGCCGCCGGAGGAGGGGGCGCAGGAGACGCGCTTATGTCGCTCTCCTGCCCCCCACCTAAGGGTTCTGGGTGGCAAGGCCTCAGGGGACCCTGCCACCCGTGAGTAAGAACCCATAGAGGGCGCGCGCGGTGTTCCCGCGCGCCTTCTAACGTCGAAAGGGGAGAGCAGTGAAATGCTCTCCCCTGGGGACGAGAGGAGGTCGGGTCCAATTGACCCGGCCGGCACCCACATGGGGGGGCCTGCTATGGATGAATCTTTTTAGACTCCCAACAGGCCCCCCCCACTGGGTGAGAGAGGGAACACCCCAGGTTTTTTTAGTGGGTATACCAGCAATAGGCTGGTGAGTCCCACACGCCCCGCCGGTGCCGTCCCCTAGCCGGCGGGTAGTGCATCAAGCATTTTTTCCTGGGAATCAAAAAAAAAAAAAAAAAAGGTCCGGTGGGGGTTGAAATACTTGGGGCTCCACCTCGACGGCCGCTGGAACTTTCGCGTCCATTTTAGCCGTCTGGCCCCCCGGCTGATGTCGGCGGCGGGAGCGCTTAGCTCTCTGCTGCCGAATATCGGGGGGCCGAGTGTCGTCTGCCGCCGCCTCTATCTGGGGGTGGTGCGGTTGATGGCCCTCTACGGGTCGCCCATTTGGGCCGGCGCCCTCGATCGCCGAAACATCGCCCTCCTGAGGAAACCTCAGAGGGCGATGGCGATCAGGGTGTCGCGGGCGTACCGCACCGTCTCCTTTGAGGCGGCGTGCGTCCTGGCGGCATCGCCGCCCTGGGATTTGGAGGCGGAGGTCCAAGCGTCGGTGTATCACTGGCGCGTGGACCTCCGGCTCCATGGTGAGGAACCCACTCACGGGGCGGTGGAGACGCGAAGGTCCCAGGCTCGACTGGTCCTCGAGGCCAGGTGGGAGGAGCGACTGGCCCAGCCCCGCTATGGGGTGAGGACAGTCGAGGCTGTCCGTCCGGTGCTAAGGCAATGGACGGACAGACGGCGCGGACCGCTCACCTACCGGCTTACTCAGGTGCTCTCTGGACACGGCTGTTTCGGAGAGTACCTGTGCAAGATAGCCGGTAGGGAGCCGACAACCAGGTGTCACCACTGCGAGGAGTGCGACCGGGACACGGCGCAGCACACGCTGGAGGAGTGTCCGGCGTGGGCCGAGGAGCGCTGTGCCCTGGTCGCCGTGATTGGCCCCGACTTCTCGTTGCCGACCGTCGTATCCATGATGGTCGGTGACGACAGGTGCTGGGGCGCAATGAGGTCCTTCTGCGAGGCTGTCATCTCGCAGAAGGAGGCGGCGGAGCGGGGGCGTGAGGAAGATCCTTACGCCCCGGACATCCGCCGCCGGAGGAGGGGGCGCAGGAGACGCGCTTATGTCGCTCTCCTGCCCCCCACCTAAGGGTTCTGGGTGGCAAGGCCTCAGGGGACCCTGCCACCCGTGAGTAAGAACCCATAGAGGGCGCGCGCGGTGTTCCCGCGCGCCTTCTAACGTCGAAAGGGGAGAGCAGTGAAATGCTCTCCCCTGGGGACGAGAGGAGGTCGGGTCCAATTGACCCGGCCGGCACCCACATGGGGGGGCCTGCTATGGATGAATCTTTTTAGACTCCCAACAGGCCCCCCCCACTGGGTGAGAGAGGGAACACCCCAGGTTTTTTTAGTGGGTATACCAGCAATAGGCTGGTGAGTCCCACACGCCCCGCCGGTGCCGTCCCCTAGCCGGCGGGTAGTGCATCAAGCATTTTTTCCTGGGAATCAAAAAAAAAAAAAAAAAAGGTCCGGTGGGGGTTGAAATACTTGGGGCTCCACCTCGACGGCCGCTGGAACTTTCGCGTCCATTTTAGCCGTCTGGCCCCCCGGCTGATGTCGGCGGCGGGAGCGCTTAGCTCTCTGCTGCCGAATATCGGGGGGCCGAGTGTCGTCTGCCGCCGCCTCTATCTGGGGGTGGTGCGGTTGATGGCCCTCTACGGGTCGCCCATTTGGGCCGGCGCCCTCGATCGCCGAAACATCGCCCTCCTGAGGAAACCTCAGAGGGCGATGGCGATCAGGGTGTCGCGGGCGTACCGCACCGTCTCCTTTGAGGCGGCGTGCGTCCTGGCGGCATCGCCGCCCTGGGATTTGGAGGCGGAGGTCCAAGCGTCGGTGTATCACTGGCGCGTGGACCTCCGGCTCCATGGTGAGGAACCCACTCACGGGGCGGTGGAGACGCGAAGGTCCCAGGCTCGACTGGTCCTCGAGGCCAGGTGGGAGGAGCGACTGGCCCAGCCCCGCTATGGGGTGAGGACAGTCGAGGCTGTCCGTCCGGTGCTAAGGCAATGGACGGACAGACGGCGCGGACCGCTCACCTACCGGCTTACTCAGGTGCTCTCTGGACACGGCTGTTTCGGAGAGTACCTGTGCAAGATAGCCGGTAGGGAGCCGACAACCAGGTGTCACCACTGCGAGGAGTGCGACCGGGACACGGCGCAGCACACGCTGGAGGAGTGTCCGGCGTGGGCCGAGGAGCGCTGTGCCCTGGTCGCCGTGATTGGCCCCGACCTCTCGTTGCCGACCGTCGTATCCATGATGGTCGGTGACGACAGGTGCTGGGGCGCAATGAGGTCCTTCTGCGAGGCTGTCATCTCGCAGAAGGAGGCGGCGGAGCGGGGGCGTGAGGAAGATCCTTACGCCCCGGACATCCGCCGCCGGAGGAGGGGGCGCAGGAGACGCGCTTATGTCGCTCTCCTGCCCCCCACCTAAGGGTTCTGGGTGGCAAGGCCTCAGGGGACCCTGCCACCCGTGAGTAAGAACCCATAGAGGGCGCGCGCGGTGTTCCCGCGCGCCTTCTAACGTCGAAAGGGGAGAGCTGCGAAATGCTCTCCCCCGGGGACGAGAGGAGGTCGGGTCCCATTGACCCGGCCGGCACCCACACGGGGGGGCCTGCTATGGATGAATCTTTTTAGACTCCCAACAGGCCCCCCCCACTGGGTGAGAGAGGGAACACCCCAGGTTTTTTTAGTGGGTATACCAGCAATAGGCTGGTGAGTCCCACACGCCCCGCCGGTGCCGTCCCCTAGCCGGCGGGTAGTGCATCAAGCATTTTTTCCTGGGTATCAAAAAAAAAAAAAAAAAAGTCCGGTGGGGGTTGCCACGGAGACGAGGTCTCGCGGCAAGGCCATCCTGTCCGGCGGTCGCCGATGGTAAGGCGCAAGCTCCCGCAGATGGCGGGCGTGCGATCCGTCGGCGCACACGAACAAGTTGGTGCTCAGGCGTCTCACGAAGTCGTCCAAGCTCTCCATGCACAGGTCCCTGGAGATCGTCCTGTTCCGCACGAAGCGAGGGGCGTCGGCGATGGTGCGGAGCGCGAGCGACTGCTGCGCACGCAACCGGCGGCGGTTCGTCTCAGAGGTGAGCGCGAACAAGGCCGGGGCAGCGTAGGTGAGTCGGCTGCGGATGTACGCCTTGTACACGCCGAGCTTTGCGCGGAGCGGCAATCGGGACGATAGCACGGGTCGCAGGAGGGCGCGCGCGGTGCGCGTTTGGACGACTACGTTGTTGACATGTGGCTTCATGGAGAGGGCGCGGTCGATGGTCACGCCAAGGTATTTCACCGTCGCGGACCACTCGATGTTCTCTCCCATGAGCTTCAACTGTGGTAGGGCTATGCTGCCCATGGAGATCGCCTGAGTCTTCGCCACGTTGACCGTCAGTCTCCAGTCTTTCAGCCAGCTGGGAAGTGCGTCTAGGGTGCGCTGCATCTTAGTCACCGCGTGGACACCGTTCATCGATGTCGAGATGTAGGCGGCATCGTCGGCGTACAGCGCGAGCTTGACGCCGTCGGTGACGGGGATGTCGTCCGTGTACCATGCGTAGCACACAGGAGAGAGGCAACTTCCCTGGGGCACACCGGCGCGGATGAGCCGCTCTGTAGACAGGGCGCTTTCAACCGCCACTTGGAAGCGTCTGTCTTGCAGGAAGGTGGCCACGATCCTAACTACTTGACGGGAAGTAGTGGATGTGGACAGCTTGTACAGCAAGCCGGTGTGCCATACGCGATCGAACGCTTTCTCCATATCGAGGAGTACTGCGACGGCACGCTCGCGTTTGTTGCGAGCAACCGCGATGTCGTGCAGTACCCTCGCGAGCTGGTGGGTTGTGGAGTGTTCGGCGCGGCAGCCGAACTGTTCGTCGCGTGGCTGAAGGTGTGGCGTCATATGCAGCAGTAGCAGCGTCTCGAACAGCTTCGATGTCGTCGAGAAGAGCGTAATAGGTCAATAGCTTCCCGGCAGCAGGATGTTTTTCCCCGGCTTTGGGAGCATGATGACTCTACCTAGTGGAGGGAAAGTGTCCAGTACGGAGGATGCCATTGAAGAGGCGCGTCAGCGTCGCGATTGCTCGCGGTGGTAGGTGACGCAGGGCTTCGTTGGCTACCCGGTCAGGTCCGGGAGCTTTTCGAAGGGGCGTTCGGCGAATCATCCGCTGGACTTGGCCTGGGGAGACGACGATGGGATTCTCTGTCGGGGCTATCGGCTGTTCGAAGTAAGACTTCAGCTTCCTCTCGACCTCTGCTACATGCTGCATGTTGAGAGCAGGGTTGGGCTGGAACTGCGCTTCCAGGGAGTCGGCGAATATCTCCGCTCGGTCCTCGGCACGGTAACGTGGGGTTCCGTCACCGGCCAGTAAGGGCCTAATCGTAGATGGCTTCCCGAAGAGTTGGCGGCACAAACGGTGTATGCCCGACCAGTCTTCACTAGCTTGCTCAATGGTGCGTTGCCAGGACTCCGCCGCGTTTGTTGCCAACGCAGCAGAGATCTTCGCAGCCAGAGTATTCAGCTGGGACTACATGGTCGGACATCGGGAGCGCTGCCACTGCCGGCGCAGTTTCCTCTTCCTCTCGATCATCGCCAGGATGAGGGCAGGGAGCTTGAAAGGCCTCCTTGCGGTCGCGGCGTCGAGCTTCGACTCTCGGAGTGCGGATTGTAGGGCCGCGCTTAGATCGTTCGCAAGCCTTTCGACGTCACCGAGTGTCTCCACAGGGAAGGAGGGCGAGTGCTCAGCCATGTAGTCGGCGAAGACCCGCCAATCTTGGCGTGATCGAGGGGGAGGTTGAGTCGTCTGCGGGATGTCATCCAGTGTCAGACTCACCGGCTGGTGATCTGAGATGAGGTGGTCGTCCAGGACGTCTAAATATACAGCAGCGTTGATGCCGCGGGTGACGGCTATATCAATGACGTCCGGTGTGTGGGCTGCACAGTACGGGTAGTGCGTCGGGACCTCTGGTCCTAAAACCTCATATCCGTGTCGGTCTGCATCATCCAGGAGGCGGCGGCCATCTGGGCAGATGGTATTAGAGTTCCACGCCGTGTGCTTCGCGTTGAAGTCGCCGGCGACGATCGTGGGTAGTGGCGAGTCCAACAATGTATGGACATCAGCTACTACGAGTCGCTGTCGTGGCGACTTATAGAACGCATACACACGGGTGGGCTGGCATCCGATGCAGATCTCTACACCGAGGGCATACGCGGACTGTAGAGCTGGTACTGGCAGCGCTTGGTGGACGACTCTCCTCTTGACCAGGACTGCTAGACCCCTGTAAGCAGTCCCTGTCGGCGAGCGTTGGTCCTCCCGGTAGACATGGTATCCGCTCATCTTCCATTTGTCTACTGGTCTAAGGTGTGTCTCGCTGAGCAGGGCTACATCCACCTGCCGCTGAGCTAGCAGCAGTTTTAGTAGCCTGGTCTTCTCTGGTGACATCCCGTCGGCGTTCCAAAAGAGCACGCGCAGACTACGCAGATCCAGGACTGCATAGTTCTGCCATGCATTTGAGGATCAGAGGGATGGGGTCCCTCTTCTCCTGTAGTGCCACCAGCACTTGCTGCAGAGTGCCGATGACGCTGGTAAGCCGTGGGTCCAGGTTGACCGCAGCCGGCTGGGTTGCCGGTGACGGTCGGACCGACCGCTTCGCCTTCGTCCCCTCGAGAGGGGCAGCGACCATGGTGGCCTTCCTGGACTTGTCCTTTTTATCAGCGGCCGTCTGTTCGGCCTGCTGCGTCGGGGGCTTCGCTTTATGCTTTCTGATGCGTCGCCTTTTGTGTCGCGCATGCTCCTGGGGTACGTTTGCGGATGCCATAAGCGAGCCAGGGGCGTTTCCGTCCTCGACTGCGGTGGGCTTCGGACGAACTGTGCGGTGGTTCTCGCGACTGTACCGGCCTTCCTGTTTCGGATCTCCCGCTTGAATACCGGGCAGGTAGCGTTGTTGGCGGTGTGCGCACCACCACAATTTGCGCATGTGGGTGGCTCTTTTAGAGGTCGTGGGCAGTCTTTCGCAGCGTGGGCTTCTCCGCATCGCACACAGGAGAGCGGCCTGTGGCAGTTGTGCGACGAATGCCGGAACTGCTGGCACCGATGGCATTGTGCGGGCCCCTTTTTCCCGCGCCATGCTTCGATGATTACACCGGGTATACATAGAAGCTCGGTCACTTCGTAGATGCCCGGTGTAAGATTGGCAGTGCGCGCTAACTGCGCGAAATACAGGCAGCCAGGGCGACCTTGGCGAGCTTGGATGGGACGCACGTGCTCAGGCTTGTAGCCGAGCTCTGTGAGCTGCCGTTCGATCTCCTCCGGCGGCGTGTTGATAGGGAGGCCACGGATGGCCACCTTGAGGCTACGTTCTGCGGGGAGGGAGTACGAGAACCAGGAGATCTTCTCTTTTGTCTCCAGGGAGTAGAGGTACCGCTGGATAGTGCGGTACTCCTGGTCCGACTTCGGGATGAATCGAACTCCCTTCCCAAACGGGCGGCCGTTCGGCGCGTGCCCGAGAGCATTTTTGAGCTCCCGGAAATGCTTCGGCCAGTCCGGGAGTACTTCCACAACTAGGGGTGGGTAGCGGGGGGTAGGCGGCTTCTTTCCCGGAACAGCATTGGTGTCAGTGGCAGCAGAAGTGGGGGCAGCGGCGGCGGCTATGGCGGCAGTACTGTCGGTTGCGGAACCAGGGTAGGATTCTTTCTGTAGACCTGGCCCGCAATTTATCCCTTACCCTGCACCTCAAACCCACCCCAAACTACCCGAGATAGATAATGCAATTTTCAAACAAAGATGCACGTGGTGGCGGCAAGGTCTTTGTTTAGCCCTTCATAAAAACTGTTTTGTTCGGGATACAGGTGTGTTTTTTATGTTGTTTTAAAGCTTATTAATAATAATAATAAATAATTAATAATAATTTATTTATTGATTACAGTGGTAAAACATGAATACAGTCCATAAAGTACTTAATATAGGTAATATAATATGGGTGCCTGTACTAGGGTAAACTTGTGCCACAGGCGTTAAGGGCACTTACAATATACTACTAGGAACTAAATTATATACAATTAACCATACTTATTATATAAATATATGCAAAAATAGGCCAAGATTATAATTATAATCATGGAACTTGTTATTACTTATTTAACAACAATCAACAAATATTCAGTTACCTTATAATTTAAAGATTGTAAGTACTGACAGACTATCCCCTTAGATCTTATATAACTTAGGTCATATATAGCTGTTTGTTTATTTATCTTGTTATATAGAAAAGGACCTAAGAATGCGAAAAATCTATTTGTAAAAACAAACTTTGATTCAGAAACTGTGGTACAGACAATATATTTTCGTCTTTTAGTGTTAGTAAGGTTGATGTTATACGTAAGCGTTGCGTGCTGTTTAAGTATAGTGTACATTATAAAAAGCTGTCGGACAGTTAATACATTACAATTTTCATACAAAAGATGTGTGAAAAAGCGGTAGGGTCGTTGGGTTGCTACTTTTAAAAGCACTCTTTGTGCTCGTTTAATATTTAACATGAAGGATTTTGCGCTGCAATATTGTATTAAAGACTGACACAATGCCTTATAGATCTGTATGATGAGTTTGTGATCAGCAACAAGGCGTAATTTTTTGAAAACAAATAATAATTTGCGTACTCTGTTAGTTAAAGCAGTTATATGTTCTTTAAAGGAGAGTGTGTCGTCTAATATAACACCTAAATATTTAATATTAGTAGTGTTTGAGATAACAGGACATGTGCAAGCAGTAATGTTATTACAGTATTGTGCATATAGATTAATGTGACTTAAATGAGGTTGGTGTCTACGCATACAAAATTTAATAAATTTTGTTTTTTCAGTATTCAAGGTGAGCATATTATATTGAAGCCATTTGTTTACTATTATACTTTATTACGAGTTAACGTCAATTAATAAAAACTAGGACCAATGGGGAAGCTTTCTTGAGTTTTTTAACAATGTTTAAAAAAACATTGTACGAAACTCAGTTTTGGTCTAAAATGTTCCTTATTTTTATGCCACCGGTATTTTTTTGGATGTGAATAGTATGCCGTCGTTATAGTCTACACATTGCGTATTATTACTGTTTTTGTTTCAACACGATTAACCACCTGGTTCAAAAGTTACAAGGTTTTCTTGGTACAAGGTCCATAACTACTAAAGAAAACATATAAATAGGTATAAATCGAAGAATATAATTTTTTTTTCCTAGCAATAAAATGATGTCTAGTTTCACTCATTTTCATATGTGCACTTTATTAAAACTCACACGGTATATCTCTGTATGTGTTAGTTACTACACATAATTATAATTTAATTTAAATAAAGTGCATATAATATAATTTTATTATGTCTGTAAAGCGGGCGTAACAATTTGTTTGTTGTGTAATCATTTTAGCTTAGCTGAACGGATTAACAAGAACACTAGAAAATCTTACCACTTTATAGTAATCTTAACAAAAAAGTTAACATTTGTTCATAAACGCATATTTAACCCCGGCTGACACAGGTAATGACTAGCCACGGTTGTTTTGGCCAGTTCCTGTGTCGTATACGCCGACAAAAGACGCCCTGTTGCCACCACTGCGGCGACAGCCGCGACGTTGTTGAGGACACGGTGCTGCACACTTTGGCGGTTTACCCCGCCTGGGCATTGCAGCGCCGTGAGTTGAGAGCGGCAGTCGGATCGGTTGCCCTCTCGCTCCCGGCCGTAGTTCAATCTATGGTCCGGAGTGAGAGTTCGTGGAACGCCGTCGCCTCCTTTTGTGAGAAAGTGATTTCCATCAAGGAGGCGGCTGAGCGGGAGAGGGAACGCTTAAACCCTCTCCCCAATCGCAGAGCCGGGCGCCGTGCATGTTCACACGCGCGCCTCTGTGTTTAGTTCGTCTCCCCTCTAGGGGGGGTGGGGGGCAGTAGGGTTTACAAGTGAGAAGTGCCTATATTGGGTAGTTCTTATCGTGTAGTGGCCTGAGTAGGGTATAATTGGGGGTTCTGCATCACTTGCTCTCGCCCGCGCTCGAGCTGCGCGATGCCGAACGCCCCAATTATACCCTACTAATGCAGGTTGTCAAGTGTATATCGTATTCAACAATCAACATTACGTTCGATTCGTAACTGTTCATTTAACGAGAAATCTGACTCACTAGTATCGTGATGCGATGCACTGTACCCGTACCTGTGATGTGTGCATTTACGAAATACAGTTTGTTATGCCATTCATTATTTCTTCATTAAGTAATTCGTTTGTACTCTTGTACTCATATCTCTGTTATCCCTACTTCTCGACTAATATTCTAATTGTGAAAGTAACTCTGTCTGCCTGTCTGTTACGCTTTCATGTCTAAACCTCTGAACAGATTTTGATAAATTTTGGATTACGATTAAATTCGTCGATAAGACTTGTACATCTTAAACATAGCTTTCGTTTTGCAAGTATCTACCTATACGTTAAGAAATAATTCATTTTATACGTACATCATGATAGTATTACTAGTACCTAGTAGTAATAAGTAGACTGCCTTGTTGGTCTAGTAACTGACTGAAGTAATAGAACTTCAGGTGAGATGAGGGCGCGATCCCTAGATCGAGTGGAGAGTTTTTACGTACCTACTAGATATTTGGTATGCAGGTTTCCTCACAATAATTTAATTCGCCTATAATGCATATGATAATCACTATTTTAATGCATACATACACACCTTTAAAAAAAGAAACTTGAGTATCAGATACCTAAGAAAAGAACTCGCACCCTCTTGGATCGAAGGCGAGGTTTCAAACCACTAAGCTATCACTGCCTACAGAAGTACATACAACTTCCTTTTTAGAATTTCATCTCAGGTATCCGTGACGATGTGGTGCCGTTTCCTAAATTGGAAATGGAAGGAATTTGATACAGTGTATGAGCAGACAATGTGTATATCAAACTTAACTCTATGTACCGAGAACATGGAGTTTAATTTGTGACAAGCTACTACTTTGTTTATTATACTGGCTTATTTAACGACACAAAATTGAACTCTAATGACATGTTGCCATTTCATATATACGAATGAAGCAAATTGAACAACACATTTATTATTTAAAAATTATTGAGAGCATTTCTGTAAGATACTATACAATATGTCGGTGAGTATATTATATATTTCCTGTTTTTTAATGTGATGTTATCGTATAATAGGTACATATGTGCTTAAATTATTGTTTTATTGTTTCAGGATTCTGAAGATCTCTTTAATTTTATCCGTCGTTTATACCACATTAATTTGCTTTATATAACCAAAAATGGGAAAAGCCATTTTTGTTTAATAAAAAGTTTTGAGAAACTTGTGCATAAACAACTAACCAAACACAAAAGTAGAATATTTTTATGTGATGAATGTTTTATTTATTTTGACACTGAAGAAAAGTTACACCATCATGAATGCTCGGGAATACAAACCATTTTACCTGAGACAGGAAAAAAATTAAGATTTTTGAATTATGAGAGAACACAAACTGTTCCAATAGTAATATATGGTGATTTTGAAAGTTTATTGCGTGAATATTCTGACAAAAATAAATCCAAATATGTTGAAAATATACAAGTTCATGAGGCCACATGTTTCGCTTATTATATTTGTTGTAATGCAAATCCGAAACTTAACGATTTTGTATCTTATAGAGGGCATGATTGTTCTAAAAAATTCGTTAATTCTCTAACGAATGATGTAAAACGATTATATAATATATTATTAGAGAGTAAACAAATGTTGCCGTTAACTGAAAATGAAAAATTAAGTTTCATCAGCAGCACACAATGTCATATTTGTAAAAATAAGTTTTCATGTAATGATAGTATTGTTAAAGACCATGATAATTTTACAGGCAAATATAGAGGAGCTGTCCATAATACATGCAATTTAAATGCTAAACAATGTACTTTTATACCAATAGTTTTTCACAACTTATCCGGCTATGATTGTCATTTATTCATAAAAGAACTTTCAAATTTAAGCGGTCGAATTCATATCATACCGAGAAACAAAGAAAAATATATTTCTTTCACAAAATTTTTAACAGTTAATTCAACAAATGCCGTACAATTGAAGTTTATTGATTCATTTAATTTTTTAAGCTCTAGTATGGAGAAATTAGTTACTACTTTGAATCCAAAGGATTTTAAAAATTTAAAATATTATTTTACTAATAATAAATTATTTGATATTGCTCGAAGAAAAGGAGTATATTGTTATGATTATATAAATTCTTGGGAAAGATATAATGAGACCAAACTACCATCACCATCAAAATTCTTTAACAAACTTACTTCCGAGTCTATATCTGATAAAGACTATGAACATGCTTTAAACGTTTGGAAAACTTTTGGTATAAAAAATTTGGGTGAATATACAGATTTATACTTGAAATGTGATGTGTTACTTCTATGTGACATTTTTGAAAAATTCAGAAATATGAGTTTAAGTCACTATGGTTTGGATCCTTGCTATTACGTTTCATCACCTTCATTAAGTGGGGACGCTATGTTGTTGTATACTAAAATTAATTTAGACCTTATCTCTGACCTAGAAATGTATCAAATGATAGAAAAAGGAATAAGAGGTGGGCTTGCTCAGTGTTCACTCAGATATGCGAAGGCAAATAATAAATATCTTCCTGATTACAATAGCAAAAAGCCTGATTGTTTTCTGATTTATCTTGATTGTGTTAATTTATATGGATATGCTATGATGCAAAAACTTCCAGTAGGTGGTTTTAGGTTTCTGAATGAGGATGAAATATTAAAATTTGATGTCTTAAGTGTTTCAAATGATTCTGATACAGGATTTATACTAGAAGTAGATCTTCATTACCCTGATTACTTGCATGATGATCATGCTGATTTACCATTTGCACCTGAAAAATTTGTTCCGTTCTGTAGCCGAAATGATAAACTTATTGCTAATCTTTTTGCTAAATATAAATATATTATTCATTACATTCATTTGAAGAAATGCTTGAAAAATGGTCTTCAGTTATTAAACATACACAGAATTCTAGGATTTCAACAAAGTAATTTCTTAGAATCTTATATTTAATTAAATACTAAACTGAGACAAAATGCAGCCTCTGATTTTGAAAGAGATTTTTTTAAGAAACAAAATAATTCTATATTTGGTTAAACCATAGAGAATAAAAGAAAACAAATAGATGTTAAACTAGTAAATATATGGAGAGATGATTCAAATCATACTAAAAAATTTTGCGGAGCTGAAAAATATATCAGTGTGCCTAATTTCAAGAACTTTTCTATTTTATCAGAGTCCTTAGTATCAATCCAAATGAATCAAACAAAAATAATTTTAGATCGTCCTATTTACATAGGCTTTAGTATTTTAGAAATAGCGAAATCTCATTTGTATAGATTCCACTATTCAATCATGAAAAAACATTATGAAAATAAGTTAAAACTTTGCTACACAGACACTGATAGTCTTTTATATTTAATACGCACTAAAGATTTTTACCAAGACATGAAATTAAATTTAAAATATTTCGATACCAGCAATTTTGAAAAATAACAAATATTGTATGCCCACGGCGAATGCTAAGATACCTGGTTACTTCAAAGATGAAATGGGCGGTGAAATTATATCGGAATTTGTCGGCTTAGGAGCTAAATCATACTGTATAAGTACAAAAAAATCAACCTTTAAAAAAAAGCTAAAGGTGCTAAAAAATGTATTACAAAAAACTAAACATACAAAAATACAAAAAAGTTTTAATGCAAAACGAAACCCTAAGAGATAATATGTGTGTTATTAAATCTAAAGATCATAGAATCTTTACTCAAAAGATAAATAAAATAGTTTTATCAAAGAATGATGATAAGCGTCAAATAATGAATGATAAAGTAACAACTTTACCTTGGGGCCATTGTGTAACAATATTTTAAAAGGTAATATAAAAAAAAATGGAAATTGATTAATGAGCTTACTTATTGGTGTGTTACATATATTGAGCTTCTTGTAATAATATAATTGTAGGGTTTTGTACTACCCTGTTTAAATGTATTTTAATTTTATATTTAATAAAATCTTGTGTATAATATTATAGCAAGATATGTGTATTGCAATAAATAAAAGTGTTTATTTAATTATAACAAATATGTTAAAAATAATGATACACATATCATTTTTTTTTTGTTATATGAAATAAAACACAAACATAAAAATAATAGTTGTTTATTTTTTTTTAATATAATCCTTTAGTTTAAGAATATTAAAACAATAATATACATATAATTGAAATTACACATTTACAATTAAGAATAATAGAAGCAGTATAATAATTTATTGATCAGTTATTAAACATTATCACTTGCAATAGCAATTAAGTATTACATGTTGGCTTTGCTTAATTGTTTCATTATTTTACTCACTAAAAAATCAGTTTCATTCATAATATCGTCATAGTCACTAGTCACTAAATACTGCACATTCACACTTGCATTATCAGGCTCAATGCTAACGTCATCCATATTACGTCCATCTAAATCATGAATAATGATTTTTATGAGTTGACGAACACGCCCTGGCTCCTTACGTATGATAAAAGATTTATTGTTCAGAGTTTTTGATTTATTTTTTCTCTTTTTCAACGTTTGTTCTGCAGCTTTCCGCTGTTGATACTCCTCATGTGATGTTCTAGCCACTTCAGCATACCAGCTCTCTCTATCTTGAGCGTAGTTAAGAGGATTCATTATTGGGTCTGAATCACCAAGCAAATTATGAAACAAAAAGAACACTAATATTAGAACTAAATAAAGAAGGGTGAATTAGCCAATATTTTTTTATCGTATTCTGTAAAAGAAAAAGATCCTTATAAGTGAATAGCAATAATTGTAAATACTATTTAATAATAAATATATAAAATCTGATGAGTTACTCACTTGTAAATTTATTCTCTACGGCTCGTCATTCAATAACGAATTTCTGTCAAGGTTCATATCCAAAACCGGGCTGTAGCACGGTGACATCGACATGATTCTGAAATGAATAACGATATAACGATAATAAGCTAAATTAAAAAGTATAAGTTAATATTTTATTGGAAAATACTTACATCAAAATAGCTGTTCACTTCAAACTGTAATTACAGACTGAATGAATATACGTTATTGTACACACGAAATTGATCCAATATGATATGAGATACCTACACATCGTGTAATATAAGACTAATTTCTCAAATAAAATAAATGATGCAACAGTATAGTGATTCATCTGATCGATACAAGTCTGAACCTGTCACACTGTAATGTGTTTTATGGATGCTCCATATAGCTAGTCCTAGCGTTAATATCTATATATATATATATATATTTGGAGGATAGTAAGAAAAAGAGTAATTGACAAGATGAAGTTGGTCAAACAACCCATATCAGTGAACGTTTAAATATTTAGGTTATCCATTCATTATAGTAATCGGCATGATGAAGTTGATCAAGCAACCCATATCTTTGAAAGTTAGTAATATCGATTTTAATGAATCTTCTCGCCAGGTCAGACACAGTACTTTATTGCCTAATACGATTCGATGTATAATATGTGGTCCATCTAATTGTGGTAAAACCAATGCCATGATTAGTTTACTGTTACATGAAAATGGTTTAAAATTTAAAAATATTTATCTTTACTCCAAAACTTATTTTCAACCAAAATATCGTTTCTTAAGCGAAGTATTAAAAAGAGTGCCACAGATTAATTTCTGTGAGTTCAACAATGATAAAGAAGTTATATCTCCAAGTGTAGCTTTAGCTAATTCTGTATTTATTTTTGATGATGTTGCCTGTGAAAATCAAATAAATATTCGCAATTATTTTTGTATGGGTAGACATAAACAAATCGATTGTTTCTATTTATCTCAAACCTATTCTAAAATTCCGAAACAATTGTTACGCGACAATGTTAATTTTCTTATGATATTTAAACAAGATGATGTAAATTTAAAACATATTTATGAAGAACATGTGAGTGCTGATCTACAATGGAATCAGTTTAAAGACATTTGCAAAAATGTTTGGAAAAAACCTTATTGTTTTTTACTTATTAACAAAGAATCATCGTTAAATAGTGGAAGGTACAGGCAGAATTTTGATACGTTTTTCAATTTTAGCAAATAATTGCAAATATAAGGAAATAACATGCTAAGAAGATTTAGTGTTAAATCTTCTTCAGATGAGTGCGCTTGTCAAAAGTAATTTAACATGGAGAAAAATATTAAAGTAGAATTAATGAAGTCTGTTGACTGCATAAAAAATAAAATAAAAGAAATGAAAAATCAAGAACATGAAGTTAACTTATCTTTGGATAAAATATTTAAACCAGTTTCGAACCCACTAAAAACTCTTATAAATTCTAAACGATTAATAGAAAATATTAAGCATGATAAAAATGTATCTGAAAGTTCTATACCTATTGAATCAGATACAAATTGTGAAAGCACTTCTACTAAATGTGAGGATTTTCTTGACGCTGATATCAATTTTTCTAGCTCTCCTAAAAAAGAAGTAAAAGATAATCTAGAAATGTCATTGAAAAGTGAAGATATCTATGGTATTTATGATGGTGTAAATGTACCATTTGGACTAAGGACTGACAATAAAACTTTAATGATGGGTAACTCCATAGTATCATTTTCTAAAGTTCAAAATATTGGCAGCGATAACTTAGTTTTGGTTAAAATTGGAGATAAAAGTTATGATTTAACCCCTGGACTAAAAGAACTTTTACTTAGGGAAAAACCTGATTTAAAAAATATAACTGACATCGATAGACTTGTCTACAAAGATATACTACATTATACTAACGCCCATAGGAGGGATTTTAATCCTAGTGGTCAAATAAGAGGTGACAAAGGATTAAAATATAGAGAAATAATCAGACCATTATTTTCTGAAACTTTATTGGAAAACAATCAGAACAAAATTGGAGGCAGTTTGCCAACGCTTAAAACATATAAAAAGAATACTGACTTAATATATTGGGACGATCCAAATGAATTGGTTGACAGATTAAAATTATTAATAGCTTCAAGAGATGCAGGTAATACAAACCATGACAATGCAATTTTATCAATAATTGAAGAATTAAAAGAAGCTAATATAATTAAGAATAAATACTGATTATCAGGAAGCTTTGCATTCAGTATTGCGATGTCATTCATTATGAACATTTAAAAAGTTGATGCGTTCTATAATATAAATATATAAATTATTGTATCCCAAAATATATATATAGGTATATAACAATATCTAATTAAAATATATTCGAGATATTTTGTTTTAAAATGAGCAAAGCGGATGTGGTAAATGAAATTCATAAAAGCGCTAGAGTGAATTTTCCGCGAAGACAAGTTATTATGAAGGATATAGATGATCTATGGCAAGCGGATTTAATAGATATGCAATCAATGTCGAGAGAAAATAATAATTATAAATATATTCTCGCCGTAATTGACACATTTTCAAAATATGCTTGGGCGCTCCCTTTGAAAAGTAAGAACAAAGATGAGGTGTATAAGGCATTTGTAATTTTACTGAATGATAATCGCATTCCTAAGAATTTACAAACTGATAACGGTACAGAATTTTACAATAAGAAAGGAGACGTTTCATTTTTGTATGGAACTCCGGCTACAACATGTACGTGGTTAAAAATCCTAGGAAATTAACCCATAAACATATTTAAACTAAAAATATCTACATTAAAACAATATTGAAGATGGACAAAATAAAAATCGAAAATATTTGACGTTTATCTGAACAATCATGGCGGAATATTATGACCTTAAAGCTATGACATTTACATAACCTATAAAGTACAAAAGAACTAGTCAGTGAATTGAATCGCTTCTATAAAGCGTGTTGCCACGTTTTACGACTCTCTAATAGGCACCATTGGAAAGTTCACATTGTCATTACATCACGACTAGTTTATAAAAAGTAAAAACGTATGATTACAAGGAACTGAAATAGGTACACTTAAATGAAACAACAATTTGGTTTTTTAATATTTATTATGTATCAATCCATCTCATCACTACCTTCTAGTATTAACACATCGTCAAGAAATGATGCTGGGGCTTCAATATTACTTTGGTACCGAGCCCAGCCAAGGTACCAGACTACTGTCATCACATGAGCACAACATCCAACAGTTCGCATTCCACATACGCAACTGCAATAATAGCCCTCAATACTGTTTGCCCAATTGGATGGTAGAGAACAAACCGTCAAACAAAGCCAAAGTCGTAGGGAATCGGTCAGAACGAGTAAAACAAAATAACAGCAGAAGTCACGAAAATCTAAGCGCACGCGCAAACGACAATACATGACTAAGAAATCATTGACAGAAACATAATTGTCAAGTGTTAACGTCAAAATGTCATCAAGAATATTTCGTTCCGAAATGCACAGGACCTGTAAGACTGGTGCAGTTCTATAAATATACTTTTATCATAAGGTTTGGGTTCTAACAATTACTTGTATTTATTTGTATTGTAGTCGCAATATGCTACAATGTAGGTATATATACCAAAGTATTTTTATTTTATATCTTTGTGATATTTATCTTCTATCAGTTCATCTTATACAATTTCTGAACGCATTATCTAATGCTACAATCCATTGTACCGCCATATTGAATATGGCAATAACAGAAAAAATATTTTCGTCTTGTACAATCTCAATTACAAGTAAATTCTTGGAATAGCATTTTTCTCTGATTTCTGGTAATATTTCCTCTTTTTTGACGTACCGTACATTTTGTAGCCGAAAATGTAACATCTCCTTTAAGTATTTTATGCAGTCTTACAGTATTAATCATTATTCAACATTTTCATCAAAAAAAGCTTCGATTGTGGAGAGATTTATAAGAACATTAAAATCTAAACTGTACAAAGAGTTTAGTTTAAAAGGTAATTATAATTGGATAAAAGATACCCTGGACAATGTTGTTCATAAATACAATCATACCTATCATCGCACGATTAATGAAATAAATACCAGCAAATGTCAATAATGTAAATAAGAAAGAAATATTAAAAAGATTCAATAGATTAGTGAAAAAGCAAGAGAGTATAAAATGCAAGTTTAAAGTGGGTGATTACGTTCGTATCAGTAAGTACAAAGGAACATTCGAAAAAGGTTATACTCCCAATTGGTCAACAGAAATATTTAAAATTAGATATAAGCAGAATACTACTCCTATCACTTACTTGATTGAAGATACGATCAGAGGACAGCCTATCCTAGGAGCATTTTATGAACAAGAACTTCAGAAGACAAATCATCCCAATGTATATCTAGTCGAGAAAGTTCTTAAAAGGAAAGGGAATAGAGTTTTCGTAAAATGGCTTGGTTTGCCTTCCAATGAAAATAGCTGGATAGATAAGACAAACGTGCTTTGAAATATAAATAAACCTAGTTGACTCGTTAAACTCCTTAATATATTATAAAGTGTTGAGTCTTTGATTGGTCAGTCTTATGATGTGTATTGGAGAGAGTAGTCTTCTTAACTGGCTAATAAACCATCTACCTTTTGAATTACATTTGCCGGGTTATAATTATTGTGGTCCTGGTACAAAATTAATTGAGAGACTTAGACTTGGAGACAAAGGTGTTAATAAATTGGATGAATATTGTAAAGACCATGATATTGCATACTACAAGTCGTCAAACTTAGAGGATCGTCACAGCGCTGATCTAGTTCTATTAAAAATGGCAAAAAAACGATCACTTGCTCCTGATGCAAGTACAGGAGAGAAATTTGCAGCACGTTTAGTAAAGAATGCTATGTTAGCGAAAATTAAAACCGGCACTGGCTTAAAAACTCATCGAAAAAACTCTTCACCAAAAATTACTAGTGGTAAAGGTCTTAAAAAGAAATTGAAAAATGTAATATCTGTTACGAAAAAACAAATGAAAAAATTAAAACCAAAATGCAAAAAAACTGCAATAGCATTAGCTATGGCTGCTGCCAGAGAATTAGCTAATGATTCATCCATTAAACTTCCTCGGATTATTCCAATACCAAAAACTGGTGGAGTATTACCTTTGATTCCTATTTTTGCTGGATTATCAGCTGCGGGAGCTATAGCAGGTGGCGCAGCTGGTATAGCTAAAACTATAAATGAGTTCAAGATGGCTAAAAAACTGTACGATGAATCGAAGAGACATAATGAAAAAATGGAGGCTCTATGCATCGGAAAAGGACTACATCTTAAGCCACATAAAGATGGACTTGGAATTTTTGTATCAAAGGAAAAAAACTAATACATCGGCTACCCAAACGAGCCCTAACTAACTTTGACATTTTAAAATATGGAGTTAATATTCCCTACTTTAGAGGTGTCTTTATGAGAGATGAACTCCCTAAACATCCATATAAAAATGAATGTGGAGTGGTTAATTTAGATAGTTCTAAAAATCCTGGTTCTCATTGGGTAGCCTATGCAAAATACAGTAATTATATTGAATATTTTGACAGTTATGGAAATCTAAAGCCCCCAAAGGAATTTGTAAAATACTTAGGCTCGAAAATCTACTATAACTATGAAAATATACAGGGTGATCACCCTTACAAATGTGGACATCTATGTTTACTTTTTTTAACAAACTTTTGGAGTAGACATAGAATATAATAAACAAAATTAATGAAAAGTGTTCAGTATACAACTATGTCTATAACTGTGACTATCTCTGGACATAAAGCAGAATTAGAGTCGTATTTTCAACCACCTCTTAGTTTATCTGAAAAATATGAATGTGGCTTGCTGTATTATTCAATATTAAACTCTGTATCAAATGTGCTTTCTAGTAATACTCCGTCTGTAATCAGAATTGAATGTGATTTAATATATGGTTCTTATACTAACGGTATACCAACCCATATTATTCATGAATTTGTGCCTAATACTACTGCAGGACACCACTACCTAGAAACGCCTCAGAACGTTATTTACTTCCCAGTGAACAAAAATATAATTACATCTATATCTATTAAGGTTGTTGATCAGTTTGACCGCAGCATTCCTTTTATAGAACATATTCAACTACGTCTTCATTTAAAGAAAGTAAAATGATATTATATAATATAAAACCTCACCTCAAAATAAAACACCTTACTTGTTCTACAACCAGTAAGGTGCATAGACGTGAGAAAAAGTGAAGAAATTAACTAAAAAAAATAAAGACTTTTTAAAAGCATTGGGTTTTAAAGTATGAATATACTACAGATCAATGATTTACCGCACTTCGATACTTCTATCGAAAGTTATGAGATTCATTCTTACAATCCTTACAACAACTGCTTTAGAGAAAACGATGAAATCAGAATACCCATCCACCAGCAAGACATATACGTGTTACCATCAGCCAGTTCAGTATACATTGAAGGTCACGCAAAGCTTTTCGGAAAAGATGGAAAACCGATTGAGAAAGCTGTTAAATTTACTAATAACCCTGTTCTGTTCTTGTTTCAAGATATCAGATACGAAATAAATGGCATTGAAATAGATCGCATCAAAAATTCGGGTATAACGACAACCGTAAAGTCATACGTTTCATTAAATGAAGCCGAAAATAAAGTTGCAGCCTTATGAGGTTGGAACTTAAACGGATTTCAAAGTGATGGTCACTTTAGCGCTGTTATACCATTAAATAAGATATTAGGTTTTGCAGAGGATTATAATAAGATTGTGATAAATTGTAAACATGAGCTTATATTGAACAGAAGTAACTCTAATTTAAACAGCGTTGCACTGTCAGATGATATTTCTCACTTCCAAATAAATCTTGATAGAGTACAGTGGAGAGTACCGCATATAAAAGTATCAGATCGAGAACGTCTAACACTTTTAAAACATTTAGAAAAAGATAGACCTATTCAAATGGCATTTAGAAATTGGGATTTGTATGAGTACCCCTTACTACCTAAAACAACAAAGCATTCATGGTCAGTTAAAACTGCATCACAATTGGAAAAGCCTAGATATGTTATTTTCTGTTTACAAAGTAATAGAAAAAGTAATAAAATAAAAGATAGTTCTCTCTTCGATCACTGTAAAGTAACAAACGTTACACTCTTTTTGAATTCACAATATTATCCATATGAACCATTAGGTTTAAATTTTTCTGAAAACAAATACAGTATATTATACGAAATGTATGTGAAATTTCGTCAGTCGTATTACAACTGTCCAGCGGATCCCTTACTTAATCTAAAGGACTTTAAAGATAAGGCTCCTCTGTTCATCATAGATTGTTCAAGGCAAAACGATACTCTAAAAACAGGTCCAGTAGACGTTCGTTTGGAAATTGAATGTTCAGAGCCAATACCAGATAACACTACTGCATATTGTTTGATTATAAACGATCGACTTGTGGAATACAAACCTCTGAGCAACATAGTGCGTCGATTATCATGACTGCCATTGTAGACGTCCAAGGCTTTAAAACGGAAACAAATGAATTTGTGCTAAAAGAAATTGCTGTATTGTGTAGTGACAAATTGCAAGTGTTTTTAATTAAGCCACCATTTCCATTTTACGATTTGACAAAACAAGAAAGACGTCAAGTTGCGTGGATTGAACGTAACAGGAAGATATATTGGGGTGAAGGATTTATACCATATTCAAATTATAAGTGTTTAATTTTAGATTTTTTAAAAGATAAATGTATTTATATTAAAGGTCGTGAAAAAGTGTTATGGTTAAAAAATATTTTAAATAATAATAATAGTAATGTGATCAATTTAGAAGATAAAGGCTGTCCTAGTTTTCTAAGTCTGTATGATCGATATAAATATTCTGAAAATTCGCATAGATGTATTTATCATAATTCAATATGTGCTTTGAAAAATGTTTTGTGTTTAAAAATATGGTGCTCTGATAATAAACTTTTTGTATAATATACATTTTTTTTTTTTCGTTTTTCTCCTTAAATATCCCTTCCTTCCCACTTATCTTTGTAAAATTATTTATAAATATTTATAAATTGGTTATATCAGCTATGAGATTTCATTACACTCTCATAATTGTAATAATATAGACCACCTTTTTATTATACACTTATCATAAATACATAAAATAATTCAGAGAAATACTATTGCTTTTCATTATAATTCTAAATCTAATTGGTTTTAAAATGAATGAAGTAGACAAAGAATCTTTGTCCATCAAAAAGTATGATCAGAATATAAAGGATGTTTTATTAGACCTTGAACAACAGACGAACATTCTAAAAGGAAAGAAAGAACCAAGACTAGCTGATCTTTTTAAGATTAAGCGACTGCAGGATCAGCAAATACAGCTGCTTCAGGAGCTGCTTTATAGCCAACGAAAACGAAAAGCTGAGCAAATCTGTACTGCAAAACATGAAGTTGTACAGTGTGCACACAATGAACTACTCGTTTTGTTAATTATCAAAATCAATCTCTGTCAAAATGTGTTTGAATAGATATATTAGGTGCTCCATTGTTACTACGCTATCAGTATTACGATGCATCGATGAATGAAATAATATTAAATTTCTAATGACAACTAACGTATAGGTAGATACTTGCAAAACGAAAGCTATGTTTAAGATGTACAAGTCTTATCGACGAATTTAATCGTAATCCAAAATTTATCAAAATCTGTTCAGAGGTTTAGGCATGAAAGCGTAACAGACAGGCAGACAGAGTTACTTTCACAATTAGAATATTAGTCGAGAAGTAGGGATAACAGAGACATGAGTACAAGAGTACAAACGAATTACTTAATGAAGAAATAATGAATGGCATAACAAACTGTATTTCGTAAATGCACACATCACAGGTACAGGTACAGTGCATCGCATCACGATACTAGTGAGTCAGATTTCTCGTTAAATGAACAGTTACGAATCGAACGTAATGTTGATTGTTCAATACGATATGCACTTGACAACCTGCATTAGTAGGGTATAATTGGGGCGTTCGGCATCGCGCAGCTCGAGCGCGGGCGAGAGCAAGTGATGCAATTATACCCTACTGGCCTGCCGTTTTATACGGCGGGTCGCGATCGCATACGCAAGTGATTCGCGCGGCCCCGTCAATAGCGGTTTTGTCGAGGAACACCGTGATAGGTTTAGTCGGTATTCCGCGAGGTTTATTATTATTTCAACATTTTTCTTTTACCCCAGTGAGTTCGACATAACCTCTCCGCCGTCCCCCCACGGAGAGAAATGAGCCAATGCATTGCAACACGTAAAAAAAAAGAAGTAAGTAAATAAGGATGGAGGTGTAACGTATACGTTTCTCGATCAGATCGGAGGCGTTCTGGATAAAGGCCAGGTTATGAGCACCTTGAACCGACGGGCGTGTATGAGGAATGTGATGAAAGTGAACGAAGCCAGAGAAGAGACGCCTCTGGGAAACAGGCGTGAATCTATGTACATATGTATGTGTAACGTATGTAGGCATAAGTTTTTAATTTTTATTGTATCGCCAGTCTTGTAATAAAGCGAGTAAAGAGCGGACGTGTGTTTTACTGCGCGAGGCAATTCATAGCTAAGTACTTATATATTTCTCAGTAAGCAATGTTTAGCTCTATTGAATGAATCCCCTAGAACATAAGGATTTTGTTTAAGTGGTATACAAACACAGAGTCGACCATCGTCTAAACGAGTCGTATTTTTAATAAAATGTTCCTCACACTTCCTTTCCTCTGGCATATAATGGGATGACTCGGTATTTATTTCCTCTAATTCCCAAAAATGCTTTAAATCGGCACACAATGTCTCAACATCACCACTAACTTGAGTAAAATTACATTTAATATCTTTTGACATTAATTTGGCACTATAGGAGGTGATAGGCCCAGACACTATCCACCCTAACTTAGTCTCACATAAAACTGGCATTCCAGCACCTAACTTTATCTGTTGTGACCCTAACAAATCACAAAAGATATCAGCACCGATTAAAATGCCAATATCTGCGGGCTCATAAAATGGGATCAGCTAAACAAATGTTAGACGGAATATGAAGACTAGACGTGTCTAATTTTCGACATGGCACAACACTTAGTAATTAATGGCAAAAGAAAACAATATAGCTTAGCTACATATCTGTTATGTTAACCTGACATGTTTTGCCTACATGAGAACTCACGTTGTTTATGCCTACAATCGAACCATTAACTGTGCTACTTAATAAATTTAACCTTGTGTACAGACGCTCGGTAATAAACGAGGATGTACTACCACTATCCATAATAGCACGAACGACGTGTTCGCGATCATTTTGATGATATAATTTAATTAACCCTCAACCACTGACGTGTCCTTTTGTTTGTTACACTACACAAAATGATGTACGTATACGTACATCATTTTGAAGACCTCCTGATACATCAATCGAGTGTAACTCTGGTAATTATTGCAATGCCTTTATTAGACATATTTAAATGAAGTTGGGATATTAAAAAAAACAGTAATAGTTTTCATAAAAAAATTAATATTAACGGATAACCTTAGAGGTAATGAATCTTATCTTATCTTATGTGTGGGGGCCAGTCAGTACAGACCGGCGACACTTCGACCCATTGGAATCTTTTGTGTCGGCCCCAAGATTTATCCCTTAGCTATCTCCCTTTGAATGTACTGCATCAGTCGTAGCGTACACTTCAGAGGGAGAAGCCTGAAGTCCTCAGGGTTTGGATATGCCAATCCCATCAGACCCATCCTCAATCCAGCCAACGCGTCGCATTCACATTGTAGATGCAATATGGACTCGTTCTGCTCACCACAGGCTCTGCAGATCAAATTGTGTGCCAATCTCAATCTGCACAGGAAGTCGTTAGTGCCAAAATGGCCAGTGAATGCTCCTGTGGGCAGGCGTATTTGGTTCTTGTTATACCCACAGAACTTCCGGGTGAAGCCTGTGGCTCTATTTGCAATGAATTTCTTGGAGTGTTCCAGACCCCTAAGGGCCATCCACTCTAGCCTGTGTTTATCATTGCCATATGCATTCAAAGCTGCCTTGACGGTGCTCTCAGAGAGTCCCACGAATGGCTCGGGACCCACAAACAGTTGCTCCGAGCCCTTTCTTGCTAATTCATCAGCCTCCTCATTGCCCTGCACCCCGGCATGCCCCGGAACCCACTCCAGTCTGACTGTGTTCTTCCTGCCAAGTTTGTTTAGGGCCTTAACACAGTTCAGGACCAGTCTGGAGTCTACTCTACACGAGTCCAGAGCCTTGAGAGTCACTGAGAATAAACACAGTCCTGTCAGTGACACTACTGTTGATATTCTCCTGAGCACAGGCATTTATAGCATAGGTTTCCGCTTGGAAGACCGTTGCATATTTGCCCATGCTTTGGCTCACCTTGCAGTCGTTGGTATAGATACCAGCGCCCGATCCTGTTTCCATTTTGGAACCATCAGTGTACCAGATGAGACAACCCTTGCCAGGGGATTGTAGACCTTGTCTCCATTCGTCCCACGTGAGGACCTTTATTTTAAAATTATTTTTGAATCGCTCCACAGCCCATGCACAGATAGTCTGTGTAGCGCCTTCATCGCCTCTGACTCCACAACAATATGTAGCGGCGTTAGATCCAGCAGGACCTCTAACGCTGCCGTTGGCGTAGTCGGGAACACCCCTGTTATAGCCATGCAGGCCAATTGCTGCACCTTCGACAGGGCGATCCTGCATGTAGCTAGTTTAGTTCTTGGCCACCAGACAATGCTTCCATACGTAGAACGAATCATGCCGAAGACCCGCTGGGCCTTCTCTATGACTTTGTCTACATGAGGTTTCCACGTTAGTTTGCTATCTAAGGTCATGCCTAGATACTTCACCTCCATGGACCATTGTAACTGCGTACTATACATGGAGAGAGTTTCCAACCCTGTCAGATCCCTCATCCTAGTAAAGGGCACGACAGTCGTTTTCCCTGGGTTGATCGATAAATGATTGCTACTGCACCATTTTTCCACCATAATCAGGGCCTTCTGCATGAGACTAGATACCGTACTCGGGAACTTTCGATTGACGAGTATCACCAAGTCATCCGCATATCCGACCGTTAAGTTGTTCTAGGAGTGAATTGACTACCAAGCAGCATAAGAGTAGTGATAGTACTCCACCCTGAGGGCAGCCCTTGGTTGTCGTTGCATACATTTCATCTCCTAACAACTAAGACCTAATGAATCTACCCCTGAGCATACAATCGATCCACTGGCAAATGGTTGGCTCTATGCCGTGATTTGCCGATACAACACTGATGGCATCAAAGGTGGTCCGATCGAAAGCTCCCTCAATATCCAGGAATGCAGCAATTCAAACTTCCCGGTTCTCTAATGCATGTTCTGCCTTATTTACCACAAAATGTAGTGCCGTCTCAGTGGCTTTACCCAACTGGTAGGCACATTGTAGCCTGTGGAGGGGGAATTTCCATAATGCTCCCTCCCTGACATGTCTATTTACTAACTTCTCCAGGGCTTTCAAGAAGAATAGAGGTAATGAAACTTACATAAACATATTTTTTATTTTTAAATTAACACATAAAAATTCTCTGACTATAGGAACTTGCTTTTACTTTACTTTTGGTTATATTCATAACTAAAGACTGTTTTAATTAGAAAAACATCACAATCATTATAAATCACAATACAAGGCACTTTTTAACAACAGTTGTTGCAGGTCAGTTTAGAGCACTGCAAGCAGACCGGTTTACGGCAAGCTTGGCAGCCATACCGGGTTTTGCGATGTTTCAGTTTGAAACATATATAGCAATTCTTCATGGTATCAAATCGGTGAATTTCGTTGCTTGGTTGACCTATTTCATTATTCTTATCCTTGCCTAAGATACGGCCTTTGACGCTTTAGAGCTCATGTGACAGTTGCGGCGTCGTGTACCTTCGCTCTAGGTGAGGCATTACTAAATTTTTCCAAGATCTTTCATGAATATTAAACGATTCGCAGAATTATAATTTGACTATACAAAGGAATTGGCAGCAGCAATATCCAGAATTCTGTACAATATGACCGATGGCCATCATCTAGATCTTCTTGCACAGCTGTATTTGGCACACTTTTCATCTAAGGTATCGACCTCCTTTCGATGAGTTATAAAATGATATTATTTCTGGAATCCCTTTAGTAAAATCTGTTCTCTAGACTCCGATGAAAAAAATAATGTGTGATGTTTACGCTTGCACGTTTTACAACCTGGTTTTCTACAATGGTTGGCAAAATGACCCGTGTGTAAGCAATTATAACAACTAACAACTTTATAATTAGGCAATATTTTTAGACGCTCTTCAACACTCAATACGTTCTCGCAATGAGTGTTGAAGAGCGTCTAAAATATTTTCCATTGAGGACAATTATTAAGGGTATGATCATCCTTACACTTAGGACAAACTTTTGATGCTAAAGCTGTGTTAGAGTTGATACAACTTTGCATCGTAATCATAGATTTTATCGTTGGACGAGAATTAATTATCGCGTGAGAAGGATTATTATTGTGTGATAACTCCAGTGTTTCGACAAAATCAGCGCGGTTGCGTATGAAATAAATGAATGCATCGAATGTAATAGCGCGATCTTTGTCTGGCGGCTGGCTTTTATATTCCTTCCACTCACGAAACGTCTTATGATCTAATTTACGTTTGACAATATGCCAGTTAAGCACTGGATACCCTCTTAATATAAAGAGGGTATCCCAGTGGTTAACTGGTTCACCTAAAGATTCCAAAGCTCGCAAGTTCTTATTTAATGAATCTATTATTATTTAAACATACAGAGGATTCTTTTGTCAGAACTTCAAAGTTAAATAAACCTGACACATGATCACAATCTTTTGTTTTCATATTGTTCGCATAACGAGTTTCAGGCAACTGTGTAATTATCAGCGGGAACTCAGTCGACTGGAGCACTACAGCAGCGGATCCCTCAAGTGACAATCTCAAATAATTAAATTTATTTACATCGTCGAACACGTCATCCGAATGAACGAGGCTTGCAAAGGTATCGCGGAACTCTAACCAATTGCTATAGGAACCATCAAACTTAGGCAACTGAATGGTAGGCAACTTGACTGGCTTGTATTTACTCATACTTTTATCACTAGTAATCGACCGACCAATCTGATTATACTTACTTAATATTATATTCTGTGCCCGAGATAAGGATTTATAGTACAACGATACAAAATTTAAAACGCTCCGTTTACAGACATCAACAATACATTCCTAACGAAGCTGAACCTCATCATATTGGTCGTACAATGACTCAATCTTGCCCATGCGCAACTGTAATTCGGTACATCACAGCTATTTAATGAATTTTCATCAAGGGGGTCCAAATAGTTTATGAAAGCTTTTAATCTGCCTTTAAATTTGCTTCGTTTCTCACGAACTCCTTTTTCTCGAACATTCTGGGTTAGGAGTGCCGTCGACCTGGAATTTATATTTAACTTAAAGCATAGATTACAACTTAATTACGTATTAATTATGTAGGTACCTGCCTATACACAACAAAAACAACTATTATTATTTCCTTGATGTGCAGCTAATTAACGGAGCTTGCAAATGATACTATAATTAACACCTACTTTAATAATTTACAGGAAAGTTTTACATTAGCTATAGTCAGTATCTAAATACCTACCTACGTAATTAATTAACAGTTTGCAAAACATTAAAATAACTATATTAATTATAAGAATACAAAACAAGTACACTAATATGGTTATAATTAATAATAATAACGTTAATACTTGTGTAGGCACATTACAACTATGTCACCTTAATATCTTAGACGTATGTAGTTACGACCTCAATTGTTTTACTCATTTGTGCTGAATTATTATTTTATGTTTTACTTAGGGCCGGTTTTTCAATCGTCAGATAACTTTTATATGAAGAATAAATATGGCGGTATGACATATTTTCTATACAAAAGCTGTCAAAACGTCAAACATATTCCCCAGATAAAAGTTATCTGACGATTGAAAAATCGACCCTTAGGGCTTGTACTACCATCTCCAGATAGAATTTATCTATAAGATAAAAGTCTCGCCATCTTTCTTCTGTAACCTAACATGAGTAAGACAGCATGTGATTTATCTTTCGGATAATTTTACATGTTACTTGTGGGACTGGCCATTAGTCATTTATTTCTGTTTACATGTGTGTATATGTATGTGTATGCTCACACATGCTTATAATTATAATATAAATACTCTCGTAATGATCAAATAAAGAAGCATTCTGAACATGCAATTGTAGTTTTCACTACACTTGCAATATCTATCACTCAAATTGTGATACATAAAATAATTAGGTATCTACCGCAACATGAGAACTTAACTTTTTAAATTGCATTTATTAGTTCAAATGTAGCACTTATCGTCTACGATACTATGTTGAAGTATGTATAAAATAATTTGCTGCTTAATTTAATGTATTATATACGATAATACTAACAACTAAACACTATGCATCGGCTATCTAACAGAAGAGAACAATATATTGAAATAGGTTATACCTAATAACTTACTAATCAAATAATAAGTATATCCCTTATTTAGGAGTACCTATATACCATCTTATCTTATCTTGTGTGGGGGCCAGTCAGTACAGACCGGCGACACTTCGATCCAGTGGGATCTTTTGTGTCGACTTCCTCAATAACGACTGCCATAGATGTTCATGGCAGCCGGGACCGACGGCTTAACTGCTTTCCTAGACACGGAGCAGGCGATAATTGTCAATCAATACGCATAATTATAATTTCAAAAAGTCATATAACTTCCGAAAGTCAGAGGTGCGCGACGTGGGTTCGAACCCGAAACTCTCTACATTGCAGTCTGTTGGTCTCCCCACTGAGCTATCACTGCTCTGACCTATATACTAAGTACCTGAACGAGTGTTGGGTAACGATATAAGACAAGATTCAACCATTTGAAGCTGTACTTGATCCAAAATATATTTCCACGTTTCACGCCGCCAAGTAAGTCCAAAGATCACTCGCTAATAATCCTCTCAATAGTTGAAATTTGAACTTCTAAAACAATAACTGGTTCTATTTTCTTAATATCCGCTCGATATGGAACAAAGGTAGGAAATAAAAAATCTGGAAACTGTGGATGACGTGTATTCAGTACAATATCAGAAAGCGAAGTGGTTTACGGCTTAGTAGTCGTTTCGCACGAATTTGTTCGTACATATCGTGCGAATAGACACTTTTCTAAAATAATGTTTTTTTGTCGTTTCGCACACATTGAATATATTTTCGTGCGAATCGATCCCGTCTCAAAACGCAGGTATCCATTCGCACGTTTTCTTTTTTATGCTAATAAAAGTAGAAGTATTGTACATTCGCGCACGAAGGTGGTAGTTTTAAATAAAACAAGGTATACCAATAAATCAAAAGGTATAATATTTTTTTAAAAACAACATTCTTACAAAACAGTGCGTAAAATACATATACATATTACTTATATAAAACTGAGCTTTTATTGAGAGAACATAATATAAATATTACTTATATGCACTTGAAATTAGTGTGTGCACGACTGTATTTTGATATTTTCTTATTAAAAATACAAAACGTGCGGAACGACACTGCGTTTTCAGTCGGGCGTAATCATATATTTTCGTAATTAATTTAATAAATATATTACATGTGTGCGAAACGACAATAAAAACATATTATTTTATAAAACTGTCTTTTCGCACGATTTGTGAGAACAAATTCGTGCGAAACGACTACTAAACCTGGTTTACAGGTCGGTACACAATTTATAATAAAACTAAAAACTATAATTATATAATATTGTTTTCTGTTTACGCGCATGTTATTCATTGAAATTAAACTACTATATACGGATTTTATCGGGTTGTTTATTTAACACTTTATTACATAATTTAGATACTGTTACACTACTATACTACTACTAAATTTTACTAATCTTAAGCTAATTAAATTATAAAGACTATTCACTACTATTAACTATTTATAATTAAGTTTACACTTTCCCCAACGTTTCAGTTGCTTTTCAGCAGCCATGGTTTATTAAATTATGTTATGAAGTGTTAAATAAACAACGCAATAAAATCCGTATATAGTAGTTTAATTCCAATGAACAATAATTATACTTATTGCTATGGGTTAGCAATTACTTCAAATGGAAATTGCCGTGAATAAAGCTGCAGGCGCTTTGACAAACACTACTACTACAACGGTAATTTTTACTGACAATAATTAATTGGTTTAACAAAATGAATTACAAGAAATATTTTTAATTACCATCAAACATATTTTGTATAACAATATTAATGTAAAAATATACAATAACAGTCATGTTCATAACCTGTTTCACTGCTGGACACGAGGCTTTCCTCAAAAGGGTTGAGCCGAAGTCCACAGCGGCGTTAGCCCAATGTGGATTGCAACTTTACATATCTTTGAGAACATTATAAAGAACTACTACAGTATTTTCCTTCATACAGTGAGATTATCAACTAAAATTATTTTGCAGTTTTTGTATCTATTATTAAAATACTTATAACATAATGACGTAGTATTTACAACTATTGTAAATAAGGACATGGTACAGCCGGTTCTTTACATATCTTAACGCGTACTACGTCAGAGGATCAATTCTAATAATATAAAAAATAATCAAAATAGTGTTTCCAATTTAGTCTCATCACCGTCAAATGGGAACTCAAATACAATAAAAGTGTTCACAGACGATAGATAGTGGCGGGCCGGACAATTTGAACGACATTATAGACTCTATAATGTCGTTCAAATTGTCCGGCCCGCGGTTTATAATGGAAAACAAACAGTGTACAACATCTAGATAAGCAACAAGTGTAAAAATCTATGCACCATTTACATGTTTTCACAAATATGTGTTTAGAAAGCTTATCATGTAAGAAAATAACAAAATACAATACAAAAACAAAGCACTAGTACAGTGTCTTATAAATTCAATAAGTTAAACAGTCCGAGAATCAAACCACGATTTTGTTAATGTCTTATTAAAAACATGTGGCTTTGACCTGAACAAATCCAGTTCTGGAAATTTTGTTAATTTGTTAATTTCCCTTGCGGCACGCACGAAAAATGCGTTCGATCGGTAAACTGATGAACAATGAGGAGTGTCTAGAAATGTTTGATGTCTCTTTAACCTGTTTGGGACTTTAATGTTGACTTTAGATAATAAATACGGTGAGTCAATAATGCTTTGTGAGATTTTAGCAAGACACGCGATATCAGAACATTTGCGTCTTTCAAACAGAGGCAAGATGTGATGTCTTTTGCATCTTGCTTCGTAAGAAGAATCAAAGGTGTTAGACTTAAATTGTAAGTGTCTTAGGAATCTTTTTTGTATAGATTCTAGTCGATTAATGTATATACAGTAACACGGATTCCAAACTTGCGAACAATACTCGAGGATACTGCGAACCAAAGCGCAGTAAAGAAGTTTGATGACTTTCAAGTTTGTAAATTGAGTACATGATCTAATCACGAAACCTAATGCTTTGTTGGCTTTTTTCGCAATGTGATCTATGTGTTTTTCGTATGTTAATTTGGAGTCGTGAATAACACCGAGGTCTCGAATGGAATCTACTTTTTGCAACACCTGTCCTTTTACATAATACTGGAAATGAAATGGTTTTATTTTGCGAGTAAATGTGATAAATTGGCATTTTTTAACGTTTAATTCTAAGTGGTTAAGATGACAGTATTGTTCAAATCTATTTAAATCATTTTGAAGAAGTTGGCAGTCATTAATACAAGTAATGTTTTTAAATAATTTCATGTCGTCTGCATAAAGTAAAAATTTTGAGTGTTTGATATATGTGCCAATATCGTTAATAAATATATTAAACAAAAGAGGCCTAAGCAACGAGCCTTGAGGAACACCGGAAGGGACGTTCCACCAGGTAGAACAGAAGCCATTCAGTGCTACAGCCTGAGATCGGTTCTCAATATATGAAACGAACCACCGGTAAAGGTTACCATGGATCCCCACCAGGATAAGCTTTTGTAATAGTATTCTGTGGTACATTTTGTCAAATGCTTTGCTGTAGTCCGTAAAAATTGCGTCTACCTGACCACCAGCATCCATATGTGAAGTAGTATAGTTAGTGAATTTGTGGAACGATTCCGTAAAAAGCCATGTTGTTCCGGTATAAGAGTGGCAGAAACCGTCTGGTAAACTTGCGTATAGACAATTTTTTCTAGGACCTTAGCAAAGATACATAATTTGGATATGGGCCTATAGTTCTTAACATCGTTTTTGGCGCCATTTTTATGTATAGGTGTGATAAGTGCCTTTTTCCAGATGTTAGGTATAAGGCCTTCGGATATTGTTCTTTTATAAAGTATTACAAGGGGATCGAGTAAGCTTGTCGCGGAATTAACGATGAATGCTGGTGATATATTATCCGGACCCGCGCTTTTCGCTACGTCAAGGGACTCAAGTTGTTTCAAAAGTAAATCAGCATTGACTTCTATATCACATATACTATTCGGCGCATTATCAGCATGTACGAGATTTGGACAAGAATGCGATGGAGGAAGGAAGTTAGAAAAGAAATGCGCTGCAAAAAGGTTACATATTTCATCACCCGTCTCTGCTGACTGCCCATCGTGAGCTATGATAGAGGGAAATGCAGACGATACAGTTTTACATGACTTAATGTAGGACCAAAACAATCTGGGGTTTTTAATAATGGAATCCTCTGAATGTTTAAAGTATGTAGAATAACATTCATGCTCCATTTTTTTAGCACGAGTACGGAGCAGATTAAAAGTGATAATCACTAACATTGCCATATATCTTATATTTTTTTAGATACTTGTATTTTTCTTTGAGTATTTTTTTCAAAGGAGCGCAATACCAAGGCGGGAAGGAGCTGGGAGTAACCACTTTGTGTGGAACATAACGGTTTATTACATCGTGTAAATGTTTATAAAATATATCGACTGCTTCCTCAATAGTGTTATCATTTAGGCATGTTTTCCAATTTATACTATTTAAAGTTGATTTAATTTCTTCGTAATTTGCTTTATTATAAAAATATTTTAATCTTGGACTACTTTTCGACTGACATTCTTGAGTAAAATTTAATATAACAGCCAAAGATTTATGATGATTATCTTCTATTACTAGCGGATCGATGCATGATGTAACTGTTACTTTATGGTTGCATAATACATAATCTAAGATTCTGCCGTAAACGTTTTTACTAAAATTATGTTGGACAAGTCCACACTCTGCTAAAGTATCGAAAAAGGTCACTTGTGTTTCTCCAGTAACGTCACTAGGTTGCAAAGAGCTATCCTCAACTCTCCAATTTACGTTGCTTAAGTTGAAATCGCCCATTATTAGAAATAAATCATTTGGGCAAGAATTAACAATGGACAGAAGGTTAGATGTAAAATTCTGCAGTTGCGTATTAAAAGAGTGACCTAGCTTTTCTTTACACAGGTATATTGTACATATGTGACATTGCCTAGAGTAACTAGCAGTGTTATTGTTTTTTAATGTAATAGTGATCCAAATATCCTCCGCTGTAGATCGCCATTCCGGACGTTCAACCGCGGCTATATCGCGCCGAACAGCCAACAGCACCCCACCACCGTACCTTTCTCCCGTGGACGCATAGTTCCTATCCCGTCTAAAGACATTATACCTTTGATCAAACAGCTCAGCGTCATACACACCCTCTAGTAACCAGGTTTCCGTTAGCGACACTATATCATAAGAGGCAAGCATGAGCTTCCGCTTAAAAATGTGCGTCTTGGTACGCAGTCCCCGAGTATTCTGGTAAAATACATTTAAGTTATGAGTAGCCATTAAATTTAACAGTATAAACACGTAGGCGAAGCGAATCAGATAAGTAAACCAATGTTTTAACTATAAACATACCCAACAATACGCGCAGCGTACTCGTAACCTTGACATGAATACCCATATATTGTAGCAAAATAAGATCACAATAAAACAACTGCCGCAAATTAATATAGATAATACTCACTGAGATACATAATAATATAATAGCCCTCGGTGATAAAACATATTTATAACACTTTCGTATAACAGCAAAAAGAAACTCTTTCATTATAATTACAAACAAGTAACATAAATTCATTTTTAAATGTAAGGTAAACATAAAATAATCTTTAGTGGCCGAGAATGTTAGATATCGACACTTAGTCTTATGCAAATGCACAAGCAAATTTGAACGCAGAACACTCAATTTGCACGCGATAAAGACCTTCAAAAATACGCATAAATGCGAGAATAAGTGTAAGAATTCCTTGTCAGGTCGAGTACTTACGCGCGAAAACCGGTTGACTGGATCTGTTGAGCACACATGACAGCGGTCATAAATCATTAGACAAAAGGCAGGTAAACTGCCCGTGGTTCTCAAACCGTTTGTTATGTCGAGTAATATGTTATAATAGATGATTAAAGCACAGTAAATAAATGTTGATATGAGTAGGAAAATAATTGTAGCTATACAATTCTTGCGAGATCTTCTTCTCGTTTTATAAAAAATATAGGCAAACTATCTGACTTTCGTGCCATTATTTTGGAGTGCTTCACCCATATGTATTGGAAGTTCCGCTCTTTTGCCAGTGATCTTGCTCTGCTAAGTAACTGCTTATTCCGTTTAGTCAAGTGATCGTTAACATAGAAGTTGCCAGGTAGTGAGAATCCCATGTTGTTGAGTGTAAGCTGCTTACTTCTACGTGCTGATGCAACTAATTCCTCCTTAATATAGCGGTTGTTAAATGCTATGATAATTGGTTTAACAGTATTAGGTACAAGTGTGGGTATCCGGGCAATATAGTTGATTTCTTCTTTTTTTATAGGAAAGTCGCATAGACTGCCGACCTTCAAGTAAGGCAAGGGCAAGTTCAAACAGATTCTCGTTATTCTTCTGAGGAATGCCACGAATCTCAATATTATTTGCTCTGGCCCACTGATCCCTATCGTCAAGTTCACAATTCAGTCTGATGATTTCCGCCTGAATAGTAGGGATGTCCGAGGCTATTTTCTCCACTGAGGATACTCGATCTTCCAAGGCCTTAATACTGTTCGAGAAATTAGATATCAATCCATGCGCCATTTCTAAAGAATCCTTGAGGTTATTGACGTCAGACTTGATGGACTTAATATCTTCGGCTAAAGATGCCAATGGAGCAAGCTGGCCCACAATCTGATTGAGCTGTCCCTGCATCTTGTCAAGTTGACTCTGCATACAAGGGGTTGCGACTGGAGAAGGTAAAGGGCTCGACTTGCACCTCGGGCAACGCCATACGTTTCTCCTGTCACCCAGTTTCCTGAAGCCATTTTCAGTCACGCCGGCACAAGCATAGTCGTATTGCTTTTTACAAACACTGCAAATAGGTCCGTCGGTGTGTTGTAAATCACAGCTCGCGCAAGTAAACATATCGACAAAAGATTGAGAAACACTGGAAATGCTTTGAGGCGAAATAAGCGTGCGGTATCTAATGTAGCCAAACGGCGACTGCTATGGTAGGATTTACTAGTGTTCTTGTTAATCGCTTCAGCTAAGCTAGAATGAGTGCGTTAGGAGTGAGTTCAAATCAGTATAGCAATGGTTGGGATTTGAAACTAGACCTTAGTTGCGACTGGAAGTCCCAATGGATTTCCAGTCGCAGCAACTCAATGGTTGCCGCCGCTTTACGAACATTATTTTATTATTATTATGTACTATAATTAAAATAAATTATAATTATGTGTAGTAACTAACACATACAGAGATATATAAGAGTAAGTTTGAATGTTTTGAGAATACATATAAAACGTGTCAACAAATTTCGAAAAGTAATTGTTGATTGACCTCATTATTTTAAGCTAGGTTGCATTTCTATATAAGAGAGTTTTATACACCTCTTACCCCAAAGTTCCCTCGGGAACGGAAACTTAAACATATCAGACTGAGTCTCAGCGAAACGTGATTGCGCTGAGCTAACTAATTGTATTAAACATAACTATGAAGAGTTACATTCCACAGATGACTATACCACACAAATTAAACGCCAAGCAACAATTCTTACCTAATAAATTAAAATGCATGGCTTACACTCGAGTTGCGAAGGCGTCGACGATTCTTACTGATGGTGTTGGCGTGTGAAATAATGTAAGTAATATAAACTCGAAATGTCAAAGGTTGTCGGAACGAACTAATTAGTTGTAAGCTTTATCCGCAATTTTGTTTCGCGTTTGTAATCCAATGTTTTGTATAATAAGTAGAATAGAAATTTCGTATGGTGCAGCGGACAGCAAAATTGTTTTGTAAGGCAGATGTTCAGCTGTTGGGTTTCCAGCGACTTTTTCCGTCAATCGCGGTATATAAGGCGCGCTTTCTAGCGCCTGCATATCGACACAACATCAGTTGCATTGTATTTACGCGTCTCTCTGCGTTCGGTTGCATCGTTGTGATGTTAAAATGGAGTGTTTACATTCGTAACGATTACTTTCTGATACTAACGGTATTTTTTGTTTAACATGAGGGAGTTGGGAAAAAAAAATGTTATTCGTCATTTTATGGTGGCGGCCATCTTGGATTTGCAATTTATCATAGTGTATGGTATTCTACTAGTGAAGCCCTTTCATTTGATACCCATATTGAGGGAGTTGTGAAAAATATGTAATCCGCCATTTTGTGGCGGCGGCCATCTTGGACTGATTTTCATCAAACATAACTAAGAACACTCCCGACAAATTAACCTTTCAAATAAAAAAAACAATATTAAAATCGGTTCATCCGTTCGGGAGCTACGATGCCACAGACAGACACACACACACACACACACACACACACACACACACACACAGACACGTCAAACTTATAACACCCCGTCGTTTTTGCGTCGGGGGTTAATGAAATAAGTACTTAGTAACACAACAATAAACATACATATGTAGCAATAACTATAGTTATATTTTAATTTAAAACTTTATATGAATAACTGACGTCCGTGTGTTTGTCGAGTGTTGCGTGCGGTCACTTTATAGACACACAACGCCAATAAGCTCCAGTTACTGACAAACAATTTAACATAATATGTAGTTAACAGGTGTTCAAATGCATGTCAACTGCTGATATTTTCGAAGTGAATTAGCAACAACCAATAAAATTACTTGACATGGGTTTGACTTTGACATAATGTTGATTAACAACCTTTCAGAAAACAGTTTTGAATCACTGCTTAAAGTCTGCATGCTTTACAGCTCAATGGCTGAAAGTACCAATCGTCGATGCTAAATGTAGCATATGTGCTATGACCTTAAATCCCCATGGTCTGGCACCATAGTACATGCGTCACCTGTTTATTGTAATTTCTTGAACATGCCTTGAAAATATGTATGCTACTGGCGGTTTCATTCTTATGAGCAATTAATTTAATATTACTGTTGGGTTTGCGTTGCGGCAGTGAATGCGATGTCTCGGGTTCATGCATTAATATTGAAAAGTTTTAAGCTCAGTGGATCTATATGAGTATTGGGTATGTGATAAAATAGTTAGTGCCCAGAATAATAAAAATACAGTAATAGTTTGATTCTCTATTGCTGACCTTGCTTGCATGCTTTAGGTATATACCTAGACGGCCTAGACGCGAAACAATGTAGTATGTTGAATTATATTTTCGGTAGTCGTTTACAGTACGTGAGCATAGAATCTAAAAATAATTTGGTACTCTGGCAGTTAGAAGTAACTAAAAATAATATACATAATAAGCGATAAATGATAAAACCTAAAAAAAGAATTATTTGTAGTTATAGAAAGAGATACAACAAAAAGTACCTATTGGTGTAATAATTATCTTTAATAAAATGGCTATGATATATATAAGTAGGTACATCTGTACCCAGTAGCTGGGCAGTTTAGTTACTGGTTTCAAGCCACCTCATACATATAGGTAGCCGATTCCAATAAGTTTTCAAAAATGCCTCTAATCTAAAAATACTCGTATGATAATTATAGGTAAGTATTAGAGTTTACAAGATCGCTGTACCTATAATAATTTAATTGGTTAAAAATTTAACTGGTTGAACAAAATGAATTACAAGAAATATGTATCAGGTAATGACCATCAAACATATATATAACTATATTAATGTAAAACAATATAATACCAGCCTTGTTCATAAACTGCCCACAGCTGGACATGGGCCTTTCCTCAGAAGGGTTGAGCCGAAGTCCACAGCGTTAGCCCAATTCTTTCATTTTTATTGCAACTTCACGTATCTTATTGAGAACATTAGTCTCAGTGGGGAGACCAACAGACTGCAATGCGGAGGGTCTCGGGTTCGAACCCAAGTCGAGCACCTCTGACTTTCGGAAGTTATATGACTTTGCGAAATTATGTGCGTATTGATTGACAATTATCACCTGCTCCGTGCCTCGGAGAGGACGTTAAGCCATCGGTCCCGGCTGCCATGAACATCTAAGGCAGTCGTTATTGGGAAGTCATTGCCCACTAATATCCTGACACTAGTCTAGACTTAGGGTATCGTTAGCCTTTGCGTTGCGGAGGTCAGATGGCAGTCGCTCCGTGTAAAAACTGATATCCAGTCAAATCCGGTTAGACTAGAAAGCCGACCCCAAGTGACTTGGGAATAATAAAGGCTAGGAAGAAGAAGTATTTTCTTCACCCAGCGAGATTATCAAGAAAAATTATTTTTCAGTTTTGGTATTATTGAAATACCTATAACATAATGACGTAGTCCTTACAACTGTTGTAAAAAAGAACATGGAACAGCCGGTTCTTTACATTTTCTCAAAGCGTACGTGATCCAATATAAATACATATTATAAACTCCGCGCAAAGCCCAGTGACGCAGCACACGTGTCGTACTGACGCATTGAGGGGATTCACAAATAACTTCACAGTGCACTGCACCGTTCGACAACTGTTTGCTGATATATAACCCTAAGACATTGTGCTAATCAACAGTCCAAAGACAACTTACAACGAACTAACTTGAAGATATTCAAGGACAAATTAGATTATTTCATTCGCTATCCTTCATAACCAGAGTGTAAGCCATGGATCTCAAATTAGGTAACTATTGTTAGCTATCTATTTCTTTTTACATAATTTACCATATTACCTTATATAAACATATATATTTGTGTTAGGAGTAAGCTTACGTCCATAGTGAATAGGGTGAGAATCGAAACAAATAGGTACCTGCAAGACTACTACCGCTTTAAACTTATTAAATATTTCATTGATATTCTTATATCCAATTACTTATTTTCGTTGTTGCCAATTCTGGTTGATGGGCTCCAGGTTACATTTATTGACGTAAACATTTTCGAAATTCTCTTTTTATACGACTACGTATTTAAGTTGAATAATTGATTGTTTAAGCCTACTTACCTACCAGCCATTGTTATTGTTTCAGGACTGCTCCTGATCATCAGTACATTAATGAGCGCATCGCTGGTGCTTGCACAACATCTCGTGTGCCCAGCGCACTACCTCCCCGTATGCGGGTCTGACGGCAAGACATACAGCAACCCGTGTATGCTCAACAGTACTGCGCAAATGTCAGGCAAAGAGGTCACATTGATCAGGTACGGCCGTTGCGGAGAACCCACACACGACGACTGCGTTTGCCCTGATAACTACAAGCCAGTGTGCGGCACTGATGGTCAAACTTATCCTAATGAATGCTCGTTGGAGTGCCAGAAGAAAAGGTTCGATCCAATACTTAGAGTGATGGATTATTCCGGCCCTTGCCAGCCTCCACAGCCACCAGCGTGTGGGTGCTCGCAGGAAACCAGTCCGGTTTGTGCAAGTGATGGCAATACGTACAGAAACAATTGTATCCTAAAATGCATTGCGAGGGACAATTTTATGTTGACTTTTGTTCACGCAGGACCGTGTTAGCAGTTTCAATGTTGTAATAAATTACTTAGAATACAATAAATCAATCATAAAAATAGTTTGAGTTTTTGTAACACCAGTTCAACTTTATGCAATTTTAAGGCAGAATTCCCCTTTGAACTTAAAATATACGCATAGTTAATGTTCGAAGTGAAAAACTGCCTTACATTATCGGTGAGCTGACATGTAAATTAGTCATATAGCTGCGTTATTTCTATAAGCCGGAGCTAAAAAGGCAATTATGATAACAAGTGTTAAGATAAAAATATTGTATTATAATCAAACTATTAAAGAGTACCTACCTAGCATATTAATTCGTTTCGTCGTGAGTCATGATGTGTATGACGGCACGAAAGTAATTGGCTGTTATTACCCAGATAATGTAGGTTTATTTAGGGGCAAAAGGTTGATGATATAAATATTATTATGATCACCAGGACAGGTGCACGCTGTGGTCACTTATTATAGGAGACTAAGCAAATAGTTTGTAGCTTAGTTGAAAAGTAGGTAAGCAGTTAAGTGTGCTACACTTGAAAATCGCCTTAGTGAGTGTAGCGACAGGGTGACGTCGCAAATATCTTACGAAGCACATTTCATGAGTGACTAGGCAGTCGTTCCGCGGTCACTTCTGAGTCAGGATGCGCATATAACCCGCGCAGTATAATTAAATTAGCTTAAGAGTGAATGTACCTGTGTGAGTGAATGATTTAATCTTCCCACTATACGAACACAAGTTTGTAGAGAGCCTAAGAGTCTTCTACAAGTGGTGACCCCGAACGCGCGTGTGGGCAGTTTATAATAAACTATTGGTTTGGCGGACGACTCAAATTAAGACTGACTTGGAGCGGGTGAATTAAATTTGCATTTACGATGGAAGATAGAAGTGTCAAGTGCGTTTTAATCGAAGAACAACAGATAACTAGTATAACCGTAACTGCGCAAATTCCTGAGTTTTGGCGAGATGAGCCGAAACTATGGTTTATTCAGGCGGAGGCTGTTATGAATCCAGAAGGCGTCCGACGAGGCGAGGTAAAAATTGTTGTCTCAAAATTAGGAAAGAAAGTTCTTACGCAAGTAACTGACATAGTTCTCGAACCCCCCGCGTCGGGAAAATATGAGTCATTGAAAAAGAGACTCTGTGACATCTACGCACAATCTGAAGGACGGCAGGTGCAAAAACTCATAATCGAAATGGAATGAACTTGGAGATCAAAAACCATCTTAACTCCTAAGAAAAATGAGAGATCTGGCACGTGGTAAAGTCACGGATGAAACCTTGACAACACTATGGCAGAACCATTTGCCAACTACTGTCAGAGGTGTTTTGGCAGCTACAGAGACCAAGGACATCGATATATTAGCAAGCGTTGCCAATAAGATTATGGAAACAATAACACAGAAGGAAATTGTTAGCAAGATAGACTCGCCAGCAGAAAACTCGAGAAACAACTCAACAGATTTAATAGCGGAAATAAGAAGTTTAAGTAAGCGCATCAAAGGGTTAAAATATCGTTAGTCAATGCCAAGATACAACAGCCAAAGAGGAGGAGGAGGAGAGGAGGCAGGTTTCGACAGAGGTCGCAAGGACGTAGCGTCAGCCGTCGACGTACTCCAGAAGATCCAGACTGGCTGTGCGACTATCATTACCGTTATCGGCATCGGGCTAATAAGTGCGTTGAACCGTGTAGCTGGAATAACAAGAAATCGGAAAACTAGGAGCGGAACAGGTAGTGGCGGAGACCTGTGTTCCACAAGTGAACCATCGCCTTAGTGTCATGGACCAAAAAACCGGCATATACAACTTAATAGACAGTGGTGCGAATGTGTCTGTATATCCGCGAAAATTTGTTAGTGCAAAATACAAGTGTCGTCAAGTGACATTGAATCGAGTAAATACAGTTTATTTGCAGCGAATGGTACCAAAATAAAAACCTATTAACCTATAGTAAAATAACTAGATTTTAAATTACGTCGTGACTTAAGATGGGTATTCATTATAGCCGATGTTAAACAACCGATAATCGAATAGTGAAACATACCTAAAGGTAATTGGTTGCATTTCTGACTGTGGGCAGCCCACAATAAGAACGGTAGTAGATAATCACCATTATATTTATATACTTTTGAAGTACCCAGGCATAACCAAACCTTTTTCATTTAAGGAAGTACCCAGACAAGGCATAATGTGTGTCACCACATCGAGACAACCGGCGCACCGGTACATGCTCGTGCACGCCCGCTGCCACCAGTCAGATATGCTAAAGTTAAGAACGAATTTCAGTTAATGATGGATTTAGGTATTTGAGGGCCTAGCAAGAATGCATGGGCCAGTCCGTTACACATCTTAACGAAAAAAGATGGCAACATTAGGCCATGCGGCAACTACAGAATGTTAAACGCAATAACGAAACCAGACAGGTACTCAGTACCGAATTACAAGATTTCACGTATCTCTTGGCAGGTAAAAAGGTATTCTCCAGTTTAGATATAAATCGAGCTTACAATCGCATCCCTGTCCATAATTCTGATATAGAGAAGACAGCAGTGATAACTCCCTACGGATTAAATAAATTTTCTAGGATGCCATTTGGTCTGCGCAACGCAGCACTGACATTCCAGAGGTTCATGGACCCTAGTGTACTACAAGGGCTACATTTTTTATTCTGTTTCGCTGATGACGTACCTTTAGCCTTTGAGGATGTCACAACGTACAAACAGCACCTCGAAATGGTTTTTATTCGTTTTAACGAATTAACATTACTATAAATAACTCTAAGTGTCGTTTTGGACAGGAAATATTAAACTTTTTAGGTTACGAGGTTTCTGCGGAAGGCATAACTTTGTCCTGAAGGGGTTTACCCTTCAGGACAAAGTTAAGGCCATAATGGATATCCCAAGACCAAAAACCATCGACGCATGCATAATTACGCAGGTATTTAGGCATGCTTAATTTTAATAGAGCACATATTCCTAATGCAGCACAGGGCCAGGCAGAAATGAATAAATACTTACACAACTCAAAACGTAAAGATAAAACGGTCTTCGTATGGACAGATATGGCGAACCGCGAGTTCGAGAATAGTAAGGTATGTTTATAAAAGGCTACATTACTGGTACATGCTTTACCTGACTCCCAGTTAGCATTGATGACAGATGTATCAGACAGCAGCGTAGGAGCAGTTCTTCAACAGCGTGTAGGTGAATTATTGGAGACCCTTAGGTTTCTTTTCTAAGTGGCTAACAGAGACTCAAAGGAAGTAAAGCAAACAAACAACAGGGAATTATTAGGTATATTTTTAGCGATAATACATTTCAGGAACTTTATAGAAGGCTGCGATCTAGTAGTTTTTACAATCAGAAGCCATTAACATTTTTATTTAGTAAAATTAGGCAGCGAGAAAGAAACGCCTAGGCGCACGAGACAAATTATGTTTATTAGCGAATTCACAAACAAAATTAGGCACATTACCGGTGAAGATAATATTGTAGTGGATACATTATAGCGCGTAGAGGCGATAACTTGTCCCACAAGTTACAGGTATCAATTTCACAGAGCTTGCTCGAGCAGCTTCGCAGCTCTCGGAATTGTTACCCAGCTCTAATAACAGTAGCTTGCATTTGAAACAACTTAAACTAAGCGCTGCCGGTACCGAGAATTATGTTTATTGCGAAACATCAACCAACACGTCTAGACCGTACCTACCTGAAAAATTTCGCGAAATGACTTTTGTTATGATACATAACCTTAGTCATCCCGGCATTAGAACCACTAGACTCTTCAAATTCAAATTCAAATTCAAATTCAAATAATTTTATTTTGTGAACACAGGTTTACAAGATGTTATACAATCGTTTATATAGTGCGCTCCATGTCCCGCCGATAGGCATACAAAATATTAGATGGCAACATTAAAATATAATATGTTATAGAGATAATATTCAATTTCAGATTAAATTTTAATATTGCATGCAATTACAAAAATAATGAATTAGAAATGTCAATTTTAAAATGTCACAATGATTAAAAAGATATGTCAATTAAAAATGTCACAACGCTAAGTAAAGGATAGGTCTTACTGTAATAATATGTCATTTAAAAATTCATTAATAGAGTAATATGCCTTGTTAACTAATAGTCCAAATAATTTATGTTTAAATTCATTCATACATTTACTTAAAATGATTTGTTTTGGTAACCTATTAAATATTTTAGGTGCCATAACATAAATGCTTTTATGAAAAAAAGTAGTTTTCGCAGGTAATAAATGTAACTTGTTTGAGCGACGTTGACTTTCTATGGGTTTAAACAAGTTTAGATTACTTTTCACAAAAACGCAGGCATCGAAAATATAAAGAGATGGTACAGTAAGTATGTTAAGATTTACAAATTCAGGTTTGCAGGAGTCTGTGGTTTTTAGCTTACAGATAGCTCGTATACATTTTTTCTGAGCGATTAGTACATTTTCAACATTAGTTCCGTTGCCCCAAAATATAAGGCCATATCGCAAAGTAGAGGCGACATAGCCGTGGTAAGTTGCTAATAAGGCGTCTTTATTAGCTACTTTACTGAGCATGTAGAGTGCGTAGGAGAATTGATTTAATTTCATGCATATATTTTCAATTTGATTTTTCCAAGAGACATCATTATCAATATGAAGCCCAAGAAATTTCGTGGTATCTGTTTCTAATACCAAGTCGCCATCGTGGTCAATTTGCAAAATATTTTGTATGGATTGTCTTAATTTAAAATTCATTATTTTGGTTTTAGATAGATTAATTTTAAGGTTATTAGCATTCAACCAGTCAATTATAGAATCAAGACTTGAGTTAATATCACTTTCAATTTGTGTATTACTCCCAGTGTTATAGATAACTGTACTGTCATCAGCAAATAAGGACATCTGGTGCTTGATAGCCTTAGGCAAGTCATTTATATAACAGATAAACAAAAGCGGTCCCAATACAGAACCTTGAGGAACGCCATAGCTTAGCTTTCTTTTGCTAGATGAATAAACTAACTCTACTTTTTTCTCAAAATTCACTTGACATATTTGAGTCAATTGCTCTCTATCTTCAAGATAAGATTTTATTAATTCAAGCACGTTACCTCTGACACCATATCTGTAGAGCTTATCTAAAAGTACTCTATGATCCACATGATCAAACGCTCTCGTCATGTCCATATACATAGCTACAACTGGTTTTCTTTTATCCAAATTATGGTGTATTGATTCCAGAAATCTATAAATAGCCATATTAATGGATTTATTTTTTCTAAAACCCATTTGCTCAACACAAAAAAGGTTCTGCTTTTCAAAGAAATTGTCAAGATTATTATAGATTATCTTTTCGAAGATTTTTGAAAACACTGGTAGTAGTGCCACCGGCCTATAGTTACAAATTTTTGATTTGTCATCTTTCTTATATAACGGCTTTACAATAGATAGTTTTAAAGATCGCGGGAATGTGCCATTTTGTATACAATTATTTACGATGTCACAAAGTGTAGTCGCTATAATAGGCGCTACTGACTTTATTACTTTTGTGTGAATATTATCATACCCGGTACTGTTCGTGTTTTTGAGATTATTAATTACTGAGATAAGATCTTTCGGTACCACTGGTTCCATAAACATAGATTTGTATGACATTACATTTATACCAGGTTGGTAACGCTGGCCAATATTAACGTTTCGTGATAGCTAATCGATTTTTCAGGGCAGGCATGAATATAAGGACATAAATAGATGGGCAAGAGCGTGTGTACGATGCCAAAAAGCAAAGGTTCATCGGTATACACTATTGGCGTTAGGCCAGTTTCCCGAGTGTGATCGTTTCGAACACATACATATAGATATCATAGGTCCATTACCCACTTCACGGATATTTGATAACAATTATAGACGGAAATTAAACACTTTATACGGTTTTTGTCGCGTTGTTTATTTTACTTGCCATGTTCACGGGGAGACTAAGCTGGCTGCTGTAAAGCAACCGAAACGTCGCGCGTCGGGGCAAAGTGTAAACTTAAATATAAATAGTTTTAATTAAAAAAATATATAGCTTAAATAGTAGTAAAGTTCAATAATAGTAGTGTTAGAGTTTTCAAAATTATGTAATAACAGTGTTTTAAAGTAAAATAAACAACGCGAAAAAATCCGTATAAAGTGTTTAATTTCAATGTATAACATTCGCGTAAACATAGGACAATATTAAATTATAGACAAAGTCACCTCTTGGCCCGGGATCATCCCAACGATAGATATTTCGGCGAAAACAATAGCTAAGGTAGTTTTTGAAAATTGGTTCGTGCGTTTTGGGTTGCCTTTGATATTGACTAGTGACAATGGGAAACAGCTGGCGAGCGACCTTTTTAGGCATTGAATGCAGTTTTTAGGAGTACAAAAACTACGCACTACCACGTATCATCCACAGTCGAATGGTGTGTGTGAAAATATGCACAGATCGTTAAAGGTAGCCCTTAGAGCAAAGCTAAATGATGAAAATTGGTTAGATGAATTACCAGCAATATTATTAGGCCTCAGAGCGGCACCGAGATGCGATACTAATGTAAGCGCGGCACAGCTAGAGTATGGTTTCACTTTAAAATTACCAGGCGAATTCTGTTATAAATGATAATACAAATAGAAAATGTTATGACTCGTATGAATATGTACAGCATCTAAAGGACGTCATTGGTAGTTTAAAACCCAAACCTATGAATCAGAGATTCTAAAACAATTTTTGTGTACCCTGAACTCAAAGTTTGTAGCCACGTATTCATTAGGCGAGAAATAAAAAAACACGCTCCAACCGCCATACGAAGGCCCGTTCAAAGTTATTAAGAGAAAAGATAAGGTACAATATATATAGGTAGGTTTACGGTACAATTACCAGACAGAATTAGTAATATATCTATTGATCGAATCAAACCAGTGTGTTTATTAAATTCGTGTGACGAACAAAATAATGATAGGTCGTTATATGCAGGGCCGCGGGATAATCATAATTCAGGAGGCCCGGAGTCAGAAAAAACAACTATACCAGAAAGTAGTCATAAGAGCAAGAATAATGATTAATAGAAACGCTATATACAAAATCTCTACTGAAAACTCTACCACTAGCACCACGCGTAGTGGCCGAGCAATAACTGGGCGCTATATTGCTCGGCCACTTCGCGTGGTGCGAGTGGTAGCGTTTTCATTGTAATGTGTTGTATTATCATGTCAAGTGATTTTATTGGTTGTTGTTAATTCATTTCGCCAATAATTAATTAATTATTTTTTTAAATTTAAAAATATTAGGTAATTCGTTTAAATTAACCATGCGTTTATGATGGTGGCTGCGGTGACGACTAAATATTGTATTATAATAATGCTATGCAATTACTTTATTAAGCAACATAAGCCTAAATTAAAACAGAAGCTGTTAAATAAAATATATTAAGAATAAATCCTTAACTAAAACTAAACGTAACAACATTATACTTAATATGCTGATACCATTGATATATAAAAACTCTAGATACACAATCAGCGTCAAAAACCGTCCTCACGAAATTATGAGCACCCACTTGAATATTTAGGTGCTCTTTTAATTTAGTGCCCTTCGATCGCTACGAGAGTAAGAATGCCGCAGTGCTCGTTTAAAATTGTAAAATTGCACTTCCAGGTCACTAAAAAAGGACTGTGTTTCATATTTTCGGTAAGTAATAATGTTATTATTATAATACTGATTATTGCGTCAAGGAATCAACGTAAAATATTTTTTTTGTTTATTTCGTAACAAAGAGCAACCATTATTATAACACGGCTCATTGAACAAAATTTTATGTTAAACTGCTTGTTAGTAACCCGGGATTTATTTGCGTTGCGTGTCTATAAAGTGACGAACGCTACACTCGGCAAACACACGGACGTCAGTGATTCATATAAACTTCTAAATTAAAATATAACCATACTTATTACCACATATGCTTTTTGTTGCGTTACTAAGTACCTCTTATATGTTAAACGAAAAATACCGTTAGACATAAATGGTGTACGTGCAAGTAGTCATTACGAAATTAAGCACTTCACCAAACACAGAGAGGCGCGCAAATACAATGCAACATCGATGCAGGCGCTAAAAAGCGCGACTTTTATACCTGGATCAAAGAAAAAGTCGCTGAAAGCCCAACATCTGAACATCTGCGGTAGTCCTTACAAAACAATTTTGCAGTCCGCTGCACCGTACGAAATTTCTATTCTACTAATTACACAAAACATTGGATTACAAACGCGAAACAAAATTGCGTATAAAGCTTACAACGAATTAGTTCGTTTCGACAACCTTTGACATTTCGAGTTTATATTACTTACATTATTTCACACGCCAACACCATCAGTAAGAATCGTCGACGCATTCACAACTCGGGTGTTAGCCATGCATTTTAAATTAGGTAAGAATTGTTGCTTAGCGTTTAATTTGTGTGGTATAGTCATCTGTGCACTGTATGTAACTCTTTATATGTTTAATACAATTAGCTAGCTCAGCGCAATCACGTTTCGCTATGGCTCAGTCTGTTGTGTTCTGTTATGTTTAAATTTCCGTTCCCGAGGAAACTTTGAAAGAAAGAGGTGTATAAAACTCTCTTATATAGAAATGCAACTAAGAGCCAATTTTTCAATCGTCAAATAACTTTTATCTGGGGAATATGTTTGACGTTTTGACAGCTTTTGTATAGAAAATATGTCATACCGCGTCGCCATATTTACTCTTCAGATAAAAATTATCTGACGATTGTAAAACCGGCCCTTAGTGTAAAATAATCACGTCAATTGTCAATTACTTTTCGAAATTTGTTGCCACATTTTATACATATTCAACAAAAACATTAAAATCTACACTTATATATCTCTGTATGTGTTAGTTGTATGTACTATAATTATATTATATTATAATTATGTCTGTAAAGCGGACACAACCCAATGGACTTCCGATTCCAATCTCCAGACATTGATAGGTTTCTTGGAATCCAATAGACTAAATAGATAAAATAAATACAAATATTGGGGCACAAGGCACCTAATCAATACGGATTTAAAAGGGGAAAAAACGACTGACGATGCCGTTGTCTCGCTAATAGACGAAGTGGTCTCGAAAGTCGAATCTAGACGAAAACTCAAAATGTCGGAGAATCTCTTTGCATCTCTCGAAGGCGTTTGACACTGTGTCTGCCCCTCATCTCTTGAACAAGTTGGAATCAATTGGAATTCGTGGTCATACAGACATACATAAAACTTAACTTCATTTACTACAAACATCTCGGTAAAATTATTAAAAATAGTATTTCATTACGATTTCTTGTCGCCGTCGATAAAACTATATAAAGAAACTAAAATAATGAATATAAATAAATCTTTTTTATCTAAAGCTATACATACGTGTATAGCTTTTGAAACTAAAAGCCAACACCCACAATTTAAACTATTAAGATACGAAAATAATATAATACTACTCCCGCCGCGAACAAACTATGGTGAAAATACGTAACTTTTGAAAGTGCACAGATCTACAACAAATTGCCAAATTATATCAAAGCTAAAAATCTAAAATATTTAAAAATAGGTTATATTTGTTTTTAATAAACGATGCAGGCAGTATTAATATCTTATCAATACTTTATAATATATAAAGAATTATATAATTACAAAGCCAATACAGTAAAGTTATACCTATACATGCAAAAAACATACATTCCAAAAATACATAATTTTATTTAAAAAAAGCGGGATAAGATATTATAGTTTTACATAGTAAACTTATCTTCCAATTATGATCGCGCAAAACGCATAAATTTGCAATAAAGATCCCTTGAAATCTGTCTGCCTGAAAAACCTTCAATATCTGTACAAATAAAATAACAAAACAAACTGCGTGGCACATCTAGCGCGTTAAACCAAGTACGTGTTTATATCTGTGTACCATGGCGCGGGAGTCGAGTTGAGCGGATATGTTGATATTATTCGTAAATAAGCTACGTTGCTGAGCACCTTTTATTTACTATTTTATGTTTAGTTTCATATGATATTATATAATTATTTAGTTGAAGAAATAATATATAAATAGTTTTATAAGTTTTTGTAGTCGGATATTTAGTGATATGTTCTGCTTAAAGTAAGTGTTAAGTTGTATTCTTTTCGAGAAATAAAGATCTTAAACCATACACATAAACTCGTCAAAGACTCTCTCATTAATCGTACTCAGTGTGTAAAAATAGACGATGTCATCAGGGACACTGAATGAATTTTGACGTGCCCAATATTTGTATTTAGTTTTTTTTTACATAGCTATTCTTTTGGGGGAATATTTATCATTACCATTCTTATACGTATTTTCTTATCATTTTTCTGAACGAAAAATTCTGATTCATATATTAATATATTTTTGAACTTTTATGTGTGTTCGAGTTGTATGATGAATTGAAGTCTACTTGGCTATTCGTTATTATTGTTTCAGGACAGCTCTTGTTCATCGTTGTGGTCAGCACGGCGCTAGCGCAGACTAGCACTTATTGCTCCAAGCAGTACGAACCCATATGCGGTTCCGATGGCATTACTTACAGCAACACGTGCCAACTCAAAGATACGATAAGAAAAGGCGTAAAGGTCAGACTGGCCCATTACGGCCCCTGCAAGGAAGCCACGCCCCCACCGCAGTTGGGCAATCGTCCGTACGATTGCCCATGCCAGAGTCTCTTCGCGCCAGTCTGCGGCACTGATGGTCGAACTTACACTAATAATTGCTTTGGAGTGCACACAGGCAAAATACGATTCATCGCTGCGTATAAATCACATAGGTAGTTGCAAGATTTTTAATGAGCAATGCTCCATACTATGTCCGAAAGAAAACAGACCGGTGTGTGGTAATGATGGCAAAACGTACAACAACCTGTGCTTGCTTCAATGCGCTGCAAAATCGGACTCGAGAATCATACTTGTGAGTATGGGTCCTTGCACGCGAGAATGCCATTGTTCGCCAAAAGACAGGCCGGTTTGTGGAACTGATGGGCAAACGTACCATGGCCATTGCGCTCTGCTGTGTTCTGTGAAGGATTTGGGTGTGGCTGTTGCACACCAAGGACCGTGTGAAATTTTTATGGGCGTATATAGCGATAACGAAGAAGAGTATTATAAAAAGAAGACTCCAGATTTCAGATTATTTTAATTGATTATGCCACTTTAATTTATACTAAACAAAGATATTGTTTTAACCAATAAAAACGAATACAATATTTACAATAGAAATGCAGCCAATAGCAAGTCTTACAAATCGACGAATAAGGAATGAGTTGAGTTTGCGATACTATTCGGTTCAACGTAAAGCGAGCCATTCTCGCGTACACGTAACCCATCAAATCGCTGTTTCTATGTTGAACACAAAAATCATTCAAAGTTTCTTTTCAGAACTATCGCTGTTTCTATATGAGACATGAAATCTTATTAAACAGTTATTTTCGGCACTAATCTTCTTTCTATAAAATAGTAATGGTCTTGTGGTGTCGCGCTTGTGCTGTTCATGGCTGCATTCGTGCGATGGCTACACTATAAACAAGCCCTGGTTGTTCCATAAACCTACGTACCATATCTAGAATGTAATAAAATACTTTGTCGACTAATTGTTCATATTTCTGAAACACCTTTAGACTATAAACTGACCTTTTAACCTTATTAAATAGATTTTCTACAATTTTTACAGTCATAAAATAGAAGGGAGTCTCTTGTTACGTATCGTATCTGATTCATTGGACATGAAATCTAAAGGTCGGGCTGGGCCGGGCGTTAAATATGATCATAAGGTATTCTGCGGACGATGGTCTTTTTTCGAACGGAGAGAAAATTGCGGTTTAATCCTTGTCGTCGGCGGCGGCCTGCGGTTACGAAAACCGGGCTGGCAGTCGTGGTCTGTTCTGGCGGCTGGCGCGACGCGGCGACGTTCGCCTGTCTCGAGGCACCACCGGAATTTTCGTCCTTCGTGTCCGTTGTTGCATAGGATTCCGTATGCTCTATAATGCCGGTCAAAGTGTCCGTTCCGCAACTATCTGTCGTCTGTGTAACATTTTTATTGTATTTGAGTTCCCATTTGACGGTGATGAGACTAAATCGGCAAATCCATTTTGATTATTTTTTATATTATTAGAATTAATCTTCTGACGTAGTACGCGTTAAGAAAATGTAAAGAACCGGCTGTTCCATGACTTTGATTTACAATAGTTGTAAATACTACGTCATTTTTTGTATTTCAATAATAAATAATTGTTAAATAATTTTAGTAGATAATCTCGCTATGTGAAGGAAAATACTGTGGGAGTTCTTTATAATGTGCTCAAAGATATGTACCTAAAGTTGCAATCCGCATTGGGCTAACGCTGTGGACTTCGGCTCAACCCTTTTGAGGGAAGGCTCGTGTCCAGCAGTGGGCAGCTTATGAACAGGGCTGGTCTTATATATTAATATAGTTATACAATATATGTTTGATGGTCATTAAAAGTATTTCTTGTAAATCATTTTGTTAAACCAATTAATTTTTTTACTAATTAATTCTTTTCAGTAAAAATTACCTTTGTAGTAGTTGTAGTGTAGAGATTGTGTATTTACATCATAATCCGCATTAATAATATTATAATAACGAATGTGAGTTTGTTTGTTACGCTTGCCCGCCTTAACTACTCGACCGATCAACACGAAATTTCGCATACACGTTGTCAGGGGTACAGAAAAGGATGTCGGGTTCATTCAGAAAAAGTACTGTTACTAATCTTTTATTTTTGTTACGTGGGGTAATGCATTGACGCATATGTACGGTAGAGGCAGAGGTACGGAATAAAACACAACGACTGCCGATAATATATACTGCTCTTTATTATAATAATGTGCATGGGTTATATATGATAATAACCAAGACTAGATAATATAATAGAGGGCCTTACACCTGCCCCCTTAGAAAAGTAAAATATTATACTAAGCATACATTTTTCAATTATTGCAATATATTTTACGTACATAATAATACAGGATTAGTATTTATTTCTAAGAAGAGTAATACATTTTAGTGCGATTTTTATGGATTAGGTACATCAATCTTATTGTTTTTTATTACTTCCAAATTTGGTGATATGTTTCTGACAACTACATAGGTCCAGAGTATATACTGACTATAGTTTGTTTCAAATACGAAATCCCTTTTGACACTTCATAGCACGTAACTCTGCACATTTCATATAAATTGCTAAAATAAACCATTATTATTTGAAATTAAACTACTATATACGGATTTTATCGCGTTGTTTATTTAACACTCTATTACATAATTTAGAAACTGTTACACTACTATACTGTACTATTAAACTTTACTGATTTTAAGCTAATTAAATTATTAAAACTATCCAATCTATTTGTTTTTAAGTTTACACTTTCCCCGACGTTTCGGTTGCTTTTCAGCAGCCATGGTCACGGGGAGACTAAGATGGTAGTTGTCTCAATGTTCCAGTGTAGTTATTTCAAAGTACCCGAACATAATTTAGTTATTGGTGTTTCTATTTACGCAGAATGAGCTCAAAGTATCATGAAGTCTAGCTGTGGTTTGTTTCTTCTTGGGTTTGACTATTTGAAGTACTGGATCCCAAGCTGGTGGTACATTCCAACCATCTTCTCTATTGAAATTTGGATGTTTTTTGATCTCAATAGCCTCGCGAAGCATCCTTGGTAGGAATGCCATGCATGCAAGTGCCAATTACCTTTACAAGATGCAGGGGTCTATAAAATAGATTGTGACTGCGGACTCTCATACATTGGTCAAACCAAGAGAAGCATAGGCACCCGCATAAAAGAACACATAGCTGACGTTAAACACAAACGCTCGTTGAAGTCTGCTGTGTGTGAACATGTACAACAGGGGACCAACCACTACCTGAGATTTGACAAACCACAGATTCTCGCTAAAGAACACCGATTCCTACCAAGGATGCTTCGCGAGGCTATTGAGATCAAAAAACATCCAAATTTCAATAGAGAAGATGGTTGGAATGTACCACCAGCTTGGGATCCAGTACTTCAAATAGTCAAACCCAAGAAGAAACAAACCACAGCTAGACTTCATGATACTTTGAGCTCATTCTGCGTAAATAGAAACACCAATAACTAAATTATGTTCGGGTACTTTGAAATAACTACACTGGAACATTGAGACAACTACCATCTTAGTCTCCCCGTGACCATGGCTGCTGAAAAGCAACCGAAACGTCGGGGAAAGTGTAAACTTAAAAACAAATAGATTGGATAGTTTTAATAATTTAATTAGCTTAAAATCAGTAAAGTTTAATAGTACAGTATAGTAGTGTAACAGTTTCTAAATTATGTAATAGAGTGTTAAATAAACAACGCGATAAAATCCGTATATAGTAGTTTAATTTCAATGAATAACATTCGCGTAAACAGAAGACAATATTATGTAAACCATTATTACTTATGGTACTAGACTGCCTCTGTGGCGCAGCGGTAGTGAATATGACTGCTGTGCATGAGGTCTCGGGTTCGAATCCCGGGTCGGGCCAACATAAAGGTATTGGGTTTTTCTGTTAAGAGATCTCAATACGAGCCCGGAGTTAGGAAGTTGGCGGTGTTAGACACCCCCGTGCCTCGGAAAGCACGTAAAGCCGTTGGTCCTGCGCCTCATCTCTTTCCGGTCGTGTCGGATTATCCGTCCCATCGGATCATGAGGGTAAGGGAACAGAGAGTGCACTTGTGTTTGCGCACATACTTGTGCACTATAATATCTCCTGCGCAGATGGCCAGTCTCCGTTAAGATTGGCCGCCGTGACCGAAAATCGGTCTGGAGGACATTATTACTAGACTATTAAAAATAATTAGAATTTGTACAAAACATGATGTAATTATTTCACAAATATAATCAACTAATAATTTCTATTAATATTAATCTTCAAGAATTTCAACATCAAAATAAAATAAAATTTTACTACAATACCATGGTTACGCACTAGTGTAATTTTTACTTTCAGTCATAGTGATGCGACAATATGAATCGGATAAAATTGAACTAATTCGATGTAAAAACAATTGTCTGAGAAATGCCTTTGTAAATTTGTATGGTGTATTAATTATTATTACGTTGCAACGTACCTTAAATCCCATTCTGCAAACCCTTAATATATATTCTTTATTAAAAAATGGATTTGAAGATGCGATATTGGAGGTATGCTTTAAATATTCCATAGTTTTTAAAGAGTAGTCGTCTTGAAAATCAAAATCTGTTATACCACATTTATTTCACCCTTACACTAAGTATGGAATAAGTATCTATGTGATACTAGGAATTAATCAAGGATAAATCCATTTTTTTTTACAATTAATCACGTTATGTATAACTTTGATGTAACTATTCCTTCGATATGTCAAACTTAGATGGACTCCTTTTTTGTTTCTCTGTTTCTATCATTTTTCTTTAGATTCTAAAACCTCGATTATAGTTTGTTTGGAAAGTTAATCGGTGATCGTTTTCGTGATATGTCGATTGAAGCGATCTCTTTTTTTCTATTGCTGTTCAACGATCATCTGTCAAATGGGACTTCGTATTTAAAACGCACTATACTTTACAACCTACTTAATTTTTTATTAAAATTAAATCATTAGGGCTATTACCGGTCTCACGTTTTATCGTACTTTTGTTTTAAGTAAATTGTCTAGCCTCCTTTTGTGCCATTTGAAACGAAACTTTTATTGATGCGGATAATTATTGTAGCTTTAAAATGGTTCGACGTTTTTACATAAATTACTAGGAGGAGAACATTTTGTCCCGAAAACCAACTCACATAGAGTAAATTTGGTTTCACTATGGACTGAGTGTTGTATGAAAAACACCAAAATGGTAGCCATTTACTCCACATTTTGGGATGGTTATCACATTGTATATGAAGGCATGAAACCAGGTGATTTTGTGTGTTCGCCAAGGCACTTATAGATTGGTGGTGATATGCTCTCGAGTTTATTTTATTAATGTGTAAGAGTGTACATACTTCGTTCATTGTAGAGGACATAAACGGGTTAGTCCCATTCACCACCCCCAGCATTGCCCCCTCCGGTGACGAAAGGGACAATTTCCAAAAAAGATATCTCATTTGCCACCGGGGGTGGCAACTGGGGTGATTTTAATCCCAGGCGTCACCCCTAGCATCCCTTCCTCAGGTTTAAGTAATGTTTATAATTACTGGGTAAAATAAAAAGACCATTACTTTTTCCATTCCATTTCTACGTAACAATGTGCCAATTAACACCGGTTCGCCACCCCCAAAAACACAAAAATTTCATTCGCCGCCGGAGGAGGCAACGCTGCGTCACCCCCGGTGGCGAATGGGATATTTCTTTTGGAAAATGTTCCATTCGTCAACGAAGGGGCCAATGCTGGGAGTGGTGAATGAACCTACATAAACTCGGTCCCTTTGTCTGTAGCAGTTAATTGTGGGATCTCGTACCTTAAAAAATGAAGTTATTAACAAAACATTCGGCTACTTCAACCGTGCTCTTAGAAACCAGAGTATCGGTTTCGAGAAATTTTACAGTATTGTAGCGTTAATACATAAGAATGATTATTGTTATCTCGATCTAATGGTCTTACAATATCTAAATATATTTTATCTAATGCGTAATTTACTGTTGATGTTACAACCATGGGTCGTTCAATATTACCCATCTGGTCATCTTTATTATCTATTCTAGTTACGTTTTTTAACACGTATAAGCGTGGGATAGTTGTACTCTCACACCGTTTTAACCCTCTTATTAATTTTCGTATGAAAATATCATTTGTTTTAGTGTCAATAAAATATAAATCCTTAATACCTATCTGTCTTCATGGCATATCGAGTTCCCTCACAAATTCGGCTGGCGTAATCCTTGTATTTTATATAAATTGTTTTCTTTTCCGGAATATAACGAAACGTAGCACTTTCGCAACTAATATTTTTTGATTGTCGCATGCTACTTAACTTTTTCTTTTCTATAAATACTAACTCTGTAGAATACTTTGGTGTGATATGTGACTCCACAACTTTTGGTTGATCAGGCTAATCGTTACTGGAGTCGATATCTGTCAGAGAACCTGAGATAGCCGATGCATGCTTGTTTTTGTTTATGCGCCCTTGTCATAACACTATTGTCATTATTTTCTTTTAATCTTTTATATTTATACTAATACGAGACACCTTGTCTCGTATCAGTATAAATATAAAAGATCTGCAGCTGCATTGTCTGTACCTTTTATATATTCTACAGTAAAATTATATTCCTCTAATAGGAATGTAAGCTTCATTCATTACTCTACCGGAGGGGTCTAAATAAATAAACTAACGGTCTATGATCCGTTTGAATTTTAAATGGTCTACCGTATAAATAAGAGCGAATATGCTTTATTGCCCAAACAATTGACAGTAATTCTTTATCAATCGTAGGTTAGTTGTTCTTAGCTTTATTCAAACTTCTACTAGCGAGGGATATCGCCTTAAGGTCTTTGTTACATAGAACTGCGCCAATTGCATAATTGGATACAACCTGGTCGATACGTCAAATATAAAAAAGGTAAATATTATGCATGATCGCGTTAATAACCGTTACGTATTATATACATAACTAAGGGTTGGACGGCAACTCGGTTTTGACATGATTAAGCAACAAAATAAAAGCGTGGTAATATACTTCGTACATATACTAATGATAGGCAAATACAAAACAAATGAAACAATAAAGCTTGTCTTTGACTGATTTGATCTACCTAACGCAGCGAGTTCGACGAACGACCGAATATACGAAACGCGCACGCGTCTCCGCTTATATAACGTCAATATGTCATTGACGGTCATAACTGTCACTCCAACTGACACATCGGCTCTGTGGCGACCTCACTCAAGATTACGCTTGACGTTCCGAAATAAACCAATAGATAGCGCTTTATTTAACTCCACTTACAAAAATATATACGGAACATAACGGCCATCTTGACACCTCACACGTCCTCGTTTGAATTAACTGGTTCACGCGGTTTCACCCGCGTTTATGTTGGTCTATTGGGGAAGATTATATCTTTACGGCGCTTGAGAGCTTGAGTGTTGTTTTATAATAGTGAGCAGGATAAACAGTTGGCGCATTGAGAGGACTTCACAAGATTGATACAGGAGGTGAGTAGAGAACATATATGGGCGAAAAGGGCTGACTTTAAGAATAGCACTTTGAGCTATTTCAAGCGATTTATTAGTCGTTTTGGGAGCACCTCCCCATACAATGATGCAGTATCCCACTTTTGATTATCCAAGAGACAGGTACTGCTTAACTAATATAGAATATGCCAAATACCTTAAATTTTTGAAAAAATATATATAAGCTTTCTCAGCCTCGCAGCAATTAAATTAACATGAGGTTGGAATGAAAGATTGTTATCTACAAGGATACCAAGATATTTAACTACATTGGTGGCAATCAGTTAAGGACAATGGCATACATCAACATTGCAGCAATCATGCGAAATCAGCGAATACGAAGAAATTGATGAGGTAGTATTTCTCATGGAGAAATATATGAAGACAGTTTTTCCTGCGTTTAAAGTCAACACATTGCACTTTAACCAGTGACATACAGTGTTAAAGCCCGCCTGCGCTATCTTATAAATATCTTCCCATTTATCGTCTGAAAATAAGATCGCAGTGTCATCCGCATAAGAGATGATTTTGCCACCTTCTAGGCGAAGACCACAAAGGTCGTTTAAATAGGCTAGAAAGAGAGTTGGCCCTAATATACTGCCTTGCGGCACGCTATAAGTAACAGGTAGGTCACAGCTAACTATGTCATCAATTTTGGTGCATTGACAGCGATTTAAAAGGTAATCTTCAATTAAGTTTAGCTGATTACCTCGAATTCCCAGCCTGTAAAGTTTATTAAGTAGCAGTGGCACTGAAACTGTATCAAAGGCCTTTGCTAGGTCCACAAATATGCCTATTGTTTTTTTGCCAGCGTCAGTATTCCTTACCACATGATCTACAAGTTCGTGGACCGCATCACAAGTTGATTTGCCAGTTCTAAAACCAAATTGGTTATTTGAAAGTAAGTTATTAGCTTCAAAGTATTTTATAATTCTACTATTGATGATGCGTTCCAAGAGCTTGGAGACCGAAAGCAGGGTAGATCGGCCCGTAGTTTGTTACATCGTTTTTATCGTCAGTTGTTTAGATAGGTAGTATCACCGTCATCATTTCTTTAGGACCGTAGGAATAGTGCCCTCGTGTAAACATTGGTTAAAAATGTGAGTTAACACTGGGTCTAAAACGTGTATATTTTCTTTTAAGAGGTAGTTAGGGATGGAATCCAATCCTACGGAACGGACATTTTAAGGTCCAAGGTTAAACGCTTTATCTTTACCACAAGTAATAGTCATAATAGTCAAACAAAATTACAAAACAATAAAAATAATAAATAATTCAATTTGAAATAAAAAATTAAGAAATATTTAAACATCGGGATTATATGTATTATTACTTAATTTATTATATTATGAGCTAAAAAGTCGCTTGTGCTAATGGCTTACTATAATGTCATTTAAAAAAACTTTTTAGTATTTTCCATTTTAAAAACGAAAACCTCTCAGGGAGTGATTATACTTGTTATTATGAAAAACTTTGGTTCTGGGAGATTGTCGAAATTGGCATATCATGTGTCGCTAGTATATCTGTCTGTTTAGCTGATGATTCTTTCATTGATTTTATTGCTATATCGAGTTGCAGTAGAGAGTCATTGATATGCAACTCCGCGTTATCAGATGATTCAAAATGTTGTATAGGTAGCGTAAAGTTGTTATTTAAATGATTGATCGGCAAAAGTTTGGTATCCAATGCGTTGAGCTTGAGATTAAGCGTATTTTCTAATTGATGATAAGAGTACAATGTTATGTCATGACCTTTCATGCATTGCTTAGTAAGGCGAATAAGCCCAGCCTTGCTGATTTAACGCGTGTCGAGTTCATTGTAACATATAATTTTCAATGAGTATGAATTAAAACAGAAGTACAAATAGGTAGAACGGTCATGCAACAGAATCCATTGGTTTTCACAGCTTGATTTTATCATTTCGCAAATTAACAAATCTGCCTTTTCACAAAATGTTTCTTCAGTTAGACATTCTAGCTTTGACCTTTAATAATTTGAATATCTTATGTATTTTTCTGCGAAATCCTGGTTGTACTCGTGTTGTATTTGTAGAATGATTATATGACAATGACCCTGATTTTTTATTTTATCACAGTATTGGTCGAGATGTTTCATAAATTGTATGACAGCTTTATCTCCTTGCCAGTAAGGAGACATCATAGTACGTTATCACCTTTAATTTGTCATGAATACTGAATAATGTAATGAGGATCAAAGTATAGTGTTTGATTATGGTCAAACGTTGCAAAATTGTAAGACGCTTTAGTAGGTCTTACGATAGTAATAAAAAGTAACAATGTTATTTCTAGACTATATACAGTCGGATAATTATTAGACCGCTTGCTTTTGACCACTGTTTTATTACTTTGCTGCTTAATATCTTGCTGACATTGCTTACTTGATTCTTTCTCTGCTATAGGTAAAATACACAACTTTAGAATGAGACGTTTTATGTAACCATTTTTTGTTTTTAAAGTTACCACCCTTATAATTCCATCCTTTCCTGGATGGACTTCTACCACTCGACCAACAGGCCATTTACCAGAAGGTATATTGTCATCATGAATGGTTACCATATCGCCTACTTCAATATTTCTTTGCTTATTTAACCATTTACTACGTACAGATAACTGACCGAGATATTCAGTTTTCCATCGCTTCCATAAGTCTTGAAACATTTTATGCACCATATATATATCTCGTTCTAGCATCTTGGGCCGTTTCTATGACGGTAAGATCAGCTCGGCTTGTTAGAAAATGTCCTGGGGTGAGAAAATCAATCGTCGATATCCTCTGATAGTGAACACAACGGTCTGCTGTTTAGGCTCTCTTCGATTTGAGATAATAAATTGCTGTATTTATGCTTAGATCAGAAACTAGCTCTATATGGACCGCTTTTGTAACCATACATATAAACAAAGCGATATATCCTTTGCATGTTTTAACACCTCTACCCTTGTTGGTCTTCAGTCGAATGAAACCGGTTAGGTCAACTCCGGTGTGATAAAATGGAGGTGCTGGATTAGATCGATAATCGGGTAAATGTCCCATTATTTGGTGCAATTTTCTAGGCGCTTTTTTTGCAAATTACACAATTTCGTAGTTGATTTTTGGTAGCCCGATTTCCTTTGAGTATCCAATACTGTCTCAACAAAGATAATGTTTGTAAGTCGAGGGCCTCCATGGAAAATAAGCTCATGCTTTTGCTGTATAAGAAGCTCCGTCAACCTTCTGTTATACGAAATTATTATCGGATTTTTCATATTCGTGCTAATATTTGCATTTTAAGACGTCCAGCGACTCTCAATATGCCGCTTTGATCTAAAAACGGATTTAGGTTCAACAATTTGCTATGTGAATTAAGTTGCTTGTTGTGTAACAAATTATCAATATCTGCGTTGAAATCAATGCGCTGCATGTGTTTGATAATTGTGTACTTTACTTTCTGTAGTTCTTGTAACACGATATATGACGGCATTTGTTTACGTGTCGGTGCAAGTGTACGTAATAACCAAGCTACGATACGATTTACTTTTATAAAAGAGCTGTGTCTATTTAAAAGATCGACAATGATGCTATTTTTATAATCGTATTGTTGAACATTTGTAACTGATTTTAGTATCTCTTCATTTGTCGAATATTTTTGTTGCTCTTGTTTAGGTTCAAACTGGGGGTACGATAACCAGACTGGTCCACTCCACCATGGTAAATTTTCTCGCAATTGAGGTATAAATAAACCTCTTGCTGAATCTGCAGTATTCTCTTTAGTCGGCACGTAATGCCAAACATCTGATGATAACTTGTAATTTTCTAACCTCTATTTGATACAAAAGGCTTTCACTTATATAGAAAGTAATCCTGCTATGCTGTTTTCTGCTTCATCTATACAATGTGCTCCCGAAACATAATCGTCCATATAAAAATCCTCTCTGCGTTAGGAAATCTATCCTGCTCATCAGACGCTAATTGTTGAAACGTCATCATTGCTAAAAATGAGGCCGGCTTTATGCCATAAGTAACCGTAGTTAATTGGTATGATTAAATTGGTTGTTTGTATGTTCTCGCCAAACGATTTGCTGCAGCTTTTGATCTTCTTCCGAGACAAAAATCTGGCGATACATTTTTCAATGTTTGCCGTGTACGCGTAACGATATATCCTCCATTTTAACAAAAGTTCTTGCTGGTCTTTTTGCGGATAGACCTTATACATAAGGTCATTGAAGCTGCAGCACCCAGAGGAGGTCTTAGCGGACGCGTTAAACACGACTCGTAGTTTCGTCGTGGAAGAATGAATTTACTCGTTGTACAGAATGGTGAGGTAAGAAGCATGCCAGTTGTTTACTATTAGGAGTAGCTAGTCTCATATGCCCTAATTTCTAATACTCGCTTATAAATTGCTTGTATTGCTGTGCTAGATGTTCTTCCTTACAAAATTTTCTTTCCAAATTCCTGAATTGTGCTATAGCTATATTCTTAGACGAACCAATTTTTCCGCTTGCTTGCTGTTTCAACGATAATCGAACCTCGTAACGACCGTTTGCTAGAGAGTTATGTCATTGAAATGTAATAGTCAACACAGTGATGTTCTTCGGCCGACATTTCATTTTGTTCCTGAATGTCTTCAATCTACCAGAATTGATAAATATCTGATATATTATTTAGGATGACATTACAGTGGAATGCTTGTATGCCGCCGCTCAATATCAACCCAAACTATGTTTGTTGGGCTAAAGGAAAAGCTGTATTATTATAAGAAACTCCTTCTTATCATACAATCTAATATGATAAGAGCGTAAACGGCTGCACCGAGTAATAATTCTACTGGACGACTTGTGTAAAATTCGGGATCGGCTAAGTTAATGTGCTCTAAATGTGACCAAAAAGGCTTTGTAAATGACTTATTTGGAAGATTTTTTATAAGATTATTCATAATTAATACTTCGGTTTGAAATTTAGTTAGTAAACATTGATTGGCATATGATATTGAGCTTGCCTTTTACAGTCGTTATCTCTTTCTCCGATACCAAAAATAACTCCACTAAACTGTTCGCGTTTTAAACCTAACTGTTGGGCTGCTTTCTCAGTAATTAATGATACTTGTGTACCTTGGTCGATAAGGGCTCGTAAAACAAGTTGGGGTGCTGTCTGCTGATGTCACTCTCACTAACGCCGTAGCTAATAGAATTTCGTTAAATTCTTGCTGAGAAGCGTGCACGTTGCCAGAATTATGAGCTTTTTATCGTTTTGCTAATTCATATTAGATATTTGCTTTTTCACACCGGTTGTAGGTTTCTGTTTTGTAAAACAATCATGTAATACGGTATGGTGATTTCCAGAACATTTGCGGCATCTCTTTGTAGAATAACATTTATTTCCATTGTGATTATAAATGCAATTTATACAATACTGTAAGTTGTTCACAGTTTTAAGTTTCATTGCAGTCGACATCTCAAAGAATTTTTCGCAATTATACAAATTATGTTCTTCGAACCAAAGTGGACAACACCTGTAATGACTTCGTTATCGGTTTACAGCCGTTTCCAATAATCAACCTAATTTTATGGATAGATGACTATCCTCTGTTACCAGTAAGATGTTATCTATCCGTAGTCTACGTTTCACAATCAAGGATAAGTGCTATCTATCCCTAGCGAAAAAGAGATAGCTTTGTCCTCTCATCTATCCAGGCCTCTTCAAACATTTCATTCTTTGCTACTACGTAATGCTTATTACGCTCAATATATTTCATTTTAATGAAGTTATTTTTTAATATATATATTTCGAAATGTTTATTAGTGTAAATATTACTTTAGAACAAAGAATTAAAACATTATAATAGTTTTTCACAAACTATTACTTGCTTTCAATCAAAATATATCATTAAACAAAACGTTTTGTACCTGAACTGACATTTGGTTCAGGAAATAGGACGCTTAGACGCTCCCAGAACATTTATACTCAGAGAGTAGACGCTACACTTTGTTTGTTTGTTTTTAAATTTTTACCATGAATCCTGTAAAAATAAAATGAATGAGTCTTATTTATCATAAAACAAAGGCCATTAAATTGAGTCTATGTTAAAATTAACCTTACCTTTTAGATGTCACACTTAAATATGGTTGTATTAAAGTATTTTATTGATTCACAGGACTTTTATTCAGTCTAAATCTGTATGCAAACTAGTAATCATTTAATTTTGTCATATAATTCACACGTGGCTTATATTCCTTGTTTAACGGTATATTAGAAGTATCACGGTCACTGTCTTCATCACAATCTATTATCATTTGAAATAATTCCATATCACTGTCATCGCTAGTATAATATTCCATTATTACTAATACAAAGAGTATTTAATAAATATAAACGGCTATCCGCATTCGTAATCGCCCCAAGTTGACGGATAAACAAATGATGTTACTAGAGTTAGCTCCGCCTACCGGAGAGTAACATAAAACTTTTATTGAAATGCAAGTAAGACTGATTTGTATGAGCGCTCCTATCTCTAGTAACCTATCCGACCTCCGGATGATAGATAAACAACTTCGGTAGGAAATGCTATCCGACAATAGGTTATTGAAAAGCAAGTAAAGGCGGATAGATTTGTTTATCTCTAGTAGCTTGAACTACAGATATATAGGTTATTGGAAACGGCCGTTAGATGGCTTGCTGTTGCTATCGTTAAATTTATTATAATAATGATATTTTCTATTATTAGAAAATGGTGTTGATGTGCTAGCTTACTGATTAGACGATTGATGATTTGTTGGAATGATATCTTATCGAAGACGAGCTCTTTCGAGGCTGGTAAATTTATTCTCCAAGAAATTAAAGAACTCTTGAAGTACTGGTAGTTCCCGAAAGTTTTCAAAGACTCTATATATTCGGAATACGACTCACTATATAACTTCTGCGATAAGATATGCACTAGTAGAGGATCCCACGTACTAATATCGACCCCGAGATTTTTTATGGCGTGAAGACTTTGTGACGTAATATCGTGCAATTTCATAATAGCTGAAAAGGATTTTTGCTCAATATTGGGTATATTCCAAAATACGTTTACGTGCGACGTAAAAATAAATTTCTTTTTGTCGAATCGATGGTTTAGAATCTCTCAACAGACGATAAAGTTATCGGAGCTGATTGGCAGGTGCTGTATTAAACGCTCAGCTTCACCTTTTATTTTGCTTTTCAGGAATTGCATTTTTTTATTGTTGACAATGCCGTGGTCTTATGTATCGCCTCGTTAAACAAATCTTTAAATGAAACCCATTGATGATAGTTATCCGTGAATACTGGAATGTCCATTTTGGGAGTTGCTTTTGCGTGATGCGATGTAGACCACATTTAGAAATTAATAGCCTTTTTCGTGCTAATGAAGGACTTCTCATGCTTACTAAAATAAGATTCAAACTACTCGTTTTCTTCGGACTCGCCAATGATTTCCCAGGGAAGGTTATCGATGGCATTCCACCAATTTTGCAAATTTTGAAGAGCATCTTCAAATTTCCATTTATCGACCAATGATTCTAAATCAATAATTTCGATAGCTCGCAAAAATACTTTAAAATTGACTGACTGCTTATGGAGCATGTCGTCAAGCTTGCTGGGTGAACCTCTAGATACACAAGGAGTTGGAGGAGCTGGAGTTGTTGCTGTTGCTTTCTGAGCCGAAAGACTAGCCCTACTAACCTGTTCATAGGCAGATGGCTGCTCAATAAGTCCTTTGACCGTCAAATACAATTGCTTTATACTTTCGTACTCTGAATTGCCAAAATATTTATGACTTGTCTTTTCAAAGGGCAGAATTTTCCATGAATTACTTGGAAATCTTGCCAGTATTTCTCAAGTAGCGCAAGTTTACACTTACTCCTTTTTAAAATTAACGAGGAGTTTCTTAATGCTCTCTGTAATCTCTGATTGACAAAAATATAGACTCTCCATTTTGCTGCTGTTACTGCCTTTGATAATAATATAAGAAAAAGAACGATCTCACTTGGATTACAGGCTCAGCGAAGGATGATCTCCACGTCTGTGCTTGCTGCTGAGGTTTGAGCTGTAGGCTCGCTGATGCTGAATGTGTACCTTAAAAAGTACCGCTGGCACTGCCGTCGGTTACACTGGCTGTCTGATACCACTGTTTGCTACTATAAACACCTTTAATACAATGTTTACTCTTAGATAGTTCGCAATAGACACTTTAAGTTTTATTCCGCTCAAAAAGTACCTAATCTATGCTATGCTAAATGATAATTAATGATATTCACACGGTTTGCTGTCGGATTTCGCACTGATGGCGCTGCGCACTCGATGGCGTGGCCGTATTAGGTTGCTAGATCAGCAATTCGTGTTTCATGCAAGTATTGTCTCGAACATATATTTTCCCGTTTAGTATGAGCATCAATTTTCCTTACTTCAGTTTTTTGTATTCTATCATTCAGATAAGATTTGAAGAGGTTTTGAACGTTTCCTCTTATTCCGCAGGCATCTAACTTTTTAATAACGTTTTATGTTGGACATAATCAAATGCCTGAGTCATGTCGCAGAATATTGCACAAATCGGAATATTTTTATCCATATTTGTCATAACTGGAATTAAAAATTCAAATATAGTCAAATATTTATTGTTTTACCTTGCCTAAAAGCCCTTCTGTTCTTTAAATATTATATGATTTTTCTAAGTATTGATTAGTCTCATGTATTGTATATACTATTCTATTATTTTTGAAAATATTGATATTAGTGATATGGGCCTATAATTTTCCATTAATTTCTTATCCTGTTTCTTGAATACAAGTTTTAATATAGAAATATTTAGCGCGTCAAAGCTTTTCGAGAGACTTGTACACGACGCCATTCACCTCAATATTCACAAAATTATTATAGCTCAACAACACGAATTTTGAAAAGTAAATCAACAACTACAAATTTATTAATTTTTACCGATCATTTGTTTACCAATAGGTCCATATTGGTGTAACAAACCCAAGTGGACGTCGTTTACACAGACTTTCGAAAGGCTTTCAACGAGGTGGATCATAAATTACTTTTAAAGAAAATTGCATTTAATGGAATTCGAGGGACCTCCTCCGATGGTTTTCTTCTTATATCACCAATAGAACTCAAAAGATTGTCAAAAAAGGATTTGATTCAGCATCAATTACCGTAACGTCCGGCGTGCCCCAAGGCTCGATTTTCGGCCCTCTTTTGTTTATTTTATTTATAAATGACATCGGGGGCTGTTTCAGACATTCAAAATTTCTACTATATGCAGATGACTTAAAAATATATAAGACTATTAAAAGTCCATATGATTGTGTCCTAATTCAAGAGGATCTGAATAGGCTTGTTAGTTACTGCTCTAATAATAAATTGTACTTGAGTGTCTCTAAGTGTTTCTCGGTATCATTTACGAAAAATAAAAACCCTATTAATAGCAATTATAACATAGATAATTCGTCTTTATCCAGGGTGACGTTAGGCCGAGACCTCGGGGTACTTGTTGACAGTAAGCTACATCTTGACCAACACATAGATGCCATAACAAAGAACGCGTATCGTTTATATGGATTTGTAATGAAGTCCACAACTGAATTTAAATCGGCTAGCACTTATTATCACCTTTACAAATCTTTGATAAGATCCCAAATGGAGTACGCTGTAACAATACGGAATCCGCATTATAAAAAATACGTAGATATTTTAGAATCAGTACAACGTAAGTTCCTTAAATCGATGCATTACATATGTTTTCATAGATTCGTCACTTATAAAGAACTACTTAATACTTACAATCTGATGAGCCTCAAGTCCAGACGTCTATTTCTAGAGGCAATGTTTTTATTTGATGTTTGTAATAATAGATATACCTGGCCTGACATCACCAACAAATTGTGTTATGTTGTACCAAGAACTGGCATTCGGCGGGAGGTGCGTGCACGTTCTATATTTGTCGTTACCTCTTGTCGCACTAATGCTGGAGTTCGTGCACCTCTTCGTCGTTTATGTCATAAATATATTTTGATTTTTACAGATTTGTATTTGTTTGCATTGCCTGTTAATAAATTTCGTAAATCCTTCCTTTGTTGAATATAATTTGTACTTATATCAGTAATTTGAATTGTATAAATAATAATTAATATTTGAAATTAAACTTAAAATATGTAATAAAAATAACTAAATTAAATTGATAGTTCACTATTAAGTAATCTGTGAATAACAGTGTGAGTGCACATTTTCTTAAATGTAAATGCTATGCAAATTTGTATTATATATTGTGTAACTGTTAGTTATTCCAAATAAATAAAAATAAAAATAAACTTTCTCTGGAAAACATTGTTGATACAATAGCATACATTTCTATAAGCGCATTGAAAGCGATATTTGAATCCATTGCTATATACATATCTGTGAATTTTAAGCTATTTATATACGATTTAAATTTTATTATGGTTTGTTTGTCATAATCCCGTCTAACCATACGCCAATGATTAATTGCATATACTGTGTTCGTAGGACATTTAATTAATTGTGCCGTATGATCAGACAAGGCACACTCTAATGCTGCACTACTTTAAAGGATCTGAAATTATGCGCAAAATTATCTATATACATATACATATGTATATAGATAATTTTGATGTCTGGCTATGTATTCGAGTTGGTATATCAAGTGCTAGTTTTAACCCGTAACTTAGTAATAAGTTTTCAAATTCTATTGTATGCTTGTTTCTTTTCAATATGTTGATGTTGAAATCACCAGCTTGAATAATATTTTTATAACATTATTGTAATAATACATAAGTCATAATTATTTAGATTAGGTACTCCATATATACATACAAGGACAATGCTGTATTCCGTCAACTCAATGACACAACATTCAAATATACCAGCTATGAATAGTTTTGCTATTTTTGAAAGTTCCGTCCACTGATGACCGTCCTTTATCAGGATACATGCTCCACCTCTCCTGCTTTCCCTTCTACTAAAGCAGGCAGCTAAGTGATAGTTAGGTATGTATATTGATAATATTTTCATATCCTTCTTTTATGAAGTGTTCTGTAATGCGTCTAGATTCAGCATTCTAGATGGATATAAAAATAAATTTAAAAAAGAACCCTAATCACCGATGCTTAATGTCTGCGTTCAGTAAAACTCAGTGGCTGAAAGTACCAATCGCCGATGCTAAATGTAGCACAATATGTGCTGTCGCCTTAAATCCCCATAGTGTGGCAACATAGTAGGTACATAGGTCACCTGTTTATTGTAATTTCTTGAACACGCCTTGAAAATATGTATGATACTGGATTCTTCATGTTCTTATAAGCAATACTTGGTGGTACGTTATTTACTTAAATTTAATATTACTGTTGGGGTTGCGCAGCGGTAATGAATGCGAAGTCTCGGGACAATACATTAATATCGATAGTTTTAAGCTCAGTGGATTCATGTGTGTATTGGGACTTTCTGTCAAGAAATACTCAGTGTCCAGTATACGATAATAGTTTTATTCTCTATTGTTGGACACATTTTAATGTAAATTATCATTGCCTGCCTTACTTGCATGATTCACCTAGTTCTAGGTATATCCCAGATCTAGACGCGAAACTATGTATTATGTTAGTAATATAACTTTGTGTAACTATTTTAAAAATATACAATACCAGCCCTGTTTATAAACTGCCCCACTGCTGGACACGAGCCTTTCCTCTAAAGGATTGAGCCGAAGTCCACGGCATTAGCCCAATGCGGATTGCGATCTAACATATCTTTGAGGACATTATAAAGAACTTCCACAGTATTTTCCTTCACACAGCGAAATTATCAACTCAAATATTTGCCGCTATTATACCTATCATTGAAATAATAGGAATGTCAACTATCGTAAATAAAGACATGGATCAGCCGGTTCTTTACTTTGTGAGAAAATCTCAACGTGTAGTACGTAATAATCAAAATAGAGTTTTCGATTAAGTCTAATCAATATATACAATAAAAGCTTTTCACAGACGATAGATAGTGGCGGACCGGACCACTTTGACCAGCATTATAGAGCAAATGGAATCCTATGCAACAACGGATACGAAGGACGAAAAGTCCGTTGGTGCCTCAAATCAGGCATCGCGTCGGTCGACGGAACAGACCACAGTGTTCATAGCCGCAGGCAGCCGCCGACGACAAGAAAAAGAACCGCAATTTTCTGTCCGTTCCAAAAAAGACCGTCTGCCGCAGAATACCTTATGATCATATTTAACGTCCAGCCCAGCTCGACCTTCATTTCCAATGAATCACATACGATACATAACAAAAAATTCCCCTCTTATTAATGACTTTAAAAAATGTTTAAAATCTGTTTAATTTTATAATTATGGTTATAAGGTCAGTGTATAGTCAAGAGGTGCTTCAGTGAAATTAACAATTAGTCGACAAAGTATTTTGTTACATTCTAGGTATGTTAGGTACGTTTATCGAGCGTGGTCATGGCATTGGTCCTGGTATGGTCTTCCATGGGACAAGGACTACTACTGTCAAGTATCAATGACGGGTTCACTTTTACAGCGCATTGAAACAAGCACAGGTTGTTGTACGTTATACGTGTACCTTGTGTCGTTCTACCACACACTGGTTTCTTTTCTATCGGACATTGTTTTGAACATTTCTCTTTAAAAATCAAGCAAGTACTTTTGTAAATTATTCCCAGTGATGAATCGTATTTTGCCCGTGTGCACTCCAACAAGCATTTATTACCGTAAGTTCGACCATCAGTGCCGCAGACTGGCTCGAAGTTAAACTGGCATTGGCAATGGTCAGTCGGTGGGGGCGTGGCTTTCTTGCAGGAGCCGTAATGGTCCAGCATGACCTTTACGCCTTTGCTTATCGTATCTTTGAGTTGGCACGTGTTGCTGTAAGTAATGCCATCGGAACCGCATATGGGTTCGTACTGCTTGGAGCAATAAGTGCTATTCTGCGCTAGCGCCGTGTTGACCACAGCGATGAACAAGAGTTGTCCTGAAACAATAATAAGAAATAGTCAGCAGACTTCAATTGATCATACAACTCGAACAAACATAAAAGTTCGAAAATATATTAATTTATGAATCAGAAATTTTTGTTAAAAAAATGATCATAAAATACATACAAAAATGGTAATGATAAATATTCCCCCAAAAAATAGCTATGTAAAAAAAATACAAATATTAAAAGAATTGAGCCTTGGGGCACGCCAAAATTCAGTGATTCAGTGTCATTGATGACAAAACCTATTTTTGCACACTGAGTACGATTACTGAGATAGTCTTTGAGGAGTTTATGTGTATGGTTCAAGATCTTTATTTCTCAAAAATAATACAATAAGCATTCACTTACATGAGAAAACTTAACACTTAAGTATTTTAAGCAGAACATATCACTAAATATTCGATAACAAAAACTTATAAAACTACATTATTTATTCAACTAATTATACATAATATCATATGAAGGGTAAACACAAAAAAGTAAATAAAAAGTGCTCAGCATAGTACTTTACTACTACTCCATTTACGAATAATATCAACATATCCCCTCAACTCAATTGCCGCGCCACGGTACACAGATATAAACACGTACTTTTTTTTTTAACCTTGTGGAATTCTTTTGCGCATATCCCTCCGCCCGGTGGAGGGGTTATATCGGACTCACCGGGGTAAAAGAGAAGGATGGAATATAGATGATAATGGACCGCCCGGAATACCGACTAAACCTTCCACGGTGCTCCACGACAAAATCGCTATTGACGGGGCCGCGCGAATCACCTGCGCATGCGGTCGCGACCCCGCCGACGTTTCAGCCCGCCGCTGTATGAAACGGCAGGCCACTACACTACCCTATGGTCACTTCTCACTTAATCCCTACTGTCTCCCCCCTCCCCCCCCGCTCCTAGGTGGAGAAGTCGAGATTTAGGGACAAAACCTGTCTATAACTGGTCCCGGAAGGTGCTCTCGGGCACTAGAAGGTACAGCGGCTCCACCTATTATAACCTTAATGGTTGGTGCAGGGGAACGCTATATCATAAACTGGGATAGTTGTAGAGAGAGGGGATGTCCCCCTTCCTAGTTTGGGGACAAGACCTGTCTATAACTGGTCCCGGAAGGTGCTCCCGGGCACTGGAAGGTTCAGCGGCTCCACCTAATATAACCTTGACGGTTGGTGTAGGGAACGCTTTATCAAAATGTCCCCCCCCCCTAGAGGGGAGACGGACTCGACACAGTGGTGCCCGTGGGAACACGCTCGCCGCCTCTTGGACCTGGTGCTGAACGGATGGCGGGCAGGCATAAACACGTACTTGGTTTAACGCGCTAGATTTAGCACGCAGTTTGTTTTGTTATATTTATTATTTTGTTATATACTTAAACACGAAATGTATTTTCTATTTTTCTTCATTTCATTTATAAATTGCATTAAGTAAATTATTCAGTTTATTTTTTATTGTTTTAACATTGTATTTTTATTTGTATCTACAGATATTGATGGTTTTCAAAGGATCTTTATTGCAAATTTATGCGTTTTACGCGATCATAATTGGCATACAAGACTGTTTACTATGTAAAACTATAATATCTTAAAAAGTATGTAAATATTTATTAGTCTTAAGTAGTCATATATGTATATAATTATGGAATGCGCAGTGCACGAGTTTGACTCCTAACCCTACTAGACCCGTTATTATATTATTGTATTATTATTTAATATTTTATTAGTATAATTATGTATTTTTGGAATGTATGTTTTTTGCATGTATGTAATTACTTTACTATAATGTCTTTGTAATTATATAATTCTTGATATATTATAAAGTATTGATTAGATATTAATACTGCCTGCATTGTTTATTAGAAACAAATATAACCTATTTTTAAATATTTTAAGATTTTTAACTTTGATATAATTTTACAATTGTTGTAGATCTGTGCACTTTCAAAAGTTATGTTTTTTTTACCATATATCTATCTTTAGATATTTTTTTTTATTTATATTCATTATTTTAGTTTCTTTATATAGTTTTATCGACGGCGACAAGAAATCGTAATGAAATAATCTTTTTAATAATTTTACCGAGATGTTTGTCTGTCTGTATGACCACGAATTCTAATTGATTCCAACTTGTTTAAGAGATGATGGGCAGACACAGTGTCAAACGCCTTCGAGAGACGCAAAAAGATGCTCCGACATTTTGAGTTGTCGGTCGTCTAATTTCGAGACCACTTCGTCTATTAGCGAGACAACGGCATTTTCAGTCGATTTTCCCTTTTAAATCCGTAGGTATTGATTAGGTGCCAAGAGTCTATTGGATTCCAAGAAACCTATCAATGTCTGGAGATCGGAATCGTAAGTTCATTGGGTTGTGTCCCCTTTACAGACATAATTATAATTTAATTTAATTATAGTATATACAACTAACACATACAGAGATATATAAGTGTAGATTTTAATGTTTTTGAATACGTATAAAATGTGGCAACAAATCTCGAAAAGTAATTGACAATAATGACGTGATTATTTTACACTACGTAGCATTTCTATATAAGACAGTTTTATACACCTCTTACCCCAAAATTATCTCAAGAACGGAAACTTAAACATATCAGACTGAGCCACAGCGAAACGTGATTGCGCTAAGCTAGCTACTTGTATTAAACATATAAAGAGTTACATACAGTCCACAGATGACTATACCACACAAATTAAACGCTAAGCAACAATTCTTACCTAATTTAAAATGCATGGCTAACACCCGAGTTGTGAATGCGTCGACGATTCTTACTGATGGTGTTGGCGTGTGAAATAATGTAAGTAATATAAACTCGAAATGTCAAAGGTTGTCGGAACGAACTAATTCGTTGTAAGCTTTGTACGCAATTTTGTTCCGCGTTTGTAATACAATGTTTTTTATAATTAGTAGAATAGAAATTTTGTACGGTGCAGCGGACTGCAAAATTGTTTTGTAAGGACTACCGCAGATGTTCAGTTGTTGGGTTCTTTGCGACTTTTTCTTTGATCGCGGTATAAAATTCGCGCTTTCTAGTGCCTGCATTGATGTTGCATTGTATTTGCGCGCCTCTCTGTGTTCAGTGAAGAGTTTAGTTTCGTAATGACTACATGCACGTACACCGTTCATGTCTAACGTTGTTTTTCGTTGAACATGCAAGAGGTACTTAGTAACACAACAAAAAGCATATCTGGCAATAACTATAGTTATATTTTAATTTAGAAGTTTATATAATTCACTGACGTCCCTGCGTTTGCCGAGTGTAGCGTTCAGTCACTTTATAGACACGCAACGCAAATAAACCCCGGTTACTAACAAGATAAAGAAGAGAAATAAACAGCTGTTTAAATGCATGTCAACTGCTGATATTGGTGAAATTAATTAACAACAACCAATGAAATCACTTGACATGATAATAATAATAAATATAATAAATTTATTTATCTCTTCACAATAGTTAATACAAAGTTATATATCAGTTTACAACTAGCATATATAATATAACACTGTGAGAGATTGGTGCCTGAAGTAGGTTTTATAAAACCTGCCTTGATGACCTGTAATACAGGTTTTCATATACAGTGTGAATTTTCTTAAAGTGCTCATATGAAAATGAGTGAAACTAGACATCATTTTATAGCTAGGAAAAACAAAAAAATATACTTCGGTTTATACCTATTTATATTTTTTCTTTAGTAGTTATGGACCTTGTACCAAGAAAACCTTGTAACTTTTGAACTAGGTGGTTAATCGTGTGGAAACAAAAACAGTAATAATACGCAATGTGTAGACAATAACGACGGTATACTATTCACATCCAAAAAAATAACGGTGGCATAAAAATAAGGTACATTTTAGACCAAAACTGAGTTTCGTACAATATATTTTTAAACATTGTTAAAAACTCAAGAAAACTTCCCCATTGCCCCTAGATTTTATTAATTAACGTTAATCTGTATCTAATAAGCTTTAAAACAACATAAAAACCACACCTGTATCCCAAACAAAACAGTTTTTATGAAGGGCTAATCAAAGACCTTAGAAAGAAGAAAAATATAAATAGGTATAAATTAAAGAATTTTTATTTTTATATCTTTTATTCTTTTTCCTAGCGATGAAATGATGTCTAGTTTCACTCATTTTCATATGTGCACTTTATGAAAACTCACACTGTATAACCCTAATATGTACTATTATATATCTATTGGAGAATAGCTATAGTACATATTAGGATTATAGTTACACCGATAAATCATATGAGATACAACTACAGAGAAAATAAAAATAGTACTTATATCAGCCAGAGTGAGTAAATATGCATATGTGCGTATGAGTATGACTGTGTGTAGTGAAAGTATTACATGAGTCATGTTAAAGTATGTGTATATATTAGTAAGCATATGCTTATTGATATGTAATGTATTTTAATTGTCTATGAATATATAGTAATGTATTATTTGCGAGTAATATTGTCACGTGCTGGGTTCGACGGATAAGAATATAAAACAATATTATCGACTAAAACGTTTTATTCTATCACACAATTAAATTTAAAACACTACAAACACTATACTACACTTTTCCACTGTAACTGCTTCAAACTCCGTAGTATTTTCGCTTCCGTTCGTTTCGATGAATACTTGACCGCTTACGATTGTAAAACTGACTCGGCGGTGCGCATGCGCTCTATTTATACGCGGGTAAAGCGTTTCTGGAGTTTTCTAGAAAAGCCATACCCGGTATGTAACAGTACGATGATTCGAGAATGTACCAGCGTTCTCTCTACTCTACTCCTACCGGCAACTACGTAGTTCCGTAAGATGTCAATAGATGGTGCTGTAATAAATTATTAGAAGGAACTGCCGAGTCTTCCCCTCAGTGCCGACAAATGGCACTAGCCGTAACAATATCATAAAATAAAATAACCTTTCCAATGTGGTGCTCAATACATTATCTTACGGTGGAGACATTAAATTCTCAGTTTAATCGTAGTTTAAGATAAACAGCAACTTTACATTTTGATTTGTTAAAGGCATAAATATTTAAAAATATTTAATTTATTTGAGAGGTAAGGAAGCAATAAATTAAAAAAATTGTGTTCCGGTGATGATTTATAATTAGTATGCTTTTCACAAACCTTGCCCTTGCGTCGTTTATGCTTTAATCGCATTAGCTCGTAAGGCGTTAGCGAGTTTTGCTTAGGAATGGTGTGCAAGATGAAAGATTTTTGGACCGTGTGGACATCCCATTCTGTATTAAAATCAACAGCAGGGAATCGATAGGGTAGTCCAGTGCCCACCTTGAAAATCGGACGCTGTGCCCTCTGGACCACAATAAGTGATGTCTTGGCTGCCACACCCCAACAAGTGATACAATAGTCAAAAGGCGATTGGCATAGAGCATAGTAGACCATATTTAGATCTCTTCGGTCAGCTAAGTGTCGTAAGGTCTTGAAGATGTAAATCAATTTCCGTAACTGTTTGACTAAATTGCTGATATGTTGTTTGAAGGTTAAACATTGGTCCACTGTAATACCAAGGTACTTCAAGTGATCTGTCCTTTTGGGTAAGGCACACGAACAATCAGAGCGAAGAAGACCGCAAGTATGGGCCGTGATGGTAAATGTTAGCGAGGGCAGAAGGTCAAATCTATGGGCAAATGCGATATACTTAGTTTTATTTATTTTTAGTGTTATAGAGTTAAATTGCAGCCATTCATTGACTCTGTTTAACCACTCAGAGCATATCTGAAGAATTCTTCCCAACTGTATCCGCTGAAAGAGAGTGCTATATCTGGCGAAAAATAATAATTTTCCATTTTGGGGTTGGCTGCTGCGATGGCTGCTAATTTCTCCAGGTCACTTGCCTCTGTAGTTACTAAAACACTTCGTACCGGTGATGGTAGATGGTTCTGCCACATGACCCGTGTCTCATCGTTGATACGATTTTTGGCCAAATCTTTCATTCAACGTTAGAGCTAACACGGTTTCTGGTTACCCAGTTCAATTTCTCCCATGAGTTTCTTCACTTGACGCTCATCCGATTCTTCGTAAATAAGAATTAATTTATTTTTCAAGGTCTCGTATTTCTAAGTTTCTGGTGGGTCTAATAAAATATCGGTAACCTGTTCCATAACCTCTTGATCTAATTTCGATATTACTACCTGATATTTCGCTTCATCGGACAGCTTCTGTGGCTTCAAAACTGCTTCCACCTGTATAAACCATACTTTGGGTGCCTTTTTTCCAAACGCTGGAATCATTGCTGTAATAGGGATAGACGCGAGCTGCTGCTTCTCTACAATGCACACCTTTGCATCTTTCGAAGCCATATTGCAAAATACACTAGTAATTTTTCATTTTTTTACTAGCACTTTGAAATTTGAGTTGTCCCGTCCCTGTACACAATCACAAACATTCTGGATCACCAATGTTATCTAGTGTGAGTGCGTGTTTACTTCGGGGATGTGTACAGAGGTAATGAAAATATAATTTCACTAACTTTTAATTTATTATACTTCACATTAATGCAAGTTTACATAAGATATTACTTAAATGCGCGTGTGATCTTAGTGTGGGGCTCGGAACAACTGTACGACTCAGCTTTGGTTCATATGAACGCACAAGCGACAGACTAAACATAATTATGCATCAGCGTTCCCTACAACCACTTGAGGGATACCAAATTTGATTTACCATTACTTGTTCTCTAATCTATTTTAACCTTCTGTCGCCTGTTTGTAAGGTAGTTTGTTGTAAGTTTAAGTGGAGTACCCCTAACACCATTCTGGTCCGAGATCGTGTTGAAAGCCTTTGCTAGATTTAAAATACCGTTAGGCATTTATGCCTTATGTCTCCATTTGCAAGGATCGAATGTAAGCGATTATATACTACGTTACTAGAGGACTTGCCAACGACGAAAGCCAAACTGGTTGAGCGAAAGAATGCTGTTACTCTCTAGAAATAATAATAATATTTTTATTGGCATAAAATCCTTACACAGAAAATATTGAAGTCTCTATAACCTATGAGCTAGGTATTAACTACTTGTGTTACAGAAGTAAGTGCCTTTTCACAACTTAGACACAAACAAAGTTTTATGCTAGCAATACAAAATATATAAGATAACTATAAAGTTAATAATAATTTAGGATGCAATAATTATTCTGAGATTTTTGAGTTAATTTAATAATTTTGGCATACTTCAAAGAATATTGTTTATAATTTGATTTATCTACGCAATTTTTTGATAGTCTATAATTCTAAAGAAGAGAACGTTTACGTTTACTACATTTCTTAATACCACGTGACATCCATTTTGATCGAACTGTAGTTTTATTTTTAATTTTAAGTGTTGGAAATCACAATTCGTCAAATAGCCTAAATGTATCGTAAAATGAGTTAAAAGCATCATTGGCATCATTTGATTCACACACGTAAATATGATTGATTTAATGCACTTTTCAAATTTTTCAAAACTATCTTTAGTGTAATCACATAAACGAAAACCAATGATCAACTGTACAGATCTTTTTGACTGGACATGAATACAAGGTATAGTTACGGCACTGTAAGCCGCAAAAAGCGTCATCGGATGTACTGTACATGTAGAAAGGTCATTAATGTAAAGTGTAAAGAGAAGAGGAAGAATAACTGTATGCTCTCTTGATACATATATATTTGCCCCTTTTAGTACGAGCATCAATTTTACTTACTACAGTTTGTTGTATTCTATCATTTAGATAAGATTTAAAGAGGTTTTGAAAATTTCCTCTTATTCCGCAGGCATTTATCATATTATTATCTTAAGTCATAAGTAGATATGATATTTTAAGTTGTTATAAAAAAAATTATGTTGTTATAAATAAATTTTGGGACTGACCATTGAACTTAGCTCCCATTTAGATCTCACTTCTTTTATCGTTGAAGTCAACAACCAAGGCATACATCATTATATTGAATTTGGCTCTCATTTCACATTTATGTTTTTGATGGGATTAGGTTTACATCTATATTGCCACAGCAAGTTTCTGTTTACTGCATGTTTTTTTTTTATGCCTCAAGATACCAATTGTTGTTGTTTATTTAATTTTCAAATCAAATCAAATTTATTTATTACGTACATGGGTGTACAGTATAGTGATGGTAAACATTTAAGTTAGATCGCCATGAACTACCTTACGGCATGCAACATAGGATCGTGGCGGTAAGTCCCGTTTTTGAGGAGTGGCTGGAGAGGCGGCATGGCGCCCTCACCTTCCGGCTGACACAGGTTCTGACTGGCCACGGTTGTTTTGGCCAGTTCCTGTGTCATATACGCCGGCAAGAGACGCCCGGTTGTCACCATTGCGGCGACTGCCACGACGTTGTTGAGGACACGGCGTTGCACACTTTGGCGGTTTGCCTCGCCTGGGCATCGCAGCGCCGTGATTTGATCGCGGCAGTCGGATCGGTTGCCCTCTCGCTCCCGGCCGTAGTTCAGTCTATGGTCCGGAGTGAGAGGTCGTGGAACGCCGTCACCTCCTTCTGTGAGGAAGTAATTTCCATCAAGGAGGCGGCGGAGCGGGAGAGGGAGCGTTTAAACCCTCTCCCCAACCGCAGAGCCGGGCGCCGGAGGGCGCGAGACGACCTCGAGCCACCCTGAGGTTTGACCTGGGGGTGGCGGGCTTTGTGGGCCTGCCCGCCATCCGTTCAGCACCAGGTCCGAGAGGCGGCGTGCGTGTTCCCACGCGCGCCTCTGTGTCGTGTCCGTCTCCCCCTTTAGGGGGAGACAGTAGGGCTTTTATTTTCAGTAGTGCCTATTTTGGGTAGGTCTTTCGTGTAGTGGTCTGCCGTTTCATGCGGCGGGCCGTAACCTCGGCGGGGTCGCGACCGCATGCGAAAGCGATTCGCGCGGCCCCGTCGATAGTGGTTTTGTTGAGGAACACCGTGGTAGGTTTAGTCGGTATTCCGGGAGGTACTTTACTATTATTTCCATCTTCCTTTTACCCCGGCGAGTCCGACATAATCCCTCCGCCCGCCCCCGCGGAGGGATATGCGTCATAGCATTCCCCAACGAAAAAAAAAAAAAACAAAAAATGCAACATAGGTAAGTACATATAATTTACTAGATTAAAATATTACAATAATCAAATTTAAAATACCAACGAATCATATTTCGAGTGTCAATTAATTAGATATGTATAAATAGATAATTGAATTATAAATTATGTCAAATTTTAAAATACTAAACCACATGTCAAATGTCAATAAATTAATTACAAATAGGATATATTGAATCATAATTGAATACATTTGTCAGATAAATATTCATTGACACTATAATATGCCTTGCAAAGTAATATTCGTTTTAGGTCCAGTTTAAATGAATCTACGCTTGTGTTACAGAGCATTTTTTTCGGTATATGATTGTAGACTCTAGACGCCATACAGAATACACTTTTATTAAGATAGCTTGTTTGGTTACAGGGCATACAAATTTTGTGATTGTGACATCTAGACGAAAGCGTTTCAAACAGTTCTATATTCTTTCTAACAAAAAGTACTAATTCATTAATATAAATACAAGGCAGTGTCATAATGTTTAATGAAATAAAATGGGTTCTATAGCCATCTGTTTGTTTAAGACCACAAATTGCTCTAACACACCTCTTTTGCGCCCTTATATCGCTTCTTTTTCAGAGCAATTACCCCAGAACATAATACCATATCTAAGTAGAGGCGTAACATATCCATGATATGCTGTCAGTAAGGTAGACAGATTAACTGTTTTCTTTAGCATGTACACACGGCAAAGGAATTAAGTATGCAGGCCACACTAGTAAATAAACTAGTGTGTGTAAAGTTCAACTGTTGTATTTAATACGTCTTTAAGCATGTGTTATCGTAGAAACTTGTTTCTATTACTCACACACTTACAAGTTACTGTTCTCAAAATCACTCATAATTATCTTTTCAAGTATCATATACAAGTTAATTTCACTCAATAACATAATAGTTACGTGGCTCGAAGGTTTGAAAACCGAGTCGAGCGACCTATGAGTCTGGTGAACGCGGGTTCGAGCCTAAGCATAAATATATTTTAATTTTTGTTTAGGTATTGCTAATTTTGATTTATTATTTATGATAATCCATGCAACAATATCACTAAATATTTTTTTTTATTAACATATTTTTAAAACATTTTTATTAAAAATTAAACTTATTATGCCTTACGCGATTATTAATTTTAAGAAGGTGAATTGTTATTTCATAATATATTTTGTTTAATTTTATATTTTACTTAAAGATAATTTGTTAGATATTTTTTCTGTTATAAATAATATATTATTGTGTAGGTATCTTTAGTTTTAAAGAAGTTATACAAAATAAAACAATATTCTGTTTCAACAATATTTATTAAAAACCACTGTATTGAATAATACACAATCTAATAATAAGTAAAATAAGCATGGACGCTTTTACCTTAAATACCAAGTAAGTAAGGATAGGTAATATGAATCAACATGTTTACAAGTTAGAAATTATAGGCATAATAATTTCTAATCTCATTAACAATAACATCACTCACTTATGTGTTACCCACTTGGTATTTTTAAATATTAATAACCTATTGGTGCACCGTCACTATCTATTACTTCTTGTAATCGGCGCCTCATGCTCGCTACCATATTTGAGCACAGGTCATTGCCACGAAATGATTCCCACGTCGAATTTACAACGGTATCTAAATTAGATTTAGACCTCACCTGCGATGGATCCCAGTTCAGCACCATATGACCCCATAAGTTTTCTATGGGATTTAAATCAGGACTTTTAGCAGGCCAGTTAATAACAGTCAAGTTATCCTGCGTATTTAGCCAGTTTTTCACTATGTGTGCTCGATGCACAGCACAGTTATCATGCACAAAATATATGTGTTCCTGCGGATAAGCCACTCGCACAGTAGGTAACATCACATCTTTTAGAATATCCAGGTAACCTTGACTGGTATTACGACCCCCTATTTCGACTAGCTCACCAGGACCCATCGAAGACATCCAACCCCAGTATCCCAAAGTAATATGGCCACTAGACCTGCATGGTAGGACATTTTGTGCACTATAACGTTCACCTGGTTTTCTCCATAAAATTTTGCGTCCATCCTTATCTGACTTAAAATACTTTTCATCACTAAATATTACGATATTACCACACCAATTAAAGTCCAAATATTCTCTCGCAAAGCGTAATCGATTTTGTCGATGAAGGTCAGACATTAAAATTTTCTTTGCTGGCCTGGAACATCTCAATCCAGCTGCACGTAAATGATTCCGGACAGTTTGAAGACTAACACCATGTGTAGTCGCCGTAGACCGTGTGGTTGCAAATGGAGTAGCCATATGCATCGCCACCATATCCCTGTGCCGTGAACAGGCATCCGTATAGGTGATAGCCCGTGGGCCAGGCCGACAACGATCTATGTGTCCCAAATCTGCATACCGGTGGACCCATAACTGCACGGTTCTCCTCTGTAAACAATAATTTGAAGTTAAATATCGAAACAACCACTTTCGTAAAAATATTATACTTAAAACATTATTGCTTAGGCTCGAACCCGCGTTCACCGGACTCATAGGTAGCTCGACTCGGTTTTCAAACCTTCGAGCCACGTAACTATTATATAATTGAGTGAAATTAACTTTTATATGATATTGTATATTGATTTTAAATACGATTCGCAGAAATAGTAAAAGATAATTATGAGTGACTTTGAAAACAGTAACTTGTAAGTGTGTGAGTAATAGAAACGAGTTTCTACGATAACACATGCTTAAAGACGTATTAAATACTACTGTTGAACTTTACACACACTAGTTTATTTACTAGTGTGGCCTGCATACTTAATTCCTTTGCCGTGTGTACAGCGCATAAGAGCATTGACTAATTTTAGAAATTAATGATTCAGCTTGGGGCTTGCAGTTTAAGTGGCAATCGATATTTAGCCCTAAAAATTTTGTGGATTCAACATGTCCAATGGATTTATCTAGATAATTTATACTCATGTCAGTTAATTTATTTAGTCTATTATTAAATGTCATTATATATGTCTTATCAAGATTTACTTTAAGATTATTTGATTTCAACCATTTTATTGTATTATGTAGAGTATTTATTATATCATATTCTAAATTCGATTTTTCTTTACCAGAGAATACTATTGTAGTATCATCGGCAAATAATATACTGTAATTATTTATTGCCTTCGGGAATTCGTTGATGTATATTATAAATAATAAGGGTCCCAAAACGCTCCCCTGTGGTACACCAAAATATACATCTCTACATTTCGATGTGTAGGTCATCTCCTTTTTTTTATGGCACACATTTTGGTTATTTGTGTTGATTGTTTTCTGTGGCTGAGATATGACTTTAAGAGATCCAAGACATTTCCCCTTACGCCATATGCGTAGAGTTTATTGTATAGTATTTGATGATCAACATAGTCGAAAGCCTTAGATAGGTCCATGTATAATGCACAAACCAAATATTTCTTGTCAATATTGGTCATAACTCTCTCTAAAAATTTATAAATAGCCAGATTAATAGATTTGTTTTTACGAAAACCTATCTGTTCATTAGCCAATATTTTATTAGTTTCAAAATATTTATAAAGTCTACTGTGTATTACTCTTTCAAAGATCTTGGATATTACTGGCACGAGGGCTATTGGCCTATAACAAAACATGTCATGTCTATCGTTCTTTTTAAAAAGAGGTTTTACTATAGTATATTTTAGTTTCTCAGGGAATAAGCCATTAAAAATACATAGATTTACTATGTGGCTGAGTACAGATGAGATTTTCAAAGAGACTTGTTTTAATACGTTAGTGCATATTCCATTATATCCAGTGCTATTAGTATTTTTTAAGCCCATGATAATTTTATAAATGTCATCTGGTATAGTCGGTTCCATAAAAATACTCTGATGAAAATTAGGTATATTTATTATTGGATTTAATTCAAGTTTACTTAATTGGTCTATAAAAAAATTATTAAATGAATTATCCACTGTAATGGGTCACTAATGATTTCCCCGTCAAGATTTATGTGGTGAATCTGTTCTTTTGGTCTAGATACTCTTTTATTATTAATAATTGTCCACGTGGCTTTACTTTTGTTGTTGACTTTATAAAGTGTTCATTATGTGATATTTGTGTTAATTTTATAATACGACTTAATATGAATGATAGATTTAAAAATATCTGCTTGTTCTTTTTAGCGCAATGTCTGCGATATTGCCATAACAGTTGCCTTTTGGGTTTGCAACATAGTCTTATGCCTTTACTTATCCATTTTGGTTTAATTGTCGAGTGAATTTTTATCCAGATTTGTGGAAAGCAAAGGTTGTAGAACAGACTGAATAAGTCGTAAATGAGTTAAAAGCATAATTGGGATTTTCACTTTAAAGTGCTTCGCTAAATGATAGAGACTGTATACACTTACAAAACTTATCTAAATTATTTTTACAGTAGTCTCGTTTTTCGACGAACCAGTATTTATAGCGGTTATGTGTCTGTACAGGACATGTAAGTAATTGCATACTGTGATCAGAGATTGCATATTCTTCTACTCTACCTAAACAGCCTGGTATGTTATGTATAAAATTATCAATACAGGTTCCACTATGCAGTCGAGTCGGCACATTTATAGCCATTTTAAGGTTATAGCATGAAATTATGCGTTTATATTCAATAGATTCTTTGCTTTTATTTAATATGTTTATATTAAAATCACCACAGACTATGATTTTCTTTTTCCCAAAGCACAAATGTCTTAGCAAACGATCAAACATTAAAAAGAAAGTGTTGATATCATCTGTGTTTGATTTGGGGGGTCTATAAATACAAATAATATATAATTTATAGTCAACCAATTCTATACCTAAGCATTCTATGATATTTTCTACACAATATTTACCAATAATTTGGAACAAATTATATTGTATTACGTACTAAAATGCAGGAGCCACCGTGCCGATTCCGTCGAGTAAAAATAGATCCAAGATTAAAATTAGCTTATTTAAATGTCTCTTTGTCTTGTTTAGTCATATTGTGTTCACTGATACATACAATGTCAATAGTACTTTCATGATTGGTGTCAAGAGATTCGATTGCCAAAGATAGTCCAATTTTGAAATTAAGCCATTGATATTTTGGTGTAGAATATTAATTTGATTCGTCACGAAATAAGTCATTTGATTCATTTAAGATGGGTGAACTTTCGGTATCAATATTATCTGTCTGAGTACAGCTATTTACTAAAATAGTAGGTAAATGTGCCGGCGTATTACTCTTTTGCTTAATGTAGAAGTCATATTGAGTTTTATAATCTATTAATTCTTCTAATTTAACAGAGATATATCTGGAAAACATTTTATTTTTAATAATAATAATATATTTAACTGAATTTCTTCACAAACAATTTACAATGACAATTTCTTAATTTTTTAAAAGAACATGACATGTGTTTTGTTTCGTTGACACCTGTACTAATGCGAGCATTGTATCACAGATGCCAGCGCCTTCCATGGATTTTAGATCACTTTAATTTTATTATAATGACAATGATATAATCTTGATATAGCAATTTAAAGCGAACATATTTTATAAAAATATTTTACCATTAATTAATCAATAATATACTAATTTAGATAAATTAAAACATTTTAATTTGGTTAACATAATAACACTTTTATTAAATTATCATTTCGTCACGATCAGATTATGTGTATTTATTTGTGAGTTTGTGTGTGTGTGTGTGTGTGTGTGTTTTGTAGTTAGCGGATAAACATATATAATTTTGTTGACGCGGTTATATAGTCGGGAACTGAGGACAAAGAAACTTCCAAAAGCTAGTACCGTTCTGTGAGGTATAATTTTACAAATTTGGTCTTATCGTCTTTTTGGTATTGGCTTATACAGTATTAGAGCATGTTTGCGCAGGATAGTTTGGCGCACAAAGAGTTGTCTCACAGTCAAAATGGAGCACTCTTGGTACAATGCTGTCGTTGAATATCTGCGTGGTTTGCCTAAAAGAACTTTAAGCACGGCTCTTTGTGCCCTCTCCACTTTTAGCATATGTAGAGAACATGCGCCTCCTCAGATAGGCATACAATAGATTAGTATACATTCCACTAAGGCATAGTATACTAATTTGAGAACTTTTGTGCTGGCCGACGGATTGAGCTTTTTCATAATGTAAATTAGTTTCCTGGTGCGCGATGTCAGGCTTTCGATATGCTTGTCCCACCTAAAGTAGGCATCGATCTGTATGCACAGATATTTAATAATGGACGTTCGCGTAACGGCGTTGCAGCCGCAGTTCACATTTATGCGGCCGCAAGTGTGTGCCGTTAACACTAGTCGGTTTGGTGGCTGCGAAGAAAGAGAGGAAGAGAACGCTACATACATCGTTTTTGTGACGTTCAGTGTGAGAAGATTGGCAGCAAACCATGACATAACAGCAAACAAAGCCTTTTCAGCTAAATTAAAAGTAAGTTCCCAATTTTGTGCATGTATAATCAATGCCGTGTCATCTGCGTAAGTAATGATTTTGCAGTTTTGTAGAGATAATTGACACAAATCATTGATATACAACATTATTCTTATTTGGTACAAAACCCTAAACACCACAAACATATTATTATAAGAACAATCAATAAAACTAAAAGAGAATCAGAAATAATAAAACCTCACTAAGCTATCAGCTGATATAGTTGCACTGTTGTCCTCGCGGAAATATTGTCACCCAATGCGCCAATGACCGCTCACTGCCCGCGCCCGGTAGGTATCATAAGCAAATGATGATAACATTTTCAATCACACTTACAGGCTTTGGACTGTCAGAATGTTTAACAGATAAGTATTTTATATTTAAGAAAATAATAGTTAAATAAACAAATGTTACAAATATTACAGTACGATTAATCATTCTGGCGTGTTTAAAAATGTTAATCACCAATATTTACAATAATTAGGTCCATTTTAAACGTATAACAATCGAATCATACTATTTACACATACTGTAATAATTGTTCAAAATGTCCACCACTCTCTCTAATGCACAGACGAGCTCGTTTACGCAGATTGCGTTTTAAGTGTCTAAGAACGAACGAATTTGCCCTAATAGTCGCAAATGCACTCTCAATTTTGTTTTTAAGATAATTTTCGCTTTGGGGCTCTGTTCGATAAACAACGTCCTTAACATGACCCCAAAGATAAAAATCCAGCGAAGTCAGATCAGGTGACCGCGCTGGCCACTGTACCTGTAAGGTCCGCCAAACGGAACATTGGCTTACATCAAATATCCTGGCGGCTTGTGTAGTGCTGCTCTCTGGGTTGGTAGAGAAATGCTCTATTATCCACTTTTAAGTGGTAGTTGGGATACGTTCTACACCTCTATCTGCTACAGTCAGCGATCTGAATTGACCGTAGTCCCTCAGGCGTTGTGTAGCACCCTGCATCGTGTTCCATGAGACGCGAATCCCAAACTGCTGTTCAAAACGTCTCACAGCTTCTGACACATTGTCATTGCACACCGTGAGAGTACGCACCATCTCTATATACTGTACATTGGTAAACATTTTGTAGATACGTCATAATAGTCACTAGTTCACAATACAGTTTCAAGAATTATGTGCACACGCCACCAGTTGAGCGCGGGATGGGCGCGCGAGGGTGATACGACGTCACAGCAGGGCAGTTGCGCGCGCACTGAAGGGCCGAGGGCGAGGGCGGGGGCTGCGGGCGGGACGTCCCGCAGGACGAGACGGGGTTGCGGGTAGCGGTGCAGAGTGCACACCGAAAGGGGAATTCCCAAACTATGAATGGTCTAAGCATTTAACTATGTATTGTGGCTTGTTCGATAAATACCTACCGGCCGCCGCCGGCCGGCCGTTTCTTACCTATTAAATAGTGTGTCCTATTTTAACAAATTTTGATAGACATTTGGGATAAAATATAACATGGTTTAAAAACTATTGTAATCGATTCTATTGCTGATTCTGAACAAACCATTTTCAGGTTTCGAACTAAGTAAGAATAACGGTTTATATCAAAAAGAGAGTCGGGCCCGAAACACTCCCCTGGGGCACCCCGTAAGTAATAGGCTGTTCCTCGCTAATATGCTTACCAATCTTCACACACTGAGTACGACCGCTAAGGTAACTTCGAAAGACTTCGAGAACAGTGCCTCTTATTCCTATACTCTCCATCCTGTCTAGAAGAATGGGAACTGAAACAGTATCGAAGGCTCTCGAGACGTCCAAAAATATAGCCAAAGATTTATACTTTTTATCAATCAACTTTATCACAGTGTCGGACAGGTCCATTACAGCATCTTCCGTTGACTTTCCTTTAATAAAGCCATATTGATTGTCGGAAATAACGTCGTATCTTTGGAGACAGTTAATCAATTGTTTTGTTTAGATTTAGATTTAGATTTTCTTTATTTAAACAATATAAGCTTACAGTTTATGCACCAAGACGCTTACATGTTATGTCAAAAAAAGATTTTAAATATCCTTGTACAAAAAATAAGAAATAAAATAAAATTCAATAAGTAAAAATGAATGAATAATTTGAAAATGAATATGTCAACAGAATAAGATAATAAATTACAAAATAATTAAATACTATCAATAAAATGTCATGATACATCGATAAATGTCACCATAAAAATAAAATTATTCAAAACAATTTAAGTATGTCATTACATAATTACTAAATAGAGTAGTCTTATTAAAAAATATCTCAACAATTGGATTAGTTTTAAAAAAATCATTAATTAAGTTGATAGCTGTAACGGTGGGACTATTACTCGTTTTTGTAATATGCCAGGACGATGGATACGCAAGAAGTTGATGTTGTCTACGACCACAACCTCGCACGTAGTTGTCTGGCACGTACAGATGAATAGACTCACGCACCGATGGATTGTCCACTTTATTATTTAATAGCAGATAGTAATGCATTATAAGCATATACTTCCGTCTGAGCTCAAGAGTATTCAAACCTACCATTCCAGAAACAAATATTGATGGATATAGAAAGGGATAGTATCCATATGCACGTTTATATAAATACCTAGTAAATTTACGCTGGACTTTTTCAACTATCAGTATGTATAATTTTCTTATGGAGCCCAAATAATCGCGTTGTACTCTAATTTACTACGTACGTATGCATTATATAGTAGTTTTATTACGTCCACATTATTAAAATTGGAGGAAGTTCGAATTATAAACCCTAAACATTTGCTAGCTTCCTTGCTGATTTTTTTAATATGTTCATGGAAGTTCAGTTTGCTGTCAAGGGTTAACCCAAGATCACGTATTGTTGTGACACGCTCGAGAGGAGCACCGGATACTTCGTAAGTCGTTGTAATCGGAGACCGAGACCGGGTAAAGGTAATTACTTTACATTTTTGTGTGTTAAATAGCAATTTGTTTTCTTTGCTCCATTCAACCACTGCTTTAATGTCGCGCTGCAGTGCGACACAATCATTACTATCTGTGATTTTTAGGTACAACTTGAGACCATCAGCAAAAAGAAGACATTGCGCCCTAGAGAGAACGCTTGGTAAATCATTGATCATGATCAGAAATAGGGTGGGTCCTAAGGTACTGCCCTGGCTTACCCCCGATCGTGTATAATATTCGGGCGACTTATAGTTTTCCACCTTAACAAATTGCAACACTGATATTGGTCGGTAATTGGCAACTTCATTTTTCTCCCCACTCTTAAAAACAGGGTGAACCAAAGCGTTTTTGAAAACACTTGGGAAAATACCTTTGGAAAGAGTTTATTAGAGTTAAATATATATTTTAATGGGGCAATTATGTATTGACGTGCTGACTTTAGCAAAGACGTAGGTATACCATCCCAACCCACTGCGCAACCACCCTTCGAACTGCCGACTATCTCGTTTATTTCGTCTTCGGTGACACTAAGTAGAGACATTGAGTTACCCAGGCAGTTTTTCTTTGGTATCTTGGGTAGAGAGCAACTTATATTTTTCAGGGCATTTGCTTGAATACGGGCAGCCAAAGACCTGTCCACATTAGCAAAATAGTGGTTAACTATATTAATGGATTATTTCGACTCTTTGTGCAAGTTTAAAACTTCAGTCGAACATGATTTGAGCTGACCTGTATCTGAGATGGTTTTGATAGCTTCCCAAGTTGCCTTTGTGTTACCCTTGGCCTCCTTTAGCTGATTACTCTCATGATTTATTTTAAGCGTTTTTAGTAAATTATTACAAAAGTTGCGATATCGTCTTTATGTTGTTTGTAAAATGGTGTTTTCAGGGGATTTTTTTGACTTTAAATGTAAAGTGTCTCTGTATTTAATGCATTTTAGAAGAATATTGAATACTGAAACATTGTTGATAGAATAAATATTTCTATTAACGCATTGATAGCGATATTTGATTCCATTGCTACATACATATCTGTGAATTTTAAGCTATTCATATACGATTTAAATTTTATTATGTTTTGTTTGTCATAATCCGGTCTAACCATACGCGCATGATTAATTATAATAATAATAATAATAACCAAGTAGCCAAAATTATCCATCAGCAACTTGCTCTGAAGTACAAACTTGTAGAGGTCGAGGTGCCTTACTACAGGTATGTAGCAGAAGCAAAACCGACGACTCTGAGGTCGTCAGCAAGAAGAAGGAGGAGGCCAAGGAAGAAGGTGGCTAAGAAGGCTAAGCAGGCGGCCAAAAAGGCGGCGACTAAGCTTCAGGCCCCTCATTCCACTGCAGTTGTTCTCACACTGCAGCCGACTGCCATCGAGCGAGGGATCACTTACGCGGGGCTCCTTAAGAAGGCGCGGACGGCGATCGACCCCGGTAAACTGGGAATAATGGCAGGCTTGCGGTGCCGGACTACCCAGACCGGTGCCCGCCTGATCGAAGTGCCGGGAGTCACAAGCGACGACCAAGCGGACCGTTTGGCGGCAAGTCTCCGTCAGGTTTTCGAACCAGAAGAGGTCCGCGTCTCCAGGCCGCAAAAATGTATTGATTTACGTATTACGGGCCTGGACGACTCTGTCGTTAAAGAAAAAGTCGTCGCCGCCGTCGCCAAGATCGGAGGGTGCCCTGTTGATCAAATCAAGTGTGGTGAAATTAAACAGGGCAGCGCCGGAATGGGGACGGCTATTATAAGCTGTACCGTGGCTGCCGCCAAAAAACTGACCGATGGTCGCGGTCGGTTGGGTGTCGGCGCAGGTCAGGGCCTTGGAACCTAGGCCTGGCCGGTGCTATCGCTGCCTTTCGAGCGGCCATGTAGGAGTCAAGTGCCCTTCGCAGGCTTAACCTGCGTCCGCTCCTGTGGAACACAACTGCGTGCTGCGAGGTGCGCTTCTCCGTGGCGTCGGCATCATTTGTTATGCCGACGACACACTTGTAACAGCGAGGGGTAAGTTGCACCGGTCGGCGGCCGTCGAACCGGTGGTTGTCGTATCCGGCGGTTGGGCCTCGAGGTGGCCCTGTCCAAGTCCGAGGCCGTTTGTTTCCACGGCCCTCGTAACCGGCCACCTCCAGGGGCCCATATTATGGTAGGAGCGATCCGCATCGGCGTCGTGTCAACCCTAAAGAATTTAGGTCTCTTGCTCGACAGCCGATGGGACTTTATAGCCCATTTTCGTCGTTTGGCCCCCATTCTTCGAGGCGCTGCAGGCGCGCTCTCGCGCCTGCTGCCCAACCTTAGGGGCCAAACACCTCCTGCCGGAGGCTCTACGAGGGGGTCGTGCAGTCCATGGCCCTGTATGGGGCCCCAGTTTGGGCGGAAAGCCTGACGGTCCGAAACATTTCAGCGCTTCGTGCGCCACAGCGCGCCATGGCCGTCAGATTGATAAGAGGTTACCGCACGATCTTGTTCGAGGCTGCGAGCCTCCTCGCCGGATCGATGCCATGGGACCTGGAAGCGGCGTTCTTGGCGTAGCTCTATCGTTGGCGCCAGAAGGCGTTAGCTCGGGGCGAAGGACCGGCTCTTCCCGCTCTCGAGGCGGCAACGGCCGAACTCCGCCAGGTCCTAGTGGCGAATTGGAAAGAGCGACTTGTGCACCCCAGTGCCGGGCACGATCGTGGCGGTAAGTCCCGTGTTTGAGGAGTGGCTGGAGAGGCGGCATGGCGCTCTCACCTTCCGGCTGACACATGTAATGACTGGCCACGGTTGCTTTGGCCAGTTCTTGTGTCGTATAGGCCGGCAAGAGACGAGTCCGACATAACCTCTCCGTCGCCCCGCGGAGAGGCATGCGTCAAAGAAATCCCACACGATAAAAAAAAAACGTATGTAGCAGAACCATTTCTCGAAAAGGACTATATCACACTGTACTGGGATCGATCTATTATCACAGACAGGACTGTTGTTGCCAACAAGCCTAATATTGTAGTAATCGATCGATCAGAGCGCCGTGCAGTGATTGTCGATATCACTATCCCTCATGATGGCAACCTCGTGAAAGCTAGGAAGGAAAAACAATTAAAATACCTGAACTTAGCACACGAGGTTGTCGATATGTGGGATGTGGACTCGGCAATCATTGTACCGATAGTCGTTACGGTGAACGGTCTAATAGCCAATAGCCTCGACCAACATCTTAAGAGGCTCGCGTTAGGTGCTTGGGTTAAGGGTCAGATGCACAAGGCAAACGTCCTCGATACGGCACGCATAGTGAGGAGGTTCCTCTCTCTGGACCCCTAACCACCGACAGCTTGAACCTTGTCTCAATGCCGGTAGGCCTCCATAATTTTTATATTTTAAATGTGTTTTTTTTATAATTATATATTTAAAAATGTAATTTATATTGGTTAGTAGTGAATAAATGTGAAATTATAATAATATATTCTACCACATACACACAACACCATCTAGCCCAAACTAAGCAGAGCTTGTACTATGGGCACTAGACAATGGATAAACATAAATATATACTTTATTTTTGTAAATACATACATATTATACATAATTACATATACTGTGTTCGTAGGACATTTAATTAATTATGCCGTATGATCAGACGAGGCAAACTCTAGTACTTCACTACTTTAAAGGATCTGAAATTATGCGCAAGATTATCTTTATACATATGTACATGTTTGACTATGTATTCGAGTTGGTATATCAAGTGCTAGTTTTAACCCGTAACTTAGTAATAAGTTTTCAAATTCTATTGTATGCTTGTTTCTTTTCAATATGTTGATGTTGAAATCACCAGCTAGAATAACATTTTTATAACATTGTTACATTATTGTACCCAAAAGAATATTTTATTTTCAATACATAAGTCATAATTATTTAGATTAGGTACTCCATATAAACATACAAGAACAATGCTGTATTCCGTCAACTCAATGACATAACATTCAAATATACCAGCTATGGATAGTTTCGCTATTCTTCGCAATTCCGTCCATTGATGACCGTCCTTTATCAGGATACATGCTGCACATCTCCTGCTTTCCCTTCTACTAAAGCAGGCAGCTAAGCGGTAGTTAGGTATATTGATAACATTTTCATATCCTTCCTTGTTCTGTAATGCATAGCACATCTAGATTCATCATTCTAGATGATACAAGAATAAATTTAAAAAAGAACCGTAATCACCGATGCTTAAAGTCTGCGTTCATTAAAGCTCAGTGGCTGAAAGTACCAATCGCCGATGCTAAATATAGCATATGTGCTGTGGCCTTAAATCCCCATAGTGCGGCAACATAGTAGGTACATGCGTCACCTGTTTATTGTAATTTCTTGAACACGCCTTGAAAATATGTATGATACTGGGTTCTTCATGTCCTTATGAGCAATACTTAGTAGTACGTTATTTGCAAATCACATACACAATCTCCTGCTAAACTGCATTGCAGATGTTAAATTTAATATTACTGTTGTGGTTGTGCAGCGGCAGTGAATGCGAAGTCACGGGTTCATGCATTAATATCGACAGCTTTGAGCTCAGTGGATTCATGTGTGTACTGGGCCTTTCTGTCAAGAAATACTCAGTGTCCAGTATACGATAATAGTTTTATTCTCTGTTGTTGGACACATTTTAATGTAAGTTATCATTGCCTGCCTTACTTGCATGATTCACCTAGGTCTAGGCATATCCCAGATCTAGACGCGAAACTATGTATTATGTTAAAAATATAATTTTGTATAACTATTTTAAAGGAAAAATATACAATACTGTTTATAAACTGCCCCACTACTGAACACAAGCCTTTCCTTCAAAGGGTTGAGCCGAAGTCCACAGCTTTAGCCCAATGCGAATTGCAAGTTTACATATCTTTGAGAACATTATAATGAACTCCCACAGTGTTTTCCTTCACACAGCGAGATTATCAACTGAAATATTTTTCCGCTATTATACCTATCATTGAAATAATAGGAATGTCAACTATTGTAAATAAAGACATGGATCAGCCGGTTCTTTACTTTGTGAGAAAATCTCAACGCGTACTACGTCAGATGATCAATTCTAGTAATATAAAAAAATAACCAAAATAGAGTTTTCTATTAAATCTAATCACCGTCAAATGGGAACTCAAATACAATAAAAGCTTTTCACAGACGACAGATAGTGGCGGACCGGACCACTTTGCCCAGCATTATAGAGCATATGGAAACCTAAGCAACAACGGACACGAAGGACGAAAAGTGCCATTGGTGCCTCTAATCAGCTGTCGCGTCGGCCGACCGAACAGACCTCTGTGTTCATAGCCGCAGGAAGCCGCCGACGACAAGAAAAAGAACCGCAATTTTCTGTCCGTTCGAAAAAAGACCATTTTCCACAGAATATCTTATAATCATATTTAATGCCCGGCCCTGCCGACCTTCATGTCCAATGAATCACATACGATACATAACAAAAAATTCCCTTCTAATTTATGACTTTAAAAAATGTAGAAAATCTTTTTGATAAGGTTACAAGGTCAGTGTATAGTCAAGAGGTGCTCCACTGAAATAAGCACTTAGTCGACAAAGTATTTTATTACATTCTAGGTATGTTAGGTACGTTTATAGAGCATGGTCATGGCATTGGTCGTGATATGGTCTTACATGGGACAAGGACTCTTACTGTCAAGTCTCAATGACGGGTTCGCTTTTGCAGCGCATTGAAACAAGCACAGGTTGTTGTACGTTATACGTGTACCTTGTGTTGTTCTACCACACACTGGTTTGTTTCCTATCGGACATTGTTTTGAACATTTCTCTTCAAAAATCTTGCAAGTACTGTTGTAAATTATTCTCAGCGATGAATCGTATTTTGCCCGTGTGCACTCCAACAAGCATTTATTACCGTAAGTCCGACCATCAGTGCCGCAGACTGGCTCGAAGTTCAACTGGCATTGGCAATAGTCAATCGGTGGGGGCGTGGCTTTCTTACAGGAGCCGTAATGGTCCAGTCTGACCTTTACGCCTTTTCTTATCGTATCTTTGAGTTGGCACGTGTTGCTGTAAGTAATGCCATCGGAACCGCATATGGGTTCGTACTGCTTGGAGCAATAACTGCTATTCTGCGCTAGCGCCGTGTTGACCACAGCGATGAACAAGAGTTGTCCTGAAACAATAATAAGGAATAGTCAGCAGACTTCAATTGATCATACAACTCGAACAAACATAAAAATTCGAAAATGTATTAATATATGAATCAGAATTTATCGTTCAGAAAAATGATAAGAAAATACATACAAAAATACTAATGATAGATATTCCCCCAAAAAATAGCTAAGTAAAAAAAATCTAAATACAAATATTAAAATAATTGAGCCTTGGGGCACGCTAAAATTCAGTGATTCAGTGTCACTGATGACATCATCTATTTTTGCACACTGCGTACGATTACTGAGATAGTCTTTGTGGAGTTTATGTGTATGGTTCAAGAACGTTATTTCTGAAAAATAATACAATAAGCATTCACATGAGAAAACTTAACACTTAAGTATTTTAAGAAGAACATATCACTAAATATCTGATAACAAATTCCAGTTGATTCCAACTTGTTCAAGAGATGAGGGGCAGACACAGTGTCAAACGCTTTCGAGAGACACAAAAACATGCTCCGACATTTTGAGTTGTCGTCTAGTTTCGAGACCACTTCATCTATTAGCGAGACAACGGAATGTTTAGTTGATTTTCCCTTCTAAATCCATAGGTATTGATTAGGTGCTAAGAGTCTATTGGATTCCAAGAAACCTATCAATGTCTGGAGATCGGAATCGTAAGTTCATTGGGTTGTGTCCGCTTTACAGACATAATCATAATTTAATTTAATTATAGGATACACAACTAACACATACAGAGATATATAAGTATAGATTTTAATGTTTTTGAATACGTATAAAATGTGGCAACAAATCTCGAAAAGTAATTGACAATTGACGTGATTATTTTACACCACGTTGCATTTCTGTATAAGAGAGTTTTATACACCTCTTACTCCAAAATTCTCTCGAGAACGGAAACTTAAACATATCAGACTGAGCCACAGCGAAACGTGATTGCGCAAAGCTAGCTACTTGTATTAAACATATAAAGAGTTGCATACAGTCCACAGATGACTATACCACACAAATTAAACGCTAAGCAAAAATTCTTACCTAATTTAAAATGCATGGCTAACACCCGAGTTGTGATTGCGTCGACGATTCTTACTGATTGGTGTTGGCGTGTGAAATAATGTAAGTAATATAAACTCGAAATGTCAAAGGTTGTCGGAACGAACTAATTCGTTGTAAGCTTTGTACGCAATTTTGTTCCGCGTTTGTAATACAATGTTTTGTATAATTAATAGAATAGAAATTTCGTACGGTGCAGTGGACTGCAAAATTGTTTTGTAAGTACTACCGCAGATGTTCAGTTGTTGGGTTTTCAGTGACTTTTTCTTTGATGCCGGTATAAAAGTCGCGCTTTCTAGTGCCTGCATCGATGTTGCATTCTATTTGTGCGTCTCTCCGTGTTCGGTGAAGTGTTTAATTTCGTAACGACTACTTGCACGTACACCCTTTATGTCTAACGGTACTTTTCATTTAACATGTAAGAGGTACTTAGTAACACAACAAAAAGCATATGTGGCAATAACTTTAGGCATATTTTAATTTAGAAGTTTATATGAATCACTGACGTCCCTGTGTTTGTCAAGTGTATCGTTCGGTCACTTTATAGACACGCAACGCAAATAAACCCCGGTTACTAACAAGATAAAGAAGAGAATTAAACAGCTGTTTAAATGCATGTCAACTGCTGATATTGGTGAAATTAATTAACAACAACCAATAAAATCACTTGAGATGATAATAATAATAAATATAATAAATTTATTTATCTCTTCACAATAGTTAATACAAAGTTACATATCAGTTTACAACTAGCATATATAATATAACACTGTGAGAGATTGGTGCCTGAAATAGGTTTTATAAAACCTGCCTTGATGACCTGTAATACACAGGTTTTCTATCTATAACCCTAATATGTACTATTATATATCTATTGGAGAATGGCTATAGTACATATTAGGATTATAGTTACAACGATTAATCATATGAGATACAACTACAGAGAAAATAAAAATAGTACTTATATCAGCCAGAGTGAGTAAATATGCATATGTGCGTATGAGCATGACTGTGTGTAGTGAAAGTATTACATGTGTCATGTTAAAGTATGGGTATATATTAGTAAGCCTATGCTTATTGATATGTAATGTATTTTAATTGTCTACGAATATATAATAACGTATTATTTGCGAGTAATATCATAAAATAAAATAACCTTTCCAATATGGTACTCAATACATTATCTTACGGTGGAAACATTAAGTTCTCAGTTTCATCGTAGTTTAGTGTTTTAAGATAGACAGCAACTTTACATTTTGATTTGTTAAAGGACACAATTTTACACAATTTTTTTGATTTCTTGTGTCCTTACGACCCAAAAAATCAAAATAATTGTGTACCAGTGATGATTTATAATTAGTATGCTATTCACAAACCTTGCCCTTGCGTCGTTTATGCTTCAATCACATTGGCTCGTAAGGCGTTAGCGAGTTTTGCTTAGGAATGGTGTGCAAGATGAAAGATTTTTGGACCGTGTGGACATCCCATTCTGTATTAAAATCAACAGCAGGGAATCGATAGGGTAGTCCAGTGCCCACCTTGAAAATCGGACGCTGTGCCCTCTGGACCACAATAAGTGATGTCTTGGCTGCCACACCCCAACAAGTGATATAATAGTCAAAAGGCGATTGGCGTAGAGCATAGTAGACCATTTTTAGATCTCTTCGGTCAGCTAAGTGTCGTAAGGTCTTGAAGATGCAAATCAATTTCCGTAACTGTTTGACTAAATTGCTGATATGTTGTTTGAAGGTTAGACATTAGTCCGCTGTAATACCAAGGTACTTCAAGTGGTCTGTCCTTTCGAGTAAGGCACACGAACAATCAGAGCGAGGAAGACCGCAAGTATGGGCAGAAGGTCAAATCTATTTGCAAATGCGAAGGTTTATTTATTTTTAGTGTTAAAGAGTTAGATTGCAGCCATTCATTGACTCTGTTTGACCACTCAGAGCATATCTGAAGAATTCTTCCCAACTGTATCCGCTGGAAGAGAGTGCTGTGTCTTGGGAAAAATAATAATTTTACATTTTGGGGTTGGTTGTCTGCGATGGCTGCTAATTTCTCCAGGTCACTTGCCTCTGTAGTTACTAAAACACTTCGTACCGGTGATGGTAGATGGTTCCGCAACATGACCCTGAGTATCTCATCGTTGATACGATTTTTGGCCAAATCTTTCATTCAACGTTAGAGCTGACACGGTTTTTGGTTACCCAGTTCAATTTCTCCCTTGAGTTTCTTCACTTGACGCTCATCCAATTCTTCGTAAATATAAATTAATTTATTTTCAAGGACTCGTACTTCTTAGTTTCTGGTGTGTTTAATAAAATATCGGTAACCTGTTCCATAACCTCTTGATCTAATTTCGATATTACTACCTGATATTTCGCTTCATCGGACAGCTTCTGTGGATTCGAAACTGCTTCCACCTGTATGAACCATACTTTGGGTGCCTTTTTCCAAAACGCTGGAATCCTTGCCGTAATAGAGATAGACGCGAGCAGCTGCTCCTCTACAATGCACACCTTTGAATCTTCCGAAGCCATATTGCAAAATACACTAGTAATATTTCATTTTTTTACTACCACTTTAAAATTTGAGTTGTCCCGTCCCTGTACACAATCACAAACATTCTGGATCACCAATGTTATCTAGTGTAAGTGCGTGTTTACTTCGGGGATGTGTACAGAGGTAATGAAAATATAATTTCACTAACTTTTAATTTATTATACTTCACATTAATGCAAGTTTACATAAGATATAACTTAAATGCGCGTGTGATCTTAGTGTGGGGCTCGGAACAACTGTACGACTCAGCTTTGGTCCATATGAACGTACAAGCGACAGACTAAACATAATTATGCATCAGCGTTCCCTACAACCACTTGCGGGACACCAAATTTGATTCACCATTACTTGTTCTCTAATCTATTTTAACCTTCTGTCACCTGTTTGTAAGGTAGTTTGTTGTAAGTTTAAGTAGAGTACCCCTAACACCATTCTGGTCCAGTTCTCTTAGTAGGAGTGTAATGGAGACTGTGTTGAAAGCCTTTACTAGATCTAAAATACCGTTAGACATTTATGCCTTATGTCGCCATTTGCAAGGATCGAATGTAAGAGATTATATACTGCGTTACTAGTGGACTTGCCAACGATGAAAGCCAACCTGGTTGGGCGAAAGGATGCTGTTACTCTCTAGAAATAATAATAATAATTTTTATTGGCATAAAATCTTTATACAGAAAATATTGAAGTCTATAACCTCTGAGCTGGGTATAAACTAGCTGTGTTACAGAAGTCAGTGCCTTTTCACAACTTTGACACAAATAAAGTTTTATGCTAGCAATACAAAAGATATAAGATAGCTATAAAAGATATAAGCAAGGGTAGCGTAGTTTTATTGACATTATTGCCAATTCTTGATTTCAGTTTTTATTTCTTTGTAAGTTAAGGGATATATGTCAATTTTATTATTTATTTTATTATATATTTATTTATTTATTTATTTAGGGATAACAAATAGCAGCGTATTAAACATTACTATGATAGTACTTAATAACTAAATGTACAAAATACGCCACCCACGGCATTATCCACACATTACCATTGAGAAATGTTGTCTACTAATAAAGACAGCTTACATAGATAATACACTAATACCGGGTTAACAGCTTAGACACTTATGCTTTACAATATAATAATACTAAACAGTGAACAAAATAATAATAATAATAACGGAGAAAAAGAAAAAGAAATGTAGAAATTGTGTTTATCAGAGATCTATGGACAAGGACAATTATTCAATACATTAATAATTCCACTTCTGAACATAGTTTTCGTAAGAAACATAATGTCAACAGAGCCAAAATGTTTTTTATAAGAATCCACTAAACGGTGAAGTGGAGAACGGACACCAGAATTGCTACGGCAGAAACTGGTTGCAAACAGATGTCTTGTACGTACTTCACGACCATGTACCGTACGTGGAACCAGGTAGCTTAAACTATTGACAAGGTCAGGACAGTCAATTTTATTACGACATAAGTTGAACAGAGTCATCATATCTAGTAGAATTCGTTTCGATTGTAGGGACATGAGATTGTAGGATTTAAGTAAGAATGAGTAAGACGCTTTTTTTCGGAAGCATCTGTAATGAACAGCACGGAGATATTTACGCTGAACTGTTTCTAGTACATCTATATATTTTTTATAGAAAGGATTCTACACGGGTGATGCGAATTCTAGCTGGGGTCGGATTATGGACCTGTAAAGATGCAAGTAGGTGGACGGCCTCTTGAATTCTCTGGATGCTCGCATAACGAAGCCAAACATTTGATAAGCCTTGTTCACTATATTATCAACGTGAGCTTCCAGGTGTAGTTTCGCATCCAATTGAACACCAAGATCGCGGAGACAACTTACATTGCTTATCTTAACGTTACCGAGACTGTAGTTGTATTTAGTTACCTGTTTCTTTTTGGTAAAGGTGATGCTATGACACTTAGAGTAACTGAGGTTAAGTTTATTAAGAGAACAGTATTCCGAGAAGCGATCTAGATCCTCCTGCAAATTGAGACTGTCAGATAGATTACGGATGTTTTTAAATCATCTGCGTAGAGAATAAATTTTGAGAATTGGAAACAATTTTGAATGTCATTTATAAATAAAATAAATAAAAATGGTCCCAAAATTGATCCCTGTGGAACTCCTGATGTGACTCTAGAAGATCTAGATTCGTAACCATTGACTACGACTTTCTGACTCCTGTGAGTGACATAAGATACAAAACATCTAAGCAAATTCCCCCTTATGCCATTGAAGGCGATTTTGTCAAGTAAAAGCTTGTGATCGACTTTATCAAACGCTTTTTGAAAGTCAGTGTATATAATATCTATTTGTTGTCTTTTATCAATACCCTCAAATAGCGCAGATGTGAAATTAAGTAAATTGCTAACACAAGACCTTTCCTTGACAAACCCGTGTTGTTCTATCATTAAAAATCCTTCCGATTACTCGGCGCATAGTAGGGAAGATCTCATTGTGTACTAATTTTTCAAAAAGTTTAGCCAATGCGAACAGCAAAGAGATGGGGCGATAAGTGGTGACATTGTTTTTAGAACCGCTTTTGTGGATAGGGACAATATTAGCACGTTTGCAAACCTCCGGGAAGACACCACTGGATAAGCATTTATTAAACAGTATATACAGAGGTAGACATAATTTGTCCCAGGTGTTTTTAAGGAAAACAGGTGGGATTCCGTCGGGTCCAGGACCTTTCGAGGCATCTAAGGACTTGAGCTCTCTCTTGATATTACTCATGGAAAAGTAGATATTGCATAGATTGATATCAGTGTCGGGATTAGCGGGCGGTGGTTCCCACGAAGTATGGTAAAAAAAGACGGTTCGAAAACCGAATGAAAGTATTTAGAGAACAGGTTACAAATAGTGCTGGGGCCAGTGGAAGACTGTTGTTGGTAGTGAACTGTCGAGGGAATGCAATTTGTAGACTTACGGCTAGCGACATATGACCAAAATGTTTTAACGTTTGTGGCAACACTGTCTTCGACCTTATTTATATATTGATTATAGCAAATGTCTACATCTTTTTTAAATTTAGCCCTGTAATTAGAGAATATTTTGTATTGACTAATGTTCCCTTACTTTTTCCATTTAATCCATGCATCGGTTTTCCTTTTATATGTACGTAAAAGGGATTTTAGGAACCAAGAGGGAAATTTAGAATATTTTGCTTTGTGTAGAGGAGTATGTACCTTGATAATATTGTATATTTTTTCGTAGAAAGATGTAACTGCTTGTTCCGGTGATAATTCATCAAGTAAATAGTTCCAATAAGTATCGCCTATGTCCGCATTTATCTGTGCATTGTTAGATTTGTAGTAATTAAGTGTGTTTGGTTGTTTAATTTTAGGTTTGTGCGAGGGTTTTCTAAATTCTAATTGTATATAAAAAGCAGGGTGATGAGTATCAATAGGCAAAAGTGGTGTGAAGGAGGGATGAACCGTCGTGTGTGTATTGCAGAAAAACAGGTCCAGAATACGGTCATTACAGTTGTATAGATTATTAAATTGGTTCAAATCCATCTGATAGCAACAGTTCAATAAATGACGACTAGCATTGGTATAAGTATTGTTCATGGAACATGACGTGTGTGAAAGTGTAGGAACCCAGTTGATCTCTGGTAAATTAAAATCACCAGAAAGTATGATTTAGTCTACGGAGGGATTATCAAGAAAATTTACTAGGGAATCTAAAAAATTTGTATAGACCTCTTCCGACGTATTAGGTGGTATGTAAACAGCACAAACTAGTAGATATTTGTTAGCATGGGAAGGAATTTTAATTATTACGTGTTCTGGTAGAAGTAGCGGTGGCGATAGGGAGAGACTTGATGGTTTAAGGTCTTTGGAGATTGCGATCAGCACTCCACCACCGTCCTTCTTGTTGGTAATAGAGCGATTACGGTCATATCTAAAAACTGTGTAACGAAGGTCAAAAAATTCATTGTCTGAAATGTCAGGCGTCAGCCAAATTTCAGTCAAGATGACTATGTCGTAAGTGTGACTCAGTAAGTTAATGTACAGTGTATTCAGTTTAGTCCTGATCCCACGACAGTTTTGGTAATATATGCATAAACTATTATTAGCCATTATAAAACTGTAATTGATAAGCAGAATACATTATAAGTAGTATAGTAGAGAGAAGTCCATATGGAATATTGAGAATAGGTCTAACAAGTCGTTTACAGAGTAAAACTGTGTACGAATTCAAAATAGCCATGCTAAGAAATGTGTACATACAATGCCATGGCTGTTACAAGAAAATAATGTATACTTACGTGAAAAAGATTTTACAAAACAAAATTGACACATATAAAAGTAAGCGAGAAGTTTAATTATTCGAGGATGCATGCGAAGAACTTTGCTTGATTTTGATTGATAAATAATTCGTCTTCTGTCCTAATAGCAAGAGTGGGAGAGTCTTCAGATTCTTTGACCAAGACCGTAGCGTTTCTGACCCATACAAACTTATATTTCTTTGCTTTAGCTGCTTCGCGGCATTTGCGAAATAACTCTTTGTTTCGTAAAGTCAAGTGTTCGTTAATATAGATACGACATGGGGTCCCTGCAAGGTCAATGCGATCAGTAGTTAAACCTTTGGTGAGGCGATACGCACTTAACAGATTATCGCGTGTTAACCGTGAGGTAAACTTGACTATTATATTCTTGGGTCTAGAATTTTGTGCATGTGCATGTGGTACTCGATGGATAGATATGATGTCTTTCATAGTTATTGGCATATTGACAGCACGTCCTATTGTTTCCAGAATTGTAATTAAATTCTCGCTACGTTTTTCAGGAATATTGGCTATTTCCACGTTGCACTGTCTTGCCTGCTGCTCCAGTGCATCAATTTTCCTTTCCAATAGTGCCGACGTTGCGGTAGCGGAAGCATTTGTATTTAATTCTAAATTATTAAGACGTTTTGTACAGTCAGCAAAGCTATCTGAATTGAAATTTACTGAAGATTTCAGGTCTGTCACATCCTGCGTGACTACATTATATTTATTGTTCAAATCCGATATCTCCCTTTTTATACCCGAGTATTCGGTCCGCAATTCCTTTACCTCGTTCTGCATCCTAACAGAGGTAGCCGATAGTGTATTCAATTCATGCCTGAGGCTGTTAATGCTTCACGGAAGAGCTGATTATTCATATCAGACTTTAACTCCGACAAAGCGCTTCTCAACTCCGTAGTCAATGAGTTAATTGCCTGTGTTATTTTACACTCAGGCTGTTTTCGCTTTCTTTGGGTGACATTGGTAGCGGGTAAGTTGTCTGACGATAAGTCTGAGACAGACTTACTTTTATTCTCAGGTGATCTCAACATAATGTCTCAAAAGCCTGGTGGTCAAACAGATAGTAAGTATTTGAGTTGGCAACACTTAGGTGACTGAATGAATGATGTAGAATGACTTGTCAGATGTCAGTGTCAACTGTCACTTGCAAACGTAAACGTTTATTGTCCCGTTGCGATAATATGACCTCAAAATCAAAATCAAGGCTGCCGAGATGTTAAGTAAAATAAATAGATGTGAACGTTACCCAGGCGAACGGCTTGGTCGTAAACTTTAGGCTTTGACACTGTGTACAGTTTGGTGCGGCACTTTGTATGTATTTAAACTTATTATGACTCGAAAAATTATTAAACCACGGAGCACTTCGGTAACATGTCTTTACTATTGACAACGAACGAATGAATGATATATATATATATAGTCCAGGATAGAATATAGCAGGTTAATAAATATTTATTTTCGTGCATTTCGTCCTATACTTATCTCTCTTGTTAACTTGTGTTGCTTAATTACAAGCTGTAAAACATAAAGCTGTCTGACAGTTAAAATTTGGTATTCCTCATACAACGATCTTGTTGATTAACGATAGAAATAATGTTAAACAATCGATTATTTATAAGACGCTCTAGTATCTTTTCTCTCTGCTCTTTATTCGCCTCGCTCTGGACCACTAAGTCACTAAGTCACTACTTAGAATGCCCAATAATGAACAATCGACTTGACGGATTTGATCGTTACAATCGCGCTAATGAAATTATAATTTTTTTTTAAACAGCCCTGATTCGTTGAACGTAAATAGCTATCAAATAAAATATAAACAAACAACCCGATCAAATATGGCCGTAATGCGTTCAACGCTCAATCATAACAAACGCGTCCATACGAATTTGTTAATTTTTGTTGAACGACACGGATTTGGTGTGCATGAATGTCAACAATTATGCGGCGAACCATCGTATATCATCATCGATCGGTATGGATTCCTAACGTAATTAAACATTATCACAATTATATTATATTTATTTGCAGTAAATAATTCAAAATATCAATCAATCAATCAATCATTTATTTATTGCGAACATGGGTTTACAGTTATGGTGTTACATTTTATAGAAGTTCTACCATATTCTACCATTAGGCATGCAATTAGATTAAAATTTTAACAAAAAGTATTATTTCGGTCTTATTTGATACATATTAAGTCAGCATAGATGATTTATTTGTCATAAAAAGTTGGTGGATCGGGGAACAGTTTATCCGTCGACGTTATGTAATAAACTGTTGTAATTTTTGCCATTGTGTAGAGTCGACATCAGTCTGGAGCTTGAGCCGGACGAGCGCCTTCTTCCAAAGCACCGACGAGTCGGTGAGGCACGCGTCGTCGCTTCTATACGCCTTACAGTCAATGTAGGTTGGTATCGGCCGTTCGTCGTTCGCTACCGTTGGCTATTCGGTTTACGAAGAACGAAGATAGACACATGGTTTCGTTATGCCTTGCATCATTCTAGTGGATGTGTTTGCGACTGATGCCGAATACGTCGACGTCAGTACTTGATTTTTTACTGAAACAAACATAAGAAGTTCTTGTTAATTTGCAGTCTAACGCAATCATTTTTCTACTTATCGTAAACATAAATACTGCACTAATACAATTACAAGATGCGTTACTAATACTGTGTCGCTTGTATAGTAATTCATGCAATAAATCATTGATTTTTTACACATTGGGCAAATTAAAAGTGCGGTTCGATCAATGAGCATTTAACATTGTCATGAAGCAAATAATAAATATAGTCAGTTTTTCACCAATAACGTTAGGAGTAAAATAAGTTTATGCGTCTTACCTTGTACGAGCTGAGATCGTTGGCGTTGAGCGCGGTTTGCGTTTTCCAAGCCGAACAGTCGGTTCGCGGTTGGTAGTCTTGTGCTCGTTGACTCGTTGATCCGTTCAGCATCAGGTCCGAGAGGCGGCGTGCGTGTTCCCACGCGCGCCTCTGTTTCGAGTCCGTCTCCCCTCTAGAGGGGGGACAGTAGGGTTTTATAGTGTGAAGAAGTGCCTATTTTGGGTAGGTCTTGTTGTGTAGTGGCCTGCCGTTTCATACGGCGGGCCGAAACCTCGGCGGGGTTGCGACCGCATGCGAAAGTGACTCGCGCGGCCCCGCCGATTCTTATTCCATCTTTCTTTTACCCCGGCGAGTCCGACATAACCCCTCCGCCCGCCCCCGCGGAGGGGTATGCGCCAATGCATAACACCACGTAAAAAAAAAGCTTTCATAAATGAACATGACCACTTTATGAAAAGCAATAATTAGGTTTAGCGCACATGTAATGTTTCCGCAATACCAAATATTTTTAACCAAAAGCTAAATATTTTGAAGCATTACTATTTTATTGAATAAGATGTCTTGTTGTCTAAATTACAATTGTCTGAAAACGGTGTCAATCTTATCAAATTTATTTGATATAAACGTTATTATACACTTATATACTTTAAAAGTATACTCTAAGACCTGTATCAGCTATTTGTGGTCAGTCAGAAAAATGATGCACATCATTTTCAGGTAAGATTTTGATACAATATTTTTGTATATTTGTGAATTTTTATGATTGTTGATTTTATAGCTTTGTTATTTATTTTAGGAATATAGTAACAAACATCGTTCCAAGTTTGTAAAAAAGTGAAATCGTTAAGGAAACAGGAGCAAATCAAACCTGTTTGTATCTACCTGTCTGCCTACCTAGTCAAATATAAACACTTACTTTATGTTAAAAAATAAATAAATAAAGTATTTATTTAACTAAAATCACAATTTGAGTACAGTCTTGTTAAGCAGTTGACAAAACAATGACTTAATGCTGGCCTATGTAAATCTATATAATCAAAATCTATTTATTAAATACTACAAGCTGATTAGAGCTGAGCAGCGATAGCTCAGTGGAGAGACCAACAGACTGCAATGCAGAGCGTCTCGGGTTCGAACCCACGTCGCGCACCTCTGACTTTCGGAAGTTATATGACTTTTCGAAATTATGTGCGTATTGATTGACAATTATCATCTGCTCCGTGCCTCGGAGAGCACGTTAAGCCGTTGGTCCCGGCTGCCATTTATGAACATCTATGGCAGTTGTTATTGGGAAGTCAGTGCCCTATAATATCCTGATACTGGTCTAGCCTTAGGGTATCGTTAGCCTTCGGGTTGCGGAGGTCAGGTGGCAGCCGCTCCGTGTAAAAACTGATATCCAGTCAAATCCGGTTAGACCAGAAAAGCCGACCTCAAGTGACTTGGGAATAATAAAGGCTAGGAAGAAAAAGCTGATTAATAATAATAAATACACTATAAAATTATCAGATACAATAAGAGCTTGTGAAACTGCCATCTATTGGTCCGTGAGTGAACTACTAAACAAATAGAATATATAATAGAGAGGTGTCTGTAAGCAGAGATATTTTGTGCTTATTGGCAGTACATTTAAACGTCAATCGATTACGCTGTCTACGAGACAAATATTTTGCTTGTGTATGTAAAATGCACGTGTGTACTCGCCGACTGAATGCACTGCCTACAACGATAATCCAACTAGCTTAAATAGTTGTCAAAAACATCATAATTGTTGTTTATTAAAGGCCTATTATTTTAGCAATATAGCATCGTACGCCATTATTAATCGAGGGGATTTTGAGCGCTTTGTAATTGATAACTAAATGAAATGAAATTACCGGAATTACTGTAAATTATGGAAAATTATACCAGTGAGATCTGGGTTGGTGATGTGTGTTTAAATAAATTAAAAACTGGTGTTTTCTCGACGTTGTCTTTTGATGACAAAAATAAAATAATTTCTCTTGGACGCTTTGTTGGCGATTTAGATCTAAAACAACAGAAAGGTAATACGACACGTTCTTTTAATAAAAAGTATTATGATATTTATAGCTGGCTAGCGGGCTGTGTACACACAAATAAACTATTTTGTTTTCTGTGTACTTATATTATTTTCAAAACAAGATAAAAATAATGTTTGGATCTATAATGGATATTCGGATTTAAATAATTTTTACAAAGCTGCTTCTAAACACAATTCGTCGGAAAACATATATATTCTTGTTTAAAGTTCCAAATGTTTGGCAAAGTTAGAATAGAGTCTAGTTTGAATACACAGTTCAAATTAGACATTGAAAGGCACAACGCAAAAGTTGAAAGGAATAAAAATATTTTTAAACGGTTGATTGACGTAGTTAAAATAATACCTACAGTCAAGTATGTTAGTAATTTCGTTCATTTATTTTTGTTCATTTGCGCAATAAACACTCTTAACATCTCACGGCCTTGTAATACTTACAAGGCCACAATGGATATCATTTAGGTGACTTCTTCTCACCATCAGTCACTTATTTGGATATTCATAGTGGCCACACACACAATCATCAATGGTGCCATGTCGAAAAGTCGCTGAATTGAATTTGGTAAGATACCTATTTTATTTATTTATTATACACAGATATATATATACACACAAAAACATTTATAAATGAAATGTAGTGCCCTCGCAGAGGTTTCGGGTAGGGAGTGCATACCCTACCAGAAATCTTTGTGCACGCCCCTGTTAATGCTAGGATACATTGGTTTATATGCGGTTAAATCTTAGACATGTATGCTGTCCGTGTGAGATCCCACGGGTGCATGTTCACTTGGTTCAAGTGACAGGATCAATTAACTTAGTATTTCGTCACCTTTAAGTTTATGGTCATTATTTATGATATGGTATACTTAAACTTAAGATCAAGTACTGTTGCTAAGTGCGGTGACGTAATGGGTTCTCATCTTACTCATGGGAATGTGGGAACGCCTAACTCCTCCCTCCGTAAGTTCAAAATCATCTTCCGATCTAGAAGTTTGAGGATGTTGATTTTGATTTTTACATACAAAAACAGATTTATAACGGTACATGATTACAATTAATAAGATTAGTAAATTACATAAAAAATTAGAGTTCCTAGGCTAACACTATTTATTTTCACAAAATGTTTTGTTGTTGATTAAAAATAAAAATGTTGTGTTGTTGTCCACAACCCTTATCACTAAGGGGTATGAAAAATAGATAGTAGCCGATTCTCAGACCTACTATATATGCATATAAAATTTCATAAAAATCGGTCAAGCCGTTTCGGAGGAGTATGGTAACTAACATTGTGACACGAGAATTTTATATACAGGGTGTCCGGTAATTAATGGATAACCTGGAAATATCTTATAGTGGAACTGATGGCCGTTCAGAAAAATATGAAAAAAAGTCTATCCTAACCTGAGATATGTGTTTTTTTTTAATTACCATGTATAGCTTTCTTGTATACTACGACCATAAATGAATGAAATCTATTGGTTTTTTGTTATTTTATTATAAAACACTAATTATGCTAATAGATAGACAGTCAAAAGTATGCTATGCTTATATAGCTTGCACTTTTCAATATATATATTTTTTTTTGAACGGTCTTCAGTTCTACTATAAGACATTTCAAGGTTATCCATTAATTACCGGACATACTGTATAAGATTTAAAATCAACGAATAGTATAGGTTACTTTGGCATATGTACAAAAATAATAAAATTAGTAGCCAACGAAATTTGTGGCCCACTTACTCATAATATTAATAGTAGTATCTTGCAAGTTAAATTTCCCGATGCCCTAAAAATAGCTATTGTAAAGCCTATATTTAAGAAATTAGACAGGGATCTAATGGAGTATTACAGACCTATATCATTGATACCAGTATTTGCTAAAATTATTGAAAATATATTTACAACGCACTAAACTCATATCTAGAAAAAAACAATATATTATGCAGTGAGCAAAAAGGTTTCCGGCAAAATAAAACCATAAACATGGTGATGTATGATTTTATGCACGTAGTCATGAAAAACATGGATAAAATACGCCAATATGTGCAATCTTTTGCGACATGACGCAGGCCTTCGACTATGTCAAACATAAAACCTTAATGAAAAAGCTTGTCATATGGTATAAGGGGAAATATTTATGAACTATTACAATCCTACCTGAAAGACTGGTAACAAATAAGAGCAATTAGTCGCATTGATATAAGCAAAAAACAAGGCAACATTTTTTATTCTGAGGAACGTAGAGTTGCATTCGGTATTCCGCAAGGAAGTGTGCTAGGGCCTCTTATCTTTACACTTTATATCAATGACTTACCGAGAGCCATAAATTACCCTATGGCACTTTTCGCTGATGATAGCACTATAACTATACCATGTCAGTCTAAAGAAAACTACGTAAACGATATACATAATACCTATCTAACTGCGCGTGAGTTTTATGTTGTTGTGAACGGTTTCAGATCCACGAATTGTAGAATCACGTCCGGGGCCCCACAGGGATCGAACCTAGCCCCAATATTGTTTAATATTTACATCAATGACCTCCCTGACTATTGTTTCCGCCACTCTGAGTGTTACTTATACGCAGACGATTTGAAATTTGCTAGAAAAATTGAGTCCATACATGATAGTGAGTTATTACAAGATGACTTAAGTAGAGTGATTGAATGGTCTATAAATAATAAAATGGAGCTTAACTCAAAAAAATGCAGTCATGTAACATTTTCAAGAAAAGCGCAGTCTATACACACGCAATATTACATAGCAAATAAGAAAATAGAAGAAAAGCAAACTATTCGAGATTTGGGAGTTATGTTCGATAATAAAGTAACCTTTGTACCACATATAGAAAACATGAAATGAAATGAAAATGAAAATGAAATGAAAAATGAAATGAAAAAGCGTTTATTCACAAAAATCAATTTCTATACAGACATCTTACTTCTACCAAACTGCATAACAGTTTGACGGCAGACGTAGCTCCCATAATATAATTATTCTTAATATAGTTTAATATAATTAAATTTTACACTTTTTCACTAATTATAAATACAAATATTAAATCTATAATTAAACATGCAAATTAGATTCTGCTATATTTTGTTGCACAATATCTAGGAGGTATTTAATCAATTTATTTTTGAATTATGTCTTGGTAAGACAGCTGTTTTCTATGTCTAAAGGAAGGCTATTGACAATTGACGGAACAAGGTACTTTCTACACCGGCGCCCATAGTAATTATTACACATGGGCACCACACATCTCATGCTTCTACTTCTTTGTGATCTTGTGTGTGTTATGTAAGTTTTAAATTCCTCATTATCATATTGTTCTAAAGCTAGCGAAAGCACTACCCTCTCATGTACTGGCAGCAATTTACATTCCAGAAATAAATCTTCGTAGTTACTGTTTTTACAACGGTTTTTTACGTTCTTACTGACTAATAGTTTCATGAACCTTATTTGTATTGATTTTATTTTGTCCAAATATGTTTTGAAAGTGTTTCCATAACATGCCAGGCCATAAGAGAGTAGTGAATCAGCTAAGGCGTAGTAAATCATATACATAGTGGCCTTATCCAATATAAAACTGAGGTGGTGGAATTTTACTAGCACCAGTCTAAGTCATTGTCAAACGAGCTTCGAAAATGTTGGGCTTTATTTTACGAAATACTAGAGAATTCCACAAAAGTAGCACAAAAGTAATCTTATATAACAGTCTCGTACGCAGCATTCTGGAATATTGCAGTTTAGTATGGAGACCTCACTACGCAGCGCATATAATCCGTTTAGAGCGAGTGCAGAAACGTTTCCTATGGCACCTTGCATTTAGGGCACATAAAGCCAAACAATTGCCCTCCTACAATGCACGTCTGCAATATTTCAGGATGCAACCTCTATCAATGCGTAGAAAAATAAGTGACGGTGTGCTTGCATGCAAACTTTTAAAAAATAAAATAGACTGTCCTAAGTTACTTGGCTTCTTTAGATTTCGTGCACCAGCAAGGTATCCAAGACATAGCATAACACGTCTATATCCACCCCTAAGGAGAACGGTGCTCGGAGCAAACTCACCTATATGCAGAATGTGCAAAACTTTGAACAAATATAGTGATGTAGTCGACATTCACCACGACAGTTTAAGCAAAATATGTAGAAGTTTTATAGTTAATTTTTTTTTTTTTTTATGTACGTTGGTAATGTATTTTATTTTATTTTCATACCTCGACATGTTATTTTAATTAATCAAATATCCTCATGCTCATTATTATTATTGTTTTTATTCTAATCAAATCTTATTTTTTATTTTATTTAGTAATGTAAGCGACCTTAAATTATAACATTGTTTTTCTTAAAATTGCAATTTAATTAATATTATATAATTAAATTAAGTAACTAAAGCCATATCAAATGCATGTGGTGTTAACCTATAATTAATTGTTGCACTGAACTATGTTACTTTAGTCTGTAAGTTCTGATTGATGTATTGGTGTAAACAGTTGTTGGTTGACATAATAAAAAAAAAAAAAAAATAATAGTAATAATACGTTACTTACAACTATATCATGGTTGGAAAACAATAATCTTAAAACGAATCTCAATAAAACAGTAATTGCACATTTTAGCCAACGACCACTGACATTTATATAATAATACAATTGACACAGTAACAACTACAACATTTTTAGGATTAATCATTGACAGAAACTTAAATTGGAAGGCTCACATAGAACTCTTAAATAAAAAAAGTGTAGTAGCGCGTATGCCCTTCACACTTTCATGGACGATACAAAGAGGCAATGTTAATAGCGTATTACGGACTTGTAGAATCTTTAATAAGATACGTCATTATTTTTTGAGGCAACTCGACTGAAAACGATATCATATTTAAAGCTCAAAAAACATCTATTTTGAGCTTTAAATGAGGTATCGTTTTCAGTCGAGTTGCCCCAAAAAATAAAACCTTATCTGCCTCAGAGCCATGTTTAGTCTCAAACCTACCAAAAGATATAAGCCCTATTTTAAGCAAAATAAAATACCCACGATGCCATCTATTTACATCTTAGGAATTGCGCTATTTGGAAGATCTAACCCATACTTATTTCCTCGTATGGCAGATATAAGGCCCAGAAATAGACGTGTTAATACTAAATTATGTCTACACATTGCTAGAACATCGCTTTTGCGCAAGAGCGTCTTCTGCATGGCTCCAGTCATTTTCAATGAATTACCAAAGGCTTGGAATGAGCTTAGTAATGAAACATTTAAAAAACAGTTGAAGTCACGACTACAAGACAAAGTGTATTATAACATTTCAGAATTTTTGACTGACTATATAATAATTTAATTCCATGAATTAATTTTAATGGATAATGATTTTATATTTACGTTTGACTTTTATATTTTTATTATTTTTTGTTTATATACTTATTCTGACATTTATTTTTAATTAATAATTTAAATTATCATTTTTAATTATTATCCTTGTCATTGTTATTATTTTTATTACTTTTCCATTAAATTCTATAATTATACTTGCACGCCACTATTCATGAACAAAAAAAAATTAACAACTTGCATGCATTATTTATTACTGTAAGTATACACGTGTTTGAGCAAATAAATAAATCAATCAATAAATCAATATATTAAAGCCTAAAGTCTGACTTGGCTTTAATATATTAAATAAATGCCTGCGGAATAAGAGGAAACGTTCAAAACCTCTTTAAATCTTATCTGAATGATAGAATACAAATACTGAAGTAAGCAAAATTGATGTTCATACTAAACGGGAAAATATAATATGTATCAGCAGAGCGTACAGTTATTCTTTCTCTTCTCTTTACACTTTAGATTAAATTACCTTCCTACGTGTACAGAACATCCGATGACGCTTTTTGCGAATGACAGAGCCGTAACTATACCTTGTAAATCTAAGGACCACTATCAAACCGACATCAATAATACGCTAAATAATATTATTACTTATTAGACGATAATAAAGTAAAATTAATATAAAAAAATACCTTTAAAATGCACTTCTCCCAACGTACTTTGACACATAATAATAATCTTGACATAAATTACAATATGAATACGATTGATGCAGATAATATTACGAAATTCTTAAGTTTAACGATAGACCGAAATTTAAATTGAAAGGCTCATATTGAAGCCTTGTGTAAAAGAATAAGTAGTAGTTCTTACGCGCTATATAAACTATCGTAAGTTACTAATGTAGAAGCAATATTAATGGCGTACTATGGAATGGTAGAATCCGTTTTAAGACACGGCGTCATGTTCTGGGAAAACTCGACTGATAAAGAAATGGCTTTTAAAATACAAAAGAGATGTATCAGATCGATGTTTAACCTAAAATTACAGACAGTTGCAAGCCTTACTTCGTTAAATATGGAATACTGACATTACTATGCATATATATTTAAGAGACAGCTATGTTCATTAAATCAAATCCTACTTTATTCCCTCGTTTGAATGAGAGAGTTCCTAGAAATAGACGCGACAACAGCAAGCTCAGTATACATCCTTCTAGGACTGCATTTATACGCAGAAGTGTCTTCTGCATGGCACCAGTCATATATAACAAACTGCCTAAAGAATGGAAAATACTATCTTATCTTATCTTGATCCGGGGGCCAGTCATTGTAGACCGGCGACACTTCGACCCAGTGGGATCTTTTGTGTCGGCCCCGAGGTTTATCCCTGAGCTAGATAGCTCAGGGATAAACCTCGGGGCCGACACAAAATCCCTATGAATGTACTGCATCACTCGCAGCGTACACTTCAGAGGGAGAAGCCTGAAGTCTTCAGGGTTCGGATATGCCAATCCCATCAGACCCATCCTTAGCCCGGCCAACGCGTCACATTCACACAGTAGGTGTGATATGGACTCGTCCTGTTCACCACAGGCTCTGCAGACCGAATTGTTTGACAATCTCAATCTGCACAGGAAGTCGTTGGTGCCAAAATGACCAGTAAACGCTCCTGTGAGTAGGCGTATTTGGCCCTTGTTGTACCCGCAGAACTTCCGGGTAAAGCCCGTGGCTCTGTTTGCAATGAATTTCTTGGAGTGTTCCAGACCCCTAAGGGCCATCCACTCCAGCCTGTGTTTATCATTGCCATGTGCATTCAAAGCTGCCTTGGCGGTACTCTCAGAGAGACCTACGAATGGCTCGGGGCCCACAAATTGTTGCTCCGAGCCCTTTTTGGCTAATACATCAGCCTCCTCATTACCCAGCACCCCTGTATGCCCCGGAACCCACACCAGCCTGACTGTGTTTTTTCTGCCAAGTTTGTTAAGGGCTTTAACACAGTTCAGGACCAGTGCTGAGTCCACCCTACAGGAGTTCAGAGCCTTAAGAGCAGCTTGACTGTCACTAAGAATAAAAACAATCTTGTCAGTGACATTATTGTTAATATTCTCCTGCGCACAGGCAATTATAGCATAGGTTTCCGCCTGGAAGACAGTTGCATATTTGCCCATGCTTTAGTTCACCTTGCAGTCGTTGGCATAAATACCAGCGCCTGATCCTGTTTCCATTTTGGAATCATCGGTGTACCAGATGAGACAACCCTTGTCAGGGGATCGTAGACCTCGTCTCCATTCGTCCCTTGTGGGGACCTTTATTTTAAAATTATTTTTGAATATGTGCATTGGTTGCATTTTGTCACATCCCATGCTCATAATCTCTTTAAGATCCTTCGAGATCTCCAGTTTTGTGTGTCGAGTTACTGGCATGTTGACGCTCCACAGCCCATGTATAGATAGTCTATGTAGCGCCTTCATCGCCTCTAACTCCACAACAATGTGTAGCGGCGTTAGGTCCAGCAGGATCTCTAACGCAGCCGTTGGCGTAGTAGGGAACGACCCTATTATAGCCATGCAGGCTAATCGCTGCACCTTCGCTAACGCTTTCCTGCATGTTGCTAGTTTGGTTCTTGGCCACCAGACAACGCTTCCATATGTGATTATGGGTCTTATCATCATCGTGTATAGCCACTTGATGACCTTGGGCTTCAAGCCCCAGGTCTTCCCATAAGTAGAACGAATCATACCGAAGACCCGCTGGGCCTTCATTATGGCTTTGTCTACATGAGTTTTCTACGTTAGCTTGTTATCTAAGGTCATGCCTAGATACTTAACTTCGGGGACCATTGTAGCTGTGTACCATACATGGATAGAGTTCCCAAACCAGTCGGATCTCTCATCCTAGTAAACGGCACGACAGTAGTTTTCCCTGGGTTGATCGATAAATGGTTACTACTGCACCATTTTTCTACCATACTCAGGGCCCTCTGCATGAGACTGGATACTGTGCTCGAAAACTTTCCATTGACAAGTATCACCAAGTCATCCGCATATCCGACCTTTGTTGAGTTGTTCTAAGAGTGAATTAACCACCAAGCACCATAAGAGTGGTGAGAGTACTCCACCCTGAGGGCAGCCTTTGGTAGTCATTGCAGTCATTTCATCCCTTAACAACTCAGACCTAATAATTCTTCTTCTGAGCATACAATCGATCCACTTGCAAATGGTTGGCTCTATGCCGTGATTTGCCGATGCTACACTAATGGCATCAAAGGTATTCCGAATGGAAAATACTAAAAAAGCCTTTAAAAAAAAATGAAGACATACCTGCGCTAATGACTTACTATAATGTCAACGACTTTTTAGCTCATAATATAATAAATTACATTAAATACTAATTAATAATACATATAATCCCGATGTTTAAAAATTTCTTAATTATTTATTTCAAATTGAATTATTTATTACTTTTATTGTTTTGTAATTTTATTCGACTATTATGACTATTACTTGAAATTGGCGAAGAGAAAAGGCGAATTTTTGTTAATATTTTATAATTATTAGAAATATAACTATTCTTTTGACAATTTCAAATTAAAATTATCAATAGTGTTATTATTTAGATGATATTTTACTATGCATAATATATGCTAATTTTGACATTCAACTTCACAAATATTTGTACGTCATACAAAATGTCAAACATGTTGGGACAAAAATTATGTAACATCTGAATGCATGAAGCATTTATATTTCTGTATGTATCCGTATGTTAACACAAATAAATTGTCTTATCGTATCTTATCTTAAATAAAATATATAATAATATCTTGACACAATCTTCTGCCAAACTGTATTGCAGATGTTAAATTTAATATTACTGTTGGGGTTGCGCAGCGGTAGTGAATGCGAAGTCTCGGGTTCATGCATTAATATCGATAGTCTTAAGCTCAGTGAATTCATGTGTGTATTGGGCCTTTCTGTCAAGAAATACTCAGTGTCCGGTATACGATAATAGTTTTATGCTCTATTGTTGGACACATTTTAATGTAAGTTATCATTGCCTGCCTTACTTGCATGATTTACCTAGGTCTAGGTATATCCCAGATCTAGACGCGGAACTATGTATTATGTTAAAAATATAATTTTGTATAACTATTTTAAAGGAAAAATATACAATACTGTTTATAAACTGCCCCACTGCTAAACACGAGCCTTTCCTCTAAAGGGTTGAGCCGAAGTCCACGACGTTAATTCAATGCGGATTGCAACCTAACATTAACATTATAAAGAACTTCCACAGTATTTTCCTTCACACAGCGAAATTATCAACAAAAATATTTTTCCGCTATTATAACTATCATTGAAATAATAGGAATGTCAACTTGAAACAGACGGTTCTTTACTTTGTGAGAAAATCTCAACGTACTACGTCAGAGGATCAATCCTAGTAATATAAAAAAATAATCAAAATAGAGTTTTCGATTAAGTCCAATCACCGTCAAATGTGAATTTAAATACAATAAAAGCTTTTCACAGACGACAGATAGTGGCGGACCGGACACTTTGACCAGCATTATAAAGCATATGGAATCCTATGCAACAACGGACACGAAGACCGAAAAGTCCGTTGGTGCCTCAAATCAGGCGTCGCGTCGGCTGACGGATCAGACCACAGTATTCATAGCCGCAAGCAGCCGCCGACGACATGGCAAAGAACCGCAATTTTCTGTCTGTTTGAAAAAAGACTGTCTTCCGCAGAATACCTTATGATCATATTTAACGCCCGGCCCAGCCCAACCTTCAGATTTCATGTCTAACGAATCACATACGATACATAACAAAAGATTTCCTTCTGTTCAATCGGAACAACTTGTGTTAAAATGTTTAACCCTAAGTTCGATAGATGGCGTTTTTAAGTGCTGAATCGCGCTATTAAGATTCTCCGCGGCCACTATATAAGCCCCGGCTAACTCAATAAAATTTGGTCCTCGCTTGGTTATGTGAGTTTAATTTCTAACCCGCACTACTAAGGGCGAGTTTTGGGATTACGGTCCATACGGTCCTTCGAGCCAGATAGTTAGCTGTTAGTACTAATATCCCTCTTAGTGATATTGGTATAAGCAGTACAAGTGGTGGTGGGTCGCCACTCTGTACTTTACAAGTGTCTGGGTGTGTTCGAGAGGTCTTTGTGTGGAGATACGACGGGTCATCACGAATTGACATTAGCTCCGATAGAGGGCGCTGCAAGTGCGTTGGTCGAGCGACGAACATTTACGCCTAGCGGCTTACGGAGACATTTGCGAGCTGCCACGGAAGTGACAGGCCATATTTGTGTCAAACACTTGTAAAATATTTTGCCATTTCTTGGACTTAGAATATTTTATGTAAAACTTGCTTTGTTTTGGTTTATTGGTTGCATAGAACTTTAACTTGTAATATTTTGCTTGTAGTTTATAATTAAATTTGTGATCATAATGGAGTCTTTAGTAAAGTTGCAAGTAGATACAAAAAATATTATAGAAAAAGGTAGAATTAATTTCAAAAAGACACCTAAAGAGTTCACGGCGACACGGCGCTGCACACTTTGGCGGTTTGCATCGCCTGGGCACCGCAGCGCCGTGAGTTGATCGCGGCAGTCGGATCGGTTGCCCTCTCGCTCCCTACCGCAGTATAATAATAATATAATATAATATTCTATCACATACACACAGCACCATCTAGCCCAAACTAAGCAGAGCTTGTACTATGGGTACTAGACAATGGATAAACATACATATATACTTTTTTTTTGTAAATACTTACTTATTATACATAGAAACACCCAGACCAAGACAAACATCCATGTTCATGCACACAAATGTTTGACTAGTGCGGGAATCGAACCCGCGACCTCAGGCGTGGCAGTCGGTTACACTAACCACTACGCCATCGAGGCTGACTAGGTAGTTCAGTCTATGGTCCGGAGTGAGAAGTCGTGGAACGCCGTCGCCTCCTTTTGTGAGAAAGTGATTTCCATCAAGGAGGCGGCGGAGCGGTAGGGGAAGCGCTTAAATCCTCTCCCTAACCGCAGAGCCGGGCGCCGGAGGGCGCGAGATGACCTCCAGCCACCCTGAGGTTTGACCTGGGGGTGATGGGCTTTGTGGGCCTGCCCGCCATCCGTTCAGCACCAAGTCCGAGAGGCGGCGTGCGTGTTCCCACGCGCGCCTCTGTGTCGTGTCCATCTCCCCTCTAAAGGGGGGCTTTACAGCGAGTTTTGCCCAAAAGATGGTACTTGTTGTGTAGTGGCCTGCCCTTTCATACGACGGGCCGTAAATTCGGCGGGGTCGCGACCGCATGTGAAAGTGATTCGCTCGGCTCCGTCGATAGCGGTTTTGTCGAGGAACACCGTGATAGGTTTAGTCGGTATTCCGGGAGGTACATTATGTTTTCAACATCTTTCTTTTACCCCGGTGAGTCGGACATAACCCCTCCGCCCGCCCTTGCGGAGAGGTATGCGTCAATAATAATAATAATATATCGTTTATTTCTCTCATAAAGGTAATACAGTAACAGTGGTAACACTTAACATTACAGCTTTAAATATAGGTACCTTTGTGAGAGCTGGAGTCTGAACTAGGTTCAAGACCTGTATGACAGATCTCCAGGCTCTCTCTCCGGTCATTAGTTTAGTTTTACATTTTAGTAATTAACAGATTTTATATTTTAGTTGATAAGAAATGAGAAATTTAACATTAAATCTGTATGTGAATGTGTGTGTTTTTGCGTGTGTGGGAGTGTGTTTATATGTGTATTTGTGTGTGAGTGTGTGTATAATGTTTTTATAAAAATATGCATCTGGGTTTGTGTAAGTAAGATAAATATACCCATTGTTGTCAATGCATTCCACCAGGTAAAAAAAAAGCCATAGATAGATTAACTCAGTCATATATTGATACAAGAATAGAAACATTAGAAGATCAATGCCAACAATTTGTAACATCGTAAAATTATTGAATCTGCAACTGTATCAGACATGGAAAATACATATTTTACAAGTGAAATTTATGATAAAACAGAATATATTTACATGGTATATTATACAAAGCTGAATTAAAAGTACTTAAAACTAAACCTAGTACTACTTAACAAACGGAAACAAAGAGTTACAATGTAAAGTAACTCAAAATTACTCTTCCTACATTTTCGGGATTATATACCGAGTGGAATATATTCCGTGATTTATTCCTGTCCCTTATCGATAAAAACGAAGCAATTAAATAAATAAATAAATAATAAATAAATTATTTTATTTCGTTTCAACAATAAATATCATTAAGTTAGTTTCGTGGAGTCTCCTTTAAGCATTTAATGCTTGTGTTAGGAGGCTCCGCTCTTCCATACCGTAAAATTACATATTTAAAATAAAAATTATGGATAATTATTAACAATTTACAATGATATAAAATAATGAATTAAAATAATAATATTAGACATTATTTGACATATACAGCAAATAAAGTCGTTACAAAACGTCCAAAAGCTTCATTATTTAAAGGCTCATCTCATAGGTGAGGCAGAGCAATTACTGCGACACACTCCTGTTACTGTTTCTAAATAAAGAATGTTGATCTGTTTTGACGAGACGTTATGACAATAAGTAATGCTTATCGAATTGCATATTAAAAAGATTTGTCAACCAACAACTGGTGAAGGAATCGTCAGCATCAATTAAAAATCTTTTAGACACCACAGTCGACTGTCTACATGCCTTGTGTACGCTCGAGATTGATGTAAGCTCTTGGGATGTTATAGTTATATAGCGCGAAGTTAGATGTTGAGTCACGAAAATTGTGAGTAGGAGAAATTAGTACTTCGGATAACTTACCTACATTTAATGAATTTAAAGAATTTTAGAGTCAAGATTTCGATCTTTAGAGAATATAGATACTAAGCTCATCAAACAAATTGTAACAAATAATAATCGTAATAGCACTGCCAAAACATTCCATGTCGCCGCACAAACGTGTGTATTGTGTTCAGAAGATCACAAGTTGTGTCATTGTAAGCAATTCGCAAAAAAGGATTGTGACGACCGTCGTGAGTTTGTCCGAGCCAATAATGTGTGTTTTAATTGTTTGTGCAAAAATCACACAGTTTTTCGTTGCTGTCAGTTTACCAAATGTCAGATTTGTAATAAGAAACATCACGCACTACTTCATCCCAAACCAATCGTAAAATCTGCTGACCCTAGTGACGGTGCAAGAGATCAGAACGTCGTGGTCGCTGCTGCAACTGCGTCTTCTACTCAAAACAAGTGTACAAAAAATATTTGTTGCTTCGCAGATGTTCACAACCATGGTCTGTTGGCTACAGCCTTGGTAAAGGTCGAGTCCAGGACTGGTTCTGTTGTTGTTTTACGAGCTCTGATGAATCAGGGTTCGCAGGTCCCTTTTATTACAGAGTCCGCAGTGCAATTGCTCGGCCTTAGAAAACACCTGCTCGCACCGACGTATTTCGACTAGGCCATGATAAGGGCTCGTCAATGCCCTCTAGGTGGACAGTTAGAATTAAATTGCAATCGCGCCTAGATCCCACCTTTGTGTTAGATGTCGATGTTTATGTCTTAAGCAAACTTACAGCACGTTTGCCAGAAAGAAAGCTAGTTCAAGTACTGTCAACATTCTCATCCTTCGAACTAGCCGATCCAACTTTCGATACTCCAGGTAAGATAGACTTACTTTTGAGTACTAGTGTGGTCGGTGAAGTGTTGTTGGAAGGTTTGGTCAAGGATCCGTCGGGCACGCCCGTCGCTTAAAATACCAAATTTGGTTGGATTTTGTCGGTTAAAATCCAAAAAACGTTGACGTCAATGACAGTATGTTGCCATGCTATTGCAGGTACAGATGTGAATAAGCTATTACGGAGATTTTGGGAGCTGGAATCAGATCAGTCTTTAAGCGCCAAGGTTATTTTAACTGAAGAGGAGCAACGGTGTGAAGACTTTTATTCTGCAACGACTCGAAGAGACGCAGCCGACAGTTACATTGTCAAGTTGCCATTCAAGCCCACCGATTCCAAATCAAAGTATGGTAGGTCTGAAATCATAGCTCAGAAACGATTTCACATGCTGGAAAGGAGACTTTTGAACAATCCTGAACTTCGAGTACAGTATAATGCTGTAATCAATGAATATCTTCAGTTGGGACATGCTGATGTTGTTCCTCAGGTAGAGAGGGAAGAGGCACGATATACTTGCGGCATCACGCAGTAGTTCGGAACGATAAGACTACTACAAAGGTTAGGGTCATTTTTGATACTTCTTGTTCGGGATGCAATGGAAATAATAAAATACCTTGCAACTTGATTTCCGACAAATCATTATACGATGGCGCTGTCATCCTATAACTTTGATCGGCAACATTGTTAAGATGTACCGCCAAATAAAAGTGTCAGAGGATGATGTTGATTATCAATGTATTCTGTGGCGTGACAAGCCAGACTCCGAAATCCAGCATCTGCGTTTGCTGCGTGACTCTTTTGGTACATCTTCAGCTCCATACCTTGCAGTGCGTTCATTAGAACAGCTTGCTCTCGACGATGGAAAGGATTTCCCTCTAGCGGCAAGGCGTGTTCTTAGCGACTTTTGTGTAGACGATTTGCTAACTGGTTGTGAATCGGTCGTTGAGGATCTAGAAATATACAGCCAAAGGAACGAATTGCTTAGTCGCGAAGGTTTCCAGCTCCAGAAATGGTCTAGTAATAATGAAGAGTTTTTTTAAGATAGATAATGTAATGAAAGTTCTAGGATTGTCGTAGGATAGAAAATCAGATAAATTCAAGTATACTGTTCATCTTCCGGAGCTGCAAACGCCCGTGACTAAACGCACACTGATTTCTAATATCGCCCGACTGTTTGAACCTCTAGGTTGGATCCCTCCTGTTATAACTGTCAGACAGCTTTATGTTTTCCAGCTTGTAACTAAGCAGCACAAGTTAACACCTTTTAAAAGAGATAAGTATGGCACGAAACGCACAAAAACAAATGTTCATACACCTGCTACATTCTGTACTGCATCTGCCTGGCGACAACAGATTTATATGGGTCCTCGACTATATAATAAAATAAATAAAATTATTGACATATATCCCTTAACTAACAAAGAAATAAAAACTAAAATCAAGAACTGGCTACTAGGTTTAGACCACAATGAAACGGAACATATTCTGCAATATGATTTATAAAGTTTTTACTAATATATGAATTGATTGTACAATTTTGTGTGATAAACTTTGCAATAATGTCAATAGCACTATGCTAACCTTGATTATATCTTTTATAGTTAGGTATCTTATATCATTCTTATCGCAAGCATAAAATTTTATTTGTGTTAATGTTGTAAGAAGGCACTAACTTCTGTAACACAGGTAGTTAATACCTAGCTCAGAGGTCAGAGACTTCAAAATTTACTGTGTAAAGATTTTATGCCAATAAAAATTATTATTATTATTATTATAGTTAGCTGTGTTTTAGAGTTATGGCCATTCTGGCCGGGACTCTAAAACTTTCTCTCTAAACTCCTGGGCGGAATTTTCAATCGGAACAACTTGTGTTAAAATGTTTAACCTTAAGCTCGATAGATGGCGTTGTTAAGTGCTGAATCGCGCTATTAATATTCTCCGCGGCCATTATATAAGCCCCGGCTAACTCAATAACATTTGTCCTTGCTTGGTTATGTGAGTTTCATTTCTAACCCGCACTACTAAAGGCGATTTTTGGGATTACGGTCCATCTTCTAATTTATGACTCTAAAAAAGTAGAAAATCTTTTTAATAAGGTTATAAGGTCAGTGTATAGTCAAGAGGTGCTTCAGTGAAATGAACAATTAGTCGACAAAGTATTTTATTACATTCTAGGTATATGTAGTACGTTTATTGAGCACCCAGGGCTTTTCCGTGGACCAAGAACTCATAGTCTGATAGCCATCAGGTTTTAATGTCCGACACGGACCCATATACTCAAGTGTCAATGACGGGTTCGATGTTGCAGCGCATTGAAGCAAGCACAGGTTGTCGTACGTTATTCGCATATCTTGATTCATTCTACCACACACTTTTCTTTTTTTTATCGGACATAGTCTTGAACATTTCTCTTCAAAACTCTTGCAAGTACCTTTGTGAGTTATACTCAGCGATGAATCGTATTTTGCCTGTGTGCACTCCAACAAGCATTTATTACCGTAACTTCGACCATCAGTGCCGCAGACTGGCTCGAAGTTTAACTGGCATGGGCAATAGTCAGTCGCAGGGGGCGTGGCTTCCTTGCAGTGGCCGTAATGGGCCAGTGTGACCGTTATGCCTCTGCTTATCGTATCTTGGAGATCGCACTTGTTGCTGTAAGTAATGCCATCGGAACCGCATATGGGTTCGTACTGCTTGGGGCAATAAGTGCCATACTGCGCTAGCGCCGTGCTGACCACAGCGATGAACAAGAGTCGTCCTGAAACAATAATAAGAAACAATGAAGTAGACTTCAATTGATCATACAACTCGAACAAACATAAAAGTTCGAAAATATATTAATTTATGAATCAGAATTTTTCGTTCAGAACAATGATAAGAAAATACGTACAATTATACTAATTTTCCCTAAAAGAATAGTCATGTAAAAAAAAATACAAATATTAAAAGAATTGAGCATTGGAGCACGCCAAAATTCAGTGATTCAGTGTCATTAATGACATCATCTATTCTTAAACACTGAGTACGATTACTGAGATAGTCTTTGAGGAGTTTATGAGTATGGTTCAAGATCTTTATTTCTTAAAAATAATACAATAAGCATTCACTTACATGATAAACTAGTTTAGTAACTTAACACATATTTTAAGCAGAATATATCACTAAATACCCGACAACGAAATCTTATAAAAGTACATTATTTATTCAACTAAAACAACACAAAAAAGTAAATAAAAAGTGCTCAGCATAGTACCTAGCTACTGCATTTACGAATAATATAAACATATCCGCTAACTCAACTTCCGCGCCACGGTACACAGACGCAGTTTGTTTTGTTATATTTATTATTTTGTTATATACTTAAACACGAAATGTATTTTCTATTTTTCTTTATTTCATTTATAAATTGCATTAAGTAAATTATTTATACTAAATAATTTTGTTTATTTTTTATTGTTTTAACATTGTAATTTTATTTGTATCTACAGATATTGAAGGTTTTCAAGGGATCTTTATTGCAAATTTATGCGTTTTGCGCGATCATAATTGGCAGATAAGACTGTTTACTATGTAAAACTATAATATCTTAAGTAGTCATATATAGTTATGGAATGCGCAGTGCACGAGTTTGACTCCTAACCCTACTAGACCCGTTTTTCTTTTTAATTTATTTTTTATTAGTATAATTATGTATTTTTGGAATGTATGTTTTTTGCATGTATGTAATTACTTTACTATAATGTCTTTGTAATTATATAATTCTTGATATATTATAAAGTATTGATTAGATATTAATACTGCCTGCATCATTTATTAGAAACAAATATAACCTATTTTTAAATATTTTAAGATTTTTAGCTTTGTTATAATTTGACAATTTGTTGTAGATCTGTTGTGCACTTTCAAAAGTTATTTTACCATAGTTTGTTCGCGGCGTAAGTCCATTGGGTTGTGTCCGCTTTACAGACATATCTAATTATAATTTAATTTAATTGCAGTACATACAACTAACACATACAGATATACAAAGTGTAGATTTTAATGTATTTGAATATGTATAAAATGTGGCAACAAATACCGAAAAGTAATTGACAATTGACGTGATTATTTTACACTACGTTGCATTTCTATTTATGAGAGTTTTATACACCTCTTATCCCAAAGTTCCCTTGGGAACGGAAACTTAAACAAACTGAGCCTCAGCGAAACGTGTTTGCGCTAAGCTAGCCAATGGTATTAAACATATAAAGAGTTACAGCAGTGCATAGATGACTATACCACACAATTTTTACCTAATTTAAAATGCACTCGAGTTATGATACGTCGACGATTCTTACTGATTGGTGTTAGCGTGTAAAATAATGTAAGTAATATAAACTCGAAATGTCAAAAGTTGTCGGAACGAACTAATTCGTTGTAAGCTTTGTACGCAATTTTGTTCCGCGTTTGTAATACAATGTTTTATATAATTAGTAAAATAGAAATTGCGTACGGTGCAGCGGACTGCAAAATTGTTTTATAAGGCAGATGTTCAGCTATTGGGTTTGCAGCGACGTTTTTCGTCGAACGCGGCATAAAAGTCGCGCTTTCTAGCGCCTGCATATCGATACAACATCGATTGCATTGTATTTGCGCGTCTCTCTGTGTTCGGTCACATCGTTGTGATTTTAAAATGAAATGTTTACATTCGTAACGATTACTTGCTGATACTAACAGTTTTTTTTGTTTAACATGAAAGAGGAACTTAATAACACAACAATAAACATACATATGTGGCAATAACTATAGATATATTTAAATTTAAATATTTATATGAATCACTGACGTCCTTGTGTTTGCCGAGTGTTGCGTGCGGTCACTTTATAGACACACAACGCAAATAAACTGACAAACAATTTAACATAATATGTAGTTAACAGATGTTCAAATGCATGTCAACTGCTGATATTGGCGAAGTGAATTAGCAACAACCAATAAAATCACTTGACATGGGTTTGACTTTGATATGATGTTGACTAACAACCTTTCAGAAAACAGTTTTTAATCACTGCTTAAAGTCTGCGTGCTTTACAGCTCAGTGGCTGAAAGTATCAATACCGTCGATGCTAAATGTAGCATATGTGCTGTGGCCTTAAATCCCCATTGTCTGCCACCATAGTACATGCGTCACATGTTTATTGTAATTTCTTGAACATGCCTTGAAAATATGTATGATACTGGCGGTTTCGTTCTTATGAGCAATTAATTTAATATGACTGTTGGGTTTGTGTAGCGGCAGTGAATGCGAAGTCTCGGGTTCATGCATTAATATTGAAAAGTTTTAAGCTCAGTGGATCTATATAAGTATTGGGTCTGTCATGAAATAGTTAGTGCCCAGAATAATAAAAATACAGTAATAGTTTGATTCTCTTTTGCTGGCCTTGGTTGCATGCATTAGGGGTACCTAGACGGCCTAGACGCAAAACAATGTAGTATGTTAAATTATTTTTTCGGTAGTCGTTTACAGTCCATGAGCATAGAATTTAAAAATGATTTGGTACTCTGGCGGTTAGAAGTAACTAAAAATAATATACATAATAAGCGATAAATGATAAAACCTAAAAAATAATTATTTGTAGATACAGAAAGAGATACAACAAAAAGTACCTATTGGTGTAATAATTATCTTTATTAAAATGTCTATGACATGATGAGTAGGTTATAGGTATCTGTGCCCAGTAGCTGGACAGTGTAGTTATTGGTTTCAAGCCGCCTTATATAGATAGTCGATTCCAATAAGTAAAAAAAAAGTTAAAAAGTAAAAACACTCTCATGATAATTATAGGTAAGTATTAGAATTTACAAGAACACTGTAGGTAAAGGTAATTGTTACTGACAATAATTTGCCTAATTGGTTAAAAATTTTATTGGTTGAACAAAATGAATTACACGAAATATGTTTAACGTAATGACCATCGAACATATTTTTGAATAACTACATTAATGTAAAACAATATAATACCAGTCCTGTTTACAAACGGCTCCACTGCTGGACGCGCCTTTCCTCAGAAGGGTTGAGCCGAAGTCCACAGCGTTAGCCCAATGCTTTCTTTTTTATTGCAACTTCACATATCTTTGATCTTTTTAACATTGACGTCTGTCATAAAATATACTTCTCTATGATGAAATGATGATCTATCATAAACGTCATTTTCCATAGCGAACACCGAGCACTGGTGAGGCAGCCATCATATATAATTGACACTTATCGTTTGACGGTCGTGTAATGGTTACGCAGTCACGTGCTCGGTGGACGTTACATTTCAATCCAAATTAATCTTATTGATCTGTGATTGTTTTATAAGACTTTTGATTGTGTTAGCAAGAACAATAAGTGGACTAATTATTACAACGGTTATTTTATTGAAATATCGTCTTCCTACCCGACAACCCACGCCTATTAGATAATGTCTCATATTTCCGATATAAGCCACAAGACTTTAAATATAATACCAGCCCTGTTTACAAACTGCCCCACTGCTGGATACGAGCTTTTCCTCAAAAGGGTTGAGCTGAAGTCCACAGCGTTAGCCCAAGGCAGATTGCAACTTCACATATCTTTGAGAACATTATAAAATTCCCCCACAGTATTTTCCTTCTCACACCGAGATTATTAACTAAAATTATTTTGCAGTTTTTGTATTATTGAAATACCTATAACATAATGACTTAGTCCTTACAACTATTGTAAATAAGAACATGGAACAGCCGGTTCTTTATATTTTCTCAACGCGTACGTTATCGGATATAAATATACATTAAAAACTCAGCGCAAAGCCTAGTGACGCAGCACACGTGTCGTACTAACAAATTGAGGGGATTCACAAATCATCTGACAATGCACTGCACCGACAACTGTTTGCTGTTATATAAACCCTAGGACATTGTGCTAATCAACAGTCCAAAGACAACTTACAACTAACTAACTTGAAGATATTCAAGGGCAAATTAGATTATTTCATTCGCTATCCTTCAGAACCAGAGTGTAAGCCATGGATCTCAAATTAGGTAACGACTGTTAGCTATCTATTTCTTTTTATATAATTTACCATATTACTTTAAATAAACATATATAAGTATATATTTGTGTTAGGAGTAAGCTCACGTCCATAGTGAATAGGGTGAGAATCGAAACCAACACCTGCAAGACAATATCATATTTAATTGATATTCTTATATCCAATTATTTATTTTCGTCGTTGCTGATTCTGGTTGATGGCCTCCAAGTTACATTTTTTGACGGATACATTTTCGAAATTCACTTTTTATACGGCCACGTATTTAAGTTAAATAATCGATTGTTTAAACCTACTTACCTACCAGCCATTGTTATTGTTTCAGGACTACTCCTGACCATCAGCACACAGATGAGCGCATCGCTGGTGCTTGCACAACATCTCGTGTGCCCAGCGCACTACCTCCCCGTATGCGGGTCTGACGGCAAGACATACAGTAACCCGTGTATGCTCAACAGTACTGCGCAAATATCAGGCAAAGAGGTCACATTGATCAGGTACGGTCGTTGCGGAGAACCCGCACAAGACGACTGCGTTTGCCCTGATAACTACAAGCCAGTGTGCGGCACTGATGGTCAAACTTATCCTAATGAATGCTCGTTGGAGTGCCAGAAGAAAAGGTTCGATCCAATACTTAGAGTGATGGATTATTCCGGTCCTTGCCAGCCTCCACAGCCACCAGCGTGTGGGTGCTCGCAGGAAACCAGTCCGGTTTGTGCAAGTGATGGCAATACGTACAGAAACAATTGTATCCTAAAATGCATTGCGAGGGACAATTTTATGTTGACTTTTGTTCACGCAGGACCGTGTTAGCAGTTTCAATGTTGTTATAAATTGCTTAGTGCTTAGAATACAATAAATCAAACATAAGAATAGTTTGAGTTTTTGTAACAACAGTTCAACATTATGAAATTTTAAGGCAGAATTCCCCTTTGAATATAAAATTTAATATACGCATTGTTAATGTTCGAAGTGAAAAACTGGATTACATTGTCGGTGAGTTGACATGTAAATTAGTCATATAGCTGCGTTATTTCTAACAGCCGGAGCTAAAAAGGCAATTATGATAACAAGTGTTAAGATAAAAATATTGTATTATAATCAAACAATTAAAGAGTACCTACCTAGCATATTAATCCGTTTCGTCGAGTCATGATGTGTATGACGGCACGAAATTAATTGGCTGTTATTACCCAAACAATGTAGGTTTATTTATTGATGATATAAATATTATTATGCTCACCAGGACACGTACACGCTGTGGTCACTTATTATAGGAGACTAAGCAAATAGTTTGGAGCTTAGGTGAAAAGTAGGTAAGCACTTAAGTGTGCTACACTTGAAAACCGGCTTAGTGAGATAGTGCTTTTGCTGCTACTAAGCATTGTGCTAAGTTGTTAACATTTTAGGGACCATAATGTAATTCAATATCATGTTTTTATGTTTGTGAATCTAGTAAAGACTACTTACATACTTAATGGTTATTATTAGCACATTGTACGGATTGTGGGCCTGAAACAATTTTATATCTTTTCCTAGAGAAACTTTATGAACTAAATATATTATGAGAATATAAAGTATACACTTTTGTCGATTTCATAACATGCTAGAGAATTTCACAATAAATATATACAATACAGTATAAAACATAGTTATTTAAAGCGTAATTCATTGTAAGTGTAGGGACACATGTAAGTATGTGAGGCTGAGTGCAAGGCAAGCAAAAATGTATGTGTGCGTGAACGAATGTGTGGCCGATCAGTTACTGCGCACTGGTCGGATTGAAAGGTTCTCACGGGGATTTCGGTGAATAAACAGTCAGTTGTGTACCAGAGAACATTCTTTTAATTAGTTATTCCCAGAGTTACCTTACGATCAGTGCCATAACTCAATTAACGCTTCATCGACAAACGCAGTAAATAAGAGCGTTAAAGTGGTGACCCCGAACACGAACTAAGTGACACGTGTATTGAATATATAAGTATTGCGTCATCTTGGAAGATATGAGCTGGGAGCGAACGCCGTCGGCATCGCGAACTCCCACGCCAGCCGTTAAGATGGAGAAGAGTGAAAACAGTGAGTTGGCCCAAATTACAATATCCTCTCGGATACCAGAGTTCTGGACTGACCAATCACGCTTATGGTTCGCCCAGTTCGAGGCGATTGTGGTTAATCAAAAGCGTGGCGAGGAAACAAAATATAATCTCGTGATAACAAAGCTGAATAAGGAGGGCAAACAGCAGGTCGCAGACATAATTATGAAGCCACCAGAAGAGAAACTATATAGAGCATTGAAAGAAAGATTACTAGCAGTATACGAGGAGTCGGAAACGCGAAAAATACAGAAATTGCTCAGTGAAGTTGAACTGGGGGACCAAAAACTCTCTCAGCTGTTACGGAAAATGAAGAATCTAGCAAGAGAAAAGTTTCCTGGGGACACCTTACGCGTTATGTGGATTGGGCACTTACCAACATCAGTAAGAGCTATCTTGACAGTAAGTGAGGTGTCCGACGTTGAGAAATTGGCACAAATGGCAGATAAGATGATGGAAACCACAAATAATTGTGATACGATAGCAGAGGTCACTACAAGTTCAACGGCCAAGACATGCAGCAACGAACTCCTGATCGCGGAGATAGCTAAATTAAGCAGAAGACTGGACGAGATGGATAGAGGCAGACTGTAGTGGCGACAACCATATACGCAGCGTTCCCGAAGTCGATCGGCAAATAGGCAACGGGCTATACATCGCTGAGACCACGAAACGCGGAGAACCCAGACTGGCTGTGTTACTTCCACTTCCACTTCGGGAATCGAGCCACTAGATGCGAGCAGTCCTGTAATTGGAAGCATGAGGGATAGAAGGCGAGGCAGCGACATTCGGAAAACTAGACCCGGTGCAGTCAACGGCGGACAGCTGCATCGAGAGGCCAGGACACCGCCTACGCGTCACAGACGACAACTCGGGGATGCGATTCTTAGTGGACACTGGCGCCAACGTCTCCGTCTTACCCGTAACGAAACAACAGAAAAATGTGAGTGAACCTACAGGTTATAAATTATACGCAGCAAATGGTTCTGAAATTCATACATACGGTACAAAGACTTTAGAATTAAATCTTAGATTAAGGCGACCGTTTAAATGGAATTTTATTGTAGCTAATGTGAATCAACCTATTTTAGGTGCAGATTTTTTACAACATCATAAGTTGTTAGTTGATTTGAATGCAGAAAAATTAAGAAAAAGACAAAAAGACGGCAATCATAACGCCATTTGAATTGTTTGAATTTTCGCGTATGACCTTTGGTCTGCGAAACGCGAGTCAAAAATTTCAACGATTTATGAATAACAGTGTGTTACAAGGTTTAGAATTCGTATTTAATTTTGTTGATGACGTAATCATAGCTAGCGACTCGGTAGAGGAAAACGAGAAGCATCTGCGCATGGTCTTTGATAGATTTAGAAAATTTGGGATTACAATAAATATAGCTAAATGTGATTTTTGCAAAGAAAATATCGAATTTTTAGGTTACGAAGTCTCAGCTAGCGGTATTCGTCCTCTCGACTCCAAGGTCCAGGCAATCTCGGAATACCCTGTGCCCAAGACTATAGACGATCTGCGGCGGTTTTTAGGCATGGTAAACTTTTATAGGACAAGTATACCAAACGCTGCCAGACATCAAGATAGGTTAAATGAATTTTTAAAGGGCGCTAAGCGTAAAGATAATAATGTTATACAGTGGGACGATAGCGCAATGAAAGCATTTGAGTCGTGTAAAGTCGGCCTAAAAAACGCGGTTTTATTAGCCCATCCGCAAGCGAATGCACCCATATCTCTTATGACAGATGCGTCTGAAACCTGTGCGGGGGCGGTTTTACAACAAAAGGTAAATGGGATATAGCAGCCTTTGGGGTACTTTTCTAAAAAGTTCACAACAGCTCAGCAAAAGTACTCGATTTACGACAGGGAGCTGTTGGCTATTTATATGGCAGTAAAACATTTTCGCTACTTGTTTGAAGGTAATCAGCTGATAATTTTTACGGACCATAAACTGTTAATATATGCATTCCATAAATTAGAGAGCAATTGCGAAACACCCAGACGAACTAGGCAGTTATTATTTATTAGCGAATTCACAACAGACATTAGGTATATAGAAGGTGAGAACAATACAAAGGCGGACGCGTTATCGCGAGTCGAAACAATACAGTGCCCGACTGTACTCGACTACGCGGAATTGGCGGTCGCACAGGAAACGGATAACGAGCTTGCAAAGCTAATTCGCGAAACAGATGCAAAGTACAAGGTAAAGAAATATTTTATGCCATATTCCAAGGTACCTATTTATTGTGAAAGTTCAGGTAACACATGTAGACCATACATAACTGAAAACTTTAGGATAATTGCTTTCGATTCAGTGCACAACGCCAGCCATCCGGGTATCCAAGCAACGCGCAAATTGATCGCTGAAAGATTTTTCTGGCCGGGGCAAAACCGCGATGTAGGGACATGGTCAACAATGTCAAAGGGCAAAGGTTTATAGGCATACAGTTTCCGACTTAGAACAGTATGCATATTGATATTATTGGACCCCTACCAACATCGCAAGAGGGGTATAAATATTGTGTAACTATGATTGACCGGGGCACGCGATGGCCTGAAGCCATTCCTGTCAAGGACATTACAGCTGAAGTAATCGCGAAAGTGTTTTATGAGACATGGATTTGTAGATTCGGTTGTCCTGATAAATTGACGAGCGACCAGGGTCGTCAATTTGAAAGTTCACTCTTTACGGAATTAATGAAAATAATGGGTATTAAAAAAACGCGCACTACACCATACCATCCACAATGCAATGGGATTGTAGAGCGCTGGCATAGGTCTCTAAAACCAGCATTAACGGCCCGGTTAATAGATAACTCAACTTGGTGCGACGAACTTCCGACGGTATTATTAGGGGTACGCGCGGTAAGCAGGAGCGATATTGGCGTGAGTCCGGCAGATTATGTTTATGGGCAGACGCTTAGGTTACCAGGAGATTTTCATAACACCTCTAGTAATCGAAACGGTGATAACAATACATTTCACGAACGAGTAAGGAGCACGTTGAATAAGCTTAAACCAGTACCACGGCAACATAAAGACTCACGCACGTTATTCATTCACAACGATCTTAGTAAATGCAACTATGTTTTTATTCGTAACGACGTGGTTCGCAGACCGTTAACACCGACGTACGATGGCCCATATCGCGTCATAGAAAGAAAAAGCAAGACATTTTTAGTGCAATTACCCAATAGAATAATTAATATTTCCATAGATAGACTCAAACCCGCGTACTTACTAAATAGCGAGAGAGAGGGCGATACCGACCAATGTCATAATAAGACCACCGTCGAAGACTCAATTATGCATAAACCGAACGTTAATAAATTCCCTACCACACAAGTAGATTGTAAACATAGCGATAAAGACAAAGTCACTAAGAGAAGTAGGTCCGATAGGGCGATAAGACCACCGGTGAGATTTAACATATAGTGTAAAGGTTCCCTTATAGGTGAGGCTAACAGGTAGTCATAACAATTTATTCCGTGCAAGTTGTGTATTAAGCATAAATCAATATGTACTTACACAATACATTGCAACACATTATGAACTAGTTATCAATAACTGTCCACTGTGCACCTTAGGCAAAGAACATTGCAAAACATTACGAAAGGTATATAATATAATATAATTATAATGTATATTTGTCAAGTATGAAATTCTGTATTGTGTGTGTATGTTTTTCTGGCGTCACCATGTCGGGTACTGTGGGCCCCAAGGGGTGGTTATTAATTATTGCAGAGTAGGCCGGCATGGTGACTACCCTTAATATTTTTAACGTATATTTATGTAGATAAGGAACATGTAAAGACGGACTGAAATAACAGTTCTGCACATTAGTATTAAGTATTAAGTAGTTTAAGTCAGCGAAATAGAATGAGATTGATTTTATATAATATTGTGGTAGGCATTCACATTACGTATTCATAGGTTTAGGTTAGAAGGCATCATGGTTACGTACCCAGTAATCACCATGGGTAAGACATTTAGTAAGGAAGAAGTAATAATTGCTCAGAACAATGCAGTAGAATCGCACATGACCAAATATAATATTGGCTTTGCGGTGTTTGCTACGGCAGTTTGTATCATTATCGTACTTATGACATGGCGTCAATGTCGCCATCGTATGAAGAAGTGGATTCAGAAGGAGGTAAAGAGTTCAGCAGGAACAGTAGAAATGGTGCTGCCAGGGCCAATAGGCATGCGCACCGCTCCACAGCAGCCACCTTCAGCTACGTACGAATAATGTACGTGTAACGAGTAAAGTGTATTCGATCCAGTGATGTCATTGTTACAATGTATCGTCTTACAATAAGGCAGTGTGTTAGCGATGTTTACATTCGTATTTAGTTGCAGTATATGTAATTATGTAAGTTTGTATGTTAGAATATTGAAGCAATAAATTTGAACAGAATTTTACAGTGGTATTTAAGACAAATGAAATAATAAAGGTAATAAGATAAATTTACGAATACTGTACACGCACCATTTCTCGTATGTGATTAATATTTTTTTTGTTTTGTGTGTTTACTAGACTTAAGCATATTTCTGAAATTTGGGCGTGTGTAGGGACTGGCTGGAAGGCTGAGTGCAAGGCAAGCAAAAATGTATGTGTGCGTGAACGAATGTGTTGCCGATCAGTTACTGCGCACTGGTCGGATTGAAACGTTCTCACGGGGATTTCGGTGAATAAACAGTCAGTTGTGTACCAGAGAACATTCTTTTAATTAGTTATTCCCAGAGTTACCTTACGATCAGTGCCATAACTCAATTAACGCTTCATCGACAAATGCAGTAAATAAGAGCGTTAAATAAGTATTGTGATTACTTTCACACATAAGTCTTAATACTGTAGGTATAATTGCGAGCGAACACACTAATTCTAGGAAGGGGGTTAAGCAGGTTCCCTTCTTCATCGTCGTGATATTTTTGCCTGATTCGTACGCAGCACATTCAAGAATGCACTGATTGTCGTACATTTTCCGACCAGACCCACACACGGGTCGGCACTGCTTGGAGCACGCACATAGCCGTGGCCGACCGAGCACAAATGCGTTCCCGAACAGAGCTCTGATGATCAGAAATGTTCCTATAACAACGAAAACGAAAAAGCATAAAGAAAGAAGTAAAAGCCTAGGCATATTTCGTTACGTGTGTCGGGCAAAAATCCGCTTGAAAACAGTTAGTAACTCAGTTGAGTTATTATGTAAATACTTTATTGTTTTCAAGCAGATTTTTGCGTATTAGAAAAGGCAACACAACTTCATTGTTTGTAAATAATTGCGGTACGCAATTTTTTTATATCATTCATTGCAAACATGATTTTGCGATCGGAGAGAAATCAAGCGTAGGCCCAACAGCTTTTATGTACTCGCCAAGCAAGGTAGTGTTCTTCACCACCAACTTGCTAAATCCAGACCGCCAACATAGGTTCTATTAAAAAAAAAATAGTAATGTCCTTAACTAATTTGGAGAGCATGTTTTCTTTTAAAGATTTGATTTATAATCTTTAAGGTATCAGACGGCACTCTCTGCAGAAGCTGGTTCGTCCTTTGCCTTGTGTAGATTTTATTTTATTTATTATGGGATAATAAACAGCTACAACATATACATTAGGCATAAATATAACAAAATATATCAATAGCAATGCTGCAGCCCATTGCATTATCCACAAAGTAAATATAAATTATACACAATGGGTGCCACTAGATAGACAATAATTTATTAAACAATATGAAAATTTAACTGGCTTTAAAACCCAAAACCGTCATAGTAAGTAGTTTTTGCTATTCTCCGTGTTTTTAATTTGTAGATTGAGTAAAAGTTTACTTTTAGAGTCGAGTCTCATACCAAACTGTGCGTCAATCTGTGATCTGTTGGACTATATAATAATAATAATAATAATCATTTATTTCGGATTTACATTTTGAATACATCCATATTTGTTAGTAGAATTGCAAGCTTACAAACTAGTGTTAGTAATAATTAATTAATTGATTGCTGTCCGGGTGGACTCCCCGATGATGGTGGCAAATCACTATACGACTGCGTGCAGCCGTATCCAACGAGCCAGCATCGGAGAGTCCCACCGGTCCGCCAGCGCGCGGAGGATGGTGTTGGGACTGTCGCGCGTGTGGCGCATGATAGATGCGCACCGTTTACGCAAGATGGCCGCAAAGCCATCTGCGCCAGCCGCCGCGAACATCGCGGAAGCGCTGCAGTGGCGCGGCAGTCCCATCAGCACCCGGAACGCGTTATTGTATTGAACGCGCAGATCGCCGTATGTCCGCTGTGTATAGTTAACCCACAGGCTACAGGTGTAAAAGGACTGACAGTACGCTTTAAAAAGCGCGACTTTGACAGTCCCCGTAAACCGTGAAAACCTGCGGGCCAACATGTTGCAACGGACAGACAGTGCTCTGCGCTCCCTTTCAATATCTACACTGTCCTTAAGGTCCTCAGTGCCCAGTGGCCCAAATACTTAAAACGCTCGACTTTGTTTAGAGCCATACCACTTAGAGTGAAATTCGGAACGAATGTGTATCGCTTGTTGTCCGGTCTGAAAATCATAATTTCACTCTTTTTCGCGTTGTATTTGAGCCCATGAGCCACCGCGTAGGACTCGCAAATCTTCAGGAGCCTTCGTAAGGCTCCAATCGATGGGCTCAGCAGCACCATATCGTCTGCGTAGCTGGTGTTACTCACGCACACTCTATCTATATGACACCCTATGCCTGTGCTGCTGAGCTCATCGATCAGTCGGTTGACATACAGGCTGAAGAGCTTAAGAGAGGTCAGCCCCCCCTGCCTCACCCCGCATTCCAGCCCATACTCCCCCGAAAGAGAGCCTGCCCATCTTACACAATTCTTTTGATTGTTATACCAATGCATAAACAATAGCACAACTTCCCTAGGTAGACAAGTTTCATCCCTTAACTTACCCCATAGAATGTCATACGATACAAGATCGAATGCTTTCGATAAATTTAGGTAGCATGCGTAGACCGGGGTCTTCCTACTCGTGAAATACTGTACAGTCTGCTTGAGGCAGAGGATGGCACTCTCGGTGGAAAGCCCGGGCCTGAAACCGAACTGCGCGTCGTTTACCGAGACGTGTTTATCCAGGTGCTGACCAAGCAGACTGTCCAGCACTTTGGCAACCACTGTGGCTAGAGAGATCGGTCTATAGTTGTTTACATCCGATGTATCACCAGTTTTATTTTTGATGATTGGGACAACTATAGTACGCATTAGATTATCGGGCAGATGGGAGTGGCCTAAACACAGGGTAAAAAACATAGAAAGCACTCTAGGTAGGTGTACACCTGCGTGCTGCAGGTGCTCGATGCTAAGGCTGTCGTGACCCGGGGATTTACTCCTCACCATACCTTTAATCACCGCACGCACTTCCTTCGTGGTAAAATGAACACTACGCTCACTGCTTTCCTTAACATCGGGCTCCTGCCGCGCTGGCCCCAGAGGCGAGTCCACCCTGAAATGGTGAGAGAACATAGTGGCGTTCTCACTAGGCTCGTGCACTCCCGCCACGCTCACGGGTAGGCCCGGCGTAGGATTCATTTTATTGGTGTTTTTCCAGAACTGACGGAATTTCTTGTTTGAGTGAAGTTCAGCAATAATATCCATTTTTATTTGTTTTTGATTATGCTGACACCACTTTAGTTTTGATTTAAAAACACGCCTAGTTTCACAAAAACTGTGAACTGTAACGTTGTGTTTAATGGCGAATATTCAATAAATTTAATCAAGAAATATTCTGTTGTGAACTTTGCTCCGAGTGTGACAGTGAATGTCACGACATTGAAAAACAATAGAAAGGTCATTGGACACTGCCACTAACATCTTATGTAATTAATGACCACATAATTCAGGAAACATATTTCAACTATAAACCGTATGTGATTTTGGCTGTGTGGAAGCTCGTCGGACTTTTAAATATCTCTGGTTCAAGTTCGCGTCTAAGTTTTACTTCAACTTTTTGAACATTTATTTTGGTGCCGATTCGACACCCAGAGAAGACAATACTTTTTTTACACTTTTTACATTTAAATTGGTTCACGACTATAATTTGGAACAATTTATTTTGGCATTTTTTAATCATTCATAAAAAGTTTTTCTTTTCTAAAATTTATGCTGGTTATTCTACCTTGGGGCGTAACATACTTAAAGGCATATTTTTAACAAGTAAAATGGCTGATGCGGCTCCTACTAAAAAAACCGATAACACTTCTCAACGAAATGTTACAACTATAAGAGGAAACAAAAGACAAGCGCTTTCCTCTCCACCTCAGGCAATCCCTGAAGATAAGCTTACGCGAGAAGATTTATGCCAAATTATTCAGGAGGTAATGCAATCTGATACATCTCAAATGTTGTCAAAGCTCAACAACACTATGAATGTTATCCTGAATAGAGAGTTACAGCCTTTGAATGAGAAAATTACCACGTTGACTGACTCAATGTCATTTATGAATAGTCAGTACGAGGACCTACTAAAGGAGCATGCCGCATCTAAGGAAGTAATAAAGGAATTGCAAAAAGAAAATGTTGACATGAAAAATAACATTGGTGACTTAAAATCCTGCTTAAGTCAATTAGAGCAACATTCTCGGTCGAGCAATGTAGAAATCCAATGTTTACCTGAAAAGAAGCAAGAGAATCTATTTCAGGTGGTATCATCGTTGGCTAAAGTGGTTGGCTGCAATATAAATGATAAAGATATCTTACATTGCATTAGGGTTGCCAAACTTAACCCCAAAGTAATCGTCCACGATCAATGGTGGTGCAACTTACTTCTCCGATAATACGTGATACGTTCCTAGCATCTACTATTAAGTTTAACAAGGCTAACCCTGAAAACAAATTGAACAGTACACATCTTGGCTATTCTGGACCTAAGACTGCCATATTCGTTGCTGAACATCTCTCCTCTACAAACAAGGCCCTACACGCCGCCGCAAGGATTAAAGCAAAGGAACTTGGATATCAATTTGTCTGGGTTAGAGGTGGTCGAGTTAATATGCGTAAAACACAAGAAGCGTAGCATATTCTAATTAGGAACATGGACACACTAAACAAATTAGTTTTATAGAATTCACCTTAAAACCCTTTAGAAGCAATATTGTTTCATATGTGTTAATATTCGCGGGCGTTAACTTATATTATCAAAATACAAGAGGGTTACGCACAAAAACTCATAGTTTCTGTCGCCAATTATGTACGGAAAGCTACGATATTGTGATACTAACTGAGACGTGGTTAAATAGTACTGTTCTTAGCTCTGAGTTATTCGACAACAGATACATAGTATACAGAAGAGATAGAGACGGTAGAAAAAAAGATGGCGGGGGCGTATTAATTGCTATATTAAAAACAATAAAATCTAAACGAATGATCAACTGGGAAAGCCAATGTGAGGACATTTGGGTCACAATAGAGGTAACCACCATGAATTCTGTTAGTCGAATAGCTCTGTGTGCAATATACTTACCACCACCGCCTGTATTGCGCTCAACTTTGGAACTTACACTTTTTGGACTCTTGTAGTGCCATATTGGAGCGGTCAGGCTTGCATACTTATATTGTCGGTGATTTTAATTTAAGTAGTATTCAGTGGAACTTAGCAGGTGACTCAGCTAATGGTTACTCTCCCCCTGGTATATGCCACGTTTTATTAGATTTTACTTACATACATAAATTAGTGCAACTCAACAACATTACGAATACTATGGGACGTATTTTGGAGTTCGTTCTAACTGACTTGCCGTCCTGTGAAGTCACTGCCGTGCAATACCCCCTTAGCAATATTGATCCTGTACACCCTCCCATCGTGATACTCTTAATGTTTAATACTGATTCCAGGCTTCCCTTTAACTCTCAAAACACAAGGCCTAATTTTTTTAAATTCAATTATGGTAACGTATGTAAAGATCTAAATGAAACAAATTGGAATAATTTATTCAAAAGTGCCTCTGATGTCAATGAAATGCTGCATATTTTTTATCATAGGATTAATACCATTATTAACACACACAGTTCCTTTTGCATTCGGATTGTTTTATGTATGCAGATGATCTTAAATTTTTTAGAATTATTCAATCACGTGATGACGCTGCATCGCTTCAGAGAGATGTAGATCCGCTTGTCCAATGGTGTAGGGATAATGATATAGGCTTAAATGTTAATAAATGCTACCACGTGAAATACTCGAGAAAGAAAAATCTGTTATCGTCTGTTTACAGAGTGGGCTTAACAGTTATCTAAGAGGTGAACCAAATTAAAGATGTAGGGGTTACATTCGACAAAATGTTAACATTTGTTCCTCATATCGAAAATATTATCAAAAAAGCTTCAAAAATGTTAGGCTTTGTTATTAGGAACGCCGCTGGATTCAAGCGAAGCAGTATCAAAATACTATTATACAACTGTATGGTGCGTAGTGTCTTGAAATATTGTGGCACTGTCTGGCGGCCTCATTATGCCACCCATAATCTTAGGCTGGAGCGTATTCAAAAAAGATTTCTGTGGCATCTAGCTTATTCATCAGGCATAGCTAAAAAGAAACGTTCCTATGAAGCTAGACTTTCATACTTTGAGATGGTGTCCTTGGAAAAACGTAGAAGTATCTCCGATTCTATTTTTCTATATAAAGTACTCCGTGGCAAAATAGACTATCCTCAACTACTTTACAGATTCTCTTTTCGTTTTCCTGCTAGATATCCAAGTGCCTCTATTACTCCCCTGCATCCTCCTCTACGTAGAACAGTGTTCGGTGCTAGTTCAGTAATTCCCCGCCTGTGTAGACTGCTAAATAGTTACAGTGATCTTGTTGATGTGCAGTGTGCACTCTGACTCGCTTGGTAGGTTCCGCAGAATAGTATCTAATAATGTTTAAAATTTATCTATAGTTATGTAATCACATTCTTTTTGGTCTATGTACATTTAATTTTAAAGAATATAATGTGTTTAATAATGTACTTAGTTATTACTTAGTTATAGTTATTTATGTTTGCTGAACATTTATTGTTAAGTTGTGCATGCTGTGCTTACCTATAAAAGATTGTCACACTCGCTCAGTCTGCTAATCTTAAGTTTTTTTTTAATTGTTTATGTGTTAACAATTGTTGGTTAGCCATAAAAAAAATAAAATCAAATCAAATTCTTTAGAAATTTAGAAATTCAAATAAGAATATGAATAGATTTATAAATAGAAATAGCTTTGTTGCCAAACAACGAATTAACGTACATTAACTACATATAAATTATAATTTAAATATAAATTGAAATAAAAAGAAATAATACAATATAAAATAAAATTACCATTAAAATACAATATGATATACTATTATGAAATTGAATCTTAGCTAAAATTACAATTTCAGCTAAGATTCAACAAACAATTTGAACTGATTATTGCATATTATTATATCATACAGAAAGATTTAAGGACATTAGATTTAAATTGAAACGAGCAACCAAATATATCGATATTTATAAAAGTTGTATTATAACATTCGAACATTCTATGTATGGGGCACCGTAGGCCCGAGTTCGACCGACATATTGTGCTAATCGCGAACAAAGCACTAGTACGAACTTTGCGCACGTTCACAGTTCGGGGAACCACGTAACACAATTTACTAGTAAGGTCCAAGGCATCAAAATTATTGTGAACAATATTAAAGAGTATATTAGCCTCCAAATACTTGCGTTGATTCTCCAGACTGATTAACTTAAACTTACTAAGTAATTTACTGAATTAGAGCATGCCAAAACATTTCAAGCGTACGAGTCATTTAAAGCTTTAATTAACGAGCAATATCAACAACTCATGTCCAAGTTGGCAAATCCAACCACTAGTGGACAGGTTCATAAAATACAACACCAACAAGAGGAAACTCCGAAGTCGTTTGAAGAGACGTCTCAGGTAAGCTTGAAGAAGCAGGATACTTTCAGACCTGTAACGTCTGATCAAGGTACGAACAGCAAACTAGACGAGTTGATGCGAAAGCAGTACGTTAACTTTAAAGCATTTGTAAGAACAGCGGCTAACATTGAGGTAGACTCGATAGAAAGCAAATGGGAATAGGAAGACGCATTAAAATCATTGCAAACAAGATGGGCTCCTATAGATTGCCTGCACTGGGAAATTGATATTTAATTAGATGGTACCAATCTAGATTATGAAAACCTGTTTAACAAGTATGAGAACCAATTTAATATGTTAAAAAAGGCCATAAATACGAAAAGGTCGTCAGTGGTACACAGAGAGAAATCGACCCCGAAGTTAGAAATACCAGTTTTTAGCGGTAACTACAACCAATGGGTATAATTTAGGGATTTATTTACTGAAGCCATTTATAACAATAACTCGCTCTCAAATGGCCAGAAAATGCAATTCCTGAAAGGAAAAGTGCCTGGAGAGACGGAAAAGCTAATCCAACATGTGACGTCTATAGCTGTTCTGATGCGAACACTGCCTACAACACATTCTCTTATAACTTCACTATGTTGTACGATCTCTGTTTTCCTCAAATGAAATCCAAGATACATAACAAACCTAGACCGCAATGGATTTCACGTGGCTTAAAAATATGCAGCAAGCGTAAATGCCAACTCCTGTGGCAATATAGGAATAATCCCAATCCAACCACTAAAACTGCCTTCAAAGCATATGCAAAGAGGTATAAAAATATTATCAGACTGACTAAAAAATCCCAAAACGATTACTTTATTAAAACTGCTATAAATAAGAACAAAGCTACTTGGAAAGTTATAAATGATATCAAATCTAAATATCCAAATGAAGGCGTAAATCAATTAATTTCAAATGGCCAAATCGTAAACAATCCCCAAGACATCGCAAATTTATTTAATAAATTCTTTCTTGACATCAATAATAATAATTCTAGTGAACCTCAAAAATCTTCCAACAAACTGACATATAATTCTAATTCAATATTTATGCAACCGACAATTCCGAATGACATTCATAAAATAATAATTAATCTAAAAAATAAAACCAGTGTCGGCTATGATAACATTACGACAAACATTGTTAAAGATGCAGCCCATATTATATCTGAACCACTTAGCTTCATTGTGAATTTATGTATAGAAGAAGGCACTTTCCCGGACAAACTAAAAATATCTGTTATAAAGCCAATATTTAAAAAAGAAGACAAAGCTGACATGAGTAACTATAGGCCCATATCATTAATACCCGTCTTCGCAAAAATTTTTGAAAAGGCGATGTTCGACTGCCTGTATAATTTCTTTGAGTCAAATAACATTTTTGCACCTAATCAATATGGCTTTCGGAAAAACAAATCCATCAATTTGGCAGTATACAACTTTTTACATAAGGTAATGACCAATTTGGATAAAGGGCTACCAGCTCTTGCACTATACATGGACATGTCGAAAGCTTTCGACCGTGTTGACCACGAAATCCTTTTGAGAAAGCTGTATGCATACGGTGTGAGAGGAAATGTGTATAAACTCATAGACTCATACCTTAGCAACAGACAACAGTTTACAGAAGTTAGGAGGTTTAATCCAAGTAATAAATCAGAAGAAATATATGTTTCTGAATCTGGAACTACTAAATTTGGCGTTCCTCAAGGGAGTATTATGGGCCCTCTGCTCTTCCTTGTTTATATAAATGACATGCCTTCGGTAACTAATCATGACATCACACTATTTGCTGATGATAGCACCGTTTTATTCGTTAATGATAATTTAATCGACTTAGAATCTGACATTAACAAAACAATAGTAGTAATTATAGAATGGCTTAAAATTAATAATTTAATGATTAACATTGACAAAACAAAAATAATGAATTTTAAAATACGAACTCGACGTACGAATGACTTAAAAATACATTATCTAGACAGGGACATAGACGAAATTGAATCAACAAAATTTCTAGGGTTACATATTGACAACAAGCTTAATTGGAAATTTCATATCGATCATGTTTGCAAAAAGCTGGGACAATTCTCATATGCACTACACAGATTGAGCAAAATAGCAAAGCAGTCTACCTTACTAACAGCTTACCACGGCTACGTTAGCTCCATTCTCAGATACGGCGTAATATTCTGGGGCAACAGTACAGACAAGGAGCGCGCTTTTATTGGTCAAAAACGATGTATTAGAGCTATATTTAAATTATGTCAAACTGATTCCTGCAAGCCATTTTTTACAAAGATGAAGATTTTAACTTTCCCATGTGTCTATATATTTGAGGTCGCAGTGTTTGTCAAAAATAATATTGACATGTACAATTATTACACCCGTGAACGACGCAAGGACAAATTACGCACAGTAGCTAGCAAGACTCATATAATGCATGAGAGCATCTTTTGTACAGCTTCTCGTATTTTTAATAACATTCCGGGGCCCATCCGAATGATTGCAAAATTAGAAAAATTTAAAAAGACTCTCCATGATCTGCTAGTACACAAGTGCTATTACTCTATAAAAGACTTCTTATCAGATAAATCTCTGCTACAATATACGAGTAATCCCACTCAGTCGTGATGCGTTCAGTGACCTATTGACATGTACCTTAATTAATTAACTATTTTGTATATATAATTCTTAATAATTTATAAAAAAACAAATATGTAAATTTCATTTCCATAACTTCCATGATTATGATATGTACTGACTATTGTATGCCCTACGGGCGGGACATAGCTGTTCACAATTCATTATGTACCTGCCACCTGTATTATGTACCTACCTATGATCCACAATAAAGATTGAATTGAATTGAATTGAACATTTACAAATAAGTACCGATAACTATTTGGTGGCTTGGGAGATTCTCCATCATCGGTACAATAACAAAAAACTAATTTTCTCATCTCATATGAATATATTATTAGGTCTTCCCAGCATGCAACATCCTTCCCTTCAACAAATAAAGAAAATGCACGATACAACATTAGAGTGCTTGAACGCCATTAAAAACTTGGATGTTGATACGTCAACTTGGGTCCCCATGATCGTTCATATACTTAGCCAAAAATTGGATACGGACACTTACACAGATTACATTGAATCATTAAAAAACTCTAAAGAATTGCCTATCCTACAGGAATTCCTAGACTTTCTAGAAGGGAAAGTTTACAAACCTAGAAACAGTAACATCGCATCGTAAGGAAATTATTCCACAAAAGAATAATTATAATCAAACATCTTTTAATGCTAAAAAGTACCATTTTAAGTCATCGAACTCCAATAATTATAACAGTTAGCAAAATCAGAACTATAACCACAAGACTATTGCGAAAACAATGCACGTATCGAATTATACGTGTCCGCTTTGTAATAAGCAACACGGCATTTACAATTGCAGAACTTATTTAAAAATTGAAAACAGCTTACAAACTAAAATTGTGTACTAATTGTTTGTTTAGTCACAATGGAAATCAATGTACATCTAAGAAAACATGCCATAAATGTTCCGCGTTGCATAATACTATTCTACATGACGCGTTTACCAAACTGAAACCACGTTCCTCCGAGTATCAAAATTCTAAACATACAGAGAAACATCTGAACAATTAACAGGGACTTCCCACGCTTCCCAAGAGGAGAGTTCGGAGATCTTGCTATCCACCGCCATGGTAAAAGTAAAGCGCTCGGAAGGAATTTATTACACCCTGAGAGCCTTAATCGATCAGGAACCCAAATTTCGTTGATAACAGAGAAAGCGGCTCAACTTTTAGGAATAAAGAGACAGAGATGTAAGGGTATTATTTATGGCGTCGGCGAAAAAGAAAACAACTGTAAAGACATGATGGAAATTGAATGCGCTTCGATGGTCAGCAATTTTACCTTTACGTCAGAAATTTATATTATGAACAACTTAATTAAAAATCTTCCGAATAAAACGTTACCTAAACCATCGTGGTTACACATAGAAAACATAAATTTAGCGGATCCTGAGTTTTATAAAAGTCGCTCGGTAGATTTGTTGCTTGGGGCCGATGTTTACGCAAAGATTATAATGGGAGGAATAATAAGAGGAGAGAACGATAGTCAACCTATAGCTCAACAAACACACTTAGGTTGGTTTTTGTGTGGTAATGTGAAAACATACCATTGCCACGTAGTGCTGAACAACATAGAGGAGATTAAAAAATTCTGGGAAATTGAAGAAGTTAGCGAACAATCAAACATGTCCCTAGAGGAGCAAGAGTGTATGAATTTTTACACAAAAACTACAAAAAGAACCTTAGATGGACGCTACGTTGTCCGGTTACCGTTAAAGAAAGAAATAGAACATCGGCTGGGTGCATCCAAGCCCATGGCATTAGCGCAGTTTAGAAACTTAGAACGAAAACTTATAAAATAGGAACATTTAAGTCAACAGTATAGAGCTTTTATGCAGGAATATTTAACATTAGGACACATGAAACACACAAACAGTGAACTGAAAACGGATTGCTATTTACCGCACCATGGCGTCCAACGAGAGGAATCAACAACAACAAAATATAGGGTGGTTTTTAATGCGTCCGCCAAAACATCGGCCGGTTATAGCCTGAATGATATTATGCATAAGGGCCCTAACCTACAACAGGATTTGCAGTCGTTGCTATTGCGCTGGAAACAGTATCCTATTGCCTTTACCGCCGATATTGAAAAAATATATCGCCAAATAATGGTAGCTAACAGTGACCAACATTTTCAGAAAGTAGTATGGCGTGAGTCGCTCGATATGCCTATACAGTCGTTTCAGCTTACAACCGTCACCTATGGCACTAAGGCTGCCCTCTTTCTAGCCATGATGACTCTGAAAAAACTAGCCCAGGATGAATATGAAAAGTACCCAGACGCATACAGTGTCATAGACCGGTCATTCTATATGGATGACCTTGTACATGGAGTTTATGATGTACAAAGTGGGAAGAAGTTAATCGGAGAGTTAACCCAGTTATTAGTCAGGTGGATTTAACCTTCGGAAGTGGTCATCCAATAATACACAGCTACTGGAAGACATTACGGAACAAAATCAAGGCAAAAGTATATTTAACTTTAAAACGGAATCTATTTCAAAAACATTAGGCCTATATTAGAACGCTGACGAGGACTTATTTAAGTTCTGAGGTGAATTTGGAGAAACACAGTCTAGACTTACCAAACGCAATTTGCTGTCGGAAATATCAAAACTCTTTGATCCGTTGGGCTGGTTAACGCCTCTATCCACGAAGTTGAAACTACTTTTTCAAAATCTATGGAAAATTAACATACTCTAGGATGAAGAGGTGCCCGATAGCATTTGCCAGGAGTGGTCCAAGTTAAAAGAAGATAGGCATGAAATTAAACATTTTAAAATTTCAAGGTGGATTTTAAGCCGGGAAGGAGATATTATCGAGCTGCATAGATTCTGCGACGCAGCTATGGAAGCCTACGCATGCGTAGTATACGCCCGTGTAAAACATCAACGAAATATTACTCTTCTTGCGGCTAAGGCTAAACGCGTACCACATAAAAAGGCTGTAACATTACCCCGTCTAGAATTGTGCGGTGCATTGTTGTTAACAAAACTAATAAACAAAATACGGGAAAGTATGAACTGCAATACAGAAATTTTTTCACAAGGTGGCACTTAACAAACGACATTTTTTTAAATATTTGGAGAAAGTGGAAATTGGAGTATCTAAGTCAATTAACAACTAGAGAGAAGTGGCTTAGACCTCAAAGAAAAATGAAAATAGGTGACTTAGTAGTTATAAGAGAAGATAACATTCCCCCAGGAAAGTGGGCTATGGGCAAAGTCGTGGAGCTACACCCAGGCAATGATGGCTTTGTCAGAGTAGTTACCCTGAAAACAAAGAATGGCACTCTCAAAAGACCGATAGTTAAACATTCAATTTTACCTATAGAAACGTCAGCTGTGGAGGACCCAATTAACAACAGCTCTCCAACCCCGGACGCCGATAGGCTTCCTGATATCAGGACGAAACAAACCATGGGAAAACAACAGTCGAAAAAACTCAGCTTCTCAAACATAGTCATGGCATTACTATTTTTCTTAACGCTGTCTGGAAGTGTACACTGCAAACATAAGGTTACAAAACTGGCAAGTAACCAATCACTGTATTTTGACCCGGTAAAAGATGTTACCATGGTCAAAGATACATGGACGTTGGTTGTATTTTATAATATGGCTCCATATTGGGACGGAATAACATCTCTAAAAAAGGCCATGACCTATCTTAATAAAACATGCATAACAATAGGCGATACCCAGTGTAATCTGATCGTGCCCCCGCTAGCGCACGAGTTCACTGAATTACAATACTACAACAAACTACTTATGACACAACAGGTGTCGAGTAACGAGCGACGTCGTCGCGGGCTCGTCAATGGAATCGGCTACGTTGCAAATTCCCTATTCGGAGTACTGGATGATCGTTTCGCAGTAAAGTATACTCAAGATATTGAAAGCATAAAACAAAATGAGAAACATGTATTCAAATTATGGCAAAATCAAACATCAATTGTGGAGTCTGAATATAATTTATTAAAACGGACGGAAGATTTTATGACCAAACAACACAAAATTATTAATCAGCAGTTAATAAAACTTGAACAGACTGAGAACACAATTCAACGGGAGATAGACAACCTTACCTTAGTTCAACATTTTACATTAATGTCTCTAGCAGCTAATAACTTATTCCTCAACTTGAAGAGAAGTCAAGATCTTCTACTGGAAATTCTCACTGACGTACATCATGAAGAATTTAATATACACTTGCTGACCCCGAAACAAATGCAACAAGAAATCCGCCTCATCTCGTCACAGAGTTATCTGCTGATGTCACTTTGCCTATTAAATCGTCTAACATTCAAAAAATTTACCAACTCTTAAAGATAAAAGCAAGATTGACAGAAAATTATTTTCTATTCGAAATTACCTTTCCTCTTGTCAACAGAGATAGGTATAAGTTGTATAAAGTCGTTTCCATACCACTTCAATCGGGTAACTATACGATACAGTATACACCAATATCCGAATACAACTTTGAAAAATTGCAACCAATTTAAAAAAGGATACGTACTTAGAACTGAGAGCGGAAGACCTATCTACATTCTGTGTCGATCAGGAAGACGAATACATATGCAACCTGAAGCAACCTATACATCGCCTGAGTAGTGATAACAATTTCTATGAGATTGACCGTCGCACGGAGAAGTGTAAAATTACGCAATCAAAGTGCCGCAATAAGTGGGGGCCACTGACAAATCCCTCAATCGTATTATAGCACGTATGTAGCAATTATACTGTCAAAATAATTTGCAATGATCAAGTCGTCATAGATTGGTTGAATCATGCTGGTCTTTTCTACTTGGAAATCGGCTGCTTACTCAAAGGTCTAGATTTTACACTGCATATACCAGAACACAAGCTAAACGAAGTCAATATATCGGCAAACGTCATGGGCTTAATCCCGATCAACTCAATTACCTCGTTAACACAACAATGCCTTGGGACAACTTTGAGAACATTAGCGACACGATAGAGGTACGAGATGTCGATTTGCAAAATTTGCACGAGCGAATAAACGAGATGAAAAAGGTCCAAGTAGAGTTAGCAGAAGCATTCTCTCCACATAGCATACACCATTATGTGGTAAACTACCTACTGCTTGGAGTAGCAGCTGCGGCGGTAGCTGCACTGCTGGGGCGCTGGAGACGCCGCCGTCGGGCGCAGGGCGCGGCCATCACGGAGGACATCGACCTACGGCCCGCGCCTGCGCCCGCGCCGCGAGTCAGTGAAGTGAGAACAAGTGCGCGATTAAATTGGGTTGAAAAACAACCTAGTGCCAAGTATAGTACAATCAGTGACAAAATTAAAAAATGTGAAGACAGATCGTGCTCGCCAATACCGCGTAAAAATTTAGGGACTTTACATATCTAATTAAGTTATTTTATTATGCTAAGTATAGGGGAGACCGAGGAGGGTTGTGACAATTTTTACTTAAAAGAACATATCTTATTAAAAAAGCATACCATGATTATGAACTCTTTGCCTCAATGTAGCCCGATCCTTACTCTTTTGAAAGCAGTCATCAGAGTCAATGAATGTTATAAGGTTTCCGAGAAAATCCACGAAAACTGAAACTACTCCCTTTGTCACAACTCTCCTAACACCGAGGTAAGTTGTGACAGGTACCAAGGTAAGTTGTGACAGCTGTATATCTAGACTATATTTGAAAGATAAAATACTTTTACAGAAATTATAAACAAAATGCACGATTTCTTTTTGTATAAAAGTACTTTAATTATCATTTGGCATAAGTGTAGGAACTACAATAACATGAAACACTAACATAACAAGTATTAAATCTTTTGTAAGTAATTATGGCATCATTACGAGATCAGTCGTTTTAAAGTCAGTCAAAAATCTAATCTGATAAACAATTATGACAGACGTATTGCAGCTCGCCCCCAGTGCAATCTTCGTAAGACCAGCCTTTGCATTCCAGGCACTAAACCCACTTCTCATTTGTTCTGCTATTGACCTATGTCCTATCCTATGATTCAAGGCAGCACAAGTAAAAATAATCATATTGTGCATCTTCTTCGGCATTACCTGCACTTTTCTTGATATTCTTCTTCTTGGCTTTTTTAAGTTTAGTCTTTTCTTTGCTTAATACACGCTTTTTCACACTTTTAACTTTCTACTGGCTTCTCTGGCAGCTATTTCATCCTTGGTAGGTGTGTTGGTTAGCACAGCTGATTTAATCTTGCGTCTATTAGGTTGGTTCTTTTTCCGCGGTGGAACTTTTGGCAACGGCCTTATTGATTCTGGCGAGAACACATCAGAAGTAGTGGCAAGAGGAATACGAGCTGTAGACGTGGAGGCAACGGTTCATTTGCGTTATTGCTTGGCAAAGATGAATTGCTAGAAGATGTTGTGGCTTGGTCTGTGGATGTAACTGCAATAAGGGTTCTTGTCTCACCGTTTTCAACTGGTCCGATAGTTGGATTTGGCGTAACAACTCTTGCTTCATGGTTTTGCTACTGTACCAATTGTAGGGTTTGAAATATGGGGTTTTTCTCTACATTGGCCGTAGTTTCTTGAACACTTGACGATTGCTCTGGTTCTGGATTGGGCAAAATAAACCTAAATAGTAAGCGTGTCACAACTCTCCTAGGTGCCAAAAATCACGACTTGGTCGGAATAATAATTCGTAATTCCGAAACAAGATGCAAATACAGCAAGACAATGCCACGCTTTGAAACTTCAAAAACCACGCAGTCTAAGCAAAAATAGAATAACCACGTGAAAATAATATGTCACAATATAAATACAATCAAAATTTTGATAATATACTTACTTTTCGCTTTTTTTTTAATGCAGGCTTCGTACTCACGCAAATGCATGTCGAGCGCCTCTAGCGCGTACTGCGTCAAGTACCGCGTCTCCAAAGAGACAATCGTGCGCTGTTGCCAGCTTGCTAACGGTCATAGGTTCCGAGAAATCGTCTTTGTCACAACTCTCCTCTGTCACAACTCACCTCGGTCTCCCCTATACCTACATCCTTTTATTACTATTTTATTAATTTACTTATTACTTTTAATTTCAACATTATTTCACTAAACTAAATGTATCGCTTCATCTCATCCTTTTCATTTTGTCGCCCCGGAGTATGTTTGGGTAATGTAACCAAACACCTCATATACTCCTACATACATACATGCTTGTGTGTGCATACACTCAATAAACAATATTATATATTGACCTAGAAATTAGACATAAGTCAGTACATCATTTACATCCGCGTCAACCGGATTCAGATTGCAACATTTTGTACTCATCAAACATTTCTTATAACATTAACATTCTATAGTTTAGTAGTTAACATTGTCTTATTTTAGGTGAAGTGAAATAAACTCTATTTTTGCACGTTAATCCAACTTATCATTTATAAACCCACTGCAAGCTAAACACCGCCACAATTCGATTTATAAATGATCCTACTACATTAAGAACATATAACCTAAGTATAAATATCTGACATAAGTACATATCATTTGATAGATCCTAAGGAAATAAAAGGCTTTATAATTACGTTTCTCTGTTAATGGGTTTTTCCTAGCTTTATCTATTAGTAACAACCGTCCTTACAGGACGCACTAAAAAGTTACAGGTTCTATAATTCCAACGTACAGTGGCTAATAAATAAGTTTCATATAAATTAGGAAAGTGCACGTATCAGGTACATTCATAACTGCACTTTTAGATATTGGTACAGACAGGACAGACATTATGGAACTAAAGAAATGTGGATTATCGGATTGGATGTTCAACAAACTGCTTAAGGAAAAAGTATGGACAAAAGTGAGGTCTTTTAGAAAATCTCCACCTCGTGCTCAAATTACCTAAACCTAGCAACTAACATAGTAGGTGATTTTAGTATATCTACTCGTTTATCAATAATCTCGTTCTTAACTGTTACTTTAATGTACCTAATAGCGATGTGCACCATTTCATTCGAATGTAAGTATTAAAGAGTCTATAGGTACGATAGGTTCGACAAAAGCGTGTTAAAAAAAAAATTACCTCACACAACTGTATTCGAACATTATATGCATGTGACTTGGGATTAGTCCCGCCCGCACTGCCACCACTATAAAATCTCTAGAGCTGGCGCAGCAGTGCTGCCCTGATAATAAAGAATGCAGTAGGTAATCGACATTTTTGAGATTTTCAATTTTTACCAGAAAATGTTCACCAAGGGGTTCACTACATGGAAAAATATTTTCATAATAATGTTCACTGGAAATATGTCTTTTAGCTAACGATTTTCTCAGTACTTGCAAAGAAATTGTACCAATGATAAGAAGAAACGCAGCATTAAACATGCGCTAAATAATAACGCAGTACTTGCAAGATTACCCTAAAACTTAGTGCAGTAATTGCCACTACTGTAGCATTTTGTTTAAGAATCAATAGACCAGTTGCTAAATTAAAACGCAGTACTCCTTATTACTGCACTTGAAGCAGTAAGAAATCAGAAGCCGCGAGGAATTATGGTGACCATAAAAGACACTGAGTGCTGTTAAAACAATAAACAAACAATTGTAAAAGGTACTTGGGCCTCCTCCTTGGGATATCTCTAGTGTATCTAGACATCCGCTTGATACTTTTATTAGGGCCAAAAACATTTTGCCGTACCTTATATAACCAAAACCACGCTTCTGAATAACGAGCTAGCTATAGAGTTAACAAATTACAAACAATCTTTGTAAAATGTTCGTAAAGTTATATTTACGAACATTTCTCCTTTATAGGAGTAACTTAAAATGATTATATAGTTAATGAGTATTTTGTTTCCACCGCGCTGTTGAATAAATAATTTTAAACTAGATAAATAAATAATGAAAGAACCACAACACACTGACCTCTAAGTTTACTAAACAAATCAGTCCAAATAGACTCAGAGCTTGTTCAAATAAGAATTGTATGATGTCATATTTTCGGTTAAAACACACGAGAAACGAAGATAATGATTGACACACAATGCACTAAACTAACTCCTTAAGTAATGACAATTGGCGGGATTTTTACGAAGTTGCTTGCGTCATATTTTTGGGTGATATAGAGGATACTAATAAATACCGCTGCGTTCTTTACATATCAATATAACAGTGAATTCTATCAGTGAACAGAGTTGTGCCGAGATTAATACGATAACCTCTGACTTGCGAGACGTAAATTACATTAAAATTTGTGTTATTTTGGCGGTGTCTCATAAACATGTTTTTTAAGCTAGGTAAGCATAATAAAGTTTGTTGCTAAATATATTATATCCAATCTTAGATGTTAAAACGAATTCTTGTATTGCCGTTGTTGGTTTTAGAGATCCGTACCTACCAGATATTGTTAAAATATATGAAACCCTTTGTATGACTTTGTCTGTCATTCACCAATTAACTAGGTACGAACGCTACTGTTGGCATGAAATTTGAAGGTTATAAATAATGCTTAACACCTCAGGCTACACAAAATTATAGTGAGACTATTTTAACATTACGAGGAAGCGACACTCTATAATACACACTTCAAACGACGACAAGCCGCACTGAAGCGCAGTCTTATATGTATATTTTGTTTTTGCGATGCTCCTACGTCTATAATTGGAACATTGAGACAACTACCATCTTAGTCTCTCCGTGACCATGGCTGCTGAAAAGCAACCGAAGAAGGAGTAAACTTAAATTTAAATAGTTTTAATAATTTTATTAGCTTAAATATTAGTAAAGTTCAATAGTAGTAGTAGTAGTGTAACAGTTTCTAAATTATGTAATACAGAGTTAAATAAACAACGCGATAGAATCCGTATAAATGAGTTTAATTTCAATGAGCCAGTCCATTCACGATATATCCAGCATTATTCCTAAACGTACATTTCTTTTTTATTACAGCTGTATTTATCATCGCGGTAGCACAACTATGCACAGCACTTCCATTCCCATGCGAATGTACGAGGCAACTCGAGCCAGTTTGTGGCTCCGATGGCGAAACATACAACAACCTATGCATCTTTAACTGCGCACAAGCTGCCAGTAGCAACAGACTGAGCTTCGTGAAACATGGCGCTTGTATAGAAGAGAGTAACACTGGTATTTGTGGTTGCAGTTTAGACTACGTTCCAGTTTGTGGCTCCGATGGTAGTACTTACCCTAACACATGCCACGTCCTTTGTAAGGCACGCGATGTTCCGACACTAACTGAGGCTTACCAGGGCGAGTGTAAATATGTGTAATGTCTTTGGAATCTGTTCGACTCACATTTTTTATTATTAACCTCTCAACCAATCCAGTCATCCAAAATACGAAAATACAAAAAAGCTATTCAAAGAAAAGAAGACTATCATAACAACATTTACGTTTTAAATATTCTGGTTAAGCTCGGATTCCGGCGTTTAGAGGTTTAGTCAAATAGTTACATAACTCAAATTGTAAATTGCAAAGAATATTTAAAATCTACTTATAAATAAATAAAATTCAAGCGTTTCAAATCTGGTAATATTGGTCAAATGACAGAAAAAGGATGCATGGTACAAACTTTGACGTCACCGTTATTTAACCGCATGCGTGCAAGGGAGATACCTAGATATCCCCATTACGACCCCACTTTATTTATATCCAAATTAAAAATATTTATTATGATTTGTTTTGGTTATTATTTGCTCTTGTGTGTAAAATAATGTACAAAATAGTATATAGGTAACCTAACCCTATTGAAAAACTACTATGTAAATAGTCAGGCAACTCGTGATTTGACCCATACCTAGTGAGGCAACTTTGCACAGACGAAGAAGTTCCGCCTAGATCTAATAAATGGCGCTACATACAACAAGCGTTCAAATGACGTCATACTATTCTGCAACGCACAAGTGGAGTTTACAAGCTCCCGACATCAACCGTTGGACCGCGGCCCGCCTGGCACGCTTAACCAACCTGGTCGGAGAATCCTCCCTTTGTGTCGGAGGGATATCACACCTCGTTCCTCCACACTAGTTTACGAATAAAGCGATATTATATAGATTGTCAGTTTATTTTAATCGCCTTATTTCCATTACAATTAAGTTCATGTTGTTGTTACATCTAGGCAAACTTCCTTAATGGTGTATCACGCTTACATCTGCTCGGTAATTCGTTATGGTATAGTTGTTTGGGGCAATTCATCCGAGATAGACAAAATTTTCATTGCTCAAAAAAATTGCATTCGTAAGATTTATAATTTGGAGTGGTCTGACTCATGTAGACCTATTTTTAAATCACAAAACCTCTAAACTGTACCCTGCATATATATCTATGAGGTGGCTAAATTTTTAAGATGCTATCGTACTTTATTCGAAGCAAAAAATAACACGAATAAGAGAAATGTCACCCATTTAGAATTTGATATACCTGCTCCTAAGTTAGAACTTTTTCGGCACAGCTGCGTCTATATGGCTCCTTTGATATACAATGCCTTGCCAAAGATAATTACTCAACTGCCTTTTAGAAAATTCCGTATTGAATTAAGAAAATGGTTGTTGCAGGAAAGTTTTTATTCTATTAATGAGTATTTTGTAAAGTATCCGTGCAAATATTTTAGTCTCGACTTTGCCCTGAAGTATAAGCATAAGTAAGAATTATCAATTGATGTTGTCAATTATGTGTTTTCTATTCGTTTTCTAATATATATATATAGTTTTCTTGTGACTGTTTAATTTCATTAGATTTGTTATTAATGTAATGTAATAATGATTAAAATAATAAGATTTGCATGCCGCTGTGCCGGCGAAACATGTCGTTCTAAAATATATGTAACACCTTTGTACGATGTTTCTAGCAAATAAATTCTATTCTATTCAAACAGCCAGTGTGGCGAATGTGGTGACTATTCTCCAACTTGATAAAGAATGTCAGCTAGCATGTATTTAGTGTGAATGAACGGAACTAACGCTATAAGAGATTATGCTGCAATTGTAGGAAATAAATTTGAATTAGATGGCTCCGCTTACAGGGAATACATGTGGGATCATGTATGTAAATTAAGATAAACTTACGTGAATTTTTATCCTATTATATTTCTATATACGATAAGTAATTCAATATTAATATTCCTAACTAATATTATAAATGCGAATGTGAGTTTGTTTGTTGGTTACGCTGTCACGTCTTAACTACTCGACCGATCATCATGAGATATGGCATACTTATTGTCAGGGGTACAGAAAAGAGTGATATAAATTTATAGACAAATTCTATATTAATACGAATTATACTGCGGCCATAATTTGATAATCGATAAAATATGTATTTTACGGGTATTAAAAACGCATAGTTATTTTAATATCTTTATTAACAAAATAAATATTGCTTCTCTAATAAATAAGGATGGATCGACGATTATTTAGGCACAGTATCGACAGGAATCGTTACAATGATTAGTTTCTATCGAATTAAAATGGCACTACTTATGTTGCTTTTTAAGATTTAAGACGAATTTCGTACAAGGATCATCCTTGTGACCCGGGGATCTTCACAAACGAATGCTGAGATTTTGAGATTACTTTGCAAAACTTTACTATGATGTTAGCTAAGTACATTAGAATGAATACAGTTCAACTTTACAAATCACACAAATATTTTTTTGGCCTCTTTGTGTGTGCGTATCAATGACATTGTATAAATCGATACCAGCAATAATGAATTACTAGGTCATATTAAATTTACTTTGAACTACGTTTAATAACAAACATATCTTCGAGGGTGAAATATAGTAAAAGCCAAAATACTAATGTCCAACCACCAAGCCAGCCAAAAAATTAAAACTTGGCTTTACTTTTCTCGTTTTTTTTTGTTTTGATGAACATAGCTTTTTAGCTCTTTTTAGCTCTTTATGTTCTTCTTCTCCCTAGCCTTTATTATTCCCAAGTCACTTGGGGTCGGCTTTTCTGGTCTAACCGGATTCGACTGGATATTAGTTTTTACACGGAGCGGCTGCCACCTGACCTCCGCAATCCGAAGGCTAACGATACCCTAAGGCTAGACCAGTGTCAGGATATAGGGCACTAACTTCCCAATAACGACTACCATAGATGTCCATGGCAGCCGGGCGACGGCTTAACGTGCTTTCCGAGGCACAGAGCAGGCGATAATTGTCAATCAATACGCACATAATTTCGAAAAGTCAGAAGTGAGCGACGTGAAAGAAGAAAGAAGAAAGAAAGAAAAAATATTTATTTGACACGTACCACAAACACATAACAAGTATAAAATAAAAATAAATAGGTACAAAGATGAACTTATCAAAACGAGAACAAAAAATAAAGTCAATAACAGTAGTGTCAAATAGGGCCCAGTTCAGCATGTGTCAGACGAAAGGCTGACGCTGGTTTTCAACTGGGTCCTTTAGTGACTCACGCATATAAAACCATCTCTATTATAAACAGAGAAAAAAAAAAATATAAAAAGAAAAAAAAAAATTATAACTTATACAGTATATATAAAAACAGAATGATATTCAGTTTACACACAGATACAGATATTATAATACACAGATCATACAATACAAAATTATATAAAAATAATAAATAAAACATAGTAATAATTAGAAGGATAGTAAAATTAATTTTAATTTATTGCATTATCACGCGCTCACACGACGAGCGAGACACAGGCACACAAACGCGCAGGTAGTAACACCTTTACATTTAATAAATTTATATTTAAACGAACGACGCATTTATGTTCGTCAGTCCTAAGCTCCGCTGAGCATCAATTAGGAATAGACGCAAACATCTTTTAAATGACCCAATAGTATTTTGTAGTCTGATAGGCGGTGGTAAATTATTCCATATTTTTGATGCAGCGTAGCGGAAACTACCCCTAAATGCAGATGTTTTGTGTGGCAGTATAGAGAGCTGTAGTGAGCACTGTCTGGTCACGCAGTTGCGTTTGCTATGTACCCAGCTCAATTTGCGGTGTAGGTACGACGGCTCGTGAGTACTAATAATGCCGAACATAAGACAGGCCAAATGTAGTTTGCGCCTAGATTTCATCTTAAGGATGTAATTTTTGTTGAGAAATGGTGTAACATGACTCCTAGATGGTATATTAAAACAAAAACGGGCGCAAGCATTCTGGACTCTTTGAATAAGCCTGTCCGTTCGTGCTAGTAACCGCGGCCCGTACACCGTATCGGCATAATTTAATTTTGACAGAACCAATGTCTCAATTAGTCGCACCCGTAGCTCTTCTGATAAATATGGACGCATATTATATAAAATTCTTAACCTATAAAAGCAGTTACTAACCATCTCGGCGACATGTTTCTCGTACCTAAGACTAGTATCGATGTTCAGTCCTAGGTTGCGGGCCTGTTCTACTCTTTCAATAACTTCACCCATCAACGTAATATTCAGACCTTGTAGAGAGCTTAGCTGGTGTTTATAGCCGAATAACATGTACTTGGTTTTGGACGGATTGAGTACCAGAGAATTTTCTTCCGCCCACTCTGTAATGCGTTGAAGGTCCGCGTTAAGATCTGCGATAGCTCGTTCATAGTCCGTATTTTTAAACGATATGTAAACTTGTATGTCGTCTGCGTAAATGTGATAATTCGTTTTTGTGTAATACGTGGGTTCGAACCCGAGACCCTCTGCATTGCAGTCTGTTGTTCTCTCCACTGAGACACTATAATTAAGTAATATTATCTTTTACAGAATTTCTAGCGAATTAAAGTATTATTTACACCATTATATTTAAAATAAAGTTTTATGCTGCAGTATTTTATGGATAGTAAAACATTTTTTTTGCTAATATCATAATTTTAAATACACAGGGCAATACAGCTCGAAAAACTGAACAAGGTTACATCATTACATTTTTTTCGTCAAAATGGCTTTTACAATATTTCATCCTCGAAGGTTCGCATATCACATCTAGTTGCGCTTGATCCGTGTACATTCTTTTTTATCATCAATAGAAGTTATTCACACCTTCTTTACATAATATTCGCAGATATCGTTTTGTGTTCTGTACCTATTAATATATCTACATATTATTAATTTATATTCTCATATAAGTGAATGTAATTCTTTATGAGAATAAAATGATCCTTAATCCAAGCTATAACATACAAGCTTTTCGTGAAATTTGGTGAGCAATCATTTTATAATGAACCAATGGTGCCAATTCTGTTGTCACAAAATTCTCTTATCTTAGCTAAAAATCTCTAAAATTTAGTTTAGTCCTGTCAAACGACATTTCGTATTATGAAATCGCTAAAAGTGACAGGACTAAACTAAATTTTAGAGATTTTTAGCTAAGATAAGAGAATTTTGTGACAACAGAATTGGCACCATTTTGTTGTAACTACGAGCAATTATTCAAATTTCAGTTGACGATGTATTTAATGTTGATATGGAAATTAAATATTGAATTTTACAAATGTTTTTAATCATTACCACAATGATACATATTCTTATGTTTAATTTTTACCTACTTGAGCGAAACACATTATTATTTTGTCTTTTACGCAAGATCCAGATCCCGCTTCTTTTTTAAAACAGATATGTGATAATTATATGTTTTTAGGCATGTGCTAAGTGGCCGTAGTACGAGATTTCATTATAATATGGTAATTAGGTTAAGGTATTTATCTATAGGTCTATGCAGGCTGAAATAAATTATTATTATTTTCGAATACGTTAAAACCGTTTATACCATACATTCTTGATTCTATAGGGATAAAAATATCTATATATCCTAGTAAATTTTTACTCCTATCTCTTTTACAACACACCTGAAAACCTTTATTCTAGTACATATAAAAAAACTCAAGTCTTTTCAAAAATCAAAGAATATATTTTAAAAAGCAAAGAGCATTTAAATTGTAGGGACGGCAATCCGACACGACCGGAGAGAGATCAGGCGCAGAACCAACGGCTTCACGCGCTTTCTGAAGCACGGGTTCTCAATTAACACCTCTATCGAAAACTTTATTCAAAAAACGGATTATGAAGTCTCGTACTATGGTTACAATTACTTATATAAATATTACAATTTCTATCATAAGTCGAGGTTGGCCATCAATTCATCATCTTCATCATCATCTAGGAAGGATTTATCGCCGGCGTCATCACCGACGTTGTGACTTGTGGACTGATTCTCCTTGATGCTTGGAGGATTATCAGCCTTGATGGAGTCCTTTCTAATGTTGGTGCCCGGTATGTAGTCGTTTTTGTTCTTAGGCACACACGGCGATAAGTACTGTGTTATATTGTTTTTGCTCTCCTGAAAGATAACACCACATATAATCAAATGAGTAATTTTTCGTGAAGAAACCTGCATGTCTGAGGGTTCTCCATAATGTTCTCGAAGATATGTGAAGTCTGCCAACACGCACTGGGCCAGCGTGGTGGATTATGGCCTAATCCTTCTCACATTGAGAAGACCCGTGGCCCGTGCTCAGCAGTGGGATAGTTTAAACAAAGGGATGATATTAATTCTCGGTTTATAAAATGTATAATTGTTATTACGGTGACTGCGTGCGCATATATCAGTCGTTGGGTCTCGAGTTCAATTCTCGAGTCAGTATTGCTAATGCTGGAGGAAAATATAATTTTAGTGGAACCGAGAGATATATTCGTGGGTTCGAAAGGATTATAATTACAGTCAAAGGAGGCATTAAATCTTCACACCACAGCTAAACTGGTAATATGTACCTGATGTGTCATCGTCGTGTCCTCAAACGTATCCCTGCTAAGACCGACGTTGTTCAGCACCTGGAAAAACAATATTACATTGATTTGTTATTTAAAGAAAAGTTTTTGAATAATTCTTGTAATACCAGTGGCCTTGACCGCCCTTTCCTGACTTTTGGGAAGAGAAATTGCAGACGAGATGTAAGGCAATGAATACCAGAGGATTTTCTGAGCTGTGTTTCTGGAAAATACTTAACAGGCGAAATAAAGTGTTAGGTACTAACTACTTGATGTCGGTAAACTGTTCGAGCGTGATATTGGTCGAATGGCTTCACTTCTACTTTCACCGAATAATGGCAAAAGCGGTCTCTTCCAGTTTAAATAGTACTTTATTTTAAATTGCACAACACAATGTCTTAAATATAATAAATGCGGAGTTAGGAGGGCGTTGATGTCTGTCACACAGTTTATACTAGTTCAGACACCATCATACACTCTACCTTTAAATTGTAAATTAAATATGTTCTTTTTTATTTCTTTTCTATAGACAAACTGTGTTATGTTTTATGTGAAAATATATTTTTATTGTTCTAGGTATATATTAAATCTACATATTATATGGTCCCCGTGATCATGGCTGCTGAAAAGCAACCGAAACGTCGGAGAAAGTGTAAACCTAAATATAAATAGATTTAATAGTTGAAATAATTTTATTAGCTTATAAATGAGTAAATTTCAATAGTAGTAGTAGTGTAATAGTTTCAAAATTATGTAAAACAGTGATCAATAAACAACGCGATAAAATCCGTAGGTATATAGTAGTTTAATTTCAATGAATAACATTCGCGTAAACAGAAGACAATATTATGTAAATCAGTACGGACTGGAAACAGCAACAAAAATACGCCGGTTAGAAGATCTACAAACTAAGCGCGCAAGATATGTAACATCTTTAAACTTGAAAAGATGTCGTAATCACAGTCTCATTCCTACGTGTGTCAAGATATCAGCCAAGAAAGACATACGAGGAAGCGCTAAGATCCTAAAACAGGCAAGTAAAAACACTTTAATTCATAATCTCTTGTAATACGTAATTTAACGGATAGCCTAATTTCGGAGATTTTCCCTCAAACAAACTCTAAGCATAGCTGAGGGATAAACTATATAGAAATTGGGCCGTTGAGCTAATTTCAGTTTGTAGTGAGTTTTCATTATACGGCACGGTAGGTAGAAAGCACCGGTCAAAGATATTGCTTCTCAGGCATTGCGGAAGAAATTCTTAAGGAAGCTGGGGAAGAGCAGGTAATACTAAACGCAAGTGCAATCGGGGAGAACAACTAGTTAATTAGGAATACTTACGTTAAGTTTGTTCTGTATCATGCGCCACATATAGTCGTCGGCGGTCCTGGCGGCCAGCAGGTACCGCACGCGTACTGTCTGCTGCTGACCGATGCGATGCGCGCGTGACTCCGCCTGCGTTAAGATCTGGAATTAAACAATATTGATTATCCGACGTGACTACGTCTTATACATTTGTCTTAGCCCTTGGATTATATTATCATCTCAGCAGAAAGACGTCCACTGCTGGACATAGGCCTCCCCCAAGGTTTTTCACGCAGACCGATCTTGGGCCACCCGCATCAAACCGCTTCCCGCGACCCTCACCAGTTAGTCAGTCTACCTTGTCCTGGGGGACCTTGGAGACCCCTGCTGCGTCTTGCGTGGCCGCCACTCCAAAATCTTTTTGCCCCAACGGCCATCGCGCGCTATGTTCTCTGTCCACTGCCACTTCAGCATGGCTATTCGGTGAGCTATGACGGCAACTTTAGTTTTCCTGCGGATCTCCTCATTTCTGATTCGATCTCACACGGAAATTTCGAGCATAGCTCACTCCATCGCCCTTTGAGTGACTTTGAACCTTCTGATTAGGCCCATAGTGCGCGACCACGTCTCGTATCCGTATGTCACTATATATATCTATCACTTGCAACACACACTAGTCAAGGACTTTTGTTTGAGACACTGCGGTGTATTGGACGCGGAGATATTAGATCAGTAGTTCCCAAAGTGGTCCAGGTGGACCCACCAAGGGTCCACGGGAGACTCGACAGGAGACTACGCTGGCGTGACAAAAAAAATGGGGTTCACAATTCATAAGCGGGCTCCACGAAAAAATATTTTGTGGAATACCACTCGCTGACTAAAGAGAGACAAGAAATAAAAATAATAAAATAAGACTCGTAAATTACAAAAAAAGGGCATGCCGTAAAGATTTGACAAAAAAACTATTTTTGTCATGGAATATGGTAGAAATGTAGCTGTAGGGGGGTCCACCGGAACCAGCTAAAGTCTGGGAACCTCTGTATTAGATTGTATAATGAACGTTAAAATATATTTCTATCCGATGGTTAATTATTAATATTGAAGCAATCATGGTATTTATAAACGAGATTAAATACAACTTCTTAATAAATAGCAGCGATAAATTGGTGGGATTGTTGGATTGTCCCGCAAAGGTCTCGAATTTGGCCAAAGGCATCTATCACCTTTCGAAAATTTTCGTTGTTTATATTACATAAATACAGGGGCGCAGCTACCGCCATATCTGCGTATCAATGATACGAGGCCCTCAGGCTATAGAGGCCCCAAAAGTGTGTAAGCAAAAGTCCTAAAATGATATCCATAATCTTATATAGATTAATAATATTTTTGAAAATAACTACTGTGCCATAACAAAGATTTCAGAGCCCCTGTGACCTGAGTAATATACCTTCGAAATATTACAACCAGAGACACTCTTATCTTTTTTAAACGAAATAATAAAGAAGGAAGCCGGTAAACTGTTTGCTAAATACAGTTTAGACCTCAGTTGATCTATATGAACAATTAATTGCTTTGAAAATATGCATAAAATCTAAAAATTCAGAAAATTCATTCCGTCGTTTTATTTCAATTTAAGATTGTTTTGTTTCTTTTATTGAAACTTTACCCTTGGGCCTCCCAACACATTTTGATACAGGGCTCGTCTAAGGTAATCTACGCCACTACATAAATAGTTAATTATCAGTTCCTTTAACGGTTAAGGAAAACATTGAGAGGAAACATGCATGTTTGAGAGTTCTCCATAATATTCGCGGATATAGGTATAGAGCCTGCCAAACCACCCTGGGACTTTTCACATTGAGAAAAATCCGTGCCGAGCAGTCACAGTTTAATACAGGGCTGATATTATTATAAAATAACGAAAATGTAATATTGTCTTCTGTTTACGCGAATGTTATTCATTAAAATTAAACTCATATATACGGATTTTATCACGTTGTTTATTAACGAAAATGCTTAAACACTTCAACTAATATTTTATTACGGTAAACTGTTTGAATATAAAGAATATGGTTTCGTCGATAAATATAAAAGATACTTATGTTTTGTTTTGCTAAAATTTAATTAATTATATTTTTGGCTGATTGCATATTAAGCTTTCTTACAGGCAATTGAAATAAAATTAATTCCTGTATCCAAGGGGTAAGCAGGGACCAGAGATTGAACACTTGTCATGGGGGTGATATATGCCTCATGCTTTATTCATTACTAGATTGTGAAATTCTTCATACATGGTCATTAATTTTAACCTGGCCATAGCAATAGCATATGACATTCTTTCAGTTTTTTAAAAGGGCAGCTCCTGCTCTCTCACTAGGTATATCCAGTATCGTGGGGGACGTTACAAACATTCAAACAACGGACACAAAGAACACCCAGACTCGTAACAACCATTTGTGGATCACGCAAATTTTTGTCCCGTGCGGGGATCGAACCCAACACACACAACACTCAGTGCGGCGGCAGTAGCGAAGCGACTACTGTAAACCACTACGCCGTGGATTAGGGTTAGATAGTCTGAATAGTAAAAAGTCTGAGTTAACAAAATTACTAGATTGCAGAATGACTGGGTACGCAAAACGTCAAAGTTGCTAAAAGACTGAATTGCAGAATGTCTGTGAAGTCAAAACGTCTAGTTTTAAAAAGTCCAGATTAAACAAAAAGATAAAAACTATATTAGTCTAGATTAAAACTATGTAAATAAAACAAATTAGTTGCACAAAGTCTGGGTTGCAGAATGATTGTATAGGTACAATTTCTTTGTGCACCACAGCGCGCCATGGCCGTCAGGTTCATTAGAGGATACCGCACGATCTCGTTCGAGGCTGCGAGCCTCCTCGCCGGATCGATGCCATGGGACCTGGAAGCGGCGCTCCTGGCGTCGCTCTATCGTTGGCGCCAGGAGGCGCTAGCTCGGGGCGAAGGACCTGTTTTTCCCGCTGTCGAGGCGGCAAGGTCCGAGCTCCGCCAGGTCCTAGTGGCGAATTGGAAGGAGCGACTTGTGCACCCCAGTGCCGGGCACGCCACGATCGTGGCGGTAAGTCCCGTTTTTGAGGAGTGGCTGGAAAGGCGGCATGGCGCCCTCACCTTCCGGCTGACACAGGTACTGACTGGCCACGGTTGTTTTGGCCAGTTCCTGTGTCGTATACGCCGGCAAGAGACGCCCGGTTGTCACCACTGCGGCGACTGCCGCGACGTTATAGAGGACACGGCGCTGCACACTTTGGCGGTTTGCCCCGCCTGGGCATCGCAGCGCCGTGAGTTGATCGCGGCAGTCGGATCGGTTGCCCTCTCGCTCCCGGCCGTAGTTCAGTCTATGGTCCGGAGTGAGAGGTCGTGGAACGCCGTCGCCTCCTTCTGCGAGGAAGTAATTTCCATCAAGGAGGCGGCGGAGCGGGAGAGGGAGCGTTTAAACCCTCTCCCCAACCGCAGAGCCGGGCGCCGGAGGGCGCGCGATGACCTCCAGCCACCCTGAGGTTTGACCTGGGGGTGGCGGGCTTTGTGGGCCTGCCCGCCATCCGTTCAGCACCAGGTCCGAGAGGCGGCGTGCGTGTTCCCACGCGCGCCTCTGTGTCGAGTCCCCCTAGGGGGGAGACAGTAGGGAATTTTTGAGGGAGTCCTTTGGGTAGGTCTCTTTGGGTAGTGACCTGCCGTTTCATACGGCGGGCCGAAACCTCGGCGGGGTCGCGACCGCATGCGAAAGCTATTCGCGCGGCCCCGCCGACAGTGGTTTTGTTGAGGAACACCGTTATACATTATTTCCTTTCCATCTTCTTTTACCCCGGCGAGTCCGACATAATCCCTCCGCCCGCCCCCGCGGAGGGACATGCGTCATAGCATTACCGCACGTAAAAAATAAAAAAGAAATAAAAAAAAAAAAAAAGGTACAATTTCTTTGTGCCATAAGAGACTGTTTAAACACAAAATACCTTGATAGTGATAAGGACCAGCCGTCAGGGATTACTAAACACCTATAGAAACTGAAGCTTTAAAAATGGTAACCCTTGATATTGTTACGGCTAATGCCCTCTATCGGCACTGTGGGAAGAGTCGGCGCTTTCTAATAATAATTTATTACAGCACCATCTATTGACATCTTACGGAACTACGTATTTGTCGCTACGAGTTCAGTGGAGAAAGCGCTGGCACATTCTCGAAACATCGCGCTGTTGCGTGCCGTGTGTGACGTTTTCTGGAAAACTCCAGAAGCACTTTACCCGCGTATAAATAGAGCGCACGCGCACCGTCGAGTCAGTTTACAATCGTAAGCGATCAAGTGTTCACCGAAGCGAACGGAAGCGAAGAATACTACAGAGTTTGAAGCAGTTACAGTGAAAAAGTGCAGTATAGTGTTTGTTGTGTATTAAAGTTAATTGTGTGCTAGAATAAAACGTTTTAGTCGGTAATATTGTTTTATATTCTTATCCGTCGAACCCAGCACGTAACAATATTAAGTTCTATTAGCCTAATATGTAGGGGCGATATTATAATGGTGTGAGGTGGAAGAGATGATGGTCACATTGATATATACTTTTTTTACTGGTATCAGAAACTTATAATAGATATACAAATATAAACTACATAATTACGCGACCGTTAGGTCGGTGAGTGGGTGTGGGGAGACGACTGCTGCGCTGCGCACACACAATAGCGCGCCTTGTATATAAATTCGTAGCGTCAGCAGCCGCTACAAATACATTGATATTTGTTAAGCAATATACATATATATTTCTTATACATACATATTTCTTATTAATTAGTATCAGTAATAAACAAATATTTAAGTAAACCAAAAGAAGGGTATGAAATATGCGTTTTGTAGACTTGTAAAAATACATAAAAGTTCCATCTAGCGCCCGAAACGTAAAATAAAATGGTAGATCGATTACCTATGTGTGATTCTGAATTAATGATATCTTTAAATCATAAAATAAATGCGTTTAACTTGATGTCCGTTAATTAAATACGTACAATATTTATTTATAATAACATTTTATGGTCAATTTCTTTCCAATAAAGCATTTTGATTGTTCTTAATATTAACATTGGAACTCATAGTGCCCTCTATGATCTACTTTTGGAACTGTTTACTTTTTGTTCTTATTCAAACCCAATGACCTAAGTAATAATAAAATTTTCAAACACTGTCATCATATTCCTCAAGCAGGCTTGTCTAGACATTGTAACCTAGCATTTATAAGAACACATGAATCGCATACAATAGTATATTGCATTAAAAAGACGCAAAGACATACCCCAGGGTTCCAGTGTAGCTCGGCGAACAGTACGAGGTTAGCGGCAGTCAGCGTGAGGCCGGAGTTCGCTGCGGTTATCGACAGTACGGCGCAGCGACACGACTCTGTGTGCTGGAACTTGTCTACCAGGTCCTGACGATAGAATAGCACATTCTCAAAAGATTACAATAATCACTTACAGAGAAATAGAATAGATAAAAGAGAAAATCCAATTAGCGTAATTAGTAAGGTAGTTGTAATCAGTAGAGTGGCGTAGTGGGAGCGGCGCTTTTAGGGGGCGGCAAAATTTCACAATAAATATTTAAACTATTTAATGACGTACGCGAGAAATGGTTAGACGTAGTCAGCTGCAAAAATGCATACCCATGTCAAAACTAAAATGGTATAAGGCGGTAATTTACGCCATCTAACGAAAATCGATACAAGAACTGTTAAATAGTTTAGCTATATCGTAATAGATGGCGGTTCACTACCATAAAATAAAATTAAAATACATTTCTTAATAACTCAATTTCGTTAAAATTACTTTAAACAATTTTTAATCTCGATACACAAATGTTTATTTAAAATAACTCATTTCTTACATGAATTAAAACCTGAGAGTAAAACTATTATATACATAATTTATTAAACAACGCCATTTTGTTTATTTGTATTCGTTCTAATTCGAGTGTTTACAGGACTTTAGACCTTAAGGTATCCATGGAATATTACAGGCGACTGTACAATACACAACAATGATGACTGTTCTTGCCAAAAAATAATTGCGAATTACTTTATATTAGTCTTTTAAATTGAAATACCTAAATAAGTGCAAGTAAGTGCAAGAAGGCAGCAAAATTTTATATCGCCCTGGGCGGCTGACAGATAGATGTTATTGAAGCTTAAAATGTATAATTAGTATGTTATAGTGTATTCCTAGAACATCTTAATTCCATTAATAACAACATCCAATTTACTATGGAATTAGAGGCAAATAATTCATTAGCGTTCTTAGATGTAATCAGGGATCCTGATCATACTTTGAGCCACACTGTGTATAGGAAAAAGACCCATACAAATAGGTACTTAAACGGTGAATCTCACCACCATTCTAAACAGTTAGCTACCGTGGGAATGTCTTTGTTTCAGAGACCCCACGGGATCTGTGACAAGAAACACCTGGACGCCGAGCTTCAACATGTCAAGCAAGTACTGCAAGACAACAAGCTCCAACAGCCGCGCCGCCGTCACAGATCCCAAGACAAGCCAGCCACAGTCGAGCGCCAGCCTGCTATACTGCCTTATATAAGGGGTGTCACTGACAAGAGTGGCTACATCTTGAAGCGAGCTTTAATCAACACATACTTCAAGTCGCCAACTAAGAGAAGTAAATTTTTACCATCCGTCAAATGCCAATTACTTTTACAAGATGCAAGGGTCTATTAAATATATTGTGACTGCGGACTCTCATACATTGGTTAAACCAAGAGAAGCATAGGCACCCGCATTAAAGAACACATAGCTGATGTAAAACACCAACGCTCGTTGAAGTCTGCTGTGTGTGAACATGTAGAACAGGGGACCAACCAATACCTGAGATTTGACAAACCACAGATTCTCGCTAAAGAACACCGATTCCTACCAAGGATGCTTCGCGAGGCGACTAAAATCAAAAAACATCCTAATTTCAATAGAGAAGATGGTTGGAATGTACCACCAGCTTGGGATCCAGTAATTCAAAGACTTCATAATACTTTGAGCTCATTCTGCGTAAATAAAAACACCAATGTTTAAATTATGTTCGGGTACTTTGAAATAACTACACTGGAACATTGAGACAACTACCATCTTAGTCTCTCCGTGACCATGGCTGCTGAAAAGCAACCGAAACGTCGGGGAAAGTGTAAACCTTTATTTATTAGCTTAAAAATTAGTAAATTTTAATAGTAGTAGTAGTGTAACAGTTTCATAATTATGTAATACAGTGATAAATAAACAACGCGATAAAATCCGTATAAATGAGTTTAATTTCAATTAATAACATTCGTGTAAACAGAAGACAATATTATAAGTAGTAATGTTGTAACTTAAAAAGTGCTCAAGCAGAAAACAATGCATGTTTATGAAGGCCTATGACTTAGTGATATGTGTTTTATTTATTTTATTTCTGGGATTGAATGTTATTTTATGTATATGTTCAGACTTTTTTTTATACTACTATGGTGGCTAACAAGCATACGGCCCACCTGATGGTAAATGGTCACCGTAGCCTATTGACGCCTGCAATACCAGAGGCATCACTTGCGCGTCGCTGACCTTGTTAAAACCTTTTAACGCCCTGTTTGAAGAACCCCATACTGTAGTCTTGTGGGAAAACCTGGGCAGGGAGTTCATTCCACAACCTGAGCGTCCGCGGGAGAAAATTCCTTTGGAACCGCTTGGTGCGGCACCAATTAGGTTGTAAGGTGTGAAAATGACATCCCTGCCGATGGCGAGCGGTGCGATGATAAAAAGTAGCTGAGGGCATCATCTCAAACAACTCATCAGAACACAATCCATTATATAAGCGGTAGAACACACAAAGGGAGGTAAAGTCCCGTCTGAGACTTAGTGGCTCAATATATATATTATGTCGGATATAGAGAGTTTGAATCAGTCACCCCCATCGATAGACATAATGCAGGCGAACAATAAGGGTGATAGAGCAAGGTGAAACAATAAATGCACACTAATCACTTTTATTGTCTTCACAATAAATTAACACGAATGTCTTGCACGAAACGAATGACAGTTCCCAGCGAGGAGGTCCGCACTCGACGACGGTTGAAAGATCCCGTCGAATATAGGGCACGCCTCCATTTAAGTAGGCTCTGTCGTAGCACACGAAGTTGGCTGCGTGTTGACGTCATCACAACAGTGCTGCTATATCTTCACTAACGTGCCGCGTTTCGTTACCGTACTAATGACCGTCTCTAACATATATTAAAAGAACTATACTTAATACGTTTAAATTCATCGAGTTATGTCGGCCTCGATGGCGTAATGGTAAGTGTAACCGACTGCCACGCCTGAGGTCGCGGGTTCGATTCCCGCACAAGTCAAACATTTGTGTGCATGAACATGGATGTTTGTCTTGGTCTGGGTGTTTCTAAGTATAATATGTATGTATTTACAAAAAGAAAGTATATATGTATGTTTATCCATTGCCTAGTACCCATAGTACAAGCAGTGCTTAGTTTGGACTAGACGGTGTTGTGTGTATGTGATAGAATATTATATTATTATATTATATTAGGTATATGAATTTATTGATATTAATACGTCGTGGTAACAAATCTTTGGGTAGACATTTCAGAGTCATAGAATGTTTCTGACTCCGTGACTTTATATTTTGCAGGGTTAACATTTTCTCAATACTAGCGGTCGCATAGTGGTCGACTTCGACTGTAGTTATTTAATTCATGATCTTTTAAATTTTTGCGTTCTGCTCTTCTTCTCCATTTAAATTTTAACTGTGCCAAAAATCACACTCCTCAAAAGGAATATAAAGCTTTTTCTTTGTATCCTAACTAATATTATAAATGCGAATGTGAGTTTGTTTGTTTATTACACTTTCACGCCATAACTACTGGACCGACCATCATGAAATTTCGCATACACTTTGACAGGGTTACAGAAAAGGATATCGGGTATCTTTTACACAGGAAAAGTACTGGTCCCGAGGGATAGAAATTTAAACAAAATCTATACTAACGCGAGGCAGCCGCAGTAAAATAAAATCCAGTTAATATAATTATAAATCCAGGGATTTGCACACCGTCAGATTCCTTATACCGGTAACCAGCAAAGCAATAGTGCTTGGATTTCATGTTAATAGAACAAAAATATACTAACAGCTCTAGAGTTAGCAGGTGTGGAGCCGACGATGCATATGTAATGTACGCCGGCCTCGTCTAGCGTCAGACTGATGGCATCTATCACGGGCTTGTGGTGAGCGAACACAAGGAACTTGCCGGTCTTACTATCTTCTAGTAACTGACGGATATATTTACTGAAACACAAACAAATATATTTATAATAATAACTTTAGCGTGTAGTATATGTCTATTTATATACTTATAGAAATACATAGAATTACGGCTTGTGTATCCCTGATACCGTAGGAAGAGCTGAGACACTCATTTCGCTTGCTGTTTCTAGGTCTTTGGCGTAAATTAGTAAGGGCCAGATGAGCCCTAGCCTTTGACAGAGGCTCGCATTTGTACCGTGTATTTGTTACCGGCTCGGATACGAGCCACAAAGTGCCCGCCATTTCAAACCTTATTTTACTAACTTTAACGCTTAAAACAGATTGTTTATCGGCTACGAATGGATGTCTTTTTGGTAAAGGACATATCTTAAGGTATTACGAAAATATAAATACGATAGGTTAACATGCCCACTGCAGAATTCTAATTCCAATTCTAGTTTCTGATTTTTGAATTGAAATTTATCCAATTGTCTGGTGGCTACTCCAGGATTTCAGGTTACAATACATAATTCTAAGAATCCATCTAGGTTTTAGGAGCCAGACTCTGGAAAATACGCTAATGGAATCACCTAAAACAGCTAGCGAAATGTGCTAGCTACAGACCTAGGTAATAAAATAACACTATAGTCGACTCGGGCACCAAACAAACACATACATACAATGATATATAAACTATAGATACGTTGCCCGCGCTCTGTAGTGGCAACATGAATGCAAGGTAATTACCAGAAGTCTATTTAGTCACGTACCAACCAGCGCCGCCGGTGTACGTGTCATTAAAATAAGTTAAGTTAATAACTTCAACAACAACAAAAGAAAAAGGCCTTCCTGTGTTTTTAGGAAATGTAAAAATTACACTGCAGCTGTGAAAGATAAAAAAGTATCATTTCATGCGTAAGTATCAAGAGAAATGTTTTATTAATTTATGCCTTCTAATGGCGGCTGGTGCCTGGTCACGTGTTCGCGCTCGGCCAATGAGCATGCACCACAGAATGACAACGTAATTAAATAAATATATTTATCTCTCTCTAACAGGCATTCCGTAGACATTTAATTTTCTTTTCCTTTCTTCGTGCGTCTAAGTAGCTGTCTATATGTATTTACGCTGTTTTCGAGTGCCGTGATGTTCATGCATAACGCGTCTATTTATATTACGTCATTGCATATATAAGCAAGAATTGACGCAACGGATCCAACAAGGTCAATATCTACACATACACACGTTCATCGGGACATACTAACCAAATAGCAGGTATCTTGACCCGCGCGCTCTCGCTGAAGAATGTGATGAGCGCGGAATGCTTATCGGACGATTTGCTGGATTTGTACGTCTCTGCCATCTGTGAAAGTCCCTTCTGTTCCTCCTCACTGAACTGCAGTAGCGTCTCATCTAGTAATACTGTTTCCCTGAACAAAGATAATAATATTTAAAATACTACTCTTTTATAAAGATTATAATAATTATACTTTTGTGATATACAACTTTGTTGGAATGACAGGACCTGCCAGTACGTTTTTAGAATTTACTTTATTCATCAATTGCCCGCAGCATTGCAAGTATGAAAAAATTTGCGACGTATTTAAGCAGCGCCATCTATTGATAAGAACAACAGTAAAATTTTCTTTTCTACTTCATAAATCTGTTTAAATGTACAAATACTTCTTCACCTATTTGATCGCCCTCAATCGTACATGGCCATTTGGCTACGGCAATTTGGTGTAGCAAGTCGCATTCGATTGATGCATATTTTTAGTTGTGGTCGATAAATGTATGTGTCGATATTGATCTAACGATGATATCGTTCCAATGGTACCCAGTACAACGATATCATAAAACACAGATAGTGCCCGATTGATTAAGTCTAGCAGCGACGCACGATCGCATTAATCGATTGGGATATTTTGCATCGATTGGACAAGACGATCGAGACTTACTAGGCGATGAAACACCTAGCAAGAAACATCTAATTACATCTTCAGAAACTTTTAAAAATGTAGCTGAATTCTTTAACATATTCCTGGGAAAGTAGTTGTTATTGTGGTGTATATATTGACATTGCTCACCTTGTTTTCTCTTCTAACTTAGTAAGGACCTGCTCCTTAGTTCTTCTGATCAGAAATCTCTTCTGCAATATTATCTGCAGCTCCGTGAGGTTTGATTGCCCCGTCATGTCCCAGCCGAACGCAGTCTGTTTACCGTCACAATATCTTTTACCTGGACGAGACAATTATGATAGTTAGCCAAAATAACTTATAACAATGACATAGTAAGAAAAATTATGACTGCAAAACTGACTAAGATAATATCATTTAAACATTCGAATCGTTTGATTCGATTGTTCAAAGTAATCGAATATATTCGAATGCCTTAAAATTGATAATTATATATTACTAGCTGTCCCGGCAAACGTTGTTTTGCCATAAAAAAATGTTTTGACCAAAAGATTTAAAAAAAAAATAGGGTTGGACAACCCTTATCACTAAGGGGTATGAAAAATAGATGTTGGCCGATTCTCAGACCTACTCAATATGCTCACAAAATTCGGAGGAGTACGGGAACGAACATTGTGACACGAGAATTTTATATATAAGATTAATATAATATACAGTCGGATATCGAGTCAAATCCTGGCGCCAGAAAAAGTTCTTCACGAGGCCCAAGAAGATTGAAGATACACTTTAGCGCGACTGTTGGTGCGTGTAGCCTGTACTGCAAACTTCACTTACATGATTTGGAATTGTACGGAGGAATGTAATTAAGCACAGGGACGATTTGCTGTCATGATTCGTAATTTCTTCGCCTGTGTGGAGCCGCTGCTAATATATGAACAGTGGAACATTTTACATCTTTTTAATAGTTTACTCGGCTAAGCACCGACGTGCCGCTCAGTAGTACGACGCGCGTGATACTGACCGTACTCCGTGTAGGAAGGGAAGATGCCGGGCTCTATGAGTGTGAGCTGCGTGAACAGCTCAGCGGGGCGGCTGAGCGCCGGCGTGCCGCTCAGTAGTACGACGCGCGTGATACTGACCGTACTCCGTGTAGGAAGGGAAGAGGCCGGGCTCTATGAGTGTGAGCTGCGTGAACAGCTCAGCGGGGCGGCTGAGCGCCGGCGTGCCGCTCAGTAGTACGACGCGCGTGATACTGACCGTACTCCGTGTAGGAAGGGAAGAGGCCGGGCTCTATGAGTGTGAGCTGCGTGAACAGCTCAGCGGGGCGGCTGAGCGCCGGCGTGCCGCTCAGGAGTACGACGCGCGTGATACTGACCGTACTCCGTGTAGGAAGGGAAGAGGCCGGGCTCTATGAGTGTGAGCTGCGTGAACAGCTCAGCGGGGCGGCTGAGCGCCGGCGTGCCGCTCAGTAGTACGACGCGCGTGATACTGACCGTACTCCGTGTAGGAAGGGAAGAGGCCGGGCTCTATGAGTGTGAGCTGCGTGAACAGCTCAGCGGGGCGGCTGAGCGCCGGCGTGCCGCTCAGGAGTACGACGCGCGTGATACTGACCGTACTCCGTGTAGGAAGGGAAGAGGCCGGGCTCTATGAGTGTGAGCTGCGTGAACAGCTCAGCGGGGCGGCTGAGCGCCGGCGTGCCGCTCAGTAGTACGACGCGCGTGATACTGACCGTACTCCGTGTAGGAAGGGAAGAGGCCGGGCTCTATGAGTGTGAGCTGCGTGAACAGCTCAGCGGGGCGGCTGAGCGCCGGCGTGCCGCTCAGTAGTACGACGCGCGTGATACTGACCGTACTCCGTGTAGGAAGGGAAGAGGCCGGGCTCTATGAGTGTGAGCTGCGTGAACAGCTCAGCGGGGCGGCTGAGCGCCGGCGTGCCGCTCAGTAGTACGACGCGCGTGATACTGACCGTACTCCGTGTAGGAAGGGAAGAGGCCGGGCTCTATGAGTGTGAGCTGCGTGAACAGCTCAGCGGGGCGGCTGAGCGCCGGCGTGCCGCTCAGTAGTACGACGCGCGTGATACTGACCGTACTCCGTGTAGGAAGGGAAGAGGCCGGGCTCTATGAGTGTGAGCTGCGTGAACAGCTCAGCGGGGCGGCTGAGCGCCGGCGTGCCGCTCAGTAGTACGACGCGCGTGATACTGACCGTACTCCGTGTAGGAAGGGAAGAGGCCGGGCTCTATGAGTGTGAGCTGCGTGAACAGCTCAGCGGGGCGGCTGAGCGCCGGCGTGCCGCTCAGTAGTACGACGCGCGTGCTACTGACCGTACTCCGTGTAGGAAGGGAAGAGGCCGGGCTCTATGAGTGTGAGCTGCGTGAACAGCTCAGCGGGGCGGCTGAGCGCCGGCGTGCCGCTCAGTAGTACGACGCGCGTGATACTGACCGTACTCCGTGTAGGAAGGGAAGAGGCCGGGCTCTATGAGTGTGAGCTGCGTGAACAGCTCAGCGGGGCGGCTGAGCGCCGGCGTGCCGCTCAGTAGTACGACGCGCGTGATACTGACCGTACTCCGTGTAGGAAGGGAAGAGGCCGGGCTCTATGAGTGTGAGCTGCGTGAACAGCTCAGCGGGGCGGCTGAGCGCCGGCGTGCCGCTCAGTAGTACGACGCGCGTGCTACTGACCGTACTCCGTGTAGGAAGGGAAGAGGCCGGGCTCTATGAGTGTGAGCTGCGTGAACAGCTCAGCGGGGCGGCTGAGCGCCGGCGTGCCGCTCAGTAGTACGACGCGCGTGCTACTGACCGTACTCCGTGTAGGAAGGGAAGAGGCCGGGCTCTATGAGTGTGAGCTGCGTGAACAGCTCAGCGGGGCGGCTGAGCGCCGGCGTGCCGCTCAGTAGTACGACGCGCTGGCACCGCCGGGTGATGCCGCCCAGTGCTACTGTGCACTGAGCTTTGTGTGATTTGAGATAATGAGATTCATCCTGAATAAAATCAAAACGTACATTTGGTAGTCTTATCTCAACTGGAGTGCTTTTTAGATTATTACCTAGTCATTAAAGTAAAAAGAGTATTAAAGGGCTGGTCAATCAGACGCCCACACGGCTCACATGACATTAATATGCAGTATATGAAGGTAAAATAGTTTATACTTACAATTATAACGACACCAAACATTTTGCTCTTCAACAATTCTGTGTGCAAGCTTGTGATCTTATAACTAACTATAACTACTTCAGTCTGAAACGAAATATCATTCTTTTAGTTTTAAACGATAGACACGTACATAACCCACCGAGAACTAGTGACGAGCATAATTGCATTCAAATTACATTCGAATACATTCCGATACCTACCTACGACTACGGAGTCACGGACGCATCGATTAAACATTCGAATAACACATTCGAATGTTTAATCGATGCGATTCGATTGTTCATTTTGACGGCCTCGATGGCGTAGTGGTTAGTGTAATCGACTGCCACGCCTGAGGTCACGGATTCGATTCCCGCACAAGTCAAACATTTGTGTTTATGAACATGGATGTTTTTTTTGATCTGGGTGTTTCTATGTATGTTTTACAAAAAAAAAGTATGTGTGTATGTTTTACAAAAAAAGAAGTATGTATGTATGTATGTTTATCTATTGCCTAGTACCCATAGTACAAGCTCTGCTTAGTTTGGGCTAGATGGTGTTGTGTGTATGTGATAGAATATTATTATTATTATTTTATGTCGTCGGTATTTATTATTCGAATGAAATTGTGCACATCACTATCCCTAGTAGCATTCGAATTAATGACCCAACATTATTTACCTGTTTATCGGCAACTAGTTGTGTATCTTTGCCAGTGGTAAGTGTCACTATATTCATCAGTGGCACTGAGGGTAAGAGCTCTTGTATCGTGTTTTGCCAGGTTTCTCTGCAACACATTAATTTTTTAGATCGGCTTGTTTACTCCAGGGACTACAACATATACTAATGCCAAACATTCTCAAAGATAGATCTTTAGAATTCTGAAATTTAACTTCAAATGAGAAAACCTAATAACAGTACATCATAGTTCTTCCCATTTAAAGAGTGAAGAGCTAGGTGGGCCACACGTTATGTCGACGTCGCTAGGGTGGTTCTAAAATGGTCTACTAGATATTGTAGTGAGCTAGACATCATCAATAATGAAATATCTATTAGCCAACCTACAACAATCCCACTGTAGTTGAGAGAAGTTCTAAGAAGACAATCCATAGAGACACATCTCCCAAGTATGTATTGTCTCTTCTACTCTGTCACCTTTATTTATAAGAAACGAAAATAGTCTAAAACCTGCACCTGATTGAAAAATAATAATTTTGTTTATCAATTAAGACACATGAGACATATGATTATCGTTAAAATAATACCTCATGGAAGATGTGGTGACAATGAGCAAAGGCCAGTTGTGTCTGTAGTAACTGGCAATGGCGAGCGCCTGGAACGTCTTCCCCAACCCCATGTCGTCGGCTATCATGCACCGACCGCGACGCGAAATGCCAAACCTGGTCAAATTAAATTAATGCTACATATACAATTCATTCACATATCAATGTAATACCGTGTAAAAATATACCGTGTTGGTCGTATAGTTTCCGAAATCTGTACGTATGATAGATGGTGCATCACATCTTCAGCTTCTTAGCTTGGCTATTAAACACTAATGTCACTGGACATTGGCAAGGTTATCTTTTGTTTATCAGCCATATGTGACAATATGACAAAAATGTAGGCATGTAGGTATGTATAATATGACAATGGATTTAATGTTTTTCCTATAAAAGCAATGGCTAACTGTCTCTATCACCAAAGTCCTATTGCCACTCCACATTGTTTCTGTGTTTGCCCAGACATTATAATGTCAATGAGACTTAAGACAGTTGTGACTCACCTGACTCCATCCTCTTGAAATGGCATAAGTTTATGCCTTAAAGTTGCCTCTATTGGTGATAAATCAATGCTGTTTGGATCTATTGTGTTCTCTCTCAGCACCTAAGATATGGTATTAATATGAAGTTACCCATGGACAATTAATTAAAACATTATCTGAGCACATCATATGTAAAACCAACAACCCTTATGCATACATTAGAAAGATTATAAAAGCATAAAGCACAAGAGACATATATAAAGAACTTGGAAAGTATGAAATCTGTAGACCTATCATGAAATATAAAAGCTGTACTATCAAGCCCACTCTTTAATACGGTAAAAGACATTTATTTGATATTTATTTTGAATTTGGGAACACAACCTCTTGATTGTCCTAGAGCCTTTCATGAAATAGTCTGAACAACTGTATAATGTCTTGTCAAAAGAAAGAAATCTGAACAATCTTCATAATTTTTTTCTTTATTATATTTTCATGGTAGATCCACTGATGTCTTAACCTCTTGTGTGTAGTGTGAACACCAAGTGTACATAACCACCAAGGCCTTCCTTTGACTTTTTTAATCAGATGCTCGACAGGTAAACAAATATAAGCCTGATCATAATATAATTATGTATAGAATTTGTCTTGCAAAAATGTTTACTGAATTTCACTGAATATGTACATAAAGGGCAAGATCACATAATAGCTACTATTTAAAATATGAATTCCAATCTCATCTAAAAAATGTGAAATCTGTTCACATTTGACATTTATTTTAATTTAAGAGAATCCTATATAAGGTGTAGACTAGATCAGAACCCTAATTTAAACAGTTTTAATTATCCTTCAGTTGTCCTAGCACAGGTTAATTTATTAGTTTACCTTCAGAACATATGGTGGTATGGGTCCCAACACTACATGTGGAGCCATAGGTGTTACTTTAGACACCAGTTCTTGATAATCATGGATTGAAAAATTCCATAATTTAGATTTGGAATCTGAAAGGTAATAACTGTATATCAGTTAACATAACACATAACACATACAATGTCTCAAGACTGTCCCAGCCAAGAAACAGATGCATGTTTGCCTCATACAAACAGAATTTGCATTTGATAGTGCTGGCTCCTCTAACATAGGCCAAATGGAGTATCTGCTTTAGGTGCCACAACCCAAACAGTGTGTTTCTCAACTTAGTAGTTAGTAAAAATGAAATAGAAACAAGTAAGGCAGGCGTCATAATTGGTTCTCCTTGCATCCGAAAACCAGCCCTGATCCAGCATTGGCTTTTGACATATCTCAGAAGACTAACCATACCCCATAAGATACGAATTTCTATAAAAACAAAACAAGCCCTCAACTTAGCAGCTCAGATTACGCTGTGTGTATGATTTGCTTATCTGTAGAGTGTTCCAAACATCTATAGTGGTTAAACAACAATAATAGTGTTTGCGTGGTGTGGTGGCTTGATGGTAAACACCATCAAACCCGCCTAGTAGTTGGACTTAGTAAAAAGATTAAAATAAAAGTAAAAAATAATTTAAAATGATATTTAAATATTAAAAACATACCAACCATAAGTTTTAGAGGGCATACTCTTGAATATATTTATAAGTGGTGTGCAAAATTCTGACGGATTCACTTCAAACCTATCTTCAGATATTAAATAAACAGTTCCACTGACCACTTTACCAACAGGTATGTTATTTTCTACTCCACTTGAATTCGGCTTAGCGTATGGATGATTTCTATTGGTATTGGAGTGCCAACTTTTTGTTGTCCCATATCTTGATGGCTCAGGACTGCTACTAGGAGCAGGATTAAACTTTATCGGCGAATTTGAAAATGTTTCATTGTTTATAGACGTGAGTTTATTCTGTCTTCGTTGTAAGGCGGCAAGACGTTTCCTTTCGATTTCTTCTTTTGTACACGCCATCGCAGAACTACAGGGTAGTGAAAATCTATAAATACATTTAATAAATCTTTTAACTTTTATCAAGTTTATAATAATATGACAGTTTTCAACAATCAACAAGTTTTGAAGTGACGGCAGAACAGATGACACATACTGAGATGAATAGATCTAACAGTTCCAGATATTACATCCACATTCCTATCAAAGACAAACGTACCATAGACACTGAATAATAAGAAAAAAGAGACCAACAGACATATTCTATGAATGAGACCATAAAATATGACATAAGATAAATTAGATTAACTCCACATGAAGTAACTATGCTCCTTCCATCTAATTATATAGTACTTCACTAGCGTACCCAATAGACATTGTCCTACCCGAACGATGGCTTACAATCCGATCGCAACCTCACCTACCAGGTCCCATTCTAAATCTAAAGTACCCAGGAACCCACGAAAACAAAATCAATTTAATCAAATTCGGTCCAGCCGTTTTGGAAGAGTTCGGTGACATACACATATACAGGCTGAACGGCCTTCAGTTCTACTATAAGACATTTCAAGGTTATCCATTAATTACCGGACACACTGTATAAATATACTAATAATTATATTTATACAGATTGATTGGTAAAAGGCTGGACATACTGAAGGATGCTATTCATCTCAATTCTGGAACCGAATATCTAAAAAAATAGGTACTCTACATTTGACCTAGAAACCTTAATGTGCGGACACTCATGCGCATATTATATGCTATACAAAACTGAAAACCCCCGTCCCCTCGCTACCGCACCCCGCACTCACCCGAATTTGCACCCACCCTCCCGTCCTTTTCTTATCAAAGGTCATTAAAAAGTAAGTCAAAGGCCTCGGTAGCGCGGCGCGCTCGACTGTGCGACCCGCGCAGTGTCCACATTTTATGGATAGGTATTTCATACAAATTTTAATGGTTTTCTTGTATGGTAAAGGTTATTCATGGTTGGTAAAGGTTGTCTTTGCAGGTTGCACAGATTTTATTTTATTTATTTTTTTGTACGTTACGTCTGACCATAAATTATCATGTCCTTAAGTACGTACAATGTCTAACCAGTCACACTGTATAGATAAGATAGAAGATTTTAACTAGGATATTGACTTCCCACTCTATTAGGGTAAGTTTTTGGGTTAGGTTGAGCGCTACTGCTACAGCCGGGGGCCATATTTTTATTCTTTTGATTTTACTCGTCAAAATGACCACACTCCGCCTGATGGTAAGCGATCATGTGGTCTAAGAGCAGTGGCCTCCACACCATCCTCATGGTAGCTGAGACGTTGTTGACCCTACTTAGACGGCCCCACTTAAAGGACCCGGGATTGATGGAAGAAGTCCCTTCTTCCTTCAATCCTGGGTTCTTTAAGCGTGAACACTGGCATGGAATTATCTGCCTTGGCAGAAAATTCCATGCCTTAATCGTTCGGCAGAGGTATGAGGACCCAAACTTTGGTACGCGCTCTAATCGACTCTACCATGGATGGCATCCGATGCCTGAGTCCAGCACGCGTTGTTCTGGATAGGAAAGGGGAGGGCGAGATAAGGTGTAATAACTATTCAGAGCACTGCCTGTGGTATATTAATTATGTAGAAACATGCCAACGAGGCGATGTCCCTACGGAGTTGCAGAGGTTCCAGTGAACTCGAGACTTCTGGATCGCCGATGACACGGACAGCCCGCCGCTGTAACCTGTCCAGTAGGCTGATCAAGTTTCGATGCAGTCCGTATGCAGTCGCAGTTAAGTTTTACGTCGGATTTTGTATCTGAATCATATCAGCTGTCAAAATTATGTGAATACGAAAAGAGCTGTCTTGATCGAAACTTAGCTGCAACTGCACATTTTAAATACGTGAATTGCCTACTGAGCGTCCTGTAAGTACTCCGCCTTTGCGTAGGACGTAAAATATGCATGAGTAAACTCAATCGTCGATTCTCCACAGATCTTGCACTGTTGTCACACGCGCTGGTTACGCAAAAGAAGAAATTCTGAGGAGCTATTTTTAACTCGTCTACCTCTCTAGACCCTTGGCCCTAAACGGAATGGTTAATCGGATTAACACAACCATATAATAAAGATAAAATAATTAGTGATTTAAATTAGATAATATATTATATTCGAATATATTATATTTAAATACAGTTTTCATTATTGTCAATTGTGCACAACGCAATATCCAGTTTGCATCGTCAAATGACGCAGTGCAAGTTCTCATGTATGGTGTCTTATTCACATTAACACTGTATTCGAATATAATATGAATGGCACCGTGCACATCGCTAATAGAAAGGTATAAATAAGGCTTTTAGCTCGTCAAGTAGGTAGTGTGTACGAGAAATATTTAATTTATCCCGTATGCGAAACTAATGTATGCCTACTCAATTGTCATCCTCGTAATTTACCGTTAATTAACGTCCGATTTTAGATAACTTTCGGCTACAATCTTCAATGTAACTTGTTTTGTTTGGTCTTATGAACGCTTTGGCAATTGGCAGAATTTGGCATATCCGTAACCATAGCATAAAAAAATTAATACACGTGTCAGACAATAAAGACAGATGATCAAAGAGTAAAGTAATATAGAGGGCAGGGCAGATGTTCTTGTTACTGCTGCATCGGTCCGAATTTGTAAGAGTTTTATTAGCTAAGTATTTCTGTAAGAGTAAACGTTAACTAAAAAAATGTTCATCATACTCCCAGTACGAAGTTCATGCAATTCTTTGTTCATTAAATTATGAGTTTGTATTAGATATGGAACGTGAATGGACTTTGACATGTCAGACAAGACAGCTGTAACTGTAAGCTGTTGAATTAAATTATAATTGGTGAATAGAGTCTGAACTAGTTACCCGAGGTTAGTGGTCCTTTCACCTCCGAACGAACAAACGAAATAAAAATGTCGGAACATACAAACCCAATCAAATACTTCGTTAGTGGAGGTTTTGGTGGTATATGTACTGTGGTATCTGGTCATCCCATGGATACCATAAAAGTGAGACTACAAACCATGCCATTGCCTAAGCCAGGCGAGGTTTGTTTATATACTGGCACCGTCGATTGCTTTAAGAAGATTGTTCAAAAAGAAGGTTTCAAAGGGCTTTACAAGGGTATGTCTGCTCCTTTAACAGGAGTGGCTCCCATTTTCGCCATTAGTTTCTTCGGTTTTGGGCTCGGGAAGAAATTGATAAAAAAAGATGAGGACCAACCGCTCACGAAACTTGAACTTTTTGGTGCAGGTGCATTTTCTGGTATTTTTACGACCTCCATTATGGCGCCAGGAGAACGTATCAAATGTCTGCTTCAAATTCAACAGGGTGGTACTGCACCTCCCAAATATTCTGGCATGTTTGACTGTACCAAACAACTATACAAAGAGGGTGGTATCAGAAGTGTGTATAAGGGCAGTGTCGCTACTATACTGAGAGATGTGCCTGCCAGTGGAGTATACTTTATGACATATGAATGGGTCAAAGAAGTGCTTGTGCCCCAAGATGCTAGTGAAAAAATTAAGATGTTGGCTACTATTATGGCTGGTGGTTGTGCTGGAATAGGTAACTGGCTGGTGGGCATGCCAGCTGATGTTTTGAAGAGTAGGTTGCAAACGGCTCCAGAGGGCACATACCCTAATGGTATGAGGGATGTTTTTAAACAGTTAATGGAGAAAGAAGGCCCAACTGCATTATACAAAGGTGTGGCACCTGTGATGATAAGGGCTTTCCCAGCTAATGCAGCTTGCTTTGTAGGTTTTGAATTTGCTATGAAGTTCCTAAACTGGCTTGCACCTGAGGTTTAATGGCAATCAAATGTGTAATATAGTATCACATAATATGAAGATGTATTTTAGATAGATGTAAGTGTAAAAAGTATTCTATTAAAATTGTTTTGTTATGTTTTAGACTACAAGATGTTAAAAAATATATTTGATAAATATATTTATTATAATAATTTTGTCAGCTACCATAACTATTGCATGACAGATTTTATTGTTAGTTTGTATTAAAAATGCACAAATATAATAGCCTCAAGTGAAGAATATCAATAACTGTTTCACTCCCACTCTTGGGGGCCTATACATAAACCATGCTTTGCCATTGTTATTACCAGTAAAAAAAAATAATGTATGAAAAGATAACATTGACCGTAACTGGTTCCTATCTAGGCTCCCCTTGCATCAGTATAATGTTGTTAAATATAAACAAAAGTATTGCTTATCAACTATTGATATTGTAATTTTTACAAAGATGTTACATGACTATTTTTATATCTGTGCAATAAAGTACAGTGCCTTTTGAACCTAATAAAAAAATTGTAACTTAATATATTTATTTTTTTAGAAAACATTTTCATCTGTAATGATTTTATACCTTTTTATTTAAAGTTTATTTTTATTCATCTGTATTTTATTGTAGTTATTTCTATGTTTTAAAAGTTTAATATTGTGGTGTAGGAAAAAGTAAACATGTTCTAAGTCGAGGTTGTGACAAATATCTTGTCTTGTTATTTTTGTTATGTCCACCATACTGGCCAGGTTATAGTATGATGTATATTAATGAAAAATACTCTGCCCAAGTATATGTGCCTCCATCCCATATGAACTATCCTTATAAAACATTTTAAAGCATTCCGAGTTACACAAATGCTAAAAGAGCTAGAATGTGCTGCTACAGCAAAAATGTACTCCAAAAATACACATACTTAGTGCTTTTTTTAAGATTGTTGAAACGAGGTTTTGATAAATAGTATCATTATAAGAATTAAGATTGGTTAATACCTATAATGAGATTTAACTGAAGGGAAAATTATACAAACAGTTTAAATGGATTAAAAATAGAAATAGTCTAAAGGGCAAAAATGAGCAGGCATCTAATGCATTGTATCATCCCTAATATTAAAATATATGTATTTGTAGTTGTAGCATATTGCTAATAGCTAACATTAATTAATATAGGTTTGCAGTGTTTGCATTTCTATATAAAAGTAATATAACTTGTCTGTTGTCCCTGTCTATTGGCCTAATTATCTGATGAGCAACCATCACTGCTATTTATCATATATTTATATAACGATAGTATAATCAACTAATACCATACATTGTTTTATCTTGTGTTTATAAAATATATGTTATCAATTTTATAAAAATACTTCATACAAACAAGTAGTCCTAAATATTGTCTAATTAAGGCCAATATATATCAAATCAATCTGATAAATAGTAGCTATATAAGCAGATAGATTTAATAATTACCTTATAGGCAAGTTTTTGCAAATTACAAATCAATTTTATTAATTATTTTTATTTTTTACAAAATGCCAAGCAGCATACATATTATTATGTTGTTTGACTGAATGCCTTGATTGTTTAAACTTACTGACAATGTTTTTACGCAATATTAATCCTAAAAATATAATTTTTCGTAACTGAGTATCACCAGAAAGTATAATAATTCTCAAAGCAGACATCATGTCACTGTGTCAGATAATTGATGAATTGTTTAGGTACATAGTTCAATACAGAGTCAATGGATATACAATTGAAATTTAATTAATGTACTTTTGTAAAGAAATGTATTCTTTGCATTTCTTAAATACAAATATAGCTATTTCAAAAAACATTAACCTATCGAGTTGCAGCGGCATATAGGCGTCTAGGCAATAGGTTTTTAATTGTTTGGCATGCCAACAATTGACACGTACAGGAATATAATATATATAATAATATAATATTCTACCACATACACACAACATTATCTAGCCCAAACTAAGCAGAGCTTGTACTATGGGTACTAGAAAATGGATAAACATACATATATACCTTTTTTTTTTTGTAAATACATATTATACATAGAAATACCCAGACCAAGACAAACATCCATGTTCATGCACACAAATATTTGTCTTGTGCGGGAATCGAACCCGCGACCTCAGGCGTGGCAGTTGGTTACACTAACCACTACGCCATGGAGGCCGACAATATACAAGAGTATGTACGTATGTGAAATTTTTATAGTATTATCCTTGTGCAGCAACACATTTAGATCACGTTTTGTTGCAATAAAAACTATGGAGCCAAGCTGAAAACAAGGTTAGCATGCACCTGTACCTAATCTCTTTATCAACAAGATATTTATGAACTGGAGCACATTTGATTAATACACATCTTGTATATTAAAGCTGTTAAGCCAGGCCAGTCTGACATACTTTTCAATATTACCTGTACTCCCTCCGGCCGTGATGGCAACTGAGTTTGGCAACCAGTTGCTTAAAAATATTGGATATTCTTTTTACTCAACCAGTTGCCAAAGACGAATGTCGATTCTTGATACGCACCTAGTTGCCAACTAAGATTTTCTCAAAAGGTGTGGTTACTTAAGAAGAATTACCACTCTCAGTTCGTAACCAACATCAGTTGTGGAAATCAAAATAAGGACTAAGGTCTGTATTATATTAAATTAGGATGTTTTCAATCAGATGCATATAAAATTTGGTTTCTATTGAATTTGTTTGATTAAATTTCTTAAGAGTTGCGTCATCGAAAGGGAACAAGGGCAGGTACATTATGTTTCAAATAATAATATCGTGAAAACAACATAATATAGGTGTCTATGCCTTTATTCCATGTAATTACCTAACTACAGCTTAAAGTTACTGAAAATTAACAACTAGGTTCCCCATTTGCAACAAAATTGAAATTGTATGTACACTTCGAATTTAGTAGGTAGTTAATATGTCTTTAGAATGGGATAACAAATGGACTGATAATTTCGAGACAGTGTCCGACACTAATTTTGTTTTCATTTAAAGTTTTTATCGCTAACCCAATTTCCTCATCGATCTCCTCGTACTCCTTCTTTTTTTTAGGTGTAATTTTTTTCAAATCATAGTATGTCGCTTCAGATTCTAAAACATCGAGTAGATGTGCCAACGTTGGATTTTTCTTACCAATAAAACTGTTGATCTTTCTATGCCATCCCTCTATATTGTTATTAGTTCTAAATTTTTCAGTTTCACAACAACAAGATTCAGCAAAAAAATCTTTATTAACCCACTGCTTTTGGAAATATTTATTAAACATATTGATTTCCTCACCAACAGGTCTTTTTGCCATTACATAACATATCCTTCTCTTAAGTATTTTTTTGGTAACCGTGCAATTCCAATACATCTCGCCACATGCCTTTTTTTTACTCTAGTTTTTATTTGTAAGGCCTTCGCCTTTTTCCATAACGCATGGTTGAAGTGATAGTAACATCCCTTAAAAAGTATACCAGGAAATATGTCTTTAAATGCATTAATTGCTGCAATTTCGAAATCCAATGTAATTTTTTTTGGATTCCAGGTAGGAATTTGAGATTTAATTATACTGTACAAAATTTTATATGTGTTATTTCTTTTATCGGGAAGAAGTGCGAAAAATAATGGAGTTATGATATTGTTAATTTCATCATAGCCATGAATGGTATACAACTGTTTAAAGGCTTTTGGGCAACTTCTGAAAGTGCCATCAGCAAAGAAATGATTGAAATTACTCATTTTTGTTGTCACATCACGAATACAAAATACAATGATTCTAAAATCTCCATCTTCATATTCACAAAGATAAAAATGTTGGTACTTCATGGGTATTTCAACGTCCGTAGCATTTGAGAAACGCATTTTTGTGGTACCAACTACTTTGTTTCGCCCATTGTAAAGGTCACTTTTCACACTGCTGAACTTTGGTATATCGCCGACGAAATTATATCCATCGTTTTTTAAATCACGAACCATATTGTCGTATTGTTTGGGGATTGATTCAAAATTGCAACTACTCACTCTCTTGAGATCATCCAATTTTTTCAAAAATGTGGTTTTCGCAAAATTACGTCTGCAATCGGTTTCGTGTGCTCTTTGCATTATTATCTCATTACGAGTATTTAAAGTAATATTACCTCTGCATCCTTTTGTAAGGCTACATTTCCAAAATGAGTTTTTATTTACATATATTTTTTTACGGCTGTAACGCCTACCATCGTACAACGCAGAAACACCTCCTCTTCTTGAACTAATGAATTCAATGTTAGATGTATTTGGGTATACATTTAAAGTAGACATGTTGATGTCTCCGGAACAGACTATTATACTGGTCTTAAATCGTACACATACTCGTGCAGTAAATACAGTAATCTAATGTGTATTACACATATATTGCAATTAATCGATAACCTCAAGAGGCAAATAAAATGATAGATGTCAACTACGTCAGTAACAAAAGAAAATATATTCTGAACATCTGAAAAAAGTTTGAATTCTTAAGTCTGAAAAAAGTTTGAATTCTTAGCAGATTTGGTTGAGTAACAAGAAAGTTTTTACTCCTTCGGCAACTGGTTGCGAAACTGCAAAGGTAAAATATTATAGGTGCGTATCAAGAATCGACATTCGTCTTTGGCAACTGCTTGAGTAAAAAGAATATCCAATATTTTTAAGCAACTGGTTGCCAAACTCAGTTGCCATCACGGCCGGAGGGCCTGTACTATAGTATATTTATATCATAATAGTAAAATGAAATAAATAAAAAGCATGTATCAGTAAAATTCCCGTCTAAAGTTTATTTCAAATTGCTTATTATGTTTGCAATTGTCACTAAACAGTTTTTTACTCCTTTGTTTTATGCTATCTGTACAAGGTTGGCTATCAGATTTTCTTTTTCCATGTCCGAGACCTTTTCTATCTTTTTTCTGTACTGCTTTAATTGGGTACTTTTTACCAGAACCATCTCTGCCAAGGCCTGAATCTCTATCCCAACCTCCTTTTAACATTAACTGATAACCTATATTAGATGCAGGTATACCATAATTTGCTGGTATTTTTTTGTCTTTACTTGCACTTATGTTGTGTAATGTTGATGACAAATGTTCTTCCTTATCTGGAAATATTTTATTACAAACTTCACACAAATAGTCGTCATCTGATCTTGTTTTACTTCTCTCATGTGAAGGACTTGGTTTGCTTTCAGTTTCTCTATAATTTAATAGTATATCAGCTAATGCATAACTTTTATTCTTTATAACCAAGCTCCGAGCAGAGTTTCCAGCTTTATCTCTGACAGACATATCGACACCTCTTCTTACAAGTTCCTTGACGCTATCAATAGAATTTGCTTGACAAGCTATCATAAGTAAGCTCCATCCATAATCGTCTACAACATTTATCTTGTCGGGATGTTTATCTAATATATGTTTAAGTTTGTCAACATCATTGTTCTGTATTGTTACGAATAAATCTTTATTTGTCAATGGCACGTCTTCCTCTTCTTGTACAGCCTTTCTACTCTTTTCAATAGCTTTCACTGTACTAGTTCTAGGTCTATATGTCCTCGCATTTTTCACTTCTTCTATATACAATCTTCGTGCTTCTTCCCCTCTTAGGACGGACTCATTTTTGTTATTTATCAGATTAGGTTCAGGTGAGCTAGCTTTCACGAAGTTCTTGTAGCTTTTTTTTAACATTATACGGAATTTACTTTTAGATTGTTTAGTGTTTGAAGTAGAAATCTTGAAGTTAACACACAATACGTGTTATTTAATTTTACGTGTTTACAATACATATGACATGACAGTTACTGACGTCTGACTGCTGACACTAGAGATGTGTTACACGTCGCTGCGCCGCGCAATTGCGCCAACTCAGTTCACTGCGCTGCGCTGGATAGCTGGATGTGTTAACTCACATCTTTAAAATGCATTGGTGCACAGCGCAGGACCGGGAAATTCGAATATCATTTTTGTAAACTGCAACTCCGTGAAATGTAAATGGAGTTATACCTAGGTAATCTTTATTTTCTAGATTTCACTTTACTTTTTGTGTTAAGAACCTGTGAGCGCGGCGTGCAGATTGCGCGCATTTCGTTGCTCACTCGGCGTGTTTTCATTTTGTTGCGCCATGGCGCAATTTTGTGTTAACGCAATGAGCCTGCGCAGTTAACTGCGCCTGAGTTACTGAGTTAACGCAAGGATTTTCGCTGAGTTACCCATGTCTAGCTGACACTATTGACAATAATAACTTGCAACAGCTTGCAACTGTTACAACGGGTGATCTTCTAGCGTTCGTCATGCACCTCTAGGGTGAGCCTATGGACAAGCAAGCTGTACCTACTGTATAATATCAGCCTTGACATAGCCAAAGCTTTCGATAGGGTCTGGCACCGGTCTCTTTTTTCCAAGTTTCCGGCAGAAGTTCAAGTTTTCTGCAGAAGCGTCGTATTCGGGTCCTTCGCGACGGTCACTTCCAAATTTATGCAGGTGCCACAGGGGTCCGTCATCACCTACGCTCTTTCTTTTGCATTTCAAAGATATATTGAAATTAAACTACTATATATGGATTTTATCGCGTTATTTATTCATCACTGTATTACAAAATTTTGAAAATATTACACTACTATTACTATTGATTTTATTTTACTAATTTATAAGCTAATAAAATTATTTAAACTATTAAATATAAATATATTTACAATTTTCACCTATCTTATATCCCATTTATTAGTCATGCAAGTAACGCTAGCACTAATGTGTACAATAATCATTTACACCAATCAGCGACAAGTAAACAAAAATTTAACATTTACGAATGATTTCTTGGAAATCCTTATGCGTGTGTGCATCCAGCGCGGCGGTCTTTACGTGACTGTTCGCGAGTATAAAAATAGTGCCACGTATAAAAAGCAGAGGGAAGTTTCGCGCGGCACCAGTTCGAAAGTTGATATCGTCGCGGCTAGACGTATGATGCTCCGTTCGATCGCCTTCGCGCGTCGCTTGGTTTCGGCGCGGCTAGTTGTACGATGCTCCGTTCGATTCCAGGTTTCTCGTAAAGTTATATGTTGCCTGTGCGTATATACATATGCCACATCACTCCCGCCTAAGCGAAGCGTACCGTAAAATGGTCCTACTTTGCTCCTGCAGAGGTAATTATGCTCCGATTCCGAAAAAAGTTTTATATTGTCGGTTTAAGAATTAATTTATGTAGTAGCCGCAAATTTCTGGACGTAATCGGGAAAAATGACTTTATAATGGCAACACTGACACCAATTTTTTTCGATCCGCCGTTTTCTTCGTCTGAAAGATAGATTGTCAGATTGGTGAGCACGCTGTTTTTGTACAAAATAAAAATAAAATTTTGGGAAAAGCCATCTCCATCGTTAATTTGAAAGTGATAATTGAGGTAAGAATGGTTTAATTATGTCATGAATGTAATCCTCTAACTAAAATCGATAATATTTCATTGTTCACATAAAGCTGTCAAGATTTAACCTCTTTTACGTGCTGGGTGCTACTATGCACCACCTAAGGGGATAATTTTGCTCCTGGAGCCAAGTTACCCCGTTAATTGTTTTATTTTATTACGTAGTATTATGTTAATTGTTAGTTACTTTTTGTTTGTATTCAGGTACCGTGCCAAGAAATTATAAGAGAAAAGTTGGTTCAAGAAATTATAAAAATTACACAGACGAGACTTTGAGACAATGTTTAGCATCAATAGAGAACCGAGTTTTGACCCAAAGAAAAGCAAGCGAACAATATGGTATTCCACGCAGAACGATTATCAACCAGTTAAAACTGTGACGCTCTAGACAACCATCTAGGCCACCTGGAGCTCCAACCATATTTACTGTTGAAGAAGAAACATTATTCGTATCTTGTATAGAAAATCTAAGCGAATATGGTTTTCCTTTGACTACAATGGACCTTCGCGTTGTGGTAAAATCATACTTAGATAAAATTGGCCGCAAAGTAAACAAGTTCAAAGACAATTATCCAGGAGTAGATTGGATATCCAATTTTTGAAAAGAAACCATGCACTATCACAACGATTTGCTGCTAATATAAAACGTAGTAGAGCTGCTATTGATCAGGAAACTATTTTAGAGTATATTGGACATTTGAAGGAGGTGGTCAAAGATGTACCGCCCGAAAATATATGGAATTTTGATGAAACGAACCTCTCAGATGATCCAGGCCAAAGAAAAATTTTGACAAAGTGGGGCACAAAATATCCCGAACAAATAAGAAATACTTCTAAAAGTTCTACATCTATTATGTTTGCTGGAAATGCTATGGGAGAATTATTACCACCTTACGTAGTTTATAAAGCCAAACAGCTATGGAATACTTGGACAGAACATGGACCAAAAGCCACTAGATATAATTGTAGTCCTTCTGGTTGGTTTGATACGAACCTGTTTAATGACTGGTTTTTTACTACAATCTTACCGAGGCTTAAAAAACAAGAAGGAATGATGGTTATTATTGGTGATAATTTGTCTGCCCATATTTCGATTGATGTCTTACAGGCCTGTCAAAAAAATAATGTTAAATTTGTTTGTCTGCCACCCAACAGCACCCATCTGACACAACCGTTAGATGTTGCTATTTTTAGGCCTATGAAAGTGGCATGGCGAAAAATTCTTGCTGAATGGAAGACTAGCAGACAAGGCAGCCGAGAAGGACGAGAGAAGTCAACGTTAGGAAACGTCGTACAAAACTTAACATCGTACCCGGAAAGAGTGTCACAGAAGATCTTAACACTAATGACAAAGAAAACGAAGATTCAATTCAGCTTTCCACTTCTAAACGTCCATGCCTGCGCCATCGAAACAATAGTGAGAGTTCTTATGCAGGCAGTGATTGCTTCTCTCTTCACAATTCCTCGAGTGAAGGTGAAGGTACACTCACAAATTTAGAGGAAACTGAAGGAGATCCACAAACTGAAAAATATGCTAATTTTAAGCCACTTGTGAAGGCTATAGGTCAATTTGTGGTATTTACATATGAGGGAGAAGTTTTCCCAGGCGTTATTACTAAAATTGATGAACGAGGGCCATATATATCTTCTATGAAACGGTCTATTAAATCTTGGAAATGGCCTAAACCAAAGGACGAAATCCAGTATGACTGGAAAGAAATAATTGGAAGTATAAGACCCGCCAAAAAAAGTGGGGCGTCGAGATTTTTATTTGGTTCCAGAACTTGATTGGATTTGGGGATTTTAATATCTGAAAAATAAATTAAGAACTATTATTGTCAACTAATTCCATACCTGGGTGCAATAATTGTTCTTTGAAGAAAATCGTTTATGTTTTAGATGTTTATTTGTTGATTTACATGATTTAAAGTTTTTATTATTTTGTGTTAAATACACCTAAAATATTTTCACTATTGCAACTGGTTATTAACAAAAATAACTAAAAGGCTGATTAGTAACTTGAGGACTGATAACATTAAAATATAGAGGTTTTATTGATTAACCGCGAGTTATTTTTCCAGAGTCCTTTGAAATTTTGATATGAATACCAATTCAATCTACTTGAGATTGGTTTGGAGCATGCTTACATATTAAAGGTTCCTACTTTGATCCAATCTTTAAAATGTTCACGATATAGCACAAAAGAAGTGCAGGAGCAAAGTCTCCCAACTTAATGGGTAACATTGCTCCTTAATCATTATTTTATATATATATTTGAATGTTAAATAATGTAAAATTAATCACTGAAATACTGTAGCTTATAAATGTATTTTATAATATAAACTCAAATATCAACTTTAAAATAAAACATTTCCACACAATTATAATAATTCTACATTTGGAGCAAAGTAAGACCATTTTACGGTACGTTTTGTTTCACCGCGCGGCCGGATCTGGTGACGTACGAATTTCGCGGTAAAGGTGATGACTTTGATGAGGCTGTCCGCATTGGTTTGGGTGATGTGTCCGGGGCTGTCATGTTTGTTAATGTTGTGTTTTCTGGCGAGTCTTCCTCGTTGAGTAGATGGACTGGCTTCAATCTGTCGATTGAAATTACTGCGGTGCGAAGCGAAAGTTGCACTGTAAAGTGCTTGCCGTCGGTACTGCGTTGAAGTACTTGATATGGTCCGTTGTATGGTGGTACGAGAGGTCTGCGCAAGATGTCGTTGCGCACAAACACATGCGTACATGTCCCGAGGTCTTTGTGTTGTGTATGAATGTGTTTGACCTTGACGCTTGCCTTGTTGATGTTGGTGATAATGACGACATTGTTTCAGTCAGCTGACGGACAAATTCCGCATCTTCAATTTTCGGCTTGGTAGGCGCGAAGAAATCAGATGGGACGCGTAACGTAGATCCGTATGTCATCAGGGCCAGGCTGACGGTTGAGTCTTCACGTAGGGCGGTGCGAAGTCCTAGTAATACTGTAGGTAATTCATTGATCCATCTGTTATCGGTTGCTCTTGCCATCAGTGCCGCTTTCAGAGATCGATGCCATCGTTCGATTTTTCCATTAGCTTGCGGGTGAAATGCAGTAGTACGTATTCGAGTAACGCCTATTTTCTTCATTAAAGCTTGAAGTAAAGACGATTCGAACTGTCTCAATTGGTCTGTAGTAAGTCGTAGAGGACATCCAAACCGCGATATCCATCCCTCGTACACGGCCTTCGCGATCGTTTCGGCGGTAAAGTCACGAGTAGGTATTACCTCTGGCCAGTTAGTACAGCGGTCAATCATAGTAACTAAGTATTTATAGTCATCTGATGGTGGGAGTGGCCCAACTATGTCCACGTGCAGGTGTTCAAAACGAGATGATTGTTGAAACTCACCGAGCGGGCTAATGACGGGTCGATGAACTTTCGCTCGTTGACAGCTGATGCACGCCTTGGCCCATATACCTGTTTATAGATGGCCAGAAAAACTATGTCGTCATTATTCTTCTTGTTGTACGAACGCCGGAGTGACTTAGTTCGTGTTGTGCTGCGACACGATAAGGCAATGGTAGGTATGGTCCAATGTTCGCTGTCGATGTTTCGCACCAAATAGGCCATTTGACTCCCGGTAGGTTTACGCGGAAAAACTTCAGTCTGGGGTTATTCATGCAATCACGTAGCTCGGCGTCCGTTTCTTGTTGTTCTAGAGATAACTTATCGTAGTCCATCGTTGCGTTGAGTAGTTCGATTTCTGCGATACGTGATAACGAGTCAGCGGCTTCGTTCTTATCACCGTAAATGTATTTGATGTTAGTGCAGTATTGGCTTATGAAATGCAATTGTCGTTCTCGACGCGGGGTGTCACTGCTACTCGGCGTTTTTGTTAGTGCGTACGTCAATGGTTTGTGATCCGTACATATGGTGAGTTCGTTGCCCTCTATCAGTCGGCGTAGGTTTTTAACAGCTGTATAGATTGCTAGAAGTTCGCGATCGTATACACTGTATCTTCTCCGCGTCTCGCTCATTGTTTTTGAGTAAAAGGCGAGTGGTTTCCACACGATGTCTATTTTCTGTTGTAGGACTGCGCCGAGGCTAGTGTCAAACGCGTCGGTGAGTAAGCATAACGGAGCGTTAGGTATCGGGTGCGATAAAGGCGGAAACATACTTACGTGTCGTGGCGTGTCCTGACGCGCCAGAAGCGGCCGGTATCGGTTTCATACATTTAATATGGTTGGGGGCATATTTGCATATCGTGTCGTGTCGCGACGCGTTCTGTCGTGGCGTCGACTGCTCGCCACCGATTGCGCCAGAGTGGTGGTGGGGGTTATAACGCGACACGACACTACAGGCAAATGTGTTTCTATCTATACCGAGCGCGTGACTCGTGGCGCTAACATCTAGCGGACACTTTTTATCTTATTATATTTGCAGCATATTTCTGAAAAATGACTGACGAGCTTATCGAACTTGTACGTCATCGAAAAGTTTTATGTGACACAAAGTGTCTCCTTCAATCAGCGAATGGACTTCCTCATATTGTGCTTTGTTCATTCTAAAGTACTGATGAAATTTCTATTCATCACTCTCTAATTCTTTAAAAAGACAATGAAATTCACCTTTGTTCTATCTCCCTCTGTTTATAGGGTGAACCCAGTACCTTCTTTTCTCTTTTTTACCCTCTAGAAGATTAATTGCTAACAAAAATTCAAGGTCTTCATCAAAATCGCTATCCGAAACAGAAGAAAACATTATGTACGTTTTAACCGTGCGAAGGTTCGATAAGTACTATTCAGAAATAACGCCAGAGCACGCCACGACACGACACATTAGTGTGCACACTCACCGACACGACAGTAAGCAACACAACACGCCACGACACGTAAGTATGTTTCTGCCTTAATATTATAGTAGCCTCGAGAATGCTTTGTCGGCATTGTTCGAAGGCTGTTTCAGCTTCATGTGTCCATTGTATAGGTGTTTTATCGTTTTCTTGCTATTGTGTAGATCCTTGTTTAGTAAATTTTGGTATTCGGCTTGATGGGGTAGGCAGCTACGGTAGAAGTTGATCATGCCTAAAAATCTTCTTAACTCTTGCACTGTAGTTGGTTTGGGAAACGTAAGTATGGCTTGAATGCGTTTTTCTGTGGGTTTGATTCCGTCCGGTGTAACTTCATAACCGAGGAACTGTATGTTGTCTTTGCCGAACTCATATTTATCGATGTTTAGAGTGACGCCGTAGTTGTCGAGTCGTTCGAGAACTTTTTGTAAGTGACGCTAGTGATCCTCTGGGTTTTCTGAGTGCACTAGTAAATCATCGACGAAACAGAATACGTTGTCGTCGAGCCCTCGTAGTACTTCGTGCATGAAACGTTGAAATGTTTGGCCGGCGTTGCGTAAGCCGAACGTCATACAGTTGAACTCGAAGAAGCCGAAGGGGGTTATTATGGCAGTCTTCGCAGCATCTTCTTTTTCAATAGGTATCCTGAAGTACGCAATTTTGAGATCTAGTTTAGAAAAGATTTTTTCCATGTAGCTGGTACGTAAAATCTTGAATTCTCGGTATAGGGTAGCGATCGGGTGCTGTAACGGCGTTCAATCTTCTATAGTCGCCACACACCCGTAGCGAACCATCCTTTTTCTTAACGACGTGAAGCGGGCTGGCCCATGGACTGTTTGACGGTTTACAGATTCCCATCTCCATCATCTTCTCAAATTCTAGCTTCGCAGCTTTGTATTTATCGGGCGTCAGGGGGCGCGGCCTTGAATAGATTGGTTGGCCTGTTGTTTCTATGCGATGAGTTACGTTGTGCTTAGTCGGAGTTTTGAGTGACATGGGTCGCAATACGTCGGGATATTCTTTCAAGATGTCGAGATAGGGGCGATGGTGGCTGATAACGTATACGGCTTCCTCGGTGCTATGTATTTTGATGGTGTGAACGCTAAGGTCGGTAATGCGGTCGATGAGTTTTCTTTGATGTAGATCGACAAGTAATTTGTGCTTCACTAAGAAATCTGCACCTAGTATTGATGTTTTCACGTCGGCCACGGTAAATGTCCATTTAAAGCTTCTGCGTAGACCTAGGTTGAGTTCGAGTATGCGCTCACCGTAGGTACGTATCTCTGTACCGTTCGCAGCACACAGTTTGTAGGTACTTTCAATCGGCTTCACGTGTTTCTTATTTCTTGCGGCTAATACGGATATATGTCGGCACCCGTGTCGACTAGAAACTTCTCTCTGTTGTTAAGATCGATTACGCAGAGGCGGTAGCTTAGTTTGCTAACATCGACGCCCGCCATAGTCGATGTATTGTCTAGTTTTCCTGCTTCTTTTTTGCGCACGGTGATTCGCATCTACGGGCTTCATCTCCATAGCGCAGGTGGTAATAACACAGCCAGTCGGGATCGCCGGGTTTGCGGTTTGAGCGGGCACGGTATCTCGAGTTCGATCGCGATCGGTTGTTGCTATGCGAACGAGTGGCGCCATAGCGATAAGACGCATGTTGCTGATTGGTTCGAATCTCGGCAATCTCCAGCATTAGTTTTTCTATTTGTTTATATAATAGGTCGAACTGTAGATTTTCTGTAGTTGGGTGAGTTGGGCAATGTAAACACGACGGGCTTGATGTGTGCGCCGGGGTTGTAATGTGGACTGCGGCGACTGTTGCGGGTTCAAAATGTTCAACCATTTTGTCGGCTATCACAGCTAAACATTCTAGCGACGATTCGGTGTTCACGGAGCGTACGGCGCGGACTTGTGCGGGTAATTGGTTAAGCCACATAACTTTTAGAGCTTCGTCGGTTAGTAATTTACCGCTCAAATCGCGCATCTTACGTAATAACTGGCTAGGTTTCATGTCGCCCAGTTCTAAATGGTATATATTTTAGATCAATTTTTCAAATTGTTGTCTGTATGTTTGATCCGGCTCTCTGAAATGGCTGGACCGATTTTGACGGGACTTTCACTGGCTAATAGTTCATGCTATATGGAGTAACTTAGACTTCTTTTAATTTAGAAAAAAATAGGGCTCCGTTATAAAAATACCACGCGGACGAAGTCGCAGGTAACAGTTAGTAAGTACAATAGGATTGTTAAAACCGTAAAACGAATAGTTAGTGTTGTGTAAACGTTTATTTTACACAATTTTAGGATATAAGAGATTTTTATGTTCTTCGCCTTAGCCTAGTTTTTTGAGTATTATAATAATTTAGTCTACATTTCTAATTGATCAGAATTGGTCTCCAATTTTCCGGCAGGCAAATATTACAGAAGTAGATAACTGTTATATTGTAGTATTACTACACAGTATTGCTATAGGTAGGTACCTATATGTATTTTTCTGGAATACAAGGCAAACATGTCGATAAAACATCATTGTATATATTTTGCATGCCTTACGCAGTGGGGCGCGGGCGTAGCGTAGTGGGCATAGAGTAACTTAAATACCATTATGGTTGTGGGGACGACAGGGCGGCCCGCCCCGGGTGGCACTTTTAGGGAGCAGCAATATTTCATAATAAATAATAACACTTAAGTAATATCTTGTAAATATTTGAACCGTTTCATAACGAACGAGATGATTGAGCAGATTTACAATACACAATACTGAAGACTGTTCTTACCGAAAAGTTTTTTAGAATTATTGTATTAGGCTTTTAAAATGAAATACCTAAATAAGAGGGTGGCAAAATTTACTTCCGTCGCTGGCAGCTGACACCTACGCTACGCCACAGGCCTTACGGTAGAATTACTTGAAACATTAACATTTCTACTGGATTGTTCTTTAAAATAGCTTAAACAAATACTTCAGTAAATGAAAAAAAAATTGCATGCCTCAATTTTGTACTGACGCTTATTGCGTATTGTGAACTTTTTAACACCACCTAGAAGTTTTGTTCCTAATTAGTATTTTGTTATAGAATTCTAGCCTAATAGGCTTATTTCTTGACTTTGTGCTATTACTAAAAATGCCTAAGTCACAACACAATAACATTGATCTAGAATCCAAGAACAGTACCTGGATCAAAAAGATGGGCTATAAAGTTTAGAGAAAATTAATTTTTGTGCTAATTATGATCAAAAAGAATTATTTACACATCGGTCAAATTATGTTTCGAGCTAAAAAGTAAGGATTTTATTAAGTATGACTGTTTTTTACAACTCTAAATATATTTTATTTGGTTGGTTACAAGAATCCTTTTTGATTAACAATATTAGTTCAGTAATTGTAAAGTATCATGAAGATCAGTAAAGAAGCTTTGTTTCTTAATTTTCAAAATATGGTTTGAGTAACTTATTATGTTAAATGCAGATTCTGTGACATGCTTGAGAAAAAACATACATCCATTATTGGTCTGACTGTATGTTTCTACAAAAATGCACCTAGGGTTATTGATGATGATATAATATCATATATGAAGGACTTAATTTAACACAACTGTTGTACACATTAATTATTTATTACAAAGTTCTTTAGCGATACTCTTTAAAGCTTCAGTCTGTTCTTTCAACAGTTTTAATTTTTGTCTTAAATAATCTTTCTTAAAATTTAAATAGTTTTCTTTGATATCTATTTTTCTTTGTTCTTGTTTCGCTAGTATGTTACAACTGAAGACACAATTATTTGAATGTTTACTATCATCACCACTGTCTTTATGAACGGTCATGTTATCACTTCTGATGGGATATGTAAACACTTTTTCTTCAGGAGGAGAATCAGGTGTATCACTATATGAAGCATTGGACTCTTCTTCATTGTTGAAGTTATCTTGAACATTATCCTGTTCAAGATTATCTGATGAAACGAATTCAGTGCTTTCTTGGTAGTTTAAATTTGATGAGACCTCTTTTAAGCCCAATGCTGCTTGTTCAGCCTGTGTTAGCACCACTAGGGAGGATGTAAGTTCACCATTGCGCTCAGCATGACGTTTCTTCGTTTTAGATTTTAAATCTTGCCAGGTCTGAAATTAATAAATATTTTTATCGATCATAAGACAAAGTCATATTAGTTTAATATTAGTTAACAACAAGCCTTTCATAAGAGTTGAACTGTACTGTTAGTCCAGTAATAAAATCATGTTTCCTTGTACAGTTAAGTTTATTAATATGTTAAGATATTATACATCTTAACTCAAAAAATATTAAGTCCAAAGTAGTCCATATTAACTTATCCTGCTTTTTAAGTTTATATTTTTTATGCCAGGACAGGTTTTAATGTAATTTCTACCAGGAAAATCTCTGTAGCAGCCCAGATTGTGCTAGGTAGTTCACAATATACGAAAAATAATATAGCTGGTTAAATGTAGGTTTTTCACCATAGTAGAGAGATATTGTTGCGAGCTTAATAAAATACAATGTGGTATTATTCAAATCTATAGAAAACATAAGCACTTTTCTCCACTGTCTCCAGGTTTTCTTAGCGCCGGGTATTGAGTTGCATTCATTAGCAATGGTCATCCACAATTTCTGAGAGTCCCTGTAGTTAAAGTCTTGAGTCACTTTACATGTTATCAACTCAGGATGCTTGGTAATGAATTCAAACAACTTTTTCTTTTGTCTTGCAGTTACATAAACACCTCTTTGCCGTTTGTTTCCATCCATTATACAAAATCGTTTTCTTATAGTAATCTAAGCTGCCATTATTGTAAGACGTTTGCCTTAGTTCGCTACTATGTTATGCATTGAGTGCTACAGTTTCTAGCAAATGTTTAATTCAAAAATTTGAATTAATGCTATTTTCAGTTCTTCTTGCTATACTCTTGCGTATACTGTAAATGTAAATAAATAAATACAAAGCGACAGTGACATTTGTTGACAATGACAATAATGACAGTCGTCGACCTATGGTAGGCTTATTGAAAAAGTATCGATATTTTAATTCAATATATCAATTTATATATATAATATATTAATTCGATGTATCGATATGTCGATACAAAATATCCAATATCGAAAATTGTATCCAAAATGATAGTTTTTTATTTTATTTATATATGATGAGCAAGGAACGGAAAAAAAACTGTATTATCGGTTGTGACCGTTAAGTAGTTAGTTTTTGTACAGTAAAATAATGTACATTTGGTATAAATGGCTACGTTTGTTAATATTAGTTAAGTTGTAAATTATAATTGTTGCTTTGTTTATGTAAAAATACAAAAAATGTACATTTTGTATCAAAATAGTAATTTTCATACAAAATGTACATTACATTTTCCATGCCTCGTAAGGTATTGCTACTTTTAATTCATTTTCATTTGATATAATTATTTTTCACAGTCATTTTACCTGTGAAATTTTACAGTCAATATTTTTCAACTCCAGTGTTGCAAAATTGCAAATTCGCAAATGCTGCTTTTTGCTACTAAAAGTCATATATGAAAATTAATGAATAGAAAACTAAGATCGCAATTGATGATGATTTTTTTTTTTAAAGTTTAATTTCGTTGAAATTAAACTACTATATACGGATTTTATCGTTTATTTAGCACTGTATTACAAAATTTTGAAAATATTACTCTACTACTACTATTGATTTTATTTTACTAATTTATAAGCTAATAAAATTATTTAAACTATTAAATCTATTTATTTTTGGTTTACACTTTCCCCGACGTTTCGGTTGCTTTTCAGCAGCCATGGTCACGGGGAGACTAAGATGGTAGTTGTCTCAATGTTCCAGTGTAGTTATTTCAAAGTACTCGAACATAATTTAATTATTGGTGTTTTTATTTACGCAGAATGAGCTCAAAGTATCATGAAGTCTAGCTGTGGTTTGTGTCTTCTTGGGTTTGACTATTTGAAGTACTGGATCCCAAGCTGGTGGTACATTCCAACCATCTTCTCTATTGAAATTGGGATGTTTTTTGATTTCAATAGCCTCGCGAAGCATCCTTGGTAGGAATCGGTGTTCTTTAGCGAGAATCTGTGGTTTGTCAAATGTCAGGTAGTGGTTGGTCCCCTGTTGTACATGTTCACATACAGCAGACTTCAACGAGCGTTTGTGTTTTACGTCAGCTATGTGTTCTTTTATGCGGGTGCCTATGCTTCTCTTGGTTTGACCAATGTATGAGAGTCCGCAGTCACAATCTATTTTATAGACCCCTGCATCTTGTAAAGGTAATTGGCACTTGACGGATGGTAAAAATTGACTTATCTTCGTTGGCGGCTTGAAGTATGTGTTGATTGAAGCTCGCTTCAAGATGTAGCCAATCTTGTCAGTGACACCTCTTACATAAGGCAGTACAACAGGCTGGCGCTCGACTGTGGCTGGCTTTTCTCGGGATCTGTGACAGCGGCGCGGCTGTTGGAGCTTGTTGTCTTGCAGTACTTGCTTGGCATGTTGAAGTCCAGGGTTGCGTCCAGGTGTTTCTTGTCACAGATCCCGTGGGCTCTCTGAAACAAAGACATTCCCACGGTAGCTAACTGTTTAGGATGGTGGTGAGATTAACCGTTCAAGTACCTATTTGTATGGGTCTTTTTCCTATACACAGTGTGGCTCAAAGTATGATCAGGATTCCATGACAAGTACATCTAAGAATGCTAATGAATTATTTGCCTCTAATTCCATAGTAAATTGGATGTTGTTATTAATGGAATTAAGATGTTCTAGGAATACACTAACACTATCTGTTGGTAATATTGTAAAAGTATCATCTACAAACCTCTTATAAATCCTGGGTGTGATGGGGGCAGTCTGTAAAGCTCGAGCCTCGAAGTCCTCTATATATATGTCGGCAACAACAGGCGATACTGGGGAGCCCATTGCCACACCATCGACTTGTATGTAGAATTTATTGTCCCACAACAGATAGCCAGTTGTTAAGCAATGCTTAAGTAGTTCTGCATATTCCTCAGGCATATTGTACTCTAGTAGCTTCCTTTTAGTTATTTCAATACAGTCATGTACAGGTATGCATGTAAATAATGACTGTACATCAAAACTAACCATTGTTTCATTGTTAGTGAGACATAGGTGTTTAATCTCACTCACAAAATGGTATGAATCCTTTACATGTGCTTTCGAGTTGCCTCTGAGTGGTGAGAGTATCTTCGTTACGTGCTGAGCCAGTCTGTAAGTTGGTGTGTCGATCTGACTCATAATAGGACGTAGGGAAGCGTTTTCCTTGTGTATTTTTGGTAACCCATACAGCTTTGGAGGTTTTACGCAAGCTGGTATTAATTGTTTAACGTCTAGATCTAGTCTTTCGGAGTATTTATGTATGATGTCTTTGGTTTTGTTCAATATTTTGTTTGTAGGGTCTGTTTTAACCTGTTTATATGTTGTTACATCCGAAAGTAAATTTTCAATTTTATGTTTATAATCTAACGTATCCATTATGACCGTAGCGTTTCCTTTATCTGCACGGAGTACTCTAATATCTGGCCTAGCCCGCAAGTTCTTCAATGCGACGAATTCATCTTTGGGAAGATTCGGTCTGGGCACTTTACTTCGACGCAAGACCGATGAAATGTCCTGACGTATAGCCTCCAAATCTTCCTTTCTTATGTTATTCTTGACTAGGCAGTCCTCGACGTTGCAAATAATGGCCTCATACGGTATCCTAGCCGGTGTTATTGCATAATTTAAACCTCTACTTAATACATTTTCGGTTGTTTTATCTAAAGTTTGTTTTGACAGATTAATAACTGCTTGTCTTTGAGATGATTGCAAGTGAAATTTCATTTCTTCATATTATTTCATTTCATAAACGATAGACTATAATGATTCCGCGAACTGTAAAATAACTTTAAAAATAATACCAGTGAGATTAAAGCCTTACGTCGCTTAATTTAAAGGACATTTCTCGAGTTCCAAGTTCACCAGCAAATTATAAATACGTCATAAAAACGCGACCCGGTCGCGCGGCCGGAAAATCGTCGTTGCACAATTTATCGATGAATCAACAAAATATAGCTATCTCTTTTTGGCATGCCTGGATCTAAATACGGTACTTCGCGGCTGCGCGCGGTTTCATTCTCGCTAGCTGTGTCTGTAATTTCGGTTCCCATGAGAACGTGATTTTATATGATACGATTTTAGCAGCCTTTGTGAACGAAATAGCATGCGCTACGTATGAAAAATCATTTCATTATGATTTTTCCCATGCTACTTATGAAATGTTCCATGCCTAAAATTACTATTGATGTTATTGAGCTAGGCTGAACTAAATAAATGATAATTTTAAAACCACAGTTATTATTTATTTCTCCGATATCGACATTTTTCCCTTGAGATATCGATGCTGGTATTGATATTTTAATAAATATCGATATATCGATACATCTATATTTTTTTTTCACTTTCGACATCCCTAACCTATTGTCTATTTTCTTTTGTTCTGATATGATTCACTACCTAATGCTCTAAATAATAATACAATAATTTATTTCCATACAATGTGTGCACACATTTTATGAAAATTGGCACGCCAAAAATGAGTACATAAACGAGACACATTTCGTCTAGAAATTGACACGTACAAAATGTAATGTAGGCATAATAATACTCTGTGTATAGCGTTACTATTTCTCCTTTTCATTATGAAGAATTGACTTTTAATGAGTGCTAGTTCGTTATAGTCTCAAACTAACTAAACTAAACTCTAATTTATTTGAAAAGAAATCTAAATTGAGATATCCGATTATTCTCCTACTCTACACAATTTTTTTTAGTCTGGCTATTAATTTGTTTATTTTTTACGCTTTGACGTCAGTCAGCCATTTTGTTTTACATTTTTTGTCGGCTCGCTCAAAACCTGTCACTCTCACTCATTCACTCATTGTACAGTCACTGAAAGTAGTGTCCAAGTAAAGTACGCCGCAAAATTACATTTCGTGGATTTTGGTGTAATAGTTGTTCAAAGGCGTAGCTTTATTCGTGAAATTATGATATGACAAAAACAGTAATTTGTAAAATTTAATCGTGAACATATAGTGAGGAAAATGGCTGGTGATCGAAGGCTTTTACAACGATTTCTACCTGTCTTATTGAAGTGTCTGCTCATTTTACAACTAGTGGAATACGTAAGTGCTTATTCATTACAATTTCTTTGTGCCGCACTAATTGTTCAACTAATGTAATACTAGTTATTTATACATACCTTCGCTAAAAGATCTTTGGAGGTATTTTACTTTCGTTTGGCCACAGCCTACTGTCACATCATCGATCAAGGTTTATAAGTGTGGTTTTATTGTAGATATTTTTGCTACAGCTAGTCCTCATTTTTATTAATTTAGTTGTTGTTAATATAATTTTTAGTAATATTATTGTGTTTATTTTTTATAAACACATTCAAAGAGTTGGTATTAGATAAAATATTTTCTATAATATACACTAATGCTGCTTGTAAATATAATCATATAAACATTCAATGTCACTAAACATGTAACTGATGAAAAACATATGATGAATTTTATGTTCTTTAAAGTTGTGCATAATACTTATATCCCAAAACTGTTTAGAGTATTCACATTACATACTTTTTGACATGTAGTAATGGAATCAATAATAAAAAAAAGTTTAATATGCATAGAATTTTCAAATAATTTATTAAATACTCTTACACTGTTTATCACTTTATGGCATGCTATATTAACAAGCTAGTGTTGTTTGATTTACAAATGTTAGAGTAGCATCTGTAAATCAAGAAAATAGAAAATCTATTATTTTAAATAAAGTTCATATTACTTAGAATGTTCAATAACACTTATAAGTAAACTTAAATTTGTAGTTACTGATAAGAGCATTTCTATTGCTACTAACCTTCAGGGGACTATAACTGACCAGTAGCAAAGCCTAGTAAACAAATATGCAATTATACCTCTAAATGTGTATATAAAAGAGTTCTATTTTGTTGCTTAGGTTATTTATCTTGCAGGTTAATGTCATGGCTAGCATATATTTTAGTTATACATTGAGCTCAAAGAACACATAACATAACTAAAATATATGCGCTCATCATCAAGGACACATTTGTATCCACAGGCTAGAAAATATATATATATATGTTTTAAATAGTATATGTTTGGCTGTGAAAAGAAAACAATGACTTGTTACACTTATGGCCAGTCCCACAACTAACAAGTAAAAGTTATCTGAAAGATAAATTGCATGCTGTCTCACTCTTGTTAGGTTAAAGAAGACAGATAGCGAGACGGAGGTGGTGGAATAAGGCCTAAAAATTGCTTATGTACGGGCTGGAATCTAAGAAATTAAAAATAAATTAAAACATAATGTTATAAATAAATTATTATTGTACAAACAACTGTGATGCTAAAAGTAAAGCTAATTGTTATCTTCCTCCATGTCAATACAAAGACTATACACGTTAATATACAAACAACATCATCTATACTAATATTATAAAGCTGAAGAGTTTGTTTGTTTGCTTGAACGTACTAAGCTCAGGAACTACTGGTTCGAATTGAAAAATTCTTTTAGAGTTAGATAGCCCATTTATCGAGGAAGGTTATAGACTATATAACATCACGCTATGACCAATAGGAGCGGAACAGCAATGAAAAATGTTGCAAGAACGGAAAAATTTTCTTATGTGAAGCAAACAAAGTTGCGCGAGTAACCTAGTTGTGTATATATAGTGATTAATAATGGAACAATATTTAATATTCTCTAATCTCGAATCTGAAATAGAGTATGACCAATCAAGCAAATGATTTCAACATAATGTCTTTGTTAAGTAAATTTTAGTCATATTGTATTGTTGGCTATTGATACTGATATTAATGAGAAACAATTATATTCTGCTTAATTAAATGAATGATTTATAGAGTACTAATTTCTAATTGTGTGTTAACTTGTGTGAATCCCACAGCTATGTATACCGGGATAAATTATACAAAAAATATATGTTACTTCAGTACATACATGGTCTATTGACATGTGAAGTTTTATCTAAATACTTTCAATGGTTACATGTGATTGAGTACATTCAAACATCTTCACAAACTTTTATAAGATTATGTAGTAAAATAATGCTTTGAGACATAATTGAAAGTTCTAGTTCTAGGTAATGGGATTCATTCAGAATCAGATATCATAGGGTACTTACATGTATTATAATATACAGTATACTTAAGTGCTCCAAAGCATAGCATTTAATTACTTTCAACAATATTGCTGCAGTTTACTTCTATTGATCCTAGTATCAGTAAATGCCCTGTCCAGTAAGTATCAGAATTGCCATACTCATTGCTACTAATTGGCATGATTCTGTAGTTTATTGTTAACATTTTGCTAGCTATATTCTCTCTCTAAATAACGCTTGACCACATGCTGTAAGTTGTGGCCCTAGCCTAAATTGGATATGACTCCTTTTTTAACAGCTTGACATTTGTAAATGGTATTCCCAGTGTGGCAAGCATCATTTGGGTGGGCTGTATGTTTTTTGTCAACTTAGTAGTATAAAATAACATTAAGAACGATTAAATTACTATATTTTGCCCACAGCTTTGCTCGCGTAAATGTAGGTTACGTCAATTTTCTGTCCCTAGGGAACAGTCATTTTTCCTGTATGAAAGATACCCTATGTTCTTTTCTGTACCCCTGACAACGTGTATGCGAAATTTCATAATGATCGGTCGAGTAGTTAAGATGTGAAAGCGTAACAAACAAACAAACAAACTCTCATTTGCATTTATAATATTATATTTAGGATTACTACTACTATATCCCCAGCTATACCAGCAACTTCTTACAAATAAGTATATGGTTGCATCACAGATATCTGATATGTGGAAACTACAAAGCAATGTAAACAGTAATTAATATCCATTTCCTACCTCTATCACAGTTTATTAAATTATTACATAATATATAACCTATTTGAAAATTCTAGCAACAATCACCATCCATTTTAAATATCTCAAGTATATATACAAATTGACATGCGACTTGTTGATATATGTCAATAAGGGGACACAAATGGTACAATTAAAATTAATTTGTACCAATAACTGGTGGTACTCTTCAATTGATAGTGAATTAAGCTTAACTGTTGGGACTGTGCGGTTTATTTATGCTATAAGTACTATTGATTATGGTTTCTTCGGCTTATTGTAAGCTTCAATGATTTGAACTATATTTGTTCAACTCATGTTTCACTGCACATTGTGTGTTGATTATCTTTCATGCATCAAATTTTGGTTATCCACATACTTTTACGTTTTTCCGCATCTGGATATGTGTGTTTTTAATTTATATAGCTGCCAATATACATATATATATATGTACTATCGACTTGAGCGACGGTTGACCACTCCTAAGGTTAAAATCGCAAAGCAGGCCATTTGTTTGAGTTCTTTTACACTTTACATTTTTTTACTGATTCTAAAGCGATAGCGGAAGGGCGGAGTCACTTAAAGTTAACATGCGTAAGCGAAAATTTTTCTGGAATGGTCAACCGTCGCTCAAGTCGATAGTACATGCATGCATAATATTCCCTTTTAGCCAACAAATTTTACACAGTAATAGACTGCGAGTCTGTGTCCTATAAGGACCATACTGTTACTAGTAATATTATAACAGAAAATAGGTTTAAAGAAATTTATTTCTCATAAAACAATTTTTGTTCATTTACAATGAGATTGAGTAATAACTAGTAATAAATTATTACAATGTTATAAAAGTCATTAGTATAAGTCTCTAGCGCATTGTTGCTGTTATAGTGTTAATACATATTTTTTTAGCAAATTTTTAAAGGTATTTATGTTATCGCAATCTTTTATCTCGTTAGGTAATTTGTTGAACATCTGTGCGCCCTCAAACAATACAGTTTTTTTTCCATAGTTTGTCCTTGCGGTCGGTAATTGTAACTTGTTTTTATTTCTTAAGTTGTGTGTGAAAGTCTTTTTACGTAATACTAGGTTTGATCGGATTGAGTTACTTGTTATTTTTTTGACAAGAATGCATGTAGTATATATATAAAGTTGTGTGATGTTCATTAGGTTAGTTTTTTTATATAATAATTTTGTTGGAGTTAGGTAGTGATAGTGGAAAAGTATTTTAATAATTTTGTTTTGTGTTCTTTGGAGTGGGATTAAATTGGTTGGTGCTGCTGAACCCCATATTTCGATAAGGTATTCGAGGTGTGACTTAATTAGGGAGTTATATATAATATTACGTACCTTATGTGGGATACAGTTTGACGCCTTGTGTAATGCTCCGAGTAATGACATTAGTTTTGTTTTGACATAATCAATATGTGGTTTCCAGGTAAGTTTTTCATCTACCCACAGACCTAAATATTTTTCTTGACTCGAGCGTTTGATTATTTCATTGTTTATTGTTAGCGGCGGGAAGTCTGGTATTTGTTTATTTTTAGCTGCAAAGATCATGAATGAGGTTTTAGACGTGTTTATTGTAAGAAGATTATATTTTAACCATTCTTGTAATCTATTTAGGTCTTTTTGAGCGTCTGCAATTATATTGTTAATACATTTGTTAAAGTAAAAGAGACAAGTATCGTCTGCGTACAAGGTCAGGTGCCCGGTTAGGCCTATTTTATTTATGTTGTTGATGTAGATTAGGAACAATAAAGGACTGAGTATGGAGCCTTGAGGACAGCCAAAAGTTACGTCTTTTATTGAGCTAGTAAAGTCATCTATTTTTACAACTTGTCTCCTATTTTCTAAAAATGATTTGAACATAGTGTGGGCTGTTCCCGTGACACCTATGTTGTGTAATTTTTGCAAAAGTTTTTGATGACTCACTGTGTCAAATGCCTTTTTTAAATCAATAAAAATGCCCAAAGAAATATTTTTTTGATCGATGTTAGTTTTAATTTTAGTGATTAGGTCGACTGCAGCTGCCGTGGTATTAGATAGAAATAGAAAATCCCGTAATAAATCGCAACTCCCTCACGATTTTCCATACATGTAACCGCAAACTAGTTTGAAAGGAGACTGTCAAGTCTAATCAGACGCATTCTCAATACAGAATTCTTCTTTGAAGATAAAAATATAATGTTGTCATACTACATTACTTAGATTCTAGAATGCACAACAATTCTGTGTGGTGCTATCATAGGAATCCATGGTATTTGTCCCTCACTCCAGTAGCATCCCAGGGCCGGCCTAACAATTACGTGATATGATTGCTAAGAATTTGAAGGTTAAATGAAACCTGTATGTGGTGGCAAATTTTTAATGACATATTTATAGTCAGTCAGTTAAACCTATATTTCCGAAGGGGTAGGCAGATATGTATTACACCCAAATTTCGTTATGGTTTTAGATATATCTATACTAATATTATAAACCTTAAGAGTAAGAGTTTGTTTGCTTGGTTGAACGCGCTAATCTCAGGAACTATTGGTGCGAATTGAAAAATTCTTAGTGTTGGGTAGCCCATTTATCGAGGAAGGCTATAGGCTATATAACATCACGCTCACGGAGCGGAGCATCGATAAAAATGTTGCTAAACGGGGCAAATTCTCTTATGTGGAGCAGACGAAGTTGCGCGGATCAGCTAGTGTATAATACAGGGCGAGCCTTTTGTCGTTTCTCGGGCAAATTATTAGACTCTTGGTACTACCAGTAGTAAGAAATACCCAGATATTTCTTTTAGAAAAACTCAATAACTCTTTGCTCGTCTGGTGAATCGGACCCGAGACCTGAAGCTATCGTCAGTTAACTATATTCAGATTTATTATAAACTTAAAACCTGTACAGGATACGCTCATTACTAACTTATTGCTTTGATTAATAAAAGTACATTTTGCCGGCATTGCGCGCATATTCTCGCTCTTACGACGTCGGACATGCAAGGAAACGAATAAAATCGTGCCATAACATTCAATTTTAACCTGCAACAACTAGGACTAGTTATATTTAGCATAAAACTTTGTTTATACCAGTCTGCAGTTATTTATTCGTCGGTGTTATGTTGATCGCTGGCGATGATTAACAATCACATTAGTGCGAATAACAGTTGGTAACACGCATCACCTTGGCCTTGCCTAAGTTTACGGAAGGTCGTGGGGACACTCAATAAGTTAATAATCCTTGTCGTAATCTTATTTGTGCCCAAACTTCCTTGTATACTAATTAAACAGTATGTCGGTAGAAAGCTGAGCAGAGACGTCTTCGTAAATGTAACGCAGGAGTCACCAACTACTTTCATTAGGAGTTTTTTTTAAATATAATGAGCGTCGCAGTCCCTAAGGTTTAAAGCCTCTGATCCCTGAAATAATACCCGTAGATTAGTGTTAGTACCTACTTTTACTGCGCGATTACGTTTAAGTCATTTTAAGAAACTTGTTTTCCTAAAGCATTGATCTATCTCCAAGCAAAGTTTGGTGAAAATGGTTTATCAGTTTAGTCGTAAAATTATTGATTCTGTTTTATAACTTAACTGATAATCCTATTTCCACATAACTTTGCACAGCGATAGAGAAACAGACGGCTAATTCTCATAATAAAAATTGTTCACAATAGAGTTTCTAGGATCTATTCTTAGTGTCATTAATATCACAAAAGGTATTTTCCTTAATTAAAATTAAATAAACGTCAAATGTGAGCATAAATTACGTTTTAGTTCACATTTGTTTATTAGATTAGATAGGAACTCTACTTTGAACAGTTTTTATCACGAAAATTGGCGCTCTGGCAGCTAGGTGACTACATTAGCTTTCATTTCATCACAATGTGTTAGAAACAATACAGAATTATTTCTTCTCTAAGTCCCTGACGAAGCCGAAGTAGTCCTGTGTTACATATTTTCGTTGGTTATAATAAGATCTACGCAAGGGGTGAGCCTGTTGCTATATACCGTTGTGCTACTGACAGAAAAATCCATTAACACTACGTAATTTGATACGATAGGATTGGTCCTGTGCATGAGCTCACGCTGCCGCTTCTGTACCGGTAACTCGATCAATCAGAGCATTATGTACTCACAGTAAAAATCAGCAATACACTCTCGTTCCCTATTACGCGGTACTTAAATCAATAGCTGGTAAAACATGGGTGTAATAGACCTCTGCTTACTCATTTGTGGATATATGCGTTAGACTATGATGATGTAAATGTCAACGATCCAACAATATGACTTAAAAATATTAATTGGCCTTCCGTCAACGGAAAAAACCAAGTTAACAACCAATTTATTACGATTTTAATAGATCTTAGCGTAAGTAGGTTCATTCAGTAGTACTTAATGGATGAGTTAGAATGTTGAATCGTTTGCATATAATGCTGTTATTATATTGATTAGGCCGTCACCGTCATTTGCATACATTATGCTGCCTATATATACTGCCTTCTATGTTTAGTATTGTGTAGGCTTGTAACCAAAACTCTGACTATATGCTGCACAAAAATAAAGGTAGGTTTTTTGTATGACTTGTCGATTATATTTAGTATATCAGTTATAGTATACCTACCGATAGAACAAGACTTATTTATTAATTGGAAGAAATGCATTTTCTTCAATACCGGACATTTCGACCTAAGTTATTGTGTGATAAAGTAGAACAAAACATATGTCCAGCTATCATAAATGACTTATCATTAATCTTCGCTAGTGCTAGCCACGAATGATTCCTTATAGTATTTGGAAACATTCCGCATATAATGAACGTTTATTTAATAGTAATAAGCCACGTAATTCCTTGCAATCTATCTCGCTTATGCGGAAATTGGTTGACGAATAGTAGACCAGAACTTTTAAAACGCTTAGGTACGCTAGGTACCATAAGTACCTACGTAAGCCTTTTAGTGTTAATATTCCTGTAACCCAAAAGGAAGACAATAAAAAAGCATTGAGAGATACCTTGTATATAGGTTAGTATATTCTAATTCAAAGTGTCCCTTCTCAAAGGTCCTCCCATAATCATTAGTGTTCATACTCATGCATAGCCGTTGCATGACGGACATGGTTGCGCCTGCAAACGCCCCAATGATCGTGGCCACACTTCGCGTCATGCGTGCGCGAGGCACATACTAATTAACTTCGTTTTCCTTATTACCAACTAGTCAAGGCGACCGCCATCGCAAGACTATGTTCTTAAATTGCTGAAGACGGGTGACGATATTAGGAGGTTTGTCCTAACAGGCAAAATCTTGTTATATTTTCTGTTAATTGCTTGTGGATAGTATCATCTGTAGTATTGTACCAGTCTCACTTATTGATTTGACGTACAGACGAATGTATGCATTAACAAAAACGAAATAAAAGAAAATGACCTTGCTTTCAAACTAGCGAGTATGCATACGTTGTTTACCTACACATTACGCATTTACTATAAAAATATGAGTTGTGCTAAAATGACGTAGATTTGGCTCGAGATTATGTGGTTATGTGTGTGTAATGTTCAGGCGGCTCGCAGATCCGTGTATTAGGCTAAAAGTTCGTATCTAATTTCTTGTGAGACTATTTATTGTTTACTATTTTGGCTTATGAGTCTTTCATTTGGCTGCTGTTTTTATCCTATGGCGTATGTAGGCCCGCCTGCTGATAATGAGACTAATGTCCATTTCCAAGTTAAATAGAGTGTTATTGTGATTTTCTGTCAGGATAATTTTAGAAACCGCGCGGAATCTGACAATCTTCTGTTCATCTTCATAAAGAGTTATTGTCGATACACCATACATTTTGCTTTATCTCGGCAGTCGTTATAATAAATCACCTTACAAGCATGACATTCAAACGCTATTTAGGTTTATTTGTGACTTGAACAAACGTCCTTATCAGTTAAAACAGCTAAGCCGTATACATACAAAAACCATTTTCTGCGCAGTAGGTATAATGTAATTTTCCACGTGCGTGAAAATCAGAAGTTCATTAACATTTAATTATCTTGCCACTAAATATTTATTAAATCGAATCTGTAAATGTAGTGCTCCTCTATTGGTTCAGTAAATAAACATCCTTGCGCTGAGGTCATCGTTATTAAAAGAGTAATAAATGTTTTGACGTGCAGAAGTGCGGCGTTGCATACATTGGCTGTGAGGGCTGCGGCCGTTCAAGTTTGTTTAATTCCGTCAGCCATGGATCATACATAATTCGGGATACACGATACCTTGGCTCGATTCGAGGAGGTCATGAAAAAAGCTCAGCCATTTTTTTTTTTACATCGGCTGGATTTGGGCTCTGACGACATTGTATAAATTCATAAGTTTAATGTGTGTATATCCGGGCTTTGGGTTTCGTAGAGTCTGTTTATCGCTGTATCGCGATTTCTCATTATCTTTTATTTATTTATGACTAGGTTTTCCCCTGCGGATTCGCTTGTACATTTTGTCGTAAAATTTATATCCCACGGGAACAGTACATTTATTCTGGATGTGTATGCGAAATTTCATGATGATAGGTCCAGTAGTTAAGGCATAAAAGCGTAACAAACAAACTCATATCCGTATTTATAATATTAGTTAGGACGTTTGTTTTTTTGTTATTGCTTACGGATGTGATAGTGATTGTTATTGAATATTTTATATCTAATACCGCCTAGGTTGCAGACTATCACTAATAAATAAGCATATTAGCCGTTCGTAATCTAGAATTATATCTAAAGTATTTTGCTTTGGTATGTTTGATAAAGGAATTATCAAACAAATACCTTAGATTCTCGGCTATATCCTGGCTGTTTAGCTATTGAAGCGTTACTTTAAGTTTAGACGAACATTGATAATGTACAAGAAAGATCGTTTCGGCGAGTCACGACATCAGACCATTGCGAACTGGATTAGAAATGCAATGTTGTAATAAAATTATACTGCATGCATATAATTAGTTACGACGTTAACACTTATTTGTAATGTGTTGTTCGATTTTAATAGGCTTTTGTAAGTAACTAGAGTAAGCAAGTCTAACAAGCTGAATTACATCCACTTTATGTAATCACTGAATTTTGCCCGTAGGAGCTCCCTTTGTTGTAGATTTTGTAACAATATTTTATCTGGATAAAATGTACCCTTTAACCATGTCTGTACCCCTAAGAATGTGTATGCAAAATTACATGATGATAGGTCGAGTAGTTAAGGCGCGAAAGCGTAACAAACAAATAAATTCACATTCGTATTTATTATATTATAATCTTTGCCAATATTTGTAAAACTATTGACCATATACTCATATGGTATAGACCATCAGAGTTTGACGTAGGTGATGAACTTACAAAGTGAGGACACATTAGATTTGCCTTGGATGCTGTTCAATGGAAATTGTGGTTGAAAGAACATAGATATCATTGTCGACATGTTGTCATATTGTGACAAGTTAATGAACCTACAATTTTTTTTATTATTAGTTCTAAGTATTATCAATCATCGTAATAGAAAACTTATTTCGAAGGCAGTATGAATGAACAAGCTGTAAATGTTGTTAATGGTTTTGTCAAGCAATAACTGTACACATTTCCTTTTACGGAGGAATCAATTATTTAAATATGTATGGATGACATTGATTGTTCTACGGGTCTGTGACCTATCACTTCAATAAATAAATGACATAAACAATGTGTTTATAAATAATGCTTTCAGTCAAAAACTCAAATTGCCTGTTATCAGGAAATTTGCAGCAAAGACCCCGGTCCGCGTCAAAATTGTATCAAGTTCGCCATGACTCATGATAACGGGAAGTTCCGATTCAAGTTCAACATGTACGGACATCAATCTTATATGCACATAATTTATATATCACTTGCAAGAGTTGTCCTTGTTTTCAAAATAATTGAGTTCACTTTGGCTTGGTTATCACTCACAGACGGGGGTAGTGTCCAACTTAGGGATAGCCTGCCGGCCTTCAATATTCAACTCTAACGTAATTGAAATACAGTACATATTTTATGTCTGTACATTTCAAGGGACTTGTTGGTAAATATTGATCTGCAGTGATAGAACGATGTGACGGCACGCGAAGTAGGCGGAGCCAGACAAATAAAATTTGTTCAAGGTGTGTTTGTGAATTTATGGATCGATTTTCGTTAATCGAGTTGGAGAAGTAAGTTATGGTTGTTAAAGTAGGAAGTTGTCGAGTCGTCTGTCCCCCTGTTGAATGCTGAGTCACTTGGACTTGGCCCTTCTGCTTGTCAGTTGTCTCTCGGATGAGTCATGACCGTGAATAGCGTGGGATCACAAGCTGATTTATGTGCGGCTGACGGATCTGTGTACTAATATGTTAAACAATGTAATTATATTTATGTCAGTAGGTATTTGATAACATATCGAAATATTGATAGCTATCGCGTAAGTTCACTCTTTGTCTGCGTTTCTCGGACAGAGATAATTGTATGCTTCAGACAAAATTGTCGCTATTGTATGTTAGTTAAGAGTCTTTTGTGTCCTATAAATTCTTAGGGATGTTTGCCTAGTGCAGACGTAATATGTAAAAAAGATTAACAAGGATAAACATCGTAATCAGCCTATTGTAGGGACTGTTAGAAAACCCCTCCATTATACTACGATTTGGAAAGTACTACAATACGCATCTTACTTTAATTTAATTTCTGGTTATTCTGTATCTTATTTATTGTTATTATCAAGAAATATAAAGAGTTTTAATTAACAATTTAATACTTTTACTTATTAACTAAAAGTATTAAATTGTTAATTGGAAACTTTATCCGTCGCCCAGAAGCCATTCCAATCACAAGAGTTTAATGACTCAGTCTTAGTCGCGGCGGATCGATAGCCGCGTTAAGAGATGACACATTGTACAGGTTTCCCTTATTACCTTGAAGAGTGGACTGTAACAATTACATATTTCATATCATAACTTCTGCAAGTTTGTATTGTTCAACAAATTAGGGCAGGACAAATAATATGCGAATCTACTTCAAAATAGGTCTTATTTTGAAGTAGATTCGCATATTATTTGTCTCGAACGAAAGCCATATTACAGGTGTGAAAAGAATTCTTGTTAAGTTCTACAGCTAAGCTAGAATGCTTGTGTTAGAAGTGGGTACACGCGGTTACTGCTACGGGCCGATCGATGTATTATGCTCGATCGCAAATCAATGTTTTACCGATTGGGCATAAGAAGAGGGCTTTAACCGATAAAGAGAATTTTACAAATATATCCGATAAAATAAATCCTTATCCAAAAACGGACCGATACAGATGACAATAAGTTGTTTTCTTAATTTTTATAATTGCAGATTGTTAAAGGAACATAGAATTAAATAGATTATTTAGCTTAAGAATTATATCTTTCAAACATGACATTTGCCTTACGTATTCGTTTTCTTTATTGTGGTTAGGGGTTAGCTCCACTCTTTATCAGCCACAATTGTTGATAAGTTCAAATTGTTTTCACGTTTGTGGGATTTTTGCAATGATAATTTACTTCCTTTGATAAAAATGTAAAAATATTAAACCAATCCGTTATCTATTGAGAGGCATATCCGTAGATGACGCATTCTCTCTGAATTTACTAATATGTTTCGTAAATAATGTTACAACTACTAGATGTCCAAATAAATAAATCTATATACCTATGTATCAAAAGATAACAATGTATATCATTTATTACAATTCGTTTGTCTTAAAAGGGAGGTTTGGCACTGACAACGTTAGGAATCCAAGCTGCTATTCATGCTACACAAATGTTTGTCCAACCAAGTCGTCCAACCAAACGTTTGACCAAGTCTCAGCGCTAATTGCTCCACTTAACAAGTACAAGTATTATGACCTTACCAGTTTTCGCCATAACATTGTCTTACTACGTCTTGCCTTGAAGGTTTTTAGTTGATGTTAAGAAAGTTAAATATCTTAACGCGTGCGTCTCGACTGGATTGCAGAGTATGTAGAACTTAATCACATTTCGTTAGTTATATTTGGAGATCCGTAACAGGAGGCTGATTGCCAAATTTGCTTAAATTCTAATTGTTTTTTTAATGCTTTGACGATACATGTATTTTCCAAAATAAAGTATGGATAAGTGATGCGCAATATTGTATTTGGATGATATTCGTATACAAAAGTAGTGCACAACGCAATCCTTAGCACAAGAGCACAGAAGTCGCACTTATATGTGTAGTGTTGTATAGCCTTATAAGAAGCATCCTAGAATACTGCAGTGTAGTATGGAGACCTCACTACGCGACTCACTCGCTGCGAATAGAACGAGTCCAAAAAAGGTTTATCCGACACCTAGGGTACTCAAAGGGAAGGTAATTTAAATATCTCCCCTACCCCGATAAACTAGGCTACTACAAAATGAATACCCTGGAAGCCCGAAGAGAGATATTGGATTTGAGGTTCGCGTATAAACTACTTAATGGCAACATTGACTGCCCACAACTATTAAATAAATTCAATTTTAGAGTACCCCGTAGACCACCTCGCAAACCTATAACACCCCTAGCTCCACCTCTTCGCCATACAGTGTTTGGTGTTAATTCGCCAATACCCCGCATGTGCAAACTCATAAACGAATGCAGCGACCTGGCTGACGTCCATTCTGATACAGTATCGACGTTTGCCAGACAAGTGAAATGTATTAAAATATGATAAATAGTAATTAAGTATATAATATTATCTAGAATTTAAGTACATATATATAAGTATATTAAAATTATATAAGTAATAGATGTTGATACAGAAAACTTTTTGCATGTGGTGTTTACCTGTAATTGGTTGTGCAGTTAGATTTAAGACACAAATACTTGTATGTTTCGATCTATATTATATCTGTAACAACTGTTGGTAAACCTTAATAAAAAAATAAATAAAATAAATATATTGTAATCTTTACTGATGACAAATAGTCTTTAGGTAAAAAAACATGACAAGATTTTACAATTTAAAGCCTCATTGTCTTGTCTCATGCGAAAATATAGAACTATTTGTAAGCGACCACACGTTTTACGCTTTGCGTAAAAAGAATAAACAAAGCAACAAAACTGTTTGCCCGAGGGATTAGCTGATATCCTATTGTCATCTATTGGGCATAATGCCAGACTTCGTACTGAGCCGCCGAGAGTACACATACTGTATTTACGTTCATTTCTCGGAGTGATCGGCGGATACTCTTACTTGCTTGCTACTGGAAATTTCGTGGTAAAACCAAACCATGCAGCCGGTGATCGTTAGTTAGACTTGTGTGCGCAAAAGATCACCAATGTAATTATTACGACGTAATATAATTTGGCGAGAACCTGAGTCTACAAATTAGTTTGTTTCGGGCGTTCTATCTGTTTACGAAGAATTGCCGTAACTGCCCAACTTTACCCGTGCCGACTTGGATTATGTAATATTGACTTAACGCAGCGTATATAAGCTTGTTTATGTACATAATGTTGCCATGTTCACGTCCAATGGATTGGAAGATAATGAATGCCTCTCCTTTGTGTAAGCACAATGTGATTATCTAAGCTCATTCTCAACGCCCCGTAGGCATTTTAATAAATTACTTGAAGGCCTTTGAACTTGTACAAAATGTTGGAGGTAAATGATATGATCAATCACTTAGGTGAGGTCTAATCTTGGACAAAGTTGCCACAAAAAACATTACCCTCCTTCTGACGCAGCCGGGTAAAAAGTTTATATATTTTCCTCTAGTTTAACATTCAAGTACAGTACAAGTTTTAATTAATTAGGTATGAAGACAGCACAAAAAGTTGCTTTAGAAGGTAATCAAAAATTTATGCGCTGTTTTAAAAAATCAACGTTTCAAAAAAGGTATTCTGTGCAATCTTCGAAATGTTTGGAAATCAAGTTGTCAATACATTATTGAATTTTCTTTTAGCTTTTAAATACGTTAAGGATCTGAGATTATCTTTCTTCTAAACATAGCTCTAAGAAAGACAGCTTTTTTTATCCTTTAGTACCTACTTACTTAGTCGAAACATTTATCCTTATTTCGGTATCGTATTTAGTGGACGTTTTCCATTCTTCTATTTTAAAGCATTGAATAATGCTTAAGGAATTTCATATCTTTTGTATTATTAAGTCGTCATTTGGTCTTATAAATATTTTAAGACATTGACTTATTAATCACAGATCCAGTTAGTACATATCTTTAAAGGTCTTTATGGATTGAGACTGCTCGTCTATTCGTATCGCACGGTCCTGCTGCGTTTTAAACAATGCGCAGCTTCACAGGGCACCACATATTGTTCTGTTCTTTCTAACCCATGAGAACTGAATAGCTAAATAGCACATAACAACTAAATATTGATTAATCGCCCTTAAGGTTCAAAGACCTTTGAAAAGGTTTTGACTCCGCAGTATTCAGGGCAATATTCGGTCATAGAACCTCCTTTCTATTCAACTTGTACTCTAAATGTATTGCGGCTTTATTGTTGCATTGATGTTGAGATACGTTGATGAGCGTCGTTAATTTCCAAATAAAGCTCGGATTTCTTCGGCGCGAGAAAATTGTTTGTAGAGATTTCTCAGCATTGTGATCTTTAATGGAAATTCATCCATTCAGATTTAATGGTGCCTTTATGTAATAATTTAAACTAAGTAGATTATTTCTGTTATGATTTAATCGAATAATATATTAATACATTTTGCTTGATTTGTATTATGTAGAGATCTTAACCGTTATGTCTCTCTCAGTTGAGAAACACACGATTTCAGATCAAAATTTGTTTATAAATAAATAGTAAATCGGACTAATCTTTACATATTTATTTCGTATTCTGAATTCAATGTTATATGTATGACAGCGACCCGAATCATGACACCAAACACTTATATATTTTTGTATATTTATTAAGCAATGAGAAACTGTTCTTTTTATTTATTCGACTATTACAAAGTCAAAATATATGTTTCTATAACTATGAAGTGGCTGTTTACTGTTTTTTGGATCTTACGCAATTCAGTCGTCTGATGATTTAAATTGATTTTTTAAATGTATTTCTAGCTGAATATTAAAACCTAGAAATAGTTTTTGTTCCATATTGTATACCTATTGGTGTTATTGGTTTTCTTAGTCATTACATATTTAGATCGGTTTCTTATTTATATTTGGGCGTTAGTAACTGAATGTTGAATAACCAGAAACGTTTTTATTTTCCTTATTTCATATTAATGTTGTTGGCTTTCTTAAAGTTAAGCATTATAATAAATTCTCGGTTACGATCTCACTGCTTTTGGTTTTACACCTATATTGATAGCTATATTTATTCCGCTACTTTATGATATGATTTTGGCTACGGCTTCAGCCGCGAAAGTGTAGGTTACGTAAGGTCAGGTAAATAACAGTACTTTTTTCTGGATGAAAGATACACTATGTCCTTTTTTGTCCTCCTGACAACGTACATATATAATCATTGGTCGAGTAGTTATGGCTGTTTGTTTTTTACGCTTTCACTGTAACAACCAAACAAACTTACATTTGTACTTATTATATTACGTGGCACAATTTTAATTCAATTTAATGTTTACACAAAGCTAATCGTTATAGAGGTATCAAATTAATTACCTTTTGTCAATTCGTGGTCTACCTCAGAATTCTAACTGATATTATGCAATGATTAGCGGTCTACTTTCGCGATTATTATAAACTAGATTTTCCCCGCGTTTTCACCCGCGTAAGTCCCGTTCCCATGGGAATATCGGGATAAAATATGTGTGAATCCAGGTCTCCAGCTATCTACATACCAAGTTTCATCGCAATCGGTTTAGTAGATTTTACGTGAAAGAGTAACAAACATCCATACATCCTCACAAACTTTCACATTTATAATATTAGTATAGATATTATAGATTTTAGATACTGTTTCAAAATTATCGAATAGCCTTACCTGGAGCTTAAAATCTGCAAATTTAAAACAGTTTTTGTTTAATTCACGTATAGGACTTGAGTGTATTTCATGATCCGCTTTTTACATTTAAAAAGCCCTCTAATACTGGGGTTTTCCCTAGGGCAAAAGTCATGCTTATTATAAAATTATAAGTCGGCTAAGGCCATTTTTGCCTTCGTGTTCGTCTTTTCATAAGGCCAGGGCCTTAGGGGTGGCTATCTCACCTTACCGATCGTAAACCATTGACAAATAGTAATGTGTACAGTCAGTTGCCATTGCAAAACCATAGAGTTCAACACTCATGACGTATTGGTTGAATTTGATAATATTAGCGATTTTTATCTATATCGAGAATGCCCCTTTTATCATACAACTATATAGCAAAGCATTACAGGGTCTGTCTGATGGTCTGCTTAGGCTATTGGAATAAGCCAAGCATGACTAGTTATTGTTTTAATGAATAATTAAAGGTGTGACCCCGTTTTACCCTTTTTATTCTTAAATTTTACTTGCATGTCTAGATCTACCAAAAGATATTGAAGGCATGCGTGACTTTTCCGCTTATGGTATCTTGATGGACTGGCCCATGTTTGCTCAGAATATTAAATGTATCACTTACGTCGTCTCTACAATAAAGAGTTATTTTGTTGCCAACAGACGTAATATTGATGCGTCCTTACAACAGCTCCAGGAATTTCAGCCATTTTTCTAAGCTACTAAGTCTAGTACTATAACGGTATCACATAATTTCCTATTCTCGTGTTTCACATGCCCATTCACGCGATGATATTCTAACGTCATCCACATCCGTTCCTATCGCATTGAATTACAAATACGATGGATGACCATTTTTTACATTGACGTTCTTTATTTAAATATTTCTGTTTGTATTCTGCTTCTATAAATTCAGACTATTGTAACCCAGTTTTGTATTTACGCAGCTAAGTTGTTTTAAAGTTTATGGTTTTTAAGTTGAACCTCTTTAGTATCAGCTGGTCGCATAGCAAGGTTGTTTGATAGAAAAGTCTCGCTCTAAGTGGTAACTAAGGTATGTGTCGAGAGATATACAAACCACAGGCAACAAAAAATACAATATACTAATTTTTGCCCATGGCTTCGCTCACGTTAATGTAGATCAGAGGTACCCAGACATTTTTTTCTCATAGACTTCTTTCAAAATTTAGCTGGTTTTTTGCAGCTATAAATTTAATCCGCCAAGTAAAATCGGTATATTCGGAGCAAAAAGTTAAATTAGGTTAAAATTAAAAAAAATTATCAACTCTCCACGGGCTGACATTATTTTTGTTTTTGAAAATATTGGTTCTCAGAGTGGTATTCCTCAACATATCCGTCTTTATCTGCCTACATTAATAGGTGAAGTCAAGGCAATATTTTAGTTCTTCGCTATCGAAAGCAAATACATTTTCGTGGACCCCCGCTTACGAATTGTGAACTCCCATTTTTTGTCACGCCAACGTAGATCCCCGTTGAGTCTCCCGTGGACCCCTGAAAGTCCACCTGGACCACTTTGGAAACTAAGGATGTAGATCAACAAATAACAACAAATTTCTATCCGTCAGAAACAGTACTTTTTCGCTGGATGAAAGCTAGCCTATGTCCTTTACCCCTGACAACGTGTATGCAAAATTTCATGATGGTCGGTCGAGTAGTTGATGCGTGAGAGCGTAACGAACGAACAAACTCACAATAGCATTTATAATATTAGTCAAGATTTTTGCATAATTATGTGTTATACTATACATAGACCCACGCCTGTTTTCTGAAGGAATACGTTGACACTGCGCACTTCCCTTGCTATGATCTTGACGTATTTCTCTTGATTTATTTGCCCTCGTAGTATGTAGGTGCCTTAGGTCGGGTTTTCTCCAGAAATCTTCAGATCTGGTCAGGGAACTTCAGTCAAGTTTTGAAAGTTTTCTGACGGTCCAATTCACGTGTCTATTTTCATTTCTTGATATATTATTATTGTACTTTTTCCTCAATTCACATATCTTAATTATTGTTCTTTTATATTTAATATTATCATTATAATATTTGCCCCAGTTATTATTTAAAAATCTCAATCATGCGGGTTCGTGTGTGAAATAATTGTAAAATCTTGAGGGTTAGAATTGCAGTCAAACCCTCAAGTACTTATAGACTGAAAAACTGAAGTCGACCACACAGGCTTATAGATATTTGTAGGCGGTTTCTAGAATTTATCTCTAACTATTTGCAAATAAGAAAGCTTATAAAGTACTTCCAGAGTTCTGGTTAGCACAGTAATAAAAATATCCCTTTACCGAAAACATGCAATACTGAAAGCGATAATATCTTCAAAGGAATTCCTTATCATCCGCTACGTATTGCAGTAGTTAGTCGAATAGCTTATTGACCCATCTCACATTAGAAATCTTAGAACAAGCCGATGTTTATGCAACTAACTAAACAAACCACATATATTCACCAAGATCAAGCTCTATAAACATGTAGGAACATATATCATTATGGATCGATCCAAAACGTCTGGAAGAAACGGCAATTTGCGAATAGATTGCCCTTGTACGATCACTGAATAAATGCTAAAAGTGTTTATATTGTATATCTGATCGTCCAGTATACAATACAGAATCTATCTATCTATAGATTCGTGTTTATATAGTTTCGTTTCATGTATTCCACTCACAATGTGCATTCTTTTTTTTTTACCTGTTAGTTGATTCAGAACCAAACGATAACTCAGTTATGGAACGATTTGGCTTAATGTTATACGATACTATTCGTATATTTTAACTTCAGTGAAGTCGTCTCGAAGTCAACATGGCCTACTTACTAAATTTGAAATCAATCAATAATTGAATTGGACCCAAATGTAGTTAAAGATCTTTCTATACAGGAGCAAAATTCTAGCGCTTCGATTTGGTTAGATCTGATAGTACTAACTAGGTATGAATCTTTTCTATAAAGTCTTACATCTGCTTTATTATACTGTTTTCTGTGATATATTACAGCTTGCATGGAATGTCATTAAAACATAACTTTTATTGGGTTATTCGGGCCAAAGATTTATCAGTAGCAGCATGGCTTCTTGTGTCTAGTAGTAGGCAATGGGCTGAGCCCCATATTACATGTTATATACAATAACTGGTGTAATGTGGGTATAATAGACTTCTTCCTATACTCTTTTGGTGATACAGGTGTGAATACGTATGTATGATAGTAAGGCCCGCGTTTAATGAACTATAGTGTGTCGGAAGTCATTCGGAGTAAGAGCGTGCGGATTTCTACTGAAGAAAATATTTTTTGAATCGGTTCCTTAGTTCCAGATATTACCACCACCTACATAGACACAAAAAATGTTTACTTTCATATAATATTAGTATAGAAAAACATAGTTTAACACTTTTGTATACATCATAATCATATACTATATGTTTTTTGAACGCGAATGACGCAGTTTTGCAACAATATTTGTCAGAATGTATTTATAGCACTGCGCTCCATAACACATTCCTTCGAGAGTATACACTTGGCAACACTCTTCCTATGAAAGGAATGAGATTTATTTATTTTATAGTATGTAGGTATGACTATAAAATAAATATGTAACCGTCCCATATTAAAAACTAGCTACATACAAAAATGTAAATAGATGTAAATAGATGCGTCCTATGTTTAAATATGGTCACCTTTCTGGACGGTAAATTGGCATCTGACACACAATGCTAATATTATATTCGAGATATAAACACAGTATTATCACGCTCACTCATATTAAAAATTGTACGCGATCGTTCTCTGTCTAATGAGTGAGCTCACTCTTCCTAATGTGGACACTTTCGTGCAATCTAGAGAAATATCAAGAAATTAAGGACACACGATTTTAATTTTGTATGTAGCTAGTTTCAAGATATAAAAATGTATACTAGTCTTAAGCAAATATAATGTCTGTCTGTTATAGGCGAGTATGTCGGACTGTTATTTAATGTCATCATTTAATATACCATATTCTTGGCGAATAAATTTCTATGAGCCGGCACTCATACTACTTGAATTGTCAAGAATTAAAAACAAACTTATTTAGTTATGAATATTCAATAGGCCAGATCCCTTTTACGTATTCGCATAGTTACATTACAATCAGTTCAGCCATTCGTAAGATTTATCTGTATCGAACGACAGAAACACATTATAAATATGCGTGTTTGTTTACAAATAATCTTCTGAGTTAAATAAAAGGCGTTCAACTCGATGTTATACTATTCGATTTTATTTGTATGTAGGTATAAGTATTGTCATGTATGTGGAACGTAGTATACCTAATGACTGTAAAGCTGGTCAGGGGTAGGCTGAGAAGTACGACTCCTATTTTACTGTAAAAGCCTAACATATTTATCTGTTTAAATATAAAGAGTGTTGTGGATTCTAATCCCACACGCGACAAAACATTGTGTGATTTACAGCGATGAGCTTTGATTCTACCTAGATTAGATTTAGGAACAACAGACACAAAGAATCCCTGTTCTTTGTGTCTGTTGTTCGAATGTTTGTAAAGTCCCCTGTTAGGCTGTGATACAAGAATTATTCTTAGTGCATGAGTTGTCTTTTTTAAACAAATAATGTTACGATTATTTACGCATTTTTGATATGTCCGGATATCAAACCCACCGTTTACTCACGTTAGTGTTAATATATTACGAACGGAGAAAGCCTTTTTATAAGTTTATCATGATAATGCAGTGTTGGAGAGAAAGTGGAGAAATTATAAACATATTATGTAAAAATAGATAGTGTTATTTGCGCGTTCACAGTGACAGTCGTATTGCTTTGATGTTATTTTTACTACTATCGAGTTTGTGTATGATAAACATAATATAAGAAGAAGACTCAAGCATATTTTAACTGCCTTGGTGAAGCAGCGGTTTCGAATACGACTGCTGTGCATGAAGTCTCGAGTTCCATTCCTGTGTTGGCCAAAGTTTTATTATAATTTTCTGTCAACAAATTCTCAGTACCGCTCTCTGGTTTTGCCGACGGTAGACGTCTATAAGCTTTCCCTATTATGTGGGACATAAAATCATTATTTGCAAAATGTGGCTAGTCACATCGTATTTGCCTACCTTCACGTGGATAGTCATGAGACTAAGTAATGTGCCAAAACAGGCGGTCACAGTTAAGTTGATAAAATTGATACTTTTTGTTTAATACAAATATAATATATACATTTACCATAACAATGAATGTGTCTACAATTACTACGTGTAAAAAAATTTAAATAATTAATAATTTCGCCTACAAAATTACGTAAATTTGCACGGAAAATGCAAAAATGTAAGCTCGTGTTAAGTGATTTTTAGATTATAACAGTGAAAATCTATCCTATTTTACAGCTTAAAGGAAACATAAATAGATATTACAATTTGTCCATCACAAATATTTAAGTTATTGGTTGACAATAAAGATTCATATTTATCAAAAAAAGCACTTCAAATCCTCCATACAATTTTACTATGGCGGCCGCGCGCCGATTTGATTATCGAGCTCTGTCATTCAGTCCAACCGCGTCTTACGGTCGCCGCAGTCTTAACTGGCATAAGATAGATACAACCTATCGCAGTTAGGTTACGAAACAACCCTATGATTATTATTAGAGCCTGTCAAATTGACTACACTGCCTGATGTCAGGCAATTAGAAGAAGGCTACTATACTATATGATAATATTGCACAAGTGGTATGGTGGTCATTGGCTCAGGATTATTTTATAGAAGAGGCCTGGTCTCTAATCATCTTCATAAACCCTAGAATTTTGAGAAGATACACAACTTTCTGGTGAGGGCAACATACAATCCAGCGGTGCGCACGGACCTTATATACGTTAATAACGGTAGTCCTCATTGGGAAGATCTTACAAATGACCGACATTTAAAAGTAATTTGACAAGAAAGCCGACTATTGACTCTCAGAAGAAATAAATTATCCAGAATTGAATAAGTAGAGTCAAAATTTGTCGTAATATATAATAACTAGCTGACCCGCGCACACAAGAATTTTCGCCGTTTTTGCAACATTTTTCATTGATGTCCGCTCCCACTGATCGTAGCGTGATGTTATATAGCCCATAGCCTTCCTCGATAAATGGGCTACCCAACACTAAAATAATGTTTTAATTCGAACCGGTAGTTCTTGAGATTAGCGCGTTCAACCAAACAAACAAACAAACTCTTCAGCTTTATAATATTAGTATAGATATACCCACATAAGCCCGCATTCAACGAATATTCATCTTATCTTATAGCTTATCGGATCCATATCATACATAGCGTTCTAATACGTCGCTAAATCAGTTTTAATTATACGCTTCCGTCAGTTCTGAGTTTGCGTGGGTAGATTATTCACTTATTTACATAAACATTTCGAGCTTTATAAATCCGTCTTATGAAGCTGACGTATTGATGAAATCATAGCGATTCTATATACAAATGCTGTAAATAGAAGTAGGTACAGTATATATCTGTCAGCGGTTTTGAATGCGTTTTCTTAAGGTCTCGAGTTCAATATCGGAGTCGACGGATCCGACAGACATTGTCCAGCCCACATGTTGGCTTGCACCCTAATTGCATCGCCATCTGCCAGGTCTCAATACTCAATATTTTATTGCATTCCACAATGTTATAAAGATTGACTTATAAAACAAATTATGTCCAGTTATGAATCTAACATTAACCGTCAAATCGAGCGATTGTTAACTATTAAGTACGCATAAAACTTAAGAAGTCAAATGTGCGTGCTTAGGGATCGCACTCAAGACCTCTGCGTGGCAGTCCAACTTTCTCCCACTAGGATATCGCTGCATTTAACCGAATAATACAGAGAAGCTTTTACAAGTTAACAGATAGTTACATTCACGTTTATTAGGTAGATTTTTACCGCGGCTTCACTTGCGTAAATGTAGGTTAGGTTATGTTAGAAACAGTTATTTTTCTGGGTGGAAGGTACCTTATGTCGTTTTCTGTTCTCTTAACAAAGTGTATGCGAAATTTCATGATGATCTGTCGAGTAAAAGAGTCAGAGTAACAAACAAATTCACAGCTTAGTAGGCGTTTCGGCCGCTGAGTTTCGTCCGATCTGGTCGAAACGGGAATATCATTATTTTAAATATTTTTGAGTGGTGTTTCGGACTATACTTTTTTTAAGCAGAATTTGTACAGTCAGAATTAAAAGCCTTAGGGTTATATTTTTTAAGGGTAGTATTTAAATGGACAGCAAAAAATATTAATTGCGCAGCAAAATCTGTTTACCAAAACTACTAATTGCATAGCAAAATACATATATTTAGAGAGATCAAACAAAGTCGACGGAGCACCGCTTAGCAGGGCTCCTATTTTTGGGTGGGTTTAAGAAGGAACCTAACATAACCTAACCCTTCCGAGACGGAATGCAGTGATTTGAGGCGTATAGGTGCTCCTTAAGATATATTTTAGTAAGCTTATTTTGCTGCGCAATTAGTATTTTTGGTGGTCATTATATTTAATCCCAAAGTAAAATAGGAATGATTTAATTATGTTTCTGATGTTACTTTGCTGTTAAAAAAGATTGATCCGAAACACCACTCAAAAATATTTATAATAATGAAATTTCTGTTTCGATCTGATCGGGCGAAACTCAGCGACCGAAACGCCGACTTAGCCAAATTCACATTCGCATTCATTATATTAGTCAGGATTAATTTGGTATACGAATATTCTGTGCCACCAATGTTCATGGTAGTTTACCGCAGCGCATTACTTTATTAGCAACTTGTTAGGAGTACGGCACAAAGGTATATGATTTAACTAATATAGGAATTAAGCTGAGTTCACTCCAGGGTTGGTCTGATGCCCCAGAAACCTAAGGGTTTCAAAATCTAGGGTGTATGTTGGCTAACACTGTTTAGGAGCCGGCGTTTCTCTGGAAAATCAAAATAGATACCCCAGTAAACTTAGGTAGGCTAAAATATCTCAAATTTATAAAAAAGGATTAGTAAATGGGTTAACTAGCGCCGTTGGTTAAATATAGGATTTTGCATCTGACTCCATTCGAATGGAGAAGTACCTCCATCCTACAGAACAGCGCAGCAGAATTTGTGTTGTTCTCAACTCATTTTCTTTTAAAATAATCAAATGCATACTTAGCTGACAAATTCTGCATTTAACTCATTACATAATCAACGCGGTAATAAATTGTGTTTCTGAAGTTATAATTTTGTTATTTTTCGTTGCAGATACCATCAGCTTCAGCGGAAGGCCATTGCGTGTGGTACGGAACTTGCGGAAAATCGACAAATTGCGCATACAATGGAACAGCGAAGCCTATAGAAGAATCTGCAAGAGTAAGTACTCTAGATTTATTCAACTTGCGTGGAGTGTATATTCCTCATTCTATGACTAAGCCCAGTTTATGATATAGCGTCCCCTCTTAAGAAAGATCTACTGAACCTTCGAATGTAGAATATACAGTTGTACTGATAACAGAAGTTGCATAATCCAAATTATGATGAATCCATATCTATCCACATTGAACGTTTCAAGATTTCAGGAGTTAAGACGTTGTCTCGATATAATCGAATCAAGCTAACATTTCATTTCTTCACTATCGAAAGTAAATAAATTTTCGTGGACCTCCCTGCTTACGAATTGCGAACCCCCATTTTTTTTCGTCACGCTCTCGTAGACCCCTGTCGAGTCTCCCGTGAACCCCATGGACCAGTTTGGGAACTAAGAATCTAGACAATACAAATGTCTAAAATCACCTAATTAGACTGTTATCCATAAATTATATCGTTACGAGTAGAGATATAGGTCCTTATCCCACTGGCAAAAGGCTAAATAAATATATTTTTTAATTTTCATGTGCACGTTATAACGACTAAATGCATAACATTACGTAGTGCCACTTCACAGCGACACAATTTAATTAGATGACAAGAATACGAAAATATATTCAGATATGAAAATGATCTTTTATGTTATTCCAATATGAAACAAAACGCATGAAACTTCACCAAAATAAAATATTATGACTTACGTTTATACTCACACGTATTTAAACACTAACATGTGTATTATTGGTAGGGTCAACCTTTATTTTTCACAAACAAGTATTTAAGTAACTTGTGTCTATAATCATCTTTTACATATCGATTCTAAATACACAAAAAGGGTTATTTCCTTTGTTGTTAACTAAAATTACTATTCTTAATTGGTATTCCGTGTAGGATGCGAAGGTTAAGAACGTGCAAATACATTACTCTATTAATATAGTTATACAATAATGTATCGGTTTCATGTCTAAATCTCGTGTTGAATGGCCTGCTCTTGATTTACATGTCGATAAAACCTCAAGTTGTATTTGTTTTTGTTTGAATAAGGTAAAATGCATTTTGCCTACAACAGAAAGATTAATCATCAGTAAAATATGTACACTTATGTATTTATATGCTCAATTAGTCCTGTAAGTACGATATACTAAATTAAAAAGTAATAACGCAGTAGGTAAAGTATCACAAATGTTTTTATAATTTTGGTTATGGTTTCCTGCCTTCAAATTATGAATAGCCGGCCGGAGTCTGCAATTAAGCCCGTAGACTAATAGACTCGCAGCGTATTAAGTGAAACCTAAAGAGTCATTTCGCCGCTCCAAATGCAAGCCCCGGTGGTTAATTTTCCGGTTACCAAATACTTTTGCACCCTGAAGGGCGAGCGCGCGACACTTATCTGGGTCACCGGGTTGCTTTGTATACCACGCTATATTTAGCCTGCTCATGCAACGATGACGTCACAAAAGTCCTAGTTATACAGCGGAACTTGACCCGTGCATCTAACAATAGCAATGAAAGCTTTGACTATTGACGTACGTTGGCGATAAGTGCAGTAATTACTTACAGCTGGGCCGAGGTCGTAAGGTCTTCGTGTATCTTATATGTAAGAGTCATCGTCTGCACTTCTGCCGGGTTGGGAAGTCCAAATTCGATATTTAATTTATTAGCCTCTGAGTCTTCTTCGAAGAGGTTAATGAAAACACTAAGGGGGTCTGTGTGTCTGTCTGTTAGTGACAGGCATAGCTCCGGAACCACTGGTCCGATTAACATGTAACTTGGTGTGCAGACACCTTGGGGTCATCCCTCGGTCAAGTTTGAATATGGGCCATGTGGGTCAAAAGACCCCCGAGGTACCTATATCTCGGGGTCTATGACGTCCTACGACGTATGACCCCTAGGTCACAAGGTCATAAGGTCAGGGCACATCCACCAACAGAGCGATTTGGAAATCCAAAGGAGAGGCTTTTGCCCAGCAGTGGGACATTACAAAAAGCTGACGAAAATAAAAACAATACAAAAAGGTCACATGAAGACGAAGAGGTTGAAATCCTGGGTTTTTACACTCATCTCGTATTATAAATCATTACGTACGATGGGTACTGGCAAAATATAGGTATAAATCGAGATTTTAGTCCAATACTAAGGAAAAATTAATACAGAAAAGTCTGTACTCTGCCTGGTACAGACAGCATTTGACCGAATAGATTCGTTTTTAGTAGGTATGGTATAAATCTGACGTGATGTTTTTACGTATCCAATGTTTTGTGAGGAAGACAAAGTTTTACTAAGATAATGCCGAGTATGCATGAAGAACAAAGCGAGTGTAACAAAAGAGAAATGACTCGATCGTTAATAATAATAATAAGTTTATTTATTACCAATAATTAACTGGTACAGTGCACAATTTAATTATTATAATATCGTAAGTATGTACAATTTTAGTAGGTACACTATTTGAGCCCTGTCTCTTAAACTAGACAATAATACCTGTATCTTAAGACAGTGTTCGGTATAATAGGGATTCAAATTATACATAATTATTATAAGTGGATCGTGTGGATATCATGTTAGTGGTGGTGGTGGTTGGTGATGGTTATTTGAAGTGTGTGTGTATGAGTATATGTGTGTGTGTGTGTGAGAGTATGTTTTTGTGTTTGCGTGATAATTATTATACACTCGGCGTCAAAAAAATCGCACTTCTCTGAAAATAAGTTATAAAGCCTAATAATTTGCAAACCAGTACGTTTACCCCAAACAATGTTAATATTAATTGAAAGTACATTTAATTAGCTTTTATTAAACAACAACCTAATGAATAAATTCCTTAAACAACCGCATGTACTGCATGTTGAAGAAAATGATATCCAAATACTCGTTACATAGACCACAACTTGCCGCACTTTCATGGGCTATAAAAAGGGCAGTAAGCATCAAAATTAGGTCATTCGACATCCAGACGTTGTAGAGAACACATGAAAATACAGAACACAAGAAAACAGCCCTACAAAATGGATACCACTGCAGATCAAGCCGCTCAAGTGATAGCACTACTGCAAACAGGGATGCGACAGTGTGATGTTGCTCGACAACTGAACTTGAGCCGTTTTGCCATTCGTCGAGTGCTCCAACGGTTTCAAGAGACTGGGGGCTACACCCGGAGACAAGGATCAGGAAGACGGCGCTGTACATCTGAGAGAGATGACCGTTTCATTGTGACGACGTCATTGCGGAACCGTTTCTCCAATGCTGTTGAGCTGCAACAGCAGCTCCGTGGGGCTCGTAGAACCGCAGTGAGCACATCTACGATTAGAAGAAGGCTGCGAGAAAGGAGTATTGCGGCCAGAAGACCAGCCAAGGGCCCGAAATTAACGCCACAGCATCGTAGAAAGCGATTACAGTTCGCTCGAGAACATCTCAACTGGGATCTTGAACAATGGAGGACCGTACTCTTCTCAGATGAGACGAGAGTATGTCTCTTCGTTAACGATAGGCGAAGGAGAGTGTACAGAAGGCGAAACGAACGGTTTTCTGAAGCTTGCTTGGAGGAGACAGTGGAATATGGAGGGGGATCTTGCATGTTCTGGGGCGGAATTTCAGTCGACGGCAAGACGGAACTCGTTTGCATATCCCGGACTGGAGGTGCTCGTGGTCAGGGATCACTAACCGCTCATCGGTACATAACCGAGGTGCTGGACATGCATGTAGTCCCATATGCAGGATATGTTGGGGATGGGTTCACTTTAATGCACGACAATGCTCGTTCCCATACCGCAGTAATCGTGCAGGATTATCTACACGAGTTTGGGATTCCAGTTTTGCAGTGGCCAGCGAGAAGCCCAGACCTGAATCCAATAGAGCATCTCTGGGATGAACTAAAACGACGAGTACGGTTACGTGATCCTGCCCCAGCAACTCTACAAGACCTCCATGATGCTGTAATTGAAGAATGGAATAGGATTCCTCAAGATAGTGTGGTACGGCTGATTGGGTCTATGCAAGAACGAATGGAAGCTGTTATTAGAGCAAGGGGGGGTTGCACTAGGTTTTAAGTAGCATTTTTTATTAATTTCTTTTGTTGTTTTGTAATTTTAATGCCTGTTTTTGTTTGAATATTTTTTCCTAATAAAGATAATTTTTTCACTTGACACATGCACCTTTTTTTTTTTTAAACGATTGTAATTGAATACATATTTCTGTATTTTACTGTTACTATACCTACCAACCTTTCAAATAAATAGCATAAAACAACCATACAAAGGATTAAACGCGACATAAACCGAATTGAATTAAATTTTTGCAAAGGTGCGATTTTTTTGACGCCGAGTGTATGATGTATGTTAATAATGATTCAATTCTGTCATAGTTTTGGAGGACAAGCCATTTTGTTTTTTGTTTTGAGTTCGTGTGTGTTCAAGTCAAGTATGTTTAGCTGTATATGTAGGTTTTTGTAAAGATGTATACTTATAACGTAGAATTGGTGTTTTGCAAAAGATGTTTTGTGTCGCACTCCTTTAGGGATATTTTTGCGTTTGTTTGGATTTGATGGTGGCATACCAGTATGCGCTCGTAAGATAGAACGAAGCACAAAGAGCTGCCGAACTGTAAACACCTTACAGTCCGCGTACAGTTGTTCCGTTGGATATCTGTAAGGTCTTTTAGTCATATTCAGAACAGCCCTCTGCGCCCTCTCCGCTTGTATAAAATTTGACTTGGCTTCTCCACCCCATACTGGTATGCAATATCCAATTATGGATTGACATAGCGCAAGGTACACCATTCTGAGTGTATCACAATCAGCCGATCCCCGAAGAGTTCTAAATATAGAGATGAGACGCATGATTTTATTTGATAGCGTATTAAGTTGCATCTTCCATCTTAGACCATCATCTATTTGTATACCCAAGTACTTAACAGTATTAGCTCTGACTAATGCGGCGTTGCTGGAAGATTGTAGTTTCTACCTAACTGACTAGAAAACATATTGATCTACGTATGCAATTGTCATTGGTCAAAGAAAATTTGTGTTTAAAATTCGATCATAAACTGTTTTGCGTGTACCTATTCTATTCAAAAATAACATATTATTTACTAAATATTTAATTGAAACTAAAGTCCGTCAATAGCTACAAAACAAACACACAAAGGAAATGGATGACAAATAGAGGAGCAGGACGGTATTGAATTGTTTCGTCTTTGCCTACTTATATATAGGTAACATTGTATGGGTAATTACAAATGTAATATTGTTAATACGTCAATGTTTCACTATTTAGTTCTGGAAGGTGTAAATTATTTCTGGTTATGACCGCAGATGTGTTTATTCCATTATTGTATACTTGCTGACGTCATAACATGCACAGTTTGATTTGAATATTGAGAAAATTCATAATTTGTTGTAAACCTACCTAAGCTAACCACAAAATGTTAGACCACTAACATAACTTATAAAACGCTTTCCTAAGGAATTTTAGTAATCCTACTGCAAGAGGACGACGACGTTATAGAATAAATTATAGGGTCTAACTTAAATCTTGCTCTCGACTAATCTTAGACCAAAATTACGCCGAGAAGTTTAGCGTCGGTTCTGGGTAAACGCCGAGTGTATCGAGATGTTTGCTGCTTTTATTAAATAATAATAATAATTTATTTATTTAGTAAAAGTTTTCAGTTCTGTAACTAAGCAATTATAATTTCGTTCGATATTAACCCAGAACTTGATCTAACATCTATCAACTTCTCTGTGATTGGTTATTTATATAAACACAGTCGTCGGCCGCCTGATCATATCGCCCTGCTGTTGTATTTTGGTTTTTTGTTCTGTATGAGATTTCACACACACAGCACTCGGCGTAGTGGCCGCAGCGAAGCCAAATTTTATTCCTCTGTTCTACGCTATCCATCCATGCAGTCCATTGTATTGATAAAGTATTACATATTCTAGTTGGTGCATTTTAGTCATGCTATCCGGGCTTTTGGGTGTATATGAAGGTCTATAGCTAACCAGTTGCTATACAATTATCTTAGTTTAAGTATCACCTTAGACCTCATGGTCTGTTCGATAGATAGCAATTGAGATTTGTTACATTGTTGCAATCGTTTACGATAATATCGACGCGTTTTCTGACTGCAATGACGTGCATGCCTCTTGTCGCTTTTATTAGTTTCAGTCCAATTGTTGAAAACAATTCGCTTATCTTTGAATAGACGTACCTATTCGTACTACCTATGGATATGATAAATGTTTTAAGAAATTCTTCTTTTAATAGAAGGTAGTTCCATTTTTGTTAGATATACGTACCTATTTGGCTATTAACCTATTGAGTCGCAGCGGCACACCGGCAGCCAGAACCATTAGACTTTCGTTAAGCTTATTGGTTGGCTGATCATAATTTCGTTCATATCTGAAGCACTGACAACTTTTAAAAATAGGTTACTGTGTTGCTAGTTCAAGGGATATAATATAACATACCTCCTTTTCGATAGCAGGGCGTTGTTCCAAGCAGTACTGGCCCTGGTCTTAATGTACGAACGTCATAAAGTCGAGTAATAAATAATGAAACATTTCTCCTTGTCATTAAGATCGCGCAAGGTGAGGTAGTTATAGGAACGTTCACACTGATGCGTGTATGCCTTTGTCATTACGGTCACTAAATATAGATTTTAAATTATTTTAGTTGTCATATAATATATTTATTAACTGACTTCAATAAAAGGAGGTTCTCAATTCGACTGTATTTTTTTATGTGTTAACCTCAGAACTTTTTGTTAGTACTTGTACTAGTACTTAGTTAATAATATAAATTGTTTAATTAGCTAAGTAGAATTTACATAGAGACATAATAACAATATTATGTTATTATGTTCCGTCTCTATTTTGTTAGGTAAGACGAAATACATGCAATTTTTAATAGGTGTTATTAATATTTATGTATAGTAGTTAGCATTGTTTTAATTATCTGCACAACAGTTATAAGCAATGATTAGATTGTTTTTCCTGTTGAACACATTTTACAGATAGATGGGAGATTACCTATTTCGTTTACCATCGATCGTGGCTTTTCCGTTACTTATTACATTCTTTATGCAAGGTCAACCAACCAACAGGTGAAATGGTTTGTTTATTAAAAAAGGGCATCTCCCGCTCTAGAAATAATTCCGGTGTCGTCGGGCTTTACAAACATTCAAACAAAGGATACAAAGAACACACAGTCGCGGCACGACCATTTGCGATCAACAAAAAGCCGAGCTGCGATCACTCATATTTTTGTCCTTTGTGGGATTCGAACCCTCAACCCTTGGCGCAGCGACTACTTTAATCACTACGCCACCCGTGAAATTACACGCGTGATTTTTAATAACAGTATCATAACTATTGATTAGCCGACTCGCGCAACTTCGTATGCTTCACATAAGATAATTTTCCCCGTTTCTGCAACGGTTTTCATTGATGCGCCGCTCCTATTAATCATAGCGTGATGTTATATAGCCTATAGCCTTCCTAGATAAGTGAGCTATCCAATACTAAAAGAATTTTTCAATTCGAACCAGTAGTTCCTAAGATTAGCGCGTTCGACCGAGATCGAAACTCTTCAGCTTTTTGATATTAGTAAAGATTACGTTCAACGAACAGGGCCTAAGCGGTAACTATACTCCATTTGGTTAGGTACTTGTAAACAATCTTGATGTGTCTTTTTATCTAAAAACGCAGTTTAAAAATAAAATGCTGCTAAAGATCAATGAAAATACAACAATAACGATTATTAAATCAATTGAACGGTTAGTTTAAGCAGTAGTTTATTTGTTTAATATGTGTTTGTGTAAAAAGTCACATCAAGATTCTTTACCTTTAGTTAAGTACCTAACCAAATGGAGTATAGAATAAATTACCATGCCATTCTGCTGAAACTCATCTCGAACTCGGTTGTCCTCTCGCCAGTAACTATAGTACCTACCTAACCAAATGTTATCGTCATGGTTACTGCAGTAACACTCCAATTATAACAGCCGACTAGAAAGTAAGTTTGGTAGTGAGATTTAATAGTATTACACTGCGAACTAAATTTACGATATGCTGTCTCACCTTAACTAGAGTAAAGAAATCTCCATACTAATTTTTATCCAATATCTATCAAGGTGGGATCCAATGTTCCCATAAGTCGTTCCTTTCAAAAGATCCTATTTATATTTGCACTTGCCGGTCAATATAAGTTTTATATGACAGCCTAAACATTCACGGTCGGGTGAAAGTCGACCGGTGACATCGACGCACTTTCGCAAAGAAAACAAGCCAATACGCATTGTATCCGAAGTAATCCGACCTTCCACAACTATAGATTTGAATGCGGAACTACAACTAGTGTTAAAATAACACCTTGTTATGCGCATAAAAGTAATAATTATGACTTAGTAATCATTTCTAAGGTTACACATTTTATTAATTAAGAGAATTAAGCTTGAGATTATTTAGCAGTCGTTCGTGAACTTAACATTATATCGTTCACGAGATTAATATTAGATTGAATTAATTTTTATTATGTAAATATCCTTTCGTCCTTTCATCCGCGAGTCTACCGCTAAATTACTTCTAAAATAAATCAAACGAAGGCTGCAGGATGAAATATCACACAGCTATGCTATGACATGACTGTCATGAGAGACGTCTGTACGTTGATTCATATTTCGTGCGCAATTGTAATGACGGTAATCCTTCCTGGTAAAGAAATATATAGCATAAAATAAAATGTATCATTGTAAAGGCATGCATTTGTCAGAGTTGCAGGCTGTCTCAGGTAGGTATAACGTCACTTGCAGCACAGTATTATATATGTACTGTGCTTGCAGTCCAATGCTTATCAGTGGTATAGAGTCGCGTGATGTTTACGACGAGAAATGTTGTACATCTTATTTACCTACAACTTGTACGTTGGGGATAAACACTTTAAAAATAGAATACAAACATTTTTCGTTTTATGCGATTTAGATTTTTTGTTTTTATATAATTATAGCTAGCTGCTTAATCTTGTAGACCATGAAGTTTTATTAAATATTTTGTTTTGAGGACGATGTACTCGTATATAAACTTATTTGTTTGGCTCTGTTAATATTTTATTACTGAATATTTAAATGTTGAGACCTTAATATAATCTTAACTAATATAATAACTGGGAATGTGAGATTGTTTGTTACGTATCATCATGAAATTTCGCATACACGTTTTCAGGGGTATAGCTAAAAATTCATAGGGAAAAATACATAGGCCATATGACATACAGTTCTATTAAAACGTAATTACTTTGCCCAAGATATATATAAATAAATAATATTTTAAGATAACGCCTTTTAAAAAAGATCTCTAGCGTTTTTCTTTTATATGAGTACTGACATAATATTCCTTTTTTTAGCTATGACACTATATCATTTGTAATGGAATTACCAATTCTCGTTAATATGCTTCGATAAACACATCAAAGAATATTCACGGGAAATAGATAACTGTATTGTGCGGTGATAAATAGATATCCTTATCATACGATTATATCACAAGTCGTATCTGATAAACAGAATAACGATATTTCCTTCCTTCCAACACAGTTGGCCTTAACATTCTGACTACAGTACAAGCGCAGAGAAAATAATATATGAGATGCCTTGATAGATATTTCAATCCTAGGTGTTCTATTTGTACATTATTTCAATATTTTGTTGTTTGAATATTTTTTAAGTCCTCCGCGATACAAGAATTATACTTAGTGGTTAAAATAAAACCTTAAGGGCTTTTACTACCACATTCAGATAGAATTTATCTGTAAGATCTCTCTTCTTTAACCTAACATGAGTGAGACAGCATGCGATTTATCTTTCGGATAACTTTTACTTATAAGCGGTAGGAGTGGCCGTAAAGGTAAAGTTCTGATCACTTGCATTCCAAAGGTATCATTCGCACGTTAGTGACTTTAGGGGAAGATAATAAAGATACCATGAGAGGTAGCGGATGGGTAAGACAGCTATATAGGTAAGCCTTCGGCACTCTTACAGACCGGACGAAACTCGCAAACGAAAGTGCCTGAAAGATAGATTTCTTCAGATAAATTTGTAACAAGGCGGACTCTTCCATTCGTAACGTAATATACCAGTGCGTTAATGTTTTTCTTTCAAAGGAAGACGGAATAAAAACGCCTGGTGTTTTGTTATGTGGGAGCATCATGATGTTGTTCTAGACTGATATTAATAAAAATCGACCTTGTAACAAGGAATGGCAATAACAGACTAGTTTTGATTTTCTAGTTTGATCACATTCTAAGTACATTCAGTGCGTGCGTACTCCCTATATTTAGGACATAAATGTTGATATACAAACGTTTATCTCGGATTCAGGTCATTGATTTGTAGATAACAGCTATAAATAATCTTAACGAGTCTATGTTATGACGGATCATGTAATTAAGTTTGCATTTCCGGACTCTATTGCAAGTGCAAACTAGGTACAATTAGATTTACTCAGTTCAGCTAAACCCAGTAACAGCGCGGAGTCTAAAAGACCTCCTCCAATACATAGCTTGAACATATCTGGCAAAAAGTAGGTACTGCACCTCTGCCTACTCTTCGTGGTCATAACAGGTGTGATGCCGTATGTCCGGTTATCCTTCATAAATACATCTTTCTTCCCCTCCGGGATACAGGAGAATTATACTCAGTACCACTTACGCTAATATCGTGTATTTTACGACTTTGAGATAAATAATACGCGAGTGATAGGTCTGGTGTCTGGTAATGTGCATAATTGTATTTAAATGTTATCGATACATTCGAATACAATCGTGCACATCGCTACTAGTATCGCAAGAGATAGCAAAGGTAATCGCTTACAATAAGGCTAGTAATATTAAAATAATGTCCTGCAGACCGAATTTTGGTCATGGCGGCCAATTTGAACGGAGACTGGCCATCTGCGCAGGAGATATAGCACAAGCGTGTGCGCAAATACAAGTGCATTCTCTGTTCCTTAACTCTCATAATCCGACACGACCGGAGAGAGATCAGGCGGAGGATCAACGGCTTTACGTGCTTTCCGAGGCTTTCTAGTATATGGTATAAAATATATAAAAACGCATTTGTATATAAAAACCGGTTGTTTAAGACTGACAAAAACAAGGAAATATACCTACGTATAAAACCAGTTGTTATATGCGCAATGGTCGTTGTCCACGTTGATTTCTAAATGTTGCCAAATTGGCGAGTGACTTCATTCGATATTGCATCAAAACTATCTAATAATGGCCGCCAGTTGCCATTCGCGTTGCATATGTATGTTAAGTAATATAGTTTTTCCAAAGTATATGTGTGGTATATTGTACTTAAGTTCTTGGCACTCTATGAACTTGCAGAAAAGGTTAGATAGTTAAAGAAAATACATATTAAACATATTATGCGTCTCTTAAGTAAAAAATCTTACAGACTGTTTGACATATTAGTAATAAAAACCAACAATAATGCGTCTTGGAATTAAGTATTATAATTATATATGGAATTAAGTATTATAATTATAGGTATATGGAATTAAGTATAATAATTTATTATTACAATTAGGGAATAGAGTGGACTGAGAAAACGGTAGTGGATGCGTGTATTTAATCATTCATTTTCATTAATTCATCAGCTTCTGCAAATAATTATAAACTTCGGTGACTGATTATAGCAATAATCTTTGATGTCGTTTCGTAAGATTTTAACTTGTAACTAATGAAAACCTTTTTAGAAATACCGTACCACGATGAAAATATGGTCGACCAACTTCGCTAGGTTTAGAATTAGGCAAATTACCTTTAAACAAAGATTTGGTACGCCAGATGTCACCATAAAAAGATTCTGACAGATTCGATAATGCTCGAGTATCTTACATTACTGGTGCTACAACCGCTTTTCTATACACGGCTGTACTGCACGGATGGCTTAACGGCCAAAAGTTTGCCATTATTTGTGTGATCCACAAATATTTTTGTTCTAAGTCTGGGTGTGCCCTGTGTCCGTATAACAATCCGTAGACACTGCCTTTCGGCTGGTAACCCGTAAACTTCTTTCCTTATGGATTTCATGGTTGTTATGGTGTTTCAGGTCACAATGGGGATCTCGCTGTGCGCTGTCTCTAGTTATACCAGAAACTAAAATTATTTATAATTAATCTTGTCTTGCTTGCGATATATCATATCAGTCCAATGTCACATTTCATTAAATATTTATTACTAGCGACCTGCCACGGGTAGTGCAAAACCTTAACAAATTATACATCTTAACCTTCCTCATGAATCACTCTGTATATTGGCGAAAACCGCATGAAAATTCGTTCAGTAGTTTTTGAATTTATCGCGAACAGACAGACGCGGCGGGGGCCTTTGTTTTAATTATAAGACAAAGTCCCCACAAACATTATTTTCCTCGTCAGTTGATATTCACAAATGTTAAAGCTATCTGCAAACCAAACTTTACCTCAATTAGGGCCGGTTTTTCAATCGTCAGATAACTTTTATCTGAAGAATAAATATGGCGGTATGACATATTTTCTATACAAAAGCTGTCAAAACGTCAAACATATTCCCCAGATAAAAGTTATCTGACGTTTGAAAAATCGACCCTTAGTTGATTAATAAACGCACCACACATATTGACTACTGAATGTATCGCATTCTCTTTTTAGAACGAGTTTAGCGAGTAGTGAAATTCTCTGCCTTCTTCAGGAAACAGGTGTGAGTCTATTTAAGAATAGAAAAATCTTTATCTGCAGTAAAATATAATAGGCACAACAGTTGTACCTTAACCTTTTGAGTGGCAACGGCACACCGGCGGCTAGGCACAATAGATATATAATGATGTCTGACATTCCAAAAACTAGTCAAAAAAATAAAAGACCGGCCTATATATGATGTTGTTATACACAAGTGGGGTTGTAGCATTGGCACATTGACGAAGTGTATCATAAACAAACAGATAAAAACTATGCTCGGTACGGTACTATTAAGTCTGGTCCAAACCGGTTGTTTAGAATCTACATAATGTATTATGTTCACATCGCGTGATGTTTGGGCTGTTTGCCAACCAGTAACGGCGATTTAAAAACCGAATATATACTGTGATTGGCTGATTCGTTGCTCACATTAAACGTCAGTTTATGAATACTCTTACTGAAAAGAATGATTCAGAAAATGATCGTGGGGCAATCCCTAAATGCAGTCTGACTGAGAATGGACCGATCGTCTCCTATCCTGAACCATTGCTTATAGAAAAATGTAGACATAACTCCTTTGATTAAGGATTATCGGGCACCGAAAGTTATCCAATTTGTAATACATTGCTTCGAAAATATAATTTGCAACAACAAACAATGTTCTTTTATTGTATTAGTTCAGATTGAATGATAGATCTGATTGCGTTGTATTGATTTTTAATTCTGACTGGTTATTTGTTAAGTAACAAAGGCACATTTCTATTTACTACTAAGCTGGAGTTTCTTATAGTTACATCTCAGGCTGGTCTCGAGAAGTCTTCAGCCATTAAAATACGTGCGCACAAAAAAGATGAGACAAGAACTTAAACGTAGATGACAAACATTAGTTTTTCCCACCTCTGCTATAATCATACAAGTATGATACAAGGATGTGTTTTTAAAATAATATATATATATATATATATATATATATATATATATATATATATATATATATATATATATATATATATATATATATATTATACGCTACTGAACTCATTACAACATTTAAATCTTAATAATTATCACATTATCATATATTTCACGTGATGAGATCAGCTTCCTTATACTAAGTAGGTGAATAAATAATATCCACAGCATACAGGAACACCTTCCGAAAAACATTCGTATTTTTAACTAACTTCCGTACTCATCTAAATATATGCCGATATTTGCATACCTACATTTATCAAATGACGACACCTTCACCTCTAAGATTTAGTAAAAACATTACACTTTATACTCGTCGGATGTCGTGCAAATTCGGTTTATCGATCGTGATGCGAACGAGTTGGATTGTAAACATACCGCATTTTATCCGCGAGTAGTTTGCTCAGTCATTAGAGATAGATTTGTAAAATCTTCAGGTACACGTAACGCATATGTGTAAAATTGCTTTGTTTTGCTTATGAATACGAAAGAAGTTTGTGGCTATTTATTACGTTTTGAGAGCAGTGTCTGAACCTTGATTTGGGATAGTCACATACTGTACTCAAATATCGGGCACCTTATCTGATGCTGAAGTTATTTTGGTCCGATACATACATATCCGATATATACATACCATTTAATTTAATGGAAGTTAGTTTCTGTAAAGACTTCGTGATTGATATATTTAAAGTATGTTACGTGTAATAGTTTGAATGGTATTACTATCTTCGTATCCGCTTAGTACCAAGATATCAATATGAGCACATCGACAACAAACAATCAGCGTCATTATATTTATTGAATTATATTTATGGTCGCAATCATTTTAGTAATTGAAGCTTTAATGTGCAATAGGATCACTTCATCGGACCAGTTATACAACCATGAGGTGCTACAACATCTGAGATCTGATTTTGCTTGACAGTCTTTGGATTTGCAAGCAGTTGGGAAATTATGAATAGGACATGTCTTTACCTATCTCTAGAAATATACGGGGGTGATTATAATATAATTCTATAACGTTCATACTTTTGCAAATCCTTAATACACTTTACCGCTGAGTGCTGAAAGTTTATAAGTTTGCATAGACTTGATAAAGTATTCAGGATCCGCATAAAATATTCGTAATAAGCGGTCTAGCTGTTGGAATCTAAAGCAATGCTGCCGTAGCGTTTATAATGTGCTAAGAGGCTTAAGTTACTATGTATTTATTAGTTTGCTGTAGAACATATACCTACATAAATTTTAAGCAACAAGTTAGATGGTAGGTTTATCACACCGGTTTAATAATTGTTATCTTATTATAACTATATTGGTTCTGTAAACTGTTCTACGATTGAAAACTAGTTGAATTTGTGAGTTATAGATAGACTATATATACACTTTTAAAGTGTTTAAGAAAACTCTCAGACGTGTATCTTGATGTTTTTTTCGCCAAGCTAGCGGTAATTAACATTCTAGACAGAGCTTCGGTAACTCATTGTCACAATGAATTACCGTAGGTAGTAGTTCTGTCTAGGTAATGTAGGTTTAGAGTTTAGATTTTCTATTTGGCACTTCTTTAGTCTCCCCATTAATCTGACGTTGCTCTTTTAGTTTAATCAAACATGTTTACAAACGTGAGAATGCTCTTTCTGAGACGACTAGCAACGTGTGCTCGTTAAGGCGTCCCCTACATAATTTTCCCCCCGAGCACAGAGACAATAAACTGTCAGTAATAAAACGTTTACAATGCCAATTTATATTTCGCTTTGTACCAGTTCACACGATTGTACACCAATACCGACAATTGTTTCTCATTGATCGTAATAATATTTGATTGAAACACAGACATATTACAGAAGCTAGCTTCGTGCTCGTAACTATCATATCAAATCGATCTCAATTCTAGTTTAACCTTTGCCCTTTCATCTGAAACATCTACAAATGTTATGTAATATTATCGCTATGAATCCTTTTAGAGCTTTCTGTGATCATACTGAAGCCTAATGTTGTCCTTCAGACAACCTTATCCCGTTTGGCCGTATCGATCGTGCTTCCCAATTTGTATTCTGTAGAGGACAGCATTGTTTTATACGTTTAGAAGTTTTTGGATTACTATGTCTCGTCCCGTTACCTTTATTCTATTTAGATATACCTACTTCAGATACTTATGCGTTGTTTTTCCAGTGCTTATCCCATCCCAGATTTTCTATTCAATTTGGATTCGAATAAAAAAAAAACAGTCTTAAATATATGTATGTTGTACGAAATTTCATTTACATTTACGGTTAAGATGTATTAAAGAATAAGGCAATGTGATAAATCACAGTTTATTCTCAATTGTGGTGTGTGAAAATGTTAAGGCTTAGTAAATCGTTGCTTATTATGTTTAAACGGTGACGGTATTTTAAATATGCCGTAGTTTACATAATGTGCGTTCATATTTGTTGTGTTAAAGATTTAAAATTATTCAAATCTTTGTACCCGGCGAGCCACGGACGCCTTTAGTTATGCCTAAGCCTTTCAGAGGTCGTTGGATTCAACAAGTACTTTTGCTGTATAGACGGACATTCGCAGGTGTTGTACCGCAGGCTTATGTGCCAATATTATTAAAATATTTCTTCTTTCTTTTACTTGAAATTTTACGGTAGGGTTGCCTCCTTCAAAAACATGAACGTTATTTATAAAGTGTTACATAAAAGTCAATAAAGGCAACTGTATTGAATCAATCGATTGTCATTAACGTTTCTGTAGAAATATTGTACAACCAATATACCATCCTTGTATTCTATCTTAATGGCGTCCGGACCCGCGCTGACGTATGACAATAGGCTCGCCCTCTCACGTGAGCGCTAAAGATAATAGCTGACTAAATTGAACATTGTACACCTCTGCCTATACGAGTTATGTATTCTAAACAAACTACATGTAGGTAAGTGTGAATGGCAGAGGATGGGATGGCCTTTACTAATGTTGTCAGATAAATTATTGATCCGTTTGGGGCTTTGAGTGGATGGAGACGGAAGGAGGGTGGGATCTTTGACCAGCACTACATAAAAGCTTATATAAACAAATTACATACCTATTGAGAAATATCAGGCCAGGAGGAACGGCAGATTGAGATCCAGCGACCAACCCACCATTCACGGCATAAATACCCACACCGTAGTAGGTTTAGTCAGAGTCAAAAGAAAGATAGAGGTTTTGGTATTGTAACATGTGGAAGACGTAGTTTCTGTCTACCCCTCAGGATAATAGGCGTGATTGTATGTATATTTTGTACACAGTAAATATCCTGACCTTGCAAGGAGTTCTTGTTGCCAATTTAGTTTTTTATGGTTAGTTGTTGAAGCTTCGAATCAAGGTTCTAGTAACTTCACTCGCAAAATTGCTTTATGCTTTTTTATAACGAATGAGATTCATCATTAAATTTTAGGTGTAATTTGGAACATATAATTATGGGTTGTATAAAATACGATGGTATTTACAATTTCGATGTTGGAATGAATAATTCGCTGATAGATATTCAGGAAGTGGGACATGCGATCCTTTTGATAACGCGCTATTGTTTGTAATACATACTACTATACATATACATATTATTATAGGTAGTAATTAAGCCGGTTTTGATTTAGGTTCGGATTATCGTGAAGTTGATATGTAAAACATTGCAAAGTAAGTGCAAAGCAAAGAGGCTCTTTGCGGCAGCATGGGACCAGTAATATCCTTGGCGTAAAAAACGCAGCGACTTTTTTTGTAGAGCTTGCCATGTGCCAGTGTTGGCGTTGTGGCTAACCATTAGAATATTCCACTTGTTGGATTGGCAAATTAGTTGAACGGGTGTACAAACAGTGTAGCAGTAAACGATAAGGAAATGTTAAGGGAGAATCTATGATTGTCGCTATTTTTGAACTAGGCATACGATCCAGTGGGAGGAAGCCTGACTATCTAGTTTTTATATTGCATTACTTACGTTGCTTACACTCCAATTTTGCACGAAATGACACACAAACCAAAAATTTTTTGCTGTGCTCTACATTTTTATAAGTACTTTTATATATGATACAATCTTCTTGTCCACCAGTTTCCAGTGGACAGTGTAGTATGTCGAAATTTGATATTCAAATAGAAGTCAACCTTACATCCTCCATTTCGGTCCTTGAGCACCCAAATGTATGTCACGTTTAGTCACAATTTTTAATTATAATACTCTAGGCTGCTAATCACTTAATTAGCATTCGCCCGCGATTACGCTCGGTAGTATGTCATTGAAGCATATAGGTAGGTATGTGTTTCCTATGTTATTTAGGGATAATGTTGCTTTCCATTAGCGTAATATTTGAGAATAAGTTTGTAACTTCTCGAGATAAACTGTTACATACCTATAAACAAACAAATTATATATATTTACAACATTCGTATACATAATAACGCTATTTCTATACAAGGTGAAGTAGGTACTTATCTATGTACCTATATAATTTTATATATTTTGTGAGTGTTGAAACTTATAAATGCATTTAGATTGACTATTTTATAAGTGATTTCTTCCGTTTTATACAACATTAGCCACAAAAAATTATTTGTTCCGGTATAAAGATAAAAAAAACCCATTCTGTCGGTAATATCATTACGAGGAAGTAAATATACGTACTCATATTTTCTTTTAGTCAAATATTTTTTTATTAAATCATATGCTTGCTTTATGAATATAATATCAAAGGATACTGAATATCTATCGATACCAATATCTACTGATACCAATATCAAGGCCTACCAATCGCTTTATAGAACTCTAACCAGCTCGAAACTGGATGGTAGACAAATGCCCACACTTTACAGAGTTTGACTTTAAAAAAATGTATGGCAAAAGTTCCTAACTTATTTGATAGTCGCAACGGGAGCGTAGACCCTCAGCATCTCTCCTAAACGTTGCTGAAGGTCTATGCAGACGTGCATTATACTAACATTTCGCTGTTTTAAGGTCTTGGATAGCTGTTGCTGCTTACCGGGCAAGCGATGTCAGACACCGCGCTGTTGTTTACCGAGTGTTTCTTAACTGAAATTAATGTGACAACCGACATTTGAATGTACCTGAAGGGGACTTAACGATCGGACGTTGCGCTTGCGGAAATGTTCTCACGTTTAGACCACTGGACTGTAACAACAAGATGGTCTAATAATTCTGATTATCTTGTTTATGTAGCTGTCCTTACAATATGTACGGCCTCTTCAGTCCAAAAGTGTCAATGTGAAATCATGCGTGACTACCGATTGTGCGGTCTTGTGTTTAAAACGTTCAAGTGTGCGTGAATAGGAAATGATATTGAGCTGTAGTATTACTGACTATTTCCTAATGGAAAGTTTCATAAAATTACTAGCGTCGCACCCAGCGGTTCCAAAGGAATTTTCGCCCGCGGACGCTTAGATTGTGGAACTCCCTGCCCAGTTATTCCCACAAGACTACAGTATTGGGTTCTTAAAAAAGGGTGTTAAAAGGTTTATACGGAGTCGGCAACGCGCAAGTGATGCTTCTGGTGTTGCAGGCGTTTATAGGCTACGGTGACCACTTACCATCAGGTGGGCCGTATGCTTGTTTGCCACTTTAGTAGTATAAAAAAAAATACTACGAGCACTATTGTCCATAATATACAGATGTAGTTCTGACTCATATTACATAGAACATACACATGAGTGATAAAATGTTGGTGTTGTTTTGTTTTAAATTAATACCCATATTGAGGGCGTTGTGAAAAATATGTAACCCGCCATTATGTGGCGGCGGCCATCTTGGGCCGATTTTCATCAAACATAACTAAGAACACTCCCGACTAATTCACCTTTCAAACAAAAAAAAAACAATATTAAAATCGGTTCATCCGTTCGGCAGCTACGATGCCACAGACAGACACATACACACACATAGACACGTCAAACTTATAACAACCCGTCGTTTTTGCGTCGGGGGTTAAAAAGACTTTCACACTACAAACTAATCCTGTGTCGCGGGGAAGTTTACGGAGATTTCAACGGATACAAATAACCCAGACTTGGAACAGCTATTAGTGAATTGCACAATTTTTTGTCCTGTTGGGATCTAACTCTGCAATCAACACAGAGGTAGTGGAAAGGCGATCACTATAACTTCTAGTCGTGCAGTATGGTATATTACACATCATCCTTTGGACATATACAAGCGAAGTGCTATCTATGTTTACATGTTTATAATACTTTCATCCATTTTTACATAATGAAAACTTGCGTGATCGTTTTCTAATTTAAACTGGAATGGCTGAATAATGGATAGTTTGTTTACAAGGGATGGTATACATGAGAGAGATATTGAAAGGAGAACGATTGTTGACAATAAAGTGAATGGCGCTCTACGCGCTTTTATGAACAGTCGAAATGTATCCGAAAAGGCACGTTTGGCTGTTCATAGAGGACTATTATTGCCTACATATACGCATGGAAGTGAAAGTTGGTTATGGCAAAAGAAGCATGAGAGGAGAATAAATGTTGTAGAAATGAGAGCGCTGAGAAATATATGTGGTGTGACTCTGAAAGATAGAATAAGGATTAGTGTAATTAGAGAGAGATGCGGCATGAAAGTGGATATAGTGACGAGAATAGAAGAGGGTATGTTAAGCTGGTTTGGGCATGTGAAAAGACTGACTAAGAAAGTTTATAAGGCTAGTGTGAATGGAACAGTCGCAAGGGGAAGACCTAGGCGAACGTTTCTTAATCAGATCGGAGACGTTCTGGATAAAAGCCAGGTTAAGAGCACCTTAAACCGGCGAGCGTGTATGAGGAATGTTATGAAAGTGAATGAAGTCAGAAAAGTGTGTCAGGATCGTAGCAAATGGAAATTCGTAGTCTCTGCCTACCACTCTGGGAAATAGGCGTGAATCTATGTGTGTATGTAGGCTGAATAAAAAGCTTTTAGGTCGTCTACCCTCGTTTTTAATCAATTATATTCACACTGAAAAAGTGGTCTTGACATCTATACCTAGATTACGAAATTTAATACGAATTACACGCGGCCCTTACTTTGGATCGTTAAACATAATCGAAAAGAAACCCTCGATTTAAATACATAAGTCTACTTACCATATTTTTGTCCTGCCGAACACTCATGCATATTAAAGGCTTCAATATATAAATTAGGTTATTATCGTTCCATAATCATATAGAACATTAATATTATTATGTAATATTTTTACGTGTTTTATGGAATAATTATATATTATTCATAATAAGTGCCGCTTTAGTCTATCGGTTTTGCCAGTGTTAATAGTAATGATCGGCCGTCAGAATCGATGATCGGTTTAGGGTTTGCAAATATTATATTAATCTGATAGCAGTAATCAAAGCAACCCGTATTATAAGGAATCTAAATTGCTAAAATGTGAGCGTGATACACCCTATCCAAAACGCCACATACATACGAGATATTATGTTTAGCAATAGCGCACTCTCAAATAGGGTTTCCAACCATACTGCTGAAACAGTATCATACTGTTTCTAGCTCGTTAATACATTTTACTGTTATTTTTTCTCCAAAATACTGTTTCATGACCGCTGGTGTGAGCTATAAATTCACCTGAAGGACTAAAATAATATTTACTTTTCTAAGATACTTTTCATATTATTTCACCGACCTTAATATACTTTATTTTTCGTACAAAATGTTGTGATACAAACGACACAGAAGACAGCTATAGCCTCCACTGTCATTACGTAAAACCGTAAAATACACAACATTTAACGGGAAAATGTTAAGTGTACCTAATATACCTAATATACATAATAATATAATATGTATAAGAGTAATCCTATAGGGAGTACGCGCTCATGTCGGTGTAGACACGAGTTAAGACATTATTATACTTGACACACTTTTTCGTAACATAAAATCAATCCCATAATCCTTCACTGTTGGCCTACATTAGCTAGGGTCTTAAGGGAATATGCGTAGTTCTATCTTAATCGAACTAGATGGCGTAATAAATCGCATCGCTGTAAGTAATTTCAGTACATAATCTCCTTCCCGATTGTTTTATGACCGCTGGGTTCTTATGGAGATAGATTTAGTTCCATCTTTACCAAACTAGGTGACGTAATATCCCGCTCCACTGTAAGAAATGTGCGCACTAAGAATCCTTACTGTGACCTTGGCTCTCCATATTTTTGTTGTTACGTGGTATATTTTCTTAGAATGTTGATGCCTGTTGCTATGCTTTTGACTTTTGTATAATTCGAAGGATTTATGCGGGAAAACTTGGCGCATAATCGTATTGAAATACATTGGATATTGAATAGCTAATACCCTAATTTTTCTATCGAAATATCGAATTGGAGTTCAAAGAATTATCCTTGACCAGCTGTTTTTCCTTTAACTAGTTTTGTTCCATAATGTTCCAAGAAATGTAGTTTGATATTTATGAGAAATTCATAAAATATGTGTCAGTGAATATTTCCTTAAAAAATTAAACACTTTGTCGGAGAAATTTCAATACAACGTTATCCTAAGCGAGAAATCATTAATTTGAATAATTTGAAATGTAATTTTCGACATTAACATTATTTGTTAGGTTCTTTTATACGACTTTTAAATATGTCGTTTATAAGTTATATGCTGCAGAAGTCGTTAAAAGGGAGGTATTCAACAGTGCAGGTTTAAAACTTGTGTTTATTAGCCCCCAGGCCTGCGATCTGTGGCCTTGAGCTGGTCTAGGTTAGCTCGTGTCTGACGGGCCACGGCCGACACGGCCTTGGGCGATTTATAGCGCCGCCTTCAATTTTAATTACCACTTTCAATAAACAGATTCGTATAACGGCTGTGCGCATGACGCAGTATTGAGTGATCACCTGCATTGCCAACGTGCTAGGCGTTCTAAATCTACACGGGGTAAAAATATGATGTACGATTCATAATACATGGGTTTTCGTTGTCGTAACATAGAGTGCTGATGTCGTATTTAAGAAAGTGACCCCGGCTTTTGCTAGTAGCCTGAGCCTACTAAATAGAGTTGATATGGCGAAATATTGGACTGGGAGTTTGGTACAAGGCACAGACAAGACGGGACAACAAGAGCGCTGGTTTAAATCATCGAGAAATAACTTCTTACGTGGTATAACCGCTGCTGATGTCTGATTTCTTACAAGATCATTGACCCGTAGTCCTAAAGATCATCTTTAGTGACTCGTGTGTGCAAATAAATAATTAAAAGCACTATTTGTTTCCTTCGATGCTATAGTCTCATTAAAGATTTTATTAGTTGTTTCGCTAATTAATTTCGTTAAAGTTTCACAGTTTGTCAAACATAATTATATTGGATAATACATCATTTGTAATTTAAAATCAAAACAATATATATTTATAAAACAATATACGTTATGATTACTCATTAAATTTTCTTTATACTTTATCATTAAACGATTACTATGTGCGATTTTTATCTGATAACTAGCTGGCCCGCGCAACTTCGTCTGTTTCATATAAGATAAGAGAATTTACCCCGTTTTTGCAACATTTTTCATTACTGCTCCGCTCCAATTGGTCGTAGCGTGATGTTATATAGCCTATAGCCTTCCTCGATAAATGGGCTATCCAACTCTAAAATAATTTTTCAGTTCGAATCTGTAGTTCCTGAGATTAGCGCGTTCAAGCAAGCAAACAAACAAACACTTCAGCTTTATAATATTAGTATAGATATCATAAAGTATACCTGATTATTTAGACAATTTATAACCTACGCAAAGTTATGTAATGTTTGTTTAAACATACAGTACCTTAAAATGTAGCTAGCCTTAAACTTAATACATGTAATCGTTCCGGCTTGAGATAGCGCGTTCACTACACTGCGCTGACGCACATACGAGGGTGCGTTTTTAAGTTCGCGGAATGGAATAGAAGGGGATGAAATAATATTACAAAATTATTTTTCCTTTTCAATATATTCACCTGAAACCCTAATACATTTCTCAGATCTATGAATTAACTTATGAATACCTTCATAAAAAAATGTTTTGTCTTTCTCTGAAAAATACGCCGAAACTGCATCCTTCACTTCTTCATCGGTTGAAAATTTCTTTCCTCGAAGCTCTTTTTTCAGATTTGGAAAGAGATAATAGTCGCTGGGAGCCAAGTCTGGGCTATAAGGTGGGTGATCAATGATATCGACGCCCACCTTGTGCAAAGCAGCCAACGCAACTCGACTCTTGTGAACAGGAGCATTGTCGTGCAAGAGCAGGACACCTTTGGTCAATTTTCCTCTTCTTTTTTCTCTGATTGCCTCTTTTAACTGCTCTAAAATTGAAGCGTAGTGTTCTCCGGTTATGGAAACACCTTTTTCTTTGTAATCAACCAACAAAATTCCTTCTGTGTCCCAAAAAACTGTCGCCATGAGCTTTCCCGCCGATTGCGACACCTTGAATTTCTTAGGCGGTGGTGTACCCTTTTTATGCCACTGCATGGAATCTTGTTTAGACTCAGGTTCATAGTGATGAACCCAAGTTTCATCCCCAGTAACAATTCGCTCCAAAAAACCATCCTTGTCTTCATTACACTGGCTCAAAAACGCACGCGAACACTCGACGCGCTTCTGTTTTTGAGGCGGTGTGAGCATTCTAGGCACCCATCTTGCACTGACTTTTGTCATGCCGAGATGATCATGGAGAACCTTGAAAATGGTCGTTTCAGATACTCCAACCATCTCTGCGATTTGTTTTTTCTTCAAACGTGCATCCTCCAATATTAATTTTTCGATTTTTTCGATAAGATCTGGAGTGGTGACCTCAACAGACCGCCCAGGCCGCGAATCGTCTTCAATTGATTCCCTGCCTTGCTTAAAGAGGTTGTGCCACTTGTATACCATGGTTTTTCCTGGACAAGAGTCCCCGTATACAGATGACATCTCTTCCAAAATGGTTTGAACATTTTTTCTTGCTTGGTAAGGAACTTTATAACGGCGCGGAACTCGATTTTCTCCATACTTCACAATTTCTTCCAGATTGAGTTGCTTGAGGGACGATAGTTCAAAGACTAATGACCTCATTATGATAATACTCGGTATATATACTAATTATTAGTTGCTAAACACGTTAGTGACTAAACAAGCACCCCCACCACCTTCCATATCCTCCATTCCGCGAACTTAAAAACGCACCCTCGTAGCTAACAACGTGATTCATATCTTTGTACATGGAACACATAGACCAGCTTTGTGACCAGTTATGTTATATATAACATAATAGGTTACATGGACAAATACTAGTTACATCTTACAATTACAGAAAAATGTTTGAAATTTTTTTTTTAGATCATCGTAGAAATATTTTTATTACTTATTAACATTGTTTGGCAAGGAGTAAGACAATGGTGTAAAGCAACTATAGTAATTAACTGACAGGTTTTGCTTTGTCAGAATTGTGGCTGCTGTTGTGGTCAGTTATTGACTGACCAAAACTAAAGAACTACTGACAGTTAAGACCGTATTGACTGTCAAAAATATTAATATCTGGCCGGTTGTGTCGCAGGTCTATCAATTTTATTAGCACAACACATTACTTTAGGATCTGATTGGAATGGAAGAACCGTTGACGCGAAAACAATAAATCGCCATATACTATTTTTATCTTCTGTATTTTCAAAAGACCACGCCATAAATAAAAGTAAATATTTTGATGCATGTATTTACCTTTCTATGGTAACTACATATATACAACTTGATTCTCACACGTTTTAATGTAGATTTTGAAAATAATTTTATATCCCTAGGGAACATTACTCTTATCCTGGATGAAAAATACCCTATGTTCTTTCAAGTGTCTCCTGACAACGTGTCGGTATACGAAATTTCATGATATTCGGTCGAGCAGTTAACGCGTGAAAGCGTTACAAGTAAACAAATTCACAGTCGCATTTATAATATAGGTAGGATAGTCCCTAACGGGTATTAACTAATGCGATCATACATATAGTTTACCTTTAAGTACTTGACGTTGCGGCCAGGTTTCACCAGCCGTGGTCACAAGCTGAGACAGCTTGTAACTATTAATCCATATAATACACTCTTTGGTCCTTGTACAAAATAAGTATAATTCGAGCATATTTTAGCCTAATATTAACGTTTGGGATTGCAGGGGCCCTCCGGCAACCAAACAGCAAAATGTTTTTTTTCCTTCTACCTTTCCAGCAATTGACAGATTACGGCTATAGATTTATAATAACATCCGTCTTATCTAGTATATTTCAACAAGTATTACTTTCAATAAACAATAAATATAATATTTATAACTTAAAATCGTCATAGCGATAAATTAAAAGTATAGGTGTTAAATAGCAATTATTTGCTTTGCGGTATCTGATAATTGTTTTACAATGATTGATTCTGTGAAGTAATATTTACATTGTTATCAACGGTAATAATCAATGTTATTTCAGCACTAGTGCAGCTTTGGTGTTTTCAATGATAGATGTTTTACTCATTTTAGATTAAGACACTTAGTTGCCTTTTTGCTGTCCTTATAATACATATAAATGCAAATGTAAGTTTATTTGTTTCTTACGTTTTTACGACCGATAATCACGAAATTTCGAAATCTCGCCAGGTTTACAGAAGAGCGCATAGAATACAATTTCGCTGGGACTTTGCTTGACTGACGTCTAGTCATCTAGACATTGCATCGTTTGCAGCTTTAGTCTACCAAATTCAAGGCAAGCCAAAGGCGGCACTCCCTTCTATGTAAGCATCGTTTTAACTGAGCTGCATTCAGCACTCCCAAGTCAGCAAACCACCAAATGTAAATTAGCCTACATGATACCCAAGCAACTAATGCTAAAATAAATGCCTAAAAAGATTAATTACAATAGACTTATCATTTATGTGTTTAGTACTATGCTATTTGTCGCTCACGGGTTTGTACCCTTACCAAACTCAGTGTACATATGACTAATCGCATAAGAATGAGATTGGATAAGCTTTTTCAATATGTAATTTGTTTTCTCATTATAGTATATTAGTAATGCGCTATAATGAGTGAACTAGGTACATAGTAACGATATGGCTATAATAACTTTTGAACTTTCGCGTTGCATAATATATATACAATTCGTTTATTTCGACTGTTCAAAGAAAAGGATGGCTATAATTTACGTTATTTTAATTATTTTAGGACAAAAAAAATACCTATATTAAAATGTCAGAAATGAATTCAGTAGCCGTTTCTGAACAAAGTACTTTCAGGAAGTGCGTTTAATATGTTACATGTTGTATATAATATGTATCGGATATTAACGCGATCATCAACGTCAAGCTTTAAAAAGTAAACATGCATGATCGCGTTAATACATGGGTACGTATGCATGTATGGACATACGCCTACGATTTAAGCCTGTTTCCCAGAGGGGTAGGCAGAGACTACGGCTTTCCATTTGCTACGATCCTGACACACGCCTCTGGCTTCATTCACTTTCATAACATTCCTCATACACGCTCGCCTTTATCCAGAACGTCTCCGATCTGATCATGAAGTATTCGCCAAGGTCTTTCCCTTGCGACTGTTCCATTCACACTAGCCTTAATACCCGATACATATTATATAGATATGGCTATATTTCATATACATTTTCGTCAATACCACCTCAGCCAAATGACGTCTACTGCTAAACATAGGTTTTGTTCACATTGTTCGAATTGTGCTTCGGCGGTCTTTTTAAGGTAGATTGTAGTTTCCTAATATTCAAACATTCTTTAAAAAATAATTGCTTCTACAAAGCGTACATATAACTTACTTATTTCTCTGAGATGGAATAAAAAGAGGGAACATATATAGGTATACAATTTACGTATAGCGTATTGACTTAAGTAGTTTTAATCTTGTTTGGAAGAGCATAATTACGTTCTTTGATAACGTTCTATACCAAGTATAATTCCGTTCAGCTAGTTTCGTGAATCTAAACTAGTTCGACCTTCAGAGTACAAGTTGATAAGCAGAAACTATGTTAGACGTATATCTAGAAAAAGTTTACAACGTCGAACGGTTTAGGTTGGCTAAGTAGTTCATGAACAGAGGGAGCAATTTATGACTTTATTGGTTAACAGGTGAGGGTTGTAAAGCAACATTGATACACGATTAAACGGTGACGATCAAATTTAGGTACTGAGTTACTATAGCCGATAGTTCTCTTAGGAAAATTGCTATGCAAAACGGCAATATAGTGTTATGCAGACAATTTAGAAAGAGGAAGGATAATAACGGGTAAAGCAAAGCGCTTTTTGTAAAGGTAGTTTTGTAGGGATCAAAATCTTTTACTCATATTGGTCATAAATCTGTCAAGTCTTGATAAACCAGACCATAAATAAAAACCTATTGTGTGTGTCTGCCGGCGGACCGCTGAGGCTCAATAGCTTAAGTACTAGATACTTATGAATGGCAAAGTTAAATTTTACTACCTTTAATAACCTTAGTCTCGCGCTAATGAAATCAATGGGTGTTGTTATGATAATAAGGCTGTAATTATAATAATAAAAAAACACGTCCACGTGCACGAGCGCTTTCTGATGAATCAGAAACATTCTAGAGGAAGACCAATTTAAATAAAACGTATTCTAAATCGGCGAGTGTTGTAGAGAGTGTTATGTGACCATTTGGAACGTAGCAACTTTAAATCCTACGGATTATCTTTTCGGCAAACGTGTAAGGATTAGAGTACATATATCATGTAGATATTGTAGATATACGATGCTGGAACGTGAGGTTCCAGGTAGGTCCGTGGGGAGAAATAATCCTAAATGAAAAGAGAACTTGATACAACACGTGAACTCTCCAGTTTGTTAACGATGCGAGTTAACAATTATTGTAAACAGGTTTCAATACGAGTCGATGTATGCAAATGCGAGCAATTAGGAGTAAAGCCACAACGTTGAAATATTATATGCGAGGGAGGAACTTCTTTATCATTCAAATATTTTACTAACTCATTATACATGTCTATACAGTTTCAAGTTCAAGACATTATTTAATAAACGGTACGTAATCAAAATTAAAACCGGAAAACGTGTGAGAAAAATAAAAATGCTATTTATTATTATTATAAGATGGTAAAATGCCATGCGTAGTCTTATAATGAATGTTTATAATTTCTTACACGTTTTTCAGGAAATGTAAAGAGTAGCCTTTTTAAAATGTAGCTTGCATATTTTAGTAGATATTATTGCCTTTTCGCAAGCAGTTTTTGTTTTGCAACTTTAATATTTATGATGAAATCTGCGGCGAGTACGGTAGCGACATCATGCGACGGTTATGTAAGGCTCTATAGAAGGATGTCGCAATACACTTTGAATACATAGGGCGGTTGAATTGAACCGACGGGGTCATTAAAATGTTTCAGGTCCATATATGTGAGTACGTAGGGTTCTTTGATGATATTAGTGTTACATTTTTAATGAAGTGTTACGTAACATCGTATCTCGTATAACATTTAGTTATACGAATCATTTATCATCACCGGAAATATCGTTATAAGTGTCTATTTATGTTGAAATGTTAGTTTAATCCTCGGTGACGCATTTATTAATGATGTGATGAAACTATGAAATATATGGGTATAGGTATAATTTTATTTATATTAACCTGTTTGTCCAGTTATTAAGAATGCCGGAGGCTCGTATAACTGTCTCGCCTATACATTTTCTTTTATGCTATCTTTAACTTCTTTTCTTCGGGGTCGGCGACACGCTAATGATATTTCTGATATTGCAAGCGATCATAGATTTGTTACATTTGTTAGAAATAAAAATAAATCTTTATTATAAAACCCTAAGATTCTCGAAATAAAGAGCTTAATTCAGTTTTCTGTCAAAGAAATTGCAGTACCTACTACATCTCTCGTGATCAAATGTGGTTAGTGGTTTGTTGTTGTATTCTAGAAAAGATTTCTATATCACAGGAAACGTCACAAAATTGACTCGCACAGTTGTTATTTCATGTTTGTAAAGTGCTTGAACATTTTAAACTTTTAAAGCGTTAAGCTGTGTACTCAGGAGAAAGGCCACCCCTCGCCGTGCGTTTGTAATAGGTATGAGCACTAATTATGCTTCTAAAAATGCAGTTTGAAAAGTCCTCCCATATCTTTAAATATCCCATTCCACATCCTATACCTAAATATGTAGATACTTATAGTCCCATTCTGTGCCATTATTAAGAATTGATCTCATAAAATCCAGTAACTCTGTCAAACTTGGATTTCGAGACGTAATTACCGTTCTACCCTTATGTCACAAGGAAGCAAGTCAATGATCCAATATAAAACTATTATTATTATACTAAATGCGTGAATGAAATAGAGATATAGGTTAACGTGTCATTCGCAGAGTGTGCGAGGCGTTTGACCTATCGCTATTCACTGATTGATTCTTTGAACCCACGGCCATTACGTAGATTAGAAATCGATTGTAGTACTAGAATGTTCCTAATCTGTTCATGATGATAAGGTTTGTGCTACAAACGTGTTGTTACTTTTTGTTTCTCAACACATATTTATACTATTCTAGAAACTGACTATAGAATGTTGGACTCAGAGGTAGGCTTAAGTCTCAACTCAACCCGTTGTCTGAACCTAGTAACTAACCTAATGTAACTTCAGTATCCTAGTAAACTCACTATCCTATATATTTTGACAGTTTATAAGTGTTTTCTATGACCTAAATGAATAAATGATTCTTGACTTTGACTTTGTATTCAAATTTGCCCATCTTTATAAATAATGCTTGGTAATAAATACAAATACAATGCCAATTTGTACCATAAACAAGAGATAAACACCGGTGACATTAAGGCCTTATTAAAACAATTATAATAAAATAATAAAAATGCAAATGTTGCGATGTCGTTTGACGACGACACGTGTAGCGAGACACGTTTTAAAACATATGATTTGCTTTTTCGAAGCGGCATACTGTATTTGATAGCGTGGAGATTTTATGGTTATGTCATCTCTTTCTGCTATAAATATTGAGCTTAAATCAAGAAATATAGAGTATGGTGGATCTTGTCAATCATTGGAGCACAAGGATAACAAAAGCCTGCATTTCTAGGCATTTTAAAATATTTATTACCATATCTTTAATGTACCTAGGTAACATAGTAGTAAATGTGTCTTACCCGGTGTTTATTCAAAATAATAATGAGAGGGATGCAAGAAAGGTCCTCAATTACATACTAAAGATAGAAGAATATTTAGGAAAGCGCATGCTGCGATACATATCTAGTTTGAAAGACAACTAAGTCAAAGGAAACTGTTGGATGAAGGTGGCATAATTATATCTTTCTAGATAGTCAGCAGTGAAAGTTAAATGGTGTAAATTACAATATTGAATCATAAATCATAATTAAGATAAAAATAAGAACAACCGTAATAAATGATCTAGCTTTTGCTTGTGTTCAATAGATGGTATATTTGATTTAAATTACAATATGATATCTTAAAACATCTAAGACTTAGACAGAGTTATATTTAAAAATCAAATGGCGCCAGCTACGGATAATTTTTAAATTTATAAGATAATAAAACCAACATTAAATCGTAGATGGCCGTGGTGGATGCGTTTAAGGTTTTAGCTACTGAGAAATAATTAGATGTTTATTGACCAGTGACGTTATCAACGGCGTAGCATTCTATTGTAGAATATTACGTTCCGTGATAACTGATAACATGTCCTTATATATTCGTACGTCTCAATTCTTTTAGATATAACGCTATCTACTATTATAATATTTGATTAAACATTTACTTAATTATATTATGTGCACAAAGCACGTGTTGCGTTATCATCACTGTTATTTCGCAGCAATCCATTTTATAATAATTATTTATAGCACTGTTATCTGGTTAAGCAAAATACCTATTGTGAAAACACTATGCAGACTCCAAAGAAAATAAATAAATAACGATGGAGGTTTTTGTTTTGTTTTAAAAGACATCTTTCGCTCTAGCTATAATGCCTGTGTCAGGAGTCGTTACAAACATTCAAACTACAGAAAGAACTCCCAGATTTGGAACAACTACCTGTGGACCACATAATTTTTTATCCCATGTGGGGCTTAAGTCCTCGGCGTGGTGGCCATGGCGAGGCGGCCACTTAAACCATTACGCCATTTAAGGAGTCATATTTATTAATTTATCCAAAAATATGTAGGTATATCCCGCTCCCCCTATTACAACGAATCTCAATTACCAAAATCGATCAAATCTTTTAGCCTGCAGAGCGTGCCAAAGAAACAGACATACACACGCGGCAAACAGCAGCAAACACTATCCTTCGACACGTGCTTTGACTCCACATGAGGATACGGCCATTGCGTTCGTGTTTACCTTTCTCTAATCCCCCCCACAGCCGCCTCGTCGCTCGAACGACTCCGTTTGTTTACCCACTATTCCGTGAACAACACTGACTCATTATATGCGAAAATAAATAATGCAATGATTGTATATGAACGAATGTTCGAAAATACATATGTTCCAGTTATAAACAGTGCTGAACGAGCTATTTTATTTATTACCTGTTATTTACTATGCTCTATATCTCCGGGTCTATTGATCGGATAAGATCGAACGTAGCTTAGAATTAAGTTAAACCCCGAAACCGGAATCACGTAAAAACCACTAACACCCGATTTCTGAATTGAGAAAAGTATCAAATGTCAATTGTGTATCCTCAAATATTTTTGCTGAACTGAATTGCATCAAACCGCTATCAACTGAGCGTTAACTTAAGTATCATTGAAGTTCAAATACCTACTCAAATTATATTACAGTTTAAGAAAACCTAATAAAGAAAGAAAAAATGTTAAAGTAATACTTAAGTAGAGTTTAAGTCGCTTACCACATGAAATTGTCAATTTAGAAACCGGAGACCCTAGCGATCTGGTTAGTGGTTTTTACGTGATGCCGGCACAGCCTATAACTGGCAAAAGTTCTAATAACCATTGCTTTGAAACTAGTCTATCCCAATTAGTTCATTTGAAATAATAGTCTCTCCCAATGTACAGACACAGACAGTATCAATAAAGTTTTCTAATAGTGAATATAGATTCGTAATATATTACATGAATGAAATTTCGTATTCGTACACCCTCGAACTGTCATACAAATGCAACCAAAACCTTTAATTATGTTTGAATACTTTCGGTCTGCCTACCACAATAAAAGAATTCGGGCCGATATTGCGAATTTCCTGACAGAAAAACTCTACTAAACCATTTAGGAAGTTAACGTGATTTCGTAACTTTAATGCTTATTTATTAATATACGAATTATCGTACTATAACATTTACATTAAAAAACCCAAATATGTTTTGAAATATTAATGACTGGCGTCAGACCGATCTGTTGAGATTAGTCGTTATCAGTCTGTTTATGAATGTTTCCCTAAATGATCCAAAGTTCCCTGTGACTCACAATTGATGTCAACAATGGCTTTATCGGCAAACAATAGTTAAATGAGAACTTTATATACTTTATTTATCTATCAAGTCTTAGAATACTAGACATGATTATTATAAAATCCATTGTGTGTAGGGCGACCGGTGTGCTGCTGTGGCTTATTTTTATGTTTGTACTTCATAGAAAATTGTAGAATCGTTAAGAAACCTCTACATCATTGAAGAGTTTCAGTCATTTTCTAAGTACTTGTCTGTTAGTAAGGTGTATTGCCTTTGGTTTAGTAGGTACATAGCGTGAAGATAAACAAGCATATTATGGCTTGTTTGGTGATAAGAAACTATCGTAATTCTTTGGCGCTTGTTATGTGATTAGTATTATGAGGGATCATACGCCGGTTATAAGCGGACTTACCTGGGCAAGCCGAGTTATTTATCCTATCATCAAATAATCAGATACAGCGCGGCGGCCATTTCCAATAAAAAAATGATAAAAGACAATAGCAAAATCTATGTGAATGAGTGACGTAAATAATAACAACCAAGATGTTCCTCATCAACTATTTTTGTACTTAGTTTATGAATCACGAAATGTAATATTACCGGCTTTGGCTCCAAAACGCTTTAGCTTTATCCTGCAATAGCGATATGCTATATACATAAATTCACGACTGTATCCTAGATATAGACAAAGACTTCCCATTTATAAAGGCTATAAGCTGACATAGCAACCTACTTATAAAATACCAACCAGAAAACAAATTTGGATGGAGAAATGTATTCAAATAATTAGGTCAACTGAACATTTTTGGCAATCGTAGCTGCAACTACAACTTGTAAATGTCTGTGGATATTTATGACTAGAAAGAATAGTGTCATGTTATCTAAACGATGGCTTTCTAAGTTATTACATGCTCCAGTTTCATGTATACTTGCGGAATAGGACCACAGGTGCGCAATCTCCATAGTAGGTAAGATTATTTGTGCCGTGTCGTCGACCTCACAAGAAATATTGACTTATTTTGACAAGAGACGTGAGTAATGGGCATTGTTAGGGACTTGAAATGAAAAACAGAAGGCGGTTTTCTTATTTATTGTGCTGTTTAAACAGTTAGGATTGTATATTGTTGTCGATGCTGACGTATAGATTTTGTTGAGCATTTTTGTGCTTAGAATCAAGACTTTGTAACTTTAGACAAATTTCATAATGGTTATGGCTAAATTTCGACAGCTCTCTGACTCAGACTCTTCCTTAGTTACATACATTATGATTGCTCTCATGTTATTGTACCCTATATTGTTAGGTATGAGAGAATACGTAGGCAAGTTTGTTTAAATATGTATGCGTAGGTATTAAAAGCAGACGGAAGCATATCACAACAGACCTTCATTTTCGGATATTCTGCAGAATAGTATGACGGCAGTCGTGTATTATGATTTCCGCATGGAGTTATTCTGCTAGATACCATAGACAGTCTATATAGGAAGTCGTTTTCTAAAACATTAAGCATTCATAATGTTATGACCCTTGATGACCTCCAGGTTTCAGAGCTTCGGCTATAGATTAGGTTACGGGGAATACATAAAAGTTCTGTTTGATTAATCGATTGATCTTTATTTCTGCAGATATCAATCATTTATCATCCTAAAACTTCAAAATTGAGCCTAATCTATCCATCACAGGTGCGCTTGGCGTATATTTAAATAGCAATCTTAAAGATTTACAAATCGCATCGCAACATATTTAAAAGTCTTGTTGTTCGACGTTCCTTTAGACATCACAGGAATATATCTTATATCGTCTTATAAAGTCGATTGTTAAAAAAGGAACTAGTGCAAAATCTATAAAAATACAACGGTCGGAGCGTGTGGCTGACCACAGCTATTATAATTAAATCCTTCTGTCGTGATGAGCCCGAGTGTTATGGTCACGTTAGCACGTGTTTGCTACACGTGCATATCAATGTGTACATTTATATTCGGACCACTACGACATCTATGGCGAATAATTTTGATACAAAGACATTCGATGATGTCATCGATCATATTGTTTCGGCTCTTCTTCATAATATTTTGTGTTGATACCCGATATTATTGTCTAAGTATATAATGGTCTGTATCACCCTCTTCAGTCGGTCCTACATTATTAAGGTTAGCAGTCATAATAAGTTGATGATCAGACAATTTGTCTCCATTGACTACGGTCCAAGGTCGGCCTAACCGCCTGCTAAAATTATAGGTGTCAAGACTATTACATGATTTGCTATTTAAACCTTGACCACCTGCTCATGTGTCACTACTGCTAGTAATGATTAGAGGTCTTATCTTACTAAGATGTCTTAAAGATTTTTATTTACGCGTCAGAATGAGACGGCGATTTACGAAATGTATAATCTTATACAATATATATTATAGAAGTGTTGTTGAGGTGCTCATAGCCAATTGCACTCACCGATCGGTAAACGATTAGCGAGGTTAAGCAACGTTGGGTGCGATCAGTCTATAGATGGGTGACCGCTTAGTGGTATTTCATCTGTGCGTCTCCGTGCTTCGGAGGGCACGTAAAAAGTCGGTCCCGGCTGATGCCAAATTGACAGCAAGCCATGTCAGAGTCCTACGGGCGGCTTCAACAAATCTGACAACAGGTTGGCCATTAACCACACGAAAAGAAGAAAGAAGTAAAAGTTAAAGTAAAGTGTCATAAATGTCGAAGAAACCCTTGGCCTCTTGATGCAATGGCAATCAATCAAAGCCTTTACTAATGAGTCATCGCTGCAAATTTGATACATTAAATCATCGAGTCTAATTGTACCGCCGGAAGTGACACAGCTATTTATAAAACTGTATGATACCAATAAATCGATCATAAGTTAATTACGATAACTTGTTTGGCAGTAATCAATAATTAAAGTGGGTCATCTTATCACCACATGCTAGTATTCGGTTCAAGTCCTTCAACTATTTATATACAAAGATGTTTCTTACGTCTAATCTTTTGATACTCTATTAGTTTTACAATAAAAGGCTATTACTTTTATTTAAACTTATTTTATCTATACTAATATTATAAAGCTGAATAGTTTTTTTGTTTGGTTGAACGCGCTAATCTCAGGAACTACCGGTTCGAATTAAAAAAATATTTTAGTGTTGGATAGCCTATTTATTGAGGAAGGCTATAGTATATATAAGGTGCGTATTGATTGACAATTATCGACTGCTCCGTGCCTCGGAGAGCACGTTAAGCCGTCGGTCCCGGCACATCTATGGCAACTATTGGGAAAGTCAGTACCCTTTAATATCCTGACGCTGGTATAGCCTTAGGGTATCGTTAGCTTTTAGTTTGCGGAGGTCAGGTGGCGTTGTTTATTTAACACTGTATTACATAATTTTGAAATTACACTACTACTACTATTGAACTTTACTAATTTTTAAGCTAATAAAATTATTAAATCTATTTATATTTAAGTTTACACTTTCCCCGACGTTTCGGGTGCTTTTCAGCAGTCATGGGGGCCAGCAGCCATGGTCACGAAAAAATTAGTAAAGTTCAATAGTAGTAGTAGTGTAACAGTTTCAAAATTATGTAATACAATGTTAAATAAACAACGCGATAAAATCCGTATAAATGAGTTTCATTTCAATGAATAACATTCGCGTAAACAGAAGACAATATTATAAGATTTATAATACTGAAATAATTTGATAGCGATAAAGTGACCATGCGAGCGATAAAGCGATGAGTGCCCTGAGTTTCTTGCAAGTATCTTCTTATAGGCTCCAACTTTTGCTTGAACCTAACAAATAACATAAAAGTAAAATTTGTAAACGCACTAACCCCTTTGACTTTCATAAGTGTTACTATGTGACGTAAATGAATAAATGATCTTTAACTTATTATTAAGGTATATTCCTAGTTAACCCTTTAGTATACAAGTACTATGTATTGCGTAGTTAATTCAGTAATGGCATCACAATATCGATTTCTGACTCACTCGTCTTTGTATTGCGATGCTCGTTATTTATTGTAATACAAACATTATGTGTATCGCCGCCATAACTTCGAGTCGAATGACCTTTGTAATAGTCGTATCGGGGTTGCTTAACAACCATCGAACTCTAGCCTTCTAGTCTACGATAGGAATGACGAATGTACTAGACGGTTTATATGTGAAAGGAACTGTCCACTTTGTATGGGGGTTTTGGCTTGGAATAGACAGTCATTGAGAATAATAATTATATATTAATTTAGAAGCATTAACCAGTAGCAATTAGAAAAATAACAAAGTTTTGTGTCCAGGTGTTCCTAATTCGTTTGTTGGTTTTTGAATAAAAAATCATTGCTTTTATGTTTTCTTTTATTATTCTGACTCATATGTTACTAAAATGATATCTAGTTAATAATTAATTGTTATTGTTAGACTGGCAATGTGTCGTAATCAAAAGTAATCAAATTACCAAACGGAAATAAACCGGTACTAAATAATTAATTAATTAAAATACTTAAATAACAGAGATTTTATCAGTTTATATTGATTTACATAATATTGTCTTCTATTTACGCGAATGTTATTCATTGAAATTAAACTACTATATACGGATTTTATCGCGTTGTTTATGTATTACAAAATTTTGAATGATTGATAAATTAGTAAAATAAAATTAATAGTAGTAGTAGTGTAATATTTTCAAAATTTTGTAATACAGTGCTAAATAAACAACGCGATAAAATCCGTATATAGTAGTTTAATTTCAAAGTTTATATTGATACAACTGAAAATTACGAATAATCATGATTTAATTTATGATAATTTTTGGTATAATTGTTTTTATGTATGAATTCTGTTCACGCTAAGTCAATAATGGGCAGTTAATATGCACATATATGTGACTTTGTTTGATTATTGTGCTTATCTATGTATACATAGATGCATGCTGTTTTTGAGAATCCTCTCCAGGAAACTGATTTGTATGCGCGTTAATCTGGGTACCAATTAGATGATAATAATATAATTGTGGTTACGTAAATATGTACTACGTAAAACGCAATATCTATGCTAATATTATAAAACTAAAGAGTTTGTTTGTTTGAACGCGCTAATCTCAGGAACTACTGGATCGAATTAGCCCATTTATCGAGGAAGGCTATAACAGTACGCTACGACCAATAGAAGCGGAGCGTCAATGAAAACGGTTGTAAAAACGGGGCAAATTCTCTTATGTGATGCAGACGAAGTAGCGCGGGTCAGCTAGTTAAAAATATGATTACAGCTTGATACACAAATTTTGCTCTATTTCTGTTATTGAATAAACACAATCCATTTATTATTAAAAGAAAATAAATTATATCTCTTATCTCACATTTTTCTTGCGGTTTTGTGGCAGTAGTGTGAGATTTGACATACGTAATGTTTATATGGTGGAGTACAAAAACATTTAATTAGTAACATTGAATTTTCGCGAGGCCGCGTTCTAAATAAATTGGGCATTGTCTTTGTTTAAGACTCAGCAGAAACAGCCATAAAATATAAAAATACCATCAGCATTTAATTAGCTTTATGTAATTCCATGATCAAACTTCTTGATGTTTTATTAAGATTTAGTACCACACCGCTTGCGATTAACGTAGTTCATACTAAAGACGCAAATACCGCGCCTTTTAGACGCATCTCGTCTATTATTTTTGTCTGGGGCGGGTCGAATTCTCAGTCGGATGGCAGACGATTCTAAAATAACCTTCAAGACTTGTTAACGTTTTTAGTGGTATTAGTTTTTCCCACATCTAAACTTTTTATTTCATAGTCTTTTGGTGTAGACTTCGTACTATTATTTTATTACATGTTTTAAGTATCTACCTTATATTTAACGAATTAAGCTAAAATATGAACTCATATGATATTGAAACTAAAAAATAATAAGCCATGATGATTTATAATATAATATAATATAATATTCAATCAAATACACAACACCATCTAGCCCAAACTAAGCAGAGCTTGTACTATGGATACTAGACAGTGAATAAACATACATATATACTTTTTTTTTTGTGTAAATACATACATATTATTTTTATTATTGTTTGATGACCAGGCTCGCCCGATTTTACATGGGATCCAAAATCACAGGTGGCGAAACTATGTTTTATGCAAACTATGACAAAAATGAGAAAATGTTTAACATTCCAAAGCACTTTATAATATTAATTAAATTCATTATTAAGATGTTAACATAGTCTTCTATATCACGAATAACCGAAAAGCTAACCGCAGCCTTGTGGCATATAATCGACGAGACATTCGAAGATTTATACTAACTTTTGCATTACCAATACACTCTCCTGTCTGTTTCCCTAAAGGGAAAGCAGAAGGAGTGTATTACGTACACATTTTGTTGTGGTTTTAAGCCTTATGTACTGGATTGACCCTATAGCCGTCATCCTTCTTCTTGTTTTTTTTTATACCATTTTGGTGGCCAACTTGCTAACGGCCCACCTGATGCTAAGATGTCACCGTAGCCTATGGACGCCTGCAACACCAGAGGCATCACTTGCGCCTTGCCGACTCTTTAGGAAAGGAAGTGGGAAGGAGAAGGAGCGGGAAGGGGAAAAGCGGATGATTAGGCCTCCCGCCACTCTCACTCACCGAACGAAACACATAGTAGGAATACTGCTATTTGACGTCGATATTCTGTGAGAGGGTAGTCCTTCCCCGGTCGAGCCGGCCCATTCATGCTAAAATCAGCAAGGCTCTACTACTCTAAAAAGTACACCAAATAACTTGACTGAAAACCCAATAACTTACCCAACACTGGAATTAAACCTAAGACCTTATATTAACCAATCGCATTCACTACGGCTACCCATCCGAGCGAGATATGATCTACAGCTGTTATATTACCACTCGTTTTAAAAACATGCAAATAAACATAGGATTAACTTTATAATTTGTTTGTTACAGCCAATCATCGAGAAATACTGTCCAGACATAGCGAAGGGCGGTTTATCATGCTGCAACCACGAGCAGCTAACAGACTTTAACAGCAAGATCACGATAGCGCAGAACATTCTGGGAAGATGTCCGTCATGTATGGACAACTTCTTGAAGCACATATGTGGCATGACATGTGCCACCAATCAGAGCGAGTTTATCTACCCGAAGACGGTGGCGCCGTTCAACGGTAAGTTCTTATACTAATTAATATTATAAATGCGAATGTGAGTTTGTTTGTAACACTTAACCACTTAACTACTCGACCGATCATAATGAAATTCACATACACCTTGTCAGGGATACAGAAAAGGACATAGGGTACCTTTCATCCAGACAAAAGTACTTTAACTAACCAAATCTAAATTAAATTAAAAAAATCTTTATCTTTATATGATTGTGGCACTCCACTGCTGGACATAAGTCTTTGCCCAAACGCGCTGTTCTTATAGTTACTGCCAAATTTAAAGATATTTAATCTATTAAGTTCCAGCGGCACACCGGCGGCTAGATACAATAGGTTTTCAATTATATCTGGCATTCCAACAATTGATAGGTTAATGATTTCTTAATAAATTTATTATGAAAATGAATACTAAGGCATCGCTTCGGTAATCATTAACAGCCTGACATATAAGCCAATTTCAAATATATTAAAGGTCGCTAAGTATTAACTAGTGTTTATCCGGAAGAAATTACATATAAACATTACTCAACGTTGGGTGTTAGTTAAATAATAGTTAAGTAAAATGTTAGTATGTACTTGTTATGTTATAAGTTGTTTAAAGTTTCTCATATTTTAAGTGAACTATGTAATGTTCTTTTTTTTAAGAAATAAACCAATTAACTCGAAATCACGTATGTCTGGTTCTGAGATCTTGTACTATAACGAAGCAATAGGATAGAATTCGGATACACTGCTTGGCAGCCCAACGGTATACTCACTCGGCCATCGTTACTTATTTTATTACAAAATTATAATAAAGATGTGTTTTATTTTCAGCCACGCACCAGATGATTAAAGAAGTAGAGTTCCATCTCAGTTTAGAATACATGGAAGCTACCTTCAACTCTTGCTCACAGGTAAACCAATATTTATATCAGAAAGTACAGTAAATCCCATGAAACAGTCCATTGCTCTTTTATGGGATCTTATGAACAGCGGGCTAGCAGTGGCCTCCGCTGCCGTAGCTGAGTGTTGTGGGTTCGATCCTCACACGGGACAAACATTTCTTGTTCTGAGTCTGGGTTTTCTTTGCGCACGTTGTTTTAAGTTTCCCTCGATACAAGAATTATTCCTAGTGCGAGAGATGTCTAATATTTTAAAAGCAAAACTGTTATCTTATCGTAAGGGCGGTGCAGCGGGCGGTTGCCGCCGCTGCCGCCCTTGACAAGTTATTGTGCTGACTCCATATGATTGTATCTGTTAAATGTATGTTTATTTTATCCCTACACCATACGCACATTATGTACCTACAAACCTTTTTAAAACAATACTATCTATATTTGCAGGTCCAATTCCCGTCAACAAATCAACTGGCCTTCGACCTCATGTGCGGTCAGTATGGCTCGACGTACTGCACCCCAAAACGTTGGTTTGACTACATGGGTGATAAGGACACGCCCCAAGTGCCGTTCCCGATCCACTACATAACTACCCCGGACCCGGCCAACGGTCTAGATCTATACAATCCCTCGACAAGACCGTGCAATGTTGGATTACCGGTAAGTGTACCTTGTAAGTGTACTTATATTCCTTTTTTTGAGTGGGAATCTTCAAATGATTCTATTTGGGTGGTATATGTCATATTTCTATTGATTAAAACAACACCCGTATTCCTTTTGATGCGCAAAACTTTAAAATTGTCTCAGTCAGATCTGTATTAACATCAAAGTCTCACATCATTTATTTATTTAGGTCACAAAGTAACACTTATGAACGATAAAATATAGTTTGGTTAGTTTACTTAGTTACTAAAACTACATTTAGATTACTTGCTTAGTTCAAGCTAAGGGTTGAGCCCATAAGAAGATACCTGCAAGAAGAAATCTAATAAGAAAAGATTTCCGTGCGCTGTAACTGGCTCCACCTCACAGTAAACCTTCAGAGAGAAAATTAGTCTGGATCGCTGTCACCTTACTTTATGTACCTAAGGAGTACGCAGACGTATATTACGCCCACAAATCGCCAAGTACCGTTTTAGGTCCTACTTAATAACTCTCATAGTCTAATCTACTAAGCAATGTCAGACTCCAAGCCGCTACTGAGAATATCTTAACAGGAAATAATAATAATAATAATATTCTATCACACACACACAACACCGTCTAGCCTAAATTAAGCAGAGCTTGTACTATGGGTACTAGTTACTACACAATGGATAAACATACATATATACTTTTTTTTTGTAAATACATACATATTATACATAGAAACACCCAGACCAAGACAAACATCCATGTTCATGCACACAAATGTTTGACTTGTGCGGGAATCGAATCTGCGACCTCAGGCGTGGCAGTCGAATTCGTTCAGTTCGAACCTGAACACCTCAAGTATAGCAGTCACATTAACCACCGACAAAGATATAACGAAATAATTTACCTTATAAATTTACAGGGTCAGCCGGGCTGTTCATGCCTGGACTGCAGCCAGTCATGTCCTGTTCCCCCGCCCGGCCCGCCGCCAGTCAAACCGTTCAGCATCAGCGGCGCTGACGGGTATGCTGTCATCATGGCCATCGTCTTCGTCATATTCACCTCGCTGTTCCTCGGTGGAGTCTTCTGTTGTAATCAGCAGGAGAACACCGTTGGTATGTGATGTTCTATGTATTTTAATTCATGTAAAAATGACCTTTATTGCAATAAATATAGGTATCATTCTTGACATTTAAACTGTTTGGATTTATATTTTTGTCGCAATGACTTATTTGTTCCTAGCTTGTGTATACATATTTTGCAGAGACATTTTCTGGATTAGTCATAATATCTGTGACACAGAAGACTTGAAACAATAAAAATGGTTACCTGTGTCACAGGCGTTTAAAACATTGGAGGAAAGGATACAGAGTAAACTAGTCCTTATAATTGTAAACTACTCGTAAATTACATAATTTTATCAAAAAAGACAATTTGAACTCAAAATCTACTTGGGATTGAATTATCTATAGTATCACCGTTATTTTAAAATCCCGAAAAAAGAAAACAAAATTGTTAAAAATATATCCAAACGTTTGAATGAAAAGAATTTATATTCCAAGTCATTAAAGTTACCAATAGAATTGAAATCTCTTTATTTATTGATATACCAATAAATATACTATCACAAGCCATTCATCGAACACTCGTCATTAATGACAGAGATATCTATATACATACAATACTTTTACCATTCTATATTATTGCCATTGCTATATATATTTGATATATCAATGTATCTACTCAATATGATCTTTATAACGTATTTTTATTAAGTTACCTGGAAAGAGTTTAGTTTATATGCGACATTACTAATGCGACCTTTTTCTACACTTCTGACTAATAATGATACAGTCTGTAACATAAATAGCTGAATATTTAACAAATTTATAATAGTACTTTATGAATGAAAAATATAATAACTATGATTAAGTCAACATATATTTTTACTATTACTGTTATAATTTTGAGAGATAGAAGCGATCGGTTTTTTGTGGGTGTGTATTGAATTATGTTGCTGATGGTACGTCATTTAGAGCTAGATGACATGTTTTGTAAATTAAATTGATTGACATAAATATTTCTATAAAACATAGAACAATCAGGAGTTTTCTCTGCAAGGACTGAAGGCTAGTGATGCACAATGCAATGCTAGCTACACTAACTAATGATATTATTTGCCCCTAAAGTATTTGTATAGAAACTCAAAATTAATCAGTACTTAGATGTAGTTATTTAACTTTGCTGGTAATATGTAACAAGTACTTCAATGTTGTCGAAGTATAGACGAGAAAATGTACGTGAATCCGTCATACTTACGGGTAATCCTACCTATATATTATAGTCTAGACAAAAGTAAAGCTAACATAGATATAATATAAAACTTGGGTATGGTAATGGTTTCATTATGTGCTAATATCAAGGTATTTTTATTGTCTGTTAATTATACTATACACTACCTGGTAAGCAATTAATGAGAGCCTGAATCCCAATTACTCTTTCTGAAGTAGCATGATATATACAAAAAAAGCTAATTTAAATAGGAAGGAAACTGAAATACGCCCTAAATTTGTTAGTGACCATGTATTTGGCAATTATTATAAATTGAATGACCTTGCCTTATATTTTCCTCTTTTAAAGTACTAGTTTCCCTAATTGGGAACATGGGTATTCAACAACACGGCTCTTGTATTTCTAAGAAGATATGACTAACAGGAAATGTTGTTGTTGTTTGTTAATGTTAAGTTATGTATGTATGACGGAGCTTTCTTAAGGCCGTTGGAACATGTATGTTTACTTTGAACTACTATTGGTTCATGGTCGCTTCAAACTACCTTATTGACATAATGCTTGTTACTTTATTCAAGTAAGATATTGTCAGAAAACCTTGTTATGTAGCAGGTTGAAATGCAATAGAGTGTAAGCTTTTTAAACAGAATACAGAAAACTGTAAAGTTACGTTTAGAAACAGTTCATACTTTTTGTTCCTAAAAATTCTATTATAATTTTGACTAAATATACATACATATACTTATTTAAAAAATTAAGATAGAATTTGAAACTCTTGGCAAAAAAAATGTTGATCCCTAATAACAGAGTTCATAATAGATTAGACTCGACTTAAAATAGTATCAGGTATGTCATGTAGATACATGACATTCCTTTGGGGTTGCCGTTTCAAGTAACAGAACTTCTGTAGAACGTATTGTTATCTATTAGTAATTATTGACAAAACAATCTTTCACGATCCAAAATTCATATACACATAATATGGAGTGCTGTTAACTGTAGACGTGCTCAAATAGTATGGCAATAGTCAGTAAGGTAGTGTAGCGGTGGGCAGTAGGTGGTAGGTGGTAGGTGGTAGGTGGTGCGTGGTACGTAGGCGACACTAACGCTGGTGTTGGGGTGTTGGGACAGAGGGCTGGGCGCGCGGCGGCGCGGCGCGGCGCGGCGGCGGCCCCGAGACCAGCCCGCTGCACGCGCACCGCGCTAGTACGTACCCACATGCCTGCACTTATCTTACCTATAGCACGCCACACGCTACAAGGTAACCCGCACGATCATCATCAGCACTTCATCAGCGCACATCTACTATTGTCTTGTTTACTGTTCCACTTTAACTTTATTTGACGTCATACTCACTCTTTTCAGTACATTTGGGCTGTTTGCTTCTATGGCGACGCTAGATAGTCAAATTATACTCTAGTATAATCAATCTCACCTATGTAATGTTCGCTTCAGGCAATTCATAATAAACAATATTCATTTTAGTTTCACAGGATCAAGTATGTAGAGCTTAGATTATTGCTATTATTTTTACAAATGGTTTTTTTTTGTTATTGTTTTATCATTGCGTAATATTTCCATAAACCGCTAATACGCCTTGTACTAAACGTAAAAATAGTAGTTAGAGGTATTTAAACATTTTGATGTTTTTGTTTTTCGTGTTCGTATGATTATGCTTTTTGCTATTTAAGCAGTACGTAAACGCCGTAAATAAAAATGTATTTCTAAAAATAGATGGATTTAAAAAAAAAACAAAAACTTGTATTTTCTGGTTATTTGGATTAAAATTGGTACTATTATCATATTTAGTATCTTCCAGTTTTTCTTTGTACATTGTTGTTTTATTGGGATTATCTGTTCGCTAAGAAGGTAATGTGTCCGGGCTTCTCATATTAGTCATTGTTTATATTTATGTACAATCGACATTCGGAGTTGGCATTCATGTATCAGTCGCTCTATGTACTAACCATTCACTTTATGTACCATTTATATATTATGTTAGTCCTCGTCTATATGTATAATAGTAACGTTATTGTCCCAATAATAAGACTTGTGTCGTGTCTAAATGTTATAAAGTCTATGCATGTAGAAACGCCTTTATTTTGATTATTTGCATTTTAATCAAAACTTTTAAAGTATTTCTTTTATTAACTTACTTTCGTAACACTATTGAAATCTATACAATTTTTAACAGGAAGGTGTATTCAAATTTAAGAATGGTATATTAGACTTCATGAAAATACATATTATATAATTTAAATTAATATAAACATGAGGCTATATATATATCAAATCAGGTGAATTTCGCGACATTGTTCGCCTTTCTTTAAAAAGTAGTTGGTCTTCCTAAATAAGTGTTATTAGTCGGCATTACTTCTGCCTATCTATATATATGTATCAGTATGGATAGTGAGTCTATACTAAGTATAATTCAAGGCCAAACACAACTAGCATGTTATCCTCGGAGAAATTGATAACATATCTATATTTGTTCAGCAATAGCCTTGGAACAACAATAATAAGGATAACAATTAAGCATACTTAATTAAAATTTTATTTATTTTGTTAACAAATATTTAATTTTATGTTGGCACTAAAGTAAGCCTGTAAAATTTAAAACGATTTTAAACTGACTATATAATTTATTTATATATATTTTAGTTTAATCTTTAAATATGAATATACCTTTTTATTACATTTTATATTCAACTTAATAATATAAAAAATCTAATGCATGCATGGGCTTTTCCCGTAAATTCGCAGACATGTTTAATTATAATTCGTTTTTTAAATATAGGTGTAGCATCTGAACATAATCAAGAAATGGCGACTAACCCTTCGTCCGCTGCGTGGAACGCAGACCGGCCTGAAGATGCCAGTGATGCGACCTTCTTAGAGAAGTTGGGAGCTCAAACAGAGACGAAGATGGAAGACTTCTTCCAGTGGTGGGGATATCACATGGCTTCTAGACCGTGGCTTGTTTTATTCATTGGTGAGTACTAACATAAGAGCGGCGCGGTACTGAGAATTTTTAGGCATATTTGACCTTTAACTCAGGAGTTTTAGGTCAATAAATATTAGTATAAAAAACTTAAAACGCTTTATTAAAAAAGTAGAAATAATTTTATAATTTTAATGTAAAGAAGCATAGGGTGGGGGTTATCAAAATATCTTAGAAAGCACCCCACGCTTTTTTAAATTCAAATTATTAAATTATTTTCTTTCTTTTTCAATAAAGCGTGTTTTTAGTTTTTTTAAACTATTATTTTTGTTACCTTTTTTTTCTAAATTATTGTATTGTCATCGGTCCTCGATAAGTATGCAAAGTTTCAAATCAATCCGTCAGTTTGAAAGGGGTGAAAATCTCATTCAAAGATTCCGTTACATAGATTTATAGATACATAAATACATACCAAGCTAATAAAGGCCTGTTAAAAATACCAAAAATTCTTGTCTCATCTCATAATAAACTGGTATGCCGAAATATAGATCTATGTGAGATGCAATGCGTTGTCGTGTCTAAAGCTACCAAGGCAATCCCGGTGACGGCTATAGTGTCGCAACGGTAATTAATGCGACTGCTGTGTTTGAAATCTTGGGTTTGATTTCTCGGTTCAGTTTAGCTGTCATGAAATTGGCAGTACCAGCATTTAGTCTAGATCTATGCCCGTTAGACGACAATAGGATTGCTTCCCTATTACGTAAGACCTCAAAACCCAGCATAATGTGAATGTAATATACGTCTACCTTCCCTTTTTAAGAAAAAAGGTGTGAGAGAGGCGTGGCCTCAAACAAAGTAATAATTCTGAAAATTCTTAAAAAAATTGTAGAAAGTTTACTTATTAGTTATTCAGCTACACATATTATTTACGAGATAAATCTAAAGAAGTTAATAAGACTTTGTGGTGTGGTATTGTTACACCCAGTGTAATCTCTCGGCATTGTGGGGAAGACTTGGCAGTTTCGTCTAATAATTTATTACAGCACCATCTATTGAAGTCTTACGAAACTATGTAGTTCGCCGGTACGAGTAGAGAGAACGCTGGCACATTCTCGAATCATCGTTCTGTTACATACCGGGTATGGCTTTTCTAGAAAACTCCAGAAACGCTTTACCCGCGTATAAATAGAGCGCACGCGCACCGCCGAGTCAGTTTACAATCGTAAGCGGTCAAGTATTCATCGAAGCGAACGGAAGCGAAAATACTACGAAGTTTGAAGCAGTTACAATGGATATTAAAATATCGAGCCTTAGTTATAGTTAATCTTTTTACAGGTTAGAATACAAAATATATTTTCTGAGTTAATATTTTTTTTTGTGACACAGGTCTTTGCTTCGTGGTTGGACTTGGACACGGCATCAAATACATGAATGTGACTACGAATCCCGTAGAATTATGGGCGGCGCCCAATTCCCGCTCGCGTATGGAAAGAGAATACTTCGATTCCCACTTTGAACCTTTCTACAGGTAAACTATCATTGTTTTGTATCTCTGACATTTAGAACACGAAGTTAAATAGTGCAAAGAAAAATCTAACTAAAACAGTTAAATTATTATCAATTGTGCTACAGCAGTTTTTACCTCAAAACAGTCAATATGTAAAATATAATATGTACTCCATTTGGTTAGGTACCTAACTAAAGGTAAACAATATTGATGTGCCTTTTTATCTAAAACATAGTTTAAAAATAAAATGCTGCTAAAGATCAATGAAAATACAACAATAACGATTATTAAATCAATTGAACGGTTAGTTTAAGCAGTAGTTTATTTGTTTAATACGTGTTTGTGTAAAAAGTCTCATCAAGATTGTTTACCTTTAGTTAAGTACCTAACCAAATGGAGTATAGGAGTATGTGTTTTTGTATTGATCTTTCAGAATAAGCTGTGTAGCTCGTTAAATATGATGAGGATACAGATAAATACTTTGATTGTGAATTATATATTGTAATAAATTATTTGTATCTACAGAACGGAGATGTTGATCATCAGCTCTAAAGGCTTACCTAAGATTGAGCATACGACGCCATCTGGAACCATCGACTTCGGACCTGTATTCAACTCGACCTTCCTTGTAGATGTGCTGAACTTGCAGAATAAAATTCTTGGTGAGTTTTAATACTTAGTATTCTTTCTTGTCTGATTTCAAATATAAATATGGCGTATTCGTAGCTACAGGCGCATACAGAGAGAGGGTCCCTATATGTATATATCCACGAACTATATAATATACCACGCTAGCGCCAGATGCCATTTTTGTCTGGCTTGCGCCTAGGTTTGAATAGATCTCTAGCTTGCGTCTGTGTTTAATCCTCCTTGCAGCCTAATAGTGTAACGACACCACACAAACGTAAAAGTTCTGACTACCGACAGAAGATGGCGTTGTACATAATAGGAGCTTATAATCATGCCCGCCATACAATCCTGAATCACGCAAGTGAAGTTTACACAACGACTAAGTATATATACAAGGTCCCGACATCAACAGTCGGGCCGCCAGGCACGATCACCCAGCTTGGTCGGAGGATCCTCCCTTTGTGTTGGACATCAGACCACATTCCTTCGCAATACTGCTGTCATAAGAAAAGAATGAGAAAGTGCCAAAAAATATTTGTATTCTGTCAGATGCGTCTTTTTTTACTGTTTCCAGTAGTAAAAATGTAACATACATACGTCTTAACCTATAACGGCAGAATAGTAATGCTTTTTGTTCCCACAGCTCTCGGCGATGACGTGGGTATCGAGGACATCTGCTTCGCGCCGCTGTCGTCTCCGTTCAGTGGTCCCGTCACCAAGGACCAGTGCGCCGTCATGACCGTGTGGGGATGGTTCCAGAACGATATCGACAACTTGGATACTGATAGTAATTCCTATCTCGACACGATTCTTTCGTGTTCCAAGTAAGTATACCATAGTATAGAATAATTATCTATTCCTCGCGGTTTTACAGACGTTTTATGATTACTGCTCCGCTTCCGTAGCTCGTAGCGTGATGTTATAAAGTAGATTTCTAATGGGGAAAGAATTTTTAAATAGGTTTAAAAAAAATTGAGTTTAATGACAAACAAAGATATGATACATAGGTCATAAGTCATTTATTTCGTAACAATTTACATCGTGTTGGCTAGATTTGTTACAATTAAACAATAATAAAATTAATAATAATTATAAACTACACAAAATTCTATCGTAAATTAGGTATTAAAAATGAATGAATTCAAATTCGTAATATACCACAATATCAATAATAATTAATAATACATATTTCAATAACAATTATTAATATTATATCAATGATAATTTACCATATATTTTTTTATGTAATTAATCAATTTTATGGAAGGATGTCAATAGGTTATTAACCTCTGAGTCTTCTTCGAAGAGGTTAATGAAAACACTATGTGGGTCTGAGTGTCTGTCTGTTAGTGACAGTTTGTTAGTCACAGGCGTAGCTCCGGAACCACTGGATCGATTGACTTGTAACTTGGTGTACAGACACCTTGAGGTCATCCCTCGGTCGAGTTTACATGTGGGCCTTGTGGGTCAAAAGACATCCGAGATAGAGGGGTCATAAGGTTAGAGGATATCTACCAACAGAGTGATTTGAATGTCCAAGGTCCGAGGAAGTCCGAGGCTTTTGCTGATGAAAAAAAAAGGTCACATGAAGACGAAGAGGTTGAATCCTGGGTTTTTACACCAATCTCGTTAAAATAATATGTTTGTTAGTCTACTGTTTGTCATTATAAAATTTTGTTTACCACTTTTTAGAGTGCACATTTAAGATTTCAAATCCTTCAAAATACTTATTTGATTGAGCTTATTATTCTTTACCTCTCAGCTACGAAATTAATAAAACAAATAATTTTTAAAGATCAACTCCTGCTCTGTCTTTTGATTTGCAACTTGACACATATTCTGGGTAGGACATAGCATACCTATAACATAGCCGTAAGAACTGTATACCAACCTGTTTTCACAAATAAATGATTATGATTATGACTTGAATGTAGGAAAATTTGTTGTTAGTAACGTAAGTAACGTGGTATGATGTCTGATGTTAGTGTGTTGTTTGTGTAGAAACCCCTTCGTGCCGGAGTGCCTGTCGGACTACAAGGGCCCGGTGCTGCCGGCCGTGGCGCTGGGCGGGTTCCTGGCGCCGGGCGAGCCGCTGTCCAAGCGCGCGCGCTTCCACGAGGCCAACGCGCTCATACTCACCTTCCTCGTCAACAACAAGCACGACAAGGAACAGGTACCACGCGCACTACACACTACACACTACACACAATACACTCTACACTACACCCAAAACACCCTACACTTCACACAATAAATTCATCACTACACACAATACACTCTACACTATACCCAATACACCCTAAACTACACACAATACACTCTATACTACACACAATACACTCTATACTACACACAATACACCCTACACTACACCCAATACACCCTATTGTACACCCAATACGGGTATTAAAAAAGAAATTAAAGTGAGAAACTTGGCACCAATAAAACAATATATCAACGTAAAACTTTCTTTCCGCAGTTAAAACCAGTACTGAAATGGGAGAAAGAATTTATAGCATTCATGAAGAACTACACAGCTAATGAAATGCCGTCATACATGGACATTGCGTACACATCAGAGCGGTCTATCGAAGACGAATTGGACCGCGAGTCACAGTCAGATGTGTTGACTATACTCGTATCGTACTTCATAATGTTCGCGTACATTGCGATATCGTTGGGCAGATTTACCAGCGTGTCAAGGCTGCTGATTGATAGTAAAGTTACTCTGGGTCTTGGTGGTGAGTATTCTTTCATACTCGATACTCAATTCGCCTAAATTATGTAATATAGTATGACTCTAGGCTACCCATCGACCTAGTGATACGCTTTGGCCTAGTGATACATCTTAGCCTAGTGTAATACGTCTTCTACTAGTGATACGCTTTAGCCCAGTGATTGGCATTCGATACGCTTTGATACGCCTTGGCTTAGTGATGCGCCTTGACCTAGTAATACACCTTGGTTTAGTGATACGCCTTGGCCTAGTGATACAGCTTGGTCGTATATTATGTGCGAGTAACAGAAGTCACTCTGATGAAATAGCGCGAGCAAGTGATAAAGTTTATTCTGATGATGCATTTCTGCCTAATGATACATCTCGGCCTAATGATATACCTCGGCTTCGAGATAAACTTCGGCCTGTTAATGTAGTTTGGCTTTGTGATACACCTCGAGTATTTGATAATTAAACAAATAATTCTTTCAGGTGTGTTCATCGTGTTAGCGTCAGTAGTGTGTTCCGTGGGTATATTCGGGTTCGCCGGCGTATCCGCTACGTTGATCATCATTGAAGTAATACCGTTCCTTGTGCTCGCCGTCGGCGTGGACAACATTTTCATTCTTGTGCAGACCAACCAGAGAGAGGGGAGGAGGCCTAATGAAACTGTTGCTGAACATATTGGTAGAACGTAAGTGTCGATACATATTATAGACTATATTATTAATGGTCAGATTATATGTACCATTTCTACCTAAAGGCAACCGCACACGGACAGTGGCGGAACGAATTAGTATGAAACATTACACACACGATCTGTAGTATAGTTTTAAATGTAGATGTTCTTGGTGTTCGTTGTTTCTATGTTTATAAAGTCCGATAGAGGGCTTGTCTCTTGCAAACCTATTAAAAACGGATATAAAACATCAAGACACGGAACATCACTAACTTTTATGTAAAGTTCTATCTATTATAATTAACAATAGTATACAAAAGTCACTGTTCCAGCCGTGAATGAGTTTGTAAAATGAGATTTTTTTTTCAATTAGTATGACTTCGAAAAACACTTTACATCCGCCTCCGGTACAGCTCTGCTTCCGATGTCTAGCTAAATAAGGGTGACTGATTGACAACGGTTTAGCTGTATTCCCTTAGCATTCTATACATATGTATGCTTAGGGATGAATTAAAGCTTATAATACAATCATTTACCCAAAAGTAACGCTACCATGGACATACAGAGTGTAAGTGACGGTTCACCGAAAACTGAAATACTAGCTTCGGACCATCATTCTGAGTTGGAAAACGTAGGAATTTTCCACCGGAAAAATCACGAATTTTCTTTCAAAATTTCACATTTTTCTAACTGATAATGATTACATAACAAGTAAACGATCCATTACACTGCATAATATCAATAAAAACTACGTAATACCGAAAAACAGCTATGTAATCCAAACATACAAAATAAACACAGTTGAACCAATCAGCTAATATCGCGCGGACAAGGCAATGACCAACACAAAAAACTTTTTTTACGCACCGGCAATAGCGTGCTGTGTAAAAACCCGCCCGCACCATACTACCACTAAACTAGGGCAGATCTATGATCAATGATCGATATCGAAAAAAGTGTATTAAGAAAAGCGGGATAGGTTAATAAATAAAATAGTTGTTATCCTTTCAAAAGTAAAGTTTACATGAACGTGTTAGCACTATTTATTATTAAATTAGTCACGTTTATTGTGACATAGATTGAAAAGATTGTAATGCTTAAAGTAGCCTGTAATTAAATGTTATACTACTATCACTTTAATACCCATTATCATTTTAAATGTAAAAAAATATTAATTGTTTTGATATTTCGTATCGTAAACATGTACGAGTTTATTTAATCACTCTTAATAATAATTAATGTAAAAGACCATCTAATTGTTGTAATTGCTTTTTGTATACAGCGATTGAAACAATGTAATGTAATCTAGTAAATCTTTACTTAACTATTAAAATACAAAGGTGTAACAAAAATTTGTTAGTAGAATTAGCCATAATCAGTTTATTACTATGTATAAATATAAAATTAATCGATAGTCGATAACTCTCATAGATAGATGTATCTCATACCTATCTACTATGACTACAACTGAAATTTATTAAAAGAAATTTACTTTTCTTCAGTTCGGTCACGCTACTGTCAGGAATCGGAAATACTTGACGTAATCTCTCGTATTCGCGAGTGTTTACTATTTTCGTTGCATTTTGTTAACATTTGTTTTGTTTATAACTTTTTTGTGTAAATACAAAGTTGTGTTTGTACCTAATAAAGTAATAAATAATGTGTCAGCCATTTAGTGCACGCAAATATGGACAAATGCTCATGGCATACGGGGAGGCATGTGGCAATGCTTCGTTGGCGCTTCGCATTTACATCCAGCGGTATCCTGACGCACGTCACCCTATGGACAGCCGTGAGATTACTCGTGCGTATCAACGAGTACTGGGTCATTTATCCAAAGTACCGCATCAGGAGGGTTCTGGAAGGCCGATTAGAGTTACCACTAAGCGGAGAATTCTCGATGCCGTTCACCGTAATCCACGCCTTGGTACGCGAACCACCGCTAAACTTCTGCGACGTAACCACGGAACTCGCGTATCGCACTGGACTGTGCATAAAATTTAACGCCGAGATCGACAACGGCCGTACCGTATTCATAAAGTGCAGGCTATCGTGCCTGGCGACCAAGTTCGGCGTGTTGCATACTGCAGGCGGTTGATGAATCAGCAGCGGCAATATCCAAGTTTTGTATCCCACATAATTTGGAATGGCATGTGGAATCGACGTAACTCGCACGTTTGGACGCGAAGTAATCCACGAGCATTCCAATAAACGGGTCACCAAACGCCTTGGTAAGTAAACGTATGGGCGGAGGTCTATAACAAAAAATTTAAGGGCCTTACTTTTTACCGGAGCGCATGAATGAACCCCGTTACTTGGATTTTCTAAAGCAAGACCTGACAACTGTACTGGATGAGTTACGTTCCGACCTTGCCGCAGAGTGGGGTCAAATTTTTGTAAGTACAGTAATACAATTGTACAAGCTCCGTCAGATAATTTGAGCGCGCGTAGCGTTGGTACGCGTCGCGCGCGAAGCGCGATACGATAGCGCGGGCGGACACATTGCATTGCTAGCGATACATTGCGTAGTGTAAATTACAATGTACTAGCATAAAACTTTAATAGTACGTTTTATTTTTGAATTGACATTAAATTTCCATTTAGTTGTGTACTTATGGACAGACGATTGTGCAACGTTTTCGGTATACCGTCCCTTACACCCTGTATAGCTTTACTACTTGTCATCATGTGACCTTTTGGGTAAATAATAGTGATAACGAAAATGTCGAATAGGTTATTTTCTGGGCTTGTTACGAAGTTATTAATATGTAAGTGGTGTCCTGTGGCAGGCTTGGCCAAGTAGGCCCGTCGATGTTCCTGACGTCCGCGTCGGAGTCGGTGTGCTTCTTCCTGGGCGCGCTGAGCGACATGCCGGCGGTGCGCGCCTTCGCGCTGTACGCCGGCGCCGCACTGCTGGTGGACTTCCTGCTGCAGGTCACGTGCTTCGTGGCACTGCTCGCCATCGACACGCACCGACAGAATGCGAACAGGTCACTAGTACTTACTACTCTCTCGCTCTCTCTCTCTCCTTCGCGCTGTACGCCGGCGCCGCACTGCTGGTGGACTTCCTGCTGCAGGTCACGTGCTTCGTGGCACTGCTCGCCATCGACACGCACCGACAGAATGCGAACAGGTCACTAGTACTTACTACTCTCTCGCTCTCTCTCTCTCCTTCGCGCTGTACGCCGGCGCCGCACTGCTGGTGGACTTCCTGCTGCAGGTCACGTGCTTCGTGGCACTGCTCGCCATCGACACGCACCGACAGAATGCGAACAGGTCACTAGTACTTACTACTCTCTCGCTCTCTCTCTCTCCTTCGCGCTGTACGCCGGCGCCGCACTGCTGGTGGACTTCCTGCTGCAGGTCACGTGCTTCGTGGCACTGCTCGCCATCGACACGCACCGACAGAATGCGAACAGGTCACTAGTACTTACTACTCTCTCGCTCTCTCTCTCTCCTTCGCGCTGTACGCCGGCGCCGCACTGCTGGTGGACTTCCTGCTGCAGGTCACGTGCTTCGTGGCACTGCTCGCCATCGACACGCACCGACAGAATGCGAACAGGTCACTAGTACTTACTACTCTCTCGCTCTCTCTCTCTCCTTCGCGCTGTACGCCGGCGCCGCACTGCTGGTGGACTTCCTGCTGCAGGTCACGTGCTTCGTGGCACTGCTCGCCATCGACACGCACCGACAGAATGCGAACAGGTCACTAGTACTTACTACTCTCTCGCTCTCTCTCTCTCCTTCGCGCTGTACGCCGGCGCCGCACTGCTGGTGGACTTCCTGCTGCAGGTCACGTGCTTCGTGGCACTGCTCGCCATCGACACGCACCGACAGAATGCGAACAGGTCACTAGTACTTACTACTCTCTCGCTCTCTCTCTCTCCTTCGCGCTGTACGCCGGCGCCGCACTGCTGGTGGACTTCCTGCTGCAGGTCACGTGCTTCGTGGCACTGCTCGCCATCGACACGCACCGACAGAATGCGAACAGGTCACTAGTACTTACTACTCTCTCGCTCTCTCTCTCTCCTTCGCGCTGTACGCCGGCGCCGCACTGCTGGTGGACTTCCTGCTGCAGGTCACGTGCTTCGTGGCACTGCTCGCCATCGACACGCACCGACAGAATGCGAACAGGTCACTAGTACTTACTACTCTCTCGCTCTCTCTCTCTCCTTCGCGCTGTACGCCGGCGCCGCACTGCTGGTGGACTTCCTGCTGCAGGTCACGTGCTTCGTGGCACTGCTCGCCATCGACACGCACCGACAGAATGCGAACAGGTCACTAGTACTTACTACTCTCTCGCTCTCTCTCCTCTATCTTCTTCTCTTTCTCTCCTCTATCTCCTTCACTCTCTCTCCTCTATCTCCTATCTCTCTCTCTCCTCTATCTCCTATCTCTCTGTCACTCTCTCCTATCTCTCTATCTCTATCTCCTTCTCTCTCTATCTCCTTTTTTCCTCTCTCCTCTATCTCCTTCTTTCTCTCTCCTCTCTCTCCTCTATCTCCTTCTCTCTCTCCTCTATCTCCTTCTCTCTCTCTCCTCTATCTCCTTCTCTCTATCTCCTCTCTCTCATCTATTTCCTTCTCTCTCTATCTATCTCCTCGCTCTCCTCTCTCTCTCTCTCTCTCTCTCTCTCTCTCTCTCTCTCTCTCTCTCTCTCTCTCTCTCTCTCTCTCTCTCTCTCTCTCTCTCTCTCTCTCTCCTTTTTCTCCTTCCTCTATCTATCTGTCCTCGCTCTCCTTCCTCTCTCTCTCTCTCCTTCCCCTTCTCTCCTCGCTCTCTCCCTCCCCTCTCCTATATTTCTCTTTCTCCCCTCTCTCCTATCTCTCTCTTTCTCCCCTCTCTCCTCGCTCTCTCTCGTCATCTTTGGTCGCTCTTGCTCCCGCTCCTTCTCCTTCTCTCTCTCTCTATCTCTCTCCTTCCCTCTCTCCACTCTCCTTTTCTATATACTTCTTTCTCTACTTCTCTGCTCTCACTCCTTCTCTCTCCCCTTTTCCCCTCTCTCTCCTTCTTTATCCCCTATCTTTCCTTCTCCTGCTCTCTTCTTTTTCTCTATCCTTCTCTCTTTCTCCTCTTTCTCCTTCTCTCTCTCCTTATCCTTCTTTCTCTCTCTCCTTATCCTTCTTTCTCTCTCTTATATACATTCTTTCTCCTATACTCGGTCGGCAGACCTGTTCACTCTGAAGCTTAGCGATTATTGGAGGTTGTTTATTGACGTTTGTTTGTGTGTGTGCGCAGGTTCGACGTGTTCTGCTGCGTGCAGGGGCACAAGGCGGAGATGGCGGCGGCGGGCGGGGAGGGCGCGCTGTACAACCTGTTCAAGCACGCCTACGTGCCCTTCCTCATGAAGCGCGAGGTGCGCGCCTCCGTCATGATCATATTCTTCGCCTGGCTCTGCTCCTCCGTCGCCGTGAGTATACGTCACTACGTCATTACGTCATTACTTCATTATACTCAGTGCTAGCATTATTATACTGGGTGTAAGGGACGGCGTACCGAAAACTTTTGCAAGACGGTACTTATCTCGACGCAAACTTCTATTAATCATAAAAATGCAAGATTAAGATTTTACACGGAATAACATTAAACGGTACGCAATGAATTTCTGCCAATACAACCGCAGCTCGCGCCCGCGCACGTTGCGAGCGGGGAATGACCTCTGTGCTCCGCGCGCGAGAAACAGCGATCAACATTTTAGTAAAATGTGGTATTCCTTATTTGTATTTAATAAAATTGATGGTTTATGCATAATGTTACGATTCACAGGCAGAAAAATACAAATGAAGAAGAAATTGCGATTTTGCCTGAAGAAAATTCCAATGATTTTTAACGCAGAATCATGGTCTGAATCTACTGTACGCCGTCCCTTACACCCAGTATTTACGAATACAATATGATAATCAAAATTATATGAACTCAGATTACAAACTGTTTAGTTGCTGACCTACGTTACATTGTATGATAGCCCTTTAAGATTTGTCAGACTTCACATTTTGTTTTTGTATTCATGTTTGTAAGAGAAAATTTCTTTATTGTGAAAGACTTTACAAAGTTTGTAAAGACAGACCTTTTTATGTTTAACATGAAACTACAGAAACAAAGAACACTCAGATTTAAAATTACAATTCGTAAATCACTTAAGGTTTTGTTATAAATCACCCTGTGCACTGGCAATGTCAAGGCGACTATTTCTATTACCATCTTGTCATCTATTCAATTAATTGCCGCTTCACTCTAAAAACTATTAGGGTCACACCTAGCCTTTGAAACTAATATACTTAAACAGAGGCGGTTTGGACATTGTACCAATCAATAGTCCGTTACACAAACATTCGACTAATACCAATCGGATGGAGAGTTTCAAAAATTGCATTTGGCTCCATACCTACTTTGTGTAATGCTACCACAGCAATTCGGTTCTCTTTATCACCCCACTCCATTTTAATATCACAAAAATATTGAACACCGATTGGCGCGAAAATGAGAAAACACAATGAATATTCATATAAGAATGACAGATTCCAAATTCAAATGAAATATAGTTTTTTTTTAATTGTAGCAGTATTTATGGCCAGACTAAGTAATATATTAAAATAACAATATTTCCGCAGGTCGCCCCCCACATCGAAATAGGGCTGGACCAAGAACTATCGATGCCTCAAGACAGTTTCCAGCTCAAATACTTCCAGTACTTAAACCGTTACTTAAACATCGGCCCGCCAGTCTACTTCGTGGTCACGGAAGGTCTGAACTACTCCGACACGGACACGCAGAACATGATATGTGGAACGAGATACTGTAGACCGGACAGCGTGGCTATGCAACTATACGCCGGTAAGTAGTGCCTCAATAATCTTGTTATATATAAATATAAATAATATCAGCCCTGTATTAAACTGTCCCACTGCTGGGCACGGGCCTCTTCTCACTGTGAGAACAATTGTCACTGTATAGAGTGTAGGGGTACAATAGAAGTTTTGTCAAAAAAAAGTAGAGGTCGAATCCAAATTCTCATTATCAACAGTAAACATACGAGTGTATACCTACTTAAATTGAATCTACTGGACATATTACAGCACTTGTAAAATTGTTTTCAATTTGAATATGTATTGAAAACGCTTCATATATTTTACATAAATATTATTATACTGCATTCCGCGACAGTCAAGAACAAGGGTGATTATTCTTCACGCCTTCACATAAACTTTGTACTGGCCGAGGCGTAATGAACACGGTGGTAGCGGCTTACCTATTTGCCATTAGCGTGCCACAGTTCTGGCTAGATGAACATTATTAGAAGTATTGAAAATGTTGTATCGGACACGAGTACAGTTTAATTTATTTTGACAGCTCAATAGTTGACATCGTGCGTATTATCGCGAGTTTGACACACGGCAACGTGAGGACGAATTAAGTTTCATACATCACTATACACCTACCTACTATTAATATGTATATTACGTTGTATAGCATACCGCAGTCCGAACGAGACGTACATAGCTCAGCCGCCGAACTCGTGGCTGGACGACTTCTTCGACTGGGCGGCGCTGCCCGGCTCCTGCTGCAAATACTTCCCCTCCAACGCCAGCTTCTGTCCAAGCGAAAGTGAGTACCGTTTAGTTATTGAAACAATACAGTTTCTTTTATAAATTGATCGTAATGCAAGTTACAGCAAAGCGTAGTTACGCTTTGTAACAAGCTAGTAACTTGCATGACGGGCAATCTATAGTCTGTTTGCCATAATCTTTGGAAACTTTTAATTAGTCTTAACAGGATCACGTAAATACTTGTTTATTAGTCCTTGAAGATACTTGCGGGCACTGGAAGGTACAATAGAAGTTTTATGTACAATAAAACTATGAAAAAGTGTAATATAAGGGTCTGTTGTGACATTTATGACATTCCGGCTGCTAGATAGAGGACAATACATTATAACAGAAAAAATGTATAGCAATCTTAAGTAAAGAGCTCTTGCTTTGGAACTTAAAAACTGAATATTCAGTACGAACATTGCTGTCAGTTCCGGTTATTTCTTGCTTTACCTACCATCCAATGCCTTGGGCTATGTGGTAAATGAAATAAGTAGGCACTTTATAATTAACTGATTATTATTTTATTACCAGTTTTCTATTGCCCAACCTGCAATAATTTACATATCAGACGGAAGTAATGTGTATACATATATATACATTCTATATGTGTGTTATATGACTATAACTTGTACGTTTTTTGATCTGTCTAGTATCAGTACAGAGGATAAATGTATAAAAACAAACTTTGTAACACAAGATTACTTTTGCAGACTACGCTTGCAAGTTATGCAACATACCGCTGACGGGACCGGAACAGCGTCCGAACAGCAGTGACTTCAAGCGTTACGTGCCGTTCTTCTTACAAGACAACCCGTCGACCAGCGGCGGCTGCGTTAAAGGAGGCCACGCCGCCTACGGACAAGCAGTCAACTACAAAATCTACAACAAAACAGAGAGTTCTATCGGCGCTACCTACTACCAAGGATACCACACTGTTCTCAAATCTAGCTACGATTATTATTCGGCTTTACGCGGCGCCAGACACGTGGCTGCCAATCTAACGGAGACGTTGAATAGAAATCTCCGCGAGGAAGGCAAGAATACGACTGTGAATGTGTTCCCGTATTCAGTGTTCTACGTGTTCTATGAACAGTATTTGACTATGTGGCCCGATACGCTCAAGTCTATGGGGATCTCTGTGCTGTCTATCTTCATTGTGACGTTCTTGCTGATGGGCTTCGATCTGTTCTCGGCTTTGGTGAGTATTGACCTGTCAATTGTTAATATTATATACTAGATTAGACCGCGGTTTTGTTCGCGTAAATTTAGGTTAAGTTAGGTTAGTAACAATACTTTTTCCTGGAAGAAAGGTACCTTATGTTCTATTCTGTTCCCCTGACAACGTGTATGCGAAAATGCATGACGATTTACCGATCTATAAATAGTTACTACTACCGGAATAAGTAGTTAATTAAGTAAGTAAAAAATCAAACAAACAAAGTCACATTTGAAAGAAAGAAATATTGTTTAATTGAAATTGGAAATTCATAATACAATAAAATATATAACATATTTGCATTTATAATATTATTAAAGATACTATTGAGAATTTTCGAACATAAAATCCATTATACATAATATACTGCCCGACCTGGTAGTCTAACTCGAGACCACAAAATCGTACGCAAATATAAGTGCACGTTTTTGCCATCATCAATGAAGCAGATATAGACGTAGGTAATATAATGAAACAGGCTAACGAAAAGATATTGGGTTATTTTTTTAAAAGAAATCTCAATACCAGCTTGGAGTTAGGAGTGGAGTGTCGGTGTTAGACACTCCCGTGCTTGAGAGAGCACGTAAAGCTGTTGGTCCTGCGTCTAATGTCTCTCTGATTGTGCCGGATTGCCGTCCCTTCGGATCACGAGAATTAGGGAACAGAGAGTGTTTGCGTACATACTTGTGCACTATAATATCGCCTGCGCAGATCGCCATTCTTCGTTAAGATTGGCCGCTGTGACCGAAATTCGGTCTGGAGGAAATATAATGAAATATAAATAATTGTATTTTTCTAGGTGGTGGTGATCACTATAACGATGATCGTGGTAAACCTCGGCGGTGTTATGTACTGGTGGGGCATCAGTCTCAACGCTGTCTCATTAGTTAATTTGGTAAGTTCATACTTTTCTTTAATTTGAATATTGCATTCATTTTTGTAGTGTTATAGTTTGTTTTAGCTAAGCAAAGACAATAAAGCTATAGTATTAAATAATAATAATAATATTAGCCCTGTATTAAACTGTCCTACTGCTGGGCACGAGCCAAGGGTTAGGTTATAGTCCACCACGCTGGCTTAGTGCAGGTTGGCAGACTTCACATATCTTCGAGAACATTATGGAGAACTCTCAGATATGCTGGTTTCCTCACGATGTTTTCCTTCACCGTTAGTAAAAATATATGTCTTTTTGAAATATGTATTTTAAGCGCAATGGGGCGTGTCTAGAGATAAAAAAAATTATGTCAAATGAAATATAGCTACCATAACGATTTCAAGCTTAGTGTACGATTATTACATCGTTATATTAATTTCTTCAAATTTCAGTTGATATATTACGTAGCTCTACGGTCAACTCATATTGAGAGAGATTTAAATCGTAACTAATGATTTCCTATTTTAGTTTCATAGTAAAGTTTTCGAGAATTTTATTTTCACCTAATATCCATTGAAATAGAGGTCAAAGTTGTATCCAAGAAGTATAATTTAGTTCAAAGATAGTCTCTCTGAGAGCACCGTCAAGGCAACTTTGAATGCACATGGCAATGATAAACACAGGCTAGAGTGGTTGGTCCTCAGGGGTCTGGAACACTTCAAGAAATTAATTGCAAACAGAGCCACGGGCTTCTCTCGGAAGCTCTGCGGGCACAACAAGGGCCAAGTACGCCTGCTCACAGGAGCGTTTACTGGTCATTTTGGCACCAACGACTTCCTGTGCAGATTGAGATTGGCAAACAATTTGATCTGCAGAGCCTGTGGTGAGCAGGACGAGTCCATATCGCACTAACTGTGTGAATGTTAAGCGTTTGCTGGACTGCGAATGGGTCTGATGGGATTGGCATATCCAAACCCCGACGATTTCAGGCTTATCCCTCTAAAGTGTACGCTGCGGCTGATGCAGTACATACATAAGGAGACAGCTAAGGGGTAGATCTTGGTGCCGACACAATTGATCCCACTGGGTTGGGTCCAACTGTCGCCGGTCTGCACTGACTGGCCCCGTATAAGATATATAGTTCAAAGGTAGGAGGCGTGTATTCTAACATCGTCCTCGCGACTCCACGAGCTTTAACGAACACGCTCGAACAGCATTTTTGGGCGTGCCAGGTATTATTTAAATATATGATGAGAAACTGACTTTGACTTTGCTTTTGCGCGAGCATTTTGCTGTTCAATCTGAGTTGACCCTTAGGTTTCTTGTGCATAACGATAGAGTAGCAAATCGCTGGCGTCATGTACTCCTGTACCCTGAGACATATTTTTAGCCGTTTAGAACGTACTGACGTAATAACAGTCTCCGTGGCGCAGCGGTAGCGAATGCAACTGTTGTGCATGAGGTCTCGGGTTAGAATCTCAGGTCGGGCCAACAAAAAGTTATTGTGTTTTTTTTGTTAAGAAATCTCAATAGCGTGTGTCTGATTACCGTCCCATCGAATCATGAGGGTTAGAGAATAGAGAGTGCATTTGTGTTTGTGCACACGCTTGTGCACTATAATATCTCCTGTGCTGATGGTCAGTCTCCGTTAAGATTGGTCGCCTTGACCGAAATTCGGTGTGGAAGACATTATTTTTTACTAACTTCGAACATCTGTTTTATGGTAATCGGGTTTGTAAGCATTAGGTGCACGGATGAGTAAAATGGCGTTACCGTGCGTGTGTGTGTGCAGGTGATGGCGGTGGGCATCGCTGTGGAGTTCTGCTCGCACATCGTGCACAGCTTCAGCGTGGTGGGCGGCGGCTCGCGCGTGCAGCGCGCCACCGAGGCGCTCACGCGCATGGGCTCCTCCGTGCTGTCCGGCATCACGCTCACCAAGTTCGGCGGCATCATCGTGCTCGGCACCGCCAAGAGCCAGATCTTCCAGGTACCAGCCCCCTGCCCCCTACGACACGACACACCTCCCTACCTTCCCCCGATCCAATCTGGTTATTTGTGTGTTACTACAGTTTCAGATAACATTACATAGCAACTGTTCAAGTTCTACTATAAAACAAAATACGATTGTAAACTATTTTTTACATTGTGTTTTATTTCAGACATTTGAATTGCGATTTTACTTCCTTGAAAAATGTTACATTTGAACCATTTAAGTATCAACTTATTCTTTACTATTTAATAAGCTCTTTTACAAAATAACTTCCATGACTCTTTTATCCTTTATATAGCTTTCATTTTCAATATCTTCGTCAAAAGTACTAAAAAAAAAAATACAAAACTAACGATATCCGTTTGTCAGGTGTTCTACTTCCGCATGTACCTGGGCATCGTAGTGCTGGGCGCAGCGCACGGCCTCATCTTCCTCCCCGTCATGCTCAGCTATATCGGTGAGTACACACACACACACACTTACCGTTAACTACACGTGACGAGATCTTAGACATGAACTACTCGTGAGGAGCTCACAGGGTATCACATTGGGACCGGTACTCTTAGCATTCACGATCTTAGGGTGTCTTTTTGGTCAGGATTACATCAAATAATAATATAATATTATGTAGTGCTGTTGTTGTATGTGACGTTTGATCTACTCGTGAGGAGCTCCCAGAATGCCACATTGGGACCGGTACTCCTTACGTTTACGATCTTAGAGTTTATCTTTTCTCAGGTTCACAAATTAATAATAACGTAGTGCTGTTGTTGTTTGTGACATTTGATCTACTCGTGAAGAGTTCCCAGGTTACTACATTGGGCCCAGTACTCTTTGCGTTTACGATTATACAGTCTGTCTTTATTCAGGTTGAAAAATTAAGAATACCGTAATACGATTGTTGTACCTGACAATACTTATTATATATAAATAACGTCATAATGTTACATATTTAAAAGTTGGCTCAGAAAAGACATATTCATATTATTTATACTAGCAGTCAAATCCTATTGATGTGTAAATTTAAATTTTCGTTATGATTGGCTTTCTTTTTAAATGTTAAGCATTCAAACGTTGGACTCTAGTCACTAATAGATCTAAACAACAACAAGCAATCAAATTACTGAATACTGTTGCGAATTTTCTACTCTCTATTTTAGTTAGGATATATGACATAAGTACAAGCAAACAGATAAATTTGACTAATTCTATGTTTTATATAGACATAGAATTAATTTGAAGTCTAAGGTCTCGTCACAATATATGTTCTGCACACGCACACGTTTTGTTTACATTCGTTGTTATTAATTTTTCGTGTCGGACTTGCATGCAATTATCTTCGTTTTTTTGCACATTTACTTCTTTTTTTTCAATTCGCTTGTATATTGGACCTTTTTCGCCGTTAGTATCTCGCGTCATATTATTTATTTATAGCTTTTAAATCGTCTTTTGAGTGATTTTATTGTATTTTGTATTGTATTTTCGCCATGTTCTTTAACTCATTATAATCGTTGACGCCATACTAACACGTGGAGGTAAGGATTGTTAATTTAAGCTTGTGTGAGGAACGCGGGTTATAATAATAAGTATATTTGTGTATTCACCCGTTATAAAATTATCATTATCATGTAGCTTATGCTACTAGTGAAAATAATAAGCATTTTGTTGGAAATGGCTGTTTACAGCATATATTTTTATGTCAGTGCTAATATACAGCTTACAACATTATTTACCTGCATTTACCCTGGTAAATAACTTACTTTATAGAGAAACGAAATTTAAGAGGCATTTGAGTTAATTTATTGCTTATGATATTTTTAACTATGGATGCAACAAACCATTGTAAATGTTGCTATAAATGTTAATACAATCATAAGTTATGAATGATGAACTATGAATAGTATTTTTACTGTTCATATTTTATATTTTCCATTTATAGTTAGAGGAAGAGGTAAGGTTGATAAAACCGTTCTCATTTAGTACTCTGTCAGGAGTATAGTATGTCTCAATAATCATATCTCATTTTTATCGACATTGCTGTATAAACTTATTCTACATACTATAATATAATTTATCATCCAACGAAATTATATCGCCTAGCCACACGTCAAACAGCCTCAATACTCCATAAAAAGAAATCATCACACTCAGCCGCACTAACCCGATTGCTTATAACATATGTATATACCTATACAATATATAACTACATGTGAACAGCATGTACAAGTAACATAGAACAGTTGAACCGTCAGGCAGGTGACCGAATCCATCGTTTCAGGTTCCCCCGTCAACAAACAGAAGCTCGCCAATCAGATGCTGCGTCGCCAAGACATGGCTGTAGCCGAGACATCGCTGACTCGAGTAAGAGCTGCCAACGGACAGACTTACACCCAGTATAATTTTAACACGCTTCCCTTGTGAACTTGTCACCAGCGAGAATGAATACCCACAAGCTATGTCAATGTATTCTAGAAATATTACTAACTAAATTATTGTAGATTTATTTAGAAATAGCGTCATTTGCGAACTTGAAAGAACCAACGCAGTAAAGTCTATAAAGTTCATTCTCGCTACAAGTTCTGGTACTAACGCATCGGTGTATTGTACAGCAGTGGGAAGGTACTCGGAAGCGACTCGCGAGTGATATGTAGAAGCATTAGTAGCACAGGAATATGGTCTAAGTATTATTGAGTTGCTATACGCCTTACCACATGAACAATGTTGTGACTTTTTGTGACCTTCTAGTATTTACAATGAGATTAACTGACCGAGACCCGTTATGACAATACTTAAACTTAGTCTTTCTTACCAATGAACAAAAAATAAAGTTATAAAAATATGTTTTGCAATGTTATGCTTTAGTGCTGTTGACGTGTCATAATATTGCTAAACAATTTTCTTCGTATATTGGTAACGGCGCTATGGTTTAATTTAAACCATAAAGAAAGATTATACTATCTGAGTGTCAAAATTGAAGTATTCTTGTATTTTTGATAATAGTACTTTCAATTTAATATTACGGGCTCAAGCCGTTGCGAAATTATATGGCTGTTTGGTTTATACTGAAATTATTATTTTTACGATGTATATATTTGTAGCGACATATTTTTTAATTCCGGTCATCAAAAGTCACAATAGTGTTAGCGCAGGAATACGGTTTCTTTCCATTAATATTGTTGAAAGCATTTATTGTTTACTATATTATTTGCGATTTGTTACATTTTCACGTTATTTATTTTTATTACGAGCATCTTAATAGTATGCAAAATTATAATAGTATAATTTGTAAGTTGCTCTCGCGCCGTGTAAAGTTTTCAAGTCGCAAATATCGTGTCAAGGGGTTGGTTTCTAACCTAAACGGTTGATGGGACACCCTACATGTGTAAAAATATCACGAGTATATTTTTATTGTAATCTGCATGATTCGATCGTTGTATTTGTAGCTGTGTATCGGTAACGATCATTCCTATTGATTTCGAATTTAAAATTTAATTATATCAATTTTTTTATTTTGTCAATGTATCATTTGTGTCACTGCCTTCGTTTGTGTCGCACACCGCTACAGTACTTAGCGTCTACAACAGTGTGTCGTCATCAAAGAATTATGTAACGACAATATATAATAGTTGCTTACTATATATCAGAGTAATATAACGCAACTTGAATCCATAACAATAGAAATAATTAACCGACATATCAGTAAGAACGGCTCACTATAACTCACAGTACTTACGACGGCAGTACTTAAACAATTCAAGGCAATGGTGGAGAATAGAAAGATTATTATCTATAATATGTTATGTAGAAATTAATTTCACTATAATATTTATTCAATTATAGTCAATTGGCGTAACTAGACGATTATCGAGCATACGCTTAAATAAAAGCTTATTTGTTGTAAAGTAATACATGTTTCTAACAATAATATGCTAAAATATAGCTTTTGTAGTTAACAAATGTATCTAAAAACTTCATTTAACCTAACCTGTAATGATTTTTGAAAGTTATAAATGAGTAGTTTATCGTACCTTTGATGGTTTATCTCGTGTGCTAGTTACGCCCTAGCCAATACCGATCGGCATCACTATGCCCATGTGACTTGGTGCATATAGAATTCCATTTATGACGTATGTCACTAATATTTATTTCACACGCTTTTTAAATTAATGTAGACTAGGAACGATCATGTATCTTGTTAGTTTAGATTTTTGTGTGAGAAATTGACATAGTTAAATATTCAATAAAGTATGGGATAACAATAATTGTTAGATTAGGTTCCTTTGACGCGAATGATCGACTAAATTCAGTATGTACTATTAGTTTGAATGAGTGACATTGGCGAGTTATTAAATTATACTTTTTGTATATTTGTAGTACTTCAGTATTATCTACTATCTTTTCTTTACTATTATCTTTTGAAATAAATTCCCGCAGTGTAAGTATCATGACATTCATGAATCATGACATTAATAAATTCAAGTAAATAAATTAAATCTTTTCACGGGATTGAATAAGACGAATAATAGTATTATCATCATTATTTAATCAGTGAAATAAAATCATAATAATTTTATTTTTACCATATAAGTGAAGTAACCATTTTAAAAATTAGTTATAGTAACTTATTTGACTATAATACACAGTTTGTGTTTCCTATGCCACACGCAGTTTGCTAGAACTAACCCGTAGACTGCATTTCTTGAAGGGGCTTTATTTTTAAGAATCTATTACATTTTCTTCTACTTCTAGACATTCTTTAATATGGATAAGAATTTCAATTTTATTGTCATGTCAGTAAGATTGAAATTGCTACGATAGCTGTAATATTTATCAGAGAGATCTGTTATATTTATGATTATGGTCAATTTCTCTACACTACAAGCTAGGCTTACGTAGAACACACTATTGGTTATCTATTTAAGTAGATGTGTTAAACTCTTTGACTAACAAGAGGGTTCAACAGAGTACTAATTCTGGTGTGAAGCTTGTTGTCAGGTGTTGGTCGAGCTCCTACATTACTAAAAGCTTTAAAATGTAAGGGGCCATCTGTTTTTACAGGTACGTCTGTAAAACAACATGGAAATTAAGAACAAATTATATTTAACTTAAATTTTTGGTACCATCGTTTTATTTTGTTTTGTATAATCTATTTAATAATTTGTGATTAGTCAGAGATTTCGATTATTATAAGATCCCCTCTAAGTTCCTATTAAAGATAATTTGTTATAATGATAACACGTATAATCGTTGAATGGAAGCAAGATAAAATTGTTGAAGTAATGACTAGGAACATAGGAATCTCCTACTTAATGTTAGTACTTAATTTAGAGGGAATATAGTTCTGTGTTCACAGGCTCTTTGTCAGACGGCTTTTGTGACGATAGAAATAAATTATGTTTTTTTCATTTATTATTTTTGTTTTATTTTTTAGTTGTAAAGCACCTATGCATGGTATGAGTGCACAGCTCAATACGCAGGTACGCATCCATTTTGTGCATGTATCAGTCAATACACAAACATGCCGAATATATACAGCTTGTTACTACATACATTACATATGATCTCTCGATATCATCACGAGGATAATTTCTCTTCAACTATTTAAATGCAAGCATGTTTACTGTTCAGTGTCATCATTACAAATTTATCATCACATCAAAGCATAATAGAGCTGTTATGTAGGCATAGTTTATGACTAGGAAACAGGAGAAAGGTCCAACATACAAACTGTCTAATGAAAATTAATAAATTATACTTTTCCCTTATGCCTAAGGAGCTTCTGAGTCCGACTCAAAACAACGTAAGAATAAAAATTATATTATATTACAAAAAGCACTATCACATAGTTTGTTGCCAGTTTAATTATTGACGTGCACACATGTCAATATTATTATTCTTAAAAATTGTTTGCAAGCCTAGAAATTATATTATAAGAAACACAAAATAAGCACTTTTTAAGAATAATACAATGAACAATGTGCACAAAATTAAATTCACGATAATTATTAGAAATCGCAGAGACTTGCTGTCCCGTAGTATGTTCTTGTTTAAATGAAAAAGTGATTCACATTGATACGCATTTATAATTATATTATGTAGATAGCTATCTTATCTATGGATAGCTAGAAATTATGATATAGAGATAACATAATATACTTGGAAATTGCTGCCATTTTAATATTGTTACTGTGAATTGAATTGAACGATTATTTCCTGTTAATCTTGTTATAAACTGATATCATCACGTAACACTTGTGGCAGCACTGTTGTGTATGACTTAAATCAAACTTTTTCAAATAACACATCCCTTTTTTAGTTTTGCTTTGACATTATACGAGATTGTTTATCGTACTATTTCAAAATTCATAATACAATTAAAAAAGCCATGGTGTTATCTAAGGATCGTAAATCGTATAGCTGATACATTGTATTTTACTTTTTATTGTTTTTATTGTAGCTGATAAACATAGTCTTTAAAATAACAAATTAAGAAAAACGTGAACTTTGGCGACAAATTTCGGACGCCACATGAATTTTCCAGGAATCCTTTCGGCATAGTAGTAGTTGCTTGATGTTTTGTTTCCTTTTTTTTTTAAATCGATGTTATAAGTCGATGTTCGATTAATAAGTTCGACTTCTCTACTTTATTATGTAGACACATTATTTATAGCATTTTCCAGAATCCCATTATTTACAATTCTTAAATAACGACCATGTCTTTTATATCATAATTACCACCAGTTTCGTTCAAGCCAAAAAATGCTTTGACGAAAACCAACAGACTATTACTAAAATGAAAACAATAATTAAAACATTAAAAGAATAATAAAATAATCATCCATGTTCCATTATTAGAGCATGTTGAATATATGAATCATCCACTTCGATGCCATTACCGGTGCGCTATCTTAAAATGCCAACCGGTAGATACCAGAAATCAAGCAAGCGTGCATGATATATCTAAGTACCCTCATGTGTTGAATAACTTATTATTCTTCTTCTATATTTTAAATCTAAGATCTTACTCATTTATTCATCGCTCATTATATTCAATGAGATTCAATGTACCGCATGATTAATTGGCATCGTTTCACTATGAAATGTTGCCATGTTCATTTGGCACGGATATTTTAGTCTCGCCATTCAAGATCCAGATTCAAAGAGCTTATCAAGATAAAAGTTTTATCTATATTATAAAGCTTTAGGTTATGGTGAGCGTGCGTTGGTCCGCGCGGTTGTGATGACGAAGTGTTGATGTTGTCAGGCATAACCCGTCATCGGGGACGCTGGCGAGTGCAGTCGCGGCGCGGCCCCACCTACGGCAGTCTAGACACCGCGAGCGAGCCCCGCGCCTCACACAGCGGCACCGTCAACGGCCTCACTGACGAAATGTGAATGTGTCTGTGTCTATTCGATAATAGGATTTCTACACATAGGCTGAATACGGTACTGTGCCGTACTATTGTTTATTTTTGTTTTGTATGGACCTAGTTTCGTGAGTTTTCAACAGAGGGCGCTGTTCTAAGTTTTGTATTTTATTGACTATAAAGCCTAATTGTAGAAATCTTCAGTGTTGTCATAGACAAATGGGACTATGAACTAAAAAAGTTAATTAGCAGAGTTTTATTGTAAGTTTAGTGTAAAAAAACGACTGGACGAAAGATTTGAATGGAAAATTGATTCTAACCTTATGTATGAATACATAAGGTTGGGAATAGTTCCACGATGATATTAAACAAAATCTTACGCATTGGATTGACATGTACGCGTTAAGATGGCTATTCGCTTGTGATATCTGTACATTAAATAATAAGTAATTGTTAGTGTTTAATTCATATTCTAATATGTAAATGGGAATCTGAAATAATTGAATGAAATAAAAATAAACGTTTTGGGGATTTTATATTCTATTATTATCATATGATAGCGATTTTATAATAGTGATTATATTAAAGTAAAATACATATAATTATATTGATTTATTTTGCAAGTGCGAAGGTACGGGGTATTTCATATTTAAAAGGGATAGAAGCCAGAGGCGCATTTGAATTCACCATAATTGGTTTTAGTGTGAAAATTGCACCAAAGTGTAGTATTACGATGAATCTTGTTATTTGATATAGACACACCAATCTTGTGATACTTATCACAAGTTGTGTTTGCCAATTGTTTTAAAGAATATATTCAAACGCAGGTCTTTAAAATTTAAAAATATTAATATGTAAGTATATTAATACTTTTAAATTTTATATTACACAATTGTATTTACAGTTTCTCGAAAATAATGTACCTAATAATTGTTTTTTTTATAGCCATACGAATAACATGTTCTCATAATGGGCAGTTTTCTGGAGGAATTGTTTTTACTAGTTATGTTTTGAGATTCCATGTTTATAGTAAATGCTCTTCCAATTTGAATCACGACGGTAACACTAATGACTAAGGGAGTCAACATGGATGGCGTGAGGCCTAACTCAAGTTTAAGTTCAAATGTTTTTTTTCTCCAACAGCTATTGGTCCAAGGTTTACTAATCAAACCTAAACCACAAAATATTAAATAAGTAAAATTCAAACACTCCAGAAAATCATGCTTTGCGGTTTACGATATTATTAAATTTGTTGTTCGTATGGCGAGATAATATAAATATATAGTTTTTCTTATTATTGCACCAATTTTTGTAATGTCTCGAAACACCTATAGCGGCGTTTGATTAGATGTAAAGTGACAAAGTCAGATGTTTATTATCAATTTAGCCAAAGTATGCATGAGGTGTAGTGAAATTTGTATGTTTAAAACCGCCATAACTTGTGCACTTTGGTTGTATTTACAACCGTCTTATTTGTTATAAACTTAAAGTCCTTGTATATATAGTTTTTTAGACCTATTATCCTTGGTCTCACAGGGAAAATACCTACGATCACTTTTAAAGACATACTTCAACAGTGGTCAACTGTTTTGTAAAAAGCTGTTGTGTAGCTTAGCCGCTTATTTGTATGGACTAGTGGTTTTATGCTGCGATTGCAGGTTTTATTCTGTTCAACGTGTGCATTCATGGTGTATAAGATTGCCAATGACTGAAAACTGATTCTAAATTATAAGTTGATCAAATTGCTGCCAGATCGACTAATTGTATCAAAACATGGCGCCTCAAATTTTTGTGCGTATATTATGTAATTCGGTGTTAAAAATAAATATATTTAAAAACTACTAGAGACTTTAAATTTACTATGGCCGACAGAGCCATTTTGTATTTTCAGATTACCGAACGACACACCTCGAAATTTGCCTGGCTCTAAGTTCCTTCGTACATAGTAGGTACTTATTGGGTTACTTTTGAATTACTCTTCATATGAATCGTTGTGAAAAAGTTAGATTGTCGCAAACAACCTAACGCAGTAAAACCACTACGTTTATTCCAATAGTATTGAAATAACTCGGTATGTATCGTATTTATTCAGATTTGACGGTTTTTTATACAACCTAAGTCGACTGTAACTTAAGGGATTTAAAGATTATTTTAATAGTCTTAACTCAGTACCTATCCAAAGGTTAGATAAATAGATATTCATATATTTGAAGGCTTTGAATGTGTAGAAATTAGGTTTTCACCGGATATAGGAGATTTGGCGCGAGCGACTAAACAAAACATTGCATCGCAAATTAATTAGATTGCGGTGACTGTGTCGTTGCCAACTTGTTTGTCAATACTGTATTGTTCCGATCGACTAAATCTATCACCATCGCGTCATATTTGCCTTACGCGTGGGACTTCGAGAAACGATGTGAATTTCAAACAATCAATATGCAATTCGAGTAATCTATTCGAAATTACTAAATCTTATTCAAGTGAGGAACCGATACGGCTTTAATGAAGTAACTAGTCGCTCGCCCGTAAGTCGTCGATGTATTGTTTTTTTAATTGTTTGACAGATCTACTTATATATAAGTAAACGCAAAAACGGTAATTAAGTAAAGGTCAATTTATTCAAGGGACGAGTCAAACAAATTCTTTTGTAAGTTTACGTAGGTGTTTAATTATCTTTATCCAATCAGACGACTGTTAGTCCATAGTTAGCGAAGCTTTCTTTTGCCTGTGCCTTCGAAGAGTCAATTCGACGTTTAAACATAGGCTAATTATATTACTAAAATATCTTAAAAATGCGCTTATAGATTTTAGAAAACTATTGAGTCAAAATATATCTTGTAACAAATATTCTTAGAATATATTTGGAAACTGTAACAGACCTCAATCATATCGGTACAGGAATCGAATAGCATAGTCATCAAAAAGTTTGATCTGAAGAGTATAAAATTGTTTATCGGTTCTTGAAAGAAATAAAAAGGATATTTTTACTTACGATGTTATTGAATTTGTATATCGATGATATCTTATTTAACCATGTAATGTCAAAATCATATTTTATCGTAATATTTTATGATAAGCAGTTAATGCGGTATTGCAATAAATTTTATCTCTCTATTATCGCATGTATGAGTAAGAGGTAATAACAGGCCTGGCATTCACAGCCAGGTTAATGTGTGCAGATAAATATCATCCAAAAATCGGTTCCATAACTCGGTTAGGACCAATTCTCGTAATAAAATCAGCTTAAAATGGAGTTTCCATTTAGTCTCAATTTAATATTGTATATAACATGTACTTAACATAATAAACGCACATCCTGAAAGTACCTAGTTTGTTCAAAATCAGCTGCTGAATCAATTCCAGTAATTTTTTATATAGTTAATTTTTTATCCCTAAAATAATTAAAACGAATTAAATTATAGTCACCCATTTATTAAACAGCTGAAATAAACGAAAATGTATCATAATTCAAGGCAATAAGATTTTTGATGCAATAAGGGCAATAATGTTATTATGTTAATATATCCATACTATCCGCGCACAATAAGGAAAACTAATTCGTTAAATTAAAATATTTAAGTACATAAAAGTAACATTTTAATGATTAGGTATATTATTATTACGATTTAATAATCTAATTGGGGTGTTTGAGGTTGTGCGTTATATCTGTGACATGTTGTATAAATGTTATATTCTTAATTTAAATAATGTAAAGATTAATTGCATTTAAGTTCACATTTGGCGTTTATTAGACGAGATAGGAACTCTATTCTGAACAGATCTTATTTCAACAGTTGATCTTTAGATGGAATTTTAACAACTATCAATTTTGATTGTGGTTAGTTGGAATGTATAAAAAATAAGATTTAAGACTGCGCCGAGCGTAAGCTGCGGTTGGACTGAATGACAGAGCTAGATATTCAAATCGGCGCGCGGCCGCCATAGTAAAATTGTATGGAGAATTTGAAGTGCTTTTTTGATAACTATGTATCTTTATTGTCAACCAATAACTTAAATCTTTGGGACAGACAAATTGTAATATAACTATTTATGTTTCGTTTAAGCTGTAAAATAGGATAGATTTCTACTGTTATAATCTAAAAATCACTTAACACGAGCTTATGTTTTTGCATTTTTCGTGCAAATTTACGTAATTTTGTAGGCGAAAATATTAATTATTTTAAGTTTTTTACACCGAGTAATTGTTAACACATTCATTGTTATGGTAAATGTATATTTAATATTTATATTAAACAAAGTGTTGATTTTATCAACTTAACTGTGACCGCCTGTTTTGGCACATTTCGCTCGGCGCAGTCTTAATCCTACATATATGTACAGGGAGATTTTCCATATTTTGTGGTACTTATAGATAACCCATAAAGAAATGTTGGGTATATAGATATGTATAAAGAATGGTTTATACTAAATACCAGATTTGATGAGTTACTAAATGGAGACGCATACGTATAAAATTAACTATAAATGGCTTTTAAGATACGTAATACTCCACGAATCTTATCTGATGGAGATTGCGAATTATTTATGAAATGTAGGTATTTATGCTATTCGCGCTTCATACCTTAACCACTTTAGTACTATGTACAACTGCCAATCTTTATGACACATTTGCCCTTCTTTTTCAATTAACCAATGTTGAAAAACCTAAATAATAAATCAGTGGTTACCTGCCAATAATAAATAGAGTTGTTTACGCGCGTATTTTACGAGTAAAACAATATGGCGGTTGCTTTAACACCTGAGCTGTGTGTTTAGGTAATAGGTACAAGGGTATGGATAAAGAAATATCATAGCAATATCTTGATTGTACACAGGCATAATTGGACGAGGGTAAAAGTTAGCTTTTTCTATGATATTATTATTAAGATACTAGGTATAGAGATATACTTACTATGTAATCTATGACTCGTATGAATCTTCCTTGTTAGCGTTGCTGTCAACAGCCTAATTTGTATTTTAGAAAATATGTGTACAAACTCAATAGTCTATGGATTTATAGTCGTAACTTATGTGAAGGTATTTTTACTATTGAATCTATTTTTCGAACATTTTTGTACATACTTCTGACATCAAAACTTTTCAGTTAATTTCTTATATCTCAGTTTTGTTGGGTCTGCGGAACATTCCGGTCTAAATGTATTTTTAACTTCATTGCTATAGTTCTACAATTGTTTTCAAGTTTGATATAATTACTACGAAATGTATATTGTACTTATGTACGAAAGTTAGGTAATGTAGGAATCTATTGTATATATCTAATAAATGTGTATATTTGATGTCTACTAAAGTGTTTAATAGCGTTATTTGTACCTATCTCTAAAGTCTATATTCCAAGACACATTTAATGTATATGTAACATCTGTGTAATAGAATTTTTAATAAAGGAGAAAATACAAAGTATTTATTTTTACTTCAGCCTTGAATTAGATAATAATTGTTTGTAATGTACACTACCGTCCAAAAGTTTGGAATCACCCTAATTTTCGTCTACAGAAAAACTATACCGCAATAAATCCATCAAAAAACGTATTGTTATTGGAGATTAGTATTTTTACGACCGTACTAACAATAACATTTAACAAATACACTAATTTCTTATCAACTATCCATTGTTTTCAAAAAAGACCGACTCACGTGTTTTATGACCACTCAAGTTGCGACACCGCCGTTTGAAGATTTCTTAGAATTGGCGCTTTTAAGCATTGTTGTAGTAATGAGTAGTGTATAATCTTTGGAATATGGGTGTATTATTGCAAAAATTATCAGTTTAGAGTCCAGTGTGATTTGTGACGTTCATGTGATAGTTACAAAAGTTCGCAAGCTCATAAAATGGCAAAAAGGAAACAGATTTCGCTTGAACAGCGGAGTGCTATCTGTACTTTGAGCGTAGAAGGCTATTCTATGCGCCAAATCGCAGAAAAGATCGGTGTTTCATACAAAGATGTACATTATACTCTTGTACGAAAAAAAGCTACTGGAGAAAATCAAGACCGGAAGAGATATGGACGTCCCAAATCTACAAAAAGCAGAAAGATAACTACGTTGTGACGTTATCGAAACGAAATCGACGTTTACCTGCACTACAAATTGCCGCTACTTTAAAAGAAACCCGAGAAAAGCTAGTTTCAATAACAACTGTAAAAAGGCGTTTGCTATCTGCTGGTCTAAGAGGATGTGTAGCAGCCAAAAAACCCAGATTGACTAGTGTTCATAAAAGAAAAAGACTGGAGTGGGCCAAAACACATAAAAACTGGACAGTAGAAGACTGGAAAAAGTCCTTTGGACGGATGAGTCGAAATTTCAAATTTTTGGATCTAATAGACGAGTTTTTGTGCGCCGATCAAAAGAGGAGCGGGCTTTAGAAGCATGTACTGTGCAGACTGTTAAGCACGGCGGTGGTAGTGTGATGGTTTGGGGATGCTTTGGTAATAATAAACCCGGCCATCTGATCAAAATCACCGGGAAACTGAATAAAGAAGGCTATCTGAAAATACTTGAAGAAAATGCCATTCCCTCTGGAATTAATGTGATCGGTCGAAATTTTGTTTTTCAACATGAAAATGACCCTAAGCATTCATCCAAACTATGCCAGGGGTTCAGAGCAAAAACGAAGTAACAAAGTTTTGCAAATTATGAAGTGGCCCTCACAATCGCCAGATTTGTCTCCGATTGAATTAGTATAGGATGAACTGGATAGAAAAGTGACGAACCGGTGTCCATCGAGCTCAGCACAGTTGTGGGAATATTTACAGAGCGAATGGAAGTCACTGGACTCCGAATACTTCAATAAATTAATTAAAAGAATGAGTAAAATTTGTGAACAGGTAATTAAGAATAAGGGTGGCCATTTTGACGAAGCCAAAATTTAACGAAGACTGTATACTTTTGTTCTTATTTGTACTGATTCTATTTAACTGAATGCTAATCTAAGGTTTGATTAAGATTTAAGTGTGATAAAGTATACTTTACACATAATATAGTCGTTTTAATTAAAATTACCCTAGTGATTCCAAACTTTTGGACGGTAGTGTACGTCATCATCTTGTTTGACGTAAGTGCTGAGCCTCTGAGTGCTTTCAAACATCGACCTATTAAAAAATGATACTTGGAAAACCATGGCAACTAAACACGCACTATAAAAAATACAAGACGGCGCTGCGCGTCTTGGGCCTCGTTTAGGTAGACGCGGTGCGTTGCGCGGCGCGTCCGACATCGCGTCGCGAGGTCAATTCAAACATATGGGAATGTATAAGAGCGTTCAGGCACAAGCGTGATTACGCGTGTTTTGTTTGATATTGAGCGCTGCACTGCTTGCGGCGGTTCACGCTTCGCCAGCCGCGCGCCGCAGTGTCGCCCGCCACGTTGCTCGCCGCCGGCTTACCCCACCGCGTCGCATCGCTCGTTTGTCAATCAGTTTGTTGGTTCTCTTCTAGCAGTAAACAAAACACTTATGCTTTAAATAACAATTATCTTCTAGTAATATATCGATGAAAACGTAGTTCACTATAACGACACGTCTGCTTTGTGAGAAGTTTAAAGAAGAGAAAGAAGCAACTATTGTGAATCACAATTTTTGCATCGTTTGGGTATCGAACCCACGACACTCGGTGCGGTGGCAGTGGAGGCGGCGAGGCAACTATATAAAGCATTACACAATACGTGTAGTCAAGTTTTCTCAATATTAAAAGTTTTATAAACTATAGATATGTTATTTCAAACTTACGCTATGCTATACATAGTAATCACTAATCACAAATAGCCAAACTTTTTCAATAGGTTGGTAGGTATAAATATATTCATTGGCAAAAATCTCGCCTGTATTACGTGGAGCCCAAACTTGTCTGGTAAACTGTGGGTGTAATGCTGATACGTCTAACGCTTTGAAGAAATATTACGGTGATGAAATTTTACTTCGGAGTAACTTCGAATTAGCATAGATATTAAATGGGACTAGCTTCCGTACCTATTCTATTAAGATTTACCAATTTATGCGGTCTTTTTGCAACTATTCATGTGAAAACAATAAGAAATCGATTTCTTATTCTGTATAAATAAAATCTTTTAGTAGTCTATACTGATATTTTAAAGAGGAAAAATTCGTATTTTTGCCTGTAGTGAAAATAAAGGATTGGAACGATTTTAAAAACAAATCCCCATTAAAAAGCTACATGATCTAGAAATAACATAGGTACCTACGCTACATACCAATCAAGCGGGAGCGGAGCAGTACCTAGTCGTGAACGTGGGTGAAACCGCGGGAGACAGCTAGCTCTATATAAAATTCATATTACTTGTTCAGATAACCTAAATTAGCAATGTATTAGCAGGTAGTAAGAACTTGGGGGAAATAAATAATCATTTCGGCTGTAACAATTTCGGTATATTTTCATTTTAACAAAACGTATTTACAAATATATTAAGGATAACATTTATAACACCGTGGTGACTAGATTCATTTTGTATGTTTGAGCACATCAACAACATTTCCCGCACATTCCCCATAAAGTTCATAAAACAGTAGATATAACTAAAACACTGCCGTTGCATATTAATAGTAAATTATATTCGTATGAAAACCCGCTGGTTTCTCGTTCGTTTGATTTATAATTATAATGATACCATACAGTAAGTACCTATAGAAAAACGATAAGGGGAAATCAACATTCCAGAAATCTTAAAAAACGTGTCTCACAATAAACACCTTAAATAAGTTTAACATAAAACGATATACAACACTCAATAAAATTAAATATTATAAATATATTAAACATTTAGGAATATTATAGGACGGGATTATAAAAAAACGTTTATATTTAACAAGCTCTAGCATTGTAAAGACTAACAAAGTAATAACGACAAGATATAATAATAATCAACAAACATCTAAAATCATCCAAAGAAAATATTTTTGGAAATCAATTTACGTAATACAGAACGCATCACAGATACTAGACTAGCATTATTAGATTTATTTTTAAAACTTTATCCACGCAACGCAGTGTTGCGTATTTTTGGCGCGTTTTCTAGTAGGATGGAATTAATGTAATTTTGTAAATAAATAATCTCTTCAAACGTGTTTTTACGTTTAGGGCATTATGAAATATGTTAATATAATGGTTAATATTAAATTATAGACCTAAAAGAAAAATGTGATAATTGGCTAATCGGATATTTTAGTTGGCGTTTTACGATATTTATGATTTCAAATTTGCTTCTGATTATGACTTTCGTTATAAATATTTAGGTTGTGAGTGTGTCAGTCATGACTGTGAGCCTAACTAGTCTACGTAACGTTATGATTATAGTTCTAAAGGTCCAAATAGGTGCTTCGCCTGGCAATTGTCGCTGTTGTCACCCAGGAATTGAGCAAAGAGTTCTTGATATCTCGACAGCGTCAAACCACCTTTCCTCCTGTCGTCGTCCTGAAACAAGATAAGGATATTAGGCAAAGCTAAAGTTATTAAGTTTTCATCCTGTAATTGTACCGGAATCGCATAAATATAATAGAAGATTTGCAGTTGGACTCAAAAGAATGTACATAATATATAGGTATAAGTCATAATTGTGTAGCCAGGCACTTAAAAATCAATTTGTAATCATCAATCGCATAAAGATATAGTAAAATTTCATGACCATGGTTATTGCGTTTATAAAAACGAGAAGGGAAAAGGAGACAACGATACCCTGAGGTACATCGATCTGCGTGAAACTCATAAGGTTGGATATAGAGTCAATTAATAGGATAAAGTGCAGCAACTATGAGGATTCATAAAATTAATATTTTGAAAGAACTATGACCGTGGAAGATTTTAACGTTAATAGTGGTCAGGGATATCAAAACCAAGCGTATGACATAAGTCAAACCAGAGTAATATAAGGACTCTTATTGTCAATAGCCAGTCGAATGACAGCAATAATTTTAACCAATGTAAACATAGTGGAATTTAAACTGGAGCGGGGCGAACACATCACAGAGGGTGTTACTATTGAACTTTGGATGGGATTGCAAGTGTGAACAGTGGCCAGTTGCAAATGTGATAACGAGGAGAGATTTGGCACTTTCGATTGGATGGACATCCAATCAGCAGAGCTTTTGTAGAAATAGAACTAAGCATTTATTTATATTTTTGTTGAAAATAATTGCAATACTGAAATTATATCCATCCGAATTTATTTTAGCATTAAACCAAAACCAAGAAATTAATTTTCTTCGAATTTTCTCGACGACCTTCGTGTCACGGGATCGTAAATCTTCTTTCATTAGACACATATAGGCGCGGGAGCATAAACAAACGTACGCCTGCCAATTCTACTTATCTGATACGACAGAATAATTGGATTGTAACGTGTAACATGTGATAGTGACTAGGAAATGAGCCTTCCCGACTATCGTACACGACTGGAACAGTGCCAGGAAGAAAGCAGCTCTCTTTATTGTCTTATTGCGTCAGTCTATTTCTGGTTACTGCTTTTTTTTTACACGCCTTTTATTAATATACTTTAGGGGCACTTATTTTTGGAAATCATTTACTATAAATATATTCCATGTTACCTCACAGAAAATACGACGTGTTTATTGTTTGGAAGCCCTACTTTAGCGGATCGCGAAGCTTGCCACATAATTTTAAAAATGTTTTACCGTTGGGAAATATATAGGTATGCAGATAACTATAACGTAAACACCGTTGCGAATTTACATAATATTAGTAAGTGTTGCGCATCATTCATATGAATATATACAATTAATTTGATGGCTGTCGAGATTAACAGCCAGCGCGTGGAACCCACTTTGATGAGGACGCTTTAAATGTAGCATAAAACAGTATCATAAATACATAATTTCATATTTTATCTACTACTAACATTTGTTCTCAGTTTATATATCAACGAATCTGTCTAACAATTTAATTTAAACATAATTTTGCAAACATGCATTATCACGAATTGGTTTTGTTTTGGAGCAGTATTTAAAGTCATCTAAAGTATTCGATATAATATTTAAGGCTTCTTTGGCGACGTGCCTGATCCAGTAACGTATCTCCAAACTTGTAACGAAGATGAAGAGTCGTAGTTAGCAATTGTTAAAAGGCAATTATTTAACAACTAAGTGCCCGCAATCAAGACATTGTAACAACGCGTGTCAATAGCATCAAGCCACGTCAAAACGGTTTGCCAAGAACACATGGCGACTAGGTAATAGGTATTTCTAGAACGGCGTATAGTACACTATCTATATTCTGTTCGTGATTGGCGTACGTCTTGTACCCGTACGCCAATCAATGAGTACATCGCACATATTCATATGCTCGTTTATTAAGGGAGGAATGGCGGAAACGTTTGCTACGGAAGCATGTGATTTTATAGACGCGTGTCGGAGTAATTAAAATAGCTAGACTATTTGTTGTCTCTGGTACTTATTATCGAACAGGTAAGTAATAAATAGCTCGGGACACATTTAAATTGGTCGTTAAATAAATCTTTACGAGACTGGCAGTTCAATTGTGCAGATGAGTAAATTTTGAACTTTTACGATACAAGTTTTAAGTGCATCCGATATTTTTCTTTTAGAAAATTTTCAGTTCGGTCTACAGGTTTATGAGGTAAACGTTTTATAGTATTAGCTCATTATCGTTGTATAAATGCTTGTTTTTCGGGTCCTAAACATTTTCCACTCAACAATAATCATTAAGTATGTAAATTTTCATTTTTTTATAAGAATTTTCACAGAACTTAATTCTCTTTGATAATTAAATACTGTACTTTTATAAAATAACAGCTTATTGTTGCGTTACAATACTTACATTAAGAAGGGAATTGAAAGCTTCATCTATGACTTTGATGTCTTCTAAGACCATTCGCTGTACGCAGTCGTATCTGTACTCCTCAATGCCGATGACGCCGTCGGTGTTAATGTCAATCATCCTAAAGTTGGTCTCGATAAACGCCTTCATGGCCTGAGGGAACTCCTCATACTTTCGGCCCATACAGCTGTTCTTCACTGCTTGTTTGAATTCGTCAACCGTTATCGTACCGTCCTGAAAAACTTGTTATTGAGAACAGCTGCTAGTTATTAAATAAATAATTAAAAAGCAGGAAGCGTGTGCGTGGCTTTGCATGTGTGTAAATTGAAAATTAGATATATTAATTATTTTATTAATGCTAGTGTCTACTTTTAATCTACAACCAGAAAACACTGATATGATGCGTTAAACTCGTCTTCTAATAAAGCACTCTCATCGGCCATCTATGATTCTGCAATCGTTCAGGCAGAAAGAGTATGTGACGTCTATTGGTGAGAAATCATTTCTAATTTTGTGAACATAATTGATAGGATGCATCATTGTCATCAGTAAATTTTCTGCCAGTAAGTTGCAAATTACAAGTCATTAAATAAATTAGACTAACTACTACATATAGCAGACTAATAGACAATTTTCCAGAACCTCAACCTGAACTACTAGATAATCCTGATCTCGATGTTCGTGAACTAAGTGCATGTGTAAATGTATGCGGGCATTGGTCAGTCCGAACTTTCTTAAACCGTTGAGGCTAAGAAATATTTCGATTTCATTTTCTCAGTCTGGTTCGATAACATCGCTGATCTGAAAATATCAAAAGTGATACAAATTCAACGTTCTCTATCTTGAACGTACTTTGCTCCAACATGGAAGCGATTAGCAGCTTAGTAACAGAACAATTTTAGAGCTAAGGACATTGTTGAACAACGTGCATGACTACACAGAAGCGATCCATTTAAACGGACAAGTGCAGAAGATTGTAAGAACTACAGAAAAGATCAGCGTTAGACTGCATCCACCGAAGCTTCGCTGACACCGCATAGTGTAATGTGTGGGGGGTAACCGACATAGTCTGGCACCTTGTCGAAGTCTGCGAGCTGCGCGATCTCCTCCCATAGGCTCAGCATCACGTGTTGGTATTTCTGCAGGCGAGCAGCGCTGCAGTCACCCTTGCCTTCCAGCACGCATGTGCGGAGGGCCAGACAGTGGAAGTCGTGGGCGTCTAAGTAGCCGTTGTTGTCGATATCTGAAACCAACAGACGCTAAGCATCCGTCTCTCAATCTATATGACTAGCACAATGCAAGTTGCATATCTTTAATTCTATTGGTTGTAATTTTAGCGCGATGTTTATTTTTTGAGTCTGACATTGTTTATATCTAATTGCAGCAGCATCTCAAAATAAACCAGCTGTTAATCAATTTAATTACAATAAACTAGTGCATGTTTAATGATTCATTTATTGCCACATGTGATGAGAATGCTAAGGACGGGCGTAAGGTTCATTAACATTGTAGCACAAACGATGTCGATCGCCCAATCAATGTCGCAACGGGTGAGCAAATGAGCGGCGGTTGCCCACTTGGCTGCCATTGCATGTAAACAATAGGCAACTATTAATTTAATAGAGCTGCTGATGCCAAAACCCGGGGATCCTTCATTTCGCAATCATCAGTGATTTTTCAAACCGCCATTGTACCTAATATAATTGATGTCGATGATTGACTGCACGAGTGTTCAACAGACAGTAGAAATGTATACACATCAATAACAGTATTTGCCAATCATAAGAATAGATTCAATGTTAAAATAGTCGATGAAGACATCAGACATTGTTGACACGTACACTGTTACGAAGTAAGTACTGCCTGCCTAAATGCCAAGACGTTTGAAACTCGATGAGACCCAACAGTTTGAGAACACCATGGTCAGTGCTCGAATATAAATCTTGTACGCGTGTGAAAGTTAATCCGTACTACCGGTTCACAATAAGGGCTACTAAAGAGATCAATGTCGCTCTTCGATTCGTGTGTTTATTTTTGTCAAACAGAGAAGTGCCTAGGACGCGATTAAATCGCTATATCAATAGCTCGTTAGTAGGTAGTTACCCTGATTAATGACTCCCTAGTTTGATGGCTAGCGTAAAAATATTTGTCAGCTGTTGTTAATTGTCTATCAATTGTTAATCAGTATCGAGTAGGCGTTAAAAGATTGCTCAATGAGCGCTATAGCTGTCTTGCAAAGGCTAGTTTATCGGTTTCAGGGGTATAGTAAGTTGTAATTGTGAAATCTTGGCTCGTGACATGAACTCGCACACGTTCCGTTGTTTGGTGATTGATGAGCGCCCGCGATTGGCTCCACAGAAATTCTGCTCAGGTCAATGTCATTGTTCAGCCTATTCTGATCTCAGCAATTCAATCAGAGATTGGTTCCAAATTCAGCTGATCGTTTAGCGAGTAGGTAATGAAATCTCTCTACAGAAGCGAGCGTAGCAACGAAAACACAGATCAAATAGTGAATACCAGAGAAATGCTCAGTAAGCCTATTTTTGCATACAGATTGTACAGCTCTAAAGTAGAAAGTACTTAGCAAAAAAAGATTGGTAAATAAGTATTTATATATCATGGGAATTGCTTGCTATATGTATATTGTTGCCAAGCACAACATCTGTTCCTTTGTCATACGATTCTGTAAAACAACCAACTTACAGACTTCTTATCCATGTTTTCGTGAATGATCTTAATACGCACCAGTGTAAATACAATTAGCACGGCATTAGAAGCATTTGATACGGCTAGATGAAATGTTCGGCAAAAATTTATTATAGAAATAAGCTGACTTAATAGGTTTACCAACGGCTAGATTAGTAGATGGTAACATTACGTCAGTTGAATCATCAAAGCGTTTTCAGAACATTATGAATGAATCAGTGTCCAGAAACTGTTATTTAGTATGTAAACGAGTATTGTGCAACTTCATCACGTCAACAACGTGATAAATGAATATTTAAAATAAATACTTCGAGCTGGGTCAATTCCAACGACATGAGAAAACAATTGACCGAGCCATGTTTTGTAAAAGTTGTCAACGATAAATTACAATGATAGTATCGGTTTCTTAATATCGGCAAAAAAAGCTATATAGCAGTAGACCTAAGTACCTAAAGATAAAAGTTTAGTGTAGATATATAATACTTAAATTGAACCCATTTCTTTGTTATTTTATCTACTTATGTAGAGCAATAAAATTTAACAAATGTAAATAATGTGAATATACGTATGAATATCCTAACATCCTTATTTAAAGTAGGTATATGGAGATATAAAGTTCAGGATCTGCAGGAGCACTGGTCAATTGATCAATTGCTATAATCGATATAAACTAACAAAGAGTATCTCTACAATGCGTGTGTTGATCAGCTGGCTACAAATAATAAGGTAGTAGGTACAAACAAACTTACACCTAGCAGCAAGATTCCCGTCACGTAATAGGAAATAATAAAACAAATTGTGTTGGTAATCTATAAAAACTCACCATAAAGGTATCTCACAACAAAGGCAACTCTATTATCCCAGGAATACGCCATTTTGTATGATGAACTGTTGGGTTAATTAGTTGGTGGAGTGTTGTCTAGTCCCGGATGGTTGCTAGTCGGTTAGCGGGCAAGTAGCGCGGCGGCGGTCGCGCGGCAACTGGCGGCCGCCGGCCGCGCCACTCCGCTCTGAATAAACCAACGAAATAAAACAATATTACAAGACGACCACGTCACCAGACGACACCCTAAATATCTGTACGCAACGGCGTGGTCAATCTGCTCACGGTTTGGCAGGGACTCTAGAGCCCAGCTTACTACAGCATGTGGCCTCATCAGCGCAAGGTCGATGGGTTGCATTACAACGCATCTAATTTAAACCAACTTCTCTGTCTACTTCCAATCAATTCTTATTTATAACTATTAGTGCGAGCGAAGATTTATTTCAAGTTTGAACTAGAATCTATGAGGTTCAGGGATCTTCCTATCTTATAACGTGATTGAAAATTTTGTGTAATATCAACCCTGTTTATAGACTGTTCCATTATTGGGCATGGGTCTCCGCCCAGAGTATATGGTTAGGCTATAGTCCACGCTCACTACGTGTTGGCAAGCTTTACATTAATTTGAGAATATTATACAGAATTCTCAGATATGTAGATTTCCTCACGGTGTATTCGTACACCGTTAAAGCGAGCGATAATTAACTATTTAATACGCACGAAACTTTGACAGGTCATGGTTGAAGTGGGATCGAATTCGGAACCTGTGCGTCCTAATCTAACCGTTTTCTCTCAAGGCTATTGATGCTTTCTTTTAGAATAGTTAGGTATTTATTTCTTGTGGGATTATTGTACTTGCGCAGCTATCAGTTGCAGGTGCATGGCTGCAATTCCCAGGCCAGGTAAGAGTAATTAAGTTCTCCAAACAGGTAATTTTTAAAAGCGGAATGAAGTATGGCATTCCCGTATTTATTGCACGTAGGATGTAGACATTATAACGAAACACATGTTCTTAACTATGTTTACGAGGAACTGTTAAGCAGAGGCTTATGTAATACTTAAATCTATGAAGCCTTCTGCCTAGATATAGGTACGCACGTTCCTAAGCCTAGAAAAAAGGAATTAAGGTCACAACAAAAGGAAAAGGCGTCGTATGAATTTGAGTATCGGATTCTCTTCCGCCGGATTCCTGTAAGCGGTGGTGCCTTCCCAGGCGAGCCGGTTAATTTGTCACTAAATATTTTTTAATGGCGCTCATCCAACTAGACATGCCTAGAATATCAATTTTTATTAGGTATGGCAATAAACATAATTAGAATAGGCGAGTGATAACGTACCTACATTCTTTGTGATCTTTTGACGTTAGATCTTCTAGATGTCAAGTAAGTACATACATGTCAATATGTACGTAGTTCTAGGCATACTAGCATAGCTCCTTGCTTCATAGTGCAATCATTTTTATCACATTATTGATGCACGATGTACTATAAAACATTTATAAGATCGAAAGAACACCCAGACCCGAAACAACTATTTATGGATAATACATTTTCTTATCACGTGTCACACATGACAAAATGTTCTATGAACCCATAACTCTCGACACAGTGGCAGAGACAAAGCATCTACTTTGTAGGCCTTACTGTGTTTGGCGGCCTCGATGGTGTTGTGGTTAGTGTAACCGACTGCCACGCCCGAGGTCGCGGGTTCGATTCCCGCACAAGTCAAACATTTGTGTGCATGGACATGGATGTTTGTCTTGGTTTGGGTGCCACAACTATTGCGATTGCGAATTTCACCAGAGTCAGAGGTCGTCAAAAATATCTACTTAGCGAAATTTTAAGTCTGAAAATAACATTATAGCGACCGAGTGATAGTGATATCGAAAATACGCACATATTTCGAATTTTTATCTATTTATCTTAGTGCAGTGGCCAGTGCGGAACAAATGGTAAGTTAAAGTGGTTGCTTTAATATTATATACCTACTAGTACCTATACTTGTACCTACCTACTTGTAATGTAACTTCTGACCAACGAGGTTTTAAAACATGTGGGTTTGTGTTTTGTCTGTCACCGAGTGTTGTGGAATTTAATAACTAATTGTACACACAGCGACACATCAACTTAAACGGTTTGGACTTTGAACTATTAGAAGTTGAACGCTGCGAATCGTGCGAGAGAATGCGTTATATTTTGTTATTCTGTCTCATTCACGCTAAACGGGACGCAGCGCTCTATCCTTTCCATACATGTATTATATCCTATATGTATATTATTTTCTGAGCAAGATTAGCTCGGCGTGAATATAATATTTTACAAGTTCATATGAGATATGCGCGGTCAAGGTTCCGATAATGGTGCAAACATGAAAGGGAAAAATATAGGTCTACAAAAACGTATTTTAGTCTTAAGCCCACGCGCATTTTATGTAGGTATCTTATGTGGCACACAGCCTAAATTTGGTAGTGAATGACGCTATCAAAAGTTCATTAGAATTTGTCAATTTCTTTTGAATTGTGCAAGAAAATTATGATTTCTTTTCTGCGTCAACAACACATTGGCAAGTACTTGCCATAGAAGTGCAAACTTTAAGTCTAAAACCACTCTCAAATACTAGATGGGAGAGCAGAGTTGAAGCGGTAAAAGCTCTATGTTTTCTGAGGAAAGTGTATGATGCCTTGTTTACCATATATTCCGATAGGAGTAAAGACGCGGAGTCCAGAAATATGGCAAATTCATTACTGGCAAAAATTAAGTCGTTTGAATTCATCTGCTCTCTGCTTATTTGGTTTTAAATTTTAATTAAGCAAGATAAATATAGTTAGCAAGGCTCTTCAAAAGTCAGACGTCGTATTGTCAGAAACGGTGAAAACGATTGATCATGCAAAAATAAGTTTGTCTGAATTCCGTAATGAGTCGACTTTTGTGGAGTTCCATAATAGCGCAAAAATAGTAGCGGTAGAAGTCGAGGCAAAGTCAAAGTCAAAGTCAAAAATCTTTATTTCCATAAAAATGTGCAATCAATTCTTGGACACGTCAATTCACTATTATATTAATAAAAATAATAATAAAAATAAATAGAAGGAAATAAAAATTTAGCATTGCAAAAAGCCTGTTCGAGGAGTAGAGCTTTCATGAGAAGAAGCAGGCAAGAAACTCATGGCCACTCTTTTCAATCGCCAAATGTTTAGATATCAATACAATTATTTCCCATATATGAGCTGCTGTGTGTAGTTGTTAGTTATTTATTTCAATAAGATTTAAAAGTAAAAATTCGTTAATCTAAGATATATTTTAATAACACATGCAACACAGCAACTCATATTACAGTTAGCTTAATAATATGATTAGAAATAACCTGTGAGTGGAAGCAACTCAATCCCAAGCATTTTTATCTTCTATATATTCAGTGACTGAGTAATAACCTTTCGAATATAATTTACGTTTTACAACTGTTTTAAATTTATTAAAACTTAAATTTTGAATGTCACTTGGGAGTTTATTGTAAAAGCGCACAGATTGACCTATAAACGACTTATTAATTTTTCGAAGCCGGGAGGCCGGCTCTAGTAATCTATTTTTGTTTCTTGTTTATATCTATTTATATTATGTATATCGCTTATTTTATAATATAAGTCAATGTTCTTAAATACATAAATTAAATTTTCATATATGTATTGGCTGGCTACTGGTCATATATTTATTTCCTTAAATTTATTTCTCAACGTATCCCTTGTTTTCATGTTGTAAATTGCTCGAATAGCCCTTTTTCGGCAACAGCAGAATTTGCCGCATCTGCCCGCCCTCGCGTTCGTAAGAGGTTTTATAATTATGAGGTGGAGGATGAACCGATAACAGACGAGGAAACACATTTTCAAGTAAAAATTTAATAAGTTACCGCAATTACTCAGATCGACGGACGGTTCTAACTTTTGAATCAAAATAATGTAATTTTTTCATTTCTTCAAAAATTAAAACAGTGGAAGGATGCACAAATTTTTGTACCTTGTGGGGATGGAACCCACAACACTCGGCGCGGCGGCGGCGGCAGTGGCGAGGCAACCACTTTAATTATTACTGCGGTCATGGACCGTCTCAAGTCTCAACTAAGATTGGGCATTGTGACCGTGATCGAAATTCGAACGACCTAATCTATACTAATATTATAAAGCTGAAGAGTTTGTTGGTTTGGCTGAACGCGCTAATCTCGGGAATTACTGGTTCGAATTGAAAAAAATATTTTAGTTTTGGATAGCCTATTTATCGAGGAAGGCTATAGACTATATAACATCACGCTACGACCAATAGGAGCGGCGCATCAATGAAAAATGTTGCAAAAACGGGGAAAATTCTCTTACATGAAGCAGAAGAAGTTGCGCGGGTATATACATACATAGAATCATGCTTAAATTTCACCAGAGCGGTCTGTAACACTCGACATTTAACCTGCTATAATAGTCTATTGTTGCTTACCAGGGACATTTTCGTGCTGCAGTTCAGTTTCCTTGGCCTGAACATAGAATCGTACCCGGGCCCGCACGATCGATCGCAAATAGCGTAAACCATAAAGTATGGTCCTCTAAAGTTATAAATTTCACGTTTATGGGGTTTACTCATTACCCCATACCTTATTATTATTGTGATATGAAGGCAGCGGACACAGAAAAGCATTATTTAAAAAAAATTTAAAACTAATTTGGTAAAGCTCTATTTATGTATACCGAATGGTTATAATAATTCAAGTTTTTTTGAGATTTTGATGATTTTTACTATCATCATAATGCCTAATTACCTATGTCATATTATAATTCGTAGATATTTATTTTTTGCTGTGTGGATTGGACTGGCTATCTGCTGTTTAATCTGTATTGACAAGTGACACAAGGAATTTGTAACGCAGCTGTCATAATATTGCATAAAAATCTCGCTATCTTTGTTTGTTCTACTAATGTTGTGCGGCAGTGAAATTCGCTATCCCTTTCGTTTAATTCCTATCTGGAACTGTGGCTTTAACTTGGTAGATTCGAAATCAACTTGTATCTAATTAATTTGAATTCTAAAATTATATTAAATGCAAACTTAATTCTACTGTTTCCACGAATAGTATAGTTCCTCAAGGCTGTGTATTATAAAATTTGTAGCTATGCATCTACGAATAAGTAGTATTTATATTTTTTATTTGACACTTGTTATAATCGGTGAGTTAAAACTATTTATTTTTAAGATTATGTATGTACTAAATGCTTTCAATATTTTTATTAGAATGGGTACTCATTTCTAGATACTGTATATTATATTGTAGAGTAGATCATGATGTACTTCCAAGTATCTTAACTAGGTATTATAAAAATATGTACTATAATAATTGTTACCAAAGAATGAATAATAAAATAATTTATAGATGCGAAACATTTTATTGTTAATTTAGAAGGGCCACATACCACATGAATGCAACACATGAATGAAATAATTCAAGGACTTAAATATTATATTTACTCTTACATCTGTTTACATTCTCAACAAACATCCTTACATCAGTGTGTAATGGTAGCAAATGTGCCTTTGTATCACTCGATCTGTGGTTGAATGGGTACAATAAGACTGATGAATGTGTATTTTATGCTGCATTCAGAGACACTAAAGGATTACTTAGGTGACTAGTAGACATGGAAATATTTTACATAGTGATCCTTAGCTAAGCTATACAATGTAAGATGTACTTGTACATGATATGTAAGTTACATATTTTATATAGTATATCTTAACTAAGTAGTCTCATAAAATGTTGAGTTACAGTGGCTCATCTGTAGCCAATCACAATAAGTTACTAAAATTGTCTGGCATTCTAAGACTGGACAGATTAACCAATCACCAAATGTTTCTGATTGTGCCTTTGAGTGAATAAATGAAAATGCAAGAATTTGACCAATAATTAATGTAATTCCAACTATGTTAATACATGCTTTACATACTAGAAAATTTGAAATAATTTACAAGTTCATTGATCTATGAGTTCTAATATAATTTCATTGGGGAAATTAAACAATGCAAATAAATTTAGAAAATCATTAGATTGTGACAATAAAAAAGTCGATAATTGTATTATTTATTTCCAGGCTTAGCAACACTGACCACACAATTTGATATTCAAGAAGAAACGGAAACAGAGGCAAAGGAAAGCATTGACATAGACATACCTAATGTTGATGAATCAGAATCATTACTTTCAAATGTGGTCTCTGATGTTAATAAGACACTCACTAGCTTATACAACACAGTTACTTTGGCCAATGTTACTGCTGAGAATAAAACACAAAATGCAAATGAAACCAGAAAACTAGTTAAATGCAGGGAGATTGTCTATGACCAAGGTGAAGAAGTTGAACCATCAGTAGAAATCATCAATGGCACTCACTTAGCAAAACTGTTACAAATCAAACCAGATATAACAAGCAGGGACACTGAAGCTGACTGTGTACTTGTTTTATTTTATGCAAGAGCTTGTCCCTTTAGTGCACATGCGGCACCACACTTCAATGCTCTTGCTCGCTCATATCCTAGTGTGAAGATGGTAGCCTTAGATGCACTAAAATATAGTGGGACAAATACACAGTATGGGATTGTGGGTGTCCCAACACTAAAAATGTTCCACAATGGCAGGCCAGTGGGAAAATTCAATGGCACAGAATACAACATTCAGTCATTTAGTAAATTTGTTCACGCTATAACTGGACAGTATCCTCAAGGGCTACTAGTCACATCTAAAGACTTCCAAGGTCCTGTTTCGAGTGTTGTAGAGAAAGAGACTGATTATTTCCTTGTCTTATCATGGTTGTTTATTATAATTTGCTCTATTTATTACTTCATGCAATCGAAATGGTGGAGGATGATTGTTGAAATGGTACAAAACAATTGGAGAGAATCAGAGGCACAACATGAACATAACGATTAGTGTATTGCCTTAATTTGTAGAACTGCCTCGTATCTCAATAAAGTAATTTTATTCCAATTCATATTACATTTTATTTTCCTTTGCTTGATTAAATTACCGAACGAAGATATAAACTTCAGTTTGACAGTAAAACGTTTTATAGTGATAGTGATGGGCGATGCTTCTTCTACAATATTTAGAAGAAGATTCTTCGTTATGTGGTAATGTTTTGTTTTATATTAGTCAAGTAATTCTAAAATAGATTGTGATAGTTGAAAACAAGTAGAAGTATGTTATTTATTATTATATTTACGCCGGTAGTATATTAATATGTACTTCCGTACCTACGTAATCTACGATCTATCAAGTACAATCTAACGTCTGGGATAGAATGAACATAAAGAAATCCCCAAAACAAATTTTGCACTTAGTGTTATTATTCTGTTAATCAAATCTAATTTTAACATTGATTCCCATTATAATCAGTCAAATTTAACAATATAGCAGAATCTGACAAAAATCATGAAATATTAATTTATTATTATTATTATTTACATTTATAATATTAATAAATTAACTCATCACTAGTCACGTCAAAAATCTCACTAATATCTTGTCAAATGTCAAATGCCAAGATAGGCGAGAATGTATAAAATACATGAATTTCGGAGATATGAATTATTTTACGTAAAATAGCGGAAACGTCTAACTTGAACTCTTGTTATCATGAGTGCCCTCTCATTCATTACATCTAGCAAGGGCAAGGTTATACTTGCTACGGTGGCTGCGCTTCATATTACAATATACTTCGCTAAACCTTCGTTTTTCAAGGGTGACAATACGATAAAACACGAAGCGACACCGCCAAAATACCTGCCGGAGAACTGAGTGACCTTGTACTTGATTGTTAACAAGAAACCCCGGAAATTAGACTATTGATTCATGATTTATAAAAGAGTAGCGTCATCTGCGCAGTCTTTAGTTCGTAGTGTACTTACTACCTCGCGAAGAAACATGAGTTCCGACAAACATCAGGTGTTCGTCACCCGGTCTGATATGCCAGAATCTGGCGTAGAGTTATTGGCAAAAGAGTGAGTAAAAAATTTTTAACATTATTATGATATTAATATATGTAAGTTGTAATTATTTAAGAAATCTGCAGCTGTTTGAATAGGTTATGTTGTATGTGCTTAGAAAGTTATTGCATATTTATTCTAGTACAATTAAGGCTGCTGAACAATAGTAATTATCTATATAATACATACAATATAAACTAGGTTATAGGTAATTATTTATACATAATTATACAGTTTAAATTCTAGTTGACTTTGCCGACATATCAGCTTATTGTAATCTAAATGGGATGGACGAATGATTTCAGTATTATATTTCATTTTCATCTTCAACTTTGTGGCAGACAACATAACAAACCTAGGTAATGTATCAACAGGTGGGTCACCTGTTGTTAATCCTTTGGGTACAAATATTAGGGGTGTTATTTATGTAGTCAATGCTGAAAAGTAAATGTTATATATCATAACTTAATATTATAAATGCAAATATGAGTTTTTTTGTTACACTTTCATGCCTTAACTGCTTGACTGATAATCTGAAATTTTACATAGCTATTATCAGGGGAAAAGGGAAAAAGTACTGATCCTGTGGGATAGAAATTGATTGTTCAAAACTACATAAATGCGAGTGAAGCTGCAAGCAAAATCTAGTTATCTAATATCTAAAATTAGGAGATGAGATTTAGAGAAGATAATATTGCATAATTATTGTCTTTACTGCATTTAGTACTGTACTTAACAATGCAACATTTCAAAGGTTTTATTATCATCTTAACATGGAAATAACTGATAAGAAAAATAATGAACCAAGCAATTTTTAATTGTTCGCTGTTTAAGAAAAAAATTCCTATTAGGTATTGTTATGTATTAGCTGTATTGGGTAACCAATTTATAAAGTTAAGAGGATGGCCTTGCTACTGACTGGAGTGTAGTGAAGTAATTTGAATTAACCTGTTAATTGTTAGAAAGCCAGACATAATTGAAAATCAATTGTGTCGGGCCGCTGGTGTGTAGCTGCGACTAAATAGGCTATACAAAAAATATATTATGTAGTTTTTAATTACAATACACCTTTGTTATATTAAGATCTAAAATTTAAGGAGTGCAATATTCTAAAAATAATATCTTTTAGTTTGGTCTGTCTTTGGGCAAACACTTACTTCAGGAACTGCCAATGTTTTCTATTGCAACCAATACTTGAATTTGTGCTTTTATATAATATATGCTTTTCAGATGTGATGTAAAACTTTGGAACCAAGCATCTCCAGTACCAAGACCAGAACTCCTAAAATCAGTGGCTGGTGTGACTGGCATCTACTGTTCTCTCACTGATAAGATTGACAAAGAGTTACTAGATGCTGCTGGCCCAGGTCTGAAGGTGGTTGCTACCATCTCTGTGGGCTATGACCATATAGATGTAGCTGAGTGTAAGAAGAGGGGCATCAGGATTGGGTACACACCTGATGTGTTGACAGATGCTACTGCTGAATTGACAGTAAGTTGTATTCATTGAGTACACACACTGGTACTATGCTACTCCTCCTAACTAACTGCCTCCATGGCGCAGCAGCAGTGAATGCGACTGCTGTGCATGAGGTCTCGGGTTCGAATCCCGTGTCGGGCCAATAAAAAGTTATTGGGTTTTTCTGTTAAGAAATCTCAATAGCGGCCCGGAGTTAGGAAATTGGCGGTGTTAGACACCCCCGTGCCTCGGAAAGCACGTAAAGTCGTTGGTCCTGCGCCTGATCTCTCCCGGTCATGTCGGATTACCGTCCCATCGGATGATGAGAGTGAGGGAACAGAGAGGGCACTTGTGTTTGTGCACACACTTGTGCATTATAATATCTCCTGTGCAGATGGCCAGTCTCCGTTAAGATTGGCCGCCGTGACCGAAATCCGGTCTAGAGGACATAACTATGCTACTACTAGAGACTAAAATAATAATAATATTCAAATCATTTAATTCCAATATTTTATTTGCATTTCACAATGTAATATAATATCCTCCCCACCTAATTTCGGTCACAGCAGCCAATCTTAAAGAAGACCGGCCATCTACACAGGAAATACAACAGTTTACAAGTATGTGAACAAACACAAGTGCACTTTCTGTTCCCTTATTTTCATGATGCGACAGCAATCCAACACGACTGCAGAGAGATCAGGAGCAGAACAAACGAGTTTACGTGCTTTCCAATTTCCGATCTGGTATTGAGATTTCTAAATAGAAAAACAACAATAAATCTTTGTTGGTCGAACCTGGGATTCGAACTTGCACATCAGTCGCACTCACTACCGCTGCGCCACAATGTATACTTAGATGGTAAAATTTAAATAATTTATAAATATTTGTGTCACTCTTTCACTGCATAGAACATGTTGCTAGTTAATAATAGGAGGCTATCAACTTTTATGCTCAATAATATGTATGTAATCTCTATAGATTCTAAATAAGATTAGAATAAAAAGCTACTCCTTTATTAAGTTATAGTTGTTTGTTTATGTCATGGTTAGTACTGCACCATTGTTTATCCTGATAAAAGAATTGCTGCAGTACAAATAGTTATTAAAGGAATCAACACAACAATCATATAAAAAATTTTTAAAGCTGGGCCTTCAAATATTTTTATATGAAAGTAGAAAAATAAAATGAACATGCTTTCATTTTATTTTATAATATTTATTCATCCATCGGTGTAAGAATATCTGTATCCAGACACTATACTTTTATCATTATTGATATGGTTAGCAACCTGTCAGTTTGAAAGGATTATCCAGATTAATCTGCCATGTCATAGAATAACAAACAAAAAAGATATATTTAACAACACTTTATTTCTACAATTACAGCTGGCTCTGCTCCTTGCTACATCACGTCGTTTACCAGAAGCATTAAATGAAGCGCGTACCGGTGGCTGGGTATCCTGGGCGCCGACCTGGATGACGGGCCCCGGGCTCGCCGGCGCCACCGTCGGCATAGTCGGCCTCGGCCGAATCGGCATGGCCGTCGCACGACGCGTCAAGGCCTTCAACACCGCAAAGATCGTCTACTTCAACCGCAGTGAACGCCCAGAAGCTAAAGAAGTCGGCGCTACCAAAGTGTCTTTTAACAGCTTACTGGAACAAAGTGACTTTGTTATTTGCTGTGCTGCCCTTGTCCCGGAAACTACCAAGATATTTAATAAGGCAGCCTTTGAAAAGATGAAGAAATCTGCGGTGTTTGTGAACACTAGTCGTGGTGGATTGATTGACCAGGATGCTTTGATAGAAGCATTACAGAATAAAACAATAAGAGCGGCTGGGTTAGATGTGACTACTCCGGAACCTTTACCTTTGGACAGTCCGTTGTTTAAGTTGGACAACTGCGTCGTTCTACCTCATATAGGCAGCGCTACGATTGAAGCTAGGAATACAATGAGTGAACTTACGGCGAAGAATATATTAGCGGCTCTAAAAGGGTCCGATATGCCGGCTGAGTTGAAATAATTATAAATAATATTATAATTTATTAGTGTAGATATAATATGTATTGTATTGTGATCGAATAAAGTGATTTATTATGTCGTTACTATGGTATTTATGGATATTTTATTTGTCTGTTGAACTGATCGGATTGCGCACATAGCGTATATAAAGGGAGGCCAGGTGGACCATCTCAGGATGTAAGGGTTACAATTGAAAATTCTAGGGCGTAATGTAGATTATGTAGACTATCGCACAACTGTCGCGCTGAATGTTACGGGTTCGATGTCCACACGTAACTTAAAACTACTCGACGAATCATCATGAAATTTGGTTTACACGTTTCAGGGGTGCAGAATAGGACACAGTACCTACCTCTCATGCAGGAAAAAGTACTGTTACTAACCTTACTTAACTTAATCATTTATTCGAGCGAAGCCGCAGGTAAAATATAGTCTATAATAAATGAAACTAGTATTTATTACCTTTTAAATACTTTATCGCGAGTAAGACCCGTTGTCTAACATTATATTAAGTATGTGTACAAATCGCGAAAGTTTAAAAACTTTTATTCAAATAAAATGTTTTAATTTCTCAATCTACTACAGACGGTTACATACGTTATCAGTTTTTTTACATCACCGACCATTAGATATCGCTCAATTTATAGGCATTTACTTGTAAAGATTGCAATGACTATCTCTATCAATTAATTACCGATACAGATGAGTAGTTCGATTAATGTTAAGATTCCTACAAATTGAAGTGTATTTAAGTAATGTTAAGGTTTAGTTATCATAATATCAGCGCTGTTTATAAATCATGTGTGTGTTTGTGAAGGTTCAGGCCATAGTCCACAAAGCTCTGGGCCAGTGCGGATTGGTGGACTTCACCCGTCTTCGAGAACCATTTAGGTGCAAAAGGTCCAGGTTGCAGAATGTCCAGTGGTTTCAAAATGTCCAGGTTGCAAAATGTCCAGGTTGCAAAATGTCCAGGTTGCAAAATGTCCAGATCGCGAAATGTCCAGGTCGCAAAATGTCCAGATCGCGAAATGTCCAGAGCGCTAAATGCCCAGGTTGCAAAATTTCCAGGTTGCGAAATGTCCAGGTAAAAAATATATATAAAAGAGAAATATTTTTTTATCACGACGCGTAATTAACTACCCTCCTTCTTTTAAATCTGGTAATAATTGGTAGGTAGTTGTCATAAGACATAAAGCAGGACGCAACGCTGTGACGTAGCCACTCTGTAAGGGTAGGCGTACGAGTAAGGTGAGAGCAGAGGGTGGAGTAAATAATTATATACCGAGCAGTGGTCTCGAACCTACCGATTTTTTGGTCGGTCGATCGGTATTTCTACCGAATTGGCGCTTGTCTTACCAAAATACCGAAATGGAAAGATTTTCTACGATTTTGTTAATATAAGGAATTTCTCCCGATTTTTCTACCGATATCCATTAATCTCAGTTCGCATCCCTATTTTTGTTTCTTTTACGGGGATTTCTTACTGCGTACGTCGATCGACGGATATTTTGAGAAATACTTACGCTTAGTACAGAGAATTGATCAATTTTTTTTTAATTTTAACCCAATTTAACTTTTTGGTCCGAATATACCGATTTTACTTGGCGGATTAAACTTTACTTTCGAGATCACTGATACCGAGATAACCCGACCACCGCCTACACAGCCCACTTTTCTTCATAACCATTTTTTAATATTAGTTATTGTTCGTTTATTTTGTATCCAAATTTATTACTGTTTTCACAAAGAAAGTATTCCCTAAAAGGTTTGTTTTGAATGCTATTTGCAATTACGTATAAAATAACATGTAATTCATTTCAATTTCACTAAGGTTTTTTATGTTCCGTTACGATGAACGTGCTAGTTTGTAAGCACCTTTAAATGTCATTCAATTATTTACTGATTAATCAGAAACTGTAGTAAAAAGATGATAAACGTTTTTTTATGTGAATCGAACCTGGATGTCGAATGAAGAACTAGATTACGTTTTGGTACTTACGTATTCTCGCCTTTATATTTTAGAACATGAAGACACCTGTTGGCCGCCCAATCTTGAGATTTAAGGATGCCTGCAAGCGTGACATGAACAGTTTTGGAATACGCAATGATAGTTGGAAAAATGCGCTGTGACCAGGGCCTGAATGGCGCCACGACATGAAAGGAATGGCAAAGCATGACGAAGATTGGCTGGATGACCTCAAGCAGAAAAGACTTCGTTCTGCTTCAGCACCTCCCACAGACTCACGCTTTATAATATGTGTTGGCTGGGGCAAGAAATGCTGTGCTGCAATAAGGCTGCACAGCCCTCAAAGGTGATGTAGCAACCCGTACACCTACAAGCGCTGTAACAAACATCTACAACAGATGTTGAGGCCAATTATGATATCTTAGAAGAGGCAAGCAGACGTGTGTTACGCGTTTTTATGTCCCACGTAATAAACAAAATAAATTCTCAATAGTACGAAGTCTGGTAATTGGCCACAAGCCAGATTTCGAACTATTATTGAGAATTTTTGTATAAAATTTCCCATCAAAGTACGGGACAGCACAAAGGATCTGCTGGCTGTTATAGGTGGCGATATTAACAGCAGTACCTATATGGAGACACTGGCTGAGTGTCCATAAACCAGCTGCAAGGATTGTCTCCATATAATATTACTAGTTGTGCCCGTGGATTCGCCCGCGTTGGTGGTGTTTGTGGTGGGTTGTGGCGTGGTGTTATATTTTAATCATTTATGTTACTACTTACATAATAATTATGTTCTTTAAATAGTTTGAAATAAACGTATATTATTATTATTAAAGAACCCAATAAAATTGTTCGACCCAGTAATGCAGGACAGAAGTTTGTAGACAATAGTTAGGGTCATCCGAATTCTTATGTCGTGGGACTGACGGGACAGTCGCGTTTTGGTATTGCCAATGATATTATACACTTGATATGTCTCTTCTTCCCTTGTAATGAACGACGAAAATTTGATCCATACTGTTTTGTCATTAATAACTGAACTTACGTACTTACTTACTACTACGAAAATTTGAACAAATAATAAGTAATTAGGTGTACCTACCGGAAGACGCAGTAGGGGCAGGCCCCCCAAGGTGGACAAGGTGGTTGGTACAAGGTGGACCAATGACCTGGTAAGGGTCGCGGGAAGCGGTTAGACGCGGGTGGCCCGAAACCGGTCTGCGAGGAAAACCTTGGGGGAGGCCTATGTCCAGCAGTTGACGTCTTTCGGTTGAGATGATGTGGTGTACCTACTCACGTAAAGGAAATAGGTAACTATAATTCGAACAATTGCAATTCATCGTTTAGCAAGGGATTTTATTGAACCGATTTTGATTTAAGAACTTTAAAAAAACCACCCTAGTATAACGTTTTGTAGTCTTCTCTTTTCGTGCACTGGTGACATATCTACTTCTTTTCTGTATTAAACGTCATTGGGTATTGCTCTGTTAAATTATATTCAACAGACTGGTGACTGCATTGATGCAAGTTTATACATGGTGATTTTGAAATCGTGTAATTCCTTTTAACCACGCATTCTACTGGTGATATAGAATAACCCTGACCATATTTTTTCTTAATTAGAATAATGGTTTCGGCAAAATTAGAGTACAGATTTTTTTCATGAAATGATTTCATATAGTCATATTTTAACCACCTGACACAATCTTAATATATTTTTAATTTAAAAATAATAACATAACAATAACTGATGTCGTAAATAATAAGGGGCAATAAAAAGGACCGCCCGTTATTAGTTTCGACATTAATTATTAATATGATTTTTTATTTTAATTAGTAAAAAATTAAAATTGTCTCGGTTGGTTAACATATGACTATCTGACACCATTTCACGAAAAAAACGAAATAATAATTTTTCAAAAAAAATAAATCTGATTAAATAAAAATATGGTCAGGGTTATTCTATATCACCAGTAGAATGCGTGGTTAAAAGGAATTACACGATTTCAAAATCACCCTGTATAATACCTACTAATTAATAATTCACATAAGAAAATTTGCCCTGTTTTTGCAACATTTTTCATTTATGCTCTGCTTTTCTTGGTCGTAGCGTGATATTATATAGCATATAGCCTTCCTCGATAAATGGGCTATCCAACACTGAAATAATTTTTCAATTCGAACCAGTAGTTCCTAAGATTAGCGCGTTCAAACAAACAAACTAACTCTTCAGCTTTATACCTAATATTAGCATGGATATGCTTATATAATCTTAAAGGGTACTTCAGAATGTGCCTACCACAGCCATGGGCAAAACTGTATTACATCTACGTTATTCCAGCTCTGTTTTAGGGAGAGCCTGTTGCCGCGTAACTACTGGGCATTTTTCCAGACCCCGTGTTGCTAATGAGAACTTCCATACAATAAAATCTACTCGTACAATAATAGCCTGTCAGTTTTTTTTATAATACACTCTCTGTTGGTAGGTACTGAGAGTTCATATATATCTAAACTAACATTTTAAACTAGCGATCCGCGCCAGCTTCGCACGAGTACAAAATCTTTACAAATTATACACCTAAACCTTCCTCATAAATCACTGTCTATTGATGAAAACCGTATGAAAACCCGTTCAGTAGTTTTTGAGTTTATCGCAAACAGGCGCGGCGGTTTTGTTTTATAATTAGTATGTAGTGATACGAGTGTGAGTATATTTGTTCCGCTTTAACGCCTTAACTGCGCGACCAATCATCAGGAAATTTTTCAGAAAAGGTCATAGGATATGTCGACGACACGCCAGGATGTCGGATATTCGGCGTCCATTATAATGAAAATACACAGTCAACAACACTTAGTTTATATTCGCACCATTGATTTTACAGAAATCGGCCTATAACAGTTTGTTGCTTTTTATATCTGCCTCACAACAGTCACAACGTTTTCAAACGGTTATAACAACTACAACTTCCCTTACGACAGACTAACGAATTTAGTACAAAATAAGTCTTGAAATATAGCTTATTGAAATAATTATTTTAATGAATTTTACATAACTCCAAATGATTTATTTTACATGAATTACGTTTAATTAATATAAACAAATTATATAGTTTCAAACATTCTCAACGGATAGCGCTGTACCATAAATGAAATGTTCAATAAATGAAAAAAAGTTTGACATATTGTTTAAAATAATTAAATTCGATACATGAATTGGGATGATTATACAGATTTTATTTTTAACGATTACACATATAATTTAAGAATTTGAACAATAAATTAAATCTCAATAATTTTCGAATCATTCAAACAGTCAACACTGCTTCTATTAGATAATAGAGCTTGATACATAACGAATTTATGTTTACAAATAACTATTTAAATATCAATCTAATATATTTCAGACATTTCTAAAATAATATAATCATTTAAACGAAAAGCTAAAACTTAAAGATCAATATTTGACAATTATTGCCTATAGATGGCGATTTGCGCCCATAGATACCTTTCATCTAGAAAAACGCGAGCGAAGCTGCGGGCTTAAAGATAGTGTTTGTACCTATATTAGAAACACCCTATCTCACCGAAACAGTACTATTTTTCTGGAATAAAGGTACCGTATCTCCTTTTATGTACCCCTGACAACATGATGATCGGTCGAGTAATTAATGTATTAAAACGGGACAAATAAACAAACTCACATCTGCGTTTATAATATTAGTTAGGATTAAGATAAGTTAGGATAAATGTATATCTCCTAATGGGTAGATTATTATTACATTTACATTTTGCCAGTTATATTTTAGGTAAAACTAAGGTTATTTACCGGGAAAATTTCTCCTCCGCGACTACGAGTGGTTACTGGCTACTGAGAATATCTTAACGGAATAACCTGAGGGTAAATACAAAATATGCATATCTATATTATAAAGAGGAAAGATTTGATTTTTTGTTTGTTTATAAGGATTTAAACTAAAAACTACTCGACATATATTAAAAATTTCCATTAGAAAGCTATATTATCACCAAGTAACATAATTAATTTTAAAAAGTACCTTCCGTTACTAGTAGTAGTAATGAATAAACTTAAATTACTGGACCGATTTTACAAATTATTTTGTCATTAGAAAGCTACTTAATCCAAAACCACAAGGGACAGTTTATTTGACACTTTAATTGAGGTACATGTATGATAAACATTAACCAAATTAATGTGTCGTAATAAAAATTAAACGATTTTAAACGACATTTACCATTTTATGACGTCATGTTCTATTAGACAAAAATGGTTTGGATTTTGGGCAAATATACAGCTGGTCAAATCTTAATATATAAGTACCTATATAACGTGTCAAAAGAATCTATAATACGCGTCCGCTTGCTTCTTCGTGACTTGGAGCTCCAATCTATGTTATTTAAAAAAGGTTGTATTCAAAAACGGCCATACTAACAAACGAATATAAATAAGTCTTTGCAGTACGGTAAAAAGAAAGTAAGTAGGTACATATCGTTATCAGATTCGATCTGAAGATTATTTTAATCGTTCGTTATCTACTAGCTTTTTAGCTTATGCATTCTGTGCTAAGGTTTTTATTCCTTTTCGAGTACCTTTGTTATAGTTTGTCTATTTTCAAGACAGACTAAAGAACAGACTAATTTTTGACACTTTATCGATAGACTAGTGGGAGACCGTTGGACGGCCACGCAAAGGTCTCCAGTTCGATCCCAGGCCATGCATCGCTGACTTTTCGAAGTTTAATGCGTATTTAAATAGTTAATTATCTCTTGCTTTAACGGTGAAGGAAAACATCGTGAGGAAATCTGCATGTCTGAGAGTACTCCATAATGTTCTCGAAGATATGTGAAGTCCGCCAACCCGCACTGGGCCAGCGTGGTGGACTATGGCCTAACCCTTCTCACACTGAGAAGAGGCCCGTGCCCAGCAGTGGGACAGTTTAATACAGGGCTGATATTATTATTATTATTATCAAGTATCGTTATCGTTTAATCATTTCATTATAAATTAATCACACCGTAAGATATGAATTCGCTTACTTTTCAAATTTAATTCTTTTCATAAAATATCTTAAATAATATGCTTTTCTATTATTTTTAAGATTTTAAAAGAGATTATAAACGTATGTTTATCTAGTATATGGTCTTTTTTAAGATTAAATTGCAGTAAATGTTAATTACTAACAAAGAAAATATTTATTTTATAATGCTCGAGCAACATTTGGCATAACGATATACTAATATCGTTTTGTTTTAAATATAATGTTAATATTTTAATAAAAAGAATATTTAATTAGGGAGTATACTCGAAGCAGGCAATTAAGTTTCATCGTGTGTAAGCTCCACAAATTGTCAATAGTTACTATCTTAGGATTTAGCGTGAAGCGATTGAAGTACGTGAACCTAAATTTTTCAGACAGTTAGACGATTTCAATTTGTCTTGGTCTTTGCATCCAGGGGTAATAATAGTAGAATCTTTTTGATGTCTGCCTTCGGCTAGATTTCAGAATATGGACACAGTTAGAGTATAATAGGAAAATCAAATACGACGATGGATTTCCATGTCTCAGGGCTCATTGGTCATAAGACTAGAGCAGGTTTGCCTTGTCCACCCGAGAAATGGCATGAAACCCCAGGATGTACGATTTACCTCAAAATAGTTGGGTTGCTTACATAACCCTAGAATTTTGAGATAAATTTTATCTTAACCTCTGTTTAGAGGCCAAGGTTCCCCTGGGAAACCAATCCAAAACTAGATCCGGGACTCAAGGCTCATTGAGATTGGAAGACCTAATTTAATACAAGTATTTACTTCACGCTTTCTTTAGACCCGAAGTATTAGGTAGGGGAATATAACGTCTGCTGCCTTACTAGTCTACGACTAAGGCAGACTCCGTAACGCCACACTTAGTTGAAAACCGCAATACCATTTCCCCGCATCTGGATTTCCGGAATCAAACTCGCTACAATACATTCAAAATATAATTACTTTAATGTTGGCACACAGTGTTACTATAACCATTATTTACTAACCTTACCTTAAAGAAGCATACGGACATTACCGACCAAGAGTTGGATTTGCGCAAGCTCCACGTAAACCAGTTGAAGTAAGAAAAATCATCTCAGTAAGTGGGGCGAATAACTCCGCATAGTAAAGTGCACTTGCACAGTAAACAAAACAGCAGTGAAATTTTTTGTTCAGCTTGTTGAACGGCCCAGAGTTGGGGCAGTCGGTGCGTCGCCGTGTCCGCGAATGGACGTGCGTGAAACACGACGTGACAGTTGTTTTCTACGAAATCACTCACGGAACGTGTTGTGTTGGATGCGTTTGGATGCAGTGGAGTGAGGTAAGTCGTGGGTAGTAACTTTAAAGCACATTCTTTTTTGCATAACCGAACAATTATTCCACATTGCCAGAATCACAGTTGCCAAATTCGGCGCTTAATATTAAAGTTAATTGAGTTAGTTTGTATGTCGTTATGTATATAACATTCTTTAGGCCAGCTGCCATTATACCCTTATCAACAGTTTTATCGTATTTCCTACCAGCCACTGTAACTAAACGTAACGTTTTATTTATGTAACATATTCTACGCAGGGTTTATCAGGTGTTCAATGACGTCGACTCCTTGAACTTATTAGGCATCTTGAGGATTCCCTTTGGTCTACAATAAGTACGGCTTATTAAAACTTATATGTCTCCTAGACTTTAGGAATACGAGACTTACCTGTATGTAATTTTTAAATGCGTTTAGGTTCCACGTAATATAGAGCAGTCTATCGATATACTAGAACTTAATTTGTAAAATTGGAGCAAAATAAAGCAGATATAAATATTTATATTATTCTTGCATAAAAGGCAGTCATGTATTCTTTTTATCTAGGCCAAATGGGCTTAGATAAAAAGAATACTTAATTGCCTTAGTAAAGCATTTTCAATCGCTTTCTATACATTTATAACCATATACAATTGCGACCAATCTGTCTTAAAACAAATATAGCTGATCTTAGAAGTGATCTTGCGTTCAGCAGTGAAGCGGCTAGCTATATTGAGACGCATTACTTTCAATAGGTAGTAAAGCTTCACACGATTATCTTTGATCTTTATTATCGAGGAGTTAGTTTATCCTCAAGAGCAGTGAAATTTATAACAAACTGGTCTGTTGGACAGTGGTAATTCAAAGTTTCAGAACGATAAATAACTTTTTAAACTTGTATCTTTTTTGTACAATATTGATGTTTGCCTGCCCTTTGGGATAAGTATGCGTTTAGGTTGATGTGCAATCGCGAGGTCCCGGGTTCGGCAAGTATTTTCAGGTTTTTATATTAAGAAATTCTTAGCATGGTCAGATAATAATATGCTCGTTACAAGACAACTGGCTCGCCCTCTATTATCCGTTCTTGAATGTCTTGCATTGTTTGCGACTGCTGCGTATGAGATCTTAAGTTTGAATTCCGGGTCGAGCCAACAAAGAGTTATTGCGCTTCTCTCACAAGAAATACTTAGTAGCAGTCCGGAGTTAGGAAGTTAGCGGTGATTTACATACCTTGCCTCAGAAAGCCTGTAAACCCGATGGTCCTGCGCCTGAACTCTCTCCGGTCTTGTCGGTTTGCAATCGCATCGGTTTTGGAGAGTTATACTTGTGTACTATATCTACTGCACAAACGGCTCGTCTCCGTTAAGATTGACTACCGTGACCAAAATACCTGTCTGGAGGACCTTCTTTATATGTTTTCTTAGAAACATACCTAGTGAAATATGGATAGAATATCCTGCTGTCTATTAGCATATACATACAACCATGAGTATATGTAATTATGTATGTGTTAAAGTTGGTTTTTCGTAGGTTTGTTGGATGGTAGCAGTGCAGCATCGTTGCGTAGCGAAAATATTCTAAGTCTTTGATCGTTGCAAAGGCGGCTGCAGAAATCCGAAAATTAGACGTCACATAATTTGATAATAATGATGATATTGAATTGCCGCTATGATGACTTTGTCTTTTTCCTTTTAAGTTTTTTTTAAGTTAAGGTTCTTCAGCTACTTGTTTCTTAAACGTTTTTATTCAACGTTAGTCGGTATTGCGAAATATCTCTTGTCAACTAAGCGTATTGCTTTTGCTTGGATAAAGTTTACGACGCGATGGTAATATAATTAGTCACAATAACTCGTTAGTCTTTTGTATCTCTAAGTTGTTGCAGTGTTATAGGTATAATTAAATAATTATATACCGGTGAATGTTTAGAATGATGAGACCACCTCTGTGAGAGGTATTTCGTCATGGAGACTGTGATGAAAGCGTTCACATGACTTGACGAGTTTAGGACGGTATTTTAGCTGGTTTTATATGTGTAGATAATTATTGCAATACAAAACACACTGTTTAATTAAGCATTCATCTTTTTCGGACTACAATTTATATTTTTAATTTAAGGTTTTATAAAGTCAATTTAAAAAATAATTCAGTCATTTAAGTCACAGAGTAGTAGATACTTAAACGTAAATGTTTATATTATAAATAATATGTATATAAGAAAACTCCCTTACTTCTTATGAATTATTTCTGAACCGCGGACGTCCCTACAAACATTAAAATTTAAAAATATGGACTCAGAACAAACAGACTCGAAATAACTAGATGGATCATAAATGTTTGATCTGTAAACCGTTCATAGAACCCACGACATTCGGCATACTTTTGAGATGACTATTTAAACCACTGCCCATTCGTGCAAATATTACATAACATATTCTGTAGAAAATGTCTCAAATGATGTATGCACAAGTTAACAACAAGAGCCAGAAATCAAATGTCAATTATAATCACCGCTTTGTCACACGCTTTATGTACAAAACCGCAAGGATTTTAGGTGCATTTGCTAGCTAAATAATGATCTTTTAAAGGTTTTGTGAAAATATATGTATTATTAGAATCAAGTGTGCGAAACCTGTTATACCTAGGCTATCTACAATATGTTGTAGATGTATCAATGCGTGACCAATGCTGTGTTACGGATGGGCGATCGTGTAGAAGGATATGTCGAGAAATAAAGGATTTAATTGTAGCTCTTACTAATATGACTACTATTTTTTATAACTGCATTATTAGAAAATATTGGAATGTTGCCAGACTGTTTTTCTATAGTTTTGTTTGCGGGTAACAATATTTAGTATAATAATATTGTCACCTGCAAGTAAACTTATCCAAAAAAATATATAAAAAAAGACAAGGCCTGTTATAATTTGTATAGGCTTAATATCTGTAAGGATTATGCTATTCAACTTATATATTTTTATAGCACCTTTAATATAAGACAAGATTATGCTACTTATTAACTTAGTTACATATTTTTATAGGAATAATAATAATAATAAATGAAAATCATCAATATAAGACAAAAAATTTCGAATGCCACTTATTTCTAAATAATCTATTATTTAACATATGTTTTTCCCCTTATGTATCGCACACTGCACTAAAAAGATAGTAGATATCCTCCAAAAGTCTACAATGATCAAGGCTAGTAGATTTTTAGCAAAAAACCAAACTTGTTAAATTCCATGTGATAATGGTTTAAATCTGGAATTTCACTGGATTTAGAACAGTCTGGTTGGGGAATATCTTCATCTTACATAGGATCGTAGCCGACCATCTCGTGAAATTGGCGTATCTATGATTATTGTGCAGATGAGGCTCTGATTCCTAAACTACGATGACCAAATTATTCTAGATTTCACGTTAAGACTTTATATCCCGAAGTAGGCACCAGCAATTCTGGGGTAAGCACACCTCCCCTTATATACATCAATAGCAAGTAGATTTTATATCTAGTGTACTTAAGAAGGCAATCAGTCAGCAGGAATTCAGGTATCTTTGTCCCTATTTTAGGTAGTACCTACACCGAATCTATAAATGAGCGACTGCAATGTGGTTTGTGCCGCTATATTACGATATCTACAACATGAGTAAAAAATGGCCACACCTAAAGATAATTGCTTCAAGTCTGGGCGTTTTTATGTTGTATGTTTTGTAGACTTTTGCGATTTGTATACATAACGCAATATTCTGGGTCTTACACCCGTGACCACGGCGTCTATACGTCAGTTGAAACATCGGGCAATAAATAGGAATTGATATTTTATACCTTTAAATACTGTGATTATGACCCGTTATTCTATTATTGATAATTCAATGTTTTCAAAACCAACAAAATAGCAGATTAACTGAAGTCTGAAAGTAATTTCGGTTTTCAACACAAGTGACGGTTTTGTTCGGGGAAGTATATATACCACTTTCTTTCAGTAAATCGGGTAAAACAGTTACTGCGTTTGACTCGGTGTCAAAGTGTTTCGGCGACCTATCTCACCCATTATTTTCTATTTAAGTCATTTTTAAGCGCTTTTCTCTATAGTAATCAATGCACAAGTGCAAGCGGTTATTGGCTATCCTTTACGACTAGCCGTATGCATTTTTGTCACCGGCCTGGCTTCTATATGAAGTCCTCTTACCTAAGGATAGTTAATTTTTTAAACATTCTCTATGAAAAAATGTCAAATTAGACTTAGAATTAGACTGTCCGTAACTAAAACGACTCGTATCTTGAATATAGAAGCTGGTCCTAGAATACCTCCTATAAAACAATAACTAATTTTATGTTAATTATTTAATGAACGATTTAATTATCTCTGTAAAAATCTGATAGGAAAAAAAAGAAATAATTTATTATAAAACTGCAAATTGCTGTCAAGATAAATTATTATTCTAGGTTTGTCGAGTGTCCGTAATATATTTATTAGATGATTATTTCTTTAATTTCATTATTCGCTCGCACATTTAATTAAGATCTAACTAATTAGCGAATTTACTTAATCATCGACTTTCGTGTGGTCTAAAACGTTATTCACTTTCCGAGAGTGCAGCCGTCGCCGGCGGCGCGGGAATGCAAACGGAATTCATTAAAAGTGTGATGAGACTTTCATCTTGTTAGCGAGGAATCTAAACGTAATAATAATAAAGTAAAGTAACGCACAAAAATCATAGCACACTTGAGCTCGGAAGCACTGAATAGTTATAAAAAACAACCGCGATGACTTTCTACGGAGCAATTAGAAGATCGGCACACGAAAGTGCAGTAGAAGTATTTAGCGGCAACAGTATGCGCTGGGAAACGCACGATTTATGTCCGCACCGAGCCCGCGACGCGCGCGCAGCCATTTTTGATATTGCGCTGCACAAATTCTTTTTTATAATTTGCAACACGCGCGGTTTCGGTGTCGTGTTATGTTAACAACAAATAACTATCTAATGCTCAAACATTTTTTATTTTATTTGAATTAAAGATATTTTTTTAGTTAGAGCACTGATTTTGCGGCTCTGCTGTGACTGACGTTAAACCTAATATCAAATGGATAGAGAATTTAATTTCCTTATTTAATTTCTTATACAAATGATTAATGTGTATCATCTTATCCTTTCATATTGTCAATAACATTAATATTACCCTCAATTATCGGACATTATATTGACACATCGCTCATTGACAAAATTTTCCTAAAACCTGCATACATATAATATCCCTGGAGGAGTAGATATATAGAATGAGGATGTAATCTCTATATAGATATAGAGATTACATCCTCATTTTGCGAACTATATTGCAATATAATGGCCGTAATGGCGAGCCTATATTAGATATAATAAAAATTAAATTTAAAATTTAGAAAACCCCCAACACATTATTCATTTGATACCCATATTGAAAAATTTTAATTTGTGAAAATACGTAATTTTGTGGTGGCGGCCATCTTGGATTTGAAATTTATCATAGTGTATAGTATTCTACTAGTCAAGCCCTTTCATTTGATATCCATATTAAGGGAGTTGTGAAGAAATATTTAATCTGCCATTTTGTGGCGGCGGCCATCTTGGAAGGATTTTTATCAAACGTAGCTAAGAACACTCCCGACTAATTCACCTTTCAAACAAAAAAAACAAAATTAAAATCGGTTCATCCGTTCGGGAGCTACGATGCCACAGACAGACAGACACACACACACACACACACAGACACGTCAAACTTATAACACCCCGTCGTTTTTGCGTCGGGGGTTAAAAATAATAAATCGATGATGTTGTTCATATACATATATGTAAAGAATATTGAAATGTTTAGAGCTGTAAGTATTCGTTATGAAAATTAGATATTATGCACTTAGACTAAAATGTTCTGGAGCCGGTCCACCATCTCTTATAGGATTGCATTACCTGTATAACTACTAGTATAGTATTTTGTTATCTGTGCCTATACCATTTTTCTTTCGTGTGACTTGTCTCTTTATTGCCTTATATAATATATGTAACGTAATATCCTGCATCGCTTATTGATTGGAGTTCGTCCAGCGTACATGAGTTAGACATGTTGAACACGATATCAAATGAGTTATAGTTAGCATTATTAATTAGCGCTGTTTCAAATATGTTAAATAAATTTTATAATTAAATAAATGATTATAACATATAACACGCAAACAGAAAAAGATAATAATTTTCTCTGATTTCGTCAAACTAGATAGCAATATAAATATTCTCAGAAGAAAATAATAATCGGAATAAATTATCATATTTAATCGAGATAAAAAATATAATAATATCTCAAAAAATGTTTAACGAAATAAGTAAATAATATTCAGTATTTAATTTAAACATAAGTTAGGTGTAGCAGGCAGAAAACTGGTTGTTGTTGCACAAATTGACAGATCTATGCCCAGCAGTGACAAAAGACATGTACTTACATACAGATCGTAATTACAAGTACCTACATTTATATGTATATGTACAAGTATATTATAATAATAATATTCTACCACATACACACAACACCATCTAGCCCAAACTAGGCAGAGCTTGTACTATGGGTACTAGACAATGGATAAACATAGATATATAATTTTTTTGTAAATACATGCATATTATACATAGAAACACCCAGAACAAGACAAACATCCAAGTTCATGCACACAAATGTTTGACTTGTGCGGGAATCGAACCCAGCGACCTCAGGCTTGGCAGTCGGTTACACTAACCACTACGCCATCGAGGCCGACGAAATTTATGAAGGTACTTAAAATTTGTTTTAAGAGATCGTAAGTCGTGCTCGATTAGAGTGACGATTGATAGTGATGATCATTTTTTGTTAAATTGTTAATTAAGCTCCCTTCAATGTCACAAATTCTTAGATTATAATAGAAAAGTAGAAGACTAGATATCTTATTTTAAATTTTATTCCGACTCTCCCATGATATTATAGTATAGGACAATTTGCATAATCGTTCGTTGTTAAGACCTACGTAGGAGTGATCAGAATATCAAATGAGATCGTATGAAGCTATAAATCCTACCGCACATATTATTATTATCTTTATGGCGTCCGTGACGACAATTTATAAGTAGTTTGAACCATTTTATGTATAGTTTACATATGTTTTTTTGAGATTGCGTCGCCTTCTTTAGTCTCAAGGTATAAAATATTTACATCTTCATTTTTACACGAAGGGTGGTCGTTATTTCTTTTTATTGCTGCTGAACGGACCAGCCGTGCCTATGGTAGGCTGTGTTTTGTTTTGGTGTCACAGAAGCTATCCAAACGAACAACGGCTGTGCACAAATCGTTGCCTACAGTAAACCAAATAGGCGACAAAATAGCACAGTCTGGTTGATGGTAAGAATGGGTAGGAAAAGGAAAGAAAGGGACTGAAGGAGTGACTAGGCCGTCAGCTCTCTTAGCTTATATTTCTTTTTGTCATCAGTGTGACGAAACATTGTATGGCGGAGGTAATACCAGTACACTCCTAGATGTATTGCAGCGGTGATTTCTTACTTCGTCCAAAACGTCTGTTCCCTTCCACC